>OY728138.1:100654665-105654665 GCA_963277665.1 Viscum album
AAATAAAAAAAAAAAATATATATTTTTTAAATCTGGAAATGGGCTCACGCTTGGTCCAAATTTTGAAGTAACCACCCCTTTTCTACAAAAACACCCAAAAACGATATGGGGCACCCATGGTATGATAATTATAAATAGATGGAGGTTCAAAACTCAACATTAATCTCACCCAAAAACCCAAGAAAAGGATCAGTATTTCCAATGAACCGGATCAAAACCAATACATGAAAAATCGGGTGTGACAATTCTCCCCACCATTAAAGATTTCCACCATCAGAAAGCCATAAAACTTTCCATATAAAATATCAACACCTAAGGATTCCTTATCAACATGGTCCATCCTCTCAAACCAAGTAAATATCATCCACCATAAATGGAACTTAATCCTCTTGCTCAAACAAAACACCAACTCACAATATATCATCCTTCGAGACCTGCAGTGGGTCTCCCCACCATTAGATACCAACTAGAAATGAAAAAAAAAGAATTAAACATGAACTAAAATCGGGCCTCAGCCACACAATTCCACCAAAAATCTCCCACAAAAACCTAAAAACCCAAGTTAAGAGGGTTACAACATGAACATTTTAACAACCCACTCTCGAACGGAGGGGATAAGAACTAGGCCAACACTTTCAGCACAGATCAAAACCCCCACCACTGGGGGAAGGGAGGGAAGGGGACCCAATTTTTGGGCCAATGAAACCAAAAAAATAGAGAAACCACCCAACACTCTCCACCCATGAATAGGTAAAACCAAGACCGCACCCGATTCACATTAGCAGTCCACACAGGGACATTGATCGAAAATCCACATCTGAGAAGGCATAATCATAGACACTGCATGAGGGGTAAGTCCACCATGCTCTTTTAGAAAAAAGAAAAATAACAGTGATGATAAAACACAATAAAAACATAGAAACTTTCTTACCACAACGGTGAAGGCAAGAGCTTAGTTGAGCTCCACACACCTCTAGCAATTTCCTAACTACATGAAATGCTTCACTCTGAGGCCTATGATGGATCCCTGATGTTTGAAGCATCTGTTGCACCGCCACCAGGACCTAAGGATCACAACACCCCATGAAACTCACTTTATAAACAATACACCTTCATATAAATAGGAAATCATAGATACATAAAACCATTCTCTCTCACTCTGAATGAAAAGAATAATGGAAAAGGAATACGGTGAAACACATCAACAACACCGAACACAACTACTATATCCAAAAGAATTATTACAATAAGGAAACACTTTAAATCAATTCCAAATAACTCTTTATTCAATCAAATGGGTTGGCACATCATTTGAAGAGGTGGATTAAATGTTTGAAATGAATCCTTAGACTGATCAACGGGAAGTCCTTCCAACAAAGAACTATCTATGGCCACATCACAACATCCAACATATCCTTATAAACCCATTGAACATTACTCCAAAATCCCATCTCAAGACACACTAAGAGTATCACTTCCAGATCAAGAGGAAGCATACCAAACAAACCACACTTCTAAAACATGAAAAAACAACCCATATAAACTCTGGTTTACAAAAACACAACAAAATTTCAGCTTAAAACACTCTTGAAAAACAAAATAACTTGGCATATTTTCACATTCACCAATGGTGTTTCATCAAGTATCACTCACATGCACATTCCCGCGCCACCCCGAGCACCCAACCACTATGCCATCCTAGTCATCCATTAACATATCTATAAAAAAACATGCATGTGAGCACCCATGAAAACACCAAAGGCTAAAACAAACATCCTCATTTTATAATCCAAAACATTCAACCCATTTCAAAAATCATGTACCTGCCATAGACACACTAACCACCAAGTCAAAAATCATTTTCATATTTCCACATAACAAACCATTTTACCAAGCTTGAAAAAGAAACCCCATAGGTCTCCATCAAAATCCTCTCCCTTTATTCAATTTTTTTTCAGTATCTCAATAAACTACACTTTTTTAAGAACCATTTGATTTAAAACCTATTCCATTTCTTTTAGTAAAACTTACAAAAAAACATGCTATTCCAAACAATCCTTTCCCATTTAAAAAACTCATCATGGTATCTTTTATTAATCTGATAGTCACAAAGGCCAAAACCCTTTTTCAGAAAAACACCAACCGTTCAAAACCGATTCCCAAACCCAATTCATCGGATTCAAACACTTTTCAACATCCCAACACATCCCATTTAAAACAAAGTTTTCAGAATCACATTAAAATAATCCAATATTTCCAAACATTTTATTTTAGCATACCATAAGTTTAGATTAAGGAAATTCAATCCCGTTAAATCATTCCACTTTCTCCCCAAAAATTTCTTTCAAAAAAACCCAACATCATAATTTTTTTTGTTAAATTAAGCATTGAAAACCCACTTCTACAATTATCACACAAGTATTTTCAAAAAAAAATTCAGAATTCAAGAAAAGACTAAGATACCCACAATAGGGAACTAGTATCGGTGGGTGAATTGACTATATGGTTGGCGGCTATATGTCAAACACACCACCAACATAGAGAGACTTCTTAGGACCATGACACAAATCTACATGCTTTCCAAGAATTACGAACTTATGGAGGCCATTAGTCCAACCCCCTTGTTGTATCCCAATCACCAAACAATCCTTAAGAACCAAAGAAACTAATAAAACTGGACTTCCCATGGATACCTGAGGATCAGAACGAGTAAGGGTTCACGACGTTCTTATTGAACCCACCACTTAAGTCCTAAAAATCTTAATCCATATACCTTTACATACCCTAAATAACAAGGGTGATAAAAAAAGTCATGGTTCACTAAAAGCTGACTCCCTCTGATACGATTTTGTCACGAACTAGTCTGGGTTGACCCTGAACCGGTCACCTGGGCTGCTCCGCGATAAGTCCCAAGAGGCATTCCAAATCTTCCCGGGATAGAGTAAGTGCCGAGGGAATCAATTAGAGTGACAAGGGAACATTTTCTCACAAAAATAAACAATAACTAGGTAGCCGAAAGAAATAGACAACCCTACATAAATTTATATAAAAGTTGAACTAAACATTAATTGTACATGAAACTGAAAGTACAACTGAACCAGAAAACTCAACCAACCAAACCTGAAAACCAACTAACTCTATGTAACCCCACTGGTCACTATACAATATATCTATTAGAGGTCAACCAAGGAAATCAAACTCAAGCTAAAACATACACAAGGGCTAAAAATAGAAGAAGACTATAGGCGTGAGTATTAAAACTTAGTAGGTTAGCTCGATATTATATTCTCAATTCACTTACTTTAAAATAAAAGAAACATAAATTCCAAGTTTTAAATACAATATATAAAAGTATGTTTTCCAAACACAGTTCTATGCTATAATCATTATAAAATAAAATGGTTGCAAGTTTTCATAACAAGGAAATGCCAATAACCAATTTCAAAGATATGAAACTTCAAAATAAAAACAATTCTCAAGAGGGCTGCTTTAAATAATGTACACTTTTAAACAAAACACACACACTACTTAATTTATGAACCAAACACACCGTATGACAATGGTGAGTACAAAATACCCAATGATCACAAGTCACGGGAACACCCCTAGGAACTAGTTCGCTGTGGGCCCTAGGTACCTCATATCTCAGTGTAAAAGTAACCATAAAAAAATATCCATTATCATGAACAATCCAACATTAGGGAACAAATACCCATAACCTAGTGGTCCCCAAAATCATTATCATAGTTTAGTTAGTGTTGTCATCGCCAAACTTGCTATGTGAAATAGGGACGAAACCACTCCGGATCACTAGCATAATAGTACATGTCTGCACACCTAGATACCTGGGTTTATCTTTAGTACTCAATAAAGTTACAAATATTATAAAATACACTTTTCACATGAAAATTTTATTCCCAAATCATACACACACAAACATCCCACAAATAGGATTCACATTTCTTTCACATATCAATAAACCACTTAAAATTTTCATAAAACAATTTCAAGAAGTATAACAAGGCCTTTCTCATAAAATCCTTTAAAAATGATCTTTTAAGGAAAAAAACACACCATTACCATATAAAAAAATATTTTTAATCCCCAAAACCATTTAATAAATCAATTTCATGGACCATAAAATAGATCCAAATGACACAACATGAAGTACACATGAAAACCATTTTTACAAGAAAAATGCCAAACATGCCTTTAAGAATTCTTCAAAAAAACAAAATTTATCAAAATAACCAATTACACTATTCATAAATAGGTGTAAAAAAACCACTGTAATCAATAGAACATTTACTTAAACCTTTCAAAAAATCAGGTTACACATTCAAAACCCATCCATTTCTATAAAGGTTCCAAACAAGCCATTTACTGAGAACACATGCCAAAACACCCTAAAAACTGATACTAACTTCATTATAAAACCCAAAACCAGATTTGAACCCACATAAGGAACCCAAAAAAATTTATTCACATGATTTAAATATTTTTAATAATCCAAAACAATCATTTTATATCACCTTGAGCACACAAAATCCAACCGAGCACTTTCCCGAAACGAGGCATGAAACAATTAATAAAACAAACTCTATTTAACACTATAAAGGTTATAAAACCAAATTTGCATGATTTTTTTATTTAAATAGATAAAACAGGTTCTAAACATTACAAGTATAGTGTGAAATCAAATGGATCATTTAAACAAACACTTAGTGTGCACACTTTAACCAAAACAAAACAATTTTCACAAAACAAGGCATACTATACCCTTATTACACACTAAATAATTAAAAAAAGGGTGGAAAACAATAACTAGTATACATATAAGGTGAAAATATTAATAAAAAAATGAATATTGAATTATAAAGGCAGTGATTTGGAGAACCTACCTTGAAACCATGGCAGAATGGGAACACACACCCGAAAACCTTCCACAAGGGTTCACAAACCCTATATCTAGGAATACCATCCCTAAAATAATGAAAACCCCATAAAAATCATGGGATAACAGAACCCTAGGTCGTTCATGACCAGGGAGGAAGAGAGATTCAAGAAATAATGGAAGGAGGAGGAGGAAGGAGAAGAAAGGAGAAGGAAACTCACTTTTAAAACTAGAGAACTCTTCATCTTCCCTTATATCCACACCCTTAAAGGAGAGGGAATCGCTTTTAACTCAATGAAGAGTCTTCTTAGGTCTGAAAAAACTAGGTAAAGAATATTTGGGTGTAAAAGATAAAAAAATGAATGATTCATGAAAGAAACAAACCACCTTACCAAATCTGGATGATTTGGGAATACTTGAGAAATTTAACCCTAATCCATGACTAAGATGAGTTCCAAAGAGGTAAAATGGAACATGGGGGGTGATAATAGTGTTTTTGGGCTCAAGTGAGAGGTTTAATAACCTAAAAATATGAAAAAATTAATAATATATAAAAGGAACAATTTTTTTTAAAACTAGAAATGGGCTCACAAGCTAGCCCAATACCTGAATACATAACGCAAATCCACCATGATTATGAATTAGTAAAGGGTAAAAATGGATATGGTGGTTTTAATAGGCCAGGGGAGGAAATGTGGGAAGTGGAATGAGTGAAAAATGTTGAAAAAATAAGGAGTTATAAAAGAAACAAATTTTATTTTTAAATCTGGAAATGGGCTCATGGTTAGCCCATATCTTAAAGTACCACCATTTTCTCCAAAAACCACCAAAAAAGCTACGGGGAACCCATGATAGGATTATTAGAGATATATTTCCATTAAAAACTCAACATTCATATCACCCAAAACCCAAGAAAAGGATCGATATTTCTAATGAACCGAATCAAAACCAAGACATGAAAAACCGGGTGTGACAAGTATAACTATATTTTCTTTTATAAATTACTTCCATGAATTTATTTTTATGATTTATCAATTACATTTAAAATTATATTCCATTATTTTTTAGAATTTATAATTATACTTTTCAAATATGCATATTTTTTTTTAAATTTCAATTTTTTTTACAGATGGAATGAATCAATATCAAAGCCTTAGTAGGTCACATAGTTCATGGCCTGTTTTATTGACAATTTACAACTTATCAACTGAATTTTGTATGAAGAAAAAGTATTTTAGGTTGAGTTTAATGATATGTAACACCCCGATATTTTTTTTTTTGAATTAATTTAATCTTTTTGATATTTTTCATTTCACGCAACACTAAAAATAGTTTATTTTATATTAAAGCACTATATTAGGATTGCGTTATATGAAAAAACAAGTTAATCATGCACTAAATGAAAAATAAATTTTAGATTACTCTACATGGAACACTAAGGTTATCTTGAATTACATGAAACCATGAAATTCCTCAATGAATTGCATAACACGCATGACCGAGTTTTACTGAACAATAATATAATATTAAAATATTATTATAAGATATAACACATCCATTAAATTAGTGATTATGAATAATGTTTACTTATTTATAAAAATATATGGTTTAAAAAAATATAATATGAATTCATAGGTTACCAATTAATTAGAAATGAATATGAAAACTGATTGAATATAAAAGAAAATATTTATATTTTTATGGTCACAAAGATGTTTTAACCTATTAAATTAAATTAATTACAATTTTGGGATGAAATTAATGAAATTTTATGTTATATATTTAATAAATTTTTTTTATATTCATCCAATATATTTTATAAACATAAGATAAGAACAAACCCAATTTTTATGCTTAAAAACCAATACTTTTATTAAGCCATTTTTAACACCTTTTAATGATGAACCCATTTTAAATCCAATTTTTGGAACTTTTATAAATTTAATATGTCAAAATAAAATTTATATTTGAAATAATAACATAATAATTAGGTTATGGTAAATTTTTGGTATTTTTCTGTGAAGTTTCATTTTTTAATGAATAGTGAAAAATACTGATTTTTAGTTCAAAACTATTTTTTCATATAATTTATTTATAAAGTTAAATTACATTTTAAAATGGTTTAAAATTTTAATTAGAATATTTTTTTTCAATTAATAAAATTTAGTTCATTGGAATTAATTTCAAATTTAAATTGGATATAAAATCATATCAAACTTTTGAACGTTTTTACTTTAAAAACCCGCATTGTTGACCTGAATGCGGGATTAAATTTAAATTAATTTCTTACAATTCTGTGATTGGAATTTGAAAAAATAGATTCAATATTTTGAATCATAATAATTTATAATGTATAATAAGGTCAAATTAGTTTTGACCAAAAATATTAGTGAAAGTAATTAAAATCAATTACATCAATTAAGGTAAAATTATGCTCAACTAAGGACTAAACCTTAAATTTAAGGGCCTAAATGACCTAGAAAATTTTCCAAAATCTATTGGATGGAAATATTTAGACCCTATAATCAATTGGATCAACTTTTTACCATCATTGGATCCACTTTCCATGGAGAAAACGTGGGTGAAATTTTCTTTCCCAAAATTGACAAGAGTGCCAATCCTCCTATATTATAAAAGGCCTCCCCTCCTCACACTTACTCACACCTCTCAAGTCACTTTATCTAGATCAAGATATATCCAAATATATTCTAAAAATACATCCCTTCCTACTTGACACATCCCTTTGGTTAGAAATATTTCCAAGGAATCCATTTGATGCAAACCAAAAGGAGTTACCCGATGAAGAGTCAACACCCTCCCTCAAGCTCCTTTATTTTATTTTCACTACTAGAAATTCGAGCTATATACATGGTTTAAAACTGTGTATATAGGTCCTCAAACCATGTATATAGGTAATATACACAGATTGAGGAACTGTGGCTAAGTTTTTCATGGCTATAGACCTAGACCTATAGCCACAGTTTGGAACCGTTGCTATAAGTATATAGCCATAGTTAGAACCATGGCTATAGGTATATAGCCACAGTTAAATACGTGGTAATATTACTATAGCCATGGTTTATAACCGTGGCTATACCATAGGATAGACACACTATATTACCATGGTTTCTAATCGTGACATTAGACCTATAACCATGGTTAGAAACCGTGGCTATAGGGTCTGGAAATCCATAAAAAAATAGGTCCCCACCCTCCCCCTGCACAACCCCCTTGAAGTAGCCCCCACCCCCACTAGACAACCCCCACTCCCCCTGGGGTAGCCACCTTGGACACCCCATAACCCTACACACCCCTCCCCACTAGACAACCCCCCCACAACCCCCCTCTCCCCTGCAAAGTCCCCCCTTCACACCCCCTCCCCTTAGGGTAGTCCCCCACCCTACAAAAACCCATAGACAACCCCTCCCACCCTACCTCCCCTTGGATATCCCCCCACTCCACCTACAGCCCCCTCCCTCCCCCCTGGACAACCCCCTCCCTCCCCCTGCAACCCCCTCACTTTCCCTGGACAACCCCCACCACCCCCTACATCCCCTTCCCTTTCCCTGGACACCCCCTCCCATTTCCTAGACAACCCCCTATATCCCCCTCCCACCCCCTAGACAGCACCACCCCCTTCCCCTTGGATATCCTCCATATACAACCCCCTCCCCCTGGAAAACCCCCACCACTCCACCTGCAACTCCCTCCCTCCCCCTGGATAACCCCCCTCCCTCCCCCTACAACCCCCTTTCCCTGGTTAGCCCCCCCACTCCCCCTGCAGCCTCCCTCCCTTTCCCTGGGAATCCCCCTCTCTTTTCCTGGACAACCCCCCTCCCAATGGATACCCCTCCCACCCCCTAGATAGTACCTCCCCCTCCCTAGATATCCCCCCACCTGCAGCTCCCTCCCTCCCCTGGAAACCCCACCACCCCCACCCAACACAGCCCCCTGGACATCCCCCCTCCCACCCCCTGGACAATCCCCCTACCTCCCCCTAGATAGCCCCCACCACTCCACCTGTATCCCCCTCCCTCCCCCTGGAAAACCACCTCAACACTCCCCCTATAACCCCCTCCCTTTCCCTAGACAGCCCCCACCACTCCCCCTACAATCCCTCCCTTTCCCTGGACAACCCCCTCCCTCCCTTTCCCTGGACAAATCCCCTTATTTTCCCTAGATAACCCCCCAAAACTTCCCCCTACGTCCCCACTACCACCCCCTAGATAGCCCCCACCACTCCACCTGCATCCCCCCTCCCTCCCCCTGGACAACCCCCATACTCCCCCTGTATCTCCCTTTCTTTCCCTGGACAACCCCCACCTGTCACGACCCGTCCTCGGGGCCCGTGCCATGACTACCCCAAGCCCGCCTTCCATAGGCCAGTGGCTGGCGACTAGCACCAAAGGCGTAAAATCCCGATAACTGGGAAGGCATTGCCTTTATAAAAGAAAACAAGCACCACAGAGTACAAGCGGAAGCAAAACACTAAGTATAAAAGAAATTCTGAAAAGTAAATGGGCCAGAATACAAACCCAAAAGAAAGTACGACTACAACTGAACAAGGTACAACAGCAAAAAGACAAACAGCTGGAAGAAGGAAGCAGCTCCTGGGTTATCCTCCTCGGATCCTACCTGAAGGGTAGGTACAGATAGCGCAGCTCCTGGTCGTCCACCACGGATCCTACCTGAAGGGTAGGTACAGATAGCGCACCTCCTGGTCGTCCACCACGGATCCTACCTGAAGGGTAGATACAAATAGCCTCCTCCATGCTCTCATCCGTCAACCTCCTCTGTGAGTCGTCACGTCGTGTAGTCCACCTCCGGGTACTGACTCGTCGTGTAGTCCACCTCCGGGTACCGACCAGTCCTCGAACACTCGGCCTCCGTCAGCACTGCCCGTCGTCTGCAACCAACACAACGAGGTGCGGGCATAGCCCGTGCAGGGGTGAGTATAACGATACTCAGTAGGGACCCCAAGACCCTCAAGGTCTCACTAAACCAGCAAGGATAACCACAAAGAAGATCTCAACAGATAACCTCTACTTAGGTATATGCCCATACATATACCTAAGTTATCAAGTAACCCATCTCAATCATGAGGAAACACAAGGATTGTGAAATCAACGGATAACCACTACCCAGGTATATGCCTATACATATACCTAAGCTAGCAAGTGACCCATCTCAATCATGAAGAAACACAAGGATTGTGAAATCAACGGATAACCACTACCTAGGTATATGCCCATACATATACCTAAGTTAGCAAGTGACCCATCTCAATCATGAGGTAAACACAAGGTCAAAAGTCTCAGCTCAAACCAGGATTTTCATTATCAAAACCGTAACTGCTGGAGAGCTCCGTCTCTGGAGTGTACAGTGGTCCTGTCACGACTCCGAGGTACTGCTCACTAACCTAAGACTACTGAGGTACTCCTCCTGTCGAGTACTGCGGGCCTGCCACCTCACACAGTAGTGCTTCCCGCCAGGGTCTGCCACCCAAACACAGTAGTGCTCCCCCCTCATAGCCTACAGAGGTACTCCTCCTGTCGAGTACCGCGGGTTTTCCACCTCACATAGTAGTTCTCCTCCGCTGTGGGTCTGCCACCTCACAAAGGAGTGCTCCCCACTGGGCTACGTAAGTCACTCCGAATCGAATCGGACAAGCAGTCTTCAGGTCTCTGCCGGCTACACGGTCTCCGTACTCCGTACGCTCATCTCTGGGAGGGTCCGCTCCACGAGCTACAAGTAGATACTCCAAGTATCTCAAAGTCCCACGAAGAAGTATCTTAAAGGACCGCCTCGTCATAGGGGTCTCAACGCAACAGACGGCGCGTCAATCGGACGCCCGGTCTGTGAGTTATTAGCCTTTTCGTCCCAGGGTCCCGGTTGGTTTCTTAAGCGAACCAACCCGGCCGTATCTCAACTGTACCCCGAACTCTCATAGGGTATACTCATAGGGACCGTTTCTCGACGAGATCAACAATGCCGCTGACGGTTCGTCAAACGGACGTCCTGTCTGAAAGATATCATCTTTCTCCGTTCCAGGGGCCCGGTTGGATTTCGGGCACAATCCAACCCGGCTATAACCCAACTGCATCCAAAACTCGGGCGGAGGATGCCAAAAGTTCCGTATCGTCAACAGGAACGCAACGCAACAGACGACGCGTCAATCGGACGCCCGGTCTGGAAGTTATTGGCCTTTTCGTCCCGGGGGCCCGGTTGGTTTTTAAGTTAAAACCAACCCGACCGTACTCCAACTGCGTCCAAACCTCGAGAAGATTAAGCCAAAAGATCCTTCTCCCTCAGAGGAATCCATCAAAGTTGACGGCACATCAATCGGACGTCCGGAGCTCAAGATATGAGCGTTTCCGCTCCGAGGGCTCGGTTGGTTTCGTGGATGAACCAACCCGGTCGAGCCCAAAGTATTCCGAAACCTTGAGTGCGATATATCGAAACAACCGTCTCGATCCAAGGATCGCGTTTCCGCTGATGGCGCGTTGTTCGGAGGCCCGTAGCTCAAGTTACGGGCAAAAGACCGAAAATGGTCCGAAGACGGGGGTCCGGGCCCGGGCCGACCTGGCCCGACCCCCCCTGGGTCGGACGAACCGGGTCGACCCGACCCGGTCCAACCCGGTCGGACCCGGTTCGGCCCGGCCGAGCGGCCGAGCGCTCGGGTGCCGCGGGGCGCCGCCCCCGCGGTTTGGAAGAAGCCGCGACCCTCGAAGGGCCGCGTTGGAGACAACAGACGCGGCATAGCCGCGTCCCGTGCGTGAGGGCCGGACCCGCGCGGCCGCGGCTTCAGCCGCGGCGGCACTGTCCGGCGGCGCGCCGGGGCGCCGCCGCCTCCGGCTGCCGGCGCCGCCGTGCCGGGGACCCACGCCACCGGCAGCTTCCGCGGGCCCCCAGAGTTGCTCCGGTGGTCCGTTTTCCTTTCCGTCTGCGCCGCTGTTCCTCCCGGGTTTCGTTCTTCACTGCGGGATCATCAAAACGCCCTTGAGTCACGTTTTTCCGTCGCCCGCCAAATCCACACAATCACGAAGAACGGCGGAGGGTTGTCGGGCCGTGTTCATTTGGCCCGCACCCTCCGCATTAGATAATAACAACGGGAGAATTATTCAACACATGAAATAACAATTTTAATAAATTAAAATTGTTCATATGAATCTGGTTCTTTAATTTTAAAGAAACGTTCACGGAATATAAAATATTCACAACAACCCCTACCTCATCAAGTCGTCGCACGCGGGTTCTTCTCGGATTTGATCGCCGCGGAAGGAGGCGATCGTCGCGTCGTGGAAGGCGTCACGTCGTCGCGGAAGGGCGTCACGTCGTCGCGGAAGGGCGTCGCGTCGCCGCGAAAGGGCGTCGCGTCGTCGCGGAATACGGTGCGCGTCGACGAACTCCGAGGTTCAAGAAAAACAGATTTAATTTTAATAATTAAATCCGTGCGTTGTTAAAAACCACAAAGGAGTTTTTAAAAGAAACCCGAAATCTCTTACCTCAAATAGAAGATCAAAGATTTCATTGCGGACGAAGGAACGTCGCAGAAGAACGTCGCGGAAGAGGAAACGTTGGCGTCGCGGCACACGGCGTCGCGTTGTCGATTTCCGCGGTTTCGGCGTTCTTCGTCGGAGGCTGGCGTTCTTCGCGTTCTTCGCGTTCTTCGTGAAGAAGGGTGAAGGCACAAGAATTCTGTCAAAGCCTTCCAATGTGTAATCCTCAAGATGTGGCATTGGTCTTATTTTATTACTACGCCAACGGATTTCAAACCGGTTAAGAAACGAAAAAGAGATAAGTAACGACCCATTAATTCGTAGAATTAATTCAACGAAATAAACCGCCCAATTAATTTAACGAAGAAAACCGCCCAATTAATTGGTGCGTTAAGAAAATAAGAAAACACGTTAGTTGACTTTCATAATGACGGGTTTTCGCGGGTGCGTTACTTAGCGAAAAAGAAACGGTGGGGCTCGTGCGGGCCCCACCTCACAAATATCCTACCAAGAGGGTAGGATATTTCTGGATAGCACCCTATCCGCATCGACTCAGCTTAAGCTGCTTAAAGTGGCTTCAAGTGGCTTCCAAGCGGCTTAAGTGAAATAAAATAAAGTTTGTCGTACAATTTATTTTATTTCTTAACTTTAATCCCAAAAAATTAAAAACCACAGCCGAGCAAACGCAACTCCGGAAGAGGCGTTTCTAAGTAATTACCGGCGCTGCGATTCCATCAGTGCCCTCAGAATTCGATTCTGAGCACCGGTTCAAAAGTTAGAAAAACCCACTCATCCATTCACTGAATGTACCCGAGCCAAACTTTGGAAAATGATTCCGGGCACACCGGGCCTCGGAATCAAGTGCCGTCAGAAACTGCGTTCTTGTAAAATTCCAAAGAAAATTAAGAAAAAAAAATTTCCTTGGAATTTACTGGTCTTTACACCACCACTCCCCCTGCAGTCCCCCTCCCTTTCCCTGGACAATCCCCCCTCCCTCCCTTTCCCTGGAAAACCCCATCACTTTCCCTAGACACCCACTCCCCTTAAGCCCCACTAGCACCCCCTAGACAACCCCCTCCCCCTAGACAGCCCTCCACCACTACACGTGCAACCCCCTCCCTTTGGAAAACCCCCAATCCCCCTACAACTCCCTCCCTTTCCCTGGACAACCCCCAACTCCCCCTGTAGCACCCTTATCCCCTGCAAATCCCCCCTCCCCTAGAAAACCCCACCCATTACTTGGATAGACCCCACACCCCACTCCCTGTATAGACCCCCATCCTTCCCGGACTGACCCTCACACCCTACATTCCCACCCTCCTTTCTAGATAGACCCCGTACAGACCCCCCACCCCCACTACACAACCCCCTGCAGCCCCCTTCCCCCTTCAAATACCACCCTCCACTCCCCCCCTGGACAACCCCCACCCCACTACACAACACCCCGCACCCCCTCAAATAGGCCCCCCACCTTACACCCCCCAACCCGCCCTACACACCAGTCAATTGAATTACGCAAACCAAAAACATGATAATATGGTTATTATACAAAAATTTCCAATCAAATGAACTACACTAACCAAAACATTCTAATATGACTAGAACTAAATCAAACATCATCAATCCAAATTGAGTAGAGTGGAACCAAACCAAATGGTTTTGAAAAAGATGAAACCGAACAAAACTGAAAATAATGTAACCAAAATGACTCAAACCAATCAAAAATGACTTCAATAAAGCATAATTGAGTAAGAAAAAAATGAAACTAATGAAACATACCTAATTTAATATAAAATTAATTTAATTGAACTGAATAGTCCCAAATCTAACAAAATGAACCTGTTAAAATTGACATAAACCAAAAAAATGAACCAAATAAAAAATAACTAAGAAAACCTAACTTAATCCAAACCGAACCAAGGAGCCAGGCATTGTGATGAACTTTTAGAAGGCCTCATGCCTGTAGGTTGAGAGGATATCCTAGTCATGTGGTGCTTTACTATCCTCACTGTTGCATCTTTATTATCCTCAGGCCTATAGGCTGAGGACTCATGACTGCGCTGTCCAGTCATGCGATGCTTCACTGTTGATGGATTCAATGACGAGGAGCCTGTCTGAGAGGATATCCAATAAAACTCATCTGGAGAAATCATTGACACAAATTAATTTTAATAATATTTACAACACACCACAATACCATGAATTATATTCATTGAAAACATAAAATAAATAAAAACAAAGAATAAAATAATGACACTGAAAAGACTAATTCAGTCATGAGGTATGACCAACATGTCATGCAGCTCAGGATCATTTTTGTAGTATAGATTCATGCAAAAAATACATATATGTTATCTAGTATAAATTAATACAACTAGGACTAATAAATGATGGTATTTGAACAAATATAATACATATAGAAGAGAAATATAAGGCTATATTTCAATGAGTGTTCATCAAGGGAATCTACATGGAAGAGGGGAAACACAAACACAATAATAAAACATACCCCTCCCCACCGTACACCCCCCACCATACACCCCCTCCTTCCTAGAAATACCCCCCACTCTACACCCCCTCTCCCTAGACAACCCCTACCTCCCCCTGGATATCCCCCTTGCAAACACCACCTCCCCCCCTGCATAACCCCACCATGCACAACCCCCATTGGATTCCATAAAAAAAATCAATTCCTCCCACATACCCTACACATCCCCCACTCCTTAAGCATATGTAATAAATTTAAATCACATTATGGTTTCTAAAATGGTAAACAAGAATTATGAAAAACATAACATAGTTTATAAAACATCATTCTTTTATAGATCATTAGAGATAGGTGAAACCACTTATATGTTATGTAGGTTGAGAATTTTCCTATTTTTCTAATACCTATCCAAACAAGTACCTAACTATTTTATGGGTGGTAACTAGGGAATATTAATAAAATTCTAGGCAATAGACCATGTATAGTATTTATCATAGAAAATACATACCCTGTACAACTTCTCTTAAATATAAACTCTTGACATGTAACTAACACAACATATGGAGAAAATAAATTAGAAAAGGAAAATGGATGAGAGAAACATCCAACTCAAATTAGTCCAAACACATCACATGAAACTGAATTGAAAGAAAAAGTTCCATAGACCTTAGTTGGTAAGATCCGTGATAGCAGTGACTATATCTCCATCAGAAGCTTTCAGAGCCTTCATAGCCTTGGCCCGTAGACTCCATCCTATGTCATCACTAACTCGATGTATTTAGTGGATAAGAACCATTCTTGGGTTTGCATTACCTAGATTGTAAATGAATAAAGAAATTATAAATGTATTTATGATATCCAACAATGTAAATAGATAATATATTATGAAATTAAAAAATAACAAATCAATTATAATATTAGTCTTAATATTTGAAGTTAAATTCGGATGTAGCTATTTTTGTTTCAAGAAAAACTCATGTTACATGAACAATAATGATTTGGTATTGTTTTTGTTATGTTCAAGTTTATTTAGTTGTCAATTTGGTATGGTTTGGTTTCACTCAAAATTATTATATTTGGTTCCACTCAATGTCTTTTGGTTTAGTTTTTTTTGGTTTAACTATATATGTTTCACTCCATACCCCCTCCCCTCAATAAAGCCTCACTCCATACCCCCACCCCTAGAAAGCTCCCTCGGATAGGCAGATACCCCCTACAACCCCCTCCCCTTTGCACAACCCCCTCCACACCCCCTAGACAGCCCCCTCCCTACACCCCCTCACTGGACAAACCCCCCACCCTACACACCCACCTCCCTGGACAGACCCCCCTACCCTGCACACTCCCCCTTCACATGATACTAAATATTTTAGAAGCATAGAAGAGAGTTGAGGAGAACCAAAAAAATCTATTGTAGACTATTAATATCAAAGTGTGATAGAAAAATCAATGCTTCATGAATAATTCACACCTTTTTCAATAATTTTTATATTCTGGATGATGTTTTGAGAAATCTAGCCTATTGCATTTTGCTGTAGAAAATTAATGCTCTTGTGGAAACCCACTTTGATTGCTATAAGTCAGGAAAAATATTGAAAATAATTTATACCTTTAATATTAAAAAAGAATAAATAGAGGAGAATCATACCTTTTTCAATGATTTTTATATTCAGGATGATGTTCTGAGAAGGTTAGCCTCTTGCATTTTGAAAACACAAAGACCATCTGTTTCAATTGTAATCAATGTGGTCAAAGGAGTGATAAATTATTTTATAATTAAATTATGTTTATTTAAAATCCAAATAAAGAATTAATCCCATAATAATGAAAAAAGGAAACAAGTCTACTTTGAGAAGATATCAAATGTATAAATATGAAAGCACAATACCCAAGATGTTTTCCAAAAGTTTTTATGATAAATCCTTCGATGATAAGAACTGTAATTTTGAAAATCTAGATGTATTACAGTGTATCAATAAACATAAGAATAACCATAATCATTTGCACTGTAGGGTTGAAAATTATGTATTTATTTCAGTATTTAAGTAACAAATTTTTTTATAAGCATAAGCTAAAGCAACTATACTTGTCAGGCTATATATATTATAATATTTGAAATTATGTATGTATTGTAGTATTTGTATAAGCCTAATTGTAAGAATAATCATATGATTAATCATAACCATAATCATATTCACTATCAAATTATAAATGTTATTGTATTTTATTTCATCACATGAGCATAGACATAAACAATAACATATGATTAATCATAACCATAAACATATTCACTATCAAATTAGAAATGTTATTAGCTTTAGATAGATTGATATAAATATATTCATTTGAGGAGTGAATCAACCTAAGTGGATTAAGATCAATTTTTAGTGTAATAAAATAATACAAGCAACATTTAATAAAACCATTTTACTAATTGTGACACTCTTTCAACCAATTAGGAAAAATCGGCAAGTTATAGCCTCTTCATCTGCACTGAGAGTACTCCAATGAAAATTTTCATCTAAATGGAGGAGAATAAAAATTCTTATCCTAAGTTTCCAACCACTCTCTATCACTATGATTTTTTCATATTTCCTATTCTTATTAATATCAGATCAACCATATCCCACTGAATCTCTCCTACATTCCCTAATATCCTTCACTACCATAAGATCCTTGATTACTACTATCATGAAAGTGGGTAAGAAGAATAGATGAACTTTGATCAAATCTCTAACATCATCCCATACATGAATTAAAGGGACTTAGAAGTATAATATCTTCCCATGTTTGGAGAAAATGGGATAAATACAATAAACATAGAGGTGTAATCAAGAATATACATATTCCCTTGTTTCAATTACATGAACATTAGAACCCTATACATCATGTATGAATGTGGGTAGAAATACTCAAAGAAGCACACTGAGAAAGTTTCCCATGAAACCCCCTCAATCCTCTTTACTTGAAATAAGATATCCCTCAAGTGTTGAGATAGTCTATAAAGTATAAATATGTAAATCTTCTCTCTCTTATCTTCTTGAGAATCAATCATATAAAAGATTCTATTCATCCCCTCCAACCATTCTTAAGCTCTGTGATACCTAACATATCTTCTAAAAATAACACAATGCTAAATTGAAAATCTAAAAATATATCCATAATCATTACTAATTCCTAAGGTGGTATCCCTTCCATATTTTGAATTGGTTTAAGAAGAATATTAGTGATCTTTTTCTCTACTTTAGTCTCATACTCACCCATTAGAGGAACATGATCAGATTCTCATTCCATATTTACTTCACCAGAACACTTAGTCTTAAGATCCTTCTCATGAGGCTAATCAACTAGTTTTATAGGTTCCATAATTTAAAATTAATAATAATAATAATAACACAGAATATATAATTAAATATTAATATTTTCAAAAAATATAAGAAAATATCAGGAATCACTCCCTTAAAATAATCATAACATAATAAGTCAAATAGAACTAATCGTGTTACATAATAAATTTCAATTAATTTTTTTCAATAACTATTTTATCTGAAACCCATCATGTTTTTTAGAGTATTTGGATCATGTTTGTTAACAATTCAAGTTGGAAATATTTCAGAAATGGTAAATCATGATAAATTTATGGAGAGATATTTTCTAGAAGTGTTTGGACTTGGTTTTGTGATGAATGTGAAATTTTGAAGTTGACAGAGAGGTTTTATGAAAAAAATAAGAGTAAAAGAAGATTTTATATCAATGAAATAATATTTTCAGATGAAATATTTTTCAAATGAAATTTTTTCAAAAAGGAAAACATTTCATGAAGAAAAATATTTTCAAAAAGGAAAAAATTTGTTGGAGGAAAATATTTTCATGAAGAAAAATATTTTTATGAAAGGTTAAACCTTATATGGAAATTAGAATAGAAAATAATTTGTGAAAAGAAGGTGTATGAATCATGTGGGATGAAAAGGAAAACATTTTTAAAAGATAGATGGAAGTTTTAGTGGGCTTAGAAAAAAAATATTATGAAAATAATGGAAGCAAAGGATCATTTTTATAAAAATTGGTTTTAGATAAAAGGGAAATATTTAATCTGATATGAATCATATTTTCTAAGTTATTTATATATAAATATTACCCCAATAACTTCACTAAGAAAAAAAGATGCATTGGAGGAACATTAGGGTGAATAGGTAACTTTATTTTCAAAAAAGTGGATTTCACAATAAGATAATTACTCATTTTTTATTTTCTAAAAAATGGAATTAACTTAATGAGAAGTGATTAAGGGTAAAAACCATTAGAAACTTTTACGCATACCATCCAATCATATTGTCTAACTATACTACCCAACCACTATCATATGGTTGTATCATTTGATGGAATCATTCTTCCTATAAGTAGGAATGACTTTCAGTTTCTAAACTTTTGGGAATTTTAAACCCTGGTCACTACCAATCCCCCATCACCATCCAAACCATTGGACATTAGATTCCCAAAGTTCCTCCATCTTATTAACTAATTTATTTTTTCAGAAAATGGTTTTCATAGACAAACCTTACAATCTGCCAATTGAAAATAATTCTCCAAGATTCCCCACCAAGTCCTCTATAATATTACATGGACTTCCTTACACTCTTGAATATTCCATTATAGCTAGTATGATTACCCAATATTCCTTCAGATTATCCTAACCCAATAAAGGCATAAAATCGCCTCAGTGCCTCCTGGATTATGACCTTTGTTAACATGTCAACTAAACATTAAGTATCTTATATATTCCATAGATCCAATAGTTTTTCCTCTAAAAAATTATGAATGATGTGATAATTTAGATGAATATAATTTTTTACTAGGATGAAACATTGTATTTTTTGCTAAATGAATACCTATTTGTGAAATAAGGAATAAGATTTAACCATATTTACTCATTTTGAGAACATCCACCCCCAAAGCTAGATTAGCTCCTTCCCAACATCTATCAATGTGGAATAATATAATTCTATTGTTGATAGTGAAACTAATGATTAATGTTTTGATACCAATATAATTATTATTCCTATAAAATTAAACACTGACTGACTGAAAATTAATTTTTTATTATAAAACACTTTTAAGGGAAAAGTGAGAAACCATATAAAACCAAAGCAAACTATTGGACTACCCCAACCCAGCAAATGATCCAACAATAAATCTTCTCCGACACAAAACCCCTCGGCAAGCAGTCCCGTGCAGAAGCACGGGAACAGAACCAATGGCGAAGCTATACCCTCTCAAGAATCCAAATCCAATGGACCTGCATCGAGAAGACTTAATGCTCTAATCCCCTTCCAGTGAAAGACCAAGTAGCGTGTTGAAAACAAGAAAAAACAAAACTGCAAAGAAAAAAAAAGTTAACCCGTAGAGACCAAACTCACACAACCAATTCACCCATGCCCGCCAACCAAAGCCACCGGCTTACATTAAGTCACTAACCAGGAATTTAATATTACCGGAGACCGTCTCCCTAAATATATTCCAAGTAAAGGATGATAACTTAAAGTCTGCTTCTTCCAATAACCACTTCTCAAAAATAGACACGAGTTGTTCTGAAGTCTGAATGTACTCCTCAACACTGATCTTCCCATGGTTGAAACCCCCTACCATAATTGAGTCCTTTTTGTCAATCCAATAGTATTTATCCTCACTAAGGGACACCTATAGAGGCCTTCCCATCATTTTAGCCGCCTCTTCCTCAGTAGCGTTGAGCAATATAACCTATTCTATCACGTCTTCTTCGGTGCTTAAAAGCAGAACCAAGGACTGACAATCCTGCTCCCCTGGCCTCCGATGTCTCATAGGCTCTATATCCATCATCTTGTCACTCATCTTATTTGTTGATCTATTCCTCAGAGGAGGTGGTAGCGATGAATAATCTTTCCTCCCCTTCCTTCTCCTGGGACCCCTAGAACTCTTCGGGCTTAGAGCCTCATCAGCAGAATGGACGTGTACACTCCCTTTGGAAATTGTCACACTGACTCTGTCTCCCTCACCTGGAATAACAAAATCTGAACTCAAAACATCCTCTGAAAGGCCTTCAAACCTGTTACTCAAAGCAATTGATCTCATTCCCCCTTCCTTCCCACCTCTTCTTGAAACAGTCTTAACCATATCGAGTCCTGGCCTCCCCTTACTCATGTCCACGCTGCCCACCCACGTCCTCGTCGTCCACCGAACCAGAAAGATTCACCTTCCCATCATCGAGCGTCTGATCCATTATTGATTTACCCCTTCTTCTGTACTTCCTCATGAAAATCCTCAAACTGATGATCTCCACCTTCATCCTGCGCACAACGGCGGGAAGAACTCGTCAGATCCCTTTTTAGCCTGCTGGACACATCCACCACCATTGGGTTAACATGGACTACTACCACACCAGTGCCGGGAGTCTCCACACCCGCTGTAATGCTTCCCTCTGCCTCAATTACTATTCACACCTCCTCCATTGGTTGCAACAAATTTCCTTTATCTCTAACCTCTTCACCCGCTGCATACAGACCCAAGCCCGATGTCTCACAAACCAGAGGAATTTTATCATTTCCACTGACCACCGTATGAGCCGTGTCCTGCCCACCCCTAAGGCCATACTTCATCGATTGAGGTCCAAATCCCCTGCCCGCCAATAGAGCGCGATTTTCTGAAGCCTCACCACTATCTATGTCTTCCATCCCTGGCTTAACTGGAGGTCCCCATTGGCAGGCCTCCATCGGATGACCCGTACTCTTGCACACAGAACAACAAATGTTGCCCATTTCTATGTCTAGTAGCATTACAGGTCCCAAACGACAAACATCTGATGCGTGCCCCAGCCTCATGTAGGAGGAACAGAAGACCGAAAAATCCTCATAAACCACTCACTACTGGACCCTGTACTCCTCCCCGATTGTAATCCAAACATAATCAAAAGGAGGTCTAGAAACATCCATTTCTATGAAAACCCGTGGATTGACTGGGTGACATACCGATTCTGTTCGACTATCCGAGCGTAAAAATCTACCGACAAGATTTACAAGCATTATTATAACTAAGGTATTTTGAAAAGGAAGAGGAAGTTTCTGAAAACTAACCCATACCACGGTGGAATTAGGATCGCGATTCATGTGAAACTCAAATGAGCACTGAAACAGGAAGAATCAAAGTCCATTGACGATACGGAGGGCACTTGACCATGCGTTGACAAGGTCCTTCTCCGACGCAAATCGAACCATAATGTGGTGTTTGTCGATAAGTCCCACTGTCGCCCTCTCTTGAAGATCCCATGAACTGAAGACAAATATATCAAAGGAGTCCATTGAGGGTCTCCGTTGCTTAAATATGGAAACCAAGCTCAGATCTAGAAGAGCGGAGGTTTCCGTGAACTTAGAGTTCGAAATATGGAGATTAGGGAAACCATCGATGAGATTCGGGACTTTCGGGCATAATGTGGCTTTCATAAATGGAGGAAGGAAATTAGGGTTTTTGAAGGGGTGGAAGATAGGCTTTGCATCCCTAAACTTCGACAATCTATCCCCCACTGGGGGGAAGGTACCGGCTCCAGAGCCGTCGTCGTCACCGATGGGAGAAGACCATTGCCTCACCAAGAACCCCCAAATTATCCTTTTCACTTCCTATAAAATTAAACACATAACTGGTCATTATTTTGTAATTGTCTCCATCCCCATCATTTTCAAAGCCTGCAAACCCTTGTAAATACTCATCTATTATGAAGTAAACTATCATTATTTTAGAACCTTTTAATTATTGAATAATCCACTTCACATCCTCTCAATGTTCTCTTCCAATATTAAACAAGTACTTACTGACAACTCTCATTTCTTGCATAATGTCAGGATGAGTACAAACCATGGTGTACATCATTATTATGATCACTGATTCCATGGAATATTTTTTGTCTAATCTACCTCATCTATCATTTTCTATTACTTCTCCTTTCATATATTGAAGTTTATAACCAGAAGTCTAGTTATTGATTTTCTCCTCTCCTATGTTGAAGTGATCCACCTCCTACTAGACATAATACAACTAGCTCTAGGATAAAGTACTAACACATAATTCTCTCACAATCCTCACACCCAAAATCTTTTTCACTATACCAAGATCCTTTATCTCTAAGCTCCAAGAAAATTTATCCATCATTTAATTAATTTATTCATTTACTAAACTTATACTCAACATTTCATTAATATATTGAAGTAGGATGATGAAACTACCTTCATAAAACACCTTTTGATAATAGAAATGGTTATCATTTCTTTGGATGAATTTCCACATAATCATGTAGTATTTAAACTTATGATTACAATTCCTTGGAACCTACTTTAACCCATAAAGGATTAAGTAGACCATGCACATAATATCTTAGTTTTTATTACCCTTGATTCCAACCATGTTATCTATGTATATATCCTCATCTAAGTCCCTATGGAGGAATATTTTCTTCACATATAACTACTCAAAATGTAAATTCGGTTGGGAAATTATCCTTAATACCTTATTAATAGTCATATATTTAACTACTAGTGAAAATATCTCTAGGGAATCCATAACTTTTGATTTTTGAAACCCCTTTACAACTAGAATTGACTTGTACCTCCAACTGTAATACACTTATTAATTCAACCAATACACCCATTTTTTAATGAATTGTTCTAGAGTTGACCACTCTATCATATCCATTATTTAGGACACATGGAGAGAATCAATCTCACCCCTCATGTCCAAATTCCAAAAATTAAAGTATTTTAAACTTCTATCATTTTTGGTAACTCAAACTCCCTATCATACATTAAAATAAAGTTGTTCATATCAAAACCATACCTATACACTTGGAAACTATCTTTGGTGGATATTAGCAGTTGTCCCTATTTTCATCCTCCTTCTAGTATTGTAACTTATAATGTTTTATATTATGGAGTCCTTTATCAAGATTCAATATTCATTGAGCTTTCTGGTACTTCATGCCTTATAAACATTATCAAAACATGGGCACCTTTATGAAAGTCCTTTGTAAAGTTTATTGTTTCCTGTACTATCATGCTTCCATGACTCTCTAGAACATCTGAAATGTTTAGACATCCATTCATTTGAACTATAGTATTTTATTATAAGTTTATATCATATAAAACCCCATATAATGTTTGATCCTTTAATACGATCTCTTTATTTATGATCATATTTTGACTTCTTACCACCTTCTAAAGGGGTTTGTTCCATAGTTAAAAACCAATATATTTATCTCTATATCCCACAAAGTAACATACTCATGAATTATAATCATGATTTTCCCATTCCTTGGCATTAACATAGATATAGGTGAGTGCACAGAATACTTTAAGATGGGTGAATTGAACCATCCTTTTGGACTAATAGGATTTTGGTAGTTCCTACCCTAATAGGGAATAAGAACTCCAGTTTATTGTGTATGTTGTGCAATTACCACTTTATCTCAAAGAACCTTGGGTAATACCATGTAAATTCTCAAAATCCATTATTTTTCAACCAATGGCTAGTTAATCCTCTCTGATACTCCATTATGTTCTATAGTTCATAGTACAGTCTTTTTAAACTACATTTCTTTCCAAAAATAGATCCTTTGAAATTATAAGATTATATACTCCCCACCAATATCATACCTCATGCTCTTAATCTTGAAACCAATCTCATTTCCCATCACATATCTCCATCTAAAGAAGATTCTGAATACCTCAAACTTTTTCTTGAGAAAGAAAACCCACACTATAAGTGTTACATCATCAATGAAAGTTACATATGATATAAAATTTAATTATTTCGTTTTTCCACATCACTTTATAGATTAAAATGTGTCTTTTAATGTTTAAATGTTCCCTTATTGGTAAATAATAGCCTTTCAAGTGATATGGAAGTGGGATAGATCTTGGGATGGACACTATAATGTGCAGCCCAAGATCCATCCCACTTCCCTATTATAATTTAAATAGAAAAACAAAAACAAAACATAAAATTAATTAATTGAACAATTTATATAAAAATGGTAATTGCACAACATTATTAATAATAAACAAAAATTACATAAAATATGACCGTTATAAATATTTCCATCGCAATTTCAATGTTTTAAAAACCCACACAAGTTTACTCAATAGAAAAACCAAGGGATCCATCATGCATTGAGAAACAACCAAGAATGGGTATAACCAACTCATTGGTGGGCCAAATACCCCCATACCTTACCTTCTAATTACCAAAAAACTACCCACACTAAAGTTAGATATTTTTAACATATTGAGGTATCATTACTAACAAGATCCCCACACCAAAGTGGAAGTTTTTTAATATAATGAATAATCGCTCATCTAAATCAAGTCAAAAACATTACTAAATAATCATGAAGCATAATGTACCAACCAAAAACTGAAGGGAGGATTTACCAAGTGTCCACGAATGGGGTTAGTGATAAATCACATGAGTGGATTGCGAGGGTAAGGCTGGGTTTGTGTGAGAAATCAGGGAGGTGGGGTGTCCATGTCGGAGGATAAGGGTCTCATGGTGGTGGGGTAGCCGTATCGGAGGAGGACCATGGAAGGTGGTGTGGCTATGTCAGAGTGGCGTCGAGTTACATCAGAGGAGGGTCGTGGTGAAGTGTGGGGTGGGTGGGTGGGGTGGTGTCGGAGCTGTGTTGGCAGGAATATGGGGAGGTCGTGTCTATGGGGAGGTGGGATGGTAGCATCAGAGTAGCATATGTAGGGAGGTGTCAGAGCCGAGTCGGCAGGGAGGTGGGCTGGTAGCGCCGGAGCAGCATCTGTAGGGAGGTGTCAGAGCCCCGTCAGAGCTAAGTCAGTGAGGAGGTGTGCTGGCTATGTCAGAGCCTAAGGGGGAGGATAAATCATGAGTGGAGGAAGGCCTAAGGGGGAGGATAAATCGTGAGTGGTGGAAGTGGGGGAGGAGGAATGGTGAGAGAGGAGGAGTATTCGCTGGGGGAGAGGGTTGAGGGTGGGAGGGGAAAGTCGATCATGAGGTTGGGGAGGCCGTTGTGAAACACCATTGGCCGGGAAGTGTTGCAGTGATGTTGGGGAGGAGTGCGTGGAGAGTAGGTCCAGGTCTAGGGTTTGAGGAGTCACAGATTGGGGGAGGAGAGGAGGAGAGCATCACAGACAGTGGGGAGGAGGATCCTGATAGGTGGTCAAAAAAAATAGCCACATATTTTTTAAATTGTGGCTATAAATCATGATATAGACACAATTTTAATAGAACTGTGTCTATCAACCTGGATATATCCATGAACCTATAAAACCAAGGCTATAGGTCAGTGGCTATAACACCTGTTTTCTAGTAGCGTTTCTTTCTCCACCACCTCAATTCATCTTATTCCATGCTTGTATAACAACACCAGTATCCTCAACATACTAGTATTTTTTTATACTAAGTGTTCTACCTACACTTACATACACATCCATCTAATGGGTAACAAACATACTATTTATGTGTATAATGAACTGCCACCTCACTAAAAGATGATTGTTTATTTTTTCCTTTATCGCCTCTCATGGTGGAAATTATGATGAAAAATATGTTTATATATTTTATATATTATATTTATTATGTATTTAAGCTTCTATAATATTTTTACCACATATATCTTTATACTTTCCATTTTGTGTAAATACATTAATTTTGTTTGAGGAAGTGTGGACTACCACCACCTTAAAGCGATGTGATTCATTCACACACTACATGGAATGTATTAAGGATGGGTTTAGTGAAATTATATTATAAATATGATATAATAATTCTACTAGAATATTATATATATAAATATATATACATATATTTCATTTACCTTCTTTCTTTTAATACGATAATTAAATGAAAACAACATTCATACGTATGTATGACTTATCATCTCCATGAACGGTGTATTAAATTTCATACTTCTATATCCTATTGATTATTATAATACACATATAGTGAATATAAATTATATTTATATCATGTTTTATATTCTTTAAATCATGATATAATTATAAGGAACAAAGATATAATAAATTAAGACACATGTAGACAACAAAGTGAATATTACCCGAAGCGTAACCTTAACATGGAATTATTAACAAGAGGGTAATATAAAGGCATAATCAAAACATAAATGGTATTAGATATCATAATATAGTTCTATGATATATTTATAATAAATTTATATTTAATATATATTAGGTTTGTACGAGTATGACTAGAGTTAAGACATAGGGTAAGGGAATTTCATCTCACTTTTTATTTCCATTAGATACATGCTTTATTCACCACCCATTCCTTTTGTGTGGCGTGTATACTAACCATGAATGTATTCTATTATTATTATACATAAAATTATAGGAATTTAAGTATTCATATTTTATCTCTCTGTTATGGGATTTTTGTTTCAAAAGTTTCCAAATCAGTAAAGTAATTTTGTCTCAATTTTCCTTCTTTGAGACACATTCCATGTTATGCACCTATATTTTTCCATGAGGTGTATATACTACCTTTGAAATATTATATCACAAATATCACTCTATTCATGATATTTTAAGCTTTTTTTTAATTTTATTTTCTTACATGGGGATTATGGTTCAAAGTTACCAAGTGGTAAGAGTTTATTGAAACAATATCATCGCTTTTGGAGATTATTTATGTTTATGCTTCCTTTGATGAAATTTTATGATCCATCTCTCAAGAAAATTCATTAATTTTATTTTCCTTTGTTTATTCATGATTTATTCATGTATTATTACCATTTTTACACTTTGGTACATAGGATATTTAATAAATCATTTTTAAGAAATCCTAACTTTACCCTCTCTTCGGTCGGAAATCTGTGTTCTTTCAAAACCATGTCTTCTAAAAAGGGTTCCCAAGAATATTTTAATATTCTCCTAAACTCTTTAAAATACATTTTTAGATTTTTTTTCTTTTAAAAATGTTTTAAAAGGAATATTCTTGTCTCTTTTTGAACAAGGTAATTTTCTAACCTTTTTACCGTGCAAAAGGAATGTTCTTCTTACCTCATACAACATATACAGATTTACCTGATATCATTTCCGTGAATCATACTTTGTATGTTTAAAAGGTTAAATTTTATGATTTTTATAAAAGTAATTTTCAAAGAAATGGTTTTAAAAATAGTTTAAAGAATTATATGTTTTAAAATTATTTTTCAAGGAAAATGGTTTTCTAATGATTTTCATGCCTTATTCATAAGTTTGAAAAGTATTTTTAAAGAAATGATTTTCAAAAAGTTTATAAGATATATTTATATATTTTTAAAGAAAAAGGTTTCCAAAAGGGTTTCAAAGAATTATTTATAATATTTAAAGTTTATTTTTAAGAAAATTGTTTTCAAAAGGTTTTTATGTTTTAAATATATTTTTTCAAAGAAGAAAGGATATTTTCCTCAAGAAATGTTTTCAAAATATCTTTACAAGTTATTTTACATATAAGATGAAATCCAATGATGTTACTCATTCCATTCTAGGAAATGATCGAAAGGTTTCGTCCATATCCTTTCTTGAATGGTTTATATTTTTATGGAATGATGCTTATGACACCCATTTCTATTCCATGGGTTATATGATTTTGAGACCGTTTCTTTTCATGGGTTATGATTTGATGAAATTATTATGAAACCTATATCTCTCCATATGTTATGATGTGATGTAATGTCAATGATACCCATTTAATTTCATGGGTTATGATTTGATGTTTATAAAACCCATATCTTTTCATGGGCCATGATATGATGAATTTTTTGTGGCACATGCATGTATGATTTCATTATATAATGGGTGAGACCTATATATCACTCCAATACATTGGGTAAAAATGGATGAATCATGAGTATAAATGTTATGTGTGAACCTGATTACATGTTCACAATGTTATGCATGGACCTAGTTGCATGTCCATAAGTTTATGCGTGAACCTGATTACATGTTCACAATGTTACGAGTGAACCTGATTACATGTTCACAATGTTACGAGTGAACCTTATTATATGTTCACAATGTTATGTGTGAACTTGATTTCATGTTCACAATATTATGCATGAACTTGATTGCATGTTCACAACATTATGTTCGGACTTGGTTGCATGTCCATAGGTCTATGATAAGGCCTGATTTCATGTCCTTAACTTAATATGTGGACCTATTTCTACTTACACATGCTCACTGTGTTATACGTTGATGTGTATACCACTATTACATGTCTTATTCCTATGTTATGCTTTCATGGATTATGCTCTTGATTTCCTTATGATTCATGTATTATGAACTGTAAATCTTTATTCCATGATTCATGTTTATAATATTTGATATGCAGGGTATGATCTTATAATGATCATGATCACGTTCTTATACCCTTATGTTCATGATATGAATAAAAATTTCCTCTTTTTACCCTTACTCAGCATTTTAGATTACCCATTTCTTATGTTTCCTTTCCCCAGGTTATGAAGAAATATTTTTAATTAGAATTACTAAGAGAGATGATCTTTATGGGAAACATTAAATATATTTCACTAAGCTAGAAGAGTTTTGTTTTAAGTTTCCAAAGGCACTAAACTAATATGGTCTTTTGGATTATATTTGTATAATGTTTTAAGTATTTCAAAAATGTGATGTAATGTTAATGTATGAAAAGAGAGGGTCGCTACAGTTGGTATTAGAGTGAAGTTTTTGTTAACCTTTGGAAACTAGGATGATAAAACTTTAGTAAAATACCTAGATATATTTCTAAGGATATGTATAGGGATGTCTCTAAGTATAAGTATAAGGATGAGTTAAAGTTTAAGAAAATGTACTAGAATTTTGGTAAAGGATAGAGCAAGTGGTTTCCTAAAAATACATCCATGTCTGGATTCTACAAGTGTATGTGGATCTAACAAAGATGTAACAAGGGGAAAAAAAATCTGAAATGATGTCTTGGTCCTGACTTAGGGTAATCTAGTACACGACAATGGGCCTTGCTTCACACCTGGTTTGACACTCCCAAGGGATATACTTTTGGAATTCACAAAACTCTTCACAAAACATCATGATGGATTTAAATATATTTTGGCTATGAATAACCTAGTATAAACCTAAGGTGTCATAAATTAAATAAGTAGAAGCCATAATCTAGGAATACTATAAGTAAATTTTCATGATTATATGGTATCCCATTATGATAAATGTTTCTCACACTATGCTTTCTTGTTTGAGTCAATAACGAGAATTAGAAGAATCATGGTTAACATTGAATGTTTCATATGTATGGGCATTATGAAAATTGATTTTCCAAGTGGAAATATCATAAAGTGAATCATAAAGGTGGTATGGGTATTGGTTATACTTATGAAGATAGAGAGACCTCAAACGACTTGTGAAAGGTATGTGATGTTCTTCCAGTATTTTTTACATTAAACATAAAATGCATGATTAGATTTAGGTAGAGGAACATTAATGCGTGATTCATATTTCATATTCTCGGAAATAGGTATCAAGGAATAAGTTGATGAAGTATGAGTAATGGTTTAAGAATAAGGTTGGATGAATGAAGTATTTTTGTTTTAGAATTCAAATATTATGTTATAGGAATCATGAAATATATAATTATTTTTAGTATAAGTTTTCATTAAGGATTGAAAAGGACATGTTGAATGGTGATGAAGACATATAAAAGTGATTTCATGGAAATATGAAATTTCGATTAAGAGAAGACAACCCTTAATTAATGACTGATGTTGAGATAATGATGTTTGGATAAAGATATGTTAGATATGAATAAGTAAATTTGACGATATGGATTACCCTAGAACTGATTATTGAAAAAGTGGTCTATGTCATCAAGGATGAAGTTTAAAACTTCTTGGATTTAAAGAATATATCCAGTAATAATTAGAATAAGGAAGAATGAATGTTTTCTAAAATGATTTATGGTAATTAAGGTTATTAAAATGTTTCAAGGAAATATATGATGAGTGTATTCACATGTTTGGAATGTGACAACCAAGTGGTAATTTTTTATATATGGGGGATCAATGTTAAGCTGCTTTCATAACTTTATTTTTAATGCTTTGAATTTTCATCTTTCAAAAGGGTTATATGGTTAACCATTTATGGAAATTTTAAGTTAAACTTCAGATGAAGTCAGTAAGATTAAAGTTTTATCTCTCCATATGAGGATTTATGCATATTGGATAGTATATTCAAACTACATTGTGTTTATGATAACTAATGACAAATGGTATGAAATATCATGGATCTCATGATCTATTAATGTTTTAGGAATGAAAAAACCATCTTACTTTTTAGAGAAATAGGTGAAGCGGATCAATACAAAAATGTGTGAGGTTTTTATGAAATCATGTAAGTATATATTTTTATGAAAACTATTCAACTTTAGGAAAAATAATCTCGAAACCAAAAATGTTATCCTAGTACCTTCGTTTCTGATGAATCATATGGTCCCTTAGGTCATCACAGACTTATAGATTTGTTATTGTTAACTTTATACTAATCTCATTATTTATCACTCTCCATAAAAACATTATGGTTAGATTTCTCTTTAATGTCTATGTTTTCACTTCCCACCTATGTTATCCTAGGTGGGAATCTAGTTATGAGTTACTTTGGGTAACCGTTATGGTTCCAATTTTCCTTTTTTTAAGGGAAGTTTTAGTATTCATTTTTATGATGTGAGTTTTTATGAATGAAACTTTCAAATATTAAACCTTTGAAAAACCAGATGAATTTCAAGGGTGAAATTAATTTTAATGGGGGGTATAATGCAACACCCTGAGATTTTGTGAATTTCTTTTTTCGAATTAATTTAATCTTTTTGATATTTTTCATTCCGTTCAACACTAAAAATAGTTTATTTTCTATTAAAGCACTATATTAGGCTTGCATTATATGAAACACCAAGTTAATTGTGCACTACATGCAACATACATTTTATCTTTCTCTACATGTAATACTGAGGTTAGCTTTCCTTACACACAACCATGACATTCCTCAATGGCTTGCATGACACGCAAGAGCAAGTTTTACCGAACAATAATATATTATTAAAATATTATTATAAGATATAATATAGTTGTTAAATTAGAAGTTATGAATATTATTAACTAATTTATGAAAACACATGGTTTAAAAAAATATAATATGAATTCATATATTATCAATTAATTAGAAATGAATATGAAAACCGATTGAATATAAAGGAAAATATTAATATTTTTAAGGCCAAAAAACTATTTTACCCTATTAAATTAAATTAATTAACATTAGGGAGTGATACTAATGTAATATATATTTTATATATGCAATAAAATATTTTTTATATTCACCAAATAGATTTTATAGACATAAGATATGAACAAACCCAATTTTATGCTTAAAAACCTATATTTTTATTAAGGAATTTTTACCGCATTTTAATGGAGAGTGAATTTTAAATATTTTTTTTGGAACATTTATAGATTTAATATATGAAAATAAAATTATTCTTTTAAATCATAACATAATAATTAGTTTAGGGAAAAGTTTTGGTATTTTTTTGTGAAGTTTTTTTAAAAAATAGTGAAAAATACTGAATTTTAGTTCAAAAAATACTTTTTCATATAATTTATTTATAAGGTTAAATTAATTTTTAAATTTATTGAAAAGTTTAATTTGATAATATTTTTATCAATTAATCCAATTTAGGTCATTAGAAACAATTTTACATTGAAATTAGATATAAAAACATAGTAAACTTTTGAGCATTTTTACTTTAAAAATCCACATCATCAACCCGACTACGAGATTAAATTTAAATTAATTTATACCACTTATGTGATTTGTGTAACACCCCAAGCTTCTACGGTACGCTTCTCTTTGAATAATGTGATAGCGTGTGTTGTACGCAACACCGAGTTCTAACACACCATAACCAATCAAACTAGCCGTTATGAATATTAATACCTACTTTTTGAAATTATATATATTTTATATTTTAAAATGGACTTCATTTTTGGATTCGTAATATCGAATTTAGCCTAAGGTGAAATTTTGGTACATTTTGGATAACTTTCATATTTTGATGAATAGTGAAAATTACTAAATTTTAATTAAAAACAACTTTTTTAATCAAAATAATTAATAGTGATAAATTATGAATTTGAGTGGTTTTAAAGTATATTTAGAATAAATTTTTACCATTTAATATAATTTTTTTCATTGGACATAATTTTACAATTAAACCGAACATAAACAAGTGTCAGTCTTTTGATAGTTATTATCTCTTAAAAACACGCTTTTTGTTTTGACAATGGGAATTAATTTTAAATTAATTTCTGCCACTTCTGTGTTTTGAATTTAGAAAAATGGATTCCATATTTGGAATCAGGATGTTCAAATTGTGTAAATAGGTAACTTTTATTTTTAGACATTTTGAATAATTACTGCGGTAAATATTTTATTTACCATGGTTAAGGGTAAATCCGGTAAATAAGGGTTAAAAAATAATATTATAATAATACTAAATTACCCTAAAACGTGTCCTAGCCTTATTGGTTGATACATGGTCGACCATAGGCATCTTTGGGTCGATTTTGGGACCCCATGATGCCACTTGTAGGTGATAGGGACACTTTATTTTAATTAAGTTAAAATGAATACAAAAATGACACAAGCATAAATCTTTTAGCAAAACAATTTTTACATAGGGTTATATATGTTGGATTTTAGATTATAAATATTCATTAGAAAGATAAAAAGATTTAATACATAGTTATAGTTCATTTATAATTTTTAGACATTAAATAATTTAATTTATTTATGACACAGTGATGATGAAGTAATTACTATAATAGTGAAAACTTAAAATAATTGATATTATAAATACCCAAATAAATATAATATGAAACTTTTAATGAATTAAACTAATTTTCTAGGATAATAGGATATATTAGAATTTATTTAATTGACTTTGTTCTAAGTAATCAATCTGTTATGAGTTTCAAAAAAATCAACTATTGAATAGTTTTAAAATTGACATAAAAGAGTTCTTAAAACAAATATTATATTATTAATTGATATTAAATTAATAAAAATCTAAGGTTCGGACAAGAGACTTATATCATGATAGTTTCATCATTAATGGACCACTTGGGGGTCTCTTGGATGTATATAGTAAGTTTATTAACCATATTATATAAAAATACAAAGAGACATTGTAAAAGTGAAACTAATTAACTTAGAGTTAATACTTAAAGATAAGGTTAATATAAGTACCCAAACCTATCTAAATTCTATTGGTTGAGTTGTTTTATACCCATACCCACCTTAACCTTTGATTAATCAACTTTGGAGCCATTATAAACCGAATATGAATTTATTATAAATTAATATTTCTAGCTTTTCCAAAGGTGCCCCTCACCCCTCTTATAAAAGGGCACTCCTCCTTCTCATTTCTTCACACCTTCAAAGCCTTTTGGTTCGGACAAACTCTGCCCAAATACTCTCCCAACATCCCTCACTACAACCTAGAGGACTTATTTTGATCAGAAAGCCAACCTAAGGAGCCCTTTTGATCAAATCAAAAGGAAGAACCCGAAGAAGAGGTAATGTTTTCACCACCCATTTTCAAGTTCCTTTCTTCTTCCACTTCTTCTTTCTTTGTTCTTACCATTATAAAATAATAACTCCAGTATCTCACATATACTGTGATGTTATTATAAATATGGTACAACCATATTCAGTATTCTATCCACCTTTTGAATAACATGTCACCATACGTGCGTACGTACGGCTTACCGTCTCCACGTCGTGGTGTAATTGTTATTCAATATATTATTATTTGGATGGGTATAATAATGATGTGTAACTCATGTAAATAATAAATATAAAATGTTAATGATTCTGTATATATGATATACCATCCATTTATATATTATTTTAATATTAAAAGAATGATATTGTCGCTCGTGCGTACGTACGGACTACCGTCTCCACGAACGCGATAAGATTCATTCTCCATCGTATCCATTCAAGTATAATTATCATTTTATGATTTAAAAATGATGTTTAAGGACTTGATATCATTCTGGATATGAATAATATACAACCTATCCATTACAAACATGGCTTACGTAACAAAACATATAAAAGAAAACAAGTAAGTTAACACCCGAAACAACGATAATACTAAGATATTATTATCAAATCAATATTAAAAGATCATATATGATATCATATTAATATATATGATTCTTGTATAATTTAATAACAATTATTTCACCATTATACAGGAGGTTAACCTAACCCAACCAAGGAAAAGTGCAAGGTAAGGGGTTTTCATCTCACTCCTTATTCCCGTGAGATTCATGCCATATTGCCACCATTACCTTTTGTGTGGTGTATGTACTGCCCATAATTATATTCTTTGTGTAATACACTTTAATTTATGTGTATTTACATATTCATTGTATGATACCTCTTTCATGGGTTGTACGTTTCATAAGTTACCAAATTGGTAAGGGTTATTTCACAATCTCTTCATTATCCGAGATTGTTTACACGTAATAATCTACTGGGATCTCTTTATCATCCACATCCATGTTTTTCAAAATGTATTTCAAAACATTTTTACTATTTACAAGAATATGGGTTAAAGTCATTTATAACCTTGTTTGAATTTTTATAAGTGGTTTATAAAGGAATCTTTCCGTCATTTTCCAAACAAGATTCTTTTTAACTTTTTTGACAGAATTAAGGTAAGAATGTTTTTTTAACTTATACGGCGGGTGCTGCTATTTACCGCCGTTATAAAACCGTCAAAGCTTTCCTTACAAGATTATAAGAATATTTTCAAATTGAATGTATTATTTTATAATTATGTTACTTTTAAAATGATTTAAAAAAAAAGAGATATTTCTCTAAAATAGTTTTGATTTCATCTATGTCAACATCCTTTGATGGATTTTAAGCTTATTTGAAGTTGATTTATTATGATACAAAACATCCCTATTTTATTAAAGGTTTTGTGATATTTTTGACTGTGGATAAGTTATTCTTATGTCACTCATGGTTTTTGTTTAAAGTATTGACATTTTATAAGTTATTTTTAATCCAAATGTTTATGTTATATTTCAATCTTTCATTCAGATGAATGTGTTAGACAAGTATGTTCCAGGTTGGGGACCGGTAAAAGTAAGCCCTCCGGTTTGGTCTCCGGTTATTAGAGGAACTCCGGTTTGGTCTCCGGTTATTAGAGGAACTCCAGGTTGGTGTCCGGTTATTATAGGAACTCCGGGTTGGTGTCCAGTTATTAGAGGCACTCCGGGTTGGGTTCCGGTTACAGTTAGCCCCAAGGTCTTGGGACGAGGCCTTGACAAAGAAATTAAAGTTTAGCATTATGCATTCCATCATTATGAAAGTTGTTATTGATTTTGCATGTGATTATTCGATTAGTAGATTATCCATGTGAATAAGTAAATGACATTATTTCATTTTATTTATTCCATACTATGTTGAAAGTTCAAGTTTGAAAGGCTTTTGTTTTAGTTATACATTGCCTTAAATGTTTATTCTTATTTATGAAAGTTTCCGCTATATTGTTATCCTTACTGGGCATTTGAGCTCACCCCTTTTCTATATTTTATTTTTCCCAGGAAGTGAAGAAGTAAATTATGAATGACCTGTAGGGATATTATGTGGGGATATGAGTGTGGATTATGGAGACAATATTTTGTTGTAGTAGTTTTTCATTTTATGATGTAATGTAAGACTTATGAATATATCTAGTGTTTCCAAGGCTACTAAACCAATCGGTCTTTCGAGATTTGATCTTTCTTGTGATCATGCCAATGTTATGTAATAATGCACCGACTCTGGGTAACTAGGGTCGGGGCGTTACAGTTGGTATCATAGGAATTTTAGTACAAGCCTTGGAAGCTAGATTTAGATAAACTCTTATTAGAGCACGTAGACCTAAGATGAACTTTGAGGATTAGTATAGAATAACTTCCTAGAATTTTGGTATTGTAGAGATTTTGTGAGTTTTCCAAGCAATACATCCCTGTCTGGATACGAGCAGGTAGAGGCGGCTCTGGCACAGATGTACCTAGGGGTAAAACCCGAAAACACCACTTTGAGCTAAACTCGAACGAGAACTGGTTCACGACAACGGGCCTTGCTGTACTCTTGCTTACGACACTCCCAGGGGATATGCTTAGGATAACTCTCATTTTATTTACAAATCATTATGTAGGGTTTATGAGTATATACTTCCTCAAAGAAAACATTTTTATGATTATGTATTATATCCATAAATAGTTCAATTTATGTTAAGTGTTTTATAAGTATGGGATTATGTATTTTGATTCATAAACTGATCTAGTTTATGCCATTGTTTAGAAATGGTGCCTAGTGGAAGAAATGGAAACCGTATCAATGCACACACTCCATGTAGGGATTGCCCCCCTGCTCTAGATAATTATAGTGGAGCTGGTGATGCAACTGGTGCCGATTAGCTAATCACCATACTGGGACAACTTACTCAGGTTATGAATAATAACCTTACCTATATGGAGCACCCTGATCCGCAGCGTGGAGGATCAATGTTAGATCGATTCATGAGGAAACAACCACCAACTTTCAATGGCAGTACAAATCCCTTAGTAGCTGAGTAATGGATATTTTCCCTAGAGAAAATATTTCAGGCTTTGGGGAGCAGTGAAAGGGAAAAAGTTATCATGGCAGTTTACCGCCTCACTGGAGATGCTGATCAATAGTGGTCATTGATTCAAAATACGAAGGAAGATGATGAATTATCAAATATGGAATAGAGGGAGTTCAAAGATCTGTTTTTAGAAAAATACTTTCCTTGCGACCATCGAGTAGATATGGAAAGGCAATTTCTGAGTCTGAGACAGAAGGAGGATGAGAATTTCTCAAAGTATGAGGCTAATTTTACAAGGTTAGCAAGGTATGATGGAGATTATATACGTAACCCAAGAAGTAAGATTGATCGTTTCTTTGATGGGTTAAAACCATTTCTTCGTCGAGCATTAGTCTCACAATCCTTTTCATCGTACGAAGACATTGTCTCATGTGCTATCAAGACCGAAAAGGAATTCTCTAAGTCTTATGACTTTAAAGAAAAGCAAGAGAAGAAGAGACATGCTGATCAATCTGGGAATGGAAATAAGGGGAAGAAGGGAAAGGTTGAATATCCATCCTGTGGTAAATGCGGGAAGAAACATCCTGGTACTTGCTTGAAGGGAATGGGAGTCTGTTACAAGTGTGGTGAAAAAGGCCACCAAGCTCGTGATTGCAAGGGGAAGAAGGAAGCTACCAACATTCAGTGATACAATTGCAGAGATATGGGGCATTATGCAAATGAATGTCCTAAGCGTCAGAAGAACTTACCTCAGAAAAGGCCAAGGGATCAAGTCCAGGCTTATGCTATCACTACTGCTGAGGTAGAAGCTCCGAAAGACGTGGTGGCAGGTAATTTAATAGTTTCCTCAAGTTTAGAAAATGCATTATTTGATTCTGTATCATCGCATTATTTCATATCTTCCCAGTTTTCTAAGAAAATTAGATATTTCCATTTTGATTTAACAAGGGAGTTGTCAGTTAAAACTCTTAAGGGAAGTATCATTGCAACAAAGTTTTGCGAATCAGTCCTTATTAGAGCACATAAATGTTCTTTATCTGCTGATCTCATCGTCATACCTATGATTGAGTTTGATATAATCCTCGGTATGGAATGGATTTCGGACTATGATGCGAAGATTTATTGTAAGAAGAAAGAGGTTACGATTCTTGATGATAATGATAAGGAACAGCTTATCTTTAGAGCAGAATCATCACCACCTAATTCTTATTTAGATCCACCCCCAGTAGCTCAACTAAATTCAATTATTGGGGAGGAAGAGAATTAAATAACTATGGGTGAGGAAAGGAATGTTCAAATAGAGGATGTACCTATTGTGAAAGAATTTTTAGATGTATTTCCGGAATATTTACCTGGACATCCTCCAGAATGAGAAGTTGAGTTTTCCATTGATTTAATTCCTGGATCAAGGCCTATATCTAAGACCCCTTATAGAATGGCCACTGTATAATTAGTTGAACTAAAGAAACAACTAGAGGAATTGAGTAATAAAGGATTTATTTGCCCTAGTGTTTCTCCATAGGGAGCCCCTGTTCTTTTTGTTAAAAAGAAAGATGGATCTATGAGGTTATGTATCGACTACAGGGAGATAAATGCTATAACGATAAAGAAAAAGTATCCCCTACCTCGTATTGATGATTTATTTGACCAACTACATGGAGCTCAATACTTTTCAAAGATTGACCTTCGATCTGGATACCATCAGTTGTGTGTAAAGAAGGAAGACATTCCGAAGACAGCATTTCGAACTAGGTACGGGCATTACGAGTTTACTGTAATGCCTTTTGGATTGACTAATGCACCCTCTGTATTCATGGATCTGATGAATAGAGTTTTCAAGGAGTATCTCGATGAATTTGTGGTGGTATTTATTGATGATATCTTGGTATACTCCAAAACCTACGAAGATCATGAAAATCACTTGCGCATTATCTTGAAGACTCCGAGAAGGCATGAATTATATGGGAAGTTTAGCAAGTGTGAATTTTGGCTTCAGGAGATTTCTTTTCTTGGATATATTGTCTCTAAAGATGAAATCTCTGTTGATCCTTCTAAGAACAAGGCAATCCAAGAATTTCCATCACCTACGAGTATAACTGAGGTACGTAGTTTTATTGGTTTGGCAGGTTATTATCGACGTTTCGTCCAGAAGTTTGCCCGATTGTCTAACCCATTAACGAAGCTCACACGTAAAGGGGTTAAATTTTTTTGGACAAAAGAGTGTGAAGAATGTTTCAAAGAACTGAAGAAAAGATTAGTCAATGCTCCTATATTGACTCTACCATCGGGGAATGATGGGTTCATTATTTATAGTGATGCATCGAAGAAAGGACTTGGTTGTGTCCTTATGCAGAATGATAGAGTTATTGCCTATGCATCACGACAGTTGAAAATTCATGAGCAAAACTATCCTACTCATGATCTCGAGTTAGCAGCTATGATCTTTGCTTTGAAGATATTGAGGAACTACCTCTATGGTGAAAAATGTGAGATTTATACTGATCACAAGAGTTTGAAGTATATTTTCTCACAAAAAGAACTCAACATGAGGCAAAGGAGATGGCTTGAATTACTCAAGGATTATGATTGCACGATACACTACCACCCGGGGAAAGCAAACAAGGTGGCAGATGCTTTGAGCAGAAAAGACCATGGAGTTTTGAACAATATGAGAATTGAAAGGGATCCAATTTTCTTGGATCTAGTGAAGATGGACATGGGAATAACCAGGGAAGGTGAAACATCAATGCTTTTTCAAATGGTTGCCAAACCATCTTTACTAGAAAGGATTAAGATTTCTCAGACCGATGATGAAGAATTTCAAAAGAAGATTAAATCTGTGAATGATGGGAGATTGAGAGACTTTTTATATGAAGATGGAATTTTGAAATTTGGGAAGAGACTTTGTGTTCCCGATATACCTGATCTAAAAAGGGAATTGCTGGAAGATGCTCATAGTTCCAATTTCTCTATACACCCTGAGAGCACCAAAATTTATAGAGATTTGAAGGAACATTTTTGGTGGGACAACATGAAGAGGGAGATTGCTGATTTTGTGTCAAGATGTATGGTTTTTCAGCAAGTGAAAGCTGGAAGGCAACAACCTGGAGGAGTCATGCAACCTCTTCCCATACCGGAGTGGAAATGGGACAATATTACGATGGACTTTGTCATGGGGCTACCAAAGACTCCTAGAAGGAACGATGCAATATGGGTTATTGTTGATCGCCTTACCAAGTCAGCACATTTTCTTACTATAAGAGAAGATATACCCCTGGAACATCTAGCAAGACTATATATTAATGAAGTTGTGAGACTTCATGGAGTACCCCTATCGATTGTTTCTGATCGTGATCCCCGTTTTACTTCAAGATTTTGGAAAAGCCTTCAGAAATCCCTGGATACTGAACTTCATTTGAGCACTGCTTACCATCCTCAGACAGATGGACAATCAGAACGAACTATTCAAACCTTAGAAGACATGTTGAGATCTTGCTCACTTGACTTTCAGGGTATGTGGGATCAATATTTACCTCTGGTAGAATTTTCCTATAACAATAGCTTCCATTCGAGTATTCAGATGGCACCATATGAAGCGTTATACGGAAAGAGATGTCGTACACCAAACTGTTGGGATGACGTTGGTGAAAGAAAACTTTTAGGTCCAGAACTGGTGGAGGAAACGGTGGAAAAGGTGAAGGTAATCCAAAATCACATCAAAGCAGCTCAAAGTAGGCAGAAGAGCTATGCCGATAATCGAAGGAAGGATTTAGAATTTCAAGTCGGTGATCATGTTTTTATGAAGGTATCTCAATGGAAGGGAGTCATACATTTTGGTAAGAAAGGTAAATTGAGTCCCAAGTACATCGGACCTTTCGAAATTCTAGAACGAATTGGGGCTGTAGCTTACCGATTGGCAATGCCGCCAAGTCTCTCCAAAGTTCACGATGTGTTCCACGTATCTCTGTTGAGGAAATACATGCCTGACCCAACGCATGTACTCACTTACGAGGAATTAGAACTGGAACCCGATCTGTCTTATCGCGAAGAGCCCGTCATGATTCTTGATACAAGAGAACAAGTACTGAGAAACCGGACAACGCGTCTGGTAAAAGTTTTGTGGATAAACCATAAGATGGAAGAGGCAACGTGGGAACCCGAGGAACTTATGATGAAGAACCAACCAAGTCTTTTCATGTGATAAGTATTCTAGAAATTTCGAGGACGAAATTATTTGAAGGAGGGGAGAATGTAACACCCCAAGCTTCTACGGTACGCTTCTCTTTGAATAATGTGATAGCGTGTGTTGTATGCAACACCGAGTTCTAACACACCATAACCAATCAAACTAGCCGTTATGAATAGTAATACCTACTTTTTGAAATTATATATATTTTATATTTTAAAATGGACTTCATTTTTGGATTCAGAATATCGAAATTAGCCTAAGGTGAAATTTTGGTACATTTTGGATAACTTTCATATTTTGATGAATAGTGAAAATTACTAAATTTTAATTAAAAACAACTTTTTTAATCAAAATAATTAATAGTGATAAATTATGAATTTGAGTGGTTTTAAAGTATATTTAGAATATATTTTTACCATTTAATATAATTTTGGTCATTGGACATAATTTTACAATTAAACCGAACATAAACAAGTGTTAGTCTTTTGATAGTTATTATCTCTTAAAAACACGCTTTTTGTTTTGACAATGGGAATTAATTTTAAATTAATTTCTGCCACTTATGTGTTTTGAATTTAGAAAAATAGATTCCATATTTGGAATCAGGATGTTCAAACTGTGTAAATAGTTAACTTTTATTTTTAGACATTTTGAATAATTACTGCGGTAAATATTTTATTTACCATGGTTAAGGGTAAATCCGGTAAATAAGGGCTAAAAAATAATATTATAATAATACTAAATTACCCTAAAACTTGTCCTAGACTTATTGGTTGATACATGGTCGACCATAGGTATCTTTGGGTCGATTTTGGGACCCCATGGTGCCACTTGTAGGTGATAGGGACACTTTATTTTAATTAAGTTAAAATGAATACAAAAATGACACCAGCATAAATCTTTTAGAAAAACAATTTTTACATAGGGTTATATATGTTTGATTTTAGATTATAAATATTCATTAGAAAGATAAAAAGATTTCCTATATAGTGATAGTTCATTTATAATTTTTAGACATTAAATAATTTAATTTATTTATGACACAGTGATGATGAAGTAATTACTATAATAGTGAAAAATTAAAATAATTGATATTATAAATACCCAAATAAATATAATATGAAACTTTTAATGAATTAAACAATTTTTATAGGATAATAGGATATATTAGGATTGATTTAATTGACTTTGTTCGAAGTAATCAATCTGTTATGAGTTTCAAAAAAATCAACTATTTAATAGTTTCAAAATTGACATAAAAGAGTTCTTAAAACAAATATTATATTATTAATTGATATTAAATTTATAAAAATCTAAGGTTCGTCCAAGAGACTTATATCATGATAGTTTCATCATTAATGGACCACTTGGGGATCGTTTTGATGTATATAGTAAGTTTATTAACCATATTATATAAAAATACAAAGAGACATTGTAAAAGTGAAACTAATTAACTAAGAGTTAATACTTAAAGATAAGGTTAATATAAGTACCCAAACCTGTCTAAATTCTATTTCTTGAGTTGTTTTCGACCCATACCCCCCTTAACCTTTGAATAATCAACTTTGGAGCCATTATAAACCGAATATGAATTTATTATAAATAAATATTTCTAGCTTTTCCAAAGGTGCCCCTCACCCCTCTTATAAAAGGGCACTCCTCCTTCTCATTTCTTCACACCTTCAAAGCCTTTTGGTTCGGCCAAACTCTGACCAAATACTCTCCCAACATCCCTCACTACAACCTAGATGTCTTATTTTGATCAGAAAGCCAACCTAAGGAGCCCTTTTGATCAAATCAAAAGGAAGAACCCGAAGAAGAGGTAATGTTTTCACCACCCCTTTTCAAGTTCCTTTCTTCTTCCACTTATTCTTTCTTTGTTCTTACCATTATAAAATAATAACTCCAGTATCTCACATATACTGTGATGTTATTATAAATATGGTACAACCATATTCAGTATTCTATCCACCCTTTGAATAACATGTCACCATACGTGCGTACGTACAGCTTACCGTCTCCACGTCGTGGTGTAATTGTTATTCAATATATTATTATTTGGATGGGTATAATAATGATGTGTAACTCATGTAAATAATAAATATAACATGTTAATGATTCTGTATATATGATATACCATCCATTTATATATTATTTTAATATTAAAAGAATGATATTGTCGCTCGTGCGTACGTACGGACTACCGTCTCCACGAACGCGATAAGATTCATTCTCCATCGTATCCATTCAAGTATAATTATCATTTGATGATTTAAAAATGATTTTTAAGGACTTGATATCATTATGGATATGAATAATATACAACCTATCCATTACAAACAAGGCTTACTTAACAAAACATATAAAAGAAAACAAGTAAGTTAACACCCGAAACAACGATAATACTAAGATATTATTATCAAATCAATATTAAAAGATCATATATGATATCATATTAATATATATGATTCTTGTATAATTTAATAACAATTATTTCACCATTATACAGGAGGTTAACCTAACCCAACCAAGGAAAAGTGCAAGGTAAGGGGTTTTCATCTCACTCCTTATTCCCGTGAGATTCAAGCCATATTGCCACCATTACCTTTTGTGTGGTGTATGTACTGCCCATAATTATATTCTTTGTGTAATACACTTTAATTTATGTTTATTTACATATTCATTGTATGATACCTCTTTCATGGGTTGTACGTTTCTTAAGTTACCAAATTGGTAAGGGTTATTTCACAATCTCTTCATTATCCGAGATTGTTTACACGTAATAATCTACTGGGATCTCTTTATCATCCACATCCATGTTTCTTCAAAATGTATTTCAAAACATTTTTACTATTTACAAGAATATGGGTTAAAGTCATTTATACCCTTGTTTGACTTTTTATAAGTGGTTTATAAAGGAATCTTTCCGTCGTTTTCCAAACAAGATGCTTTTTAACCTTTTTGAAATAATTAAGGTAAGAATGTTTTTTTAACTTATACGGCGGGTGCGGCTATTTACCGCCGTTATAAAATCGTCAAAGCTTTCCTTACAAGCTTATAAGAATATTTTCAAATTGAATGTATTATTTTATAATTATGTTACTTTTAAAATGATTTAAAAAAAAAGAGATATTTCTCTAAAATAGTTTTGATTTCATCTATGTCAACATCCTTTGATGGATTTTAAGCTTATTTGAAGTTGGTTTATTATGATACAAAACATCCCTATTTTATTGAAGGTTTTGTGATATTTTTGACTGTGGATAAGTTATTTTTATGTCACTCATGGTTTTTGTTTAAAGTATTGACATTTTATAAGTTATTTTTAATCCAAATGTTTATGTTATATTTCAATCTTTCATTCAGATGAATGTGTTAGATAAGTATGTTCCGGGTTGGGGACCGGTAAAAGTAAGCCCTCCGGTTTGGTCTCCGGTTATTAGAGGAACTCCGGTTTGGTCTCCGGTTATTAGAGGAACTCCGGGTTGGTGTCCGGTTATTAGAGGCACTCCGGGTTGGTGTCCGGTTATTAGAGGCACTCCGGGTTGGGTTTCAATTACAGTTAGCCCCAAGGTCTTGGGACGAGGCCTTGACAAAGAAATTAAAGTTTAGCATTATGCATTCCATCATTATAAAAGTGGTTATTGATTTTTCATGTGATTATTCGATTAGTAGATTATCCATGTGAATAAGTAAATGGCATTATTTCATTTTATTTATGTCATACTATGTTGAAAGTTCAAGTTTGAAAGGCTTTTGTTTTAGTTATACATTGCCTTAAATAGTTATTCTTATTTATGAAAGTTTCCTCTATATTGTTATCCTTACTGGGAATTTGAGCTCACCCCTTTTCTATGTTTTATTTTTCCCAGGAAGTGAAGAAGTAAATTATGAATGACCTGTAGGGATATTATGTGGGGATATGAGTGTGGATTATGGAGACAATATGTTGTTGTAGTAGTTTTTCATTTTATGATGTAATGTAAGACTTATGAATATATCTAGTGTTTCTAAGGCTACTAAACCAATCGGTCTTTCGAGATTTGATCTTTCTTGTGATCATGCCAATGTTATGTAATAATGCACCGACTCTGGGTAACTAGGGTCGGGGCGTTACAATTTGAATTTGAAAAAATGGATTCCATATTTGGAATCATCATAATTTATAATATCTAATAAGTTAAAATTAGTTTTTGACCAAAAATATTAGTGAAAGTAATTAAAATTAATTACATCGATTAAGGTAAAATTATGCTTAACTAAGGACTAAACCTTAAACTTAAGGGCCTAAATGAAATATAAACTTATCCAAAATAAATTTTATGGAAATATTTAGACCATATAACCAATTTTATTTAATTTTTAACATTATTGGATCCAATTTATATGGAGAAAATGCCGGTGGAATTTCCTTTCCCAAAATTTACAAAAGTGCCACTCCTCCTCCACTATAAAAAGGCCTCCCCTCCTCCCACTTATTCACACCTCTCAATAAAATTTCTATAAAAAAATATCTGCCCAAATATCTCCTAAAAATCCCTAAATTAATCATTTAATCCTACCTTTTTCATAAAGCCTTTCAAGGAATCCCTTTGGTGCAAACCAAAAGGAGTTACCCGATTAAGAGGTAAAACCCTCCCTCAAGCTCCTTTATTTTATTTTATTTATACACCACCTAAATTCATATTATTCCATGATTTTATAACATAAAAATTATCCTCATTATACTATTATGTTTTTATGATAATGTTTTTATATACACTTACACACACATCCATCTAATGGGTAACGAACATACTGTTTATGTGTACGTCGAACTACCGTCTCACTAAATGATGATTGTTCATTTTTCATTTACCACCTCTCATGACGGAAATTATGATAAAAACTATATTTATATATGTTATATATTATATTTATTATGTATTTAAGTTTCTTTAATACTTTTACCACACATATCTTTATACTTTACATTTTATGTAAATATGATAATTTCGTTTGAGGAAGTGTGGACTAACCCCCCTCAAAGCGATGCGACTCATTCACACACTACATGAAATGTATTAAGGACTATTTTAGTGAAATTATATGATATATATGATATAATAATTCTAATTTAATAATGATATATATACATATATTTCATTTACCTTCTTTCTTTCAATACAAAAAAATTAAACAGAAACAATGTTCATGCGTACGTTGGGTATACCGTCTCCATGAACGATGTATTCTATTTCATAATTCTATGTCATATAGATTATTATAATACATATTTAATGAATATAAATTATATTTTTATAATTTTTTATATTCTTTGAATTATAAGTAAGTATCAAAGATATAAAAAATTAAGACACATGCAAAAAACAAAGTGAATATTACCCAAATCATAACCTTAACATGGAATTATTAACAAGTGAGTAATATAAAGTCATAATAAAACCATATATTTTATTATATATCAGAATATAGTTCTATGATATATGTATAATAAATTTATATTTATTATATAGGAGTTTTTTATGAGTATGATGAGATTCAAGACACAGGGTAAGGGAATTTCATCTCACTTTTTATTTCCATGAGATACATGCTTTATTCACCACCCATTCCTTTTGTGTGGTTTGTATACTGACCATTGATGTATTATATGATTATTATAATTAAAATTATGGGTATTCAAATATCCATTTTATTAAATTTATTTCATTGGATTTATGTTTCAAAAGTTACGAAATCGATAAAGCAATTTTGTCTCAATTTGCCTTCTTTGAGACATATGCCATGTTATGAAAATATATTTTTCCATGAGGTGTATATAATTCCTTTTAAATGTTATATAATTAATATAATTATTTTCGTTATATTTTAAGTTTCATGTGATTTTATTTTATTACATGGGGAGTATGGTTCAAAGTTACCAAGTGGTAAGAGTTAATTGAAACAATCCCATCAATTTTCGAGATTGTTTATGTTTATGCTTCATTTGATGAAATATTATGATCCATATCTTAATAAAATTCATGAATTTTATTATCATATAGTTATTAATGATTTATTCATGTATTGGTACCATTTTTTCACTCTTTGGTACATATGATATTTAAGAAAGTGTTTTTAAGAAATCCCAACTTTACCCTCTCTTCGGTCAGAAATCTGTGTTCCCTCAAAACCATGTTTTCTAAAAAGGGTTCCCAAGAATATTATAATATTATTATATAATATTTAAAAGGATTTTTTACCCTTTTTTATTTTAAAAATGTTTTAAAATGAATCTTATTTTCTTTTTATGAACAAGGAACTTTTCTAACCTTTTTACCGTGCAAAAAAAAATATTATTCTTACCTCATACGGTATGTACGAATTTACCCTCTGTATTTTCTATGAAGCTTCCTTTTCATGTTTAAAAGGTTAATTTTTATTATTTTTTTAAAATTAATTTTCATAGAAATTTTTTTCAAAACGTTTTCAATAGTTATATGTTTTCAAAGTATTTTTCAAGAAAAATGGTTTTCAAATTTTTTTCAATCTTCTTTAAAAGTTTTCAAGGAAAATGGTTTTCAAATGATTTTCAAGCCTTATTCATAAGTTTGAAAAGTATTTTCAAATAAATTGTTTTCAAAATGTTTTCAAGCTATCTTTATATGTTTTCAAATAAAAAAGTTTCCAAAAAGTTTTCAAATATTTCTTTATAATCTTTCAAGTTTATTTTCAATAAAATGGGTTTCAAAAAGTTTTTTATGTTTTAAAGATAATTTTTCAAATAAGAAAGAATATTTTTCTCAAGAAATGTTTTCAAAATACCTTTTCAAGTTATTTTCCATCTAAGATGAGATTTTTTTATATTACTCATTCCATTCTAGGAAATTATCCAAAGGTTCCATTAATATCCTTTCTTGAATGGTTTATGTTTTCATGAAATGATGCTTATGACACACATTTCCATTCCATGATTTATATTATTTTGAAATTGCTTATTTTCATGGGTTATAATTTGATGAAATTATTATTAAACCTGTCTCTTTATATAGGTTATGATGTTATGAAATGTTAATTTAACCCATTTCATTTCATAGGTTATGATTTGATGTTTATAGAACCTATCTCCTTTCATAGGTCATGATATGATGAATGTTTTGTAGCACATGCATGTATGATCTCATTATGTGAGGGGTGGGACATATATATCCCTACAATTAATTGGGTAACAATGGATGAATCACAAGTATAAATGTTATTAATTAAACTAATTATATGTTCATAATGTTATGCATGGACTTGATTGCATGTCCATAAGTTTATGTATAATCCTAATTATATGTTCACAATGTTATGAGTAAAATTTATTATATGTTCACAGCGTTATGTGTGAACCTGATTGAATGTTCAAAATGTTATGCTTGAACCTTATTTCATTATAAAACCCCAAAACCATATTGGAACCCACATAAGGAACCCAAAAACATTGATTCACATGCTTCCAATATTTTTCATAAGCCAAAACAATAATTTTCTATCACATTGAGCACACAAAAGATAACCAGGAACTTTACCGAAATGAAGGTTATAAAACCAAATTTACATGCCAAAATTTTATTTAAATATATAAAATAGGTTCTAAACATTATAAGTTTGTTGCGAAATCAAATGGATCATTTAAACAAATACTTAGTGTGCACACTTTAACCAAAACAACACAATTTTCACAAAACAAGGCATAAACTACCCTTCTTGCACACTAAATAATTAAAACAAAGGGTTAAAATCAATAAATATAAGACATATAAGGTGAAAAAAATAAGAAATATATGAATCTTGAATTATAAATACATTGCTTTGGAGAACCTACCTCGAAACCATGGCGGAATGAGAACACACACCTGAAAACCTTTCACGAGGGTTAAAAAACCCTATATCTATGAATACCATCCCTAAAATTATGAAAACCCCATAAAAAATCTTGGGATAATATAACCCTAGGCCGTGAATAACTAGGGAGTAAGATATATACAAGAAATAATGGAAGGAGGAGGAGGAAGGAGGAGAAACAAGAAGGAAATTCACCTTTAAAACTAGAGAACTCTACATCTTCCCTTAAATACACACCCTTATAAGAGATGGAATGGATTGAAAATAAATGGATAGACTACTTAGGTATATAATAACTAGATAAATATTATTTGGGGGGAAAATATAAAAAAATTAATGATTCATGAAATAAACAAATTATCTTTCCAAATCTGGACGATTTGGGAAGCCATGAGAAATTTCACCCTAATTTGCGACTAAGATGATCTACAAAGAGGGAAAATGGAACATGGGGGTGAGCCTAGGTTTTATGGACTCAATTGATATGTGTAATCACCTAAACATATGAAAAAAATGAATAATATATAAAAGAAAAAAATTATTTTTTTTAAAAACTGGAAATGGGCTCATGGGTTGGCCCAATACCTGAATAAATAACTCAAATGCACCATGATTATGAATTCCTAAGGGGTCCAAATGGATATGGTGGTTTGAATAGGTCATGGTAGGACAATTGGGAAATATAATGAGTGATTTTTTTTGAAAAAAAAAGGAGTTATAAAAGAAAAAAAATTTGTTTATAAATCTGAAAATGGGCTCACGGTTGGCCCAAATTTTGAAGTAACCACCCTTTCTCCAAAAACACCCAAACAAGCTATGGGGAACCCATGGTAGGATGATTAGAAATATATTTAATTTAAAAAATAAACATTAATCTCACTCAAAACCCAATATAAGTATCGGGATTTCCAACAAACTGGATCAAAACCAAGACATGAAAAACCGGGTGTGACAATTCTCCCCACCATTAAAGCTTTCCGCCCCCAAAAAGCTATAACACTTTCTAGATAAAAGATAAAAACCTAAGGTTTCCTTATAAAAATGTTCCATACTCTCAAGCCTATTACATATCATCCACCATCAATTTAACTCAAGCCTATTTCTCAAACAAAACACCAACTCACAACATATCATCCTTCGAGACCCACAGTGGGTCTCCACACCATTAGAGACCAATTGGAAATGAACAAAAAAGAATTCAACATGAACTAGAATTGGGACTCACCTACATAGTACCACCAAAACTATCCTAAAAAAACCTATAGACACAAGTTAAGAGGGTTACAACATGAACATTTAAACCACCCACTCTCGAACGGAGGGGACAAGAACTGGGCCAACATTTTTAGCATGGATCAAAACCGCTACAACTCAGGGTGGGGAGGGAAGGGGAACCAATTTTTGGGCCAATGAAACCAAAAAATAAATAGATAAACCACCCAAAACTTTCCACATATGAAAAGGTAAAACCAAGACCGCACCCGATTCACATTGGCGATCTATATTGGAACATTGATCGGAAACCCACATCTGAGAAGGAATAATCGTAGACACTGCATGAGTGGTAAGTCCACCGTGATCTTTGAGAAAAAAGTAAAATCATAGTGTTGATAAACCACAATAAAAATATAGAAACTACCTTACCACAATGGTGAAGCTAGGGGATTAGTTGAGCTCCCCACACCTTTAGTGATTTTCTGATTGTGTGAAAAGCTTCACTCCAAGGCCTATGGCTGGAGCCCTGATGTTTGAAGAATCTGTTGCACCACCGCTAGGAGATAAGGATAATAAAAACCCATGAAAATAACTTTCTCAATAACACACCTTCATCTAAATAGGAACTCATAGATTCATAACACCATTCTCTCTCACTCTGAATGAGGAGCAGAATGGACAAGGAATACAATGAAACATATCAACATCACCGAACAAAACTACTATATCCAAAAGAATTATCACAATAGGGAAACACTTTAAATCAAGCCCAAAATCTCTCTATTCCATCAAACGAGTTGAAATATCATCCGAAGAGGTGGATTTAATGTTTTAAATGAATCCTTAGGCTGATCAACTGAAAGTCCTTCCAACAGAGAACCATCCGTGGCCACATCACAACATCCAACATATCCTTAGAAACCCACTAAACATTGATCCAAAAACAAAACAATAACAAGATACCATATTAATACACACCAATAGTATCACTTCCAGATCACGAGGAATCTTAACAAACAAACCACACTTCTAAAATATGAAAAAGTAACCCAAATAAACACTGGTTTAAAAAAACACAACAAAATTTTCAGCTTAAAACACTTTTGAAAAACAAACAAACTTGGTGGATTTTCACATTCACCAATGGTGTTTCATCAAGTCTCAGTCACATGCACATTAACACTCCACCCCAAGCACCCAACCACTATTCCATATGGGGAATCCATCAACATATCTATACAAAACCATGCATGTGAGCACCCATGATAACACTAAAGGCTAAAAAAACACCCTCATTTTACAACCTAAAACATTCAACCCATTTCATAAATCACATACCTTCCATAGGTACACTAACCAACAAGTAAAAAACCATTTTCATATTTCAACACAACAAACCATTTTACCAATCCTGAAAAAGAAACCCCATAGGTCTCCATCAAAATCCCCTCCCTTTATTCAAAACATTTTTCAGAATCTTAATAAACCACACTTTTTCAAGAACCATTTTATTTAAAACCCATTCCATTTATTTTAGTAAAACTTCCAAACAAACATGATATTACAAAAAACCCTTTCTCATTTCAAAAATTCATCATGGTCTCTTTTATTAATCTGATATATACAAAGGCCAAAACCCTTTTTTAGAAAAACACCAACCATTCAAAACCTGATTCCTAAACCCAGTTCATCAGATTCAAACACTTTTCAAAATCCCAACACATCCCATTTAAAACAAAGTTTTAATAATCACATTAAAATAATACAAGATTTCCAAAAAAATTATTTCATTATACCATAAGTTTAGATTAAGGAAACTCAATCCCATTAATCATTCCACTTTCCCCCTAAAAATTTGTTTCACAAAAACCCAACATGATAAAAAAAATTCTTATATTAAGCATTGAAAACACACTTCCACAATTATCACATAAGTATTTTCAAAAAAAAATTCAGAATTCAATAAAAGACTAAGAGACCCATGAAAGGGAACTAGTGCCGGTGGGTGACTTGACCATATGGTTGGTGGCTGTAACGACCCAAAATTTTATTAATGAAAATTAATCTTGATCTAATTAAATGTCTTATTATGTAAAATAGTTATATAAAACATATTCACTTCTTTATTTTTATGTTTTTGGATTTTAAAATACCATTAAGAATTGTTACCGTTGCTAATATAGTTGTTGAACAATGATCACATGATTAGTATAAATATAGGGCTTTAACAAATCCAATTTACTCAGACAAAGGAAGAAATGAACTCATCTAGTATAATTGCTCAATATGAAGCCCATTTTCAGAGCTCATAAATGAGGTGGAATCATTGTGCTTCGCTCTTGACCAACCCCAAGCTGAGGTTCAACAGGTTAAGCTTGAACATAACTGCCTATGGGAGAAGTGGAAGTTAATAGAGATTACCACCCGAACGATATTATCTGAGTTTCCCCAAGAGTCTATCACCATCACACACCTTACCCTTAGGTATTATATAGGTGTTATAAGGGGTTATGTAACAAGAACATAGAACTATGATTATGTGCATTATTGTTTGTATAAATATTATACATTCATTTTATTATTGTTACCTTGTAAACGGGTTTTAAAAAAAATAATATTTTTAGTTAATATTCAATTAAGAAATATATTTTGATGAATTAAATGGATTTTGAAATTAAATAATATTTTAATAAAATATTATTACTAAATTAATTTTTATTAAATATAAATGATCGTATAATTTTTTTATGAATACAATTAAAATTTTGATTAAGGTTTGAAAACTGTTTTTGTCAAAACCCATGAATTTACAATAAATGTCAGTTTTTATTTTAAAATTTAAAATTTAAATATTTATAAAATTATTTAGATAAAATTAATATTATTTTTGGATTCTGGACATCGAAATTATCCAACGGTGATTTTTTCATAATTTTCTGAGACAGTCGAATTTTTGGGTAAAAATTAAATACTATTTAAATATATAATGTTTTTTATGACATCATAATGACCCAATAGTGATGTAATAAAATAATATAAAAGGAATTTTTGGCCAATATATTTTTTACCTTTAAAATTATGTGATTTTAGATTTTTTTTATTAATTTTATGGTGCCTTAGTGGACCCTCCAAAACCTATAAAATATTTTAACTTTTTAAATGATTTTTTGAGGGTGTGACTCACTTCCACATAATAAAGCATAATATTTTAATAATTCAGGCCATTATAATTATAAAATAATGTTGTACAATACCCTTTGGAAAAAACCATAGGCAAAAACCATGAGTTGGTTTGTTGTTTTGATTAGTTTAATGTGTAGTGTCCAAAACCTAAATAATAAAGAATTCCCTCTCATTTCCTATATAAACCCACCCAACCTCCAATTAATCTTCACTAAAAACCTTTTTATCTCAAAAAAACCCTGGAATAATATCTCTATAATCCTCTCAAGTTTCCCCAATCTCCCAAGAATCCTCTCTCAAGCCTCTCCCAAGCCTTTGAGATCACACTTCTAAGTAAGGGATTTGTTTCTTTCTCATTTTTGTACAAATTTATTTATGTTTTTATACCATTTTATTTTTAATTAAAAATGTTGGTGTATGATTTATCACCCCCCCATACTTCCCTAATTATATTTTAATGATGATATATGGTTTTATCTCTCATTAATTCCTCCCATGTATACCCTTTACCATGCCAAAGTTCCGTAAGGAATTTATCTCTTCTCATTTACATTCAAGTAATTATTTTATATTATGCATCTAAATTCCATTACATATGTTGGGATATTTTTTTCCATTACCCCCTTACTATAAATTTCATGTATAAATTATTATATAACTCTTTGTCTCTTATCAACCTATTTTATTATTTCTATTTAACGTCGTTATGCTGCCGAAGTTACACCAAAATTTCCCATGCCAAATCATCATGTAAGTGAATACCATACCCATTTCTCTATCAAGGGTATTCACCTTTATGAATATTTACTTGTAGATTGAGGACTTACATTTATGTATTCCACATCTCTTATTTGTGGAATAAATTATTATGTTTAATGAATTCATGTTGTATGATCTATGTTCCACACTTATGCATGAAATGAAATGTTTATAAAGGGTGTGCCCTGATAGCACTCCAATGCATTGGGTAAAGAATAGTATCATGATACATAATGTTCAATAAGGGTTCAATCATGCTAATTCAAGTTTAAATAGGGTTTAATCATTCTAATTAAATTACAATGAGGGTTTACTCATACTCCATGTGCAATGGGCCTTGGCTCATGCTAATATCATGTTAAATGTTGTTTCCACATTTCCATGTTATGATAATCATGTTATATCATGCCTTTATGTTCATGTTTATCTTATGATCCATTAATATGTATATTGTATAAAATTTGTTTTATTATTCATGTTATGACTTGTTTACTCCCTTACCAGGCTTTATAGCTCACCCTTTTCTTATGTATGTCCTTAGGTTATCCCATGCAATGCTAAGTATGATGGAATGTTGTGGTCGTGTAAAATAAGTTTTCAATAAATATTTTGTATTTTATGTATTAAGATGTCATTTAATGTTCCTAATTTCCAAAGACACTAGACCTATTGATCCTCAGAGTTTTCTTAATCTCAAGTTTATGTAATTAATCATGTTTATGTGTGTAATAAAGAGTAGGGTTGTTATAGTTGGTATCGTAGGATAGGTTTAGTTATTTTTGGGATTAGGATTAGAAAACCATAGTGAAAGACTTAGGGATGAGACTAAGTATAATAAAAACATCCCTAAATGTTTTTGAGTATAGAGTAAGTGGTTTATCAAGAAAATAAATCTCTGTCTGGATACGAACAAGTAGAGACGGTTCTGGAAAAAATGTATCTAGGGGTAAAACCCGAAAATACCACTTTGATCTAGAATCAAACAGAAAGTGGTGCATGACAACAGGCCTTGCTCACTCTTGGTTATGACACTCCCATGGTATATTCTTTGCTAAATTCATAAACTTAGTATGAACCATTATTAAGGGAATAAAAAAATTCCCCTAAGAATTATTGTTGGGAAGTAGATCATGGATAACATATATTGAAGCCTATAAATTCATAAGGAAATAAATTTAATTTATAAGTTATGACTTTTTTTCATTGGATTCCCCTTTATGTGTTACCCCTAACTTTCCTTTTATTCCATCCAATGGCCGGTAATAGGAGGACTCAGGCTAACAACCGATGTGAAGATCAACGTGATGACTGTTCTAATAAGATGCCTAATCCGGTAGAAGAAGGAATTGAAAACTTTGTCACAATAATCTCTCAGTTAACTCAAGTTTTGAATAGAAACATAGGTCAAGAGGAATGTCCAACCCCCCTAAGAAAGAACAATATACAATTGAGAGTTTCATGAGACAAAGGTCTCCTACTTTCAATAGATTATATGATCCCTCAACCACCGAACAATGGATCAACTCCATTGAGAATATCTTCTCCATCCTTCAATGTTTTCAACTAGAGAAATTTCTTCTGGATGCTTATTATATGGATGGTGAAGCTGATCAATGGTGTACATTGATCAAAAATATGAATCTTGATGAAGAAATCGAGGCATTGGAATGAAAGTATTTCTGGAAAATGTTTTTCAATAAATATTTTCCTCGCACCCTATGACTTAAGATGGAAAGAGACTTACTTACCCTCAAGAAAAAAGATGAAAAAACCCATCAGAGCATACAGAGAAAACTTCACAAGGCTTGCACAATATGCCTCCAACTTTTTCATTACCCCTGAATGCAAGGTTGACCTCTTATTTGGTGGGCTAAAACCTAGCCTATGGAAATCCCTAGCGATATGTGAATTCGATAACTATGAAGAAATTGTTTGATGTGACCTCAAAGTCGAAATGGATATTAGAGAATATCAGGGGTATCATGGGGATAAGAAGAGGAAAGTGGACTTTAATTATGGTATTCTGATGGATAAATCCAACAGTGCTAAGAAATTCTAGCACCCCACTTGCTAAAGGTGTGGAAAGAAGCACCTCAAAAATTTCTTGAAGGGGGCAAGGAAATGCTTTAGGTGTGGAAGAGAAGGGGACCTGGCCATTAGCTTCCAAAAAGAAAAACCCACTACTGTGATAGAGGATAGAAATGCTCCGTTCGACCCTCAATGCATTGTTCATTGATTAAACTATAAAGAACTAGGGTACTTTTCAATCCAGTGCCCTAATCAAAGGGTTTTTGGTGGCAACCAACAACTTGAAAGGCAACAAGGGTGAGATTTTACCATCACTACCACCGAAGTGCACCCTAACAACGAAGTGGTGATAGGTATGCTAGTTATTCACTCAAGAATAGTGAATATAATTTTTGATTCTGATTCAACGCATTATTTTATATCCCAAAAGTTTAGTAGAATAATCCCAACACCCCCACAGATCATGGAAGTAGAGATGTCAGTGAGAATGAAAAATGGGGCAATCATTGCATCCCATGAATATAACTCCTCACCTGTCAAAATTTGTGGATTGAAATTCCTAGATAACCTCATAATACTCCCTCTAGTGAAATTTGATGTAATTCTTAGCATGGATTGAATTTCCTTATATAGATCCAATATAAATTGCCGTGAGAGGGAAATCACTCTCCATATGGAAAACCGACCCCTGATTCTGTACAAGTGCAAGGAGGAGGATGAATCTTATTTAGCACCATCATCTCAAGCATGGATATTACTACCCTATGAGGACATATATCTTGCTCATATGATCTAGTATAAGGAATAAACCATCCTTGAAGACATGCATATTGTGAGGGAATTCGATGAAGTGTTTACTAAGGAATTTTATGGTCTTCCTCCTAGAAGAGATGTTGAGTTCTTTATTGATATTATACCTAGAGATTTGATAATATCCAAGAATCCGTATAGAATGGATGTTGTGGGGCTTGAAGAGATAAAGAAAGAACTACAAGAGAATTTGGATAAAGGGTTTATACGACCAAGTGCTTCACCATGAGGTGCACCAGTCCTCTTCATCAAGAAGAAGGATGGGTCAATGCGCATTTTTATTGATTATTGTGAGCTCAACACAATCACAATAAAGAACCAGTATCCTCTGCCATGAATTGATTACTTGTTTGATTAGCTATGTGGAGCACAATACTTCTCTAAGTTGGATCTGTGGTCAGGATATTACCAAGTAAGGGTAAAGAAGGAGAATATCCCCAAGAATGATTTTTGTACAAGGTACAGGAACTATTAATTCATTGTAATTCCTTTTGAACTCACTAATGCTCCAGAAATCTTCATGGAATTGATGAATAGATTCTTTAGAGATTACATCAACAAATTTGTGGTAGTATTTATAGACGATATTTTGATATAATCTAAAACCAAGAAGGAGCATGAGGAGAATTTAAGCATTATATTAGAGATATTGCAAAAGGATAAGCTCTATGAAAAGTACAACAAGTGTGATTTCTAGTTGATTTAAGTCTCATTCTTGGGTCATATCATCACAAGCAATGGGATATCTATGGATCCCTCCAAGAAAGCTGCAATTGAGGGATGGATGAGGCTAACATTAGTGACAAATATCTGTATCTTCCTAGGGTTAGCTAGATATTATCTCCGATTCTTGAGAAATTTCTCATGATTGTCAAACCCTCTTACCAATATAACTCAGAAGGGAGTTAAGTTTTCTTGGAGTGATGAATGTGAAGATATATTCAAGGAGTTTAAAAATAGTCATATCACTGTGCCCATGCTCTCACTACCCACAAGTAGAGATTTTTTTGTGGTATTCAGTGATGCTTTGAAGAAGGGCTTGGGCTGTGTGTTGATGAAAAATGACAAAGTCATTGCTTATGCTTCAAGGCAATTAAAATTTCATGAGAAAAACTATCCAACACATGATCTGGAGTTAGTTTTAGTAATATTTGATTTAAAAATTTAGTTAAATTATCTCTTTGGGGATAAGTGTGAAATATATACGGATCATAAAACCCTCAAGTATATATTCACACAGAAAGAGTTTAATATGTGCCAATGAAGATTATTAGATCTGATCAAAGACTATAACTTCTCAATCCATTACCACCCTGGGAAAGTGAAAAAAGTGGTAGAAACTCTAGGTAGAAACAATCCAACAACTCTTTCATTGATAATAATTGAAAAGGATCCAATATTATTATATTTTATGAAGATGGACATGAGAATCATAAAGAAAGGATCATTATCAATCCTTTCACAAATTATTGATCAATCATCTCTTTTGGAAAGGCTAAAGGATGCTCAAAAGGATGATTTGGGAATTAAGAAGAAAGTAGAAATTATCAAAAAAGGGAAATCCTTAGAGTTCAATGTTAATGAAGAAGGAATTGTGAGATTTGGGATAAGACTATGTGTTCCATCAAATATGAAGTTAAAGAATGAACTTTTGGATGATGCACATAGTTCGAATTTCTCCATTCACCTAGGAAATACAAAGATGTATCGAGATCTATGAGAGAATTATTGGTGGGATAACATGAAAAAGGAGATCATTTAGTATATATCAAAGTGACTCGTATGTCAGTAAGTGAAGGCTGAGAGGCAGAAGTCTAAGGGGATGATGCAACCATTACCCATACCAACATGTAAATGTGAGAACATCACTATGGAATTTGTCAATAGACTTCCGAAGAAATCTAAAGGAAACAATTCTATCTGGGTTGTTGTGGATCATCTTACAATGACTGCACACTTCATTTCAATTCAATATGATTTCTTATTGGATCAAATGGCATGAATATACATAAAAAAAGTGGTAAGGTTGCATGGAGTACCAGTATCGATTGTATCTTATTGAGACCCAAGATTCACCTCTATATTCTGGATGAGTCTCCAACATGCTCTGAATATTGAGCTGAACTTCAGTACTTCTTATCATCCTCAAACTAATGGCCAATCTGAGCAGACTATCCAAACACTTGAGGACATGTTGAGATCATTCTCAATGGACTTCAAAGGGGAATGGGATCAATATATTCCTCTGGTTGAGTTCACTTACAATAACAGTTTCCACTCAAGCATACAAAAGGATCCTTATGAAGTCATGTATGGGAATAGGTTCATAACACTAGTATGTTGGGATGAAGTTGGGGAGTGAAAACTCTTAGGTCTAAAAATGGTCAAACAAATGGTGGATAAGGTTAAGACCATGCAACAACACATTAAAGCTGACCAGAGTCGACAAAAGAGCTATGTTGATAACCATTGATGAGACCTAGAGTTTGATGTTGGAGATATGGTATTCCTCTATATATCACCATGGAAGGGAGTTATGAGATTTGGGAAGAAGGGAAATCTTATTCCAAGATACATCGGCCCTTTTTAGATCCTTGATCACATTGGAGGAGTGGCCTATCGACTAGAACTCCCACCAAACCTATCTCAAGTACATGATGTATTACATATATTACTCTTGTGGAAGTAAATAAATAACCCATCACATGTACTCAATCCCTAGGTGGTACCATTGGAGAATGACCTCTCCTATGAAGGTAAGCTGGTGAAGATCTTATATTATAGGGAAAAATTTCTACAAAATAAGATAATTCCCCTCATCAAGGTGTTGTGGAAAAATCACAAGTTTGAAGTAGCAACATGGGAATCAGAGGAAGTGATGAATCATAGTTAATCTCATCTATTTTAGTGTGGGAAAATAAAATTTCTATGGCGAAATTTCTTGAGGGGGGAAGATTGTAATGACCCAAAATTTTATTAATGAAAATTCCTCTTGATCCAATTAAATGTCTTATTATGTAAAATGGTTATATAAAACATATGCACTTGCTTGGTTTTATGTTTTTGGATTTTAAAATACCATTAAGAATTGTTACCGTTGCTAATATAGCCATTGAACAATGATCACATGATTATTATAAATATAGGGCTTTAAAAAATCCAATTTACTCAGACAAAGGAAGTGATGACCTCATCTAGTATAATTGCTCTATATGAAGCCCATTTGTCAAAGCTCAGAAAGGAGGTAGCATCACTGGGCTTTTCTCTTGATCAAGACCAAGCCAAGCTTCAACACGTTAAGCTTGAATAGAACTACCTATGGGAGAAGTGGAAGTTAATAGAGATTACCACCCGAGCGATGTTATCTGAGCCGCCCCACGAGTCTGTCACCATCGCACACCTTACCCTTAGGTATTATGAGGGTGTTATAAGAGGTTATGTAACAAGAACCTATCACTATGATTATGTGAATTGTTTTTTTATAAAGAATATACATTCATTTTATTATTGTTACTTTGTAAATGGTTTTTAAAGAACAAATTAATTTTTTTAGTTAATATTCAATTAAGAAATCTATTTTTATGAATTAAATGGATTTTTTTAGTTAAATAATATTTTAATAAATTATTATTAATAAATTATTTTTTATTAAATATAAATGATCATTGACCTGTACTGTCATTGAAGTCGATCAAAGTTTAAAACTTATAATCCTACTAACTACTGTATATGTGGCAAGCAGGGTCAAACCCACAGGGAAGGTAAATTTGACCACTAATCTTCTAAAAGAAAAACTTGGAAGCTCCACTATTGTCAGCAGTGGAATGAATTTTCTATTTTTCAGTTTTTTTATTCTTTATTAATAAATGAAGTGACAGAACATCACAAATCTTATATCTAAACTAAGTTGAAGCTAGGAACATTAGAAAACAAAGAGACACAAAGATATAACACACTGATAAGAGAACAATCTATTAAAATTCTTAGAGAATAATCTCCATTCTACTGGTTCTTAAAACAATTCAATTCACTTAAAAGTTACTGTAGTGCACCACAAAAAAAATGACTTACCTCCCTCTCCAGGAGATAAGTCACACATACTGATCGATTTTTGAGTTCTCCACTCCAAAACAAATCAACTGCGAAAAGTTCAAATTGAAAATGTCAACAGAACGAACTCGCCATAAGTCCTGAAGCCTTAAGAATTTATTAACTTTTGAAAGATGTTCACAATCAATCTCTCCAACTGATTGTGAAATTTTGAAATTAAACTTTGGTGGAAAAATGCAATTTAATGAATTCAGTATCGATCTTGCCGATCAATACTGAATACATCTAAAGATGAAGTGAAAAAGAACATACAAAAGTAACCAGTGAAACTTCAATCTATCCTCAAACTAATAATTTAGCTAAAAATACTCTTTAATACATATACCAAGATCATTATATTACAAAAGAGAAGAATTAAAAGAAAATAGAGGAAGTAAACTCCCTCTTCTAGCATGAAATGTTGCTGCTCCTGGCCTCCCCCAACTCCAAGAAGTGGTTCTAGAGTCACCCTCTGGTCTCCTCTACTTGGAACTGAATCCTTCAATGTGTTGAATTAATATCTCTCTAATGAATGTCCCATGAATCCCACTCCAATCTGCTACTTTCTCTATTTTTAGTATCCACTATCTTCTTCTTCTTGTCACCCAACATCTTCCACTGACTTTGAGTGTTCTTTATGTATGCACTGCACACGTGAGTTTTTTTCGCGACAAGCATGTCGCACTAATTTTTCGCACGTAACTAACTCTTGCTGAGTTAGTTGTGTGAATCTGGACGTATACCTGTCTATTGAATGAACCTGCAAAAGAAAAACACACAGAATAATTAAAAACAAGAAGGAATTAAATAAATATTTAAACTAATTAGTTTATTAAAAGTATTAAAATAAGTATTTATAAAGTTGTTGTTTTTTATTAATTATATTTATTGATGTTTAAAGTTTAATTACAATTTCTAAAATTAAATTATTTACTATTCGTTAGTTAATTAAAAAGGATTATTCTAATTTAATTTATAAATTATTATTAGTAATAATTTTACTGATAAAAGTAGTATAATTTTAAATATATAAAATGTAACATCAAAAATATAGTTTGTTTATTTTAATTTAATTTAGAAGTAATTATTAATTTAGTTTAATTTAAGTTAAATAATTAATTATGTTTTATTAAAACTAATTGTTTAACATTTATTATTTATTTATAAATAAAGTTATTTAGAATTTAAGTTAAGTTATTATTATTACTATTATTATTTTAAAATATTTTTTAATTATAATTTAATTTTAATTTATCTATATTTTTTAATTAATCTTATCTCTTTCCCCCCAAGTCTTCTTCACAGCACAAGCAAAAGAAAAGGGGGGTTTGTGGCTTCTGGTTTTCTTCCTAAAGAAGACCCGTGGTGGCCCTGAATCCTCTTCTCCGTTGAAGTGCACAATCACTTCAACGACCCCTCGACTTATTGGAAGCTAAATGCAGCGACTCCTCCAAGAGCCACACCTCCTGTTCAAAAACAGGCTCCTTTGACTCCGCCCCTAAATAACGGCGACTGTTCCGTTTCTCCAGATCCAGGTACCAGTGGCAGCGCGGACTGGTTCATGCTCAGCTTGAAGTATTCTACGGTGCACATCTTCTGATGTTCAAGGTTCAAATGTAGCAGGTCAACTTTGATTGTGTGTGAGCGTCCCTTACACGACGGTGAGTTACTTCTCCTCTACACAGTGAAGATCGGGCAGCAGGTCGACCCAGGTGGTGGAAGTCTCAATTTCATCATGAAATTAAAGTTACTCAAGTGACTTTGGTCCAGATCCGTAGCGGTTGAGAATGCAGCAAAGAGGTCTCTTCGAGCGTTGGTGAACCCTCCTTCTCCATCAGCAGATCCAGAACCAGATTTAAGCGATGGTCCAGAATTGGACTGGATTAAATTTTGTGCGTTGATCTATTGCGGTTGTGATGTGATGAAGCAGTGATAGAGAAAGTTTTGGAGAATAGAGAAATCAGTGTGTATGGTCGATGGGTGCGTGATTGAGGGAGGAAGTAGGTACGCTGGTCTATCGGTGAGGTGCAGAAATGCAACGGTGAGGTGCAGGGGAAGCACAGGCATGATAAGAGGATGTCTATTGGTGAGGGAGCTTACTAATAGTTATAAAAAAAAAGAAAAGAGTGAAGGTCACCAGTAGGTTAAGTAGAAAGGTTACCGTTAGTAAAAAAAGGTCACCGATAGACTGAAAATAAAAGCTCACCATTAGTAATATATATTAAGGTTATCGGTACTTAACAGTCACTGATATAATAAAATTAAATACTGCCATTAATTTTAAAAAAATGGAACCGATGCAGTTAAAAAAAGATACCAATGCCTAATAAAAATAAAAGGGCCAACCAATACAAATAAAATTAAAGGCTCACTATTGGGCTAAAAAGTCACCGGTATAAAAGCTCACTGATACTTAAAAGAAAAGGTCACCGGTGCAGTTAAAGGTTACCGATACAAATAAAATAAGAGGCTCACTATTAGAATAAAGATAAAGAACTAATGGTGACCTTATAAAATTAAAAATGCATGAATTGATCTTAAAATTAAAACTTTAGTAAACTAAATAAAAAAATTGAAAATAATTAATTAAAAGAATGATGAACACCATAAATTAAAAACAAGATTTTTATTAAACTTTAAACATTAAAAATACAATAAAAATTATTAATAGATAAAACTTAAATTAAGAACTGAATATTTGATAAACTAAATTGATAAATGACTTAAATTAAAATTAGTATATAATTAATTAGAAGGTAAGCAGTGAATGAAGAGGTTAGCATCGGTGACCCAATAGGTTTTCAACAGCTCTTGTCTACCTCATCGGTAGACTAAAATCAATAGAAAATGAATAAATAATGTAACTGCATACATAAGATTAAATAATTAATGTTTTAAACTCTTAATTAATTAATTAAACAACTATTTGAATAAATAAAATTAAAAGCGAACTATATATTTAATTTTAACTAAAATTCTTTACTTAATTAATTAGCAGGACGATTAGACAAATTATTTAACATTGTTAAACTATTCTAATGAAACTAAATTAAAAGATAAATATTAAAATAAAGACTAAGTTAATTAAATAGAATTACAATGATTAAATAATTGTTTTAATGAAATGATAGTTTATTAAAAAGTCAAACAGATTTAAATTAACCAAACTAATTAAGACATAATTAAATTAGAAAAGTTAAGTAAGATTAAAATTATTAATTTAAAGACTAAAAATTCATAATTAATTATAAAAATTGATTAATTAACAAAATTAATTATAAAATACAAAAGTACAATTATTTAGTATAAAGTGATTAAATAATTAATTAAATCATTAAAAATTAAGTAAAAATATGTGGAAAAACTATGTAAAAATAGAGCCACCTCAATCATATGATTTTTTTATGAATACAATTACATTTTTTATTAAGGTTCAAAAACTGTTTTATTCAAAACCCATGAATTTTCAATAAATATCAGTTTTTATTTTAAAATTTAAAATTAACATATTTATAAAATTATTTAGATAAAATTAATATCATTTTTGGATTTAGGATGTCAAAATTATCTAATGGTAAATTTTTCATAATTTTCTAAGACAGTCGAATTTTTGGGTAAAAATTAAATACCATTTAAATATATAATGTTTTTTATGACATCATAATGACCCAACAGTAATGTAATAAAATACTATAAAAGGTATTTTCATCAAATATATGGTTTTCTTTTAAAATAATTTCATTTTATATTTTTTTGATTAATTTTATGGTGCCTTAGTGGACCCTCCAAGACTTATAAACTATTTTAACTTTTTAAACGATTTCCATGAGGGTGTGACTCACCTCCACATAAGCAAGCCTAATATTTTAATAAGTTAGTCCATTTTACTTATAAAATAATGTTTTCAACTCCTCTTTGGAAAAAACCATGGGTTGGTTTGTGGTTTTTATTAGTTTAACATGTAGTTTCCAAAACCTAAATAATAAAGAATTCCCTCTCTTTTTCTATATAAACCCAGTCAACCTCCCATTCCTCTTCACTCAAAACTTTTGGAGCTCGAACAACCCCTTACCTTCTCTCTCTATAATCCTAAAAAGGTGCCCCAAGATCCCAAGAATCCTATCTCAAGCCTCTCCCAAGCCTTTGGGATCACACTTCCAAGTAAGGGATTTCTTTCTTTCTCATTTTGTCCAAATTTATTTATATTGTTATACCCATTTATTTTCAATTAAAAATGTTGGGGTATGATTTATCACCTCCCCAATACTTCCCTCCTTATGTTTTAATGGTTATATACCTCTTTCTCTCTCATTAATGCCTCCCATGTACACCTGTTACCATGCCGAAGTTCCGTAAAGAATTTCTCTCTTCTCATTTACATTCAAGCAATTATTTTATATTATACATCTAAATTCCATTAAATATGTTGGTATATTATGTTCCATGACTCCCTTACTATCCATTTCATTTATAAATGATGATATAACCCTTTATCTCTCATCAACACATTTTACGATTTCTTTTTGACGTCGTTATGCTGTAGAAGTTACACAAAAATTTCCCATGCCAAATCATCGTGTAAGTGAATACCATACCCATTTCTCTATCAAGGGTATGAAAATTTATGCACATGTAATTATTGATTTAGGACTTAAACTTATTTATTCTACATCTCTTATATGTGGAATAAATTATTATTTTTAATGAATTCATGTTGTATGATCCATGTGGCACACTTATATATGAAATGAAATGTTTATAAAGGGTGCCCCTGATAGCGCTCCCATGCATTGGGTAAAGAATAGTATCATGATACGCTATATGAAATGAGGTTTTACTCATGATAATTCAAGTGAAATGAGGGTTTAGTCATACTAATTCAAGTGCAATGAGGTTTTACTCATGCTCCATGTGCAATGGGCCTAGGCTCATGCTTATATCATGTTAAATGTTTTTGCCACATTTCTATGTTATGATAATCATGCTATATCATGACTTTATGTTAATGTTTCAATTATGATCCATTGATATGACTATTTTATAACATGTATTGTATTATTCATGTTATTCCTTGTTTACTCCCTTACTGGGCTTTATAGCTCACCCTTTTATTTTGTATGTACTCAGGTTATCCCATGCAATGCTAGTATGAAGGAATGTTGTGGTCATGTAAAAGAAGTTTTCAATAAAGATGTTGTATTTTATGTCTTAATTTGTCATGTAATGTTCATAATTTACCAAGACACTAGACCTCTTTATCCTTAGAGTTGTCTTAATTGCAAGTTTATGTAATGAATCATGTTTATGTGTGTAATAAAGAGCAGGGTTGTTATAGTGGTCATATGGAAAACACACCACCAACACAGAGATACTTCTTAGGACCATTCCCTAACTCCACATGGGTTTCCAGGCCCTAAAATCTCATGGAGTCCATTATTCCAACTCCCCTTGTTGTATCCAAATCACCAAACACTCCTTAAGAACCAAAGAAACTAATAAAACTGGACTTCCCATGGACACCTGAGGATCAAAATGAGAAAGAGTTTGCGATTCTCTTCCCGATACTACCCATAAAGTCTCAAAAATCCTACTCCATTGAAATACCCCAAATAACAAAGGTGCTCTAAAAAGAAAGTTCCACTAAGATCCGACTCCCTCTGATACCATTTTTTCATGAACCAGTCTGGGTCGACCCTGAACCGGTCACCCGGGCCACTCCGTGACAAGTCCCGAGAGGCATTCCCAATCCTCCTAGGATGTCTACAATCACTGAGGGAATTAGTTTGAGTGACAAGGGAACTTTTTATCCAAAAAATAAACAATAAATAAGCATCATAAAGAAACAAACAACCTAACATACATTTATATAAAAGTTTAACTAAACATTAATTGTACATGAAACTGAAATTAAAACTGGACCAAAAAACTCAACCGACCAAACCTGAAAACCAACTAACTCCATGTAACCCCACTGGTAACTCTCCAATACATCTATTAGAGGTCACCCAAGGTGATCAAACTCAATCTGAAACCTTCACAAGGGCTAAAAACAGAAGAAGTCTATAGGCGTGAGTATTAAAACTCAGTAGGTTAACTCGATATTCTATTCCCAATATACTTCCTTTAAAATAAAAGAAACATCAATTACATGTTTTAAATACAATATATAATTTTTTTTTCCAAACATGGTTTCATGCTATAATTATTATAAAATAAAATGGTTGCAAGTTTTCATAACCAAGAAATGCCAGCAACCAATTTCAAAGAGATGCAACTTCAAAATAGAAACAATTTTCAAGAGGGATGCTTTAAAGAATGTACAATTTCAAATAAAACAAACATGCTTCTGAATTTATGAACCAAACACATTGTATGTCTATGGTTAATACAAAATATCCAATGAGCACAAGTCACGGGAACACCCCTAGGCACTAGTTCTTTGTGGGCCCCAGGTACCTCGTATCTCGGTGTAAAAGTAACCATAAAAAATATTCGTTCTCATGCACAAGACAAAATTAGGGAACAAATACCCATAACCTATTGGTACCTAACATCATCATCATAGTTTATTTAGTTTTTTCATCATCAAACTTACTACATGAAACATGGACAAAACCACTCCAGATCACTAGCATATTAGTAAATGTCCGCCCACCTAGATACCGGGGGTTCCCTTTAGTGCTCAATAAAGTTATACATATTATCAAAAACACTTTTCACATGAAAATTTAATTCCTAAATCATACACACACAAACATCACTCAAATAGGCTTCACATTTCTTTCACAGATCAACAAACCACTTAAAATTTTCATAAAACAATTTTAAGAAGTATAATGAGGCTTTGCTCATAAAATCCTTTAAAAATGCTCTTTTATGGAAAACACCCACCATTAACACATAAAACTAGATTTTTTATCCCCAAAACCATTTAATAAATCAATTTCAAGACCATAAAATGTCTCTAAATGATAAAATATGAAGTACACATGAAAAAAAAATTTATAAGAAAAATTTCAAACGAGCCTTTAAAAATTATTCAAAAAAACAAAATTTATCAAAATAAACAATTAAAATATTCATAAAAAGGTGTAAAAAGATCATTTTTAGCAATAAAAAATTTACTTAAACCCCTAAAAAACTCAGGTGACACATTCAAAACCCATCCATTTCTATAAAGGTTCCAAATGAGCCATTTACTGAGAACACATGCCAAAACACCCTAAAAATAGATACTCACTAAATTATAAAATCCAAAAATAGATTGTAACCCACATAAGAAACCAAAAAACATTTATTCACATCCTTATAATATTTTTCATAAGCCAAAACAATCATTTTATATCACCTTGAGCGCACAAAATCCAACCGAGCACTTTCCCAAAACGAGGCATGCAACAGTTAATAAAATAAACTCTATTTAACACTAAAAATGTTATAAAACAAAATTTTAATGCCAAAAATTTATTTAAATAGATAAACTAGGTTCTAAACATTATAATTCTGGTGTGAAAGCAAATGTACTATTTAAACAAACACTTGGTGTGGACACTTTAACCAAAAAACACAATTATCACAAAACAAGGCATAAAATACCCTTATTGCACACTAAATAATTAAAAAATGGGTGGAAAACAATAAATAAAATACATATAAGGTGAAAATAGTAAGAAACAAATGAATATTTAATTATAAAGGTAGTTCTTTAGAGAAACTACCTTGAAACCATGGCGGAATGAGAACGCACACCCGAAAACCTTCCATGAGGGATCACAAACCCTATATCTATGAATAACAGCCCTAAAATAATGAAAAACACATAAAAAATGATGGGATAATATAAACATAGTTTTTACATGACCATGGAAGAAGGTATAGCCAAGAAATAATGGAAGAAGGAGGAGGAAAGAGGAGAAAGGGGGAGGAATCTCACCTTGAAAACTAGAGAACTCTTCATATTCCCTTATATACACACCATTAGAGGATAGATAATGTATTAGAACTAAATGGAGAGGCTAATTAGGTTTTGAAAAACTAGGGAAAGAATATTTTTTGGGAAAAGATAAAAAAATGAATGATTCATTAAAGAAACAAATTACCTTACCAAATATGAATGATTTGGGAATCCTTGAGAAATTTCACCCCAATATGCAACTAAGATGAGCTCCAAAGAGGGAAAAAAACATAAGGGTGAGCCTGAGGTATAGTCACAAAAAAATATTAAAAAAAAAAATAAGATAAAAAAGAAAAAAATTATTATTTTTTAAAACTGGAAATGGGCTCACGGGCTAGCCCAGTACTTGAATAAATAACCCAAATCCATCATGATTATGAATTTATAAGGAGTACAAATGGATATGATGATTTTAATAGGTTAGGGGAGGATAAGTGGGAAGTTTAATGAGTGAAAAATGTTAAAAAACTAAGGATTTATAAAACAAACAATTTTTTTTTAAATTTGGAAATGGGCTCACGGTAGGCCAAAATCTTGAAGTAACCAACCTTTTTTCCAAAAACTCCCAAACAAGCTATGGAAAACCCATGGTAAGATGATTAGAAATAGATGGAAGTTAAAACTCAATATTAATATCATACAAAACCCAAGAAAAGGATCAGTATTTCCAACAAACCGGATCAAAACCAAGACATGAAAAACCGGGTGTGACAAGTATAACTATATTTTATTTTATAAATTACTTCCATGCATTTATTTTTATGATTTATAAATTATATTTAAACTTATATTCCATTATTTTATAGAATTTATAATTATACTTTTAAAATACGCTTACATTTTTTTAAATTTCAAAGTTTTGTTACTTTCAAATTATGACATCTTTGATATAAATTTAAACTTGGTTTGACTTGAATAATTTATTCTCACTTTTATCACCACTATATTCTTTTGAAAAGATATTTATTTTTGATATTTGTTATAGATAATAAAGATTAAAAGTTGGATTATGAAACTTATAATAATTGATGAATATGAGGAAGTTTTTGATGTTTTTTGGAATTTTTTAAATGAAATGTTACAAAAAACGACATGTTTTTATGTCCATGCTTAAAATGTTAAAATATGAAGAAGTTGAAAAGCAGATAGATCAAAGATCATTTAATTTATAATTGTTTTAATCTGAGTCACAACCCTTGGATTTGGCATGGTTAAATGAGGCAGAATCTCAGATATATTGATGATGATGCTTTGCAAGATGATAAATCTGATGAAATTGAAGAAATGATTCATGATATTAAATTGGAGACAATTGATAAAGAACCAAAAATTGAGCTTCTATATGGTGATGTTGAAAAACCATTGTATCTGGGTTGTAAAAAATTTATGGTTTTTTCATCGATGTTAATATTGATTAACTCTAAGGTGAAACATGGTTGAAGTGACAATAGTTTTACAGATTTACTATAATTTTTGAAAGATATTCTTCCTAAATACAATGGTCTTCCTGATTCACATTATAAGGTGAAGAAAATACTATGATATATGGGATTAGGGTACAAAAAAATACATTTCTTACTGAATGGATATGTTATATATAGAAAGGAATACAAATTTCTATCAAGGTATCCTAAATGTGGGACGTCATGGTATAAGTTGAAAGAAAAATCACATTCTGATTTAGCAGTTATAGAGACCCCTGCCAAGGAATTTTGGTATATTCCTATGATTCCCCATTTGAAACACTTATTTGTAAATTCACATGGTGAAAAAAGGTTAAGATATCATGTAGATGAGAAAATATGTTATGGAAAATTAAGACATCCATCTGATTGTCCACTATGGAAAAAAATTGATTAGCATTTTTCTATATTCGGAAATAAAGTTAGAAATCTCAAACTTGAACTTTACATGGATAGAATGAATCAATATCGAAGCCTTAGTAGCTCACATAGTTCATGGCCTGTTTTATTTCTATTTTAAAACTTATCACTTTAATTTTTTATGAAGTGAAATTATGTTATGTTGAGTTTAATGATCTATAACACCCCAATATTTTGTGATTTTTTTAGAATTAATTTAATCTTTTTGAATTCTTTCATTTCACGCAACACTAAAAAAAGTTTATTTTATACTAAATAACTATTTTATGATTGAGTTATATGAAAAAATAAGTTAATTATGCACTAAATGCAACATAAATTTTAGATTTCTCTATACAAAACACCATGGTTAGCTTGTGTTACACGCAAGCATGGCATTCCTTGATTACTTGCATAACACACATGACCAAGTTTTACCGAACAATAATATAATATTAAAATATTATTATAAGATATAACCCAAAAATTAAATTAATGGTTATGAATAGTGTTAAATAATTTATGAAAATATATGGTTTACACAAATATAATATTAATTCATAGGTTACCAATTAATTAGAAATGAATATGAAAACCGATTGAATATAAAGGAAAATATTAATATTTTTATGGTCACAAAGATATTTTACCCTATTAAATTAAATTAATTACCATTAGGGAGTGAAAATAATTTAATATATATGTTATATATTCCATAAAATATTTTTTATATTCATCAAATAGATTTTATAGACATAAGATAAGAACAAACCCAATTTTTATGCTTAAAAACCTATACTTTTATTAAGCCATTTTTACCGCCTTTTAACGATGAACTCATTTTAAATCCAATTTTTGGAACTTTTATAAATTTAATATGTCAAAATAAACTTCATATTTGAAATAATAACATAATAATTAGGTTAGGGTAAATTTTTGGTATTTTTCTATGAAGTTTCATTTTTAATGAATAGTAAAAAAACTGATTTTTAGTTCAAACCTATTTATTCATATAATTTATTTATAAAGTTAAATTACATTTTAAAATGGTTTAAATGTTTAATCATAAAATATATTTTTTTAAATTAATACAATTTAGGTCATTGGAATCAATTGAAAATTTAAATTGGATGTAAAAACATTGCAAACTTTTGAACGTTTTTACTTAAAAAACCCGCATTGTTGACCCGACTACAGGATTAAATTTAAATTAATTTATTCCACTTAAGTGATTTGAATTTTAAAAAATGGATTCAATATTTGGAATCATAATAATTTATAATTTCTAACAAGTTCAACTTAGTTTTTGACAAAAAATATTAGTGAAAGTAATTAAAATTAATTACATCAATTAAGGTAAAATTATGCTTAACTAAGGATTAAACCTTAAACTTAAGGGCCTAAATGACCTATAAAATTTTCTAAAATTCATTTTATTGACATATTTAGACCCTATAATCACTTTTATTAACTTTTTAACATCATTGGATCCACTTTTCATGGAAAAAACATGGGTGGAATTCCCTTTCCCAAAATTCACAAGAGTTCCACTCCTCCTCCACTATAAAATACCTCCCCTCCTCCCACTTTCTCACACCTCTCAATCCACTTTGGATCGATCAATATACATCCAAATAGATTCTAAAAATACCTCCCTTACTACTTGAATCCTCCATTTGGTCATAAATCTTTCCAAGGAAGCCCTTTGGTGCAAACCAAAAGGAGTTACCCGATTAAGAGTCAGCACCCTCCCTCAAGCTCCTTTCTTTTATTTTCTTTCTCCACAAAATCAATTCATCTTATTCCATGGTTGTATAAAAAAGTATCCTAAATATATTATTATTATTTTATTCTATGTTTTCTACCTACACTTTCACACACACCCATATAATGGGTAACAAACATACTGTTTATGTGTATGACGAACTACCGCCTCACTAAAAGACGATTGTTTATTTTTTCCTTTATCCCATATCATAGAGGAAATTATGATGGAAACTCTATTTATATATTTTATATGTTATATTTATTATTTATTTAATCTTATTTAATATTTTTACCACACACATATTTATACTTTCCATTTTGTGTGAATATGATAATTTCGTTTGAGGAAGTGTGGACTACCGCCACCTCAAAGCGATGTGATTCATTCACACACTACATATAATGTATTAAGGATGGGTTTAGTGAACTTATATGATAAATATGATATAATAATTACACTTTAATATTATATATATACATATAAATATATATATATTTAATTTACCTTCTTTATTTCAGTAAGATAATTAAACGGAAACAACGTTCATGCATACGCATAACCTATCGTCTCCATTAATGGTGTATTCCATTTCATACTTATATATCATATTAATTATTATAATACACATATAATTAATATAAATTATATTTATATCATGTTTTATATTCTGTAAATCACGATATAAGTATAAGGACCAAAGATTTAACAAATTAAGACACATATAGAAAACAAAGTGAATATTACCCGAAGCATAACCTTAACATGGAATTATTAACAAGAGGGTATTATAAAGTCATAATCAAACCATATATGGTATTATATATCATAATATGGTTCTATGATATATTTATAATAAATTTATATTTATTATATAGTAGGTTTGTACGGGTATGATGAGAGTCAAGACATAGGGTAAGAGAATTTCATCTCACTTTTTATTTCCATCAGATACATGCTTTATTCAACACCCATTCCTTTTATGTGGTGTGTATAATACCAAAGGATATATTATATTATTATTATAATTAAAATTATTGGTATTTAAATATCCATATTATGATCTTTATAAATGGTATTTATGTTTCAAAAGTTTCCAAATCAGTAAAGTAATTTTGTCTCAATTTTCATTTTTTGAGACACATTCCATGTTATGCACCTATATTTCTCCATGAGGTGTATATAATAACTTTGAAATATTATATATTTAATATAATTATATTCATGATATTTTAAGCTTCATGTAATTTCATTTTCTTACATGGGGAGTATGGTTCAAAGTTACCAAGTGGTAAGAGTTTATTGAAACAATCTCATCGCTTTTGGAGATTGTTTATGTTTATGATTCCTTTGATGAAATTTTATTATCCATATCTCAAGAACATTCATTAATTTTATTATCCTATATTTATTCATGTATTGGTACCATTTTTCCACTTTAGTACATATGATATTTAAGAAATCAATTTTAAGAAAGCACAACTTTACCCTCTCTTCAGTCGGAAATCTGTGTTCCTTCAAAACCATGTTTTCTAAAAATTGTTCCCAATAATATTCTACTATTATCCTATACTCTTTAAAATACATTTTTATACTTTTTTTACTAATTTTTTCAAAGGAATTTTCTTTTCTATTTCCGAAAAATGTAATTTTCTAACCTTTTTACCGTGTAAAAGGAATGTTCTTCTTACTTCGTACAGCATAAACAGATTTACCTGCCATCATTTCTATGAAGCTTCCTTTTCTTATTTAAAAGGTTAAATTTTATGATTTAAAAAAAATTAATTTTCAAAGAAATGGTTTTCAAAAAATTTTCAAGAATTATATGTTGTTAAATTATTTTTCAAGGAAAATGGTTTTCCGATGATTTTCAAGACTTATTCATATTTTGAAAAGTATTTTCAAAGAAATGGTTTTCAAAACGATTTCAAGATATCTTTATATGTTTTCAAAGAAAAAGGTCTCTAAATTTTTTTAAAATAATTATTTATAATATTTAAATTTTATTTGTAAGAAAATGGTTTTTAAAAGGTTTTTATGTTTTAAAGAGATTTTTTCAAAGAAGAAAGGATATTTTACTCAAGAAATGTTTTCAAAATATCTTTCTGAGTTATTTTCCATCTAAGATGACATATGTTGATATTACTCATTCCATTTTAGGAAATGATCCAAAGTTTCCATCCATATCCTTTCTTGAATGGTTTATGTTTTTATGGAATGATTCTTATGACACCCATTTCTATTCCACAGGTTATATGCTTTTGAAACCACTTCTTTTCACGGGTTATGATTTGATGAAATTATTATGAAACTTATCTCTCTCCATAGGTTATGATGTGATTTAATGTTAATGATACCCATTTAATTTCATGGGTTATGATTTTATGTTTATATAACCCATCTATTTTTATGGTCCATGATATGATGAATGTTTTGTGGCACATGAATTTATGATTTCATTATATGATGGGTGGGACCTATATCTACCTCCAATATATTGGGTAAAAATGGGTGAATAATGAGTATAGATGTTATGCGTGGACCTAATTACATATTCACAATGTCATGCATGGATCTAGTTGCATGTCTATATGTTTATGTGTGGACCTAATTACATGTTCACAATGTTATGAGTGAACCTTATTATATGTTAATAATGTTATGTGTGAACCTGATTGCATGTTCTCAATGTTATGCATGAACCTGATTACATGTTAACAACATTATGTGTGGACTTGGTTGCATGTCCATAGGTCTATGAGAAGGCCTGATTTCATCTCCTTAACTTAATATGTGAACCTGTTTCTACTTATACATGATCACTATGTTATACATTGATGTGTACACCACCATTCCATGTATTATTCCTATGTTATTATTTCATGTATTATTCTCTTGATTTCATTATGATTCATGTCTTATGAACAAAAAAACTTTATTCCATGATTCATGTTTATGATCTTTGATATGAAGGGTATGATCTTATAATGATCATTATCACGTTCTTATACCCTTATATTCATGATATGTATACACATTTCCTTTTTTTACCCTTACTGAGCATTTAAGCTCATCCCTTTCTTATGTTTCCTTTCCCCAGGTTACTAAGAAATGTTTTTAATTAGAATTACTAAGGGGGAAGATCTTTTTGGGAAACATTGAAGATATTTCACTGAGATAGAAGATTTTTGTTTTAGGTTTCCAAAGGAACTAAAATAATATGGTCTTTGAGAGTCTTTTTGTATATTGTTTTAAGTATTTTGAAAAAGTGATGTAATGTTAATGTATGAAAAGTGAAGGTCGCTACAGTTGGTATCAGAGTGAAGTTTTAGTTAAACTTTTGAAAATGGGATGAGAAAACTTTAGTAATATCCCTAATTATATTTCCAAGGATATGTATAGGTATGTCTCTAAGAATAAGTATAAGGATGAATTAATGTTTAGGAAAATGTACTAGAATTTTGGTAAAGGATAAAGTGAGCAGTTTCCTAGAAATACATCCCTGTCTGGATACTACAAGTGGATGTGGATCTAACACAGATGCACCTAGGGGAAACAACTCTGACAAGAAGTCTCAGGCCTGACTTGGGTAATCTAGTACATGATAATGGGCCTTGCTGCACACTTGGTTTGACACTCCCAGGGGATATGCTTTGGGAATTCACAAAACTCTTCACAAAACATCATGAGGGATTTAAATATAATTTGGATATGAATAACCTAGGATAAAACTAAGGTGTTATAGATTAAATAAGTAGGAGCCATAATCTAGGAATACTATAAGTAAATTTTCATGATTATATGGTATTTCATTATGATAAATGTTTCTCACACTATGATTTCTTATTTTAGTTAATGGCAAGAATTAGAAGGATCATGGTTTACATTGAATATTTTATATGTATGGGAATTATGAAAATCGACTTCTCAAGTGTAAATATCATAAAAAGAATCATGAAGGTGGAATGAGTATTGGTTATACTTATGAAGATAGAGAGACCTAAAATGACATGTGAAAGGTATGTGATGTTCTTACAGTATTGTTTACATTAAACATAAAAAGCATGATTAGATTTAGGTTGAGGAACCTTAATACATGATTCATATTTCATATTCTAGGAAAGATGTATCAAATAATAAGTTGATGAATCCTGAGTAATGGTTTAAGAATAAGGTTGGATGAATGAAGTATTTATGTTTTGGAATTCAAATATTATGTTATAAGAATCATGAAATATATAAGTATTTTTAGTATAAGTTTTCAATAAGGATTGAAAAGGACACGTTTAATGGTGAAAAATACATAGAAAAGTGATTTCATGGAAATGTGATATTTCGATTAAGGGAATACAAACCTTAATTAATGCCTAATGTTGAGATAATGATGTTTGGATAAAGATATGTTAGATATGAATAAGTAAATTGGATGATACAAATTACCCTAGAACTGATTATTGAAAAAGTGGTCTATTTCATCAAGGATTATGTTTAAAACTTCTTAGATTTAAATAATATATCTAGTAATTATTATAATAAGGAAGCATGCATGTTTTCCAAAAGGATTTATGGTAATTAAGGTTATTACCATGTTTCAAGGAAATATACGATGAGGGTATTCACATATTTTGAATGTGACAACCAAGTGGTGTTTTTTCATATATGGGGGATCAATGTTAAGTTGATTTTATATCTTTATTTTTAAATATTTTAATTTTCATCTTTCAAAAGGGTTATAAGGTTAATCATTTATGGAAAGTTTAAGTTAAACTTCAGTTAAAGTTAGTAAGATTAAATTTTTATCTCTCCATATAAGGATTTATGAATATTGGATTGCCTATTCAAACTACATTGTTTCTATGATAACTAATGACAAATGGGATGAAATATCATGGATCTCATGATCTATTAATGATTCATGAATGAAAAAAATTCATCTTCCTTTTCAGAGAAAGAGGTGAAGTGGATCGAGGAACAAAAAAGGGTGAGGTTTTTCTGAAATCATGTAAGTATATATTTTTATGAAAACTCTTCAACTTTAGGAAAAATAATATTGAAACCAAAAAATTTATCCAAGTACCTTCATTTTCGATGAATTAGATGGTCCCTTAGGTCATCACAGATTTATCAATTTGTGATTGTTAACTTTTTTATAACCCCATTCTCTATCACTCTCTATAAAATATGATGGTTAGAATTCTCTTTAATGTCTATGTTTTAACTTACCACCTATGTTCTCTTATGTGGTAATCTAGTTATGAGTTACTTTGGGTAACCGTTATGGTTCCAACTTTCCCTTTTTTAAGGGAAGTTTTAGTATTTATTTTTACGATATGAGTTTCTATGAATGAAACTTTAAAGTATTAAACCTTTTATAACCTAGATTAATTTCAAGGGACAAATTAATTTTAATGGGGGTATAATGTAACCCCCTAAGATTTTGTGAATTTCTTGTTTCGAATTAATTTAATCTTTTTGATATTTTTCATTTCCTTCATCACTAAAAAGAGTTTATTTTATATTAAAGAACTATGTTAGGCTTGTATTATATGAAACATAAAGTTAATAGTACACTACACCTAACATAAATTTTTCTTGATCTACATGTAACACTGATGTTAGCTTGCGTTACACATAACCATAACATTCCTCTATGGCTTGCATAATACACAAGAGCGAGTTTTACTGAACAATAATATATTATTAAAATATTATTATAAGATATAACCCAGTCATTAAATTAGTGGTTATGAATATTATTTACTAATTTATGAAAACATATGGTTTAAAAAAATATAATATGAAGTAATATATTACCAATTAATTAGAAATGAATATGAAAATCGATTGAATATAAAGGAAAATATTAATATTTTTATGGTCAAAAAACTGTTTAACCCTATTAAATTAAATTAATTACCATTATTGAGTGATATTAATGTAATATATATGTTATATATTCAATAAAATATTTTTTATATTCATTAAATAGATTTTATAGACATAAGATAAGAACAAACCCAATTTTATGCTTAAAAACCTATATTTTTATTAAGGCATTTTTACTGCCTTTTAATGCAGAACACATTTTAAATAAAATTTTTGGAACTTTTATATATTTAATATATCAAAATAAACTTAATATTTTAAATCAGAATATAATAATTAGGTTAGGGTAAATTTTTGGTATTTTTCTGTGAAGTTTCATTTTTAATGAATAGTGAAAAATACTGAATTTTAGTTTAAAAATGCGTTTTCATATAATTTATTTAGAAGGTTAAATTACATTTTAAATTTATTTAAAAGTTTAATTAGATTATATTTTTATCAATTAATCCAATTTAGTTCATTGTAACAAATTTCACATTGAAATTGGATATAAAAACATAGTAAACTTTTGAACATTTTTACTTTAAAAATCTGCATTATTGACCCAACTGTGAGATTAAATTTAAATTAACTTATACCAATTATGTGATTTTTATTTGTAAAAATGGATTTCATATTTTGAATCATCATAATTTATAATATCTAATAAGTTCAACTTAGTTTTTGACCAAAAATATTAGTGAAAATATTTAAAATTAATTACATCGATTAAGGTAAAATTATGCTTAACTAAAGACTAAACCTTAAACTTAAGGGCCTAAATGACCTAGAAAATTGTCAAAAAGAAATTTTATGGACATATTTATACCATATAGTAACTTTTATTTAATTTGGAACATTATTGTATCCACTTTACATGGAAAAAATGTGAGTGGATTTCCCTTTCACAAAATTTACAGGAGTACCACTCCTCCTCCACTATAAAAGGCCTCCCCTCTTATCACTTCATCACACCCATCAAGATGATTTGGATTAAAATATATCTTCCCAAATAGCTCATAAACATCCCTAAATTCCTCATTTAATCACCCATTTGGTCATAAATCCTTCCAAGGAATCCCTTTGGCAGAAACCAAAAGGAGTTACCTAATTAAGAGGTAACACCCTCTCTCAAACTCTTTTTATTTTATTTATACACCACATCAATTAATATTATTCAAATATTTTATAATATAAAAATTATCCTAAATATACTAGTATGTTTTTATGCTAACGGTTTGACCTATACTTACACACACATCCATCTAATGGGTAACGAACATATTGTTTATGTGTACGTCAAACTACCGCCTCACTAAACAATGATTGTTCATTTTTCTTTTACCACCTCTCATGGTGGAAATTATGATGAAAAATATATTTATATATGTTATATATTATATTTATTATGTATTTAAGTTTCTATAATCCTTTTATCACACATATAGTTATACTTTTCATTTTTTGTAAATATCATAATTTTGTTTGAGGAAGTGTGGACTACCCCACTCAAAGCGTCGCGACTCTTTCACACACTACATGGAATGTATTAATGACAATTTTAGTGAACTTATATGATATATATGATATAATAATGCTACTGGAATAATTATATATATACAGATATATACATATATGTCATTTAACTTCTTTCTTTCAATATGACAATTAAACGGAAACAACATTCATGCATATGTAGGGTCTACAATCTCCATGAAAAGTGTATTCCATTTCGTACTTATATGTCATATAGATTATTATAACACACATATAATGAGTATAAATTATATTTGTATCATGTTTTATATTCTGTAAATCATGATATAAGTATAAGTACCAAAAATATAACAAATTAAGACACATGCCAAAAACAAAGTGAATATTACCTGAAGCATAACCTTAACATGGAATTATTAACAAGAGGGTAATATAAAGTCACAATCAAACCATATATGGTATTAGATATCAGAATATGGTTCTATGATATATTTATAATAAATTTATATTTATTATATAAGAGTTTTTTATGATTATGATGACAGTCAAGACACAGGGTAAGATAATTTCATCTCACTTTTTATTTCTATGAGATAAATGCTTTATTCACGACCCATTCCTTTTTTTGGTGCGTATAATTCCCATTGATGTATTATATGATTATTATAATTAAAATTATGGGTATTTATATATCTATTTTATGACCTTTATTTAATGGGATTTATGTTTCAAAATTTACCAAATCTGTAAAGAAATTTTGTCTCAATTCGCCTTCTTTGAGACACATAGTATATTACACAACTATATTTTTCCATGAGGTGTATATAATTAATTTTAAAAACTATATCACGAATCTACTTATTTTAATGATATTTTAAGCTTCATGTAATTTTATTTTCTTACATGGGGAGTATGGTTCAAAGTTACCAAGTGGTAAGAGTTTATTGAAACAATCTCATCGCTTTTCGAGATTGTTTATGCTTATGATTCCTTTGATGAAATATTATGATCCATATCTTAAGAAAATTCATTAATTTTATTATCCTCTAGTTATTAATGATTTATTAATGTATTGGTACCATTTTTTCACTCTTTGGTACATATGATATTTAAAAAAGTGTTTTTAAGAAATCTTGACTTTACCATCTCTTTGGTCGAAAATATGTATTCCCTAAAAACCATGTTTTCTAAAAAGGATTCACAAGAATATTATATTATTATCCTATATTATTTAAAAGTAATTTTTACCCTTTTTTCTTTTACCAATGTTTCAAATGAATCTTTTTTTTCTCTTTTTGAACAAGGAAATTTTTTAACCTTTTTACCATGAAAAAATTTTCTTCTTACCTCATACGTCATGTACAGATTTATCCGCCATAATTTCAGTAAATCTTCCTTTGCATGTTTAAAAGGTTAATTTTTATGATTTTTTAAAAACTAATTTTCATATAAATGGTTTTCAAAACTTTTTAAATATTTATATGTTTTCAAAGTATTTTTCAAGGAAAATGGATTTCAAAATGTTTTCAATATTCTTTAAAAGTTTTTAAGGAAAATGGTTTTTAAATGATTTTCAAGACTTATTCATAAGTTTGCAAAGTATTTTCAAAGAAATGGTTTTAATTTTTTTTCAAGATCTCTTTATATGTTTTCAGAGAAAAGGTTTTCAAAAAATTTTTCAAATATTTATTGATAATCTTTCAAATTTATTTTCAATAAAATGGGTTACAAAATGTTTTTATGTTTTAAAGATAATTTTTCAAATAAGAAAGAATATTTTTTTCAAGAAATGTTTTAAAAATACCTTTCCTAGTTATTTTCCATCTAATATGAGATTCGTTGATGTTACTCGTTCCCTTATAGAAAATTATCCAATGGTTCCATTCATATCCTTTCTTGAATAGTTTATGTTTTGATGAAATGATGCTTATGACACCCATTTATATTCCATGATTTATATTATTTTGAAACTGATTCTTTTTAGGGGTTATGATTTGATGAAATTATTATGAAACCTATCTCTTTCCATAGGTTATGATGTGATGAAATGTTAATGACACCCATTTCATTTCATAGGAAATGATATGATGTTTATAGAACCCATATCCTTTCATGAGTCATGATATGATGAATGTTTTGTGTCACATGCATGTATGATTTCATTATTTGATGGGTGAGACCTATATCTCCCTCCAATGAATTGGGTAACGATGGATGAATCATGAGTATAAATTTTATGAATTAACCTGATTGCATATTCAAAATGTTATGCATGGAATTGATTGCATGTCCATAAGTTTATGTATGATCCTAATTACATGTTCAAAATGTTATGAGTGAAACTTATTATATGTTCACAATATTATGTGTGAACCTGATTGCATGTTCAAAATGTTATGCATGAACCTGATTTCATGTTCATAACATTATGTGTGGATCTAATTTCATGTATATAAGTCTATGAGAGGGCCTGATTTCATGTCCTTAACTTAATGTGTGAACCTGTTTCTACTTATACATGTTCACTATGTTATATGTTGATGTGTATTATACCATTACATGTTTTATTCCCATGTTATGATTTCATGGATTATGCTCTTGATTTTCTTATGATTTATGTCTTATGAACTTCATATATTTATTCCATGATTACTGTTTATGAGCTTTGATATGCAGGGTATGATCTTCTAATGATCATGATCATGTTATTATACCCTTATGTTCATGATATGCATTCACATTTCCTTTATTTACCTTTATTGAGCATTTGATATCACCCCTTTCTTATGTTTCATTTCCCTAGGATATGAAGAAAGGTTTTTAATTATAATTACTATGGGGGAAGATATTTTTGGGAAACATTGAAGATATTTAACTGAGTTAGAATATTTTTGTTCCATGTTTCCAAAGTCACTAAACTAATATTGTCTTTGGGAGTTTGTTTGTATAATGTTCTAATTATTCCTCAAAAGTGATTTAATGTTAATGTATGAAAAGTGAGCGTTGCTACATGATCTCTGGACTAAAACATTCTGAAAATGATATTGATGTTTTCTTCTCACCATTAATTGATGATTTGAAAATCTTATGGGAGGATGATATTAGGGTGTATGATTCTTATAAAATGGAATATTTTTGTCACGACCCGTCCTCGAGGCCCGTGCCATGACTACCCCAACCCCGCCTTCCATAGGCCAGGGGCTGGTGACTAGCACCAAAGGCGTAAATCCCGATAACTGGGAAGGCATTGCCTTAAAAAACATAAACACATCTAACTAGAGTACAAGCGGAAGTAATACACTAAGTACAAAAGATAGTGCTGAAAATTAAATGGGCCAGAATATAAACCCACCTGAAAAGTACAGCTACAACTAAACGAAAGTACAACAGAAAAGACAAACAACTGGAAGATTGAAGCAGCTCCTGGGTCGCCCACCTCGAATCCTACCTGAAGGGTAGGTACAGATAGCCTCCTCAACGCTCTCGCCCGCCAACCACCTCCGAGTACTATCTCGTCGTGAAGTCCACCTCCGGGTACTGACTCGTCGTGAGGTCCACCTTCGGGTACTGACTCGTCGTGAGGTCCACCTCCGGGTACCGTCCAGTCCTCGTACAATCGGTTTTTGTCAGCACTGTCCATCGTCTGCATCCAACACAACGAGGTGCGGGCATATCCCGTGCAGGGGTGAGTATAACGATACTCAGTAGGGATCTCGAGACCCTCAAGGTCTCACTAAATACAACAAGGATAACCACAAAGAAGGATCTCAACAGATAACCCTTACTTAGGTATAAACCCATACTTATACCTAAGTTATCAAGTAACCCATCTCAATCATGAGGAAACACAAAGGTTATAAAATCAACGGATAACCACTACTTAGGTATATGCCCATACATATACCTAAGTTATCAAGTGACCCATCTCAATCATGAGGTAAAAACAAAGGTCATTTACTCAGCTCAAACTAGGATTTTCATTAATGATATAGAAACCAAAACTGTTGAAGAGATCCTCCTCCGTCGAGTACGGTGATCCTGTCATGACTCCGAGGCGCTGCTCACTAACCTTAGACTGATGAGGTACTCCTCCTGTCGAGCACCACGGGTCTGCCACCCAAACACAGTAGTGCTCCCTGCCATGAGTATGCCACCCCAATAAAGTAGTGCTCCCCCTAATAGCCTACAGAGGCACTCCTTCTGTCGAGTACCGCGGCTCTGCCACCCAAAAAAAGTAGTGCTCCCTGCCATGGGTCTACCACCCAAACATAGTAGTGCTCCCCACTGGGCTATACAAGTCACTCTGACTCGAATCGGACAAGCAGTCATCAGGTCTTAACCAGCTACAAGGTCTCCATACTCCGTACGCTCGTCTCCAGGAGGGTCCGCTCCACGATCTACTGGTCAATACTTCCAAGTGTCACGTAATCTCATGTGGAAGTATCTCAAAGGTCCGCCTCATCATAGGGGTCTCAACGCAATAGACGGCGTGTCAATCGGACACCCGGTCTGTGAGTTATTAGCATTACCGTTCCAGGGTCCCGGTTGGATTTCTAGTACAATCCAACCCGGCCATACTCCAACTATGTCCAAACCTTAGGTGAAGTATGCCAAAAGAACAGTCTCATAAAGAGGAATCCAACAAAGTCGACGACACGTCAATCGGACATCCAGAGCTCAAGTTATAAGCGTTTTTGCTCCGAGGGCCCGGTTGGTTTCGGGTTCGAACCAACCCGGATGTACCCAAACTTTGCTGAAACATTGATTGTAATATACCGAAATGACTGTCTCAATCCAAGGAATCCTACACAACTGACGGTGCGCCGATCGGAGGTCCACAACTCAAGTTATGTCCATTTAACCGAAAATGGTCCGAAAATAGGGGGTCTGGGCCCGGTCCGACCCGGCCCAACACCTCCTAGGTCGGCCCGGCTAGCGTGGCCCAGCCCGGCGCTGGCGGCCCAGCCCGGTGTCCGGTTACGGCTCGGCTGGTTGGCCGAGCGTATTGCGCCGAGCAGGGGGTCGTGGCCCCCGTTGATTGATACCGGCAGCGCCCGCTGGCACCGCCCCGCTTTCCGGATCCCACGCGGCCGCAGGATCCATCGCACCGCTGCCGCGATGGGTTCCCTCCGACGGCACGTCGGCACCGCAGGACACCGGCGCCACCGTACCGGTGGGGCACGCTGGCAGCGGCTTCAGTGGACCACTAGATGCGCTCCGGTGGTCCGATTTGCCCACCGCTTTCACCTATAGCTCTCCCAGGACCCGTTCTTCACTGCGACGGCTTCCAAACCCCGTTGTGGTCCCATTTCATCGTCGCCCGTCAATCCGCACATAGTCAAACAATCTGCGGAGGGTCATCAGGCCGTGTTTTTTCGGCCTGTTCCCTCCACGTTAGTCGATAGCAATAGGTCGGACAACAATGATGTTCAACGACAATCGAGGTACAATTTTAATCAATTAAAAATTGAACTTAATTCCCAACAATTCCTCCGCAAACAATTAATCCCAACCCACAAATAAAATCATTCGTGGATCAACTTGATAATGAGTTGATCCGCGTTCTTTGTTTTAGAAGGGAAGAATCATGGGATTATAAACATACTCAAATTAAACCCCTACCTCATAAAATGGCGTTAAACGTTGGCGAGTCGTGGAAGATGGGCGTCGCGAAAGATAGGCATCGTTCCGTCAACGTCGGGAAGGAAGGAGACGAGGGTGACATCATCGTTCTTCGTTCTTCGCTCTTCATTGGAGGAAGAGGAAAACTCTCCGAGTGTTGGGCGCGGTGCTTCGCTGCTAGCGTTCCGCCACTTGAAGAAGCCGTCCAGAACTCCTTCCCGCAGCCTCCTTTATATAGGAGTGGGAGGGTTCGTCGTCGGCACGCAAGTCATAAATGGAGGATTTATGACAGAGGGCTCCACCCAATTAATCCGCTTCGGTGGCGCATTAAAAAAATGGGGAGGAAGTCAAAAAGGGGTTATTGGCCCAGGTGGTCCCCACAGAAGAATATCCTCCAAAGGGAGGATATTTCCTGGCGGGCCCCACCATTAATTAACCACAAAAAGGAAAGGGGGTGGTTAATTCTTGGGTGGTCCCCTCATTAAAAAGGTAGGTTTCATCCTCCTCAATTAAGAGGGGGAATTAAACCTAGAGGCTCTCCCTCATAAATGAGGGGGAGTCAAGGAGTTATGATTCCCCTCCCATTAATGGGAGGCCTTGTGTGGTTTCCACCACAATCAACCTCACATGGGAGGTTAGATCTCGGTGGGACCCACCACCATGACCTCTCATGGGAGGTTAGGGTGTGGCGGTCCCACCACCAACTCCCAAGTGGAGCTTCTAACCACTTTATCCGCACGACATGTGTTTAACAAAATAAAATAGATTGTTCACTTATTTTATTTTATTAACCCATGTAAAACCCCAAAAACTAACTTTCATACTCGATCATTTTCCGTCAAGGTGAAAGTTTTATTAAGAGAAAACTTACACTGCGAGTTCAATGGTTCCCTCAAATTTCAATTCCGAGCACCGGTTCAAAAGATAGAAAAACCGGTTTGTTCGTTTACTGAACGTACCCGAGCTAAACTTTGGAAATTGATTTCGGGCACACCGGGCCTTGGAATAAAGTGCTGTCAGAAGCCAAAGACTCGTAAAATTTCAAAGAAATTAAGAAAAAAAAATTCCTTGAAATTTCCGGGTCTTTACATTACTCCCACCTCAGGGATTTATGTCCCTGTAAAACTACAACACAAACTAGGGAAACTAAAGGAGGTACTAAGCATGCATCTGAGCCTCCCGCTCCCATGTGCTCTCCTAGAGGCTCCTGTGCTGCCAGTGAAATAACACAAGAGGAATCGACCATCCTTGGAGGACCCACTCCTGTCGATCCTCAACCTCAACTGAAACCCCGTGAAGGTCGCCCCGTCGTTGATATCTAGGTCTCTGTGGTCGATGATGATAGATAGGTCATGCACACATCTCCTCAGTTGTGATATGTGGATGACATCATGCACCTAGTGCAACTGTGGTGGAAAGGTCAAGTGGTAAGCCACCTCACCTACCCTACTGAGGACCTAGAAGGGTCTGATGAACCTCGTAGATAACTTGCCGCTTCGGCCAATTCTCCATAGACCTCATCGAGGTGAGACCCGTATAAAGACGTGGTCACTATCCTCGAACTCCAGAGGTCTCCGTCTCCTATCAGTATAGGACTTCTGTCTGCTCTATGCAGTCTCCACTACCGTGAACCATAGGCAATCACTGCCTTCTTCTACATCAGGACACACCCGAGTCCGGTCCCTGATGCGTCGCAGAGAACTATGTAACCAACGCCCTCAAGATGGGCGCACTGGTCAACCTATACCTCAGCTCCTGAAAGCTCTGCTGGAAGTGGTGCTACAACTCTGAAGAATTCTGGCACAAAGGTAAGTTTGGTCATCTTCTGAGTGATCGAATGCACCTTCTTATGCATGATTCCATCATGTGCTGCCTGGGGTTTCCTTTTCACTGACCAAGGAAAACCCACCCCAACGTTGTAGGTAAACCACAACCTTTTTGCCTAATACAGTCAATCTGTGTATGAACTGTAGTTTCCCAGTCCACCTCGATGCTACCACCAAGAGGTTCTAACCGAAACTCTCGCCTCAAGGGTCAGATCACACCATCGGCATAAGAATTATTATCGAGTCTCCTCCCAATGGTATCTCCAGATGTGAGGGTCAAGTCAACGGCTTAACCAGAAACTCTAGGTCTGGGACAAGATTTGTGGATGGAAGGGATGATTCGTATCAATGTATGTTTTTATGGAAGCTAGTAGTAGACACAGACCGTACTTAGAATCAATCCTAGAGCCCTTGGGTCACACTCCTTGACTGCATACAGCTACTCTCTTCCCCTGCCCGCCAGCTTTCTGAGCCTAGCGGGGACTACAAAGGCGGGTGGTTGTAACATGTCGAAATGTTCACCACCTCATGCTGCTCTCCTAGCTCTACTTCCACGTATACTTCTCTTTAGATTCATCTATCCTTAACACTTCTTCTTCTTGAAACATTTTATACGCCCAAGTCTCTGAGACTGGCACTAGTTTCCTGTTTCATACTGCTTACATTCACTAGTTGTATTCGTTCATCCAAAGAACATTCAACCACAAAGGTTCCCTCTAGCACCCTAGCATAAGTAGGAATGCATAGAGGAAGAAGTATTGGATTGGATTTCCTTTAAACACACCTTGCTCAGAAGTCCGAGCCCTGAAGCATTGATTGCATCGTATTCATCGAGTACTAGGAATGGTCGGTACGCCTCGATGAATACTCAGCTACCGACATGTCGCCCTACTGAAGCTGTATAAGCTCTAGAAAACTCTCAGCCACCTCCTCAAGTTAGTCCTCAACCGCCTACGAGTCAGGCTCGCCTCAGAACCTGAGGGGTATCTGACACTAAAACACGTGTAAGGCACTAAGCCTACATGTGTCATCTACCGGTACCACCGGTTGAAACTGCTTACCAACAGGTAGTGATATAGCTGGCACACTACCTGAAGGTACTATCTCAGGCATCAGTCCACATACCGAAGCCTCATCACTATGCGGACCAACCTCATGGTCACTCACTGAGAAACACTAGTAGCTAAGATCAATATCTGCTCTACTAGTGTCTAAAATAGGTGTAGAACTCTAGAAATCACCTCCAGCCAGTCCACTGCTGCCTGGGAATCTGTCTTGCCTCGTAACCTCAGAGGCCTATACTGTTGGAACTCATGCGATGCACTCTGTCGGCGTGCATTGTTCGCTAGAATGGATAGTGGCATCTGCTACCCAACGGGTGGTGGTGCTACTGGTACACCACCTGAGGGTGCCAACATAGAAAGAGGGCCTTGCACCGGAGTCTCATTGCTCGGTGGGACGTCATAGAGTACTCTCTCAGAACTCCAACTGACTATCTGCGTGGAGACATCCTGAATAGATGCGACACGATCAAACGATTTAAACCTGGTGAGCTGACCTAGTTTGAGCTGACTTAAAGAAAAATTTTGGAAACACACAATCAATCAGTGTTTTCGTGCACTGGGTCGGAAATCAGTAGTCAGGGTCCTGGTGTATGGATACGTCGGCCGTCGCACCAACACTGGACTCCCTGAACTGAAAACCACACTTGGTACCCTTAACACTATTGCTTCATAGAAAATAAATATCAGAGTTATAAGTTCTGTGGTAGAACCGACTCCTATGATACCAATTTGTCACGACCCGTCCTCGGGGCCCATGCCGTGACTGCCCCAAGCCCGCCTTCCATAGGCCAGGGGCTGGCGACTAGCACCAAAGGCATAAATCCGGATAACTGGGAAGACATTGCCTTTATAAAACATAAACACATCCAACCAGAGTAGAAGCAAAAGTAATACACTAAGTAAAATAGATAGTGCTGAAAAGTAAATGGGCCAGAATACAAACCCAACTGAAAAGTATATCTACAACTGAACGAAAGTACAACAAAAAAGACAAACAACTGGAAGATAGAAGCAGCTTCTGGGTCATCCACCTCAGATCCTACCTCAAGGGTAGGTATAGATAGCCTCCTCAATGCTCCCGCACGCCAACCTCCTCCGAGTACCGTCTCGTCGTGAAGTCCACTCCGGGTACTGACTCGTCGTGAGGTCCACCTCCGGGTACTGACTCGTCGTGAGGTCCACCTCCGGGTACCGTCCAGTCCTCGTACACTCAGTCTCTGTCAGCGCTGTCCATCATCTGCATCCAACACAACGAGGTGCGGGCATATCCCGTGCAGGGGTGAGTATAACGATACTCATTAAGGACCCCAAGACCCTCAAGGTCTCACTAAATCCAACAAGGATAACCACAAAGAAGGATCTCAATAGATATCCCTTACTTAGGTATAAGCCCATACTTATACCTAAGCTATCAAGTAACCCATCTCAATCACGAGGAAACACAAAGGTTATGAAATCAATGGATAACCACTACTTAGGTATATGCCCATACATATACCTCAGTTATCAAGTGACCCATCTCAATCATGAGGTAAACACAAACCAGGATTTTCATTAATGATATAGAAACCAAAACTGCTGAAGAGATCCTCCTCCGTCGAGTACGGTGATCCTTTCACGACTCTGAGGCACTGCTCACTAACCTTATACTACTAAGGTACTCCTCCTGTCGAGTAACGCGGGTCTGCCACACAAACACAGTAGTGCTCCCTGCCATGGGTCTGCCACCCCAACACAGTAGTTCTCCCCCTAATAGCCTACAGAGGTACTCCTTCTATCGAGTACCGCGGGTCTGCCACCCAAACCCAGTAGTGCTCCCCACCGTGGGTCTGCCACCCAAATACAGTAGTGCTCCCCACTGGGCTATACAAGTCACTCCGACTCGAATCAGACAAGCAGTCATTAGGTCTCAGCCAGCTACAAGGTCTCCATACTCCGTACGCTCGTCTCCAGGAGGGTCCGTTCCACGAGATACTGGTCGATACTTCTAAGTGTCATGTAATCTCATGTGGAATTATCTCAAAGGACCGCCTCATCATAGGGGTCTCAACGCAACAGACGACGCGTCAATCGGACGCCCGGTCTGTGAGTTATTAGCATTACCGTTCTAGGGGCCTGGTTGGATTTCGGGTATAATCCAACCCGGCCATACTCCAACTTCATCCAAACCTCAGGTGAAGTATTCCAAAAGAACCATCTCATCAATAGTAATCCAACAAAGTTGACGGCACGTCAATTGGACGTCCGAAGCTCAAGTTATAAGCGTTTCCAATCTGAGGGCCCGGTTGGTTTCGGGTTCGAACCAACCCAGTCATACACAAACTTTGCCGAAACCTTAAGTGTAATATACCAAAATGACTGTCTCGATCCAAGAAATCCTACGCAACTAACGGTGTGTCTATCAGAGGTCCAAAACTCAAGTTATGTCCTTTTAACCGAAAATAGTCCGAAAATAGGGGGTCTGGGCCCGGTCCGACCCGGGTATGGGTCCGGCCTGATAGAGCGCGGCCCGGCCCAGCTGGCGCATCCCGCCCCAACCGGAGCGGCTCGGCCTGGCACTGGCGGCCGGTTGCAGCTCGGCTGGTTGGCCGAGCACGTTGCACCGAGTGGGGGGGGGGGGGGGGGGGGGGGGGGGCGCTGATTGATACAGGCGGTGCCTGCTGGCGTCACCCCGCCTTCCGGATCCCGCGCAGCCGTGGGATCCATCGCACCGCCGCTGCGGTTGTTGCTGCGGCGGGTTCCCTCCAGCAGCGTGCCGCCGCAGCCAGACGCCGGCGCCGCCGTGCTAGCACGGCGCACTGGCAGCGGCTTCCACGGACCACCGGACGCGCTCCAATGGTCCGATTTTCCAACCTCTTGCGCCTATGGCTCTCCCGGGACCCATTCCTCACCGCGACGACTTCCAAACACCGTTGCGGTCCTGTTTTGTCATCGCTCGTCAATCCGCACATAGTCAAACAATCTACGGAGGGTCGTTGGGCCGTGTTTGTTCGGCCCGTGCCCTCCGCCATAGTCGATAGCAATAGGTCGGACAACAATGATGTTCAACGACAATCGAGGTACAATTTTAATCAATTAAAAATTGAACTTAATTCCCAAAAATTCCCCTGCAAACAATTAATCCCAACCCGCAGATAAAATCATTCGCGGATCAACTCGATAATGAGTTGATCTGCGTTCTTTGTTTTAGAAGGGAAGAATCATGGGATTATAAACATACTCAAATTAAACCTCTACCTTGTAAAACAACGTTAAATGTTGGCGAGTTGTGGAAGATGGGCCTCGCGGAAGACAGGCGTCGTTCTGTCAACATCGGGAAGGAAGGAGCCGAGGGTGGCATTGGCGTTCTTCATTCTTCACTCTTCGTTGGAGGAAGAGGAAAACTCTCCAAGTGTTGGGCGTCGTGCTTCGCTGCTAGCGTTCCGCCGCTTGAAGAAGCTATCCAGAACTCCTTTTCCTAGCCTCCTTTATATAGGAGTGGGAGGGTTCATCGTCGACACACAAGTCATAAATGGAGGATTTATGATAGAGGGATCCACCCAATTAATCCACTGCGGTGGCACATTAAAAAAATGGGGAGGAAGTCAAAAAGGGGTTATTGGCCCGGGTGGTCCCCACAGAAGAATATCCTCCAAAGGGAGGATATTTCCTGGCGGGCCCCACCATTAATTAAACACAAAAAGGAAAGGGGGGTGGTTAATGCTTGGGTGGTTCCCTCATTAAAAAGGGAGGTTTCATCCTCCTCAATTAAGAGGGGGAATTAAACCTAGAGGCTCTCCCTCATAAATGAGGGGGAGTCAAGGAGTTATGATTCCCCTCCCATTAATGGGAGGCCTCGTGTGGTTTCCACCACAATCAACCTCACATGGGAGGTTGGATCTCAGTGGTCCCCACCACCATAACCTCTCATGGGAGGTTAGGGTGTGGCGGTCCCACCACCAACTCCCAAGTGGAGCTTCTAACCACTTTATCCGCACGACATGTGTTTAACAAAATAAAATAAATTGTTCACTTATTTTATTTTATTAACCCACGTAAAACCCCAAAAACTAACTTTCATACCCAATCATCTGTCGTCTAGGTGAAAGTCTTATTAAGAGAAACATCGCGCTGCGAGTTCAACGGTGCTATTAGATTTCAATTCCGAGCACCGGTTCAAAAGATAGAAAAACTCGTTTGTTCGTTTACTGAACCTCCCGAGCTAAAGTTCGAAAATTGATTCCAGGCACACCAGGCCTCAGAATCAAGTGCTGTCAGAAGACACAGACTCGTAAAATTCCAAAGAAATTAAGAAAAAAATTTCCTTGAAATTTCCGGGTCTTTACAATTTTCAACTATATACAATGATTATGTTCACTATAAATAACTTCCCAATGTTTGAAAATTTGTCTTGATATAGTGTTAAGGGGCATAAAACACGTCCAATTTATGAACAAAAAACTTCTTATTATCAACTGCATCATGAGAGAAAAATAATATACATGGTTCATCGAAAGTTTTTTTCTATGGATCACTCTTATAGAATATTAAAAAAGGCATTCAATGGATCACATGAATTTGATATTTCTCAAAAAACTTTATCCACTAATCAGTATTTTGAGAGGGTGAAAAACATTGATGTGACATTCTTAAATAAACATAAATTTGGTAATGATAGAAATATTTTGAAGAAATGATCAATATTTTTTGAGATACCATATTAGATATATAATAAGGTAAAACATAACATTGATGTCATGAACATGGAGAAGAATTAATGTGACATCTTGATTGGAATATTGTTATATATTAAAGGAAATACTAAAGATGGGTTGAATGGATGATTGGAATTACTCTCAATGGGAATAAGTTTAGAGTTAGCTCCCACTCTTGATGGAAGGTGAACATTACTGCCCCTGACTTGTGATACATTATACAAGAGGGATAAAATTATCTTTTTTTAGTGTATTCGTGAAATCAAAATCCCGCAAGATTATTCTTAAAATATAAAAAAAAATTGTGCCTTTAAAGGATTTGAATTCGACAAGTATGAAATATAATGATCATCACATCATGTTTGAACAACTCCTACTGGTTGCATTACATGGAATATTGCCTATCTGCATCAGAGTGACTATCATGAAGGTGTTTTATTTTTTTCAATACAATTTGTAATAAGGTGATTGAACTAAATTATTTGAACAATTTTGAGAATGAAGCATTTTCTATACTTTTTCAATTAGAAATGTATTTTCCTCCATCTTTTTTTGATATCATGGTGCATTTAATGGTTCATTTAGTGAAAGAAATAAAGCTTTGCAGACCTATATATCTATGTTGGATGTATCCTTTTGAAAGGTATACAAAGACATTGAAGGGGAATGTTAAGAATCCATATCGACCTGAAGCCACTATTACTGAGAACTATATTTATGAGGAGGTTTTGGAGATTTTTACAAGATACTTATCTATAGTAGAGCACATTGGTTTACCTCTATCTCACCATGAATGAGTTAATTATGGAGTAAAGGGGATCCATGGTTTTAAAGTAATATCATTCACTACTACAAATACCCCTTTTATCAGCGCTAAAAATGGACTTTAATAGCGCTATAAAAGTGCTGTTAAAGCTGGTGTAGATTAAGGGGGGTCCCCTTTATCAGTGCTAAAAAAAGTTCTGACAAAGACCCCTTTTATCAGCACTAAAAAAAAGCGCTGATAAAAGACCCCTTTTATGAGTTCTTTTTTAAAAGCACTGATAAAACTAAAAAAAATTAAAAAAAATCCAGCCAATCACGGGGGGGGCTTTTTACAGCGCTTGAGCCCCCCCTTTATCAGCGCTTTACCGCACCTCCAGCGCCCCCGCACACACACCCTCCACCCTTTATCAGCGCTATACCCCACCTTTATCAGCGCTAGCCCCTTAAATTCACCCATGCGCAGGCGCCTTTTCCTCCACCCAGATTTGATCTCGAGACACTACAACACAAATAGGGTTTAGCAGCGGTTTTGTGGCGGTGGTTCACCAAACCACCGCTAAACGTTTTCCGTGAAAGGTTTCATGGCGGTTTTTAATAAACCGCCGCGAAACCCTTTTTTTTAAAAAAAAACCGTGACCCTTTCCCCCACCCCTATTGCGTTTACCCCACAAACCCTCACCCCTCTTCCCCGATCCCCCCCGGCCCCAGCGACACCCGCGCCCTCCAGCGACCCCCGCACCCCCCGCGCCCCCCGCGCCCCCCCGCACCCCTCACGCCCCCCGCGCCCTCCGGCGACCCCCGCACCCCCCGCGGCCTCCAGCGACCCCCGCACCCCCCCGCAACCCCCTTCAATTTTGGTAAATTTTAGTTATTTCTTGGTTCTTTGATTCGAATCATGACTTTGTTACATAATGTGAATCTACTGCAGGGTAGATATTATGGGTTTGGTTTAAAGCTTGAAGAATTATAAGTCATAAAACATTTTCAAGTTTTTAATGGGTTGATTAGGATTAATTAAAACTAAGGATACTTTTTTGGGTATTTTTATAAATCGTGGAATTCACACCATGAAAGGGGTTCATGACATGAATTATTTATAACCAATGATTTTTATCATGATTTACATATTACTCTTCTTCCATTCAATGTGAAGACCTCCCTCATAAATCCTAGAAAGATTTTAGATAATATTGGGTATCTTCCTCTACCAGATTTCTTTGCTTAGGGCATTTGATCACTAGTGTGGTGGGTTGTCTTCCTTTGGGTACGTGTAATATCATTCACTCTCTTTATCATTTATGTTCTTGGTTTGGTAGTATTGTGTGATATGGTTTCAATGGTTTCATAAATAATATGTGTTATCAATCAATCCATTGTGGTTTTCCCTCATTCCTTTTCTATTTGAGGAATATCTGCTTGTTTCCAATTTATGTTGTCGAAGGATCTTAGGTTCCTTATGTTTATAAGGTAGGTGTATCTATACAAGTGGTTCTAATTTAAAATTTCCTTATATTCTTATTAATTTATTTGGCTTGTTTCATGAAATTGATGGATTTAAATGGATTTTATGGAAAATATACATGTTTTTAAAGAGGTCTTTCTTCAAAAATGGTTTTTCTCATGAAAAGTGGTTGACTAAATTCTTTAAAGGGTGGATTTGTTTTTAAAATGGGTTTTCAAGCTTGAAGTCGAAAGGATTTATTATTAAAATTGTTTTATTATATGTGATCATGGTTTCTAAAAAGATTTTGAAAAACTTGGAACATTAGGAGTCCTTGGATGCATTGGAAATATACTTCTCACTCTTTTTTTATGTAATTCAACAAGAGGTTTTATGACAATTTTTGTGTGTAATTCCACTAGAGGTTATATTAGTTGAATCAACCTTAATCTTGGATTGGGGATTCTCTTTCATGTCTAGAACGTAAACCCATAGTTTGGATCCCAAATGGTGGGTTTTTTCATTGATGATTTGTTTATCACATGATGGTATTTTCATGGTTAATTTCTCACACAGTTATATTATAGTGTATCTATGGTTGGGTTTTTCTATGACTACCCGATTTCTTTTATTCTTAACATATTCCTAGATTTTTTGTATATGGTTTTTTTATGAAAATTGAAGGATTATTTTAAAAAATTGTTTTATTTTATGAAAAATATATGTAAACTGGATTTATTTTAAAGATAGAGATATTGAATTTTTGATATTAGAACTTGTAATTTTCTCTTTTTGTTTACTATCTTTGTATAAAGATGGTTTGGTGGTGATAGATGGTCACATAGGGATATGATAGTATTGTCTATTTTATCTTTATGGTTTAGCCTATTTAGATTGAATTTTTTATACTAATGGATGTTTATCTTTATTTTTTATTTTAATTTGGTTTCATAACTTTATTTTCTAAAACAAGATACTACTTTCATGTCTCTTTATTACACATCTCTATGTATAATACCCTCTTGGGAGACTTGCCTAGTTTTCCCTAGTCGGTTCATTATAAATTGATATCAAAAGGAATATTGAGCCTGAAATGTTACGACACTTCATAGTTTTGGTTTAGTGTTATTGGTAGACTAGATTTAGTAGCACTAAAATTTAGTTAATATGTGTGGGATGGTGCCTAGACATCTCACCTCCATGTATGAATTCAAGTTACTATGGGTGGTTAGTTATTTTTGAAAATATTGTCACTTGGTCTTTGTGGTTGATTGAATAAACTAGATTTGGTGTCTATTTAAAAAAAACTATTCCTTTCTTATGTTTTATATTTCATTAATAGAATTCATAAATTCATAAAATTATTATTATTTTAAATCATTAATATGGATTATGGAAGTTGTTCTATGATTTAGGAATTTTCTCATGACTAAAGGGGTTTTCATCTTGTATTTGTTAGATGATTCGTACTAGAAGAGGTCTTATGAATCTAAGTGATGGATTTGTGAGACGGGTTTAATAGGAGAATCCCTTAGTGGTATCTTCTTTAGTGGAAGTTATAATATGCACTATTCATACTTTGGTTATGAAGGTATTAAAAACCCAAGAGGAGTAGTGGATCATGACTCATAATTTACTAACAAGAATCCACCTATCTTTCATGATGATAATGGAATCTAGAAATATGAGGAGAGGATTGAGTAGATTGGTAGGAGATTTAAAATTCTAAATATTCCCAAAGAATCTAAGGGGTGGGGGTCAACATATATTCTTGATGGATTGGGAAGGAAATGGTGAGACTCAGTTGTGCATGCTATATTTCATGAGGATCTTACATGGGAATCCTTCAAGAAAATATATAAACTATAGTTTTATCCTAAAATGTTACATGTGGAAAAGAACTTATACTTTCTAACATTATAAAAATGGGAATGTATTGTTATAGTGTATTCCACTAACTTTTCTAGGTTGGCGCATTTCAAAGTGGATATTATTACCAATGTTTACATGAAATCTCTAAGGTTTGAGATTGTGCCAAGTGTCTCCTAAGAAACTTGAGTGTGACATGGATTTATATTTATAGTGACACATATTTTTGATATACCTGCACACTATTGTTTGTTTTATATTCGTGTACTAGATTATGCATTAGAAACCATTAGTGGTGGCCTACTTAATTTACCTCACACCATATTCAGTACATGGATTGGTACCCAGATAGTCTTCTTTGTCATAGGAAATACGACTTTGATATGGTTGGTTGTGTATGAAACCATTGAGAAACATCATTACTCTTGGAGGACATCTAAGGTCAAGCCTAAACAATCACATAATGTCTCAGGTTTAAAATACATTATGATCAGTTTCGATCACACATCAATGGGGTGTTGTTTGAGGCAACATAAATGTGTGATCGATAGTGTTATAAATACCGACTGGTATCTCATTTCTAGATATGGAAAATAAAATAAAACATTTAATTGAGATGACCAAGCATGTGAGTACATGAGATGTTCAGGAAAGTTGTAGTATTTTTTGTGAGGGTGTGGAAGTAATCTGAGTGGACCAATGTATCTCATTAATATAGTGGGGATAGAAATTGTTTGAGGCAACATAAATGTGTGATTAAAAGTGTTATGATAATTATGTATCCCGATATTCTTACTGCTCCTCAATGAGGTGTTCACGTTGTCTCCTAAGGACCAGACTTGTTTGGTTTGTCTGGGCATGCTAAGTAAGTGGTAAATGTGATCAATGAATCATCTTTATTATATTATGCATACTTTATGATCAATTGGTCATCTTTATTATATTATGATTCTGCAATCTTACACTATCGTATATTTTGTGTAGGCACATTGTGATATACATGGATAACATCTGGATCACATTACCGAGGAACACACCTCAGTATGTTAAGGGTTTGAATGAGTTTTTAGATTTTGCGATTTCTAATCGATCCATTGAAGGGAGAATAAGATGTCCATGTCCTAAATATAAATTTAGAACATGGTTGAAGAGAGATGAAGTTTATGAACATTTAATACTGAAGCAATTCCCTGGTCAATATTTTTGTTGGAATTGGCATGGATAATCGAATAATACAGAAATATTGAGAACTGATGTTAATCCACAGAATGAGGTCCCAAGTTCATCGACAATGGAAAATGAAATGCAAAACCTCATAAATGATGCATTCGGAACTGCAAGACACCACTATCAGCATCAAAACATATCAGAACAACTAGAAGGGTGCTACAAATTGCAACGTGACAAGTGATGTTTTTGAGACTGTAACACAAGTAGATCAAGATTGGAACATATCATTGGATCCTCCTCTTGATTCTGCAGAGCCAAATGTAACGGAAAACTTCACTGATAAAAATGCGTTTCATGATTTAGTTGACGATGGAAATCAAGAGTTATATAGTGAGTGTTTGAAATATTCAAAGCTTTCATTTCTGCTGAAGTTGTACCATATCAAATGTCTATGTGGAATTACAAATAAGGCAATGTACATTATATTGGAATTGATTCGTGATGCATTTCCTGAAGCAAAAATCCCAGAATCTTTTTATGATATGAAAAAAGTTGTTAACAAGGTTGGTCTGAATTATATAAAAATACATGCGTGTCCCAATGATTGTATGATTTATTGGGGAGAGGATTCAAGTAGACAGAATTGCAAGAAATGTTCTTCTTCTAGATGGCAGTCAAAGGGTGATGTTGGAAGTCTGACTGAACATAATTTCATGAAGAAGAAGAAAATGAACACACCTGCAAAGGTTTTGCGATACTTTCCTTTGAAGCCGCGATTGCAAAGATTATTCATGTCGTCAAAAACCACCGAACACATGAAGTGGCATTCTGTAGATAATAACAATGATGGGTTAATGAGACATCCACGAGATTCTCAATCATGGAATACATTTGATTCATTACATCCAGATTTCTCAGCTGATCCTAAGAATGTTCGATTGGGATTGGATGCCAATGGATTCAACCCATTTGGGACTTTGAGTACAAGTTATAGCATTTGGCCAGTTGTTTTGATACCTTACAATCTGCCTCCGTGGATGTGTATGCAACAATCATATTTTATCATTTCAATGATTATTCCTGGAAAAAAAATGCCTGGAAATGATATTGATGTATACTTGTAGCCTTTGATTGAAGAATTGCAGGAGTTATTGAGTAACGGTGTTGAGACATTTGATGTTTGTTCTAAAACAATGTTCAAAATGCATGATGCTTTACTGTGGACCATTAGTGACTTCCCTGGGCTTGGGAATTTATCTGGTTGGAACACTTATACGGGTTTGGCTTGTCCTATTTGTAACTTTGATTTTGAGCCCAAACGGCTACCTCACAGTAGAAAATGGTGCTTTTTATGCCATCGAAGATTTCTCGATGCATCTCATTGATTTCGGCTGAACAAATCAAAATTTAATGGTTTCATTGATCGTAGACCACCTCCAAAGTTGTTAACCGGTTCTGAAATATTGACACAACTTGAAAATGTTGAAACAGAATTTGGGAAGGTTCATCATTTGAATGATAGCGGAAAACTGGTCTGAAGTGCATCGTCAAGTGAAATCAGAACGCAATAATGGAAGAAAAAAAGTACATTCTTTAAACTTTCGTATTGGGAATTTAATTTGTTGCGCCACAATCTTGATGTGATGCATATTGAGAAGAATGTCTGTGATAATTTTATTTTCACATTACTTAATGAGCATGGAAAGTCGAAGGATCATCTTAATGCTCGCAAAGACTTACGAGTAATGAAAATAAAACGTGATCTCTGGCCAGATGAGAATGAAAATTATGCTCCGACCATTTTCGCAATGAAAAATAGGGATAAAGATACGTTCCTTCGAATTTTAAAGAATGTGAAGGTATCTGATGGGTATTTGAGTAACATCTCTAGGTGTGTTGACTTGAAGAATCGTAAGTTACATGGATTGAAAAGTCATGATTCACATATTTTGTTACAGCAGTTACTACCATTGGTATTGCGTACATTATTACCTGAAAAAGTTACTGCTGTTGTAATCCAATTCTGCACATTTTTCAGGAAATTATGTGAGAAAGTTGTACATCCATTTCAGCTTGACAACCTCCAGGAGAGGTTTGTATTGACTCTTTTTGCAATGGAGATGATCTTTCCTCCATTGTTTTTTACTATCATGATGCATTTAACTGTGCATTTGGTTGAAGAAGCTAAATTAGGAGGCCCCGTTCATTATCGATGGATGTATCCAATTGAGAGGTATTTTATTTATATGTTTTCTAGTTAAGTAAACAATTTTTGACATTTAAATAAATGCATAATATTATTATTTTATTTCACAGATATCTTGGGCATTTGAAATCATACGTGAGAAATAAAGCTCAACCAGAAGGTTCTATTGCTGAAGGATATTTGGCCAAGGAATGTCTTACCTTTGGTTCCAGGTATTTAAATGATATTGAGACAAGATTTAATCGAGTTGGACGTGTTGACGACACATCAACTCAATCTCAAATGCATCAGAAATCAAAAATATTTCCTGCTATTGGCCGATCAGTTGGGAGGACCTCAAATGTGATACTGACAGAATTGGAATTATTACAGGCACATAGATATGTGCTGATGAATAGTGAAATTGCAGATCCATTTATTGAAGAGTTGAGGATACAAACAAAGAGACGAATGAGAGGCTGAACACGAAATGAGAAAGCTATAAAGAAAGCTGTGAATAAAGAGCTTGTAGAATGGTTTGCACGACGTGTAAGTTCATAAATATTGCAATAAATAAGAATATTAGTTTGACACATACAATTTGTAAATCTATTAAATTATATTTCTTTTTTCAGATCATGAATACTGATACTCGAGCAGACTTGTCAGAAGATTTGAAGTTTCTTGCTAGATGTCCTATAAAGCAAGTTAGAAAGTTCGATGCTTATAATGTGAATGGCTTTAGATTTCGTACAGTTGATCGAGAAGTGGGTTTGAAAACACAAAATAGTGGTATATTTACATTTCATGAAGTGGAATACTATGGAAAGATGCATGATATTATTGAATTAAACTACCATGGACATTTTTCTGTTGTTTTATTCAAATGCAAATGGGTCGATATTATCAGAGGTGTTAAAAGAGATTCATTGCAATTTACTTCTATGAACTTCTCTCGCTTGATGGATGTTGGTGATCGTGAAATTCATGATCCATATATCTTAGCATCACAAGAAAAAATGGTATATTATGTGAATGATGTTGTTGATGAAGGGTGGAGTGTAGTTACTCATGTAATACAAAGATATTTGTATGATATGGGTGATGAAGTGGAATATTTGACATCTGAAGTTGAATGTCATCAACAACATGAAGCAGAATTATTTTTCCATCATGATATTGAAAATATTAGTCTTGAAAGGATGAATGAAGTGGATGAAGCAATAGAGTAGGAAACCGACATTATTGAAGGGGAAAATGATTGTATGTACAATTATTCATTCATGCAGCAACCACTTGTTTCATTTCTGCAGTCATTCATTATCATTGTTATATATATTTGGTTTGTTAGTACTGGGCATCTATTATCATTTTTATTTATTTTTTCTGTATATTTTTTTTGAAATATATATTCTGAACTTAATTTTATTTGATTAAATGACCGGAATGCCAAGGAGGAAGCGGTATACTATTTCTTCTAGTCCTGCGACGGATGCCGATCCATCTGGGTCACTCCCCACGACATCTGAGGCACCAGCTACCTACACCCCCGCACCATCTCCCCCTGCACCATCTCTCACACCATCAGAGATCCTCCCATTAGAGGATGAGTCGTCGACTCCCCCTACAGGTTCCTCATCAGTTGGGTGGTGACAGACCCCTTCCAGTTCATCCCGGACACACTGGAGGGTCACAATCATAGGTATAAATTTTAATTAAATAAATTTATTGCATTTTTTTTATACTAATTCTTTTCTCATTGAAGATGAAAAAAATAAAACTGTGGAGAAACACTTAAAAATATCAGATGTTTGGAACTTGAATGGCGAAAAGATAGTCATGCCATTTGATTCTTATGGGGTCCCTACGGATGATGCCGCGGGGTTACTTGTCCAGATTATAAGTCAGTTGGCAGCAGAGCCCATTTCCCTTCCCATTTCATATGATGATTGGAGACATATGCCTCCAAACTGGAAAATTGAAGTTTTCTATTCTCAAATAATGGTAATTTTATTACATTATGGTTTAATTGAATTTCATGTTACTAATATGTTCAAAATGAATTTCTGTATACAGATGTTCTTCCACTTCACAGTTGCTGATGTGATAGCACAGAAGTGGACTTTGAAAAATCTCGGTAAAAAATGGAAAGATTTCAAATGGAGATTGTGGTGTGATGTCAACGATACTTCGTTGACCTTAGAACAAATGTATGACAAGATACCCAGTGGGGTACCGAAAGAGCAGTGTAAAGTTTTTGTTGACAGACATCGTGATGAGAAGTGGATGGTATTGAAATATATATTTTTATATTATCCTCATTTTACATTATTACATTTATATGAAGAGGAGATTACATTGGATACATTACTGTTAAATTTCATTTTATTTATTTCAGGATCTTTCACGACAGAATGCATCAAACAGGGCGAAGCAAGTCATCCCTCACACGGTGGGCTCAAAAAGATTTTCTAGAAGCCGAATGTCATTGGTAATATTTTAAATAGTTTAAATATTTATAATACAATATTATCTATTTAATATATTGAATTTTTGATTTATCTTTGCTTAATGCAGTCACAGAATTTAGGGCACGAAGCCTCCCGGACTGAACTGTGGTTGGATGTTCACAGAAAATCAGATGGCTCTTTTGTTAATGAGACTACCAAATAAGTTGGGGTATGAAGTCAAATTTTTAACTTATTATCAGTTTTTACTATGTTAATATGTATTGATATTTGATTGATAGGTAAAAATTAAAGAACTATGTGATGCCAGTCCTGGGAAGTCCTACTCAGTCTCCCAGGATGACCCGGTTGCTCAAGTCCTTGGGAAGGAGCATCCTGGTAGAGTGCGCGGGATGGGTTTGGGACCCGTACGATCTGAGGTATTTAGAAGGCCATCAGGGATTCCAGCCGCATCTACTCCTGGTTATGGTCAGACCATACCTGAAGATGCTCAGAGGGAGATTTCTTCTCTACGAGCCACAGTTCAAGACCAAGGGGCTCAGATATCCACTATGCAGAAAGCGTTGACTGATTTATCTCAGCAGATGAGCAGATATGCCCCCAGTGGTAGTGCACCGAGTGGTGGTGAGCAGGTAAATCACAAAAAATCACAATCATTTAGTTTGAAAACTTTTATTGGTTTTAAGTTTAATTATAAATATGCAACGATATTTAATTTTCAATATAATGTTCTTACAGGTGGCAGCAGGAGATGGAGGTGGAGAGGGTGATGATGCATCATCAGACCATGAGTAGTATTGTTGATGTGTTGAACAAATATGGGAAATGTTGGTTTGTATATATAACATGTGTGGTGTATGGAACCTTTAAAAAACCATTGGTCTTGGAGGAGCTTCAGTGGCTAACCTTGAATGATCACAATAACCTCAGGTGGTAAAGAGAATGATGTGTTTGTTTCATTGGTTAGATGATCTATGGTAATAGGCTCTTTGATGTTTCTGTTGTAAATTCAGCATTGGGAATTTGACTCATTAGAGTGTTTCATGTCCAAACAGGGGGTGAGAGGCTGGTCATTTGACCGGTGACATGAAGCTCCATAGCTCTCAAAACCCTATCTCTCGTGCGTTTGTTTTTCAAGACAACTTTGCATGACCTCATCACAAGAACCATACAAGAGACCTAATCATGTGATCATGTCACTTGACCTCTTTGTGTGATCACCTTGTCTAAATATCTCACTTAATCAATCAATGAACTAATCAATGGTAATTTATTAGAACTTTGATGCACACCCTTGTCTAAATATCTCACTTAATTCCGGACATGATATTCAAATTCATTATGTGTAATAATAAATGGCTGAGGATACATGAAATTCATGGGAATTTTGAAATATGGGAATTCATGTCATGAATTGGATACACAATGTGAATTATCCGAGTTTAATATTTTAAATGAGGTTTTATTAGATTTTTTCTCTAGTATTTAATACATAATACCCAACTATCATTCTGAGTGAACACTAGGTGTCTTGAGGAAAAAATATATCCCACTTCATCCTTTATTTGATTCATGGGATATGGTGGATTCCTCTTGGCGATCCATGGCGTGTTCTCCTATTTTTATATTTCTTTCATTATGTACCTATTTTGGAGATCCAATATAGAGGTGGTATTTTTCTTTGGTGCGTGAATGTGCATGCATTTCTACAACCCCTTATTTAGGTGTAGTTTCATGCATGGTTTCCATGTGTGGTTGTGGTTTTTGAGTTTATTTTTCTTCATCCTATAGTGAAGAGTTAGAAGTGACTACTTCCATGTGGTAGAGGATACCCATTCTCAATCTTATATATTATATGTGTGGTATAATCAGGTTCTTTCTCTCTTTCAAGTAAATATTAAGGGTTTTTTAATAATAAAATAATTTATGAAAAATATAAATTTATGATAATGGGTAATTTTCTCATGCCTTACTGCATTATTATATGTTTTTGAGATATCTATGCATGATTACATCCAATTCCAAATATAAGTACTATTGGGACCCTGTTTGTAATATAGTTGTAATGTTTTGAGGACACTTTCAATGTTTTAATGTAATTTCTCCCTGAATAAAAATAAAAGGAATATATTTTTGGATAGTAATTGGTGTCCCATTGATGTATTTTTGTGTGTGGGGATAACCACGATTAGTAAAAATGATATGTGATAATTCCCATGAATATTCATTGAAGTCGTTATCTGTGATGTTGTGGATAATTCATCTTATTGTGTTTCACTATATGGTTTAGGAAGTTGTATGGTGATGTTATTGACCAGATTGGTTGTGTAGTACAAGGGGATGTGATTCTTTGGTCGATTTTCATGTATGTGATTTTGGTAGTATTGAAATGTGCTATGAAGAGGTTGTGGTACATGGTTATGGGGTCATGGATGTGGTGTAGTGGTTGTAGAATAATGTTTTTGTAGCAGATTCGTTGATTTGGTATGTGGTGATAGAGTTTCATGATGGTTTTAAGGAGTATTTGATTTTGTGATATGGGTTGGGAAATGTGGTGTGGAAATAATGGTGGATGTGTGGTGTTGTGGTGATAGTTTTGTGAGTTGAATTAGTTGTAGCATGGAGTGGATATGTCAGTTTCTCGGTTATCCATGAGATGAACTATGTTGATAATGTAAATGATCTAGGTTAGTAAATAAAAAATATTTATTGGAAATAGATATGTTATAAATTAATCAAATGAAAATGTAAAGTGTTATGTGAATTGTAATTGATAAAAAATAAAGGTGGTGAAACATGTATGTGGAAAGTGGAATGTTGTATTAATAGTTTTGTGATTGTCTTGGGTGATTAAAATAGTGATTTAATTAGTTGTGATTATTGATTTGTGTTATGGTGTGGTGAACTAATAATCTCAAGTGTAGTTTATGTGGACACATAGTTTTGGTATTGTGGGATATCTATATACCATGGATGTTTCTATTATTTTATACACCAAGCATAATTTATATAAAATTACCACTACTCAAAGGTTTAGAGTTTTAGGTATTTTCACCAATAAATATGATGGTGGTGAAATTTAGGCATGGGTTCACACACATCCTCTCACTTCATTCAGAATTAGTGACACATGTTGGTGTTGGAGAATTCATAGAAACGATGTCATGTCCATGGTGCCTTCCAGTGGGAATTGATCTATGACCCAATTTCTATGAGTGATAAGTTATGTGTTTCTATGTGATATATTGTGGGGTAATTGATGGTAGGAGGAGGGGACAATGATTATGTCCATCACATTCATGATACCTTAAGACTCTTGTTCTAGTTTGGATGCCATTTGACAGAATATGTGTCCGTGGGTGGGAAGAGATGTTAGGTGGTAGTGTATTTGTCTACAAGTATGATTTATTGTGAAGTGATGGACTATGTGTCTACTGGTGGTATGTGATGTGATGTGATGGCCTAGGTGACTGCTGTTGGGATGTTGTGTGATGTGATAACCCATTTGTATACGGGAAGGATTTGATGTGATGTGACGTGGTTTGTTTGGATGGGATGGGAGCATTACTAATTAGATATAAGGTTGTGAGAGTGGAAAAGTAACGTCTAATCTATAGTGGGGTTACATTAATTTTTTGTTGAACATAGTTCCATATGATAATATTGGATCAATTATTTGATGAGTAATCCATGGTGTACAAAGGATTATTTAGATGAAATGTATGGGGTTATGTGGTTTATTCTATTTTATGGCCAGCACATTAACACACCATTTTCACCTAAAATTGAAGACTTCATTAAGACCTAGATGATTATATATTTTTTTTCTCGCACTACATATATATTATAGTTTTCAGGATACAAGAATAACTTTCGAGACTAAACTGGACATTACCAATTCAAATAGTATTCATGTTACTTAACTGGATTTCAATTATCATTTGGAACATTGGTATACTTTTATGGAATCAAATATTTTTAATTTTGATCATCTGTAAACTATAAGTATAAATCCATGTGACCCCCAATCTCTTGTTTCATTTGATGTTATCTTGTGTTTCATTCTAAATCCATAATTTTAGGTATTTTTTATGCTTTAGGTATTCTTATTGAATTGGATCAACTTTTTCATCAACATTAAATGAAAGGGTGTTTATGAATATTGCGTAGGTGGTGCATAAATTTTGTCCTTATTATATATATGTTGTATGTGTTGTTTGGTTTGTTTTCCAGGGCAGTGGTGGAGTATAAACAGAAATGCATTTTTTTTCTGGGTCAGCATTTCGTGGCGGTTTTAACCGCCGCTAATGTTTTACCACTTATACATTTAGCAGCGGTTTAAACCGCCGCAAAATCACGTCGGAAATTGCGGCGGTTTTAACCGCCACTAAGAAGGCAACTGGCACGCCTGAGTTTCGCGGCGATTATATCCGCCGCTAATTAAATAGCCCTTAAAACCACCGCTAAATTTACCAAAAACCGCCGCGAAATGAGGTACTACGACTCTTTTGTTTGACCGCCGCGAAATGCATAAAACTGCCGCTAATAGATTGCCGACGCCAAGTTTAGCGGCGGTTTCTGTAAACCGCCGCTATATGGAAAAAAAACCGCCGGTAAGAGGCGATTTTCCTGTAGTGAGACCTCCCCTTTATGCGCCTGAAGCCTTTGTCACTCCCCTATATTGATTTGTTCTCTTATTTATGATATATCTATCTATTTATATATATATATATAGTCATATTTATTCGAAATGTAATATATATTTATATTAATATATATAGTTATATTAATATATTTATATAGTTATATTAATATATATATGTATAGTTATATTAATATATATATATAGTTATATTAATATATATATAGTTTCATTAATATATATAGTTAGATTAATATATAGTTATATAAATATTCATATATTAGTATTTTAAATAAAATGGATATTAGTTATTATTTAGATAAATCTAATATATTTTATATGTAAATATGTTTAATTATTTATTTAAAAAATTAAAATTTTAGGCGTGAATATATAAAAAATATGTAGATATAGTTATATATTTGATTACAAATAGAAGTACATTATAAAAAATGATAAAATTTCAAAAAAATAATATCAATATGAATGTAATACCTTGGAATAAATTCAGTCCCCACCAAAAAAAGGCAATAATACCCCCTTAAACGAGGCTGAAAATCCACAAAATGCTAAAAAATCGGAGTACCTCGACTAAAAACTCAGTTTTGAAGGCCTTCTGGGCCTTTTTTGGCCTCGAAGAAACCTTGACCCCCCGACCATGTCATAAGAGTGTAGAGCTCGTTACAGGCTTCTATTTGATATATGTTAGATCTCAAACGGACACCCAAATCAAAAGTTATGGCTGTTTGAAGTTCGAGTTGGGTTTACAACATATTTTGGGTCTTTTTTTAATTTTTTGATTTTTTGGGTCTTCAAATTGTTATGAAATGACTATTACTCCATAATAATTAGAAAATTATTAATTAAAAATATTTTATTAATTTTTTATAAGCCATTTTCACTAAATATCTTTTATATTAAGTATATTAAGTGTAAATGTATATTTATACTTATCTAAAATATATTTAAAAATTATATATTATATTTATATCAATATAACTATATTTATATATTTATATATTATTTTTAATTTTTTTTTGAATTCTACCCTTTATCAGCGCTACTAAAAAAAGCACTGATAAAGGGGGTCCCTTTATCGGCGCTAAAAAAAGCGATGATAAAGGTACCCCCTTTTATCAGCGCTTTTTCGTTAGCGTTGATAAAGGTTGGCACCGGGAAAAACTGTTTTTGTGGTAGTGATTGATAGTTGAATAGATAAATAAGTTAAATTTATACATCTTGAATAACATAGATGATGCTCAACCATATATAAAATTTTTTATTAATGTTTTGAAATAATGTTATCCAAAGAAGGAAGATATGTGGATTTTGAATGAGAATAATTTTTTTCCATGGTTTAAAGAGACTATTCTTGGTATATAAGATGCATTGAAAACATTGAGATGGTTAGTGGGTGGTCCAAGTTTAAATTTGATAACATAGTCCAGGTATGACATCAATGGATATATAATTCATATGAAAGATTAGGAAAATAGAAGTGTAGTTCATAATAGTAGTGTATTGGTGTTCATAGAAGAAATACATTTTTTGAGTGCCAAATAAAAAAACCCAATTTCCACATAAAGTGCATATTATGTATTCATTAAATAAATATGGGAGGTTTATTACATTAAATTTAAATTTTCAATGTTTAGCTGCAAATGATTTATTGGTAATAGCTGTGTCGGACACGATGAATTTGGAATGAAACTAGTTAATATGAATAGACTGGAATACACATATGATCCTTTTATAATGGAAACACATGATTTTTTTATATTCTTAATCAATTCGATATGTAGTGGTATATTATTTTACAAGGGAAAAAATATATTTTTGATGATAAACTTAATGAAGATGCTAATTTATGTGAGATCCCTAAATCCACGGAAATATTTTCAGATAATATTGATGAGCACGTTGTAGACATGGTTTGTGCCATATGGAACGATCATAATGAAGGAATTTGGAAAAACAATCCTTTAATACATTCCTAATATTACATGTAACATATTTTTATTTCTCATTTAGTTTTTTTAAATTTCATAAAATGTTAGATATTTTAATTTTCTTTATTAAAACATATATTATAACTAATAAGTTAAATTGTTTGTTTATATTAGCTTAGTTTTTTTAGTTTACCATGTTTACCATGTTTACCATTATGTAACTTATCTATTAATTGATTTTTTTTAAAATTATTTTAAATATTATATGTTAAATAAAAATAAAAATATTATATAAGATTATATTGAAAAAATATTCTTTTTGGTGTAAAAAATGATTTATTAGGTTGGAACATTTTCACTATTCACATACCATTTTTGGATTTGTTTTCATTCATTTATAGGTCATTTTATATCTCATTAATATTGTTATAATTTTAGTTAACTATAACACATACAAATAAAAATGTGTTAAGTTTAATTTAGTTTACTTTTTGTTTAATATTTTTTTATTTATATTTAAATTAACATGTAATAGTTGAATTTATATATTTATGTTCTAATTGTTTTTTACTTTGATTCGTAGGATAATTACAGATCAATCAATCTATCCATTACATACTTATATAGATGATCATACTCAGACCTCTAAGGAGGAACATACACATACTCCTCTTGATGAGCCTCATCCTTCTTTACAAGAGACATCTAGTCCCATAGGGCCAAAGAAGAGTTCGATGGTTAGTAAACATGGAAGCAAACATTTACCAAAATTATCAGTTGTCTATAGCTAAGACCAGATGATACTGATAGACTTTAATTATAATGATATTACAATAGGTCAAAATTCAAATCAATTCAAGACTTTTATATCAGGTCAGGCTAAAATCAAAGTTAGTGTTTTGATTTATGATTGGAGAAGTGTTGACAAATTGACACTATCTCACTTATGAGAGATTGTTTTGGTAAGATAATTTGTTATTATTTTACTTATATTGAAATTTTTATAGAAATATATGTTTTCCCCTTCTTATCAGATGACATATGATATACCTGATACTGGAGGAGTCAGGAGGAAATGTTTATCATTGGTTGTTAAAAGATGAAGGTATTTCAAATCAACCCTCACATCAAATTTAATTTTTGGCCATAGGCAATATCATAATCCATGTGATATATATCCCTTTATAGATAAATATACATGGAAGAAATTTTTTGAAAGTAGAAGACAATAAGCATTTTTAGTAAGTGAAATTTTACATTTAGATTTTTTTATATTAATGATCTTATTAATGATTTATTAATGATTTATTTATTATTAATTTATAGAAATCAAGGTGATATCATTAGGAGATCCAATATATAAATGTATACCCCCACACTTTATCTTAGGGAGGGTATTGGAAGAACAAATGATGGTTGAAAATTTTAAAAAACTAAGAGCTAAGTCTTCAGGCTCTGTAGAGGTTTCCCCTCCACCCCTCGACTAGATATGAAAAATGGAAGAGGGATCAGATGATAAAAAAGGACAATATCTTACAGAAGAGTCTAGGGTTGTAGATGAGGGGATTTTAATATATTAACTTTATTTATTTATTTAAGTTAATTCAATTCTTTATATATTGTGATTCATTACATATTTTTTCAAATATTTCACACAAGATTATTTTGGGGAGTAGAGCACACAAGGGGTATTTTTAGCTGAGGGCAGGTAGGGTATTTTAGATACAACATTGATAAAGACCAAAAACTTGAGTCATGTATGAGGATTCATGGAGTGTACATCAATGAAAAAAACATTTACACATTCTAAAACTTCTTCAATGGAGGGTGTTTATAAAAAAATAGAATCTTTATAAGCTGAAGTTTAGGATATTTTTGTGATGATGGAGGAAATGATTAGTGGTTCAGTATAGTCGATGTTTTTAGACATGCAAAAATAGTTTCATACTAAAACTCCCACTCCTCCACCTCTTCTAGTATCTCCCACTCCTCTACCTCTGCCTAAAAAACCCACTCCTTATCCTACTCCTACACCTATCCTCCACAACTTCCCAATTATCGTGGGTTATATTTTGATGATCCCCAACATCATATTATTACATATGGGATGATATTTTATATTTAAGATACCATTTACCATTAAAAGATAGAGATAGATCATCATAGGGTCACTGTACATGATATTATAGATAGATTAGATAGAGTACTGTTACCTACAGATGTGGTGAGTACAATTGGACAAAGTATCAACCACTTTTTAGTTTGTCCATCTAGACTTATTTGACATATTACCATAGAGGTATGTGTACATTTTATCTTTTATTTTATTTTGGTATTAAATTTCTTCTAACATTTTAAAGTTTATATATTTATCTATTTTTTTATAGAAATACTTTTAAAGGTAAAGAAATACTGTATAAACAACAAAAAATACAAAGTTAAATGACTTCATATACAAATTATATCAGTCTTGATAGATTTTCAACATATTCAAATTTTTTGTTGGATGTTTATGAGATAAAAATTGAAACTAGTGTTTTTGGGCATGAAATTAATATGGAGATTCTGAAAAATGATACCATGGAGCTTGTAACTAGAAATCAGTTAGACATCAATATGAAGCAAGTTTTTTCCATGTAAGTATTAAAATAAATATTTTTTCATGTTTAATTTATTAAAAATTTATACTTATGTTTGTTTTGTATTAGGAATATTTATACAATGTGTAAGGATTAAGACAAGATAAATATATATGGATTTATATACCCATAGTTTATTTCACCTATAGCGATGAAAATGACTGAAGCAAAAAAGAACACTTTATATTGTTGAAAGATTTCAAAAGAATGCAATTCTTTAGTGCTAGATGTTTCCTCATATTCAATATTATGAAAAATATATCACACAAAGTGTTATATATATTTTAAAATAATAACCACTAACATTAAATTTTCTTTTATATGAGTGTCCATTGGATGTTAAGTGTTTTTTTCCAAGAGATAACAAACTTTACTAGTTATACTCTATCCATGGAGAAGTGCGAAAAAATTTTAAGAATATATTGGACACATAAGTTGTAATTTTTTATACTTGTTTATATTATAATGAATTTTAAATTTATTTCATTCATATTATTTTCAAACAGGGCATGTAATTTATTTCGAGAGACCACAAGAAAAAGGGTGCCAAGATCAAAATATATAAAAGAAAAGGTGAATTTTCATTTATAATTAGTAAATTTTGGATATATTACTTAACCGTGTTATTTTGAATTGAAAAAATCATTTAAACAACATTTTCATAAAAAATAAGGCCTAAAAAAATGTGTATATTATGTGTTAAGATTTATGTATGAGATAATTTCAACTGGGACAATTATGAAATTCCACCAGGTTAGATTTATTCATAAACTTTTCTATAATATTTCAGTAATTTTATTCATAATACATATTAAATGATTTCATTTTAATTTTTATCTTTTTGATTACCCTCATCCTTACAGTATACTAGAGTTGAGACACTTACAAATTGAATGGGAAAATCATTTTGCAGGTGTGATTGTATTTTAGTTTGATTACACCCTATATTTTAATTTTGAAAGTTGTAATTATAACTGTGTTTGGATGGGAAAATAATTTTGTAGTTGTTGTTGGATTTTATTTTTCTTGTAATATATACTGTAATTTTAAAATTTTTAATTTTAAATGGGTTTTCTTGGTTGTTTTGTTGTTAATTTTTCTACTTGGTTTCTGCTGGTTTTTCTTCCCGTTTCTCTTCTTTTCTATAGTGGGTAAGAGAGGTGAAAATAAAATTATTAAAAAAATTGTGTTTTCACATCAGTTATCACCCAAATGATGTGAAAACCCTTAATCATAAAGATTTTCCATGTCGGTTATCAGATAACTGACGTTGAAAACCATTCATAATGGGGTTTTTCATGTTAGTTATCACATAAACGACATGAAAAACCCTTAATCACAATTATTTTCACATTGGTTATTTAATAATCGATGTGGAAACCCCATTAAGATAGTTTTTTCATGTCTATTATCAGATAAACTATGTGAAAAATGGGTTTTTCACGTTAGTTATCTAATAACTGATGTAAAAAACCAATACAATAATTCATTTACAATGTATATTTTTTTAACCAGGGTTAAAAATGTATTTAAAATATCACCTGTAATAACATCATGTACTAACCGATGTTAAAAATCAAGAAAAACCGATGTGAAAAACCAATTTCTACACTAGTGTTACCTATAAGTTTCTATGAAAGTAAGAAGTTGGTCCATAATTTGTGTCTTAGTTATCATAAGATCCATTCATGTTTAAATGACTACATATTATATTATTATGATCATGAATAATTAGTTAATTTTCCAACATGTTGAGAATTTAGGTATAAAGAGGAACAATAAGGAAAATCCATATTTCCTATGAAACTGTTGAGGTATTTTCTAATTAAACCCCATTTACAATGTCTATTTATTTCTCACATCACAACAATATTTATGAAATTAAATAAATAAAATATTTCCCCTAGTAAAATATCAAATCATCTATGTGATGGTGATTTAGGGAAACAATTTGATTATATGCATCAATCATTTATTTCAAAACCTTATAACATACAATTGAGTCTTTCCACTGATGGTTTTTGTTCATTTGGTGCTTACTGTAGTCAATATTCTTGTTAGCCTATTTTGATAACTCCATGAAACTTACCTCCTTGAATGCTGATGAAGAAACAATATATATATTCAACTCTATTAATTCCAAGACACACAAAAAAGAATATAAATGTTTATTTTATGACACAAATTGATGGGTTGATTTCATTATGGAATGATGGAGTAAAAACATATGATATAATTTCATATCATAATTTTATATTGAAGGTTGCATCAATGTAGAAAATCAGTGTCTTTCCAGCACATGATATGTTATCAGGATGAAGTACACATGGTCTAAAATTATGTTCATACTACATGGGTGAGAATAAATAATTTTTTCTTATCAATGGAACAAAGACTAGTTATTTTAACTATCATCAAAGATTTATTCTTATGGATCACCCTTTTAAAAGGAATAGAAATAATTTTACAAAAGGTATAATTGAAAGAGATGAACCCCCAACAATGCTATCAGGTATTTAGGTAAAATCTATCATCTCTTCATTATCTCTTATTACTTTTATACCAACTATAAATGAATAAAAAATGTATGATTTTGGAAGAGATCATAATTAGATAAAATAGAGTATTTTTTTGGGACCTACCATATTTGTCTAATTTTTTGGTTCATCACATGTTAAATATAATTAATATTGAGAAGATTTTTTTTGATAACACATTTTATACCATGTTGGACACACTCGGTAAGTCCAAATATAATGTAAAGGCATAGTTATATATTTCCCAAATTTTCAAGTGTCCTAAACATGAATTATTTGAAGATAAAAGATCACACAATTTAATGAATCCAAAAGTATATTACACACTTTATAAATATTTTTTTTATTATTTTGTCAATGTATTAGATATTTGAGGTTACTAGATGAGTTACTAGATGATTATGCTTCTAATTTGTCTCATTGAATCAGAAATAGACAAATTATTAGGTTAAAAAGTATTGAATTTCATGTTATAATGGAAAGACTACCACCTATTGGTCTTAGAGGGACGTTGGATTCTTCAATCCGGTAAATGTTGATAGAAATATCATATTTATTCTGAGATATTTTTCCAATAACATCTAATTACAATGTATTGAGTATACTGCAAAAAAAACATTATTTTAATTTTATATAAATTAGAGAAAATATTCCCGCTGACCTTCTTCGAATCAATGGAACATTTAATATTTCATTTTATGCATGGAGCTAAATGTGGGGGCTAGTAAAATTCTAATGAATGCACCCATTTGAGAGATGTATACAAAAATTAAAGAATAATGTATGTAACAAATCATTAGTTGAAGGGTCAATTAAAGAAGCATACTTGCAGGAGGAAATTTCAAATTTCTGCTCTTATTATTTTCAATTTAAATATCCTTCAAAACATAATTGCATGGATCCAAATGAGGCAACTATTAATGATTTCATAGTTCATAAATTTTCATTTTTTAATTATACCAAGCTTAGTTTTGGTGGTTATCATAAATTATGTCTTTTAGATGAAGAATTGCACAGAGCTCATACACATGTTCTTCTCAATTGTGATGAAATGTCATGATTTACACAGTAAGTACCACTTTATTATTTTTTTAATTTTTTTAAGAGTTAAATTTAGTTACATTATTTGTTTTTTAGACTATATGATGACTATGTGAAAAATAATTATACAAATTACCCCTTATTCTCTTGAAGAACGTCAACAATAGAATTTTCATATTGGTTTCAAAGACTAAAAAGTTAAGTTGTTTACGACATAACATTAAATCAATTTTTTAATGGAATCAATTATTAAATTTTTTTATTGTTTATAGGCAATACAACATGAAAGTAAAATTGATATTCAATTATATGTGATAAAAAAACCTCCATCAAAATTGGTAAAATATTATAATGGGTACGTGCTTAATGGATTTCAATTTCCTACAGACATATACAGTAAATCAAAGAAATCAATGAATATTGGTGTTTATTTGAAAGGATATCATTATAAAGAATGTGAAGTTAACTTTTATGTAATACTGGATAAAATAATTAAGTTATGTTATCTGAGACCAAATTATGTAATAATGTTTAAATGTCATTGGTTTGATATTGATCAAGGTTTTCAAGTTTATCCATGACATGGAATCATTGAAATTAAATATAAAAGTCTTATTGCCTCAAATGAACCATTTATGTTGGAACATCAAGTTTATTATGTAAATTACTATGCTATTTCAAGAGATTTAAATGAATGGTGGAGTGTAATAAAAACAAAACCACATGAAAATCAGTTTCTTGAAAATGAAAATGGTTTCATGAAAATGAATCATATTGAAATTATTCAAGAAACATCCCTAAATACATATCTTACTCGATGAGATATAAATATCAATGATGACTACAAAAATACAGGGCGATTATAAGGGGTTGTTTTTTTCATTTAGAAGGGGCTTTAACCCCCTATAAACACTTTATCAGTGGTTACCCATAACTGCCGCTAAAGTGCCCGCCTACTTTGAGTAGGGGTGGTTTATGGTAAGCACTAAAAAGATGGGTTTGTTTTTAGTGGTGGTTAAATTAGAGGGGGTTTTAACCCCTTCTAATTTTGCACAAAATTCACCATAAATAGGTCAATTAGGAGCGGTTTTAATCACCCTTAATTCAAACATCCAATTAGGGTTGGTTATAATCACCCCTAATTGATTCTAAAAGTTCAAATTTATTGGTGGTTTATACTATAATCACCCCTAATCTACCTTTTTTATATATCACACCCCAAGACACCCCTTGGACGCCCCCGACAAACCCCCTTGCCCACCCAGACACCCCCAAACACCCCCGACACCCCCGGACCCCCGACACCCATTGGACGCCCCCATACAAACACCATAAGGCACCCCGACAACCATCAGGACACCCAGAGGCACCCCGCCCCATGCCCTCAAAAAACCCTCAACGCCACACCTATACCCTGACACTGACGGAAAAAGGACCCCTCACGTGCACGCCAACATGTCTATCACCCACGGCTTGACTGAAGGCTGAAAAAGATTGCCCGTGGGGATTCGAAGGCGGTACTTACTACATGGAACTACACAACTTAACCACATTGCCAGATGATATTTGTTATAATATATATAATAAATTATATTAATTTACATATAATAATTTATATTTATTTACTTAAAAAAATATTATATATCTATATTGCGTATATAAATATAAATAATATAATATATTTTTGTATAATATATAATATATTAGTGTATAAAGTTTATATATAATATATATTTGTGTATAATATATGTAAATATATATATTATATCCATGTATATAATATATATATAAATAATTATATCTACATATATAATATATATTTATTTATATATTTATAAATACATTTATATTTGTGTGTGTGTGTGTATATATTTATGTATTTATATAATATTTATAGATATAATATAATTATAATACATATATTTATATAATTATTTTTATATATTTATATATGTGTGTGTGTGTATGTAACAATAATATTATTAATTATTAATATAATTCCACATATTTTTTAAAATATAAAAATTATATGTTGGTTTTATAAATATTCTACATTTATATATTTTATGATTTATATTATACATATATTATATTAAATACATTTATATAATATATTTATGTATGTAAATTATATATATTTATATTATATCATGTATACACATATATATATACACACAAAATTAAATACATTCATATTATTGAAAATATACAATATAATTAAATGATATAAAAATATATATTTATTAAATTAATCTATAATTAATATGGTATACTAAAATACATATAAAATAATTATATAATATATATACATTTATATATAAAAATATTTATAATATATATATATATATATTTAATTTTTTCTATATTATATATATTTGTATGCATAATATAGTATAAATTTATTTATACATAAATATACAATAAAAATGTATTTAATATAATATATGTATAATATAAATCATAATATAAATGTATAGAATTTATAAAACCATATATAAATTTTATATATTTTAATAAATATATTTATAATTACATTTATATTATGTATACCGATATTTATATATGTATACATTTTTGTTTATATGTATAAGTATTTATTTAAAGTATTTATATAATTTCTTTATATATATGTTTATAATGCATTTAAATACATTTCTATAATGTGTTTATGTAATATTTATATATACATACACGTACACACACACACATATATTATAAAATTTGAATTTATATGATATTTATTTTAAAAAATAAATAAAAATTTAGATGGGGTTAACAAACCCCTCTAATAAAATGGATTAGAAACAGTTCATGAACCCCCTATAATTTCATAAATTATAGGGGGTTCATAACCCCCTCTAATGTCATAAATTAGAGGGGGGGGGGGTCACAACCCCCTATAATTTATTAAATTAGAAGGGGTTCAAAAATCCATCTAATCTAAGGGATTAAAGGCGGTTCATGAACCCCCTCTAATATCCAATCGAATATATATATATATATATATATATATATATATATATATATATCAACTCTAAAATCCAACTGAACATACAATGCCACTAATTATTAAATTAGCAGTGGTTTTGATATAAATGAATCTAAAATCCAACCAAATATGAAAAAAAATATTTGCCAAAAAATATTGAGGGGGTTGTAAAGCCCCTCTAAATTTGATGATTAGAAGGGGTTGTGCATAACCCCCTCTAAAATGAATTTATAGGGGGTTGTGCATAACCCCATCTAAAAAATCACCACTAATCTAGTGTTTTTATAGCACCCAATTAATGGTTGATGATATTGATAATGTTAATGAAGTAATAAGGGATGATGAAACTAAAGTCTCATGGAAGTTAACAATGCTGAAGAGGAACATTAATACATTGTCATCAATGAAGATGAGGATGAAGATGAAGAATGATGTATTATATTTAAGTATTTATTAGTTTTTTATATTTGATATATGTATTAAAAATTATTTACAAGTAATATTGTTTCAGATGGATGGAGATAACCCTGATGATCTATTTTGTTCCCTCACTGGTGCCAATATTATTTACTTTTTTTATATTTGATATATGTATTAATAATTATTTTTAGGTAAGATTATTATATCCTACATGGTATTTATTAGTTTTTTATATTTTATATCTATATTAAAAAATATTTATAGGCAATATTATTCTATTCTGGTATTTATTTATAGGTAATTATTATATTATGGTATTTATTAGTTATTTATATTTGATATTTGTATTATTAATTATTTAATGGTAATATTCTTATATTCTGATATTTATTAGTTTTTTTATATTTGATATCTGTATTAGAAATTTTTTTATAAGTAAGATTATTTGTTTTATATAGACAAAGATGGTCCTGATGATCTATTCCATTCTATCACTAATGTTGGGAATCTCGATGATCAGTGTAATTCATTTGACCCACAGGATGCTACTACAACACCGCCTATTAGGAGTTCACACAACCTTACTAGATTGATGATTATATAACATGTTCTAGAAATACCATCTCTTGATTTTGATCATCGTTTATAGAGGTATGTTCAATTGTTTGAGTTATTTATCTTATATTAATTTTTTTACTAATTTTGGAAATAATATTATGATTTTTTTTTATTTTCACATTTTTTTTCACATTTATCTATTAGGCGGGCTGGAGAAATTATATGAAATTATTTTTATGTTCCATGGGTATCATGATATCATGTTCCCATTACTATTTGACTTCATATGTTCAGCCAATGGATTGTACATTAGTAAATAATATATTTTATTTTAAATTTATTTAATTAGTAACACATTTTTTTTAATTTTATTTCATAGTTTATGGACTTCAATTGATGATATCATGAGAGATCCTACCTATTAGGCATGATATATTTGTATACATGAATGTTTTCATTAGTTTTTACACAACCTAAGAAAGATATCCATGGATAGAACTTTCATTACCATTTTGACTAGTCTCACTTCTCTCATCGACCAGATTATATCTTAGCTCAAGTATGAGATGGATTATGCTCCCACTAGATTGGAGATACTTTTAAGAGGAGGTCATTATCTGGGCGTCAGAACCGAAGGAGGCAAGAGGTCACACAAAAGGCTATGAGTCGTACATTTGGTACACATCAAAAACATATTATAAGTAATATTATTTATTAATGTATATATACTTTAAATGTAAAATGTTTGTTATATTATACATAAATATACTGACCCCTCTATTATGGAGCTCAAAGTTTACAACAATATGTACACTGATCCCAGTACATGACTACTTTTTGGTGACAAACATCAACATTTTGTGGTTAGTTTTCTTTTAAATTTTACTAAAATTAATTTTATTGTTATTTTATTTTCTAATTATATTTTAATGAAAAATATAATAATGAGACTTCTCATTTAAAAGATATTCAAGCCAATACCAAAGAAAATTACATGTGTGAGTCAGGTTTTTAATGATGGGGATTGGATATATGAAACTATGCTTGGTGTTGAGAAAGGTTGGGTGGTTAGTATTGCTTTATAATTGACACCTACTAGTTATTATGGTACTTCTACAATGTCATCAATTAGATCAAATGGATCTCATTTAGAGTCATCATCATTCAATGCATAGTATAAAAAGAGGTTACAAGCTTGGTATAAGATGACACAATAGATACAAAGAGAGCGGGAGGAGGAGCATTATCAGTAGCGTCAGAGATATGAGAAAATGTTAGAGTAAATGTGATAGATTGCTCGTGTTGTTGGTACCCCCGACCCTTAGAGTGATACTCCTCCCCCTGATACCAATTAATCCTCAATTTTTTTTGTGACTATTTTGATAAAAATATTATGTGTTAAATGGTGTAATAATACTAGGCATGTTTTTATTATATTTAATTTTTTTCTATTATTTATAATTTTTTATTTTTTTTAAATATTTAAGTAATAGTGACAAATTTTTTAATCCATTAAAATTATATTTTTTAAATTTTTTCAGACTTATTTTTGATGGACCATCACAAATAAGCATATTTTTAATGCCATTTTCTACGATGATCTTTTTGCAACAGATTCCCATAGCTAAAATCCATTTATGATGGAAATCTGTCATAAAAGGATGTCACAAAGGCATAAAAATACAATTCTGATAGGAATGAATATATGAAATACATGATATGAGAGTACTTCTACATCTTCTCGCACAATTTTGATATATTATAAATTAATGAGATTGATTTATTCATTACATAAGAGTCATTTGAAACATTAAAATGACTATACAACAATGGGAAATAATGTAATCAGTTGACATGATATGGTAGCTGATACCCCAGTGTTATGGGTCTCTTCATTCAATGAAAAAAGTCTATAAATAGTATATGATCCCACTTATTGGAGTTTTCATGATGCATGCAAGCTTACCAAAACTCTCTTCTTCTTGAAACACAATTTATCACTCGGTGAAGGTGCCAACAACACTTTGGTGGTTCAGGTCCCTCATTGTAACATCCTGAATAAAAATGTATTCTCTTTTTCATGTTTAAGAGTGGTACTTTGGGGTTTGAGGAGCATCAAATACTTTTGGGAGTTTCTGCATAACCTGGGATAGGTACTGCTTATGAGGAACATTTATAGTATAAATGTGTAATTTATGGTGTAAATATGTTACTAGGAATAAGAAATGAAAATGGTTTGTGGTGTAAAATAAATTTTAGTTGTAAATCCATTTTTACATTGTAAATTTCACTCGGGCTAATTTAACCTAAGGCGAAATGCTTTTCAGTGTACATGAATTATGAGGAGTTTCCACCATAAATCACTGATTTATGATGAAAATCCCTTATACCCAGCATATCTTTATTTTTTGATCACATAAATCCCTCTTCATTCACTATGCATCCATCTCCCTCAAACCCTAGGTATCTTTCGAGCATTTTTGGGTAGTCTTCGCTCCTTTGATTTCCTCCGTTCAGCGCTTGACCTCTAGCTTGGTTGCGTTGCTTCTCCTTGGGAGAGCATCCTTTTCACTTCTTCATTCCTCTTGTTACGATAGTGGTGTTGGGTTTCGTTTATGGATCTATGATCATGTGGTGATGTTTCTCCTTCATTACTTCTAGATCTGTTATGTGATCATCTTTCGGGGGCCACCCCTTTTTTTGCTTGTGGTGTGGCATGGGAGTTACCTAAGGTATATTCTGAACTATCCTCTCCAACAACTCTTTTTCTTATGTAATTCAATCCTAAGATATAGGAATAGATGATATGGACACTTTCTATTGTTCTTCATTCCTCCTAGTTTGTGTGGATACCATTGAAGGTAGTGTACGACCCGAGTTTGAGGTTGGTGGTTCCATCTCTAGCCTATGTTGGATAAACCATAATTGATCTTGATTTATAATTTTTTTTATAAATAAATTTGAATGATTTATTTGTGTGTGTAAATGGATTTTTTGATAAAATATGGGTTTTTCCTTTTTTGGTAAAAGAAAAGGTGTTTTCAAAAATTGAGAAATGGATTTTGAAATGAGTTTTCAAATCATGTTTTTTATGAAAATAAAGGGTTGTTTGAAATTGTTTTTGAAATGTGAATCCCTTTGAAATTGATATTCTGCACATGGGAAGCCTTTTATACTTAGGTGGAATGTGTGGTATTAGGACTCATCCATTATATTTTCATGGGATTCACTCATGGGGTGTTCCTCTACTCCCTATACTTTTGTTCTAGGTACTTGATCTTGATATTGTCAAGGGGTTCAATTATGGGGTGTTCCTTTTATCCTTAGGGATATTGTATAAGGAATTGAGTGCACACTAGTCATTTATTGTAGTACGTATAGTCTACTAGCCTAACCTATTATAATACTTAGACCATTTAACATTATTATTTGGCTTGTACTATTTTTTCTTTGATATATATGTTTTGGTAATTGTGGATTTATGATTTGAAAGTGTTTTACCTAGATTGTTTTATAACTGTAGAAAAAGGGAAATAATTACCAAGATTTTGATATAAAACTATTCTACTGCTTAACATGCCATATTTTCATTAAAATAATAATATCAAGTTTATTTGTATAGAGACTTGATATAGAACACATGGGTGAGATCCACTGATCCTATTTAGCTCACACCTTGCACAACCCTTTAGTGGTGTGTATACCTGGTATTGTCTTTTGATGTTGGAAAAGGAAAGGGTCCGTAGTGAGTTGTTGAGGTTTATATTAATTGGTTATGGGTAGCTGGTAGTGAGATGGTGGGATATTTTACACATGTCACATGAAGTAGTAGTTGTTGGTTTTAGTTATCCTTTTGGTTTTGTTAGACATGTACCTTTGGGTTTTATCTTTTATTTCTACTTATACCATTGCATTTATTTGTTTATGGAATATATTATTTTTGGTTTTTCTTCTGTATGAATATATATGTCATGTATCTTGTTTTAGGTTGTGATAAATTATTCCATCTATTTTTTTGATGCCCGGGCGCTAGTCGCCAACCCGTGGGGATCATGAATTCTGTTTGGGTATGTGGTGGATTGGGCTAGGTACCACTGTTAGAACCTGGCTCAGTTTTTTATAATTTGGTATCAGAGCATGGTTATGCTCAGTCTTGGAAAGTTAGTAGATGAGAGATAATATTTTCAAGACTTGAGAGGCATGTTGTGGTGAGTACCTAGCCAAATCTTACTATTATGAGCCTCAAGTCACCATGGGATGTTAGGATGCGTGTCTCCTATGTTGATTTTTGTTCTTAATCTCACTTTTAGCTTATGGTTTTATGGTTTAGAATGAGATTTTCCCATTTACCGATCATTTTATTTTGTTTATGGTGTATAAAATAATTCCTCCAAAACGTCTTCCATGGTTTCTATAGGAGGGTTCAACAAGAGATGCTCCTCAAGGGAATAATCTTATAGATCAGAATCTTATAGAGGCTATCATGTGAGTAGTTCATACTATAGATCAAAACACACCACAAGTTCAGAACCCAGTCACTAAGGTATGTCTAGGAGATGGAGGAGATATATATTTATCACAAGAGTTATTATATGAGAACTCACTATCCTTTAAGGGTACAAATGAACCCCAAGAGGCCGAGGACTAGATAGAAAAGATTGATCAGGTCTTTGAATTTCTGGATAAACTTGAAGCTATCAAGGTGAAGTGTGTGACATTTATACTCGAGAGTCCCAACAAGCGATGATGATATTCTATGGTATAGGTATATAGGAACGTGGGCTTGGATGGAAGGGTTTAAAGACCCTCTTATTTTAGTAGTTCTTCATAGATTCTGTGATTATGGAAAAGTATGTTAAGTACCTATATTTTTAGCAGGGAGAGTGTTCAATGTCAAAGTACACTAATCAATTTGTAGAGTTAGATCATTTTTCTCTGGAGGTGGTGAGGAATGACTAGCTAAAAGCTTATAAGTATCTATAGGGTTTGAAACTGAATATCAGATATTATGTATTTATGTTGAAGTTATACACCTATGTGGAGAAAAATGATAGAGATATGATGGGAGATATGAACATGAAATGTAATATTGGATATAATCCCCCTTCCCTTATACCTAGTTACAACTTTAGTGGCACATAGGGAAAGAAGAAGAAGTGACATGATCATGGTAGGGTTAGTGGAGGTGTTTCTCAGTAGTGATCCACCTTTACACCATCAACTATAGCCAGTAGTGTTCCCTTGACTTGATACTAGTGCGGAAAGGTCAAGAACACCCAAAATTATTATCCTACTCCTGTAAAGATGTGAAATGATTATGTCCAACATGACCATTTATATCACTTTTTTCAGGCTATGTCTACACCCCATTATGGCTAGTTATTTTCGACTCCAAAGGCCACAATGGTGTAGTCAAAAGCATCAAAATCCATAGGGTTATAGCCACAGTTCTCAAGAGTGAATCATCTTTTTGCAGTGGATGAGTTTTCAGTGGAGGTTGATGTGGGTCCAATGACAGTGAAAGGTACCATTTTCATTTCATCAACTATAGTAACAAATTTATTTAGAACTAGTTCCTCATACTCATGTATATATTCCCATTTTATTGATATGTTGAAACTTCCAATGGATCTCATGTACTTTATTATGGTATTAGATAAACCTCCTAGAAAGAAGGAGCAGGGGTTTCACTATCCATATTGTTCTCTATCAATAACTGACATGGAGTTAGTCTAAGATTTCTTGGTTCTTGATATCGATATGTTCAAAGTCATCATTAGTATGGATTGACTTGTCACTCATTATACTAAGATTGATTTTTATTGTTGGAATGTGTCTTTATTTCCCACCGACAAGGGATATTGGGTGTTTCAGGGAGAGTGCAATCCATGTCGTGGTCATGTATGACCTCTTTTCTTAGATATTAGGAGTTTTTTGTCCACTGTTGTAGTTTATATTAATTATATTTTTTCTTATGTTGATCTTCTTTTGGTTTTTAGGTATTTCCTAGATGTCTTTCTAGATGAATTATCTAGTATTCCTCTAGAGAGGGTGGCAGAGTTTATGATTGTTCTAGTTTTGGGTACGTATCTGATCTTGATACCCTCCTACTATATGGAGCCAACTGAGATAAAATAGCTAATGATATAATTGGATGATCTGATGGTGAAATATTCTATTCATACCGGTGTTTCTCCATGGGTATCCCCTGTGATATTTTCCAAGAAGGTTGATGGTTCAATTCGATTGTTTATGGAATTTTGAAAATTAAACTAAGTAAAGGTTAATAATAAGTAACCTTTTTCCCATGTGGATGAATTGTTTGATCAATTAAATGGGGTGAAGTGGTTTTTGAAAATTGATATTTAGTCAGTTTATCATTAGATCAGGTTTCGAGAGTCTAATATTCCAAACACCACTTTCATGAGAAGTTATGACCATTATAAATATCTTGTGATGCATTTTGGTCTGACTAACTCTCTTGTAGTTTTTATGGCTTTGATAAACTAGATGTTCCATAAGTATCTCAACACCTTTTCCACTGTGTTCATGGATGATATCTTGGTTTATTCAAGATTTGATCATGAGCATGAGCACTATATAAATCTCATTTTGGAATTATTGAGGAGTCACTAAATTTATGTAAACCTTTTGAAATTTAGTTTCTAGATCTAATAAGTTAATTTCTTGGGGAACATGATCTATGAGTGTAGAATTTCAGTCAATATTGACAATAAAAAGACTATATTGTCATGGGAAGAACCAAAAAATGTCTTAGAGATACAGAAATTTCTAGGTCTGGATGGATACTATCAGTGGTTTATCATGGTTTTCTCAAAGTTAGTGACACATTTGACTTCTCTTATAAAGAAAGGGATGAAGTTTAAATGAGATTCAAAATGTCAGGATTATTTTGATGAATTGAAATGATTTTTAACATCAGATTTTATTTTGATCTTACTTGAGCCTGATAAGGGTAATGTGGTATACTAAGATGATTCTAGTGATGGTATGGGTTGCGTGATTATGTAGGATGATCATATTGTGGAATATAGTTCTCTCCAACTATGGAAACACAAGAAAAATTACCCCACTCATGATTTGGAACTTACTATGGTTATTCATGCGATTAAGTGTTGGAAACACTATCATTATGGGGAGTGGTTCACTGTCTTTTTTGATCATGAGAGTTTGAGCTATATCTTTTCTTATAAGTAATTGAATCTCAGACAAATATTATGGGTGAAATATCTTCATACATTTTATTTCAACATCTCATACACCCTGGGGAAGGGGAATGTCGTCACATACGCTCTTAGTAGGAATGCTCCACCACATGATGTCTTGGAATTGGAGGAATAATGAAACCTAATGGGACTATTAGATCAGTTGAATCTAGATTCTCAGGAAGATGATTTTTCGTATGGTTATGAATAGTGTTCAGTTATCTTCATCTCTCCTCGAGTCTATTCTACGGAGTCAACAACAGGATGGTAAGTTTAAAGGAATAATGGAAACCTTAAAAGATAGGGATATTTTTTGTAGTTGGTCTATCCCTTTTGATGATATTCTCCACTCCTGAAATCAATTTTTCATCCCAAAATAATTCAGGAATTTAGTCTTGAATTACTATCATAGTTCTTCATGATCCATTTATCTGGGAACTATGATGATTTATTTTGACATGAAACAATGTTTTTGATGAATGGGTATGAAGCTCGATATTGCTCAGTATGTTCCCTATTATTAAACCTTCCAATAAATAAAGTTATATCACCTAAATAATTTTGGTTTTCTTTAGCCTATTTCTATTCTAGTTTGGAAATGGGAAAAGGTGTCCATATACTTTGTTGTTGGATTACCCCAGGCTCCTGGAGGAAATAATTATATCTGGGTTGTGGTTGATCAATTAATAAAATAATCCCATTTTATTCTAATTAGATACATCACTGAAGTTAAGGATTTGGGTAAGCTGTACATGTAGAAGATCATGAGGTTACATGGGGTTCCTTCTACCATCGTCTTAGATAGGGATACCAAGTTTACTTCTAAGTTCTGTAAGAGTCTCTAGGAGGTTATGGGGACTCATGTTCGGTTGAGTATAACTTACCATCCACAGACGGATGGTCAGAAAGAGAATGTGATTTAGATTTGAGAGGGTATACTCTGCACCTTCATCTTGGATTTTTATGGATCATGGGATAGCCACTTGGGACCGATTAAGTTTTTATATAATAAAAACTATCAATTTTTTATCAGAATGGTGATCTTCAAGGCTTTGTATGCTCACCTATGCAAGTCACCACTTTTCCAAGCATAGGTGGGTGAGGCCTCTCTTATAGGAACAAGTCTCATTAATGATATTTCAATGAGGATTCAAGATAGACATAAAAACTTGGTTACAACTCAGAGTTTTTAGAAATTTTATGTGGATCTTTGATGTCATCATTTGGTTTTTTTTGTAGGTGACCGAGATTTCTTGAAAATTTCTCTTCATTTAGGTCACTGTTGGCTGATGAAATAGGAAAATATATCTATGAGATATGTTGGACCATTTGAGGTCATTGAGTGGCTTGGGAATGTTTCTTATTGGTTGGAATTTACTTATCAATTGACAGATATCCATAATGTTTTTCACATATCCCAGGTAAGTAAATACCATCTTTATTCCTCTCATGTTTTGCGTTGGGAAGAGATCAAGTTAGATCCAAATGTTTCTGTTGTGTAATAGACATTGTTTATCTTTAATTCTCAAGTGAAAGTATTTAATGAGAAATATATTCCATTAGTCAGAGTTTTATGGTGACATAGATCAGATTCTCACAAGAATTGGGAGTGTGAATCGTCGGTGAGGGACAATGGCCTCACCTCTTTCCAGAGCACCCATCTTCCACATGACTTACTAGGGATGGAAAGTAATTTGGTTGGAATATTGTAACATCCTAGATAATAAGGTACTCTTTTTTTCATGTTTAATAGTGGTACTTTGGGTTTTGAAGAACATCAAATCCTTTTGGGAGTTTCTATAAAACCTGGGCTAGGCACTACCTGTGGGGAACATTTATAGCGTACATGTGTAATTTATGGTGTAAATATGTCTCTAGGCACAAGTTGGGAAAAAAGTTTTTGGAGTAAAATAAATTACATCCAAAAATACATTTTTATGTCATAAATATGTTTCTCAAGATAATTTAACCCAAGGCGATGTTTTTTTCAGTATACATGAATTATGGGGAGTTTACACCATAAATCAATTATTATGATGTAATTCCATCATACCCATTGTATATTTATCATTCACTCACATAAATCCCTATTAATTCATTGTGAAGACATCTCCCTCAAACCCTAGGTATCTTCTGGGTATTTTTGGGTGCTCTATACTCCTTTGAGTTCATCCATTCAACACTCAATATCTGGCTTGGTTTTTTTGTTTCTATTTGGGTAAATAGCCTTTCGGGTTCTTCATTGTCCTTATTGTAGTAGTGGTATTGGATTGTGTTTATGGATATGTGATCATGCAACGATGTTTCTCCTTCATTCCTTCTAGATACATTGTTCAATCATATTCTAGGGGCCAACCCTTGTGTTGTTTGTGGTGAAACATGCGAGTTCCTTGAGGTATGTTATGACCTATCCTCTATGCTGTCCATTTTGATTATGTAATTCGATTATGAGATAAAGGAATCGATGATAGGTCCTCCATCTATTATTATTCATTCTTCTTGGTGTGTGTAGATCCCTTTGTGGGTAGTATATGACTCTATTTTGTGGTAGGTGGTTCCGTATCTAGCCTATGTTTGATGAACTATAATTTATCTTGATTTATAAATTATTTTATAAATAAAATGGTATGATTGATTTGTGTGTGTAAATGGATTTGTGATAAAATATGGGGTTTCCCTTGTTTTGGTAAAAGAAAATTCATTTTCAATGCTTTGAGAAATGGATTACAGAATGGGTTTTCAAAGAATGTTTTTATGGAAATAAAGGGTTTTTTGAAATGGTTTATGAAATGTGAATCCATTTTAAATTAATAACTAACACATAATAATCCTTGGGTACTTAGGTGGAAGGTGTACTATTGGGATCCATCCACTATATTTTCAAGGGTTTCACTCATGTGGTATTCTTCTACTCCCTAGGGAAATGTTCTAGGGACTTCATCTTGGTATTGTCCAAGGTTCACTAATGGGGTGTTACTCTTCTCCTTAGGCTTGTGTTCTAAGGACTTGAGTGCACACTAGTCATTGATTGTGGTATGAGTAGCCTGATAACTTGACCTATTGTGATCCTTGGTCTATTTACCATTATTATTTGGATTATAATACTTTGGATTTGATATACATGATTTGGTGGTAAATGTGGATTTATGCTTTTGAAGTGTTTTTCCTATTGTTTTATAACTATGAAAAAATGGAAATAATTACCATGATTTTGATGTAAAACTGCTTTACTGCTTAACATGCCATGTTTTCATTAAAATGATCATATTGGGATTATTTATACAAAGACTTTATATAGAAGATTTGGGTGGGATCATACTGGGCATGTTTAGCTCACGCCCTATACACCCCTTTAGCAGTGTGTAGAAGTAGTATTATCTTTTAATGTAGGAAAAGGAAAGGCACCATAGTGAGGCGATGAGGTTTATGTTAGCTGGGTATGGGTAGCTGGAGGTGAGATGCTGAGATATTTATCACATGTAACATGGAGTAGCCATTTTTTATTTCATCTTTACTTATGGGTTTGTTGGATATGTACCTTTGGGTTTGATCTTTTATTTATATTTGTACCAATGTATTTCTTTGTTTACGGAATATATTGTTTCTATTTTTTCTTCCATGCCTATATATATGTCATGTGTCTTATTTTAGGTTGTGAAAAATTGTTCCCTCTAGTTTTTTTGATGCTCGGGTGCTAGTCAAAAGTCTGTGGGGATTGGGAATGCCCTTTGGGCATGTAGAGGATCGGGTCGGGCACCAGTTTTAGAGGGTAACCTGGGTCGGTTCGTTACACTCATTATACGATCGAGGATCAAAGTCTAGTGTAATCTCCTTGGAGGAATAATACTTTTTTTGTCTACTTTGATGATTCCCTATAAAAATACTCCATCGAAGATTAAAGATGAATATTATGGCTGTAAAGGTACACACCCATTTTATTCTAAATTTTGTTTCATGTTTCATTTATTAAAGATAGATTAGGTATTACAAGGATTTCTTTTTCTACTAAAGGTTATTAGATTATCTCCCTAAACCCATTAGTGATATCATATACTTTTTATTCAATGATTCAACAAGTTAATATAATATTTTTTAAATAATTTTCTATTATAATGCATCTGTGACCATATTGTTAAATACAACATGGTGTAGCTGAATATCGATTATCAGATTTCTATTTTTCACAGTCACAATGTACAACTGAGCTATATCGTAAAGTATGATATAATGTAATGATATGGATTTTTTTAATATCATAGGTTACAATATATGATCTTGAAATCCACAATAGAACTAGGTTTTCATGAAAAAAAAGACTATCATAACATAATTATGATATACATGATATCATAAAATATGATAAACACATTACAATATCGCGAGTCATAAGTGATATTAAGAATCACAATGCACAATTGAATTTTATATCATAAAATATGATTGATATTTGACCCAATTATCTCTATCATTAATCATAATTTACAACTAATAATACCCATTATTAGTCATCAAATACGATATACGTAAAAAATAAAAAAATTATTCTTTGAAATATTTTCTTGTGGTTTATAAAATTTTTACAAATTATAAGTGTTTATCCATGTAAAATAGGTTTTTTCATTACTAAATTAAATATTACAAATACATATTTATATCTCATGTTTTTTGAAAATTAATAGATTTTATTTGTTTTTTAATTCCTTTATAATATTCAAGATTAAAAAATGTTTATAGATAATAGATATTGTGCATGCATTATTTATGTGATAAATTGCTTCCAAGAGATTGTACCTTACATTACATGCCAGGTAAAACATCATAAGATTTAGTTTTCATCTATATAGACCTTGATTTGTTATTAAAGTTATGATCTTGAATATAGTTTTTAGATATAGTTTGTGCATATTAGGTTTTATAGTTATTATTTATGATTATGGATGCAACATAAGTGCCTATTGTGCCTAAGTCTAACTCTACTTTTGTCAGATTCAACATATCATTCTCAATATACATGATTTGAATGCTATAATTTTTTTTCTAATAATATAGATAAATAATTTTAACAAAACCACGATAAAGGACATTTCACATTAATTTATAATTAATTTAAATTAGAAGAATAAATACTACCTTAGTCTTGAGGTATTTCCTCATTGATGGTGTTGATCACTTGAACCCGATCATTGTATCATAATTTCTTTATTAATACCCAAAGAAGATTCCATTTAGTGATGATCCACACATTCTCTTTCGATCTCCGAGAAACATCGATAAACCATCAAGTGCTAGAATGACAGACTGATCATCTTGTGTTGTTTTCCTTGATCGCTTCACATTACTTTAGGTTTGAAGTAAATTTTCTCTAGTTCTTCTCAGGGTTGATAGGAAGTGAGGAGTAAGAATATCTTGAGAGGAAATTATTGGGCACAATGATTAAATTTTATCTGATTGAAAAAACCACCTATTTATAGACTTAGGGTTAACATTAAACATTTAATTAATTTCAAAAATACCTTTGATAATATATTAAACCCAAAAGGAACCCCATTCCATGTAAAATAATAATAATAATATTTTATTTTATAGTGTACGTTAACCCGCACAATGATAAATATTTATTTTACAATCTAGTAAATACATATTCATACAGAACGAAATCTAGTCCACTCATCCTCATCAATATTTATTGAATTATTAAATAAATATTTAAAGAATTATTATTCATTAAATAAATAAATAAATAAATAAATATCCTATTCACAGTTGGGTGAATAAATATTTATTTAATATTCATGTAACTAAATAAATATTTTATTTAATAAATAAATAAATATCTATTATGGTGTAAATAATTAAATATAAATAAATATTATATATTTTCATAATTAAAAAATTACCTTGAGAATAAATATTTATTTAATATTTGTTACTATTTAATAAATATTGAATAAATATTTCTTCTTGATCTAAAAAAGTATTTTTATTTTAATTGTTAAATATAAATAATATTTAACTGATATTAATGGAAACACTTTGTATGTGACCCTCTAGGACTCTTATTTAGTGACATTAGACGGGTTTACCTAAAGTCCAAAATTACTATCTAGAAACAGGTCAAGACACCCTCAAAGGAAAAATATATATTACAATGAAAAAACCACATACAAATGCTCACTGTGTAATATAATCCATTTACCATAATATCCCATCAAGAAGGTTGTACACTAGTGTCATAAACCTATATACTTGATATATCTTTCTTTGAATATTTGAAATGAACTTTTTTATACACCATGTTCATATAATTTAATGTGATGATTCCATGTTAATCAAAGGGTTGAGATATCAATTTCTATAAAGCTGTAAGAGACAAATCCTTCCTTGACTTATTCATTAATGACATATCATTCATGGTACACCCAATACATCCTACTTCCCATGAAAAAATAGAGTCATAGTTTTAGTTAATACATCAAATTATGTGAGTCATGAAAACATTAATAATAATCCTAAAGTCTAAGGATCATCAAACATTATTTTAGACAGGAAATTACAATGACACACAAACATATAGAATTCCTACTAGCGAGTTTGTAATCACAATATTACATCTTATAGATTATAAAATTAAAACTTCATGAGATGAAGTATCATCTTCTTATGATTATTTTAAACTGATAGTCAACATACTATGTGTCCCATCATATAATTTTATCTGACCGTAGAAAAAGTCTTAAGAATATCATCATTTCATTTCAAGGTTCTCATCATAGTAGGGAACTGTTATTCCCCTTTTCAATGTGAAAGATACTCTAGAAAATTATTACATTGAAGTTATAAAGAACCTAACCCTAGTATCCCAGAGTTATTGGTTACTTTATTACATTGGTATTATATACAATTGATCACATCCCAAAGGACTGAATTATTTAGTAGTCTTGGTAAACTAGATACATACTTGAATCCCACATTACATTTGAAAACACAAAATAAAAAATAGTTTTTACTTTTAAAAAATAATTATTATCTCTATCATGTCCTCTCATATCATTCATAGTATAATTACTAACATCCTGGATAAAATAAACATAAGAAAGGGGTGATATCAGATGTTTAGTAAGGGAATGCATACAAAATAATCTATCATAAAATAAATAAGGCAGGAATAATTGGTGATCAAATAATTCCATATAAATAATCACATGGGATTGAAACTTTTCCATGGATGACATAAATATTTGAATAATATCATTTAAATAAATAAATTATTTCATAATAATGGAATTTATAATTCCATACATCTTAAACTTACCATCGAGGCCTTATGTCAAGACATCTTACATAAATGGGTAAGGCCTCAACTAAATACCCAACCTGTTTTGTCTCATAATACCTACTTAATCATCTAGGGGATATATAATTATAGGCACCACCCATCACCTAATAATTCCAATATATTTATCATATGAATAAATAATACAAATTAATCAATATACCTTAATAATAAAAAACTATCCGCATTGGAATAACTAACATAAAGAATGTCAATACTTTCCCCAGTCAAACTGATCATAAAACAACTATAGAAATATAGTTTATGGTATCATTAGATTATATCCTTAGTAAGAATAATATTCAATAAATGATGTTTACATAGATGAAAATACTTTAAAAAAGATCACTAGAAAATTTCTTGAGGAAAATACACTTTTCATTTTAAAATAACTTATTCAAAATCAATTTTTTTTAAATATTAGTGAAAATATTTTCTTTGGAAATAAATATGGAATTTTTTAAAGTCGGCCTTGATAGTGGGAAATTATGTTCATGTCATTTATGTTAAAACAATGATTTCTTTCACATTTTCAGTAAAAAGTCAAAATTACCTTGTTCAGAAAATGACAAGAAGATTAATTTTAGAAATTTATATAAATTAAAAAATGATTGAAAATTAATTTAAAAAATCATAGTAAAATATTAAAAACATTATTTAAAACATTTTAAAGAAATTATGTACATAGAAGGAAAATATTTCCAACTGAAATAAAAACAAACTCTATTGTTTATAAAAACATTATTTTGGTATCTTGAGTACTTAAAGAGAATAAAATGAAAGGAAAATTGGTAATTTAAGAAAATAAATTTAGGAGTATAAAATAAATTTTGTTTAAGATAGAAATATAAAATAGTTCCCCTAATGGATACTTAAACATAAATAATCTTAAATAATGATAAGATTGTTAAATAAACCCTTACAACTTTGCTAATCTCTAAATAAAAACATCATAAAAGATATAAAATTATATAGATTTTTAAAAATATAAAATTTCCATGGAAACAATAATAAAATAAATTCATGTTAAGCATATAAACCATGAAAATGAAACAATTGGTGAATATGGCATATAACCCACAAAAATAAAAGTGAGATGAGAACCCTTACCTCAGGTCTGACTTGCTTCATAAGGAATTTTAAGCTCCTATATAATAAATTTAAATTTATTATAATTCTATAATAGAACTATATACATAATTATAATATCATATATGATCCACTTATAATATTCTAATACTAGTTTATTAATAATTCTTTATTAAAATCGTCAAATCCAAGTGTTAACTGTCCATTTTTCATGCAAGTTTCAGTTCTATAGTTTCCGTCCTTGTATATTTCTTAGGGATTCATAATATCTAGAATTTTATTCATGATATAAATATAATATATATTCATTACATACATATTTATAATCATATATAAAATTTGGACATGAAAAATGAATTATGTCGCTTCAAGGAGGTGGTAGTCCACATGTACGCACATGCGACATTATCATTTTTTAATGAGTGGAAGGATAAGAAAGAAAATTATATATTATGTTTAAATAATCAAAATTATTTAATAAATATCATATATATTAATTATTTCTATCTTTATAACTATCCTAGTAAAATGGTGATAAAAAACAAATTACACCGCTACATAGAGACATTAAGTTGTACGTATGCACGAGCGATGTTTTCACTATTCATAAGATGGAAAAGAGATGGAAGATGGTTGTACCATAATAATAATAACATATAAGTATATTTATGAACCCTTGGTCATTATTTTAGTATGTTCAAAATATATTTATCATAAGTATAAGAAGAAATAAATTTGAAAGAGTCAGTAAAGATGATTACCTCTTCTTCTATAGACTTCTTTTAGATCCCTTCCTAAGGATCCATGGAATGGTATTTTAAGAATAGAAAAACCTATAATAAATTTATAGGTAAGTTTATAAGATAATTTTTTAGGTTTTGGTTGATCTAGGTTACTCAAAGTGGTGTAAAGAAGAGAGGAGGGGTGTTCTTTTATAAGTGAAGGGAAAGACACTTTTGGAAATTCATGAAATATCATAATATAATATGTGTCTAACTCATGTAAAATGGACCCAAAATGACATGAATTAGAATATAATGAGGTTGTGGTCTTAATATAACCATAAAATCAAATTTATATATGTTTAAATATCATTTCAAACCTTATCTTTTGGTTTAACCCCTTGGTTAATCAATTTTAATCTTAATTGCAGTTACAAAATTTTCAATGTTAAAGGGTTATAATTTTACTTATAATGAAAAAATTGTCTCATAATTGTATAATGGACAAAATTTTAAAACATTTCTCACCCTAATTGTCTTATTTCAATATATATTTTTCTAATAATTTAATAAAATATTATTTTTTATAAAATATCATTAATGTCATTTTTGATACTATTCATTTAATTCGACTTTAAATACATCAAGATAACAAATTAATTAAAATATAAACACTTTAACAATAAATTATACATTATCATTAACCATAAAATTATTTTAACACCATAATTAATCCAAAAATATTACTTTTTATGTTTTTAAAATCATTTACTTTGATTTATCTTCTACTTTCACAACCACTATATTTGCATTGTATACGCATTTAATGTAATTATATATTCTATGATTTTTTTAAATAAATTACCATCATAAATATAATTTCATTACTCTTAAAATAACAATTAGTATCCATTCAAAACCTATTTTTATCTCCAACTTAACATATAAAATAAATTTAAAATCAAGAGAGTTATATTTTGTATTTTTCTTTACTTAAAATAATATAAATGTCATTATGAAGTAAAAATGGAACAAAAGTAAAATATATTCAAATTTTGTAAATATATGGTCAAATTACTCTCATAAAATAAAATAAGGTTAATTTTTGGGTTGATTTGGAGACCTTATCTCATAGTTTTAACCATGTTTTACCCATTTTACCCTTACTGAGATGACAAATATTTACCATGGTTATTATTTATAATGATTAAAAATAAAAGGGACCTATTTATAAAATTTGAACCTCCTAATTTTAAATATGGTACCCATTTTTAAAGATTCAATATTTTAAATACCTTAAGCTCTATAAATGAAATTCCATTTTTAAAAGAGTAAATGCCTCATTAAGAAATGAAATTATAAAAAACACATGCACTACTTTGGTTATTTTGGAATGATATAATTTATATCCTATAAGATTTAAAATACCTTTAAAAATAATAACCATTGATAGTATATACATTATATAGTGATCATATGATTAGTATATATATATATATATATATATATATATATTGGGTTATGATAAATCCATTTGACATAGACGAAGTAAGCGATAGCCTCGACTAATAAGATCATACCCTATGAAGCCTATTTATTAGAGCTTTAGGGGGAGATAAAATCATTGAGATTTTACCTTGAACAATCCCAATCCAAGATTTAACAACTAAATCATGAGAAAAACCATTTATAGGAGGAGTTCAAGCTCTTCCATATCATGACCCAAACCATGCTCGTTGAACCACCCCAAAAAAAATCTCACAATCACACGCCTTACCCTTAGGGAATTCATTGGTGTAATAAAAGGCTATGTATCTAGACCCTAACATTTTGAATTTGAATATTTTTTATAAAATAATTATTATATTTATATTTTATTATCACTTTATAAATATTAAATAATAAGTTTGATAAAAATTAGATTTTGATACAATGAAACACAAATTGTATTTTTAGAAAATATATAGTTTCAATCAATTCACTATTTTTGATAAAATTAATAATTTTTAAAATAAATTATATTTTAATAAAATATTATCATTAAATAATATTTATTTAATATAAATTATAATACAATTTTATGAAGTCAAATGTAATTTTTATAAGGGTCAAAAGCTGTTATTGTAAAAAAATAGTATTTTTCAATAAATAGGGATTTTCGATTTAAAAGTGTAAATTATTATATTTATAGAATTATTTTGATAAAATAAATATTATTTTTTAAATAATAACATCAAAATTATCCAATGGTGATTTTTTCATAATTTTCCTAGATAGTCGAATTTTTTGAAAAAAATTAAATACAGTATAAATATACAGTATGTATTATGACATCATAATGAACTAAAAGTGATGTAATATATGCCATAAAATTTATCCAAGAACAAATTTATATCCCTTTAAAATATTTTATTTTATTTTATTTTATTGATTTTATTAAGCCTTAATGAATCATCCAAAACCTATATTATATTTTAAGGTTTTAAAATCAATTCTTTATAAACATGACTCACTTCCAAATCACCAAGGGTATTATTTTAATGAGTTCATTTCTTAAAATTATAAAACAATAAAATACACTCCTCTTTGGTAGAAACCATGGGATGTTTTTTGGTTTGGATTAATTTATCATATAGATTCTAAAACCTATGTTCAGAAATTAATACAAAATTCCCCTCCCTTTTACTATAAAACCCCACCAATCTCCCATTTATCTTCACTCAAAACTATTTGATTAGGAATAAAATCTACCTTTTCCTCTCTATATCTCTCTCAATGTTCCCTCAGTCTCTTAATAATATCATCCTAATATTTAATAAGTATCCTATCAAGGTAAGGGATCCTCTCCTTCTCCTCTTTAGCCAAGAACCTTATTTATATTATGCCTTTTAATTTACAATTTTTCATGTTGGGATGTGTTCTTAAATCCATCCTACTATCCTTATTATTTACAAGTGATGATATATCCCCTTCATTCTCATTAATCCCATTTATTAATCTTTATATACCTCCATTATACTGCCAAAATTATCCTGTGATTTTTCATGCCAAACAATTGTGTATTGAATACCCATCCCCATTTGCAATCAAGGGTATTCACCTAGATTTAACTACCCTTAATTTAAGGGGGAATTGCATGTATATATCTCAAAATCCTTAATCATGGGATTAAAATTGATGAAAGACATCCTTATGTTGTATGATATATGTGGCACACTTACACATGTACATAATATGAATGTGACAGGTGAGCCTAAAATTATATAGGCATACAATGCATTGGGAAATGTTTCTCTCTAATGAGATGTCTGGCATGAGATTAGGGAGTGAACCTAATCCATTATGGTACTTCTTTCACCATGTGATGTTGTCTGCCAGTTAGCCTTGACTTATGAATATGTCATGTTTTATGTTGTTTCCACATTCCAATATTTCCTTGGTGTTGTCATGTTACATCTTTCCTCGTTATTAAAGATTATGATTATCACCAATTTTATGTATCATTGACATGCCTATTTAATCACATGTATTAATTTAATCATGTTATTATTTGATTATTCATTTAATGGGGTTTATATCTCACCCCTTTCTTATTTACATCCTTAAGTTATCCCATGCATTTTTAGATGATCTATGGAATATAAGAGCATGTTATGGAGTTTTTAAATAATATTTTTATATTTAGTTTTCAATTTGTTATATTATGTACCTAATTTAAGTGTATTAAATTATGGTATGTCTTAGTTGGCATCAGAGAAAAGTTTAGTTATTTTTGGGATTAGGATTAGAAAACCTCAGTGAAAGCCTTATAGATAAGACTAAACATAAGAAAACATCCTTAAATTTTTGTAAAGTATAGAGTAAGTATTTTCTAAATAAATACATCCCTGTATGGATACTATAAGTGGACGTGTCTTTGGAACATTTGTACCTAGGGGTAATAACCCCCACAAGGGAACATTGGGTTAGACCCAATCATCACCTGATGTATGAAAATGAGCCTTGCTGCGCACCTGGTTTGACACTCCTAAGAGATATTATTTGGTAAATTTACAAGCTCATTACGAACCATTCTTAAGGGACCAAAAAATACCCATAAGATTTTATATTAGGAAATAGATCGTTGATTGAAAGCTATTAATTTTATAGGTAAAATAATATATGAGTTATCCCTTTAATGTTCATGGTTTCCCATTTATTTATTTAATAGTTTAAAAAATCAGCATCCATAATCCCCCCTTTGTTTTATTAAATGATTGGAAATAAGAGAAACTAAGTCAATAACCATTTCATTACCACAGAAACAGGTTTACGTTGTCCCACCATTTAAAAATACTAAAAAATAGAGTTGATAAAAGGGGGTACTTTTATCAGTGATAAAAAATAACTATTAAAAGTACCCCTTTATAAATGCTTTTTTAGTACCGATATAGGCACCTCCTTTATGAGTGATTTTTTAACACTGTTAAAAGTACCCCCTTTATCGACACTTTTTTAGTAGCACTGATAAAAGATAAATTTCATCAAAAAAATATAATTAATTAAAAATAAAATATTAACATAAAAATATATTTATATTGATATTTATATAATTTCTTTTATTAAATATGATTTATATAAGACTATATACGCATTTACACTTAATATATGAGATATTTAGTGAAAAATGGATTATAAAATAAATAAAAAAATAATATTAATTTATAATTTTCTAATTATTATCAAGTAATAGTCTTTTAATAATAATTTGAAGATAGAAAAAAAATCAAAAAATTAATAAAAGATCTAAAATAAGTTGATAACATAACTTGAACTTCAAATGACTATAACTTCTGATCTTGGTGTTTTTTCTGGATCTAACACATATCAAATCATAGCCTGCGATGATCTCTACACACTAGTGATCGGGGGAACCCTGGTCACACTTTTTGAGGCAAAAAAAGGCCCAAAAGTCCTCTAAAACTATGTTTTAGTCAGGGGATCCCAACTTTTTAACATTTGATGGAACTTCATCCCTATTTAAGGGGGTCTTTTTGCCCATTTTCAGTGGGGACTAAATTTATTACTAGGTATTACATTCATATTAATACTATGGTTTTGAAATTTTATCATTTTTTATTATGTAGTTTTGTTTATAATTAAATATATACACATGTATACATATTTGTATATATTCACACATAAAAATTTAATTTTATAAATAAATATGTAAACATATTTACATATAAAATATCTTTATATATATATAAACCATATCTAAATAATAATAATATCTATTTTATTTAAAATAAAAAAGTATAAATATTTATATACCTATACAATTAATGTATATATAATGTTTATATATATAAATATATTATTGTGTGTATTGAAAAACAAATATATATTTATCTATACATTCTAATATATGTATATGAATATGAATATATATAATATATATAAATATATATAAATAAATATAAATATTTATAATTATATTTATAGAGACACACATATACAAATATATATGTGTGTATGTGTATGTAGTTAAACACACACACAAATATTTTATATATGTATTTAAAAATAATTATATAAATATATATTGATGTGGCCTTAAATTTACATAATTTTATACCGACACCATTGCCTCTTCCTTTGATCCGTGACTCATCCACAACGACACTTCCCGTGACTTCTGTGACTCACTATTCATACCTCCTTTACCCACCGGCGACTTCACAATCAAACCCACCGATTCCTTGCTACTCATCTTCTCACCGCCCCTCGACACACCACCAACATCAAAGACTAGATCCATACTCAACCAGAGATTCAACATCATGAACCAAAGCACACAACTAGATTAACAAATATCTAAATCAGATTGAACTAGATCAAAAGAATAAAATCCTATTATAAATCTGATTAATCAAATCAACCACCAAGCCATAGTCCACAGTCACTGTTGGGGGTGATTTAAATTCTCAACGGAATATTTATTGTTGAGGGGTGATTTAAAATCTCAACGGAATATTTATTGTCGGGGGGTGATTTGAAATATGAATATTTGTTTTAATTGTCCTAAAAAATAGGATCTCATTTTGACTGCATTTAAACCACGCGGAAGGTTGAAAATAAAGGGAGGTCTATAAAATGCATGACAGACAATAGAGGAGGCACGCCTTTTTGAAGGTTCCAAAGCCCTTGCATATTGGAGTGAAGCGTTGACGGATTCACAACGCTGAGGGCTCGAGTAGTGGTGTGCGGTGCACGGCGTGGCTGCAAGCGGAGAGGGGAACCTGAGATCACGAAGGCGGTTGAAATAAAGCACGAAGTGGAGCAGAGATTGTTGCGCCAATTGAAGTGTGTGATTTGTGAGACTTGTAATTTTTATTTGACAATAAAATTACTGATTCTCGGGTGGAGTAGGCTTTCACCGAACCACGATAATTTTGGTGTTTTATTTTATTTCGTTGCATCTTAAAAACTCCGACCCAACAGTCACTACCACTCAAATCTGAGTCGCGTAAGGCCAGGATGCAGCCGCTTCTCTCCACCCGAAGCCAGAGTCACTACTGCCACTGTCGGAGACGCCACAAGCTGAACCACAGTTGCAGATCTGGAGATCGATGAACTCGACGCTGCTTGAGAAGCTGAATCTACTACTGCCATCGTGTGATGGAGTGTTTCTGTCGAGATGCTGTATTGGAGCCTGGAGGAGTTGAGTCGAAGGTGTTGCCGGGTTGAGGAGACTGCCACCATGATTTGGGTTCCATCGCCAGGAATCTAAGGTTGTCGCCCTCATTGACCAGGAGGAGACAGTGTCGCACCACAGTGAAGAGGAAATCACCGCCTTAGTTGCTGGAGGAGAAGACCTTCGGGGCGGATTTTTTTTTTTGTTTACGTTTTTAAAAAAAAAAATTTCCAGAAAACGCTTCCGGCAAAACAAATTTTAAAATTGCACCTCAAAGGCGGCATCCGGGATGCCGCCTTTGCATTTCGGGGCAAGGCGGCATCGCAGATGCCGCCTTTGCGCTGCGGGTGAAAGGCGGCATCGCGGATGCCGCCTTTCTCTTAAAAATATATATTTTTATTTTTTAATTACATTTATTCATTATAATTTTTAATTACATTTATTCATTATAATTTTTAATTATTAATTAGTAATTATTAATAATTAAATATGTCATAATTAATTAGTTAATTAGTAATATTATCATTAATTATATAATAATTAATTATTAATATAATTATTACATATATAATAAATATTTAGTTAATTAGAAATACAATTAATAATTATAACTAATTAATTAGTAATTATTAATTATTAATTAGCTAATTAGTAATATAAATATTTATTATAATTATTCATTATAATTAGTAATTAGTAATTAATAATTATTAATAAGTAATTAGTAATTATTAATTAGTAAATTAGTAATATAAATATTAATTATAGCTATTCATTAAATTATTAATTATTAATTATTACTCATTAATTATTACTTATATAATAAATAATTAGTTAATTATTAATATAACTATTAATTATATAATAATTAATTAGTTAATTAGTAATATAATTATAATCTTTCAAAGTCACGTACTTGAAACAATTTTAAGTTTCAAGTAAGCGGTTTTGAAAGCTTATAAATTATTTTTCATTAACATTTTTTTGTAAATTGCTTTTGTTTTAAACTATTTTTTATATGTTTAATCCATGTTTTAAGTTTCATTTATATTGGTCTTCTATTTTATGTTTTATGGTCTTTCAAAGTCACGTACTTGAAAAATTTTAAGTTTCAAGTATGCGGTTTTGAAAGCTTATAAATTTCTTTTCATCAACTTTTTTTTGGAAATTTCTTTTGTTTTCAACTATTTATTATATGTTTAATCAATGTTTAAAGTTTAAATTATATTCGTTTTATATTTTATATTTTACAGTCTTTCAAAGTCACGTACTTGAAACATTTTTAAGTTTCTAGTAGACGGTTTTGAAAGCTTATAAATTATTTTTCATTAACATTTTTTTGTAAATTGCTTTTGTTTTAAACTATTTTTTATATGTTTAATCCATGTTTTAAGTTTCATTTATGTTGGTCTTATAGTTTATCTTTTATTGTATTTCAAAGTGACGTACTTGAAAAATTTTAAGTTTCAAGTATGCGGTTTTGAAAGTTTATAAATTACTTTTCATCAACTTTTTTTTGGAAATTTCTTTTGTTTTCAACTATTTATTATATGTTTAATCAATGTTTAAAGTTTCAATTATATTCGTTTTATAGTTTATATTTTACAGTCTTTCAAAGTCACGTACTTGAAACATTTTTAAGTTTCAAGTAGGCGGTTTTGAAAGCTTATAAATTATTTTTCATTAACATTTTTTTGTAAATTGCTTTTGTTTTAAACTATTTTTTATATGTTTAATCCATGTTTTAAGTTTCATTTATGTTGGTCTTATAGTTTATCTTTTATTGTATTTCAAAGTGACGTACTTGAAACAGAAGCCCACATCAGAAATGCAGAATCTACTGCACAGTAAAGATAGAACCTGAATTCCACATCGAAAATGCAGAATGATTTTCAGGGCAAACCCTCTTATAATGAATAATTATAATAAATATTTATATTACTGGTTAACTAATTAATAATTACTAATTACTAATTAATTAGTTATAATTATTAATTATATTTCTAATTAACTAAGTATTTATTATATATGTAATAATTAAGTATTATATAATTGATAATTTTATTACTAATTAACTAATTAGTTATTATATAATTAACGATTAATAAACACTAATTACCAAATTAAAAATTATATACTAATTAATTAGTTATTTCGTAATATAAATATTAATTATATACTAATTAAATAGTTAATTAGTAATAGAATTATTAATTATATAATCTGTAATTAGGTAATTAGTAATTATTAAACACGAGATGTATCAAGTCGATTATCAGGAGACACATGTTCGTTTGTATCCAGATGGAAGACAACTTGGTTATGATGCCTCAGTATGGCTAGCAATTGCGGCAATACTCGATATGAGTCATCCCAATCACCATATACCTTCACAATTGCCTTCTGTTTCGCCATCCATGCCTTATTATAGGAAATCTTATAACCGAATGTCTGTAGAATCCTCTCTTGCACAAGGGATATTGGAACATCTTGGCATGTCCTAATCATCTCAACAACAATAGATGACACAAATTCTGCATCCAATGAAGTATGATCTTGTGTGAGACTTGGCTGAACGCAACTATGAGCCGCCTCAATCCTTGAGATTCTCCAACCTCCAAAGGTAATGTCTGGAATAGCCCTTAAGCGAAATCTACAATCATCCCCATACTTCACGCACCGTATAACATATTTACTACGGCATGATTCGTGAACTACATAGTTGAAGTTTCTCTCAATATGAAATCTCTTTAACGTGCTTTTTAAGGCATCTTTACTGGGAAAATTCCTTCCAATATATAAGGTTTTGTCCACCTCACTAAACCTATCTGGTACAACTCCAGGGAACTCAGTTGCCGGTGTGAGAACAGTATTATCGAATTCAGGCACACGTGTCATTGCTTCTGACCAAGATGAAAATAATGGTGGATGATTTATTGACCGAGGTTGATGTACAACAACTGCATTTCTCAAAACCTCCTCTCTATCTTTTGTTGGTCCCTCCCCATCAGCACTGTTGTCGCCATCCGATCCATCATTACGAAACTCCTCATCAGAAGTCGGATTGACATGTATATCCGGAAGATCATTTAGGTTGTCCTCTTCTGCTGCATCATTTGGAATAGGCTCAATGTCATGAGGTAGACTATCTTCAACCACTCTTGTATTTCTACGTCTTTGTACAAGTGGACGTTGTTGTTGTACAGTAGCAACAACAACGTATAACTCCATCATGGTACCATCTAACCGTTGAGAAAATAAATTAACTGCTTGGACCCACTGCGCATCAGCAACCAATGGACAAGCTATATGCCACATTGTTGTTGGAAATTGCAAATGTCTATAGCTCATAGACATTATCTCTTGATCGGGTCCCAAATTTAAGGAAACATGAATTCTCTCTTGAAGGTCACTTATGGTAACACAATCCACTGTACTAACCACCGTAATTGGTTGTGTACTGTAAGAAGCTCCTTGCTCAGTTTGAATAATCTCCCCATAACAGTACACACAGGCATACATGGCTCTCTACGTCAAAAATGTGTTCTTTCATCAAAATTATGATAGTGTAACAAAATATTAACAATTATGTTTGACGATATGATGTTTATTATAATGTAATTTTATTGCGCCTTTCTATACCATAAACTATGCTACTGATGTTTCACCATATGATATTTATTAGAATGTAATTTTAGAGCGCCTTTTTATTTAGTTTGTTTGTTCTTCTTCATTTCACTTTATATGTTCATTAGTATCGTTAGCTAATCATTATATGAATTCATGTTTTAATCCTATGTTATTTATTAATTATTCTAAAATTAACTAATAATAACTAATCGTTAATTATTCTATTATTCTATAATTAACTAATAATAACTTTAATTTGTTAATTCTTATGTCCTTATTTGATTCTATAACATTATACTTATCATTTATCATTGATAAATATACTGATCATTAGTATCGTTAGCTAATCATTATATGAATTCATGTTTTAATCCTATGTTATTTATTAATTATTCTAAAATTAACTAATAACAACTAATCATTAATTATTCTATTATTTTATAATTAACTAATAATAACTTTAATTCGTTAATTCTTATATCCTTATTTCATTCTATAAAATTATATTTATCATTTATCATTGATAAATATACTGATTTTCTTTTTCTTCTCTTAGAAATTTTAGTAGTTTATAAAGAAAATATGAATCATCTTAAGCATATTCCCCGGGAGTGTCAAACCAGGATGCAGCAAGGCCCGTTATCGTGCACCAGTTCCCGTTCGAGTCTAGCTCGAAGCGGTGTTTTCGGGTTTTACCCCTATGTACATCTGTGCCAGAGCCACATCCACTTGTTTGTATCCAGACAGGAATTTAATTGCGTAGATAACCACATAATCTTGAAGCTACCAAAATTTCTAAATACTTAATCTTAAGTTAATCTTAAGTTAATCTATACTACCTAACAATAATTATTTAAAACTATATATAACTAATTACAAAAACTAAATAACCAAATATTAAGAACTACCTAAACTGCTTAACAAATGAAAGATTTAAAACTAAACAAAATTAAATTAATTAAATAAAAACATTAAATTAAATAAAGAAACATACCTCTAAATGAAGCTTCGTAAAAGCTCGCACAGCAAAAAAAAATTTAGAGAGAGAGAGAGAAAATTGGAGAGATAAGTTGCAATGAAGAAGTGAGGAGAGGGGGGGGGTGGCCGCCCTTTTATAGGGACTTCAGGCAAAGGCGGCATCGCGGAAGCCGCCTTTCGCCTCTGCGTATGGCCAAAGGCGGCTTCCGCGAAGCCGCCTTTCGCCTTACCCTGAGCCGAAAGGCGGCCTCCTCCCGGACGCCTTTGCCATGTCATCGATCCGGGCCAAAGGCGGCGCGAGGGAGCAAAGGCGGCATCGCAGATGCCGCCTTTGTAGCGTATTTTTAAAAAAAAAATTGACCTAGGCCGTTTTTCAGAAATTTTTTTTCAGAAAAACGTAAAAAAAAAAAAAAATCTGAAGCCTCAGTCGGGAGTTTAATTTTGATCTAATAATAATAATAATTAAATTATACAAGTAAATATTTATTTAATATTTTATTTTATTTAAATTTTGTTTTAATCAATATATGTTTTCATTGTGTAGATACAGGAAAGAGATGAGTTTATGTCCACATGTATCCCAACCACCAAGTTGTAGTTCGTTATAAGGGATAAATTAAAGTGACACGAGCTGTTGACAAAAAAAAAAAAAAACTCACGTGTACGATGTGAAAGAGGACTTACCTAAGTCGGTAGAAATCGTCGGTGACAAAGCAACATGTGACACAAGGTATTAAAAATAGAGTAGTAGTAGAATACCAGAGACTTCTCATCATTCCATGATATATCATTTACGGTAATTTCAGGAGACCCGAGGAGCAGCAGAAGTAGAGTGGCAACACATGATTTAGAGAGGGAGATTCCTTTTTTCTCTTTTCATTTTCTACACTGTAATGGGAATGTTTTTAATTTGTGTAATGAATATGATTCTAGGGTAAATACATTGAACCCTTAGATTTATAATTCTACTGGTCTATATTTTGCTGATTCTTCACAGGTTTTTATCTTCAAGATATGGAATTGATCAACGAGATTAGTTCATAATATTAATTTTAATTGTTTTACACCTCTCAGAATCAATTTCAATACTCCATGATTTCTCAATGAGAGAGATCATGGATGCATTTCTCAAAATATTAATTTCATTAATGTTGGATTTAATTGGTGAGATTACTCCAGAAACTTTTACTCAATTTCATTTTCTTTTAGGTGGTTCTAGTTGTGGTGAACTACTAGAATCACTTAACTGTTTGATTAATCTTTTGGTGAGGGAGACTAATAAAACTATTTTTTGAGGTTGAAAATTTAATTTTAGTTTTGTGAAGATGTTATCATTTCCATTAGTAGTGTTAGTATTTTTCCAGGCATTTTTTATGGAATCATATACTCCAATCTCTGTCTCCATTGCTTAATCTTTATTTCACCCTTACTGCTTGTTCATCTTTTCTCCATTATCAATTACTTCAATTTTATATTTCATAAAAATACAAAATATATATTTTTAAAAAAATATACTTCCACCCACTATTGACAAAAGTGGGCTAGTTCGATACTCTTAGACCGTTCACCTATCTTCTCTATGGTTTGGCTCTTCACTTATGTACTAGTGTAGGTTAAAATTTTAATTTTGAGGGTCGTGACACCCTTTGGACCCTATCAAAATTTTGCACCGTTGCCGAGGAAGGCATGTACTGAGTTTTTTAGGGTTAGAAATTTCTAAAAATATATATATATAAAAACAAAAAAAAAGCGCAAAAAAATATGCTGCTTCTATTGAACTTAAAAATTATATAATTTGAATATGAATGTGTGTGTTTAATATTATTCTTTAAAGAAAATGAAAGTGCATAAAGACTAGAATCATTTTGAACCTTACTGTGTATGCTGTAGATATTATGGACACACTACTTGGCAGTGTGCCTATAATCAACCACAACAGATTAACTGTTTCAAAGAGAATGAACATCAATTTGAGACTAACCCTGAACTCCTAGAAAAATTAGATCAAATTGTATCTAATATAGATGCTAGGAACTTCTGGTTAAACCAAAACCATGAAAGTAAAATAAAAAATTCTCCAGAAAAAGATAAAAAACTGAAATAGTTAGAAAACATGCTCTTATAGTTACAAATAAAGTTTAAGGGACAAGAAGTCGAAATAAGTGAAGAAGAAAATGTCTATTGAAAATTTGAAAATGAAAATGAATAGGAGAGTGAGGATGAACCTGAGAAACAAAATTTTTATTGGGAAGAATCTGATATTGAAGAACAAAATTTGGAAATAACTAACTCTATGAATGAAGAAAACAACATTGATACATATTTCAAGAAGATAAAGGGGGTTGAGTTAGAATTTTTTTAGAAATAACTTAAGATAATTGAAGATGAATGTCCAGTTCTCTTCATGATTTCTAATTTAGAGAAGATTCACCATTTTAGGAACTTTGAAAATGTGATTTCTCAGTTAGAGGAGAAATTGGAAATTGAAAAATTGTGTTTCAAAGAGTCTTCACCCATTTTTACTGAAATTTTGAATAATGAACTTGAACTTGGAAGTGGGTATTTTATGGAAGAGAACATTAACTTAGAAATCATTGATTCAGAAAATTTTAAACCCAAATTTAAAACCACTCTTCCCTGTTTTGGAAGTGTAAACCCAACAATCACTGAAATGATGTGTGATGACAAAGATGAGGATTTTTTTAAATAAAGGACGATAGTTGACTGCTCATCCATTTTACTATTTACAAAAGAATCTTCAAAAGATTGGCTTACTAAAATGGAAAACATTCTTGTCCAACCTAGGGAGAACTGTTTAAATTTGACCAATCTGTAATATGAATTTATTGAATCTAAACTAAATAAATTTTCCCTTGAAATTGAATTGGAACAATCAATATTCATTTATTTAGAGGGTGAACTTTTTGATAGTGAAATTCATGTAGAGGTTGAACACACATTTGATGATTTAAGCAGAATAAATTTTTCAGAATCAGTAGTTGATGATTTTTTATTTACTAATGATGAACTTTTCGAAGAAATTTATAACATTGTAAAACCTGAATCTTTGAATGATAAAATAAATTTTATTTTCTGTTTTATACATCCTTCCTCAAATTAATCGGTTTTAGTTTACCATCTTGATACTTAGAGTAGTTTAGAAGGGCAGATACACTTGAATTCCAATGTTTCTGATTCCGTTCAGCACACTATTACTACCCTTCTTGAAGCTGGTAGTCTAAACTCAGTTTTTAGAACCCTTGAATTTGACTATGTAATGGTTGAATCAATGATAGATATCTGCGAGGATAATTACTTACCCATAGGAGCACCTAGTACACTATTTTCCCTTAATAAAAATACTAATTTGGTCAAATCTGAGTTTATTCTAAAAGTAGACAACACTACTTAAAAGAGTGATTATGTTGATAATTTTTCTACTTATAAGCTTAAAAACTTCTTATAAGAGCTTGAGGGAGTCAATTATTTTCCATATGAACTTAAATTTATTAAAAATACTAAAAAATTGAATTCGGGTGATAAATTTCCTACTCTACTTGATGACTCCTTTGAGCAGTTCCTTAAGGATAAAGGGTGTTTCATAGAGAAATTTGTTATTGATGAAAATTCAATTTCTGTTTTATTAAGTCTTGGTGCCCGCAAAATTCATTCTTATGTTAACAACATTTGGGATATTAATATGTGGTGTTTTATGGATAAGAAATCATATCCACCTAGTGACTATTGTTTATTTCTAGGGGAGTTTGACTGAGGACTTTAAATCCAGCACTGTGTGGGAGAAAACCCATGATTTTTCTACTTTCAATAAATTTGTTTTTGTTTTGTTTGGTTTTTAAAATTTCAATAAAGTCCAATTGAAGACTTAAAACTTAGTGCTTTATGGGAGTCAACCCATTCTATTTCTTTGTTTTTACTTTTGTTCCTATTTTGTTTTTGAATAAAGTGTTGCTCGGTGCTTTCGATGTCATCTCTGTTTCTGTTGGATCTATGTCTTCATCTTACTAATTCTTTTTCTCAGATTACAAATTATGCTGTTCTTAGTGTCACAAAGTATCAGAATTCCCTAAATTATTCAAGTCACAAGGAGTTTCATAATGAATCATTTATGAACAAAATTTAATTTAGGGAAGTTCCTTCTTTGTATTTATGTTTTCATTTGTTCTAATCCTTATGACTTTCAAAATATACTTTTTTAAAAAAATCATTATTGTGTCACTTTTACTTTGTGCAATAGTGTGTATTTGACTCACCCTTGCATTTGAGTCACCGCTCCATTGCTAGAGGCGAGTCACCTCAATAGTGACCCATTGGTGTGGCAGTGGCGGTGTGTCAGTAAGTGGTGATGAAAAAAGAAATTCTGCTGCTACTATAAAATTTATTTGCATATACCTTTGTTGGAAATTATTGCTGCATTTGTCACTATACTGAAAATTTTTATTCTTAAATAGATTATTTTTGAAAATAGAGTTTCAATTTTTTAAAATATCCACTTCATGTATTTAAGTGTGGGGGGATCATACCCACATTTTTGGCTACTTGTTTTTGGAGGTGTTATGCTTGTTTCTATTAAGGGTGTTTAGCTTGCATTTTTTTAGTTTTATTGAAAATTTTATTGAATCAAATTTTGTACTTGCTACACCCTATTCAATCTGTGTTAAATATTTTTACATGTTACTTTTTGAGTATAACTAAAAATCTCTTTTAGTGGATTTAATGTAATTTCATGTGAACTTACTGTAATAAAAAATGATTATTGTGGAAAATATTTTGTTTGTACTACAATATGAAACTTATACATGTCATCAATATACTAAAATGCGAATCTCATTTGAAATTTAATTGTTAAATTGTATTATCCTTATTCGAATTCAATTTTGGGGACAAAGTTGAGTTTTAAGTGTGGGGGATGGAGTCAATTCATGATTGATCTAAACTATGCCTTATTGGAAGCCCATCAATTCCCACTGATATTTAAACTTTTTGTTAAAAAATAGTTAATTTTTTTTCAAAATCCTTTCATAAATTGAGTTTTCTTAGGCTTTACATTGTAATTCAAATTAGTGTTTCCTAAGGAAAAATACTTTACTGATAGCTAAGAACTGATTGAATCTAAAACTTGTGAGGATGAATGATTACTGAGTCAATATGCTTATTGATTTTATGAATGTTCTGTTTAGGAACTATATTTGATAGTGATATAGGATACTTGTTTGTGGAATTGAGATCATAACATTAGGAAACTGGAAGTTTGAATTTTTTCATAGGGGAATCACTTTTTAATTATTAAAAAAAATCACCTTAGTGAGCCATTGTAAATGGTATTCATATAGATCTTTTAAAACTGGAGTAAAATGAGAATTTTGAAACCCACAGTGAATCTCTAAGAATTTAGGAACTGGGTATGTTTCTATTAACTAAATCCATTTTCAATTTGAATAAGTGTATATGCATAGTGCTTTTCACAAAGAAATATGGCTGAGAAAAATAAAATAAAATGGCTAGTGTCAAAAATGAGTTCATTAAGGTGAGAGAAATAATGAACGCCAGATGAAAAAGTGGACAACTGATTTTTATGGAATCATTTAAGTTGCATCAATATGGTGATTCAAAAAAATAACAATAATAATTTAATTTTTGCCTTTTGGAACTCAGGAGAGAGTCAATTTTTAAAGTGCCTTTGGTTAAGTTTTTAATTCCATTGATTTTTAACCTTTTATCACTGTTCAACTTAGAAGTAAGTCATTAGGAAATTTCATATATGAGCCATGACATCCCCAAAAGTAGACGATTCTCTGTTCTCTTGATCACCCTGTAGGTATTTTATTTAGACAATATTTCTTTTGAGATATTCCATTTAAAAAGCCTTACCTACAGTTCCTTGTCCTATGTTTTTAAAGTGATTGAAATGTTACATTTTGAGTTGATTAAGAAAAACACACTTTTGTTTTTCAAAGTTAATAAAACATGAAATTGATTGAGGAAAATCAATGTTTAAGTGTAGGGGAATTTGACATGGCCTTAAATTTACACAATTTTCCACATCTTTTTATTTGTTTTTTAATGATTTAATTAGATAATTTTACACTTTTTTCTAATTAAGTTCACTTTTTTAAATTAATAACTAAATTAATTAATTAATATTTTTTATAATTAATTTTGTAACAATAGCCCTTAAAATATTTAATTTTTTCTTGCTTTGATTTCAGGTTCTTTAAGTTCTCTAATTAATCTTTATAAGTTTATATTCTTCTTTCCTGAATAATTTTAGATTTGTTCATTTTTATTGATTAATCAATTAATCAATTTATCTTCTTTTAATTAACTTAAAATTTTATTTAATTTTTAATCTTTTATTTTTTTCTTAGTATAATTTAATTTCAACTATCAATTTAACTATTTAATTTGATTCCACTTATTAAATTAAATCATTTCAATTTATTGTTTTAAATCAATTTTATAATCTAGTATCAATTTAGTTAATTTCCCTGCTTAATAGTTTAAGTTAGTTAGTTAGTTTAATTTTAGTTTTCTATTTTGAACTTATTAATTAAATAATTGTTTATTTATTAGTTTAAGTTTCATTAATTAAGTTTTTAAATTTCCTTTTCTTAATTCTTGATTATTTTAATTATTTTATTTTAATTTAATAATTGTTTTATTTTTATGTTTGTATTTAAATTATGATCGACCGTTTCATTTGAAAGCTACCGACACCACACCTTTCCCTTACTCATCGATACTTTTCCCACACACTGTTCACTCTTCTTGAGAAGTTGAATCCGCTGCTGCTGTCGCATGATGGAGGGTCATCGTCAAGATGCCATGCTAGATCACTGAGGAGCTGAGTTGGAGGTATTGCCGGGTTAAGGAGACCGCTACCACGATTTGGATTCTACTGCCTGTCATCGCCAAGAATTTGAGGTAGCCGCCGCCTTAGCTACTGGAGGAGAAGACCTTCAGATCCGAAGCCTCTTTCGGGAGCTTGTGGAAGAAGAAGCCAGACCCCACTACGCGCTGGTTAATAGGGGAAGAGGAAGAAGATAATTAAGAAAAAATAATATAAAATAATAAATAAATAAATTAAAAACTTCACAAAATAATAAAACTAAACCAATATAAATAAATAATAATTATTATTATTATAAATAAAATATGATAATAATTAATAATAAAATAAAATTAATCATTTAAATAAAATGATTTAACCAATTAAATGAATATTGAAATAATAATCTTAATAAATTAATCTAATAACAATTTAGTAAACTTAAATAATTTAATAACTTTAATTATAATAATATTTAATTAAATAAATAATTATAAATCAATTTTCTTAAAAACATTTAATAAATAATTAAAATAGTTATCTTTTAAAAATATTAACTTAATAAATATTAATAATTAATAAAATTTCTAAATAAAATAAAATAAATAAAATAATCGATTAAAATAATTATTAATAAATAAATTTAATAACTACAAATAATATCAAATAGTAATTTAACTTTGATCTAATAATAATAATAATTAAATTATACATGTAAATATTTATTTAATCTTTTATTTATTTAAAATTCATTTTAATCAATCTATGTTTTCATTGTGCAGATACCAGAAGGAGACATGTTCATGTCCATATGCATCCCAACCACCAAGTTTTAGTTTATTACAAGGGATAAATTAAAGTGACATGGGCTGTTGACAAAAAAGTGCACATATGCGGTGCGAAAGAGAAAGACTTACCTAAATCGGTGGAAATTGTTGGTGAAAATGCAATAGGTGGCCTAGGATATTGAAAACATAGCAGTTGAAGAATACTAGAGACTTCTCATCATTCCATGATATATTATTCACGGTACTTCCGAGAGACCCAAGGAGCAACAAGAGCATAGTATCAACACAAGATTTAGAGAGGGAGATTATTTTATTATCTTTTTAGTTTATGTACTGTAATGGATATGTTTTCAATTTCTGTCTGGTCCATATTCTGCTGCTTCTTCACAAGTTTTTATCTTCAAGATCTGGAATTGATCGATGAGATTAGTTTATAATATTAATTTTAATTATTTATTACCTCTCAGACTCAATTTCAAAACTCCATGATTTCTTGGTGAGAGATATCATGGAAACATTTATCAAAATCTTAATTTCATTACTTTTGGATTTAATTGGTGAGATTACTCAATAAACTTTTACTCAATTTCATTTGCTTTTAGGAGGTTCTAGTTGTGGTAAAATACTAGAATCACTTGACTGCTTGATTAATCTTCAGGTGAGGGAGGCTAATCGAACTATTTTTCGAGGCTGCGAATTCAATTGTATTTTTTTGAAGATGTTATCATTTCAACCAGTAGTGTTAGTATTTTCCCAAACATTTTTTTTTCTAGAATCATGTACTTCAATCTCTGTCTCCACTGCTTAATCTTTATTTCACCCTTAATTCTTGTTCATCTTTTCTCTATTATCAATTACTTCAAATTTGTCTTTTATCAAAATAAAAAATATAAAAAAATATTTCCACCCACTGTTGAAAATAATATGATAGTTTGATACCCTTAGACTATTCACTCATCTTCTCTGTGGTTCGACCCTTCACTGCTATACTAGTGTAGGTTAAAAATTTAATTTTGAGGGTTGTGATGACCACCGAACCCTATCATATTTATATACATATAAATATAAATATAAATATATGGATAAAAAATGTAATTAAACATATATAAATAAATAGATATATCATAAAATATAGAACAAAACCATATAGAGGAGTGGTAAAGGTTCATATCTATAAAGGGCAGGTCTCAGGTTTGAAACTTGACAAGGGAATGTGTGTGGGTGAGTGAAGTAGGAGGGGCTAGCACTATTGGGGGGGGGGGGGTATTTTAGAACTGATAAAGGGAGGGGATAGTGCTATTGGGGGGGGGGGGGTATTTTAGAACTGATAAAGGGAGGGTATAGTGCTATTGGGGGGGGGGTCATCATTGATAATAGGGTGGTGGAAAACCTCGAATCAATTTTTTTTAAAATTATTTTTTTGACAATACCTTCTCAATTAATTAATGTTTTGGGAACTTCATGATAATAACTTCTCAATTAACTCAAGTTTTGAACTAAAAATTGAATATGGAGGAATACATGAATCCCCCCAAGAAAGAGAAATTTTCAATTGAGGCCTTTATGCAATGAAGGCCTTTGATTTTAGTGGATATACCAATCCCTTAATCATAGAATAATGGATCAACTCCATTGAAAGGATCTTCTCTATCCTTCAATGCTATGAGAAAGATAAGGTTGTGCTGACTCTTTATCATGTGGAAGGATAAGTTAATAAACAGTGGATGTTTTTTCAAAAATATGAATCACGACGAGAATATCGAAGTGACAGAGTGAAAGGAATTACAAAAAATGTTTTGGAAAAATATTTATCCCGCACTCTCTGAATTAAAATAGAAAGGGATTTTCTTGGCCTTAAGAAAAAAAGACGATAAATCCATCATGGCATATAAGGAAAACTTCACAAGACTTTTATGATATGCCTCTTGATTTTTTATCTCTTCTAAAATTAAATTTGAATGCTTCTTTAGTGGGATAAAGTCTATTATATGAAAATATTTTTCAATTTGAGACTTTTACAGCTATGAAGAAATTGTTTTATGTGCCATTAAAGTCAAAATGGAGATTGGAGAATCTTATGGACTAGGATATAAGAAGCGGGGAATAGATTTTAATCTTGGTAGCACAATAGAGAAATATCATGGAGGTAAGAAATTAAAACATCCCACTTGTCAAAAGTGTGGGAAGAAGCATCCTAAAAATTTCCTAAAGGGCATAAGGAAATTCATTAGATGTGAGAAGGAATGGAACCTTGCTGGTGATTTCTGATGGGAGAAACCCACCAATGTGATGAAATAAAGGAATACTCCAGTCAACCCTTAGTCTATTTTCCAATGTTTTAACGGTAAGGAACAAATTCACTATGTGAATCAATGCACTAAGATAAGGTTTGTCAATGAAAAATAAAGAAAACAACCTATAAGGCCTAGAGAGAAATGACGATATTATTCCATCACAACTGCTGAAGTGGATACCGAAAATGAAGTGTTGAGAGGTACACTAGTTATTCATTCAAGGATAAAAAACTTACTATTTTATTCTACTTATATACATTCTTTCATATCACACAAGTTTAATGGAACTATTAAAACACCACCTCAAAACATGGAAGTAGAGTTATTAGTGAAGATGAAAAATGAGTCAATTATTGCATCCCAAGTATTTAACTCATGCCTTGTATAATTTTTTTGGGATGAATTTCCTATAAAACCTTTTGATAATCCCTTAAGTGAAATTTGATTCTATTCTAGGCATGGATTGGATTTCATTGTATAGAGACAACATAAATTTCCAAGAGAAGGAAATCACCCTCTGTATCACAAATCACCCTCTGATTATATAAAAGTGAAAGGAGGAGGATGAATCTCTTTTGGTATCATTATCTCAAGAATGGATTTATTTCTTTATGAGAAAGTGTATCTAGATCAAATTATTGAGACTAAATAATATATCATCCTTGATTACATTCCCATTAAAAGGGAATTCACTAACATGTTTCACAAACAATTGGATGGTCTTCCTCCTAGTTGAGAGGTTGAGTTCTCAATAGAAATTATACCAAAATCTTTTATAATATCCAAGACTCCATATATAATGACCATTTTTTAACTTGAGGAGTTAAAGTAATAATTACAGGTGAATCTGGGTAAAGGGTTTATATGACCAAGTGCTTCACCGTGGGGTGCACTGGTCCTTTTTATCAAGAAGAAGGATAAGTCAATGAACCTATGCATTTATTATCATGAGATTAATAAGATCATGGTAAAGAAAAAGTATCATCTATAATGGATTGATGAATTATTCAATTATCTATGTGTATCCCAATACTTCTATAAGGAATATCTTCAGTTGGGATATTACTAAGTAAAGGAAAATAAAGAGGATATCCCCAAGGTAACTTTTCATACAAGTTATGGGTATTATGAGTTTAAATTGATGAAATTTAGACCCACTAATTCTCTAAAAATATTCATGGAATTGATGAATAAAGTCTTTATTGATTACCTTGAAAAATTTGTGGCACTATTTATAGATAATATTATTGTTTACTCCAAAAGAAAAGAGTAACATGATGAGAATTTTAATGTTTTACTATAGGATTTTTGAAAGTAAAATTTATTTTCTAAGTATAATAAATGTTAGTTTTGGATAGAGAAATTAACCTTCCTAGTGTATGTTATCACCAATAAAGGAATATATGGGGATCCTTAAATTATAGGCAATTAAAGGATGGTCTATACCAATATCTGTGACATAAATCTATAGTTTCCTTCAACTAGCTGGGTACTATCATCGATCCGTGAGAAAATTCTAACAATTTTAAAGCCGAATAACCAAGGTAACTCAGAAGTGTCTCAATTTTTTCTGGACTGATTAATGTGAAGAGAGATTTAAAGAGTCGAAGAAGAGGCTAATCATTGAACCTATGCTCACATTACCCACTAGTATGGAAGAATTTGTGATCTATAACGATGTGTCCAAATAGGGATTGGGTTGTGCGCTCATACAAGTTTAGAAAGTGATATCCTATACCTCTTACCAATTAATGATCCATGAGAATAACTACCCAACAAATGATCTATAAGTTGGAACAATGAACTTCACATTGAAGATTTAGTGACATTATCTCTATAGAGAGAAGTTTGACATATATACAGACCATAAAAATCCTAAAGTACATATTAAATAAAAAGTAGATCAATATAAACTAGTGAAGGTGGTTAGATATGATTAAGGATTATGATTGTTCAATCCATTACCATCCAGGGAAGGTGAACGAAGTGATTGATGCTCTAATTAGAAAGGATCCTACAACCCAATCCATGTTGAGAGTTTTAAGGGATCCAATCTTCTTGGAAATATATAGGATGGAAATGGGAATAATAAAAAGATAATTATCCTATATTTATCAAATTAATTATAAAACATCCATTATTGAGAGGATAAAGGAGGATAAGAAGGATGATGAGTTGCTATTGAGAAAGTAGCAAATATTCTGGATTTCAACTTCTCTAAAGATGGAGTTATAAGGTATGAAACTTGAATACGTGTCCTATAAAAACTAAAACTAAAGTGTGAACTTATAGATTATGTGTATAGATCATCCTTCTCTATTAATCTAGGAAGAACTAAGATTTATAAAGATTTGAAGAAAAACTTCTATTGGGATAACATGAAGATGGATATTGAAGAATTTATATCACAATGCTTGGTATGCCAACAAGTCAAGGTTGAATGAAAGAAGTTTAAGGGTATAATGAAACCATTGACCATACCAATATGTAAGTGGGAAAATATAACTATATATTTCATCATCGGATTCCCCAGGACACTTGAAAGCAATAACACTATCTGGGAAGTAGTCAAATTCCTTACCAAGTTAGTTCATTACATTGAAATCAATAAAGATTTATATCTTGACCAACTCACCAATATATATATATATAAGGAAAGTGGTAAGACTGTGTGGAGTTCCACTATCTATTGTATCTGATCGATATTTGAGGTTTACCTTGAGGTTTTGGAGAATAATTTAGTAATCATTGGATACAAAACTAAGGTTTATCACTGCTTATCACCCTCTAAAGGACAGTCAGTATGAAATAACCATTCAAACTCTAGAAGATATTGTCACGACCCGTCCTCGGGACCCGTGCCGTGACTACCCCAAGCCCGCCTTCCATAGGCCAGGGGCTAGCGACTAGCACCAAAGGCATAAATCCCGATATAAGAGAAGGCATTGCCTTTATGTAAGAAAATAAACACCACAGAGTATGCAAGCAGAAGTAAACACTAAGTAAACTGAGTACAAAAGTAAGTGCTGGAAGGTAAATGGGCCAGTATACAAACCCAACTGAAAGTAAAGTACAACTAAAAAGAGAGTACAATAGCAGAAAAGTAAAACAGCAACACCGAGCCGTCCTTTGGAAATCCCACCTGAAGGGTGGGTACATATAGTCTCCTCTGCTCCTCGGCTCCAGTCGTCCGCTCCGTGTACGTCTCGTCCAGTGATCCACCTCTAGGTATCGTCCAACTCCATGAACTCCTACCTAGGTCAGCGCTATCTGTCGTCTGCATCCAACACAACGTAGTGCGGGCATAGCCCGTGCAGGGGTGAGTATACGCTACTCAGTAGGGACCCCGAGACCCCTGAAGGTCTCCTAGAATCCACGAAGGATAAACCACAAAGGAAAGATACAAACACGAATTAACAACCAACTCTACTTAGGTATATGCCCATACATATACCTAAGTCATTAATTTCAGCTCAGCTCCAGCACAGGAGCCCAAGTACAGTCTAGTCCACACCGGAAAGCACAATCCAATCCATATAGGATAACACAACCCAATCCACACAGGATAACAAAACAATCATATCAAAGATAGTGATTGAAAGTCAATACTCAGCTCACACATGTATACTTCTTCGTAAGACGATAGAGATGATCAGATGTAGCCACTGATTCATCTAATCTGTCGGACCCACATAGGATACAAGACCAACTAAGCTATCGGACCCACAAAGGATACAAGACCAGCTACTCTACCGGACCCACGTAGGATACAAGTACATAGTCAAATACTGCCAGACCCATGTAGGATACAAGAACAATAGTCAAGTACTGCCAGAACCACATAGGATAGTCATCACCGTCGAACCCACGAAGGATTCCAGTACGGTCGTCGTCACTACCGAACCCATGGAGGATCCCAGTACAGTCGTCATCGTCGTCGCAGTCGCAGCCAGTTCTAGGGTTCCCGCACACAGCATGCTCGATTCCGGGAGGGTCCGCTCCACGAGCCAAGAGGGTCGATACATCAACCGACACGAAGTCCGGAGTTTATGTATCCCAAAGTTCTGTGTCGTCAAAGGGAACTCAACGTGACAGACGGCGCGTCAATCGAACGCCCGGTCTGAGAGTTATTGGCTTTTTCGTCCCAAGGGCCCGGTTTGTTTTTAAATCAAAACCAACCCGACCGAACTCCAACTGTGTCCAAACCTCGACCGAATTAATCCAAAAGAACTGTCTCACTAAGAGGAATCCAACAAAGTCGACGACACATCAATCGGACGTCTGGAGCTCAAGTTATAAGCGTTTCCGCTCCGAGGGCCCGGTTGGTTTCATGTTCGAACCAACCCGTCCATACCCAAAGTTCTCTGAAACCTTGAGTGTAATGTACCAAAATGACCGTCTCGATCCAAGGATCGCTACGCAACTGACGGTGCGTCGATCAGAGGTCCGTAGACCAGGTTATGGGCGTTTGAATGGATTTGTTCGAAAACAAGGGGTTTGGGCCCGATCTGACCCGACCCAATACCCCCTGGGTCAGCCCGAACCGGGTCGACCCGACCCGGGTCAGGGTCCGGCCCGGTTGGGAACGGCCCGGCCTGACTGGCGTAGCCCGGCCCAGCCGTTGTGACCCGGCCCGACGCGGGTGGCCCGGCCCGGTGCGGGCGGTCTGGCTCGGCGCAGGCGGTCCGGCCCGGTGCGGCCGGTCTGGTCCCGTGCGGGCGTTCGCTCGCCAAGCGGACGTGGAAGGGGGGCGCTTCCCCCCTTGCTTTTGAAATGGTGGACCCATGGGGGTACGCCCTTGCTGCGCTGGTCGGGGGTTCAAACCCTCGGTTTCTTTGGGTAATGGCCGACCATTAAGGTCGGCCGGTGTTGCTGCCGCGGGACCAGCCGGTCCCGCCTCCCTATTCGCCGGTGGCCGGTTGAGTTTGGCTGCCTCCCTGCTGAACCGCCGCTGCGCGACGGCGCCGTGCCCCTCCACCGTGGCCCGCCCCAGCCGTGGCCCCTTTGACGCTTCGGCGCAGTGCTACGGCACCATGCTCCTCCGCCGCGGCCCGCTCCAGCTGCGGTTCCCTCGTTCCCACGCAGTGCCGTTGCACCACGCCGCCTCCGTTCCAAACCACGAAGAAAAATTCAACAACAAAGGGGAGGAGGATCAGCCGTGTTCGTGCAGTCTGGCCTCCTCCTATTAATTCGATAACAAGCGGCTATTTATTTAACGATGAACGCCAGAAATGACCACGAACGTAAAATCAAACCCCTACCTCGAAGAAGTTATCGAACGATGATCGCCGCGGAAAAACGACGTCGCGAGGTGAAGCTCCGTATAAGTTGACGGAGAACGTCCGAGGAGGAGCGGCGTCTCCCTTCCTTTGACGCGAGAATAAGAACGAAGGATGGCGTGTCATCATTCTTCGGGAAAGGCGTCACACACCGGCTGCGGAGAGGAGAAGAGATGGTACGTCGATCTCTCCTTGCGGTGATGGCATTCTTCGTCGAAGTCTTGGCGTTCTTCTCGTTCTCCAACGAAGAAGATGAAGATCCTCAAGACTTTGAGTATTATCTCCCAAAAATCTTCACACAACTAAAAAACTCCAAATAAAATAAGGCCTTCCTTATTTTATTAACACATGCCATGCATTTTCAAAACTTCAAAAACTCAAACTCAAAATTAAATTCATTGAATAGCTTTAATCAATCAATTTAATTTGAGGGTTGACATGCAATAAAGAAGGGGAGTGGGTGAGTTACATAAATAAGGGGGGTTGCCAAAATTAAGAGGGGGTTTAGGGGAATCGAAAGGGTGGGTATCGTGTGGGCCCCACCTCACTAATTTCATACCAAGTGGAGTTAGGATGTAATGGGTCCCACCCCAACTTCCACACATAGGTTATAATTACTTAGAATAGAAATAAAATTGTAGCGTAAATTTTATTTCACTCTTTAGTTAACCGATTTATTTAACAACACCTCCTGAGCAAAAGAAACTACAGAAAAGGTCATCTTAAGCAAAAACCGGCATTGTGGTTTCATCGGTTCCCTCAGATTTCGATTCCGAGCACTAGTTCAAAAGTTAGGAAAACCCGCTCATTCGTTCACTAAACGTACCCGAGGTAAACTTCAGAAAATGATTCCGGGCACACCGGGCCTCGGAATCAGGTGCCGTCAGAAACTACGTACTCGTAAAATCCCAAAGAAAAAAAAATTCCTTGAAATTTACGGGTCTTTAAATTACTCCCACATCCGGGCTTTACATCCCCGTAAAGATACAACACAAACTAGGGAAACAAATGAGGGTACTGTGCACGCATATGAGCCTCCCGCTCCCAAGTGCTCTCCTAGAGGTTCTCGTGCTTCCACCTAATGCGCACTAGAAGAATTGACCACCCACGTAGGACCCACTCCTATCGATCCTCGATCTCCACCGGGACCTCCGCAAAAGTCGCCCCGTCATCGATCTCCAGCTCCCCATAGTTGATGATATGCATCGGGTCGTGCACGTATCTCCTCAGCTGAGATACGTGGAAGACATCGTGCACCCGGTGCAACTGAGGTGGTAGAGCCAGGCGATAAGCCACCTCGCCTATCCTGCTGAGAACCTGGAATGGTCCCATGAAGCGCAGAGATAACTTGCCACCCCGTCCAAATCTCCGCAATCCACATCGAGGTGAGACCCGCAAGAAAACGTTGTCACCATCCTTAAACTCTAGTGGTCTTCATCTCCTGTCAGCATAAGACTTCTGTCGGCTCTGATCTGTCCTCATCCACTCTTGGATGACCTGGACCTTCTCTGTTGTGGCCTGGACCATCTCTAGTCCCACAAGTGCTGACTCCCCAGGGTCTATCCAGCACAGAGGTGATCTATAAGTTCGGCCGTACAATGCCTCGTATGGTGCCATCCCGATGGTGGAGTGGTAGCTGTTATTGTACGAAAACTCCACCAAGGGTAGGTGATCCTCCCAGCTGCGACCAAAGTCGAGGACACATGCACAGAGCATATCATCGAGACACTACTGGAAAACTAACCTTTACCAATGGTTTGGAACCGTTGGTATAGGCCTCCAAACCGTTGGTATAGCCTATACCAACGGTTTGGAGAACCGTAGCCAAGTAAGCCGTTGGGATAGGTCTATACCAACGGTTTTCCAAAAATCGTTGGTATAGGTAATATGAAATCTATACCAACGGTAATGGAACCGTTGGTATATAAATTCCAAAAATAAAACATCCGCTGGGATTTGATCCCAGGACCCCTCGTTTATAATCGAACGACTTAACCACTAAGCTAACATCACTTTTGTAAACATAATTTCATAAATATATATATTTATTATCATAATTATTTAAAATTTTGATTTATATAATGTTCTCGGTTAGTAGATCTGGAAAAAAATTAAAGAACCTATCCCAACGGTTTTCAAAACCGTTGGGATAGGTTAGGGGTGGGTTGAGTTTTTTTAGGCCGAAGGTTGGATTTTTGGGTGTTTTTTCCCAACGGTTTTGGTGAACCGTTGGGAAAGAGGCTCAAAACACACCCTTTCCCAATGGTTTTGGTAAACCGTTGGGAAAGAGTGACCTTTCCCAATGGTTTTCCAAACCGTTGGGAAAGGTGGGGAAATCTATGGATTTCCCAACGGTTTTGGTGAACCGTTGGGAAATGGTAGCTATACCAACGGTTTGTAAAAACCGTTGGTATAGAAGTGTTGGGAAAGATCATCTTTCCAGTAGTGAGAGTCTGAATAGTCCTCTCTTTCTGACCATCCGTATGAGGGTGAAAGGTGGTGCTCAGACGTAGCTGCATCCCAAATGCCTCCTGCAACCCCTTCTAAAGCCGGGAAGTAAAGCGAGTGTCTCGATTGGAGACGATAGATGATGGAACACCATGAAGCCATAAAATCTTCTGAACGTAGAGGCGTCCCAAGCTCTCCACTGAGCCCTGCTCTCTGATGGGTGAAAAGTGGGCCGACTTGGTGAGTCGGTCGACAATCACCCAAATGGAGTTGTGTCCTCTGGAAGTACGTGGAAGTCCAGTCACGAAATCCATAGATATCCCATCCCACTTCCACTCCAAGACTTCCAAGGGCTGTACCAAGCATGCTAGTAATTGGTGCTCTACCTTCACCTGCTGGTAGGTGAGGCATCGAGAAACGAACTCTTCTACAGCCTTCTTCATACCCAGCTACCAGTGCTGTCGTCTGAGATCCTGGTACATCTTCGCCACTCCTGGATGTACCGCTAAAGGGGGAGTGTGAAACTCTCTCAGAACCTCCTCCTATAAAGCAGTTGGTACCATGGTACGTCCTCTGAAAAGGATGACGTGCTCTCCTCCTATAGAGAATCCATCAGGTGCCTATCCTATGGAAATCTGTGCACACCGCGTCTCGTAGTCAACATCCCCATGCTCTGCCTCTCTGAACTGCTGAAGAAGTGGAGGTGTGACTGTGAGCAACTGAAGAAAGGCTTCCCCATCTCTATCCACGAAGGATATATTCAAAGAGGCTAGCTGCTATGTCTCATCACCAAGTAGCTGAATGCCTGTCCTCCTGCTAAGAGCATCGGCTACTACGTTCCCCTTTCCAAGAGTATAGACTATCTCAAATTCATAGTCCTGGAGGAACTCGAGCCATCACCACTGTCTCAGGTTCAGGTCCTTCTGCGAGAAGATGTTCCTGAGACTCTGGTGGTTAGAATAGACTGTAAAGCGCTCGCCCATCAGATAGTGTCGCCACATCCTCAAGGCGAAGACCACTACTGCTAACTCCAGGTCATGGGTAGCGTAGTTATGCTCATGATGCCTCAACTTCCGTGATCCATAGGCAATCACTTCCCGATCCTGCATCAGGACACACCCGAGTCCGTTCCCTGATGCATCGCAGTAGACTACGTACCCTACTCCCTCCTCCGGTAGCCTCAAGATAGGTGCACTTGTCAATCTCTGTCTTAGCTCCTGGAAGCTCTGATGACATCTATCTGACCACATGAAGGGTCTCTCCTTATTCATCAAAGCTGAAAGTGGTGTTGCAACTCTGGAGAAGTCTGGCGCAAATCTCTGGTAGTACCCAGCCAGACCTAAGAAACTCTGCACCTCCGTCACGCTCTTGGGTGGCTCCCAAGCTAGCACTGCCTCGATCTTCGTAGGATCCACCACAAATTCCACCTCAGAGATGATGTGTCCCAAGAAGTGGACCTCACGTATCCAGAACTGACACTTCAAGAGATTACTATAAAGCTGGTGCTCTCGGAGTGTGTCCAGTACAACCCGCAAGTGGTAGGCGTGCTCCTCCTCATTAGTCGAGTATATCAATATGTCGTCGATGAATACCATGATAAATCGATCGAGGTAAGGCTGGAAGATCCTATTCATGAGACTCATGAACACTGCTGAAGCATTGTTTATGCCGAAAGGCATAACCAAGAACTCATAGTGGCCATACCGACATCTGAAGGCCATCTTCTGCACATCCTCATCTTGAACTCTGAGCTGATGATAGCCTGACCTGAGGTCTATCTTCGAGAACCATCGTGCTCCCTTGAGATGATCAAAGAGATTGTCAATACTCAAAAGTGAATACTTTTTTCTCATGGTCACTTGGTTCAGGTGTCGGTAATCAACACATAGTCTCAAGATCCCGTCCGCCTTCTTCGTGAACAAAATCGGGGAATCCTAGGGTGAAACACTAGGTCGGATGAATCCCTTTCCCTGCAAGTCCTCCAGCTGTACCCGTAGCTCTCGAAGCTTAGCGTGAGTCATCCGATATGCTGGAGTAGATATCAGGGTTGTCCCGGGGTACATGTCAATATAAAAGTCTAACTCTCTACAAGGAGGTAGTCCTGGAATGTCATCAGAAAAAATGTCCACATACTGATCCACCACTACAGGAAAACTCGGACTCCACACGTCCACTTCTCCTAGGATGAGGATAGCCAACTGATGGGTGATCGACTATCCTCTCCTCTGTGTGAGTCCATCCTGCGCTGAAAAGGCTCCCTTCTCGCCGGTGAAGGTGAACCTGCTCCCATCGGTGCAGACACACCGCACCTTACGCCTAATACAGTCAATCTGAGCATGGACTGTAGATAACCAATCCATGCCCAAGATGACGTCGTAAGGCCTCGACGCCACTACAAGAAGATCCCAGCCGAAGCTATCATCTCCTAGAGTAAGCTCACACTACTGGAACCAGTGCATAATCGTCGAGTCTGCTCCCGTAGGAGTGTCTAGCCATAAGGATCGATCCAATAGCTCTGTCGGAATCTCTGAGCTCTGAACAAGGGCAAAGACAATAAAAGAATGACTCACTCCTATGTCTATAAGAACTGCAACAAGGGTGGAGTAGACACAGATAGTACCTCGAATCATCTCTGGTGCGCCGTGGTCGTAGGCCTCCACTGCCTGAAGCTGAGCCTACCTCTGTCCGCCAGCTCCCTGTGGTCGGGGTGGACCTCCTGGTGGTGGTGGTGGTAGAGCCTCAAAGCGTCGCCCACCATCTACTGCTCGGCCAGCTCCTCTACCTCGTCTGAATGCTCCCTACGGACTACCACGGTCAAACCTATTTCTCTACCTGGGTGGTCCCCCAACCGTCTTCTCCTCCTCTACACGGCGGGTCGGGCAGTCACGAGCCATGTGCCCCTGCCCACCGCATGCATAGCACTGTATGCTCCTTGTAAGACTGGCTCTGCGCCGTGTGCCCTGCACCTCTGAGCCAGTGTTCTGAGGTCATCCTCCTAATGGTCTGATCTGCTTGGACCCATATGACATACGTCGACTACCAGCTATAGAAGACTTTGCTATATTCCACCCTGCGGTAGGTCTCGCTGCTGGTGTAGGCTCAGCAAGAAAGCTCTCTACGAGAAGGGCTCGCTCCAGTACTCCTGCCTGTGTCGGAATGCTGAGGGGGATCATCAATGCCCTGATCTCATGCCTCAGTCCCTGCTCGAAGGTCCGGTCCCAGAAGAATGGGCCCGTACCATGTCTGTGGAATAGCGCGAGAGATCGGTAAATCTTGCCGAGTACTCGGCTACCATCATGCTGCCCTACTGCAGCTGTAGTATCTCCTGAATACGCACCGCATGGAGGGTGGATGGTATGAACTCCGAGCGGAAGAAGCTCTCAAAGTACGACAAAAGAAGAGATGCCTCGTCATGTACCTGGAGCATCAGGCTCCACCATCTACCTGCTGCCGCGTGCAAGAGACTCGCTGCAAGGATCACCATGAGGTCAGATGGTTTCCCCACTAACCTGAAAACTCGTACAACAGCCTCCAGACAATCCTCGGCTGCTTGAGGGTCTGTCTCCCCACGAAACCTGGGCAGTCTCTAACACTAAAACTCGTGCAGTGCACTAAGGCGACGTGCACTCTCAGTGGCTGGGGCTGGTGGCATTGGTGGCTCGGTGGGTAGAGGCACCGCCGGTGCCTCCGCTGTAAGAGGGCCTTGCACCGAGGCCTCGTCGCTCGGTGGGCTATCGTCTCGCACAAAGCTCAGAACCCTAGATGGAAGTCGTCATGGGGACATCCTGAAAAGAGACAGGTGCGCCACAGTCAATACAGTATACCTGGTGAGCTGACACAAAGTAATCACAAAGAAAACTTTGAAACACACATGAAATCATTGTTTTCGTGTACTGAGTCGGAGATCAGAAGTCAGGGTCCTGGTGTATGGATACGTCGGCCGCCGCACCAACACTGGACTCCCTGGACTGATAACCACACTCAATACCCTTAACATTATTGCTTCACATAGAAAAAAGATCAGAGTCCTGAGTTCTGCGGTAGAACTGAACTCCTATGATACCAATTTGTCACGACCCGTCCTTGGGACCCGTGCCGTGACTACCCCAAGCCCGCCTTCCATAGGCCAGGGGCTGGCGACTAGCACTAAAGGCGTAAATCACGATATAAGGGAAGGCATTGCCTTTATGTAAGAAAACAAACACCACAGAGTATGCAAGCAGAAGTAAACACTAAGTAAATTGAGTAAAAAAGTAAGTGTTTGAAGGTAAATGGGCCAGTATACAAACCCAACTGAAAGTAAAGTACAACTGAAAAGAGAGTACAGCAGCAGAAAAGTAAAATAGCAACACCGAGCCTTCCTCTAGAAATACCACCTAAAGGGTGGGTACAGATAGTCTCCTTCGCTCCTCGGCTCCAGATTTCCACTCCGTGTACGTCTTGTCCAGTGATCCACATCCAGGTACTGTCCAGCTCCACGAACTCCTACCTCGGTCAGCGCTGTCCGTCGTCTGCATCCAAGACAACATAGTGCGGGCATAGCCCATGCAGGGGTGAGTATACGCTACTCAGTAGGGACCTCGAGACCCCCGAAGGTCTCCCAGAATCTACGAAGGATAAACCACAAAGGAAAGATAGAAACACGAAGTAACAACCAACTCTACTTAGGTATATTCCCATACATATACCTAAGTCATCAATTTCAGCTCGACTCCAGCACACGAGCCCAAGTACAGTCTAGTCCACACAGGAAAGCACAATCCAATCCACACAGGATAACACAACCCAATCCACACAGGATATCAAAACAATCATATCGAAGATAGTGATTGAAAGTCAAGACTCAGCTCATACAGGTATACTTCTTCATAAGATGATAGAGATGATCAGATGTAGCCACTGATTCATCTAAGCTGTCGGACCCACATAGGATACAAGACTAGCTAAGCTTTCAGACCCACAAAGGATACAAGACCAGCTACTCTGCCGGACCCATGTAGGATACAAGTACAGAGTCAAATACTGCCGAACCCACATTGGATACAAGAACAGTAGTCAAGTACTGCCAGACCCACATAGGATACAAGAAAAGTAGTCATCACCATCGAACCCACGAAGGATTCCAGTACGTTTGTCGTCACTGCCGAACCCACGGAGGATCCCAGTAAAGTCGTCATCATTGTCGCAGTCGCAGCCAGCTCTAGGGTTCTAACACACAGCATGCTCGATTCTGGGAGGGTCCGCTCCATGAGGCAAGGGGGTCGATAAATCAACCGACACGAAGTCCGGAGTTGATGTATCCCAAAGTTCTGTCTCGTCAAAAGGAACTCAACGTGATAGACGACGAGTCAATCGGACGCCCGGTCTGAGAGTTATTGGCTTTTTCGTCCTAGGGGCCCGGTTGGTTTTTAAGTCAAAAACAACCTAACCGAACTCCAACTGCGTCCAAACCTTGAGCGAAGTAAGCCAAAAGAACTGTCTCACAAAGAGGAATCCAACAAAGTTGACAACACGTCAATCGGACGTCCGAAGCTCAAGTTATAAGCATTTCCGCTCCGAGGGCCGGGTTGGTTTCGTGTTCGAACCAATCCGGCCATACCCAAAGTTCTTTGAAAACTTGAGTGTAATGTACCGAAACAACTGTCTCGATCCAAGGATCGCTACGAAACTGATAGTGCGTCTATCGGAGGTCCGTAGCCCAAGTTATTGGCGTTTGAACAGATCTGTCCGAAAACAGGGGGTTTGGGCCCGGTCCGACCCGGCCAAATACCCCCTGGGTCGGCCCGAACCGGGTCGACCCGACCCGGTCCGGGTCCGGCCTGGTTGGCGCGGCCCGTCCCAGCCGATGCGGCCCGGCCCGACGCGAGGATCCGTCCCGGCGCGGGCGGCCCGGCCCGGCGCGAGCGGTCCAGCCCAGCGCAGGCGGTCCGACCCGGTGCAGCCAGTCCGGTCCCGTGCGGGCATCCGCTCACCAAGCAGACTTGGACGGGGGGGCACTGCCCCCCTTGCTTTTGAAACGATAGACCCACGAGGGTCCTCCCTTGATGCGCTGGCCGGGGGTTCAAACTCCCAGTTTCTTCGGGTAATGGCTGACCATTAATGCCAGCCGGTGTTGCTACCGCGGGACCAGCCGGTCCCACCTCCCTGTCCGCTGGGGGCCGCCTGAGTCCGGCCGCCTCCCTGCTGAACCGCCGCGACTCTTGCTCATTCGGCGTGGTGCGACTGCGCTGCGCCCCTCCGCCACGGCCGCAGCCAATTTGACGCTCTGGCGCAGCGCGACGACGCCCTGCTCCTCCGCCGCGGCCCGCTCCGGCCGCAGTTCCCTCATTCCCGCGCGGTGCCGTTGCACCGCACTGCCTCCATTCCAAACCACGAAGAAAAATTCAATAACAAAGGGGAGGAGGATCGGCCGTGTTCGTGTGGTCCGGCCTCCTCCCGTTAATTCAATAACAAGCGACTATTTATTTAACGATGAACGCCAGAAATAACCACGAACGTAAAATAAAACCCCTACCTCGAATAAGTTGTCGAACGATGATCTTCGCAGAAAAATGGCACCGCGAGGTGAAGCTCCGTATAAGTTGACGGAGAACGTCCGAGGAGGAGCGGCGTCTCCCTTCCTTTGATGAAAGAAGAAGAACGAAGGATGGCGCGTCATCGTTCTTCGGGAAAGGCGTCACACACTAGCTGCAGAGAGAAGAAGATACGACACGTCGATCTCTCCTTGCGGTGATGACTTTCTTCATCGAAGTCTTGGCGTTCTTCGCGTTCTCCAATGAATAAGATGAAGATCCTCAAGACTTTGAGTATTCTCTCCCAAAAATCCTCACACAACTAAACAACTCTAAATAAAATAAGGCCTTCCTTATTTTATTAACACATTCCATGCGTTTTCCAAACTTCAAAAACTCAACTCAAAATTAAATTCATTGAATATATTTAATCAATCAATGTAATTTGAGGGTTGACATGTAATAAAGAGGGGGAGTGGGTGAGTTACATAAATAAGGGGGGTTGCCAAAATTAAGAGGGTGTTTAGGGGAATTGAAGGGGTGGGGCTCGTGTGGGCCCCACCTCACTAATTTCCTTCCAAGTGGAGTTAGGATGTAGTGGGTCCCACCCCAACTTCCACACATAGGTTATAATTACTTAGAATAGAAATAAAATTGTAGCGCAAATTTTATTTCACTCTTCAGTTAACCCATTTATTTAACAACACCTCCCGAGCAAACACAACTCCAGAAAAGGTCATCTTAAGCAAAAACTGGCATTGTGGTTTCATCGGTGCCCTCAGATTTCAATTCTGAGCACCGGTTCAAAAGTTAGGAAAACCCGCTCGTTCGTTCACTGAACGTGCCCGAGCTAAACTTTGGAAATTGATTCCGGGCACACCGGGCCTCAGAATCAGGTGCCGTCAGAAACTGCGTACTCATAAAATCCCAAAGTAAATAAGAAAAAAAATTTCCTTGAAATTTACAGGTCTTTATAGATATACTGATATCCTATTAAATTAATTTACAAGGATTTTGGGATCAACACCTTTCCTTATTGGAGTTCTCATATATTAAGAGTTTCCATTCTAGAATTCAAATGGAGCCTTATAAGGATCTGTATGGGAAGAGGTGTCAAACCTTAATATGTTGGGATGAATTTGGAGAGTGGAAGATGATAGGAAGTAACCTTATCCAAGAGATGATAGAGATGGTCCAAACCATTCAGAGTAATATGAAATTTTCACAAATTTGACAAAAAATATATGTAGACAATCATCAATGAGACCTGAAGTTTGAGGCTAGTGATAAATTTTTCCTTTTATATATCAATATGGAAGAAATTCAGGAGGTTTATAAAGAAGAAAAAACTTATTCCAAGTTACATTTACCCCTTTGATATCTTTGATTGTATTAGAGTGGTGTCTTATCGACTAGCACTCCCACCTAATCTATCTTAAGTACATGATGTGTTCCTTGTATCCCTCTTGAGTTTGTACATAATAGATCCCTTACATGTACTGAATCTATATGTGGTACCATTGGAAAACTATATTTTATATGAGGAGTATTCAATGAAGATATTAGATTATAGAGACAAGGTTTTATGAAACAATATAACTCACCTAGTTAAAGTGAAGTGGTAGAAATAAAAGTTTGAGGAAGCAACTTAGGAAGTGGAAGAGGCATTAAAATAGAAATACCCCCATCTATTTTAATATATGAAATTAAAATTTCAAGGGTGAAATTTCTGAAGGGGGGAACAATATAATGAATCTAAGTTCTATAAATGAAATTCCATTTTTAAATGAGTAAATTCCTTATTAAGAAATGAAATTATAGAAAACACATTCACTACTTTGGTTATTTTGTACCATTATAAGTTATATCCTATCAGATTTAAAAGACTATAAATAATCATAACTATTGATAGTATAACCATTATATAATGATCACATGATTAATATATATATAGGGTTATGATAAATACATTTGACACAGACAAAGAAAGTGATGGCCTCAACTAGTAGGATCAAACCCTATGAATCCTATATATCAAAGCTTCCAGGGGAGATAACATCACTGGGATTTGACCTTGACCAATCCTAATCTAAGATTCAACAACTAAATCCTAAGAAAAATCATTTACGAGAGATGTTTAATCTCATCAAGATCATGACCCAAACCATGTTCGCTAAACCACCCTAAGAAAATCTCACCATCAGACACCTTACCCTTATGGAATTCACTAGTGTAATAAAATGCCATGTATATAGACCCAAACAATATTTATTTTCACATTTTTATAAACAAATTATCATATTTATCTTTTATTATTACTTTATAATTATTAAATAATAAGTTTTATAAAAATTATATTTTTATACAATGAAACACAAATTGTATTTTTTGTAAATATATAGTTTCAATCATGACACTATTTTTAAAAAATTCAATAATTTTTGAAATAAAATGTATTTTAATAGAATAATATTATTAAATAATATTTATTAAATTTAAATTATAGTATAATTTTATGAAGTAAAATTTAATTTTTATAAGGTTTAGAAAACTATTATTGTCAACAAAACCAGTATTTTTCAATAATTAGGATTTTTTGATTTAAAAGTATAAATTCTCATATTTAGAGAATTATTTTGATAAAATAAATATTATTTTTGATATTATCACATTAAAAATATCCAATGTTGAATTTTTCATAATTTTCTAAGACAACCAAATTTTTTAGTAAAAATTAAATACGATATAAATATATGGTCTGTATTATGGAACTATAATGTCCCAAAAGTGGTATAATATATATTCTATAAAAGGTTGAAAAAAAATATATTTATTCTTTAAAATAATGTTTTTTAATTTTATTTGATCAATTTTAGAAATCCTTAATGAATCCTCCAAAACCTATATTATATTTTCAGTTTTCAAAATCAATTATTTATAAACATGACTCACTTCCACATCAACCATGGCTTTATTTTAATGATTTTGGTTGTTAGACTTATAAATTAAAATTATAGACACTCCTATTTGGTAGAAACCATAGGAAGAAAACATGGGATGGTTTGTAGTTTGGATTAACTAAGCATATAGAGTCCAAAACATAAGTTTAGAAATTAATAAAGAATTCCCCTCTCTTTTGATATAAAAACCCACAAAAACTCCCATTCCACTTAACTAAAAAATATTATACCAATAAATTACTCTTAACTTCCTCTCTTTATCCCTCCCAAGGTTCCCCCAAGTTATTACAAGGCTCCTCCCAAGATTTAAGAAGTACCCTCTCAAGTTAAGGGATTCTTTCCTTCTCCTCTTTATTCAAGAGACTTATTTATATCATGCCATTTAATTTACAATTTTTTAGAAAGGATATGTTATTATACATCCCTACTGTTTTAATTATGATGTAAACATGATGAGATGCCCCTTTCACTCTCATTAATCCCTTATATGAATCTTTATGTACCACTATTATGATGCTAAAATTATCCTTTGATTTTTCATGCCAAATAATTGTTTAGTGAATAACCATCCCCATTTCCACTCAAGGGTATTCACCTATATGTAACTATCCTTTATTTATTGGGGATGTCTATGTTGGGCGGAAGAAAAGCGAGGAATGATGGCAAGAGGGGGGGTGAATTGCCTTTTAAAAAAGATTAACAAATTAAAATCAAAGTGAAAGAATGCAGCGGAAATAAAAGAGGCAAGACACACAAAATTGATAACGGAGTTCGGCCAAAACCCGGCCTACGTCTCCGCTCCCAACTCAACCGTTGAGAGATTCCTACCGCTTGCTTTTCAATGGTTTTAGCAAGAAACCCACTAGGCTTTGAGGTAGCACTAGGACCTATTACAGCTTGCTTTTATTGGTTAAGAAAGAACCCACTTACTTTTAATGGTTAAGAAAGAACCCACTAGCCTTTTTAACGGGTGAAGGCTAGCTCACCGAAACACAATCCTTTTAAAAGGAAAGGCTTGACTAACCTCTTCACACCTTAATGGTGGTGTGAAACCCAAAAGAAAGGGAGATGAGAAAAGGGTTTGGGGTTTGTAGGCACAAACCCAATTTTAAAGCTCAAAAATGAATAAACAAGAAAAACCGTAGTTGAGGAAGACTTGGGCGCCAATTGGATAGATGGAGTTGATGTAGCGTGCTCTCCCAAGCTTCTTGAGGTGCTCCTTGGATTGGGAATTGGATTGGAGCACTTGAGGATCCTTGAAGGTGGAGCGCCGGAGGTTCGCCAAATGTGCAACAATGTGTTCGGGCGCTTGGTATATGATCCGATTGGGTTCCGGGGCTTCCTTGGCCTTTATTTATAGGCATGGAACCCATTGGGGGCCTTCGGAGCCGTTGGAGAAGTCCTCAGAGCCGTTGGAGGCCAAAAGAAGGTTGACTGGTCAAACCCAACGGCTAGTTTGACTGGGCCACCGGCTGGCCGGTACAAGGCCACCGGCTGGCCGGTGCCTTGGTAGAGAAGAAGAGTCTTGATCCAGGCTCCACCGGTCGACCGGTGGAGGAGCCACCGGCTGGCCGGTGGGGAGACAGTAGCAAACACTATTTGGGCTGGATGCCACAGGTCGACCGGTGACAGAGCCACCGGTCGACCGGTGGAACCTGGCAGTGGGCAAATGCCTCTGCCAGTTCCACCGGCTGGCCGGTGCTATCACACCGGTTGGCCGGTGGACTGAATTTCAGTCCACTTCTTGTCCATTCTTGGGCCAATCCTTTGGAAATCTTTTGCCTATCATCCACAACACTTAAAAAAAATGTTAGACAAATAAGAAGGTGATTGTGATCATGAAAATCAAACAACGAGGGGAATGAGATGTACAACAATCTCCCCCTATTTTGATGATCACAATCACCAAAACAATGAAAGTAAAAAAAACTGAATTTGAAAGGAAATACTAAGCATGATGAAGAGGATTCTCCCCCAATCAATCAAGAAATTTCTCCCCCTTTGTGATTATCAAAATAGAATGGGGCATAAAACTTGATTGAGGGAAAATTTTTAAAAACAAGAGATGGGATTTGAAAATCAATTGAAATTTTGGAAATTGAAAGATTTGAATCAAAATATGAATAACAGTTTGAATTGAAAGTTTTGAATCAAAATTGAAATGAAAATTTTGAATGAAAATTTGAAACCAAGTGTTGAAATTGAAAGTTGGAATCGAAAATTTTGAAATTGAAATCAAAAGGGCTTAATTTGAAATTGAAAGTTTGAAACAAAGTTTGAAAACAATTTAGAAAGTTCTCCCCCTAATAGAAACAATGAATCACCGGGGAAAGGAAACTATCTTAGGCCCGGAGAGACTCGCTAGAAGGGATTTTTCAATCCATACTTGTCTCATAGCGGGTCTTCTCCTATAAAATTCGTCCGAATAAAAAATGGATTTGGGTTGGCCGTACCGGGAATTTTTGCAATTACACTCATAAATGAGGTGCCCGTGTTTTTTACAATAGTTACAAAATTTATAACCAGAGCTCCCCCTTACAAAAACAGTTGGAGCATGGGAGGAGGAAGCTATATTGGTATATCCTAGCCCTTGGGTGGTTCTAGAAATTCGCTGGGAACCAAGCAATTTTGTTCAAATTTTGTTCCCCTTGGGTGAACTTTGCTAGGGTCTCCCTTAGGTCTTTGATGGTTGATTCCATGGAATCAACATTTGGGAAATTTTGGATTTTGAGGGACATCTCCTCCTTCTCTTTGAGAAGTTGTTCTTTTTCGGAGGAGAGTTTTTTGAAAGACTTTTTTAAAGCAACAAATTTTGACGATAAAGCATGAAAACCTTTTTCTAGTTGGTCTCTAGCGTGTGAGAGTTCTTCATAAGAAAGATGATTTAAAGAATTTGAATTTGAAGAACATGAGGAAGAGGAATCGGAAGATGTTACCTCATGGAATGCCATTAGGCATTTCGTACCGTTGTCGCTCGAGGAGGAGGAGGAGGATGAGGTGTCACTCCATGTGGCCTTGAGAACCTTTTTCTTTCCTTTTTCCTTTTGTGTGGCCCGTTTCTTGTTGAGTGGGCAATCGGGCTTGTAATGGCCCTTTTCGCCGCACCCGTAGCATTTTACCTTGGGCTCGGATTTTTCGGTGGGTTCTTGCTTTCGGTGCTTGCGGGATTTCTTCTTCTTGTGTTTCTTCATAAACTTGTGCATTTGGCGGGCGAGATTCTCCATTTACGAGTCGCCGCTTGAAGATGAAGAAGATGAGGAGGAAGAGGATGAGGAGGAGCTTACTTCCTTTTGTACCTTGAGGGCAATGTTCTTTGGTGTCTTGATTGGTGTGCCCTCCTTTTGAGCTTGCCTCCTCATCGTGATCTCATAAGTCATGAGAGATCCGATGAGCTCCTCTACCGGCATATTTTTGACGTCCTTAGCTTCTTGGATCGCCGTCACCTTTGGTGCCCATGAGCTCGGAAGGACCCATAAGATCTTCTTGACCATCGTTTCAGCTGAAACATCATCACCAAGGGACTTTCTCCCATTGCACACGTCAGTAAATCTAGTAAACATTTCAGAAATAGATTCATTTGGATGCATAGAAAAAGACTCAAAATCCTGACGGTACATGTCCAATCGAGTGTCCTTGACTTTGTTGGTCCCCTCATGGGTAACCTCCAAAAGTTTCCAGATTTCATGTGCGGAGGTGCATGTGGAAACTCGATTGAACTCATTTCGGTCAAGGCCGCAATGAAGAGCATTCATGGCTTTGCCATCAAGCTCAAAATTTCTAATGTCGGCTTGGGTCCATTTGGATTCATCGGGAGAGGAGAGGGTGTAACCTTGCATGACAATTTTATAAATGGGATATCCTATACTTCTAAGAAAAGTGGTCATGCGGGTTTTCCAATAATTATAGTCGGACCCATCAAAAAATGGAGCCCGACCCAATGAGAGGCCCTCGGGGGCGAAAGAGGTTGATGCCATCTTAATGGATCTTAAATTTGAAACCGGGTAAGGGTATTACTCAAACCTCCCTCTGATACCAATTGTTGGGCGGAAGAAAAGCGAGGAATGATGGCAAGAGGGGGGGTGAATTGCCTTTTAAAAAAGATTAACAAATTAAAATCAAAGTGAAAGAATGCAGCGGAAATAAAAGAGGCAAGACACACAAAATTGATAACGGAGTTCGGCCAAAACCCGGCCTACGTCTCCGCTCCCAACTCAACCGTTGAGAGATTCCTACCGCTTGCTTTTCAATGGTTTTAGCAAGAAACCCACTAGGCTTTGAGGTAGCACTAGGACCTATTACAGCTTGCTTTTATTGGTTAAGCAAGAACCCACTTACTTTTAATGGTTAAGAAAGAACCCACTAGCCTTTTTAACGGGTGAAGGCTAGCTCACCGAAACACAAGCCTTTTAAAAGGAAAGGCTTGACTAACCTCTTCACACCTTAATGGTGGCGTGAAACCCAAAAGAAAGGGAGATGAGAAAAGGGTTTGGGGTTTGTAGGCACAAACCCAATTTTAAAGCTCAAAAATGAATAAATAAGAAAAACCGTAGTTGAGGAAGACTTGGGCGCCAATTGGATAGATGGAGTTGATGTAGCGTGCTCTCCCAAGCTTCTTGAGGTGCTCCTTGGATTGGGAATTGGATTGGAGCACTTGAGGATCCTTGAAGGTGGAGCGCCGGAGGTTCGCCAAATGTGCAACAATGTGTTCGGGCGCTTGGTATATGATCCGATTGGGTTCCGGGGCTTCCTTGGCCTTTATTTATAGGCATGGAACCCATTGGGGGCCTTCGGAGCCGTTGGAGAAGTCCTCGGAGCCGTTGGAGGCCAAAAGAAGGTTGACTGGTCAAACCCAACAGCTAGTTTGACTGGGCCACCGGCTGGCCGGTACAAGGCCACCGGCTGGCCGGTGCCTTGGTAGAGAAGAAGAGTCTTGATCCAGGCTCCACCGGTCGACCGGTGGAGGAGCCACCGGCTGGCCGGTGGGGAGACAGTAGCAAACACTATTTGGGCTGGATGCCACAGGTCGACCGGTGACAGAGCCACCGGTCGACCGGTGGAACCTGGCAGTGGGCAAATGCCTCTGCCAGTTCCACCGGCTGGCCGGTGCTATCACACCGGTTGGCCGGTGGACTGAATTTCAGTCCACTTCTTGTCCATTCTTGGGCCAATCCTTTGGCAATCTTTTGCCTATCATCCACAACACTTAAAAACAATGTTAGACAAATAAGAAGGTGATTGTGATCATGAAAATCAAACAACGAGGGGAACGAGATGTACAACAGTCTATGTATGTATATCACACTCCTTAATCATGGGATTAAAAGTCATTAAATACATCCTTATGTTGTATGATCTATGTAGTGAACTTATGCATGTAGATGATATGAATGTGATAGGTGGATTATAAATTTTATAGCTCTTTAATGCATTAGGTAATGTTTTTATCTCATGATATGTTATTTATGGGATTAGGGAGTGAACCTAATCCATTATGATACTTTTTCCACCATTTTATATTGTCTTGACAGTTAACCTTAACTTATGCTCATGTAATGTTTTATGTTTTTTCCAAATTCTTATGTTTCCTTGATATTATCATGTTATATCATGTCTCATTATTCAATATTATGATTATAACCCCTTTTATGTCTTGATGATATTCTTATTGACTCACATGTATTACTTTCATCATGTTAGTCTTTGATTATTACCTTAATGGGATTTATAGATCACACCTTTCTTATGTACATCCCCAGGTTATCCTGTACATTTTTAAAATATCTATGAAATATAAGTTCTTGTTATAGAGTTTTTAAATAATGTTGTTGTATTTATTTTGCAAGTTGTTTTTTATCCACCTAATTAACCAAAGACAATAGGCCTCATGATCTTATGGGGTTGTATTAAGTGTATCTTTATATAATAAATCATGAATTAAAGTTTATTAAAATATGGGTTTTATTAAATATATAGAATCTCTAGAAATAAAGTTTAATATAAATTAATAAAATAAAATTAAAAATCGTTAAACAATTCATTTTTAATCCTACAAATTAACTTATACCAAAATAATGAATATTTTTGATTTAAATTGATTTAATTTTATTATTATAAATCAAATGGATCATATGTCACTTTAATAAAAAATCCAAAATAGAATTGGAATTTTAAATGACTTGATTTAATGAAAAGAAATGAGAAAATTTGAAAAATTGGTATTTTCACTATTCATTGAAAAAGAAATCATTTTAGAAAAATCTCAAAATATAACCCTAATATAATTTTGATATGTTGATTTCAAAAATGATATTAATTTTATAAAATACAATTTCTAAAAGGGATAGAAATTAATTATAATTTCCATGCACAAAATTTGATATAATCATTTTTGAAGAAAATGAATTTTTGAAGTATAAAATGACTTGACTTAAAATTGAGTGATTATTTCCTAATAATTCATTTATACATTGTATTGAGTAAGACCATTATACATATATTTCACAATATAGTTACTCATATTCATACTGTCCAATTTAATGGCTAGTTCACATTTAAATAATAATATTTCTATAATATATCTCAATTCTATTAAACCTCAGTATTGCGTGTTAAGAAAGATATTGAGTTTGTAATTCTTTTAAATTAAATTTTCATGGTGTTAAATTATAACACCCTTAAATAAATTGTGCCCTTTCAATTTTATCTTATTCATCAAAGGTTCAATATTTGAAAATACCTTTGTTGAAAACCTACATCATATAGAGGGATAATAAAACCCCATTTAAAAATAGAATGTGGGAAGGATAAAGGTTACCAGAAATAACACATAATCAGGTTCCCCGATAAGGATATCATTAGTGAGAAGTTAAAATATATACATGGAGGAGAAAACTACCATCCATGGACCAATATAATGTGATAGAGAACATTGTCATGAGAAAGTAAATTACTACAAATCCATAAATCAGTGATGGTTGAAAAGACTACCAATTCATCAGAACTAAAGTTAAAAGGATAATATTTTTATTTTAAGACACTTTTTATAAAGATTAGGTACTCTTTTACTATAAATATAGAAAAAAATAAAATGTACTTAGTTATTTTCTTTCTATTTCATAAGAAAAATTTATATAAGATCCATACCTTGAGATAAGTATACCCCATCTTGAATTTTTTCTTTATGGAATGTTTCTCAGGAGAAGGAAAGGTCTTAGGGGTGTCCTGAAGGTTTGGGGCACAAAAAAGTTAAAAATATGTTAAACTGTGTTAATAGAATAGTTTGCGCATGATTATAAGTAACCGTGCACCATAACCTTATGACCTATAGGAGTGGTGGTGCATGATTTATAAAATCGTGCATAGTGGGGGACCAAACCATGTGGACTTGGGAAGATCCATTTCACAAGGCCACCACATAGTTTTTAAAACCGTGCAGACTCCCTAAGAGATTATACAACTTGACCCCTTTTGGATAGAGGGAGCTGACCCCTTTTGGATAGAGGAAGCCACACAAGTTGTGAACAGTTTGGCCAACTGCATGGCCAAACTGTGTGACCTTTAAAAAGAGAGAATTTATAATTTTTCCTTCTTAGGACTTAAGGGTTTTAACCTGAATTTATCCCCCATTTACCCCCTTTATATTGAGTTACAAATCATTAGCCTACTCCCCCTCTATGGGTGTTTATCCTTCAATTATTAGGTGTTTGGAGTACCTTTTAGTTTGAATCAAAGCTCTGGGTAAGTCTTCAAATCTTTTTTCATTCCATTTTATTGAAGAGGCATGGTGTTATGTTTTTTCTCCTTTCGAATCCCTAAAACCCTCTTTTTACCCATAGAATATATGTTCAGATGTTAAAGGTTGTTTAGACTAGGATCAAAGGCCAAGGTTGGATGAGCGGTTTTCTACGAGCATGAGGTATGTGGTCTTTAAGATTTTTTTACATAGTCTTGATGATATATATATATATATATATGTAGTTGTTTTAAGTTTCTTCCTTGCTGTGTTTTTATGTCCTCATCTTTGGAAAGTAAATTGGGCATTAATGAGAGGTTTGAGACCCTTCACGGACCCCGTTGGGTCCATTGAAGATTTAACACCAGACATAGGGTTACCCATGGGGTATTCCAGGACCTTGTGTGTGGTGAAATACTTTTTTAAACTTTTAGATAGGGTAATTATGAAAGGGAATGAGTTTTGAATTATGATTTGAATGTAGGTATGGTTAATGGGATAATTTAAATGTTTATTTTTTTGTCTTTTGTGAAATACCTAAGAGGATTTTAAAGGGTTTAAATTATGTATTTTGAATTTTGATCCAACCATGGTTTTTAATAAAGGAAAATGGTGTTTGAAATGGGATAATGTTTTATAAAGGAGGTGTCGAACTCAAAGTTTCTTATAAGGGGTTATTTTGATTTAAAATGGTGTTTTATTGGTGTGTGTGTTTTATAATTGTGGAAACGTTATGGAGGTTTATTTTAAATAATGGAAGGGAATGGGTGGCCTTGTCTTTATTTTGATGTTAATGGGAAATACCCTTGTTGAAGGGTAATTTCAAAATGTTTTAAGCGGTGTTGTGAAATTATAACAAAGGGGTTGAGTCTTATTCTGACTTGTTTAGTTTTAAATATCCATTAGGAATAGGAAAAAATATAAATGATTAATGTTATTAAAATTTAATAAATTATGTGACAAAGGTGGAAATTAATGATAAGGGAATGGTTGGGGATGGTCAGATGAGATGTGAAGAATCCTGGTTGGATTCATGGAATGATGCTATATGTTTTCCAACCTTTGAATAACAGTATTAGGATTTTGGATTTATTTTCCACTCCTTAGTTTTGGGTGAGCCACATTGATGATCCAAGCACCTCAGTGGACCATAGTTATTCAGGGGAAGGACTGATGCTCCTGAACCCAAGGGTATGGACATGGAGTTCTATATCAAGGTTGTGATGGTTGGATATGGAGTTTCGAGTCCTTTTTGGATTCATGGATTGATGCTTCATGTTTTCTAACCAGTGACCTAATGGTTGGGATGGAAGGACATGACATATCGAATCCCAGTTTGATTTTGGGATTGAGGTTCCTTGATTTTTAACCTATAAACCCTATGATATATGGTATGGGTAACCTAAATGATTATATGAGGTTTACTGGACTAAATTAATGGATAAATTAATGGCCTTGTGAAAGAAAATGGTAAAATTCCCATAGTGATGATATGATGTAACTTAAAGAAAGTAAAAGGACCATTAATAAATGTTCAAAAGTAAAAAATTCTTCCCCTTTCTGTTTATTTATTTTCCAAACCTTTGATTATTTTAATACACATTCTAGAGATGTGTGATACCATTCAGGTATGTGTAAAAAAGTGGAACAAGAGTAAGAACCTATCATTCTTGTGATAACAAAGTCAGAAGCGCTGGTCATGTGAGAGAATGATTTATTTTTAATCGGTTGTGGTGGGTTTCTTTAATGACATATTGGTTTACTTACAAACCTAAGAAGATCATGCCTAATATCTTTACATCACCTGGGCTACACCAAGAGAACATTTTCTATAAGCCAAACTACTCAAGCTTTTCTTTTAGTGGGATAAAGGCCCTTATTAAATGTTTAACTCTTATAGAAAGTTAAAAGTGAAGCTGTGTGGTGGGAGGTGCACCACATACCATCTTTTAATGGGATATGTGTGGGGGTTTTTATGTCGATGACTTATAAAATTTCCATTCTTGGAAGTCAATAATGAGAAATGGACAATGTTTCATTTTTTTTTCTCAAGTGATGGCTTGATAACCACTTCCATTTATTAGGCTCTATAGTGATGGAATCATGAGCTGTTGTGGTTGGAATTTTTTTATATATATGGTGGTGGAAACAATCCTAAGGTGGGGATTAATGTGTTAGTTAGGGGAATATTACCACCATGTCGGTGGGATTGTAGGGGTGTGGGGCAGGCTGTGAGTTGGATGTGGTGGTAAAGAGATGCTAATGATAAAATATGAGGTACATGTTTAGATTCCTTTAGGTAAGGTCATGTGGGAATTAGATGTGATGGATGTTCAAGCTGTGATTTGGAATTTGGCCTATGGTGGTGCCACATGTGATCCAAGGTTCTTGTGTTAGGCATGTTGATGGGTTCAGTGAGGCATGGTGATGGTTTGTGGGAAATGGAGGTTGGGTGATGAAATATTACTGAGAGGTGGTCATGGAATCCTGAAGGTGCATTTAGATAGTGGTGGTGTGACCTAAGGAGAAGGAACCATGTAAAAGTGAGATGGTAATGTGACAATAGTGGGAGTTGGGAATTTTGGGACGAGTCAATTGTGGATGGTCTGAATTAGCAAGCTAAGAGGAACAAATGTATTAAATCATAATTTACATCTAGTTGATGTTTTGGAATAGAAATTGAATTTCAGGAATGTAAGAAGACCTTGACAGAGGCCAAGTTTTCCTTAGTTTATGCATGGAAAGTAAAGGAATTTCCATTCCGAGGGGTTTCTAGGGAAAAGTTGGATGCTGATGTTTGGTGGTGCTGTCATGGATATTTGGGCGCAGTGAGTTGGGAAACGCATCAGGTACATCATGAAGTTTGAGTTCAAGGTTCAAGTATTTATTTTTTTAGGGAGTAGGTTCCAAATACTAGGAGATGGTGGTTGTGATCTAGAGAATATGGTGGAGAGGACCATAATGGGTAAGTGGTTGGTTGATGGTGTGATCAGTGTTTCAGGTTGGATGGGATTAGTAAAATCCATTGCGTTGTTCAGTTTTGGAAATGAGTGTTGGCTTGAGTTTTTACCACTTAAATTCCTGAGATTAACATTGTGATTCTATTGTGTTCTAGATGTTCAGATATGGATGTTTTCTTATTCCTCCAGTCGACGCCAGGTGTGTTGGTCTATTTGAGAGTTGTGGAAAGAATCAGACTGAGGGTGTACCGATCAACTATCCTAGGGTGGTTTAGTTCTCTATTTATGTTTCCTTTTGCTGTAGTTCAATGGTTTGTTCTGGTTCCCTCATTAAAATCTCATTTTTTGTGTTTATAAGATTGAGTTGAGGTTGATATATCCCTTGAGAAGCATCAGGTTCCTATTTTCAATCACAATGGGGAAATTCCTTAGGGTAGATTTTTTTCCTTGGTACGAGTGTTGTGGAAACATCACCGTGTTTAGGAGCAAACTTATGTAATGAAAGTGATAAGTGGGCCTAGTGGTCTAACTATTTGTATTAAGGACTTGGAGTTGCTGGGGAATGGAGCTCAAGGACAAGCTGTTATAAGGTGGGGAGGTTATAAAATACCAACCCCGAGATAAGGTATGTACGATTTTATTTTTTGGTTTATGGAATGTTTCCTAGGAGTAGTATTGGTCTCAAGGATGTACTAAGGTTTTAGGGCACAAAAAAATATAAAATAGGCCAAACTGTGATTAGAGTATGGTTGGAGCACGGTTAGTAGCAACTGCACACCATAACTATGTGACCTATAGAAGGGGTGGTGCATGGTTGGTAAAACTGTGCATGGTGGGGGACTAAACTATGTGGAATTGGGAAAATCTATTATGTATGGAAACCGCATGGTTTTTCAAACTATGCAGGATCCCCGGGAGACTGTGTGACCTGACCCTTCTTAGACACAGGAAGCCTCACGGTTAGTGTATGGTTTGGACAATTGTGCAACCAAACCATGAGGTTGTTAAAAAGTGTGAATTTAAAATTTTTACCTCTTGGTCCTTAAGGGTTCTAACCCAAATTTTCTCCCATTTGACTCCCTCCATCTTGGGTGATGAACCAGAATCACCCTCTCCCTCTATGGGTGTTTCTCCTTCAATTATTTAGAATTTGGATTTCTATTTGATGCAAATAAAAGCTTTGGGTAAGTATTAAAATACATCTCCTTCCATTTTCTTGAAGATGTTTGGTGTGATGTTTTCTCTCCTTCTGAATCCCTAAAACCCTTTTTTTCAACATATTCTAAGTTTGGATGTTAAAGATTGTTTGGGATATGATCAAAGGCAAAGGTTGGATGAGCGGTTGTCTACAAGAATAAGGTAAGTGGTTTATAATATTTTTACCATAATCTAGATGATATATATATATATATATATGTGTGTGTGTGTGTGTGTGTGTATAGTTGTTCCAAGTTGCTGCCTTGCTGTGTTTTTATGTCCTTGCCTAAGGAAAGTAAATTGGGTATTAATAAGAGGTGCGTGACCCTTCATAGACCCCATTGGGTCCATTGATGATTTAACATTGGACCTAGGGTTACCCATGGGGTATTCCAAACCCTCGTGAGTGGTGAAATACTTTGGTAAAATTTGAGATAGGGTAATTATGAAAGAGAATGGGTTGAGAATTGTGATTTAGATGTAGGTATGGTTAATGGGATAATTGAAATGTTTATTTTTTGGATTTTTTGAAACACATAAAAATATTTTGAAAATATTTAAATGAAGTGTTTTTGATTTTGATCCTACCTTGGTTTTCAATAAAGTAAAATGGTGTTTGAAATGGGATACTGTTTTAGAAAGGAGTTGTCAACCTGAAATTGTTTGATAAGAAGTTATTATGATTTAAAATGGTGCTTGATTTGTGTGTGTGATTTATACTTGTGGAAATTCCATAATGGTTTCTTTTAAATAATGGAAGAGAATAGGAGACCTTGTATGTGTTTTTATATTAAAGGTAAAGACCCTTATTGAAGGACAATTTCAAAATGTTTTAAGCGGTGTTGTGAAATTATGATAAAGGGGTCAAGTATTATTGTGATGTGTTTGGTTTTAAATATCTATTAGGACTAGGATAAATGATAAATGATATTGAAATTTGATAAATGATGTGAAAAAGATGGAAATGAATGATAAGAAAATGGTTGGGGATGCTCATATGAGACACTCCAAATCCTGGTTGGATTCATGGAATAATGATCCATGTTTACTGACCTATGACTAATCGTTTTGGGTTGTTGTACTGATGCTCCACTCCATGGTTTTGGGTGGGACAAATTGATTCTCTAGGAACTCTGTTGTATCATAACTATTCAGGGGAAGGACTGATGCTCCTAAAACCAGGTGTATGGACATGGTATTCTATATCAAGGTTTGTATAGTTAGACATGGAATTCCAAGTCTCGGTTGGATTCATTAATTGATACTTTGTGTTTTCCAACCTGGGACCTAATGGTTGGTATGGTTAGATATGATGTAATAGATCTTGGTTGGATTCTTGGACTGAGGTTCCTTGATTTTTGACTTGTGACCCCCGTGATATGTGGCATGGGTACCCAGACTGTTTCTCTAAGGTGTATTGGACTAAAGTAATAGTTAAATGAATGGTCTTGTGAAATAAAATGGTAAAATTTCCATGGTGATGATATGAAAAAACTTAAATAATGTAATGGATCATTAATAAATGTTCAAAAGTAAACCCTACTTTCCCTTTCTATTTATTTATTTATTACACCTTTAATTATCTGCAGGCACTATTGTATAGATTGGATATTTCTATAGACACCATTGGTGGTGGTATAATGAGTTGTAATTAAACCATACTTAGGACACCATGGAACTTAGGTACCTGAGCATTTATTACTTGTTTTCTGTCACAGGTTCAAGACAAGGACCTAATGTTTGGTTATGCATGGACTGATGGGTTGGATCATGGGATGTTAGGACCAGGTTGGGACTCGGAACCATGTGCAAGATATTTTATGGTTTGGTATTTGGGATTTTATTTGTATGACTATCTGGCCTATAGTGAATTCATCACATTGTATAACATGTGTTACTTGTTAGCTCTTACCATTTGATGTCCATTTACTGTTCCTACTATTTATTTTATCTATTATTATTATTTCCATTTTTATTTTACTCTGATAAGTGGGTATAGTCTCCCAACCATATCTCCACAGACCTACACTGCTAGTAGGCTTCCTCTGGTATATAGGGAGGCGTGCTTGAGGTCATTTGGTAACTTGGCTTTGGGTACTATTTCTTAGTGGAAACCGGGTCGTGATGTTACAATTTTATCTTTTTTTTCACTTTGATGAATTTACACTTCATATATTATTCCAAGATTTGAATATTCATGATGATTTTTTATGCTTGAAGAACTAAAATTAACTTTTAATGAATCATAATATCCATAAAATAATGAAATGTCATTTTTTATTTCTCTAAATATTTAACAAAACCAAAATGGTTAGCATAAGTTATCCAATATGGATAGATATAATACATTGACATATAAAACCTCAAAATAACCCCTAAATTTTAACTTAATCTATTCTATAAACAATTAACCTTAATACACCTTCAAAATACATCTGACCAAATTCGAAACCCAAAAATATGAATTATTTTATAAAATATTTTTTTACGATCAACTTTAACATTTATCACCATATATATTAGGTTTGGGGGGGGGGGGGGTTAAAATTACATTAAACATACACACACCACACTCACAGGTCAGAAAGGCCGGACATAGCCCCCTCAAGGGATATCCCACCCATCAAGCCTTATTTTATTTAGTACATGTCCCAAAGGCCCAGTGGACATGAAGACCATTACATGGACCAAAGGACCACAAAATGGCTTAAAGTCCCAGTGCAACATCATTCCTACATCATGCCTGCGTCACCGTTCGCTTGCGTCATACCTGCCTCATCGCCTGCCTACGTCACCACCTGCCGCAGAAATTCACTTCCACCCAAATTTGAACCTAGGTCTGATGTAGGATTATGGGGAGCCTTTACCACTCGAGGAAGTCCCCAAATTAAAACATTTATCTCTATACAATATAAATTAACTCATAATTTCATATTCCAAACATGTGAATACATTAATCATATATTATCTTAAAACATACTAATAACTCAAATAACCATAAAAATATAATTAAAACATATATTATTAAAAAAATTAACATAATCCTTATTCCTAAAATAAAATCATAGACTATTGAATATGTTCAATAAATCAAAAAATTCAATAAAATTTATCAAAGATGACCCAAATCACTTTTTCATCAAATCAATGACCAATTTCAATGTTATTAATACTATCAGATTTACATTATTAATTTCAATCATATACTTATACCAAATAAAAATTATTAACTCAAGATCATGCACATATTAAGGGTTATCTTTCCCTTAATCACATGTTCACTAAAAATATCACCTCACCACTAAATCATGTTCCTTTTTTATTAGTGTTGTTTAACATATTCTTCAAAATCCTTAAATAAAAACTATTACAGAACAACACTTAGATGTTTCATGACTCTTTTAATAATAATATCATTAGTATGAAACTTATATAACACAATTCTTGAATCTCAATACATAAACACTTCAATCCTTTCACTCTACTGATTAGAATAACAAAGGTATTTCATTATCCTATGAGTTAACCCTTGGGTTAGGGAATTGAATCAGATAATTACCATATTCCCCACACATAATACATTGAATTATAAATGGAACCTTATAATTAAATTCATATCCCTCCATTGAAATCTTCATTTTTCCTTATTAATCACTTTCTCTATGCCCTTATTTTCTACACATAAAACATCTCCTCATTCCCCTGATACATTTACCTGATTTCTTCTTTCCACATACTTTACTTGTAAGAAAATAGATCTTCTTCCCTCCATGTTCTTCATGAAACTCCATTTTCTCTTATTAGGTGTGTCAGGAAACAAACCCAAGTTGATATTGTTAATTATATAATGAGATAACAAATTAGGTATAATCACAAGGTTTTTCCTTATACAACCCATTTTATTTAGTTGATTATGAGGATAATCATTCCATTTTTCATCAGATTCAACAATAACATGTTTCCTTCTAGTGTCATCCATTTAAAGAAACCAAAAATCATAGTATGAGAAACAATAATCATAGTGGAAAACCACATAATCATGAAAATCATTTATATGATGTCTAAATCATGACACCTTATTTTAAATTTAACACACCTTAAGTTTAACCTATGTTATTCATGGTCATCATCTATTCAAATCCTTTATAATAGTTCATAAATAAAATATTAGTTAACCCAATCATATACCCTGGTATTGTCAAACCATTTATATAGTAAGGGAAAACTCACCATGCACCAGAATGATGGCTGAGATATATTTGGCCAAATATATTTAGAGTTATTGCCCATAAATTCATATGTTCCAAAACCACATCTAATTGTAGTACCCATAAAAGAATGTGTTTCTAAGAAAAAAACATAATATATACCTTACGAAAACTATATGATGTTATTATATAATTAGACTTATCCTTAAAGTCTTCCATAGGATTATGTTCCCTAATATATGTTTTCCTAAATCTAGTTCTAAAGGTTTTTACTAAAATTAATCTGATACCCAATATAAATACCCAAACCCTTGTTTCTTAGAGTTAGTGGTCACTTTATTACATTGGCACTAGATACAAGTAATCACATACCAAAGAGACAAATAGTTTATTTATCTTGGTAAACTAGATACATACTTTAATCTCACATTAATTCTGAAAAAACAATACAAAATAGTTTTTTTAATTTAAAAACATAATTATTCTATCTAGAATTTCCTTGAATATTATTCATAGTACACTTCTTATCATCCTGGTGAAAGGAAACATAATAAAGGGGTGAGATTAGATTCTCAATAAGGGAATGATATAGTATAAGATATCATAGAATAAATAATGCATGAATAATATGGTAGGAATAATGATGATCAAATAATTCCACATAAATAATCACATGAGCTTAAAAATTATCCACAATGACATAAATCTTTGAATAATCACATGTACATTAATAAATGATTTTATAATAATGTAATGCATAATTATGGACATCATAAACTTATAATCTAGGCCTAAGGATAAGAAATATTACATAGATGGGTAAGGCCTTAACCAAATACCCAAACTGTTTTGACTAATGAGACCTACTGAAACATCAAGGGGCTATATAATTTATAGTCCATATCCTTCACTTAATAAGTCCAATAAATTCCTCATATGAATAAATAATAAAACTTAATCAATATTTCCCCACCGTTGGTGGTGGGGTGGTAAAGGGTTTGGGGGAGTGAGGGGCATATCACGGGGTTAAGTCTTCATGCCTATGATTTAATGCAATATTCTTTCTTGCATTGTGTTATTAGGTGATAGATATAATTGACCTAATAAACCTTAATAATAAAAAACTTTCCATATTGTAAGAACTAACATCCAAAATGTAAATAATTTCCCTAGTAAAATTGATTAAAAACCATCCATAGAAAATGGTTGATGGTATCATTAGAATATATCCTTATTAAAGCATAATATTCAAAAAAGGATGTTAACATAGATGAAAATACTTTTAAAAATATTACTAGAAAATTTATTGAGGAAAACACCCTTTTCATTTTGAAATCACTTATCCAAAATATGAAAAAATTTAAAATATTAAAAAAAACATTTTATTTCAGAATAACTATGTGAAATTATAAAGTATTCTTCAAAAAATTGAGTGGTCTTGATGTTTGGAAATTCTATTCAAGCTGAGCATGTTAAAAAAAGTTTCCTTTCAATTTTTCAGTAAAAATTCTAAATTATCTCATTTGAAAAAAGAAGAAGATTTATTTAATAAAATTATAGAAATTCGAACATGGGTAAAAATGAATCTAACCAATCATAGAAAAATATTAAAAACATTTTAAAGAAATCATTTACATGGAAGGAAAATATTTCCAACTGAAATAAAAAAAATTTGATTTTCCATAAAAACATTATTTTGGTCACTTGAGTTCTTAATGAGAGGAAAATAAAATGAAAATTTTTAATTTAAAAAAAATAACCATAGGAGAAGAAAATAAACTTAGTTTAAGATATAAATATCAAATAATTACTCCAATAGATACTTAAACATAAACAAATCTTGAATAATGATGATATTGTGAAATAAACCCTTACAAATTTGGTAATGTCTGAATCAAAACCTCATGAAATAGAGAAACTTTTATGGATTTTTAAATCTTCACAATCCTTATGAAAATAATAATAAAATAAATTCTTGGATATTATATACACTACATAAAGGAAACAAGTGGTGAATATAATATATTCCTCATAGAAATAAATGTGATATGAGAAGCCCTTACCTTAGGTCCAACTTACTTCATTTTTCATATAAGTTTCAGTTTAATAGTTTTAGTCCTTAAAATTTTTTCATTGTTCCATGATATACAAAATATTATTAATAATATAAATATCATATATATTCATTATATACATATTTATAATCATCCATAGAATGTTTACATGAAAAATTAATCACATCGCTTCGTGGAGGTGGTTTTCCACACATACGTACGAGCGATGTTATCATTTTTTAATGAGTAGAAGGGTAAGAAGTTATATCATTAACAAACCTGGTTCAACCCTGAACCAGTCACCTAATCCAGTTTTCAACAAGGTCCGAGTGGCATTCCTGATCCAACTGTGCTAACAATTAGTACCAAGCATCAATTAAAACTTAGTTGGGAATGATTTATCCCATAAATGATAGACAAATAAATAAATAGATAAAAAAATAGAAAGGTAAAGTAAACACTAAAATTAGAATAGAAATAAAGAACTACCAAACATACCTCTATGTGACCTCATGGGTCACCTCCAACCATAGAACCAAACTCACTCCATGAGTGAACTAGAGTTGGGTAGAAAATGAAATTGAAAAAATACAGAGTATAGGTGTGAGAATTAAAATGCCCAGTAGGAGTGATAAAGGTTAAACAATTCCCTATTCATTACCTTTAAATAGGAAACCATTTCATGACAGTTTTAAATGCAATAATAAAAATATAGTTTCATTTCCATTTTAAACAAGAAACAATTTAATGTTTCTCAAAAACCATTTTACCTTCTTAATTCGTAAATACTTTCCATTGAGGTGAAATATTTTCCCAAAAATCACTTTTAAAAAGATACATAAAATGAAATAAGAATTATAATAAAAAAACATATCACAAAGTGCTTCAAAACAAGGGGAAACATAATACATATAAGTAGATAAATATGAGATGGTTTTTTATGGAAGTATGAAAATTAAAATGATTTTATAAATACATCAAAAAATTAGTGAAAGTATACTTGTAAAATAATTAACAAATGATATTCCTAGACACCAAGTGAATAGATCCTAGATGTACTTAGTTTAGAATCCATCTACTGGCCCATCGATGTGGTCCATAGTCAATAACCAACCCAACTACTCTCAACTAGTCTTATCAGTGGCACAACCCACATGGACACTCCATGGGGGTCTAGTCCATCTAATTTTGAAAAAATAGAAACCATATCTCAACTCTCATCATGACACCTAGGATCCCATGCCAGTAGTATAAAGGTTAAGGGAGGAGGTCATCACGCACTTGACACTAACATGGGTGCCAACACACATGCCTTTCCCACTTCCAGACATATTACATGAAGAAGCCCTCTCTAGTTGGAGGAAAACCATGGGGGTTCCCATAATATATTAATTATTTCAAATGTTACAACCAGACCCACACATTATGAGAGTTCAAAACCATTTCCCAATAAATACTTAAAGGTGAAAAATGGTACTTACCACTTTTAATGATACATCATTTAGAAAACCAATAAAACATTAAAGATACTTTAGATTTTACAATACAAGGCTGAAAGAAAATATTAACATAAAAAAATTACATTACAAGTTTAGGTAAATTATGATAAATGAATGAAATTACAATTTCTAAGTTACACTCCTAATTTTCATAATATATACATACCACATAATAAGAAAACATATTTTTAAAACACTCAAAAAATAAAATAATTAAAATTAAAGTATTAGACACTAGGAACATGCCTCAAAACATGTTTCCTCTGACAATGGAAACCCTAAATCCACTTCAAAGGGGTCCACATAAGAAAGAGAGGCCACAAGGGACTTTGGTGAAGCAAAAACCTCCTTTAAACTTACACATGTATTCACCTATATATATATATATACACCCTAGCTATAATTCACATATTACCCTCTCTATGAATAAATATGTACAAATAGGATATATATATATATATATATATATGCCTTACCCATGCATATGTGTGAAATTCGACTTTATGAACGGTGACCCAAGACACACTAGAAAAATAGGAGAAATCCAAAAATTAAAAAGATACCTAATTAAAAATATTTAAAATAGTTATAATAGAAGAACACATGCGAGTTTAATAAAATTTCTTTAAAAATATATACAAAAATTATAAATAACTTTTGAAATAATAAAAATACCCAACCCTACTTTAAAATTAATCTCAATTATTTTTCAAACAAAGGAATTTTTTTTTCAAAAAGCAGAGGAAACCCAAAGGACAATATTTAGAAAACCAAATTGAAATATAATTTCATCCATAAATATATCATAATATCCCATAATAAAATTATTAGATTTCAAAAATGTCAATTTAAAAGTAATGTAATGAAATAACCTAAAATTAAAAGGTTAAGCATGGGGAAAACCTACTGAGAAATTGTTGCCTTTGAAAACCGAGGATAAAATATACTGTAATCAAACAAATGAGACCTAGAAAAGGGATCACACCACTTAAGCGCAACTAAAACACCCAAAATCATCCATCCCTAAACCCAGGTCTTAGACCATATGTGGCACACCAAGGGGGAAAGTAAAAGGAGGGAAGAAAAAGGACCCTAAGAGGGGAGAAACACTCACCTATGATGATTTAACACTGAATTGGGAAGAAAATGATAAAGGATGGAGGTTGGGGGAAGCAATGTCACGTACGACTGGGAGTTGGAGAGGGGTTAGCATGAGAGGGACTCTCCCAGGGGGGTTGGTTCATGAAGAATAGAGGGGATTAGGGGGGGAATTTTAGCTTATTATTATTATTATTATTTTAAACCAGGATGGACTCACATGGCCTTGGTGCATGGTTTACCAAACTGTTCACCAACTGTGCACCCTTTATTGTGTACACTGGGTGACCTCATGAGTTAGTCACATGGTTTAATAAACCATGCACGAACCATGTGAAACCGATCTTCTAAGTTGATAGATTCACCCACATGGTTGTCACACAGTTTGGCCAACCATGCGGCCAAACCTCGCACCACACTAAATGATTAAAATTTTAAATTTCTTCTAATATTAAAAGACACAAACCTATAAAGAAAAAATAAAATTATAAAACAAATAAAATAATCATTAAATAAGGGTATATGTGTGAAAATTTTACCCACCATAAACCATTATTCTCCTAGAAATCTGCCAGACTCACAAAGGAAGACACACATAAGGAACCTTAACTTGAAAAAGAAACCACCCAAATAACTATAAACCAATCAACTTCCAGATTTTCACGTTACACCCGAACACCTTGAGAAAAGGATACAAAGAGAGAACACTCACAATGGTTCTCCCCACCATTTAAGTATCCCACTATGATTTCAGATCAATAAGGTAATGGTACTCTAATATAATTACTACAAAACACAACACAAACTCCCCAATGAGTGGAATCAAGTAGAATGTATGACCATAAGCTCATCCAAAACCCCACCAAAATGAACACTAATTCTACAACATACCGAAAATAGGATCAAAACTAAAAATACTATTTTAACATAAGAGATAAAGAAAGAGAAAAATAAATAAATAAGGAAATGGAGGAATACCTCAAAATATTTACCCAACCATTCTCAAAGAAGAACACAACCTTAAGAGAACACAAATGATATTTCAAATCAAGGACCACAAACACACTCATCACCACACTCCTACCAAGGGATGAAGGGGGAATAGATATAAATTAAAAATATGAATCTTAAATAGTGACATGGGATCCCCCACGGTATCAAATATATAAAGGGGGTATAACCTAGAACCTCAAATAAAAACCACCAACCATGATGATATAAACAACAGCCAAACCAACACCATCCTGAGAAAAATATTGAATCGTGTGGAATCTTTCCTAGTCACAAAAAACACACACCAAGCGTTTCCAATGAATAGTCAATCAAAATAAAACCACACCACAAACTCATCAAATAAAATCCTAAAGAATCACATCCCAACCAATCGGTTAAAAACATAACCCAAAATCATCTCAAACAACATGAGAAATCAAAGAGGGACCCAAAGATACAAACCCAAGCAAGGAAAACCTACAAAACTCAACCAATTAAGAATCCACAATAGGAAATCAACCATCCCTGATAACACTTGAGTATTTTTTTGGAGTAATTTACAAAAAATATAAAACACGAATCATAAAAGGAAACAAAAATCATCATAATAATGAAAATGAAAATTCCCCTTAAAAAAATCCAAAATCCAAAATTTAAAATCTTTAACTTTCATAAAAAATGAATTTCATTTTCTTAAAAATTTAGTTTTCACACCTCTTTACACAAATGAAACCTAAAATTAACCACTGCAATAAAAAAACCAATTAACATTTCAAAACAAAAAATCAAGAAAGGAAGTCATAATCACATGTCAGATAAATCAAACACCAAATAAAACCATTATACTGTCCTTTAAAATAATTTTAAATCCCCTCATTTGAATTTAAAAACCTTAAAACCTTATCAAAAAATGGTTTTGATAATTAATTTACATTTTCCAAATCATTTTTGACCACTAAAAAAAATTTAAAATATGACACTTTCATTCTTAAAAACCAAAAAATCTAATTAAAAATCATTTTAAAGCTTTGCATGTTCTCTTTGAAAACACCACATGGATCTTTAAACACAAAAATCCCTTTTACTTAATTTTAAAGAAAAACCCTGTAAACAATTTCAAAATTCACTTTTTCCATTTAAAACCAAATTACATTTTAAAAATTATTTGGAAATCAAACCAAATCATACTTATGTATCACTCAAAATAATTTACAATCTAAAGGAACCCAAAATAAATTTTCAAAAGGGATAGTGGTCATTCATGGTTGGACCACACAATTTTTATAGACCATATTCCAATCATGAAACTACCATGTAGAGTCTCTTGGAACCATCCTTAGCATCTCCACATGGGGTTTTAGGCCATGCGAGAAATTAGTGCCTTTTGTTCCACTCCCTTTTCACCCCAAAACAAAATCTCAAAATAAAAATCAAAATACCAACATTCCCTGGTAACTCAGGTTTCTTTATGAGCGGTGGTGATCAGGAACCAACCCTTGACGTACCTCCCAATCCCCAATAATACTATCTCTATCTACGAGACATACCAAAATAAAAAGGGTTAAATGTCACCTTGATACTATTTTTTCACGAACCAACCTAGGATAACCCCTTGCTTATCACCCGATCCATCCCACAATAAGACCCAAAAGGCATTCCTGATATCCCCAGGATAGAATCTAGTGCTGGGAATCAAATAAAACTCATTTGGGAACAATTTAGCCTATAAATTATAGAAAAATAAATAAATAGATAAACAAAAAATAGAAAGGTAAAGTAAAAAATTGTAGTAAAAAATAAATAAAGTACTACTACACAAAACTCAATATGAACTCATGTGTCCCCTCTAACTATAGAACCACAATTTCTCCCTGAGTGAACTAGAGTTAGGTAAAAACTGAAATTGAAAAAAATATAGAGTATAGGTGTGAGCATTAAAATTACCATTAGAAGTGCCAAAGGTTAAACAACACCCTATGATATACCTTTAAAGAGGAAAACATTTCATTATAGTTTGAAATACAATAATAAAAATAGGTTTTCATTTCTGTTTAAAACAAGTAATAATCTAATGTCTCTCAAAAACCAATTTCCCTTATTAATTTGTAAGTACTCTCTGAAAAGGTGACAAATTTTCCCAAAACACATTTTTAAGATGATACATAAAATAAAAGAATCATTCTAGAAAAAAATAACACAAAGTGCTTCAAAATAAGGGGAAACAAAATACATATAAGTAGATAAAGATGAAAGGGTTTTCTTATGGAAGTATGATGGTTAAAAATATTTTACAAATACATCATAAAATGTGTGAAAGTAGAATACATGTAAAACATTTAACATGGGATATTCCTAGACACCAAGTGAAGAGACCCTAGATATACTCAATTCAGAATCTATCTGCCAACCTATCGATGTGATCTATAGTCAATAACCAACCCGACTACTCTCAACTAGCCTCATTGGTGGTACAACCCATATAGACACTCTATGGGGATATAGTCCATCTAATTAGGACTAAATGAAATCATCCCTCGAATCTCACTAGGATTCCTATGATCCCATGTTAGTAGAATAAAGGATAAGTGAGGTGGTCATCACACACTTGTCACTAACACTGGTGCCAACATGCATCCCTTACCCAATTCCCGATATCGTCTATGAAAATACCCTCTCTAGCTAGAGGAAAACCACGAGGGTGACCATAATATGGTAATTGTTTCAATGGTTCCAACCAGGCCTACACATCGTAAGAGTTCAAACCCCTTTTCCAAGAAATACTTAAAGGTTCCAAATGGGACTTACCACTTTTAATGAAACATCATTTAGAAAACAAATAAAACATTGTATATACTTTACATTTTAAAATACATGGTTGAAAGCATTTTTTAATATGAAAAAATCACATTTCAAGTTTAGGTAAATTATATGAAAATAAATAAATTACCATTTATATGTCCCATAAATAATTTTCATAGTATATATATACCACATAATAATAAAACATATTTTTAAAACACTCAACCAATAAAGGAATTCAAATTAAAGGCTTTAACATAGGGAAAAAACCTCAAAACATATTGCTTATGACAATAAAAACCCTAAATCCACTTTAAAGGGGTCCACAAAATTAAGAGAGACCATGGGGAACTTTGGTGAAGTAAAACCCTCCTTTACACTTACACACATATGCACCCACCAACCCACACACACACCCATAGATGTAATGTTCATATTCTGATCTCCATGAAGAATTATATAAAAATATTATATATATATATATATATACATATACCCCTTACCCAAGCGTATGTGTGAAAATTTCCAACACGAACAGTGGCCCAAGAAATATTATAAAAATATAGGAAATCTAGAAATAAAAAAACCCCTAATTAAAAATCGGCTAAATAATTAGAGCAGAAGAATGTACGTGATTTTAATAAAATTCCTTTAAAAATCCATATAAAAATTATAAATAACTCATTAAACATTAAAAATACACAATAACACTTTAAAACTCATCAAAATTATTTTTTGGACAAAGGCATAACACATTTTTTTTTCAAAAAGTAGAGGCAACCCAAATGATAATATTTAGAAAACCAAATTAAAATATAATTTCATTCATAACGATATCATAATTACCCATAATAAAATTATTAGATATAAAAAATGCCAATTTAAAATCTAATTAATCAAATAAGATAAAATTAAGAGGTCAATCATGGGGAAAACCTACTAGGAAATCGTCGCCTTTGATAATTGGGGCTCAAATCCACCAAAATAGAACTAATGAGACCCAAAAAATGGATCGCACCACTTAGGAACAAAAAAACACTCAAAAACCAGTCAACCCTAAACCTAGGGTTTAATCCATACGTGGCGCACCAAGGTGGAAAAGGAGGGAAGAAAAAGGAGCTGTAGAGAGGGAAAGCACTTACCTAGGATGACCGTACACTGAATCTGAAAAAAAATGATAAAGGATGAAGGATAGGGGAATCGATATCACACAAGGTTGAGGGAGAGGGGTAAGTGAGGTATGTGATCTCCTGGGGGGGTTACAATAGATATAGGGGATGGGGGTATTTTAGGCATTATTATTATTATTATTATTTTAAATAAGGAGGGATTTATATAGTATTGGAACATGGTTTACCAGACTGTGTGTCGACCATGCACCCTTTATTGGGAACATTGGGCACCTTCACAAGTTTTTCACATAGTTTAATAAACCGTGCACCGACCATGTGAAACTGCTCTATCAAGGTGATAGATTCACCTGAATGGTTTTCGTATGGTTTGGCCAACTGTGTGTCCAAAATGAAAATATAATTAATAAAATAAATAAATTAATAATTAAATAAGGGTCGGGGTGCGATGAGGCGAATGATATATGATATTTAAAAAATAATAATTATTTCATAAATATCATATATATGTTCATTAGTTTTATCTTTATAATCATATAAGTAAAATGGATATGAAAAATTAATTACATTACTATGTAGAGACGGTAAGTCGTACTTACGCACAAGCGATGTTTTCACTTTTTATAGGATGAAAAAGAGATAGAAAATGGTTGTACCATAACAATAATAACATATATGTATATTTATGATACTATATATATTAATTTATAATGAGTAAAACATATTTATAAGAAGTATAATAAGAAATAAATTTAAAAGAGTTGGTAAAAATGATTACCTATTCTTCGGTATACTTCTTTTAAATCCCTTTCTAAGGACTCTTCCAATGGAATTTTAAGAAGACAAGAACCTATTATTCATGGATATGAAAGTTTATAAGATAATTGAGTAGGGTTTGGTTGATCTATATTTCTCAAAGTGGTGTAAATAAGAGAGGGGAGGGACGTCCTTTTATAAGTGAGAGGAGAGAAACTTTTAAGAATTCATAAAATATTATAATATAATATATGCCTAAATCATGTCAAATGATTCCAAAAATGACATGGATTAGAATATAAGGATGATATGGTATTAATATAATCATCCAATCAAATTAATATATGTTTATATATCATTTTAAACATTATATTTTTAGTACAACCCCTTGTTTAACCAATTTTTACCTTAATCGCAGTAACAACTTTTTCAATATTACAAGGTTATATTTTATATTTGTAAAGAAAAAATGATCATAAATATCCAATGTATGATATTTTATAAAATTTATAATCCTAATTGTACTATTTCATGTTTTTTTTATTTTTAAATAATCTAATAAAATATTATTTTTCATAAAATATCTTTAATGTCAGTTTTACATTATTCATTTAATTTGACTTTAAAGAGAGAAATATAACCAATGAATCCAAATATAAACAATTTAAAAATAAAATTTACATTATTATTAATTATAAAATTTGTTCGACACCATAAGTTATCTAAAAATATTACGTTTTTATGTTTTTAAAATCATTGACTTTGATTTTTCTATTACTTGCACAAGCACTGTGTTAGCATTGTATAAACGTTTAAGATAATTATATATTCACTAAAAATTATAAATAAATTTCCACTATAAATATAATTTCATTATTCCAAATATATCCTTTAATATTGATTAACAATTTTTTTTATCCCTATGTTAAAGAAATTTAAAATCAAGAGAGTAACATTTTGTATTTTTTTACTTAAAATAATATAAATATCATTATCAAGGAAAAATGGCACAAAAATTACATATATTAGAATTTAGAAAGCATATGGTAGAATTATTCCCATACATGAAAATAAATTCAAGTTATGGGTTTATTTTGAGACCTTATTTCATAGTTTTAACCCTATTTTATACATTTTATCCTTAATGCAGTGATAAATATTTACCACGATTACTATACATAATAGAAAAAATAAAAGAGAAATATTTACCAAATTTGAACCTCCTAATTCCAAATATGGTATCAAATTTTAAATATTAAATCTTGATAAGTGAGAAAAATAAATTTTAATATAAATGCATAAAATGCAATGAAAATAGTTTTTACAAAAAATGTGTTTTAAGCATAAAAACTAACTTATATAAAAATCATGAATATTTTAGATTGAAATGGAATTAATTAGGTTATTATAAATCAAACTAATAATATTTAACTTTAATACCAAATCCAAAATATAATGAGACTATTAAATTACTTTATTTAATGAAAATAAATGAGACTATATAAAAAATTGGCATTTTTCACTATTCACTAAAAAAAATCATTTCAAAAAAATATCAAAATTTCTCCCTAAGTTAATTTTGATATGATTATTTTAAAAATTATTTTAATTTTATAAAATAAAATTTTTAATAGTTGAAAAAATTTATTATAATTTCTATTCACAAAATTTTATAAAATCAATTTTGAAGAAAATACATTTTTGAAGCATAAAATGACTTCATTAAAAATTGAATTCTTATTACCTAATAATTAATCTATAATTTTTTTAATAGAATAATTATATAGATATTTCATAATGTGGTTACTCATATTCATATAATCCAATTAAATGACTAGGTCACAATTAAATTGTAATATTTTTATAATATATCTCAATTCACTTAAAGATCAATGTTGCGTGTTAAGAATGACATCAAGATTATTATTATTTTAAACTAAATTTTTGGGGTGTTTAATAATTCACTCAGAAAAATGAATAATATATAATAAGGTATTTAATTAATATTTACCTCTTTAAATATAAATGCGATCTAAAGTACAAACAATTGGTTATTGGACACCTACTCTAACTGACCCCCACTTGGACTAGAGCCAACTACTAATGAATTTTAGTCTACTAGATCTCACATGATGATGATGTTTTTATTGGGTTAAATATTTAGTTAAAGAGTCCACCATGTTTTCTTATTTGTAAACTATACTCAGAGTGACACCACCTATTTGTGAAAAATCCCTCAAGAGATGATATTTTTGAAGTATGTGCTTTGTCTAATGATAAAAACATGGATCATTTTCAAGAGACACTACTGTATTAGTATCATAATAGAGTGTGATAGGATCTTTACTGATAGGAAAAATATAAAGTGATTGGATTATTTTGTGTATCCAAACTACTTCTTTTGCTACCTCAAAAGCTACAATATACTCAAAATCAACTGTAGAATACACATCTGTGTCTTGATTTGAGCTATTTCAGCTCACAAAACCTCCATTAAGAGTGAATATGCATCCAAACTATGATTTTAGATCATATTGATCTATTTAGAAACTAGAATATGCATATCCTTTGATGACTAGCCCGTCATATCCTCCATAAAATAGGAACATATCCTTAGGATGACTTAAATAATTAAGTGTGGTCTTAACTTCCATACAATGGTAGTCACCTGGGTTAGCTTGATATATTACTATCACACATAAAATTTAGGTGACATCTAGACTGATACATAGCTTAACATACATGACTGGACCAACCGCTGATGCATATTGAGTCCTTTCTATCCTCTGTTTATCCTCATGTGTTTGAGGGCACATTTTCTTAGAGATGTGAATACCATGTGACATTGGAAATATTCCCCTCTTAGATTATTCTATACTAAATCTCTTATGTATCTTGTCAATGTATACACTTTGACTTAGTCCAATAATCCTCTTGGATTTATCATGATGAATCTTGATCCCAAGAATATATGATGCTTTTCCTAAGTAACCTATAGAGAAACATGTGTTCAACCAATATTTAAAAGACCGTAAGATTGGTATTTAATTTCTAATAAGTAGTATTTCATTGGAATAAACTATTAGGAAAATGGATGAACTCCCACTAAACTACTTATATACACAAGTCTTGTATTCATTCTTTATGAAACTAAATTCTGTTATAGCTTCGTCAAATCGAATGTTCTATGACCTAGATGCTTTCTTTAATACAAAAATATATTTCTGTAACTTTTATACCTTGTTGGTATCCCTTAGAGTCACAAAACCTTCAAGTTGTGTTATATAGACATATTCCTAAATTTTCCCATTAAGGAGATCCATTTTGACATCTATCTTCCAAATATCATAGTCATGGTAAGCTGCTATGGAAAGTAGAATTATGATGGTTTTAAACATGGAAATTGATGAAAATTTATCTTTATAGTCTATGCCTTGACACTATTTAAACCCTTTCACAACCTATCATGCTTAATAGGTATTTAATTTTCTATCTATGTACTGATTCTTCTTAAATTCACATTTTCAACCAACAAGCTTTACATCCACTAGAGGATCTACCAAAATCTTAACTTGTTTTTGGTATATGGGATCCATTTTAGAATTTATAACTTCATTCCATTTGATAGATTCTATGCCACTTAATAATTTCTTATAGGTTACAAGGTAATTATTATCAACCAATAACGATTCACTATCCTCAATTACTAGAAAACCATATCATTATAGTTCTCTAAACTCTCTCATACACCTATGTAGTATGTGTGTCTCTAAAATATCCTCTTCCATGTGGTTTTATATAATCTTATCACATGTTAACTCTTATATATCACGAGACTTTAATTATCAATGTTTATCTCACTCACACTATCTCTTTTAGATAAGTGATCCCCTTTTTCTGATAGGGTTTATAGTTAATACCCCCTTAGTTCTTTAGGGAATCCTATAAAGGAACACTTTATGCCTCGAGGTGTAAGTTTGTAACTTGAAGATACCTTAACAAATGCTTCACAACCCCACACATGTAAATTTAAAATCACAGATTTATTTCTACACCAAGTTTGTATGAAATATAATTTGTCGCTTTTGTTGGAACTTGGTTTAGTATATGTGCCAGTTTCTATAATTAATATCCCTAAAAAGATAATAAAATAATTTCATGACTCATTATTGATCTCACCTTCTCTAACAAGGTTAGTTTTCTCCTTTCAGTCACACCATTACATTATGGTGTATAAGGAGATCCAAGTTTAGATAAAATCACAAACTCTCATAAGTAATCAATGAATTCTTGATTAAGATATTCTCTTCCATGATCTAAGTAAAGTTTTTTAATCTTCTTACCAAGCTATTTAAGGACATCAATATTATATTCTTTAAATCTATCAAAAAAATACGACTTATACCTCATTAATTAAAAATATTCATATCTACTAAAATAATTTGTAAAAGTTATGAAGTATGAGTTCCCAACCCCAAATTAAACTGAAAATGGCCCACAAACATCAGTATGAATTAATTCAAGAAGCTATGTGGCCCTTTTCCTTTTCTATTAAATGGAGATTTTCTCATTTTCCTTGAAAACACGCATGACATACACCGAGTGATTTTACTTCAAATGAATGTAAATATCCATCTTAGTTTAATACGACCAAGCACTTTTCATTTACATGGCCTAGACAGTGATGCCATAATTGGTTGTGGTATGAGTCATGTGAACTATTTTCATTATTGATTTCCATTACTTGGTTCATGTAATCCAACACATAATTACTGTTATTTAAATATTACTTACACTAAAAAATGGTTTCTTTAAAGAATAAGAAACACTTATTTCCACATTTGAAAATAAATCCATATGTATCTGTTTTTACATAGAAAAAATGTTTTTGGTGACTAAAGGTACATAATATCAATCTTTCAAAACCAATATTATTCTGGTCAGAAACATGAGGTGGTACTCTCTAATAGTCACAATAACAAGTTTGTCTCTATTGGATACTCATAGATTCACATCACCATGAGAAATTTTTTATAATCTACTTGGTTCCCATATTTAAATTCACATGTGAGTACCATATTCTATATCTAATACCCAATTTTTAGAAATAGATAAATTTCACTTGATAACTTACATACCTAAATCTTCCCCTTACTTATTTTATTTGGTGAAATTTTTCTTTTAGTGGACCTTCTAACCACATGAAAAACATATAGTGAATTATTCCATTACTTTCCCCCTAATCATCCTATTCTTGGAAGAGTGTTGTGAAGAATCTTTACACTTAGAGTTAGTCTTAGTGCTCTTTGCTTGACCTTTCATTTTATTCACCATAAGTATAGAAGTATTTTCACACTTCATATTCTTGTTAACTTGGTGAAGTGGTTTGAGAAGATATGGGAGAGAATTATATATGTTGTTCATATTTATATTTACAACAAAAAAAGATAAGTTCTAAGGGAGTAGTGAAAGAATGCAATCAGTGTGCATTTCTTCGGTCATCTTAAAACCTAGAACCTCTAAATTCTCAATGTTGTTAATGATTTTGACTATGAGAGGATCATCTAGTGAACCTTCTCTAAGTTTTATCATAAATATAACCTTGGATATCTCAAACGATTCCTTTATAGATCTATCTTGATAAAGATCATAGAGATACTAGAGCATTTTATATGCATCCATGTTTTCATGAAACTTCATGATTTTTCTAGACATGGATTAAAACATTAAATACTGACCATATACTGCATGATTCAAGTGTTTTTCATAGACATTGAACTCTTTATCACTCACCTACTTAGTATAAGGATCAAGGAATAATGATTCTAGCATGTAAGACTTCCATTCATGGAATACTATGACCTATAAGCATCTGAACCATTCTTGGAAGTTATTACTAGTAAGGAGATGTTATTTCTAAGAAATTGATCATAGGGATAGTGTGGTTGATTTTTTTTTCATTATTCTACCATAATATAAAAGTATATTATTTGTACATTACTTTATTATAAATTATGTGAGGCATATTTTTTTTCAATATTTATTAAGACTCCCAATATTTCATAAAGTCTCAACAAACATCACCACTGAAATTAGAATTCCCCATACTATAGAAATTATAGTGTATATGATCTATATTTTCATTTTCATAACCCGAACAAGGTCCTATTCAGTTACTCAAAAGTATTTAAGTAATAAATCTTTCCAACTGTGGGATGAAAGTTCTTAGGTGTATTGAGTGGACTCACCAATCTTGAAATCCCAAATCAGGTTTCCTCAACACATGCTTATGAGATACATAAATTTCAACAAGGGATACTCCTCTTGATGTCAACTTAGTTAAGTTAACCCAAAACCATCATTATAACTCACTGAAAAAAAGTAAGTGTTCTAACTAGGGTCATTCAAAAACTTAGTTTTATAGTTTCATTCTAAATATGATAATGGAAGGAATAATAACTTCATACTAACTTGAGGGATTTTTTTTATTATATGTAAATTTTATTATTTTATCTTTTACATGTATTGTAAATTCTAAGTATATTTTAATTAAGTTATTAATTATGTTCTGATAAAATACTTACACAAATTCCTTTTATTTTAATTCTATCTTATCATATTAATCCATTTATTTATGCGATCACTATATTTCTTCCATAAAATAAATCATACAAAATATATAAATAAAATAAATAAAACATGATATGATCATGAGATTTAACTACTGTTTTTCTATTTAGAAGTCAATAAATTAAATATAGATGTTAGGAAAAAGCACCTTTAGCTATCATGGGATTGAGTTTACAACATTCCACCCTTATCTCTTGTATCTTCTTGGTTTGGAAATTCTTCAGTTCTATCTCAAACCATCTTCATGCACCGGGGAGCTCCATCCTTACAATGATTTTACTTCACTCATAGGTGAAGAGAACTAGAAAAGGGTTATTTAAATAAAAGAAACCATGGGTACAGAGGCCAATGCATAATAAGGAGGGAGATATGAATCACATGTCATCAATTTAATTTAATAAAATAATTGAAAAAACTAATGCAATAATTACATTAAAATAATCCATACAAATACACTAGTCGGTCTAATCTTATGATCATCCACTAGTACAATGAATATAAATTTAAAATAATTAGCTAGCATTAATTTTGATTTGTTATTTTATTAATATAAACAAGCATGAATTAACTTTATTAATTATATAATTAATCAATTAATTAAATTTATCTTATTCTTTACCTAATCTATCCTATAGATACTCATCCACTATGATATTAAATAAATTAGTTTTATTTAAAATTTAATAAAACAAGCACAAAAATCGTACTTGGAATCAACTCAATGAGTGCCTATTCAAACTATATAGCTTGTATAGAGATCATATACAGTCTACTCACATGTCAATTAGCATACACATTTTATCACATAATTACATAGCATGTACAATTCAATTAAGTGAAACACATAATAAATTTTAATTAACATCGCATATAATAATTTAATGTACATAAATTAGCCGATGTATTAGGACTATACATGGTATGTAGTTTAGAAATTCACACAAAAATTAATTAATGATTTAATATATATATATATATATATATATAAAACCTATCACATAGTCTGTATGAGTAAATAAATGACTCATAAAATACATTCTGCAAAGATTTAAAGGAGTAATAAATTAAATTTTAATTTTATATGAAAATAGGTTGGATATATGGTGTGTATATCTAGCTACACAACATGTATTATTATTTTTATATGTCCATGATATACGCCTAAGCACTCAACATGTATTACTGTATGAAATTTTGTGGGGTACACGATGTGTAAAGCTGGTGCACACCATGTAAACCGCTTGTTACATGACTTTTAGTCCCCATATTGTGTAATGTATGCATGAAAAGACTTGGACCCTTGTTTTCATCCATGAAAACACATGGATTAAATGATGTATAGGAGAGTTTTATGATGTGTAGTCTAACGATCCATGTATCGGCCCAGTCGGGTCAACATGGAGTGTGCATTTAATGTATTATGTGTATATTTAATGCATAATGATTTGAATTAATTATTGATTCATCTTGATGTATTAAACATCGATATATAATGTATACATGCAGGATAATTTCCGTGTACTCTCATGTTATCTTTATAGAATTTCCAATACCTTTGGATGGGTTCTTCGAACATTATTCATTAATATTTAATTATATTTGGATTAAATGAGTGAGAAAAATTAGGTGGAAAAAGAGTTCTTGGTAATCATATTATAAGAATGAATTAATTGAAATAAAAAATATCATTAAATTCATAAAATATTAATAACAAATAAATAATTATAAATTGAACATAAACACTTAGATACCACTTGATGGTTCCAAATGTAACTGAAGAACCTATTAGGTCTAAGGCTAACTCAACTTTTTCTAGATTCAACGTGTCATGACCCGTCCCCCGGGGCCTATGCCATGACTACCCCAAGCCCGCCTTCCTCAGGCCAGGGGCTGGTGACTAGCAACAAAGGCGTAATTCCCTAGAACTGGGAAGACATTGCCTTTATAACTAGTAAACACACAACCACGCACACAACAAGATATGAACACAAGTAAATTGGAAAGTAAACAGAGTGAGTATAGTAAGTAAAATAGGCCATAATACAAGCCCAACTAGAAAGTACAAGGAAAACTGAAAAGTACAAGATGAATGATAGGTGAAAAGAAACTCCTAGATTTTCCACCTCGATTCCTACTTGAAGGGTAGGTACAAATCGCCTCCTCATCACTCCACATCCACCCATCTCCTCTACAAACTGACACGCCCTATGGTCCACCTCCGAGCATCATCCAGTCCTGGTACCCTCATCCTCAGTCAGCGCTGTTCATCGTCTGCATTCAACACAACAAGGTGCGGGCATATCTCGTGCATGGGTGAGTATAACGATACTCATTAGGGACTCCGAGATCCTCAAGGTCTCTCAAAATCTACCAAGGATAAACCAAAAAGTATGAAATCAACAGATAACCCTACTTGGGTATATTCCCATACATATACCTAAGTTATCAAGTAATCCATCTCAATCATGAGGAAACATAGAGGTATTGACTTAGATCACACCAGATATATATTTAGGTATGGTAGTAGAGATGATTAGTTATAAATACCAAACCATCTTATTCCGTTAAGAGGCTCTGCTGCTGACCTGCATAGAATCGCTAGGAGCTGACCGACACTGGATCGCTAGGAGCTGACCCACATAGGATCACTAGAGCTGACCCACATAGGATCTCTAGGAGATGACCCACATAGGGTTTCTAGGAGCTGACCCACACAGGATCACTGGAGCTGACCCACCCATGATCTCTAGGAGCTGACCCACACAGGATCACTAGAGTTGACCCACACAGGATCGCAAGGAGATGACCCACACAGGATTTTAGAGATGAGCCATAGAGGATCACTAGGAGCTCACCCACACAGGATCGCTAGAGCTAACCCACACAATATCTCTAGGTGCTGACCCACACATGATCACTGGAGATGACCCACACAGGATCTCTAAGAGCACTCTTCTTGTCAAAGCCAGCAACTGGGTTTTAGCATTAGGCTTGCTCGTCTCTGGGAGATTCTGCTCCCCAAGCCACTGGTCGATTATCTAACTACCATGATGTTCCACGAAGAAGTATATCAAATGTTCATCACGTCATAGGGGTCTCAATGAAATAGACGGTGTGTCAATCAGACGACTGGTCTGTGAGTTATTAGCCTTTTAGTCCCGAGGCCCCTGTTGGATTCGTGCCCGATCCAACCCGACCGTTTCCCAACTTTGTCCAAAACTCTAGTGGTGTAAAGAAAAGGGACCGTTTCACTCCAAGGTTTCTGGTGCCACTGTCAGTTCGTCAAATTGATGTCCGATGCCAAAGTTATGGCCCAAGTAAAGTATAGGTTCGTATCAGGTCCAGGTCTGGTTCGACCCGGTCAGACTGACCTGCTGGGTCTGGCTCAACCCACACTGGGTGGCCTGACCTGCTGGTTTCGGCCCGGCCCGCTGGGTGGCTCAGCCTGGGTAGCGGCTCACGAGGGGCCGCGGGGGTCACGGAGGCCACGAGGGGGCTATGGTGGGCCACCAGAGGCCGCGGTGACGCGGCTGGCCATAGGGCAACTCAACAAGGCTTTGAGGCGGCTTGGCCTAAGCGGCGCGGCGAGGCCGCGATGGCTGTTCAGTTGGGGCGGCATGGCGAGGCCACAGAGGCGATTTAGCTGGGGCGGCACGGTGAGGCCATGACGGCAGTTCGTCCGGGGTGGCACGGTGAAGCCACGATGACGGTGGTCGCGGAGCGGCGCCGTTGCGCCATCGCCTTCGTCGCGGACAATGGTGGTGCCGACCACCATTCTCGTGCCCCTTCATGGTTGGTCACCATCCTCATCCATCACTAAGAACACCACAATTCATCACAAGAATTACAGAGAAGACGATCCATGTTAGTTTGGCCCGCACTCTCCAAATTAGAGCGGTAGCAAGTGGCTCAACAAGAATAAGAGTACCAAGAATTGGTAAAGAAAAAATAATAATCAAACACACTCCCTACAATCCTCATCAATCACTATTCCCAATCTCACAAAACAATTAGAAGGGAAGACCATGGAAAGTGATAATCATATTTTAGTAAACCCCTACCTCGTTCGTTTATTGTCTTCGATGAGGAGGGAACGACGGTCATCAAAGACGTCCTATGTTGGAGGTTGTCCCAAGGAAGAAGTCATGGTCGGCATTCTTCATCAGAGGAGAATTCTTTGTTGGAGAAGCATAATCCTCCCAATATCTATCCTCTCCCAATTACACCAAATTTGCAAAGTAGCCAAAATGTGATATGTTTTACCCAATTTAATTGTTGGAATAATTTAAAATTGGGTTAATTAATCACATAGGTTGGTATAATTAAGTGGGGGAGGGTTGACACAATTAAATGGGGAGCTCAAGAGGTTTTACCCCTCTTAATAGGGAGTTCAAGAGGTTTCAAGCCTCGGGTGGTCCCCACCACTATAACCTCTCATGGGAGGTTAGTTCAAGTGGTCTCCACCACCATAACCTCTCATGGGAGGGTTTAGTTCAGGTGGTCCCCACTTGTGAAAAAAAACAACAAGGGTGGTTTCAAAATAAAATAAAAATAAAATGTCACACCATTTTAATTTATTTCATTCCTTCATAAAAAACCCAAAAATTATCTTTCACCCTCGACCAACTGCCATCGAGGTGAGTGTCTCCTTAAGAGAATACCTATTCTGCGAGTTCAACAGTGTCCTTGGATTTCAATTTTGAGCACCGGTTCTAAAGTTAGAAAACATGCTCGCACGTTTACTAAATTTACCCAAAATAAAGTTTAGAAATTTATTCCGGGCATTTCAGGCCTCAGAATCATGCACCGTAAAATTTTGCAGACTCTTGAAATTCCCATTTAATTAAAAAAAATTTACATGGAAATTATGGGTCTTTACATTCTCCCCACCTCAGGGCTTTACATCCCTGTAATCCACATCACAAAACTAGGGAAAAAAATGGGGGTATTGAGCATGCATCTGAGCCTCCCACTCCCAAGTGCTCTCCTGGAGGTTCTCGTGCTTCCAACGAGCGCGCACCAGAGGTATCGATTGCCCACGAAGGACCCTCTCTTGTCGATCATCAATCTCAACTAGAACCTCCGTAAAATTATCCCCATTGTCGATGTCCAGCTCACTGTGATCGATGACGTGGGAAGGGTCATGCACGTATCTCCTCAGATAGGATACGTGGAAGATGTCATGCACTCGGTGCAACTGAGGTGGAAGAGCTAAGTGGTAAGCCACCTCGCCAACTCTGCTGAGGATTTGAAAAGGTCTGATGAACCTCAAAGACAACTTTCTACCTCATCCAAATCTCCACAAACCTTGTTGAGGTGAGACCCATAGAAAGATGTGTTCGCCATCCTAGAACTCCAGAGGTCTCCGTCTCCTGTCAGCATACGACTTATGCCTGCTTTGTGAAGTCTTGATCCTCTCCTAGATGATTTGCACTTTCTCTGTGGTAGCCCATACCATCTTAGGTCCCATGAGTGCTGACTCCCCTTGGTCAGTCCAGCACAAAAGTGATCTATAAGGTCTCCCGTACAACGCCTCAAAAGGTGCCATCCCAATGGTGGAGTGATAGCTGTTGTTTTACGCAAACTCCATCAAAGGAAATTGATCCTCCCAGCTATGACTGAAGTCAAGGACACAAGCACACAACATGTCCTAGAGGGTCTGAATGGTCCGCTCAGTCTGACCATCCTTCTGAGGATGGAAGGCGGTGCTCAAACAAAGCTACGTCCCAAAAGCCTCCGGCAACCCCTTCCATAGACGAGAAGTAAAATGTGCATCACAATCGGAGAAAATCGTCGAGGGTACTACATGTATCCATACAATATCTTGCACATAGAGGTTTCCCAATCTCTCTACTAAACCCTGCTCTCTGATCTGTAGAAAGTGGGCCGACTTGGTGAGTCGGTCGACGATCACCCAAATCGAGTCATGACCCCTGTATGTACATGAAAGTCCTATCACAAAGTCCATGGATATCCCATACCACTTCCACTCTGGGACCTCCAAAGGCTGAACCAAGCCTACTGGTACCTAATTCTCTGCCTTCACTTACTGACAAGTGAGGCACCAAGAGACAAACTATGCAACTTCTTTCTTCATTCCCAGTCACCAGTGCTTTCATCAGAGATCCTGGTACATCTTCACCACTCCTAGATGTACCACTAGAGGGGATGTGTTGAAATCCCTCAACACTTCCTCATAAAGTGACACTGGTACCATGGTACGTCCTCTGAAGAGGATGACGTGCTACCCACCTTCAGAAAGTCCATCAGGTGCCTGTCCTATGGATATCTGAGCACGTCTTGCCTCTCAGTCAGTGTCTCCACGCTGCACCTCCCTGACTCGCTGAAGAAGTGGGGGAGTGACTGTAAGAGACTGAAGGAAAGATTCTCCATCACGTTCCACAAAGGATATCTGCAAATCGGCCAGCTGCTTCATCACATCATCTAGAAGCTGTATACCGGACCTCCTTCTGAGTGCATCTGCTACAAATTTTCCCTTCCCAGGAGTATAGACTATCTCGAAGTCATAGTCCTGTAGGAACTCAAGCCAACATTGCTATCTCAGGTTCAGGTCCTTCTAAGATAAGATATACCTGAGACTCTTGTGATCAGAGTACATTGTAAAACATTTTCCCATCAGATAGTGCCGCCACATCTTGAAGGAGAAGACCACTGATGCTAACTTCAGGTCATGGGTAGCGTAGTTCTTCTCATATTGTCTCAGCTTTCGAGAACCATATGCGATAACTACTCACTCCTACATAAATACACATCTGAGTCTGGTCCCTGATGTGTCGTAGTATACTACGTACCCCACGCCTTCCTCTGGAAGCCTCAAGATGGGGGCACTAGTTAGCCTCTGCCTCAGCTCCTGAAAAATCTGCTAGCATCTCTCTGACCACACAAAGGGTTGCCCCTTCTTCATCAATACTGATAATGGTGCCACAACTCTGGAGAAATATGGTACAAATATCTGGTAGTATTCTTCCAAATCCAGGAAACTCCATACCTCCATCACACTCCTGGGTGGATCCCAAGCAAGTACCACCTCAATCTTTGCTAGATCCACTGTAACTCCAGCCTCCGATATGACATGTCCTAGAAAGTAAACCTCTCGAATCCAGAACTGGAACTTCGAGAGCTTACCATAAAGCTGATGCTCTTGGAGTGTGTCCAGTACTACCTGTAAATGATAGGCATTCTCCTCCTTAGTAGCCGAGTATATTAGAATGTCATCGATGAAGACTACTACAAAGCGATCAAGGTATGGCTGAAAGATCCTGTTCATGAGTCCCATGAACACTGATGGAGCATTGGTTACACCGAATGGCATAACCAAGAACTCATAATGGCCGTACCGACACCTGAAGGCAGTCTTCTTCACATCCTCATCTCGTACTCTGAGCTAGTGATTGCCTGATCTGAGGTCTATCTTTGAGAACTACCGTGCTCCCTTAAGCTGATCAAAGAGGTCAGCAATCCTCGTGAGTGGGTACATGTTCTTAAAAGTCACCTGGTTCATGCACCGATAGTCAACACACAGCCTCAAGATCCCTTCCGTCTTCTTGGAGAACAAAATCGGGACTACCCAAGGTGAAGCACTGGTCCAGATGAATCCCTTCCCTTGTAAGTCCTCTAGCTATACCTGCAGCTCACGAAGCTCTGCAGGAGACATCCGATACGCTGGTGTAGATATTGGTGCCGTCCCGGGGTACAAGTCAATGTAAAAGTCCACCCCTCTACATGGAGGTAGACCCAAGATATCATCAGGGAAAACATTCACATACTAGTCCACCACTACAGGATAGTTCATACTCTCCACATCAACCGTTCCGAGGGTAAGGCTAGCCAACTGATGAGTGATCAGCTGCACCCTCCTCCGGGTAAGTCCATACTGCACTGCAAAGGCTCCATTCTCACCGGTGACGGTAAACCTGGTCCCATTAGTGCAGACACACCGCACTTTGCGCCTAATACAGTCAATCTGAGCATGGACTGTAGATAACCAGTCCATACCCAAGATGACGTCGTAAGGCCTCGACACTGCTACTAGGAGATCCCAGCCGAAGCTCTAACCTCCTAGAGTAAGATCACACTGCTGACACTAGTGCGTAATCATTGAATCCGCTCTTGTAGGAGTCTCTAGCCATAAGGATCGATCCAACTACTCTGTCGTAATCTCCGAGCTCCGAACGAGGGCAGTTGTAATAAAATAATGACTGGCACCTATGTCTATTAGAACTGAAAATAAGGCGGAGTAGACACTGATCATACCTTGTATCATCTGCGAAGCGCCATGATCATAAGACTCAACTGCCTGGAGCTGAGCTCCCCCCTATCCACCTACTACCTGCGGTCGGGGTGCACCTCCTTGTGGTGGTGGCAGCAACATCTTGAATCCTCTCCCACCGCCAGCTGCATGACCAGATCCTCTGCCATGTCCGCCTTCTCCCTGCGGACCTCCTCAGTCGAACCTCTTTCTCTGCCTGGACGGTCCCTTGACCTTCTTCAGATCATCCGTACGGTGGGTCAGACAGTCACGGGCCATGTGAACCAACCCGCCGCATGTGTAACACTGCCCGCTCCTAGTATGACTGGCTCTTTCTCGGGTGCCCCACACAATCGATCCTGAGTCATGCGGTCGTCCACATATAGGTCTCGTCCTCTTAGACCTCTACGACATATATCTACTTCCTGCTATAGAAGACTCCACTACATGATGATTGGTGGTGGGTCTCACTGTTGGTGACTGCTCAACAAGGAAACTCTCCACTAATAGGGCGCGCTCTAACACCCCCGCTTGCTTCGGGATGATGAGTGAGATCATTGAAGCCCTGATCTCTCGCCTGAGCCCCTGATCGAAGGTCCGAGACCTGAATAATGGGTCCCACAACATATCTGTGGAGTAGTGTGAGAGGTCAATAAACCACACTGAATACTGATCTACAGTCATGCTGCCCTGCTGTAGATGAAGAAACTCCTGTATGCGCACTGTGCGAAGAGTCGTTGGGACAAACTTTGCCCGAAACAAGCTCTTGAAGTATTCCCAGAGAAGCGTCACCTCATCGTGAACCTGGAGCATCAAGCTCCACCATCTACCCGCTGATACCTGTAGAAGGCTGGCGGCAAGGATCACCATGAGATCGGCTGGTGTTCTTACCAATCAGAAGACTCTCACTACAACCTCCAACCAATTCTCAACTGCCTGTGGGTACATATCTCCCCTGAACCTGGGTGGACTCTGGCACTTGAACTCGTTCAATACGCTCAAGAGGCATGCACCATCTGATGCTGGGGCTGGTGGCATCGGTGGCCCAACGGGTAATGGTACTGGTGGTGCCTCCGCTGGTGCCTTTACTAGAAAAGGGCCCTACACTGAGGCCTCATCGCTCAGTGGGCTATCAGTGTGTGATACTCTTGGAACCCTAGCTGGCTGTCTGCATGGAGGAATCCTGAAAAGAAACAAGTGCGCCACGGTCAATAAGTTGTACCTGGTGAGATGACTTAAGAGAACACAAAGAAAGCTCTTGAAAAAACACTCACAATCAATGTTTTTGTGCACTGAGTTGGAAATCAGAAGTCAGAGTCCTGGTGTATGGATACGTCAGCCACCACACCAACACTAGATTTCCTAAACTAATAACCACACTCACTACACTTAACAATATTTCCGTTAAAAAGAAAGATCAGAGTCCTATGTTCTACAGTATAACCGATCCCTCTGATACCAATTTGTCACGACTCGTCCCTTGGGACCTATGCCATGACTACCCCAAGACCACCTTCCTTAGGACAGAGGCTGGAGACTAGAACCAAAGGAATAATTCCCTAGAACTGGGAAGACATTTCCTTTATAACCTATAAACACACAACCAAGCACACAACAAGATACGAACTCAAGTAAACTGAAAAGTAACCATAGTGAGTAGAGTAAGTAAAAGGGGCCAGAATACAAGCCCAACTGGAAAGTACAAGGAAAAATAAAAAGTACAAGATGACTAATAGGTGAAAGTAGATCCTAAATCATCCAACTCAATTATTAATTGAAGGGTAGGTACAGATTGCCTCCTCAACACTCCACGTCCACCCATCTCCTTTGTGAACCGACACGCCATATGGTCCACCTCCGAGAAACGTCCTATCCTAGTACCCTCGTCCTCAGTCAGTGCTGTCTGTTGTCTGCATCCAACACAACAAGGTGCGGGCATATCCCATGAAGGGGTGAGTATAAAGATTCTCAGTAGGGACCCCAAGACCCTCAAGGTCTCTCAAAATCCACCAAGGATAAACCACAAAGTATTAAATCAACAGATAACCCTACTTAGGTATATGCCCACACATATACCTAAGTTATCAAGTAATCCAGCTCAATCATGAGGAAACACAGAGGTATTGACTCAACTCACACCAAGTATATCTTTAGGTACGATAGTAGAGATGATTAGTAATAAATACCAAATCATCTTATTCCATTAAGAGGCTCTGCTGTTGACCTGCACAGAATCTCTAGGAGCGGACCCACACAAAATTGCAAGGAGATGACCCACATAGGATCACTAGAGCTGACCCACACATGATCACTTGGAGCTGACCCACACAGGATCTCTAGGAGCTGACCCACACAGGATCGCTGGAGCTGACCCACACATGATTTCTAGGAGCTGACCCACACAAGATCGCTAGAGCTGACCCACACATGATCATTAAGAGCTGACCCACACAGGATCACTGGAGATGACCCACACATGATCTCTAGGAGCACTCTTCTCATCACAGCCAGCTACTGGGTTTTCGTACTAGGCTTTCTCATCTCCGGGAGAGTCTGCTCCCCAAACCACTAGTCAATTCTCCAACTGTCATGATGTCCCACAAAGAAGTATCTCAAAGGTTCACCACATCATATGGGTCTCAATGCAATAGAAGGTGCATAAATCAGACGCCCGGTCTATGAGTTATTAGCCCTTTAGTCCCGGGGGCCCGGTTGGATTCATGACCGATCCAACCCGACCATTTCCCAATTTTATCCAAAACTCCAGTGGGGAAAACCAAAGGGACCGTCTTGCTCCAAGGTTTCTGGTGCCACTGATGGTTCTTCAAACAGATGTCTGATTCCAAAGTTATGGACCAAGTGAAGTATAGGTTCATATCAGGTCCGGGTCTAGTCCGACCCGGTCCGTCCCGCCCTAGGTCGACCTAGTTCGGGTTGACCCAGCCCGCGTTGGGCGGCTCGGCCTGGCGGCCCGACCTGGACAGCGGCCCGCGAGGGGCCGCGGGGGTCGCGGAAGCCGCAAGGGCACAAAGGCCACGAGGGGGCCGCAGTGGACCGCTAAACGCCGAGACGATGCGACTTGCCACGGGGTGGATCAGTGAGGCTGCGAAGTGGCTCGACCTGGGTGGTGCAGCGAGGCCGTGATGGTGGTTCGGCCGGGGCAGTGCAACAAGGCTGCTACGGTGGTTCAGCCAGGGTGGCGCGGTGAGGTCGCGATGGCGGTTCGGCCGGGGCGGCGCGACGAAGCCTCGGAGGCGGCAGTCGTGGCGTGGCACCGTTACACTGTCACCTTCGCCATGACCGACGATGGTGCCGGCCGCCGCTCTCGTGCCCCTTCGTGGTTGGTCACTGTCCTCCTCCGTCGCAAAGAACACCACAATTCATCACAAGAATTATGGAGAGGACGAGCCATGTTAGTTTAGCCCACACTCTCCGCATTAGAGCGGTGGAAAGTGGCTCAAAAAGAACAAGAGTTATCAATAATGGTTAAAGAAAAATAATAATCAAACACCCCTCCCTACAATCCTCATCAATCACTATTCCCAATCCTGCAAAATAATTAGAAGGGGAGAACATGGAAAGTGATAATCATATTGTAGTAAACCCCTAACTCATTCATTTATTGTTGTCGATGAGGAGGGAACGACAGTCTTCGAAGACGACCTACGTTGGAGGTTGTCCCAAGGAAGAAGTTGAGGTCGGCGTTCTTCTTTGGAGGAGCGTTCTTCGTTGGAGAAGCGTAATCCTCCCAATATTTATCCTCTCCCAATTCCACCAAATTTGAAAAGTAGCCAAAATGTGATATGTCTTCCCCAATTTAATTGTTGGCACAATTTCAAATTGGGTTAATTAATCACATAGGTTTTTATAATTAAGTGGGGGAGGGTTGGTACAATTAAATGGGGAGAACAAGAGGTTTCTACCCAATTAATAGGGAGTTCAAGAGGTTTTAAGCCTCGAGTGGTCCCCAATACCATAACCTCTCATGGGAGGTGAGTTCAAGTGGTCCACAGCACCATAAAATCTCATGGGAGGTTTTAGATTAGGTGGTCCCCACCTATGAAAAAAAACCACATGGGTGGTTTCAAAATAAAATAAAAATAAAATATCACACCATTTTATTTTATTTCATTCCTTCACGAAAAACCCAAAAATTATCTTTCACCCTCGACCAACTGGCGTCGTGGTGAACGTCTCCTTAAGCGAATACCGGCGCTGCGAGTTCAACAATGTCCTCAAATTTCAATTCCGAGCATCGGTTCAAAATTTAGAAAAACCCACTCGCACGTTTACTAAATGTACCCGATTAAAGTTCAGAAATTCATTTCGGGTATTCCGGGCCTTGGAATCACGCGCCGTAAATTTTTGCGAACTCGTAAAATTCCCATTTAATTAAAAAAAATTTACAAGGAAATTCTATGTCTTTAAACAATGGATCATTTACAATGTACATGATGTGAATTCCACGACTAATGAAATTTTTTATAATGAATATTGAAAAATAATTTTTACAGAACCAAGACTGAGGAGATTTCATGTTAATTTATAATTAATTTAAAATAGAAGAAGAAATATTACCTTAGTCTTGAGATATTTATTCATTTATGGTTTTGATTGATTTAAACTGATCTATGTATCATTATTTCATTGTTAGTACCCAAAGAGTATATCCTCTAATGGTGATCCACATGGGGTCTTTCAATCACTGAACAACACCAATAAACTATCAGGTGCTAGCATAAGTGATTGATCATCTTGTGTTGTTCACCTTGATCGCTTCACATTCCTTTGAACTTGAAGAAAATTTTCTTTTATTCTTATCTTTCTTTAGAGGAATAGAATATAATGGACTAACTGACTGAAAGTTATTTTTTATTGATTTCAAGAAGGTACAAGGCACTAAACCTTCAAGGAGGTTGAAAGTTGTGTAGACTAAGGGCATCTACTTGCATTATAATCTTACACTAAACGGGAAGAGAGTCTAAACTAGCATAAATCATAAACTCCTCATCCTACCTACCCATACTAGCCAGTGAGTCTGCCATGAAGTTAGCCTCCCTCAAACTATGATGGACCATCCGTCCTTGATTGGTCTCACCCTTGCATCTGCGAATAAGATAAGTCAACTCCCAAGGTATTTCATGAAAACCTTGTAAATCCCTGACAAGGACTTATGAGTCAGATTCAATCTCAGCTACCTTAAATCCCCGCCTCTTGCAAACCATCAAGCCGGAGAGAAGGTCCCACACTTTTGCACCCAATGAGTTTCCACGTACATAAAAAGAGCTGAAGCCAAGATGGATCGAGCCCCATGAGTCCCAGATAACCCCACCACCCCTCATTCCCCCCTCCATGATAGAAACGTCCATATTCAGCTTCATCCCACTGCTGGGAGGCTGCCATCTAACCCAATGGATGCTTGCCCTGTTCGAGGTGCATGACCGATTGATGATGTTGTAGATAGTAACTAAAGCCATACCCCCTTCACTAATGGATCTAGCTTGGCGATGAGTGATCTTAACCGCATCTGTATGAATAAAAGTGAGCAACTAGATCCTAGATGAACGGTGTTACGAGCCTCCCATATGGTCCAATATATGGACATAAAGATGATAGCCCGAGCAGTACACTCCATGACCCTGCTCTCGAATCTGTTAAACCACGCATACAAGAATCCCATGTAAGGTCATAGAGTTTCTATCCATGTTTGGATGGGGGATGAATAAGGACCATAGGTAAGTGGCCTAGTGAATCTTGAAAAAAATGGATCGTTGACTCCACCTTTGGGTTCACACGATAGTAGCAGCGAGATTCCATGGAGATGCCCTTTTTTTGAATGTTCTCTTTAGTTGGTATGGCCTTATTTATGATATGAAAAACAAAAAAACTCATTCTCATAGGAATCTAATTGCACCATACCTTTGGCACCCACACATCTGAAGTCGCCCCTTTACAGAGGATCCTCCTTTAATCTTATTTGTTGAACCTACCCGTACTCGATCCGGTGAAGCAGCATTTGTATGGTTATTCACCCATGACAATAATTTTGAAGATAATCCTCTAGATAGGATTCAGAGCTGCTTGGATGAAGTCGTACTGAGCAGTTGCTTCACTAAAAGTAGTGTCCAGATTGGGACTGCCTAGGTAAGCCAGTTTTCCCCCAGACTAGTTGGCTTCCCAAAAGTTAACATCTCCTTTTCCAATAAACCACCACGTGTAACCACACTGAACCTCGATATGAGAAAACATACAACATGCCAAACCGGAAGCACCATGATAACCTGGAACTTCCCATTGAGAGTCGTAGCACGCCTTAACAAAACTTTCCCATAGAGACTCCCTAATAATAATCTCTAAATCTAACCTACCTTGCATGCCCATGATGGTTTCATTAATATCCCGAATGCCAACGCCCCCTTCAGTGTCTGGTTTAGCCAAGCACTGCCAAGAGTCCCAGTGACTACGCCCAACCTGCATTGCATCCCACAAGAAAGCATTGAGAATTCTTTCCATTCTCTCAACCATGCCTTTCGAGGGTTTAATGATGGAGACAATATGAATCAGGATAGATGTTGAGATGCTATTGATAAGCATAACCTACCCAATAAATGAAAACAACTTGTTATTCTAACTGCAGATCCTTCCCAACAGCCAATCTAGGATATTCTCGAAGTGTTTCTTCTTGATGCGACCGCATGAAACCAGAACACCAAGATAAAGGATATTTAACTGCTTCTGGTGACAACCAAGTATTTCTTGGATACCTCTACACCTCCTACCTGGGAATTTGTCTAAAATAAACACATGACATTTTGAGGGGTTGATACACTATCCACTCAAGAGACTGTACTTAGAAAAAATCTCCATAAGGTGAAGCAGTGACCTGCGCCTTCCATTAATGAAAATCAGCACATCATCAGAAAACATAATATGAGAAACACTCTCCATACCCTACCTACCACAGAAAGGTTTCATCTTTCCATCCTCCAAAATGCGATTCAGGTTTTGTGACAGAGCATCCTAGGCCAAGATAAAAAGGTTTGGGGACAGTAGATCCCCTTGGAGGACTCCCTGAACCGATTTAAAGTAACCAAAGCACTTCCCCATTAAAGATAAAGACAACCAAGGAGAGGAATAACACCTGAAACAGAGGTCACAAAACCTCTCTTGGAACCCAAACCTCCTCATAACATGAATTATGAAACTCCCACTACCACAAAACTGGGCAAGGCCAGCGCCACCCCTTTATCAGCGCTAACGAGAAAGCACTGGGGGGGGGGGGGGGGGCTTTATCAGCACTCAAAAAAATCACTGATAAATGGTGCCTTTATCAGAGCTAAAAAAAGCGCTAATAAAAGTACCCCTTTATCAGCGCTGATAAGGGCCCCCCCTTTATCAGCGCTTTTTTTAGCGCTGATAAAGGGACCCCCTTTATCAGTGCTTGTTTAGTAGCACTGATAAAGAGGGGGCCTTTATCAGCGCTTTTTTTAAAAGCGCTGATAAAGGGTCGACTTCAAAAAAAAATTAATTTTTTTTAATATATAAATATAGTTACATAGTTATATTGATATAAATATAATATATAATTTTTAAATATATTTTAGATAAGTATAAATGTACATTTACACTTATTATACTTAATATATATAATATTTAGTGAAAATGGATTCTTAAAAAATTTAAAAAATATTTTTAATTAATAATTTTATAATTATTATGGAGTAATAGTCATTTAATAACAATTTTAAGACTAAAAAAATAAAAAAAATTAAAAAATATTCAAAATATGTTGAAAATGCAACTCGAACTTCAAACAACCATAACTTTTGATCCGGGTGTCCGTTTGAGCTCTACCACATATCAAATCGAAGCCTGCGACAAGATCTACGTCGATGTGACTGGGGGGGGGACCCTGGTCAAGCGTTTTTAGAGGCTAAAAGAGGCCCAGAAGGCCTCAAAAACTGAGTTTTTAGTCGGGGTACCTAGATTTTTTAATATTTTGTGGTTTTTTAGCCTCGTTTAGGGGGGTATTATTGGCTTTTTTTGGTGGGGACTGAATTTATTCCAAGGTATTACATTCATATTGATATTATTTCTTTGAAATTTCATCCCTTTTTATAATAAATTTCTATTTATAATCAAATATATAACTATATGTACATATTTTTAATATATTCACACCTAGAAATTAAATTTTTTAAATAAATAATTAAACATATTTACATATAAAATATATTAGCTTTATCTAAATAATAACTAATATCCATTTTATTTAAAATACTAATATATGAATATTTATATAAATACTATATATTAATATAACTATACATATATTAATATAAATATATATATATATTAATATAACTATATGTATATATTAATATAACTATACATATATATTAATATAACTATATATATATATTAATATAACTATATATATATATATTAATATAACTATATATATTAATATAAATATATATTACTATACGAATAAATATAACTAAATATATATATAAATAAATATATATATCATGAATAAGAGAAAAAATCAATATAGGGTCGTGGTAAAGGCTTTAGGTGCGCAGGGGGGAGGTCTCGAGATCAAATCCGGGTGGAGGCACGGGTGCGCGCGCAAGGTTGATTTAAAGGGCTAGCACTGATAAAGGGTGTAGGCGGTGCGGGCGGGCGCTGGAGGTGCGGGAAATCGCTGATAAAGGGGGGCTCAAGCCCTGTAAAAATCCACCCCTGAGATTGGTAGTATTTTTTTTTAATTTTTTTTTAATTTTTTTTATTTTTATCAGGGCTAAAAAAAGCGCTGATAAAAGTGGTCTTTTATCAGCGCTAAAAAGAAAGCACTGAAAAAAGACCCTTTTATCAGCGCTTCGTTTTAGCACTGATAAAAGACCCCTTTTATCAGCACTTTTTTAGCGCTGATAAAATGGGTCTTTATCAGCGCTTTTTGGAGCGCTGATAAAGGGGACCCCCCCTTTATCTTCGCCGGCATTAAGAGCGCTTTTTATAGTGCTGTTAATGGCCATTTTTAGCGCTGATAAAAGCCATATTTTTAGTAGTGTCCATTCAAAATTGTTGTTAGCCTTGTTCATATCAACTTGGAAGATGACATTGGATCCCACTGAACGCATGTGGAGGTCATTCACAAGTTTGCTAGCAATGCCAACCGCCCCTTGGATGCTTCAACCTTAGATAAACCCATGTTGTTCCATGTAAACTAACTTTGGGATGAACCCACTTAGCCTTCTTGAAATAACCATGGACAAAATCTTATAGGAGACATTGTAGAGGCAAATAAGCTGGTATTGATTAATGAGGGTTGGATTCTTGATCTTTGGTATAAGGACTACCCTCGAGGAGAAAGTGCACCTATTAAGAGCCACATCACCAAAGAAATCTTGCAATGCTTCCACCACATAATGACCAACCACATCCAAATTCCATGTAATAAAATAATAATATTATTTTACTTTATGGTGTGTGCTAACTCACACAATGATAAATATTCATTTTACAATCTGGTAAATAAATATTCATCATCAGAAAAAATCACACCCGATTATCCTCTTCAACATTTATTGAATTATAAAATAAATAATTAAATAATAATTATTCATTCATCTAATAAATAAATATTCTATTCACATTCTAGTGAATAAATATTTATTTAATATTCATGTAAATAGATAAATTATTTATTTAATAAATAAAAAATTATTTATTATGGTGTGAATATCAAGATAAAAATAAATATTATATATTCACATAATTAAATAATCAACTTGTAAACAAATATTTATTTAATATTTTTGATAATTTAATAAATTTTGAATAAATACCACTTCTCAGTATGAGGGATAATATTTATTTGAATTGTTAAATATAAATAATATTTAACTGAGATAAAAGGAAACACCTTGTGTGTGAACCTCTAGGAATATTTATTAGTGGAATTATGAGAGCTTTTCTATATTCCAAGATTACTATCTAGTAATGGGTTAAGGAACCCACATAGGATAAATATTTGTCACAAAAAAACAACATACAGACACCTGCCATGTAATATAATCCCTTTATCATGATATCCTATCAAGAAGGATGAACACCTATGTGATCAACCTAAATGCTTGATACATCATTATTTGAATACCTAAAATGAACTAACATATACACCATGGAAATGAAATTTAATGTGACAATTACATCTCAACCAAAGGGCCGAGATATCAACTTCCATAATGATCGAAGGGACAAGTCCTTCCTTGACTTATCCATTAATGTAATATCATGTGTGATGCACCCAATGTACCCTACGTTCTATGAAAATATGAAATCAAAATTTTGGTTTGTACATAAAAGTATGTGAGTCATGAAATTCATTAATAATAATCATAAATTATAAGGATCATCACACATGCTCATAGATAGATAATTCTAATGACATGAAAACATGTTGAATTCCTACTGGTGGTTTTGTTATCATAATCTCCCATATTAGAGGTTACCAAGAATAAACTTCATGAGATAAAGTCTCATATTCTTATGAGTACTCACACATGAAAATCAATATACTATGTGTCCCATAATATAATTTTATTCGACCATAGATTTTTGGTTTATGAATATCATCATGTAATTTCAAGGTTATCATCATAGAGGGGGAACTGCTATGACCTTTTTCAATGTGATATATACTCCAAGGAATTATTACATTAAATTCCTGTAGAATAATGAATGATAGGTAATAATTTATTTAATTAATATTCACCACTTTGAATATATATGAAATATAAATCACAAACATTTGGTTCTTGGACACCAAATCCAACAATTATGAATTTGATTCTCTCTTGAGTAAAGTATCCTTAGGGAGAGGGACTTACGGTTGAACTTCCCACTAGCTTGGAGTATTATTCTTAGTTCTAGAAAGGTGGGGGTTGGCAGTCTGTCACTCTAGGATTACTCATATGGAGTTTGTTAATCTCATATAATTCTAATCTTTTACATGAAGTGTTTATGTACCTTATAAATGATCTGAATTTGGATATGTACAAATATATTTGGAATATATTTTTGAGTGAGAAAAAAACTTATGGGTTGTGTAAAGAGTTACACATTAATGTGGCATGAACACATTTATTTGGTGGATTGAATAGAGATTCTGAAACTGAATCATTAGAAGCATTCATGCATGAAGGAATAAAAAATGTGATAATAAATATTGTATGATATTCAATAGTTATGAATTTAATATGAAAATGATGTATATTAAGTTATAAAGTATTTTAAGAAAACCCTTAAAAACACTAAGTGTGATATTCCTTCCAAAGAATAAATTTTCAAGATCTCAATCATTCGGTATGAGTGAACCTAACTATTATGTTACCAAGGATTATATTGTGTAATACAAGTAAGTTATGAGTTGACTATTACATTTAGTTACCTTGTTCTTGGAATTTCATTTAAGTTACACTTATTTAGAAAACCTAACTGTTAAGATACCATAGGTTTATAGTTGAGTGAATCCATTTGATGAATTATAATAAAGAGATATCCACTCAACTATCAAAGAATGATATATGATATGATTAACAATGGTTGTTTACCCAATATAGTTATGGATTATTATGTGATACCTGGTGTAATTCATGATGAAATTTGGATTATGTCCCACTAAATAGATATGATGTATGAATTCATCATTTTTAGTGGGATTAGTTTCATTAAAATTCCTTGATGAAAAGATATAAAACATGATATTAACCTATATATATATATATATTTGTTATAGATTATATCTTATATGATGATAATAATTTTGAGACCCCTTATTGGTATGACCATGAAGTTCTTGAGAATGATATATCACTATGGGGACATGAATCAATGGAATTATTTTATAATTTCATTTAATTTTGAAATAAACCTCTTCAACTTGCCGAATGAGATATTCCCTAAATCCTTATATATATATGATATATATAAGCTATATTGTTTTTCAGGAAAATTATGATTTGTATGAATTATGGGTATATCATTTCTCACTACCTACATATTCAACCAATCATCCATATACGCTATCATTTATTATACTATTTCATACAATAAAAAATTTGGAGGTGAAGTATTCATACAATGAGTGAATGTACATGTCACAATATTTACTCATGCATTATAAATTCATGATTAAATTTAGTAGAAATTAAAGAGTATCTTTGATAGTCTATATAAATCTACCACAAGATGGTAGTGTAGGGAGTGACTATTTCATGATCGATTAAAATTCATAGATACTTAGAGCTACATTCTTCTTAATCCTTTTCACGCTGAGGTGTTAGAACATTATAGGTGAAGAAGAGTCCCACTTGTATAATGAGAGATTCAACTTTCCCATGGATACCTTCTAAGGTGGGAGGATTTTTTCTTACACTTTAGTGATCTTATTAAATTAATTTGATGAAGATAAAGATGTTATAGAGGCCTCTATATTATAATTTACACATATATATACAAGAATTATTCATTTAGTTTTATGTAGGTTTCAAATTTTATGCATGGGTGATCCTAGGTAAGGTATTTAAATAACTTCCACTACTTTTAATAAATGTAATTATACTCATTAAAATCCCTTCAGTGGTATCAGAGTGATCCAAAGTTTTAGTTTTATGAAATAATGCATGAAATGAAAAACATAATAGAAAACAGAGCATCCAATTTTTGTTTTCTATTTTAATGGGGTTTACTTTATAAAGTTGGGATATATAAAGGTAACCAATGTGTTACCATTACATAGCTGATCTGAATAAAGGTAACTGATGGTTTACATTTTTGTAGCAGGACTATATAAAGGTAACCAATGGAATTAACTTTATGTATCTAGTATTCATAAAGGTAAAATGAGATTTGAATTTATGTAAAGGGTTCATGTAATGGTAACTCAATATTTAACTTTACATGAAAGGTTCATGTAAAGGTAGTATCAGACATACTCTTACGTGAAGTGTTCATAAAGAGGTAGTTCAAAGATTACCTATACGTGAATAAGTTCACATAAAGGTAATATGTAACTTATATTTATATGAAATCATATTCATAAAGGCTACCCTTAAACATAGTGTCTATGTAAGGGTAAAGGGAGGTTACCCTCACACAAAATATGGATTTTTCATAAGGGTCAACAAAAATGTTTTAAAAAAATGTTTTTACAATATTTAAAATTTTAAATGGTTTATAAAATGTTTCTAAATAATGATAAAAAGTATTTTTGATAATATTTAATTTATAATGTATTAATTATTTAATTATAATTTTTTTATAATTAATTAAACAAATATTTATGAAACATTTCCCCCAAAAATTAAATGATAATATTTAAAATACCTTAACAAATTATATGGTATGTCTTATGGTTTATAAATAAAATGTTTATTTTGAAATCATAAGGGGTAATTTATAAAGAGTTATACATTAAATAAATAAGGCCAAAATATAAATTTTTTATTTATTAAATTATGATTTGTTCATAATTAATTAATTTTAATTGTTCAAATTACAGGGCCTTATTTGGGATATTATTTAATCCACATCAAAATGTTTTGATGATTGATATAATCATGGTTTAAATAATGTTAACTATATGATATTAGACTGTGTTAAATGTTTACATAATAAAAATTTGGATTATAAATTGTTTATAATTCATAAAATATCATATATTTAACATAAAAATTATATATAATGAATAATATGAATAATTTCATATTATAATTAGTATAAAGGCTTTATATTTAACATAATGTAATTTTTATAATAATAAGAATAATTATAAGATGTTTATAGTTTTCTTTTATTTATTAATTATTCAAAAATGGGTGTCTCATGTTTAAATATTTGAATTTTTAATTTATTTAAAGATTATACCCTGTATTATTTATAGTTACAAACTATTTATATGATGAATTGTGTATAATTTAGTTTAAATGATAAAAATATTCTAAAAGATAAAACCCTACATTACATGTTAAATATAATAATGAATTTAGATTTTCATACACCTTAACCTGATTTTTTAATTGAAGTTATGGACTTGTATTTAGTTATTGAGTATAGTTTTCTCAAATTATGTTTTTGAGTTATGATGAATTTAATTATCTCTAGAGTAAATTCTCCTTGGGTTGAGGGACTTGGGGTCAGACTACATACTGAACTGGTGGCTTATGCCTTGTCTAGAAAGGCGAATGAGATTGTCTATCTATTTCTCAAGGAATAATCATGTAGAGACTGTCATTTTGATATAAATTTTTGAATTTACATGAAAAGTTAATTTAACTTTTTCATATGAAACATTTAGATATGTATGAATATGTTTGGCTTTTGTTTTTGGGAGAGTAACACAAACTTGTGGGTTGTGTAAAGAGTTACACATCAATATGGATTGAACTTATTGATTTAGTGGAGGGAATATGATTCTAAACTAAATCAATATAAGTATTCATATATTAAATGGAGTAATATGATATAATATGGTGATATTAAATCTCCTTTAAATAAGAAGTGTTAGATTCCTTCCAAAGTGAAACTTGTCAAGAATTAGATCATCAAACTAGGTAGTTTAATACCAATGTGGGGTTACCATGGATTATTTTTTATAAGGTAAGAAAGAAAAAATTGACAATAGAACTATAACACCCCAAGCTTCCATATTAAACTTCTCTTTGAGTAATAAAATAGCTTTCACTGTACGCAGCTTCGTGTTCTAGCACACCACGACCAATCAAACGAGCCATTTAAAAAGCAGTTATGAATAGTAATACCAACTTTTTGAAAATTTATAAATTTTATTTTTCAAAATGGAATTCATTTTTGGATTTGGAATATCAAAATTTTCTTAGCGTGAATTTTTGGTATTTTTCTGAAAACTTTCAATTTTTGATGAACAATGAAAAACACTGCGTTATTGTTTAAAATATTCTTTTTATTTAAATAATTATTTTTAATTTAAATTTATTTTAAAGTAAAAATAGATACATAATACCTATATTATTCAAATTTAATTTATTGGAGTCATTTTATAATAATATTAGATATATAAAATTTTATTGAACTTTTTAACGTCTTTTACCTACCTTCTAGACACATTTGAAAATATGCATAAAATGTAATTTTACCACTTCTATGAATTGAATTTCAAAAATACTATAGACACAGCTATCATCAATAAGTAAAATATGGTTCAATAGGATGAAAATAATTTTTGGTGAATATTAACTTTTTTATTTTATTTACCATGGTTAAAAGTAAATAAGGTAATTAAAGGTAAAAATAGTATTATAATAATATAAAATTACCCCAACACATGTACTAATTATATTGGATAATTTTTTTTTACCAAAATAAACCTTAGGAAAAAAATATGATCTTTTTTTGATCCACTTGTAATATATTAAGACATTTATTATATTTTATTTAAAGAAGAGTTAAAAGTGTTAAATTCAAATTTTAATAATTAAACCATTTTTAATATAGGTTTATACATAAGATAAATTCCACTATAAATATTAATTAGAAATATAAGAGGATTTTATACATCATAGTATTTTATTTATGATTTTTAGATAGTAAAATAATTAAATTTATTTATGACACAATAATGATGCAGTAATTACCTTATTAATGAAATATTAAAATAAATGATATTATAAATATTAAAATAAATGTAAATTGAAACTTTTTATGACATACACGAATTTTATATCTTAATATGACATGTTAAAGTTTATTTAATGTATTGTTTCAGAGTAATCAAGTTTTTATGACTTTAACAAAAACCAAATACAAAATTGTGTGAAAATTGACATAAATGATTTTTTTAAAACAAATACTATTTTATTAAATTATATAATACTCCTAAAAATATAATATTCATAAAAATTACTTACATAATGTTACATATGTAATTAATTAACCACTTGAGGTTATCTTGGTATTTTAGAGTAACTATATTAACCATGTAGTTTAAAAATACAAGAAGACATGGTAAAAGTTAAACTATTTAACTAAGGGTTAAATCTAAAAGATAAGGTTAATATAGTGACCTAAACATGTCTAAAACTTATTTTTTGAGATATTTTAGACCCATAATCATCTTATACTCTAAATAAATCCATTTGGATCAATTATAAACTAAAAATAAATTTATAATAAATTAATATTTTAATCTTTTCATAAAGTGCCCCTCACCTCTCTTATAAAAGAGAACTTCCCCTTATCTAAAATTCACACCAACAAATACATTTGGATCGTCCAAAACCTAAAAAAATCTCCTAATAAATACCCTCAATTCAACCTAGAGGCCTTACATTGATCATAAATCCAACCTAGGATCCCTTTTGTTCAAATCGAAAGGAAGCACCTGAAGAAAAGTTAATTATTTATCACCTCTTTCAAAGTTCTTTTCTTCTTCTACTTACTCTTTCTTTGTTGTTTCCATAATAAAATAATAAATCCAGTACCTTATACATACTTATATGTTATTATAAATATGGTAGAACCATATTCATTATTCTATCAATCCTATGAATGACAAAGTCACCATGCGTGTGTACGTACGACTTACCGTCTCCACGTCGTGATGTAGTTTTTTATTCAGCACTAAATTATTTGGATGGGTATAATAATGAGTATAATTGATTTAAATAATAAATATAACATTTTAATGATTCTGTATATATAATATACCATCCAATTACATATGATTTCACCATCAATAAAATGATATTTTCACTGGTGCGTACGTACGACTTACCGTCTCCACGATGCGATGAGATTCATTCCCCATCGTAACCATTCAAGAATAATTTTCATTTGATGATTAAAAATAATTTTTAATAACTTACTATAATTTTGGATATGAATAAAATACATCCTATCCATAACAAACATGACTTACATAACAAAACATATATAGGAAAATGAATCAGTTAAAAACCGAAACAATGATGATACTGAAATATTATTAACAAATAAATATTATAGGATCATATATGATATCATATTTATGTATATGATTCTTGTATAATTTAATAAAAATTATTTAACCATTATACAAGAGGTTAACATACCCTCAACTAAGGAAAATTATAAGGTAAGAGTTAATTTTAAAATCTCTTTATTATATGAGGTTGTTTATACGCAAGTATCTACTGTGACTTCTTTATCATCCACATCCATGTTTATTAAAAATGTATTTCAAAACATTTTTACTATTTCCTATAATATAGGTTAAATTCATTTATACCCTTTTTTTACTTTTTATAAAATGTTTTCAATGGAATCTTTCCGTTGTTTTCAAAACAATGTACTTTATGTCCTTTTTGATAAATTAAGGAAAGAATTTTTTTTATCTTATATGGAGGGTGCATCGATTTTACACCATTATAACACCTTTGAAGGTTATCTTACAATATTATAAGAATATTTTCCAAATAAATGTATTCTTTTATAATTATGTAACTTTTACATGATTTCAAAGTAGAAAGAGATATTTCTCTCAAATAGTTTTTGGATTGATTTCATCTGTGTGAACATTTATTGTTGGATTTTATGTTTAATTGAAGTTTATTTATTATGAATATTCCATATTTTATTGATATTTTTATGATATGTTTGACTATAGATGTGCTATTTTTATGTCATTCAAGGTTTATGGTTAAAGTATTAACATTTTGTATGTAAGTTTAATATGAATGTTTATGTTATGTTTCCCCATTTTCATATAAGTAATGTATTAGACGTAGTAAGTGATGGGAGGGGCCCGATATATCCCCTAAATGAATTGGTAGGTCTCATGAGATAAAATAGTGTCTTTGAAAAAGGCCTTGACAATATTTTTATTTTTAGTCTTGGAACGAGGCCTTGACTATGTGGTTATGATGTCTGACATTATGCATTCCATCATTATGAGATTAGATATTGATATTACATGTGATTATTATATAGATAGAATATCCATGTGAATAAGTAAATGAAATTATTTGATTTATCTTTTCAGTATTATGCAGAATTTTATGTTTAAAAGGCTTGTGTTTTAGTCTTATAAATTACCTTAAATGTTATTCTTATTTATGATAGTTTCTGATTAATTGTTTACCCATACTGAGAATCTGAGATCACCCCTTTCTTATGTTTTATTTTTCCCAGGATGTGAATAAGTATATTATGAATGACCTGTAGGGATATGATAAGGTATATGAGTGTGTTCAAAGGAGAAACAATTTTGATTTTTCATTTCATAATTTAATGTAAAACTTATTTATGCATCTAGTACTTCCAAGGCTGCTAAACTGATCAGTCTTTTGGGACTTTATCTCTTGTGATCATGTCAATGTTATGTAATAATGCATCGAATCTGGGTAACTAGGCTTGGGGAATTATAGTTGGAATCAGAGGAAGTTTAGTATAAACCTTAGGAACTGTATTTAGAAAAATTCTGATTAGAAAATATTACCCTAAGATAGACTTTGTGGATTAGTATAGAAGAACATCCAAAATTTTTGGTAATGTAGATATTATATGGGTTTTCCAAGAAATACATCCCTGTCTGGATACTACAAGTGGATATAGTTCTGGAAAAGATGTACCGAGGAGTGAGAACTCTGACAAGGAGTTTTGGGCTTGAACTATGGTATCCTAGTATACGACAAAGGGCCTTACTGTGCACCTTGTTTGACACTCATGAGGGATATTCTTAGGATAATTCACATTTTCATTACAAACCATTATGATGGATTATTGAGTAAATACTTCCCCAAACATATTTTATGATTATGGATTATATGAATAAACTATTCAATTTATGTTAAGTATTTTACAAGTTTGTAATTATGTATTGCGATTCATAAACTAATATAGTGTATGCCAATATTTAGAAATGGAACCTAGTGTAAGGAATGGAAACCATATCAACACATGTAATCCATGTAGGGACTTACCTCCTATTAAAGATAATTATAGCGGAGATGGTGATGCAACTGGTGCTGAATAACTTATAACCATATTGGGACAACTCACTCAGGTTATGAATAATAAACTTTCCCATATGAAGAACCCTGATCCATAATGCGGAGGATCAATGTTAGACTGCCTCATGAGGAAACAACCACCAACATTAAATGGTACTACAAATCCATTTTTAGTTGAGAAATGGATAAGTTTCTTAGAGAAAATATTTCATGCTTTGGGGAGTAACGAAATGGAAAAAGTTTTTATTGTAGTTTATCGCCTCTCAGGAGATGCAGATCAATGGTAGTTATTAATTTAAAACAAAAAGGAGGATAAAGAAGCATCGAATATGGAATGGAGGGAGTTTAAAGATATTTTATTATAAAAATACTTTCCTCGTGAACATTGAGCAGATTTGGAAAGGCAATTTCTGAGTCTCAGGTAAAATGAGGATGTGAATGTCGCAAAGTATGAGGGTAAATTTATAAGGTTATAAAGGCATGCCGCAGATTATATACGTACCCCAATAAGTAATATTGGTCAATTTTTTAATGGGTTAAACCATTTATTTGATGAGAATTAGTCTCAAAATCCTTCTCATCATACGGAGATATAGTCTCACGTGCTATCAAGATAGAAAAGGAATTATCTAATTCTTATGAATTTAAAGTGAAGAAAGTGAAGAAGAGATCTACTGACCACTATTGGAAAGGAAATAAGGGGAAGAATGGAAAATTTGAATTTCCACCCTATAGTAAATGTGGGAAGAAACACCCTGATACTTGCCTGAAGGGAATTATAGTTTGTTACAAGTATGGAGAAAAAGGCCCCCAAGAAAATGATTGCAATGGGAAGAAAGAAGATACCAATGTTCAATGCTATAATTTTAAAAAGATGGGACATTATGAAAATTATTTTCTTAAGCATCAATGAAATTTTCCCCTAAAAAATAAAAGGGAGCAAGACCAAGCTTATGCGATCACTATTACTGAGGTTGAAGTTCCTAATGACAAGGTGGAAGGTACTTTAATAGTTTCATCAAAATTACCCAATTCTTTATTTGATTCTGGATCATCGAATTATTTCATATCTTCCCAATTTTCTATGAAAATTAAATATTTCAAATTTGACTTAATAATGGATTTGTCAGTCAAAAATCCTAAGGAAATTATCATTGCAACAAAGTTTTGTCAAGCAGTTACCATTATGGAATATAAACATAATTTATCTTACTGATTTTAATGTCATAACCATGATTGAATTTTATATAATCCTTAGTATGGATTGGATTTCAGACCATGATGAAAACATTTATTGTAATAAGAAGGAGGTTACAATTTTTTATGATGACAAGGAATCCCTTATCTTTAGAGCAGAAACATCACCATCTGATTCTCATATAGATACACCCCCAGTAGCTCTACTAAATTAAATTATTGGGGAGGAAGGGAGTGAAATAACTATGGATGGGGAAAGGAATGTTCAAATAGGTTATGTATCTACTTTGTAAGAATATGTTGATGTGTTTCTAGAGGATTTAGCTGGACATCCTCCAGAATGAGAAATTGAGTTTTCCATTGACTTAATTCCTAGTTCAAGGCCCATATCGAAGACCCATTATATAATGGACACTATGGAATTAATGGAACTAAAAAAACAACTAGGGGAATTGAGTAATAAAATATTTATTCTCCCTAGTGTTTCTCTATAGGGATCCCCTATTCTTTTTGTTAATAAGAAAGATAGATCTATGAGGTTGTGCATTGACTATATAGAGATCAATGCTATAACAATAAAGAACAAGTATCCCCTACCTCACATTGATTATTTATTCGATCAACTTCATGGAGCTCAATATTTTTCAAAGATTGACCTTCGATCTGGATATCATCAGTTGGGCATGAGGAAGGAAGACATTATAAAGAAAACATTTTAAACCAGGTATGGGAATTATGAGTTTACAGTAATGCCTTTTGGACTGACTAATGAACCTTTTGTTTTCATAGATCTAATGAATAGAGTTTTCAAGGAATATATTGATGAATTTATAGTGGCATTTATTGGTAATATCTTGGTATATTCCAAAAGTTATTAAGATCATGAAAATCACTTGCGCCTTATTCTAAAAACTCTTAGAAGAAATGAATTATATGGGAAGTTTATCAAGTGTGAATTATAGCTTCAGGAAATTTCTTTTATTGTCCATATTGTCTCTAAGGATGTAATCTCTATTGATCCTTCAGAGACAACGACAATCCAAGAATGTAAATCACCAATGTGTATAACTGAGGTATGCAGTTTTATTGGTTTAGTAGGTTACTATAAGTATTTCGTCCAAACTTTTGCCTAATTAGCTAACCCATTAACCAAGGTCACACGTTAAGGGGTAATTGTTTTTTTTGGAAAAAATAGTGTGGAGAGTGTTTTTAAGAATTGAAGAGAATATTAGTCAATGATCCAATGTTGAATTTACCATCAGGGAATTATGGTTTTGTTATTTATAGTGATTCATCAAAGAAAGGGCTTGGTAATATCCTTATGCAGAATGATATTGTTATTGCCTATGAATGACGACAGCTAAAAATTCATGAACAAAACTATCCCACTCATGATCTTTAGTTAGCAATTATAATATTTTTTTTAAAGATATGGAGACACTATCTCTATGGTAAAAAGTGTGAGATATATACTGATCACAAGAGTTTGAAGTATATTTTCTCACAGAAAGAACTCAATATGAGGCAAAGGCGATGGCTTGAACTACTCAAGGATTATTATTGCACAATCACTAACACTTGGGGATGGAGAATAAGGTGGTAGATGATTTGAGAAGAAAGTATCATGGAGTTATGAACAAGATGAGAGTTGAAAGTGATCCTATGTTCATGGATCTAGTAAATATGGATATGGGAATAATCATAGAGGTGAAACATCAATACTTTTTCAAATGGTTTCAAAACCATCTTTACTATAAAAGATAAAAAGTTCTCAAACTAATGATGACTATTTTAAAAAGAAAATTAAAGCCATGAATGATGGGAGATTGGTTGAATTCATATATGAATATGGAATTTAGAAATTTTGGAAGAAGATTTGTGTTCTTGATATACCTAATCTAAAAATGGAATTGTTGGATGATGCTCATAGCTCCAATTTCTCTATACACCCTGGTAGCACTAAGATGTATAGAGATTTGAAGGAAAATTTTTGGTGGGATAACATGAAGAGAGAGATTGCTGATTATGTGTCAAGATGTATGGTTTGTCAATAGGTGAAGGTTAGAAGACAATATCCTAGAAGAGTCATGTAACATATTCCCATACCTGAGTGGAAATGGGATGATATTATGATGGACTTTGTCATGGGGCTACCAAAGACTCCTAGAAAGAATGATGAAATATGGGTCATTGTTGATTGTCTTACCAAGTCAGAACATTTTCTTGATATAAGAGAAGATCTACCACTTGAAAGTTTAGAAAAACTATATATTAATGAAGTTGTAAGAATTCATGGTGTACCCCTATTGATTATTTCTGATCAGGATCCTCATTTTACATCAAGATTCTGGAAAAGTCTTCATAAATCCCTAGATATTGAACTTCGTTTGAGCATTGCCTACCACTCTCAAACTGATGGAAAATCAGAACAGACTATTCAAACCTTAGAAGACATGTTGATATCTTACTCACTTGACTTTCAAGGTATGTGGGATCATTATTTACCTATGGTAGAATTTTCCTATAACAATAGATTCCATTCAAGTATTCAGATGACACCATATGAAGCATTATATGGAAAGAGATGTCGCACACCAAATTTTTGGGATGATGTTGGTGAAATAAAACCCATAGGCCTATAACTTATTGAGGAAAAAATGGAAAAGGTGAAGATTATCCAAACCCACATCAATGCAGCTCAAAGTAGGCAAAAGAGCTATGCCGATAACCTAAGGAAGGATTTGGAATTTCAAGTAGGAGATCATGTTTTCTTGAAGGTATCTCCATGAAAGGGTGTTATACAATCTGGTAAGAAGGGTAAATTAAGTCCTAGGTACATCAGACCTTTCAAAATTTTATAATGAATTGGAGTTGTAGCTTACCATTTGGAAATGCCACAAAGTCTCTCCAAAGTTCATGATGTGCTTAATGTATCACTGTTGATAAAATACAAACCAGAACCATCGCATATACTCACCTATATAGAAATAGAACTAGAACCCAATCTATCTTATTGTAAAGACCCTATCAAGATTATTGATACTAGAGAACAAGTTTTCCGAAACTAGATGAATCTTCTAGTAAAAGTTCTTTAGAGAAACTATAAAATGGAAGAGGCAGTGTGGGAACCTGAGGAACATATGATGAAGAACCACCCAAATCTTTTTATGCAATAATATTCTAGAAATTTTGAGGATGAAATTATTTGAAGGAGGAAAGAACTTAACACCCCAAACTTCCACGGTACATTTATATTTGAATAATACAATAGCTTGCGTTGTACGTAGCTCCGAGTTCTAGCACACCACGACCAATCAAACTAGCCATTTAAAAAGCCGTTATGAATAGTAATACCCACTTTTTGAAACATTATAAATTTTATTTTAAAAAATGGACTTCATTTTTGGATTTGGAATTTCAAAATTATCTTAGGGTGATTTTTTGGTATTTTTCTAAAAACTTTCAATTTTTGATGAATAATTAAAAACACTACGTTATTGTTCAAAACCTATTTTCTATTTAAATAATTATTTTTAATTTAAATTTATTTTAAAGTAAAAATTGATACATAATTCTTATATTATATCAATTTAATTCATTTGACTCATTTTATAATAATATTAGATATATAAATTTTTATTGAACTTTTTAACATCTTTTACCCACCTTCTAGACACATTTGGAAAATTACATAAAATGTAATTTTACCACTTCTGTGAATTTAATTTCAAAAATACAATAAACATAGTTTCATAATCAAGTAAAATGTGGTTTAATAGGATGAAAATATTTTTTTTGTGAATAGTAACTTTTGAATTTTATTTACCACGGTTAAAAGTAAATAAGGTAATAAAACATAAAAATAATATTATAATAATATAAATTACCCCAAAACATGTCCTAATTCTATTGGATAACTATTTTTTGACCAAAATCAACATTAAGAAAAAAATATTATCTTTTTTTTTGATCTACTTGGATTAGATTAGGACATTTATTATATTTTATTTAAAGAAGAGGTAAAAGTGTTAAATTCAAATTTTAATAACTAAACCATTTTTAATATAGGGTTATACATATGATAAATTAGAATATAAATATTAATTAGATATATAAAAATATTTCCTACATCATTGTATTTTATTTATGATTTTTAGACATTAAATAATTAAATTTATTTATAACACAATGATGATATAGTAATTACCTTATTAATGAAAGATTAAAATGAATGATATTATAAATATTAAAATAAATGTAAATTGAAACTTTTGATGACATACACGAATTTTATAGATTAATATGACATGTTAGGGTTGATTAAATGTATTTTTTCTATGTAATAAAGTTTATATGACTATAACAAAAACTAAATACTAAATAGTGTCAAAATTGACATAAATGAGTTTTTAAAACAAATACTATTTTATTAAATTATATAATAGTATTAAAAAAATAATATTATGCCAAATGACTTAGATAATGTTACATATGTCATTAATTAACCACTTTAGGTTCACTAGGAATTTTATTCTAACTATACTAACCATTTAGTATAAAAATACAAGAAGACATGGTAAAAATTAAACCATTTAATTAAGGGTTAAATATAAAAGATAAGGTTAATATGGTGACCTAAACATGTATAAAACCTATTAGTTGAGAGTTTTTAGAGCCATAATCATATTAGACTCAAAATAAATCCATTTAGAGCTATTAGAAACTGAAAATATTTTTAAAATAAATTAATATTTCAATCTTTTCCTAAAGTGCCCCCACCTCTCTTATAAAAGGGAACTTTACCTTCTCTTAGATTCAAACCTCCAAAGAATTTTTTCTCAGGAAAACCCTAAAAAAATATCCTCCAAAATAACCTCACTTCAACCTATATGACTTACATTGATCATAAATCCAACCTAAGGAGCCCTTTTTTTCAAATCAAAAGGAAGCACCTGAAAAAGAGGTAATTATTTTATCACTTCTTTTAAAGTTATTTTCTTCTTCTACTTCCTCTTTCTTTGTTGTTTCCATACTAAAATAATAAATCCAGTACCTTATACATGCTGATATGTTATTATAAATATGGTATATCCATATTCATTATTCTATTCATCCTATGAATGAAAAAGTCACCATGCGTGTGTACGTACGACTTACCATCTCCACGTCGTGGTGTAGTTTTTTATTAAAAATTACATTATTTGGATGGGTATAATAATGAGTATAATTGATGTAAATAATAAATATAACATGTTAATTATATATATATATATATAATATACCATCCAATTACATATGATATCACTATCAATAGATTGATATTGTTGCTCGTGCGTACATATGGCTTACCGTCTCCACGACGCGATGAGATTCATTAACCATCGTAACCATTCAAGAATAATTTTAATTTGATGATTAGAAATAATGTTTAATAACTTAATATAATTATTTATATTAATCAAATACATTCTTTCCCTAAAAATCATGACTTACATAACAAAACATATAAAGGAAAACGAATCAGTTATCACCCGAAACAATGATGATACTGAAATATTATTAAGAAAGAAATATTATAGGATCATATATGATATCATATTTATGTATTTGGTTCTTTTATAATTTTATAACAATGACTTAACCATTATAAAAGATGTTAACGTACCCTCGACTAAGGGAAAGTACAAGTTAATGGTTAATTTTACAATCTCTTTATTATATATGGTTGTTTATACATAAGTATCTACTGAGACTTATTTTTCATCCAAATACATGTTTCTTAAAAATTTATTTCAATTTTTTTTAATATTTCCTAGAGTATATGTTAAATTAATCTATACCCTTTTTATATTTTTTATAAATTTTTTTTAAAGGAATCTTTCCATCATTTTCTAAACAAGGTATTTTATGACCTTTTAGATATATTAAGGAAAGAATGTTTTTTTAACTTATACAGTTGGTGAATCTATTTTATACCTTTATAACACCTTCTAAGCTTGCCTTAAAATATTATAATAATATTTTCAAAAATAAATGTTCTCTTTTATAATTATGTGACTTTTAAGTGATTTAAAAGTAGAAAGAGATATTTCTCCCAAATAGTTTTTGGATTGATTTCATCCGTGTCAACATATATTGTTGGATTTTATGTTTAATTGAAGTTTATTTACTATGATACAATATTCCATATTTTATTGATAGTTTTTTGATATGTTTGACTGTGGATGTGATATTTTTACGTCATTCATGATTTGTGGTTAAAGTATTAACATTTCGTATGCTAGTTTAATACGAATGTTTATGTTATGTTTCCCCCTTTTCATATGAGGAATACATTGGATGTAATAAGTAATGGGTGGGGCCCGCTATAGTCCCTCGATGCATTGGTAGGTATAATGAGACAAACTAGTGTATTGGCACAAGTCCTTGACTATATTTTTATTTGTAGTCTTGGAACGATGCCTTGACTATGTGGTTATGATGTTCGACATTATGCATTTTATCATTATGAGATTGGCTATTGATATTACATGTGATTATTCTACTAGTAGAATATCCATGTGAATAAGTAAATGGGTTTATTTGATTTATATTTTCCATATTATTCTGAAGTTTATGTTTAAAATTCTTTTGTTTTAGTCTTATACATTGCCTTAAATGTTTATGCTTAATTATGATAATTTCCGCTGAATTGTTTACCCTTACTGAGCATCTGAGCTCACCCTTTTATTATGATATATTTTTTATAGGATGTAAAGAATTATATTATAACTGACTTGCAGGGATAGACAAATGGATATGAGTGTGTTCAAAGGAGACCCAATGTTTCTTTTTTATTTCATAATTTAATGTAAATCTTATGTATGTATCTAGTACTTCAAAGGATACTAAACAGATTGGCCTTTTAAGACTTGATATCTTGTGATAATTATAATGTTATGTAATAATGCACCGACTTTGGGTAACTGGAGTCGGATAATTATAGGAACATCCTTGGATAATTTAATTCCAAAGATGGGTGCCCTTGGATTATCATGTGTCAGCTTTTTTTTGATGTTTTCCTTGGGTTTCACTTAGAAGGTAAACCTTAAGGGTTGAGATAGTAGAGGAATAGAGTCAGGTTTGTCCATTTGATGGATTAAAAAAATATGTATTTTATCAACAATCCAAGATCCATATATGAAATTATTTGGATTATTCCATACCAAATAACTAAGAATAGGTTTCATGCCAAAGCATGGTCATTTTATTAGTGAAATATAGATCATGGCCCATTAATGGATATGATGAATTTTAAAAGGGGTCACATTTTAAGGGGTGCCTATTTAATAAAGTCATTAAATAGTTTATAAACCATGATACTCATCTAATAAAATATTTTTTTTGTAGATAATATCATCATCGTCATCAAAATAAACCTTGAGATTAATCCATAGAAGGATAATCTTAATGTAAGATACTATTAAGACCGATAACTTAAGAAAAGTTCTTAATATAGACTTATAACTTTAAAAGTTCTTAATGTATAAGAAATATTCTATGAATTAGAGAAATAACTATTCTTGAGTAATCAAGTGTTGAAGTTGTTCAATATATGAATCTAGATCCTTATAGAGGCATAAAATTATTCAATTAAGGTTTCAAAATAATTAGATGAAAAATAACCAAAGCATTAGTCTCCATGCATATACATAATATGATTGGGTATGATAATAATCTATGGATATTTAGTCTGATATACTCAATATTATTGGCTATTACAAATGATATTAAATATTATTGAATCAATTAATGACTTGGTGAGGCAAAAGGTTTCCTAAAATATTTATTTGTTACAAAATTCAATTCTATTGTTTTGATAGATACACGATATCAACTTTATGATTTAAAAGCGTTGTAAATATACAAGATAAAAAAAGATGAGAAAGAATTGAAGTTTAGAGATTAAAGTTTTTTTCAAGTAATATAGAAATGGAGTTGCTGTATTGATGACTTGGATACTTCAATCATGGATTAACTTGTAATAAGATGTGTATTTTTATCTTATTTTGATATTGAGAAGAGAATGTAAATAATTTATGTTTAATAAAATAAGATAAGCATTTTTAATAGACTTATTTTTTGATTTTACTAATTTTATAACATGATTATGGAAAACTAAAAATGGCTTGTTCTCATTAGGGAATTCAACATATTATCATTTATAGAATTTTTTTGACAATGTGAATGAGTTTAAGAAAATTTTATCCAATATTCTAAAAGTGTTTATGATATATTAATTGGTCATATAATTTCTGGATTCATGAACTCTGTTAATAATGAAATTTGGTAAAAATTTAAACCAAAATAAAAAAAGTTAGTTAAATAAATTCAACAATGTTTCTACAAGAATCCAATTAAGGTCATTGAAACCCATATTTATGAGGTAGAATGAGTAATAATTCCATATGATGAATTATCAAGATACTTGAAGTGGTTTTAATAAACTCCATGGAATTTCGGCGTTAGGTATAAGGGTTATAGAAATAAATTATTTAATTTTAGAAGACATGTGATGCTGAATGTATATTTTACAAGTGTTGTAAATATACAGGATTTAAAAATCTAAGAAGAATTGATTGAGATTATAGTTTACATTCATGTTATGAATCAAAGACTTACTACAAAAAAGATTTTATTGTAAAATAATTTACCAAGATCACATGATTCTAGGTAAAGTATGTGTATCTTCATCTCAATTATATTATATGATAAGAGAATTGGTTCAATAAAAAATAGTTTTTCTGAATAAAATTGAGATGCTTTTCTGTATAAACATAGTTTAAGATTCATTAGATTTTATAACATACTTTAAAGGAAGATAAGTGTAAAAGTATTTATCTATATATTTATTAAAATATGAACTAATGTTTTTCCACCACCCATTAGTTTAATATTTTAAATAATTATATTATTTTCATAGAAAAATCTTAAAAAAAACAAAATACCATCTATGATATGGAAACAATAGTTTATTTTTTAAATTTATCTTCTAAAAGTAAATGAATGTTATTTCCTAAACACAAAGAAGTTTGTATATCTTAGAAAGATATCATGAAAAGAATATAGCAGCTAAGATGTTAGTGAGAGTATGTTTGGATTTAGAGAAATTTAATGTTAATAAATACAAGATTACATCAATCTAAATGTTAAAGTGTTTTTCACTTAATATCCCAAAAGATTTTTAGGATATGTGATTGTAAAGAAAATTTTAAAGTGTTACATTTAGTTACCATTTAGAAATTGAATATCACTATTTTCAAAATAATTATACCAATATAATGATAAATTGTTCTTTACTTAACATCACAATGAGTTTAGGATATGTGATGATAAAAAATTTAAAGAGTTACATTAAGTTATCATGAATAAGTGGATATAACCAAAGTTTTATACCAGTAAAATTACTAATTGGATTACTCTTTAAATATTAAAATAAATTAGGGTATAGATGAAAATAGAAATGTAAAGAGTTTAATTAGTTATTGTAAAAAAGTAAATTACACTTTATCCTAAAATAGGTTAGGATATGTTGGTAAATTAATAATGTAAATGTTATAATATTTGTAACAATTAAAGTAAAATTTTGATGGAAAGAGTTCCTTGGATGATGATGATGAAATTAGAAAGTGTTCTAAGTAGACAAAAAAAGTTGAAAAATGTAACATTTGATGTTATAAAGTTAAGAAGTTTGAATAAGTTCAAAGAGTTAAACAATTAAGAATATGATTCTTAAATCTCACCATTATTTAATCTTTATTACATAATATATATCTTTCACTAAATAATTTGTGGAAATATTTTATTAGATGGTCACATAGAGATGTGATGAGAATTATATATTATGTAATAAGTTAGTAAAACCCCTAAAAGTGTATTAGACATAAGGCTAATCAGGTAGTATTTCATATATGATATAATATATAGGTACTTATGTTGGATTTTTTTAATATTCTTAAAGGATATTTAAGAATTAAAAATGTATCATAATAGAGAAAATGCAATCTCCAATTTATCATTATTTTACATTGCCTTCATAAATTTATATATAGATATACATTTCATGAAGTGTAATGATAATCTACCTATAAAATTATGACTTTGAGTTATCCCTATTCGATGTTCATAATTTAGATTTATAGGTTATGGTGAAATATTAAGGTTATCATGAGTATGATTGTTGTATAGAGATACAAAATATGCTCTTGTGGCACAAAATAAATAATAATGTTCTTTGTGTTCACTGAATGACCCATGAAGTATACCACGTAGGGTTTCATATTGATTTATTTTTTATACTAGAGGTGTATAGATCATATTTTAGTCTCCAATACTTAGGTTTGTGAGACACTAAACATGATAACTTTTATACTTTGATACCTTACTTACACAAGTTTAAAAATAAACTAGCTAATTTGAGGGTGGTTGGGTATATGGATGATTATTTTATTAGTTGGAGCTCAACCAAGATGGGATTTTTCCTCTTATATTATGAGTATGACATTGGGGTCATCAATTGAGATATACTATGAAAGTGTGTGGCTATACCTAGATATTATATATCTATTTAGATAAGGGGTATGAAATATACTTATCCATATAGGTGAATGACATGTGATATATTCACCAACTAGTTCAGTATATAATCAAATAATATAGAATCTATAAGTTGGATATAAGGGATTAACATGATTCATTTCCCATGGTCACTTGATATTTTATAAAAAGTTAAAATATGAGAATGCATGTTTTCATATTATATAGACTAGTGGACACTGGTATATTGATATACATGTTTGATAGATTTTGGTCAGATTAGAGCACTCAAGTGGGTGGCGAATTTAGTATCTAATACAAATTTCTATTTAAAAAATATTTTAAAAAAATTCCCCCAATTTATAAAACAACTTAGTTAAATTAAATAATAGAAATATATAATTTAAAATTTTCAAAATTTTTCTCAAAGGATAGATCACAATCGAGTTATTTTTTTAAAAAACCACATTAACCTTTGAAAAATATCCAATCATATCAAATACAATATATAAAATGCTAATTAAATATACCTATCAAAGATATGTTTTTCTAAAGAAGTTTTGAAAATTTAAACTAGTCTATTATTAATAAAAATTAAACATAACAAAGAATACACAAAAAAATAAATATAAAAGTTTCAGTATCAAGCTGAGATAAGATAAAAGATACATGGGATAAAAGATACACACATACTCATCCATAGTTATTCATGGGATAAAAGATATAAAATAATAACGAAGAGAGTATCTAGGTACTATTTAGTTTAGTGTAGGATATTGTTCTTTAGAAATATATAAGTTCACTAAGAACAACTCAAAAGTAAATAAAATAGATAATAAGAGAGAAATATTGTAGAAGTAATTATGTGGTTCACTTTCTCTGATCAGTTTGATATGACTAACAATGATAGTATTATTCTTTTGGATTTTATTTAAATATATACTTGAAGTCACTTTGAATGTTGTTCACAAGGTTTCTATTTTTTTCTTGAAAAATAGAGTGTCATATGTTGTATAAAAAATCCTCTATTTATTTTAAAAAGAGCACTTAATCTCATATATCCAGCTAATTAGTATCACCAAGTAATTGGGAAGCCTTTGTGCATGAGGGGTTCCTCAAATTTATATATTTTTAAAAACTCCAATTATCCATCGTAGTATAATAATAAAAATAAGATAAATACTCATACTAAGCAATTAATATAGAAAGTATGACTTTGTATTTAATGCATCTGAGTACCTATTTTAATAATAATAATTCTTAAATACTTATAGTTACTAAATATATGACTTGAATTAAATTATATAAAATATCCATTATAATAATTAATTTAAATTTAATTCCATATAGATACAGAATTAGAACTTCAACTGATGGTAGTGGTTTCATCTGGCTGTATCATGTTTAGACTGACTGTAGTAGAAAAGCACTAGTGATAGTAGATTCATCCTAGAGGTAGCTGATATTCAACTAATAGAAGAAGAACTAGAATTAAGGTATAAATTTTCAACCAAAATAAGTATAATTAATATGATAGTAGCAAGTGTGTACTGATGGTAGAAAACTTCAACCAGCGGTAGAGAATTCATCATGGTAGTAACAACCTTCAATTGATGGTAGCACACTTGTTTCTATGGTAAAAATTCTAGACTGGTGGTAGTATATCTACACTTGTGGTAGAATAAGTTTAATAATGGTAGAAAAAGTTTTACAGTGGTAGCAGAAGTGAACTAGTGGTAGAAATCTATAACAGAAGATACCACAAGTATACTAATAGTAGCATATTGTACTTAGAATTTTTATATATAAAAAACAGAATTAAGAAGATTATATAATTTAAGGCATAGATAGTTAGTACTAAATGGAACATAATTTTTGATAATTAAAATAAGGAATTTCTAGGATGGTCCAACAATAAATATCATACCATATCCTTATATAGATTTAGTAGCACTAATTATTTTCTAGAGTTTTCTCTTTTCTTACACTTATAGATCCTTAGATTATTATTTGTTTTAAATGATATAAAGGACCATGGGGTCACACTGTGTGTATGGATAGATGGTGATTGAGTTTTACTTATATAGATACTCTAAAATCATTTTGGATTTAATACAAAAGTGTTTTGAATGAGTATTAACAAGGTATTACATATGATGTGATACAAAGTGAAATAAATAATAGATTTCCAAAAGTGTTTTGGAAGATATCCAACAAAGTTTTGGATATACTTTAAAGAGATATTATATATGATACAATATAAATTTAAATGAAACAAAGTTTATTAGGATTTAGTACAAGTGGGAGATTGAAGGATATATACCCTAAAGCCTTATATATATATATGATACATATAATCTATATTGTTTTTTATGTAAATTATGATTTTCACCCATTATGGGTATATCATTTATCACTAGCTATGAATTTAATCAATCATCTACATAAGATATCATTTATTATACCAGTTCATATGATGAAACTTTTTGAGGATGCGCATTCATATGATGAATGCATGCGTAGGCTGTAGTATTTACTCGTGCATTATAAACACATGAGTAAATGCAGTAGAATTCAAATATTATCTTTGAAAGTTTATATATATCTTCAATATGATAGAAGTATAAGGAGTGATTGTTTCATTCATTTCCAAAACTCCCATAGACCCAAATATCTCTCATTCTTCATCGATAGCATGTTGAGGTGCTAGTACACTTTTGGTGAAGGTGATTCCCTCTTGTATGACGAGAGATTAATTTTATCCCATGGATACCTATAGAGGTTGGAGTATTTTTTTCCACTTTAGTAATATTTGTCACATGCTTCTGATGAATATCAAGAAATTGTAGAGGAATCTATGGTGTAAGGTACACACATATATATACAATAATTATTCATTTCATTTTACATAGGTTTCACAGTTTATGTGTGGGTGATCTTAGGTATGAGATTTAAATTGTTTTTTCTGCATCTAATAGATGTTATCATAATCTTCAAATACCTTCACTTACTATAGTTATGATCCTCTCAAAATTATTTCTCACCTTTACTAATATGAATTAAAAATTAAAAATAAATTCAACGAACATGATATTTATAAGGTTTGGTCTCAATATGGGTATGTACTCCTTGTTTTTATAGTTATTATGTCGATACATAAATATTTACTATATGATGAAAGTGAATACAAATGATATATCTCCTAAAAAGATCTTATTTTATCCTAATAGTTTCTTATATATTTAATCCCTACAGTTTACAATGATAACAAAAATTTAACCAAAAAGATCACTTTTCACTTCATTATGCTTCTGTAACAAATAGTTAATCTTCTTGTGTGCCTTTAAGTTGAATGGAATTAGTTCTTACTCTCTACCTGAATTTATGGTCAATAGTTTCTCTTCGACTGTTCAAATATTCCAAAACATATAATTTGGTCTCTCTATAATTTTCTTCTATCAAATTTTTAACAACAAAAAAATCAATCTTTAAAGGAACCCGACCTTTATATAACCATCCATAATATGATAAAACTAATCTTCAAGATTCATATATTCCACCTTCCTTAGATCCAAGTCAACTTCCATAAATTTCACTGAAAATATCAGATCTTAACTTTGAAAAATTCTCTAAAAAACTTAGTGTCAATGGTATTCGATTATCCCATAAATATTTCTATAATAAAAACTTCTAATTATTTATCTTTTTAACTTTTACATCCATTCCAACATCATCATAATGAACTTAAAATTTACCTAAATATTGAGATAAATTGATCGAATCCATCTAATCTTTCGATTCTTCATCTTCTAATAAAACTGAAACAAACATCATATCACTTCCATTTGTAGTTATTCATTTTCCTTTAGTTCTAAAGATAATGTAGCCTTTGAATTATTTGAACATAATCTGAAATAGATTCTGAGTTTCTAGTAATATAAATTCTATTTCTTCAACACATGTGGAAACCCTAACTTCAATTATCTTTCCTTTCATGAAAACCATACTCATAATTTATGATTTAAAATAAATTTTATGATATTAACATACGATTTACATAAATAAAAATCATCCCATTTTTCAACTGAATAAAATTTAGATCGATTGAAACCAAAATTTTTATCTTCAGGTCCTCTAGACTTAAGAAATATATTGTTTTAAAACACCATCTGGGTTCAACTCTTGAATTTCATCAATAACCACAAACTTAAATTTCCACTTCCTTTGAATCCAAACTATAACTCCCACCCAACTAATATTCATAAATTCTAGATAACATTACATTATCCTCCTTAACTTCATTATCTTTATAAATAAGAATCATCATCGATCATTATCAAGACTAGCCTCTTGATTATTTTACCTTTATCTAATATCCCTCTGTATTTACTAATTCAACTCCTCTTAAATCACAATAGATCTCATAAATCATCATTATTTTTAATTCAATGAAAGTTTAGTGTAGCTTCATTTTACTTAATGATTGAACCAATTAGATAGACTGATCTCCATACTTCACATAACTTTATCAACTTATAATCACATTTCAAATTAGGATTCACATCACATCTTATGGTAGTATAAATTCCAAAAACTCAAACTCCTCATTTTTTGAAAATTGATAGACTCTTATTTTATGATAAAGAGGTTTAAAAAATTTAAAAAAGGTATTTTGAGATCTCTGAAGAGTCTTATGATATCTCAAAGTCTGATTTCAACTTCAATACTTATCCATTTTTTCAGATTTTACCCATCTCAGTTCTTTTGTCACTCAGACACCGCAACTTCCTATCATCAACACTCATTAGATCATGATCTTACGACCATAAGCCTTATTAAAATTCTATCCTTTGGTTTAATCATCCCCATGAAAAACTTCTTCAATAACATAAAACACGATAAATCTTGTCATAAGTCTTCATAGAAACTCACATTCTTTTCCTTTGGATACAAATACCTCCACCTTCAACTCAAAAACTCAATAATTTATATCTTCAGTAAACATGAATTCCAGTAGTTAAAATATTTGTAACTTCTGGTCACATAATCCGATCACCTCAGATTACATCTTCTGGATAATAACCTTCGAAACTCACATATCTATCTTCACTTTAAACTAAAAAATATTCTTAAATAAAATATTGAAAATAAATACAACAACTTCAATAATTAAAAATGATGGGTCCTTCAATATCCCCCATTAGATTTATTTTCAACACTAAAAAATCAAAATATAACTACTCTAAACATTTCAAAAAAACTATATCCTATATCATAGAGAAGTGTCCTTACACCACACTACTGTAAAAAGAATTTTTTTTGAGATAATTATATCCCTTGATGATAAAATATATTATGGCCATCATTTTGATGTTTTACCCCTTAATTAACTTTTGAAATTTTAACTTTAAACATTTATTCTACCCTAATTTAGGATTATAGCCACTTAAAATTCACAAAATATAAAAAAAAAATATTTTTTTCACTCTTCTCGCCATTTAAAAACATAATCTAGTGTATGGTTGGGGTTCCCCAATAACTTTCTTAAGTGTAAGGGGAATCCCGAACATGAATCTTTAATATTAATTCTTCAAACTTTATCTCATGAGAAGTTTGTTGAATATATCAAAAATTTAATCCCTAGTTGAAATATAATCCATATCCACTTCTCTATTAGAAATATTTTCCTTGATGAAATGATATTTGATATCAATATTCTTGGATATGAAGCATTTCATCGGGTTATTAGAAAGATAAATCAAACTCTGATTATCACAAGTGATTCTCAATGGTTTTTTAGTGTCCATATTCAAATATTATAGTCAAAATTTCATCCGCATAATCTAAGTACATGAATTTGTGATAATAATATACTCTTATTCCACTGTACCTAAGGTCACAAAACTCTATTTCTTACTATACCAGCTCATAAAACTTACCCCCAAAAGATAGTTCCTCTAGTTTTTTATTTTTAATCATTATAATCTCCAACCCAATCAACATATATGAAACCAAGAATTTTCAACCCATTACTTATTATATATATAAGTCAATAATTTGATGTTACTTTAACATACCTAAGAATTCTGTTGGTATAGAATTTTTTTTTTATTCCTTCAAATCACTGTGATATCTTATGTACAAAGTTACTACATCTAAAATGTCTAAAATTTATATAGTAAGATAAATAAAACTTTTTATTAACTTCTAAAAGCCTTTATGATTAACACTTATTCTAGATCCATATTTTATTAGCTTCTCAACAATAATAGTGGATGATGTTACTTCCATTTAGTCATATATTCCAAATATCTTTAATAATTCCTTGAAATACCTTTCCTTAAAAAAGATGTATCTTAATTTTTACTATACTTTTATCACCAAAAAGAAATTTATCTCTCTAATCATATACATTTCCAGGTTCCTTATCATCTATTCAAAAAAATATTCACAAATAATTTCCCTATCACCTGCAAAAATTATTTCATCAACATAAGTGATGATAATCAGGGTACTTGTCCTCATAACTTTCACATATAATTTGTGTAGATTTTTCCTTTAGAAAAGTTCAAATGATTCATAAAACAATAATGTTTATAATACCAAGTATAAGGATTTTGATTCAACCCAAACAATGATTTATTCATGACCCCTCCCCCCAAAGGTACCCCTCCCATGCCAACATAGATATAATGGAGATAATGATTCCCAAATCTCATATCTAATAAACCACAGATTGGCGATAAGCACCAATGGTATATCATACACATAGATGAGAGTAATTAACCTACAAGGTTTGATAAATGACAGAGATAAGATAAAAAAACCATACAACCCCTTATCAAGATAAAAGTAAATAAATATCCTAGTTATGTAACACCTCAATATTTTATTATAAATTTCTCTTCAAACAAATTTAATTTTTTTCAATAGCTTGCGATACATGAAATCCAAAGTCTAAATGAACCATAATATTTTATACCATTATAAAATAACCATTAAATTGGATGAATGAAAAGAATAACCACTTTTTTAAATTTTTTTATAATTTTTTAGATAAAACAAATATATTGATAAATAAGTACTCAATTTCTTGTAAAGTCTTTATATGATTCAAAAATACATCTTTCCTCAAAAATTATTTTTATCACTCTATTAAAAAATAATAATATTATTTTTTACTAATTTTTGAAAATTTATTTGAAAAAATTAAATTGATTTTTGAAATATAATTTTAAAATTATCTTATATTGTAGTTTTTATAACTTTATAAAAATATTTACTTTTCAATTAATAATGAAAAATACATATTTTTATTGAAAATTGACTTTTTTTAAAGGATTTATAAATTAATTTTTTTAAAATAGTTTTAAAAGTATAATCAATTAAATTATATTATTAATAATCCAATTTAGTTAATTTTTTTCAATTTTATGTTGAATTTTTATATAAAATTTTTTATACTTAAGAAAACTTTTTTTTGGAAGACCACTTTTCATCACGTTTTGATTATTTAATTTAAAATCAAATTTTGTAACTTCTATGAATTGAATTTGATAAAATGGATTCCATATTTGTGATGAAAATTTAATTTTTTTAATGAGACGAATTTCATTTTTGTCATACCTAATTGTAAAAATGGTAAAAAAAATCACTACAGTTAAGGTTAAAATAAGTTTACCAGGGGGGTGGGTGGTAAACTAACAGATAAGTGCATGTTTGATAATTAAAATTTCCTAAATCCTATTTTATGGAAATATTTTAACCTCATATTATCCAAACTTTTAATATATATCCATTTGGAACCATTTTTCTTGAGTATGAAATTATTATATTTTAATAGTTTAAGAAATTTCAAGTGTGTCATCTCCCCCACTTATAAAAGGATACCCCTCCTTTCAATTATTTACACCACTTTGATCCATATATCTTGAAAAAACCCTACCAAATTTTCTTCTAAACTTATATATCCACTAATTATAGGTTCTTTTCTTCTTAAAATATTATTCCAAAGTTCCTTGAGAAATGATCTAAAGGAAGCCTACCGAAGAAGAGATAATCATCTTACCCAACCTCTATCAATTTATTTCTTATACTATTTCCTATAAATATGTGTTATTAATCATAAAATAATAAATTTAGTATCATAAATGTTAGGACCAATAGGGGCCTATATACCCTGAGAGGGGGGGTGAATCAGGGTATGGATATTCTTTTTCAAAATTCTTCCTACCCCACTGGATCTTGACCTCTTTATTACAAGGGTCACTTTGTTTGCACTTGTGTGTTTATTATGATCACTTATTTTCTTCTTTGTCTGATGATGATGCTTCAAATGCAATGCAGGGAGGTAAGCAGGCAGACACAAAGATTTTTACTTGGTTCACCCTCACTGGGCTACATCGAAGGAGCATACGCCGACAAGTTGTCGTGCGTACCAATTCCACTAAACTTCACTAGCTGTGGATTACAATGTTCGGGCTAGATCACTTCTATGCCCAGGCTCACTGTCTATACAATGTTTAGGGTCAGCTCACTGCTTTCCCAAGGGTCACTCCCTGTTTCTCTCTCTATGGCTCACTGCCGGTGGAGAGGATCACCTTCTTCCTCTTCCTAAGCTCACTGCTCTTGGAAGGGAATCCACTCACAGTTTATAGACCTGTAGGTCTTTTCATTTGCATGAATGAATGCATATTTATCTGTGTGTAGATTCTCTGTTGAAGTACAACTTTCACCCGTAGATGAATATCTCTTTGCACCGAATGTATTGGGAAAACTTCCAGCTTCCACGCAGCCCGAAAAACACTACAGGAACAAACCTTACTTGGCGCGCAAGTCAATCACGGCGCGCAAGTATCGGCGTGCAAGTCACAACGGGCGCGCAAGTCCTCATCAGGCACTTGCGCGACTCAAGCTTCCTCAACTCCAAACTTGCGCGACTCTCTTCCTTTTACGCCCAAACCAATATTGGCGCGCAACTGCCAACTGGCGCGCAACTTCTAACACCGGCGCACAACTTCAACCACTGGCGCGCAACTTCACCTGCGCGACCACACACACCACTTGCGCGACCACCACACCTACGCGACGGGAGATCTGAGTTGAACTCCGGTCAAAAATGAGGAGGGGTGGTCCAGTATTTATAGGCAATCTGACCACCCTGCACGACGGCGCGCAAGTCACCTGCGCGACCCAGTTTCGGCGCGCAAGTCTTCTCTCCTTTTAGACACTTGCGCGACCAACTCCCAAACTTGCGTGAACCTATTTCCTTAGCCATTTTTGATCTTTTGATCTTGAAAAACATATGGCGTGCAAGTTTCCTATACTCCAAGTCCACAGCGCACAAGTCCCTTTGCCAAAAACACTTTTCTTCATTTGCCGATTTTCAGGCCCAAAAATTTGGAAGACACTGTAAAACGGCGCCACCTTGTATCTGTTCTTTTGTACCACCTCCAGATCATCCATTCCTTTTATCGGCGTTCTTGAAACAAACATGGATCGTTGAAATCAGCTCTTGAACTCGACATTCCACCATGAAATCCTCTTTGTCAACAAATTTGTATGTCATTGTTTTGCTTTGTCAACAATCACTACTCAGATGTCCACTTTGTCAACAAACACAATCACCTCAAAAATGCTTCAATGATACCTTGAGGGATTTTTTCCAAACAATAAATATACATTTTTTTATTATAATTATGTAACCACCATTATTCACCCTATTTTCCATCGAATGATAAGTGAAAGTATCGCTCATGTGTACTTGTGGACTATTGCCTCCACATAGCGATATAATTCATTTTACATCACCATCTTCCATGGATTAGTATTACGATGAGTTTAATGTTTATACCTAATATATATGAAATAATTATTCTCCAATAATTATAATATTATATCTACTTTCTTACGTTCAAATCCATTGGAAAACGATAACGTCGCTTACGTTTACGTGTGGACTACCACCTCCACAAAGCGATGTGTTTCGTTTTTAGATTCCTAATTAAATGGATGGTAATAAGGATATATTTAATGAATATATATGATATATATGATTTAATAATTAATTTTAAAGTTTATTTATTGTTTAAATTTCTTTCATTCTATACATCAAAAAGTGAAAACAACGTTCATGCGAACATACAGCCTACTGTCTCCATGAACGGTGTAATTCACTATTTTTCTATATCTGTATTTTATAGATGAATATATATGAATAATATTTATGATATTTATATAATTATTAATATTATATATATTATTTAATAATGATTAAAGTACAAGGTCCAGAACTAGTGAACTAAAATTTTCATAAAAAAGGAAACAGTTAACACCCAAAAATGAAAATTTTAATAAAAAATTATTAATAAATAGGTGTTAAAATGTTATAAATGGATCTTATATGACATTATAAGTATTTATATTATTCTAGTATACATTTATAATAAATTTAAATTTATTATAAATTAGGTTATATTACTTTTGAAGAAATTAAATCTTGTGGTAATAGGTTTATGTTATAATCTCTTTGTTTATCAAGATTGTTCATGATAAATTTTTATTGATGAAATTTTATGACCTATATCTCAAGAATCCCATTATTTTTTTCACCTATGGCTATTTTTATATATTACATATTTTACTCTCATTTTTCTCTCTTTAATAACTAAAAATACCAATCAAATGTTTTTTAAGGAAAACCAAATTTATTCCTCTTTTTAGTCAAAAATCCTTTTTATTCCATATAAATATCTTTTAAAAATGTTATAATTTTTTTAATATTATACTATTAATATTTAAATACATATTTATCAATTTTTTAATTTTTTATTTTTTTTAAATTAAATATTAGTGTTATTTTTCAAATGAGGTACTTTTGAATTTTTACCAAAAATATGAAGGGAATCTTTGTTTTTATGTACATGACATAAGAGGAATTTACCGCCATTATGATAACTCAATAATTTAAATATTCCTTTAAAAATTTCTAAGATCATTTTTAAAGAAAGTGTTTTCCTTAATATTTGTGAAATTATTAGATTTTAAATAAGTGATCTCAAAGTGAAAAGGTTATTTTTTCTCAAGAAATGTTTGAGTAATATTTTAAATTAATTTTCACCTATGATAACATCATTTGATGTTACTTATGATTTACTAAGGTTATAACCCAAGTATACCATCCTTATTAATTATTTTTATAATTTATTATTGTGATGATGATATGTTTATGAAACCCATTTATTTTCCATGGGTTATGTTTTTATAAAATATTGAAATGTTTATGAAAACTATTTCCATTCCATGGGTTATGATATATGATTCATGATTTATAATCTTATATCATTCATATTAATTGATTATGATTATGTTATGGGTGGTCCTATAATGATATATCCATCAATTTCAATAGGTAACTATGGATATATCATTAGATAATAAGGACTGAAATAGAGAGTGAATCTGATTCAATAAGGGACTCTATCCACTATGATAGTCTTGGGAGTGAACCTTGACTAAGGATAAGATGGAATGGGGAGTGAACCAAATCCACTATGATAGTATTATAAATGATCCTTGACTAAGGAAATCATTTTATATGCTTATGTGTATGGCAGAAGTTTATGTCTTAAGATAATGCTATGATCTCGTGACTCATGTCATTTGATTCCTTTATGATTCATGTCTTATGAATTTCCAAGATTTATACCATTAATCAAGATTATGATGTATGATATGCTAGGTATGGTTTTTAAATATTAATATCATGTTATATTACACTTATTATCATTTTATTCTTAAGTGATCATTGATATATCCTTTTTTTAACCCTTACTAAGCATCTAAGAGCCCCCTTTCTTATATTTTATTTACCGAGGTTATGAATAAAGATTTTAATTAATATATGTCTAATAAAGGTTATAGTTATGAATAAAATAGTGATATATGATGTAGATCTCTTATAAATAAGGTATATATGTATCCAATTTTTCAAAAACACTAAACCTATATGATTTTAGTGTAGATTGTAATGTTATGTCTTTGAATATCCATTTAATAAGATATAATATTTATGTAAGAAAAGTATGGGTCATTATAGTTGGTATTCGAGAAAGGTTTAGTAACCTTTGTAAACTTGGATGAGAAAAATTTATTGAGAACCCTTAGGATAATCCTATATATAAAAGAATTTCCTAAGTTATGATAAATAAAGTTGTGTGGTTTTACTATAAAAACGTCCCTATATAGATACTATAAGTATATGTGGATTTGGAATAGATTCATGTAGATTTAATAACCCCAAAAGAGTTGGTCAAGTATATCTCAAACATCAGTATGATTCTTGGTGAGTGTACCCTTACTACACATGTATTTTGACACTCTTAGGGGATATTCTTGGGATAACTCACATTTTATTTATGAATCATTTTGATGGATTTGAATAAATAATGACCATGAATAACCTAGGTTAACGCTGAGGTTTCATATATCTAAAATAAGGTGTCATGATTTAAATATCCTATAAATTATTTTTCATGATTATTTGGTTTACCACTATGATTATTATTTCTCACACTATGATTTTTGGTTTTAGTCAATGGTCGGAACCCAAAGGAACTATGTTAATACTGAATGTGATAGAAAATTAAATTATTTTCCTCATGAGCAACCAAATATTTTCATATATGGAATGGAAAATATTATTACTATGCTTATGAAACCTTCTCAAGATATAAATCATGTTGAAAATCCTAATGAGAAAAGGAGGGGACACTATTCTGTTGAGTCCTTTATGAATTAACATACACCTTATTTTAGTGGGCCTGTTGATCCACTAGTTATTGGGGAATGGATCAGTACTACTAGAAATATATTTTCCATTATCCAGTGTTTAGAGCATGAAAAATTTATTTTAAGATTTTATCATTTGGAAGTAAAAGCAGATCAATTGTGGACTCTTATCTAGAATTAGAGTCAATATGAATAAATTGACTCCATGGAGTGGGATGAGTTTAAGAGATTTTTTTCAATAAGTTATTTCCATATATTATTCATAAAAAATAAAGAAGGAATTCATTGAGATAAATTATAAGGATAATGAATCTATTAGCACCTATGAGGGAAATTTTAAAATACTTGTGAGGTATGATTCTGGTATTATCATCCAAACTAAATATAAGATTGATTGATTCTTCAGTTTCTTAAAACCAATTCACAAAATAGAGTTATCCATAAGAGAATTTATCATATTTAAATAAATCATTCGATGTGATGTCAAGGTGGAGATAGAGATTGAACTTATCCATCAATCTCATGGTTTTGATAAGAAAAAATATATGGAATTCAAATGAAATTGTAATAATAAAAAACCTGGAGAAAATAAGTTGAGATTTCTTTTATGCTCAAAGTGTGTAAGAAAAAATGGAGAAAATAATCTTAAGGGGTCTGGTAAAATTTTTACGTGTATAAAGATCAGTCATCAGGCAATCAAATACTAAAGTAATGTGAAGAAAAATTTATCGAATGATGGAGAAAAAGCACCAAAAAATGCACCACCCACACTCCAGTGTTCCAAATGAAAGGAGTATGGGAATTATTCTAACCAATTCTTAAATATAAAGGTTAATGTTTATGATCATTTCTAGGAACATCTTAAGACTAGATAAAAAGGTAAATCTCATAAAATCACTATTTCGGACGAGGGGTATGATAAAAAAAGTGGTGAAAGGTACACTTATAATCTACTCTAGAACCACTAATGTATTATTTGATTATGGATCTACCCACTCTTTTATATTTGAAGATTTTTTAAGGGTATAAAAATACCACTTCAATGATTAAATATTGAATTATTAGTGAAAATACCTAATGGTATGTTGATCACATCTAAAGTATATTATTCTTATCTTATTGATGTTTGTGGGAACATGTTTCCTAAAAATCTCATTATCACCCCTATAGTTGAATTTGATGTTATCTTAGGCATGGATTATATTTATGTACATAAACCACACATCAATTTATGAGGAAGGGAAGTAACATTTTATATTCTAAACCAACCTATGATTTTACATTAGTGAGATGATAAATATGAACTTCCTATGAAAATTACGACCATTATATGGGTCTTGATTCCTATTCAAAAGGGATGTTTATCTTAGATGGTTGGGGATAAACTCAACATCAAAGATATTCCTATTTTATTATAGTTTTTTTGATATTTTTCTAGAAGAGTTTCATAGTATTAAATTGAATATAGAAGTTGAGTTTTCAATAAAAATCATACCCGATGCTACAACTATTTCAAAGACTCCATATAGAATAGCCCTGATTGAGTTGTAAGAATTGAAGAAGAAACTCCAGGAGAATCTTGAAAAGGGATTCATTTGACCAAGTGTGTCACCATGGGGTTCAACTGTTCTTTTAATTAAGAAGAAATATGGATCAATGTAACTCTACATTGATTATGAAGAACTTAACAAGATCAAAATCAATAATAAGTATCCTCTTCCCTTTATTGATGATTTTTTTGTTCAATTATGAGGAGATCAATATTTTTCCAAGATTGATATTTGATATGAATAATATTAGTTAAGGGTTGAACATTATGACATACCAAATATATCCTTACATACAATGTATAGACACTATGAATTTATAGTGATTCCATTTGGTATTACTAAATCCCCCATTATTTCAATGGATTTAATTAATATAGTCTTTAGAGATTACCTTGATTAGCTTTTGAGAGTATTTATAGATGATATTATTATATATTAAAATATAATGTAAGAATAGGAAGATCACTTGAGGATTGTAAAAAAGGCTATAATGAATGACAATATGTATAAAAATTACTAAGTGTGAATTTTGGCTACAAAAAGTTTCATTTTTTGGGTCATTTAATCTCAATAAAGGGTATTTCTGTGGATCCAACAAATATTAAAGTTATTTAACATTGTACTAGAAAAAAACTGTGACTAAAATATATATTTTTCTTAGTTTGGCAGAATATTAATAATGCTTTGTGGATAATATTTCACGGCTATTTAATCTATACACCAAGTTAACTCATAAGGGATCAAATTTCCTTTGAATATATGAATGTGAGTGTTGGTCGGAGTAAGACACTCAAGATGGGGGTGAATTGTGTTCCTATAAAAATTTATATTAAAATTTTTATTTAAAATAATCCCCCAATTTAAAATATAACATGCCAGTTAACCAAAGTAGTAAAATTATAATTGTTTGACTGTAAAAATAGTTTCTTAGAAGATTGATTAATTTTCAGTTATAACAATATGATATATTGATAAAACTTTTGAAACTACTGTAATAAGGAAAAATAGTTATAACTAATATCCAAGACTAACTGTCAAAGTAAAATTTAGAGTTCTAAAATATGGGTTAAAAATAGAGGAAGACTAAATTGAAAGACACAATAGATAAAACAAGTGGTTTAGTCTCAAGCCGAGACCTAATCCACTCCACTTGGTAATCACCCACCACTAAGAAGTATATATATATTTGATCCACACCCTGTATTGGGGTAAAAAATATTACATGAGACTATCTAGGTCACAAGACCTCTTCCATTGGTCTACATAGGAAAAAAACAACCAGGTCATACAGGACCTCTTCCATAGTTATATGTGGGTGAAACAAGGTGTAGAAAGATATTTGAGTGAGGAAATTTGTATCCTCCAGTTTAGTACTGGGGATAGTGTGCATTTTTAATACAGATACACACACTACTCGAAAAGTAATGAAACAATACACAATAGAGAAAAATGTAACGAGATAGAGTTTATAAGGCACTATGTGTCATGAAATGCAGCTATGGACTATTTGTATACAGCAGATGCATTGTTCGAGTCCTCTTCTGAAAACAGAGTTTCATGAGTCGAGTGTTCTGTTTTTCAATCCAATGAGATGTTCCTATTCTCCTTTAAGTTTTTATGAGGTTTCTTTCAAGATGGTTCATAAAAGGTTCTTCTTTGTTTACAACCAGTAGGAATTGAAAGTTCTTCCTTCGGTGTATTCTTTCATGTATGGATATTCTTCTCTTTTTATATTCCATCCATTGATGTGTATATTTGATCGAGTGTCATGATTTATATTTTAGTTTGGGTGCTTGTGTTAGAGCTGATAAGATGCACGATCTCCACACCTCGTACCTCGTACTGTCTACTGACAGGACTATAGAAGATCATTAATTATATCAGTGTCATTAAATGAATCAAATATGACCGTTATAATTTTTTTTTAAATTTAATTGAAAAAGAAAGAAAAAATGGTTAAGTATGGAATAGTGTCACAGTTTCATTGAGAATTTCACGGTGTGATAGTCATAGTAAGAAAATCATGGTTCCATAGTTACAGTGAGATCTGGAACTGATATAAAAGTTATAGTGTCTGGTCCTTTTCAAATTCTGGTACCAATTGCAAGACTATGATGTTGGGTAAATGATGTCTTATCTAATGGTGTCTAGTCCCTTTTCAAAATTCTGAATGGTGTTTTTTTTTCAGTGTCTTTGAAACGGTATCACGATAACGGTGTCTGGTCCTTTGTTGAAATCTGAAACCGGTAGCAAGCTTATGGTTTCATAGACTTAGCCAAAAATCTGTAAGCTGTCTTAAGAAGTAATATTTAGAGAATTGATTAAGATTAAACATAATCATAATAAAACATAATATAACAAGATTAAATATGGTTTACAAGAATCAAATATGATTTGTGAGATTTTGAATCATGATCTTATGAGAGTTTAAAACATGAATTATAAGAGTGTAAAACATGATTTGTAAGTATTAAAACATGAGGAGTCAAAAAATCTCCCAACATGATTTGTAAGCATTAAAACACGAGGAGTCCAAAAATATCCCAATATGATTTGTGGGAATTAAAACACGAGGAGTCCAACAATATCCCATCGTTTTGATGATAAAAAATCATGGAATTTATAAGTCAAATATTTTAGAAAGAAATAAAAAAATTACTTGTCAAATCAAGATATTAAAGCATATATGTAATAAATAGAATAAAGGGTAATTATTTTCCCCCATGTTTTATTCTTATTATTTATCCCCCTTAGAGTATCAGTCCTGATATGTTCTCCTCTTTAAATTACTTGGTATTATTTATCCCTCTTTTGGAATTATCAAAAAGATAGAGAAAGAGAAAAAAACAACAAGTGAAGAAATAACAGCAGGCTACATTAGATTAAATAAAATGATAAAGGACACTATAAGAAAAATATAAAATACAATAGATCCCTATCAAAATCAGCATTCACTTCTCGACAGAGTTAGCAGACTTGTATTTTACTTTTTTAGAGACTTCAAATGTAGAAGCAAGAGGTGGATAACTAGAGGTGGTAGAAGTAGTAGTTAGGGAAGGCAGTGGCACTCCTTCAATGATAGAGGGGAAAATTGTAGGTCTGGTGAAAGACCTATGTAAAGGTTTCTCAATGATTATAGGTCTGATCTGGCTCATATCCTAAGAAACATACATGGTCACAGGAGAAAAAGAGGTAGAAGAAGAAGGATAGGGAGCAGAAGAGAGTCTAGGCCTCAAAAAAGCAGCTGTAGGAGCCACAATTGTTGTAATATGAACATGGAGATAAGGCTTCAATAGATTGATAAAATATGAGATGATCTCTCCACCATACTACATATCCTTCTAAAAGTCATCATTTTTTAAAAAAATTGTTGGGGCCGAAGCCTCATTTATTATTTAAAGAAAAGACCACTTTCAAACTAGGTAGAGGGAGACCCATTACATATCATGAAGGCCCAAGGCCAAGTGGTCTGAATACAAGGCCCAGAAACCGATTTTTGGCCGAAAGGGCCCTTCAGTGAATAGTACTGCTACACTATCTTGGCTGCTACAGTACCTCCACTGCTACAATCCATCCTCCAATATAGTGTTACTGCTACTACAATCTCCACTGCTACTGTACTTCTACAATGACCTCCTACAGTGCTGCTACAGTTTTAGGAATTCGTCCTTGCCCATATTTGATCATGGGTATTTTGGATTCCAAGTTGGACCCTTTACCACTTGGTTACAGACTCATTGGCTTCTCAATGTCATCCTTATTTTCCTGGAACTTCTCCAGAGTGGGTGTGAATTCCTTGATCTTCTGCAATTTATCCTTAAAATATTGAGTGACTAGAGGTATCATCAAATTATCCACAAGATACTTGAAGTGATTAGTCAACTCATTCTTAGAATAAATTATCTTAAAGTAGGATTCCACTTTCTTAGAGATTTCTTTTTGAGCAAGAGTGGAAATATTTGAATGGACCCTCACCAAATCAAGTACATGGTCACTATTATTGATGATAGTAGAGAGACTTTCCTTATCAACACCACTCAATATTGACCGAATCTGTTCTCTAAAAACTGATCTGATCAACTCACTATCCATAGGCTGAGATGGTTTTCCAGAGGCATATAAAACTTTAATAGCTAATGTGAGAGACTTAAGTTGATTTAGAACCTTTTATAAAAAACCTTTATATTTACCGATTGGCTTATTGAGTGCAGCAACAAGGACACACATCTCATTGGTTATCTTGGTGTTGTTCTCAACCAAATTTTCATAAAATGTAATCAGGTTTGGTTTAATTAGAGATACAACCTTCTACGGAATCTTATTAGCATCATATTCACTAAGATGAGAAATAGGAGATTGAGTAGTTTGCATGACTTTCTCTATATCTTAAACCATAGCTTTTATAGATTTCACCTCATCACTCAAAAACTTGTTCTCAATATGAACTTCTTGAATTTCATGAAGCTTCTTTGGTTGAATCTTCAAAATAATTTTCTTTAACAGAAGTGCAACTTACCTTTCAATGAGATTTGTCATAGTTGTAGGTTGAGACTATAACAACTTCCCAAATCCAGACAATAAGTTGTCTCCAAAACTTTTAGATCAACTTGACTCACAAAATCAAAAGGTTCTTGAGCAGATTCATGAGTAGGAACTGGAACAGGTTCAGATTCATTAGAAGGAGATACTTATTTGGCAGAAATTGGTTTCAATTGAAACACAGTGGAAAGATATATCCCTTTTACTAAGGCCTCTTGGGTATTATCCACATAAAAATAACTGGGAAACCTATACCTAGTATCTATATATCTTTGGTCAATAATATTTGGAAGTTGAGTACTTTCTAAGATGAGTTGATTCTCCCCCTCAAAAATTGCATATCTTCTATGACTAAGAGACTCAATCTCTTGACCTATTCCCAGATTTTCAGCTCTTTAGGTTCACCCATATCTTCTCTAGATAACTGAAAGACCCATTACATTCTTTCCTCTATAGATAAGATTATTTTAGGTTCAACTTGTTCTTCATATTGTTCCATAGTAGCTAGCTCTTTCTCAAAATCATGTTCTTCCTCTATAGCAGGCTGTTCCTCTATACTAACACTTCTTTTAGAAGTAGCTTTAACATTTTCACTTGAATCAATGTCACCTTGAGAGATAGGTGATATCTCAGGACATACTCTCACAAAAAAATCACTAACATCATCATTTGTTTATTAATCTAGATATTCCACAATCTAAGCAGCTTATAATCCAGGATCAACTACATTTTTAGGTCTGGAGGGATTTTAAACCGGATTAAAACCCTCATAAAACCTATCATTTCCTCAACCCATAATATATTAATTGGATTCCAACTTATCTTTATTCTCCTGAAAATATCCTTAGAGATACAAAAATCACACTCCTCAAGCACTTCTTTATTCTGTACAACAACACATTTAGATAGAAGAATAGCAAAAATGAAACTTGAATAGAAAATGGAGGTGGATTTTGATGTAGTTTTGAGAATATCACACATGTGAAGTATAATATACTTACACAAGTTGTTTTTGTGTCCATTTTTCATAAGAGGAATAAAAAATACATCCTGATACTTAAGAGTGTAAAAATCCCCTTTTATTGAAAAAATGAGATGTTGAATAAACTTGAACAATAACCTTGAATCACCATTAAGCTTAGTAGAAATTGTCCTCCTCTTCTTCTTATTTCTAGTCAAACTTCCCAGAGCCTCTTATAGGATAAATACATCACTAGGTGGAGGAGGAATCCTTTGGTAGTCCTCAAAAATCCATTTATGAGGTATTCCTAGGTAGGAAGTCCACAACCTCAAAGAAAAAGTGCATCTTTGGCCGTTTACCCCTCTCCTAACCACAAAATCATTCTTGGAATTGAAAGAAAACTGAACACACTAATAAAACTAAAAAAAAGCCTTGGTTATATGGGTCTTTTATCCTTAGTAAACCACTACAACCACCCCTGTTCTTTTATAACTTTTAGAACCAAATACTTACTAGACAAGAGCCAATTCACATAGATTTCCTTTTCTGGTATGATGTTGTGATCCTCAAGACCTGGGTCCAGTGGTTTATCGAGCATTACAACATGAGACTTCTTATGTTTATTCTAAGACCTGTGATTCCCAGGAGTCGACGAGGATGGATACTTCATCATGGGTATTCAACGCGAGATCATGAAAGATAAGAAAGAGGGAGATTAGTTTGATAGAGACAAAAAGTTTTGGTTTTGAGAGAAGTGTGGTCAAGAGAAGTGAAGCGATATATATTTATCATTTAGGGAGTTCAAACATCGTGAAAAAAACATGGTAAAAATAAATAAAACACTCGATAAAAAATGTTTAAAAATAAATTCTGAATAATATGGTGAGACCGATATAAGAATTCATAGTGTCAGTATTACTATGTGACTCAAAATGGTGTGACCATAATAAACGAGACAAAGAACAAAGAAAAACAATCTATGAGACAGTAATCTTGAGACAGAAATACTGATACAATAAACTTAGATAGTAAACTGTTCACTCATGGTTAATCATTTCTAATTCATGGATGATGTAATTCATCCTTTTAGAATTTAATGTCTTAGTGAAAATTTCAGCAAGTTGATGTTCTGTGCCAATGAATTCAAAAGTAATATCATCTTTTTGATAATGATATCTCAAAAATTTATGGATTACATCAATATTATTTGATATATAATGATAAATTGGATTCTTTGATTTTTTAATAGCGCTAGTGTTATCACAATTTATAGGGACATGCCTGAATTGATATCCATAGTCTAGTAAGGTGTGTCTCATACACAAAATTTTTGCATAAAAACCAGAAACAATTATATATTTATCTTCAGTAGTAGATAAATATTTTTTTTCTTTTTACTACACCATGAAACTAGCAATTTTCCCAAAAAGTGACATGTTCCTGAGGTTATTTTTCTATCTAACTTATAAAAACCAAAATTAGAATCTGAATAGCTAAACAAGTCAAATAATTGTCCTCTAGGATAAAACAATCCTAATTTGGTAGTATGTTTGAGGTATTTGAAAATACTTTTAAGAGAAAGAAGATGCAGCTCTTTAGTATTTTCTTGAAAATGAGAACACATACACAGACTAAACTTAATATCAGGTCTACTATCAGTCAGGTGGAGTAAAATCCCAATCATTCCTCTGTAAGTGGTTTGATCAACCGATTTACCATTCTCATCAAGATTCAACTTATAGGTGATACTCATTGGATTATCATTAATTTTAGTATTATCTAAACCAAAACATTTTATAAGATCATTAGAATATTTTATTTTATTTAAAATAACAACTTCCTTATTTTTAAAGATTTGAAATCCAAGGAGAAATTTTAGTTTACCCATAAAACTCCTTTCAAATTCATTTTGCATCATCTTTGAAAAATCAATACCTAAATCATTTTTTAAAGATCCAAAAATAATATCATCAACATATATTTGAGAAACTAAAACATATTTAGAAATTATTTTCATAAAGAGAGTAGGACCAGCTATACCTTTTGTAAAACATTTGGAAATAAGAAAACTACTTAGTCTATCATACCAATCTCTTGGAGATTTTTTTAACCATATAAAGTTTTTGTTAATTTAAAAACATTATTTGGAAAATGAGGGTTTGTAAAACCAGGGGGTTGTTCAACAAAAACATCATCAACTATATACCCATTTAGGAATGCACTCTTAACATCCATTTGATATAGTTTTAAATTTAGATGTGTCATATATTAAAGAAATATTATAATGGATTCAAGTCTAGAAAATGGTGCAAAATTTTCCTCATAGCCAATAAATTCTTCTCGACTATAACGTTGAGAAACCAATCTAGCTTTATTTTTTACTATGGTGCTAGATTCATCTACTTTATTTCTGAACACCCATTTAGTGCCTATGGTCATGATGTATTTAGGTCTATCCAAAAGTTTCCAGAATTTATTTCTTTCAAACTGATTTAATTATTTTGCATAGCCATCACCCAAAATTCACCATTGATTGCCTCATTGATGTTTTTAGGTTCAAACTGTGATAAGAAATCTTGATGTTCAACATGATTTCTTCGAGAAGTTCTAGTATGTGTTCCTTTATCTAAATCTCCAGTAACAACATATAGAGGATGGTTATTAAGGGTTTTAACAGATCTAGAAAAAGAATGAATAGTAATTTTTGATTCTACAATAGGTTCAGGTTAATTATGGATCAAATCTAGAGAACTTCCAAAACTGGAAGTTTTAACAAATTCCTTCACAGGATGGTCAGAAGATTTAGCATTGATGTCCATATTTGACATATCATCCTCAATATTTTCTAGAGAGGTCTTAGGTTCATGTGGATATATTTTATCAAATTTGACATGTAAAAATTCTTCCACACATTTTGTTATTTTATTAAAGACTATATAGGTTTTACTAGAAATTGAATAACATAGGAAAATTCATTCATCACTCTTGGTAAAAAATTTGTCCAGATTATCCTTAGTGTTAAGGATATAGACTTTACAATCAAGAACTTTGAGGTAATTAACCTTGGGTTTTCTATTGTTCCACTACTCATAGGGAGTTATTTTAAGGATAGGTCTAATTAAAACTCTATTGATTATATTGCGTGCCGCATTGACAGATTTTTCCTAGAAGTAGATAGGTAGGTCATATTCATTAAGCATTGTTCTAGATATTTCTTGTAAGGTTTTATTTCTTTTTTCTACAAAACCATTTTGTTGAGGTGTCCTAGGGGTAGAGAAGTTATGACTATAGCCATTTTTTAAGAAAAAAGATTCAAACTCTTGGTTTTCAAACTAATGGCCATGGTCACTTCATAGATATTTAATTCTAATACCACTAAGATTTTCTAGATTCCTATAATACATGGTTAAATGAGAGAAAACTTCACTTTTTTGAGCCAAAAAGAAGGTTCATGTATATCTATAATAGTCATCTACAAGAATATAGACATAATGCTTCCCATTAAGACTTGAAACTCTTGAATTTCCAAAAAAATCCATGTGAACCAACTCGAGAGGTTGAGAATTTGAAACTTATTTCTTTGGTTTGAAAGATATTTTGTACTTTTTACCCTTTTGACAAGGATTACAGACTTTTTCATTTAGAAATTCAAGTTTGGGTAGATCCTTGAATAAAAATTTTATAGTAAGATTTATAAGGGAGTGTATATTGCAATGTCCTTGTATTTTATCCTAAATCCAAGACTCATTATGAAGTACACTTAATCATGAAACATTTTGAGAAACTAAAGAATCTAAGTTAACGGCATAAACATTTTCATTTCTAAAAGCAGAAAATACTAATTCATTCTTAGAATTAAAAACATTTCAAGAATTATTTTTAAATTTAACATGAAAAACATCATCACATAATTGTGAAATAAAAAGTATATTATATTTTAATCCATCAACAAAAATTACTTTAGAAATTAAAACTGAGTTAGAGTTACTAATCTGGCCGAGACCAATTATTTTTCCTTTAGCATTGTCACAAAAGGTGAAATGCCCATCATAAATCTTTATTAGTTTCTTGAATCCCAAGTAATCTTCTATTATGTGTCTTGAACATCCACTATCCAAGTACCATATACTTCTTACATGATATCATCAAATAGCTTTCTTATATAAGATTCAAACAAGAGAATATTTTGGTACCCATATTTTCTTGGGTTCAGAAACATTATTAATAAATGATTTGAGAACCTATACTTGCTTCATGGGTTTCCTATAATAAAATTTTAAAGCATTTGAAAAGTGGAATCTATTTGGTCTTGAGAAAATGAAGGTAGTAAAATAGTTTCTAGTACTAGAACTTGCATAATATTTATCAGTTTTAGGCACAAAAATTGTTTTTCTAGATTTTTCAGCAAAGTTTCTTTTTCCAGGTTGATATCCTATACCAGTAGTATACCTATGATCTAATTTTTTACCAATAATTTGTGTTAGGTTATTATTTCCATTGGTAAATTTTTCTAAGTCATTTTAAGTTGATCATTAGATAATTTAAGTTCATTATTTTCTTTAAACAGTTGATAATTTTTCTCTTTTTATACAACACGTTCAGATTTAACAGTGGTGGTCAAGGCATGCTGTTTCTTTACAGATTTGTATTTATCTTTTAGTTCATTAAAGGTTTTCTCAAGCATTCTAAAATACTCAAACATTTCATAATTGGTCATATTTTTAGAATCAATTTCTTCTCCATAATAATAATAATTTGTTTCAAGAGACTCAAGAGTTACCTCTGATGTGTTTGTCATAAAACACATATTGGCTTTGTCAGAATTTTCATCATGTGAAGACTCTGAGTCACTTGAGATGTCCTTATAATCACTCCATGTTGCTTTTATTTCCTTTTTATACTTTCTATATTTATCCTCATATCTCTTATTATATTTTATCTTGGGACAATCAGCCTTTACATGTCCTTTTCTCTTACATTAATAATAGATTATTTCATCAGAAGTATCACCTTTATTCCAATACTTTTTCTAGTTTCCCTTGTTATCATATTTACCTTTGTAGTTAAGCTTCCTGAAGAATTTATTTCTTATATAAAACTTCTTAAATCACCCAGATAATGGAGACATTTCCTCATCACTATCATAGGATGAAATTTCATTACTTGTACTATCATAATGAGGTTGTATCCTTTTATTTTCCTTAGTTTTGGAAGTAGTGGTTTTGAAAGACACTAACTTTTTCTTCGGTTCATATTACTCTTCCTTGTTGAATTTTAATTATTCCTCATACATAATAAAATTTCCTATAATCTCCTTTACTGGAAGCTTTCTAATGCCACAATATTCTCTAATTGATATAGAATTAATTCTCCATCTATCTGGAAAGCATCTGAGTATTCTCATGATTTTCTCCTTGGCTGTAACATCTCCTCCCAAAGATATCATAATATTAAAAATTTCATTAAACCTGAGATACATGTCAGAAATAGACTCATCAAGATTTATTTTAAATTTATCATATTTAATAGTATATGTGTTAAGTATCATTTCCTTAATACTAGAGGTTCCTTTATGTGAAACAAACAAAGTGTCCCAAATTTCATGGGATGTTTTACATGAAAAAATTCTATTAAATTATTCATATCCTAAAGAACAGTATAGTGCATTCATGGATTTGAAATTATTATTATAACAAGACTTAGTTGGGTTATAACAAGTATTCTTATCAGTAGAAGGTATCTTATATTCATCTATAATTAAAGACAAAATCTAAAAACCCACACTTTCTAGGAGCATTTTAATTTTAATTTTCTATTGTGTATAATTTGTTCCATTAAAGAATAGAGGTCTTTTGTTAGCAGAACCTTCCAATATATTATCCATGATAAATAAATAATCTATTAAATAACTATAAATTTAGAGCTAACATAAATTTAAAGATCTTTAAAACTCAACTAAAATCACAGTTGAAAAGGATGTTAAAACAAATTTAAAATTTTGAAATCAAAAACTAGAAAATAACCTTTGATACCAAATGTTGGTAGGAGTAGGACACTCAAGTGGGGGATTAATTGAGTTCTTATAAAAATTTATATTAAAAGGTTTATTTAAAATAATCCCTCAATTTAAAATAAAATAGGCCAGTTAACCAAGGTAGTAAAATTATACTAGTTTGACTGTTCAAATAGTTTCTTAGAAGATGGACTAATTCCTTATAATAATATGAGATATTGATACAACTTTTGAAACAACTCTAATAAAGAAAGATAGTTATAACTACTATCCAAGAATAACTATCAAAGTAAAATTTGAGTTATGAAATATGAGTTAAAAATAGAGAAAGACTAAACTGAAAGACACATCGGATAATACAAGTGGTTCAATCTCAAGTCGAGACCTAATCCACTCCACTTGATAATCACCTTCCACCAATATATATATATATATATATATATATATATAAAATCTTTGATTCACAACCTGAATCAAGGTTAACAACATTACATGAGACTATCTAGGTTACAAGACCTATTCTACTATTCTACATGGGAAAACAAATAGCCAGGTATTACAGGACCTCTTTCACAGTTATATGTGGGTGAAATACGGTGTAGAAAGATATTTGAGTGAGGATATCTTGTATCATCCATCTCAGTGTAAGATATAGTGTGTATTTTTAATACATATACACAGGCTTCTTAAAAAGTAATGAAACTATACACAACAAAGAAAAATGTAATGAGATAGAGTTTATAAGGATCTGTGTGTCATGAAATGCAGCTTTGGACTCTTAACATGTAGCAGATGCAATGTTCTAGTCCTCTTATGAAAAAAGAGTTTCATGAGTTGAGTGTTCTATTTTTCAGTGTCGTGAGACGTTCCACTTCTCCTTCATGTTTCTAGAAGGATACTTTCAAGATGGTTCACAGCAAGTTCTTCTTTTTTTACAGCTAGTAGGAATTGAAAGTTCTTCCTTCGGTCTATTCTTGTATATATGGGTATTCTTATATTTTTTCATAAAATCCATTACTGCATATATTTTCTTGAGTTCCATGCTTTATATTTTATTTTGAGTGCTTGTGTTGGAGCCTACAAGATGCACAATCTCCACACATTGTACCTCATACTATCTGTTGACATGACTGCAAAAGATGATTAATTATATCAGTGTCATTAAATGAATCAAATATGACAGTTAGAAACAACTTTTAAATTTAATTGAAAATGAGAAAAAATGGTTAAGTATGGAACAATGTCATAGTTGTGGTGAGACAGTCACGGTGAGACAGTCACTGTGCCATAGTTGCAGTGAGATCTGAAACTAGTATCAAAGTTACAGTGTTTGGTCCTTGGTGAATTATGGAACTAGTAGAAAGACTATGGTGTCAGGTAAATGGGGTCTTAGATAATGGTTTATAGTACTTTTTTAAAATTATGAAAGGTGTCTTGTTACAGTGTCTTGTGAACAGTAGCACGAAAACGTTGTCAGGTCCTTTGTGAAAATTTGGAACTGGTAGCAGACTTACAATTTCACAGACTTATCCAAATATCTGTAACCTATGTTAAGAAGAAATATTCACAAAATGGATTAATATTAAACATAATTATAATAAAACATAATAGAACAAGATTAAATATATTTTACAATATTCAAACATGATTTGTGAGATTCTGAATCATGATCTTTCTAGAGTTTAAAACATAAGTTATAAGAGTTTAAAACATGATTTGTAAGCATTAAAACATGATGAGTCCAACAATCTACCAATATGATTTGTGGACATTAAAACATGAGGATTCCAATAGTGAGAAAAATTTTAAGGGACTAAAGAGAAGGTTAGTCGATGCACCTGTTTTTAAACTACCCTACAATGAATAAGGGTTTTTGATCTATAATGATGTATAAAATAAGTTAATTGGATGTGTCCTCATGGATAATGATATGGTTATAGGTTATCCCTCATGAGAATTAAATATTCATGAGAAAAATGAACCAACTCATGATTTGGAGTTAGCTGTGGAAATTTTTTCCTTAAAGATAAAGAGGAATTATATTTATGGATAAAGGTATGATATATATATATATATTATACAAGTTTAAATTATACATTCAGCCATACAGATATTAATATGTTCAAAATAAGATGGTTGTAGTTGATTAAAGATTATGAATGATCAATATATTACCACAGTAGAAAAGAAAACAAGGTGGAAGATGGTCTAAGTTGAAAGGATCATGCTAGATTATCTATGAAAAGGATCACAAAAGTTCTAATATTTCAATATTTCAAAATTATGGTTCTAGAAATCCTGAAGGAAGGGGAAAAATATTATCTTTCTCAAATGAATGTTCAACCATCAATCTAAGTAAATATCAAAGAGGTGTAAAAGAAAGATGTAGAACTGAAAAAGAAGGTGAGAAATGTTCTTGAGTTCAACCTTGATGAAGATGGAATGGTAAGGTTTAGGAACTATGTATGTGTCCCATTATTAAAATATTTTAATGAGGATCTATTAGATGAAACTAATAGTTCATAATTCTCTATTCATCATAGAATTAAGAAGATGTATAGAGATATAAAAGAGTATTTCTAGTTGAACAAAATTAAGAGAGATATTATAGAGCATGTTTATTAGTGATTGGTTTGAAAAAAATTTAAGGATTAGAGATACAAGTATAAGGGGATGTTATAATGATTACCCATACCAGAATAGAAATGTGAAAACGTCACCATGGATTTTTTCATCGAACTATCCAAAAATTCTAAAGGCCATAATGTTATTTGGGTTGTAGTTGATCACCTTATGAAGTCAGTACACTTCATTTCTATCAAAGAATATTTATCTTTTGATAATATTGTAAAAATATATATTAATGAAGTGGTATTTTTGTAAGGAGTACCACATTATATTGTATTTGATCAAGATCCATGGTTTACCTCAATGTTCTAGTGAAATTTTTAGTAAGATCTAGATTCAAAGTTATGTTTTATTATTTATTATCATTATCAGAGAGATGGTCAGTCTGAGAGAACTATTCAAACCCTAAAGGATAAGATGATATCTTGTTTTATGGATTTACAAGGTGTTTGGGATTAACACCTTCCTCTAGCTGAGTTTTCATAGAACAATATATTTTAATAAAGAATTCAGATAGACACTTATAAAGATATCTATGGACGTAAGTTTATAACTCCAAAATGATGGGATAAATTTAGATAAAGAAAGCTATTGGGACTTGATCTAGCTAAGGAAATGGAAGATTAAGTTATAACTATTCAGATACACATAAATATAACATAGAGTCAATATAAAAGTTATACTGACAATCATTGAAAAAATATAGAATTTAAAATTGGTGATTAAGAATTTCTATAAATTTCTCCATAGATGAAGGTTATTATATTTTAAAATAAGGGAATGATGAGCCCTAGGTAGATTATCCTCTTTGAGATTCTAGATTGAGTAAGTATAGTAGCTTATCGCTCGACACTTCCACCGAACCTATTAAAAGTTTACAATATGTTAAATGTATCTCTCCTAAGGAGGTTCGTATCTAATCCATCACATGTACTAAGATTAGAGGTTGTACTAATGAATTATGATTTTTTTCCTTTGAATAATAACTGGTATAAATCTTGGATCATAGAGATTAAGTGCTAAAAAAAGACTAATCACCTATTTAAAGTTATATAGTGGAAACATAAATTCAAGGAAGCTACTTATGAACTCAAGGATGTGATGAAAAAAATATATTCTCATTTTTCTCATCTAAGTGATGTAATTTTGTGGTTAAAATACATTTTAATGGGTGTATAATGAAACATCATGATATTTTAGGATATATTTCTCTTCAAATAAATTTAATTTATTCAATAGCTTATGATACAAGCAAACCTAAGTCTAAACGAATAATAATATAGTATACCATTAAAACCTACCCGTTAAATCACTGTAATGAATATTAATTACTAAATTATGAAAATTATCTATAAATGTTTTATATGAAGATAATATATGGGTAAATAAGTACTAAGTTTTTATTAAAGTATTTATATGCTTCAAAAACACATTTTTCTTTAAACATTATTTTCATTGTTGTTTGTAAAAAAATATTATAATAAAATATTACAATTTTAGAAAATATATTAGAAAAAATGAACATAATTTTTGAAATAATATTTTCAAAATTATCTTTGATTGACATTTTGATAATATTATGAAAAGATTGATTTTTCATTAAATAGTGAAAAATATTAATTTTAATTAAAAACTTTCCTTTAATTTAAAGCATAAACAGTTTTTAATTTTGTTCTAAAATGGTTTTAAAATTACAATTAGTTAAATTATATTATTAATAACCAATTTAATCCATTTTAATTAATTTTATGTTTACTTTTTATATAAAAACTTTTTATATTTAAGATAATTTTTTTGGAAAACCAATTTTCATCATTTTTTGTAGGTTTAATTTTAAATTACATTATTATAGTTCTATGAATTGAATTTGATAAAATGGATTCAATATTTTTAATTATAATTACCAAATTTGGTAAGGATTGATTATTTTTTAATAGTAAAACTAGTAACATTTTTGTGTTCTGGTTAAGGTTAAAATATGTTTACGGGGGAATGGGTTTTAAACTAAGAGATAAGGGTAAGTTATCCAATTAAACTTATAAAAATACAATTTTCTAGACATATTTTGACCTCATCCTATCCCACCTTTGAATCTTTATACATTTGGAAGCATTTTTCTTGAGTATGACAATATTTTATTTTAATCTATTAAGAAATCCCAAATATATCCCCTACCCCACTTATAATTATCTTATTTACAACACTTTGAGATATCTAGAATCTATCCAATTATCTTATAAACTTACCTATCCATGAATTATAGGTTATGATATTCATAAAAATCCATTCCAAGGGTCTTTAAGAAAGGATCTAAAGGAGGCATACTGAAGAATAGGTAACCACTTTACTTGACCAAATTCAATTTATTTATTCTAATATCTCCTATAAATATTTGAAATTAATCATAAAATAATAATTTAATTATCTTAAATACACTTAATTTTTATTAGGATTATGTAACCACTATTATTCACCCTCTTTCCCATCAAATTGGTAGTGAAAGTATCGCTCGTTCATACGTGCAGACTACTTCCACCATGTAGTGATGTAATTAATTTTCCATCATCATATTTCATGAATGGGTATTATGATCAGTTTAATATTTATAAATTATATTTATAAAATAATTATGGTTCTATAATTATAATAACACATGTACCTTCTTACCTTCCAATCCATTGTAAAATGATAACGTCGCTCGTGCATGCGTGTGGATTCCACCTCCATGAAGTGATATGATTCATTTTTGGATTATTATTTGTATATATGGTAATAAGTATAGATTTAATTAATATATATGATATATATAATATAATAATGATTCCATAAAGGTGAATCATTATTCACCATTCTTTCATTCCATCTGTCAAAAAGTTAAAACAATATTCAAGCATACATATGACCTACCGTCTCCAAGAATGGTGTAATTCATTTTTTATATATCTAAATTTTATGGATGATTATATATATAATTAATATTTATGATATTTATAATAATGATTCCATAAAGGAGTGAAATGTTATTGATTCAGAAAAAGTATGAACCCAAGTAGAAAATAAGTAAAGGATAACTTGAACAATGTTTTTATCACATAAAGTTGATAAATCTAGAGCATTAAACTTTATGTGAACTACACCATGATCTCTATGACCCTGATGAAGATGATCACCATGGATGAAATGTTCTATCTAAGGATGAGGAGAATCTTAGGCCTGTTTTTTTACCTAACCCATCTCCCCTATAATGATCTGAATCTAGAGCACCCTTATGCTACTATCTCAGCTGAAACTTCCACAATAGAGGAACCCAGAGTAGAACACATTCCACATGCTACCTGCTCAAAATGTTCTGGAACTCTTACCACCAATGAACTAGTCCTCCATAAGAAAAACACATGTATGATCCCTTGGTAGGGGCCTTAGATATTCCACACCCATAGAAATGAGAAAATTGTGGATGAGACCTACCCTTTGATATCCAAAATCTCTTATATTCTGAAAATTAAAACCTCAGACCAAAGATCTACTATATAGAGAATCCTGATGACTCCCCTCTCATAATGATCCGGTTTTCGACATTTCCCTCTCAATGACCTTTGTTCTCACTAAACACTTGAGATATGTTGGCAACATAAATAGGGTAAACTGGTGATGGATATTTGGAAACAAATCTTATTTTAAATTCATCACCCTACCATCCTCATCTGAAAATAGGTATGAAGAATATCAGAGAAGGTTTCTAAAATGGATCCTAAACTACTACATGTTGGAACTCCCTTATCGAAGGGTACATATCTTATATATATTGGATACCCTTATGGACAGAGAAAAAAACTCTTCATTATAATTAGTATAAAAAATTCTCCCCTGAGACTGCTGACTCCTCATGGTCCCCAAGAATCAAACACCACCACCACATCATTTCTCCATGAAGCACCAATACTGCCAATGAAACCAAGTGCTTCTTCAAAGCATGGATTGAACTGAAGAATATATCCACCACCTATAACTAGTATTATTTAATTGTAACTCAAACATATACCTCATACTTCTTTATAATATGATACTGAAACTCTCAGAATGTCCTCCTCTAGGTATCATTTTCATTAACCTCTACTCTGTGATGATCTACTCGCACGTCCTACTAAACATATTTGTTGTGAATCTAATGGGGATTTAAACCTCAGGTTACACCAATAAAAGAATAAACTATTAGGGGATTATAAACCTATAATATGGAATATTTTAGATATATTTATTTAAGGTTTAACCTATTCCCAAGGTCTAAACATTTCAAACATAAGTGAAAATAAGTATGATTCATGATTATTTTCTAGGAATTTACCCTACAACTAGTATCACTTCTCTTAGTAGGATTAATAAACTTAATGGTTGATTAATTAGATCATAGTGGCCCCTAAATACCTATGTATCATACATTCTTGCTAGTTGAAATTTCTTACTAAACTTACTTAACACCATTTCTCTACCAACCCATGCAATCGTCACCGGTGCCTACCTCTAAACGCCATCATATCCCTCAACTTGGAACTTTGATACTTCTCTGTCATGACCCCCTCCCCTCAAAGGTACCCATGTTGGAAAAATAATGAGAGAATGGGGATAATGATTCCTAAATATCACATCTAATAGGACACAAGTTGATGATGATAACCTAGGTTATATCATTCAAAAAGTTGGAAGTCATTACCCTATAAGTTTTATGAAATGTGAGAGATAATATAGAAAAAACATACAAATCCTGCTCAAGATAAAAGTAAATATATATCCTAAGTACATGATTGTAATGACATAAAAAATAGAGACAACTAAAAAGGATTTATAAGTATAAAAATGGAAAGCCTCGACAATGACCTCAAAGCACAACCAACTTCTAAAAAACACCTTGAGTTAGTAATTTCTACCCAGATCTCCAAGCAGATCTTGTAGACCTAAAAAATAGTTTATAAATATATAGTGTGAGTGTAAAAAGTATAATAAGTAGGATCATCCTTACATCCTCTTGTACAAAAGATAAATAAAGCATAGTAAAGCCTAGTGAGAAATAAGTGGAACCAACTCATCACCTAAACTGGTATGATAAGTTCCCAGTATCACTATGGATATCTCTCACCAAGTATCATATACAAGAAATCATATAATAGAATATAAAAATAAGGTACCCCATTTCCAATTCCCCATTATTTTTCCACCCTTCCCCAACATCACACATCCCAAGCCATATATCTCTAAAAGTGAACTAGCTCGAAGACACATGGGATAAAGTATTATATCATGAATCCCATGAATCACAACATATATTTATCACATACCATTCACCCCACACATCACATCTTATCAATATCCCATGACACATCTATAGATAGAAACCGAGTAGGGTTTGGTATCCACCACATCCCATTTTCCATGTATTATACCTCAATCCATCACAACCCGTACACATAATACTTATAGTAATACATAGGATACTATATCTAGAAATACATGTGTGTGAAATAACTAAAATACATTACATACCTCTACACACATTTATGTGTAATGATAACCACTATTCATACCAGCATATAATACTATGAAGAGAAGAGACCCATGAAAGTGGGGATAATCAACCATCCATTCCTCTCAAACTTGGATATTGGGGAAAACACCCTCCCATAGTCCATTTAGTGTCTATATCTCTACCAAAATGGGATGGGTGTCATAATAAATCACATAACGTACAACATATATATAGCTCACAACCACACTATAGGATTCTACCTAGTCTTATGCTCAACTGAATCTATCATCTCCCAGACACACGCCTTCCATTGCTAAGGACTAGATATCCTTTAAGCAATCAAGAATTAATTAAACTTCATTTCATTAATTATTTAATTTAAAAATTTCTCAATTACATTGATTAATCATTAACTATACATTCATTAACATCATACAATTTCAATTTAAATAAATTATCAACTGAAGTCCATGCCCTCTAGGAATAATCCTAATAATCCCATAATTCTTCAAGAGTTATCAATATTTTCATTTTATCATGTCAGTAACCCCATGGGTTAAAATATTATTGTTCATTAACATTCCATAATTATTGGTGTTCTATGAAACATCATAAGCTACCAAAATAGATGCATAAAAAAGAACAACCAACCCTCTCAAGCAGTGGGGAAAGGAATGAAAAAATAAGAAAACCGAATATTAGGCCTTTAAAGAATATTTATTAATAAGAAAGCATACCAGATTCCATCAAAAAATGGATATCTCTATTTCAATCCATTCAATCAGTCTTGGTTCTATCTCTGACACCACCATGCATATAACTATGCATCTCGCCATCATAAGCATCAACTCCTATCATAAATTCAAGCCTCCATACCCATGTCTCATCAACCATCAACTATTCCAAGATCACATTATGTTACATAGAAAGGATCATATCAAGAGAAAAAAAAAGAAGGTATCAAACAAAAAATAGATTCAATAGGACATCTAGGCCCTTAAAATAAGGCATTCAACCTTCACATGCAAATGAGCTCACTTAGCCCCAAACATTTGTATTTAACAAATAATTTTTTTTATTAAAATCTTAGATTAACAAATTAATTTATCATAGGTTAAAACCATGGTTAGCCTAATGCCTGATCTATAAAAAACTATAAGATATTTAAACATGTTTTCAAGAATCACTTTCAATTTCATTAAACATAAGAAAGGACATTCTCATTTAACATGACTTTTATTACTCCATTAATAAGAACTACCAGCTTCTCATTATTGATCCAATTCCATTAAAATAAGGAAGAATTATTTCATTCAAACATGGATTAATCATAAATTACTTTCCATCAAATTATAAGAAGAATGGTTTATTAAATCATGCCTCTTTAATTCTTTAACCAAAAAAATTATCGACTTTACATTATTTAACCATTTTCATCATATAAAGCCTGAAAAACTCTATCCTAATAAAACATGATAATACAAGTATAAACATAGATAGCACACTATCTAGTAAAATAAGAGTCAAACTATTATCTCAGTGTAAATATATGCGATTGCTACACCATAAGACACTTCTTTTCATTATTTCAGTTTAATATTCAGTATGGTTAATTACACTATCACCAAAAGGGATAAAGCATGATAAATTTATGATTTTATATAAAATAATAGGAGAATAAATGAATCCACTACATCAAATTGATGATCAACATTTTTCACACAAGAATAGATGAATGAGGTTCAACCACCATCAGAAGGAACACAACCAAGCCAAGGAATGCTATCTAGAACTAAGTATTCACAGAAAAATCAAACTATGATGAAAAACCCAAAACAGTGGGTGAAAGCATAAGCATCACCCATGGAAAAGAAGAAAAAAGGGGTAGAAGAAAAATAATGTAAAAAAAGTTCCTTTAACCAGAGCCATTTGATTCACATTGAACTAGTAGTTGAAACCTCAAGGAATAAAACAAGAGGCACCCAAAAGAGGTAAAAAACACCAAATCAAAGAAAATCTACTAATGCGACCTCAATTATAGAGAGAAACACTTATGACCCATGTTCACCAAATATGTGGAAATCAGAGGAACACTTGATTAAAGGGGAAAAATATATTAACAAAGGTACAAATTATAATATATTTCATTAAATACCCTAAATAAATTCATATCGATCCTACACTATTCAAAAAACCTGACATTTTCATGGTTCATTGGCCATTTAAAACATTCATGAATGGAACCATGACCTGAAAAATGGCTTAGAAATCCATTTTTATATCCATGGTTGTTATTGATCATGCTAACCTAAAAATGGATTCACCTACAATTTTGTTCAAAAATACAAGCTGTTTTAACCCACCATAACTTTAAAAATGACTTGGAAATCTATTTACACTATATTTTTTAGACATTATGTTCTTAATGGAACTAAAATTGTCGCCACAACTATATACATGACCACCTTGGCCATTTGGGTTAGCCGTTTTAGAAACCAAGACTCAAAAAAACTTCCCCTATGATGCAGTGCACAACCAAAAGGCATTTTAACCCTTCCATAGCATGTGAAATATCTTGGAAAGCCATTGTGGTCTTTCCCATTTTGTTAGGTGGACTCTCTAAGTATAATTCCAACAATACTCCCACTTAAGCCTTTTTGGCTTGGCTGTTTTAGACACCAAGCCTCAAAACAACATGAAAAATTGATTCCCAATCAGTTTTGTAGGTTGTGGTGCACCAACACCACATCACATTTCAAAATGGCCTCCACCACACCCTAATCTAAGGAATGGTGACCTTTAGTAAGGCTAAAACCACTCTAAACCTTCTCCAAACTCTTCCCCAACACTACAAAGACTCACAAAACCATAAATAAATGTTTAATAAAGTCCATAACATTACATATTTCATTAGGTTTCATGACATAGTTCTATTATTATCAAGTATAAAACCTCTAAGTTCCTTTACATAAAATTCTTCCTCAAATTAACCTCTCAATAATTCTAAATTTACATCCATATGATAGAATTTATAACTTTGGTGAGTAGTAGTAACAAAAAAAACATTCTGATGGTTTCAAGTCTTTAAATAAGAGTGAAATTTTCTTTAAAATCAACAACCTCCACTTATAAATTCCATTTTTAAACCAACATAGATTTATCCCTTGAGATATGAGCTTTTTTATGGAGTTTATTTCTAAAAACTCTTCAAGTTACTATAACATTTTATCCTTTCATCCTGAGGAAAAGATCCTAGGTGTTATTTTTCTCAATCTAACCCAAATCTTTATTCATTAAATTTATACACTCTTTGTGATCAACTAATTTTAAAATTTATTGAGGTTCCAATTGTGATATTAGTGTGGGTTTATTTCCAAGACTCAACTTCCATCTTGTCTAAAATTGGGTTGCCTAAATTCTGATGATATTCTCTGATTCGACTTATTTCCACAAATTTTGAAATTTTAGAATTTTTCTTCTGGTGATACTATACTCATCACTAGGATGATCAGAATCAACTTGAAAAGTGTTAGGTTCATAGATATTTTTCTTTTCCTAAACTCCTCTGGAAGATTATATTTTTTCTTATATTAAATTTATCAATATATTCTTCATTATCTTATATTGAGTTTGAATTATTTTCAATGAATTTTACATCAAATTAATTAACAAAATTATATATTCATTTTTTCTAGAACCTATAGCTTCATCCATTGGATGAATTTCCCATGAATACACCTTATTCTACCTTTTCATAAAACTTACCTAAATCAAGATTTTAATTCTTTAGTAAACATAGACTCCTAAAAACATTAAATTATTTCAATATATATTTATTTATATACTATATATCATTGGGAGTCATATTTGATTTTATACTCAAAAAAATTTATTTTGAACATGCATAACTGTACTCACAACTTCTCTCTAGAAGAAATTTGAAATTTTATATTCAGTGAGCATGGTTTTTATCATATCAACTAAAATTTTATTTTTTATTTCCAAAACTCCATTTTTTAGGAGTATAAGGATAACTATATTGATGTTTAATTACATGTTTCTTCAGGTAGTAATCAAAGGAATTACTTGTGAACTCTTTACCGTTATCTGTTCTCTACTTCAAAATATACACAACCAGCTCCTTCTCAACTTACCTTCTAAATATTTTGAACATGTCTAGAGATTTAAATTTATGTTTTATAAACATAAAATTGGCCATCCAGGTGAAATAATAAATAAAAGTGATAAATTAATGATCACCCTAAGTGGATTGATATTTCATCAATCCACATAAATCAAAGTGTATAAGATCAAGAAGTCCGATGGAATAAATCTCTATTGTCTTGTGACTTCCACAAACCATACTTCCCTTTTGACTTGTCTTAAAAACAATATCATATTTCCTCTTAATTTTTAGTAAATCTATCACTATATACTCCTTTATGATTATATTAATAATTTTATAATAAATATGGAAAATTATTTAGTTCCTCTTCTTATTTTTATCCTTGACACTCAAATATCAATAGTTACATTGGTTTCCAATTGGGAATAAATTAACACTCGTTCTATCTTAATTAGTGATAATTTTTCCATCTTTCAATAATCATATGATATAGTTATATTTTTGGAATAAAAATTACTTTCTAGCATTGAAAATTTAGCTAATAATTAGTATATTTCATTTAAGTCCATAGACAAATAGAACATCCTTGGACTTTAGCTTTCCAGATTTTATTTCACTCTAAACAATTACTCTTGTTTTCATGGAACTATAATTTACAAAGGTAACTTATCATCCTTTATATTCTTTTATGTTCTCCAAAATTTTCACTTCTCCTATTATATGTGAGATATAACTACTTTCAAGTATCTACAACTTACCTTTTAAGCTATATTTTAGTGAAACCTCACCAATAATATATTTTTAATATATTTTTTATTTCCCAAATTCATTTTATTTTCCAAAAAAAGAAAACTTTTATAGAAGTATTGTCATGAAATATTTTACATAGTGACATGGTTAGTCACATATTCCAAAAATATCCTCTAGGTATTCAAATTGGTTCTTCCTTGAAGGGGTTTAACTTCAAATTTATTTATTATAGAGTATTTCTTTAAATTTAAAAATTTGTTTCCTTTTCTTATAGTGTTACCCCCATTTATTTAGGAATAATCATAGAGATTGACATATTTTTCCACCATTTATATGATTTTTTTCTGAAGATTATATAATAATAAAAATATCTGTTGTACCTCTATCTTCTATACTGATATGAATTTTGTATAGGAAAACATTATTAATATCTAGTGGTAGTTCTAGATTTTATTTTTTCTGGTGTGGGGATCCATTTTCATGAAAGTTTATTTTAACTTATGTTGATGTGTTAGATTTATAAAATACCTTATCAGACCAAACTTTACCATATTTAGTTTTTAAACCTTTATATTGAGAAAAAATAGATGTATTTTCAAGTTTAGTAGGAGTATTTTTCTCTTGACTTTTTGGGTGATTTTTTTCATTATCCAAATATGATTCAGCCTTAAATTATAAATATTTATTAATATTATAATTCATATTATTTTTGAGTTTTTTAGCATAAATAACCTGTATTATTTCTTAATTTTATCTTCTTCCCCTACAACATGTTTTTCATTATGTTATCTTACCATATTAACTTTTTTTTAAACTTTCATATTATAGTTTTTAATTTTTTGAATGTAAAATTTTTTATTTTTGAGGATAAACACTTTTTATACCTTAATATTTTAACCTTAATTCTTTAACACCCCAACCTATTTCTTATTCAATTAAGTAATCTTATTATTTCTTCTCTAGAACACCATCATCATACTCTCCATATTTCTTCTCTAGATAGTTTATTATAAAATGTTTGATTCTACCACACTCAATGCATTTGAGTGGGATTTTTCCTTTTTACTTACCTATACCATTTTATAATTTTCTATAAATAAGAGTCATAATCCTCTTATACTCATCATATTTCTCTTCCCCATGTTTCGATTCACCAGAGTCTTCATCACTTTGTTCTCAAAATTTAAGTTTGTTCATAGTTTCGAAGGCTATCTTCCCCTTGATATTATTTTTTAATACTAGTGACTTCCTTATCTCATATGAAAAAATTATATTATGAAGTTCATCAATAGAAAAATATTCTCTACCCTCCAATCAAAAAAATTTAGAATCTTACCTATTTGAAACTTTTCTCATAATTTTTTAACTATAGTTGAATCTTACAAGACATATCCTAATACTATGATATTATAGACTATTTCATTAACTATAGTGAAGTAATCACAAATAGTTTCTTCATCATCTATTTGGATATCATTGAACTTAATTCTCTATATTAGAAGTTTTGCTTTCTTTACTTTCAAATTTCCCTCAAAGATGCTTCCAAGTTTGTCATAGGATTCCTTAGTGGTTTCAAGACCCATAAATTTTAAATGATAAGGACATGAGAATAACATTATAAGATTTTCCATCTACCTTTATATTTCTTTTTTAATAAAGTTCAGGGAATGATATTTCTCCCTCAGTGTAAATCCCATAGCAGCTGCATCAATAATCTTCAGGCCAAGTGAATTAAGATATGATATCATCCTATTATTCCATCCATGATAATTTTTTCCATCAATGGTAGGAATATATTTACTATTAAATGAGATTATATTTTACATCACTAATAAATAAAGATCTTGTAGAGAGAAATTGTGTGCTTTGATACCAATTTAATTTATCAGGAATAATGCACCATTGAGAAGGTGTGTGGGGGGGGGGGGAAGGAGAGGGTGGGTGGGGGGGGGGGGTCAAATCAATGGTGTTCTCTTACAATTTATTTTAATCCTAAAATAAACCTATGTAACTTTATAGAGTTATTATCCTATAAAAATTATTTATCACCCTTACCCATATATAATATAAATAAAATTAAATTTCAGTAACACATGATTTACAAGATTTGGTCCCAATATAGGCACTTACTCCTTACTATGTTTAGTTATTATCCCAAGGCACTGATATTCACTATATGATGCAAGTGAATACAAATGAGATATATTCTAAAAGTATATTACCGACTATTTAAAGGTTTTTTATATTGGATACCACCAGGTTATAATGGCAACACAAACATAATAAAAAACATCACTTTCACTTTAGGATACTTTTGAAACAAATAGTTTATCTTCCTATGATACTTTAAGTTGAATAGAATCAAGTTATACCACCTTCCTCAATTTATGGTCACTAAATTATGAAGTGTGTAATTACCATAACTTTAGTGTATGACCTCATCAGATCAATAATATTTCAGATGATAAGTACATCCTCTTCTGATTTGAAAAATATCTAGAATGTTGAATTCTATTAAACTATTCAAATATTCTAAAAATTACAAGTTGAGATCTCTATAATTTCCTTCTATTAAATTCTCAGTAGAAATAACAATAATAATAATATCTAAATGAACTATCACTTTATATAAATATACCTACTCTAATAAAGTCAACCTTCAAGATCCATATCTTTTGAGTTCCTAAGATCTTAGTCAAATGACTTCAATGCCTTTGATAATATCATATCTTAAATTTGTAAAAGCCTCCACAAAGCTTTTCATCAACAGTCTTTGAGTCTCCCTTAAATCTTTTAATAATGAAGACTTTAAATTCATGATATTTTTATATTTAACATCCTATAAAACATCATCATAATGAAATTTTAATTCACCTAGAATAATTGAATTCAATTGAATCCATCTCATCTTTCTGTTCTTTATCTTTTGATAAAACTGAAATGAAATTCACTTTATGTCCATTTCTGGTTCTTCCTTTTCCTTAAATTTTCCATATCATGTAGCCTATGAATTTTTTGAACATAATATTATATATCATCTATTATTTCTCTAACACATGTTCGAACCCCAACCTCTATAATCTCATCTTTCATGCAAACTATCCTCATAATTTCCAATTCAACATAAATCATGATTGTATTTACCTATGATTTCCATAACTACCAGATAACCTATATTCAAATTTACTTAAATCTAGATTTAGTCGATCCAAACTCATTACCTTTTATCCCTCTATATTGAGGAAATTTATTAACTTGACACTCCTTATGAGTTTAGCACTTAAAATTCATCAATAATTATTGACTTGAAATCCCATTGCCTCAACATATGACCAATAATTACCACTCAACTAATATTTACAAATTCCATCTAACTCAAAAATTATTCTACTCAAATTTCATTCATTTAGAAATAAGAATAACCTTTTGATCATTCTAAATATTAGAATCTCGATCCTTCTAACTTTAACAAATATCCCTTTTAGATTTGTTAATTCAACTCATCATAATTAAAAATTGATGTAATCAATCACCACGATGTTTTATTAAATTAAAGATCAGTGTAGCATCATATGAATTAATGTATAAACTAATATGATAATTTAGTCTCTATAATTCCCATATTTTCCTCGGTTTCTAATCAAATTTCAACTCAACATCCACAAAAAATCTTCCAATAAAATAACTTATAGAGTCTCTAGCTCCTCAATTTTAGAAAACCGATAGACTCTTATGTTATGATCAAGATATTTATGAAATTTTAACCAAATATTGTACAATATTTAAGGATTCTTATGATATCTCAAATTATTATGAAAATGTAGAGACTCAGGTTTTTGGACCTGTCAGACTTTGGAATATTTCTATGAATAATTCCAGAGCTAGGCGCGAAGACAACGTGCGATTCCGAGGCCCGGTGTGCCCGGAATTAATTTTATAAAAATATTAAGTTTTTTTTATACTATGCACGTGGAAGGGGTATGATATCTCCTAAATGGTAGCTCAAAATGGGAATCTGAGGGCACAGTTGCGTCCGGAACGTGCCGTTTACCCTAGGCGAGGTGTAAACTTTGCGGGCGCGGGCCTGCGGTGAGAAACGCCACCAGGGGTGTTTTTGTAAATAAGTAGCGAAGTTCGTGTGCGAGCATCGGCTCGAATAACTTCTGATCGGAGTCTCGGATGGAAAATATGAGTCCGTCGTTGCGTTCAGAACGGCGCTTTTACCCTAGGGGTGACCTTACTTTTGTTCGCATCGGGCGTCGGGTCCGAGGCGGGTTTGGTGCCGGCGGGCGGCTGATATAAATATCAGCGCCTCCCTTATCATTCCTCTCGACGTTCTTCGCCGTTCTTCGCCGCCGCTCCGCCGAATCGAGCAAACGAAGTGCCCACGAGCTCGGAATTCAAAGGCGGACGTTCCAGGAGCGCACAACGGAAGTTCTGGAGCGCGGATCTAAGGTAGAACGTCGGCGTTTCGCCCGCGAGGTAGGCGGTTTGAGTTTTACAATTCCGGATCCTATTTTTGTATTGTTTTCCTTCAAATTTTCGTAAGGGTTGTATAGTTCGGGTCCTGAGCTTTGCAAAACATGTTTCAGATATGAATTTGGAGCACCGAGGTGCTCCCGGTGGCTCCCGAAAGTTTTCCAGTGAAAACCCGGTTTTCCGGCGACGACGAGCGGCGGCCATGGCGGAATCCGGCGACGGCACGGCGGAATCCGGCGGCGGCGCGGTGGTTTCCGGCGAGGCTGGCGGTGGTCTAGCCAGGATTTTCCGGGGGTTCTTTAAACCCCCGTAACTCGCAAACCGTAACTCCGATTTGAGAGCCGTTTGCGGCGACACACTCCTTGCGTCGAGACGAACCTTTTGAACTCACTTTGAGGGTTTAAGGGTTCGGGATCGTGGCCCGGGAGTTAGAAACGTCGTATAAAATAATATTATTTTATTATTTTACGACTTCAGGTCGTTGTAACTTCTACCCGGAGTGTCTGATTGACGTGCCGTCAGTGGCGTTGAGACCCTGATGGTACGACGGAATTTTTGAGATGGTTTCCGGGTGTTGGGACTGAGAACGGGGTGTGAGCCCCATGAGGTCGGGTTTTGGCGTTTGCGGAGAAACACAGCTTTTGCACCAGGAGTCCGATTTTGGAGGATGAATAGTCGATCCTGTGTGTTTTTCCGAGAGGATGGCAGTGGTGCGATCCGTTCGATGAGTTTCGGAATCCAGGCGTGGGCCCCATCAGAGCTGGCCTTCGGTGAATAGTACCTTTTTCACCGGGTGTCCGTTTTGGACGGGCGAGTAGTTGATTCCGTTTGTTTTTCCGAGGGGATCACCGTGGTGTGATCCGCTCGATGTGTTTCAGGATTGTTGTGTGGGCCCCGCACGAGCTAGTTACGGTGAATAGTGCCTTTTTCACCGGTGCTCCGTTTCGGGCGAGTAAATAGCCTATCCTGCGTGTTTTTCCGCGTGGAACGCAATGGTGGCCTCGGTTTTCGCCTAGGAGGTGCACAGTGTGGCGTTGTGGCGGGTTACTCGGGTTAGCGACGTTTGGACCAGCAGTGGTTGAGGGTTCTCCCTTGGTTCGTTCCTACGAGGGTTTGTGTGGTATCACAACCTTCGTATGGGTTTTTGATCCTCTCGATGGGATGTTTAAACTGTTAGAGTTGTGGTATCTCTCCGGTGGGCCCAGAGTGGATCCTCTAGCATCTTTACCCTAGATCGGGTTCTTGGTATCCCCTAGCGGACCCTAGCAGCGATCCCCTATCCGAGGAGTTTGGTGGTTATGTTGTTTCAACGATGTTTACTCAGTGATGTTATCCGACGAGCGTGGTCTCTCGGGTGAGCGTCTGAGATGTTTGTTTGGGACCCGATGGAGTGTATCTCTCGGATGAGTGTAATCTGGTATGCCAGTGTCCGTGTGGTGTACTCTCCTGGTTGGGACAGTTGCTGGTGATGAGGTCGGTACCTCTTGTGGATTGTGGCGTGAGCTGACTATATCTGGATTGTTCAAGGTGTATGTATGGGAATACACCTAATCTGAGCAGAGCTGACTAGTTTTTTTTAGCCGAGGATGGTCACGAGATGGAGTTTCTCTCTCGTCTGGGTTCTCTCTGGCTGGGTTGAGCGGACTATTGCCTTTCAGTTGCTCCCTTGGGTTTTGGGTTTTTGGGGTGCCTACTGAGTATGTTTATACTCACCCCTGCACGGGCTTTGTCCGCACATGTTTGTGTCTTGTGCAGACCACATGCCTTTTGACGGAGTTCCAGGAGGATCCGGAGCAGGCGGAGCTTAGTGAGTGAGTTGACCGGGGTGTCTACCGGAGCTGTGCCGAGGGATCTTTCTGGTGGGTGTTTGTGGCAGCGTTCCCCTTCTTCAGAGTAGGTTGAACGTGCTTTGTAGTTTTCTTTGGTGGGACCTGTTTTCCCCTTTGTACTTTTTTTGTTGCACTCTGGTTTGGGATAGATTGTATGCATACATTTACTTTTCAATTTCTATATCTCTACACTGTTGCATGGAGGTGTTTGTGGGTGCGTGTGTACAGGTACCTTAGGCTAATGCCTCCCATGTGTGTGATAGCCTACTCGGTGCTGGTCACCAGCCCCTGGCCTATTGGAGGCGGGCTTGGGGAGTCGCTGTGACCGCTTATTTACGGGCGGCGATCCCCCATCTAGCAGGTTAACCCCGTAGGGTTTGTGGCATCATCAGGAATATGATCCCCTACGCAGTGGGTCGTTCACAGTAGGGTTGTGGCATCGTCGGGTTTACAATCCCCTACTCAGCATGATGTTTATAGTAGGGTTGTGGTATCATTGGTTATATGATCCCTTACTCAGCGCTTGGTGTCGGTAGGGTTGCGGTATCGTTGGTTATGCGATCCCCTACTCAGCGCGTGGTTTTGGTAGGGTTGTGGAATCGTCGGTTCGATCCCCTACACCGCGTGTTATACCATATAGGGTTCCGGTATCGTCGTGACGATCTTTATATAGATGATGATCCTCTATCTGAGTGTGGAGCTTCTGTTGAGCGCCAGATCGGGTTGTGGTATCCCCCAGCAGATCCTGGGTGTGATCCCCTATCTGTGAGAACTACATTTGCCAGATTGGGTCGTGGTATCCCACAGCGGACCCTTCGAGTGATCCCCTATCTGTGAGCTACGTATACCGGAGTGGGTCTTGGTATCCCCTAGCGGACCCTAGCGGAGATCCCTTATCCGAGGAGTTTGGTGGTTATGTTGTTTCAACGATGTTTCCTCAGTGATGTTATCCGACGAGCGTGGTCTCTTAGGTGAGCGTCTGAGATGTTTGTTTGGGACCCGATGGAGTGTATCTCTCGGATGAGTGTCATCTGGTATGACATTGTTCGTGTGGTGTACTCTCCTGGTTGGGACAGTTGCTGGTGATGAGGTCGGTACCTCTTGTGGCTTGTGGCGTGATCTGAGTATATCTGGATTGTTCAAGGTGTATGTATGGGCATACACCTGAGCTGAGCTGAGCTGAGATGACTAGTTGTGTTTAGCCGAGGATGGTCATGAGATGGAGTTTCTCTCTCGTCTGGGTTCCCTCTGGCTGGGTTGAGCGGACTATTGCCTTTCAGTTGCTCCCTTGGGTTTTGGGTTTTTGGGGTGCCTACTGATTATGTTTATACTCACCCCTGCACGGGCTTTGTCCGCACATGTTTGTGTCTTGTGCAGACCACATGCATTTTGACGGAGTTCCAGGAGGACCCGGAGTAGGTGGAGCTTAGTGAGCGAGTTGACCGGGGTGTCTACCGGAGCTGTGCCGAGGGATCTTTCTGGCGGGTGTTTGTGGCAGCGTTCCCCTTCTTCAGAGCAGGTTGGACGTGCTTTGTAGTTTTCTTTGGTGGGCCCTGTTTTGCCCTTTATACTTTTGCTGTTGCACTCTGGTTTGGGATAGATTGTATGCATGCATTTACTTTTCAGTTTCTATATATATGCACTGTTGCATGGAGGTGTTTGTGGATGCGTGTGTACAGGTACCTTAGGATAATGCCTCCCATGTGTGTGATAGCCTACTCGGCGCTGGTCGCCAGCCCCTGGCCTATTGGAGGCGGGCTTGGGGAGTCGCGGCTCGAGCCCCGTTGGGTCGGGTCGTGACAGAGTGGTATCAGAGGAGGTTCCACCTTTGGGATCTCATAGCATAGCTGGTCTAGCTGTGAGTTTGGTTTGGGTTGCATAGCGGTAGTGTTAGGATGTTTCGAGTTCGGCTTTCAGGCCAGGGACTCCAGTGTTGGTGCGGCGGCCGATGTATCCATACACCAGGACTCTGATAACCTGCCTTTCGACTCGGGACATTCGTACACTGGTCGCAGGGACATAACGGTACATGCATCATATAGGACTAGGTTTTTGGGTATTTCCTTGTCCTTCTTGAGTCAGCTCTCCAGATATAATTTTTGACTGTGGTGCGTCTTGAATGTTTTTCAGGATGCCTCCACGACGACAACCAGCGAGGGTTCCGCAGCAGGATTGTGCTGACGACCCGCTCCGTGTAGAAGCTGTGGAGCAGGGCGCAAGTTCTGAGGTTGCACCTCCAGGTGGTCTGCCAGTTGAGCCGCCACCTTTCGAGCAGCTGGTTGTGCCGGCAGTGCAGGACGAGGTTGCGCGCAGGCTGAGTGCGCTGCACGAGTTCCAGAGGCAGCGAACTCTGAGGTTCCGGGGTGATCCAGACCCCCAGGCAGCTGATGACTGGCTTGAGGCAGTCACACGGGTATTTCGCCTAGTGAGGACACTTCCAGATCAGATGGTGGTCCTAGCGGCGAGCCTTCTGCATGGTTCTACCAGGCGATGGTGGAGTTTGGTGACGCAGTCCCATGACGAGGAGACGCTCACGTGGGCAGAGTTTGAGCGGCTCTTCAGGGAGGAGTTCTATCCGGTGACGCTGAGGTCAGTGCGGATCCAGGAGCTTCTGCAGCTTCGACAGGAGAGCATGACTGTGTCGAAGTACTCAGCGAGATTTACAGACCTGTCGCGATACTCCCTAGATATGGTTCGAGACCCGTTCTTTAGGGCTCAGACCTTCGAGCAGGGATTACACAGGGACATCCGGGCAGGTGTGGTTTCCTTGTGCCTGCCCACCTGTGCTGGAGTGCTGGAGCGAGCGTTGGTGGTGGAGAGTTTTATGGCTGAGCAGATTCTCCCTGTTAGTGCTGGGCACTCGAGGGCTGAGACTTTGTCAATCGGATCGACATCTGGTAGCCGATGACAGACTTAGGGGTCAGGACATGGTCGATGTTTCAGGAGGCGACCTTAGGATGGAGGATCTGAGCCTCAGGGCTCACAGGGCTCGCAGACTAGTTTTGGTAAGCCGCAGGAGAGGCGGTGTTACGCTTGCGACGGTTGGGGACATCTTGCTAGAGATTGTCCGACCCGACGTGCAACTGAGAGGGAGCCGGTCGATGGACCGCCTTGGCAGAGGCAGCGTCTCGAGCAAGGAGGTCCGCAGGGCGATAGACGTGGCAGTAGAGATGGTGCAGCGGGAGGCGGTGGTAGGCAGTACCAGTTGCCACCACCCCCACCCCCAGGTGGTCCACGCCAAGCTCAGGGAGCTGGTGGTCGAGGGCGAGGACAGCTGCATACCCTGGAGGCAGTCGACCCAGAGGCACCGTAGATGGATAGAGGTACGCCTGGTGTCTTTTCTACTTACTGCAGTAGTTTGATAGACAATGTTTAGCGGTACTCTTTCCTTTTGTTTCTTGCTCGAGTTTTGTTCAGGGCGTTGGTAAGACCCTTTGTGGGAGTTGTTCCGTATGCTTCGAATGCGTGAGGTAGATGGATCCTTCCCCCACCGAGACGCGTTTTTGTGACGCGATTAAAACTGCGTGGGAGAGTCAGTGTTGCCCAAAGCGGATAGTAGTGAGGTGTGGTGGATGAGTCCCTCTGACTTATGCGTTCGGGCATGGGTGTTGGTTGGTGAGCTCGCTGGTGTGTGAGACCCAGTTGAGAGTCCAGTCGCTTTCCTTGTGCTTAGGGCTTTTCGGGGATGAAAAGTTCTAAGGGGGGAGGATGTAGCGACTCGGGTTTTTGGACCTGTCAGACTTCGGAATATTTCTACGAATAATTCCAGAGCTAGGCGTGAAGACGGAGTGCGATTCCGAGGCCCGGTGTGCCCGAAATTAATTTTATAAAAATATTAAGTTTTTTTATACTATGCACGTGGCGGGGGTGTGATATCTCCTAAACGGTAGCTCAGAACAGGAATATGAGGGCACGGTTGCGTCCGGAACGTGCCGTTTACCCTAGGTGAGGTGTAAACTTTGCGGGCGCGGGCCTGTGGTGAGAAATGCCACCAGGGGCGTTTTTGTAAATAAGTAGCGAAGTTCGTGTGCGAGCATCGGCTCGAATAACTTCTGATCGGAGTCTCGGATAGAAAATCTAAGTCCTCCGTTGCATTCAGAACAGCGCGATTACCCTAAGGGCGACCTTACTTTTGTTCGCATTGGGCGTCGGGTCCGAGGCGGGTTTGGCGCCGGCGGGCGGCTGATATAAATATCAGCGCCACCCCTTATCGTTCCTCTCGACGTTCTTCGCCGTTCTTCGCTGCCGCTCCACCGAATCGAGCAAACGAAGCGCCCATGAGCTCGAAATTCAAAGGCGGACGTTCTAGGAGCACACAACGGAAGCTCTGGAGCGCGGATCTAAGGCAAAACGTCGGCGTTTCGCCCACGAGGTAGGCGGTTTGAGTTTTACAATCCTGGATTCCATTTTTGTGTTGTTTTCCTTAAAATTTTTGTAAGGGTTGTATAGTTCGGGTCCCGAGCTTTCCAAAACATGTTTCAGATATGAATTTGGAGCACCGAGGTGCTCCCGGTGGCTCCCGGAAGTTTTCCGGCAAAAACCCGGTTTTCCGGCAACGACAGGCGGCGGCCATGGCGGAATCCGGTGATGGCGCGGCGGAATCCGGCGGCGGCGCAGTGGTTTCCGGCAAGGCTGGCGGTGGTCCGGCCAGGATTTTCTGGGGGTTCTTTAAACCCCCGTAACTCGCAAACCGTAACTCCGATTTGCGAGCCGTTTGCGGCGACGTGCTCCTTGTGTCGATACGGACCTTTTGAACTCAATTTGAGGGTTTAAGGGTTCGGGATCGTGGCCCGGGAGTTAGAAACGTCGTATAAAATAATATTATTTTATTATTTTACGACTTCGGGCCGTTGTAACTTCTACCCGGAGCCTCCGATTGACGTGCCGTCAGTGGCGTTGAGACCCTGATGGTACGACGGACTTTTTGAGATGGTTTCCGGGTGTTGGGACTGAGAACGGGGTGTGGGCCCCATGAGGCCGGGTTTTGGCGTTTGCGGAGAAATGCAGCTTTTGCACCAGGAGTCCGATTTTGGCGGATGAATAGTCGATCCGGTGTGTTTTTCCGAGAGGATCGCAGTGGTGCGATCCGTTCGATGAGTTTCGGAATCCAGGCGTGGGCCCCACCCGAGCTGGCCTTCGGTGAATAGTACCTTTTTCACCGGGTGTCTGTTTTGGATGGGCGAGTAGTCGATTCCGCTTGTTTTTCCGAGGGGATCGCCGTGGTGTGATCCGCTCGATGTGTTTCGGGATCGTTGTGTGGGCCCTGCATGAGCTAGCTACGGTGAATAGTGCCTTTTTCACTGGTGCTCCGTTTCGGGCGAGTAAACAGCCTATCCTGTGTGTTTTTCCGCGTGGAACGCGATGGTGGCCTCAGTTTTGGCCTAGGAGGTGCACAGTGTGGCATTGTGGCGGGTCGCTCGGGTTAGCGACGTTTGGACCAGCAGTGGTTGAGGGTTCTCCCTTGGTTCGTTCCTACGAAGGTTCGTGTGGTATCACAACCTTCGTATGGGTTTGTGATCCTCTCGATGGGATGTTTAAACTATTAGAGTTGTAGTATCTCTCCGGTGGGCCCGGAGTGGATCCTCTAGCATCTTTACCCTAGATCGGGTTCTTGGTATCGCTGTGACCGCTTATTTATGGGCGACGATCCCCTATCTAGCAGGTTAACCCCGTAGGGTTTGTGGCATCATCAGGAATATGATCCCCTACGCAGTGGGTCGTGCACCGTAGGGTTATGGCATCGTCGGATTTACGATCCCCTACTCAGCATGATGCTTATAGTAGGGTTGCGGTATCGTTGGTTATATGATCCCCTACTCAGCGCTTGGTGTCGGTAGGGTTTCAGTATCGTTGGTTATGCGATCCCCTACTCAGTGCGTGGTTTTGGTAGGGTTGCAGCATCGTCGATTCGATCCCCTACATCGCGAGTTATACCAGATAGGGTTCCGGTATCGTCGTGACCATCTTTATATGGACGATGATCCTCTATCTGAGTGTGGAGCTTCTGTCGAGCGCCAGATCGGGTTGTGGTATCCCCCAGCGGATCCTGGGTGTGATCCCCTATCTGTGAGAACTACGTTTTCCAGATCGGGTCGTGGTATCCCCCAGCGGACCCTGGGAGTGATCCCCTATCTGTGAGCTACGTATACCGGAGTGGGTCTTGGTATCCCCTAGCGGACCCTAACGGCGATCCCCTATCCGAGGAGTTTGGTGGTTATGTTGTTTCAGCGATGTTTCCTCAGTGATGTTATCCGATGAGCGTGGTCTCTCGGGTGAGCGTATGAGATGTTTGTTTGGGACCCGATGGAGTGTATCTCTCGGATGAGTGTCATCTGTTATGACAGTGTTCGTGTGGTGTACTCTCCTGGTTGGGACAGTTGCTGGTGATGAGGTCGGTACCTCTTGTGGCTTGTGGCGTGTGCTAAGTATATCTGGATTGTTCAAGGTGTATGTATGGGCATACACCTGAGCTGAGCTGAACTGACTAGTTGTGTTTAGCCGAGGATGGTCACGAGATGGAGTTTCTCTCTCGTCTGGGTTCCCTCTGGCTGGGTTGATCAGACTATTGCCTTTCAGTTACTCCCTTGAGTTTTGGGTTTTTGGGGTTCCTACTGAGTATGTTTATACTCACCCCTGCACAGGCTTTGTCCGCACATGTTTGTGTCTTGTGCAGACCACATGCCTTTTGACGGAGTTCCAGGAGGACCCGGAGCAGGCGGAGCTTAGTGAGCGAGTTGACCGGGGTGTCTACCGGAGTTGTGCCGAGGGATCTTTCCGGCGGGTGTTTGTGGCAGCATTCCCCTTCTTCAGAGTAGGTTGGACATGCTTTGTAGTTTTCTTTGGTGGGCCCTGTTTTGCCCTTTGTACTTTTGCTGTTGCACTCTGGTTTGGGATAGATTGTATGCATGCATTTACTTTTCAGTTTCTATATCTCTGCACTGTTTCATGGAGGTGTTTGTGGGTGCATGTGTACAGGTACCTTAGGCAAATGCCTCCCATGTGTGTGATATCCTACTCGGCGCTGGTCGCCAGCCCCTGGCCTATTGGAGGCGGGCTTGGGGAGTCGCGGCTCGAGCCCCGTTGGGTCGGGTCGTGACAGAAAAATTGAATACTTATCCATTATTTATCTTTGACTCATTTATTTCTTCTATCAATCAAACTTCGTAACTTTCAGTCACCAACACTCACTAACTTTCGACCATACAAACACAACTCTTATAATAAGTCAATACTTTAGTTCAATTATATCCATGAAAAACTTCTTTAATTACCTATAACATGATAAGTTTCATTCATGAATCTTCACACCAAGTCACAATATCTTATTCAGGATACAAGAACCTCTATCAGAAACTCAAAGACTAAAGTGTTTCTATCTTCTATGAACATAGCTTCTGGTAATCGAAGAATGTGTAAACTCTAGTCACACAATAAACTCACCTTAGATTACAACATTCAAATATAGACCTTGATAACTCACAAATCTATCTTCACATATAACTCAAAAAAATTCTTACGAAAAATCTTCAAAATAAACACAACAAGTTCAATAATTATAAATTAGGGGTTCTTAAAACCTATAAAATAGTTATAAATTTCCATTTAAGGTTGAAAAGTGTTCTAAAATACAAGAATTATGAGCATATGAATTTGAATGTTATAGAGGTCAATTTTATAACCTCTGACTAATGGGTATTAGATATCAGGTGTGCATAACATATTTTTACTAATAAACATAGACCATAGATAAGAGGCAGTTGAAAAAGGGTAAAGTAGATATTTATATCAGTAATGGAGAAGGGTAAAGTAGAGCTTAATATAAGTAATGGATCAATGGTTTCTATATTATAAGACAACACTTATGATCATATTTTACGAAGTGAATTAGTTCTAAAATTAGAGAACTGTTATTATGTTTTATCCATAAAAAAAATTGGATTTTTGTATCTTATTTAGATAAGATGAAATTTTCATTAATTTTTAAAAAGAAAAGTTGTTCAATATATAAGAATGAATTTTTTATGGTATTGAGAATTTTTTAAACCATTTATACATTCTAGATATAGATAACCCTTTCTATAACATTCAAAATATGAATTTTAGGTTTGATTATAATTCCATATACCTTTTTCATTCCTGCCATGAACATATTAATGAGAACCACATCCAAAGAGTTCATAGAGAGGATTATTCAAACTATTCAATTGGGAATCATTTGAAAATTTAAAATCTTGTTTATTAAGTAAGATGTAAAAATCACCTTTTAATGGAAAAGGTGAATGGGCTAGGAATATTTTATCTCATACATAGTGATGTATGTAGACCAATGAGTACTCAAGATAGTATTTCTTTATGTACTTTATTACTTTTATTAATGTCATCAATCTATATGGTTATGTGTTTTTGACTATACACAAGGATTAAAATTTTGAAAAGTTCAACAAGTTTAAGAAAAAAGTACAAAATCAACAAGGAAATAATATTAAGATTTTATGGTTGGAATGAGGTGATGTATACTTGAGCTATAATTTCATAGATCATCTAAGATATTATAGAATTATTCCACAACTCACACCTCCTAGAACACCATAGTGAAATGGTGTATCTAAGTGGAGTAGTTTTACTCTTTTGGACATGGTTTGATCAAATTTGAATCAATTTGACCTTTCTATTTTATTTTGGGTCTATTCTATAGATACCTCTACATTCCTACTTAAACATGTTCTATTTAAAGTAGATATAAATACTCCAAAGGCAATATGGTTTAAGAAGTATCCAAATATTCCTTTTATGAATATTTATGGTTGTAGAGATTATGTATGTCATTTGGATTCTAATAAACTTAGACCTAAATATAATTTTTTTATTTGTTGGTTATTTCAAAGAGACCATGGGATATTACTTTTATAATCTTATCGAAGACAAAGTGTTTGTGGCCTAAAGTGGTGTTTTCCTTAAGAAAAAACATACGAGATGAGGAGTTAGAGAGGAAATTTGAAAATGGGGAAGTTAAATACTAATAAATAGGAAATGTTTCTGTGATGTAAGTTGATCCAGTTTCATAAAGATTTGTGGAATAAGAACTGAATCAAGTTACATAAGAACCTTGAAGGTATGGTGAGATTTGATAGATTCACAAGATTAATGAATTTCTAGTAGGGAATGATAAATATGTAATGTATATAAGATATGAACACACTACCAACTTGGGGGATAATGAGGATTAAATTTTAAGAAATGGATAAAAGACATAGAATTTGAAATGGACTCCATCAACACAAAGAAAGTTTGGAACTTGTGGATGTAGCTAGAGGGGTGATACCCATAGAATAAAAGTGTATTTTCTACAAGAAAACTAATATGTATGATAGAGTTTCTACTTATAAATAACTTACAGTGGCAATGAGTTGTAATAAAATTCATGGTATTGACTATGAAGAAATATATTCACATTTTGTGATGATAAAGTCCATTTAGATATTACTTTACATAAAAAATCATTTTGATAATGAGATATATCAAATTAATTTCAAAATTGCTTTCCATATTGGTAATTTAGTTATGGGAATGAATATGATACAACCTGAAGGTTTTTTGTGCCAAATAAGTCTACTATGGTGTGAAAGTTTCAATGATCCATTTATGGATCGAAGAAAGATTATTAGAGTTAAAATATCCAATTTGATGATGTAATCAAAGAGTTTGGTTTCATTAAGAAAATATATGATTCCTATATATATAAGTGGATTAGTGTGTGTACTGTATAATTTCTTATTTTTTATGTATATGATATAATTATTATTAGAAACAACATCCTAAATTTACCTTCTATAAATATGTGGTTGGGTAAATTCTTTTTAATGAAATAAATGGATGAATAAGACTACATAATATGTATAAAGATCTATAGAGATAAATATAAAAGTTTTCTTGGACTAATTCAGGAAACATAAATTTTAAAATTTAAAAAGAGGTTTATTATAGAAATCTCTAAAAAGGGTTCTTTACCAGTGTTTCATGGCATGAATCTTAGGAAGATTAATGTTTCTTATTTGGAGTTAGAAAGGATGAATAAAATTTATTATATATACACGATAGGATCTATCATGTATTACATGTTTTTAACTTAACCCGATGCTATATATAATCTTAAAATTATTAGTATATTTCAATATAATCTTAGTGTGAGTCACTTTATTACTATTAAGAAAATCCTTAAGTACTTAATAAGACCTAAGGATATATTCTTGGTATTTATATGAGAGGATAAGATTCGTGTAAAAGGTTAGGTCGATGATAGTTTCTAATATTCTAAAGATGATATGAAATATTAATCTAGTTGTTTATTTTTCCTTAATAACATATATATTAGTTGGAAGAGTTCCAAATAAAAAATTATGGCACTCTACAATAATGGTAGAGTACATCACTACATCAGATGCTACAAATGAGGATATTTGGATTATTAAGTTCATTTTTAAACTCTTTGTGGTTCCTATTATCAAGGTAGAAATTAATAATTATTATTATAACAATGGAATCATTTCCCCAAAAAAAATAAGCTTCAGTCTCACTAAATGAACAAACACATAGTGACATCCTGGAAATGATTCACTATTGAGTAACCAAACCAAGTTGACCACATGGACTCAAGTGCACATTCCCATACCCTAGAGGCTATCGATTAACAGTGAGGTCCTAGTGTGAATTCATAGGAAGACTATAACCTCTAGTTAGAGTGGAAGAAAATGGTGTAATGAAAGAATAAATAGTGAAAATGGATAACAAGTAACAAATATACTAGAAAAATACATAAAAATCTAGATAAGATAAATAAAATATACAATAATAATCATCATTGTATGAAAAATGATGTCAATGTCATGATTCTATACGAATGAATTGGGATTACATGGAAGCATGTATACAAATAATACATGTATCTCAAAAAGACAAAATGACTAAAAAGACTCTCTACAATAGTATTGATGTCCTATGCTCAATCCTATTCTCTTAAATAACCATGTAATAATAAAATCAACCATCCATGACCAGGCTCTTCCCTTGTCCCTTCTTACAGCCATAAAGTCTATCTGGGTACAAATCGATGGCCTGAATGAGGTGTCAGATATACTCAGTAGGCCACCATCAACAATGTATATAAAAATTCTAGTCTGTGTATATAAATTTAGTTGTGTGAAGGTATGAAAATAAGTATTTGAGTAAAATACATGAAACAATAACCATTTATGGCTTGGAATCCTCGTAGGATTCCCAACCAACCATACATTCTTTGGTCCAACCTAGAAGTGTCTGACCATGTAACCTTCAAATGGTTACAGTCTAAGAAACATAACCAAGGTGGCTAATTAGAATCAATAATAAGGTAAGACCCAAGGTGTAACCAAGGAATCCAAGAATACAGAATAGTAGAGTAGGACCTGAGGTGTAACCACAACAACCTTGACTTTAGAGTGTCTGGATAGCTTATAATGAATAATTGTGTAGCTTGGATATAGGTGTCTAAGTATAATCCAAGGGTTAAACCTATGGAATTCCACTGGAATAGTGTAAAGTCCATGGACCACATTCATAGTAAATCCAATGCTAAGAATGACTAAGGGTCAAAAGAAGAATCCAAGGAACCTTCTATTTGAGGACATCAAGACAAATCCAAGGAGTTTATCCAAGTAATTCTCATTTATAGATATGAAGTTAGAAAAGCATCACTACTACGCTGAGGCATTCACATACTAGTAAGGAAAAGACTAAATTCTAAAGTGGGTATCTCCCTTGGAAAATAGCTTAATGAATTGCGGTGGAGTCCTCTGATTTATCAAGTAATTCCCTCAGAAATCCCTGACTTGATCAATTTTGACCACTTCATTAATAGTAAAACAGTCCATAATAGAAATAGGCACCTTATATTTATATAATAACCAAAGTCCATGTAATAACCATGCTAGTGCACCATTTCTATTTCATTCAATGTAATAACTTTTTATTTATAAATGAAAAGGGTATATATGAGGTGTTTTACAATTAAATAGTTCATTCAAAACTAATGAGATCCAAGTGAAACATACTTTCCCTATCATAATACAAAAAATCATTAATTCATATTAACTAAATTTATTTATGGGAACCAAACCAAACACACCGAAGAGGGTTTTGGTAAATAATAAAAAGTTGTTATAAATGCATATAAATGGAGTACCCAAGGGGTAACCCATGTTGAGTCCATTAACCCCCAATGATAGGGGGGGTCTATTAGGGTAGTCAAGTTTCAAACTAGGCAACCAATTTAAGGAAGATTAATTTTAGGGGTAAATTGCATTTAAAAATGAAATGCAGAACAATGGTAGAAAACATAAACGGTAAGACTTGATGGAAAGTTATATACCACCTAACTTGTAGTGGTAGTCGAATCCTTATCTAGTATCAGCTTTATAATCTAGATAGAATGGAAGGAATTGACAACATAGACAAAATAACTAAAAATAAGGCATATTATATCACATAGATTTAGCATTTAAAACAGGGAGATAAATAAAAAAATGATGGTAATAGATTGAATCAATTACCGATATGCTTCCAGAATGATGAATGAGTATTTGATCAGAGTTTTTTTTAAAGTGATGAATCAAATCCTAAGAAGAGGAAAATAGGAGCTCCCAAATGTGAGGTCTTGCTGTGTGTGAGAAGGAGATGGAGTTTGTGTTAAAAGGGATGAGGGTAAAAAATGGAATTCCACATTTATTTTCATGGGCCTACGGGATTTATGACGTAAATGGAAAACTTACTCCCTAAATCTCCATTTTAAAGAGGCCACCTAAAGGAATTATGGCGTAAATTCACATTTTACACTGTAGGATAGCCATTTATGGTATAAGTTTCTCCATTATGGGTTTTTCGGAGCTTACGAGGTCTAAAAAAGAATACTTATGGAATAGAAATTATTTATTCTATAAATCTATAGTTTACGACATAAAATATTTTTAGACAAAAACCTTTATAACCATTTAAATTCCAAGAAAACCATTACTAAGGTCTAAATTAAAATAGCTGAAGCCAAAACTAAAGAAGAACATACCTAAAAAAGAAAGGATCTTACAACCTCTCTCCTTAAAACAACCCATCCTTGAGTTTCCCTTATTAGGGTAGTAAAGAATTATCTAAGAATAACTCCATCCAATAATTATTTACATCAACCTCTCACTCCTAGGTCTCATACTATATGTGACCAAAATACTATAGTACCTAGACTAAAGGAACTAACTTGACTTAGAGAAACCTTTTTCTATGATCAATAATATGTATAGGATTATCCTCAAGAGAAGAATATACTTCCATCTCAAATTTATCAGGATCAAAAGAATTAGATAGAGAAAAATAATATTGATGAATCTAGGATACATGGAAGATGTCATGCATGACTCAGTACCACCGAGGTAACTGCAACCGACAGGCTATAAGTTTGAATCTCCCCAATATCTCAAAAGAGACAAAAAATATAGGTGATCACTTCCCTTTTTTTTCTGAATTCGTTAATTCCCTAAGTTAGGTGAAACACATAAGAACACCCGATCCTAGAACTCAAACTCCAAAGGTCATCAATGATGATCTACATAAGACTTCTTCCTATATTGAATTGAGTCCATGCACTTCTTGATAAGATGTACCTTCTCCAATGTCTCTTGAACGAGTCATAGTCCTAGTAATGCTACCTCTCTTACCTCTACCTAACACAAGGGTTAACGACATGGCCTACCATATAAATCCTCATAAGGTTCCATTTGTATAGTTTCTTGTAAGATATTATTATAGGAACATTTTGAAAGCAATATTTAATTTTCCCATGAACCTAAAAAATTAAGGAAGCATGGTATAAGAATTTCCTCTAACTCTTATATTTTATGCTCATAATATCCATCAGTTTGAGGGTTATAGGATGTACTCAACAATACCTAAGAACCCAAAGTCTCTTGAAACCCTTTTTAGAAATATGATGTAAAATGATCATCTCCATATAATACGATAGTACGAGGGATACCATGAAGGTGTATAATCTCCCAAACATATATCTTTACAATCTCATCCACTTAAAAGGTCTCCATGATAGGTAAAAAGTGAGAAACCTTTGTTATCCTATCGATGATCACCCATACTACACCATTACCTCAAGGTGACCTCAGTAATCCAGTCATGAAGTCCATAGTGACATTATCCCATTTCCACTTCAGAATGGGAAATGACTATAAAATCCCTACCTATCAATGGAATCCCCCCTTCACATACTGATAGGTGTAACACCTAGTGAAAAATCTATTTATCTATCTTTTCATACCTGACCACCAATACTAGTGTCATAAGTCATGGCACATCTTTATAAGCCTAGGGTGTACCACACAACTAGAATCATAGTATTCTCACATAAATTACTCTCGCACATCTCTAGGAACCCATACACAACCATGAATGACCAATATCTCATTCCAATCAATGATTCAACTCAGCGATGGGTCCCTTCCTAAAAAAATCTCCCTTAGGACTAAGTGATTTGGGTTTCTCATCTTTACTCTATTCATAAGTGAAAATTTCACTGTTAAAAATGTAAGGATAAGATACTCGTGGTGCTCTTGGACCTCCACATGCATCTTTAAAAAGAGTTCCATCAACTTCTATTCACTACTAGCCTCCTCAACTACTAGTGTTTGAGTTCTCCATATCAGAGTATCAACCACAACATTTCTCTTCCTAGGTGTACATTCAAGTTCAAAATCAAAGTACTGTAAGTATTCAACCCACCTTTTCTATATGAGATTTAAGATACACCACATAAATATGAACATGAGAATATTTTGGTCTATAAACACCACAAACCTCTCTCCAAGAAGATAATTCCTCCAACATCCCAAATCAGGAACCACAACTGCAAACTCAAGATCAGGTGTTAGGAAACACTTTCCATGATGCCTCAACTGTGAAGAACCATATTCTAAGATTTTATCTCCCAACATTAGAACTACTCCCAACCCAATTCCCGATGCATCATAATAAACTACATAGATTCTACCCAGATCTAGAATAATTAGGATTGGTACTAAGGTCAATCAACCTTTTATCTCCTAAAAGAATTTATCACCTGATTTAGACAATATAATCTTAAACCCATTTCTAGTTAAACCCATAAGAGGTGATTCTAGGTGTCAAAAGTCCGGACTGAAATTCTTGTAATAGCTGTACATCCCCAATAAACTCCATATCTCACAAATGTTGTTGGGATACTCCCAGAAAACTATAGATATCATCTTATCCGCGTCAACTAACACTCTTATCTTTGAGATAATGTGTCCCTGGAAGTGGACTTTATCGATTCAAAAGTGGCATTTTGTGAGATTATAAAACAACCGATTCTACCTCTGTGTATTCAATATGATATCAATATGTTTGTCATGGTCGTGTTGAGTATGAGAATACCAAAATATATTATCCACGATGACTACCATGAATGAATCCAGACATGAGTGGAAAACCTGATTCATCAAATCCATAAAAATGGTGGGCAAGCTCATTAGACCAAACGACATAGACAAATACTCATAAAGGTCATATCTTCTTTGAAATTACATATGAGGTATTTCTAAAACATAAATCATACCTGATGATAGACTAAACTCAAATTGATCATTGAGAAAACCCAATCTCATAAGAGTTGGTTGAAGAGGTCTTCTATATGAGGTAGTGGATACCGGTTCTTAATTGTAAGCTGGTTCAATTGATGGTAATCTATGTAAATACTAAAGGTACCATACACCTTCCTTGTGAAAAGGATTGGTGAACCCTAGGGGTAAGTTTTAGTCCATATGAAACCCTTAGATTCTAAGTCCTCTCACTGTTTCTTGAGATCCTACAACTCAATAGTATCCATATTATAAGGAGGAATGGATATTGATGCTAATATTAGAGATAACTCAATACTAAACTCTACCTCTATTAGGAGATAGTCTTGAAAAGTTTATAGGGAATAAATCCCTAAAATTATCTACTATAGGAGGTAAATCATTCTGAAATATTCCTTGATCATCCATATAATGGCTAGCAATCTAAGCTGTTACCCCACCCAGTGCACAATGCTCGGGTCCAACTCGACTTTTCTGGATATCCCATTCACCCTTTTGAATATAAATACCACCCTATGGTGATTTTAAATACACCCATAGGTGATAAAATATACTTAGAAATGATAATGAACCAACTAGTCCATCTTAATAGTGATATCAAATCCCTTCATATCAAGGATTAAGATATCCTATAGGAAGAAATAACCGCTAACCTTGAGGTGGCACTCTCTGCATTGGTGTACACTTCATAACCATAATCCCAATGGTGTATCAAGATTCATCAATCCATTGAAATACTAAACTTCAAGACCAAGGATTTCCATGATAGAAATATAGATAAAATAATGTGAATCACACGTATTAAAAAGGGAATATATTAAAGTAGAGGCTACTAAGACCGTACCTCGTACCGTAGATGACTTGGAACCTCTCTTCTTAGATATAGGTTGTACTGCCTATATCTAGCATGATTTGTAGCTCTGATCTATAACTGAACTACCCAGAGCTAGTCCACTCAGTTGGAACTGCATATCCTGAGTCTAGCCTCCTCAAACACATCCACCTTTTTAGCCTATACAATGAGTGGTAGTCTAGCTCCTTACCTCACATAGAGTTACATGTCCTACTCTAGAAGGTAGAGATGGTGCGGATCCTCTTCCACTAGGAATAGATGAAAATATATATAAAAACCTCTAAAGATGGCCCGATTATATAACATGATTGAAATTCAAATAGTTCATAGCTGTATTGAGGCTTTAGGTTATCTTTCCATCCATATTGATGGTATAAAATATAACTACTGGTACAGATACTCTAGATTCCACTACTCTGTTGAGAACCCTCCAAATGATGTTTCTGGCTACTGGATGAACAACTACCATACCTTAGTGTTGAACTACCATGACCAATACAATTATCTTCCCTCAAATTATGTTCATTTATTAAGGCCTTGTTCATAATCCCTAAAACATTAATCAAACATAAGTCATTTACCTAAAACCAAATGGAATAACTGATCCAATCCTCAAAGTGTCCCACTATAAAAATCTCATCACTGATAAAAGAAGGTTAAAAATGATGAATCTCAGAAAAGAGATATGAATAATCCATATCTGATAAGGATTCATACTCTTAGTACATGAATTCCCTAGTCTAGTCATCCCTTAGTATCTCTCTAAAGAAATAGTCATAGAAGGCATCCTGAAAATCTCTCTAGGCCATATACTAATGATGGTATACCTGAGTAATAACTTCCCACCAATTATTGGAAGAACCAAAAAACATATAAGCAGTGAGATTAACCCTAATCTATTGAGGCATCTACAAATGATCAAAGATATACAGCATGGCCTCCATCCATGTCTCAGCATCCTAGGTGCCACCATCCCTAGAAAAAGTAGGTGGATGATATTGTTGGAATTCTTGCATCAACTATTCTATAGTAAGGGAAAGTTATAAGGATCCTTGCATAGTCTGCATAAGCTGTAGGAAACCCTATCAAAAACAGGAATCAATGCAAAATTCGGGTATAGTAGGAGGTTCCATAGGTGCAGCTATAGGCGGGTTAGGTCCCACTATCTCAGTAGCATAGTCATCACCACCATCTTGGAACTCAAACCATGGTTATCATGGATGCATATATCTAAAATTTTCAAGAATGAACCTTATAACTTGATAAGAATTTAAATAAATCTCTTATAAAGAAGATATTTATAGGGGTTCACTACCCAAAAGATACGAACCCAACTACCTAAGATCTATGGTCAGGGTATTGGTCAGATTTCAAGTTTTTTATAATCCTACCAGTTTTGGTATATGGAGTTTCAATTACATGTTATAAAGGAAAACATCCTTTAAGTTTTAACTAACATCAGATTTAATGAAACCGATTATATTTAAATTTATAATTCAATAGATCATAAGTGTGTCATATGTATATATATATATATATATATATCAAGGTCTAGTTAGATGCATCTTTCATTCCCAAGTGTTAAAGTATTACACTTAATAACTTGAAAATGGTACTACATGTAACTGTAAATAGACATTTATGATGGTTCAATTAGATGGATCATCATTCCTAATTTATAGAGTCACACACAATATTAAAATTTCAATGGGAACCCATGTAATTGTAACCAACTAATGTTTCATCTCACGCAACCAATGGTCTATATCTTAAAAACATTATAATTAGCTAATTATGGTTCCATCATAAATATATATGGGAAAAACTATTTAGGTTGATGTATACACTTTAATTAATCCAATTATTTATCTCATTTATCTTGTAGAAATGTTATTCTGATCATAAATACAACAATCATGGCACTACAATATGCTGTAGGAAATGTACATGATAAAATAAACATGGCATGGTATATGCATGGCATGTAAATATCCACATTCCTATAATTATTCATGAGACACTACCTACTTTCCATACTAAGATGAGGGAAAATACAAAATCCACAATAATAATAAATTTCACAATTCATTTGCATCACCCAATGATGAAATTAGTACAACCATAACAAGAATAATCCAAAACATCAAATTGCATCCCAAGAAATTTGGATTTCCCCATACATGGTTTAGCTTTTCCTAGGTATAGACACATTACCAAATTACAACATGTATTAATCTCCTATATAACCATTACCAAATTGTAATACAATAATAGAGCTATGATACCACTTTGTGACATCCTGGACCCAGTTCACTCCTGAGTAACTAAACTTGGTTGGACACATGGCCTCAAGCCTACCTCCCCATACACCATAGTCTATTGATAAGAAGAGAGGGCTTATGGTGTGTCTATGGGGAGACTATATCTTCTGTTCAGAGTGGAACACAATGGTATAATGAAAGAATAAATAGTGGAAATAGATAGAAAGTACAACTAGATCATTGGAATACATAAAAATCCAAATAAGATAAATACACTGAATAATTATAATTAGCATTATATACAAAATGATATCAATGTAATTTTTCTATACAAAAGAAGTGGTCATTCACGGAAGCATGAATATATAGTCTATATGTATCTCAAAATTAAACAATGTTCAAAAAATACAATATCTAATAGCATCAAAGTCCTAGGCTTGGTCTTATGATATTAATCTCCCATGAAACAAGAAAATAAAGCATCCATGATAGGGCACTTTCCTTTGTCCCTACCTATATCCATGAAGTCCTTCCGGGTACCAATTGCTAGTTTGAACAGGGTGTGAGATATAATCAGTAGGCAACCCCAAATGGTTTCTATAATATATCCAGTTTGTGTATATAAATGTAGCAGTGTTCATTTATAAAAATAATAAGTCAAATAAAATGCATGAAATAATAAACATGTTGGGATCATACCACTCATAGGATTCCCAACAAACTATACCTACTTCGACCTAAGTTGGAAGTGTCATATCTGGTAACCTGAAAATGGTCAAAGTCTAAGGAACATAACCCAGGTGACCGAGTAGAAGAAATAATAAGGTAAATCCCAAGGAGTAACCAAGGTATCCAAAAAAACATAATAGTAGCATAGGACCTAAGGTGTAACCACAATAAACATGAACTTAGAGGGTAAATCTAGATCATAATAAATAATTTTTTATCTATGATATAGGATTATAAGTGTAATCCAAGGGATACACTTGAGGCATTGTACTAGAATATTGTTTAACTGATTCCATGGATCATTTCCTTAGTAGATCTAGAGCTATGTCTGATTAGGGCCCAAGGGAAGAATCCAAGGTGCCTTCTATATGAGGACATCAAGATGAATCCAAGGTCTGTATCCAAGAAATTATAATTTTTGGATATGAATAAAGTAAATCATTAGTATTACACTAAGGCATTCATAAACTAATAAAACAAAGACAAAATTCCAAGGTGGGTATCTCCCTTGGAAACTGGCTTAACGAATTGGGGTGGCGTCCAATGAGTGTTCAATGAATTCCTTTAGGAATCCATTTCTAACTATAGTCTAACCACTCCCTTAATAGTAAAACATTCTATAGTAGAAATAGGAACCATATTTTTATAAAATAACCAAAGGACATGTAAAAACTATACAAGTTCACCATTTCTATTTCATTCAAGCCATTCCCTTTTCATTTATAAATGAAAAAGGTGTATATGAGGTGTTATACCATTAAATAGTCTATTAAAAATTAATGCGAGCCAAGTGAAACATACTTTCTTTATTATAATGAAAAAGTTCATTAATTTATATTAATTAAATTCCTTATTGGGATATGAACCCAACAAACTGAAGGGTGTTTTGGTTAATAATAAATAAATAGTCATAAAGGCATATAAATGGTGCACCCAAGGGTATACCATGTTGATTCCACTGACCTACAATGATAAAATAGGGGTCTATTAGGGTGTTCGGGTGTCAAATTAGGCAATTAGTTTAAGGAAAATTAATTTTATGGGAAAATCACAGGTAATGTTGACATGTGAAACAATGGTGGAAAATATAAAATATGATATTTGAGGGAAAGTTATAGACCACCTACCACATATTGGTAGTCAAATCCTCTTCTGATATCAACTTCAGATTCTAGGTAGAATTGAATAAATCGACAAAATAGAAAAAAATACTGAAAATAGGTCATATTAGATCGCACGAATTTAGAATTCAATACAAAGAGATAAAAAAATAAAGGAAGGTAATGGATTTAAGAACTTATCAAAATGATTCAAAAACAATGAATGGTGGTTTGATTGGAGTCTGTTTGAAGGAGTTGGATCAAAGCCTAAGAGGAAAGAAGGAGGGGCTCTAAAATTTGAGGAATTGTTGTGCATGAGAAGGAGGGGGATTTAGGGTTTAAATAGATAAGGGAAAAAAGGGAATTCCATTTTTATTTTCATGGGCCCGAGGTATTTACGACCTAAATGGAAAATTTATGATGTAAATATCCCTTTTAAGGATACTTCTTAAAATAATTACTAGTTAAATTCACATTTTACATAGTAAGATAACCATTTATAGAATAAGTTTTTCCATTATGGGGTTTTCCTAGCTTACGGGGTGTACCAAAGAATACTTATGACATAAGGATGGTTTATTCCATAAATCCATAGTTTACGACATAAAATATCTATAGATGAAAACCTAAAGAAGATGAAGAACCAATTAAAAGCCAAAAAACCATTACCAGGGTCCAAATTAAAATAACCAAAGCCAGAAATAAATAAGAACATACCTTGAAAAAGGTAGGATATTACACTAATCCTTCTCAAATACAATATTGTATGAGAGATCATTGATAGGGAAATGTTAGGATTTTTTGGGTGACTATAGAAGACAATGTAGTAAATCTATTAATGAAATTGTTATGGCTGTATAAGCATGAGTATCATATTTATTTTATTAGTGTAATATATATAAAATATTTATTGTAATGGTTAAATACTGCATCATGATTTTATAATAAATAAAACCTCAATTTATCATTCATTCATGTGTGCTATAATATATATTAAATAAATAGAGGAATTATAATATCACTCAAAGTATGACTTTGGTTTATATCTAATTTAATATCACCATAAATTATTATAGGTTGTGATGATATGTTAATATGGGTGGTGAGTAGTGGACTTATGAGATAATAAGTGGAGACTTATTATTTGGACTAACTCACTAATGTATATCACTTGGAATTCAACACAATCATCGATGTACTTAGAGGTGTATACTTATTTTAAATCATTTTTACCTAAGGATATTAGGATAAATAGCATAAGAACTTTCATACTTTAATACTTTTCTCATGTAATCCTTGAGACTTATTTAATATGAGTATAGTTGGGTAAGTTTCTGATTGTGTCATCAGTTGGAGCTCAACCAAGATGAGATTTTCCCACCTGTGTAATGAGAAATAACATCTAGACCTTTATTGAATTATAACAAGGTAATGCATGTCCATGATTATTTGAGTCATATATTACATGTTCAACTACTTGGCTGAGGAACATGTGATGTGATCATCTTCTTGATGAATGGCATATGATGTATTCATTGACCAAGTCAGTCCTTTTTGGAGAATCAAGAAAGTATGAGATGGAATATACTAGATTGACTTTATTTAATGTCTAGTGGTCACTTTATTTCATAAAAAAATGGATTATATAGGTATACATATGATGTATATTATATATCTTATGGTAGACATGTTCACATGGATATATAAGTATGTTTGACCAAGATCACACCAACCCCTTAGTAGCTTGAGTAACATCGATGCTTTTATAGAGGCCACTATTTGATTAAATATTTAAAATTGGGATTATATATATATATATTTTAAATGATACTAAGCCACATAGAGTCACACAGTTAGGCCTTTGGATAAATATCAAGTTTTGTATAGAGTGTTTATTTTAAAATAAATAGTATGATAAACCATATCCAAAAGAGTTTTGGATGGAATCATAAGGAGTTGTGATTTTTTTTATAAAATCCATTTGGTATTTTAGTAAAAGTTGAATATATTTGGATATGTACATAAAATAGGGTTATATCATAATTTATGATATACCCAGGCTGTAGGCTATGATACTCATGTGATGAATATCATAGAATACGATATGCATGTATTGTAAAGGCCATTGATATTCATATGTTTTCCTCTATCATAGATAATTATAGGGTTTATGATATGAAATACGTGTAATGAGAGTGTTTCCACATATTCCCACACAATTTTTATGGATTATGAATTAATGGTATTGATTCCTTCATTGTAGGGAGTCATTTGAATGGTTTAAATGACCACACACCAATGATCAGTAACGTAATTGGAAACCATGAGATGGAAGTTGATACCCTTAAATCATGACACTCTTTATTAAATTAAGAGAGTCTATAAAAGGTATATGATACCATATGTTAGAATTTACTCGATGCATTCAGGCTTATAAAATATTTATTCTTCCCAAAAATGTCATTTATCACTTGATGAAGGTGTCAAAACCTATTTGGTGGTTCAGAGTCCTCATGATATGATCAAGGATTCAAGGTTGGTGTAATCCACTTGGAGAAAAGTGTCTTTTTATTATTGATTCTATGACCCCCTTTAAATATAGTCCATCAAATATTGGATATAGAATTTATATCTATAAAGGTATATGCATGTTTTGACCATTTTTTATTACATGTTTCTTCTATAGAAGATAGATCAAGTATTAAATGGATTTGTTTCACTACTAAAGGTCATTAGATAATCTACCTAAACCCATCACTTCTAAATTATCTAAATGATTCATGGAATTATCATTGAAACATTATTTTATGGATCATTGGAAAATAAAAATTTGAGAATAAGTAAAAACATAATATACCCATGATCCAACTTTATGTGGTTATAAAATATATATTTAATTGACATATATTAAAAATGAAAAATTTATTTATTTTAGGTAAGGTAACCATATGTGTGTAAGAAGTGTCACATTTTTAACAAAGTACATGTTTTCCCCATCCAATGTCTTCGATTTGGTGTAAAAATAAAATGCATCAATAAATTAATCGTAAAAGAAATATTTCATTTAATAAACTTTTTAAGATATAAAAACACTCTTATAATTAAAAGATATAATATTTCAAATCCAAGAAACTGCTCAAAATATTTATGAGTTTGAAAATAATTTTTTTTGATCAAATGGTCTAGTAACCGTCCAATAACCGAAATTATAATAGTTATCCATATAAAATTATTTTAAAATACTTGTGATGTATAAATCAGGATGATGATCTAAATAATTGTTTTTACCAAAAAAATGTCTTTCTTTAATTGATATTATTTAAAATTTATTCAAAAAATATAATAATTTAAAAATATATACAACCATACTCACAAACATAGTAAAAAATAAATCATACTTTAATGTACAAAAATTTACATCATTCACCCTTAACATGATAGACTACATCTAGGATATGAAAACAACTCACTAATGTTGTATAAAAATTATTATCCCCACCAAATATGTGATTATAGGTTTTTGTATTAGTTTTATATCAATTAAAATGAAAAATAACCCTTATTAGTCTTGACTCACTACTAAATATCAAGACATTACACTGATAGATTTTTTAATTAATTTAGATAAAAAATATTTCACTATATCCAAAATTTGTAAATTAGTTTCTTACATAAACTCTTCTTAATATTATTATTTAAATGAATATGTAAATTTTCTTCTCATATTATCCTCTTAAGTGTATTGGTATATTTTTTATAACTCATAAGTAACACAAGGCTATTTATTAAGATTACTTTAAATCCCAACTTGACTAAAATAAAATCAGACAAAAATATATTTCTAAAAAACGACACAATAATCTCCTTGAATGTTGTTCCCAAGGTCCCAATATAACTTGAGAAAGGTATGGATAAGGGTATCAAATTATTTTAGTAAAATTGTATTTTTTGATGAGTAATGAACTATCCTGGGTCAACCTTGCATGTCAACCGTACCGCTCTGCCACAAGACCCAAAGCATGTTCCCAATCATCAAAGTCTAGTGATAAGCATCAAGGGTATCAAATAAAACCATTGAAAATGATTTAACCCTTAAAGTCACATAAACCACAACATGTACTCCACCTTATCAATCTAGTATGAGGTATCTATAACACCCCATGTATTTAAAACAATAATATTGTGTTTGATAGTGTATATGACATGAAAGACTGAGTTTTAAGAGAATTGGGATATAATATTACAGTATTATTATTTTATAAAACCATTATTACCTATCCATTATGTTTTCAGGAATGAACATTTTTAATAAGATTATGAAAATATGTATAATGGTTTTATATAATGTATTTATAAATAAGTACTTAATTCTCAATAAAATCAAAAATAGATTTTCTTAAAAAATGGTTTTATTTAATATTTTATGAAATTATATTTTATAATAAGAATATAATTTTTCAAATAGTAATATTAAAATTATATTATGGTGAAATGTTGATATTTTTTTGAAAAGGGTTATTTTTAATGAATAATGAAAAATACCACTTTTTATAAAACTGTTATTTCTTTTCAATAAATTAAGTAATATAAAAGTACCATTATTATTTGAATTTGATTTAAAATTCAAAAAGTAATTATTTAGTAATTTTGAAATAAATTAATTAATTTTAATAATCTTTGCACACAATTTCTCTCTATGTTTTTTAGGCTTAAAAACACATTTTTTGAAATATGTTTTTAAATGAAAAATGCTCCTCCTTTTTAATTAATTAAATTAACCACTAATAAGGATAGATTTAAATGAAATTTATAGATTATATATCCAATTATATTAATTTAAATATATATAATTATGATCACTAGTCATATAGTTAATGTAATATCATTATATGCTTGAAGAATGCATTTCTTGAAAAATAGTTTTTGACACGATTTGTGGTTTTATTTTTAAATTAAATTCTACCTATTATATGAATTAAATCTAATAAAATTTATTCCATATTTTTAATCAAAATAATTAATATTATATAATACGTTCAACTTAATTTTTGTTTATAATTATAATTAAATACAATAAAATTTATTTTCCATGATTATGGTTTAAATGAGGTTTTGCGCGCTACATGCGATTGTGTTAAAATTATTTTTCCATAAAGTTGTAATATTTATTTGATAAAATGGATTTACTATTAATAATAAGTGGGTCTTAATTATTTAATAAGGATAATTTTATTTTACACTTAAATGATAAATTACCCATGTTAAAAAAACTAATTACCATAGTGAAAAATAAAATGGTAAAAGTTAGTAAACTTAGAGGATAAGGAATGAAATATTTCATAAATGTTATTTGTTTGTTAGGTGGAAGGGTTGATCATCCTTAAATTCCTTAAAATTTATTATTAATCATTTTTAGGCACTTTGGTTGAGAGTTAATTCCCATTTTGAATATTTTTTGGTATTTACAAAAATACCACTCCTCCTCAATTATAAAAGGGCACTCCCTACCCTCACTTATTCACACATATCAAGCCATTTATTTAGAAAAATATATATAAAAATATCTCACCAAAATACTTAGACACATTTTATAGGCACATTATTACCAAAACACCAATCCTAGGCTCCTTAATAAGATATCTGAGGGGGGTTTCTCTCAGGGAAGATAATATTCTTCACCAAGATCTTTATTTTTTAATTCATTTTTTATCACCTTAAATTATGTATTAAAAATTAAAATACAATAACAATGTTATCTCCCATATAATTATATTATATTATGTTTATGGAATAATATTATCCATATAATCCTCTATCAAATGGGAAACATAGCCATCGCTTGTGTGTACGACAGACCATCGCCTTGTGAACTGATGTAATTTTTTCCATTACAAACTCACATGGACAGTCATAATGATTAAAATAATGAATATATTTGATAAATATTATATTTTATTAATTCTGAAAAATTAATATATCATCCTCTTCCTCACTGATTCACCCATTAAGGGAATTAAATCATCACTCATACGTACATACAACCTACCGTCTCCACGACATGATTCATTTTCAATGTCTAAATTTCAATAACGGTTCTAAAAATGTATTAAATGAATTAATATGATATTTATAACATTAATAAAATTAAATATATGATTGATATATATTATATTCATGATAACTAAGACTTACATGACCAAACATGCTTGATAAAATGAAGTAGTTAACACCCAAAACAATGGTAATAATGAAATATTATTAACAAACTGATGATAAGTTGTTATAATAAGATCATATATGATATTATAAATATTAATAATATTATGGTATAAATTGATAACATGTTTAAAACCATTACACATGAGGTAAAATAATGTTCAACTAAAGGGAAATGTGAGGTAAGATATTTCAACTCAATTTCCATTACATTAATACATATTTGTTAATATAAACCTATTCATTTTTATGTGGTATATATACTACACCTTTGATGTATTTAACATTAATACCTATTTATTAATTGTGGATAATTTTTCAATTCATTTTTATTATTTATAGGGGTTACAATTTTAAAGTTACCAATGTGGTAAGAATATATTTTACATTCTCATAATCTTTTGGGATTTCTTTTAATCTTGTTGAAGGAATATTATCAGTTATCCATCATAAGACTAAATAATTTATTATCCACTAAATATTTAAAGAGATTCCATATTTTCTTCCAAATTTTACTTACTTTTCACTTGAATCAATTAAAGAAATGTTTAAAATAAAAATAAATTTTATCTCTCTTTAAATTAGATATATTTTCTTCCATGTATATATTTTTCAAAATAGTTATAGAAAATTCCTTTCATTTAATCAATTGATTTATGAAAAAAAATTTAAGTTATCTTTTAATTTTAAAAAGGGTTTTAAAGTAATATTTATTCTATTTTTTGAAAGGTATGTTATCAACAAAAAGTAAAAAATAATTTTTTTTAATGTATACAATGATAATAGGCTTCCCCACCACTATAACCATTTTATGAAATTTAGACTCCTATAAAAGTTTTAATGGATTATAAAGAAAACTATTTTAGGAAATATTATTTAAATATTTCACTTCCATTCACTTTATTATTCAAAATAACATGATTTTATTGCAAGAACCAATATTCCCGATGAACCAATGGTCACCTCTCATATCTTGATTAATTTTTTGATTGTTTACTTTCTTTTAAAACATTCATTATCTTATGATCATTTTTTATTTAAAATTAAATTTCTATAAAATATACATATTATTTTTATCAAGTATATTTTTACTTCCTAAAACATATACCATTTTTATATATTATATTTAATTTTAATGTTATTTGATTAACTAGGGAAATATTGATAAATATGTATTCTTTACTCAATGCAAATATTTGTTGATAAGGCATATTGTTCCTGGATTATATTTATCATTTAATATATGAGAAATGAATTGGATAAGAAAGTGATGGGTGGGGCCTAAAATTATATAGCCACTTGATGCATCATAGGTCTCATGAGACAAATCGGTTTTCTAAATTAAATGGGTTTTTACCCATAGTTTTAAACAGTCTTGTGAAAGGTTCTTTCAGTATAGATTTCAAGATGTATTAGATCACAAAATATAATATTAAGAATTCCCTTTATTAGGAATTCAATTATTATTATCCATGAGATTATTTCATTGATATTATCCATGGTTTTATTTTGTTCTCAAGTTATTGATTAAGTGTAAAGTGTGCCCATTTATTTAATTTTCCATATTGACTATGCCTTATTAATTCATGATAGATTTTTATATGCATAACCCTTAATAATAATTTGAGATCACCCTTATTTTTTTCCTTTCCCTAGAATATGAAGAAGGAATATTTGAATGAGTTTAAGGATGCATATTATTTATTTTCACTATGTTGTAATTTATGTTTTCAAATGAAATTTTAGATTCATGTATGTATCTAGTTTACCAAGACTACTAAACTATTTTTGGTCAAAGTGTACAAATCAAGAGTGTGAGGGGGTGAATTTAGTTTCCAATAAGATTTATTTTTTAAAAAAATTTAAAAATTAAATCCCTAAATTTAATAAAAATGCATAGTTAATAAAAAATAGTAGAAATAAATAAATTTGATCTTTTATATATTTTCTCAGAAGTGGGATTAAGGATAAGTTAAAATATCTTTTAAATAATTTAACTTTTGAGACTAAGTTACTTAATTAAACACTTTAAATAAACCAAAATCAAGAATAAATATCAAAGTAAAGTTTTTTATAGTTTATAAAATAGAAACTGATTTGAAAATAAAAATATAAAAAACTAGAAAATCACAAAATGAGATTAAAACAAGGAATTCAGTCTCAAGCCGAGTCTTAATCCCCTCTACTTGAAAATTGCCTTCTTCTAAGTAGTTTATTAAAAAATAAATAGATCCACAACCTAGATTGGGTTTTATAAAAAATAGTACAGAAAACTATCCAGGAATAGATCCTCCTCCCCAGTTATACCTTAGATGAAAAATATAGTAGGTCATGTAGGACCTCTTCCACATTTATTCATATGAATACAAATGAAACTATTTGATAGAATATTGAGTATTATCCATTTTAGAATAAGATACATTATTTTTATAGATAAATAGTGGGATATTAATCATATATTGAAATTTATACAAGAACAAAAAGAACAATATTACAAAATAATATAAATTTAGTACAACTTAGTCTGATCACATTTAGTGGATCAGTAGTCTTTGATTTTGTCTTTGAATGTAATTTTATGAGTTTTTTCTGGAAGAGTTTAGAAAATAGATCATCCTAGAGTCTCCTCTGTAGCACATATGCACATTTATAAGATCCTATGTTATTATTTGTGTAAAAGAAAATTTTTTCATCACCTCACTTTATCTCCACATGATTGAATATTTATATTAAAAATATTCTCATTAAAGTAGCTATTGGAGAATAATCATTCTTCATTAATGCACTAGATCTGAATTTAATGATTAAAAACTACCTTTTAGATATTTGAAATTCCCCAATGATAAGTTAGAAATAAAAATATGTCTTCTATTAAATCATGTCAAGTTTGTCTCATATTGTCACACTCAGATATTAATTTTCGTGCTTTGTTTGGAATCTTATTTTGGTTCTTAGTTTATTGTTGGTTTCCGAGTGTTCCAGGATTAGATTTGGTGTCCTGGGTGTTCTTGATCTAAGTCATTAGTCTTTGAATTTTGGACGGTATTTGGACTTGTATTGTTTTTAAAGGGAAGGTATAAGGATGATGTGGCTTGTAATTTAATTTTTGACACTCCTAGTGGCACCTTTTGTGGGGTATGTTTATTGGTGGTGGTTTCTTCAAAATTTGGGCCAAACCGTGAGCCCATTTACAGATCTAAAAACAAAATTTGTTTCTTTTATAAACCCTTCATTTTTAAACATTTTTCACCCATTAAAATTCACACTTGGCCTCCACTAGCCTATTAAAACCACCATATATATTTGGACCCTTTAGTAACTCATAATCATGTTGGATTTGGGTGATTAATTCCGTAATTGGCCCAACCCTTGATCCAATTTCAAAATTTAAGGAAATAATTTATTTATTTTAGATACCATTCATTTTTTAATATTTTTAGGTAATTACACCTCTCAATAGAGACCAAAAACCCTAGTCACACCCCCATGTTCCATTTTTCATCTTTAGAGCTCATATTCATCGTGGATTAGGGTGAATTTTTTCAAGGTTTCTCAAATCATCCATATTTTCAATGGGAATTTGTTTCTTTCACAAATAATTCATTTTTAATCCTTTTCCCCCATTTCAGTTCCCACTCAACCTGATCATCCCTATTAGAACCTCCCTTCCAATTTCAGCTTCTTGGAGATTCAACTATTGGTTTATTTGGTGCGTTTATTCAAAGTTTCTCAAGTAGGTGAATTCCTCTCTCGTTCCTTCCATTTATTTGGGGTTTATCCCCTATATATTGAAGTTACAAATGTCCAAAAACAAGGGTTTTGTACCTAGGGTTTTATTTTGGGTTTCTTGGTCCAATATGGTGGTTTTATATTCATTTTAACTCCCTTGTGGTGCGACGATGGTGTGACTGAAGTTTCACACAAAGATTTGGGGGTTTTGACGCAAAAGGTAAGTGATTTAATATATAAGAATTTATTGAAGAGTTATATTGATTGATTTACTTCTTTATTATGTTCCTAATATGTTTTTTGTGGTGATAAATCTATTTTTATGGAATTGGTTGAGCATTTAATTTTAAAGTTAATTTTTTTCTTCAAATAGTGTGTTTTTATCGTGTAACTCTTATGGTATTATTGGGGGTCATTTTATAAAATATGAAAATCGTTTATTGAATGTGTATTGGGATAAAAAATATGGTTTGGTATGGTTTGGGTGTTCTTTTGGCTTTGAAATATGGTTTTTATGGGTTTTATGTGAATTTTTTTTTATACTTCTTGGAAGTGTTTTATGAAAATTGTAAATGGTTTATTGAGTTATAAAAAGCATGCAAAGGATTTTGATGTAATGTTTTGGTGGGAGTGTGCTATTAAAATGGGTTTATAATAGATAAAATTATTATTGGTGATATCAAATGCTTTGAGAACATTTTATTAATTGTTGAAATATTTTATTAAATTTTAAGAAGGTTGTGAAACTTGTTTAGGATCTATTTTGTGTGAGCATGATTTTAAATGAATTTGAATGTGAATGAAGTGTTCTGTGAAATTATTTTAGGATATTTGGTGTGTTTTAATTTTTGAAATAGAATTTTCATATTAAAATTGTATTTTATTATATGTGGAACTTAATTGAGCACAAAGAGGGAGATCTGAGTATCTAGGTGGGCGGATGTGTACTAGTATGCTAGTGATCCAGAGTGGTTTCGTCCCAATTTCACCTAGAAAGTTTGATTATGAAAACACTAAATAAACTATTATGATTATGTTTGGGACCACTAGGTTATTTTTATGTTCCCTACTAGTGTGTTGTTCATGAGAACAAATATTTATTATGGTTACTTTTCACTAAGATACGAGGTACCTAGGGCCCACAGCTAGCTAGTGCCTAGGGGTGTTCCCATGACTAGTGCTCATTGACTATATGAAACTCCCCATAGGTATATGTTGTGTTTGGATATAAAATTCTGCAGCTTTTTAATTTTATTTAAAAGTGTTCATTCCTTAAAATACCCCCTTAAAAATTGTTTTCATATATTGTTGCTTCCTTTAGAAAATTGTTGTTACCTTTTCTTGTTTATGAAAACTTGAATGTTTTTTATCTTATATTGTTTATCATGTGGAATATTTTTTGTGGAATCATATTGGGATTAAGATCAAACCCTAATTACACCCTTTGGTGTAAGTAGACTTGTTAGTCTTTTTCACAGGTATGGACAAAGCTTTTAGTGTTGGTGGTTCAGGTTGTTAGCTTCCATTATTGGTGTGGTGTTGTGGATAAGGATTGGGGATGATGGAACCTTGCCATGTGGTATACCTTGAAGTTTTTTGATTATAATTTTGAGCTGTGTCCCTCTTGGGATTTACTAAAACCATGTATTTCATTTTTTAATTTTATTAAATGCTTGTTTAGATTAAATTTTCAGATTCATTTTATTTATTGTTTTTGTAGTTTAATGCTTCTAAATTCGGGTAAATCATTACCAAACACTTTTTTAATGATACCCGAGCACTTGTTCCAGCCTTTGGGGATCGGTAATGCCACTTAGGCCTTACCATGGACCAGGTCGGGTGTTGGTCTTGATGGAATCCAGATCTGGTTCATGAAAAAATGTTATCAGAGCAGGTTTGCTCTTTTTGGGTAATGTTATTTTGGGAAAGAGTCTGGGTATACCAGAGTTAGGATGTTCAGGACTTGACATTCCGATTACGAGTAGTGTTATTATCTATGACATCTCATTATGGGATTCATGTCTCCAGGGGATGTTGGGTTTTATTTGAGTTCTTTTTTTCTCGTGTTTCTTCGATGATTGGGGAAATGAAAAGAGAGTTGGATTAATATTCTCAGTGAGCTCGCAGGGCCTGAAAAGCCATGTGGAGCCATGGATATTTCCCTAGAACACTCTATATGATGGTAAAGTGATTTTAATATATATTCCAACCATATTCCCAAGCCACCAACCAACACCAATTTCCCCTCACATTATCTTGTGTCTTTTTATTTTGGAATTTTGGAAAATTGGTTTCAAAGTAAAAAAATGATGGATAGATTTTGAGAAGTGTGAATTTCTATGAAATGATTTTCTGGTAAAAAAAATGGGTTGATTTCTAAAAATAAAGAAAGAATATTTCATAATGGTTTTGATATATTAAATTGTGTGTTTACACCTCTTTTGAAAGTGTAAATTATGTTAATGTGGGTTTTGAAAATATGTTTCAAATAGAGTTTTCTAAGCTGTTGAAAAGTGTTTTGAATGGAATGAAGTGTTTTAGAATTTATGTGTGGAGTTTAAATATTACTTTTTATTTGGTAATTGGTGGGATTTTTAAAAGATTCATGAATTTATGAGATCTTGTTTTGAATTGGGATAAATGAGTTTCAAAATGAATTGGTGTTGATGAAATAAAGTTTTCCATAAATATGAAAGTGTTATGAAATGGAATGAGATGTTTTGAAAGTAATGTGTATGACTTGAAATTTTGTTTTAATTAATGTTTGGTGTTTTTTTTTAAAATTATTGTAAGATTTAAATTGGGTTTTATATTGTGGTTAGAATTTTTTAGAAAAATTAAGTGCCAGTTGAATGTCTTGGTGTTGAAAAGTGAAAAGAATGTTTGTTTTAACCTTTGGATTTTCTGTGAGCGACCACATACATGGATTTACGTGGTAATATGGATGGTTAAGGGTATGAATAGATGAGTGACTATATGTATATGAGGAGGTTTCCCATTTTGGCACAGAAACATGAATGTGTGAGGCCCATGGGGTACCATTGGTGGAGGCTCCTACCGTCGACCCGTTAATTTTCAAAGAGATTATTTTAAAAGAAAATTTGATGTCTTAATGAACAGTTTGGGTGGTGTGTATTATGTGTTATTGGAAATTTTGTGGTGGGGTGTATTTATTTCGAGAATACCTCTTATTGGAATGAAGTTTTGGGTTTTTGTTTTTGGGTAAGTTGGGTTGAAGTGTTGATTGGTGGCCCTTTGTGAGAAATTTCTCAGGAATCCCTTGAAGTTGCTTTTCTCATGTGTTCAGACCTGTTTTGTGGTATGTTTTGACCAAAGGACCATCTTGGATGGGTCCTTGTATTTTCTTGTTGGCTAGGGTATGCCTCCATAAAGAGTTAATGCGTGATTGAAGTGCATCCACATGTGATTCACCCTTAGCAGGCCCTTTAGTTGATCAATGTACAGACTCTCTTCCTGGGCTTTAGGGTTGAGTCTACCCCTCTTATTTTTTTTGGTTAAGTGGATCCTTTCATGGTAAGAGAGTGTTTGTGGAAGGTTGTAATACACATTGGTTCCCTAAGTTTCCATAGTTTCTTAAATCATCAAAGGTGAAGTTTGAGATCGTTGTGTCTACAAGTTTTATTGGAAGTTGTGAAGGGTAATTCCAGAGAGGAAGGTGAAAACAATCCATAGAAATCAGTGTAGAATGATGTCCTGAAGGACCTTTGGGTCTTTCATCAGTATCATCAAGGAAAGTGTTCAATTTGGGAAACTAGTGTGAAAAAATCAGGTCGTTCGAGGCTGTTATGATTTCTTGAGGTAATCTCATGCTACTTGGAACTCTGTTCAAGGTTTCACTCCTGGTAATGACCCTATAACTTGAAAGGTCCATTTTTTGTGGTGTCTTATTGTGTTGTTTTTGATTTTGAGGGAAAATTTGGATGTTGTGGAACATTTATAGGGATCTTAAGTGAAAGCATGTTTCTATTCTGAAAATTTTGAATTCCTTGTTCTAAGTGAAGATGTCTTCCTTGTTTTTTCCTTCTGTTGTTTCTTTTTTGGGGTGAAAGAGGTGATACATGTGAATCTACCAAGTCCATATTCGGGTAAAGGTGTGTTGTTTTAGCTATTTATTTTCAGGGGGTGTTGGGATCATTAGATCCTAACTACGGTGCTTCAATCATCAGGTCTCTAGCCATAGTCTCAGAGTGAAGCTTTTCACACAGTCAGGAAATCACTAGGGGTGTAAGGGATCTTGGTTTCACTTCTGTATTTGGTGTGGGATGTGGACATAGTTTAAATTTTTTATGTGGTTGTTTCATTTCAAGTGGTCCCATGATGTATAAAGGGATGCGGGTAACCTATCCCTTAGGGTTTAAATTCTTGTGGGTGTAGAAGTCCCTCTGTTTTAGGGGGGCGGGGTGGTTTTTTTCCTAAAACCCAATACTTGAACCCTTTTCGGTGAAACCCTTAGTGTAGTTGTTCATGTATGAATATCCTGATTGAATATTTTTGATCTCTTTATTTGTTGGGCTCAGTCAAGGATGTTGATGCCTATGGAAGTGGTGAACTGTAGAGTGTCTTTGCTAGTTTAGAGTTTTGTTGACTGACCCCCCTCTTTTATAGTGAGGATTGGATATTATGGGATCTTCTTCATGTCATCCCCTGCTAGTTAGTAAATACGGCTGGTTCTTATAATTGGGAGACCCACCATGTGTCTCATATAAGTTCTTTTTTAATAAGTCTAATGTTAGTATATCCCTTATAGTGGGGTGTAACGACCAAAACTTTTATTAATGAAAATTATTCCTGATCTAATTAAATGTATTATTATGTAAAATGGTTATATAACATATGAAATACTTTGGTTTTATGATTTTGGATTTCAAAATACCTTTAAGAATTTTTACCATTGCTAATATAGTTTTTGAACAGTGATCACATGATTAGTATAAATATAGGGCTTTAACAAATCTAATTTACTCAGACAAAGGAAGCAATGGCCTCATCCAATAGAATTTCTCTATACGAATTCCATTTGTCAGAGCTCAGAAAGGAGGTGGTGTCATTGGCCTTTGCTCTTGACCAATCCCAATCCGAGCTTCAACACATTAAGCTCAAAGTAAACCGCCTATGTGAGAAGTGGAAGTTGATAGAGATTACCACCCTAGTAATGTTATTAAAGCCACCCCAAGAGTCTATCACCATCACACACCTTACCCTTAGGTCTTATGCAGGTGTCATAAGGGGTTATGTAAGAAGACCTTATCACTATGATTATGTGAATTATTTTTTGTATAGAATAAAGAATATACATTCATTTTATTATTGTTACTTTGTAAATGGTTTTTAAAGAACAAATAGAATTTTTAGTTAATATTCAATTAAGAAATCTATTTTTATGAATTAATGGATTTTTGAATTAAATAATATTTTAATAAAATATTATTAATAAATTAATTTTTAAATATAAATGATCGTATATTTTTTAGAAATACAATTGTAATTTTTATTAAGATTTGAAAGAAATTTTTATCAAAACCCATGAATGTGGGTTTTTATTTTAAAAGTAAAAATTCACATATTTAGAAAATTATTAAGATAAAATTAATATTTTTTTAAAATCAGGATGTAGAAATTATCCAACGGTGTTTTTTTCATAATTTTCTGAGACAATGGATTTTTTTGGGTAAAAATTAAATACTGTTTAATTATATAATGTGTTTTATGACATCATAATGACCCCATAGTGATGTAATAAAATACTATAAATGGTATGTTCGGCCAATATATGTTTCTCCATTAAAATAATGTGATTTTAGGTTTGTTTGATTTATTTTATAAAGCTTTAGTGGACCCTCCAAGGCTTATAAAATATTTTAACCTTTTAAAATGTTTTCCTGGAGAGTGTGACTCACCTCCACATAATCAAGCCTAATATTTTAAGAAGTTAGGACATTGGACTTATAAAATAATGTTTTCCACTCCAATTTGGAAAAAACCGTGGGCAAAAACCATGGGTTGGTTTGTGTTTTAGATTAGTTTAATGTGTGGTGTCCAAAACCTAAATAATAATGAATTCCCTCTCATTTCCTATATAAACCCACCCAAGCTCCCAATTCCTCTTCACTCAAAGCCTTTGGAGCTCGAACAAACCCTTCCATACTATCTCTATAATTCTTATAAGGTTCCCCAAGCTCCCAAGAATCCTCTTTCAATCCTCTCCCAAGCCTTTGGGATCACACTTCCATGTAAGGTATTTCTTCCGTTCTCATTTTCATCCAAGTTTCTTAATGTTGTTATACCATTTTAATTACAATTAAAAATGTTGGGGTATGATTTTAAACCTCCCATATACTTACCTAATTATGTTTTAATGATGATATACCCCTTCCTATGTCATTAATTCCTCCCATGTACATCTGTTACCATGCCAAAATTCTGTAAGGAATTTCTCTCTTCTCATTGACATTCAAACAATACTTTTGTATTATGAATCTAAATTCCATTACATATATTGGGACATGTATCTATATGACCCCCTGACTTTCCATTTCATGTAAGTATTATTATACAACCCTTTCTCTCTCATCAACCATTTTTATTAATTCTTATGTCACACCATTATGCTGCCGAAATTGCACTGTGATTTTTCCAAGCCAAAGTCATTGTGTAGTGAATACCATGCCCATTTCTCTATCAAGGGTATTCACATTTATGAATGTTTAATTATTGATTATAAGGTTTAATTTATGAATTCCACATTACTTTATCATGGAATAGATGATGATGTTTAATGAATCCATGTTATATGATCCATGTGGCACACTTATGCATGAAATGAAATGATTAAGAAGGGTGAACCCTAATAGCGCTCCAATGCATTGGGTAAAGATTAATATCATGATACATCAAGTGAAATGAGGGTTTACTCATGATAGTTCAAATTTAATGAGGGTTTACTCATGATCCATGTGTAATGAGCCTTGGATCATGCTAATATCATGTTAAATGTGGTTTCCACATTTCCATGTTATGATAATCATGCTATATCATGCCTTTATGTTCATGTTTCTCTTATGATCCATTGATATGACTAATGATTAACATGCACTGTATTCTTCATGTTATGCCTTGTTTACCCCCTCATGGGGATTTATAGATCACCCTTTTCACATGCATCTACTCATGTTATCCCATGCAATTCTAAGTACGAAGGAATGTGTATGGTCATGTAAAAGAAGTTTTCAATAAAGATGTGTATTTCATGTTTCAAGTTGTTATGTAATGTTCATAAGCCCCATATACACTATAACTCTCGATCTTCTATGTTTTATCAACTGAAGAGTTTATGTAATAAATTATGTTTAAGTGTTTAATAAAGAGATGGGTTGTTATAGTTGGTATCAGAGAATAAGTTTGGTTATTTTTGGGATTAGGATTAAACAACCCTAGTGAAAGACTTAGGGATAAGACTAAGTATAATAAAAATATCCCTATATTTTGGTGAGTATTGAGTAATTGGTTTATCAAGAAAATACATCCATATCTAGATATGAGTAGGTAGAGGCAGCTCTGGCGTAGATGTATCTAGGTGTAAAACCCTAAAACACCACTTTGAGATAGACTCGAATGGGAACTGGTGCACAACAGCGGGTCTTTCTACACTCCTAGTTATGAAACTCCCATGGGATATGCTTTGGTAAATTCATAAGCTTAGTATGAACCATTATTAAGGGAATAAAAAAATTCCCCTAAGAATATATATTGGGAATTAGATCATGGATAACATAGATTGAAGACTATAAATTCATAAGTTAAAGAAATAAAAGTAACTTATAAGTCATCAATTTTTTTCTTTGGATTACCCTTTATGTGTTACCCCTAACATTACTTTTATTCCATCTAATGTCCAGTAATAAGAGGACTCAGGCTAACAACCAATGTGAAGATCAATGTGATGATTGTTCTAATGAGATGCCCAATCCGATGGGAGAAGGAATCACAAACATTGTCACGATACTCTCTCAGTTAACTAAAGTTTTGAATAGAAACACAGGTCAAGAGGAACATTCAACCCCCTAAGAAAGAACAAGTCGCAATCGAGAGTTTCACGAGACAAAGGCCTCTTACATTTAATGGTTCATCCAATCCCTCAATCGCTGAACAATGGATCAACTCAATTGAGAAGATATTCTCCATCCATCAATGTTCTAATCAAGAGAAGGTAATTATAGCTACATATCATATGAAGGGTGATGCTGATCAATGGTGGAAATTGATCAAAAAATACGAAGCCTGAGGAGGAGATTGAGGTTTTGGAATGGAAGGATTTCCATATAATGTTTTTCGGAAAATATTTTCCTCGCACCTCCAACTTAAGATGGAAAGGGACTTCCTTACCCTTAGGAAAAAAGAAGATGAATCCATCAGAGCATATGAGGAAAACTTCACAAGGCTTGCATGATACACCTTTGGATTTTTCATTACTCTTGAATGCAATGTTGACTGCTTCTTTGGTGGGATAAAACCAAGCCTGCGGAAATCCCTAGCAATCGATGACTTCAAGAGCTATGAGGAAATTTTACGATGTTCCCTCAAAGTCGAAATAGAGATCGGATAATCTCAGGGGTATCATGGGGATAAGAAGCATAAGGTGAAATTTAATTCTGGTGGTCTGATGGATAAATCCAGTGGTGCTAAGAAATTAAAGCACCCCACTTGCCAAATGTGCAGAAAGAAGCACCCAGTAAATTGACTTAAGGGGATGAGGAAATGCTTTAGGTGTGGAAGAGAAGGGAAAATGGCCATTAACTACTGACAAGAAAAATCCATGGCTGCAACAGAGGAAATGAACACTCCGTTCAACCCTTAACGCATTGTTCATTACTTCAACTACAAATAACTGAGGCCATTTTCAAACTAGTTTCCTAAGCCAAGGGTTTTTGGAGGAAACCAACAACCTCTATGGTAGCAAGGGTGGGATTTTTTCCATCACTACCACCGAAGTGAACCCTGGAAATGAAGTAGTGATATGTACGCTAGTTATTCATTAAATAATAGTGAACATACTTTTTGATTATGGTTCTACATATTCTATTATATCCTGAAATTTTAGTATAACAATCCTAACACAACCACAAGTCATGGAAGTAAATATGTTGGTGAGAACGAAAAATGGGGAAATCATTGCATCCCATGAATACAACTCCTCCCCTGTCATAATTTTAGGATTAAACCTCCCAACGAACTTCATCATACTCCCTTTGGTGGGATTTGATATAATTATTGGCATGGATTGGCTTTCCTTATATAGAGCCAACATAAATTTCCGTGAGAGGGAAATCAATCTCCATATGGAGAATCGACCCCAGATTCTATACAAATGCAAGGAGGAGGATGAATATTCTTTATCACCATCATCTCAAGCATGGATATTACTGCCCTATGAGTACACATATTTGGATTATATGATTGAGTATAAGGTAGAAACCATCCATGAAGACTTACCTATTGTGAGGGAATTCACTGAAGTGTTTCATGAGGAATTGCCTGGTCTTCCTTCTAGAAGAGATGTTGAATTATCAATTGATCTTATACTTGGGGAATTGCCAATATCCAAGAATCTATATAGAATGGATGTTGTAGAGAATGAGGAGCTGAATAAACAACTATATGAGGATCTGGATAAAGGGTTTATATGCCCAGGTGCTTCACCATAGAGTGCACCAGTCCTCTTCGTCAAGAAGAAGGATGGGTCAATGCGCCTTTGCATTAATTATTGTGAGCTCAAAAAAATCACGATAAAGAACAAGCATCATATTCCTTGAATTGATTACTTGTTCACTCAGCTATATAGAGCACAATACTTCCCCAAGGTGGATTTGTGGTCGGGATATTACCGAGTAAGGGTGAAGAAGGAAGATAACCCCAAGACTTCTTTTCATACAAGATACGAGCACTATGAATTCATAGTAATGCCTTTATATATCACTAATGATCTATAAATATTCATTGAATTGATGAATATAGTTTTTAGATATCACCTAGACAAATTTTTGGTAGAATTTATAGATGATATTCTAATATACTCCAAAACAAAGGAGGAGCATGAGGAACATCTAAGCACTGTACTAGATACCTTGCTAAAGGAGAAGCTCTATGGAAAGTACAAAAATTGTGAGTTCTTGTTGAAGTAGGTCTCATTTTTGGGTCATATCATCACAAGAAATGGGATATCTATGGATCCCTATAAGATAGATACAATTGAGGGATGGCTGAGGTCAACATCAGTAACAGATATCTGTAGCTTCTTGGGGTTAGCTAGATATTATTGTCGATTTGTGAGAAATGTATCACGATTTTCAAACCCTCTTACCAAGCTAACTCGAAAGGGAGTCAAGTTTTATTGGAGTGATGAATGTGAAGAGGGCTTGAAGGAGTTGAAAAGTAAGCTTATCACTACGACTATTCTCACATTACCCACAAGTGGAGAACTTTTTGTGGTATTCAATGATGCTTTAAAGAAGGTCTTAGGCTATGTGTTGATGCAAAATGAAAAATTCATTACCTATGCTTCAAGGAAATTGAATGTTCATGAGAAAAACTATCCAACACATGATCTAGAGTTGGATGTAGTAAAATTCACTTTAAAAATTTGGTGACATTACCTCTTTGGGGAGAAGTGTAAAATATACACGAATAAAAAAAGCCTCAAGTATATATTCACACTGAAAGAGTTGAATATGCATGAATGAAGATGAATAGAGATGATAAAAGACTATGACTACTCAATCCATTACCACCCTGGGAAAGAGAACAAGGTGGAAGATGCTCTAAGTATAAAGGACCCAACAATTCTATCATTGATGAGAATTTAAAAGGATCCAATCTTCTTAGATTTGATGAAGATGGACAAGGAAATCATAAATAAGGGAACATCATTAATCCTTTCACAAATCATTGCTCAACTTTCTCTTTTGGGAAGGTTAAAGGATGCTCAAAAGGATGATGTGGGAATTCATAAGAAAGTGGAAACTATCAGAAAAGGGAAATCCTTGGAGTTTAATGTTAATGAAGAAGGAATTGTGAGATTTGGGACAAGACTATGTGTTCCATCGAATTTTGAGTTAAAGAATGAAATTTTGTTTGATTCACATAGTCAGAATTTCTTCATTCACCCAGGAAACACAAAGATGTATCAAGATCTCTGAGAGAATTATTGGTGGGATAACATAAAGAAAGAGATCGCTGAGTATACATCAATGTGCCCAGTATGTCAGCAAGTTAAGTCTAATAGGTATAAGTCTAAGGGGGTGATGAAACCATTACACATACTAGCATGAAAATGGGGGAATATCACCATGGACATTGCCACCAGACTTCTGAATACCTCCAATAGAAACAATGCTATCTGGGTTGTTGTGGATCATCTTACAAAGACTACACACTTCATTTCAATTTGGGAGGATTTCTCATTGGATCAACTGGAATAGATATATATCAGAGAAGTGGTAAGGATTAATGTATTTACACTATCTATTGTATCTGATTGTGATCCAAGATTCACCTATATGTTTTGAAAGAGTCTTAAACATGCTCTGAATACTGAGATGAACTTCAGTACAACTTATCATCCTTAAACTGATGGCCAATCTGAGCGGACTTTCCAAACACTTGAGGACATGTTGAGAGCTTTCTCAATAAACATTAAAGGAGGATGAGATCAACATATTACTCTGGTTGAGTTCTCTTACAATAACAGTTTCCACTCAAGCATCCAAATGGCTCCTTATTAATCCCTTTATGGGAAGAGGTGCAGAACACCGATATGTTGGGATAAAGTTAGGGAGAGAAAAGTTATATGTCCAGAAATGGTTGAAGAAATGGAGGAGAAGGTAAGAATACCCAACAATACATTAAATCCGATCAAAGTAAAAAAATAGATACAATGATAATCATCGATGAGACCTAGAGTTTGATGTTAGAGACATGGTATTTCTCCACATATTACCATGGAAGAGAGTTATCATATTTTATAAGAAGGGGAATCTTAGTCCAAGGTAAATTGACCTTTTTGAGATCCTCAATTGCATTAGGGAAATGAACTATCCACTAGCACTCCCATTGAACCTATCTCAATTACATGATGTATTCCATGTATCACTCTTGAGGAAGTACATACATGACCCATCATATTTTTTCTCAATCCATAAGTGGTGCCATTGGAGAATAACCTATCCTATGAAGAGAAGCTGGTAAAGATCTTAGATTATAGGGACAAATTTCTACGAAATAATACAATTCCCCTCATCAAAGTGTTGTGGTGAAACCACAAGTTTTAAGAGGCAATGTGGGAATCTGAGGAAGTGATGAAGCATATTTACCCGTATCTTTTTTAGTGTGGGAAAATGAAATTTCGAGGGAGAAATTTCTTAAGGGGGGAATATTGTAACAACCTAAAGTTTTATAAATGAAAATTATTCATGATATAATTCAATTTTTTATTATGTAAAACGGTTATATAACTTATGAACTTATTTGGTTTTATGATTATGGATTTCAAAATACCGTTAAGAATTGTTACCGTTGCTAATATAGCCATTGAACAATGATCACAAGATTATTATAAATACAGGTGTTTAAAAAATCCAATTTACTCAGACAAAGGAAGTGATAGCCTCATCCAGTATAATTTCTCTGTAATAACCCCATTTTTGGAACTTGGAAAGAAGGTGGCATCATTGGGATTTGTTCATGACCAATCCCAAACCGAGCTTCAACATGTTAAGCTCAAACAGAACCGCCTATAAGAGAAGTGGAAGTTGAAAGAGATTACCATCCGAGTGATGTTATCCAAGCTACCCCAAGAGTCTGTCAACATCGCACACCTTACCCTTAGGTCTTATGCGTTTGTCATAAGGGGTTATGTAACAATACTTTAGCACTATGATTATGTGCATTATTCTTTGTATATAATAAATAATATACATTCATTTTATTATTATTACTTTGTAAATGGGTTTTAAAGAACAAATAGTATTTTTAGTTAATATTCAATTAAGAAATCTATTTTGATGAATTAATGGATTTTTTAATTAAATAATATTTTAATAAAATATAATTAATAAATTAAATTTTAAATATAAATGACCATATAATTTTTAGGAATACAATTGTAATTTTTAATAAGGTTTGAAAGTCGTTTATGTAAAAACCCATGAATATCAGTTTTTAATTTAAAAGTAAAAATTAAAATATTTAGAATATCATTTAGATAAAATTATTATTATTTTTGGAATCAGGATGTCAAAATTATCCAATAGTTATTTTTTTTATAATTTTCTGAGACAATTGAACTTTTGGGTAAAAATTAAGTACCATTAATTATATAATGTGTTTTATGACATCATAATAACCTAAGAGTAATGTAATAAAATTTTATAATTGGATTGTTCGTCCAATATATGTTTCACCATTAAAATAATGTGATTTTGGGTTTGTTTAATTTATTTTACAAAGTTTTAGTGAACCATCCAAGGCTTATAAAATATTTTAATCTTTTAAAATGTTTTCCTTGAGAGTTTGACCTACCTCCACATAAGAAAGCTTAATATTTTAAGAAGTTAGACCATTGGACTTGTAAAATAATGTTTTCTACTCCCCTTTGAAAAAAACCATGGGAAAAATCCATGGGTTGGTTTGTTGTTTTGATTAGTTTAATGTGTGGTATCCAAAACCTAAATAATAAAGAATTCCCTCTCCTTTCATATATAAACCAACCCAAGATCAAACTTTATCTTCACTCAAAGCCTTTTGAGCTCGACCAACCCCTACCATACTCTCTCTATAATCCTCACAATGTGCTCCAAGCTCCCAAGAAGCATCACTCAAGCCTCTACCAAGCCTTTGGGATCACACTTCCAAGTAAGGGATTTCTTCCTTTCTCATTTTCGTCCAAGTTACTTAATATTATTATACCCTTTTAATTTCAATTACAAATGTTGGGGTATGATTTCACACCTCCCCTATACTTCCCTTATTACTTTTGAATGATGAGATACCCTTTTATCTCTCATTAATTCCTCCCATGTACACCCGTTACCATGCATAAATTCTGTAATGAATTTCTCTATTCTCATTTACATTCAAAATATTATTTTGTAATAGGAATCTAAATTACATTACATGTGTTGGGAAATGTATATATATTACCCATTACATTCCATTTAATGTACATATTATGAGGTACCCCTTTATCTCTCATCAACCATTTTTTTGAATTCTTATGTCACACTGTTATGCTGCCGAAATTGCACAGTGAATTTTCCAAGCCAAAGTCATTGTGTAGTGAATAACATGACCATTTATCTATAAATGGTATTAAAATTTATGCACATTTACTTATTGATTATAGAGTTTCATATATGAATTCCACATTCAATTATCATGGAATAGATGATGATGTTTAATGATTCCATGTGGCACACTTATGCATGAAATGAAATGATTAAGAAGGGTGCACCTTGATAGTGATCCAATACATTGGGTAAATATTAGTATCATGATATGTCAAGTGTAATGAGGGTTTACTCATGATCTAAGTGTAATGATCCTTGGATCATGCTAATATCATGTTAAATGTTATTGCCACATTTCTATGTTATGATAATCATGTTATATCATGAATTTATGTTCATGTTTTTCTTATTCTCCATTGATATGCCTATTGCCTAACATGTACTGTATTATTCATGTTATGACTTGTTTACTCCCTTACTAGAATTTATAGATCACCCTTTTATTATGCATGTCCTAAGGTTATCCCATGAAATGTTAAGTATGAAGGAATGCGTATGGTCAGGTAAAATAAGTTTTGAATAAATATGTGTATTTCATTTTTTAAGTTGTTATGTAATGTTCCTAAGACCCAAAGAAACTAGAACTCTCAATATTCTATGTTGTACCAAGTGAAGAGTTTATGTAATAAATTATGTTTATTTGTGAAATAAAGAGTAGGTTTATCATATGGGGAGTCTGTTCAGTCTTCCCTTATGGGTGTCCCAATTATGTATCAAGAAATTTAGTTGGCTCTTATGATGGGGAGTCCATTTGGGTCTTCTCATACCAGTAATCCAGTTGTGTTCCTAGTGTTAGCATGGCTGTAGGTAGTCTCATTCGAGGCTATCTAACTACCAATTTCTTCTTGGGTAAACATGATATTGGATCCTTCCTAATGGGAAGTGGTATAAATATGTTCGATAATTTTAGGTAAGTGGGGTAAATTTTTGTTGGTGAGAGTATCCCTTCCTTTGACTGATCAAATGGAGGTGTTTTGGCCTTTTGGGGTTATGTAAACATGGCAAGGGAGTCCATATTGGACTATTGGTTGGGTTTTGGGTTTTTATCTGGAATTGATGTGGATTTTGGTGTAGGAAATATTTATATTGGGGAGAATGGTCACACCTAGATCTTCAATTCCATGCTTTGATTTGAATTTTGTTTTGGTTCTTAGTTTTCTCATGGTTTCTGGGTGTTTCTGGATTAGATTTGGTATCTAGGGTGTTCTTCATCTAAGTCATTATTATTGGAAGTCTTGGATGGTATTTGGTCAATTTTTTTAAATGGAAGTTATAGGGATTAGCTGTCTTGGAATTGAATTTGTGAAACTCCTAATGGAACCTTTTGTAGGTTATGCTTATTGGGGTGGTTTATTTATGATTTGGGTCAAACCGTGAGCCCATTTCCATATTTAAAAAACAAAATTTGTTTCTTTTATAACTCCTTCAGTTTTTAACATTTTTCTCCCATTTTAGTTTCCACTTCACCTCCATTGAACTATTAAAACCACCATATTCATTTTGACCCCTTAGGAACTCATTATCATGGTGTATTTGAGAGATTTATTTAGGCATTGGGCCAACCCGTGAGCCCATTTCCATATTTAAGGAAATAATTTATTTCTTTTATATATCATTCATTTTTAACATTTTTCAGTCATTCTACATATCACAATATACCACAAACCCTAGGCACACCCCCATGTTCTATTTTCCATCTTTGGAGCTCATCTTCATTATGGATTAGGGCGAATGTGCTCAAGGTTTCTCAAATCATCTAGATTTACCAATGGAATTTGTTTCTTTCATAAATCATTCATTTTTTACTCTTTTCCCCATTTTAATCCCCACTAAACCTCCTTAGCCTCATTAGAACCTCCCTTCATATTTTAGTAACCTGGAGATTCAACTATTGGTGTATTTGGGGCGATTTATTCAAATTTTCTCAAGTAAGTGAATTAATCTCTTGTTCCTTCAATTTTAGTAGGGTTTATCCCCTATTTATTGAAGTTACAAATGTCCAAAAACTAGGGTTTCATACCTAGTTTTTTATTTTGTGTTTCTTGGTCCAATATTGTGGATTTGGGCTTTTTTCCACTCCCTTGTGTTGCAGTGGTGGTGTGATTAAAGTTTCAAAAAAATATTTGGAGGTTTTGACCTAAAAGGTTCGTGATTACATGCGTAATAAGTCTTTGCCGAGTTAGGTTTCTTGATTTAATTCTTTATCATGTTCCTCATATGTTTTTTATATCACTACGCCAAAAACTGGCAAGGGAAGCACTACCCCTTTATCAGCGCTAAAAAAAAGCGCTGATAAAGGGGGTATTTATCAGCACTTTTCCTAAGCGATGATAAATGTCGAGTTTAAAAAAAATATTTTTTTCATGAAAAATAATATATTTTTATATAAGTATATTTATATTGATATAAATACAATATATATTTTTTAAATATGTTATAGATACATATAAATAGACTATTACATTTAATATATAAGAAATTTAGTGAAAATGGCTTCAAAATATTTTAAAAAAATATTTTTAATCAATAATTTTCTAATTATTATCGATTAAAAATCATTTAATAACAATTTGTGGACAAACAAAATCAAAACAATTAATAAAATATCTAAAATACGTTGAAAATGTAACTCAAACTTCAAATGGCCATAACTTTAGATCTAGGTGTCCGTTTGAGCTCTAAAGCATATCAAATCAAAGCCTGTGATGATCTATACACGCAAGTGACCGAGGAAAAGCCTCTTTCACATTTTTCGAGCCCAAAAAGGCCTAGAAGGACTCCAAAATTGAGTTTATTCGGGATACCCCGATTTCTTAACATTCAAACAAGTATAACTTTTGATCCGGATGTCAATTAGGCCTATACCACATATCATATCGAATATTGTTTCATTTTCTTCGATTTGACTGGTTGTGGCGTTGAAACAGAATTCTAGATTATAAGTTATGGTCGTTTTAACATTTTATAGCTTTTCAAATACACAAATATATGTATTTATTTGTAAATATATGTGTGTCTGTGTGTGTGTGGGTGTCTATGTGTGTGTCTGTGTGTTGTATATATGTATATATGTATTTATTTATTTAATTACTTATAAACAAAAATCAAAAACATATTTTTTTCATAAATTCATTTAAAACTAATATTATATGTACATTTTATGGCTTTTCAAATACACATATATATGTATTTATTGGTAAATATAAATTTGTGTGTGTGTGTGTGTGTCTCTGTGTGTTGTATATATATATATATGTGTGTTGTATATATCTATGTATGTATGCATGTATTTATTTATTTATAAACACACATAAAAAACATATTTTTTCGTAAATGTATTTAAAACTAATCTTATATGTATATATTAATATACAAATAAATATATGTATACAAAATTATTACTAAAAATATATATATAAATATATTAATATACGAATTAATATATATATACTAATATATGAATAAATATATTTATATTAATATGAATCTATATCAATATATGAATCAATATATGAATAAATATAACTATATATATATAGATATATCACTAAATAGAGAACAAAATGAAATGGCATAGTGGTAAAGGTGCAGCAGCGAAAGGGGGGAGGTCCCAGGTTCGAGTTTGGGTGGAAGCGAAGGGGGTGCGCGCGTATGAGGATGTGCGGGAAGGGCATCGCGTGGGAGAACTCCTAGCACTGATAAAGGGGGTGTGAAGCGCTGATAAAATCCCTCCCTCTGTATTATATTTAATTTTTTTTATTTAATTTTTTTTAATTTTTTTTACCTTTATCGGTGCTTTTTAAAAGCGTTGATAAATGCCCCTTTTATCAGCGCTAAAAAAAAGCGCTGATAAAAGGGACCCCCCTATATTAGCGCTGATATTTACAGTGTTTTTTTAGCATTGTTAAATCCCTTTTTAGCGCTGATATAGGCCATTTTTGTAATGGTGGGAAATCTATTTTTGATGGAATTGGTTGAGCGTTTAATTTTAAATTTGCATTTTTTCTTAAAATGGTGTGGTTTTCTTGTGTAACTCTTGTGGTATCATTTGGGGTCATTTTATAACATATAAAAATGGTTTATAAAATGTATCTTCAGATTCCTTATCTGGTTTGGTAGGGTTTTTCTCTGATTTTGTTCTTAAAAGAGGGTTTTTAATGGGTTTTATTTTCAAAACATTTTTATACTTGGAAGTGTTTTATAAAAATTGTAAATGGTTTATTTAATTATACAAAGTGTGAAAAGGATGTTTATGTAATGTTTTGGTAGTTTTACTCTATTAAAATTGGTTTTTTAAAGATAAAATGATGACTGGTGATGTCAAACGTTTTGATAACATTTTATGAATTGTTGAAATGTTTTATTAAATTGTAACAAGGGTGTGAAACATGTTTACAAGCTATTTTGTGTGAGTATGATGTTAAAATGAATTTGAATGTGAATAAAGTGTTATGTGACATTATTATGGGATGTTTTGTGTGTGTGTGTTTTGGAAATGGAATTTTCATATGCAAATGGTATTTTATGAGATGTTTAACTTGATTGAGCACAAAGAGAGAAACCTGAGTATCTAGGTGGGCGGATGTGTAGAAGTATGCTAGTGATATATAGGGGTTTCATCCCTATTTTACATAGAAGTTTGATGAAGAAAATACTAAATAAACTATTATAATGATGGTTGGGACCACTAGGTTATGGGTATGTTTCCTACTAGTGGCTCGTGCAAGAAAATAGATATTTATTATAGGTACTTTTTACCGAGATACAAGGTACCTAGGGCCCACACCTAGCTAGTGCCTAGGGGTGTTCCCGTGACTAGTTCTCATTGAACATATGATACTCACCATCAGTATACAGTGTGTTTTTATAGAAAATTCAGTAGCATGTGAATTATATTTAAAAGTCTTCATTCCTTAAAATACCACCTTGAAAAATATTTTCATTAATGTTGCATCCTTTAGAAAATTGTTGTTACCTTTTCTTGTTTATGAAAACTTTCAAAATTCTTATCTTATAATGTTTATCATGAGGAATATTTTGGTTGGTATATTATTGGTATTAGGATCACACCCTAATTACACCTTTGGGAGTAATTAGACTTGGTAATATTTTTCGCAGGCACAGAAAACGCTTTTAGTGCTGATGGTTCGGGTTGTTAGATTCCATACTTAGTGAGGTATTGTGGAGAAGTCTTGGGGATGATGGACACTTGATGTTTGGTATACCTTGAGTTTTTATGATATATTTGAGTTTTGGAACTCTTGGTCTTTGTCTAAAACCATGTATTTCAATTCTGAATTTTATTAATAGTTTTTTTGAATTAAATATTTGAGATTTAGTTTATTTATTATTTTTGGTTGTTTAATGATTCTAAATTTGGGTAAATAATTCCGAGACACTTCTTCATGATAATTAGGAACTTGTACCGGCCCACGGGGATTGGGAATTCCCCTTGGACCTTTCCACATACTAGGTCAGATGTCAGTTTTGATGGGATCCAGATCTGGTTCGTGACAAAATGGTATCAGAGCAGGTTTGCACTTTTTGGGTCATGTTATTTTGGGAAAGAGTTTAGGTAGACCAACGATTAGATTGTTGGGACTTGACATTCAGATTACAAGTAGTTTTCATAGACAACACACCACATGACGGTATTCATTTCACTAGGGGAAGTTGGGTTTTATCTGAGTTCTTTTGTTCTCATAGTTCGTTGATGATTGGAGAAATGAAAAGAGAGTTGGGTTAATGGTCCCAGCGAGCTTGCAGGGATTGACAAGCCATGTGGAGCCAGGGATATTTACCTAGAACACTCTCCATGATGGGTAAGTGATTGGAATATAGCTTCAACCATATGTACAATCCACCCACCTATACTAATTTCCCCTTGCATTGTCTTGTGCCTTTTTAATTTGGATGTTTGGAAACATGGATTTAAAGAAAAAAATGATGACTTGATTTTAAGAAGTGTGAATTTATATGAAATGATTTTATAGTAAAGAGGAAATGGTTTGATTTATGAAAGGGTAGAAATGAAATTTCAGAATGGATTTGAAAGAATAAATGGTGTGTTTACACCTCTTTTGGAAGTGTGAATTATGTTAAAGTGTTATTTAAATCTATTTCAAATAGTGTTTCTGTGATGTCGAAAGGTGTTTTGAATGGAATAAAGTTTTCATGAATTTATGTGTGGAGTTTAAAGAAGAATTTTTATTTGGTAATTGATGGGCTTTGGAATAGTTTCCTGAATTTCTGGGAACTTGTTTTAAATGGGGATAAATGAGTTTAAAAATGAATGGGTGTTGATGAAATAGAGTTTTTCATAAAACCAAAAGTGTTTTCAAATGGGATGAGATGTTTTGAAAGTAATGTGTTTGACTTGAAAGTGAGTTTTAATTAATCTTTTGTGTTTTTATGAAAATTCTTGTAATATTTGAATTGGGTTTTGATTTTGTGATGAGTATTTTTTAGAAAAAGGTAGTGTCAGTTGAATGTATTGGTTTTGAAAAGTGGAATGAATGTTTGTTTTAACATTTGGTTTTTCCATGAATAACCACATGCATGTATTTTCATGGGAAGATGGATGGTTAAGGGAATGACTAGATGAGTGCCAGTATGGATATGAGGAGGGTGCCCTGTGTGGCATTAAAACATGCATGTGTAAATCCCATGGGGTACCCTTGGTGGAGGCGCCAACCGCCGTCCCATTTATTTTCAAATAGATGATTTTAAAGGAAAATTTAATATCGTGATGACCAGTTTGGGTGGTGTGTATTATGTGTTTTTTGGAATGTTATGGTGGAGTGTATTTAGTTAGAGAACCCCTTTTATTTGAAAGATGTTTTGGGGTTTTTTCTTTGTTGGTAAGTTGGTTTGAATTGATGATTGGTGGCCCTTTGTGAGAAATGTCTCAGGAATCCCTTGAGATTGCTATCCTCATGTGTTTAGACATGGGTTTTGGTACGTTTTGACCAAATGATCAGCTTGGTTGGGTCCTTGGATTTTCTTGTTGGCTAGGGTACGCTCCCATAAAGAGTTAATGCATGATTGAAGTGTAGCCACAAATGATTCACTATTAGAAGGCCCTCCAGTTGGTCAATGTATTGACTCTCTTCCTGGGGTTTAGAGTTGATTCTACCCCTTTTCTTTTTTGGTTAAGTGGATTCTTGCGTGTTTGGAGAGTGGTTGTGGAAGGTTAAAATACACCTTGGTTCCTTATGTTTCCAGAGTTTCTTAAATCATCAAAGGTGAAGTTTGACACTGTTGTGTCTACAAGTTTTATTGTATATGGTGAAAGGGAATTCCAGCGAGATTGGTGAAAACAATCCCAGCTCGTTAGTGTATAATGATGTCCTAAATGGCATTTGGGTCTATCATCAGTCTCATCAAGGCAATGTTTCATGTAGGGAAACTAGTGTGGAAAAATAGGGTTGTTAGAAGCTTTTATGATTGCTTGCGGTAATCTTATGATACTTGGAACTCTATTCAAGGTTTTACTCATAGTAATGACCATGTCACTTGTAAGGGTCATGTTCTGTGGTGTCTTTTTGTGTTGTGTTTACTTTTGAGGGAAAAGGAGGATGTTTTGGAACCTTTCAAGGGATTTTTCTTATGTGAATGTGTGTTTCTATTTTGATAATTTTGAATTCCTTGTTCTAAGTGAAGATATATTCCATGATTTTTCCTTATACTGTTTATTTTTTGGGGTGAAAGAGGTGATGCATGTGCATCATCCAAGGCCCTGTTTTGGAAAAGGTGTGTTGTTTGAGATAGTGATTTTCATGGGGTGATGTGATCATTATCTCCTAACTACGGCAAAAAATATGCTTCAAACATCAAGGCTCAAGCCATAGGCCTCAGAGTGAAGCTTTTCACGTAATCAGTAAATCACCAGGGGTGTAAGGGATCTTGGTTTCACTTTCATCTCTATTCTGGGATGTAGAGATATTTTGAAGTTTCGATGTGGTTGTTTCATTTCAAGTGATCCTTTATGGTGGAAATGGATGTGGGGACCCAATACCTTAGGGTTATAATCCATGTTGGTGGAGAAGTCCCTCCATTTTTTAGGGGGGCATGGTGTTTTTTTCCCTCAAACCCAGTGATTGAACCCTTGTGGTTGAAACCCTTAGTGTATTTGTTTATATATGAATAACCTGGTTGGATATTTTTGGTCTCGTTCTTGGTCGGGCTCAGTAAAGGATGGTGATTCCTATGGAAGTGGTGAATTGTGGAGTGTATTTGCTGAATTTTAGTTTCATTTAATGACCCCCTTTTGTAGTGGGTATTGGATCTTATGGGGTCTTCTTCATGTTGGCTTCTACTAGTTGGTAAATACGATTGGTTATTATAGTGGGGAGACCCATCATGTGTCTCATATAAGTTATTTTGGAATAAGTATAACGTTATTATATCCCTTATGGTGGGGAGTCTATTTAGTCTCCCCTTATGGATGTCTCAGTTATTTCTCAAAAAATTAAGTTAGCTCTTATGGTGGGGAGTCCATTTGGGTCTCCCTGTATCAGTATTTTGGTTATGTTCATAGTGTTGGCATGGCAATAGGCAGTTTCGTTCAAATCTATCTAACTACGAATTTTTTCCTTAGGTAAATGTGGGATTGGAGAATGCTCAATGGGATGTGGTTTGAATATGTTTGATCATTTTAGGTAAGTGGGGAATTTTTTTTTGGTGAGAGTATCCCTTCCTTTGATTGATCAACTGGAGGTGTTTTGGCCATTTGGGGGCGGACAAACATGGCAAGAGAGTCCATCTTGGACTACCATTTGTGTTATGTTTTTGCATCTGGAATTGCTGTGGATTTTTAGGGGTAGAAAAATTTCTGGTGGGGAGAATTTTCACACCTGGATCATCAATTCCAATCTTTTTTTCAATTCTTATTTTGGCTCTTAGTTTTCTCTTGTTTTCTAGGTGTTCTAGTATTAGATTTGTTGTCTCGGGTGTTCTTTATCTATGTCATTAGTCTTAGAAGTCTTGGATAGAATTTGGACTTGTTTTTTTAAAGGGAAGGTATAAGGATGAGGTGTCTTGGAATTGAATTTTTGACACTCCTAGTGGCACCTTTTGTGGGGTACGTTTATTGGGGTGGTTTCTTCCAGATTTGGGCCAAACCGTGATCCCATTTCCATATTTAAAAAGAAATTTTTTTTCTTTTATAACTCCTTTGTTTTTAAACATTTTCACCCATTCCACATCACACATGGCCTACCCTGACCAATGCAAACCACCATATCCATTTGGACCCCTTAGGAACTCATAATCATTGTGCATTTGGGTGATTTATTTAGGCATTAGGCCAACTCGTTAGCCCATTTCCATATTTAAGAAAATAATTTATTTGTTTTATATCTCATTTTTTTTTATTTTTTAGTCATTACACCTCTCACTCAAGTCCACCGACCCTAGGAGATCCTCCATGTTCCATTTTACCTCTTTGGAGCTCATTTAATCATGGATTATGGAATTTTCCCAAGGTTTCTCAAATATTCTAGATTTGTAAAAGTAATTTGTTAATTTCATAAATCATTCATTTTTACTCTTTTCCCCCCATTTCATTCCCCACTAGACCTCCTCATCCTTATTCAAACCTCCATTCTATTTTTTTTTCTGCTTGGAGATTCAATTATTGGTGTATTTTGGTCGATTTCTTTGAAATTTCTCAAGTAAGTGAATTACTCTCTTGTTCCTTCCATTTACATAGGGTTTCTACCATATTTGAAGTTACAAATGTCCATAAACTAGGGTTTTATACCTAAGGTTTGATTTTGGGTTGCATGGTCCAATATTGTGGATTTTTGTTCGTTTTTACTTTTTTGTGGTGCAGCAGTGGTGCAGTTGAAGTTTTGCACAAATATTTGGGGGTTTTGACATAAAAGGTAAGTCATTCCATGTGTAATAATTCTTTAATGAGTTAGACTGCTTTATTTACATCTTTATAATGTTACTTATATGTTTTTTTGTGGTGAAAAATCTATTTTTGATGGAATTGGTTGAGCATTTAATTTTAAAGTTGTATTTTTGCTTGAAATGGTGTGTTTCTCTCATGTAACTCTTGTAGTATCATTTGGGGTCATTTTATAACATATGAAAATGGTTTATTAAATGTATATTGGGCTTCCAAATACATTTTTTTAGGTTTTTGGTGTTCTTTTGTCCTTGAAAGAGGGTTTTTGAATGAGTTTTTTGTGAAAAACATTGTTATACTTCTTGGAAGTGTTTTATGAAAATTGTAAATGGTTTATTGAGTTATAAAAGGTGTTCAAAGGATGTTTGTGTAATGTTTTGGTGGGAACGTGCTATGAAAATGGGTTTTTTAAAGAGAAAATGATGAATGGTGATTTCAAACGTTTTGAGAACATTTTATGAATTTTTGAAATATTTTATTAAACTATAAGAAGGGTGTGAAACATGTTTATGAGCTGTTTTGTGTGAGTATGATGTTAAAATAAATTTGAATGTGAATGAAGTGTTATGTGACATTCCTGTGGTCTGTTTGGTGTATGTGTGTTTTGGAAATGTAATTTTCATGTGAAAATGGTATTTTATGATATGTGGAACTTGATTGAGCACAAAGAGGGAAACTTGAGTATCTAGGTGGGTGGATGTGTACTAGTATGCTAGTGATCTAGAGTGGTTTCGTCCCTATTTCACATAGAAATTTTAATGATGAAAAAACTAACTAAACAATTATGATGAAGTTGGGGACCACTAGGTTATGGGTGTGTTACCTACTAGTGGCTTGTGCACGAGAACACAAATTTATTATGGTTACTTTTCACTGAGATATGAGGTACCTGGGGACCACAACTAGCTAGTGCCTAGGGGTGTTCTTGTGACTAGTGCTCATTGACTATATGATACTCACCGTCAGCATATGATGTATTTTCCCCAAAAATTCAGTATATTGTGCATTTTATTTAAAAGTTTTCATTCCTTAAAATATCCCCCTTGAATTTTTTTTCATGCATGTTACATCCTTTAGAAAATTTTTGCCACCTTTTATTGTTTATGAAAACTTGAAATATTTTTATATTATAAATTTTATCACATGGAATATTTTAGGTGGAATCCTATTGGAATTAGGCTCACACCCTACTAATACGCTTTGGTGTAATTAGACTTGGTAATATTTTTCGTAGGCATGGAAGAAGATTTTAGTGCCGGTGGTTCAAGTTGTTAGCCTATATTCTTGGTGCGGTGTTGTGGAGAAGGCTTGGGGATGATGGAACCTTGCCGTGTGGTGGACCTTGAGTTATTTTTGATGCTAATTTTGAGTTGTGTACCTCTTAGGATTTTTCTAAAACCATTTATTTTAGTTTTTAATTTTATAGGCATGTTTGGATTAAATTTTCAGATTCAGCTTATTTATTGTTTTTGGTTGATTAATTATCTTAAATTTAGGTAAATCATTCCCAATTTTTTTTATAATACATGAGAAATCATTCTAGCTCATGGGGATTGAGAATACCCCTCAGGCCTTGCCACAGAATAGGTCGGGTTTCAGTTTTTATGGCATCTAGATCTGATTCGTAACACATAGTAACTTGAAACGATTAGTTAATGCAGTAATGTGACACAATTGGTTTATATCTTCATGAGGTCTGCTCATTTTCACATGCAGTGTGTTTATGACTTCATGTGGTAGGGTTTTTATTCATGTAGTCACTATATGAAATCATATTGTAATTATATTAATTTATAAAAAATTATACATACCTTATTATGGTAATTTTATTTCTTCATGTGAAAGGTTGATTATATATACGGTAAAATGATTCACCATGTATGATAATATCAATATTAAATGCACAATTAGTTCATGAGTTAGAAAATTTTTGTTCATCAGACTCATGGTAAGAAGCTTTTTCATGTGGTATGGTGAATTATAATGTGCGGTAAGGTGATACAGTCACTTAGCTCGAATAGCCCGAAGGCCTCTTTTTTTATTGATTTTTGATAACCCCCCTTTCAAGGGATGAGGGGGAACCCTTACAAGGCCCGTAGGCTTAGGAGATTACATTTTCCATAGGTTTGAGAGACATTACAAGACTCGAAGGTCTTAGGGAATTCAAATAGACTATAACTACATGGAAGTGCCCCTTCCCAGCTTCTACAACATGTTGGTAGCTCTCCACCTTCACATGACCATCTAGATAAACATCCCGCGCAAGCACAGGTTGGTCCCGATGGCATAGTCATACCCTCTCATTCTTTCCCAATCCATTTGGTTCTTCTCTAGTGAGTGTGTCTGCTCTGAATCCTCCTCTGGGGCTGCTCCTTTTTTTAGAGTATGTCTGGGGCAACTGCATGTGGCTTGAAGGCCTTGAGGTGGCCTAAAATCCTTAAAGGTGGCCCGAAATCCCTTCTGACCCGAAGGCCTGGGTGTCCCAAAGACCTTAAGGACTCTAAGCTCAAACCAGTGGCCCAAGGTGAATAGTTCCTAGCTGCTACAGTACCAAACAATACTACTACATTACTTGCTACAGTTCCACACAGTGCCCGTTACAGTACTACTACAATGCCTGCTACAGTACCTAGAAACATGCTTCCACCTGGTTTTGAACCTAGGTCTCATGGATGCACTTAAGTATACCTCACCAACTGGGCTGAGGCTCATGTGCATACAATCACTTTATGTTTAGACAGTAAGGTGGTATGGTAAGATTTATACTTAGCCATTTTTTAAATTTTTTTCTAGTAAAACTATTTCAAACAGAAAACATGAAAATAGTTAATAAAAATATAAACATGATTTGAGATCATTAAAATAAGTAGGTGTTGGTATAATAAAATAATATCCCCCATTTTGATGGTCACAAATTATGAAATTTAAATTTAAATAAATTTAATGCATCAAAAGTATATTTGTGATGGATTAAAATAACTATTTAACAAGTTCTTAAAGTCCTTAATTTTTTCCACTGAATTCAATTTATTTTAATTAACCATTTCCCAATACTAATTAGTCATTACCCTCACTTTTGGAATTATAAAAAAGAAAAAAAGGAAGAATATAAATGAAAAATGATATTAAAAGAGACCATGTCATTAATAAATCAAAATATAGTAAAAAAAGGTTACAAAAAAAGGATTATAGTAAATTCCTATCAGAAATTATAATCTAAATTTGAATGAGGGACATCTGTGACATATATAAGAAGGATTGGATCCTTTCATTTTGATGTATAGGTAAGATTAGTGGTAATATTAAGAGCATTTGAGGAGGTAGGGTCTCTAATGAATACACCCCTAGAAACTGATCTAAGCTGTTGAAAGGCTTGGGAATGAGTTAGAAAAAAAGAATTAATGGTAGAGGATGTAGTACAATGAGATAAAGAAATGGATAAAGGGTCTAGAAAAAATTCCCGAGAGGTATAGATATAGGGTTACATTAACTTGTTAAACTCACTGATAGTGCAGGAACTGTTCTATAAAGCCTGAAAGAAATCATCTCGATTATCCCTAAAAGATTATAAAGTTGGATTAATATCTCTAGGATTCTCAACTTATGAATTAAAATCATGAGTTATAGGGGGAATCTAAACTCCAAAGAATTATTTCAAAACATACCTTTCAGATATGACTTTATGATGACCTTTCTTCGATAATAATCAATATCCCTCTTGATTATTTCTCAGTATTGACAAGATTGTTTAAAATACTCACAACCTAAAGTTTGGGTCTTAGAAGTATGGATTTGAAACCCATTATACGCATCTTCAGGAGTCTTGTTTAATTATTCAAACAAAAATATAATCTCATAATTAATGAACTGTTTGATCATGTATTCATCAATAACTGACCAAATTGGAGGCACAGAAGACACAATATTAGGTTGAAAAAAATCATGAATCTCTAGTATAACTGAATAATCATATCAAATAGATAATTCGGAATAGAACCAACCTGATCTCTCAAATTTTCAATCTTATTCTACATCATCTCTATTCTAAAATTAAATCGAGGCCAAAGATGATTAATCACTAAATTCACTGCTTTAGAAATATTATCTTTTCTCACCTGTTTTAGAGAGTTATTAAAATTAACAAACAATTGTTTAAATTTTTTGATCATTATTTATTTTAAAACAACTATTTTTTCCTTAGTGACATATAAAATATATGGAATGGTGTGTGTAAAAGCATAGGGAGATATATCTCTAGCTTAACGCCAACCATCTATCTCAGGAGAAACCTACAGAGATCTATCTCTCATAGTATGACCCTCAACATAGTATGATCCTCAACATTATTAATTGCTTCAAATCCATATTTATTTTAATATTCCTTAATATACTCATGAAAAAGAAACTTTTAATCCTCAATTATCTCTTGAATGTCAACCTTAGCAATCAAATATACTTCCAATGTTCTTTGAATAGAGAGAATAACAGGTCCACCATATCTAGGTGGACTACCTCCATGATCTTCATCATCAAAATCAAGATATTATAATCCAAAAATAAGATATCCATGAGAATTATCCCCCTTAAAAAGTGCATATATAATAGGCAATCTAGAAGTACTTCCAATAATCGTACATTCTTCTGAGATGACCTCAGCTTCATCAGACTCAACTGACTGATTCCATTTTATATCATCCTCATAAACTAATCTAGAATCTTGATCATGGTCTATAGCTTCTATTTATTCTTATTATTTATCTTATTCTATATATACTTATTCTTATTCTTCTTTATAATGATAAACATCATCATCAAAAAACTTTACAACTTCATTAGGCCCATGACCCAGATCCACCAGATCCCTAGGTCTAAAAGGATACTTTACCAGATTAAACTATTTGTACATTTTCTATGGGTCACCCAACCATTACCATTTACATGTATTCCAATTGAGTCTCATTTTATTAAAAATATTTTGAGTAAGAAAAAATCATTCATATAAATCTATCATCCTCCCTTGAGGCCTTGAAGAACTAATACTTTATACTATAGAAAGTATGAAACTAGCTTAAGATAAGGTAAAGAACTAAACCTTAAATCTGGATTGCAAAGTTCAACCATATGTATCATAACATATCAAAAAATACTAATTTTAACACCACTATTCGTAAAAAACAAGAAAAAAGTCCCTAATGCCTCAGGATGCTAAAGTATCAATTTCTTGGACATATTATAAGCTGAATAAATTTAACTTACAGCCTGTATTCTACACTTAATTCAAAATCTAACAATATCCTGGGGGTTCTATTCCCAGTGAGCTCCTCCAAGTCATTATGAAACAAAAAATTAAGATGATTAATAAGATATTAACTTTGATAATACTCTTATTCTTCTTTATGATGCACGACCAAACACTTTTCCAAGCACTTCAAAGAGAGTTAAAAAACTTCACCATTTATCCTTGATTTTATTGTATCCTTCTTCTATCCATGGAAGAACTCAAGTTTCATATAAAAAATAATTTAATAGATTCATATATAAAGGTATATCATTTTATTTAAACCAATCATCCCATCCTTGTTCCTGAATTGCATTCCAAACTATCGATTTTCTCATCTTCAACCACTATGCATCTGCTTATTTTTTTTGCTAAAACTGGATGATCAAATATATGTAAATTCCCCGTAATTATTGATGTTATTTAGATAGATTTCAAATTATTTTAATTCTTTAAATGTGGTTATTTAATAGGAAAATATATCTCAAACATTCACGTCATCCTTAGTATTTTTGTTTAATTCGATATTTATGAAGGTTTGGAAATGGGAGGTAAAACAAAGAGGTTTGAGATGGAGAAAGAGATAGAGGTTAGATTCAATCAAAAAATATTAAAATAATACTGGATATCCCAGAGATAATATAGGCAACAGTTCAAATTTAAATTTAAATTTTAATTTATTAGGGAATAAAATAATAATAAATTTAAAAGAAATCCCACTCAAATATTTAAAAAAAATTCAATGTAAATAGAAATTAAAATTCCACTGACTGTATATCTATAGATAACATAAGTATAGTAGGAATGATAATCGTAACCTTATGGTAGGTATGCTAACTGCATGAACAAGATGTTCATGATAAGTAAATACTGATCGTATAAACAATTTTTTCACAGTAAGCATAATGATTGTGTGAGTATAGACTCATGATTACTTCCAAAAAATCTTAGAGGACAGAAGTTAAATAAATTTCATATTAATTAATAAATAAGACTAAATTATAGAAATTATAAATAATTTATCATTCCCAATTCATGTCTGATATAATTGACTATCTACACATTCAAAGGATTTTAAAAATATATCAGTAAGTTGATGTTCAATACTAATTTATTCTAGATTTATATCACATTTTTAGAAATGATATCTTTAAAAGTGATGTCTTATATATATATATATTATTTTTTCAAGAATGTGATATAGGATTCTTATAAATATTTATCACATTTTTATTATCACAATTTATAGGGACTTAATGGAATTGATATCCATAGTCTACCAATGTATGTTTCATCCATAGAATCTGTGCACAATAACTGCATGTAGCTATGTACTCAGCTTTAGTAGTGGATAATGCCATATATTTCTATTTCTTACTACACGATGAAACTAGATACTTGAACAAAAAGTGACATGTTCAAAAATTTTATTTTTCTATCTAACTTACAACCACAAAAATGTATATCTAAATAACTAACCAAATCAAATTCTTATCCTCTAGAGTAAAAAAATCCTATGTTGGATGTTTTTTAAGTTATTTAAAAATTATTTTGACAACTACTAAATGTGAATCTATTTAATTTTTTTGAAAATAATGACACATACACACACTAAACCTTATATCTAGACGAGTAGTAGTTAATTATAGTGAACCTCTAATCATACCTTTGTAAATGGTTTTATTAACTAATTTCCTAGTTTCATCAAGATAAAACTTGAAACTAGTACTCTTGGGAGTATTACTACATTTAGTACTATCCATGAAAAAATGTTTTAAAATATCTTTGGTGTACTTTCTTTGATTTAAAATAATTTATTCTTTATTTTGAAAAATATGAAAACCAAGAAATAATTTAATTTCATCCATAAAACTCATTTCAAGTTTTCTTTGAATCATTTTTGAAAACTCTATACAAAAAGAATTTTTTAAAGATAAAAAAAATACAATCATCAACATAAATTTTCACTAGAAAAACATATTTTGAGATTTTTTTATAAATAAATTAGGATTATCTATTACTTTTGAAAAACCATTGGAAATAAAAAATGAGTTAATACTATCATACCAAGCTCTAGGATCTTATTTTAAACCATATAAATCATTAGTTAATTTAAAAACATTATTTTAAATTTTAGGGTTTTGAAATCTAGGCGTTGTTCAACAAAAACATCTGAAAAAATATTACCATTTAATAATGCACTATTGACATCCATTTGATATAATTTTAAATTAAAATATACTGTATATGAAAGAAATATTATAATGGAATGATGTCTAGCTATTAGAGAAAAGGTTACCTCATATTCAATGTCTTTTTCTTGAATATATCCTTTTGCAAGCAATCTATTTTTGTTTCTTACTACTGTACCTAACACTCCAACCTTATTTCTAAACACCCATTTAGAGCTAATAGTCCAGTAGTATTCGGGTCTTTCAACTAGTTCCAAAATCTATTTATTTCAATATAATTAAGTTATTCTTGCATTTCTATTACCCATAATTCATCATTAATTTAATATATGATTCTATTAGGTTAAAGCTGTAATAAGAAAGATTGATGTTCAACACGATTTCTTAAAGAATCTTTATTATGAGTTCCTTTATCTAGATCTCTTACAATAGAATATAAGGGATGATATCTATGAGTCATAATAGCTATAGGAAGAGAAGTTTTTGACACCTCATTCTCATCTACAGGTTTGGGTTTAATCTATTCATTAAAACTTTGAGATTTTTCTCCTGGTTTGACAAGATTTTCACTAGGTTTGACACTGATATCCAAATTAGATAGGTAATACTCAAGATTTTCTAAATGAGTCTTAGAAACATGTCTCTTTCATAAAATTTTATATTCACATATTATTCCAAAATATTATTCATTTTATTAAACATTATATTTGATTAACTTAATGTAGAATATCCAAGGAAAATTCCTTCATCACTCTTGGAAGAAAATTTGTCTAAATTCTCTTTTCTATTGATTATAAAGACTTTACAATAAAAATCTATAATGTAGTTAACCGTTGGTTTTATGCCATTCCATAATCTATAAGGAGTATTATTTAAGATAGGTATAATTAAAACTATATTAATAATACAGAATGATATATTTACAGCTTCTTACAAAAAATAAATAGGTAAATCATACTCATTAAGCATGGTCTAAAAAATATCTTAAAGGTTTCTATTTATTCTTTCCACTAAACCATTATGCTATGGGGTCATAGGAGAATAAAATTTATGATTATAGCCTTGTTTTAAAACTCTTGATTTTAAAACTCATAGTCATGATCACTTCATATGTTCATAATTCTAAGTCCACTAAGATTTTCTATAGATCTAGTATATTTGGAAAAATAATAACGTGCTTCACTTTTGTGAGAAAGTAAAAACACCTATGTATATCTTAAATAATAACTCAATATAACATAATAATATTGTTTTCCGACAAAAATAGAAACTCTAGAGGGTACAAAAAAATTCCATATGAACCAAATATAAAGGTTGATAAGTTGAGACTTCTTTCTTTTATTTGAAAGATATTTTGTGCTGCTTTTCCTTTTGATAAGGATTACAGACTTTATCTTTTATGAATTATAGCTTAATTAGATCCTTAACTAAAACCATCCTAGTTATATTTATATGTGAGTGTATATTTTAATGTCATATCCTCCTATGATAAAGAAAATATTCTTTTTGAAATAAATTTTAACAAGAAACATTTAAAAAAAGAATTTAAATCTATAGCACAAACATTATCACTTCTCAAAGCAGTGAAAACTAAAGCATGTTTAGAGTCAAAAAATCTACAATCATTGTTTTCAAACATTACATAAAAATTATAATCACATAATTTTAAAATGATAAGTTTATTATATTTCAATCCATCTAGAAATAAAACTTTATAAATTAAAAATGTACTAGATTTACAAATTTAGCCGAGTCCAATTGTTTTCCCTTTGGTATTATCAAAGTGACATATCCACTATCCACTTTAATCAATTTTTTGAAGCTTGAGAAGTCCACAATCATATTTCTAGAGCATACTATGTCTACGTACCATAGTTTTTTATTGGAACTCTTTATGTAGATTACCTAAAAAATATATTTAAACAAAAAATTATTGTTATCCCCATATTTTATTGGGTCTATATGTGTTATTAATAAGTGCTTTAGGAATACATAATTCTCTTATTGTTTTTCTATAATATGATATTAAAATATCATTAAAAAAGTCTTTATTTGGTCATATTTAATAATAATTACCTAATAAATTAGCAGAACTAGAACTTTGAATAAATTTATTTTTACTAATCCTTCTCTATCTAGGTTTATATACAAACACTATAGTATATTTTTGATTTATCTATTTACCAAGAATTTGGGTTAATGTTTTTCTTCCATTAGTGAACCTATATATATAATTCCTGGATTGTTAATTATATATTTTCAACTCATTATTTTCTTTATGAATTTGATCATTCATATCCTTCTCTACTATAAGATCAGATTTAGAGTGAGAAGACATATAATTCAACTTCTTTTAATATTTTGTGTTTATCTTTTAATTATTTTAATGTTTCTTATAGTATGTTACAATATTCAAATAACACATCACTGGACATGTTTTTTGAATAATATTTATACTCATAATGATTTGAATTATGAGTAGGATATAAAATAAAAACATTTAATATATATGATGTGTTTATCATAAAACACGTATCAGCTTTATTATTATTTCCTTCTCTACATGAATTAGAATCAATTGAACATTCCTCTGAGGCACTCAATGTGAATTTCATAGACTTTTTATATATATTTTATTTTTCTTCATAAGTTTTATGATACTTTATCTTGGGATAATCTTCTTTAATGTTTCCTTTTATCTTACATTCATAATAGATAATTTAATTTACTAAATCATTATTTTTTCCAATATTCTCTTCAATTTCTTTTGTTGTCATACTTACCACTATAATTTCATTTCCCGAATAACTTATTATTCTTGTAAATTTTCTTGATCTATCTAGTTAAATGATCCATATATTCATCACTTTACGATGATTCATCATTTTTGGAACTTTTAGAGTTGATCTTTTCTTTTTTTTTCTTTGTGTCAGAAGTATTAAAAGTTACTAACCTTTTCTTTAGTTCATAATATTCTTCTCTATTCACTTTGAGTTCCTCCATATGCATCATGAGATATCTTATAATCTATTTCATGGTAACTTATATATGTCACAAGATTCAATTATTGAAATTGACGTTCCTCTCCACATGTTTAGTGAACATCTGAGCAGGTGCATCACTTGATCCTTGCTAGAAATTAGTTTCCTAAGAGAATACATCGTGTTTAAAATTTATTTGAACCTGAGATACAAATTATAAATATATTCGTTAGGTTTAATATTGAAATTATCATATTTAATGTTATAATTATTCAATTTAATTTCTTTGACATTGGAAGTTACTTCATGAGAATCATCTAGGGTATCTCAAATTTCAAGAGAAGTAATGTAGACATATTTTTTTTTAAACTCTTCATTTTCTAATTCATAGTATAAATAATTCATAGATTTATATTTTTTTTTATAATTATTTTTTTTAGGATCAATCCAAGTAGCTATCTCAATTTTAGGCAGTTCATACTTATCCTCAATCATAGTCTAAATTTCAAATCCCTTGATTTCAATATGAATTTTCATTTTAACCCTCTATTGAGCATAATTTGTGTAATTAAAACAATGAGGATAATTATAGGTATCTAATTATTTTCTATTTTTATCCATAAAGAGATAAATTTATAAATGATGTAAATTTAATATCATAAAATGCAACTAAATCATTGTTAAAAAAGATATTTGAAAATTAGTTGATACCAAATGTTAGTCGGAGTGGAAAACTCAAGAGGGTGGGGAGGAGGGGAATTTAGTTTCCAGTAATTTTTTTGTTTATTTTTTTTTAAAATAGATCCCCCAATTTTATAAAAATTATTGGCTAATAAAAATAGTAGAAATATAAAAATTTAATGTTTAAAATATCATGTGTATAGTATCCTCTGTTATTCTCTATTTAAGAGAAATTTTTTTAGTACCATGATTTCTCTCAACACAATCAAATATATTCCTTAAATAGATCTTCATAAAAGTAGCTGTTGAAGAATAATCATTCTTCATTAATGAACTGGATCTACATTTAATGCTTCAAAACTAGCTGTTATAGATTTGAAACACTCCAATGCTAAGTTAAACATAGTAATGGGTCTTCACTAAAATCATGGTTAGTTAAGCTCAAGGGAACTTGACCTAGTTAGATGATGTGGCAAGGTGACATGGTTGGTTTATCTCTTCACACAACCAGCTCATTTTCACATGGTGTAAGTTCATAACTTCATGCAGTAGGTTGTTTCTTCGCATGTTCACTACCATCCAAATTTAATTTTTTTATTATGAGCCATTTTAAGGAAAAATGGGAACCATAGTACACACAAGATACCCCTACTTGCTGAAATAGGTAACAAAATGGTCAAATACAAGACTAAGATTACTGGATTTTTCCACTCTATATAGTTTCCAATGCAGCGTACTAACCTGGATATCTGGATCTTCGCTGATAAGCTCTTCAAGGTGAGTAATCATCCTCTCTATAGTTACTTGATTTATAAAGAATTATACATAACATGGCATGGTTACTTGATTTATTCACGCGGTAGGTTGATTATACATGTGGTTAGGTGATTCTCCACATATGGTAATCTCAATATTCAATGCATGGTTAGTTTCTGACTTAGAATTTTTTTTCCATCTGACTGATGGTAGGCAGTTTGTTCATACAGTAAGGTGAAGTATAAGATATGGTAAGGTGATATTCTCACTTGAAATTAACCTAGTAAGGGGGGAAAAATAATATCCATACTTAGCCATTTTTTGAAATTTTTATAGTGAAACTATTTATAATAGAAAACATGAAATCATTAATTACAAGATAAATATGATTTGGGATAATTAAAATAAATATGTTTTGGTGTAATAAAATACTATTTAGTCCTTTGGGATGTAATATATTGTATCTTATGCTAATGTAACAAAGTTACCATTGATTCTGGGCTATTGGGGTTTGGGTCTTTTTAGTTGGTATCAGAGCACGTTTATTATAATCTTTAGGAAATAGATTTAATAAATCACATATTAGAGAACATAACCCTATAATATACTTTGAGGATATGTATAGAAGAAAATTCTGATGTTCTGGTAAGGAATAACTTATAATTTTTTTTCTAGAAATACATCCCTATCAGGATTCTATAAGTGGATGTGGTTCTAGAAACAATGTACCTAGGGATAATAACTTTGAAAAGGGTGCATTGGGATTTTAATCAATCATCACTTATTGCACAATAATGGGCCTTGTTATGCACTTAGTTTGACACTCTAGGGGGATATGCTTAGGATAACTCAAATTTTATTTATGGGACATCATGAAGGACTTGAATAGATGATGAAAATGAATAACCTAGAATAAACCTAAGGAGTATTAGATTGATAATAAGGTTTCATGATTTAAACATCCTATAAATCATTATATGGGATTCCACTATGATTATTGTTGATCACACTTTGGTTTTTGGTCTTAGACTATGTCTGGAACCTAAATGAATCTTAATAACATTGAATATGATGGAAAATGTGGTGATTATGGGAAACTAGATGGGATAATGAAGGAAGTGAAAGATATCATGAATATTCTTAATATTTTATCCCAAAATATGTTTAAAAAACTACACCTTAACCTACTATTGGACACACGAAAGAAAATAAGGATGTAGTATGCTAAGATCTTGAGTGGTGGAGACCATGGAGAAAAGAAGGATCCATATAATTCATGTTATAAATGTTTAAAGAGACACCTAGTAGAATGTATCAAAGGAATAGGAAAATGTTTTATGTTTGGAAAATTTAGGAATAGAGAAAAAAATTACCAAATAAAAGTGATGATTTCAACAGATAGAAATAAATTTCCTCATAGAAATCAATTTATATTTTATTTTTGTGAACATGGGAAACTTGGGAATTAACTAATTTAATGAACTCTTTTAAAGGTTAGCTCCTAGAATAAGTAATAACCTATGTTGAACTAAAAGGGTTGAATTATTTATTTATTTGGATTTAAGAATTATATTTTAGCAGTATTTTACCAATGGTATTTTAGTTATCAGAATACTAAAACATTTAAGGATTGTGTTAATGTTGGAAGAATATATGTATTCATATAATATTAACTCAATAATTATAGATACCATAATGGGTTTATGTGTTTAGGTTTGATCATAAGTTCAAATTTTTAGACTCCCCTTTTTAGGATTTAAGTGATTCGATTTTCATGATATTAATGAAATTTTGGGATATTTTTCATTAGGTTGAGTTATATATAAACTTAACGTTAAACATGAAGTATTATTTTAGGAATAATTATCTCTTCCTAATCTTAATGGTATTGATAACCTCTAGGGTTAATATTATCAATGATGTTATAGTAATAATAGTGAGTTAAAATTATTTTATTTTGTGGAAAAATAAGTCACATGGAAAACCCTTTTGGTTAAAAAGTGATTTGATGGAAAATTTTATTTTTTAGTATGTTAATCATATTTTTGGGAATTTTATAGGAATTTTATTAATATATTATTATAAAAAATATAACCCATATGCTGGGTGACAACCCATCACATATGGCAAGGCCTCTGGGCTTGAAACCACAACCGATGAGTGCCAAGGGTGCTGTGACTACCACTAGACTATGTGATTTACTAGTTAGTGTGAAATTGGTTTTACTTAAATGGTTTTATGGATAAATATTAAATTTATTTTGGTATATATATATCCATTAGGTTTAACAAAAAATATTATTTAGGAATAATGAAATTAAATTTTTTGGTATGTAAGTTAAAAGGTTTGAGATCACCTTTGAGGTGAAAAAATTATATAATATTGAGAATAATGAGGTTAATCATGATTTAGGGTTATTTATTTATTTTGAATAATATAATTTGAACCTTTGGAGGTAATTTTTAAGTAAAATTTATTATTTCTTCATATGAAAGTTTATAATTTTTTGTAACTATTATATATTGTGTTAACCATTTTAGTTTTTGTTAATATTCAAAGATAGACATAATAGTTTATTATTATTTTATAGATCTTATAATTTGTTAATAATTAATTTTAGTGATTCAGGTATAAAAAAATTCATCTTATATATTCATTTATTGGAGTAATAAATGAAGTGGAAATTGACGAAATCAGAAAAAAGGATGAATTTGTTCTTAAGAAAGAGAAAGATATCAAGTAAGTATACTTACTTATGTTCTTAGTCAAGATTGTAAAAGAATCCCTCAACTATAGAAAATAGATCTTGAAACAAAAATTTTATCCTATTACCTTCATATATGATGAATGAATGGTCTTTTTACTAATAAAATATTTATAATTTTATGATCATTGATTTTATCTTGATCAATAAATTTCACATGATCAATGATCTCTATCACTCTCTGTAATTATTTGTTCTTTATTTCTATGTCCATATTTTCTCTTCCCACCAATGTTATTCTACTTGGAAACCTAGTTATGTGTTATTATAGATGAACCTCATATTTCCATTCCCTTATTTAAGAGGGAGTTTTCTTAAACCTTTTTATGATATGGATTTTCAATAAAGTAATTTTAAAATATAAAACCCTTGATTTCTAAGTGCAAGTTCAAATTGTGAGGACATGATTTATTTAAGGTGGGGAGAATGTAACACCTTGAGTTTTTAAAAGAAGAACATTTTGTTTGATAGTGTATACATCACAAAACAACATGTTTTAATTAAACTATGAAATATTATTAAAATATTATTATTTTATGTAACTTTCACAACCTATTCATTAATTTTTTATGAATAAAATTTTTTAATCACATTATGTAAATATGTATAATGGTTTTATATAGTGTATTTATAAATAATTACTTAATTCTCAATAAAACTGGAAATACATTTTATTTAATAATGGTTTTATTTTTTATTTAATGAAATTTTATTTTATAAAAATAAAAAGATTTTTAAATCATATTAAAATTATATTATGGTGAAATTTTTAGATTTTTATGAAAATGTTTTTTAGTGAAAAATGAAAAATACAATTTTTGTATAACTATCATATATTCGAAATAAATTAAGAAATATGAACAATTATTATTTGAATTTTATTTCAAATAAAAAAATGTATTATTTATTTAGGTTTAAAATAATTAATTACATTTTAATTGTTTTTATACTCTAGTTTAGTCTAATTTTATTTTCAGTATAAAAAAATATTTTTTCTAAAAACTGTTTTTAAATGCATAATGTTCCTTCATTTTAATTAATTAAAATAATAACGAATAAAAAGATATTTAAATGATATGTATATATTATATATATAATTATATGAATTTAATTTTATATAATGATGATGATTATACATATTGTTAATGTCAGATCACTAATGCTGGAAAAATGCATTTCTTGAAAATATGTTTTGCAATAGGATTTGTGGGATTTTTTTAAATTAAATCCTACGAATTATGTGAATTAAATTTCATAAAATGGATTCCATAATTTTAATAATCATAATTAATATTTCATAATAATTTCAACTTATTTTTTATCATAATGATTAGTAGGGATAGAAAAATTTACTTTCCAATATTAAGGTCGAAACAGAGTTTTGTGCGTTACATACTCTTATGTTAAAATTAATTTTCCACACACATGGATTTTTATTTGAATTTTTTTTAATATTAATAATAAGTGGGTAAAAAGTATCTAATAAGGCTCATTTTATTCTATTCTTAAAGGATAAATTACCCCTGTTAAAAAAACTAATTACTATGGTGAAAATTAAAATGGTAAAAGTAAGTAAACTTAGAGGATAAGGAATGACATGTTTAAAACATGTTTTGTTTTGTGTTGGAGGTGTTTATAAACCTTAAATTTACACAAATACATTATTTATAATTTTTTGATGCACTTAGGGTGAGAGTGACTTCCCATTATTGAATAGTTATGGGTATTTACAAAAATGCCACTCCTCCTCAATTATAAAAGGACACTCCTTCCCCTCACTTATTCACACATATCAAGCTATTTATATAGAAAAAATACTTCCTAAATATATATGAAAAATACCTATACAAATTATATAGGTTATAGTATTACCAAAATACTAATCCAATGTTCCTTAATAAGAGATCCAAAGGGGGATTCTCCAAGTGAAGGTAATCATATTCATCAAACTCTTTCATTTTTACTTCTTATTTTAGCACCTTAAATTTTATATTAACAATTAAAATATAATAATACAAGTATCTATCAATTAATTCAATTTTATTTTGTTTCTGGAATAATATTTACCCATCTCTTCCTTCATCAAATGGGGAAGAAATCCATTGCTCGTGTGTACGGTGGACTACTACCTCGAAAACTGATGTAATTTTATTTTCATCACTGAATCACATGGATAGTCATAATTATGGAAATAATGAATATGTATGATACATATAACATGATATTAATTTGGTAAAATTAATATATAATCAACTTCCTCACCTATTCACCCATTAAGGGAATGATATTGTCGCTCGTGCATACGTACAGCCTACTGTCTCCACGACGCAATATGATTCATTTTCCATGTATAACATTCAAGAATGGTTATAAAAATGTATACAATGAATAAATATTATATCTATAAAATTAACACCATTCTATAGATTATTGATATATATCCGATATATAAAGACCCCAAACACAGTATCCTAGAGTCGGTGCCTTACTTTATTACATTGATATAATAAACAAGGATGTCACATCCTAAAGGACCGAATAATTTTGTAGATTTGAAAAAATATAATTTTTTTATATTATAACTTGAATGAAAAAAAACATATAAAATCCATTGGAAACACCTATAAACTCCTTGATTATCCCTACTAGTCATTTATAATATACATCTTTACATCTCAGGGAAAAATAAAACATAAGAAAGTGGTGAGCTCAGATGATTAGTAAGGTCAGAAAATATAGTGGAATATATCATAAAAATAAACATTAATAAAAGGTGAATAAATAAAATACATGATATTATAAAATAATCTTAATCATAATATGACAAGAATAAAAGATGAATAAATAATTTCATATAAAAAATTACATGAGAAATAAACTTAACGAGGAATATTATACTAGTCGAATAATCACATGGATTATCAATTTATAATATAATAATTATGTAATTAATAATTCCAAACATCATAAATATACCATCAAGGCTTCATCCAATACACTATGTATAAATGGGCAAAAACCTGATCTAGTTTGTCTCATGAGACATACGGATGCACCGAGGGGATATAGTGGGCCCCACCTATCACTTACTAAGATCAATGAATTACTCATATGAAATTGGTGAAACATAATAAACACATATATTCATATTTAAACTATCATATGATATTTAAATAATATCCCTAACCATTAAAATATCCAGAGTAATATAGAGAATGACATCAAGACAGTACATCCCAAGTCAAAATAATCATAAACCATTAAATAAAATATGGTAGATGTTAACATAAGAGATCAATATAAATTATGTATAAGAACCAAAATAGGGCATTGAAATATATTAAAATACTCTAATAAAATCATTGTGAAATTCTTGAGAGAAATACCTCTTTTACTTTGGAAATAAGAGTTCTTTAGGAAAATCATTTGTATTTTTCATAAAAATCAGACTGTGAACATGTATATACCAAAAAATAAATTGGAATGAAATTATATTTGAGTAATATTAAATTAAAATTAATACTAAATTTTTTTATCTTAAGTTAAATCATGTAAAAAGAGTATTTATGAAACATTATAAATGATCCACTTCAGTGTGGTAAAAGGGAAAATATACAAGATTCTTTAAAGTAGAAAAATGAATAATTGTTTGAATAATAAAAGAAATGAAAAAAGATAGTTTTTAATGATAAAAATAGTGATTTTTTAAAAATAATGGTTTCTTAAAATACATTCTGTATGGTACTTGAAAATAGTTAATAAATTGGGAAGTTCCATTTAATCAGGCTTGCTTATCAGGAGTAATTGAGAAGGGAACCTTATAAAAAATTTATTTCCCCATTAAAGAAAGAAGAATTGGTAAGGGAAAATATTTTTGGAAAATAAATATATAACATAGTAATATTACATAAGAAGAATTAATAATTACATTTGGGTAAATAGAGAGTAAGCATAACCCAAATAAAAAAGGTGGTTCGAGGGGAATCCCTTAAATTATGACCAAAAGTGTTCTGCAGTTGTACTTAATGTCTAGTATAATGAAATTATATTCATTAATAATTTAATTAATAAACAATTAAACATTTATTTTATTTATTATAATTTTATTAAGTTCATTTATTAACTTTTTAATGAGTTATAAGATCAATTTCATCATTTGGGTGTGTTTGTTTTCTTGGTTTTTATGATTAGTTCACTTGTATACATGTACAAAAGACCATATAAAATGGAAATAGTTATCAAGAATTGAAATTATATGTTATTAATGAAATTAAAGGATATTTTATGGTCTTATATATAATTTTTTTCTAGATATGATAATGATTAATTAGATAAATCATTAATGATAACCATTTAGATTATTTTGGCCTTTTTTCAATCATCACAAACAAGTTTTGACTTATGAATTAATATTATGTATATATATACTAGTTATATATCATAAAATAAGTTTTATTACACATATTAAATTGTGGTATAACTATAAAAATGGTTTTATAACTGGGCTTGAAGTCGGTAATGGAAAATGAAAATGCGTCTTCCACGATGGTGGTAAATTGACACATCAAGGACCATGTTTTCATTTTTAGAATATAAGGGAGAGGAGAAGAGGTTTGATGATGGATCTTATATTAACATAAAAAATTATATTATATAAAATATACTTTAGTTATCATTTTACTTGGATAAGTGGATATTATGAAAGGATAATAAAATAAAGAAATTAAAAGAAAATTAAAAGACCGAAAGGGGATTTTACCTTTTGAATTCCTCTCCTTTAGAACCTCCTCAAAGAAATTTAAAATGGTATTTTGGGTGAGGATAGAAAGAAAAGAACGTGGGGGAGAGTTTTTGTAGAGTTATTGGGTAGAAATTGAACATGATTCAAGGCTTTGGAGGTGTGAGGAGAAGAGGAGGTGATGGGTGGTATTTATAGTGGAGGAGAGGGGTGTTTTTAATTATTCTATTCATTAGTTTATTATTTTAGATCAAGAATATGAATAATTTTGACTCCCATGAATGAATACATTAATAGAGAAGTATAGTTTGATATTATAGTGTTACACTATCCATACATCAGTCATGACTCAATAATTCTTGTATTTGTTAAATACCGTAAATTACAGTATTTCACTATTCACTAATAAATAAATTATTTTAGAAAAATAAAAAGAAATTCACCATAACCATTTTTTGATTTGTATAGTTCTAAAATAGAATCCACTTTATCAAAATAATTTTCTAAATATGTGAAATTTAATTTTTAAATAAAATAACAATTTACTCCAAAAAATACCAATTTTAATATTATATCCGATTAATGATACTTTCAAAAATTAATTAAGGTCTCATAGAATTATTTTATAATTATAAGACAAAAAAATATTAATTTATGAATCTATTTCATGAAAATAAATTTTCTTCTAAATAATTATTTTAATTATAAAATTGTGAATAAACATTTATGTTTCAAAAAATACCAATACTTAATTTATCATTTTTAAAACGTTTATTTACTTATTACACGATATAAATATATTAAATTTTAATTCCTAGGATACACAAATTATATGTATAATTTCATTGGGTAGGTTACTATTTTATTTTCCATATTATTATTCATAATGGTCACATTACTATTCAAACCGTCATATTTATTAGTATATTACTATTTTAAACTTAGTGTTCTGTGAATCATAAACTATATAAAGTCCTAAATTTAAAAAGAGAGACATACCATAAAGTATTAGGGTATTACATTGTACCATCCTTCACAAAATTTCATCCTCAAAATTTACAAAAAATATCACCTCATAAAATGATTTGGGTAGTTCTTCATCATAAAATCCTCTAGTTCCCACACCGCCTCTTCAATTTTATGATTTTTCCAAAATACCTTTACCATGTGATTCATATGATTCCTTAACACCTATTATCTAGTGTTTAGAATCTAGATAGTATTTTCACAATAAGATAAACTAGGTTCCAATTATATTCCTTTAGAATTGAGAACATGCGTTGGGTCTGACATGTACTTCCTTAAAAAAGTGATTTGGAACACATCTTGTACTTTATAATGGATAGTTAGAAATTCCAAATGAAAATCCACAAATCTAATTATCTCTATAATTTCAAAATTTCTGATGTACCTAGACCTCAATTTCCCTTTCTTACCGAACCTTATAACACCCTTCCATAGAGACACTTTCGGAAATACCTGATCTCCCACTTGAAGCTCCCAATCATTTATTCAGTTATTAATATATATTTTTTATCTACTTTGATCTACATTGATATGGGTTTGAATATTATTTACCTTTTTTGTTGTCTCATCCTCAATATCTAGGCCTACAATGTTCCTTTCACCAACTTCATCCCAATAGGTTTAAGTATGACATCTCTTTCCATATAATGCTTCATATGGTTCTATTTGAATACTTGAATGGAAACTATTATTTTAGAAACAATATTCCAAAGGTAGATACTAATCCCATATTCCTTGAAATTCAAGTGTGCAGGACCTCAACATGTCTTCTAAACTTTAAATTGTCCTTTCTGAATGCCTGCCAGTTTGAGGGTGATAAGTAGTGCTCAAATGAAGCTCGATATCAAGATCCTTTTGAATAATTTTCAATAATTTCAATGTAAATCATGGATCCTGATTATACACAATTGAAATAGGTTCTCCTTGAAGTCTTATAAATTAATTAATATAGATTCGTTCAAGGAGATGCATTATAAAATCCTCCCTTATATCAAGGAAATGCGCAGATTTGGTTTGTTGATCAACAATTACCCAGATTGGATCATTATTTCTTGGAGTCCTTGGTAGTACAGCAAAAAAAATACATAGTAATGTCACCCCATTTCCATTTAAGAATAGGTAGAGGTTTCATGAACTCTCTAAGATGTTGTCTTTCGTCCTTCACCTATTGAAAAACTGAACACCTTCAAACATAATCAACAATTTCCTTCTTCATATTATCCCACCATTAATGTTCCTTCAAATATATGTAAATATTAGTGATACTAGGGTGTATAGAGAAATTTGAGCTATGAGTATCATCCAATTATTCACATTTTATCTTATTTATAGAGAGAACAAATGAGAAATTTTAATCCTTTCCAATAATGATGGTTTGGAAACCATTTGAAAAAATAGTTATGTTTCACCTCCCTTGATAATTCCCATATCCATATTTACTAGATCTAAGTACAAAGGATCTTTGCCAATTTTATTTTTTTAGAAATCTATGATCCTTCTAGATCAAAGCATCTGCAACCTTGTTTACCTTCCCTAGGTGGTAGTGTATTCAACAATCATAATCCTTGAGTAGCTTGAGCCATATCCTTTGCCTCATGTTGATTTATTTCTATGAGAAGATATATTTCAAACTCTTGTGATCTGTATATATCTCACATCATTAACTATAGAGATAGGGTCTCCATATTTACATAGAAAATATTATTATATATTACTCAAGATCATGATTTGTATAGTTCTATTCATGAGTTTTTAACTACCTTGATTCATAGGAAATAACTCTATCATTCCGTATCAGGACACCACTATGTCCTTTCTTTGATGCATCACTATAAATAACAAATCCACCATTTCTCGATGGTAGAGCCAATATTGGTGCATTTATGAATATCCTATTTAATTCTTTGAATCATTATTCATATTACTTTTTCACTATGAACATAACCCCTTTATGAGTAAGCTTGGTTAATTGGTTAGCTAATCAGGAAAAATTATGAACAAAATGTTAATAGTAACCTGCTAAAACAATGAAACTATATACCTTGGTTTTGTTAATTAGTATAGGAAATTCCTAAAATACATTTTTATTTGTAGGATAAATTTATATTCCATCCTTAGAGAAAATATGGCCAAGAAAAGAAATCATTTTAAGCCAAAATTTACACTTGTTAAATATACCATAAACTCTATTCTTCTAGGAGTCTCCAGAACAACTCAAAAGTGTTTATCATAGTCCTCATGTAACTTTTAATACCCCAAGATATCATCAATGAATAAAAAACAAAATTACCAAGATATTCCTTGAATACTCTGTTTATTAGATCCATAAAAACATAGGGTACATTAGTCCATCCAAATGGAATTAATGGAAAGTTATAATGACCATACCTTGTTCAAAATGCAGTATTTGGAATATATTCCTTCTTGAAACACAATTTATGATATCCATATAAAATATCTTTTAAAAATATTGAGCTCTATGAAGTTGATCAAATAAGTCATCAATGCGAGGCAATAGATACCTTTTCTTTATCGTAATAGCGCTGATCTTCCTATAGTCAATGCACAACCTCATAAATCCATATTTCTTATTAAAAAAAATAATAGGAGATCCCTTGGGTATATAAATCCCTTATCACTCTATTACAATAAATTTTTTAACTTTATTAAATATAAAATGGACATTCTATAGGGATTCTTTGATATAGGTCTTGTATTGGGGATCAAATCAATAGAGAACTCAACTTCCCGCTCTAGAGGATGTCCAAGTAAATCCTATGGAAATACAATAATTTATTCTTTCATAATAGATACATCATCAATTTTAAGATAACATTTTTCATCAGTAGGTTTTATCTACTCTTCTTCTCCAAGAATCTCATTTAGAAGAGCTACTGGGGGTGGATCCAGATATGACTCAGATGATGAAGTCTCCCCTCTAAAGATAATAAATCACATATCTTCATCATGAATCATAATTTACTTCTATTTGAAATAATTTTTTGCTTTATATTTATAAATATAGTCCATACTAAGGATTATATCAAAATAAAACATAGGTATGAAGATAAAATCAGCAATTATATCATGTTTATTTGTCATAATAAGAACTGCTCGACACATATTTTTTTTTCCAATAAGGTTTCCACTAGGAGTATTTAATAACAAATACCATTTTAATATGAATTGGAAATATCTAATTTTATAGAAAACTAGGAATATATAAAGGAATACAATGATATAGAATTAAATAAATCTTTAGCTAAATTTGAGGAGATGATTAAAGTACCTAGAACTACATCACTAGGAACTTCAACCATAGCTTTTGTGACTGAAAAATCATGGTCTTATTCCCTTGGAATTTTATAGGGAAAGTTTCCTTGACGTCTAGGGCAATCATTTTCATAGTGTCCCAAATCCTTATAGAAAAATCATTTTAGATGATCAGCTTCTATCTTGCCTTTGTAATCAAAGGCATAGTGACCTTTTTCTCCACATTTGTAACAAACTCCCATTCCCAAAATACACGCTCTATGATGTTACCTTCCATATTTATTTCATGTTTCAAATTACATCCTTACTTTCTTCCCTTTTTCTTTACTTTTTTTTCTAGAGTACTCATCACCCCTCTTCTTATCATGCTTTCCTTAAAATCCATATGGCTTTGGAAATTCTTTCTCTATATTTATGGAACATGATACTATATCCTCGTATGATCAGATTTTTTGGGAGACTCGTTCACTTCGTAGAATTGGATTAAGACCATAAAAGAGACGGTCAAACATGATCCTTGGATTATGTATGTAGTCCAAGACATGCTTTTCTAATCTTTTTATGTTTTATTCATACTTAGAAGTGTTTTTATCTCTTTATATCTTAGAATCCATAATTTCATCTCCATATATTCTCACTGCTCATAAGGGAAATATTTTTTCTGAAAATTTCTTTAAAATTTTTCCATTGAATATTTTAAATTTCTTACCCCTCATTTGTGATTTGAATTAATAAATTACACTAATTCACATATATATAGAGATGATAAAATTCCATGATAACTTTTTCCCTTTCATTACATCCTAAAGTGATAAATATATTCTCTAAGGAACTTATCCATTGATCATCTACAAATGGGTTTGTAGTCCCATTGAATAACAGAGGTTTTTGTATCATGAAGTTCTTTAACATTATTAATCTATGTTATAGATCATGATGTTTAATGGAAGTAAGGTTATTACTCATAACCTGAGTCAGTTGTATTGATATAGTAATAAGTTTCTCAGCTCCAGTTTCATCACTTTCTCCAACATCATTATCTTGCATAGGAGATAAATACCTATATGGAATATGTGTGTTGACACAATTTCCATTAATTCCACTATGTTCCATTTATAAACAATAAAATACTCTAAATTAGTTTATAAATCATAATGCATAATTTTTAACTAACAAAACACTTGACATAAATTGTAAATTTATGCATAACTAATCTCATTATCATAAACATGGGTTCTTTGGGGAAATTTTTACTTATAAATCCTTTATAATGTTTTTCGAAGAAAATATGGATCATCCTAATCATATCTCCCAGGAGTGTCAAACCAGGTGGGAAGTAAGTTCCATTTTCGTGTACCAGGTTATGCTGAGTTAGGCACGACACACCTTGTTGGAGTTGTTATCCCTAAGTACATCTATACCAGAACCATGTCTACTTGTAGTATCCATACAAATATGTATTTCATGGAACACCCACACAATCTCTACTTTTCCAAAATTCTTGGATGTACTTATAATATTATCCTCAAAGTCTATCTATGGGTTATGTTCCCTAATATATGTTTTCTAAATCTAGTTTCCAAGGTTTTTATTAAAATTTATCTAATACAAAATATAAATACCCCAACCCCAGTATCCTGGAGCTGATGCATTACTTTATTACATTATTATAATAAACAAGGAAGTCACGTCCCAAATGAATGAATAATGTATTATCTTTGGAAAACCGAATACAAATATAATTTTTACCATACAACTTGAAAGAAAAAACAACATAGAAACTCCATTGAAAACACCCATAAACTACTTGATTTTCCATGAAAGTCATTCATAATATACATTTTCACATATTGGAAAAAATAAAACATAAGAAAGGGGTGAGATCAGATACTTAGTAAGGGTAATAAATATAGTGGAATATATTATAAACATAAAGAACAAGGAAAGGTGAATAACTAAAAAACAATCCATTAAAAGAGAATCTTGAGCATAATATGGTAGGAATAAAAGTTGAATAAATAATTCCATATAAATAATAAAATGAGAATTAAAATTAACCATGGACATTGTAATAGTTGAATAATCACATGGATTATAAATTACAAATATCATAATGATTTAATTCATAATTTTGGAAATTATAAAAATACCATCAAGGATTTGACCGAGACACCATACATAAATGGGTAAAAACCCGGTCTAGTTTGTCATATGAGACCTACCAATGCATCGAGGGGATATAGAATACCCACCCATCACTTACTAAGTCCAATTAATTCCTAATATAAAAGGGGTGAAACATAATAAACACATACATTCATATTGAAACTATCATATGAAATGTAAATAATATCCCCAATCAGTAAACTATCAAGACTAATATGGAGAATGACATCAAGACAATACATCCCCAATAAAAATAATCATAAACCATTCAATAAAATATTGTGTATGATAAAATAAGAGATAAATATAAATTATTTATAATATTAAATAGAGTTGATTGAAATATATGAAAATATTTTAATAAAATCATTGAGAAATTATTAAGGGAAATACCTTTTTACTTTGGAAAGAAGAGTTATTTTGGAAAATAATTTGTGTTTGTAATAAAAATCAGACTGTAAACATGTACATCCTAGAAAATAAATGAGAATGAAATTTTATTTGAGGAATATTAAATTAAAATTAAAATTGAAAATTATAAACTGAAGTAAAATCATGTAAAAAGAGTGTTTAAGAAACTTTAGAAATTAGCCACTTTAGTGCTGTTTAAGAGAAAATATAAGAGTCTTTAAAGCAGACAAAGGAACAATTGTTTGAATAATACTTAAAATGAAAAATATAAGTTTTTCATGATAAAACTTTTTATTTTATAGAAATAATGGTTTCTTAAAACATATTATAGATGATACTTGAAAATGGTTAAGAAATTGGGAAGTTACCTTTAACCGAGCTTTCTTATCACGAGGAATCGAGAAGAGAACCTTATAAAACATTTATTTCCTTATAAATAAAATAAGAATTGGGATGAGAAAATATGTTTGGAAAATATATACAAAAAATTAGAAGATTACATAATAATAATTAATAATTACATTTTGGTAAAGAGAGAGTAAGAGAAACCCAAATGAAAAGTGGAGGTTTGAGAAGAATCCATTACCTTATGTCCGAAAGTGTTCTGTACTTGTACTTAATGTCCTAGATAATGAAATTATATTAATTAATAATTTTATTCAGAACCTATTAAATATTTATTTTATTTATTATAATTTTATTAAGTTCATTTGTGCCCTTTTTTAAGAGTTATAAGATTCAATTTCATCATTCATGAGTTTTTGTTTCCTAGGTTTTCAGGATTGGTTTATGTGTATACATGTATGAATGATCATGTAAAATTAAAATAGTTATCCATAATTGAAATTGTATGTTATTAATGAACATAAAGAATAGTTATTGTTCTTATATATCATTTTGTATCTAGATATGAGGATGATTCATTAGATAAAGTGTTAATGATAACCATTTAGATTATTTTGGCATTTTTTCAATCATGAAAAACTAGTTTTGTCTTATAAATTAATATTATGTATATATATACTAGTTACAGGACATTAAATATGTTTTATTAAATACATTAAAGTCTGGTTTAACCATAAAAATGGTTTTATGAACAGTCTTGAAGGTGGTAATGGAAAATGAAAATTCATTTTCCACGATGATGGTAAATTGACACATCACAGATGATGTTTTCATTTTTACAATGAAAAAGAGAGGAGAAAAGGTTTGATGATGTATCTTAAATTAACATAAAAAATTATAGAATATATTAGATTATTTATTTATCATTTTAATTTGATAATGGGAGTTGAGTAAAGGATAATAAAAGAAAAATATTAAAATAAATTTTAAAGATCAAAAGAGGATCTTACCTCTTGAATTCCTTTCCTTGAGAACTTCCTTAAGAAATATTGAAATGGTATTTTTTGTGAGAACAGAAATACTAAAACATGGGGGATAGGTTTTTGAGAGTTATTGGGAATAAATTGGACAGTATTTAAGTCTTTTGAGGTGTGAGGAGAGGAGGAGGAGACATGTGGTATTTATAGTGGATGAGAGGGGTGTTTTTTGATTATTTTTTTCATTAGTTTATTATTTTATCTCAAGAATATATATAATGCTTATTCCCATGAAAAAATACAGTAAATAGATAATTATAGGTTGATATTATTGGATTATATCATCTATACATCATCCATGACTCAATAATTCATGTACTTGTTAAATACTGTAAATTATTGTATTCCACTATTCATAAAAATTCAACTGATTTAGAAAAATAAAAAAAAACTCACCATAACCACTTTTAGATGTGTATAATCCAAAAAATAGACTTCATTTTATCAAAATAATTTTATAAAAATGTAAAATTTAGTTTTTAAATAAAATAATCATTTACTCAAAAAATACCGTTTTTAATATCATAACCGATTTTATGATACTTTGAAAAATTAATTAAGGTTTGATAAAATTATATTATTATCATAATACAAAAAAATATTAATTTATTAATCTATTTCATGAAAATAAATTTTCTTTTAAACAATTATTTTAAATGTAAAATTGTAAATAAAAAACTACATTTCAAAAAAATACCAATAATTAATTTATCATTTAAAAAAAATTTATTTACTTATTCCACAATATAAATATGTTACATTTTAATACATAAGATACATAAATTTTATGTATACTTTTATAGGGGTGGTTGCTATTCTATTGACCATATTACTATTCCTAATGGTCACATTACTATTCCAACAATCATATTTAATAGTATATTATAGTTTTAAAATCAGTGTTGTGTGAAGCATAAACTATCGAAGGTGTTAAATTTTAAAATATACATACCATAAAATCATTGGGTGTAACAATATACCTGAGAATCATTATTTCCATGAAAAACGTGCATGAGAAAATGAAGTAGTTAACATTAGAAACATTGGTATTAATGAAATATGATTAACAAATAGGTGATAAGATGTTTTAATAAGATCATATATGTTATTATAAATCTAAATATGGTTATAGTATAAATTAATAATATTTTTAAAACCATTAAAGGATTTCATCTTAATTTTCATTTCTCTGTGACATATTTGTTAATATGCACCTATTCACTTTTATGTGGTGTATATACTTCCCCTTTGATGTATTTAACATGGCTAAATAACTATTTATGATGATTAATATTTCAATTCAAGTTTAAGGGGATAGAATTTAAACATTACCAAAGAGGTAAGAATATATTTTAAAATCTCACTCTCTTTTGGGATTTAGTTTACTCTTGCAAAAGTAATCTAATCATTTGCCCTTTATAATCCCAAATAATTTCTTATCAAATGGATATTTAAGGAGTTTCTATATTTTCTAACAAATTTACCTCAATTTGGTACTCAAATCAAGAAAATAAATATTTAAAATAAAAACTGATTTTATTTCTCTTTAAATCAGATATATTTTCTTCTATGCCCGTGTTTTTCAAAATAATTTTATAAAAGTCTTATTATATAATCAAATGATTTATCTAGAATATTTTATTTTATCCTAGAATTTTAAAAATAGGTTTAAAGGAATATTTTTACTTTTTTTTGGAAAGGATTTTTTTGAAAAAAATAAAAAATGATTGTTTTCTTAATGTATATGGTGATAAAAAACTTCCCTATCTCTATAACCATTTTATGAAATATATCTTATTCTATAAGTTTTAATGGTTTCATGAAAAAAATTATTTATGAAATATTATTTTAATATTTTACTTCCATTACCTCTATTATTTCAAAGTATATTATTTTATTTTAAGAACCTATATTCTAGATGAACCAGGTGTCACCTCTAATCTCTTGATTAATTTTGTGATTGTGAACATTCTATTGAAACATTCACTATCTTGTGATAATTGTTCACTATAAATTAAATTTCTATTATATATCCACATTATTTATATCATGAATATTAATATATCCTAAACCATACACCATTTTTTACATATAGTGTTTACTTTTAAAGTTATTTGATTAATTAGGGAAATTTTGATAAATAATTAATATATACTCAATATGGATATTTGTTGATAGGGAATATTGTTCATAAATTAAATAGATCACTCAATATGTGAGGAATGAATTAGAAATGAAAGTTATGTGTAGATCCTAGAATTATATTTCTAGTTTATACATCAGTAGGTCTCATGAGGCAAATCAGTTAGCTAAATTAAATGGGGTTTTACCCTTAGTTTTAAAGTGTCTTATGAAAGTTATTAATAATAAAAATATCACGATGTATGGGATTATAAAATATAATATTAAGAATATCCTTTATTAATAATTTTTTTATTATTATCCATGATATTATTAGATTGATATTATTCATGGATGAATTTTGTTCTCAAGTTATCGATTAAATGGAATGTGTGTTCAGTTATTTCCCTTTCTACATTGATTATACCTTATTGATTTATTATGGATTCTGTTGTGTGTAAACCTTACTGAGAATTTGAGCTCACCCATATTTTTTCCTTTCCATTGGATATGAAGATGAAATCTTTTAATGAGTTTAAGGATATAGGATATTTACTTTTTCTATGTTGTAATTTATGTTTTCAAATGTAATTTTAGATTCAAGTATGTATCAGTTTACGAAGACTACAAAAATATTTGGTCTTTTGAGATGTGATCGCTGTTATCTTATGATAATGTAATAAAGTAAAAAATTACTCTAAGATACTAGTGTCGAGGTCTTTAAAATATATACATATTAGACATCCATTTACAAAAATAACAAGTTTCAATAATAAGAAATAACCAAACATAGTTTAATGCAATAAAAATAATTGAAAATTCCAAAAAAAATTAAACTAAAATTAAAGTGAGATACAAGATCATATATACATGAATGAAAAAATAAAGAAAATTACAAAGTTTTCACCACATCCTCAACCCAAAATCACTAATAGAGGATCGCCAGAAGACTCCACATGTGTCAAATCCTTGTGACCCATGATAACCACTAATCACCATAAAAAGAAGGATGAAAGGGAATCAATAAGTACCAATATAAGATATAGATAATTTCCATTTACCTATTATAGACATAAAAAATTCTACATACAACCCATAGATTCTTGTAGGGAGTGATACAATTCCCAATATGATATCACCATGAATTTACACAATATATTTCACAATGAAAACCATTAGTTTTAGTTTGAAAATGGTTTTTAAAAAATACCCTTTTTATGAAAATAACTTTTTTCCAATAACAAGAATTTATAATCTATTTCAAATACATTTACATTTATAAAGATAAACCAAATTTAAACTAATCATGAACAAGGAAATTGGAAAGCATAACCAAGATACATTTATTATAAAAACCAAGAATCACCATGAATAAATATATATATTAACACAAAATAATATCACATGGGATCCAACATTAAAAACACATGTATAAAAGAAATGGGGTATCTTGTAAATCATACGAGAAACACTAGTGCCTATGTGAACCTAAAAATACCCAAACTGAACTTACCTTTACCTCACTGTTTGGTAACATTCACCTATCCGGTGCATGGAATCTATTTGTGGCACTAGCCAGTATAATAATATAATCCAATGTAGCACTCATACAAACTACCTGAATACATATCCAAGGTTCCCATGTGAAACTAATCAATAACCAGTTTTCATATCATAGTCAAAATTATGTAATAATCTTAAAAAAAACAACTATTCTAAGTAATCACATAATGTAGCCTCTAAAAGAGACTAAGGATTATAAATAAAAGAAACATAATTCATAAAATAATTCCCTTTCAAAACCTCTTTTGAAATTACATTTAGAATAAAATTATTTTTAAAACATTTTATCAAACACCTAAAAGGTTTAAAAATGGTTTTAAAATAAATAAAACATGAAATAAAAGGAAACCATTAGTTTATCCAATGTAAATCCAAGGAACACAAGTAATGAACATAAATTATTCCTCAATGATTCTTTTCAAACAAAATATGGTAGGCGTGACACCCTAAAAAGTCACTTTATTTCTCTTTATCTTTCAGTTGATTCTTATCTTAGGCTTGGGGTGTCCTAAGGTTGTTTTTTTTGAATTTTTGATGACTTTATAAGGATTCATGGTTGGGGAAAAATTATAGTAGAAACCGTATACAATATTTTTTTGAAAGAGGTGATCACATGGTTTGTTCATGGTTTATTAAACTATGTAAGATAACAATGTGGCCCCTAGGGTATTGAGACAACAACACCCACATGGTCTACACATAGTTTAGTAAACTGTACAAGACAACTATATGACCTACTCAAGATAGATTATTTTTGATATTTTAACTCCTTTTTAATTGGATACTTCACTATAAGATAACCCATTCAATCCCTCATCCCTAGTACCTCCCAAAGTGGCTCTCTTAATCTTACAAGCTTTACTAAGTGGATTTGGAGTGATTCTTGGGTGGTTATTCATATGGATCAAGAGGTATGAGTTTCTCCTCCCTCCTTATTTTAAGTTCAATATTTTTATAAAATTTCCTCTAACCCTAGTGGCCATGTGGAATTATTTTAAAGGTTAGAGTTGTTTTTTTAATTTGTGTTTTTTGTTTTTAAAGGTGATGATCCATTGTAGGAGTTTTTTTATGATGGTTTTCATCAACGGTGACATGTTTCAATCAATTTTGGCAGGTGTTTCTATTTAATTTACATTTTTTTTAAAGATTTAATTTATTTTTTGATGTTTTAATGGTGTTATTGAATCCAGTTAAAGATATATGTGATAACTATCTTTTCTTTATCAAAGGATTTCCATGTTTCTTAGGTTTTCCATTGGAAAAATTGTGGGAAATGATTTCTTTAATGGAACATTGATTTTAAATGGTGTATTATGCATTCTAGGTGTTCAATAAAATTCATTAATGGATTTTTATTAGAAAAAGAACTATTTTAAATTGTTTTTAACCAATTGGTTTTTATAAAGTGAAGTGTTTTTTGAGTAAAAATGGTTTCCCTTATTTAAATAGGTTCCCATGGTTTTGAAAGAAACGTCTTTGTTTCTAAATGGGTTTACCTTGTTTTTAAAAATAGGAGTGTTATTTCATAATAGTATTTCTAAATTTTAAGAAAATGTTATGTGATTCCTTTTTAGATTTTTTTATGTTGGATTAAGCCTTAGTTTGATTTATAATGTTGATTCTTTGTTCTTATTTGGTGTTATGTGTGATTTTACCTTGGGCTGAATTTGGCCGACATGTGATTTTAAAAATGGATTTCCAAATAATGTGATCTTTGTGTATAAATAGAAGATATGATGGGCACTCTATGTGATTTATTTTCATAACGATCATCTAAACCCTAGATGGGCCTATTATTTCCAAATTTTTATGTATATGAGTATGTGTTTGATTATATGAATTGTGATTTATGATTATATGCTTGAGTTGGGGATTAATATTGATGGAGGTTTGTTGGAGGTGATATTTTTTTTGATTTCCTATATCTCATGCCTTATGGTGGTGTTCTAGTCACATGATGATGTTAGCTTGAATGTAATCACCTATTTTCATCCATGAAATGTGGATACTAGGTTACTAAGTGGGTTTTTTAGGGATGTTTCTTTGCTAGTTGAGTGTGGTACCCTGGCTAGTAACCCATAGTTTTATATAACACCTCTCTAGGGGATATTTCACTGATGAAGTTAGGTGAATGTGATTCAGGTGAAGAGTTATGCGACCATTAACCTGTTGATGGTTGGTTCCACTTTTACACATCAAGAAAATTATTTCATTAGTTCTTAGGGTGTTTCCTTATGATTTTTTACTTTATATTATTCATTTTTATTGTTTTTGGTGTATTATTTGATGATTTTTTATGTTATTACTCAAGTGATTTATGAATAACTATAATGAAAGTGAGACATTCCATGTATGATTATTATCATCTGTTCATGACTTGTTATGGCTATGAATTTTATCATGTATTCCCTTTACTATACCCATGTGTGTGGGGTGTGTGTGTAAATGTTTTTAAAAAATGAAGAGTGACATTTGTTTTAAATTCTATCCTAGAATAGTGTTTCATTTGAAATTTTATTTTAATCTATGTGTAGGTTTGATTTAAAAGGAGGATTTCTTTGATAGATAAGGTTTAACTTTTTCTTTTTGAAATTCATGTGTCTTTTCCTTTAAAAGATAAAATTTTTCCTTATTTATTTTATTATTAGAGTTTTTTTATAAAGGTAAGTGGTTGTTTTTTAAAAATACATTACCTAGATAATATCTCTTTGAGTCATGTTTTATAAATAGTTTTCTTTGAAAAAGTGTATGTAGTATAACTTTTTTTATTTCTATTTTTTACAAACAAATCGAAAACATATTTTACTATGACTTACTTTCAAACTAAAATTCTTTGTATTTTTATAAATGGAATGTGAACTAACTAATGGTGGTATCCTACTGAAATTTGGCTCAAACCCTATATATTTATTTTTTAGGTATTTAGTCCTCATGTTTTCTATAGGGTTTAGTTTATGACTTTCTGGTTGTATTGTTACCGCTCTCCACTGGTAAGTGGGTGTTGTTTGGGCTATGGTGTTGACATGTGAGTCACATAGAGATGTTGGGGGTTTTCACACAATTTAGTTCTTCCAATTTTAGATCATGTGGTGTATCACCCTCTTAGGACACCTATTTGTTTTTATTTTAGTTTTTATTTCCTTATTTTTTAAATGCATAAAGATGACATAGAAATGGTCTCAATTATAGAAATGTTATGTGAAAGATTTTTTTGTTTGATCTTTATGCCATCTTGGGATATTTTATTTCCTTTCCATTTTTTTATTTGGAATGTCCATCTAATGTAAGTAGACCACATGTCAGGTTTCTAGTGGGATCATTATTGATCATGGTTTTATAAGGGTGAAATCTTTCTCAAAAGTTCAATTGTGACACCCTGGTGCTTGTCTCTATCCTGGGGTAATCAAGAATGAACCTGGAGCCCTGTGGTGGAAGGGTATCAAGTGATGTGTGAGGTTAGATCATGCCGATTCACTATAAAATATTTTCAAATCCCCAATTTTTATTTGAGGATAATGGTAGATTAGATCATGGACCATTGGAACTCAGGTAGTAGGTTTGCGGAAGTTCCTAGCCCGCTCTTCCTAGTGTTGGATCTTTAGTTTTCTTGTGAGGTAAGGAGTTTTTTTTTGAATTATAGTTGTTTTTGCTTGAGATTTTTTGATGTGGCGAGATAATACTATGAGTTATAGGAAGACCCCATGAGAAGCTTCAGGAAATGCCTAGTTTTAAAGTGAAACTAAATGGAATTCTACGGGCACATTTTTAAGGTGCATGATATATCATATAATTCACAACTCATGCTAACCATCCTAGAAAACATCAAGTGGAACTAAAATTGTTAACACTTGATCTGAAAAACTATGCAGACAAACCAGGAACAGTTGAAAATCTTAGTATTTTTTTTAATTTTCCCTCCTTAGTTTTCTTTATCCTCTCTTATTCTTGTTGGGGTGTGTTTGTGATTGTTTAAGTGAATATTTATGGATTTTTAAAAAGTATTGACCCCTTTTAAGGTAATTTTTTTATACTTTGGTATTTATGTTCATTTTATAAACCTTGTTTTGGTGTCTTGATTTTCTTTGGTAAAAAAATGTTTTTGAACTATAGAAAATATTTTGAGATGTGATCACTTTTAAAGAAATAATATCATGATGTTTAAGTGGTGAAAATATTGTGATGATTTGGTGTGTGTGGTTTAAAGTGAAATTGGTTATCAATAAAGGAATTATTTCCTTCGACGTGTTTAAACTATTTTAATGTTTTGAAGCTATTTGGTGTTTTTGAAAAATAAAGAAGACCATGTTAGGTATTTTAGAAATGAGGTTTAAAAATATGTTTGAAATATTGTTTTTTTGATTTGTTCCTTTATACCTTGTGTTGGGATTTTTGGTGATTTTATTTTTCATTTTATTTTTGTGATGTTTTAGAACATGACCCCCAGAAAAGAGTCATAAAGTAAATAAGGGAATCTCATAGTTAGTTTTTCTATTGATTTAGAAGCATTTGTTCTTATCTTAGACTCTACCCAGAATCATAATGGAGTGGATGGGCCTAGATATTCTTGGATTATAGATCAGGTGTTTGAGTTTCTAAATTATTATCCTTCTATTCTTAGTTGTGACCAAGGATACCCTAAGGTGATATAGTGGAAAGATAAGAACAAAGATAAATTTGAGTCTCTAGGAACTCTAGAGTCCTCTAGTGTGAGGTTCACTGCTCCTTTATTAGAAGGTTTGAGATCATATTGGTTGAGGAAAAACATCTATTCCCAACCATTTAGAGTGTTGTTTTAGGAATTTTTTAATGCCACACTTATCTAGCAGTTTTATCTAGAGGAGGTGAGAATATCTAAAGTGATAATGACATTGAGCATGCATTAGGGTAATCAGTTAGTGAAATATTATATAGAACGTTTCACTACAATGGTCCCTTTTTATCCTAAATTGTTTACAGATGATTCAAAGAAGGCATGGTTATTTTTAAAAGGGGATTTGTCCAAATCTCAATTCTCTGGTGTTTTAGTCTATCATGACAACTTTTAAGGAAGTTTCATTCAAGGATATTTTTGTGGAAGTTTTTCATTAGGGAAACCCATGATAAGTGATTCTGTGACCCCATATGGTGGTGAAAAGAGTATTCCATCTATCAATACATGAAATTTAGTTTTGTGATATTTGTTTGGGAAGTCTGGGAACATTAAAACTTCATGTTTTAAAGCGAAGATGACATTTAATTGGTGTGTTTAATCTTCTTTAGAGGTAGAAGAATCTGAATAGACATTAGAAGAAGAATTTTCAGACTCAAACTTGATCAGAGAAGTGATCTAAAATGATTCTTCCATTTGGAGAGTTGGAATATGTTTTTGGTTTTGAGGATATTATCATTTATAATCTTTATTTTTTGGACTTTGTTATGTCTCTTTTATGTACCCCATTTCATTGGTTATAATTGATGATAAATATTTTGGCCCATGTTTTACTCTTCTGAATATTCATTCCATGCTATTTTCCTACTTGTCGTCTTTATACATGGCATTGACCATGGTTTGAAGATAATTTCATGAATGAAATGGGAAAAAATTGTGCGTAGGCAAGAGTAATGGGGATAATATTCGAGTTATTGGGTAGACTATGAGATCTATTGAGACAATTTTCTCTTTTGGAATTACAATGGGTAGTTATTCAGAAGGTTTTACACCAATTTATCATTCACGCGGTCCTATGACCCGAATCTAGAGCTGCATTATTCCTTTTTAATGAATGTTCATCTTTAGTGTGTTTCTAATAGTTTAAGGGAGTGGGGTGTTTGGGTGTATTGGATCGAAAGTATTTTCATGTTCTTGAGGGTGTGATCTCTTATGATATTTTGATCTAGTTTCTTTGGTTAGTGGATATTTGGTTAGTGGATTATGCCTATTTTTTGAGGATCATTATTTTGAGTTGAGCCTTTTATTTTTCACTGATTTAGATTAATTATAAATATTGGAGTGACCTCTAACTATTTCCATGTGTTTTTCTCAATCTCATAGAGTTTATATCATGATAATTATGTTTGGGATGCATTATTTTCTCTCAATATTGGGGCCTCATTTGTTTTAAAGGTATTAATTCATTTCATCATTTAGTCTGGTTTAGGACTCAGAAATCACTTACAAGTTTTGTTATGTGCATTTTGTTGAGTTTTGAAATTCAATTTAGGCAAAAAGAGTGGTTGTATCACTATTTGATTGTATAAGGAAGCTGTTCTTAGGATGCTTAGGGATTCAGTGGTTTGGAAATATTTGGTTATTTTGGATTTCCCAAGAAGTAGGTTATTCAGGTCTTATATTTCTAGTTTTGAGTTTGGGAGTGATCTTGACCTTTACCTTGACTTGGGTTGTCAATTACTTTTTAGGAATAGGCTTTATAGGGTAAAAAGTAGCATTGTAGGGAGAATTGTGATACCTAGAAATGACACTTTCTTTCTCTCAAACTTATGGTCGATTTCTCCTAGGGTCCCAAAATATCCTAAGGTTAAATTTTTGAATTCCTAAAGCCTTTATAAGGATACAATGTTAGGCATTGGGTTTGGGAAACTATATAGTGAAAACTGAACACCTTCTAATGTTTTTAAAGATGTGATCACATGGTATGTGCATATTATTTCAAACTGTGTGAGACAATAGTGTGACCTATTGGGTGTTGAGGAAAATCCATCCACATGATCTACACATAGTTTGGTAAACTATATGAGAAAATAGTTTGACCTACTTGATATGATATATTTTTGTCATTTAAACATATTTTTAATTGGAAATTTCACCCTAAGCTACCCTATTCAATCCCCTCATACATGATTCCTCTCAAAGGGGATCTATTCTTCTTCTAAGCTTATCCTAGTGGATTTTGAGTAATTATTTGTTGGTTATTTATCTAAATAAAAATATATGATTTATCCTCTCTCTATCTATTGGTTTATATCCGTTTATCCAATTTACTCTAACCCTAGTGGCCATGTGGAAAGATTTAAAGGTTATGGTTTTTCTAAATTGGGGATTTTGGTTTGTAAATGTTGTGATCCATTCTAGGATTTTTAGTGTTTTTTTGAAGGTGACATGTTTCCATCACTTTCAGTAGGAGTTTCCATTCCATTTCCATTTCCTAAAGAGTTCCTTGATTGATTGTAATTTTAAAGACGTTCTTAAACTTAATTAATGATATATGTGATACCATGTTTTGTGTTATAAAAGTTTTTCCATATTTGATTTTTTTCCTTTAAAAAAATTATGTAAAATACTTGGTTTAATAGAACATTGATTTTAAATAGAGTTTTATACATTCTAGGTGTTTGATAAAATTACATTGACATGTTTGAATTAGAAGAACAATTTCTTCATGTTTCTTAAAACAATTGGGTTTTAAAAAGTGAAGCATTCTTTGAGTAAAAGGGGATTCTTTATTTTAATAGGTTCCCAAGTTTTTAAAAGAAACTTACTTATTTATAAAGGGGTTACCCTTGTTTTTAAAAATGTAAGTGTTGTTTTAAAAGAGTATTTCTATATAAAAAAATGTTAGTGTGACTTATTTTGGGTTTTGTTTTTGTTTTAGATTAAGCCTTGGTTTGATTTAGAATATTGATGCTTTAATGTTTTTTGGTGTTATGTGTGATTTTCCCTTGGGTTGAATTGGGTTTCCAAATGGGTTTAAAAAGGGATTTTTAAATCATGCGATCTTTTTTCATAAAGAGAATTCATGACTGGGACTTTATGTGATTCTCTTTACTTGGCTATCATTTACACCCTATATGATCCCATTTATCCCTATTATTTAAGATTGTGAGCATGTGTTTGATTATATTAATTAGGATTCAAGTTTTTTTTATGATTTGGGGATCAATATTGGAAGGGGAGTGTTAGAGGTGAGATATTTATTTTATTTCTTCATCTCACACCTTAGGGTGGTTTGTGAGTCACATGATGATTTTATCTTGAAGGTAATCAGCTTGTTTTATCCATTACATATGGATACAATGTTACTAAGTAGGATGTTTAGTGATTTTTTATTACTATTTTAGTGTAATACCCTATCTAGTATCCCTATTTGTATATAACACCGAGATAGGGGATGGTTCAACGATGATGCTATGCGAGAGGAGTTTGAGTGATGAGTTGTGTGACCGTTAACTAGCTGATAGTTGGTTCCACATTTATACATTAAGAAACTTTCACTATTAGTTCCTAGGATGTTTCCACAAGGTTTTTACTTTATATTATTATTATTTATTATTTTTGGTGGATGATTTTCCACTTTTTAATGTGCTTACTTTAGTGATTTATTAGTAAGCATCATGAGAGTGATACATTTATTACATTATTATTATCATCAATTTATGACTTGTTTTTGTTCTGAATTTTATTATGTATTCCCTTTTTTATACCCATGTGTATGGGGTGATGTATTAATGTTTTTAAAAATGGAAGGTAGAAATTTGTTTTAAATGAAAGCGTTGAAAAGTGTTTCATTTGAAATTTTATTTTAAAACATGAGTGGTTTTTATTTAAAAGGCGAGTGTCTTTATTAAAAAAGGTTTAACTTGTTTTTTTTAAATTCATGTGGCATTACGTTTAAACGATAAATGTTTTTATTGTTTCTTTTATAGGGTCAGTTTTTTTAAAAAGGTAAGTGGGTGTTTTATTTTGAAATGATATCCCATAGATAAGTCCTATTTGACACATGTTTTACAAATAGTGAGATTTGAGAAAGTATATATATTATACCTTGTTTTATTTCTATTTTGTGTAAAGTAAATGCAAAAATATTTTTCTATAAATTAATTTCAAACTATAATTCTTGGTTTATTTATAAAAGTAATGTTAATGGGATCATGGATGTATCCTACTAGACTTTAGATCACACCTTACATAGTTATTTTGTTGGGTATGGAGACTTTATATTTTCTATGGGTTTTAGGTTATGACTTGAACGTTTTATTGTTACTACTCTCCTTTAATAAGTGAGTTTCATTCAAGTTATAGGGGTTACATGTGTGCAAAACAAAGATGTTTGGGTTTTTTCACCCATTTTAGTTAGGGCCGTATCAGGTCATGTGGTGTATCGACCTCTTATGCCACCTATTTCCTTTTAGTTTTTTTATTTCATTGTTTTAGAAATATGTAAAGTTTGTATAGAAATGGTTTATTTTATATAAATGTTTTAGGAAAGCTTTTTTTATTTGATCTTTATTCTATGTTGAGATGTTTTATTTCATTACCATATGTCTATTATGGAATGGTCATTCAATATAAGGATACCACCTGCTTCGTTCCTGGGGGTATAGTGATCCAAACTTTTATAAATATTACTATATGATTTTTTAAACAAAAATATCCAATGGATACAACCCAAATATCATGATTCATAGTGTCTTTAGAAGAATATGTTCATAATACATTGAAAATAAACTAAAACATTACATCCTTATTTTATTATCCAAAATGGAATCCTAAATACATTTGAGTTCCTAAAACTGCATAGGATAACTTGGGGAATACATAAAATAATTGGGTGAGTTAAAAATCCCAATAAGGGAATCAACATGATAAGGAAACATAATTCACAGTTCAAAGGTATAACACGATATCATAAAAGATAAGGATCATGAGAAATTACATGGAAGCATAAAATAAATAAAATGTTATCAAAATATCATAGACACATGAAATGTGGTAGAAGCATATAAAATGACAAAAATATGAGTCAAGGCTAACTTCTTATACAATATCACAAGGTGTAAAACGTCCCATAATGGATTAGGTTCACTCCATAATCCCCTACATAGTGTCTCATAAGATAAAAACACTACCCAATGCATTAGAGCACAGTTTGGTTGCACCCATCATAACATGTACGTGCTTATGTGTGAAAAAAAAGAAATCAATCATAAGGAATAAACAAAAGAATTACCCACCGAAATAAATTGGTTGCTTAATATTGCCTCATGTTGTAATCAAAGTATATTTTATAAAGAAGGCATTTAATAAATGAAGTTACAACATTAATTACCCCCTAAAAGGAAGGGGGAATGAGCTAGGTATATATTCAAGATATATATATATATATATAAAATTTAAATAGAATCCATTAAATCAAAGTTTGTCTTCATTGATGAAAAGTTCATTAAAAGATTACATGAAATATTTCTTGAAGAAAATACCCTTTTCACTTTAAAATCACTTCTTTAAAATCTAAAAATTTCCAAAATATTATAGAAAATATTTTATCTAAAAACTCATATAGAAAATAATAAATTAATATACAAATAATTAATTATTCATGATGGTAGTAATTCCATTCATTATGTATAAATTAAAAGAAAATATTTCTTTCACACTTTTTTTAAAATTCATAAAGTTTGTTGTTTAGAAAATGATAGAAATATTAATTTTAATCCATTTTATAAAAAAGTAAAACATGGTAAAAAATTACATTAATAATTTATGTTATAATAACAAAAAATATATTTAAAATATTTTGAGGAAAATACTGACATGTAGGAGAAAAATTCCTGATTTAAAAGAAGATACAAGATCAATATTACTTACAAACAACTTTCTTGATGTTTCTTTATTCAATAAGGGAGGAATAGGAACACCAAACATGTAAAAAAATTCATGAAAAAATTATTATAAAAGGGGTGTGGTTTAAGAAAATAATTTTATATGATTTCTCCTAAATTAACCCTGAATAGAAAAAATCTTGAAAAGAAAATAGATTGTAACATAAAGCCTTTACCATTGTGATAACATTCAAAATAAATCCACAAAAATAGAGTAAAATGAATTGTAACTTAGAATATCAATAATTATGAATTATTCATGATATATTATGTAAAAATTGTATCATATACACCAAAAAAAAATTTCACATAAAATTAAAATATTCCTCAATAATGGGAGAATGAGACAAAATACATTAATTTAACTTTGAATCATCACGTACGTACATTATCTTTATGAATAACAATCATATGTTAATTATTTAATTTATGAATATTTTTTTAAAGTTTATTAAGAATTTTATTTTAATTATTACCATGATATATTTATTTAATTAATAAATTAATTTCACATCGGATTTTTTGACCATATCTAGTTCATATCTCCAAAATGACTTTAGTAGGTTGACTATGGTAAATATTATATTATTTAAACATATAATAAATAATATAAAAGTTATAAATATAATTTATAAAAATCAATTATAATATTAAAAACAACCATTAAATATGGTTATTTAATATTAACAATGTTACAATCATTGAGATGGTAGGCCGTACATATGCATGAGTAAAATTTACATTTTTCAACGATCATGGTGGAAAGAAGGTAAGTGTTATTTTATCTTTAAAAAATTATAATTATATCATAAATATAATATAATTTCTTTTAATACAATTATATATTACATCCATGTGATTCGGTAATGAAAAAAATCACACTGCTTCATGGAGGTGGTAATCCACACGTGTGCATGGCCGACGTAATCATCTTTTAATGGATGTAATGGTAATAAAGTATATGATATATTAATTTTAAATAATGATAAATATTTAATTAATATCATATATATACATTTAACCCTTCCTTATAAACATTTGTGAGATACAATGACGGAAAATAAATCACATAGGTTTGTGAGGCTGTACTTCACCGCACACATGAAAGTTGGTTTCATTTTGAATTTGATAGAAGTGGATATGTATGTATGTTTTAAAATTAAATATATGGGATATAATTATTATATTATATAATCAAGTTTGACTAATATTTTAAGGATGTGGAATAATAAATAAAAAAAATTCTCAGTTAAGAACAATAATTCTTCTTCAAACAACCTTTTTATGTACACACCAAAATCCTTAATAGGATCAGTTTCTAATCCAAAAAGGTATCTAGGATGTGGGAATTTAATTAAGTAAGATATTTTGGTATTTATTGTCCAAAAAATGGTATTTATAATTGTGAATAAAATAGGAAAGGAGGTTCCCTTTTTATAAATGAGAAACAGTGACATTTTTGTAAATATCCAAAACTATTCAATATTGGGAAGTCACTCTCAAGACTAGTGCCTAAAATATTTATAAATGATTTTTTATTTTGAACTTAAGTTCAATAAACCATAAAAAATTTAAAAATAAACATATTTTAAACAATTTATTGCCTTTACCTTTATGATTACTCACTTTTACCAATTTAGTTTTTACCATGGTAACTAGTTTTTACCAATGTAATTTATCCGTTAAGCCTAAAAATAAAATAATAATTATTAGATAATTTACAACCACTTATTATAAATAATAAATCCAATTTATCAAATAAAAATATTATGTGTGTGTTAAATTAATTTTAACACAAGTTCATGTAATGCACAAAACCCTATTTTAACCTTAAACACAGTAATGATTTTTACTATTTTTACTATTCATTATGATAAAAAATTAAGTTAAACTCATTTCCTAATATTAATTATTATTATTAAAAATATGGAATCAATTTTATCAAATTCATTTCATATAAGTGGCATAATTTAATTTAAAACTAAACCCGCAAAGCACGATGAAAAGCTATTTTTAGGAAAATGCATTTTTCAAGCAACAAATGATTTTATATTAACTCTATGACTGGATTTCATCATTATAAGAATTTAAATTAATATAAATAGATATATAATATATTTATTTAATTTAAAATTATCCTTATTAGGAGTTATTTTAATTAATTAAAATGGATTACCTTTGTGCACTTAAAAAAAGTTTGTAAAAATCGTGTTAAAAAAAAATCAACTTATACCAAAATCATGAAAATTAATGATTAAAATGAAATTAATTAGATTATTATAAATAAAATGGTTCATATTTAACCTTAATACACAATAAAAAATATAATGATACTTTTAAATCACTTTATATAATGAAAAAAAATGAAATTATTTGAAAAATCAGTAATTTTCACTATTCACTGAAAAATAAAAGATGTCAAAAAATAATGGAATTTATCACAAAGTTAATTTTGATATATGTATTTAAAAAATTTAATTAATTTTACAAAATTAATTTTCCAAAATTTACTAAAATTAATTAAAATATTTTCTCAGAAAAATCAATAAAAATCATTTTTGAATAAAATATTTTTTTTGAAGAAACAAAATGTATTCATTAAAATATGAGTGATTATTTCCTAATAATTTATTAATAAACTTATATTGAGTTGTATATTTATATATTTCATATATCTGTTAATACGGTTCATACATACCAATTCAATGGCTAGGTTATAATGGTCATATTTAAACAGTAATATTTTCTGGTTCGTTTAGGCCCGGTGCTGCATGTTATGTACACTATCGTACATAGTTTTATTTTAAAAAAATATAGCTATTGCATTCTATCTAACTTTAATAAATTACGTCTTCACAATTTTAACTTGAACTCAATAATTAAAGGTTTGACATTTGAAAATACCTTTATTGAAATCCTACATTGTAAAAAGGGTTAATAAAATTTCTTCTTGAAAAGATGGAAAAGGGAAAACAAAGATCATAACATAACTATGTTTTCAAATTGAAGAAAATTAGTGAGAAGTAAAAATATTGATAGGGATAAAAATATAATGTCTAAATAATCATAGAGAGTGACAAAGAACATTGATCATAAGAAATTTAATTATCATGAGAAATTTAACAACCAAAAACCCATGAACTAAAGAGTTATGAAAAATACCATTGATTAATAAAAAAGGTAAGAGGATAACATTTTTTATATTTTAATATAATTTTACTAGACTTGGGGAATTATTTTAACACACATACTAAGAACATATGAAAATATACTTAATTGATAAGTGGAATATAATACTTTAATTAATTTCCACCACAATCTCACATTTTTTCTCAAAATATGAGAATTCAAGTTGATTTATTTATGATAAAAGAACTAAAATTAGATTCTAATAGATCACATAACCCAAAAAAGGATAAAAATAAATTCCTCCTATCTTTATACATTTACCAAAACTAAATATTTTAGCACAAGGTAAGATAATTACCAAAATAAATAAACTATCATAAGATTAAATATAACATTAATCTCTAAATTCTCAAAAATAACACCCAATGTTCAAATTAGATCATTTGATAAATAATATATCTTAAAATTATTGAAAATATTTTTGAGAAGGCTGAAACCTAAAAATTTTAATGATTTGATCATATATTCATCTAAGATAAATTTAACATTTATCTCAAAATAAAATCAACCACTCTTAAATTCTTATAAAACAATTAATATTCCCTAATAATACATGATAATAATTTCTATAAATTACCTGAATCACCATAAATCCATAGTATAATGATATATACTTCCAAAAAATGACAAAATCCATAGATTTTTTATGATTCTTATTACCAAAAAATAGTTGATAAAATTAATTCTAAAACATAATTTGGAAATACCAATATATAAAAACTTTCACTTTAATGATTGGTAAACATAGGTCCTTCCTTAACCATGTAGTTATGTAGGACCCTAGAATAACCTGAGAAGGGAGGGGCGAATTATGGTGTCAACTGTCTCGTTTAAAGTGAAAGATCTTATTAACATGTTCCTAAGAACCTATTAAACCTATCTGATGGTAATGTGCAGAAATTTAAACATCCACATGTAGAGATAAAACACAACAGGTTTACTTGGTTCCATTAAGGGCTAGTCCATGTAGTATACGCCGACAACATATCGGTTGTAACACCCCGAGATTTTGGTGAAATATTTTTTTCTAATTAATTTAATATTTTTGATATTTTTAATTTTATACAACACTGAAAATAGTTTATTTTATATTAAAGAACTATGTTTGGATTTCATTATAAACAACAACAAGTTAACTATCCACTACACGTAACATAAATTTTATCTTTTTCTACATATAACACTAAGGTTTTCTTATGTTACACACAAATACTAACTTTACTTGATAGCTTTCATAACACACAAGAACGAGTGTTACAGATCAATAATTCATTTTTTAAATATCATTACTTAATAGGATATAAAATAAACCTTAAATTTAATATTATAGGATTAAATAACTTATTAATATATATAGTCTAATTCATTTGTTATCTATTAATTAGAAAAGAATATTGAAACCAAATGGATATAAAGGGTCTTATTTTATAAAAGTCTATTTCTATGTGGAAAAAATGATTTTTTTGAATAAGTTAAATTAATTATTAATAGTGAATGATATTATTTAAATTTATATGTTATATATTCAAATAAATATTTTTTATATTCATCCAGTATATTTGATAGATATAAGATAATAACAAACCCAATTTTATGTATAAAACCATATATTTTTATAAAGGTAGTTTTACCACCTTTTAATAGAGAACCCATTTTAAATAAAATTTTAGAGAATTTATATATTTAATATTTCACAATAAACTTAATATTTTAAAGTAAAACATAAAAATTATTTTAGGATAATTTTTTGGTATTTTTCTGTATGGTTTCATTTTTAATGAATATTTAAAAATACTGAATTATAATTTAAAACTAGTTTTTCATATAATTAATTTATAAGGTTAAATTATATTTTAAATTTGTTGAAAAGTTTAATTAGATAAATTTTTTATAAATTAATCTAATTTAGGTCATATGAATTAAATTTTCTTTGAAATTGAATATAAAAAATAGTATGCTTTTGGACTTTTTTACTTTAAAAACCCACAGTGTCGTCCCATCAGCAGGATTATTTTTAAATTAATTTATGCCAATTATGTGATTAGAATTTTTAAAAATATATTCCATATTTTTAATCAAAATAATTTATAATTTTTAATAATCTCAACTTTTATTTTTACCAAAATAATTAATGAAAGTGATTAAAATTAATTACAATGATTAAGAGAAAAATTACATTAACAAAGTAATAAACCTTAAATTTAAGACCCAAAACGACCTATAAACTTTTTTAACACCCATTGTATGGATATTATTCATCCATTAACCTTTAATTATTAGTTTTGGTGGGTTTTTAGTACTTTTGTTAGGTAGAAATGTGGGTACACCTAACTTATTTTCAAAAATGCCAAGTGTGTCCTTTCCCTTCCCTTTAAAAGGCCACCACCTCTACCTCTTTTGAAAACCTCTCAAACCACTTAGGTTTGGAAAATATATGACCAATAAACTTCCAAAAATCTCTAAAATCCTCTTAGAAGTCTCTAATTGTGCATAAATAAATTTAATGAAGCCTTTTGGCCCAAACCAAAAGGAGTTAACCAATTAAGACGTAATGTCTTCTCTCAATATCCTTTCTTTTATTTTCTTTCTCAACCCCATCCAATATCTTTATTATGTGATTGTATAAAAAAAAGAATATTTAATATACTAGGATATTTTATGCTATGTTTTGGACCTACAATTATACACACCTCCATCTAATGGGTAATGAATATACTGTTTATGTGTACGACGAACTACCGCCTCACAAAACGATGATTGTTCATTTTTCCTTACCGCCTCTCATGGTGTAAATTATGATGGAAAATCAATTTATATATGTTATATATTATATTTATTATCTATTTAAGATTATTTAATCCTTTTACAACACATATATTTATAATTTTCATTTTTTATAAGTATGATAATTTCGTTTGAGGAAATGTGGACTACCGCCCCCTCAAAATGATGTGATTCGTTCACACACAACATGGAATGTATTAAGGATTATTTTAGTGAAATTATATTATATATAGGATATAAAAATTCTACTGGAATAATTATATATATAAATATATGTTCATATATGTCATTTACTCACTTTATTTCAATATGACTATTAAATGGAACCAACGTTTATGCGTACATACCACCTACCTTCTCCATGAACGGTGTATTCAATTTCATAATTATATATTATATAGATTATAATAATAAACATATAATGAATATAAATTATATTTATATCATGTTTTACATTCTTGAAATAATTATATAATTATAAGGACCAAATTTATAACAAATTAAGACACATGAAAAGAACAAAATTAATATTACTTGAAGTGAAACCTTAACATAGAATTGTTAACAAGTGGGTAATATAAAGTCATAATCAAACAATATAAGGTATTTTATAAAAAAATATGGTTCTATGATATATTTATAATAAAATTATATATATTATATAAGATATTTTTATGAGTATGATGAGAGTCAAGACACAAGGTAAGGGAATTTCATCTCACTTTTTATTTTCGTGAGATACATGCTTTATTCACCACCCATTACTTTTGTGTGGTGTGTATAATACCAATGAATGTATTATATGATTATTATACTTAAAATAATGGGTATTTACATATCTATTCTATGATCTTTCTTTCATTGTGTTTATGTTTAAAAATTTACCAAACCGGTAAAGCAATTTTGTCTCAATTTTCCTTCTTTTAGACACATTACATGTTATGAACCTATATTTTTCCATGAGATTTATATACCAACTTTGAAATTCTATACCATGAATATTAATATTTTCATGATATTTTAAGCTTCGTGTAATTTTATTTTTCCAACATCAGTAGTATGGTTTAGTGTTACCAAGTGGTATGAATTTATTGATATAATATCATCTCTTTTCTCGATTGTTTATGTTTATGATTCCTTTGATGGAATCGTATGATCCATATCACTAGAAAATTCATGAAGTTTCATATCCTATGGTTATTGATAATATAATCATGTATTGGTACTATTTTTCTACTCTTTGTTACATATTATAGTTAAGAAAGTGTTTTTAAGAAATCTGGACTTTACCCTCTATTCAGTCAAAAATCTGTATTCCTTCAAAACAATTTTTTCTAAAAAGGATTTACAATAAAATTTTACTATAATCCAATATTATTTAAAATTAGTTTATTTACCTTTTTGTCTTTTACCAAGGTTTTCAAGGGAATATTCTTCTCACTTTCTGAACAAGTCATTTTATAACCTTTTACTGTGAAAAAGGAATGTTCTTCTTACCTCGTATGGAATGTATGGATTTACCTGATGTCATTTCTATGAAGATTAATTTTCATGTTAAAAAGGATAAGTTTTTAAGATTTTTTTAAAATAAATTTTAATGAAATGGGTTTCAAAACATTTTCATGATTTCTTTATAAGTTTTCAAAGTATTTTTCCAAGATTTTATTTTTAAAAATGTTTTTAAGATTATTTTAATAAGTTTTTAAGGAAAATTGTTTTCAAAATGTTTTCAAAGATTATTTTATAAATTTTTAATGATTTTTTTTCAAAATTTATTCACTGATTATTTTATAATTTTTTTAAGGAAAAGTGTTTACAATATGTTTTCAAGCTTATTTTATAAGTTTACATAGAAAATTGTTTTCAGAATGTTTTCAGTATTATTTTATAAGTTTTAAAAATTATTTCAAGCCTTATTTATAATTTTGAAATGTATTTTCGAAGAAATTTATTTCAAAATGTTTTTTATATCCTTTTATAGGTTTTCAAGGAAAATTGTTTTCAAAACATTTTCTTGATCTCTTTATATGTTTTCAAAGGAAATTTTTTTCTAAAAGCTTCTAAATATTTATTTATAAGATTAAAAGTTTATTTTAAAGAAAATTGTTTTCAAATGGTGTTTATGTTTTAAATATATTTTTTCAAAGAAGAAATATATTTTCCTCAAAAAATATTTTCAAAATATCATTCAAAGTTATTTTCCTTCTAATATGACATCTGTTGATGTTACTCATTCCCTTATAAGAAATAATCCAGAGGCTCCATTCATATTATTTCTTGAATGGTTTATGTTTTTATGGAATGATGATTATGAAACCTGTTTCTCTTCCATAAGTTATATGCTTTGGAAACCTGCTTATTTTCACATGTTATGTTTATAATGAAATTATTATGAAACATTTTTTTTCACTGGTTATGATATGATTATGTGTATACTATACCCATTTCATTTAATGGGTTATGATATGATTTTTTAATGATCTTGTGGAAAAGGTTTGTATGATTTCATTGTGATATGGGTAGAACCTATATCTCCCTACAATGCATTAGGTAAATATATATATCTCATTAGATAGACTAAGATGGTCTTGGGAGTAAACCATAACTACTAATATGGCCATGGGAGTGAACCCTGACTACCAATATGGTATGAGGAGTGAACTCATGCTACAAATTTGGCTATGAGAGTGAACCATGACTACCAAGATGGTATGGGGAGTGAACCCGTACTACTAAGACGGTCTCAACAGTTATTCCTTGGATACTATATAAATCATATTATATGCTTATATTTTTTTCCACAATTCCATTCTTTATTCATATGTTATTCTTTCCAAGCTTATATTCTTAATTTTTATATGATTCATGTCTTATGAACTACTACGATTTATTCGATGTTTCATGTATATAATCTTCAATATATATGCTATGATCTTATATTTTCATGATCATGTTCTCATACCCTTAGGTTCATGACTATGCTTACATATCTATAATGTTTACCCTTACTGAGCATTTGAGCTGACCCATTTTTATGTTTCCTTTCCCAGTCTATAAAGATATGTATTATGTTTGATTTGTATAAGAAGGGTTATAGTCAATAAGAAACTATTGGGGGTAATTCAACTCAATATGCACCAGTGTTTATGTTTCCATGTTTCCAAAGGCACTAGACTAGTATAATGTTTGGGTGTGTGTTTGTATAATGTTTTATGTATTCCAAAAATATTATGTAATGTTAATGTTTGAAAAGATAGGGTAACTATAGTTGGTATCAGAGAAAAGGTTTAGTTAAACTTTGGAATCAAGGAAGAGAAAATCTTAATGATAACCCTATGGACATGTCTAAGGATAAGTCTAAGGGTAAAGAAAAGTATACGAAAATTTCCTGGAATTTTTGGTAAAGGGTAGATTGAGTGGTTTCATAGAAATATATCCATGTATAGATACAAAAAATGGATGTGGATCTGGAATATATGTACCTAGGGGTAATAACTCTATCAAGATGTTCCAGGCTCGACTCAGGGTAATCTGGTAAATGAAAACGGGCATTGCTGCACACCTGGTTTGATACACCCTAGGATATGCTTTGGTAATTCAAAAACTCATCATGAACCATCATGAAGGATTTAAATATAATATGGTTATTAATAACATAAGATTAGTATAGGGTGTTATAGATTAAGGAAGGTGTCATGATTTAGACATCCTATAAGTAATTTTGTTCATTAGTATATGGTTTTCTACTATGATAAGTAATGGTCACACTGTACTTCTGGTTTTAGTCAATGATAGGAATCAGAAGAAACTGTATTAAAATTGAATTTTATGGAAAATTTTCTAATGATAAGTCAAGTGGGATGATCACTAGAGTGAAATATGTTGTGATCATGCCTAATCAATTTCATGAAACATGTTTAACAATGTGTAATTTAACCAACTCCCAAACTCACCAAGGAAAAGAAGGAAGGAGTTCACTAAGAGTTTGGGTAATGGAGACCATGGAGGAAAGAAGATTTGGTTTCCTTTATGTTAAGAATGTGTACAGAATCACCTAAGTGAATGTCTTAGAGGAACAAGAATATGTTTTGACTATGGAAAATAAGGACTCAAATAAAGTGACTGTAAGGAAAAAATGAAGTGTTTGATTAATGAAAAGGATGATAATATTAACCTCCCTAAGGAATCATTGAATGTTATATGTTTTAAGTGTGGAATAAAAAGTCACTATAAAACTCAATGTCCTAAGAGGAAATCACCTGAAGAGAATAAACAAGGTAATGTGAGTAATGGTTATATTTCTGATGATGATGAGACTATAGATGAAATGATAAAGGAAAGGGTTATTAAGTAATAGGATAAGGTAGCCTTTTAACAACTTATGGATGTAGTGGAATAATCAAAGTTTTTATGTATTTTGAATTTTAATGTTTTTTCTTGACATATCAAATTGATTATGATTTAAAGATTATTTTATAGTCTAGGGAAGACTGAAGTTCATTTTTCAAGGAGCGTTGATAGGTTTAGAGTGTGTATTTATAACAAGATGTACTAAAAGATGGGGATGGTTTTGAATACAGTTTTAATAAAATAAATTAATTTAAATAGTATAATAGTTGAGGAGCTAAGTGGATTTTAAAAAGTACGAGATAAGCATGTCATTGTGATTTCTCTACACACATTTCAAGTTCATTTTACTTAGATATTGATTCAGCTTTGGAGTAATTATTTGGTTGAAACTAATTGGAATATTGATTAATTCCTAATATTTTATTTCAATGATTGAAGAACAAACCCATGAATTAAAAACCATATTGTCAAGGTCCAGAACTTATTCATGGTATAAGATATTCCATGTAAGAATTAAATCTCAAAAAATTGGGTATGAAAACGATTCTTATGTTTTCTAATTGGAACAATACAAGTCACACAATCAAAACCTCATACTGATCAGTTAGAAATTAAGAGTATAACATTCACATGAATTAAAATAAGAATTCAAATATGAAATAATGTAAGATACATGGAATTAAATGTTAAAAAAAATCCAAATTACTTAAAAATAGTATCTAATAAAAGCATCATAACTCCCTTGACACGAGTTTAGCTCCCTCACAATGAACACTCACCGTTTATCCCAACATCAAGAGGAGAATGAAATTTGGGTTGATCTCTTTCTTTATCTTTGATCTCCTATAAGGATATAGGCGTACAAAACTTCTTGGATGAATAGAGTAATCCTTTGGAACTCCAAATTTTCCTCACTTCACTACTTAGTCGAACTTTCAAATGGGGTTCCCAAGAATCCAATTTATAGGAAATGTGGAAGGTGGTTTTGGGCACCCTGATTTCATGAAACCACTTGGTCCGTGGTTTTTGATGAAAAAAAATCTTACATATCTTTCGAAAAAAATAAAAAAGTCATACTCTCACATCCTTAATATCTTCACAAAAAATTTGGAACTATTTGGATAACCATATCTATATATACAGACTAAATATAGAAACCACTTCTTAACTTGAATTAGATTCGACCCTCTAGACAGATTTGTTCATATAGTCCCCTTAATTGACGAATGGGGCTTGGGTGTTTTCATATGAAATGTAAACCATTGAATTATAAACCATACCACAAAATGTCATCCCATTTGGATGCACTATTTAGTAGAAGTGTTTGGTTACGTCCATTCGTGTGCTTGGATCCTGCATAGTTTGGATCATTTTTCTTGAACTTCATCATGGGTGCTGCAAATCACCTCCAACTATAATGTATTTATCAAAACAAGTAAAATTTCACTTTTTAATAGTGAAAAAAATTAATCAAACATGAATTGATTTTTTTTATTAAATTTGTAATTTAGAATACAAAATCAATTTAACATAGTGGTACAAGGGTGAAAATGAATAGTGAATCGTGGTGCTATCACACCCCCACACCTAAACATTTTCACTCCTGGGTGGAGTCACATTTTAAAAGATGATTCATGGATATATTCCCAAATTCATGAAGATTTAACATTAAAATAAAATTAAAAATGTGATAGCAATGTGATCATATAGAAAATGACACCAATGAGTTATTATCAGTGATCATGGGAAAAAATGTCTCATAAATTGTATTAGAACTAAATTCTAATAGATACATGATAGCAACATGAGAAAATAATTCACAAGTTAACCATGTCACTAATTATCCACATGTGTGTGTGAAAACCATATTATGAAATTATTTCCACTTTCTATCCAGTAAATATAGGTTATTTTAAATGATTTTGTCAATCAAACCTTCCCTACATCCTTTGTAATAAAATTTCCTGAACCACTCAATTAAGCGTTCCTATAAGTCAAAACATAAGCTCATGACCTAGATATACCCATATGTTATACATTTAATCACTCCATTTATTATTTTTATTATTTTTTGAAAAGTTTCACTTGGAACAAATCTCACACTCTTTACTCAACCCTTTTTTGATCTCCTTATAAAACTAATTGTAATAGTTATAATAAGATAAAAGGTCTAGGAATGATGGTTTTTGACCATCAAAAGACAAAAATCCTATTTTTTTTTCATTTTTTATATTTTTTGAGGGTGTACAATAGTTGTATAATAGGTTCACATGCATAGGTCAATCTAGTACAATAATGAAAAAGAATAGATAAAGAACAAATATATGGAAAAACCATTTTATAAATAATATTAATATTATACTAACATATATTTACCTTCTATTGAGTAAAAAAATTACACTTCATGAATGGGTGAAAATATTTGTGGAGATATTAAGTAACACATATTTCTCATAAACTAATCACAAAAGAGGTACCATTATTCTCAAAGTTTACAAAGTGATACCACTATTTATATCATCAAAAAAAACCAAAATTTGAGAAAAAGTAACACCTCAATGTTAAATTCATTCTAAAACAAACATTCCATCATTGGAACAATTTTTGTTTTGTTTTTTTGAAAATGTTAAAATAATATGAGATGGGGAAATTCCTCATGAATTTTCAATAACTTCCATGAATAATTGGACATCATTTTTAATGATAAAGTGGGCATAAAAAAGTAAAATTTTGGTATAAAAGTTAGGGGAAAACGAGGGGAGGTGGGAGTGAAAATACCATACAGTAATAGAAAAAGGGAAAAGGAAAGAAATATGATGAAAATTCCTAACTAACCCAAGAATATACCAATCCCATCCACTTATAAATTGTGTAATTTCCTCAATATAATAAAATATAATGTGTGAAGGAAGGATATAACATAGTGAGTGTAATTTATAGATTACTTATTGAACATGGAGTTCCTCCATCGGGGAATCCAGAATGGATTCATGAAAGTACTTCAACTGTTTCCCATTAATAATGAAGCTTTTTTTTTGTTTCTTCATTTAGAATCTAAAAACAAAAAATGGGTAAACAATAGTAATGGTGTATAGTCCAAAATAGTAAAAAAGTATTACCTACATGTAGCTTCAACCTTTCATTATAAAGAAGGACCTTATGCCCAATTTGGAATTGACGATGAAGGGTGAAATGGTCATGGGAAGCCTTGGTTCACTCCTTATAAATCTAAGAGTTCTCTTATGAATCTATTCTTATTTCTTCCAGCTCATGAATATGTAAATTCTTTTTAGATCCTACAGTAGAAAAACTATAATTTCATTATTTAATGGCCCAATAGGCTCAATTCTCTATATCAATAGGGTGGTGACAAATATTTTTGAAAACTATCCGATATGGTGACATGCCGCTAAGAGTTTTGAAGCCAGTAGTGTAACCCCATAACGAATCATCAAGTCTAAGACTCCAATATTTTCTATTTGGTTGAACTTTTTTTTTCAAGATTTTGTTTTACCTCTCTATTCGACACCTCGGTCTAACCATTGGTCTGTGGGTGATATACATTAGTCACTCGATGCCCAATTCCATACCTATAGCAAAATGATTACATTGATTGGTTGTATAAATGAGAACCCCAGTCATTGATGATGAACCTATATAATCCAAAACTACAAAAAAGTTGGGTTCTAAAAATTTCCACAACAACCTTAGAATCATTAGTCCTTGTGGCTCGTGCCTCTACCCATTTTAAAACACAATACACTTCTAGAATATTGTAAGGGTTCCCAAATGAATTGAGGAATTTCCCCATAAATTCAATGACCTAAACAGTGATAATTTCATGGAAGAAAAAAATGTTATTATGGAATTTCATTTATTTTAGAGTCATTCCCCATTCTTTGACAATGAGGACAATATTTACCAAAATCATGGGCATCATGAAAAAGTGTTGACCAAAAGAGACCAAAATTGAGGACCTTGTGAGAAGTCCATTAGGGACCAAAGTGGCCCCCACAAGAAAGAGTGTGACAGAGCCTAAGAACAAAATGAAACTCACTATCAAGAACATAACACCTGAGGACTTTATCAGTAAATATGTGGAAAAGTTAGGGGTCACAATTAGAATAAAGGTCTATTTCCATAGTTTTGGATAAATGTGGCCGCTATCGCCATGGTAGTAGGGCTCGACCTATTTCCATAGTTCTGAAAACCATGGAAATAGACCTCGAAATTGGCCACTATGGTGGTTGACCTATGACCACAGTTTAAACTATGGCTATAGCCTTCTTAAACCATGGAAATAGCCTAAAAAAATATCACCGCTGAGTTTCAATCCATGCACCTCCCCTTTGTAAATCAACGTTACTCACCACTACACCTTGAAACACATCATGTATATATATATATATTATGATATATATATTAATATAAACCATGGTAAAATACTCAAAACCGCGGTGGTAAGTCTTCCTGCCAAATTTTTTGCGGTAATTTTTCCCACAGAAGCGTGGGAACCCTATAACTACAGTTTTTGAAAACCGTGGCTATAGGGCTTAGAAAAAAGTAGCCTATATCCATAGTTTTAAAAACAATGGATCTAGGCCATGAAAAAATAGACTATATCTATAGTTTTAAATCCATGGATATAGGCCATAGAACCGTGGATAAATCCACCTATAACTACATTTTTAAAACTGTGGCTATAGGTCCATGGAAATAGACACTTTTTTCTAGATGTGGGTCATACCAAATGTACCAACAAGACTCATTTTAGATGGCCAACTTATTTTTTTTCAAAATCAGCAATAATCCAAGATACTACCAAATAATTTAAAATTTTAGGATACCAAAGAATAAAATGTTACACTCGATACAATTTCTCATAAGAAAATTTTTCATAAATGGTAATACAAACGGATGAGTCAATGTTCGAGGATGGGAGGATACTGCTGATATAGATAGCCACCACATTATATACTCCTTTTTTATCCCTAATTTCTAGATTGAATCCTTAAAGGAGGAGCATCCTGTGAATGAGACATGGTTGGGATTCTAGTTTCTTAAGGAGATACCAGAGGACTACATGGTCTGAGAACACAATGACTTTAGACCCTAAAAGGTATGACCTGAATTTATCTGAGGAAAACACAGTGGAAATAAATTATTTTTTAGTTGTGGTGTGGTTTTATTAGGAAGGGTCCAATGTACATGAGGCAAAGGCTATGACATGTGGATCTTAATCAACCCCTGGTGATATGACTGCCCCAAATACATAGTTAGAGGCATCACACATGAGCTCAAATGGTAAATCCCACCGAGGTGGTTGGATTACCGAGGGTGATATTAAACTCCATTTCAGTTATTAAAAGCATCATCATATTCTTTATCAAATAATTTTTTTTATTTTTGGAGTAAGTGGGAGAGGGGGAGTGCAATCTTACTAAAGCAACAAATTAAAGAATGATAAAATCAAGCATGGACTAAGAAATACCACACATCACACACATTTTTGGGGAAGGGTAGGGAAGAATTGACCTCCACTTTTTATTAATTAACTTGATTACCATCCACAAAAATGAAATGTCCCAAAATTATACCTTGTCACTCCATGAAATATAATTTTATGTAATTTAATACGTTATTATTTTCAATACAGTGATATAGGAATAAAACAAGACTACTCAAACATTCATTAAAAGAGGATCCATAAACAGTGAAATCATCCATGAATACTACCATGAAATTCTCCAAGTAACCTGAAAAAATAAGAACCATGCATCACTGGAAAGTACCCAGAGTATTGCACATACCAAATTGAATCCTCCTATATGAAGATGTACTAAAGGGGAAAGTGAAGGTTGTATTTTTCTAATACTTAGGGTAAATATAGATCCTAAAGTATACATAATACCCATCAAGGAAACAATAACGAGACTTCCCTTCTAGCCTCTCAAGCACCTAATAAATTAACGATAAAGGGAAATGGTCCTTCCTAGTGTTTTGGTTTAGTCAACGATAGTCTATACATACACACAAACTATTATGAACATTAGTAGGAACCAATTCATTGTTTTAATTTTTTCTAACTATTAGACCGGGTTTTTAGGAACAAATTGAACATGAAAGACCCATTGGATACTAGATATGGGGTAAATGATTCTAGCATATAATAATTTTGTTATATCCTTTTTAACAACATCTCAGATGTTTGGGTTCAGTCGATGCTGTGACTACCTCACTAGTTTATCCTCCTAATTTAACAATATATGATGTGTGAAAATTGAAGGGCTAACATTATAAATTTTCACAAGTCTCCATCCAAAAACGTTTTTATACTTCCTAAAAAGTTCATGCAGTCACAGTTCATGCTCAGGAGGGAGTTAACTAGAAATGATGATAAGAAACTTGTTTCTATTCTCAATATAAGAATATTTTAAATCTTGAGGTAATTGTTTTAGTACCTATTTAGGGTGATTTTTTATTGATGAGAGTGTGTGTGAAAGTGAGAGGTCACTCATCTCATATAACTTCTCAATACTATCACCCTTAGATAAGGAATGATATTTTACAAGCTTATTAGTATCATTGGTGGTCATGAGATCCTCCATGTTTAAGAAATTATCAATTAACAAAACAAGAATGACATTTTGAAGTGGAAAATGCACCACCAAAATCCATAGATAATGTAACATTGTGCATATTAATTATCGTTTTGGTAGTTTTCAAGGAAGGTATCCCCAATATAATTGGGCAAGTCAATTCATCCTATCATCTCCATTTAATCACTTAAAAACCTGCAAGAAAAATTAAAATTTTCACCCTCATAAGAACATATTATGACACACCAAAGGGGTGTGTAGTACCACAGTTAGATAATTGAATAACAATTCTTGTGGGATTAAATTACCCAACCTATAATAAAGATTAAATGGAGTGAGGCATCACATTTATAAAATTACCCAAATCAATCATAACATTGGAAAATGAATACCCTCCTATGGTGCATAGAATTGAGAATGTCCCAGGATCATTGCATTTGGATAGAAGTGATGGATCTATCAATGATGAGATGATCCTACCCAAGATCACCTTATCATAACCTTGAAGCCTCCTTCTATGTGTACACATACCCTTTAGAAACTTAGTGTATCTTGGAATTTTCTTCACAACATCATTCAAGGGGATGTTAACCATCTCTTTTTTAAAAGTTTCCAAGATTTCTTTGTTAAGTTCTATTTCATTTTGTTTTCTTGTTTTGGTGTCACTTTGGAGAAATAGAAGAGTAATAATTTGTCTAGGTGACTCATCAAAATACACAATCTTTCCTTAAGAATGGATTATCTTAGGATAAGGTTTTTAAAAATTTAGACTAATTTCAATAGTTGGGATAGTGTTTTCTTCAAGAGGGTATGACTATAATGGAGGGTTCATCTGGATTTTAAGTTGTGTCCTACTCCTAAGGGTGATGGAAATGAAATTTCCTTTATCCCTAGGGTTGAGTTGTGGTTGAGATGATATTTTACCCGACCCATGAATTTGTATTTCCCCCGCTGAGTTGGATAGTTAGACTAATTGGGTTTTTAGTTCTTTTATGGAATCATGGGTGGTTTTTTTAGGAATTAGAGATTTTTTGCAAACAATTTGTTTCATCATGTATTCTAGGCTAGGATTTGGTTTTGGAGGGGGTTGTTGGAAAGACATTTTCTGGGGTTGAGGATTTTTGGGTGATGATGGATGACTACTCTGCCTCGGTTGGTTCCATAGTTGTTGAGGTTGGTTTCAATACCCATCTTTCCTATAATCTTGGTTTTCTTTCCACCATTGGTTAGATGTATAGTAGGTTTCTTTCCTAAAGTCTTGGTTATAGAGGTGACCTGGAAATATTGCCTCACAACTCTCAGAAGTTTCTCTTAGTAGGGGGAATTGGTCAGAATAATTGGTGTTAGACGAACATATACCATAATGGATGGGAGGAGGATTTTGGGATTTCTCTTGGGGAAGAGAAATTTGTCGAATAAGGGTACTTACCTCTTTAAAAATTATGTACAACTTCTTCTCAAACATATAAATTTTCACCTCATAGAAACCTTGAATGGGTACAGTGTACCTCGAACAAAATTTTTATGTATTCTATGCCATGTTAGAAATGAGGGTTCTTACAGAAATTGGGGTATTATCAAATAACACACCACCTACAAAAATAATCAATCATATTTCGATCATTTGGAATTAATCCTTCATAATAATATTGAATTAAAATCTGACCACTTATTTGGTGGTGTGGGAAACGTGAAAAAATACTTTTAAATAGTTCCCATTATTCATGAAGTTTTTCCCTTATAATTATCTTATACCAAATATTTCTTTTATTATTGTCTTAGTGTGAGAGGATGGAAAATATTTTTCAAGAAAAAGGCATTTCATGTTCGCCCATCCTCTAATTGGTGAATTAATATAGTAAAGCCAATATTTTTCAGTATCTTATAATGAAAATGGGAATTATTTAATATTTACTTGTTCTTCCTACACATTAGCAGGTTTTATGTATTAACACACAATGTGAAATTCTTTTAAATTCTTATGTGGTTCTTCTTCAGTGAGTCCATGAAATATTGAAAATAAGTGAATTACACGAAATTTCTGTTCAAAATTAGGTTCCTCACCTTGCATTTGAATATAAACATCAGGTAAGTTTTGTTATTTTAGTTTTATATTATTTTCATCCATGTTATACAATTTAATTTTAGTTTTAATGTGTGTTCCAAAAGAAGAAGAATGACCGAGAAGAGTTTCAATTTTGTGTGTGTCCTCCTTCAAAGGGTTCTCTTATGTGTCTCAGTGTCATTGACATAGGATCCTATCTGGATCAAGTTTGAGATGTGGTAAATCTCCCAGAGTAGAAATAATCATGAATAGAACCTACACAAGAAATAAATCATAACACAAAAAGACAGGTAAAGTTATAAGATAAAACAATTAAACATTAACAAAATTTACAAAAATATTATAAAAAATACAAACTAAAATCCAAAGAACATCCTAGTAACGATGCTAAAATTTATACGCATTATCATGAGACGTAAAATTTATTATTATTTAAGGATTATTTTTATTGTCTAGGGAAGAACCTAGGTCATCTATCAAAGATCATTTATAGGTTTATAGTGTGTATTTCTAATAAGAAGTACTAAAAGGGGGAGAGGGTTTGAAAAATATTTTAAAGAAAATAAATAAATTTAATGATTTTAATAGTTGATAAGCCTAGTGGATTTTAAAAATCATGAGATATCGGTGTTGTACATCTCGAACCTCTCGTTGTTTGATTTTCATGATCACAATCACTTTCATTTTTATCTAACATTGTGTTTTAAGTGTTTGTGTTGATAGGCATTTGATTGCCAAGAAGTTGACCAAGGAAGAGGCAGAAATGGACTGAAATTCAGTCCACCGGCCGACCGGTGGCTTCACCACCGGCCAGCCGGTGGCACCCAGACTCAAGGGGTAGCTACTGCCTCCCCACCGGTCGACCGGTGGCTCTGCCACCGGTCGACCTGTGGCATCCAGCCCAAAAAGTACAATCTACTCTCTTGCCACCGGCCAGCCGGTGGCTCCTCCACCGGTCGACCGGTGGCACCCAGATGAATAGTGAGACCTACTGTCTCACCACCGGCCATCCGGTGGCTCCTCCACCGGTCGACCGGTGGAGCCTGGACCAGAATTCTCTCCACATTCCAAGGCACCGGCCAGCCGGTGGCCCTGCACCGGCCAGCCGGTGGCCCAGTCAAACTAGCCGTTGGAGCTTTGACCAGGCTGCTCCACTTGCCTCCCAACGGCTCCGAAGACCTCTCCAACGGCTCCGAAGCCTCCCCAAGGGTTCCTAGCCTATAAATAAAGGCCAAGGAAGCCCCGGACACCTACCGGATCAAATACAAGCCACCGGACACATTTTTACATCTTTGGCGAAGCTCCGACGGATTGTTCCAAGGGAACCCAAAGTGCTCCAACAACTTCCACATCCAAGAGCACCTCCATAGAAGCTTGGAAGCGGCCCTCAAACATCATCAATCAATCAAAGGCGCCCAAGGCTTCTCCATTACGGGTTTTATTGTTTATCTCTTTTTGAGCTTTAAAATTGGGTTTGTGCCTACAAACCCCAACTCTTTTCTCATCTCCCCTTCTTTGGGTTCTCACACCACCACTAAGGTGTGAAGAGGTTTTCTCAAGCTTTTCCTTTAAAAGGCTTGTGTCTCGGTGAGCTAGTCTTCACCCGTAAAAAGACTAGTGGGTTCTTGCTAAACCATTAAAAGCAAGTGGGTTCTTGCTAAACCAATAAAAGCAAGCTGTAATAGGTCCTAGTGCTACCTTAAAGCCTAGTGGGTTTCTTGCTAAAACCATTGAAAAGCAAGCGGTAGAATCTCTCAACGGTTGAGTTGGGAGCGGAGACGTAGGCCGGGTTTTGGCCGAACTCCGTTAACAATTTTGTGTGTCTTGCCTTCTTTATTTCCGCTGCATCTTAACTTTGATTTTTAAATTGTTAATCATTTTTTAAAAAGGAAATTCACCCCCCCTCTTGCCATCATTCCCTCCTTGGGTTCTTGCTAAACCATTAAAAGCAAGTGGGTTCTTGCTAAACCAATAAAAGCAAGCTGTAATAGGTCCTAGTGCTACCTTAAAGCCTAGTGGGTTTCTTGCTAAAACCATTGAAAAGCAAGCGGTAGAATCTCTCAATGGTTGAGTTGGGAGCGGAGACGTAGGCCGGGTTTTGGCCGAACTCCGTTAACAATTTTGTGTGTCTTGCCTTCTTTATTTCCGCTGCATCTTAACTTTGATTTTTAAATTGTTAATCATTTTTTAAAAAGGCAATTCACCCCCCCTCTTGCCATCATTCCCTCCTTGGGGTGTTCTTCCGACCCAACAATCGGTGCCTTTATAATTTCACTACACATATTTCAAGTTCATTTATCTTATAGATTCATTCAGGTTTTGAGTAATTCTTTGGTTGAAATTAATTGGAATCCTGATTAATTCCAAAGCTTTTATTTCAATTCTTGAAGAACCAAACCATGAAATAAAAATAGTATTATCAAGTTAGATAACTTATTCATGGAATAAGATCTTACAAAGAATATTTAAATCTCAATAAATTGGGTGAGAAAAGGATTCTTGTGTTGTCCAATCAGATGAACACAAGTCTCACACTAAAAACCTCACACCGATCGGATAGAAATTAAAAGCATAACATTCACATTCATCAAAAAAAAAAACATTTAAATATTAAATAATGTTAGATAAATGGAATGAAATGTTTAAACACCAAAATTACTCACATTTCAGGTAAATTATTCTTAGAGATTCATTCATGTTTGGAGTAATTATTTGGTTGAAATTAATTGGAATCCTGATTAATTTATAAACTTTTATTTCAATACTTGAATAACCAAACCTTGACATAACAATCATATTTTCAAGTTACAGAAATTATACATGAAATAAGATCTTAAAAATTATATTGAAATCTCAATAAAGTGGGTGAAAAAATGATTCTTGTGTTGTCCAATTGTAAGAACAGAAGTCATGCACTCAAAACTTCACACCAATCAGTAAGAAATTTTGAGCATAACATTCACATGCATCAAAAAAAGCATTGAAATATTAAATCATTTAAGATAAATGGAATTAAATGTTAAAACAACCAAATTAATCAAAAACATTAGCTAATAAAAGTATCATAACTCCCTTTACATGTGTGTAGCTCCCTCAAAATGAACGCCCACCATTTAGCCTAACATTGAGAGGATGAGGAAAGTCAGGTAGATCTCATTGTTAATATTTGATCCCCATATGGGTATAGAGGACTACAAAACTTATTATATTAATAGAGGAGACCTCTATTACTCAAAATTTTTAGTAATTTACTCCTTATTCAAACTTGGAAATGGGTTTCCCAAGATGCCAATTTATAGGAAATGTGGAAGGTGGTTTTGGGAAGCCTGGTTTCAAGAAACCAATTAGTCCATGGTTTTCAATGGATAAAAAGTATTATATCGCTTTCTAAAAAACTAAAAACTCATATCACCTCATATTTAATATCTTTACTTAAATTTTTGATCCATTTGGATAATCACACCTGGAGATATAGACTAAATACATAATCTAATTTTTGATTTCATGCATATTTGATCCCCTGGAAAAATTAGTTTGAATGGTCCACTTAATAGATGAATGGGAATTGGATGTATTCATATGCAATGTATAAAATTGAGTTTTAGACTAACCCAAAAATTATCTACCCATTTGGATTTACTATTTAGTATAATTGTGCTGTTGAGTACATTAGTGTGCATGGGTCCTACACAGTTTGACCCATTTTTCTTGAACTTTATCATGGGCCCTCCAAATCAACTCCACCTAAAATGTAATTATCAAAAAAGCAACATTGAAATTTTTAACAGTGATAAAAACAAAATAATTGAATAAAAAATGAATTGAATTTTTTTAAATGTGGAATGTAAAATAAAAAATTAGTTTAACATAGTGGTGTAAGGGTGAAAATGAATAGTGAATCATGGTACGATCACAACCCCACACCAAAACATTTTCACTTATAGGAAAAGTCAAATTTCTAAAAATTATGAATGGAGATATTCCAAACTTCATGAATATTTTAAATTAAAATAAAATTAAAAATGTGATAGCAATGTGATCAAATCAAATATCACACCGAGGAGTTATTCTCAGTGATTAGGGGAAAGATATCTCATAAATTATATCAGAACTAAATTCTAAGAGATGAATGATACTAATATGATAAAATAATTCACAAGTTAACCATGTCACTAATTCTCCATGTGTGTGTAAAAACCATTCCATGCAATTCTTTTCACTTTCTATCTAGTAAATATATGTTATTTTAAAATTTCTATACTTAAATGATTCTGTCCACTGAACCTACCCTACATCCTTTGAAATTAAATTTCATGAACTACTCAATTAGGTATTCCTGGAAGTAAAAACTTAATATCCCAACCAATATATTCCCATATGTTTTATATTTCATCACTTCCCTCATTTATTAATATTATTATTGTTTTTTTAAAAAATTTGCACTGGAAAAAAATCTCACACTCTGCTTTTAACCCTTGTTTGATCTCCTCATGACACAAATTATAATAGTTATAACAATATCAAAGGACTAGGAATGGTGGTTTTTTACCTTAACATGACAAAACCCCTATTTTTTTAGTTTCTTATATATTTTTTTGCGGGCGTACAATAGTTAGATAATTGCTACACATACATAAGTCAACTTGGTACAGTAATGAAAAAGATCATATAAGGAATGAACATATGGAAAAACCATTTTGTAAAGTAGATAAATATTAACCCAACATATATTTACCTTATATTTAGTAAAAAACACACACTCATAGTTGGGTGAAAATATTTGTGAAGATATTAAGTGACACAATTTTCTAAGAATCTACTCAAAAAATAGGTACCATTCTTCTCAAAGTTTTCAAAGTGATACAACCATTTATATCATAAAAAAACCAAAATTCAAGAAAAAGTCAAACCTAAATGTTAAATTCAATCTAAGACACACATTCCATCATTGAAACTATTTTTTTAAATGTTAAAACAACAGGAAATAGGTAATTCCTCATGCATTTTAAATAATTTCCATGATTAAGAGCATCATTTTTCATGATAAAGTGGAAATAAAAAATTAAGATTTAGGAACAAAAGTGAGGGGGAAATGAGGGGGAAGTGAAAATACTATACAATAAGAGAAAAATAGAAAAAGAAATGAATATGATGAAAATTTCTAACCACCCTAGGAATATACCCATCCCCCATACCTAAAGTGTGTAGTGTACTCACAATAATAAAAGATAATGTGGGAAGGAATCATAAAACCAATTTAGTGTCATTAATAGATTTATTCTTGTACATAGATTTCCTCTATCGAGGAATCTTAAATGACTTCATGAAAGTGCTTCTACCACTGCTCATTGACAGTGATTGTTTTCTTCGTTTCTTTATTTTGAATCTAAACAACACCAAATGGATAAACATTAGTAACAATATATGGTCCAAACTAGAGAGAAAAAAGCTTACCTATATGCAAATTCAGAATTTAATTTTAAATGAGAACATTTTTTCTAATGTGGAATTGATGATAAAGGATGAGACTACCATGGGAAGCCTTGGTTCACTCTTTATAAACATGGGAGTTCTCACATGAATATCTTATCATTTCCTCTAGCTCCTGAATCTATAAAATCCTTTGATAAATAGAACCATAAAGATTATAATTATATTTTTTAATGTGTCAATAGGCTTGGTGCTCTATCTTAATAGAGAGGTGAAAACTCTTTCAAAAAAATAGCTGATATGGTGACATGCCAATGGGAGTTTTAAAGGTAGTACAATAAGCCCATAATGAATCATCGAGTAAAAGACTCCAATATTTTCTATTGGGTTGAGCCATTTTTTCAAGATTTTTTTACCTATCTATTCCAAACCTCATCCTGGCCATTTTTCTATGGGTGATAGGCAGTTGAAACTTGATTCCCGACCCTATACCTATGAAAAAGTTATTAGATTGTTCAGTTTTAGAAATGAGAACCCTTTTCACTGATGATGAACCCAGGTAATACAAAACTATAGAAAATTTGGGTTCTCAAAAATTCCACAACTGTCGTAGAGTCATCACTCCTTGTGGCTCGTGCCTCTGCCCATTTTGAATCATATTCCACTTCCAAAAGGATGAAAATTTCCTAAATGAACCGGGGAATGATCTAATAAATCCAATGCCCCCAACATTGAAAATGCCATGGAATAGAAATGGTTGTTGTTAAATTTCATTTATTTTAGAGACATTCCGAATTATTTAAGAGCGAGGACAAGATTTACAGAAATAATGGGCATCTTGAAAAAGTTTTGTCCAAAAGATACCAGAATCAAGGACCTTGCAAGCAGTCTGTTGGGGACCAAAGTGGCCCCCACAAGCATGAGTGTGGAAGAACCTAAGGATGGAATGAAACTTGCAATCAAGATTACAATGCTTGAGTAATTGATCATTAAATATGTTATAAAGGTAGGTTTCATCCCTAATGTATGAGAATGACTCATGTTTAGGCATCCAACTTGGTTTTCATTTACATCAATAGGAATAAAAGATGCTTCCAAATAATTTATAATTTCCAAAAACCAAGGAATATTATCTTTTACTTGGTACAATTTCTCATCAGAAAACATGTCATTTATGGGAATATAAGGGGATGAGTCAATGTTTGAGGATGAAAGGATCCTACTGATAAGTCAGCCACCACATTCTCCGCTCCTTTTTTATCCCTAACTTCTAGAATGAATTCCCAAAGGAGAAGCATCCAACGATTGAGACGTAGTTTGGATTCCAGTTTCTTAAGAAGATATTAGAGGTCTTCATGGTTTGAGAAAACAATTAATTTAGTCCCTCAAAGGTATGAATTGAATTTATCAAAGGAAATCGAAGTGAAAAAAATCCTTTTCATTTGTCGCATAGTTTTCTGGGGCATGGTCCATTGTACGTGAGGCATAGTCTATGAAATGTGGAGCTCGATCAACCCTTTGTGATAAGACTGCCCCAACTACATAGTTAGAGGCTTCACACATGAGATCAAATGGTAAATACCACTAAGGTGGTTGAATTACTGGGGGTGATGTCAGACTCCATTTCAATTTATTAAAATCTTCCTCACATTCTATATCAAAAATAAATTATTTTTCTTTTTGGAGTAAGCAGGAGAGGGGGAGTTTAATATAATTAAAGTCACAAATGAAACAATGATAAAATTAATCATTAAATAATAAATACCACACATACTACACATTTTTGGGGAATGGTAGGGAAGAAATGACATCCAATTTTGATTTATCAACTTGGATACCATCCCCAAAAATGTCATGTTCCAAAACTACACCTTTTTATACCATGAAATGGCATTTATCACAGTTTAATACGAGATTATTTTCAATACAGTGACTTAGGATTGAACCAAGATTACTCAAACACTCATAAAAATTGGATCCATAAACAGTGAAATCATCCCTGAATATTTCCATGAAATTCTCTAGGTAATCCTAAAAAATACTAACCTTGCATCATAAGAAAGTACATAGAGCATTGCACAGACCAAATGGAATCCTCCTATACGAAAATGTGCCAAAGGGGAAAGTGAATTTTGTCTTTTTCAGATGATTGGGGTAAATATGGATATAAAATTATCTAGAATACCCATAAAGGAAATGATATGGGATTTCCCTGGTATCCTCCCAAGAATATGGTCAATGAACTACAATTGGAAATGGTAATTCCTAGCATGTTGGTTTAGTCAATGATACTCTATACGAACACAATAACTATTATGGACACAAGTTGGAACCAATTCATTGTTTTCATTTTTTCTTATTGTTAGACTAGTTTTCTTAGGAACAACTTACAGTGGAGTGACCCATTGGCTATCAGAGATGGGGTAAATGATTCCAGTAGCCAATAATTTTGTTAACTTTTTTTAACAACAGCTAGTAGGTTTGGGTTCAGTTGACATTGTGAAAGCCTCACTGGTTTAGCCTCATCATTTAACAATATATGATGTGTTCAAATTGATGGGATAATACAAGTAATGTTTCCAATTTTCCATCCCAAAACTTTTTTACACCCCCTCACAAGGTTAAGAAGTCACAATTCATGATCAAGAAGTAGTGAACTAGCAATGTTGACTGGAAAAGTTTTTCCACTCTCAAGATAGAAATATTTTAAATCTGTAGGCAGTTATTTTAATTCCAATTTAGGGTAATGTTGGATTTATGGGATTGTGTGTTAAAGTGAGAGGTTAATAATCTCACCTAACTGCTCAATTGTATCATCCTCACAAGAAAATCCTATAACACACTAGAGGGGTGTGTAGTACTCTAGTTAGCTAATTGAACAAAAATTCATGTGGGATTAAATAACCCAACCTGCAATGAAGTGAAAATAGAGTGATACATTACATTTATAGAAGCACCCAATTCAAGAATAGAATCAGAAAATAAATACTCCCCTATGGTTCAATGAATTGAGAATGTCCCAGGATCATTGCATTTGGTAGGAAGTGATGGATAAATCAATGATGATACGTTCCTCCCCAATATTACCTTCTCATCACCTTAAATTTTCCTTCAATGTGTACACATCTACTTCAGAAACATTGAGGATCTTGGAATTTTCTTCACAACATCAATCTAGGTGTAACGTCCCGATTCCGAAAGCCACCCAGAGGTTCCCCATACCCGATTGGTCACATGGATGCAAGAACATTTCCCCAAATGCCAGAGGATGTCGACTAGAAGTGAGGGCTTTGGGTGTGATAGTTGTAAAACTATGCCCTCATTGGCAGAGTACACAGCGGAATAGAAACAAACAACAATAGAGGAAGCAGTAAACAATACATACACAAGTGAAAAATGAAAGACTATATATGATAAATAGCAGGAGCACATATATATATGATGCATGATACATATTTCTAGAAAAGCAGCCAAACAAGTCACAATACTGAAAATACAAATAGTACTAAAACAAGTACAGAAGAAAAGGTAAAAAACTCCTCAGCATCACAAGCCTAAGCATGGTCCCATTCTCTTCATCTCCACAGTAAGTCAAGTACTTGAAGTAGAAGGGCGCTTTCCCTTATCTATACTTGCAACACTATAATCTGTTTGGTCCCAAAAGCATGACCCAAACAGGGTGTGAGAAAAAATCCCAGTAGGAAACCACCATGAGATACATGCCTAACAGTCAAGGAATATATGGAAGGTAAAAACATAGAAGCAATAAACAGGAAAGTACTAAAAAATAAACAATCCACAGTTTCAAGCATCGAATCTACAAACAGGTAAGCAGCTACTCAAGCAAGTAGAACAAACAGGTAACCCTCTGGGTAGTTCTAAAATCTTAACCCATATGGTTAAACCAACAAGTACGAGAAACCCTATGGGAGGCACACTCAGTCTCACCCCTCTGGTTTAGCTAAAGAAATAGACTCTCTAGGGAAGAACTCACCGTCAATTCCCTATATAGTCTCGTATCGTACTAAAGGTGCTCTAGGGAAGAACTCAACGTCTCATTCCCCCTGTGGCCCGCGTCGAGGAACTACAGACACTCTGAGGAAGCACTCAACGTCAATTCCCCATGTGGTCTCGCATCATATTATAAAGACACTCTGGAGAAGCCTTTACTTACATTCTTTTTGTGGTCTACTACACTAGGTTCTCACGACCCTATGTAAGTCAAATAAGCATAGCACACGTATCGGCCAAAGTAACCTAAAGAACTACTTGGCTAGAATTATAAAATATCTTAGCATGGAAGAACAACAGTCACACCATCCTATAATACTAGTCATGGGAAATTAAATAGCCATCAAAAAGGTAAACTAGAACCAACAGTCCAAACAGGAAAGAACATTCATGGAAAACACTCGCAAAGCCTAACAATTAGCCCAAAACACAATAACAAATCCTCTACTCTATCATACAAGCAAATAAGAAAATCAATAGGGCTAAAACGGTAAACATGCACACCCCATTCAAGGGTATTGGTTTAATTCGCACAAAATACTCAAAGTCTTTCTATATAAAAGAAAAAACCACCTACCTTGATGTTAGGAGATCGATATACTTGAACCACGGGGCTTGAATCACCTTAGAACGTCAAAGATCTACAAAAATTTCTAAAACTTTAAACCCACGATAACTTGGAAAAGAGAAAGAATCAAGAAATGAGGTTCCATCAGAAGAGATAACTCACAGATGCGATTCCAACGCAATCGACGGAGTTCGATTCAGAGGACAGATGATCAATCGGGGGTTCGTTGAAAGTTCATGGCTGTTCTGGAGCTCTCGGACGAAAAAGACCTAAAAGGAGATGTTTCTGGAGATTAGACGTGACCCTGATGCATTTAATGAAAAAAATAAAGTATAGGGCGTGTACTTTTGGAGTACACGTCGTGTACTCTCATTTTCTGTACTCCACTTTAGGCGGCCTCCATATCACCCCTCTATGGCCGTGTGTGTGGCCATGACACAACCAGCACACGACCTCCAGCGGCATCACAGTACATGGCGTGTACTTATAAAGTACACAACATGTACTTTAAATTTTTTTATATTTTCCTCTTTTTCCAAAAAATGACCATAAAAGGAAAAACATACCTGAAAAGAAGATCCGTGTTCTTACATTAGGGGATGCTAACCTATTTTTTTGAATGTTTCCAAGATTTATTTATCATGTCCTATTTAATTTTTTTTCTTGTTTGGGTGTCCCATTGGAGAAATTGAAGAGGAATAGTTGGGCTAGGTGACTCATCAATAGACACACTCTTTCTTTTAGAAGGAATTCTCTCAAGATAATGTTTTTCATCATTTGGACTAATTTCAATAGTTGGGATGGTGTTTTCATTAGGAGAGGATGACTATAATGGAGGGATATTCTAGATTTTAGGTTGTGTCCCACTTCTAAGGGTGATAGCACTGATATTTTTCTTATCCTTAGGGTTTTATAGTGGTTGAGAGGGTTGTTTACCCGACCCATGATTATGTATTTCCCCCACTGAGTTGGCTAGTTGGCCTAACTGGGTTTTTAGATCCTGGATGGTATCTTGGGTGGTTTTTTGGGATTGGAGATTATTGGTGGCCATTTTTTTCATCATGTCATATAGGCTAGGATCAGGTTTTGGAGGGGGTTTTTAGAAAGGTCTTTGTTGTGGTTAAGGATTTTTGGGTGGTGGTGGATGACTACCCTACCCTAGTTGGCACCATGGTTGTTGAGGTTGGTTTGAATACCCCCTTTTGTATAATCTTGGTTTTATTTCCACTCAGGTTTGGATGGATAGTAAGGTTATTTCATAAAGGGATGGTTATAGGGGTGTCCTAGAAATATTGCCTCACAACTCTCAGATGTTTCTCTCAGTTATGGGAATTGGTCAGAATAGTGGGTGTCAGAAGAACATATACCACAATGGATGAGAGTATGAAATTGGGATTTCCCATGGGAAAGATCAATTTGTTAAATAAGGGTACATACATATTCAAATTTCATGTCCACCATCTTCTCGAACTCAATACTTTACACCTCATGGGAACCTCAAATTGGTACACTATACCTTGAACCAAATTGTTGTGTATTTTGTGCCATGTTCTCAACTGTGGTTCTTGCAGTAATTTGTGTCTTATCAACTAATGAACCACCTAAAAGATCATAAATTATATTTCAATCAAAATATATTAAACCTTCATAAAAATACTGAATTAAAATTTTATCACTTATTTGGTGGTGTTTGAAACTTGAACAAATACTTTTAAATATTTCCCAGTATTCATGAAGTGTGACCCCTTATGATTGTATTATAACACATACTTATTTTATTATTATTTCAGTGTGAGTGGCTGTAAATATTTTTCTTGAAAAATGCGTTTTATGTCCTCCCATCCTCTAATTGGTGAATTAACATTGTATATCCTATCTTTTTCAGCATATTCATATGAAAAAGGGAATTCCCTAAGCTTTACTTGTTCTCCATCCACATTAACACGTTTTAAGATTGAAAAAAATATAAAATTATTTTAAATTATTATGTGGGTCTTCTCCAGTGAGTCCATGAAATCTTGGAAATAAATGAATTAGACCAGATTTTAGTTCAAAATTGGGTGCATTACCTTGAAATTGAATATAAGTGGGTTGGATATCAACATAAGATAAGTTTAATTATTTTAGTGTTCTATTATTTTCATAAATTTTATACAAGTTTTGTTCAATTTTAACATGGGTTCTAGAAGAAGAAGAAGAAGGATGAAAAACCGTTTTAGTGTTTTTTGCGTCCTACTTCAAAGGGTTCTCCTATGTGTCTCAGTGTCACTGACGTTGGATCCTCTCCAGTTTGAGTTTGAAAGGTGTTAAATCTCCTAGAGTAGAATGCGTCATGTATATAACGTACACAGGAAATAAATTAGAGCGCAAAAATATTTGTAAAGGTACAAGATAAAAAAATAAAAATTCACAAAATTTACAGAAACCTTATAAAAACACAAACTAAAAATGAAATCACTCCCTAGTAAGGGTGACAAAATTTGAACTTGTTGTCATTAAATATCAAATTTATTATTATTTAAATGTGTTTTTATAGTCTGGGGAAGATCTTAGGTATTCTATCAAGGAGTGTGGATAGGTTTAGAGTGTGTATTTCTTATAATAAGTACTAAAAAGGGGTAGTTTTGAAATTTATTTATGAAAATAACTAAATTAAAAGAGTTTAATTGTTGAGAAATGAAGTGGATTTTTAAAAGTATGAGATAAATATATCGTTGTGATTTCACTACACACTTTTCGAGATCATTGTTCTAAGAGATTCATTCCAGTTTGGAGTAATTCTTTGGAATAAATTAATTGGAATCCCGATTAATTCCTAAGATTTTATTTCAATTTATGAATAACCATACCTTGACATAACAATCATATTTTTAAGGTAAAAACTTATGAATAGAATACGATATTCCAAATTAGAATAAAATATCAATAATGTGGGTAAGAAAATGATTCTTGTGTTGTGATAAGTGCATTTCATGCATATTTTTTAAGGTGTTTTAATAAATGAATTTTCACACTTAAATAATAAATCTTTCCAATTTTGGAGTGATTTGAGTTGTTTTTTATTTTAAGAAAGGATTCAATGAATATTTTGAAAATGAAAAAATGGGATGAATTTTCAAGCTCACTAGATTTTCAAATTCAAAGTAGAGATGGAAATTCTAGAGTAGATAAACTACATGACATGTACTTCACTTACATGTAATGACTTTATCGGAGAAGCATGCCGCCGCCAGAACAAACCATGACGAGAAAACATGCTTTGAATGACTAGTACAAATCGTGTAACCTAAGTACACGACATGAATCTTTCCAACACAAATTTCAAAGAATCTTTTGGCAAGATCTATGATAATTGAAGACCGATCAAGTACACATCATGATCTCCCATATACAATGTGATGACGGTAAAAATTCAAATTAATGAACGTGATACGTGGAAGACTCACACAGACATGGAGGCAATGCGGACCGAGGGTACATGATGAGTAACTTTAGTACATGTTTGATAGAGGTTGGGCAGATTCCATCCATCGCTTATAAATAGAGCCCCTGGCTGCATGATATAAAGGATCTACCAGTCAAAGCACCACCTAGGGATGTCTGTGGAGAGACGCACCCCCTGATCAACCACTTTCTATAGGATTTTTATTTTATTTATTTTTCCACACTTACTCGTGGTTAGAATGAGTATGTTATTTCTTTCTACAAACTGTAAATAGTTTATGTTCTTGTTATTTAATTAATAATTTTCTCCAACTTTATCTTTGTAGGGTTGACCTCAAACTTGCATATCCTTTACTATCCAGTATTTTAGTGATATATTTTTTTCTTGTTTTTAAATTTTTAAATCCAGTAAACCAGTAGGAATTAATGATTCCCATAGGGCTATCATGTTGTCCAATTAGAGCAACACTTGTCACGCACTCAAAACCCCACACCGATCGACTAGAAATTAAGAGAATAACATTCACATGCATCAAAAAAATCATTCAAATATAAAATCATGTAATATAAATGGAATAAAATGTAAAAACACCCAAATTAATCCAAAATAGTAGCTAATAATTTCATTGGATATCCCCTGACATGTGTGTAGCTCCCTCACAATTAATTCCCACTATATAGCCCAACATCGAGTTGAGGAGGAAAGTCGAGTGGGTTTCCTTCTTTATATTTGATAACCTTATGAGGATATGGGCTTATAGAAATTCATGTATGAATATAGGAATCCTCTATAACTCCAAATTTGCAGAACATCACTCCTCAGTTGAACTTGAAAATGGGGTTCCCAAGATGTTGATTTATAAGAAATGTAGAAGGTTGGTTTGGGAACCCTAATTTTGATAAACAACTTGCCCCATGGTCTTCTATGGAAATAATGTATTATATAACATTTTAAAAAACTAAAACATTTTATCACAACATCTTAAATATATTCAACAAAAATTTGGCACCATTTGGACAATCACAGCCTGAGATATGAACTAAATACAGAAACCACTTTTTTACGTGGAGCAGATTCGATCCCCTAGATAGTTCAGTTCATATGGGACCCTTAATAGATGAATGATGATTGTCTATATTCATATTAAATGTATACAATTTAATTTTTTACTATCCTATAAAATATCATCCCATTTGGATGAACGATGTAGTAGCAATGTGTGTTTGAGTCTACTGGTGTGCTTGGGTCCTACGTAGTTTGACCCATTTTTCTTGAACTTCATCATGGTTCCTTCAAAACACCTCCACCTAAAATGTAATTTTCAAAACAAGTAACATTTCCCTTTTTAATAGTGATGAAAAAAATAATTGAATCAAACTTGAATTGAAATTTGTTATTAAATGTGGAATTTAAAATACAAAATCATTTCAACATAGAAATGCATGGGTGAAAATGAATAGTGAATCAGGGTGCGATCACACCCCCACACCTAAACATTTTCACTCATGGTAGAAGTCACAAATTCAAAAATTATGCATGGAGATATTCCCAACTTATTGAATATTTAACATTAAAAGAAAATTAAAGATGTGATAGCAATGTGATGAATGTAAAAATTACACCAAGGAGTTATTCTCAGTGATCATGGAAAAAGATGTATCATAAATTGTATTAGAAGTAAATTCTAAGAGATGGATGATACCAGTAAGATAAAATAATTCATAAGTTAACCATGTCACTAATTCTCCATGTGTGTGTGTGAAAACCATTCTATTCAATTCTTTCTGCTTTCTATCCAGTAAATATAGGTTATTTTAAAATTTATATGCTTAAATTATTCTGTCCACCTAATTTTCCCTACATCCTTTACAATGAAATTTGAAGACCCACTCTATTAAGCATTCCTAGAAGTCAAAACAGAAACTCTTGACCTAGATATCTCCATATGTTGTATATTTAATCACCCCCTTCATTTATTAATATTATTATTATTGTTTTTTGAAAATTTTAACGTGGAATAAACCTCAAAATCTTCTCTCAACCGTTGCTCAATCTCCTCATGTCACTAATTGTTATAGTTACAACAAGATAAAAGGTCTAGGAAAGATGGTTTTTTACTTACCCAAGACACGACCCCTATTTTTTTGTGTTTTTTTATATTTTTTGATTTATATATATATTTTTTTGAGGGTTTACAATATTCAGAGAATAGGTACACAGTCATAATTCAATCCGATATCGTAATAAAAAATATTGTATAAGGAACGAATGTAAGGAAAAACTATTTTTAAAAGTAGATGAATATTAACCAAACATATATACACCTTCTATTTAGTAAATAAATTACACTTCAAGGTTGGGTGTAAAGATTTGTAGAGATATTAGGTGACACAATTTTCCCACAAACTACCCACATAATAGGTACCATTATTCTCAAAGTTTTCAAAGTGATAAAACCATTTGTATCATAAAAAAAAACCAAAATTCAAGAAAAAGTCACACCTGAATTTAAAATTCATGATAAAACACAAATTCCATCATTGAAATTTTTTTTGTTTTGTTTTTTTGAAAATGTTAAAACAAAATGAAATAGGAAAATTTCTCAAGCATTTTCAATAACATCCATGATTAAGAGAGAATAATTTTTTATGATATAGTGGGAATAAAATATTAACATTTCGACATAAAAGTGAGGTGGGAAATGATGGTGGGGGAGTGAAAATACTATATAGTAAGAGAAAAAGAGAAATAGGAAGAAAGATGATGAAAATTCCTAAATAACCCAGGAATATACCCAACACCCCCACGCCTAAAGTGTGTAGTATACTTACTATAATAAAAGAGAATGTGGGAAGGAATGATAAAACATGTTGAGTGTCATTCATATATTTCTTCTCGAATATAGTGTTACTCCATCGGGGACTCCAAAATGGATTCATGAAAGTGCTTCAACTGCTTCCCATTAATATTGAAGGGTTTCTTTGTTTCATCATTTTGAACCTAAACAAAACCAAATCAATAAACATTTGTAATAGTGTATGGTCTAAACCTGTGGGAACGAAGATTACCTGGATGTAACTTCAGCCTTGAATTGTATAAGAGTACCTTCTACCCAATGTGGAATTGATAATTAAGGATGATATAGTCAAGGTAAGCCTTGTTTCACTCTTTATAAATCTGGGAGTTCTCATATGAATTTATTATCATTTCCTCTAGCTCCTAAATCTGTGGCTTTATTCGATAACCTACACCGGAATGACTATAATTGCATTGTTTAATGACCCAATATCCCTAGTTCTCTATCTCGAAAGGGAGGTGACAACTCTTTCAAAAAACTAGATAATATGGTGACATGCCAATGAAAGTTTTTAAGGTAGTATAGTAAGCCCATAATGAATCATCGAGTCTAAGACTCCAATATTTTCTATTGGGTTGAACCCTTTTTTCAATAATTTGTTTTACCTATCTAATTGACACCTTGGCCTAACCATTTGTCTATGAGTTATATATAGTATACACTCAATGCCCAACCCCATACCTATAAAAAAGTGATTGCATTGTTTGGTTGCAGAAATAAAAACTATGGTCACTAACGATGAACCTAGGTAATCCAAACCTACATAAAATTTGGGTTCTCAAAAAATCCAAAACTGCCTTAGAATCATTAGTCCTCATGGATCATGCCTCTACCCATTTTGAAACATAATCCAATGCTAGTATAATGTAAATGTTCCCAAATGAATTGGGGAATGGTCCCATAATGTCAATTCCCCAAAAATAAAAAATGTCATGGAAGGAAAAGGGTTTTTGGGGAAATTTGTTTCATTTAGAGACATTCCCTATTCTTTGATAGTGAAGAAAATATTTAAAAAAAACATGGGCATCCCAAAAAAGTGTTAGAAAAAAGTGACCATAATCAAAGACCTTGCAAGAAATACATTGGGAATCAAAGTGTCCCCCATAAGAAAGAATATGGCAGAACCAAAGGATGTACTGAAACTTTCTATCAGGAACGCACTGCTTGAGGACTTGATCATTACATGCATGATAAAGGTAGGGTTCATCCCAAATGTACCAGCAAGACTCGTGTTTTAGGTGGCCAAATTGGTTTTTGTTTAAATTATCAGGAATGAAAGATTCTAGCAAATAATTTACAGTTTCAAGATACCAAGGAATATCATCTTACACTCGGTATAATTTCTCATCAGGAAACATGTCATTTTGGGGAATATAATAGGATGAGTCAATATTTGAGGATGAAAGGATCCTACTGATAAGTCATCCACCACATTCTACAATCCTTTTTTTATCCCTAATTTCTAGTTTGAATTCTTAATGGAGGAGCATCCAACGATTGAGACATGGTTTGGCTTCTAGTTTCTTAAGAAGATATCAGAGGGCTACATGGTTTGATAACACAATGAATTTGGTCCCTAAATGGTACGAACTTAATTAATCCAAGGAAAACACAATGGGAATAAATTATTTTTCATTTTTAACACAGTTTCCTTGGGTACAGTCCATTGTACGCGAGGCATAGGCTATGAATTGTGGATCTCGATCAACCCTTTGGGATAAGACTTCACCAACTGCATAGTTAGAGTCATTACACATGAACTCAAATGGTAAATCCCACTAAGGTGTTTGGATTATTGGGTGTGTTGTCAGACTCCATTTCAATTTATTAAAATCAACCTCAAATTCTATATCCAAAACATTTTTTTTTTATTTTTGGAGTAAGTGGGATATGTGGAGTTCAATATCATTAAAATCACGAATTTAACAACAATAAAATTCAGAATGAACCAATAAAGACCACCCATATTGCACATTTTTTGGGAATGGTTGGGTAGAAATGACATCCACTTTTTATTAATAAACATAGATACCATACCCTGAAATTTTATGTTCCAAAACTATACCTTCTCTTAATGTGAAATGACATTTCTAAAAATTCAATATGATATTATTTTCAATATAGTGACTTAGTAATGAAATAATAATACTCAAACATTCATAAAAATAGGATCCATAAATAGTGAAATCATTCATAAATATTTCCATGAAATTTTTTAGGTAATATGAATAAATAATAACCATGCATCGCTAGAAAGTATCCAGAGCATTGAACAGACCAAATAGAATCATCCTATATGAAAATGTTCCAAAGGGTCAAGTGAAGGTTGTCTTTTACTAATGATTAGTAGAAATATGGATATGAAAGTATCTATAATACCTATAAAGGAAACAAAAATGGGACATCCTTGCTAGACTCTCAAGTATTTGGTCAATGAACTATAATGGGAAGTGGTCATTCCTAATGTGTTGGTGTAGTTTGGGATAGTCTATACAGACACACTAACTATTTTGGACACAAGTTGGAACCAATTCATTGTTTTTATTTTTTTCTGATTGTTAGAATATTTGTTTCAGAAAACTTGTAGTGTACTGATCCATTGGCTGTTATATATGGGGTAAATGATTCCAACAACAAATAATTTATTACCTCTTTTTTTAACAACATCTAGTATGTTTGGGTTCAGTCGATTTTGTGACTTCCTCATTGGTTTAAATTCATCATTTAAAAATATATGATGTGTTAAAATTTATGGGATAATATAATAAATGTTTGTAATTTTCCAACCTAAATATTTTTTATACTCCCTTAAAAGTTCAAGCGGTCACAATTTATGTTCAGGAATGAGTGAACTAGCAATGATGAATAGAAATATTTTTACATTCTCAAGATTAGAATATTTTAAATCTTTAGCAAATTATTTTCATTCCAAATCAGGGGAATTTTGGATTGATGGGAGTGTGTGTGAAATTGAGAGGTTAATAATCTCACCTAACCACTCAATGGTATCATCCATAGATGAGAAATGAGATTTTACAATCTTAGTAGTATCATCGATGGTCATATGATCTTCTATGTTCATGAAATTATCAATTAGAAAATATGCAATACATTTTTCTAGAATAGTACAACATTATATGCATGATTAATTTAATAGAATTTCATCCAATGAAGAAAACTCAGAAAGGGGATCAGGTTAATGAAAATAAGTTTTTTTAGGGGATGGGAATAAATCTATAGAGTTAACTAAGCGAGAAGAATGTTATTATGAGGGGTGCTTCATCGCATCAAGCTTGTTGAAGTGAAAAATATCACAAAAAAATCCTTAGATAATGTACCATAGTTTACCTTAATTATGGGTTTTGAAGATCTCAAGAAAGGTCTACCCAATATAATCAGGTCATTTACATTCATTCAATCATCTTCCATTTTAAGCACATAAAAATATGTAGGAAAAATTAAAAGTTTCACCCTCACAAGAACATATGTTAACACACCAGAGGGGTGTGCAATACTCCAGTTAGATAATTGAATAAAAATTCATGTGGGATTTAATTCCTATACCTCCAATGAAGTGTAAATGGAGTGATAAATCACATTTATAGAAGCACTAAAATCAATCATAGCATTGGAAAATGAATACTCCTCTATGGTGCACAAAATTGATAATAACCTAGGATCGTTGAATTTGGTGGGATGTGACAGATCAATAAATTATGAGACGTTACTCCCCAATCTCACCTTCTCATCAAATTGAATTTTTCTTTAGTGTGTACACATAAAATTTATAAACTTGGAGGATCTTGGAATTTGCTTCACAACATCAATCTAGGGGATGTTAACCTATTTGTTTTTGAAAGTTTCCAAGATTTATTAATCATGTTCTATTTAATTTTTTTATTGTTTGAGTGTTCCATTGGGGAATGGAAGAGGAACAATTGAGCTAGGTTACTCATCAATAGACACACTCTTCCCTTTGGAAGGGCTTCTCTCAGGACAAGGTTTTTCTATATTTGGACTAATTTCAATGATTGGGATGGTGTTTTCCTCAAGAGGGGATGACTATAATGGAGAGATATTCTAGATTTTAAGTTATTTCTTACTACTAATGGTGATGGAATTGATATTTATATTATCTTTTGGGTTGTCTAGTGGTTGAGAGGGTTTTTTACCCGACCCATGACTTTATATTTCCCCAACCTGGTTTCCTAGTTTGCCTAATCGAGGGTTTTAGGTCCTGTATGGTATCTTGGATAGTTTGTTAAAATTGGAGATTATTGGTGTCCATTTTTTACATCATGTATTCTAGTATAGGCTCAGGTTTTTGAGGGGTTTTTTTGGAAACGTCTTTGTTGTGGTTTAGGATTTCTAGGTGGTGGTGGATGACTACTATGCCCTGGTTGGTTCCATGGTTTTTGAGGTTGGTTTGAATACCCACTTTACTATAAGATTTGTTTTCTTTATACCCCGGTTTAAATGTATAGTAAGGTTATTTCCTAAAGGGTTGGTTATAGGGGTGTCTTGGAAATATTTCCTCACAACTCTTAGAAGTTTATCTCAGTTGGAAGAATTGGTCAGAATAGTGGGTGTCAGAAGAACATATACCAGAATGGATGGGAGGATAAAATTAGTATTTCCCTTTGGAAAGAGATTTTTTTAAAGAGGGGTACTTACCTATTCAAATTTTCTTTCCACCTTCTTCTCAAACTCAATAATTTAAACCTCATGGGAACCTCAAATTGGTACACTATAACTTGAACCAAATTGTTTGGTATTCTATGCCACGTTCTCAATTAGGGTTCTTGCATTAATTTGGGTATTATCAACTAACAAACCACCTACTACAACATCAATCTTATTTAAATCAATAGGAATTGCACGATTATAAAAATACTTAATTAAAATTTTATCACTTATTTGGTGGTGTGGGAAACTTGAACAAAGTCTTAAATATTTCCTAGTATTCATGAAGTGTTTCCCATTGAGATTTTATTATACCACATTTTTATTTTCTTATTATTTCAGTGTGTGATGATGGAAATATTTTTCAAGAAAACGGAGTTTCATGTCCTCCCAGCCTCTAATTGGTGAATTAACATAGTATAACCTATCTTTTATAGTGTATTCATATAAAGAAGGTAATTCCCTAAGATTTACTTGTTCTTCATCCCCATTAGCAGGTTTTAAGGTTGAACACACAATGTGAAATTATTTTAAATGCCTATGTTGGTCTTCACTAGTGAGTCCATAAAACCTTGGAAATAAGTGAATTAAATCATATTTCAGTTCAAAATTGGGTTCATTGCCTAGAATTTGAATATAAGTGGGTTGGATATCAACATCAATTGAGGTTACTTATTTTAGTGTTCTACTATTTTCAGCCATTTTATACAAGTTATGTTCAATTTTAATATGGGTTTAAGATTAAGAAGAAGAAGGACCAATAAGTGTTTCCGTGTATTTTGTGTCCTCCTTCAAAGGGTTCTCTTGTGTGTCTCAGTGTCGCTGACATTGGATCCTCTATGGTTCGAGTTTGAAAGGTGGTAAATCTCTCAGAGTATAATTCATAATGTACAAAACCTACACAAGACATAAATCATAGAACAAAAATATAGGTAATGTTATAAGATAAAACAAATAAACATTCAAAAAATTTATGAAAGTATTATAAAAAACACAAACTAAAAACCAAAGCGCTCCCTAGTAACAAGGCCAAAATTTGAACGTGTTGTCATGAAATGTCAATTTTATTATACTTTAAAGGTGATTTTATAATCTAGGGAATATAATAGGTATTCTTTTAAGGAGTTTTGATAGGTTTGGAGTGTGTATTTCTAATAATAAACACTAAAAGAGGGGAGTGAGTGGTGGTTTTTATTTTTTTTATGAAAATAACTTAATTCTAAGAGTTTAATAGTTGAGAAATGAAGTGTATTTTGAAAATCATGAGATAAATGTATCATTGTGATTTCAATACACACATTTCAAGTTCATTGTTCTTAGAGATTCATTCAGGTTTGGAGTTATTATTTGGTAGAAATTAATTAGAATCCTGATTAATTCCTAAGAATTTATTTCAATTATTAAATAACCATACCTTGACATAACAATCATATTTCCTAGGTCGAGAACATATGAATGGAATAAAAGATTCCAAATCAGATTGAAATATAAATAATTTGGGTAAGAAAAGGATTCTTGTGTTGTGATAATTGTATTTCATGCATATATTTTAAGGTGTTTTAATAATGTAATTTTCATACTTAAATAATAAATCTTTCCAATTTTTGAGTTATTTGAGTTTTTTTTTGTATTTTATGGAAGTATTCAAGGAATATTTGAAAAAGGAATAAAATGGGCTGAATTTTGGAGCTCACCAGAATTTCGAAGTCGAAGAGGAGATAGAAATTATAGAGTTGAGAAACTACATGAAATTTACTTCACTTACACATCGTGACATTATCGGAGAAGCAGGCTACCGCCAGAACAAGACATGATGATAAAACATGCTATGAATGACAAGTACACATTGTGTTACCTCAGTACATGAAATTACACTTTTTAGCACAAATTTTAGAAAATATTATAGTGAGATCTGTGACTACTGAAGACCGAGAAAGTACACATCATGATCCCCCATATACAACGTGACGATGATCAAAATTCTATTTAATGAACATGATAAACGAAAGACTCACGCGGACCTGGAGGCAACGTGAACCAGGGGTAAACGACATGTAACTTTAGTAAACATCATGATGGAGGTCGGGAAGATCCCATTTAGCACCTATAAATAGAGCCCTTGGCTACACCATATAAAGGATCTCCCAGTCATAGCACCACCAAGGGATGTCTGCAGAGGGATGCACCACCTGATTCACCACTTTCTATAGGATTTTTATTTAATTTTTTTTCACACCCACTCATGGTTAGAATGAGAAGGGGAATTATTTGTGCTAGAGTGTGCGTGACGAAGGGGGATTGGATATAAAAGTATTTTATATTTTAATACAATTCATGTTAGGATTTCACATTTTATCTTAAATTATATATTTTTAAGGATTTATTCTTGCATGACCATTGTGATCGGGGTTTGGGATTGGGTTTAATTTATTTCTATCTTTGAGAATAACCATTGCCTAAGTAGAATGAATAATTTTTTTAAATATGAGATATAGGGTCTAGAATTCCACCATGACCATTAGGTTTGTCTTGAACCTGTGTTTAAATCAGGTTTTGAGTTAACCATCCTTTTCAATCTGAATTACCTAACCATGGGAAATGGAATATTTTTGATGGAGAGTGTTTTTCATGACCATTGTACTCGTTAGGAACTGATTCAAAAAACTACATAATTTCTATTAATTATTTCATATCTTTTCATCTTAGGAACCTAGAATCATTGATTCCAAACACCAACTTTATATTGTGTTCTCCCACCTTCTAAACAAATCCATTCTTGGTAGTTTAGATTTTTTTTCTAGAAACCATAAATAGTTTAGGTCCTTGTTATTTATTTAATAATTTTCTCTAACCCTATCTTTGGGGGTTTGACCTTTGAATTTTATATTCTATACTACCTAGTATTTTAGTGATCTGTTTGTTACATGTTTTTAATTTTCTAAATTCAATAACCTGGTGGGAATTAATGATGCCTATAGGGCTATCGTGTTGTCCAATCATAAAAACACATTTCACGCACTCAAAACCCCACATTGATCGAATAAAAATTAAGATCATAACATTCACATGCATAAAAAATCATTTAAATATGAAATTAGGTAAGATAAATGGAATGAAATGTTAAAAAACCAAATTAATCCAAAACAGTATCTAATAAAATCATTGTAAGTCCCTTGACATGTGTGTAGCTCCCTCACAATGAATTCCCACCATTTAGCCCAACATCGAGAGGAGGAGGAAAGTCAGGTGGATCTCTTTCTTTATATTTGATAACCCTATGAGTATAGGGGCCTATAGAACATCATCGATGACTATATGAATACTCTATAACTCCAAATTGGTATAACTTCACTCATTATATGAACTTGCAAATGGGGTGTCCAAGATGCTGACTTATAGGAAATATGGAAGGTGGTTTTGGGAAGCCTGATTTTGAGAAACCACATGGCCCATGGTATTTGATGAATATAAAGTATTATCTATCTTTTTAAAAAACTAAAAACTTGTATCCCCACCTCCTAAACATCTTCAACAAAAATTCTGCACTATTTGGATAATCACAGCCTAAGATATGGACTAAATACAGAAACCACTTTTTGACATCGAGCAAATTCGATCCCTTGGATAGTTCAGTTCAGTTGTACCCATTAATAAATTAATAGGGATTGTGTTTCTTCATATTAAATATATCTATTTGAATTTTTGACTATAAATTAAAATATCATCCCATTTGGATGCACAGTTTAGTAGCAGTGTGCGTTTGAGTCCACTAGTGTGCTTGGGTCTTGCGCAGTTTGATCCATTTTTCTTGAACTTCATCATGGGTCCTTCAAATCACCTCCACATAAAATATAATTTTCAAAACAAGTAAAATTTCTATTTATAATAGTGATAAAAAGTTATTTAATAAAACATTAATTGTAATTCATTATTAAATTTTTAATTTAAAATACAAAATCAGTTTAACATAGCGGTGCAAGGGAGAAAATGAATAGTGAGTCACAGTGCGATCACACCCCCACACCTATATATTTTCACTCCTAGGTAATGTCACAATTTTAAAAATGATTCATGGAGATATTCCCAAATTCAAGAATATTTAACATTAAAATAAAATTAAAAATGTGATAGCAATATGATGAAAGTAAAAATCACACGAAAGAGTTATTCTCAGTGATCATGGGAAAAGTTGTATCATAAATTATATTAGAACTAAATTCTAATATATGAATGATACCAATATGAAAAAAATAATTCACAAGTTAAACATGTCACTAATTCTCCACGCATGTGTTTGAAAGCCATTCCATGAAATTCTTTGCACTTTATATCCAGTAAATACAGGTTATTTTAAAATTTATATGTTTAAATGATTTTGTCCACCTAACTTTCCCTGCATCCTATGAAATGAAATTTCAAGACCCACTATATTAATAATTCCTAGAAGTCAAAACATAAACTCCTGACCTAGATATCTCCATATGTTTTACATTGCATCACTCCCTTTATTTATTATTATTATTATAGTTGTTGTAGTTTTTTTGAAAATTTTCACTTGAAAAAAAACCTCAAACGCTTCTATCAAACATTTATTGATCTCCTCATAACACTAATTTTAATAGTTATAACAATATCAAAGGTCTAGTAATGATGATTTTTTACCTGCCCAAGACGCAACCCATTTTTTTGTGTTTTTTTAGTTTTTATATTTTTTTGAAGGTGTACAAAAATTGGATAATAGGTACAAACACGTAGTTCAATCAAGTATGGTAATAAAAAATCTTGGATAAGGAATTAACATAAGAAAAACTATTTTTTAAATATAATGAATATTAACCTAATATATATTCACATTCTGTTGAGTAAAAAAAATAACACTTCAAGGTTGGGTGCAATGATTTGTGGAGATATTATGTGACATAATTTTCCCAAAAACTACTCACACAATAGGTACCATTCTTCTTAGAGTTTTCTAAGTGATATAACAATTTGTATCATAAAAAAACTAAAAATCAAGAAAAAGTCACACCTCAATTTTAAATTCATGCTAAAACATACATTCAATCATTGAAATTGTTTTTGTTTTGTTTTTTTTGAAAATGTTAAAACAACATGAAATAGGGAAATTCCTCATGAATTTTCAATAACTTCCATGATTAAGAGAGAATCATTTTCATGATATAGTGGGAATAAAAGATTATCATTTTGACACAAAAGTGAGGGGGGAGTGAAAATACTATATAGTAAGAGAAAAAGAGAAATAGAAAGAAATATGATGAAAATTCCTAAATAACTTAGGAATATACCCATCCCCCACACCTACAGTGTGTAGTGTACTTACTAATATAAAAGATATTATGGGAAGGAAGGATAAAATCTAGTGAGTGTCATTCATATATTGCTTCTCGAATATAGTGTTACCTCATCAGGGACTCGAAAATGGCTTCACGAAAGTGCTTCAGCTGCTTCCCATTGATAGTGATGGTTTGCTATAGTTCATTATTTTGAACCTAAAAAAAACTAAATATATAAACATTTTTAATAGTGTACGGTCTAAACCAGTGGGAACGAATATTACCTAGATATAATTTTAGCCTTGAATTTTAAAGGTGGACCTTATGCCTAATATGGAATTGATGATGAACAATGATATAGTCATGGTAAGCCTTAGTTCAATCCTTATAAATCTAGGAGTTCTCATATGAATCTATTCTCATTTCCTCCAGCTCATGAATATGTAATATCCTTTTAGAACCTACACTAGAAAGACTATAACTGAATTTTTTAATGGCCCAATAGGCTTTGTGCTCTACCTCAAAAGGAAGGTGACAACTCTTTCTAAAAACTAGATAATATGGTGACATGACAATGATAATTTTTAAGGAAGTATGGTAAGACCATAATGAATCATCGAGTCTAAGACTCCAATATTTTCTATTGGGTTAAAATATTTTCTCAAGAATTTGTTTTACCTATCTATTTAGCACCTTGGCCTGACCATTAGTCTATGATTGATATGCAGTAGACACTCAATTCCTGACCCCATACCTATAAAAAGTGATTGCATTGTTTGGTTTTAGAAATGAGAACCCTAGTCACTGATGATGCACTTAGGTAATCCAAACATACAGAAAATTTGGGTTCTCAAAAATTCCACAACTTCCTTAGAATCATCAGTTCTCATGGCTCGTGCCTCTACCCATTTTGAATCATAATTCACTACTAGCATAATGTAAAGATTCCCAAATGAATTGGGGAATAGTCCCATAATGTTAATGCCCCAAAAATAAAAAATGTCATGGAAGAGAAAGTGTTATTATGACATTTTGTTTCTTTTAGAGACATTCCACATTCCTTGAGAGTGAGGAAAATATTTAAAAAAATCATGGGCATCCCAAAAAAGTGTTAGAAAAAAGAGACCAAAATCGAGGACCTTGCAAGAAATCCATTTGGGACCAAAGTATCCCCCACAATAAAGAGTGTAATAGAACCTAAGGAAGGACTGAAACTCACTATTGTGGACACAACGCTTGAAGAATTGATCTATACAAGTGTGAAAAAGGTAGAGGTCATACCAAATGTATCAACATGACTCATTTTCTAGATGTAGATATTGGTTTTTTTTGAAATCAGTAGGAATGTAAGATGCTACCAAATAATATACAATTTTGGAATATGAGGGAATATCATCATTCACTCGGTAAAATTTCTCATTAGGAAATATTTCATTTATGGGAATATAATGGGATGAGTCAATGTTTGAGGATGGGAGAATACTATTGATATTTTCAGCTACTGCATTCTCTACTCCTTTTTATCCCTAATTTATAGATTATATACTTGAAGGAGGAGCATTAAATGAATGATACATGGTTTAGATTCTAGTTTTTTAAGGAGATATCAGAGGTCTTCAAGGTTTATGAGCACAATGATTTTATAACCTAAAAGGTATGACATAAATTATCCAATAAAAAAACAATAGAAATAAATTATTTTTTAGTTTTAGTGTATTTTTTTTTGGTAGGGTCCAATGTCCGTGAGGCACATGCTATGACATGTGGAGCTCGATTGACCCCTTGTAACATGACTTCCGCAACTGCATAGTTAGTGGCATCACACATGAGCTCAAATGGAAAATCCCACTGAGGAGGTTGGATTACCAGGGGTGTTGTTAGACTCCATTTTAGTTTATTAAAAGTATCCTCTCATTATTTATCGAAAACAAATTATTTATCTTTTTGGAGTAAGTGGGAGAGGGCGGGTGGGGGGGGGGGGTGAAATCTTATTAAATTCACAAATGAAATGATGATAAAATATAGCATGACCTAAGAAAGACTGCATATCCCACAAATCTTTGGGTAATTGTATGGAAGAAATGGCATCCTATTTTGATTTATCGACTAGGATATCATCCCAAGAAATAACATGTCCCAAAACGATACATTTCTGCACTATGAAATGGAATTTATAATAATTTAATAAGAGATTTATTTCAATATAGTGACTTAGGATAGAACCAAGACTTCTAAAAAATTCATCAAAATAGGATCCATAAATAGGGAAATAATCCATGAATACTTCAATGTGATTATCTAGGCCATCTGAAAAAATACTAACCATGCATCACCAGAAAGTACCTAGAGCATTGCATAGACCAAATGGTATTCTCCTATATAAAAATGTACCAAAGAGGAAAGTGAAGGTTGTCTTTTCCTGAACCTAAAGGGAAATATAGATCTCAAATTATCCAGAATAACCATCAAGGAAATAATAATGGGACTTCCCTACTAGCCTCTCAAGCATCTGGTCAATGAACAACAATGGGAAATGGTCTTTCCTAGTGTGTTGGTTTAGTTTGTGATAGTCTATATAGACACTAACAATTATGTACATGAGTTGGAACCAATTCATTATTTTTATTTTTTATTACTGTTAGAATAGTTTTTTTAGGAAAAAATTTTCCTAGACTAACCCATTATCAATCAGATATGGGGTAAATTATTCCCTCATCCAATAATATTGTTACCTCCTTTTAAACAACATCTAATTGGTTTGGGTTTAGTCGATGCTGTGACTACCTCATTGGTTTATCCTCATCATTTAACAATATATGATATGTGAAAATTTTCAGGATAACACCATGAATTTCCATAAGTGTAAATCCCAAACATTGTTAATAATCCTTAAAAATTTTAAGCAGTCATAATTCATGCTTAGGAGGGAGTGAACTAGAAATGATGATAAGAAACTTGTTTCCATTCTCAAGAAAGGAATATTTTAAATCTTGAGGCAATTTTTTTTGTTCCAATTTAAGGGGGTTTTGGAATAATGTAAGTGTGTGTGAAATGTATAGGTCACTAATATCATTTAACTACTCAATGGTATCATCCTCAGATAAGAAATGGGCTTTTACAAGCTTAGAAGAATCATCGATGGTCATGTGATCCTCTTTGTCCAAGAAATTATCAATTAAAAAACATGCATGAAAATTTTCTAGAATAGTACAAAATTATATGGATGATTAATTTCCTATCATTTAAATCAATGAATAAAACTCCAAAATGGGATCAGGGGAATGAAAATAAGTTTTTTTAGTGGAAGGGAGTACATTTATATAGTTAACAGAGAAAAAGGAATATTCTTACAAGGGGTGATTCATGGAATCAAGGATGTTGAAGTGAAAAATACCACCAATAAACTCCATAGATAATCTACCATTATTGAAATTAATTATTATTTTTTAAATTTTCAGTAAATTTATCCCCAATATAATAGGGGAATTTCCATTCATCCTATCATCTTCCACTTTATGCACATAAAAATCAGAAGGAAATAAATATAATTTTCACCCTCACAAGAACATCCACTAACACAGCAGAGGGGTGTGCGGTACTCCAGTTCTCTAATTAGACAAAAATTCCCAAGGTATTCAATTCCCTAAACTTTAATAAATAGTAAATGGAGTGAGGCATCACATTTATAAAATCACCCAAATCATGCATAACATTGGAAAATTAATACTCTTCTAGGGTGCACAAAATCATTAATGTCCCAGGATCATTGAATTTGGTTGGAAGTAATGGATCTATCAATGATGATAGATTAATCCCCAAGATCACTTTATCATTACCTTGAAGTAATCTTCATTGTGTACACATATCCCATAGAAACTTGGTGTATCTTAGAATTTTCTTCCCGACTTCAATCAAGGGGATGTTAACCTGAACGTTTTTGAATGTTTCCAAGTTTTTTTTATCAAGTTATGTTTCTTTTTTTTATTGGTCATGTGGCCCTTTAGGGAAATGGAAGAGGAATGGTTGTGCTGCGTGACTCATCAACTGACACAATCTTTCCTTTGGAAGGGATTCTCTCAGGATAAGGTTTTACAACATTTGGACCAATTGCAACGGCTGGGATGGTGTTTTCTTCAGGAGGGGATGACTCTAATTGAGGGTTCATATATATTTTATGTAGTGTAACACTCCTAAGGGTGATGAAACAAAAATTTCCATTATAACTAGGATTGAATAGTGGTTTAGAGGGTAGTTTATCTAACCCATAACTTGGTATTCCCCCCTCCAAGTTGGCTAGTTGGACTAATTGGGGTTTTTGGTATTGTATGGTATCTTGAGCAGTTTTTTGGAATTAGAGATCATATAATAGGCTCTATTTTTGGAGAGGGTTGCTAGAAACACCTTTTTTATGGTTGAGGATTTATAAGTGGTGGTGGATGACTAATCTGTCCCGGTTAGTTCCATGGTTGTTGAGGTTGGTTTGAATACCCCCTTTCCAATAATCTTGATTTTCTTTCCACCCAGGGTTGGGTGGATAGTAAGGTTATTTCCTAAAGTGTTGGTTATAGGGGCGACTTGTAAGACTACCTCACAACTCTCAGAAGTTTCTCTTAGTTGGGGGCATTGTTTAGAATAATGGGTTTTAGAAGAACATATAACACAATGGATGGGAAAAGGATATTAGTATTTCCCTTAATAAAGAGCAAGTTTTCGAATAAGGTTACTTACCTCTTCAAACTCCGTGTCCACCTTCTTCTCAAACATAGTAATTTTTACCTCATGGACACCTCAAATGGGTACATAGGACCTTGAACCGAATTATCATGTATTATGAACCATGTTCTCAATTAGTATTCTTGCAATAATTTGGGTCTTATCAACTAATTCACCACCTACAACATCATCAATCATAGTTTGATCAATATGAATTAAACCTTCTTAAAAATACCGAATTAAAAACTAATCACTTATTTGGTGGTGTGGGGAACTTTAAAAAAGCCTTTTATATATTTCTTAGTATTCATGAATTATTTTACCTCGTGATTTTATTATACCACATATTTCTTTTATTATTATTGTAGTGTGAGAGGATGAGAATGTTTTTTCAATAAAAAGGCATTTGATGTCCACCCGAACTCTAATTAGTGAATTAATATAGTAAATCCATTATTTTTTTGTATATTTTAATAAAAAGGTAATTCCCTAATATTTACTTGTTATTAATCCACATTTTTAGGTTTTAGGGTTGAGCACACAATCTGAAATTATTTTAAATTATTATTTAGGTATTCTCTAGCGAGTCCATGAAATCTTGGCAATAAGTGAATTAGACCAAATTTTAGTTCAAAATTGGGTGCCTCACCTTGAATTTGAATATAAGTGAGTTGGATATAAATATTAGGTGAGATTAGTTAGTTTATTATTCTTTTATTTTCATCCATTTTATACAGGTTATTTTCAGTTTGAACATGGGTTCCAAAAGAAGAAGAAGGATTGAGAAGAGTTTCAGTTTCTTGTGTATCCTCCTTTAAAGTGTTATCTAGTGTGTCTCAGTGTCAATGATGTAAGATCCTCTTCAATTCAAATTCCAAAGGTGGTAAATATCCTAGAGTAGAAAATTTCATACAAAAAACATACACATTAAATAAATTAGAACACAAAAATATAGGTAAAGGTATAAGATATAAAAAATAAATATTTACAAAATTTACAAAAAACATTTCAAAAGCACGAACTAAAAACCAAAGTGCTCCTCGGAAAAGGAACCATAAATTGAATTTTTTTTCCTGAAACATCAAATTGATTATGATTTAAAGATTATTTTATAGTCTAGGGAAGAACCTAGGTTATCTCTCAAAGAGTGTTGATTGGTTTAGAGTGCGTATTTCTAATAATAAGTACTAAAAGATGGGGTTGGTTTTGAAAAGAGTTAAAAGAAAATAAAATAATTTAATGATTTTAATAGTTGATAAACCAAGTGTATTTTAGAAATTATAAGATATAGGTGTCATTTTAATTTTACTACAAACATTTCATGTTCATTGTTCTTAGAGATTCATTCAGTTTTGGAGTAATTCTTTGGTCGAAATTAATTGGAATCCTGATTAATTCCTAAGATTTTATTTCAATTCTTGAAGAACCAAACATTGAAATAAAAATCATATTTTCAAGGTATAAAAATTATTAATGGAATAAAATATTTTAAATAAGATTTAAATATAAATAAAGTGGATACGAAATGGATTATTGTGTTGTCTAATCATAACAAAACAAGTCACGCACTCGAAACCTTACACCAATCGACTAGAAATGAAGAGCATAACATTCAAATGAATCAAAAAAATAATTAAAATATAAAATATTGTATGATACATGGAATGAAATATTAAAGAAACCAAATTAATCCAAAAAATTAGTTAATAAAATCATCAGAACTCCCTTGACAAGAGTGTATCTCCCTCACAATGAACTTCCACTGTTTAGCCCAACATCGAGAGAAGGAAAGTCTGGTGGATATCCTTCTTTATATTTGATTCCACTATGATCATTGGGGCTTATATAACTTCTTAGATTAATAGAGGACACCTTTTTAACTCTAAAGTTTCATAAATTCACTCTTTAGTCAAACTTATAAATGGGGTGCCCAAGATTCCAATTTATAGGAAATATTGAAGTGGTTTTGGGAACCTTGATTTTAAGAAACCACTTAACCCATGGTTTTTGATTGACATAAAATATTATATTACTTTTGAAAAAACTAAAAAGTTTTTGCGCAACTTTCTTTCTATATTCAATGAAAATTTAGCTCCATTTAGACAATCAAATCTGGAGATACAGACTAAATACAAAAACCACTTTTTGACTTCGAGAAGATTCGATCCCCTAGAGAAATCAGTTCGGATGGACCCCTTAATGGACGAATGGGGATCAGGTGTATTCATATGAAATGTATACCATTTAATTTTGGACCATACCACAAAAATAATCCCATTCTGATTCATGGTTTAGTTCCCATGTGCGGTTGAGTATACTGGTGTGTGTGGGTCCTGCGCAGTTTGGCCCATTTTTCTTGAACTTCATCATGGGCCCTCCAAATCACCTCCACCTACAATTTCATTATAAAAACAATTACCATTTCCCTTTTTAAGATCGATAAAAAAAATAATTGAATAAAAAATGAATTTATTTTATTATTAAATATGGAATTTAAAATACAAAATCAGTTTAACTTAGCTATGCAAGTGTGAAAATGAATAGTGAATCATGGTGCGATCATGATTCAGGGATTATGTTATATGAATGGTGAAATAAAAAGGATTTTCCAGTTTATGTTTTTCGCTAAGGATTTAAAATATTATGTTGAATGTTTCTAATGGATGGGAAAAGTGATTTAATCATAAGGTGTTATTTTGACTAAGGAAAGATAACCCATAATATGTTACTTATATTAATATATTGTTGTTTGGATAAAGATATGTGAGATATGAGTAAGTAAATTGGATGGTAATGATTACCTTGGATCTAATTAAAGACTTATTGGTAATTATTTCTTGCAATCATGGATGAAGTTTACAATTTATTGGATTTATGGAATATATCCATTAATCTATGGAATAAGGAAACATGCATGTTTTCCAAATAGATTTATGGTAATTCAGGTTGGTACTATGTTCCAAGAAAATTTACCATATGGGTAGTCATATGTTTGGAATGTGACAACCAAGAGTTTATTTTGATATATGGGGGATCAATGTTAAGATGATTTCATGAATTTCTATCTAAAGTTTTGGATTTTCATATTTCATAAGGGTTATAAGGTTAAACATTCAGTAAAATTTTAGGTTAAACTTCAGAAAGAGTATTTATGTATTGATATTATACTGAAAACTTTGGTTAAAAGGCTATTTATTGATTAACCATATTTCAAGGATTTTTATCATATTTATTTTGGAGATTATATTAGTTTGGATTTAGAAAAAGACATAATATATGTTGGGTAAAAACAAATAAAGTCCAACAAGGCCATTGTTCTTGAACCCATGAATGAAGGAAAATAAGGGTTTCATGCCTACCACTGGCATATGTGATGTCTTGGATCATGTGTTGGTTCGACAACTCTGACGACTGTTCCTAGATCTTGTATTGGTCCGAAAGTTCTAACTTCTGTTCCTGGATCATGTGTTGGTCTGACAGAATAGCTGGACCTAGATCATGTGTTGGTCTGACAACTCTGACTACTATTCTTGGATCATGTGTTGGTCCGATAGTACTAACTTCTATTCCTGGATCATGTGTTGGTCCGACAGAATATTTGGACCTGGATCATGTGTTGGTCCGACAGTTCTATCTTTTGTTCCTGGATTATGTGTTGGTTTCATAGAATAGCTGGTCCTGGATCATGTGTTGGTCCGACAGCTCTTATTATTAAGTGTCTACATCTGATCATCTCTATCTCTATACAAAATTTGTATACCTGTGTGAACTGAGTCAGTAACTTTTGAGTTCACCTCATGATTGAGATGGATTACATGAAACTTAGGTATATGTATGAGCATATAACTAAGTGTGGTTATCTGTTGATTTATTACCTTGTGGTTTATCCTTGTTGGATTTTGTGATACCTTGAGGGTCTCGGGGTCCCTACTGAGTATAGTTATACTCACCCATGCACGGGCTATGCCCGCACCTCGTTGTGTTGGTTGCAGACTGTAGAGACCCAAACTTGACGTACATGGACATTACATTAATTTTACATTACTTTTGTAGAATACTTAATACATAACAAAACTGACATCCAAGGACCGTAATAGTTTAGTGTCTTTGGAAACTTGGAACATAAACTTCTAATCATGGTGAAAGATCTTCAACATCTCCCATAAAGATCTTCCCCTTTTGTTTTTTTACCTAAAACCTTTCTTTATATCCTGGGAAAAAGAAAACACAAAAAGGGTGAGCTCAAATGCTCAGTAAGGGTAAACATTGAGAACATATAAACAATCCATAAGCATTTGAACGTAAAAACATGAACATAATACATAAAAATATTGATCAATGACATGAATCTTGGTAGTACATAAGGAATAGATCATAATGGAAGATCAATAGTGATAAAATAACATGGTAATAAAACATGTAATTGTGGAAAACCATCAAGAACTTGATATGATTTCCATAGTAGTCAAAGTATTGCTTCCAATACAATCATAGTGGACAAAGTCCATTACTGAATCAGGTTTACTTGCCGTTACAACCCTGTATTACTGAACCAGATTTTACTTGCCATTCCAGCCATGTCAATCTCATGAGATATAAATCTTTACCCAATGTGTTGGCGGGAGATATAGGTCCCACCCATCTAATAATGAAATAATTCTTACGTGTGCCACAACATAAACATAAATCATTCATCATAACCCAAATAATAAAATGGGTTTCATAAACATAATCCCATCATAAAATAATCCATATAAAACAAATGGATATCATTACATCATAAGAAAAGTGAAACCATGTAAATCATAGAGATATTATACTTGACACATACACATATGAAATAATTTCATCTTAGATGGAATATGGGTTTGATAAAACACTTAAAATGAATTCCTGAGGAAAATATCCTTTCTTCTTCAAAATCATTTTCTTTTCACAAAATGCCATGAAATTTTAAAAGAAAAGGATTTTGTTGAAAATAGTCATGAAATATTGTAGAGTAAGCTTCATGAAAATATGGTGTTATAAAAACATAAAAATCCATTCATGCCTTATAAGTTAAAAAAAACATTCTCCTCGTACTTTTAACAGAAAAGTAAAAAAGTACCACGTATGGTAAACAAAAGAAATATTCCTTCCATAACACAAAGTAAAAGTCAAAGAGGGGTAAACATGAATTTAAACATACATGGAAGAATATTAAACACTTTATGAAAAACATTTTTATGGTCTTGGATGAAAAATATAACCCTAGTAAATACTTACGTATATGTAATCTCAGATAAAAATGAGATTGAAAAATTATCCCTTACCTTAGGTCCAATTTCTTCTGTAAGTGTCCGAAACTCCTCTTCTTCAACGCGCCTCCTCTTAACCTCCTCTTAACCTCCTATTAGGGAACTAAAGATGGTTTTTGAAGGAGACTAAGACCTCTAGTAGGTTTCTATGGATGTGGAGAAGTGAAATGTGCATGTATTGGCTGAGCTTGAAGGCTTAAATTTGTGTGAAGAGGAGAGGGAGGAGGTGCCATTTTATAAGAGGGGTGGTGGCACCTTAGGAAAAACTTAAAATATTATTTTATAATAAATTCATATTCGGTTTATAATGACTCCAAAGTGACTTATTTTAAGGCTATGGTAAGGATGGGTCAAGATCCTCTCAACCAATAGGTTTTAGACAAGTTTAGGTTACCATTTTAACCTTATCATTTAGATTTAACTCTAAGTTAAATAATTTAACTTTTACCATGTCTTCTTGTATTATTACACTATAAGGTTAATAAACTTACTATAAAATGCCAATAGATCCCAAATTGGTTTATTAATGTCATATATATTATTATATAAGTATTTTGGATGAAAATTAGATTTTTAGGAATATAATATCAATTAATAATATAATATTTTTTTTAAAAACTCTTTTATGTCAATTTTGAAACTATTTGGTATTTTGTTTTTTCTAAATTCATAAAAGAATTATTACTTCGAAAAAAATTAATCTAAAGAATCCTAATATGTTATATTAACCTTGAAAATTAGTTTAATTCATAAAAAGTCTCAAATTATATTTATTTGGGTATTTATAATATCAATTATTTTAATATTTCATTAATTAGGTAATTACTACATCACTATTGTGTCATAAATAAATTAAATTATTTAATGTCTAAAAAGTATAAATAAAATACCGTTATGTAGGAAATATTTTTATCTTTATAATGAATATTTATAGTCAAATTTATCTTATCAATAACTTTATATTAAAAATGTTTTAGTTATTAAACTTTGATTTTAACTATTTTAACTCTTCTTTAAATAAAATAATAATAAATGTCCTAATCTAATCCAAGTGGACCTAAAGGGTAATATTTTATTCCTAAGGTTGTTTTTTTTCTAATTACACTTATCCAATAGGATTCGGACATGTGTTATGGTAATAATAATATCATTTTTACCCTTAATTACCCTATTTACTGTTAAACGTGGTAAATAAAAGTAAAAAGTTACTATTCACAAAAAATTATTTTTATCTTATTGAACCACATTTTACTCCTTGATATTAAACATGTCTCTCAGATTTTCTAAATTCAACTCATAGAAGCGGTAAAATAAAGTTTTATGTAAATTTGTAAATTTCCAAGGAGGTGGGTAAAAGAGAGTGAAAAGTTCAATAAAATTTTTATATATCTAAAATTATTATAAATTGACTCCAATGAATTACATTGAAAATAAAAAGGTATTATGTGTCTATTTTGACCTAAAATAAATTTAAATAAAATAAATAATTATTTAAATAAAAATTTAGTTTTAAACTATAACTCAGTGTTTTTTCACTATTCATCAAAAATTGGAAGTTTTCAGTAAAATACCAAAAATTCACCCTACGCTAATCTCGATATTCCAAATCAAAAAATAAAACTATTTTGAATGATAAAATTTATAAAATTTCAAAAAGTGGGTATTACTATTCATAACGGCATGTTTATATAATATTTTAATAACATATCTTTGTTTTGTGAAACTCGGTATTGCGTACTACACACGATATCGAGGAAGGTCGTGATTGCGTTTAATGCAAGACAAGTCCGGGTTGTGTGTAGTGCAAGATTCCTTTTTTGTTTCATATAATAGAATCCAACCATATTTCATTTATACATTGAATATATATATATATATACACTCAATGTTGCGTAGAATAACTTCTATCAAATGAACTTGAAATTGTGTGTAACACGGTCCAAGAATAGTGTCGCGTATACTACATGCTAATACAATGTTTCGTATAGTGAAAAATAATCTTAGTGTAGCATACAACACAAGACATCAAATAAATTAAAAAAATACTTCTCATAAAATCTTAGGGTGTTACATTCTACCCCCCTTAAAATGAATTTTTCCCTCGAAATTCGTCGGGGTTATAAATGGTTTTCTACTTGAATGTTTCTTTCATAGAAACCCACATCGTAAAAAGGAATACTAAAACATCATTTTAAAAAGGAAATTTAGAAACATAATGGATACCCAAAGCAACTCATCACTGGGTTTCCACATAGTAGAATATAAGAGAAAATATGAATATGGAAGAGAAATCTAACCATCATGTTCTGATAGAGAGTGGTAGAGAACATGGCTATGAAAAATCCAACAATCACAAAGCCATAAATTTGTGATGATCTAAGTTATCATCTGATTCATCGGATATGAGGGTACTAGGACAACGTTTTTGGTTTTCAATATCATTTCCCTAAAGTTGAAAAAATGGAATTAGAAGAAATATGATTTTGGTAAAATATCACTATTAGTCATTCCTTGAACAATTTACACATCATATCTTAAAGAAATGAAGTTGAATTTTTCATTCGTGAAGTTTTAGTAGATCATGCGATATAATGATAGGTCATTCCATCTGTCTCAAACATAAGATCAACAAAAGTTTATACATAAGTCCATCTATGGTGAGATTAATCGTATATGGTTCCAAAAATGGGATTATTCTCCATCTATCATCTTGATTAATAAAATAAAACTAGTTTCTACTAACCAAGGACTTATTGTAGGCCTATGGTAGGTGATAAAGGACGGTCACACTTCAGTTGTGGGTTTGATTCCCACAACCTTATCTGACGCGACGGGTTGTCGCTCGTCCTGTAGGTTGTCCCTTTTTCTAAAACTACATTATTATAACATTCCTACAATAATATCGAAAAAAGTTCTAGCATTAAAAAATAATATCTTATGTCTAACTTAATTCATTCCAATCTTTAGGCTTATCCAAAATACATCTTCCCAAGCTCATAGTATAAAGAAAATGATTACTTGAATGGTCACATAACAAGCATGTGAATACCATCATTTATCTCCCATATATCATAAGATATATCTTGTTGGTCACATTCCAAATATTTGAATACCTTAATCATGTATTCTCTTGGAAAATGAATACCCATTGAACTTTAGTGAAAACATGAATGCTATCAAAATTTAACTCTTTCAATATACCAAAATCACAAAAATTATTTATACTGAAACCATGATGTCATTTTTTCCTTATATCAGTCATGCGCTCCTGAATACTATCAAACATTTCTTTTTCTCCTTATCCCTACATTATACGCATGTCATCCAGTACCATAAAATTATTGAAAACCACAATAGACCAATACATAAATATTCCAATATTCCACGATACTATATACAACTTTATTTTGGAATCCCATTACATAAACACACAATCATTCCACCACATCGTTGTCATATTCAACATTGCCAATAGTGATCACATGCGACTTTCCTTTTCCCTTTTCCTTAAGAGGTTGATCATGTCGATCATCATTAACCCTTGGATTAGGGCATTGATTAGTATAATGCCCTATTTCCTTGCACTTGAAGCATTGAAGTGTTGGTGGTGCATTCTCGGTAGTCTTTTATCTATTCACATCATTAGCTACCCTTTTTCTATTACTTCGACACTCAGCTGCTCGATGAACTTCTTTTCCACACTTAAAACATTTTCTAGTCCCTTTAAGACAATCTCCACCATGCTTCTTTCCACGCTCTGAGCATAAAGAAAAATTCACCTTCTTTTCACCAATGTTCTGAGATTTTTCCTTAAACTCCATATTTAATTTTTTGTTAAAACCAATGGATGGATATGTAACACCAACATCCAGTTCTACCTTGATAGCACAACACACAATTTCTTCATAGCTACTGAAGTCTCTTATAACTAATTCTCTTCGAAGACATGGTTTTAAGCCACTGAAGAATCAATCAACTTTACTTTTAGGTTGGATGATAATGCCAGATGCATACCTTACAAGCCTTGTAAAATTCTCCTCGTATATACCAACAGATTCATAATCTATTTTCTTAAGCTCAAGGAACTCATTTTCCAATTTTTTTTGAAGAATACGAGGGAAGTACTTATTGAAAAATAAGTTCTTGAACACATCCCATTCCATGGATTCAATTTCACCTCAGGGCCTTGTATTCTTAATTAGATTCCACCACTGGTCTGCTTCACCTTTTAAATAGTAAACAGTCATAATGAATTTTTCATGTTCCGAACATCAAAGTATGAAAAATATCTTTTCAATGGTACTGATCCATTGTTCAGCAACAAGTGGATCAGAAGACACACTGAAAGAAGGTGGACATTGCCTCATGAAGGAATCAATAGAATATTTTTCCCTTATCTGCTCATTAAAAAATCCAGAATGATTCATTTCTTGTATAAGTATAAAAATAAGATTTTACACTCTATCTCCTATTACATTAGTTTGTTCAGGAGGAAAATCATTACATTGCCCATTACATTGATCAACACAGTTCCTTTAGGTTCTAGCCATCGTCTAAAACCCAAAAATAATAGTATAAGAAGAAAAAATCATGCTATGAAAACAATATAATAAAAGGGGGAGTACCTTCAATATCTGACATCTTAGGTTTAATTCTATGATCGTTACCGAAATTCTAGGACTATAACCTATCCTTATACTTAAACTTAAGGACATCCCTAGACATACCTTAAAAATATCTCTAGGGAACTCACTAACGTTTTCACATCCTAGTTTCCAAAGGTTGACTTAACCTTTCATCTGATACCAACTGTAGAGACCCAAACTTGACGTACATGTACATTACATTAGTTTTACATTACTTTTACAGAATACTAAATACATAACAAAAACTGACATCCAAGGACCGTAATAGTTTAGTGTCTTTGGAAACTTAGAACATAATCTTCTAATCATGGTGAAAGATCTTCAACATCTCCCATAAAGATCTTCCACTTTTGTTTTCTTTCCTAAAACCTTTATTTATATCCTGGGGAAAAGAAAACATAAAAATTGTGAGCTCAAATGCTCAGTAAGGGTAAACATTGAGAACATATAAGCAATCCATAAACATTTGAAAGTAAAAACATGAAAATAATACATCAAAATCTTGAGCAATGACATGAATCTTGGCATTACATAAGGCATAGATCATAATGGAACATCAATAATGATAAAATAGCATAGTAATAAAACATGTAATTGTGGAAAACCATCAAGCACTTGATATGATTTCCATAGTAGTCAAATCATTGCTGCCAAGACCATCATAGTGGATAAAGTCTGTTACTAAATCGGGTTTACTTGCTGTTCCAGCCCTGTATTACAGAACCAAATTTTACTTGCCATTCTTTCCATGTCTATCGCATGAGATATAAATCTTTACCCAATACGTTTGAGGGAGATATAGGTCCCACCCATCTCATAATGAAACCGTTCTTACCTGTGCCACAACATAAACATAAATCATTCATCATAACCCAAATAATAAAATGGATTTCATAAACATAATCCCATCATAAAATAATCCATATAAAACAAATGGATATCATTTCATCATAAGAAAAGTGAAACCCTGTAAATCATAGAGATATTATACTTGACAAATAAACATATGAAATAATTTCATCTTATATCGAAAATGGTTTTGATAAAACACTTGAAATTAATTCTTGAGGAAAATATCCTTTCTTCTTCAAAATCATTTTCTTTTCACAAAATGCCATACAATTTTAAAAGAAAAGGATTTTGTTGAAAATAGTCATGAAATCTTGTAGAGTAAGCTTCACGAAAATAAGGCATTATAAAACCATAAAAATCCATTCATGCCATAGAAGTTAAAAAACGTTCTCCTTAAACTTTTAACGAAAAAGACAAAAAGTATCACGTATGGTAAATAAAAGAAATATTCCTTCCATAACACAAAGTAAAAGTCAACGAGGGGTAAAAATGACTTTAAACATACATGGAAGAATATTAAACACTTTATAAAAAACAATTTTATGGACATGGATGAAAAATATAACCCCAGTAAATACTTACGTATAAGGAATCTCGGATAAAAATGAGATTGAAAAATTATCCCTTACCTTAGGTCCAATATCTTCCGTAAATGTCCGAAACTCCTCTTTTTTGATGCGCCTCCTCTTAACCTCCTATTAGGGCACTAAAGATGGTCTTTTAAGGAGAACATGAACTCTAGTAGGTTTCTATGGATGTGGGGAAGTGAAATGGGCATGGTTTTGCCGATCTTGAAGGCTCAAATTTGTGTGAAGAGGAGAGGGAGGAGGTGCCCTTTTATAAAAGGGGTGAGGGGCACCTTAGAAAAAACTTAAAATATTATTTTATAATAAATTAATATTTTGTTTATAATGGCTCCAAAGTGACTTATTTCGAGACTAGGGTGGGGATGGGTCAAAATCCTCTCAACCAATCAGTTTTAGACAAGTTTAGGTTACCATTTGAACCATATCATTTAGATTTAACTCTAAGTTAAATAATTTAACTTTTACCATGTCTTCTTGTATTCTTACACTATATGGTTAATAATCTTACTATAAACTACCAATAAATCCCCAATTGGTTTATTAATGTCATATATATTATTATATAAGTCTTTTTAATGAACCTTAGATTTTTATGAATATAATATCAATTAATAATATAATATTTGTTTTAAAAACTCTTTTATGTCAATTTTGACACTATTTGGTATTTTGTTTTTTCTAAATTCATAAAAGCATTATTACCATGAAAACAATTAATCTAACCGACCCTAATATGTTATAGTAACCTTGAAAATTAGTGTAATTCATAAAAAGTCTCAAATTACATTTATTTGGGTATTTATAATATCAATTATTCTAATATTTCATTAATTAGGTAATTACTACATCACCATTGTGTCATAAATAAATTATATTATTTAAGGTCTAAAAATTATAAATAAAATACCATTATGTAGGAAATATTATTATATTTCTAATGAATATTTATAGTCTAATTTATCTTATCAATAACTTTATATTAAAAAAATTTTAGTTATTAAACTTTGATTTTAACTTTTTTAACTCTTCTTTAAATACAATAATAATAAATGCCCTAATCTAATATAAGTGGACCTAAAGGGTAATATTTTATTACTAAGGTTGTTTTTTGTCAAATTACACTTATCCAATAGAATTAGGACATGCGTTAGGGTAATAATAATATCATTTTTACCCTTAATTTCCCTATTTACTTTTAAATGTAGTAAATAAAAGTAAAAAGTTACTATTCACCAAAAATTATTTTTATCTTATTGAACCACATTTTACTCCTTGATATTAACGGTGTTTCTCGGATTTTCAAAATTCCACTCACAGAAGTGGTAAAATTATGTTTTATGTAAATTTGCAAATTCTCCTAGGAGGTGGGTAAAAGACAATGAAAAGTTCAATAAAATTTTTATATATCTAAAATTATTATAAATTGACTCCAATGAATTAAATTGAACTTATATAGCTATTATGTGTCTATTTTGACCTAAAATTAATTTAAATAAAATAAATAATTATCCAAATAAAAATTCGGTTTTAAACTATAACTCAATGTTTTTTCACTATTCATCAAAAATTAAAAGTTTTCAGAAAAATTCCAAAAATTCACCCTAGGCTAATCTGGATATTCCGAATCCAAAAAATAAAGTCCATTTTTAATGATAAAATTTATGAAATTTCAAAAAGTGGGTATTACTATTCATAACGGCTTGTTTATATAATATTTTAATAACATATTTTTGTTTTGTGAAACTCGGTATTGCGTACTACACACGATATCGATGAAAGTTGTGATTGCGTGTAATGCAAGCCAAGTCCGGGTTGTGTATAGTGAATGATTCCTCTGTTGTTGCATATAACATAATCCAACCATATTTAATTTATACATTGAATATATATAAATATATATATACACTCAATGTTGCGTAGAATAACTTATATCAAACAATCTTGAAATTGTGTGTAACACAATACAATAATAGTGTTGCGTATACTACAAGATAATACGGTGTTGCGTATAGCACAAAATAATCTTGTTGTAGCATACAAAAAAAGACATCAAATAAATTAAAAAAATACTTCTCATAAAATCTCAGGCTGTTACATAGATGACAGACAACACTGACCGAGGCTGAGTGGACAGGACTGGATGGTACTCGGAGGTGGACCACATAGTTTGACGGTACACGAAGAAGATAGAGAGACGTGGAGTGTTGTGGAGGCTATCTGTACCACCTTTTAGGTAGGATCCATGGTGGACGATCTCAAAGCTACTTTCACCTTTCAGCTGTTTTTTCCTTTTTAGTTGTACGTGTACTTTCCTGTTGGGCTTGTATTCCAGCCCCTTTACTTTTCAGCACTCATTTGTATACAGTTTTACTTAGTGTGTTGATTCTAGCTACTCTGTGATTATAATTTTAAATAATCATAATTTATAATTTCAAAAAAGTTTAACTTTGTTTTTGACCAAAAATATTAGTGAAAGTGATTAAAATTAATTACAATGATTAAGATAAAATTTTGGTTAACAAATTACTAAACCATAAATTTAAGACCCAAAAAGACCTATAAACTTGTCCAAAACCCATTTTATGGAAATTATTCGGCCATGAACCTTCAATTATTGAGTTTGGTTTATTTTTATTACTTTTCTGGTAAAAATATGTGTACACCAAACTTGTTTTAAAAAATGCCACGTGTGTCCTTTCCATTCCCTATAAAAGGACACCAACTCCCCCTTCTCTTAACACCACTCAAACCACTTAGTTTCTTCTAATATCTACCCAATATACTTCCAAAAATCCCTCAATTTCTCATATAATCCTCTCCTTGTGCATAAATTAATCCAAGTAATCCTTTTAGTTGAAACCAAAAGGAGTTACCTGATTAAGAGGTAATATCTTCTCTCATGGTCCTTTGTTTTATTTTCTTTCTCCACCCCATAAACTATATTAATTACATTATTGTATAAAAATAAAATATCATAAATATACTAGGATGTTTTTTTCTAATTGTTTGACTTACACTTACACACACCTCCATATAATGGGTAACAAACATACTGTTTATGTGTACAGAGAAATACTGCATCACAAAATGATGATTGTTCATTTTTCAGCACCATCTATCGTGGTGTAAATTATGATATTCACTCTATTTATATATGTTATATATTATATTTATTAAGTCTATATTAATATAATATACTTTTACAACACAAATATTTATAATTTCCATTTGGTGTAAATATGATAATTTTTATTGAGGAAGTGTGGACAACTGCCTCCTCAAACAATGAGATTCGTTCACACACTACATTGAATGTATTAAGGATGATTTTAGTGAAATTATATGATATATATGATATAATAATTCTACTAGAATAATTATATATATACATATATATACATATATTTCATTTAATTACTTTATTTCAATACGACTATTAAATTAAAACAGTGTTCATGCGTGCGTATGACTTACCGTCTCAACGAATAATGTTTTCTATTTCATAATTTTATATTATATAAGTTATCATAAAAAATATATACAGAATTTAAATTATATTTATATCTTGTTTTACATTATTAAAATCATGATATAAGTATAAGGACTAAAGATATAACAAATTAAGACACACGCAAAGAACAAAGCAGATATTACCCGAAGCGAAACCTTAACATATAATTTTAAAAAAAAGGATAATATAAAGTCATAATAAAACCATATATGGTATTATATATAATAATATGGTTCTGTGATATATGTATAATAAACTTATATTTATAATAAAGGAGTTTTGTATGGGTAGAATGATATTTAAGACAGAAGGTAAGAGAATTTCACCTAAGTTTTTATTTTTGTGAGATACATGATTTATTCACCACCCTTTCCTTTTGTGTAGTGTGTATACTTACCATATATATATTTTATGATTATTATACTTAAAATTATTTGTATTTACATATCCATTATATTATATTTATTTCATGTGGTTTATGTTTAAAAAGATACCAAATCGGAAAAGTAATTTTGTCTCAATTTTCCTTTTTGAGAAACATGCCATGTTATGCACCTATATTTTTCCATGAGGTGTATATACTACCATTGAAAAGATATATCAAAAATCTATTTATTTTAATGATATTTTAAGCTTCATGTAATTTCATTTTTCTTACATGGGGATTATGGTTAAAGTTTCCAAGTTGTAAGAGTTTATTGAAATAATTTCATCGCCTTTCGAGATTTTTTTTGTTTGTGTTTCCTTTGATGAAATATTATGATCCATATCTCAAAAACATTCATGAATTTTATTATACTCTATTTATTCATAATAAAATAATGTATGGGTTCAATTTTTATAGTCTTTCTTAAATAATATTGTTAATAAAGTGTTTTTAAGAAATCGCGACATAACCCTCTCTTCGGTTAGAAATCTGTGTTCTTTTAAAACCATGTTTTCTAAAAAGAGTTTCCAAGAATATTGTACTATTATCCTATAATATTTTAAATATTTTTTTGCCATTTTTTTATTTTACCAATGTTTTCAATGGAATATTATTTTCACTTTCTGAACAAGAAAATTTACAACCTTTTACCATGAAAATTGAATGTTATTTTTACCACGTATGACATGTATGGATTTACCCACTGCCATTTCTATGAAGCTTCCTTTACATGTTAAAAAGGATATTTTTTAAATTTTTTTAAAAAATAAATTTCAATGATATTATTTTCAAAACTTTTTTATTATTAATTTTATATGTTTTCAAAATTTTTTAAAGGAAATTGTTTTTCAAATGGTGTTTAATATTATTTTATAAGTTATTAAAGAAAATTATTTTTAAAATGTTTTCAAATATTTTTTTCTAAGTTTTTTATAATTTTTTTAAAGTGTCTATAAATATTATTTTATAATTTTTCAAGAAAAATTATTAACAATTTTTTTTCAAGATTCTTTTAGAAGTTTTCAAGGAATATTGTTCCCAAATTTTTTTCAAGATTGTTTTATATGTTTTTAAGAAAAATAGATTTCATAAATTTTCAAAGATTTATTTATAAATTTTCAAATTATATTCAAAGAAATGGTTTTAATATTTTTTTCAAGATCCTTTTATAATTTTTCATGGAAAATGGTTTTCAAAACGTTTTAAGCTCTATTTATATGTTATAAAAGCTAAATTTTCCCAAAATGTTTTCAAATATTTATTTATAAAATTTCATTTTTATTTTCAAGAAAATGGGTTTCAAATGGTTTTTATGTTTTAAATTGATTTTTTTTAAAGAAGATAGGATATTTTTCTCAAGAAATTTTTTCAAAATATCATTCCATGTTATTTTACAACTATGATGACATCTGTTGATATTACTCATGACCTTCTAGGAAATGATCCAACTATTACATTCATATTATTTATTGAATTTTTTATGTTTTTATGTAATGATGATTATGACACCTATTTGTCTTCTATAGGTTGTATGCTTTTGAAACCCGCTTCTTTTCATGGGTTATGTTTTTGAGGAAATGATTATGAAATATATCTTTTTCTATAGATTATGATATGATTACATGTTTATGATACCCATTTAATTTCATGGGTTATGATATCATTTTTAATGATCTTGTGACACATGTATGTATGATTTCATTACGAGATGGGTGGGACCTATATCTCCCTCCAATGCATTGGGTAAAGATTTACATCTAATGAGATAGACTAAGATGGTATTAGTGGTAAACCTTGACTAATAAGATGGCCATGGGAGTGAACCATGACTACCAAGATGGTATGAGGAGTGAACCCATCCTACTAAGATGGGAATGTGAGTGAACCATGACTACCAAGATGGTATAGAGAGTAAACCCGTACTATTAAGATGTTCTTGGGAGCGATTCCTTGGCCACTATAAAAATCATATTATATGCTTATGTGATTTACATAATTCCATGTTTTATTCCGATCTTATGCTTTATTGGATTATTTTCTTCATTTCCTTATGATTCATGTCTTTTCAAATTCCTTGATTTATTCCATGTTTCATGTATATGATCTTCTATATGTAGGGTATGATCTTCTATTTTTATGATCATGTTTTCATACCATTATGTTCATGATTATTCTTATATATATCCCTTGTTTACCCTTACTGAGTATCTGAAGTCCCCAATTTTTATGTTTCCTTCCCCATTTTATGAAGATATGTATTATGTTTGATGTGTCTAATAAGGGTTCTAGTCAATTAAAATATATTAGCAGATAATATAGCTCACTTATGTAATAATGTTCATGTTTTAATGTTTCCAAAGGCACAAGACTATTACAGTCTTTGGGCATCTATTTGTATAATTTTTTAAGTATTCTACAAACCTTATGTAAGTTAATATATGAAAAGAGAGGGTCACTGTATCAGTTCTACCTAAAATCACCAATCATCACTAGTTGTGGAATACAGAAGTTCAGACACAATCACTTTGTTCTAGGCACACCGCATTTAAAATATTTTAGAAATAACATGCTACCTCCCTCGGGACACTTCCATCAACTCCCCGTCACTCACTTATTTGGGTTAAGTCTTTCTCAGTTTAACTAATTGAATGTATCTTTATTAGATTTAAAATTATGTATTTTTCCCTAACTAGCATGAGGCTCTGGTTTCACTATACTCTTGAATTAATCCACTCAAAATCATTGATAAAAAACCAAATATTAAAAACCTGAAATGGGAATAACTCAACCCTTGCATGAAAAACCTATTCTAGTGTAAAAACTATAGTATTATCATGAAATATGTATTTAATAAAACCCTTATATTTTGTGCAAGCATACCATATGTTTCAATTGGTCTTTATATACTCAAAGAACATTATGTGTGTAAGATTTACTGTACGTAAGTCTTATGTGAACAACTCTTTCATGCAGCAGAGACAAAATCTTTCTCAGAAAAGTTATAATTCTTAAAACGGGGTAGCCACATATTTATAGACTTGGAAGAACATGCACGCAAGTTCCTTTATTGCCTTCCCCCATGTTCATAAGCTTTATTTTGACATCATATTTGGCATCTAAGATCCTTTCATCCAAATGAAACTTTTTCACATTGCTCATGAATTTGTCTAATTTTTATTTGTTGATCTCAAAACTCAACTTGTGCATAACTCCATTTTGATGTCGTATTTGGCGCATAATAGTCTTTTACAACTTCTTCTTTGTGTAAAAAACATCCTATCACGTAAAACACCATTCACACAAAAAAAATTTCATGTTGTTATTTACTTTTATTTATCTTGATGAGATGATCTTCAAACTTAAGTTGAATTAAACATTAAAATTCACCTTCATACTTGAATGCAACATCCTTTTCCAAAAATACCATTCTCCATTCTATAATTTATTTGACCCAAAAAATTGGAAAACACTGGGAAACAATGACACTTTCAGCACTGCATTCATCTTGAACCATAACATCACTTTCCTTTACAACTCCCTAATCAAACCAGTGAGTATTGACAGAAAACAAAAACTAGAATCCGTTTACAGTAATGAAAAACTATGGTTCCAATAATCTCCCCCTTTGGGTTTATTGGAAATATATAGATAAACTCAATAAATCACTATCCAAAATAAATACATGAAATGTGAGAGATATATCATGAAACAATCTAAATATATGTGATCAAATATCAAGGAATAAAACAAGAGGAAAACCATGAATTGGGTTCTCATGTTTTGGAATTCTTAATGATTTAAAATCTAAGCTCTGACACTTTCCTCATTACACAAAATTCTCATCATGTTACAAAATTATTTCATGGTTTGTCAAAAACCTGCAACCAATAAAACATTAAAGCATTGAATTTATCCATTCCCCTTTGAAATTAACCCAAATAACTTATATTTTTACAATTAGATCTCAAAACAGACTCCCCTAGATCGTATATTCCCCATAAACTTGCATCAATTATATAAAAATATTAAAATAGTTAACATAAATGGAGATAGGGGACCAACCACAACCTCCTAATGTACTAGGAGGTGGATGAACACCTATGTTCAACTGATGTTTCTCAGACACTTGTACTTGCAATGGCTTAGTCATAATGTCTTATACTTGGTCATCGATTCCAACATGCTCCATTTTAATCACACCTTATTCAAATTTGTACTTGATGAAGTGATATCTAATCTCAATATGTTTTGTATGAGAATGTTTAATAAGAATATTCATAAAATTGCTCACAATTTTATTATCATAGTGAATCACCATCGGTTGTTTAACCTCATCATAAATATTAATTAGTTTTTTTCTTTATCCACAGTAGCTGAGTGAAAGAATTTGTAGTAGAGATATAATCTTCTTCATCTGTAACAAGAGATTTTTTTTCTTGTTTCTTGCTCAACCAGCCCACACATTTCTTTCCAATGAAAAATTCACCACCATGAGTGAAATTTATTTACACCACATCTGTATCCCAGTCATAATTAAAAAAACTGATAACTCATTATCTCTTTCTAAATAAAAGTATAATCCAAAATTGAGAGTAAAATAAATATATATCATGATTCTTTTAACTCCTTCAAAATTCTCTTCCTTCAGATTATTTTGAAAGTGGGATACTAAGCATGTAGAAAAGATGATATCTGTTCATGTTGCATTTAACTATAATAAGCTTCCAATGATTCTACAATATATGGTGGGACTGACAAAAGTCTCATCCTCATGTTTTCCAAGTTTTTTTACAACCACAATCAAAGTTGATATTGTTTTGGAGTCATTCATATTGAATCTCTTCAAAAAATATATTATATATTTTTCCTGAGAAATGAAAGTATAACTCTTATTTTGAATCAACTATATACCTAAGAAGCATATGAGTTTAACAATCATAAAAATTTCTAATTCTGATTTCATGTGATTAGAAATTTGTTCCACTGATCCCTACCTCCTTCCACCAAATATAATGTCATCCATGTACACAAGAACTACAAATTGATCTTCCTTTGAATTCTTCACAGAGAGATTATGATCGACACATCCTATTTTGAATTTATGATTCTTCAGATAAGCATCCAGTCAAGAATACCATGCACATGGTGCCTGTTTTAGGCCATAGAGGGCCTTATTTAATCTAAAAACCATTTCTTAATTATTTTAAATTATAAATACCCCTATTTGTTGAATGTATACTCATTCTTTAATAACACCATTTAAGAGATATGTTTGGAAATCTATGTGAATTTTTTTTTATCCTCTTTGAATTTTTATACCAAGGAATATCCTGATCAACTATAGTCTCACTACTGAATAAAACATTTATTCAACATTAATTCCTTTAATCCATGCATAGCCTTTACACACTAAGCATGTATTATTTCAGATCACATTTCTATTCTCATCAATTTTTTTAAATATCCACTTTGTTGCAATCATATAGTAATTTTTGGGTCTCATAATAAGATACCATTTCTGGTTCTTATTAATATGATATTTTTCTTTATTCATGGATTGAACCCATGATTAATCCTTTCACACTTCTTCAAATGAGATTGGTTCTAAAATTGATAGGAAGAGAAAATGTGTTTCATTACTTATCCTCCTTATCTATGTGGGTACAATCTAATCCCCAATGATCTTAAATGGGTCAATTTTTTCTGTTATATTTCTCCAATTAGGTTCAGATGAATTTTCTTTAGTAATGGTTTCATCTTATGATTCATCTGATAAATCATCATCATTCTATTACCCCTTAATATTTTTCCCACATTCTCAAATTCTGCATTCGAATATGTTTCATGACCACTTTTTTATTTATCATCTATCCTATGAGCATATGATCTCCATAGGGTAATTGTGGATTTATATTCAATGATATTGATATCACTATTTTCTATAATTCTTCTAATATGATTTTTGAAACATTTATATAATTTACTATTCATTTAATATCTAAGGAATATTACCCAATTTTCATCATCACTATACTTTCCTTGACCACCTTCTTTGTATTGGATGGAATATTTTTTTTGAAAACACAAAAATAATACATAGAGGGCTTTATTACATACCACAACTCATATGGTGTCATAGTTTCTCCCATATAAATCCCTATACTATTTTGATTGTATACTACTACTTGAATAGTCTTTTTTTAGTAATGATAAGAGATACAAATCTCAATCAACATAGTTCTGGATATGTTGTTCACTTGTTGATTTTTTAGTTCAATAAATCCATTTTCTATGCTGTTCTCATTTCAACCACCTCTTCTTTATTACATGTTTTTCTTCAAAATTTTGAAATTTAATGAATTATTTTTCCCCTCCATTATCATATCGTAGAACTTTTATTGTGTGGTCAATATCATTCTAAAATATTTGATGATAAATTTTTCTGAAATTTAGATATTTCTACTTCTTGTGTATAATTATTACACAATCCATTATACTATAATCATCAATAAAAATAATGATGTACCTATATCCATATGTTTCAACCACATTAATTGGACTATATACGTCTGTTTGGATAAGATCAAGAAGATTTGATTCCATTTTCTTCTTTGGATGATATGAAATGTAGATCATAATTTTTCACATGAAATCATCACATGTATTTTCTTATTCACACTTTAGATTGGGGATATCAATGACTATATTTTTCTTATATATCTTTTCTAGGCATTTCTTATTAATTTAACCCAACCTCCAATTCTATAAGTTTTTTTCTTCTTTAACTATTAAGTAAAAAATGTTCTCTTTATTGTCAACCTGGTATAAATTTCCATATGTTCTTCATCCTTTCATGATATAATTACATGTCGTTCCTTTGATAGTACACCCATTGTGATTAAATTTCACTATCATTATCAAGTCAAATAGTTGAATCACACTTAGGATATTTTGATATAAACTGTCCACATAGAGAAATTTATTTTTCCTATGCTCATCATTTCCCAGTTCTGTACATCCTCTACATTTGGTCTTTAAAGCACCATCGTTTCCAAACCTTATAGTTACATCATCCCTTTTTGTAACATTATTCAATAAATTTTCATTTTCTATCATATGGGTTGAGAAACCTCTATCAAGAGTCTTGGTGCTACTGTTCTTTATAGATTTGAGAGCTATTTATGCAAGGTTGGATTACTAGATTATCCTCTTTTACTTCCATAAGATACTTAATTGAGTGAAGGGTAAAGAAATAATATCCAATGTCTTTTCCATATGCACGGGTTCATCATACTCATATTGTTCTTATATAGGATAACAACTATTTTAAGGAGAAACTCCACTTGGTTGGAAGGTATTGACTTATCTATGAGTTCTACAGGTATTTTCCCACATCTTCCATAATTGCAATAAATAGCTTTGTGGCCATAATTATAATAATATAAAAAATATCCCTAGAGAATTATACTTTTATATGATTAAGGATATGGTCTCATTCTTCATGGTTAACATTCCATCACTTCCCCATTCAAATAGATCATCACCTATTTAAAACATGACATGGTATGGCCTAGATAAATAAAAAATTAGAATTCCATAAGTGGAAATGTCTTCTCACTTCCATTCCTCCTGGTGTACCCATATTTTGAAAAATTATTTGACTCGAGATCATCTTTGGATACTCAAGTATAATTTTTAGATCCGTTTTCTATTTTATTTGAAAATTTCTTTGATAGTACATAAGGTTCCTTTGTGATATGTCCAATTTTATACTTACCACTATTTTAACTCATTTTTATAGCCTTTGATGTTTTAGATTCATAGCTAATTCAACTTTTTTCCCATGCATGTGGATATTTGATCATTCAAAGACTTCTTTAATCATTGATAACCATTCTTAGATCTCTCTAATCACTCTTCATATAAGAATCTTCCAAACTATATTTTCTTCTTTGTTTCCCTTGAATTTAATACAATTTATTGTGTACTCATTAATGTGACAAATTATTCTTAAATCCCCTAAAATATCTTAGCTTCATCCTCCAATATGGATATATCATCATTGATTACCTTTTCATGTTCTTTAATCCTGAGATTAAATTCCATAACATCTTCTCAGCTTTTATGAGTTATGGAATGTTCGTTTTCTCTTTCTTCTGATCGATCAATTTCTACTTATAACCAATCAGTATACTCTAATGACTCTTCTACAAAGGTTCTTATCTTTCTATTTATATTTATTTGATTTTATATCTTATCAAGAGAATACTCAAGTTCAAACTTGGGATCAAAAACACCAATCATCAAATTATCTTTATATTTAACTTTTCAAGGTTTTAAATTTTTATCTTTAGCCATCATGGATTCCTGGATTCCATATTTAAACTCTAGTTATTAATACTTGTGGAAGTCATTATCATCTTTATCTTCTTTTCAAACAAAACTCTTTCTCTATATTTTCTTTCCTGATTTGAATTATCCCTTTTGGGAAAACTATTTCGGAGGCTTTTTCATGTTTCCATCTTCACTTTCCTCATCAATGAACTTCCTTGAGCATTGAGAGAAAACATTCCCAACTTTACCATATCAAAAATTGTCCAAAGGATTATTTCATTCAAATATCCCTTTTCCTCTATTGAATTTCATGGAAAAAGAAGAAATAAGTTCATATTCGTCATTATCTTCATCAACTATATCTATAGAAACTTCAAGTTTTTCCTTGGCTTTGAATGATATTTCCTTACTTACTTGATTCATTTCATCTTCTAGTTTTAATCTCATTTAATTAGCAACTAGAATGCTTATCAGACCATCAAGTGAAATTTAGAAAAATATGTTTCTTCAAGGGATGATGCTTTTGGATTGTAAAGAGGTGGAATCCTTCTTAATAATTTCGTCACAATGTTAATATCTTTAATTTATTCACCACATCCTTAAAGTTATTTAACAAATTTAGTAATTCAATTAAAAAATTTATATTCATTTTCATTAGGATGCATCTTTAGATCATCAAACCTATTATAAAAAACTTAGAGTTTTGACTCCTTGAATTTTTTGGCTTCATCATATATAATTTCTAATTTTTCTCACATAGACTTTGTAGAATTGAAACTCATCCCCTTCAGATAGATTTGATCAGATAGAGCTATAGTAAGGTAATTCTTTTCTTTGGAATCTTACTCATGTAATTTCTTATATGTTTAAGTCATCAACAATACTATTGCATTAGTGATATGAATCCCCTATACAGTGGAAAAATGTTCTTCCATTACAAGAGAAATTATATGTGATATCATATTGTTCTTATAAGTCTTAAAGATGTTTCCATCATAGAGGGGGACTCCCCAAAAATTTACTGAATTCTCTATTACAAAAAAGGGGATAGATTTAACACTAACAACCTACCTTTGATACCACTTCAAGGACCCCAAAACACCCTAAGAGGGGAGGGGTGAATTAGGGTGAAAAAATATTATTTTAATTTGATGGATCTTATTACCACATTGGTAAAAACCTATTAAAACAATCTGATGGTAATGTGAAGTTATTTAGATATTTACACGCAGAGAAAAAACACAAAATTTCTATTTGGTTCACCACTAAGGGATAGTACAAGGAGCATACACTGAAAACATGTAGGTTATAACTAAATCCACTAATATTTATTAGTTGTGGAAAAATGAAGTTCTTAAATAGTCACTATGTTCTAGGCACACTACCTTTATAATATTTTAGGGATAACACACTGCCTCCCTCATAAAAATTTTGGCAAATCCCCTCACCCATTGTTTTGGGTTAAGTCTTACTCAGCTTAATGACTTAAAGGTCCCTTCAACATATTGACATTTAATTCTTTTTCCCTAACTACTTTTTGTACCATAGTCCTAAATTGATTCACTTGAAATCACTAATCAAAAAAACAAAATATTCAAAACCTGAAAGGGTCACAACTCAAAACTTTCATGTAACACCTATTCTTGCACACGACATTTAGTATTTCCATGAAATATTCCTTTCATGCAACCCTTATCTTTTGAGAAAATACACCAAAATATATACTTGGTCTTGATGGACTCATGGAACATTCTTCATGTAAGGTTTACTGTGCTTACGTCTTCTATACACAACTCTTTCATGTGGTAGAGGCATAAAATATATTTTGGAAAAGTTCTATGTCTTGAAAGGGGGTATTCAAATATTTAGAGACTTGGAAGACACTATGAACAATTTCCTTGTGTGTCTTCCCCCATGCACGTAATCCATATTTTTGTGTTGTTTTTGGTGCGTAAGATCCTTTTACTTAAATTCAACTTTTAAACGTAGCTCACGAAATTATATTTTTTTGATGTGTTGATATCAAAACTCTACTTTTACGTAACTCCATTTTGATGTCTTATATGGCACATAATAATATTTTACACCTTCTTTGTGCAAAAAAAATCCTATCATGCAAACCACCCTTCATAAAGAAACACTTTCACACGGTTCTTTACTTTTCCATATTTTTATGAGATGATCTTGAAAATTAACTTGTGTGGGACATTAAGATTCACCTTAAAACTTGCGCACAACATCGTTTAAAAAAATCCTTTCTCCATTATATAATTTTTAGACCAATTTTTTTGGAAAAACTAGAAAATAATTCCACCTTCAACACTATAGTGAACTTGAACCATAAAATCACTTTCCTTGCCAACTACCTAATAAACCTAGTGAGGATTGGTAAAAAACTAGAATATTTTTCCAAAAAATAAAAACCTTGGCTCTAACAAGTTAACCATTTGAAAATGGAATTGACTCACATAGTTCTCTGGTTCGACACATTTAATACAAAAAACTATGAATGGATTTGTAGTATGAAATTTATTTCTCTCCATTAAACTTCTCATTTTTCCTCCAAAATTTATTTCTTTATTCCATATTTTCCACATATAAAACATTTTTATATTCCTTTGAGACATTATCCTGGGTGTCTCTTCCCATATTTATAACATGAAGAAAATTGATCATTCTTTCCTCCATGTTCTACTCCACCCATGCTCTTAGCAGAATCCATCATTCTCTTATTTGGAAAGTTTGAGAGTTTTTTAAGGTATTGATTTTTAATCATATATCATGATAACTTATTATGAATAATAAAAATATCATTCAATTTAGTTATAATCCCATTTTTTTGCTCAAAATCACCTTATTTTTCATCACATCCAGTGTTAACATCATTCCTATTATATCCAACCATTGACTAAGACCATAAATCACGGTGTGAGAAAGAAAAATCATAATAATGAAAAATACTTTATAGGATGTGTAAATAATGTCATATTATTTTCAATATATGACACCTTAGGTTTAACTGAGGTCGTCCAAGATTATCACTTGTTATAATTTTTCATAATGGTTTATAATGAAAATTTGAATTAACACAAGCATATCCCCTAGGAGTTTGATACTAGGGGCATAGTAAAGGAACACTTACCATGCCTCAAAATGATGGTTGAGATATACTCAACAAAATATTTTTGATTTTATTACTCCTAGATGCATCTATTCTAAAACCACGTCCACTTGTACTATCATTATAGGGATGTATTTCTTTGAAAACCACAAAATCTATTCCTTACCTATACTTTAGAATGTTATCCTGTCATTAAACTTATCCCTAGGATTTTTTTACAAAAGTTATCTTTTACTATTCCCAAAAAATAACTATACCTTTATCTTATACCAAATATAGATACCTAATCCTTAGAAACATATTATTATTTGATTTTTGAACATAAATATCCAATGAGTACAACATAAATATCATGAGGCCTAGTGGATTTGGATGACTAGGTTCATAATACATTGAAAGGAAACTGAAACATGAAAACTTTATTTTATTCTCCATAATGATATCCTAAATACATTTTATCTCCTAAAACTATGTAGAAATTGGGGGAATACATAAAAGAAAGGGGTGAGCTAAAAACCCCATTAAGTGAATAAACGTGATAAGGAGACATAACATGTGTCTCAATGGTATAACATGTCATCATGAAAGAGAAGGCTCATGAGTAATAAGATGAAAGAATAATATAAATAAAATGGTATAATAAGACCATATAAACATAGTAAATGTGGCACTAACATATAACATAGCATAAATATGAGTCAAGTCTAACTACCGAGACAACATCACATAGTGGAAAAAGTATGATAAGGAATTAGGTTTACTCCCTAATGCTATACATAATGTCTCATGAGAAAAAAAATACCCAATGAATTGGGGAACTATCTAGGAAGTACCATAATAAAATGCACATACTTATGTGTTCCACAAAAATGAAATACATCATAAGAAATAAACATAATAGTTTCCTAAAGAAACAAATAGGTAGCATAATCTTACCTCAAGTCATAATCAAAGGTTATGTTATAAATAAGGCATATGATAAAAGATATTGAGGCATGTGTTACCCCATAAAAGGAAGAGATAATGAGATATGTATATATATATGAGGAATATATATAATTTATAATAATTTCACAATATAAATGGTTTTTATTATTAATGATTTTTTTTAAAATATCACATGGAATATTTATTGAGGAAAATACCCTTTTCACTTTAGAGTCACTTTTTTAAAATCGTCAAAATTCAAAAAATATTATAGAAAGAATTTATGCTGAAAACAAAAAAGAAAATTAAAAAGGAATTTTAAAATTATTGAGAATATGAGACTCTTTTCCTTCCATGTAAGTTAAAATAAAAGATTTCTTTCACACCTTTTTAAAAAAGTCAAAAAGTAACTTGTTTGGAAAATCAAAGATAATTTCCTTGTAAACCATTTTATAAAAAACTAAATCATGGGTATAAATTAATTTAATAAATTAATTTAATAAATAATTTTATAATATTAAAAACATTATATAAAATATTTTAAATAAAATATCGACATAGAGGAGAAAGATTCATGATCTAGAAGAATATATAAGATCAGTATTACTTACAAAAAACTTTCTTAATGTTTCTTTATTCAAAACATGGATGATATAAATAACCCCAGTAAATACCGACGAATAAGCAATCTCGGATAAAAATGAGATTTGCAAAATTATCCATTACCTTAGGTCCAATATGCTTCGTACGTATCCAAACCTCATGTATAATGATTTAAATAATGTAATTGACTTATTAAAGAATCATATTCATTGTTATTATATCATATATGGTTCACTTATAACTTTATATTACCCGTTCTTTTGTAAATTCCATGTTAAAGAGTGTTTTGGGTAAAATCGTTTCATTTGTCGTCCGTGTTTTGACTTGTAATTATTCATATGATTACTTAGATCATGATTAATTAATTACAGAATATAAAACATGATTTATATATAATATATATTTATAATATACATATATATAATAGATCTATAAATGGAAAGAAATACACCGTTCATGGAGACGGTAGGCCGTACGTACGCATGAACGATGTTTTCATTTCCTTATTGAATTGAATGGAATTAAGTAGATGACATAAATATATATATTAATAAATACAGTAGCATTATTATGTCATATATTTTATGATTACTTATTATATATACTTTATAATCATTCTTGAATGGTTATCATGGAGAGTGAATCTCATCGCGTCGTGGAGACGGTATTCCGTACGCACGCACGAGCGATGATATCATTCCCATGATCATTGAATTGTATTAAAGTGTATGTATAATATTACAGAATCAATATCACTTTACAATAATAATATATATTCATTAATTTCACCATTATAACCTTACAAGTAAGGTGGTGGTGGAAAATAGATTACACCACGGCGTGGAGACGGTATTCCGTATGTAAGCATGCGCGGTGATTTCATTTTCCATAGGATGGATAGATGGTGAAATATGGTTGTTTCATAATTATAATAACATATCAGTATATGATTGATACTGATGTTATTACTTCATAATGAAACAACTAAAGAAGAAGAAGTTGAAGAAGAAATAAAATTGAAAGAATCGGTAACGGATATTACCTCTTCTTTGACATGCCTCTTTGAATCCTCCTCTTAGGGTACTAAAATTTGTCTTTAAAGAAGACCAGGACCTCTAGGATGTTTCAAGGGAAGTGGAGAAGATAATTGGTCAGGGTTTGTCCAAGATTGAAGGCTCAAATTGGTGTGAGGAGGATAGGGAGGAGGTGCCCTTTTATAAGGGAGGAGAGGGACACCTTTGGAATTCTTAAATATATTAATTTATAATAAATCTAACCCCACTTAAAAACCTCCAAAAATGACTCATATTAGAATATTAGATGAGATAGGGTTGTAATATAATCAACCAATCAAATTTAGACATGTTTTGATCTTATTTTACACCTTATCATTTTGATTTATCCTTATTTAATCTATTTAAGGTTATTTGTGGTAATAAAATTCTAAATTTTAAATGGCTATAAATAATCACTTATGTGTTGTTAATTTTACATAATTGGATACGTTATGATATTTTAGACTATATAAATTTCAATTTATAATTTTTAAATATTTTTGTGATTTTTAAAAAATTTAATAATATGTTATTTTTATAAAATAACAATAGTGTCAATTTTGACACTATTCATTTATTTGAATTTAAATAAAATCTAAAAAGAGAATATATTCGAAATAAAATATTTAATAGATTCATAATAGGTAATATGTATCTATAAAATTAGTTTAGAACATTAAATAGTTCATATAATATTTATTATATTATTTTTAAAACCATTTATTTGGTTTATCTCTTAATAAAATAAATACTACAAAAATTGTGTATAATTATTTAATATACTTATTTGTTGAATAAAAATTAAAAATGAAATCCAATTATGAAGATAAATATTTTAATTTTAACGATAATACTTTTACTCGAATTTATCACCTTAAAATCACAATATTTAAATTGTTATATTTATTAAATTATGAAGGTGACAACTTTGACATTATTTAAAATAAAATAATATAAGTGTCATAATATTCTTTATAAGGCTCAAAATGGTCAAATATTATACCATTTGATTATTATGGTTTACATTGACATGAACAATAAGTTTTGGTCAAGGTGTTTTGCATTTTATGGTCACAATTAGTTTAATAAAAACTATATTCTTGATTTTTCACTAGATAAACAATTTCTGCATCACTGTTGTGTCATAATTAATGATAATTATTTAATGCCTAAAAATTATAAATAAATTCATATGATGTAGATAATTTTATTATAATTTTGGAGACTACTCATGTTCGAAGTTTCATGAAGTTTATCACTAAATTAAAATTATTATACTTATAAGATTTAAGAGAGTGACATGTTGTCACTTTCTTTGGTTTTAGTAATAATTAAATTATTTTCATGGACAAAAGTCCATTAAATTAATCTAATCCGACCCTTAGGTGATATGGGTCGACTTTTAGTTATCCAATAGAATTTTGGAATGTGTTAGGGTAATTTTATAATATTATATTTACCCTTAATTACCCGATTTACCTTTAACTATGGTAAATAAAATTTACCGTAGTTACTATTCATAATTTCCAAAAATAAAAAGAAGCCTATTAACATAATTTGGACCCACTGATTCCAAATATGGAATCCATTTTTCGAAATTCAATACAAAAAAGTTTCAGAAATTAAATTAAAATTAATCCCGTTGTCGAAAGAAAACGGGTTTTTGTTTAAAACATTGCAAAAGATTGAATTGATTTAACCTACGAATTCAAGGTAAAATAAATGCTAATGACATACATTATATTAAATGGTAAAAATATATTATATTTATACTTTAAAACCTTTCAATATTATAATTTAATCATATAAATTAGTATGATGAAAAAAGTTGTTTTTAATTAAAACATAGCGTGTTTTTACTATTCATTAAAATATGAAAGTTATCAGAAAAATATCAAAGCTTTATCCAATGTAAATATTTATATCCTGATTCAAAAGAAGAAGTTTATTTTGTAAAATTAAACTTATAAACATGTCAAAAACTATATTTAAAGTGGGTGCGCCATCAAAAGGTGGCAAAAATGCATTTTTTTTAAAATACTTATAATACCCGAAAAATTTATTTTGTTCACATACCATGTTCAAAAAAATGTGTAAGATGAATAATAATGTTATAAAATTCAAAATTCAGTTAATACTATTCATAACATCTAGTTCATAATAATATTATAATAATATATTGTTGTTTAGTGAAACCTGGTATTGCGTACAACACACGCTATCGAAATTGTGTGTAACACAATCTAAGAATAGCGTTGCGTATACTTCAAGCTAATACAATGTGGCGTATAACACAAGATAATCTTGCTATAGCATAAAACACATGACATAAAATAATTTAAAAAGAATAATTATCATAAAATATCGGGTTGTTACACTAAATGTAGAAAAGGAAACATGGAAATTGAAGGAAGAAATAAAGGAGACATACCCTCACTTGTTTTCCCATTAGTTTGTAAAACAAAATTTCGAAGGAGAAATTTAAAAAATGGGAAGAATGTAACAACCCAAAACTCTACAAATGGAATTTCTATTATTATAATTATTTCAAATATTAAAAACCACATAGAATCATATTTAAAACGTAATAAATACTTTATAAATGAAGAATAAATGAAATAATAGGTATTTTTAGAAATTAAGAAACCTAAACCAATGGAATAGTAACATAACCTTTTGAATAGTAATGTGAGCATCATGAATAGTAACCTAACCATTTGAATAGTAATCTCACCTATGAAAGTATAAATAATATTTAGGTATCCTATAAATGAAGATACGATATTTATATATTGTTATATAAGTAAATAATTGTTTTAAAAATTATAAACTAAGTATTGACAATTTTATGATACATAAATGTTTATTTAAAATTTCTTAATTAATATAATGATTTAATTTTTTTTTCTTAATATAGATTCATAAATTGAAATTTTATTTTCATAAAATCTTACGATAATTCTATGTGACTTTATTTAATTTTTCAAATTGTCATAAAATGAGTTATAATTTTAAAATCAGTATTTTTTAAATAAATTATGATTCTAATTTAAAATTTAAATTTACCTATTTATAAATTTATTTTCTAAAAATGGAGTTTATTTTTTAATTATACACATAGAAAAATTATTACGGTGAATTTTTGGGATTTTTCTTAGATAGTAATTTTTTTGTGAATAGTGAAATAAGGTAATTTTCGGTATATAACCTTATAAGTCAAATACACTATTTCTTGATTCATTTATGATGAAATAAATATAATCTAGAAATACACTTATTTGTTTAACATACTTATTGATAAGGTTCAAACTATTGATATCCTTGAGCCAAAATAATAAAATAATGAATAAAATAATAAACAAATACCCCTCTCATCCACTATAAATAACACCCCTCATTGCCTATTTTCTACACATCTATGAAGCCTTGAAGATTTCTTAAATTATTTCCAATAATCTTCCCAATTTTCTTCCCCATGTAAAAGCGACATTATTTTCAAAAAATTATGAAACCCAATTCTCCTAAGGAGGTTCTCAAGGAGAATAATTCAATAGGTAAAAACCTCTTTCTTTTTATTTTAATTTATTCTAAAATTATTTTATTTTTATTTTCTAATCCTCTCTGAACCTACCATTATCCTAGATAAATTATAAAAACAGTTTAATTTATATACTATAATTTTATTGTGTTAATGGAACAACCCATCATCAATTTTATTCCTCTCTACATTTGTTCGAAAAATGAAAACATCGTCTGTGATGTGTTGGTTAATCGCATTCAAGGATGATGAGTTTCAAATTTCCATTACGTCCATCATGGTTGGTCGTAAAATAATTTTTATAGTTAAAATTATTATAATATATGTTTTAAAACTTAATTAATTTTCTAGAACTAGTATATATACATAATATTAATTAATAAATCAAAACTAGTTTGTGATGATCGAAAAAATGCCAAAAAAATCTAAATAGTTATCATTGAATTTTTATCTAACGAATAATCCAAATATATGGAAAAAAACTATATACAAGTCTATTTAATATTTTGTAAGTTCATTAATAAAATATAATCTCAATTATTGAAATCTATTCTCATTTTACATGATCTTTCATTGATGTATATAAGTGAACCAATCCTGAAAACTAAGGAAATTAACACCCCTGAACAAAAAAATTGAGTATCATAACCTTTCAAAAAGGACATAAATGAACTTAATATAATTATAATAAATCAAATAAATCTATAAAATGTTATTAGTTAATTAATTAATGGATTTAATTTTATTTTCTAGTATATTAAGTGAAAGTGAAGAACAATTTTGGACATAAGGTAAGGGATTCTTTCTGAGCCTCTATTTTCCTTGAAAATTTGATTTATCTTTCATTACCCCAATAAGATTATTAATTATTCTTATTTAATCCTCCAAAATTTGGTTTTTATGTTCCAAACATATGTACGTAGCTTAATTCTTTTTTCTCTAATGGGAAAATACATGTTTTAAAAATGTTCCCTTCTCAATTCACCCTGATAAGAAATCCCAATTAAAGGTAACTTCTAAATTTCTTAAATATTTTCAAGTAACATCCATAAAAAATTTTAATTCCACATTATTTTACTAAAATAAATAATTTTAGCATGAAAATATATCTTGGTTTATTTCTAGTTTTGTATAAAATATCATTCTTTTTCTTCTTTAAATGCTCTTTAATATTTTCATTAAACCAAACTAAAATGTTTGATTTTTAATGTTTATTAAACACTTTTTTTACTTTTTTTCACTCTAGTTTGACATAAATTGTCAATATCTATGACTATTTTAGATTATTAAAGTCCATATATGATTTAAATCCATTCCTTTGTGGCACCATTATGATATTCTATTTTTTATGCCTTATGATATTATTATGATACCAAGTTCTTTCTATGGGAAACCCTTATGCTTGATTCTTCATATGGAAAAAATATTCATGAACATGTTACGGTGAGTGTGTATAGATATAACTCCAATGCATTGGTTAATGATTAGTCTCATGAGGATTTATGTGCAATGGTCTTGGTGGTTATCCTTGACTCAGGATCCTCCATGTGAAATGGTATTTGTGGTTAGCGTTGACTCATGATCCTCCATATGAAATGGCCATGGTGGTTTTCCTTGACTCATGTTCCTCCATGAAAAATGGTCTTGGTGGTCAGCCATGAATCATTATCCTCCATATGAAATGGTCTTGGAGGTTATCCTTGAATCATGATTATGTCATGTTGTATGTTGTTGCCACATTTTTATGATTCTATGATCATATGATCCCATTTTCTGTATTTTATGATTCCATATATTTATTCACGTTCCATGTATTTTTATGTCTTAATGTTATGATTTTTAACCCATATTCTATGCTTTATTCATATTCTTATTCCATTAATGTACTTTTTAGCTCATCCCTTTATTCATGTATTCCCTAGGATATCCAATGAAGACATAAGCGCTCAAAAGAATCTACTATCTCATTATGAATATTAAATAAAATATGTTTTTATTTTGGTTTCATACTATTAAATTAGTACCTAATAAGAAAATTTCTCTAGAATTTGCAACCCTTGTTTTTTATGTGAAGTATAGATATGCTTAAAATCATATAATAATATGTGTAAAAGCATGAGGATGATGTAGTACATCTAGCCTCATATCATCACTAATCATGAGGGGTATAATGTCCCACCTTTCATAAATAATATATCCATGTGGAATAATGTCCCACCTCGTATACACCATCAGTTGTAGGAAGAAGTACACACCTCCTTATGTCCATAAATAGTCTCTAGGGGTATCATGTCCCTCTAATAAATTTCTTATAGGGGAAACACATCCCGCTAAAAATTTTTCTTTGTGGAAACATGTACCACCTAACATATCCAAAACACAGAAAAGTATTGGGGAAAAAAATACACTAACCAACACACCATATCTCATGGTTGCACATCCCCCATCACAAAAGTGACCACAAGGGATAACAAGTTCTACTTAGATAGAGTCAACAAATACCACTAGTTGGTATAATGTTCAAATAGGTTATCTCACATTTATCTCACATTATCATCTCCTCATCGAAGGGAATATCAGTGTACCACCTATAATATAACAGAAAAAAGGGTGGAAAGATCGACACCTAATCCCATAACCTCATAAAACATAATAATTACCATATACTATAGTCTATCATGTTATGAATTGGTTTATATAAACCAACTGACTCACTGACCACCCACACTCATGGAGTAATACACCTGGTACTCATATACTAATCCTAACCCTACCTTGGAAAGACTATAGATACCGCATAACTTTACCATAACTAAATATTCCTATCATCTTAGTACTCATAAATCCAAGGCCTAATTATCCCCTTACACCAACCAGCACTTATGTTTTACACACTAAAAACTCCACAAGGTCCCCATATAGGACTCACCACCCAAAATAAATCATAGAAACCCTCATAGTTCCAAAACCGAAATATATAGATATTTTCCATAAATGAAGTCTCCTTCTTCATCCACAAGTTCATTAAATAAGATATAAGGTGCCTATTATGATCTCAATATCCCAATCCATCACTTAATAAGCAAGGGGAGAATATTTGGTTCCATCCCAAGTTATTCTCACATACTCTCTCATGCATGAATGTCCTATAACTAAATTTAAAATAACCCATAGGCTCATCTATATCCATCCCTCTAGGTGAGAATCACATGACCCAAGCCAGAGAAATCTGGATTAGTTAGGAATTATCCCCACATAAAACACCATATTTGGGTTCCAATTTCCACTTTTCCATGCCTCTCACATAGTCCATTAGTCACTGGTGGTTAAACAATAACTTCATAACCTGAAGGGATTACTAAAGGTCTAAAAAAACCCACAATTTCACCACAGAAGTATGAATCCACTCATGGTACCAACTTGGGTCACTCAATCCAGCTCACAGTCACTTTCCATACAAATAACATTGGAAAAGACATATAAATATTTATTATCAATAACCAATTACCTATAACTAGAGTTAACTCCTTAATAAACTCTCGACCACCATCGTCCAAGCTCATCCAAGACCGTACTAACTATATATCACCTCTAAGAGGTCCTAAATCCATAAAATATTCAAATTAATCAATTAAAAAATAATTAATATTAAATAACACAATTAATTTAATTGAATTACCTATGGTGTAATCAATGGATAACTCACTAGATGGGGTAATGACATTTAAAGCTCAATCGACGGGGTGAAGTCTACCCTCGACACATCTTTGATACAATAGATGATAAAATCCTTAACTTGGGATATCAATATGTCACCCCTATCAATTATAATTTAATAAAAAACCCAAAATAAATCTATAAAATGACATAATTAAATGAAACCACATTAAACCTAGAATTTTCATCATTTTGGAGCTTCTTATAACTATCATGAGATGGATAACACTCATAAAAAAATGATTCCACTATGATTTTGTGGAATCATAACAAAAACTCCAAACCCATACCATTTATATTCAAGGTGGAATAAAGGGAATTAAATATATGAGGATAGGATCCAATAACTCAACAAATTTAGTGATAAAACTCTTCTAGTTCAATCCCACACCAAGAGGAGGAATAGAATGAGAGGATATGAGAAGTGGAATCTTCCCCCTTGGATTTATCCAAATAAGACCCATGAAAATTGAAAGGGTTTTAAAATGGAATCATTGAAAAGTAAAAAATTAATTTATTTTAAAAAAACATCTCGGCATAAAGGGAACCCTATCCACTAGAATTAGCCACCCAGTGCTCCATTGAATACTTGGTTCCCAAAACTGGCTAGGTAATGTCCATGTCCAATAAGCACCAATACTATACATCTTACTAAAAACCATATGCCACCAAAATAGGTATCTAGTGGCCTGATGTAGTCACCACCCTACCATTTTTCAAAAGAAACCCACCATAAATCAACTCATACATTCTATAAATTAGTATCTAACTTAAAAAAACCACTTAAATATTTCAAAATAATTTAAAGACACCTATTTTGATTCTAAATTCCAAAATTGAAGAAGTACAATCTCCACACTAATTGTAAAGGCAAAAATATCCCTAAATATATCAACATGAATCAGTTTAGTTTGCTACAAGAAAACCTATTTTACACCCAAAACGAGTGAGGAAAAATCTTATATAATATTTAGATTCTTTTCAGTTCCTATATCAACTTCTAGAGATCTTAAAGATAGAAAAGAATAAGATTGTCTTGATTTACTCCCCCTAGAATCGAACTCAACTCATTTTTGCGGTCATGTGGGCATTGTAAAGAATTTGGTTCTCTAATGATAGTAGAAAAAGGTTGTAGAACAACTTATAATGAGATATGATGAACATATGGATGAATTATATTGATATTTATTTGGATCATTTGGGCAAAGACGCACCAACGATAGGAAAAACATGTCAAGGGATTTAAATCAAATTAGGTACCATTATATATTCATTTAATGCAATTTAATTATTTTCATGTGAAATATATAGTGAATTTAGAATTTCCATGCTAGATCTATAGTTTTCATTAGGCGATAAAATTTTAAATTTACCCTCTTTATGATTACACTATATACCTGACTCCCTCAGTTGCTATAAGTGCTTTCATATAAAATTTGAAGATAATGTTTTTATTAAATATTATATAATTCAAGTATATAGATTTATTAAAATCAAAAAATCCTCATCAATTCACTAATTTGGGGATGGATGATCTAGGTATGGCCCTTTAAAGGTTGTGTGGTTATCAGGAGAGATAGGAGAACTTGACATGCTCCTTTTAAGCGCCAAGGTGAGGGTGAATCATGTACATTGAAAACGAATAAAAATTATTATTATAAAAAATATGATGTTAGAGGATTTTCTTCCTATCTATCTCACCTATTATTGTCGCTTGAGTCATCGGTGAAACCAAATCCTGGAATCGCATGTTGCGCAAGATTATAATATATATTTTCTATATTGTTATGGTGTCCATGGAAGTACCGCCCCCCAACTTAGTATAATATATTCCCACAAATGGTAAAAAGATAATGTTTTTGAAAGAAAATTAATGTGCCCCATGTAGGGGGTTATTCTCACCTCTTAAGACTTAGATTTATCTAGGTTGGGTCCTACCTGACCCAAATTTCCATAAACGGTCCATAGGGATTAATAATATCAGTCAAGGCCCATTTTAGGCCTAAAACCCCATAAAATTATAAAAAAATAAAATTATTTTAAAATTTCTTGAATTTATTAAAATTGTTTCTGGGGCTATGAGATGCATCTTTATTAAAATAAAATTTTTTACTTGTAAATTAATGCAACAAAAATAAATTTTATTATAATTAACTTATTTAATTATTATTATGTAATGTTAATTTGTTTTGAATGATCATGAGATGATTCTAACATGTGCATGTTAGGGTGTTTATTTATTTAGTTTAATTATTGTATTTATTTCATTAAAATGTAATAATTATTTTTAAAAAATTATTTTTTGATGTTTTATAAATCATCCTCCTTTAATTGTATAAAAGACTTCATGTCCACATTTGACTTATAAAGTGTAAATTCCATATTTCATGTTTTAAAAAAATGCTTGTGAGTATATGATGTAATTAATAGAGTTATTTGTGAATACATAGTTTTAGATGAGAACCAGAATGAAACCATACAAGAGCTGATACATGGGAGAAGAAAAATTATAGTTTTAGTTATTATATGACTCAAGGAATTCCACTAGTGTCTCAAATGATCCATCGTCTTCTTGATTAATAAACGAGTAGTAAAAAACATAGGATCATGTTTTGTTTATTTATTTCATCATACATGATTAATTATTTTATGAATGTGAGGATGATATATGATTATAATGTATAACTAAATAGAATTCATAGATACAATGAATAAACACCTGATGAATGATTTCTATTTATAAATGTTTAAAATTTTGAAAGTGACCACATTGTAAAACTATGATTAATAGAACTAGATTTCATTCATAAAGTCAATAAACTAACTTAAAATCCATCAAAGTAAATATTAAGTTATAAATTATTTCTATCGCATAAGTTATAATAAAACTCCAACACCTTGAGATTTCAGAATATACATTTCCTTAAATTAACACTGTATCAATAACTTATTTCACACATAATATTGATAGAAAACAGTCTATGAAATATTAGATAATAAAATAATGACAAGAATAAAACCCATAGTAGATAAAAATATGAAAATCAATTAAAAATTTGTACAAAAAATAATAAAAAAAAAACTTAAAGTTTTAAAAGGGCGTCTTTAATAAAAGAAAATTTATTATATATATTTTATTTTTATTTAAAAGAAATATTAATAAATTTTAGAATTTAATTTTGAAAAAATTAAATTTATTTTTTTCATTAATTAGGTCAAAATTTTCTTAGGATTTATTTTTGAGTTTTTTCAAAAAAAATTGATATTTATGTGAATAGTAAAAAAACACTGATTTTTCTATTATAATCAATTTTATGACTTAAAGGTTTATAAATTTATTTTCAATTTAATATATATATTTAATAAGTAATATAATCGTTTAAAAAACTATGTTTAATTTATAAAACTCATGTTTCATGTTTGGGAATCTTAAATAATATTGTACTCCAAAAAACTATTTTTATTTTCTTATATTAAAAATTAGATTAGTTTTCACAACATTTATAAATTAAATGTAAAAAATAGTTTTTCCTATTTTATTTAAACATGTTCATATTTTTTAATAATTTATCTTTTATTTTTAGGCATAAAATATGGTTACTAGGATTAAAGTTAATTACCTTGATAATTGTGAAACAATTTTTTTAAAGAATTGTTTTATTAAGGTTGTGAAATTTTTTATCTAATAAATTAAATTAATATATCTTAAATAATGTATAAAATTTATGGTTTACAACTATATGTAAAAATATTAACACTCATTAAATTGAAATTCAATGATAAATAAAATCAATAATACTTAATTGAAAAAACATTCAACAATTTTGTTTTTCTATATATTAAATTTTCTAATTTAAAATTTAATTTTCTATTATTTATAAATTTAATCAGAATATATTCAGCCTAAATTTATGTTTATAACATAAAAATTTGGTTATAAATATTTCCTTATATTTTTAATAAAATATAAACCTCTAGGGTAAAAGATAATAACCATGGTAAAAACCAAAATAGTAAAATATAAAATCCAATTGGTAAAAATCATGAAACATGTTTAAAAAATTTGGGAAAATGAGTGTTAGTGTAAATACCTAAGACCCAACTATAATAGTTAAACACCATTTCCTAAACTATCACATAATGCACACGTTAATGATCCATTATTCAAGTATTTATTTTAAAGTTAAATTTTAGAATTTTAAATTGACTAAATTTACCTCATTTTTGAATTCATAATATCAAAATTAGATTAGTATAATTTTTTGATATTTTTATAAAAGGGTCGGGTTTTAGTTGAAAAATATGGTTTTTAGGAAACTTATCATTTTTTTGACTTTATTATTATTTATGAATGACATAGAAATTTTAAAACATTTTAATGTAATAAAATATGAATGTATGGAATACCAATATGAATTTTAAAATATTATTTTACTTATAAATCCTACTTCCAACATTTTTATAACTAATTAAAATGTTACATTATTAAAAAACTGTTTTCTTTCTTTTCATTAAATCGAGTTTTTTCAAGGGAGATTCTATTTTCTCTTTCTTTGAAGCTTCATACCTTCTATTTTTTATATTAAATAAATTTATTTCATTTAAATTTGTATTCATGAAAAATTTATCTTATATATAATTATAAATCTTAAAAACAATATTTTTCTAAAAATTATTTTTATACGATTAAGTGTGTTTATTTTAAAATAATCATTTCAAACATTTATAAGTTTAATTCGATAAAATGATCTTAAAATTATAAAGTACAAGGATAAAATTAGGCAGAATGTTTCATCATAATTCTTTTCATTAACATTTATTACTATGATTAAAAATTTATTACGAAGGTAAAAGTAAGTTAGGAAAAAGTTAAAAAGTTAAAAGAAAAATCCCTAAAACACTAAAATTTGTCTAAACAATGAGTGGTTGAGATGATTTTACACACACAATAATTATATTCTCCTCCATTTTAATTTTTTGTCCATCTAAAATTGAATACCATTTCTACATTATTTCAAATTTAAGGGCTACTCCCAGTACTACCATTCCCGTCACTAATAAAATGGTAACACTCCTACCACTTCAAGACTCACCAATATTTATATTGTCTCATTGAAACTATGATATTTCTTGTCCACGTATATTCTTATCCCATATTCAAAATCATTTGGTCACTATTAGTTAGAATAACTCCTTCATATCCATTGAGACTTCCAAGGGTAATTAAAGCCCTCGTTATGAGTATTATCAACCAATTAGCTATTCTTCTTAATTATCTTCATTTAAATTTATTCTAGACACACTAGTATAATGATATTAATATAATTTATCTAATTTAATTATACTAAATTAAGGTTATTATCATTTCTTACTAATCCATCCCATCTATTAAGAAAAAAAATCATCGTTCATGCATATGCACAGACTACCACCACCGTGATCAATAAAATTCATTTTCCATCACCACCAATTATGGATGGTTCCTAAAATTAATTTATTAATAAAATATGATGTTTATGATATCATTATAACCCTTTTATAAAACATTGGATAACATTTTAATGATATGATCAATAAATAATCATTATTAATTCATTTCCTTAAAAAAACTGTGTTAATAGTAAAATATTTTATTAAAATTATTTAATATTTTAATATCCATTACTTCTACATATAATTCATTTCTAATTTTGATATATTCGACTAATAAATACTGAATATGATAAATATTCTTCTGGTATAATGATACTACAAAAAACAACCTCATAATCATTCATTGAATTAGGATTTCTTCATGTTTTGGGTAGGTTTAACTACCAACTTGAAAAATACTACAAATTTCTATAATGAATGATTATGGGAAAATAATTTTTCATACAATGTAATATAAATGGTTAAATAATGATTTTTTTTTGATTTTAGAGATTTTATAATAGTATTTAATTCTTATATTATGAAAACACCCTTTGATCGACATGAATCACCAAAACATGTTTGTTATCGATTTCATATTCCAGGATAAAGAATAAAAATATCATGAAATGAATTCTAAAAATAAAAAACAAAAATAAAAAAATCCCAAAAAGTAATAGTAATGACCTATAATGATAAAAATTTGTATATGAATTAATATAAACACTACTATTATTTTTTTATTATTTTTTTTAAAAAGAAAACTACATGGATTAAAATATTGAAAAAAATAGTTACAAGAGTCTTAATGAAGGAAATTTACATTTATCACTTTAGAGATTATCAATTAGCTCGAAAGGGATTGTAGAGTAGTGTTCACACATGTTGATGAGAACTCCCTTGTTTGCAAGGAAGTCAGCAGGCTGATTCTATTCACGATAGATGTGTGTGATGATATTATTCACTAAGGAAAGTTCTTTTAGGCATTTGTTCCATTTGGAAGTGATTTTCCATGCAAGATGTAGCTACCCCATTATATCTGCATTGAAAATTTTCATTGAGTTTCTTAAAAACCACACATTGTTCCAATTTCTTCAGCATGCGATCTCAACCACTTTGATAAATCTTGTCATTTCAGCCTCAAGGGCTGTGACAGTACCACAGAGGCCATGAAACCCTTCAATAAAATCTCCGTTGTGGTCCCTGAAGATGATTCCATATCATACGGGTCCTAGACTACCCTTTGAAGCACCATCCATATTGTACTTGATCCATCCATCAAATGGTGGAGTCCAGAAAACATCCATGCTACCTCGGGGTCGAGGGTAGTTTCCTTGAATATGCATATTTCACAGAACAGCAAGATCCTGGACCGAGTTTTCATAGTGATCATTAAGGTTTTTAATTAATTTATTAAGATATATATGTTTTTGATACCTGTCATTAATGTATGTTCATAGAAGTTAGTACAATAGGTAAGGGATTTCTATCTCAAATTCCACTCTTTAAGACATGTTTTGTATTATGCTCATAATTTCTTTTATATGGTGTCTATAATACCTATTTGAGATGATATATCATGAAATAAATTTATTCATGGAATTTTAATATAAATTTTAAGACCTCTAGTTCAATGTGTTTTGATTTAATTTCAACCCTATCCATAAATGTGGGTTCTCCGTCTAAATTTTCATTCTTTGGGAATCATGTTATATTAACCACCTATTTCCTTTTATATGGTGAATAAATATTAATGGAATAATTTTACAATATTATTCATGAAATTTAAGGTATTTACAAGTCTATATTATTATTAATCATCCTTCATATTTTTTCATTTCATGATTTACTAAAACCATTATAAAACTCAATCTTTTACATTATGAAAAAACCATCCTAAGTTTTGGTAAATTAAAAGTGTGTGTAGTTTCTGAAAAAATGAATCCCTATATAGATTCTATAATGTTTATGTGGCTATAGAAAAAATTCATCTAGGGTTAATCAACCCTAAAAGGGTTCTTTTAGCATTTTCTCAATCCTCAACTTGATATATGATGAGTGGGACTAAGAATGCACATCTAGCTAGACACTCCCGAGGGATATGATTTGGAAAATTCATATCCATTTTATAAAATATAATGAAGGATTTTAAATTCTATTTTATTATTCTCTTACTAGTGTGTTTTTTTTAACCCAATTACTATCTTTTATGGATATCCCAACACATTGAAACTACCCTAAACATAATATTTTTTATAAGGGAACATCACATTAATTTGATGATATATCAAAAATTATAAAATTATTGAAGGATTTTATCCTAGATATCCATATTATTCTATTGAATATGTAAGTATTTGATTTTTTTTATTTCACATTTTATAGATAATTATGTTTTTATTCAGCAAGAGGTTCCATAGGGAATGGTATGAAAAGTATAATTTATTCTAATAGTGTATGAATTGAACTTAATCGGGTGATGGGTGTAAACCCAAATTATATATCCCCTTGATGCATCGATAGATATCATGAGAAAAAACATATTGGGTTTCTGTGTATACATCTTCCAATAATTGGATAGTATCTTGGTACAAGGTCTAGACAACATGTCTTTAAGTAGACATTATGCATTCCATCAGTATGAGATCAATGGTTATTATTATTCATGTTTCTATTTATTGTCCTCGTTACAGAATTCCCTCAGTTTTAGTTGATTATGTATTCATGTTTTTTATTTATTCCCATCATATCACATATTCCATGTTTATGTTATGATATATTCCACTATATGCTACTCCTTACCAAGCATCTAATATCACAATTAAGGTTTTTAATTTCCCCATGAAAACTAGAGGTGGACTTTGTTTAATTTTCAATGATATGATGGAATGGATAATTATGTTCTCATAATGTGTTCATGTTGAATCTTTTGTTTTAAAATTTAATGTATGTTTGTGTATACTCTTCCAAGACAACTATGCTATTGGATCCTATGAAAGTTCTTGTGTTTTATACCAAAAATGTATTATAACTCTCATATTTGGGTTTATAGTGTCTTGATATTATGACATAGGATTTAAATACAGGAATATAACATAAATTTAGATGAATATTTAGCACATTATGAGAATACATGTCTGAGGACTGTAACCGTTTAGTGTCTTTAGAAACATGGAACACATTATTCTAGTTTGGTGAAATATCTTCAACATCATCTTTATAGATCTTCCCCTATAGTACCCCAACTTAAAACCTTTATTCATAACCTTAGTAATGGAGACATAAGAAATAGTTGATCTCGAATGCTCAGTAAGGGTAAATAAATGAAATACGTAAGAATAACATGAGTATAAGGGTATGAGAACACAAGGATAGCATTTGAATATCATACCCTTTATAAAAATATCATAATCACAAGACGTGGAATAAATATTCTCAGATCATAAGACATGAAATTATAAGATAATAAATAAAATGAACCATATTATCATATCAAATGCATAATACACAAATTTTTTGGCATACACATAAACATGTACCATCATTCCCTATAAGTCAAGGTGTATTTCCAAAACATAACAGGGAACTTCATGGGGACTACACCTACTGGACGAGACATGCAACCATCCCCAGTCACAATATTTTCCTCATTATAAATTGGGTTTCCCTATCTTCTCATATTAGATCGGGTTTCCTCATATTCCCTAGTGGATCAGGTTTGCCAATATTCCCATAGTGTATTGGGTTTACCCATCTTCCCATAATAGATCTGGTATCCCCATATTCAATAGTTGATCAAGCCCATTAACTTGATTCCCATAATAATCTCATGTGATATAAATCAATACCAAATGATTTGGAGGGATATATAGGTCCCATAAATCACAAATACATGCATGTCTTGCAAGATAACAGAACAATTATCATATCATAACCCGTAAAAAATAGGATTCATAAACATCATATCATAACCCATAAAATAAAATGGGTGCCATAAAAATTTCATCATATAATTATCTATATAAAATATATTGGCATAATAATAATTTCATCAATGAATAACCTAAGAAAATAAGTGGGTTTAAAAAGAATATAACCTGTGGAAGAGAAACATGTGTCATAAACATCACTCCCTCAAAATATTAACCATTCGAGAAAGAATATGAATGGTATTCTTAGATCATAACCCCATTAAAGAATAAACTATAAAAAGTATGCAATATTATATGGAGAAGTATTTTGGAAGATAAATTTTAAAATTTATAAAGGAAAATAATATTATTTAAGAGATCACTTTTTAAAACATGAAACATTTTCCCAATCCATTTATTTGAAAACCAATTTTAAAAACTTATAATGAAATATTTTGAAAACCTCTAAAAATGTTCTCGAGGAAAATATCTTATCTTCTTTGATTTTTTTTAAAAACAATAGAACTTTTTGTAAAAAATTTTCATTTAAAATAACCTTTCAAACATATAATGTAATATTAAAAACATTTTTATAACCTTTTTCCTTGAATACTTATAAAAGAAGCTTGAAAACATTTTAAAAACCATTTTCTATTAAAATTTAAAAAAGAAGATTGGATTTTTTTGAAAACAATTTTCCATTAAAAAATTCCACATAATATTTAAAATAATTAAAATACTTTTTAAACATAAACCATTTTGAAAAACATTTTATAAAACATATATTTTAAGAAACACATATTTTCAACCGAAGAGGGAGATAAAGTTGGATTTTATTAACAACACTTCCTTATGTACCTTAAGTATCAAAGAGTGGAAAAATGGTACTAATATTTGAATATATGATGAATAGATAGAGTAAAAGAAAACTAATGAGTGTTATTGATATATGAATCATAATATTTCATTGATTAAATCATAATCATAATCTATCCTGATAAATTATGAGAATGTTGTAATAAACACTTACTACTTGTTAAATTTGAAACATACTACCCATTTAAGAAACTTTAATTAAATTATTCTTAAAATATCATTAAAATAATTATATTAATGATATAATATTTAAAATATAAATATATACACCTCATAAAATAATATAGGTTCATAACAAAACATGTGTCTTGAAGACGGAAAATTGTGACAAAATTACTAAAATGATTTGTTAAATTTTGAAACATAAACCCCATGAAATATATTTCATAAAATGGATATTTAAATACCCATAAATTTAATTATAATTTTCATATAATATTTTCATGGGTAGTATATATATCTCCAAAATAAATGAGTGGTGAATAAGGCAAACATCTCACAGAAATAAAAGTGAGATAAGAAAACCCATACTACTTGAGTAACATTAGAATCTTATTCCACATGAAATAATACCATAAAGTAATAATTTTAATATAATTTTGTAAATTAAATTAATGATATAATATTTAATAGGAAAGTATATAAACAATAATAAATACTTGAGTGGTGAATATGGCATGTATCTCATAGAAATAAAAATTGAGATGAAACTCCCCTGCCTTAAGTCTTGAATTTCTTGCTATATGTTCAAAACTCCTGTATAATAAATATAATTTTATAATAAATCTACCTCAGTAACATATGAATATAAATTATACCATATATGTTTCACTTATTACTTTTTATCACCTATTTATTAACAATTTCAAATTAAAGTAACGTTTATGGTAATAAGAGATTTGTTTACCGTATATGTTTTGACTTGTTATTCTTGATCATCTTACTTAGATCCTGATTTAATTATTAAAATAATGTAAAATATTATTTATATATCATATAAATTCATTATATAAATATTTATTATAATCTAAAAAATATAGATATATGAAATGGAATACACCGTTCATGGAGACGATAGTCTATACAAATACATGAACGTTGTTTCTGTTTTCTTTTCGTATTGAAGAAAGAGTAAATGAAATATATTTATATATATAATATCATTATATTAGAATTATTATGTCATATATATTATATAATTTCAATAAAAAAATCCTTAATACTTTATATGTTGAGTGTGAATGAATCACATTGCTTTGAGGAGGCTATAGTCCACATGTCCGCAAACGTAGTTATCATATTGAAAAAAATGGAAAGCATGAAGGTATGTTTTATATAATAATTAAATAAGAAAACATAAATCATATAAATCATACATATATCATAATTTTCAACCATGAGATGTGGTAAAGGAAAAAAAACAATCATCATTTTGTGGGAAAATAGTTCATCACACACGAATAATAAATTTGTTACCCACTAGATTGAAGTGTGTGTAGGTATAGGTAGAAATATTAACATAAAAAAATATCAGTATATTTATGATACTTTTTTTCTATATATTCATGAAATAAAAATAATTTAAGGGTTGGATAAGTATATGAAACAAAATATGATCATTGAAAAATGTTTCCTCATTTTCAAGTAACTGCTTTTAGTTTATACCAAAAGGATTACTTGGTTGGATTTATGGACAAGGTGAGGATTCCAAGTTTAAGGGAGGGATTTTGGGAGCATATTTGGTTAGATTTTGGGCGATACAAAGGTCTTGATATGTGTGAATAAATGAGAGGGGTGAGTGCATTTTTATAGTGGAGGAGGAGTGTCATTCTTGTAAATTTTAGAAAAAGGAATTCCACTAACATTTTTCTATGATAAGTGGCTCCAATAATGATCCAAATTAAATAACATTTCTGATAGGATCTATATATGTCCATCCAATTTATTTTTGGACAATTTTATAGGCTATTTTTTCCCTTAACTGTAAGGTTTAGTCCATTGATAAGCTAATTTTTCTATTAATCATTATAATTAATTTTAATTAATTTCACAAATATTTTTGTCAAAAAATAAGTTGACATTATTTAAAATTGTATATAATTATTATTTTTAATATCGAACTCATTTTTCCAAATTATAATAACATAAGTGGAAGAAATTAATTGAAACTCACAGATGGGATGCCAAAGTGGGTTTTTGAAGTAAAAATGTTCAAAAGTTTGGTAGGTTTTTATATCCAATTTTTAATTGAAATTGATTCCAATGAACAAAATTGGATTAATTTATGAATAATTTATCTAATTTAACTTATAAACCAATCATAAATGTAATTTAACCATATATATAAATTAGAAGAAAAAGTAGTTTCGAATCAACATTTATTATTATTCACTATTCATAAAAAAATTAACTTCACAGTAAAATACTAAAAATTAAACCCAGTATAATTTGATGTTCTGATTTCAAAAATGTATTTTATTTTGTAAAATAAAAATTATAAAAGTCTTAAAAATAAAATTTAAAATGGGTTTACCATTAAAAGGTGGTAAAATTAACTTTCATAAGAATACATCTTTTTTATTTATAAAATTGGATTTATTCTTATCTTATACCTATAAAATATATTGGACGAGTATCGAAAATATTTATTGAATATATAATATATAATTTTTATTGAAAAAATTAATCCAAAGTGTATTGTTTAATTTATTGAGATAAAATTGTTTTTTTTACTTAGAAAAACAGTTTTCTTTAAAAAGTAATTTCTTTATTTTCAAAAAGCAATTACATTCACTTATACTAATATATAACCAATGGATTCATTTCATATACATGTGTAAATAATATTTTAACATTTTTTTATATTATTCACTTATTCTATTCTAATGACTAGGTGATAGCTATAATAATATTTTATTAATAATATTAACAGTATCTGGTAGTTTGATAAAAGTCAACCTCACATGTAGCACAATATATCGAAGGGACTCGGTATTTTGAGTAATACAAGACAAACATAATGTTACATGTACCAGAAGATAAGTGGCTCCAATAATGATCCAAATTAGATAACATTTTTGATAGGATCTATATATGTCCATCCAATTTATTTTTGGACAATTTTATCGGATATTTTTTCCCTAAACTGTAAGGTTTACTCCATTGTTAAGCTAATTTTTCTATTAATCGTTATAATTAATTTTAATTAATTTCACAAATATTTTTGTCCAAAAATAAGTTGACATTATTTAAAATTGTATATAATTATTATTTTTAATATCGAACTCATTTTTCCAAATTATAATAACATAAGTGGAAGAAATTAATTGAAACTCACAGATGGGATGCCAAAGTGGGGTTTTTAAGTAAAAATGTTCAAAAGTTTGGTAGGTTTTTATATCCAATTTTAAATTGAAATTGATTCCAATGAACAAAATTGGATTAATTTATGAATAATTTATCTAATTTAACTTATAAACTAATCATAAATGTAATTTAACCGTATATATAAATTAGAAGAAAAATTATTTTTGAATCAAAATTTATTATTATTCACTATTCATAAAAAAATAAACTTCACAGTAAAATACTAAAAATTATTCCCAGTATAATTTTATGTTCTGATTTCAAAAATGTAGTTTATTTTGTAAAATAAAAATTATAAATGTTTTAAAAATCATATTTAAAATGGGTTTACCATTAAAAGGTGGTAAAATTAACTTTCAGAAGAATACATCTTTTTATTTATAAAATTGGATTTATTATTATCTTATACCTATCAAATATATTGGACGAGTATCGAAAATATTTATTGAATATATAATATATAATTTTTATTGAAAACATTAATCCAAAGTGTATTTTTTAATTTATTGAGATAAAATTGTTTTTTTACTTAGAAAAACAGTTTTCTTTAAAAAGTAATTTCTTTATTTTCAAAAAGCAATTACATTCACTTATACTAATATATAACCAATGGATTCATTTTATATACATGTGTAAATCATATTTTAACAATTTTATTTATATTAATCACTTCTTCTATTATAATGACTATGTGATAGCTATAATATTATTTTATTAATAATATTAACAGTATCTGGTAGTTTGATAAAAATCAACCTTACATGTAGCACAATATATCGAAGGGACTCGGTATTTTGAGTAATACAAGACAGACATAGTGTTACATGTACCAGAAGATAATCTATTTGTTTTATGTAGTGAATGATTAACTTGGTGTTTCATATAGTGAAAGCCAAACTTTGTGCTTTGATATAAGAAAAACTATATTTAGTATTGCGTGAAATGAAAAATATAAAACATATTAAATTAGTTTAAGAAAAATATTTCACAAAATCTCCAGGTGAAACATTATACCCCACTAAAAATGATTTTCACCCTCAATTTGTTTTTGTTATTAAAGGTTTAATACTTGAAAGTTCTTTTCATAAAAACCCACATCATGAAAATGAATACCAAAACATCATTCAAAAATAGAATTTTGGAAACATGAAGGTTTCCCAAAGTAACTTATAACTAGGTTTTCCATATGGGAAAACTTAAGTGGAAAGTAAAACATGATCATAGAAGAGAGATATAGCAATAAAGTTACGGTGGAAAATAAAAACATGATCATGGAAGAGAGATATAAATATAAAGTTACAGTGGATAATGATAGAGAACATTTTTAGGAGAAAGTTAACAATCACAAATCCATAACTCAAAGAGGATTGAAAAAGGTCACCGATATCATAAAAAATGATAAAAACTTGACAACATTTTATTTCAAGACCCTTTTTCCTGAAGTCAAAGAATTTTCATTAAATGATATACTTACTTGATTTTAGGACAAATGTATCATTTTTTTTATTCGGTGATCAACTTCCAATTCATCTATTATTCGAAGAAATGAAGGTGAATTTTTCATTCTTAATGCATTAACACATCTTGAGATCCACAAATAGAATGATAGGTTATTCCATATGTCTTTATCAAAACAAAAAGGTTATCATAAGTTATCAAATATGGATAAATCCTTATATTAAGAGATTATACATTAATCTATAAAACATCATCCTATTTTTGACATAAAACATTCCATAAATGGTTAAACTTATAACCCTTCCAAAATATGGGAGTTCAAAAATTTAGAAATATGGTCACTAAATTTATAAAAAATATTTGAGCATTGATCCCATATATATCATAGAGTATATTTTTTGTTTTTTTATACCAAATATGGGAATACCCTCATCATGTATTTTCTTGATACTTTTTAATATTCTGAATATCCCCAAATCCATACTAAAAACAAGAATTTTTACTTATTTTAATGTTTATTGGATATATTAAATAAATCTAAAAATGTCATATAATTTATCAAATTTTTTAGATGATGTCGTGTTCCGGTCAAAGACCAAAACACTAATTTTTTTTTGAAAAAGGAAAGGATTACACAAGTCTGAAATAAGGAATTTTGCTAACATCCCTGACATAGAGTGGGATTAACTTAGGAGGAAGAAAATCACTACAATGCATCTCGTGAGTAACACCCATGTTGGAAAGACCATCAGAAATCTTGTTAGCTTCATGATATGTATGAGTGGAGATGGCGTTGATCTCTGAAAGAAAATTCAGGCATTTAATCCAGTGTGAAGTGAGCGTCCAAGCCATGTGGATGGAACCATTCCAAATGGCCTGAATAATAGTAGTGGAGTCGCTCTCAATCCAGATATTTCTCCAATTATGAATCCTGACAAAAGAAGTCACATGAATAACGCTCATCATCTCAGCTTCCAGGGATAAAGCAGCACCACAAGAGCCATAGAAGCATCCAATTAATTAATATCTCTTCCCCTTCACATTTAATCTATAGTCTCACCATCACCAACAACATAACCATTACCCATACCACCTTGTTGATTCTTCTCAAGAGATTTTAACATAAGACATTGATTTTCATAATAACCATTCATTCCACCATTAAATCATTTAACATGTCAATGATGTATCAGGGATTCCAATATTCCCATCCATTGCATTAATTGAACTCCTCATTTTTCCTTTATAGTCACTTTCTCTGTGTCCTTATTTCCCATATTAAAAACATCTTGTATTTCCTCTAAGACATTCACTTGGGTGATTCTTTACACATTCTTGGAATTAAGGAAACTGAATATTCTATCCTCCATGGTATCCATTACTCGAACTCTCATTAAACTCATTCCTTATATTATTTTGGGAGTCCAAGAGTTGGTTAAGTTACATGTTGTTAATTATGTTATGTGAAATAATATTTGGCCTGATCACAAGATCATTCACTCTAGTGATCATCCTATTTGACTTGTCATCAGAAAATTTTCCATCAAATTCAATGTTAACCTAGATATTTTTAGTTCATACCATTAACTAAGACCATAAAAACATAGTGTGAGTATCACTTATCATAGTGGAAAACCACATAATAATGAGAAATCACTACTAGGATTTCAAAATTATTACAACTTCCTATAACACCTTAGTATTATCGTTAGAGATACCCTAGACATATCCTTAAAAATATCCATAGGGATCTCCCTAAGGTTTTCTTATTATAGTCTCCAAATTTTGAATAAAAATTTCCTTTGATACTAACTATATAGACCCAATCTTAATATACATGGATATTACATTAATTTAAATGAATATTCAGCACATTAAGAAAATACATGCCCACAGATCGTAATAGTTTAGTGTCTTTGGAAACTTGGAACACATTTTCTAGCTTTATATAATATATTCAATATATTCTTTAAATATATTCCCCTATGGTACTCCCACATAAAACCTTTATTCCTAAACTAGTGAAATGATACATAATAATGAGGTGAGATCTAATTCGTAGTAAGGGTAAATAAAGGAAATATATAAGGAAAACATAAGCATAAGTGTATAAGAACATGAACATAACGTTTTAATATCATACCCTACATAAAAATATCATAATCATGAGACAAGGAATAAATTTTGGAATTTCATAAGAAATGAAATTATAAGATATTAAATAAAATGAACCGTTGATCATATCAAAGGCATAAGGAACAAAATTTGTGGTAGACACATAAACATGTAACGTAATTACCAATAAGTTAAGGAAAATTTGTATAAACATAATAGAAAACTTCATGGGGACTAAAACTTATAGGAATGACACACCACCATCTCCAGTTGCAGTACTTTCCTTGTAAGGGATCGAGTTTCCCCATATTACCATAGTGGATCAGGTTTCCCTATTTTCTATAGTGGATCATGTTTTTCAAATTAATTACCATCATTATATCATGAGATATAAATATCCACCCAATTCATTGGAAGGTGATATAGGTCTCACCAATCACATAATTCAATCATACATTCTTGTGCCATAAGATATAGAACATTAATCATATCATGACCCATAAAAATAGATGGTTTTTATAAACATCATATCATAACCCATGAAAAGAAATGGGTGTTATAAAAATTTCATCATATCACTACCTATAAGAAATATATTGGTCCCAAAAATCATTTTATCAAAGCATAACTCATGAAAATAAGTGGGTTTCAAATATATATAACCCATGGAAGAGAAACAAGTGTCATAAATATCACTCCATCAAAACCTAAACCATTGAATAAATAATATAAATGATATTCCTAGATCATTTACCCATTATAGAATAAACTATAACAAAGTATGTAATCTTAGATAGAGAAGGGTTTTGAAAGTTCTCTTGGAATATTTCTAAAGAAAAATAATCTTTCATTAAATATCACTTTTTAAAACATGAAACATTTTAAATATCCATTTCTTTAAAAATGAATTTGAAAAACTTATAATGAAATATTTTTAAAAAATATAAAATATTTATTGAAAAAAATAACCTTTATTTTTTGAAAAATTATTTTTAAAACATTAAACCTTCTGAAAACCATTTTATTTTAAAATAACCTTGAAAAAAATATAAATTAATCTTGAAAACATTTTGAAAACATTTTTCATTGAAAACTTATAAAAGAATCTTGAAAAAAGTTTAGAAAACAATTTAAAATAAAAAATTTAAAAGGAGCATGAAAATATTTTGAAAACCATTTTACTTGAAAAATTATAAAAAAAGAATTAAAACATTCAAAAAACTTTTTAACCATAAATTATATTTGTTTTTTTAGAAAATATGGTTTTCAAAGAACACACATTTCTGACAGAAGTGGTTGATAAAGGTTGATTTTCTTCAAATCACCTCCTTAAGTATATTATGTACCAAAGAGTGAGAAAATGATAATACTACATAAAGATATGATGAATAACCATATTATAAGAAACTTTATGAGTGTTATTGAGATATAGATCATAATATTTAATTGAAGGAAGCATGATCATAAATAATCCTAAAAAACGATGAGATTGTTGCAATAAACTCTTACCCCTTGGTAACATTGAATCATACTCACCATGTAATTAAATGAAATTACATTTATACTATAATATAATTAAAATTTGTATATTAATTATATAATATCTGATATGGAAATTTGTACACCTCATAAAATAATATAGGTGTATAACAAAACATGTGTCTCAAAGAAGGAAAATTAAGAAAAATTTACTTAACCGATTTGGTAACTTCTGAAACATAAAAAAATGAAAGAGAGATCATAAAATGCATATTTAAATACCCATAAATTTAATTATAGTAATTATATAATATATTCATGGGAAGTATATACACCACACAAAATAAATGAGTGGTGAATAAGGCATAATTTTTAAAGAAATAAAAGTGGGATGATAAAACCCTTACTACTTGAGTAACTTTAGATTGTGATACCTATTAAATAATAACATAAATTAAATATTTAAATATTATTAATAAATTAAATTAATTATAGAAAATTTCATATGTAATTATATCCACCACAAAAAAGAATTTATTGGTGAATATGGCATGTATCTCGCGGAAATAAAAAGTGAGATGAAATTCCCTTACATTAAATCTTGAATTTCTTTGTACACATTAAAACTACCATATAATAAATAAAATTTCATTATAAATATACCAAATAACCATATTAACATATTCCATACCATATATTATTCACTTATGAGTTTATATTTCCCTTTTATTAACAATTCCACGTTAAATCAATGTTGCAAGTAATAACTGCTTTGTTTATCATATGTGTTTTGACTTGTTATTGTTGATTATCTTAATTAGATCATGATTTACTTATTCACAGAATATAAAACCTGATTTATATATCATATATATTCATTATATAAATATATATAACATTTAATAGAATATATATATACATAATTTAATACATCGTTCATGGATACGGTAGGTCGTACGTATGCATGAATGCAGTTTTCATTGTCTTGTCGTATAGAAATAAAAGTAAATAATATATATATATATATATATATATATATAATATCATTAATATATAATTATTAATCCACATATATCATATAATTTCACTAAAACCATACTTAATAATTTTCATATACAGTGTGAGTAAATCACATCACTTTGAGGAGGAGGCAGTCCACACATCCACAAAATATGTTATCATATTTACAGAAAATGGAAAGTATGAAGGTTTGTTTTATATAATAATTAAATAAGAATAAATAAATCATAAATATTATATATAAAATATAAAAATATATTTCCATTAAAATTTACAACCATGATATGTGGTAAAGGAAAACAACTGTCATTATTTCACAAGGTAGTATTTCGCCATACACAAATGCTAAGTTCATTACCCATTAGATGGAAGTGTGTGTATGTGTAAATATAAATCTTAAAATAAAAAAATATCAGTATATTTGGGATATTGGTGTTATTATGTAATCATGATATTAAAATAATTGAAAGGGGGTAGAAGTAAATGAAACCAAATATGACTGCTGAAGAATGTTACCTCATATTCGGGTAACTGCTTTTAGTTTATACCAAAATACTTTCTTGGTGGGATTTATTCCCAAGTTAAGGTGCCTAGGTTGAGGGGAGGGATGTTGGTATATTATTTTTTCAGAGTTTTGGTGATCCAAATGGCTTTATGGGCATGAATAAATAAGAGGGTTTAGTGCCTTTTTATAGTAGAGGAGGAATCTGAGTCTTATAAATTTTTGAAAAGGGAATCCCACCCATGTTTTAATATGAAAAGAAGATCAAGTAATAAAAAAATTCAAGATAATGTATTATAGAGTTCAAATATAGATATAAAATGTCTTTTGGGAATGTTTATACATCATTTTTACCTTTAAGTGTAAAGTTTAGTCCAATGTTAGTCTAATTTTCCTCTTAATAGATGTAATTAATTTTAATCACTTTCACTAATTATTTTGTAAAAAACTACAATTAAATTTTTTGAAATTATATTTTATTGTGACTAAAAATATAAAATAAATTGGACCAAATTAAAATCACATAAGGATCAGAAATCAATTCAAATTTAATCCCACAAACGAGACGACAAAGTAGGTTTTTAATGTAAAAGTGTTCAATGGTCTGGAAAGTTTTTATATTTTTATTTTCCAATTGAAATTGATTTCAATGACCTAAATTAGATTAATCTAATTATAATATATCTAATTTAACTTTAAAAACAATAAAATCAATTATCCATATAAATTAATTATATGAAAAAGTTGTTGTGAATTAAAATTCAGTATTATTCACTATTCATTAGAAAATAAATCTTCAAAGAAAAAATACCAAAAAATCACCGTAATTTAATTTTTATGACCTATTTAAAAATTGATGTTTATTTTGTCAAATAAATAGTATAAAATCGTCAAAAATCATATTTAAAATGTGTTCCCCATTAAAAGGCGGTAAAATTAACTTTTAGAAGAATACATCTTTTTATTCACAAAATTTCATTCATTATTATCTTATATCTTTAAAATATATTATATGAGTATAAAAATATTTATTGAATATATAATATAGAAATTTTATATAAAATATTAATCAAAAGTGGTTTTTAATTAATTGAGATAAAATTGTGTTTGAACAAAGAAAGAATGATTTTTTAGAAAAGAAATTTATTTATTTTCAAATAGTTATTAAGTTTAATTATTTTCATGAACTTTACTGGGTAACCTGATGAATAGATAACAGAGCCAGTCCTGATATGGCTTGAAGGGTGTTCCCAATCTTCATGGGTTGGTGACTATCACCAGGCATCATACAACCTGAAAGTGGGAATTAATTTTCCAAAAAACAAAAAAAAAGTAAGAAAAACAAGTCAGTTTCCATATAAAAGAAACTCCATAGGGAGAAGTGTACCATAAATCATGTTGGTGATCAATCCCAAAGTACTAAAGCAAAGTACTAGAAAAACATAATAACTTCCCAAGACATAATAGACTCAACTCTCTAAGCCCAAAGAGCAACCGCAAAAACCACATCTAAGTTGTTCTTTTCCACTAATCAAACCTAGAAGGAGATAATCTACAAACATCTAAAGGAATAATTAGGGTGTGAGATAAATTTCTTGCAGGTTTTTACCAAAGATTAAATAATATGATCCCACAATTAATGAACCACGTAAATATTTCAATTTTAAATAAACATATTTGAAATTTCAAAAGATTATTTAAAAAAATCATGATTTAACATTAAAGTGATGAAAATAATTCAAAAAATGGCTTCAAAAACATTTTATATAAAATCATTAATATAAATTTATAAGGCATGTTAATCATTTTCCAACTAACATTAGAATATATAAGCAATTCAATCACAAACAAGCGAAAAAAATGTTCATATTACTAAAGATACAATAGTTACAGGCTATCAGAGTCCACACACTCAAATTGATATGGAAATATGTGTATACAAACATCCCTTGGACACTGGTCAAGAGGACTCCATCACCATCCCATCGAGGATGTGACATGTGGCAGTTCTATTTTGGAATTTTGTTAATCATAGAGTTTTTTCCAAATAACTCACTAACTACATAAGGCTCGCATGTTCTATGATAAAAAAATGATGAGAAATTTGTTTTAATACTAATAAAATACAATAAATCCCGTTATCCATTTAAAATATACAAATTTTTTATTTAAAACCCAAAATGGGGTTTTAATCAAATCATGCCTTTTCCACGATAAAACCAATGTGTTTATATCAAAATCATTTCAAGACATTTTCCCCAAAAACCATTTTTGAAATAAATTTCATCAAAAAATTTCAAAATTAAAATTCAACAAGTTAAATTAAATAATTTAATTTAACAAAATTCCATCCAATTTTAGGAATACACCTGAATCTAATGGAATTGCTGGTTTTTTCCAATTTCATGCAAAAAATCCAAATTCCAATCCAAATCCCCCAATTAAATGGAATAATTTTTTAATAAAATAATTGAAATAAATTTTATGAAATTTAATTTAAATCAAATAATTTAATTTAAATCAAGAAAATTTAGGGTTAATACAAATTGTCCATCACAACAAAACCACCTACCTCTAGATCAAAGAATCTCAAAACTCCAAATCCTAATTGGGATTCACCAATGAAGAATGAAGAAATGGGATTTGGGAATAAAACCTTGAAACAAGTTCTGAAGAAAAGGTTATTATATATTCCAATAAATATTGAGATCTATAAAACCCTATAGAGTAAAGATGATATCACAGGAGATAGAGAAAACTATGAGGAAAACTACCAGGAGAAGATCGAACATCATTATTCTAGATTCAATTTATTTCTAGAGGGGTGTAGAGGAGCCATTAACTACTCTTAGAATCCTAAAAGGAAGAAGAAACTGAATGGGGTCTTTACATGTCCATCGGATACCTAAATGAAGGGTTTTTTGATTTTAAAACTTAATTTTAGATTAAAAAACCCCACACACATGGTTAGCTAGAAAGAGCCACAAAGTAAGACCAAACTATGTGACCTAGAAATCTTACCACTCTAATGGGTTTCACGGTTTCTCCTAGGTGGGAGAATGTATTTATAGAGCATGTTCCAACCATGAGAAGCTACACTGCCCCTGTTTTCATGGTTTTCTAAAGCAGGGTGAATGGCTTGGGAAAATCATGCGCCAATCATGAACAACCCATAAAATTTCAAAATTTCCCGTGTTTTCACCTGAAATAACCCCAAATGAGACCCAAACAAAGAATGTTTAAAATAGGGGTTTAGGAATACCTGAAAATTGTAACATGATGTTACAACCTTCCCTTCATAGAAACTTTATGTCCACAAAAATCTTATTCAGAAGTTCTATGCCAAAAAGATAAGACCACTATTCTCTCATCAATGCATCCCTCTCCCATATCTCATGATTATCAGAACCGTACTACCATAAAACTCAAACCAAACTTATAATCCTCCCATGAAGTACCTTGGTTTTAGAATCAACTATCTTGACTAGACATTTAGTCATGGATGAATTATGTTCAACCTCAATATCACTCCAACCTAGAACATGAGACGGATCAGATAGATAATTTTGTAGATGATATACATAGAACATGATATGTATCAATGTCAGCAGTGATGGAAGTACTAAATGGTAATAAACCTTCCCCACCTTCTCCATGACCCCAAAAGGAATCATTAAAGGAGGAGAAAGTTTCCCTTTTCTGTCCAAGCCATTAATGACCCAAACGGGGTGTAACTTTCAAGAACACCTTGTCACTAACTTAAAATTGCAATGGGCTATGATGACGATCAACATAATATTTATAATGGCTCTGTACTATCAAAATTATTTGATGAATCAATTGAATATTTTTTATCTTATCATGAACCAAGATCATTTTTTCCATGTAACATTCACCAATCTCTGACCAACATAATGGAGATCTGTAAGGATGACCATACAAGGCCTTCAAGGGATCCGTTTTTGATCATGGATTAGTAACTATTATTATAATAAAAATCAACCATCCATAGATGGTCATCAAAATCTCCACCAAAGTTTATAACATAGTCCTGTTTCATATCTTCAAGAATCTATATAACTCTTTTTATCTAGAAATTCTAATGAGGATGGTATGTTGTACTCAAACAGACCTCAGATTCCACTACCTATTAAAGGCCTCTCCAAAAGAAAGAAGTGAACTAAGGATCCCTATTAGAAACTACAGTAGATGGAACTATGTGAAAATTAAAAATCTATTTCACATAGGGATTTCCCAACTCCTAAAATTTGGTTGTATCACGAATGGGAATAAAGTGAGCTGATTTAGTCAGTAGATCAATCCAAACCCATATCACATTATTCCTTTTCTATGTACATGGCTGCCCAACCACAAATTCTGAAGAGATATCATCCCACATTAAAGTAGGTATTGTATTTGGTTGAAGAAAACCCAAATGTTTTTGGTTCTAGTCCTTGATTTGTTGGAACATATAATAATGAGAGACAAAATCAGAAATTCCCCATCTCATACATGGCCACTAGAATTTAAATTTCATATCATAGAACATATTCAGGGTTATTGGGTTCAAAACCCATATAGAATTATGAAAATACCCCATCACAACATTCATTACCACTAACGACCCAACAATGCGATTATGATAGTATAAAATTCCTCGGTGGAGAATGACCAGTCAGGCATGGTCTCCCCACTATAAATAGAGTCTTTAATTCTAAAAAACTCATCATCAAGGTGTTGATACTAGAGAATCATCTTGAAAAGAGTATATGTGAAATAGAAACTGGAAAAATATATATCGACCCCTATTTTTCGAACTCCAATATAAAACTTTAAAAAATGATCCATCAAGTTCCACTCTTCTAATGATTATTTCACTACTAGTGTCAGAAGTTTCCTTCTCAAAGAATCTGGAATGAAATTACCATTCCTCTGGATATAGGAAATGTTAAAATCAAAAGATTTCAAGTATTCAATCCAATTCCTCTGGTGGAGATTCAATGCTTTTTGACATTTGATATAACTCTATATCTTTTGGTCTGAAAACATGGTAAACCATTATTCCTAAAGTTAATGTCACCAAATCTTAAGTGCGTGCATCAAAACTGCAAGTTCAAGGTCCTGAATTAGGTAATTATTCTCATGTTTCCTAAGTTATAAATAGATATAAGCAATGAAATGATCATCCTATATAAGAACGTATCCCAAACCAGAACCTGATGCATCATAGAATATCACATATCTGTACCTAGACTCTAGGAGATTCAACACCGATATAGTAATAAAATGATGTTTCAACTCAAGAAAACAATTTTGAAACTCCTGATCCTAAGAAAACTTTAAACCCTTCCAAGTTAGAGTAGTCATAAAACAATACAATGTTGAGAAGTCCTTTACATACTGCCGATAGTACCTAGAAAGACCTAAGAATCTCTAAATTATTAAATCATTTCATGGTTTTCCCATGTCATAAATGATTTCAGCCTTTTAGAGTCTACTGAAATACCATGTTCTAACACCACGTGTCCCAAGAAATTCACATCTTCAATCCAGAAATTTTATTTCAAAATCGTGGAATAAATTTTGTAATTTATCAACAATTCAAGAACTTCTCTCATATGACATACCCGATCCTCCTCAAAATTAGAGTAATATAGGATGTAATCCACAAAGAATACCATAAAGGTATTAAGATACTCTTGTTAAATCAATTTATTAAAATAAATAAATATTAGAGGAGCATTGGTCTAACCAAATGGAATAAAAAGGTTCTTATAATGGTCATATATGCTCCGAAATGCGGTATTCTAAATGTCATATTCTTTTATTCGCAACTGATGGTAAACAGATCAAAGGTAGATCTTTAAAAAACACTTCTCACCTTTCAACTAATCAACCAAATCATAAATCCATGGTAATAGATATTTTTTGTTTATCTTAATTCGATTTAGTTTTCGAAAATAAATCTAAAGGATAAGGGAACCACCAGCCTTCTTAAAAAAGAAAACCAATGCTACCTAAGGTGACACACTCAAGCATATAAATCAGTTTTCTAGAAGATCATACAACCGGGTATTCAACTCATTATTTTTTTCTAGTTCCATAAAGTAATATGTAATAGAATTTGGTTTAGTACCAGGATCTAGGTCGATAGAAAACTCCACCTCTCTTAGCAGTGGAAAACCAGAGAAGTTATAAGAGAACATGTTGGGAAACTTAATGAAAAGTAGAGGGAGATCATAATTTAATGATTATCTCTCTAGATCAAAAGAGAAATCAGATATCACATTCCCCAACTATGGATAACAAGGTCTATCTTTACTCAACCTTGAGTCCCATTCTTCTTGAAAGACACATAAAACCCCATCACGTGCAGTAAATGAGACCCATCAATGATAAAAAACAATCTAGGTTTAATTAGAAATGATCCAATCCATCCCAAATATGACATCAAGTAGTTTCATGTTGAGAACAAGAAAACTCCATGAAAACTCAATATTTGATAGAGATAAGACACAAGTGGAACTATAAAGACCATGTCCTCTATTCGTTCCAAGTGGTGTAGTAATATCCATCATATAAGAAAAAATATACCTAAGAACATTTAACAAAATAATAATACAAATATAAATAAACAAATGAGATTCACCAGTTTCAAATAGGTAAGTCACTAATGAAGAAGCTATAGTAATGGTACCTCTCATAGTTACTGGACTCGTATCCGCTTCCTATAGAGACTCTTCCACGGTATGAAGATTCTTCTTTCGAGATACCTATTTATAGAAAACCTTTTCTAAGGAAGAATCCGATTTCACTATAGTTTTAGAAGGCAATGATGATCTCATGACACTATGTGGAGTGGAATAAACATAGAGGAACTTCTATAGATGGCCTGAGAATCTGTAGGATCCATATACCTTTGGTGAATCAGTGAAAACCTGATTAGAATGCCCATGATTTCCACACAGGTATATAGTCAATGGGCCTCTTCCAGGAACTGTATGAGGTCATGAAAAATCCTACTATCGAGATCCTCTACATGAATCATCACACTTTCTATTTCCATTTGTAGAGAAAACACTACTACTAGGAGGAGAAGAAACTTCTGAAAACCTTGACTTTCCTACAAGGTCCATTTTTACCATCAATTCCTTATCCAGTACATCAACATAAGAAGGAAATATCATCCTGAAAAAATGAGAAAGAATATCAGATCATTGTCCCACCTCAAACTGTCAAGTCTTCATCTTTTTATTCGATACTATCTCAGGTGAAAACTATAATAGTTTAAAAAAATGGTTTGCATACTCTATCACGATTTTTTCATCCTTCTCAAGCTCCACAAACTCAATAGACTTGGCCAAAAACATCGAATGTGGATATAACTAGTCAGTTAAAAGAGACATGAAGTATTTCCACTCCAATACCCCATGTTTATTCACTGTTACCATTGTTTCCCACCATCTTTTTCTTGGCCCATCCAACATGAAGGTGGAACACTTCACCTTGATTTCATTGGGCGTGTCCATGAACCCAAAAAAATGATCAATACTTCTCAACCATTCATCATCCTCTTGATTATCATTTGAGCCTTTGAATACTGGTGGCTTCTAGTGAAAGAACTATTGATAATAATTAAATAGATCATCCCATAGAGGTTCCACAAGTAGATCCTAAACGAGGACTGGTGGTGGTGCCTATCCCAAATCTTGGACAATACGCACAATCACCTCAACCATAATAAATTTCAAAAGATGAGTTTCTTGTTGAGGTCTATTAGAGGCTTCCTCAAGGATCTTATTTTCATGTATTATCTTAGGTATGATGCTAAAAAACCTCAGTATAAAACATATAATACATCATATTAATGTTAAAATAGAGAAACATGGGAAATTAATCATAACCAATATAACAAAAAATATTTGTATTTCAATCTATTCAAATAAAAAAGTAGGGAAAAGACTAGAACTATTCCTCAATACCTCTTTCCTAAACTACCCATGGTGAATTATGGATTATTTTAGTTATAGATTCTAGGAACTTGATCAAAAGTACATCCTTAGTCTCTAAAAGATTACATAACTGCATACTGATTCAAGGAAGATAAAAAAATCTAAACCTCTGATATCACATTGTCATGAACCAACACAGCTACCGAGGTAACATGATAACCGATACAGTCTTGACATGGACTGATGGGTGTTCCCTATCCTCATGGGTTGGTGACCAGAACCTAGTATCATACAACATGAAAATGGTAATGTATTTTCCACAAAAACAGTAGAAGAAAGACAAGAAAGTCAGCATGCCTAAAAGAGAAAATCCATAGGGATAAGTTTACCAGATTTCAAAAAGGTAAAAATACCCAAAATTATTATAGAAAAGTACCATAAAAACATGATAATCAACCAATCTCCAATATAATCAACTATAAAAGCCCAAATATCAACCATAATAACCTCATCCATGTGTTGTTTTTCCCCTACATGAACCAGGAAGTATATAATCTACAAGCACACAAAGACATAAGTAGGGTGAAAGCTAAAATCCAAGTATGATCTCACTAAGGATTTCATAATATAATTCCACAATTAAATATACAATTAATTCATTCAATTTTAAATAAATAAATTTGAAATTTTAAAAGAATATTTAAAAAATCATTCTTTACCATTCAAGTGATAGAAATAATTTTAAAAAATAGATTCACAAACATTTTATATAAAACATATTATATAAATTCAGAGGTCGTGGTAAACACCTTAATTCAAACATTAGGATATATATACATTTCCAATACAAAAAATTGATCAAAATTGTTATATGTCTAAAGATACAATAGTTCACGGCTTTGGGACTCCACACACTCAATGTGACATTGAAATATGGGTATACACATGTCTCTTTGACACTGGTTAAGAGAAATCCATCACCATCCCCCCAAGGAATTTACATGTTGCATTTCTGTTTTAGAATTTTTAAAATCATAGAGTGATGTATGAATAACTCACTAACTACCTAAGTATTACATGTTCTATAATAAACAAAAATGATGGTAAATTTATTTTAAGACTAAATAAAATAAAATACATCTCATTCTCTATTTCAAATATTCAAATTTTCTATTTAAAAATCAAAAATGAGTTTTTACTCAAATAATTCATTTTTTTCACGATAAAACCAATGGGTTTATATGAAAATAATTTCAAGCCATTTTTTAAAATACCTTTTTTGAAAACAATTTAATCAAATCAATTTCAAAATTAAAATTCTAGGAAATAAATTCAATAATTTAATTTCACTAAATTCTATTCAATTTCACAAATACACTCCAATTCTATGGAATGGGGTTGGGGGGGGGGCTTTCTAATTTCAAATCAAAACTCACTAATTCAATGTAATTGGGTTATTAATAAACCAATTGAAAGAAATTTCACGTAATTGAATTTAAATCAAGAAATTTAAGGTTAATAAAAACGTTCCATCACAATGGGACCACCTACCTTGGGATCATGTTATCTTAAAATTAAAAATCATAATTGGGATTCACCAATGAAGAATGATGAAAATAGGTTTGGGGAATCACACCTATATCTAAGATTCATAACAATGATTATTAAATCTTCCAATCAACATATATATCTATAAAACCATAGGGAGGAAAGAAGATATAACAGCAGATATAAAATAAGAAAAGGAAACCTACTACGAGAAGATCAAACATCACTCAAATTGATTTGATTCACTTTTAGTGGGGTGTATAGGGGAAATAAACTACTCTTGGGAGCCATGTGCTAACTATTCGCAACACAAAAAATTTCCTAAATTCAATGGCTTTAACCCAAAACAACCCCAAAACAACCCCAATCAAATCAAGAGGTTAGGAATAACTGAAAATAGTAACAAGATGTTACAGTTATACTAATTGATAACCATAGGTTTAATTTTACATATATGTGTAAATAATATTTTTACAATTTAGTTAATCTTATTCAAAACGTCCATTGCAATGGTTAGGTGGTAACTATAAAAATATTTTAATAATAATATTAATAGTATCTTGTAGTTAAATAAATTGATCCTTATGTGTAACAAAAGTTATCTAAGGGACTGAGTATTGTGTTTAATATAAGACAAACATAGTGTTTCCTGTACCACGAGATAATATAACTGTTTCATGTAATGAATGATTAACTTAGTGTTGTGTATAATGAAAGCCAAACATGGTTATTTTATATAATAAAAACTATATTTCGTGTTTCATGAAATAGAAAATATCAAAAAGATGAAATTAATTTGAAAAAAATACATTTCAAAAAATCTCGGGGTGTTACACTAGATGTTACAGTTGGTATCATATCAAGATTATTAGAAACTATAGAGGGCAGATTTAGAGGAGCCTAGTTAGATAGAACAAGTACCATGAAAACCCTCCTGTTCTAGAGATCACTTTATAAAATATAATATGAATTCTATTTTTCAATTCATTATCATGTGCTAATTATGTTTATTCCAATGTACAATGATGGTGAATAATGGGAGAAATTTGAACCATATAAATACCCATAGTCAATGGAGGGATATTCTCCCTAATTATGTTAATGAAGCTATAGTTGAGGATAATCAGTTCATAACCATATGAGGGTAGTGGACCTAGGTTATAAAATATAAAATTTTCCATAGAGAGTGATCTATCAATCCATGACATTGTGTTACTGTGTAATATTTCTTCATTAAAAACAACCACTAGAATTCCACAAAAATACTAATATATTGGTAGATGAAAAATGGATCAAGTCCCCGAAGAATATATTTCTCACTTTGGGAAGTAGTGAAATGGAAAAATTCATCATATTGGTCAATATTTTGATGGGGTATGTAGACCAATGGTGGTATATATTTCAAAAATACTATAGTAAGATAAGATAAATTTTAGGGAATTGAGAACATTCAAGGAATTACTCTATGAAAAATAATTTTCTCATGATAAAAGAGTAGAAATGTAAAGTTAGTTTGTCAAACTTAGAAAAAAATGAGGAGGATGAGTATGAGGATTACTCAATATGGTCATCTAGGCATGCTATTGACTATGTAAAAGTATTATAAATAGAGGTTTATTATTTATTTGAAGTGTTAAAGTTTATCCTTCAACGAGAATTTTCATCTCATACCTTTTCATCAAATGAGGATATAGTCAAAAGAACCATTTAAATAGAAAAGGAGTTCTCCATGATGTATGTATTAAAGGTAAATTAGGATAAGAATAGGTTGAATTATCATCATAAAAAGAACAATGCTATAATGAGGAATAAATAATTTTTGGTAATTCCCACATGTCATAATTGTGGGAAGAAACATCCCAATTATTGTAGGAAGGGAACCAAATATTGTTACATGTGTGGATAAAAATGTATTAAGATCATCAATTAAATTTTTAGGAAGAATCTATTGATGTTTAATTATTTAACTATAAGTATAAGATATATTATATTAACCAATTCCTTAAAGTTTAATGAAATTTACCATAGAAAAGGCCAGGGGGGAAGGCCAAGCTTATGCAGATACCACAGTTGAAGTCTATGTTCCTAATGACATGGATAAAGGTACTTTTATCATAGCCACAAAGTTTGAAAATGTTTTATTTTATTTTTTTTCATTGAAATATTTTATTTATTCCTTGTTTTAAAAAAATATTATATATTTTCCAATCACTCTAGTTAGAGAATTATCAATTAAAACATTGAGTGGAAATATTAGTACAAAAAATATGTGTCAGTCAGTTCCAATTATGATTCATGGGCATTCACTATTTGTAAAACTATTTTTTGTACCTATTATTTAATTTTATATGATCGTTATTATGGATTTAATTTCAAATTATAATGAAAAAAATCAATAATAATAAAAGGAAATTATGATTCAAGCAGGCGAGGTGGAATCACTGGTCTCTAGATGAGAGACTTCATCATTTAAATCATGTTTGGAACTACCCATGGTATCTCTCCTTAATGAAATTTTATGAACCGGGGTAGATCAAGAATGATCTATGTACAATTAAAATATCATGATAATAGAGGATATACCTGTTGTACACAAATTAGTTGAGGTTTTTTAATAAGAATTACATAGTCATCTACCATCATTTGTAGTTGAGTTCTCCATTGAAATAACTCTAGATGTAAGGGATATATCTAAAACTCCTTATAGAATAGAACCATAGGAGTTGGTGGTGTTTAAGGAAAACTATAAAAGTTGACTGAGAATGGATTTATATCCCCTAATTTTTAATCATTGAGAGACCCTATATTATTTGTAAAAATTAAGGACAATTCTTTTAGAATATTCATCATTTATAGGGAGATAAATTTCATTACTATAAAGAATAATAATCCTTTTCCATATATTGATATATTATTTGATCAAAACAAAAGAGATTAATACTTTTCAAAGATTGATCATTTCTCTGGTTATCATTAGTTAAGATTAAAGAAAGATGATATATATAAGATGTAATTTTTAGCAGGATATAGAAATTATGAGTTTATTTTAATTCCTTTTCTATTGACTAATTCACCAAATATATTTGTGGATATAATGAATTTATTATTCAAGGATTATCTTGATAACTTGGTGGTGGTATTCATTGATGTAGTGCCCCTGGTCGAATTGACCACTAAGAGGGGGTTGAATTAGTGGTTTATTTTTTACAAATTCTTTCTTTTCAATTCAAACTCTTAAATTTGTTTTGGTTATTGATCCATTCAGTGATATATCATAGTCTAACTTCAATGAATTAATAAAAAAATAGATCACAACACGTATTATTTACCAGGATTGGTTAAAATACATAATCCTTTCCATGTTAGTTATTCCCCCTAACATGGATTTTGTAATATATTATTTTTTATTAATTTAATTGGTTGATATAGAGTCGTGTAATATATCTATTGAATCATCATATGAGGATATTAATACTTCATCCCCCAGTGTTACTAGAATCCACACTCGCATACTCTAAAATCCATGCTAGAGACTTCATCTTAGGAATCACACAAGAGTATTCTCTTTCTCCCAATGCAAACTATGTTATTTCCATATTTATTAAAGTATTGATCCACTACAGGATGATTTGGTGATCCTCCTCCACGAGCTCACTGAATTTGACTTGTTCATATACCTATTTAAGTACCTTTGTAGAGCTACAGGTCTTGCTCAAATAAATTTGGATCACCTGTATTTGATAAGTCTCCTTTGTGAAACTCAACTCAAACAATTATTTCCTCTATTGATGAAGAACCGACCACACTTAGATGTTAATATATAAACACAAATTATTCAATAAATCATACAAGAATAATACTTCACAAACTCAATTCACAGTCTTCTTGAATTTTCAATCATCATGTATGTGTGATACATTGTATGGTCTTCACAATCTTAAAACCCAACACATGTTATTTTATATTCTATACATCTCAATGTTAAAGGGTTACTCTATTTGGGTTATCTCATATTATTATACATGAATGTATTTTATGAACGTGCAAGAAATTTCTACAATATTGTGTCTTTTACACAAACTCAAATGGGTGTGAGTGCACTGTTCACTTTCTTCTCAATATTTCTATGTGCACGTCACTTTTTGTGTTTAGTTTCAATGTACGCAAGTTCTTCATCATGAAATTTTTTTCCCCAACCAAGTTCACATAATGAATTCATAAATGCATGCACTCTCTCTGTTTAATCATTGTTCACAAGTTGCACTTCTACATAATGAAATACAGTGTGGGTGATACTTTCTCACTATGTCTCAAATCATTCAAACAAACACCAGTATAAATATGCATAGGGGTATCAAGAAATCTAAAATGGATTTGTGGTATATCTGTTTCTTTATGAAAATCATGAGTTCATGGTTTACATGTCAAGATATTCGTGGATTTCGTATCCTTCATGCAAGCTAAATTGCTCCACATAAACCTTTTACTCACCAAACAGTGTTCACAGATGCTCTATTTTTCTCCAGGATAATGAGAGCTATCAAAATATAAGAAACCCTATCTTCATACATTATTCTATTTTTATAAGAAACTTCAATCAAATTATCTTTATTTTTATTCCACATTGAGCTTCCATAATTTATGCCATTCCATATATTTCATAAACACTAAAGTGTTTAGTTGTTTTAAAAAATACTTATGAAAAAAAAACATTGTTCTATTTCTTATGCGAGTTCACATTTCATTCCTCTCATATGCTTGTGATGATAAACACATTCCTCTCCTTATTCATAAAGCTAAAACTCCTCTTATCAAAATAGACTTTGGTAACTGATGTTTTTAATTTAGAATAAATGTGTTCTTCATGTTATTACTTGTGTCCAAATCATAAAATTCATGCATTGGGATCATGGAATCATCTCTTCATAAAATAGGTCTTAAAATGAGCATGGAAACCTTATTTCGATGATTATAGGCTCAGTTTGATCAGTGATTTATGGGAATGATTGGATGAGGGATAAAGATGATGTTGATCCATTAGAAGATCGTATGACCCTCATTAGTATGATTAGGTGGCTGGAGAAATGTTCATATCTTTAAAGTGGCAGAGGAACATTTCCCACACCACCGATTCCCACATCAAACATCTCTTGGTTTAGGCACTGCCATATATTACAATTGTTGGTGATATCAGTGCATGTTAATAAGAGTGTATTAGTACCCACACACACTTCTTCATGCATGGGCCTCATGGGATGGATCCTCCCCATGTTGGACCATTGTCACTAGACCAAACCCATTTGTTCCAACCATTGCATACTCCTCTGAGCTTTTATGGGCCCACTCACCTGCCTCTATGTACACTATGTGTACCTTATCTCTCACGTGGTTGATGTCCTCCAGCCACATGTGTGTGATTGAGTTGGGCCATGTGGCATCTATTTTTTGTCCTAATTTTTTGTATAAGCTTACTAAAAAATACATCCCTTATATTCTCTTAGTGTATAATATAATCTCAATCCAAGCCCTCTTTATCATCAAACACCTTATTTATAATGAAATTTTAGGAATATATTTTTTCATGGCCACCTTTTTAATTCTCAGAAAATAAAAAAACTGTTTCATGGCCTTCATTTCTTCTTCCGATTTTATATAAATGTACAATCCTTGACACAGATGATTTAAATTTAAGAAGATATCAAAAATCAACACATTTATATGGAGAATTTATCAGTCATTACATAAAATTTCATCAAGTGAGTCTATAACAATTATAAAAGCATTACAACTTCTTCCACCAATAAAAATTGACTTATTGATAAGTAAAACTATCCACGAATGACATCCAATTCCATTGAAATAATCTATAAAAAATTTCCACGAATCTCCACTTCATCCAAACTCACCAAACACATATTAACACATCATTGACAACAAATGCAACACATAGGTTCAATAATACTCCCCTTGTATTTTATTGTTAATATAAATGCATATCACAAATGTTAATATGTGGTGAAAAATTTCTCTCCATTATTTTAAATAAAATGTGAAGGGTAAGTGGATTATTCTTTCTTTTATCTCTTCTTAGAAAACATTCTATCCTACCTTTGAATATTATTCTAGGAACACTTTTGAGAGAGGGATGATATCTCATTGGTTCTCTTAGACAAGAAACTTTTGTTAATCAAATATAAGTCTACTTAGGATAACCCCATGTAAAAAATAGTATATATTAATCCAAGGATGTCTATGTTGTCCATAAATTGCTATACATGTGAAATATTGCTTATAAATTCTTAATTCTCTTACAGGGGTTGGAAATAATTAGAGTTATCAATGAAATGAAAAATCCTATACACAATTCAAGAAACATATCATAAATTTCAAATGAAAAATATATCGATCCCCATTTTTATCATAGTTTCATCATACAAGAACAGGCCATTAATTTATATTATTAATAAAATAAAAAATTAATGATGAAAGTGTGATTGGTTTACCTAAAAATTCAATTTTATAAAGTTATTTTGAAGTTCCACATTCACTATGTAGTGAAGATTTGACAACTTCATCTCATCAATTCTACCACTCAAGGGATGAATCCATATCCTTAAATTATAAACATGTTAGTAAAAATAATATGTATATATATATATATATATAATAAGGAGGGACCTTCTTGTTCATCATGAGTAACATTCAGGCTAAGGGGTTCTTCCCAATCTAGGTCGTTCTTTTCTCCCAATTTCAGTATAGGATGATATTTTTGGTATCATATTCTTATTTTGAGTCTCATATTATTGATTATTTTATTTATTAGTTTGAAATTATTCTTTGTGTGAAATAAATTTTTCAAATTTAGTCATTTGAGAACATGAAACCTCGGTTTCTTTCATTTTATACTTAAACATCTCAAACTATTTTGGGAGGGATGTTAACAATTTTTTGGCAATATGTATTGACTTATTGCACCTTCCATGAAATTCACTATATTTATTTGAGATTTTAGATATATATAAATTCTCAATGTTTCTTGATTAAAATTTTTAAGCAACTTTATTTAAATTTTCATTAGTATGTTTTTCATCTTTCTCAAATTTCTTAGCCAATTTTATTAGATTTGACAAAATAAATAGGCACTCTTTCTTGATATTTTCTATCTTTTAATAATATTAAAAAATGAATTATTTTTTTTATTAAATTATCATCAATTTAAAAAAAATATGAGATTTTTGGATATATATAACTTCTTTAAAAATGAAATTTCCATAGCGTTAGCCTCTTTTTCATACTTTATATTTTTTATCCTGAAGACCCTTGACACCTTCAATAGTATTTTTACAACCTCTTTGGGAACATTATTCATTTATTCTCTAAATTAAAAAATTATATCACGAAGTGATCCATAATCATCACAACATGATAAGGCTTTCTTATAAGAATAATAATAATAATAATTTATTTAAAATATACCATTTTGATTACCTTCACTTATATTTATCCATGTTTGTACTGTAAGATTGTTCTTTAGATTTCTTACTCATCCATTCATACTATTATTATGAAAATTGGAATAAATTTCAATATTATTATCCTTAGGAATAATTTCTATTTTCTTAATATGAGTTAGCTCCCCCATTTCTTGAAATTTTCACTGCATAAAATATCTCTTGGTTCTTTATAGTTAACCTATGCTCCTATAATAATGGTAGTGCCCCATGTTGTATTGAATACTAAGGGAGGGGTGAATCAGTGGTTTAATTTTTACAAATTATTTCCTTTTAATTCAACGACTTGAAAATTTTAAGGATATTAACCTATTCAATGGCGTCTTATAGTGTCACTTCATATGAAGAAATAATAAAAGAGTGCACGACACACAATATTTACAAGGTTCGGTACAAAGACCCATTCCTTTCAATATTTTCTAGTCCCCACAACATGGATTATCCAATATAATATTTTTATAAATTAAAAAGGTTGATATATAGTCACACAATATCTCTACTAAATACTCATAGGAGGTTCTTTATATGGAGTCCCATAGTTTTATCAGAATTCACATTGGTTTACTTTATAATTCACACTAGAGTCTTCTACTCCTAAATCACACAAGAGTATTCTATTAATCCCAGATCCAAATGATGAAATTTTTCCTTTATTAAAGGCATGATCCATTGAAGTATTATATAGTTATCTTCCCCCATGATATCACTAAATATGGATTTATAATGTATTTATTCAAGTACCATTGTAAAGATATTGGTCTGAATCAAATTAATTATGATCACCTGTATCTGATCAGTTCCCTCAGTGCAACTCTACTCAGCCTATTATTTCTTCAATATATGAAAACCTAACTTCAGTTAGATTTGTACAAGAGATACAAAAATATTATTTAATAAATTATCCAAGAATAATACTTTCAAAATATCAATTATCTTTCTTCATAAATTGTCAATCCACATTCTTGTGTGATACAATGTATAGTCTTCTCAAAATTAAACCATAGAAAATGTAATCATACCATAATTATTTTATATTCTATATATCTAAATGTTTAAGGGTTATTATTTTTGGGTTATCTAAATGATTAGGCATGCATGTATTTTATGCATGTGCATGAAATTTCCACTGTCATTTTCCTTGTGAACAAACTTGAATGGGTATGAGTGTATGATTCACTTTATTCTCAAGACTACTTCATGCAAATCACTCTTACTATGTACTTTCAATAAATGGGAGTTCTTCTACATTCATGGATCTTTTTTTAAAAATTTATTCTTGTAGTATAAGTGATCATAATGCTTGAAATGATGCATGAAATATCCTTATTTAAACATTTCAAACAAATAAAACTTATCCATCATGAAATATTGTATGGGTGAAACTGTCTCATGGTGTCTCAAATAGTTCACACAAACACTAGTAGAAATACATGTAGGGATATTGTGAACTTTTGAATGGATTTATGGTATCTCAGTTTCTCAATGAAACTCTTGAGTGTGTGGTTCATATGTCAAGAGAGTCATTATTTTTTATTCTTTATGCAATCTAAACAGATTCATGGAATAATTATCCTCATGAAATAGTGTTTGAGGATGCTCTATTTTTCTATAAATAATAATATCTCTCACAATATAGATTCCCAATATCTTCATCCTTTCCACTATTTATATAGTAAACTTCCACCTCCTTATATCTATTTTATTGTGCTATGTTGAGATTCCATATTTTATATTGTGTTATGAATTTCATAAAAATCTGAGTTAGGTTGTTTCTAAAAATACTTAAACTAAAAAAAATGGTGTTATTTATTATGTGAGTTCACATTTAATTCCTATCATGTTCATGTGATGATAATCACATACCCCTCCTTATTACTAAAGCTCGAACTACTCTTCTTATCTGAATGTCCTTATGTAATTAAAATATTTATTTAGATGAAATGTGTTTTTTGAGTTCTCACATACATGAAAATTGTATCATGCATGGATGGAGATCATGGCCTCATTTCTTAATAAAATTTGTCTTAGAATAAGAATGTAATCCTCAGTTCGATCATCAAAGGATTAACATGAGCTCTAGTATACTGGAATGATCAGATGGGGGATGAGGATGAAGGATATCCCATAGAAGATCATATGGATCTCGTTAGTTTGACCAGGAGACTATGGAAATGTCCATACATTTAGTTGATAGAGGAATAGTTTATGTGGAATCAAGTTCCACATCAAATATATACTCATTCACAAATTTCCATATATTAAAACTGCTTCCACTGTTGGTTCAAGCTGATAGTGGGGGATCAACACCCACACACACTTATTCACACACATGCCTCATGGGTTGGAACCTCCATGCACTGGACCACTTTCACTAGCCCAAAACCTTCAACGAATACTAGTACATGCTCCTCTAGGCCTCTACAATCGCACTCACCTGCCACCACATGGGCTATATGAACATCCTCTCCCATGTGGTCAAGATCATCCTACAACATGTGTGGGACTGGGTTGGTCAATGTGGACTTAATGGTTTATACTAATTTTTTTATAATCCCACTAATAAATACTTCCATTATATCCTATAAGTGTTTAATATAATTTCAACCCAAGAAATACTCACCATCAAGTTCATTCTTCATCATGAAAATATATGAATATATTTTTTCATGGACACCATTTTAATTATCATGCAATAATATAACTATTTTATGGCCTTCAATTATTCTTCCATTTTTATAATAATGTGAAATCATTGACACATATTTTTCAATTTTATGAACATATTAACAATAATAACATTTACATTGATAATTGCAGAAGCATAACATCCAATGTCATCAAGTCAGTCCATAAAAAATCTTCAAGAATCACCAATTCTTCCACCAATAAATATTGACCAAATGACAAGGATAACTATAAAAACATGACCTCTAATTCCATTTAATAAATTAATTTCAATTCTAAAAGAATAACCACATCATCTATACTCACCGAACACCAATTGAAACATAATTGGAAAAAAATAAACTCTTAGGTTCAACAACTAATGATATATTGATATAATCTAATATATATGAAGAGAATGAGAGTCATCTGTAAATAATTCTAATGACCCTCTGAAAAAATAATTATATGTAAAATATCGAAAGTGTGAATTTTGTCTTAATGAAGTCACTTTTCATGGGAATATTTTCTCCATGGATTAAATAGATATTTACCCTTTAATGATAAAATTAGTTAAATATTTGTCTACAATAATGAAAATAACTGATATAAAAATTTTCCTCAGTTTAGTATGTTATTATCGGGGGTTTTTGAAATATTTTTCCCATTTGGACAACATGTTAACTAAGCTAACACCAAAAGGGGTTAAATTCACATTTTCAAGTGAATGTGAGGATTTTTTTGAAGTGTTGATGAGGAGATTGATTAATGAACTAGTATAAAGTTTACCATCAGAAAAGGAAGGATTTGTCGTATATAGTGATAAATCAAAGAAAGGATTTGGATATGTCTTTATGTTGAATGATAGGGTGATTTCCTATGTATCTTGGAAATTTAAAATTCATGAATAGAACTATCCAACTCATGAAATTGTTCCAACAACCATAATATTTTTTATCAACATGTAGACCATACTTTTATGGAGAAAATGATATATATATATATATATATTGAAAGATTTTGATGTATATATTCTCTTTGAACGATCTCAACATGTGGAAAGGAAGATGGTTGTAACTACTCGAGGAATAGGATTATTCGATACACTACCACTATAGTAAGCAAAATAGAGAAGCAGATGAATTTATTAGAAGGGATAGTGAAGTTTTAACCATGATGAGGTTTAAACAGGATCCTATATAAAGAGATATAGTGATGATGGATATGGGGGTTTATAGGAAGGAGCATCCAAAATTTTCTTTTTCAAAGGGACATAAAGTCCATCCTTACTAGAAAAGATAAAGTGGTCCCAATAGGATTAAGGGAACTTAAAAAGGAAAAATAAAATAGTAAATGATGGAAAATTGACATAATTCATCTATAAAGATGTAGTCTTTAATTTTGGGAAGAGGTTATATGTTTCATCCACACTAGAGTTGAAGACGAAACTACTAGAAAAACTAAATAACTAAAATTTCTATATAAACCCTAGTACTATAATGATTTATAGGAATTCAAGAGGATATTTATGGTGGGATGGTATAAAGTGAAAAATTGAATACTGTTTTTCCAAATAATTAGTATTATAATAGGTAAAATTTGAAATAAAACATCCTAAGGAAGTTATACAACTTATTAAAATGCCTATATAGAAGCGGAACAATATTATAATGGACTTTTCACTGGACTCCCAAAGTCTCCAATGAATCATGATTCTATATGGGTTATCATTGTTCATATTAATTATTCTACTCATTTCATAGGGATAATAGAAGATATACCTCTTGAAAAAATTTTCAAACTCTATATCAATGATATCTTAAGGCTTCATGGGACACCTCTATTGATTGTATATGATCATAAACCTCTATTCACATCAAAATTTAAGAAGAGTCTTCCATTGGCTCTTGAAACTAAGATACATTTAAGAGCATCCTATCATCCCCAAATTTATGGGAATTCTGAAAGGACTATCTAGAATTTGGAAGATATGATAAGATCATGTTATCTTGACTTATATGGGTTTTGGGAATAATGTCTTCCTTTGGTGGGATTTTTACACAATAATAGCTTCTTTTCAAGCATCCAGATTACCCTATATGAAGTATTTTATGGGAAGAGGTTTCATACTCCAAACTCTTGGGAAGAAGTTTCTCCTAGTGATTTTAAAAGATATTACTATTAAAGTATGAACCATTCTAGATCATATTAAAGAATCACATAGTAAACAAAAAAGTTATGCTGATAATTGAAGGAAGGAGTTAGAATTCCATGTTTGGGATCATATATTATTGAATATTTCACTATATAAGGGAGTTTTAATATTTGGTAAAATGATGATGTTATGCCATAGGTACATTGGGTTTTTTGAAATACTATAAATAGTTAGAACTGGAGCATACCCATTGACTATGCCACCAAATATTTATAAATTAAATGATGTATTTAATGTCTTATTATTAATTAAACACATTAAAAATATAAAACATCTGATTACATCTAAGGGAATAGATTTGGAACCAATATTTCCTTATAATGAGAAGCCTAAAAAAATTCATGACATCACAGAGAAAGTACTACATAATTAGATAACTCGATTTTTGAAGGACCTTTGGAGAAATAAAAAAATTGGAAACTTGGGAGCCTAAAAAAGATATAAGGAAAGAACATCCACATTTTTCAATAAATTATATATACCCCAATTTCAAGGATAATGTTTTTTAATAGGGGAGTATGTAATACCCAAGACCCTATTGTAGTAGGTAAACATTATCTCTTGAACTATCACACAATTCCCACTATAATGAGTATTTATTCAAGTGTTTACTTAAAAGATAAATTTTATAATTTTAAATTGACTATTTTTTAATTCATCATATAAAAATTATCTTAGTATGAATTTTCGAACTTTTTCTAAAAATGTAGGTTTTAGTAAACAAATATTATTTTCACAAAACATAAAATTTTTGTGCCATTATAATTATATAAGAATAGCTTAAATGTTTAAAAAACGTTTCAAGTAACTGTATATGTATTTAAGTAATAATAATATGAATTTTAAAATACTTTATGAACATATAAATCCCATATATAACATTTCTAGAACTAATTAAAATGTTAATTTAATACATTTTTTTTGATATTTTATTTGAATCAACTATTTTTAAGGGAGATCCAATTTTGGATTTCCATAAAATCATAATACCTTCTATTGTTTTATAATAAACTGATTTATTTCATTAAAATCATTATCTAATATAAATTTGTCTTATATATATATATATATTTAGCTTAAAAATTCTATTTTTGTAAAATCTATCTTTACATGATTAAGTGTGTTTATTTTAAAATTTATATTTCATACATTTAGAATATTTATTTTATAAAATTATATTCAGATTCTAAATCATAAGGATAAAATTATGTCAATTTTTTAATCTTAATTATTGTTTCATTAAAATATATTATTAATGTTAAAAATTAATTACCAAGGTATAAGTAAATTAGAGAAAAGGTTAAAATAAAATCCCTAAAAACTAAATGTTTTTTTAATGGTTGTTTTGAAGTGAGTTTAGAACCAAATCACTATACCCAAAAAAATTCATTTATTTTCCATTGACCCTTTAATGGTATCAATGCATTATTGAAAATGTAAGGGTTTCTCCCAATTTTTTTATTCTCTTCACTTAAAAAAAGGGAAACACTCTCACCACTTTAGGAACCCCCTAACCTTCTTATTTATATAAGAAAATCTTAAATTTACCTCCTCATATAATCATATCATTTGTTCAATAGTTTCTTTTCACTATTATTTCAGAATAATTCCTTCATTTCCTAGAAAACATCCAAGAAAAAATCATGTCCCTAGAGTGAGTACAATCCATTACTCACCTTTTATTCTTAATTATATTCATTAAAAATTATTATATAAATTCTAATGTAATTATATTAGTGTAATATATATACAATAATATTACTTTATTTAATGAATTATCATTTTTTATTCATCTGTCAAATCCATTAAGAAAAAAGTAAATTTTCGTTCGTGCGTATGTGCGGACTACCTCCACCACGATTATCAAAATTCATTTTTTATCACCACCAATTATTATGGTTCCTATAATATATTTAATGAGTAAATATTATTTATATTATATTATTATGGTTCTTTTAAGGAAAATTGGGGTACCTATTAATGATATGATCAATAAATGGTCATAGTTAATTAAATCCTTTAAAACAGGCATGTTAAGATGGGTTTTTTCTCAATTTATAAAATATTTTCATATCCATTAATTGTTACTATAATTTATTTTTAGTTATGATATTTCCCACTAATAAACACTAAATAGGATAATTATTCTTTTTTATATAATTATATTACAACAAAACTACCTTATAATCATTAATTAAATCGGGGTATGTTCATTTTTGGGTTGGTTTAACCACCAATTTGAACAATAATATGAGTTTATATAATGAATTACTACAGGAACATAATTAATGGTATAATTAATATAAATGATTAAATAATATATATTATCTTTATTCGATAGATTTTATATTAATATTTAATTCCTAAATTAAGATAACACCCTTCGATCAATAAGAACCACTGAACTATGCTTGTTATCAATTTCATATTTAATGATAAAGACTAAAATAATCATGAAAGGGATTTGAAACATAATTAGTAATTTTAAAAAATATATAAAAATAAATTTAATTACCTATTAATGATTAAATTAGGAAGAATAATGAATACACAAACCCCAATTTGGAAACTAGTACAAACATTCAAAACTATAAACACCCGATGTAAAAAATAGACAAAATTCATATAAATAATGGATATTTTTGAAGAGTCTAAATGAAAATAGATATTATTATGTTTATTAATTAATAAATAAATAAATATATATATTTCTATGATACATGAGTTTAAAGTATGTCTGTTTAATTCAGGATAAGATGTAACGGGTTTCCATCTCAAATTCCTCTCTACGAGACATGTTTTGTATCATGTACCTAATTTAGTTTGCATGATGTATATACTAACTATTTGATATGTTATATCATGAAATTTATTTATTCTTCATATTTTAAGATTAATTTTAATCCCTTTATTTCAAGGGCTTTTGATTGAATTTCTACCCAATACATATGTGGGGTTTTTCAGTCTCAATTTTTATTATTTGGAAGTCATGTTATATTCACCAAATATTTCCTTTTGTGTGACGCATAAATTAAAATTGAATAATTTTAACATATTACTAATTAAATTGATGGTATTTTCACATATATATTGTTATTCCTCCCTCATATTATTTGGATTCAAGATTTACCATAACCATTGTAAAAGATAATCTTTTTCATGGTGTAAAAACCATCCAATATTTTGGAAAACTAAAAGTGCATATTTTTTTAAAGAAAATTAATCCCGTTATTAATATTAATAACTAGATTCAGTTTTGGAACATATGTACCTTGGGGTAATCTCCATGAAAAGAGTTGGTTGAGCATTGAATCAATCATGACCCAAATGCACAATGAGTGGGCTTAAGACTTCACACCTAGATAGACACGCCATAGGGATATGATTTGGAATATTCACATACTCTTTATGAACCACGATGGGGGTTTTTTTCACCCATTTATTTAGTCTCATATCAATTTATACTATAGAACCAAATTAATATCTTCCATGGATAACACATCACAATGAAAGTACCCTCACCAATATATGTATTTGATAAGGGAATTTCATGTTAATTTGATAAGAGCACATAACTTATAAGATGATAAAGGGATGTTCTCATAGGAAAAAAATTTATTTTATTGAATGGGAAAGTATTTGCTTTCTATTTTTCTAATTATATGGATATCAATGTTTTTTATTAAGAAAAAGGTTCTTTATATAAATTCTAAAAAATTATTATCAATTCTTATAATAAATGCGTTGGACTTAATCATGTGATAAGTGGTGCTCAAGATTATATATCCCCTTGATGCATTGAAAAGTCTCATGAGACAAAAAAAGTTGGTTTTTAATCTATACCTCTTCCTATAACATGATAGTGTCTTGGAATAGGGCCTTAACAAAATGTTTGGATGTCCAAGTTATCAATTCCATTAGTATGAGATCAATGATTATTGTTATGCATATTTTAATTTTTTACCATGTATATATAATTACATCAGTTTAAGTTGATTAAGGATTCATGTTTTTTATTTATCCATATTATATGATCTAGTACATGTTTATGTTATGATATTTTTTTTTGTAACTTATTTATGAGAATCTAAGGTCACCCATAGTTTTTTACTTTTCCCATGAAACCTAGAAGAGGAATATATGAAATTTTCAAGGATAAAATAGAAGTGATAATTATTTCCTCACAATATGGTATTTTATTCTTTCAAATGAAATGTATGTATGTATATAGTGTTCAAATACTACTAAATCGCTGGATCAAATGGTAACTCTTATATCCTATACTAATAAGGTAATATAACTATCGAATCAGGCGTTTTGGAGTCTAGGATATTTGTTTTGAAGGTCCTTGAAATGTGTATTCTAATTTTAAGAATCACTACCTCTAGGCAGTTTCCATTGGATTTATTTATGGAACTGGAAACTTCCAACAGTTCTTTATCCAAAGGGGACCTGCTTTCCAAAGGTATGAGTTCATTAAGTTTGAACTTAATGATACATAGAAACATACATTGGTCAAGAAGATGGGAGGTCAGACTCATCACACCCTTTTGGGGGTAATTATTATCTACCATGAGACTCTCTTTTTAAATTTAAGATATTTTCATGAATCCTTATTAATTCACTGAGAATAGCATACATTTACCTTGGAATTTACAATCACTTATTAACATGTCTAAAATTTAGAATCATCAGTATGCATTCAAGGTTCTTCATTAAAGGAAATATTTTTATGTATTAGAGGTTTTCCATTAATGGTATCCTCTAATATACTTCTTAGATATTATTTTAATAATCGTAATGATGATACTGGTTTTTAAGCCACTCGGTGGGGCACTCTGAAATTTATTGTCATCTATGGAAATGAAAGTTTGGTTGAATTTTCGAATAGTTCCCATAAAATGGGCTACCTATGTATCCTTGTAATGGGAATCAGAACCCCCATAGTTTTGTGCCACTGAATGGGTCACATCATACCTTTTAGGGTCATGTGAGAAGGACCTAGCCATAAAGTTTAATGTCATGTGGTATGGAAATCTAAGAGGAAGGTTCTTAGTCAAAAAATATTATGGGAATTATTCTAAAGCAACCTAATGAACTTTTAATGAATATGTGCTTCCAAGTAGGATCAATCCTTATTTGGAATATGGCCCAAGGAGAATAGGGCTGATTTAGGGTATTGGGTTTGAACCTCAATGATGCTTCATACGTATCCCATATAGATGGTAATAAATTCCCATGTAGTTTGACTAGGTATCATATGAGAGTATAGTCCTTTTAGAAAATTGAATTTGGGATTACTTCTTAAAAAGGATTCCTTAATAATTTTGGGGGTTTAATTTGGGGCTTATTCATAAGAAGGATGCCCAGATTAGAGAAATTAAGGTTGTATTCCTATAGAGGATATCCATTAATCTTGGGTGCTAAAGGGCTTCCTACATATCCTAGTTTGAATAGGAATCAGAGTTCTTGTAGTTCATTCAATTGTGAAAATGTCATGGCCCTGAAAAATCACTAAGCCCACATGAGTCATGCTCGGTGTGAGAAACAAGAGGATGTCAAAGATTCAACAAAGGTATTCACACTTTCAAAATTTTCCTCCTCTACTAGTGGAAGAGGGTGCGTCGACTGCTTAAGAGGGAGAGGTGATGAGGGATGAGGGTGAGGCGATGAGACTTCCCTCTTTTCTCTTCACATTGGACAAGGGTCCAATAAAAAGATGAAGGGATGATGGTTAGGGGCTTACACCATGATGGCTACCCTAAAATTGATCCTGGTAGGGGAGGGGAATTCTCCTATACTTTCGTGGAAAAGCATGTGTGAACTGTACCTTCTCTACCAGAGACATGAGGTTCTGGGTCGTCTCATTGAGAAGGGAGAGGTCAGGACCTAAACCCTCTTTCAAACAGGGAACATCCCAACACTGTTTCTAGGTGAAAGGTCAATGTGACTATGGATATAAAACCCACAAACATTCCTTGTATCCGAACTCCTTTATAAAACAAATGTGGGAAACCTATGACTGTGGAAATAAAAACCCAAATAGAAGACATGTTGATGTGAATTTCCCAAAGGCTTGAGATATTAGATGATTTTTATGGAGGTCTCAAAAGAATCCCTTTCAAACAAGGGATCCAAGGAAGAATAAACCTTTCCATGAATGGAATTGAGGAAGACTTGATGGATTATAGAGATAATAGAGTATTTGAATCAAAGAGGGGCACCCAAATAGGGAAGGGCATGAATGTATGGGCACACAAGTAGGCCAGGGGGACCTAATGGTCACTTAAGATATGAACAACATATGTGTGAATTATTTGGTGAGACCTTGCTTAATCCTTTAAGAGTATTAAAAGGTGGTCCTAGAAGTGGGGCGCTCAAGTTCTTATTAAAGCAATAGGCGGTGTACAAGTATTTTTTATTTGAGGAGGTTGGGCGCATTGGGCGCGCAAGTGTTATGGTTTTCAAACACTAAAAGGAATTAAGTCCAATGATCCTCCCTTAAATCCTTTCCTCAAGACGTTGAAGAACTACCTTGAATGTTTCGGATGATTGGGGCCAAGTACTAGAGTGACCAGAGCAACAATTGGGCTTCAGGGAAATTCGTATTTACAAATGAGGTCCCCAAGGGTCTATTTATAAGCAATATGGGACCTTGGGAGAATGGAATTTGGGTGCGCAAGTAGGATACGCGCCAACTTTGTGGTGCGCAAGTGGATGCATGTTGGATGGTTGACACCCAAGTAGAACTGTGTACCCAAGGCAATTTTGATAGAATAGAGTGATCCAAAATTCATGCCTTTGAAAATATTTTTTTTGTATTTCCCCTTTTGTTTCTAAGGGTTATCTATTTGTCATTTTTAGACTCTTAGATGGAATGGAGTGTCAACAAAAGCCCCCCATCAGAATTGGATCTGAAAATGAAGAGAGGATCCTATACTGAGTTAAAGTGAAGAAAGGGAAATAAAAGAGTACTGGGGAACGCAAGTGTTACACGCATTTGAGAAATTTTCCATGCAAGTTTGCAGTGTGCAGGAAGTTGGCGCCCAAGGAAACATGTGTCACTTATATATAATGGACTCACTTCCGTGAAAATCTTTGTGACATTAAATGTAACGCCCAGACCCTAGATTCCCAGAGTTGGTGCGTTATTTTAATACATTGGCATGATTACAAGGAATCAAGTCCCAAAAGACCGATTAGTTTATCAGTCTTAGAAAATAGATTATATACATGAACGTTACATTACACTTTCTAACATACAACAAAAAAATAATCCTTTGAGAATGCCATTTTTCCCTTAGCTTAACCCTGCATCTCAAACATAAAACACTTCTTGGGATCTTGGAAAAATAAAACATAAGAAAGGGGCGAGCTCAGATGGTCAGTAAGGGTAATAAATTTAGCGGAAGATAACATAAATAATAGGCATGGTGAATAATTGAAAGCACATGCCTTTACAAATAATAAACATGAACCCTTTATGGGAGAAATATGAGATGAGTAAATAATTCCATAATAAAACATAATCATGGGTATTATACTAGTTGAATAACCACATGAACCATCAATATTATTTTCATAATGAAGGAATGTATAATGTCAAGCATTCTGAAACATTTTTTCAAGGCCTCGACCAAGACATCTAAAAATGATTAAGGCCTCGACCAAGACATCTAAAAATGATTAAGGCCTCGGCCAAAATCATATATCAAATTGGGAAAGGCCTTAGCCAATTCCATGTATAATTGTCTCATGAGACCTACTGATGCATCGAGGAGCTATAGTAGGATCCACCTGTCACTTACTAAGTCCAATGCATTCCTCATATGAAAAGGTTTAAACATAACATAAACATTCGTATTAAAACTAGCATATGAAATGTAAATACTTTATCCATAAACCATGAATGGTATAAAAATAACACATCCATAGTCAAACATATCACAAAACCTTCAATACAATATTGAAGATTTGTATCATAATAAATCAACTTCAAACAAGTTTAAAATCCATCAAAGGATGTTGACATAGATGAAAATGATTTGTAAAACTCTTTGAGAGAAATATCTCTTTTTAATGAAAACATTTAAAAGTTACACAATTTAGAAATGAAGTCATTTAAAGTAATTTTTGAATCAAAGTGTCCCATACCACTTTGAATCTTTTGAAAGTAATTAACATTTTAAAAACATTCATTTCCATATAAATAAATCCTTAAAAACCATTTTGAAAACATGGACATTAATGAGAATGATTTAGAAGAATAAATTTTTGAACAATTTAAAATGATGATCTAGTTAAAGATTCCATTACAAAAAACTTTAAAATATTCATTTTGAATATTTTTTTATGAAATATGGACATTGATGACAAATATGTCCCAGTAAATACTTACTCATAAACAATATTGTATAATAACGAGATTGAGGAATTAACCCTTACCTTGCACTTTTCTTTGGTGGAGGGTACGTTTAACCTTATGTATAATGACCATAGTTTGTTATTAAATTTTAAAATAACCATATTCATATTTATTATTTCATACATGATTCATTTATGTCTTCATACTACCCATTTAACAATTATTTCCATGTTAAATTAACATTTTGGGTAATAATCGTTTTCTTTATCGCATGTGTTTTAACATGTTATTCTGGAACGTATTACTTAGATCATGATTTAAATGATTCCAGAATATAAAAATTGATTTATATATCATATAAATTTAGAATTTAAATATTTATAACAAATGTATATATGAAATTGAAGGCAACGTTTATGGAGATGGTACGTCGTACGTACGCATAAACACTGTTTCCGTTTTCATATCGTATTGAATGGAAGTAAGTGAATAAGATATATGTAAGTACATACATACATACATACATAAATACATACATATATATATATATATATATATCCTCGGTATGATTATTATGTCATATATTACATACTTATTAATAATATATATTTTTATAATCAGTGATGAATGGTGAACATGGAAATGAATCTCATCGTGTCATGGAGACGGTAATCCGTACATACGCAAAAGCGACAATATCATTCTTTTGATATTATAATCGTATCTAATTGGATGGTATATAATATATAAAGAATCATTAACATGTTATATTTATTATTTACATCAATTATACATCATTATTATACCCATCCAAATAATAATGTATTGAATAACAACTACACAACTATGTAGAGACGGTAAGCCGTACATATGCACGTATGGTGACATGTCATTCATAGGATGGATAAAATAATGAATATGGTTGTAAAATATTTATAATAACATTACAGTATATATAATATACCAGAGTTATTATTTTAGAATGGAAACAACAATTAAAGAGGACATGGAAGAAGAAAAGAACTTGAAAGAGGTGATGAAATATTTACCTCTTCTTTGGGTTCTTCCTTTTGACTTGATCAAAATCTATCCTTAGGTTGGATTTATGACAAAAGTAAGGGATCTAGGATCAAGGGAGGAAAGTTGAGAGGATATTTGGGTAGGGGTTGGCTGGGCCAAATGGCTTTGAAGGTGTGAATTTGAGAGAAGGGGAAGTGCCCTTTTATAAGAGGGGTGAGGGGCACCTTAGGAAAAGATTGAAATATTATTTTATAAGAAAATACATTTCAGTTTATAATGGCTCCAAAATGAATTATTTAAAGGATAAGTATGGGATGGGTCGAAAAACTCTCAACCAATAGGTTTTAGATAGGTTTGGGTCACTATATTAACCTTATCTTTTAGATTTAGCTCTTAGTTAAATAGTTTGACATTTACCATGTCTCTTTGTATTTTTATATTATATGGTTAATAAACATACTATAAACTTACAAGAGAACCCCAAGTGGTTAATTAATGATACAAATATAATTATATAAGTCTTTTGTCTGATCTTTAGATTTTTAGGACTATTATATCAACCAATAATATTGTAATTGTTTTAAAAACACATTTATGTCAATTTTGACATTATTTAATTATTGATTTTTGATAAAGTTTTAACAATTTTATTACTTCTAAATAAATACATTTAATCAACAATAACATGTCATATTAACCTATAAAATTAGTCTAATTCATTAAAAGTTTCAAAATATATTTATTTGGATATTTATAATATCAATTATTTTAATGTTTCATTAATATGGTAATTACTGCATCATCATTGTTTCATAAATAAATTTAATTATTTAATGTCTAAAAATTATAAAAAAATACAATTATTTAGTAAATATTCTTATATTTATAATGAATATTTATTGTCGAATTTATATTGTGTGTAACCCAATATTATAAATGGTTTAGTTATTAAACTTTGAATTTAACTCTTTTAACTCTTCTTTAAATAAAATAATAATAAATGTCCTAATCTAATCCAAGTGGACCAAAGAGGTTAATATTTTATTTATAAGGTTGTTTTTGGTCGAATTAAACTTATCCAATAGAAATATGACATGTGTTAGGGTAATAATAATATCATTTTTACCCTTAGTTACCCTATTTACTCTTAACCGTGGTAAATAAAAGTAAAAAGTTATTATTCACTAAAAATTATTTTTATCTTATTGAAAACATTTTTACTTACTGATATCAACTATGTTTCTTGGATTTTTGAAATTCAACTCATAGAAGCAATAAAATTATGTTTTACACAAATTTACAAATACTCCTTGGAGGTGGGTAAAAGACCGTAAAAAGTTCAATAAAATTTTTATATATCTAAACAAATTATAAAATGACTCCAATGAATTAAATTGAACTCATATAGGTATTATGTTTCCATTTTTACCTAATATAAATTGAAATAAAATAAATAATTATTAAAATAAAATCGGTTTTAAATAATAACTCAGTGTTTTTCACTATTAATAAAAAAATTAATGTTTTCAGAAAAATACCAAAAAATCACCCCAAGATAATTTTGATATTCTGAATTCAAAAATTATGTCTATTTTACCAAATTCAAAACATATAAGTTTCATTCATTAATTTAAAATTAATTCCTGTTTTCAAAACCAAAAAAAGGGTTTTTAAAAAAAGTAAAAACTATCAAAAGTTTGACATGTGTTTATGTCAAATTTAAATGTGAAATTACTTATAATTACAAAAATTGTATTAAATGATAAAAATATAATCCAATTATGTTTCTAAACTATTCCAATGTATAATTGAACACTATAAATTATTTTGATTAAAAATATTGTTTTCAGTTAAAATTTAGTAATTTTGAATATTCACCCAAATATGAAAGTTATCAGAAAACACCAAAAATTTATCGAAACTAAATTTTTATGTCCCTATTATAAATAAGAATTTTATTTTGTTAAATTGAATATATAAACGTTTCAAATATTGGATTTAAAAAGGGTTCGCCATTAAAAGGCTATAAAATTTCATTTTTTGAAAAATATTTCTTTTATCTGAAAAAAATGAATTTGTTCTTATATTATATATAAGAAACACATAATATGGATGTTAAAATTATATAGAGTATATAAGATTCAAAATGCAGATAATATTATTTATAACTTCTTTTTGAATGGCAAGTTTGGTAATGTTGTGGTGCGCTCGAACTCGGTGTTGCATGTAGCACAAGTTATTAAATTACTTTAATGAGATAACGTACTATGAGGTATTGGGGTGTTACATTCTCCCCTACTTAAATAAATTGTGTCCTCGAAATTTGAAATTGTTCTTTGAAAATAAAATGTTAAAAATAGATAAATACCTTTGTGGAAAACCCACATCAGAAATTAGGTTAATAAAATTTAGTCTTAATAAGAGGGAAAGGGAAATGAAAAAGTTACCACCAAATTATGATCTTGATTAGGAGAACATTGGTGGAAATTAGAGACACATAATTAGAGGTAAAATGTAAATACTTATAGGGAGTGATCGACGTCATCAATCACAATATATCATTTAAATATATTGACATAAGAAATCCATTATGAAAACCATTTTCAATACCAAAATATGTAAAAACAATATATGGTATTTATTTTCTTTTTAATTTTTTTTGGCTTTTTAAGGAATCCAAATATCAAATAAAACTCATAGTGGTGGAAAGGTCATTGTCAGCGCTTAAATATAAAACAAAATTCGTTTTTTTGTCATTTAGTAAAACGCTTCGTAGTAAAAGATTCCCATTGAAATGAAAGGTCAAAGGGTTTTATACACCCTATAAAAGAAATTCGTTTAGAAATCAAAGGATTCATAAATTAAAGGAGATTGAGATGAAGTCCCTTAACTAATGTTTAATAATTAATTTTTTCATAGAATAAGATGGAATATATATATATATATACTTGACAAGTAGAGTTTCATCCTTTAACTAATTCCTACAACAAACTCATCTTTCACTCCAAAAGATTTCAAAAAAATATTCTATTTATCCAATTCATATAGGGTTCCAAAAATATTGAATTTATAATTCACCTATTAGACCTTTTAAAAAAGAAACTACATTATACAATCTAGGACATCACGTAGGCCAGTGGTAGGTGATGCACCCTTGTCACCCTTCGGTTGCAGGTTCAAGTCTTGCGGCCTTGTCGAACGCAACTGGTTGTCACCCAACCTCTGGGTTGTCCTTTTTATGAAAATCCAAAAATAACCTTAGCAAATGTATCCAATTCAAAACATAACCAATTCCAACCTTTAGAATTATCCAAAATAGATTTATCCAAACTCACAGTCCAAAATTTATAAGGAAGTTAATCACAATGAAGATCCTTTTTTCCACGTAATAACATGTGTACACATTCATCAAGTATTCTTTTAAAACATGGTAACACCCTAAATTACCATAAAACCTTATTTATTATATTCATGCTCTCTTATTATTTATTTAATACTAGATAAATTACTTATATCCAAAATTTTAAAATATTCCGACAATGATGAAATAAACAAACTATTAATCAGTTCCAAGAAAGTAAAGAATATCCAATATAACTTATCCAAATCAACAATATCTTATTCCAAAATCACTACCTCATTATCAAGACCATATTAAGGATTAGCTTTCCTTAAACCATGTATTATACAAAAAGTTTGGCTTACTATTAAGTCACATTTCTTAGAACCATATAATCTCAAATCCTCAACAAAATAGTACTACAGTACAATCCTTATTTATATCCATAATTCATATAACCAGTATATTGTTGATACAACACCCAAATGAAAGAATTCTATAATAACAACATAACAACACTAGTAATTCCTCTTCATCTTAGGTAGTATCATAACTTGATTATTATCCAATAACATCATTTGTAGTATACTATAATGACTTGTACATTGATTCGTGTAGTGTCTCAAAACCTTGTAGATGAATCATTTTACATTTGAAACCTTTTTCTTACCCTTACAATCACGTACATAGAGTCATTTTTCTCCACACTTATACCAACTCCCATTCCATTCATGAATTTACCAAGGTGAATCGTTCCTCATTTATCACATATGGGAAAATCTTTCTTTCCCCTCTTCTCTTTATCCATCTTTCTCTCTACCATCAATTTCTTCTCTTACTTCCCTTCAAAGCTATAGGACTCAGAGAATTATTTACTTATCTTATTAACACATGATATATTTTATTCATATGTTGAGAATACATGGGAGAATATTTCCCTTCTAAATGTGGCTTAATACCATGAAAGATATGATCCTTCTTACTCTTTGGATCATACATATTGCTAGATTTCACATTCCTTCTGCTGCGTGCCATTTCAAAACAATGGCATACACTATGTCAGTTTATGAATCACAATGAATAATTCCAAACTTTTAAAATACTTAACATAAATTGAACAGTTTGTGTATATTATCAATAATAATAAAAATGTTTACTTTGATGAAGTATTTACTTCTAAATCCTTCATAATGGATTGTAATGAAAATGTGAATTATCTTAAGAATATCCCCGAGGAGTGTCATAACCACAAGTTCAGAAAGTCCTGTTGTTGTGCACCAGTTCCCATTCGAGTGTATCTTAAAGCAGTGTTTTCAGGTTTTACCCCTAGGTACATTTGTGCAAGAGTTGCCTCTACCTGCTCATATCTAGACAGAGATGTATTGCTTGGAAAACTCACAAAATATCTAGATTACCAATATTCTAGGAAGTTCTTCTATACTAATCTTCAAAGTCTATCTTAGGGTAATGTTATATAATTAATGTTTATCTAAATCTATTTCCAAGGTTGTTTTTAAACTTCCTATGATACCAACTGTAACGCCCCGACCCTAGATTCCTAGAGTCGGTGAATTATTTTAATACATTGGCATGATTACAAGGAATCATTTCCCAAAAGAACGATTGGTTTAACAGTCTTGGAAAATAGATTACATACATGAACGTTACATTACACTTTTTAACAAACAATAAAAAAATAATCCTTTGAGAATGCCATTGTTCCCTTAGCATAACCCTGCATCTCAAACATAAAACACTTCTTGGGATCCTGGGAAAATATAACATAAGAAAGGGGGGAGCTTAGATGCTCAATAAGGGTAAATAATTTAGTGGAAGATAACATAAACAATAGGTATAGTGAATAATTGAAAACACATTCCTTTACAAATAATAAACATGAACACTTTATGGCAGAAATATGAGGTGAGTAAATAATTCCATAATAAAACATAGTCATGGGTATTATACTAGTCGAATAACCACATGAACAATAAATATTATTTTCATAATGAGGGAATGTATAATTCCAGACTTTTTGAAACATTTTTTCATGGCCACAACCAAGACATCTAAAAATGATTAAGGCCTTGGCCAAAACCATATATCAAATTGGGAAATGCCTCGGCCAATTCCATGTCAAAAAATGATTAAGGCCTCAGCCAAAACCATATATCAAATTGGGAAAGGACTCGGCCAATTATACGTCTAATTGTCTCATGAGACCTACCGATGCATCAAGGGGCTATAGCGGGCTCCACCTATCACTTACTAAGTCCAATGCATTCCTCAAATGAAAAGGATTAAACATTACATAAACATTTATATTAAAACTGGCATACGAAATGTCAATACTTTATCCATAAACCATGAATGGTATAAAAAAAACACATCCATAATATAACATATCACAAAACCTTCAATACAATATAGAAGATTTTTATCATAATAAATCAACATCAAACATGTTTAAAATCCATCAAAGGATGTTGACATAAATGAAAATGATTTGTAAAACTCTTTGAGAGAAATATCCATTTTTCATGAAAACAATTAAAATTTACACAATTTAGAAATGAAGAAATTTAAAGTCATTTTTGAATCAAAGTGTCTCATATCACTTTGAATCGTTTGAAAGGAATTAACATTTTAAAAAAATCCATGTCCATATAAATAAATCCTTAAAAAGTATTTTGAAAACATGGACATTAATGAGAATGATTTAGAAGAATAAATTTTTAAACCATTTAAAATGATGATCTAGTTAAAGAGTCCATTCCATAAAACCATAAAAGATTCCTTTTGAATACTTTTTTATGAAATATGGAAATTGATGAAAAATATTTCCCAGTAAATACTTACTCATAAACAATCTCAGATAATAATGAGATTGAGGAGTTAACCCTTACCTTACACTTTACTTTGGTTGAGGGTATGTTTAACCTCATTTATAATGACCATAGTATGTTATTAAAATATACCAGAACCATATTCATATTTATTATATCATATATGATTCATTTATGACTTTATACTCCCTATTTAATAATGATTTCCATGTTAAATTAGCATTTTGGGTAATAATTGATTTTTTTCTCATATGTGTTTAACTTGTTATTTTGGATCATATTTTTTAGATCATAATTTAATTGATTCCAGATTATAAACCTTGATTTATATATCATATATATTTATAATATAAATATTTATAATAGATGTATATATAAGAAATGGAAAGCAACGTTTATGGAGATGGTAGGCCGTACGTAAGCATAAACGTTGTTTCCGTTTTCATATCGTATTAAACGGAAGTAATTAAATAAGATATATGTAAGTACAGATAGACATATATATATATATATATATATTAGAATTATTATTTCATATATTACATACTTATTAATAATATATATTTTTATAATCATTATTGAATGGTGAACATGGAAATGAATCTCACCGCGTCGTGGAGACGGTAATCCGTACGTACGCAAAAGTGAAAATATCATTATTTTGATATTAAAATCTTATATAATTGGATGATATATGATATATACAGAATCATTAACAAGTTATATTTACTATTTACATAAATTATACATCATTATTTTACCCATCCAAATAATAATGTATTGAATAACAACTACACCACGATGTGGAGACAATAAGCCGTACGTATACACGTATGGTGACATGTCATTCATAGGATGGATAAAATAATTAATATGGATGTAACATATTTATAATAACATAAAATTATATAGAAGATACTTGAGTTATTATTTTAGAATGGAAACAACAAAGAATGAGGAAGTGGAAGAAGAAAAGAACTTGAAAGAGGTGGTGAAATATTTACCTCTTCTTTGGGTTCTTCCTTTTGACATGATCAAAAGGGCTCCATAGGTTGGCTTTATGACCAAAGGAAGGTCTCTAGGATGAAGGGAGGAAAACTGGGAGGATATTTGGGCATGTTTTGGAAGAGGAAATTGGCTTTGAAGATGTTAATTTGAGAGAAGGAGAAGTTCCCTTTTATTAGAGGGGTGAGCGGCACCATAGGAAAAGATTGAAATATTATTTTATAATAAAATAATTTTCGATTTCTAATGGGTCCAAAATGAATTATTTAAATTATAAGGTAGGTATGGGTGGAAGAACTCTCAAAAAATAGGTTTTAGACAGGTTTGGGTCACTATATTAACCTTATCTTTTAGATTTAACTCTTAGTTAAATAGTTTGACATTTACCATGTCACTATTTATTTTTCTATTATATGGTTAATAAACCTACTATAAACTTCCAAGATAACACCAAGTGGTTAATTAATGATAAAAATATAATTATATAAGTCTTTTGGCTGAGCCTTAGATTTTTTAGGATTATTATATCAACTAATAAGAGTGTATTTGTTTTAAAAACACATTTATGTCAATTTTGACATTATTTAATAACTGTTTTTTGTTAAAGTCCTAAAAAATTTATTACTTCGAACAAAATACATTTAATCAACCATAAAATTTCATATTAACCTATAAAATTAGTTTAATTCATTAAAATTCTCAAATTATATTTATTTGGATATTTATAAGATCAATTGTTTTAATCTTTCATTAATATGGTAATTACAGAATCATCATTGTGTCATAAATAAATTTAATTATTTAAAGTCTAAAAATTATAAATAAAATACCATTATGTATAAAATATTTCTATCTTTCTAATTAATATTTATAGTCTAATTTATATTGTGTGAACTCTATAATAAAAATGGTTTAGTTATTAAACTTTGAATTTAACTCGTTTAACTCTTCTTTAAAAACAATAATAATAAATGTCCTAATCTAATCCAAGTGGACCAAAGAAGTTCATATTTTATTAGTAAGGTTTTTTTTGGTCAAATTATACATTTCCAATAGAATTAGGACATGTTTTAGGGTAATAATAATATCATTTGTACCCTTAATTACCCTATTTACTTTTAACCATGGTAAATAAAAGTAAAAAGTTACTATTCACCAAAAATTATTTTCATCTTATTGAACCAAATTTTACTTACTGATATCAACCATTTCTCTAGGTTTTTTGAAATTCAACTCACAGAAGAGGTAAAATTAATTTTTATGCAAATTTGAAAATGCTACTAGGAGGTGGGTAAAAGACGGTAAAAAGTTCAATAAACTTTTTATATATCTAAACAAATTTTAAAATGATTCCAATGAATTAAATTAAACTCATATAGGTATTATCTATCTATTTTGACCTAAAATTAATTTAAATAAAATAAATAATTATTTAAATAAAAATTCGGTTTTAAACAATAACTTAGTGTTTTTTACTATTCATCAAAAATAAAAGTTTTCAGAAAAATACCAAAAATTCACCCTAATCTAATTTTGATATTCTAAATTCAAAAATGAAGTCTATTTTACCAAATTAAAATCATATAATTTTTATTTATTAATTTAAAATTAATTCCTGTTGTCAAAACAAAAAATGGGTTTTAAAAAAAAGCAAAAACTATCAAAAGATTGACATGTGTTTATATGAAATTTAAATGTGAAATTACTTATAATGACCAACATTGTATTAAATTATACAAATATAATATAATTATAATTTCAAACCATTCAAATGTATAATTGAACACTATAAATTAATTTGATTAAAAAAGTTGTTTTCAGTTAAAATTTAGTAATTTTCACTATTCACCCAAATATGAAAGTTATTAGAAAAACCCCAAAAATTTATCGAAAATAAATTTTTATGCCCCAATTATAAAGAATAAGTTTATTTTGTCAAATTGAATATATAAAAGTGTCAAATATTTGATTTAAAAAGGGTTCTCCATTAAAATGCTATAAAATTGAATTTTTTGAAAAATATTTCTTTTATCTAAAAAAAATGAATTTGTTCTTATATCATGTCTAAGAAAAACGTAATATGGATGTTAAAATTATATAGATTATATAATATTAAAAATGCAATTAATACTATTTATACCTACTTTTTGAACGGCTATTTTGGTAATGTTGTGTTGCGCTTACACTTGGTGTTACATATAGCGCAAGCTATTAAATTACTTTAATGAGAAAACGTACTATGAGATCTTGGGGTGTTACATTCAAAATTTTAGATCTCAGCACATAAGTCTTCCCAAACGCTTCTATTTCACCACGTTTCTTCTGTATGTTTTGTAGGTGCGCGCTATGAGTGGGGCACCGTACTTGTGCACCGACTTATACTTGCGTGGCAATTTTACACTTGCACACCTTTATGCCTTTACCATTTTTTTTGTAAAAACACAAAAAATGAAATTACTTTAAAAATATAATTTCTTTCTTTTTAAAGGTTCAAATGGCTCCCAAAAGAATTGGAATTGCTGATGAGCTTTCCAGTAAGAGGATTGATAACATGATGAATGTCATTGGTCATTATTAATTTGATGTTTGTGACACCACCATTCTAAAGTTAGAAATAATATTTGAAGAAGTGTCATTTGTACTTTCCCCAAATCACCTATCTTCCTTTGTATAGTTATGGACATTTTCAGGATGCTAATATTCCAAATCCAAAGAACTATGTCCCACATTCTTAGTTTCAAGATTGTACAAACTTTTCACCATCCAACGTTCCACTGGGGGCTCATTTTCCAATGCTGGGACAATAGAGAATGGTCATATTATGCATCATATCCTGTGTGCTCTATATTTTAAGGCACACACACCCGAGCTATAGCCACACTTTTATTCATCCATCTTTCGGGATTCTTAGACAGATCGGTCCAAGGGTTGGAAGAAAAGTTGGAACTTTCACCCAGGAGGTGGCGTAAAACCCAAATGGATATGGGAATACTGGGTTCATAAAACCTGTGAAAAATTTACGAATGACTTGAATGGTGTCAGGATTTATGATGCTATCTGGGTTGGACAAACATATGTGTACAATAATGATGATTTCATACCATAATTATTAATTCGATGGAGTCCAGAGACTAATTCCATCCATTTAACACATGGAGAGGTATAAATCATCTTGTGGGATGTTTTTAGGATTTTTAGAGATCCAATCCTTTGATACATGTATGATGAGTTTATTCCTACCAAGGTAACATGGAATGACTCAAAGAAGACACCAGCCTTGGTTCGTGAGTGAATGAAAAAATTTAACAAAATCAGGAACATGACCACCATAATGTCTCACTCCAGGAGAGATATTCATATAGAATAATGCATGGAAATATTTTTTGATAAAGAAGAAGGAAAAGGGTCCCACTTACACCCATCAGACCTGCTGTCCAAGGGCGGAGAAGAGAGGTACTCCTGACACCTTCTGGCCAGCATTGGAGAAAGGAGAATTTGATAAATGGGAATATGAAGTCAACCCAAAAATTACTGAAAAGGATCATCTGGTAGGTTTCTTGGACAAGTTTCATAAAATGTATTTATTACTATTCCAAGACTCCAAAGGAGGCGTGAGGCCAAGAACCTTTTTTATTGAGGCTAAGATGGTGGAGAAAAGGATGGTTGGGTTGGATACTCCTATTTTGGCCAAGATTCATAGGAGTTTTCTGCATTTTTACAAGGGGAAGTCTCCCTTTAGAATAGTGGGACCATTACAAGTGTTGTAGGGATGGATTTTTACTCACTTCAAAGCTTATGTTGTATAAAGTGGAGTACAGGTTTTTGAAAGTTCTATCCGACCATCTGTTCCGAATTATTCTGGTACTTCACTTTTGTACTTGAATGCTTATGACATCAAGGATAGATTGGTCATTCATAAGGAATTACATTTGTTCTTATGGGAATACACCTACGGAACAATTTATTTATGATGGGACGACCGATTTGGAACTAAGGGCATATATGCAATCTTGTATAGATGGTGTGTTGGCCACCAAAATTGACGGAGAAATTATATGTTTGGCCTATGATATTTATAGATTTTCACATCAATTCAAATGTCTACAACAGAATACTATATCTCCTCCTATGCATGTTAGATTAGAGAAACACCATGCCTGATTAATATGGTTGTTGACATATGCGAAGAAGACTGGGGCAGTGTTAAATTTACCCATCGCTGATGCAGTAAGCAGATTGACTATTTGGTATGCTAAAAACTAGGTTGAATCTTACCCTAAAAGGGTAGAGAATCATGGTGTTCCTAGATTTTGGGTGAAGAGATGTAGTAGGATGGAACCACATTGTTTGGGAGATAGTTCTTCATCATTGGGGGCCGACTCGCACGAATCAGAGGGTAGAGGTGATGGTGATCCAAATTTATCGAAGAGACCTCATGCCAGATATGACCCTCCTTCTAGAATTAAAAGTGACACTCCATCAATCCCTACTGAAATCACATCGAGGTGATCAAGTCTCTATCATTCTGATGAATGACGAGTTCCATTTTCTAATCCCTCATCTGTGATTGTGGGTGTTGGGAGGAAACTAAAATCCAAGATTATATGATTCTCTTCACAACTCTCTAATATACATTCTGAATATATATGGCCGGAGGCCATTAAAACATGGCATAACCTGTGCTGTATTGCTGAGACCATGTGGATGGATCTGTGTGAAGGATTCCATATTCCAAGATTATGGGGTTTGTGATCTTCTTCTGACATTTTTTTAAGGACAACACAAATGAAGTGAGGAACAACATTCGAGAGCTAGAAATGCTCATATATTCCACTGATTAATCAATTCCTACTACAAAGAAGGTTAAGGAAATTATAGATCGTGGTATCACTGAAGGGATTAATCCTTCATTAGATGATGAGTGGCATGACTTTGTTGATCCTGAGGATGTAAGTTTCATGTTTCTCACATTCCCTTCCATTTTGCATCTTTATTTTTAGTTAAAACTTTGTTACTTAAGAGAAACATCATCTTAACTTATAGTTGGGTAAAGGAAAGACAAATGAGGTTCCTTCACCACAATATAGCCCTTTATGCACTTCTCTTGGAGCTATCAGGTCACCCCATGAATCGGGAGAAATATATCCAGGCAAACAAGCTATGGAGGGGAAAATAGAGGGGGTATTGGGATCTACAATACCTATCTTTGGGGATGATGATGCAATCCCTCCTAAGAATGTGGATAAACAAAATCACCGAACAAAGATAGCTAGGGTTATGCGCTTTCATAGAAGTGGTGAGTCTCCCTGATAATCATGAATTTTAGTCCTTATTCATTAAAAAGTGTTTAAACTCATTAAGATTATAGGGGCCTCTTATTTCTATAAATTGAATGAAACTACTGATAAGGTTCAGGGAACCATATAAGGTGATACAGAGTAGAAAACAATTCCTGCAAATCTAGTGGTTTCTAAAGAGGAATTGAAACCAAAAGAACCAACATCTGTTCCCAACACTGCTCATGTTCCTGCAATTAGGGTAGAGGAGGATTCTGGTAAATCAATAATACTTATTAAATAATCACTTTTAAAAACAACCAACTTCCATTATTTGATGATTTTAGATTCATCACATGCACCAAAACATCTGGAAACAACTGAAATTGACCCCACAACTATTACTAATGAAGATATTCAGGGTCAATGGTTTCTGTAGGAATGTTGCGAAGCAGATATTCCATGTGCTCCTCGGGTGAGACTAACCTGGGATCTGAGATGTCATTAGATGAAATGATGAACCTTGGCATGCCTTTTGAAGAAATATTAGAACTTGTTAATATATCCAATGATTTAATAGATTTTGGAGTTCCTTGTATAAAATCAATTGGACGCGAGTTATTATTATTCATCCTGTTAATCTTCTTATGATTAACCTTATAACCATGGTTTGTTGAAATATGTAGTTCCATATAAAGAAACTATTGTTGCAATGATACTTGAAGGAAATTTTGATATTAACGTCAACCCCACCATTACAGAGACATTGGATCGGGTGGATCTTGAGACAACAGATCTTCCTGAGATTCACTCTGTAGATCCTGAGCATATTGAAGATAACACTCCTCATCCAGAGAAATCTAACAAAATTGCTGAAACTGAGAATATTTGGGAAGATTATTCTCAATTTTTTGACCTATTGTTAGGTAAGATATACTAATGTTGTGATTGCCTTCAATATTTTTATCTCTTTAATCTAAAAATAACCATACTTATTGATTTACCCTATAGGACTATCAATATAAATAGTTATATCTTAAGGTGAAGCCTCTACATCAGCCCAAACAATATTGGAAGGAGAAGCAGCCATTATCTAGGAAGGAGTAGAACATGTCACTTATTTGAGTGTGTTAGTCTTAGAATATATCCCTCATTATGACAGTGATTTTGAATCAGACCAAGAACTATAGAATGATCTTCATATTCCACGCCTCAAGGCATGGGAAAAAATATGGAAGATAATATCCGAGATTCCCCTTGAGAAACATCCTCCAATAATTCCATGACTTTCATCTCTATATATCAAGCTAGGATTTTACGGTTTTAAATACTGTGAAATTAAAAATGTGGTAAAAGAAATTATTCAGAGGTGGGATCAAGAGAAAAATCTTCAACAAGACTTGATAAAATACAAACATTCAATCAATATTGAAGAGTTCTAAGCTACGTTGTCCCAGATTGAGGCTAATTATACTGCAAAGTTGAAGGAACTAAAGCAGAAAATTAATGAAAAGACTATTCAACAACTCTGCCTCAAATAGGAGTTAGATATCATTACTGGGGAACTCGACCATCTTTATATCTCATTAAGAGAAGTCTAGAGTGATGGTGTCAAAACTATTGCATATGTTAGAGAAGCACTTCATCATGCTGAGGAGAGCTAGGCTGGTTAAATAAACAAGCTTCAACAGACAACTAACGGGGCACAAGAGGATATAAAAAAAATGAGGAATTATGTATAAATCCTTTTATAATTTCTTATTTTTGACAAGATAGAGACTCCAATCTATGGATGCTCCTCTGTGAAAAGATTTCTTAAATGAAAAATATTTTGTCTTTAATCATTTCTATTTTCACTATCGCTAACAACTTTTGTTTTACTCAAGCCATTGGGCCTAGTAAGTAAAGTTTGATTTTTTATAGGTTTATATGGACAACCCCACAAACTTTATATCTCTTTAATTTTTTTATTTCTTAGTATTACCTAAATCATACAAAAAAATGTACGTTTAGTGAGATGGGACTCGAATTTTGTCTAGAGTGCCCTTTGTGGGTTCTCAATCAAGTGAGTACCAAGTATTTTTTGTTGGTAGTTTAGAGTCATGAATTTTAGATTAGAAACGGATAATATTTATGGTCTAATAACATTGACCATTTTTTTAAATTAGTTCCTAAATAAGACTTTATGGCTATGAATTTCTTTAATATTATTTAAATATATAGAAGGGGAATCTTGAGCCATGATTTTTTTCGCCACCAAATTTAATACTTGTATCAACATAAGGGTAGTTTCTTCTAAGAACGAAGTTACCATTATTTGACAAAACAAGTTATGGGGGATGTATTATGTAGGGCCAACTGAGGAATATGCTGCATAGACAAATAATGACATCTTTTGGCTGATAGTCCTATTATGTAGGCAACTTATTCAAGGCCACCTAAGGGCACATACTGCATAGTCAAGAAAAAGAGCTCTTTAATGTTTAATAATTTACTAATTATAGACATGGGAAAATAATATTTAGGTGACTCAAGACCAGAGTGGGTGATTTTTACAAGGAATGGAATTTTAATAATAAAGAGCTATTTTATGCCGATATATGTCATGAATAGGAAAAACACTTCAATACAAATTTTGTGTATGAAGAATGGTTAAAATTTATCAGAAAGGGGAATTTATGGTATCATATTGTTCATTTTTAAGTCATGCAGTGAGGACATTAGTACTGTGCAGTTTTAAGTCATGTAGTGAGGACATTGGTACTATGCAGTTTTAAGTCAAGCAGTGTAGACATTGGTACTCTGCAGTTTTAAGTCATGTAGTGAGGACATTGTGTGGCTTTAATTTAAGGTCTTTAGACTTTAAAAAAGGTATGAGACTCTTCCAATTTCTTGATAATTTTTTTAGAAATATACTATCATATCCAGGTATAGAATGGAATATCGTAAAATGTAATTTATGAATTTATGAATTCAAATGATGATATCAAAAAAGGGCTTAAAAGCATTAGAGGATGTCTTTTTCCAAGAATAAAGTTACCATTATTTTGAAAAACCTGTTATGGGGGTTGTGTTATGTAGGTCTAACTGGGGCATATGCTGCATAACCAAATAGTGGCATCTTTTTACTGACCTAAATGTTATGTTGGTAACTTATGTAATGCCACCTAAAGGAACGTGCTACATAGTCAGGAAAAAGAGATCTAGAAAATATGACATCTGACGACTAAAAGCTGAAGAAAGTTTATAGAGATTTAGATTTTCCGAAGCACAAAGTTTGGTTCATGGAGAAAGGTACCTGAATATGGACAGCTTATTTCCAACCATGATATCCAATGAATCAAAAGAAAAGGACTTTTACGAAGGTCTTACCCAAATGTAAGAGGTATGGTGTCTGTAGTTTTAGGTCATACAACTAGGACTAGAAAAGGAAACAATATATGATATGTGGACAAGTGGTTACAAGGTTAATTCATATTTCATTGAACAAATGGTAAGGTAAATGTATAAAATATAGTCTTGAATACTTTTATATTGGGAGAAAGATGATGGTACAAGTATACTTGAATGAATGTTTTAAAATACAGGTTCTTATATATTTTCATCAAAGTTTGAAGGGAACAAAAGATACTATAACCAAGAATGAAGTTACCATTATTTTATAAACCCATTATGGGGGCTATATTATATAGGGACAACTAGAGAATATGTTAATAGTCAAATAATGGAATCTTTTGATTAACAAGCCCATTATGTAGGAAACTTATGCAAGGCCACCTAAGGGCACGTGCTTTATATTCAAGAAAAAGAGCTCTTAGGTATTGGAAACTTTTTCACCAGAAACCGTAAGAATGATTATGAAGATCTGGAAACATTGAAGATTTAGAATGTAGAATATTGGAGGTGTTATTCCCAATGCATATGAGAAATATTTGAACCAATATTTACCATGAGTTTAATGTTATTTACGTAGATCTGACTCATATGTAAAATAGAGACTTTATTTATTTCCTCTGAATTAATATTATGATGTGCAGTTTAAAGTCATGAAATAAGGACATTGTACAGTGAAATTTTAATTCATGTAGTGAAGTCATTAATAACCCCATCAGAAATTGAGACACCTTATTTATATAAAGAATCATTTTACCCAATTTTTAATCCCACTTGAGCTATGCTCTGTGTGAGAAACAAGGAGTAGTAAAGGTTTATTTTATAATATAAAGGTGACACAGGTGATGAATGGGGTGTTAGGTTTCCATGCAGTTTAACATCATGCAATAAGGATGAAGATGAACCAATGTGAGAAGAAAGGCATGTTGTAACTGAACTAGGGATAAGACCCAAGTGTCACTACGTGTCTTGCTGAAGGCAAGAATCAAGTCATACATAGTTTTTAAAACATTACCCATACAGATTTGATTCTTATACAGAGAATAAAGGGTTTTTTTACCACAGCTGGGCCCAAGATTATAGATCTTGGCATCTCTAAATATTTCATTAAAAATGAGAATCAAGCCATATGTAGTTCTTGAAACAATCATTTCTCACGCCAATCGAGCTTGACATGAAGAATGGGGGATTTTAACATGTTTTGAGAGAACGGTAAATCTTAAGACATAAAATTGTATAAGGACCAAATAATATATCTTAAGGAAACACTCTTTATAGATCTAATTCATATACAGTAAGAGAAAAGAAAATAAGAAGATTTTTTTATTGTGGTTGGGACCAAAATTGGAGATTTTGGCATCTCTATGTATCTCATTAAAAAATTAGAATCAATCCATATGTAGTTCTTGAAATAAGGTCTCTGTGTAGTTCTGACATAGATATAGAAAATAGAGGGAGTCATGTGCTACTAAGGAGTAGAGATGATGTCAATGATGTTTTCTTATGAAGCTTCTAACGTCAAATAGAGAAAATGTTAGTCGTGCAGTTTAATGTTAAGGAACGAGGAAAAATGATGTCATGTAGTTTAATGTCATGCAGTAAGGATGAAGACATTACACATTTTTACGTCATGTAGTATGGACGCTTATGGTTGATATTTAGTTTAATGTCTTGTAACTAGGACGTTATACTATGCAGTTTTAAGTCTTGCATTAAGGACAATAAAGACTATACAGTTTTACGTCTTGCAGTGAGGATGAAGATACTACACATTTTAACGTCATGAAACATGGACTCTTAAGGTTGTTATATAGTTTAATGTCTTGAAACTAGAATGTTATACTATGTAGTTTTAAGTATTCCAGTAAGGACAATGGGGGCTGCGCAGTTTTTAGTCTTACAGCGAGGACATTGTACTGTGTAGTTTTATGTCTTGCAGTGAGGATGATTATACAATCACACAAATTACTTATTTAAGAATCTCGCATTGGTTGGAGTTGTAATAATCTTTCCATCCATTTATATTAATAAATAAGCTCCATTTGAATAGAACTTATGTATGGAATAAGGTCCTTCCCACTTTGGCTCAATATTTGGAGGTTTCTTCCCTAGTATCATTGGAGACCTAAGGACCAATACCAATTCTCCTTGAAGAAATGAACTGAGGTGAACATTCTTGTTAAAATATCATGATATTATGTTTTGATTTAATTCTAAATGATGAAGAGTATGCAATATTTTCTCATCCAATCATTCCATCTCATTGAACCATTTTTAAGACCTTTCATATGTAGACAACTGATCACATATTGCAACTATGAGTGAAGGTAATTTCATTTCAATTGTAATAACTACTTTGGTTCCATATGCCAATAAATAAAGAGTTTCTTGGGTGGAATTATGGGTAGTGGTATGATAATCCCATAAAGCATTCAAAAGATTATCAGGCCATTATTTCTTATCTTTATCCACCATCTTATGGTGTATATTAGATAGGGTTTTGTTGAAGGCATCTATATTTCCATTAGATACCGCATGATAGCGAGATGAATGGTTGGATTTGATATTATGTTCTTGATATAACTTTTTTATGTCAACAGAAAAAATATTTATGCCATTGTCTGTAAAAATAGTAAGAGGGATACCAAATCTGGTGATGATGTTAGTTTTTAAAAAACTAAAAATGCTTTTGGCTATGACTTCTTTGAGAGGTATTTCCTTGACTCATTTATAGAAGAAATCAGTTGCAATAAGAATATTCTTGAACTTCTTAGCTATGGTTGGAGGATAATTCCCTAATACATCCATTCCCCATGTGGAAAATATCCAAGAGTATTTAGCTGTATGTAGCAACTCCGAGGGTTGATGAATGGAGTTAGCATTCACTTGGTAGGGATAACATTTCTTAGTGAAATATGTGCAATCTTATGACATTAAACGCCAAAATATCCAAGCCTTAGAATATGATTAGAGAGTATGTGCCCAAACTGGTAGGCACCACAAGTTCCTGATTGCACTTCTTTCATGATAGCTGCAGTCTCTTCTCTATAAATACATCTAAAGAGAATTCCATCAAATCCTCATTTGTAGTGGATCTTTTGGTGGTATGGACTATCCTAAAGAGTAAAATTGGCCACTCATCATTGAATCTGTTCTTTTTCATCCTTATTTTGTTGAATTACTCCATTTTGAAGATATTCCATGATGGGTGTTCTCTATTTCGTGGTATGGCCATATGGATCAGAAATAGTGATAATTTCATTAATTTCCTCCATTCTGGTTTGAACAAAAGGTAAGACCAAACGACAATGGGCTATGCTAATGACTATCACATACCAATTTGGATCTTCCAATGCTATGACTGCATTATCCAGTGCATCTTCTTGAGAATTTTGGGATCATGGGACATAAGACAATGTCATCTTTGAGGAAAATTCATCCATTAACCCTCTCACATAATCACACAAAGGAATTAATTCAACTTTTCTGATAGAATATTCATCCATTGATTTTCTTGATTAATAATTCCGAATCACCTTTCACTTTTATGTGATTTACTTTCACCTGAAGTACTAATTTCAAAACTAAGATGATAGCTTGATACTCTGCCTCATTTTTGGTTACACCTTCCAAAAATAGGAAGGAATAAGGCAACACTGCCTTTTCTGGGGAAATAAGGACAATTCCTAACCCAGCTTTGTTGAGTTTAGAGTTTTTCATTATCTTCCCTATTGGACTTCTGGAAGCACCATCAAAGTACATTTCCCATGTTTGGGAATTTTCATGAATAGAGAAGACATCTTTTTCAAGAAGCATAATATTTAATGATGTATCTTTTGCAGATGGATGATCAGTAAGGAAGTCAGCTAGATCTTGGACTTTTATGTCCTTTTGAGGTATAAAATGGATATAAAACTATTGAAAAATAACTACCCACCGTGCCAAATTCCATGTAAGCATAGGATGACTGAGGATAAATTTGAGTCGGTTATTTTGAGATACCAATTGGACCTCATGATGTTGCAGATAGTGCCTCAATTTTTGAATTCAACAAATTAATGCTATACAGCACTTTTCAATAATTGAATACCAAGTTTCTACATCAATCATAGTTTGATAAGGATAGTAATGACTATTTTCATTCCCAACATCGCTCTTTTGAGCAAGGAAAGCACCTGGTGATCGGTCTAATGTTTTCACATAAAGAATAAGCGGTCTTCCTTCAACAAGTGTCATTAATTCCAGAGGACTAAAGAGATATTTTTTGAGGCTATCAAATGATTTTTGGTAGTCTTTAATATATTGATAGGTGACTCCCTTCATCATTAATCTGGTGAAAGGTAAACACTTTCATACCAAATTGGAAATAAAGGACTTAATGTAGGCCAAGATTCCTTGTATCCCTCTTAATTCTTTAAAATTTTGAGGAGTTGAAATACCAAGGATTGATTTTTTGTTTTCTCATGATCAACACCGATACCATGATGGTGTACAATGAAGCCAAGGAACTTTCCTCAGGATACCCCAAAAGCACATTTCAAGGGGTTCATCTTCAAATTGTGTTGTCAAAGTTTATGGAATATGGTCTCCAAATCAACCAAGTTATTGGAACATTATCTGGATTTGGATAAAAAATCATCCACATAACTTTCAAAAAATTTCCCTAAGAAGGGTTTGAAGATATCGTGCATGACACGTTGTTATGTTGAAGCCACATTCTCTAAGCCTTAGGGCGTTATCCAATAGAAAAACACACCTTGAGGGGCTCTGAAGGCTGTATATTTTTCATCCTCTAGGACGTATAGATTTTATTATACCCAAAGAACCCATCCATGATGGAAATAGCTTCATAACCAAACATTGCACCAATTAAAAGTTCGGTAATGGGAACTGGAAAATCCTTTTTAGGACAATGCCAATTAAGATATCTAAAATCAACAAAAACTCTAATTTTTCCATTCTTATTTTTCACTAGGATAATGCTGGCCAGCCATTTGGGATATTGAACTTCTATGAAAAAATTTTCCTTTATAATCTTATCAACTTCAACTTCAATTTTAGAGGCATGAGTTGGGTGTGTTCTTCTTGGTGCTTGCTTGAATCCATGATGTTCTTCCGGAAAACCCAAATGAAGAGTGGCTACATCAAGATTAAGTCCTAGAATTTTTTTTATAATTCCAAGAAAATATATCTTGAAGTTTATTTAGAAATTAATTATACACATCTTGCTCTTTAGAGGTCATGTCCGCACTAATAAGAGTGGGGAGTGGATCTTTTTCTGTTCCAAGATTTATTTCTCCAAGCTCATCCACAGTGATAGAGACTCTTTCCTCAAATGCTGGAGGATCATCCCCAAGATATTCCTATTCTTGTTCATTATGTGTTACCTCTTCTTTTTTCACTTGCATAGTAGATGACAAGGAAAAAATCCTAGAGTTAGAGGGGGAGTCCGTATTTGAATATCCTGAAGAAGAGGCCACCATATCTGACCCTACTGATGATAAAGGGTCTTCCGGTGGTAATAAATAGGGAATAATGGATTGAGAAAAAAATCTTTGTCTTCCTCTAGAATTGATAAAATTTCTTCTACTCTGATTGATGAAGTAGAGGCTTGCTATAGTTCAACAGATGAAATGAAAACATATCCATTTAGGCTTCTATCACTGCTTGGTGGATCAAAAGTTTCTTCCATGTTGTCAGGCTCAATTACCACAATTAACATTATAGAAGTTATTGGATGAGTTCCCAGATTTAGATTTAAATATTCAATTTGATTAATAAGTAACATATAATCTGTACTCAAATGTATTAATGTATTTGATGGAATCTTTTCCAATCCATTCAGATCATTAACTATGGTTATTCTCTTTGTTATGGAATTTGTTCCTTTTGTGTGATAAAATTCTGCCTCAATGTATTGAGATCCACACATTTTAAACAAAGTCTTGTCACCATAAAATGTCCCAATTTGACCACAGAAACAATACATAAGACACTGGTGGTATGGAAAAGGTATGGCCACAATGTTGATGCACCTAAGGTCTTCCAAGAAGAATATTGAAAGTTGTGTCCTGATGAACAACTAGGAAATCTAAATTAGACACAAGATCTCCAAACTGAGTTGTGAGTGTAATCTCACCCATAGGTTCTTTCTGATTCTTATTCTAATCTTGAAGCATTAAAGTCAAATGAGATAATTCCAATTCAGTCAGGCCCAATTGACGAAGTGTACGAATAAGAATGAGGTTAACTCTGTATCCATTACCAATGAAGGCCTGTCAGATGTCTATGTCATTGATCATTATAGATAAATACAAAGGTCTGATATGTCCATGTATAATATCATCTTCATCCTCATCTAATAAATATATGACTGCATGAAATTCGACAGGATCATTCTCTATAGGGTAAACCTCAACAGCAAGAACTTCGGTTTCAAACTTTTGAGGACTTGACAAAGCCTCAATAAGTGATTCTCGAAGGACTTTTGACAGATTCAAAGCATCCTGAATTGATAAATTGGCTGGTACACGGGTCAACTGTTTAAGACATCATTCTTTTGGTTAAAAGGTATGCGTTTCCTAGCCTGGAGATTCATTTTTGCAGGTTCTTTGGAAGTTGATTCTTTTTGATGTAGACGAACTCTATGTCAGAGTAGAAGCTGAAAATACTGATGGATTTGGTAAATTAGACTGACTAGGTCTATTCATTTATTGAGAGGAATATGGTTTGATTTATAATCATTTATTTAAAATAATTTTGTCAGAACTGAACCTATCTTTCATGGAAGAAACTCTTTGTTCCTGTTGAGCCCGCTGAGGGGCTCTTCCACGAGTTTCTTCCGCATATATGGTTCGAGTAGGGGTAGAATTAAATTAGTGGTTTCTAGAATTTGTACGTATTCCCCTATATCCTTGACATTGGCCTCTTCCTCTGGTTCCCCAATTAGGTATAAGTAATTATGGCTCATTATAATCAAAATCATTATAAGTATATGGATCTATTAAGTGGATAACATTGACAGAACCAAATATCAACTCATCATCTGATGAATATTCTTCTTAATGGGTTAATTTTGGTTGTGCCATTTGGCTGGGTGGTTCTCATACTTTTAAAACAGATGTCATGAAATCTTATAGGGTCAAGGAAAAATTTGGCCTTAACGTGAGCTCATCTCCTTCTGACTACTCTTTGTGTTAAGTCAAAAGTCTTCTTTTGACTTCTATATCATGTTTTGGAAATCAAAAATGTATTCTATCATATGTTAGTAAATTACAAATTGACTTTTATCATGTCTATCGTATCGTACAATGTCAATCGTACCATACTGACTCTGTCAATCGTATCGTACTGACTCTGTCAATCGTACCATACTGACTCTGCCAATCGTATCATACTGACTCTGTCAATCGTACCATACTGACTTTGTCAATTGTATCGTACTGACTCTGCTATTCAGATGTTCATTATTTGTTTTGGTACTTAGTCAAAAACACTCACTACATATGAATCGTACTCATGTTTTTCATTTCTATATATCTCTTGTCCTAACAAAATGATGTCGTTGAGTTAGTTACAAACTAATCAAAACGATGTCGTGCTTTCTATTTCAATATGACCGTTGGAGGCAATATGACCATTGGAACCCGAGGCCTATAAATAGGAGGTCATTTGAAGCTGAGAGGATGATGATGAACGAAGAGAACGAATAAAGAGACTCTGTGAACTATCAAGATTCTGGAGAGAGACACTGTGACTTCTCTCATCTGCCTTGTGCGTCCGATCATCGTATCGAGGGCTTTCAAGTAATTGAAAGACAGAGGTGCCGATTACCTACAAAATCGAGGGCTGCCGGGGATAGGCAGACAGACGTTCCGATCATCATATCGAGGGCTTCCGGGGATAGGCAGACAGACGTGCCGATCATCGTATCGAGGGCTGCCAGGGATATGCAGACAGATGTGCCGATCATCGTATCGAGAGCTCACCAAGGTGTTGGTGAGACAAACCTTTTATCCTAGGTGAAAGGATAACCCTTCTCTTTGGGCTAAAAGATTTGTATTACTTTTACATTTCCGCTGTTACTTGTATTAGAAAGGGATTTGTATTGTTTCCTTTCTTCTTTACATATTCAATTGTAATTGTTTCAATTACAAGTCAATTTTGCATTTCAATCCTTCTATTACCTTTACATGAGTTTGATATCATCATATTTTAATACTTTGGTTTTCAAATGATGATTATTCTTCCATAAATTGAGTCAGATATCATGAATGCAATATTCTGCATTCAATTCTAGAATGCTATACTGAGAATTTTCCAAAGGCAAGAACATGACTGGTACTTCTCCCTTAGCCAATTGTTTTATCGTGTTTAACACATCTTCATCATATTTCACTAGAGGTTTCTACACTTGGCCTGACCAAAGTGGATACTCTATATTAAAAGACAAATGACCCAAGGGAGGTTTAGAGAACGATCATTCCCTTAAGATGTCTTATAGTTGATAAAGTGTTTTACCTATCAATGACAAGGCACCAGACATGACTGGCCTTGTGTTTTCATGTGCCTCGAGATTAGAGGGATTTCTCATCGCTACATTGTCAAATATAGAATATTCTTGACAATACGAAATACTACTATGGAGAGGACTTTAGTAGTGAATTCTATCATGGGGAGGATCACTAGGGTGGATTACAACAAGGGATAAATCTTCTTGCTCCATGGTCTTCTGGCCACATTGTGGCTCTCATCCAGAGATATGAACTCTGGATTGACCAAATCTTCATGAATCAAGCCTTCATGATGAAATTTACAGTGAGGAACTTCAGAATTACTACTACCACTCACATAATTTGTTAATGAGACGATAAGACCTCAAGTGGCAACAGATAAATGTCTGAGGGCTTCAAGAACTCCAACATTAAGAGGAGGTAAATTGCAGCTTGACTCTTGGCTTTCTAATAGTGCTTGGTGAGAATTATTTTTGGATGTTCTCTTATACTTAGTAGGGGCCACCTGCTGGGAAAAGTGGTTATCAGGGGAAAGTGTATGTGTATACCTTGGAGTGGTTACCATAATGGAACAATTAACTCCAATTGGAAAGGGTGTATGTTCCAGATCTTGTTGTCCATATGATATGGGGGAGTATGCCCCATGACCCTCCTGGATTGAAACAAAGGTATGTATCTGCTCTAGGATGGCATGACGATGTGTCATCCCATGTGTGGGGACCTATTTATATGGATGTTTCCATAGTACTACTAAAGTGGTTGTAATAATATCCTGGCTTGCTTTGATAATATGGGCAGGGATTTGCGTCTACCCTTTCACCATTGATAAGATATGTTTGGTGACATCAACGATATGAATAGTAATATACGCCCATTCCGTATCTGGAGTAGCTGTATTTGTCTGCTTTTGTCCTTCTTTTTCTATCTATGGGTACTGACAATACTCATGCATGGGGGAAGAGAGTTGAGTCTGCCACAAATTTGTCATCAGATCTTTCTGACTGACTTCTCCAGGTGCTAACAAATGAGACTATTGGTAGACTTGATGAACATTGGAAGGTTTATGTGCCTGTTAGCTATTTCCCATCAAGTATGGTTGATAGACTTCCTTGAATACTGGCAGACGAGACTGCGGACATAATTAGTGATTGTGAATAGGTGTATGTTTCTGTCTACCAGTTTCCACTAGATTAGAGTGACAAGCATCCTTAAATGTAGTTAGACAAGCATGCTGACGAGTTAATAACTTGTAAACAGGTGTATGTTCCTATTCATGGTACTCCACCGGATTTATCTGTTGGGGTTGGTGGGTTGCTTCCAGACGAGTCTGCTGAGCAGCAAAATTAGGACGGACGGGTGTATGTGCTCGTTCGTTGTTTTCCCTCAAGTTAAGTTGATGGACTTTTCCAGAGGAGGAATATGTGAGAACCTGCTCCCTATTGACCAGAAGATGTCCCCAGTAGTTCATCTTGCATGTCCAAATCTGATGGATCTGGGCCAAACGTCCAGAGACAACACCACCATCATGTTGGGCATTCACTACTATGTGATTCTACTAGCAGCGATTGCTGGTGGGAGTCCTCAGGAAGGTGTCCTGCATTCTTTAATTGAGGCTGTGAGTGGCATCTTGATCCACCTCCCTATAGTATGGGAGGTATTGATTATTGCGTTCTACAAATAAGGACCCAAAACAATTGTAGATGATGGTCGGAACCGTCTTGTTCTTTATCATTGGTCATCATTGACCAGATGATCGAGGATTGTTATTGACCTGAAGGGCATGCCGAGCAGCCTCCAATGTCAGGATTGTACCATGCCGGTGATATTCCTCTACCAGCACATTAGAGACCCCGTGCTGAAGATTATGGGTTGGTGATGACTTCCTTCCCGTGGATGGGGATCCATCTTGAGCAGGATTCAGGAATTTCATAAATGTTGTCTTGAAGAAAGAAATTTGGAGTGAAGGGAATTCTTAGAAAAACATGAAACAACAAAAAATTCCATTAAGGAAAAAACTTTTTAGATTGATACATGAATGATTTATTCCTTTGTCTGACCTTCCTTTATTAATTGATAGAGGAATAACAGGTGGTTAACATTATTAACATGGTTAACCATTCATGTCAGGATCACCATTTTTGTCTCGTAGGTCCTTGAAACATGTATTCTAATTTTATGAATCACTACCTCCAGGAGGTTGCCATTGGATTTATTTATGGAATTGGAAACTTCCAACTTTTCTTTATCAAAAGGGGACTTTCTTTCCAAAGCCAGATGTTCATTAAGTTTGAACTTCATGATACTTAGTAATGTACATTGGTTGAGAGGATGAGAGGTCGGACTCATCACACCCTTTTGAGGGGAATTACTGTCCACTGCGAGGATCTCTTTGTAAATTTAGGATATTTTCATGAATCCTTATTAATTCAAAAAGAATAGCTTAAGTTTCCATTGGAATTTATAGTCACTTATTAACATGTGGAAAATTTAGAATCATAGTAATGCATTCAAGGTTCTTCATTAATGGAAATATCCATATGTATTCGAGTTTTTCCATTAATGGTATACTATAATATACTACTTATAGATTATTTTATTCATCATTGTGATGACACTGGTTTTTAATCCACTAAGTGGGGAACTCAATAATTCTTTTCATCCAAGGAGACAGAGGTTTGGTGTGTTTTTGGGATTGTTCCCATAAAATGGGATACCAAGGTATCCTTGTAAAAGAAAATCTAAACCCTCATTGTTCGGTGCCACTGAATGAGACACATCATACCTTTTATGGTCATGTGATAAGGAACTAGCCATACAATTTATTGTCATGTGGTACAGACATCTAAGTGGAAGGTGCTTAGTCAAAAAATAGTGTGGGACTTATACTAAAGCAGCCCAATGAACTTGGAAATAATATGAGTTTCCAAGAATGATCTAACCTTGTTGGGAATATGTCCCAAGGAGAACAGGTTTGATTTAGGGTATTGGATTTGAACCTCAAGGAGGATTCCTACATATCCCATATATATGGGGATCAAAGCCAACGTAGTTCTATGAGGTCTCATAGGAGAGTATAGTCTTTTGAGAGAAATGAATTTGGGCTTACTTATTGAAAATGATGGCATAATGATTTTGGGGGTTTAATTTGGGTCTTATTCATAAGGAGGATGCCCAGAGTAGAGAAATTAATGTTGGATTACTAAAGAGGATATCCAGTGAGATCGGTCCCTAAAAGGTTTTCCTAAATATTTTGGTTCGAACATGAATCAGAGTTCTTATAGTTCCTTAAATTGTGAAAATGTTGTGACCAGGACAAATCTATAATCCCAAGTTAGTCATGATCAGTGTGAGAAACAAGAGGATGTCAAAGATTCAACAAATGCATTCACACTTTCAAAATTTTCCTCCTCTTCTAGTGGAAAAGTTTACGTCGACCATGAAAGAGGGCGAGGCGTTGAGGGAAGAGGGAGAGGCGACGAGCCTTCCCTCTATTCCCTTCACATTGGACAAGGGTCCATTGAAAGGAAGAAGGGATGAAGGTTAGGGGACTACACCAGGATGGTTTCCCAAAAATTATCCCTGGTAAGGGAGGGATAATTCTTCTATACTTGCGCAGAAAATCAAGTGTGAAATGTACCTTCCCTACCAGAGACCTGAGGTTTTGGGTCGTCTCCTAGAGAAGGGAAAGATCAGGACCCAAACCCTCTTCCAAACCAGGAACTTCCCAACACTATTTCTGAGATAAAGGTCCATGTGATTGTGGATATACAAACCCACATACATTCCATGTATCCAAATTCCTTTATAAAAAATGTGGGAATCCTTTGATTGTGGGAATGAAAACCCAAATTTGATACATGCTGATGTGCCTTTCGAAAAGGTTTGATAAGTCAAGAGGTTTTGATGGAGGTCTCAATAGAATCTCTTTCAAACAAGGGATCCAAAGAAGAATAAGCCTTACCATGAATGGCTATGAGGAAGATGTGACAGATTGTAGATTGAAGATATTAAGTGAATAAAATAGGGGCACCCTATTAGGGAAGGGCGTGCAAGTATGGGAACAAAAGTAGGCTCGGGCAATAAGATGTTCACCTAAGAGACAGACAACCAATGTGTTAATACTTCAGAGAGACCTTTTTCAAGCCATAAAGAGTATTCACATGTGGTCCTAGAAGTGGGGCGCTCAAGGTCCTATGAAAGGAATAGGCAGTGCACAAGTATTTCTAATTTGGGGAGGTTAGATGCTTTGAGCACGCAAGTGTTATGGTTTTCAAACACTAAAAGGACTTAAGTCCAATGATCCTCCCTTAAATAATCCACTAAAGGTGTTGGATAACTACCTAAAATGTTTCGGAAGACTAGGGAAAAGTACTAGGGCGACCAGAGCAACAATTGGGCTTCAGGGAAATTCGTCCTTACAAATGAGGGCCCCAAGGGTCTATTTATAGGCTAATATGGGACCTTGGCTGAAAATAATTTGGGTTCACAAGTAGGTTGCATGCAAACTTTATGGTGCGCAAGTGGCTACACACTGGATGGATGGCACCCAAGTAGACTTGCATAACGAAAGAGATTTGGATAGACTAGAGCGATCCAAAATTCATGCCTTTGAAAATCATGATTTTCTTCGTGTATTTTCCCCTTTTCTTTCTAAGGGGATTACCTTTGTCATTTTTAGACACTTTGACAGAATTGAGTGTCAAAAATATTACTGTTAGTGAATTTATTAACCTTTTATCACCCTCAAATCCATTATTTTTCACTTTTTCAACCATTAACTCTTAAATAATGTCTTTCCATTTTTTATAATAATGGGTGTTCATAATGAAACATTTTCTCCACATATAAAAGTGGATCAATTTCACCCTAAAAAAGTCACTCATTCCCTTAAAAAGTTTCTTAAACTCCTCCAAAATTTTAATCTCCTAGCATTCCCTTTCATGACCTCTGTCCCCTGGTCACCATAATTTAGCCTATGACCTTCATTTCCAAGGAGTATTTCAAGAGGAATTTCAAGGTCCCAACGTGAGTATTACTCAATACATAACCTTTTATTATCAATATTTCCATTAAAAACAATCTTAACCATATTAATAAAACTAAATCAATATCATTATTATATTAAAATTTTATATTAATGGAATAAAAATTATTTATTTCTTAATGTAGATCGTGCATTTGTGTGAAATACTACCTCTATAAAGTAACATCTTCTATTTTTCACTATGGACTCTATTATCTAGATATAATGATAGAATTGAGAAATAAATATGAAATATATAATATATGTAATGACTCTAACTTTTGAATAATAATTGTTTCTTAAATTTGTGTATTATTTTATTTTATCCCCAAAAAACTATATATTATAATTAATGATGTGAGTATAATTAAAATGATTCCGTTGGGTTTTGACTATTATATGACTGTTGGTCAATATGACGGTTAGAAACTAAATTCCTATCATTTTGATTATTGTTTATAAAAACAAGTTATCATGGTTATGTAAAACAAAAAATAAGAGTCGATGGCCTAATCCAGTAGACTTGGGTCATACGAAGCCCATATGTGAGAGCTTGGGAAGAAGGTTGCATCACTGGGCTTTGCTTTGGACCAAGACCAAGACGAACTCCAAAATGTGAAGCTCGAATGGAATCACATATGGGAGAAGTTCAAGCTGATAGAAATCACCACTCGGGCAATGTTTTCTGAGCCGCCCTAATATTCTATCACCATAGCACACCTTACACTTAGGTCCTATGCAGGTGTTATAAGGGGCTATGTAAGAAGACCTTAGTAACTATGTGTAATGCTTTTGTATAAATAAAATTGTTACTTCTTATAGTAAAATTTTTGAATTTCAAATGTCTAGATAAATATAGTATGAATTTATTGAGTTCCATATTATTGATGAATTTTGGAAAAAAGGGTATTAAAAAATATATTTTATTACTTTAAATAATTAATAATGTGAAATGATTTTCAAAAAAAATTTGTATTCTACAGTTGTGACCTGTAAAAAAATTAGAGTTTAATAAGATCAAATTAATTTTTAGTTCAAAGTAAAGTATCAATAATAATATTACCCTTATGAATAGTGATATGACCAATGGAATAACAACCTCACTTAAGAAAGTATGAATATATATTAGGCATCTTGAATGGTAATGTGATATAATAGCATTAGTAAATAACCATTTCGGAACATCTTAGTTATGTATTAGTATTTATTTGGGTAAATAGAGTTTTTATTTAAAAATTAAATATCTCATAATTAGAATTTTTTTTATAAAATGGATTACATTTTTGAATTCATATAATCGATATTAGGTTAGGGTGAATTTATGAGATTTTTATAAAATGTTTTATTTTTCAGTGAATTGTTAAAATACAATTTGGAGTTTCGGTGTGATTAATGAAATCATAAATGATGTAATCATGATGTAATAATTTTAGTCGACTTGTGAATAGTAGGATATGCTAGGAGGTGTCCCAAGTGTCCAATACCATGGGAAAATACCAAGGGCAAGCCCATGGTTTGGAAAATACCACTGATGTGGTGTCCCTTGAAAATAAATTAAATATTCCCTCACTTTTTCTATAAATACCAACCCATTCCCTCATTCATTTTATTCCAAAATACTCCTCAATGAAGCTCTAATATTTTATCTCCCAAGGATTCCTCCCAAGGTTCCCTAAAACCTCCCAAAGTCCCAATATTCAATCTTTCGAATTTACTCTCAATGGTAAGGGAACAATTCACCCTCCGGTTTTAAGTCATGACATCCTTTATGTTATTTCTTCTTGTTTCCATTTCATCATGTGGGGGTATGTTCTTATGTATCTTTATTAATGTAAATTTCGTTCCAAAATTTTTATAGACCCTATTCTCTCTCATAAATAGATTTTTTGAAAATTTAAGTGACGTCGTTAGGCTGCCGAATTGTTGTAAAAGAAATCACATCTTCTATTATCTTTCAAGTTCCCTTTTCATATGGTATGTTATTCAAATATCCATTCCATGAACTTATTTATATTCTATTCTATCCCTATTCTATTTTATGATTTATTTTGGAGTGGTTTACCCTTTCCCCTCTCTTTTGATTGTTTTCAAAAAAAAATTATTTAGTTGTTATGCTGTAGAATATTCGTCTAAAAATTTCTCTATCTTTATTTCAAGAAATTCTCTTATCTTATTTATGTGAATACCCAGACCAATTTATTTTCTTGGGGTATTCATAAATACATAAAAATGATATTATTTATTCTATAATTGACATACATAAAACCCTTATTCCCTTTCCATGGGTTATAAAATACATAATGATCTTGTTTTTAAACACTTTTTTTTAAATGATATGATTTTGATATGAAACCCATTTCATTTATTATCTTTGGGTTATTTATGAAATGTATGATTTTGATCTATGTGGATCACATGAAAATAAATATATATTAGGGGTGCACCTGATATTACTCCAATGCATTGGGTAAATAATATAATGTCTATAGAAGACAAGTTTCACGATACCTTGGTGAATAACGTTGGAAATTTTTATGAAACCTTGGGGATGAACCTTGGTGATATGTTCATTAATGTCTAAATTAAATGTTATAGATACATATTCATGTTATGGTTCAATTTATTTTCATTATGTTATGCCTCTACTTCCATTTCTCATGTCTTTATGTTTTTCATCAAGTTATTATTGATATAAAAAGTAAACTAATTCCCAAGATTTCCTTACTGAGCCTTCCACTCAACCTTTCTTTTGGTGTATGTATACTTGTTATGAGATGCAATATTTGTATTTATAAAGAACTTATGATGAAGCTGTGAAAGTGTATTAGAAGAATGTTTTATGTTTTCATGTTTTATGTGCCTGATTTCCTAGACACTAGACTTTAAAGATCCTCTGTTTGTAAAATGTAATGAAAAGTTATTTAATAAAAAGGAGGGATGCCATAGTTGGTATCAAAGGATAGTTTAGTTATTTATGTAAATTAGGTTATGAAACCTTTAAAATAACCCTATAGAAACGTTTAAATATAATAAACCATCCTTGTATTTTGGTGAAATATTAAGTGGTTTTCGAAAAAATAAAGCCCCATCAAGATACGAACAGGTGGATGTGGCTCTAACACATATGTAACTAGGAGTGAAAACTCTGACAAGGAGTTTCAGGCTTGACCTGGGGTATCCTGGTACATGATAATGAGCCATGTTTCACTTCTAGTTTGACACCCCCGAGGGATACATTTGGTCAGTCACAAGATTTTTATGAATCATTATGAAGGATTTATAGAGAAATTTAATTGTTTAAGAATGAAGTTTTAAGACATAAAATCCTTTATAGTTAAAATTTTCATAAATGAAATAATCTTCTAACTTAGTTTTTATTATTTTAGAAAATGGTGGGAAATAGGAGGAACCATGAAAATAGTGACCGTAATGGACCATGCGCTGACGACCCTCTGATAGAAGTCAGAATGGAAACATTCATGAGAATGATGAACCAACTAACTAAAGTTTTGGGAAATAACTTGAATGTAGCTGAGAGACTGATCTCACCACGAAGGGAACACAATTCTATTAATTCCTTTATGTGTCAGTGAGAACCAAACTTTAGTGGATCTACTGACCCATTGATTGCTGAACAGTGGATCAACACTATCAAGAAGATCTTTTTTATGCTCCAATGTTCGGAACAAGAGAAGGTCACCCTGGATGTTTACCGCTTAGAGAGAGAATCAGATCAGTGGTGGGAGATGATAAAAAACACGAGGCCAAGAGTGGAGGTTGAAGCTATGGAGTGAGAAGAGTTTAGAGGGATATTCTTCAGTTTGTATTTCCCTCGTTCCATGAGAACAAGAATGGGGAAGGAGTTTCTCAAGATGAAGCACAAAGAGAATGAATCTATGGGAATATATGAGATTAACTTCACAAACAATTCACGTTACACATCCAGCTTTGTCATGGATCCAAATGGTAAGGTTTATAGATTCTTTGGTGGTCTCAGACCTCATCTATGGAATAATCTAACCAACTGAGACTATGATAGCTATGAGGATATCGTGAGAAGTGCGATGAAAGTTGAACAGGAGTTTGGAAAGGCCCAGTTGTCTCATAAATACAATGACAAGAAGAGATAAATAGAGCCAAGCCTATGGAGGAGCTTCAATCAAGTAAGAGGAGGCAAGAAAGTGAAACATCCCACGTTTAATAAATGTTGGAAGAAGCATTTGGGTAACTGCATGCTTAGAAGTTGGAAGTGCTAAAAGTGTGGAGGAGATGGACATATTACGTGGAATTGTCATACTAAGGTGAAGCCTCAACTCCCAAACAATAATTACAAGGTTAAAATGGTGTAGGCCCTACCCGATGTCCAATTCTATATGTGTGGAAAACTTAAGCACTTTTACAATCACTTTCCAAATCCTAGGGCATTAGAGGGGATTGACCACCAGCCTCAACATCGGCCAAGGGAACAAGGTTGTACTTTTATAATCACTATGGCTAAATTTAAAGCACCAAATGATGTGGTGGAAGGTAATCTTATTGTTCTATAAAATCTATTAAGTACTTTGTTTGATTCTCATTCAATGGATTCCTTTATTTTCTGCATGTTTGTAAAGAATTTAGAATCAACCCCTGATTTTCATAAAGTAGAGTTATCAGTCAAGATTCCTGGTGGGATTATCCAAGGATCGTCAGTGTTTAGAAACTCTAGTATTTACTTTAGTGAGAACAATCTTATCAAAAATATAGTAGTCATTACCATTTTAGAATTCAACATTATACTAGGGCTTGACTGGATCTCAAAGTATAATGATAAGATCAAATGTAGAAACAGGGAAGTCTCTGTAGTCTTGAATGGAAAACCTACAATTATCTTCCAAGGATAGATATCTAAACCTGATCTTATTCTAGAGGAACCTCTTATATACTTATTTATGGAGTTGATCGGTGAAGAATAAGAAGGAAATGAGAGTTTAAGGATAGAAAATTTCTCCATTGTCCAAGAATACATTGACATATTTCATGAAGAGTTACCCGAACCTCCCCTAGAAAGAGAGGTAGAGTTATCCATTGAACTTGTACCTGGATCAGATCTGATATCAAAGACCCCATATATGATGGAAAATTTTGAGCTGGAGGAATTAAAGAAGAAACGCCAAGATCTTTTGGAGAATGGGTTTATCCGTACAAGTGTTCCTCCTTGGGGAGAACCTGTTATCTTTGTGAAGAAGAAGGATGGATCAATGCAGTTATGCATTGATTATAGAGAACTGAACAGGATCACAGTGAATAAAAAATACCCTCTTCCAAGAATTGAAGAATTATTTGACCAACTTCATGGGGATCAATTCCTCTCTAAGATCGATCTTCGATCCGACTATCATCAATTGAGGGTGAAGAAAGAAGATATTCCAAAATCTACCCTCCGATCAAGATATAGAAATTATGAGTTTGTTTTTATTCACTTAGGACTAACTAATGCACCTACTATATTTATGGATTTGTTGAATAGAGTCTTTAAGAACTACCTTGATAACTTTCTAGTAGTTTTTATTGATGATATTATGATATATTCCAAAAGTCACTAGGAGTATGAGGATCATATAAGGGTTATTTTCCAAACTCTGTAGAAAGAGAGGATTTTTGGAATGCTCAGAAAATGTAAAATTTGGTAACAATAAATTACTTTATTGGGGCACATTGTTACCAATGAAGGAATCATAGTTGAACCTGCAAAGACAAAAGTTGTAGAGGAGTGGCCTCATCATACAATAATAACTAATATTCCAAGTTTCCTTGGATTATCAAGATATTATATAAGTTTAGTGAAAAAAATTTCATGACTTTCTAATACATTAACCATGTTAACTTGAAAAGATGTCACGTTTATCTAGAAAAAGGAGTGTGAGGAAAGTTTCCAATAGTTGAAGAAGAGATTGGTTACTGCACCTGTATTAACTCTACCCTCACATGGAGTAGGATTCATTATTTTTAGAGATTCATATCTGAAAGGTCTTGGGTGTGTCCTCAGGAAAAATGAAAATTTCATTGCTTGTGCATCGTGACAATTGAATACTCATGAGCAGAACTATCCAACGCATGATCTGGAGCTGGCTGTATTTTTTTTCTCTGAAGATATGGAGGCACTATCTTTATGGGGAGAAATGTGATATATATACAGACCATCAATGCTTGTAGTATATTTTCACACAAAAGGAATTGAACATGAGACAAAGGTGATGGTTGGAACTTCTCAAAGACTATGATTGTTCAATTCATAATCATCCTGGATGAGAAAACAAAGTTGCTCATGCAATAAGTAGGAGAGACCCAATTGTTCTTTCTATGATGAGGATAAAAAGAGATCCTTTGATCAATGACCTAGTAAAGCTGGACATGGGAATTATAAGGGAAGAGACATCATGCACCCTAACCCAAATCATTTCTCAACCATCATTACTAGAAAAGATCAAGAAAGATTATAAATAAGATCCTTTTTAAAAAATAAGTATGGGGCTGCGAAGGATGGGACGTTTTATGAGTTCAATATTGATCAAGAAGGTGTACTGAAATTTCATGCAAGATTATGTGTTTCATCTATTCTTGAAATAAAGGAGATGATGGATAAAGCTCATAGCTCTACATTCTCTATACATCCAGGAATCACAAAAATGTATAAAGACCTTCATGATCATTATTGGTGGGATAATATGAAAAGGGGTATTTCTAACTACACTTCATGGTTCATGGTATGCCAGAAAGTGAAGGCAGATTGACAACTTCATAAAGGGGTATTGCAACCACTACCCATACCAGCAAGGAAGTGGGAAAATATCACTATGGACTTTGTGACTGGTCTCCTAAGAAATTCCAAAGGAAACAATGTGATATTGGTTATTGCTGACCATCTCAACAAGACTTCCCATTTTATCTCTATTTAGGAAGATTTCTCTCTTGATCAACTTTCCAGGATTTACGTAAAGAAAGTGGTAAGGCTGCATGGAGTTCCACTTTCTATCATATCTGATCATGATACAAGGTTCACATCAAAATTTTATAGAAGTCTTAAACATGATCTAAGCACAGAATTGAATTTCAGTACGGACTATCACCCCCAAACTGAGGTCTAATCTGAAAGGACTATTCAAACACTCTAGGACATGCTGAGAACATGCTCAATAGAATTTAAAGGTGGATGGGATCAATATATCTCTTTAGTTGAGTTCTCTTACAAAAATAGCTTTCACTCGAGCATTCAAATAGAACTTTATGAATCTCTATATGGGAAGTGATGTAGAACTCATACATTTTGGGATGAAGCAGGCGAGAGAAAGCTTCTTAGGCTTAATCTTGTGCAAGAGATGAAAGAAAAGATTCATGCCATCCAACAACACATTAAGGATCCTCAGAGATAGAAAAAGAGCTATGCCGACAACCATCAAAGGGAATTGGAGTTTGATGTTGGTGACAAAGCCTTTCTTTGAATTTCACCTTGGAAGAGAGTCATGAGTTTTGGGAAGAAAGGGAAGCTCAATCATTGGTACATTGGCCCCTCTGAAATCCTTAATCATGTAGGAGAAGTGTCCTATCAGCTTGCACATCCTCCAAATCTATCCCGTGTTCATTATGTCTTCCAAGTATCCCTCTTGAGGAAGTACATAGATAACCCTTCACATGTACTAAATCCAGAGGTGGTACAACTGGAACATGACCTATCTAATGAAGAGTAGCTGGTGGAGATCTTTGATCATAGGGACAAGGTTATATGAAAGTAGACTACCCAACTTGTTAAGGTGTTTTGGAGAAACAAAAAATGTGAAAAATCCATGTTGGAACCAGAAGAATCTATGTGGTAGATATACCCACACCTTTTCTCATATGAGGGTATGAGTTAAAACTTTGGGGATGAAATTTCTTAAGGGGGGAAGAATGTAACGACCCAAATTTTGAATAATATTTGTTTATTGAATTTATTATTTTATTTTATACTAAAAAAACTATATCCTCTAATTAATGAAGTTACTATAATTAAAATGATACCATTGGGTTTCGACTGTTATATGATAATTGGTCAATATGACCATTGGAAATTGAATTCTTAACGTTATGATTATTATTTATAAATACAAGTTATCATGGTTAATTAATACAGAAATAAGAGTCGATGGGCTCATCCAGTAGACTCGGGCCATACAAAGCCCATCTATCAAATATTTTGAAGGAGGTTACATCATTAGGCTTTACTCTAGACCAAGACCCATCTAAACTCCATAATGTGAAGCTTGAATGGAATCAGCTACAGGAGAAGTTCAAGCTGATAGAAATCACCACTTGGGAAATGTAGTCTAATCCCCCCCAAGATTCTATCAAAATAGCACACCTTACACTTAGGTCCTATGCAGTTGTTATAAGGGGCTATGCAATAAGACCTTAGTTACTTTGTTTAATCCTTTTGTATAAACAAAATTCTTATTTATTATGGTAAAATTTGTGAATTTAAAATGTTTGGATAAATATAGTATGAATTTATATAAGTTCTATATTATTGATGAATTTTTGAAAAAATGGTATTTTAAAATATTTTTAAATACTTTAAATAATTTATAATGTGAAATGATTTTCAAAAAATGGTCTTCTATAGTTGTGACAAGAAAGTAATTTAGAGTCTAATAAGATCAACATAATTTTTAGTGAATAGAAAAATATGAATTGTAATATTACCCTTATGAATAGTAATGTGACCAATGGAATAGTAACATCACTTAATAAAGAATGAATATAATTTAGGCATCTTGAATGGTAATGTGATTTAATAGCATAAGTAAATATTTGTTTCCAAACATCTTAGTTAAGTATTCGTATTTATTCGAGTAAATAGTGTTTTTACTTAAAAATTAAATATCTCATAATTAAAAAATAAATTTGGTAAAATGCAGATCATTTTTGAATTTCGATCATCGATATTAGGTTGGGATGAATTTAAGAGATTTTTATAAAATGTTTTGTTTTTTGGTGAATAGTAAAAATATAGTTTGAGTCTTGGTGTAATTAATGACATCATAAATTATGTAATAATGATGTAATAATTTTTGTAGAATTGTGAATACTAAGATATGTTATGAGGTGTCCCAATTTTACAATACCATGTGCAAATACCATGGTCAATCCAATGGTTTTTCAAAAACCACAGATGAGGAATCCCTTGGAAATTAATTAAATATTCTCCCACTTTTGCTATAAATACCAAGCCATTACCTCATTAATTTCATTAAAAAATCCTCATCAACGAAGATTTTATCTTTTTCACTCCCAATGAGTCCTCCCAAGGTTCCCTCAATCCCCCTAAGGTCCCAACCTTCAAGCTTTCAAAGTTACTTTTCAAGGAAAGGGAACCTTTCCCCCTCCTCTATCAAGTCATGACTTCCTTTATGTTACGTCTTCAAGTTTCTATTTCATCACATGGGGGTATGTTATTATATATCATTATTACTTTAAATTTCATTTCCAAATTATGAGATACCCTTTCTTATCTAATAAACTTATTTTCTTAAATTTTATGTGATGCCGTTAGGCTGTCAAATTTTTGTAAAAGAAATCAAACCTTCTATTTTATTTCATGTTTTCTTTTTCTTATGGTATGTCATTAAAATATCCATACCATGAATGTATTTCTATTTTATTCTATCCTTATACTGTATTATGAGTTATTTATGAGTGGTTGACCCTTATACCCTCCCTTTTAAATGTTTTCTGAAACATGTTATATTGCCAGTATGCTGCATAATTTTCATCTCACAGTTTCTCTCTCTTTCACTCAAGAATTCTCTTATCTTATTTATGTGAATACCCAGACCTATTTTGTTTCTAGGGGTGTTAATAATTACATAAAAATGATACTCTTTATTTTGTAATTGACATACATAAAACTCTTATTCCCTTTCCATGGGTTATAAATGACATAATGATCTTATTTTTAAACACTTTTTTAAAACGACCTGATTTTGATATGAAACCCATTTCTTTTATTATCATGGTGTTATTTATGAAATGTAAGATTATGGTCTATGTGGATCACATGAAAATAAATACATATTAAGGGTTTACCTTGATATCACTCCAATGCATTGTGTAAGAATTTAATCTCTAGAGATGACAAGTTTCACAATACCTTGGTGAATAACGTTGGTAATTTTTATTACACCTTGGGGATTCACCTTGGTGATATTTTCATGAATGTATGAATTAAATGTTTTAGCCACATATTCATGTTATGGTTACAGTTCCTTTCATTATGTTATTCCTCTACATCCATTGCTCATGTCATTATGTTTTTCATCAAGTTTCTATTGATACCAGAAGTAAAATGATTCCCTTGCTTTCCTTACTGGGCCTTCTGCTCACCCTTTCCTTTGATGTATGTATCCAGGTTATGAGATGAAATATTTGTACTTAGTAAGAACTTATGAGTAATTATAACCCACCTTCATTCCCACTAATGAAAAGTTATGTAATAAAAAGGCAGGATGGCATAATATAAATATTATTTTTAAGGGAAAAATTATAACCCACCCTCATTCCCACTAATTCTTTGGGAGATTTAAATTTTAACCGTGCATTATGAAGACTACCGCCTCCATGAAGTAACATATCCCATTTTCCATCTAGTTATTTATTAATTATTAAATTATCATCAAATATAATTCAAAACCTAAAAAATATATAACTAAAATAATTATTATTATATAATAATGATAGTTTTCATAAACAAACCACTTTCATAACCATAATCATCTATTAATTATGGTATGTTCTTGTTTGGGTCGGTCTAACTACCCAATTGAACAATGATACAAAACACTATCACAGATGACTATTGAAACTTAAATAATAATTTTATTATAATTTAATAATAAAATGACTATTTTTTAGGGTTCTATAAGGGTTATACTAAGTATTTTACTTATTATTATAATACCATATTTAATATCCAAAATTACTAAAATAAGCCGACACTGATTCCACATTTACACAATATAACTAAAACCATTATAGAATGAGATAATATATTTATAAATATATATAATCTATCTATTATAGTAAAATAAAATTATATATTAATGATTAACATAGTATGAAATAATGGGTATCAAAATTGATATCATAAATCATGGGAAAAAATAATTAGAATTACTAGCACCTGATGGTAATAATATGTTTCAACTAACAAATATATTCATAATAAATGATAAAAAATGTGTTATATCAAAGTTAAAAAAAATTATACGGATATAAAATATAATATTATTATGGTTATGTTTTTGATAGGATGTTAGATTGAATTCTATTAAGTTAGGAAATAAGGTAAGGGTTTATTTTCTCAATTTTCACCCCTTAAGACATATTTCTTATTATAAACCATGTTTTCATTGTAATGGTATATCTACTACCCATTTAATATTTTTTATCACGATCCCATCATTATTCATGGTATTTAATATTTTATATGAAATTCTATCCTTCAATGTTAATTTATTCAAAAGTTTATATTATCGAATGGGGTTCTTTGTCACAAATTAAATTTCTTGAGACATAATTACTATTTGAAACCATGCTATTTTTAATATGGTGTGATTAATACTTAATTAATTACTTTGACAGTATTAATGTATTTCATGGGGTTTTAAGAGCCATTTAATTTTCTTTTTTCAAATGGATTTTGATTTATATAATTCCAATGTTTTAAGGGTTTTAATTTACTCATCTCCCATCATTGAGTTATAACACTTCATATTGAACTTCTTTTTTCCATGATTGGTTTATTGCACTATAATATTTTATTTCATCATACTTTATAATCTTATCTAGTGGGAAATGTCCTTCTAATTCAATTATTTTACCTAGAACATTTTCATTATAAAAATTTATACTGTTGTTGAGAATAATTCTCATATTCGTTAACAACAGTTTACCCTCCTTATCTATAGTTTCCTTTAAATACATTGTTATACATTATAATTGGAAACATAATTATTTATTATGTCATTAAAACTTCATATTTAACTTCCCCCCTTTTCAAAATTATGTTTTGTTACTCTGTTTATGATGTGGGTTTCAGTGAATGCATTTTAAAATTTAAAAAATGATTTCCTTCCATGATCATTTGATTTATCATCCGCTATAAATTTCTATGAAATAATCTTTCCCTATTTTTCAAGTATAAATTATTGGTTATTAATTTTAAAATAAATTTTCTCTATAGTTTAAACATTATCTTTTCAAAAAATGTATTTTTAATGTTACCCATAAATTCTTCTTTTATGACAATGATATATTTTTTTTTAAAACTCTTTTATAGTTCACTTCAATTTTCATATTTATCACCAAAAGGGTTTTATTTATTCAAATTTGTTTTTTCATAAAATTCTCTATTAATTATCTTATACTATTTTTGGGGATTAATGTAACATCCCACCACCCAAACCACTTATCGGTTCCTAGAATGCGGTCACCAAATCACTTAAGGCACGCCTCCCCATACCCTATAGAGACCCATAGCTTGACGTACTTAGATGTTACATTAATTTTGCGGAATACATAATACATGAAAAAAACAGACGCCCAAAGATCGTATTAGTTTAGTGTATTTGGAAGCTCAGAACATAATCTTCTAATCATGTTGAAAGATCTTAATCATCTCCCATAACAATCTTCCCCTTTTGTTTTCCTACCTAAAACCTTTCTTTAAATCCCGGGGAAAGAAAACATATAAAGGGTGAGCTCAAATGCTACGTAAAGGAAATCATGGAGAACATAAAACAACCCATAAACATTTTGAACGTAAAACGATGAACCTAAAACATCAAAATTGTGAGTAATGACTTAATTCTTAGTAGTACACAAGGAATAGATCATAAAAGAACATTAACCATGATAAAATAACATGGGAAAAAAACATGTAATTGTGGAAAACCATTAAGCACATTTTATGATTTCCATAGTAGCCAAGGCATTGTTTCCAAGACTATCATTGTGGAAAAATTCCATTACTAAACCGGGTTTACTTACCATTCCAGCTCTGTATTACTGAACTGGATTCACATTCCATTTCAACCATGTCTATCTCATAAGATATAAATCTTTACCCAATGCATTGAAGGGAGATATAGTTCCCACCCATCTCATTATGAAATCATTCTTCCATGTGCCAAAAAATAAAAATAAATCATTCATCATAACCCAATTAATAAAATGGGTTTCAAAAACATCATCTCATCGTGACATAATCCATATAAAACAAATGGATATCATTTCATCATAATAAAAATCAAACCATGTAAATAATAGAGACATTATACTTGAAACATAAACATACTAAATAATTTCATCTTAGAAGGGAAATAGTTTTGATAAAACAATTGAAATGAATTCTTGAGGAAAATATCTTTTATTTTTCAAAATCATTTTCTTTTCACAAAATTACATTAAATTTTAAAAGAAAAGGATTTTTGTTGAAAATAATCATGAAATCTTGTAGAGGAAGCTTCATGAAAATAAGGCGTTATGAAAACATTAAAATCCGTTCATGATGTATAAGATAATAAAAAAAATCTTCTCATAATCTTGTTGGAAAATCCAAAAAGTACCTTGTATGGTAAGAAAAAGAAAGATTCTTTCCAAACCATGTGGTAAAAGTCATAAAAGGGTAAAAATGACTTTAAACATACATGTAATAATATTAAACATTTTATGAAAACATTTTGAGAAAACATGGACATGGATGATAAAGATAACCCTGATGAATACTTACGAATAAACAATCTCAGATAAGAATGATATTGGAATAATTATTCCTTACCTTAGGTCCAATTTATTCCGTACGTGTCTGAAACTCCTCTTCTTTGACGCGCCTCTTCTAAACCTCCTCTTAGGGCACTAAAGTTTGTCTTTGAAGAAGACCAGGACCTCTTGTAAGTTTTTAGGAAAGTGGAGAAGAGAAATTGGCAGGGGTTGGCCGAGCTTGAAGGCTCAAAATGGTGTGAGGAGGAGAGGGAGGAGGTGCCCTTTTATAAGAGAGGAGAGGGGCACTTTTGGAAACCTCTAAAATATTAATTTATAATAAACTCAAACCCCACTTAAAAACATCCAAAATGAATCACATTAGAAGAAGATATGTGATAGGGTTGTAATCCCATCAACCAATAAAGTTTAGACATGTTTGGAATTCATTTTAAACCTTATCAACATGATTTATCCTTATTTACTCTATTTAATTTTATTTGTAGTAATAATATTCTAAAACTTAAATTGTTATAAATAATTACTTATGTGTTGTGAATTATCCATAATTGGGTAATTTATGACATGTTAGACCATATAAATTTCAATTTATAAATTTTAAATATTTTTGTGATTTTTAAACAATTTAATAATATGTTATTTTTATAAAATAAAAATAGTGTTAATTTTGAAACTATTTATTTATTTGAATTTAAATAAAATCCACACAGAGGATATACTCGATCCAAAATGTTAAATAGATTACTAACACGTCATATTAATATATAAAGTGTGTGGAGAATATTAATTAGTTCATATAATATTTATTTTAATATTTGTAAAACCATTTGTTTGATATTTCTCTTAATGAAATAATTACTACAAAATTTTTGTATAAATATTTAATATACTAGTTTCTTGCATTAAAATTAAAAATAAAATACTATGATGAAGATAAATATAATATATTTAATAATAATACTTTTACTAGAATTTATCATCTTAAAATAACAACATATAAATATTTATATTTGTTAAATTATAAAGGTGACAACTTTGACATCATTTAAAATAAAATAATATAAATGTCATAATCACTTTTTATGGATCCAAATGATCCCCAAGTAGACCCTTGGATGATTATGGTATAGATAGAATCGACCAATAAGTTCTGGTCAAGTGGTTTGGCCTTTTGATTGGTATAATTACTTTAATAAAAACTATATTATTGATTTTTCACTAAGTAAATAATTTATGCATCATTAATGTATAAGATATTAAGGTAACTAAATATTTCTTAACAATTACAAATAAATTACCATAACAAAGAAAAAAAATTTAGATTTCAAATGATAAATTATAATTGACTTTATATTCAGTATAACCTTATATTAAAAAAACATTAATTATTAATGTTTGAGTGAGACATATATCACTTTCCTTTAAATAAAATAAATTAAAGGTCTTAATCAAATCCAAGTGGGTTAAAATAGATTAAATTTCTACGCAAGTATGTTTTAGGACGAAATATAATCATCCAATTATATTAAGACAAGTGTTTGGGTAATTTTATAATATTATATTTATCCTTAATTACCCAATTTAACTTTAACAATGGTAAATTAAATTTACCGTGGTGACTATTTATAGTGCCCAAAAATAAAAATTAGCGTGTTAAAATAATTGGTACCTAATTATTCCAAATATGGAATCCATTTTTCCAAATTAAAATCACAGAAGTTGCAGAAATTAATTTAAAATTAATCCTCTTGTTAAGAAAACCAGTTTTAAAAGTTAAAACATTGCAACAGATTGAAATGATTTTACCTATGAATTCAAGGTAAAATCAATAATAATGACATAAATTATATTAAATGGTAAAAATATATTCTATTTATACTTTAAAACCATTAAATATTATAATTTATCCATATATATTATTACAATGAAAAAAGTTGGTTTTAATTAAAATATAGCGTGTTTTTACTATTCATTAAAATATGAAAGTTATCGGAATAATATGAAAATTTTATCCAAAATAAATTTTTATATCTTGATTCCAAAGAAGAATTTTATTTTTTCCAATTTAACTTATAAACATTTAAAAAACTAGATTTAAAGTGGGTGCTCCAACAAAAGGCGGCAAAACTGCATTTTTTGAAAAATACTTATTTTACCCAAAACATTTATTTTTTTCTCATACCATGTTCTAGAAAATGTGTAAGATGAATAAAAATGTTATAAAATTCAAAATATAGTTAATACTATTCATAACGGCTAGTTCATAATAATATTATAACAATATATCGTCATTTAGTGAAACCCGGTATTGCGTACTACACATGCTATCGAGGAAGGTTGCGATTGCGTGTAATGCAAGCCAAGTCGGGTTTGAGTGTAGTGCAAGCTCCCTTTGGTGTTGTGTATAAAATAATCAAAACCTATATCATTTATACATTAAAAAAACCTATACTTAATGTTTCATAGAATAATTTCTACAAAACGAACTTGAATTTGTGTGTAACACGAGCCAAGAATAGTGTTGTGTATACTGCAAGCTAATACGGTGTTGCGTATAGTAAAAGGTAATCTTGGTGTAGTGTACAATAGAAGAAATCAAATAAATTAAAAATTATATATTTCATAAAATCTCGGGGTGTTACATTCCATCCCTCTTAAAATGAATTTCACCCTCAAAATTCGTCAGGGTTATAAATCATTTACTACTTGAAAGTTTCATTCATAGAAACCCACATCGTAAAAAAGAAATAATAAAACTTAATTTTAAAAAGTGAAGTAATAAACGTAACAGTTACCAAAAATAACTCATCATTGGGTTTCCACATATGAGAACATAAGTGAAAATATGGATATCGAATAGAAATATAACCATCAACTTCTGATGAAGAGTCATAGAGGACATGGGTATGAAAAAGCCAACAATCACAAAGCCATAAATTTGTGATGATATAAGGTACCATCTAATTCATTATATATGAGAGCACTAGGACACCATTTTTGGTTTTCAAGATCATTTCCCAAATGTTGAAGAATTTTTGAAAAAGAAATACTTACTTGATTTTGGTACAATCTCACCATTGCTAGTGCCCTGAACAATTTCCACATCATCTCTTAAAGAAATGAAGTTGAATTTGTCTTTCGTGAAGTGTTAGAAGATCATGCGATATAATGATAGGTCATTCCATCTGTCTCAAACATAAGTTTAGAAGAAGTTATATACATAAGTCCATCTTAGGGTGAGATTAATCGTATATGGTTCCAAAAAGGGACTTATACTTCATTTATCATACCTCTTAATTAAATAAAACTAGTTTCTACTAACCAGGGACTTCCGGTATTCTAGTGGTAGGTGATAAAGTCCTGTCGCACTTCGGTTCTGGGTTTGATTCCCGCAACTTTTTCCGACGCGATGGGTTGTCTCCCGTCCTGCTGGTTGTCTTTTTTCTAAAACTACACTATTATAACATCACAGAAATAGTATCAAAAAAAGGTCTATCCTTAAACAAAACTATCTAATGTCCAACATAATCCATTCCAATCTTATCCAAAATACATCTGTCCAATCTCTTATTATAAAAAAATGATTACTAGAAAGGTCACATAACAAGAACATGAATACCATCATTTATCCCCTATATATCATAAGATATATCTTGTTGATTGCATTCCAAACATGTTAATACCTTGATCATGTATTCTCTTGAAACATAAATTACCATAGAACCTTAGTGAAAACATGAATGCTGTCAAAAGGTTACTCTTTCCACATAACAAAATCCAAATAATTCTATATACTCAAACCATGATATCACATTGTCCTTATATTAGTCATGAGCTCATGAATAATATCATACATATTATTTTCTCCTTATCCCTTCATTATGTGCATATCATTTTCTTTCCAAAATATCTGAATAACCATTCATGGTTACCAGTACCATTCAACACATACTTTCAAATATTTTAGAAAAAACAATAGTGTAACAATCGTTAGATGTTTCTTTATTTCATAGTACCTTTAAATTACCTATACCACATAACTCTAGATAAACATACAATCATTCCACTACCTTCTTAAACCATTGACCAAGATTCATCATTTTATTCCTCAATACTTCTTTCATCTCACATATCATTTGTAGTCTCTTCATTATCATCAACATAAAAACTACCCATACGACCATGCTGATTCTCTTCATGAGATTTCCCCTTAGGGAATTGGTTTGCATAATACTCATACATTCCACATTTAAAAAATTTATCTATTTTTGATGTCTTAGGAATTTCATTACCCTTGTCTATAGTGTTAACTGAACCCTTTATTTTGCACTTACTGGCTTTGTGTCCTTCTTTTCCACACCTAAATAATCTTTCAGTTCCTTTGAAACATTCTCATTGATGTCTCTTCCCACATGATTTACATGAGGAAAATTGAACTTTATTTTCTCTTTGATCATCATAAAACTACATCTTTCTCTTCTTAGCTTAGTCAGGAAACTTACCAAAGATGAGATTATTGATCATATTATGAGATTGTTGATTACGCATAATAACGATGCTTGGTCTTCCAAATCCGGTTTCATTTTCATGATCATGAAGAATATCAGTCCATTTTCCATCATATTCTCCATTAACATGAATCTTCTTGTTTCCAGCCATTTTCTAAAACCCAAAAAGAATAGTGTGAGAGAAAAAAATTACACTAGGAAAACAACATAATCAGGGGGAGTACTTTCAATTTCTAACATCTTATGTTTAATCCTAGGTTCTTCATTGTTGTTATAAAAATTCTAGGATTGTAACCTATACTTATACATAACCTTAGGGACATCCCTAGTCATACCTTAGAAATATCTCTAGGGATCTCACTAATTTTTTCGCATCCTAGTTTCCAAAGCTTGACTAAACCTTCGCTCTAATACTAACTGTAGAGACCCAAAGCTTTACATACTTAGAGATTACATTAATTTTTCATAATACGTAATACATTACAAAAACAGACACCCAAAGATCGTATTCGTTTGGTGTCTTGGGAAGCTCAGAACATAATCTTCAAATCATGTTGAAAGATCTTCAACATCTCCAATAATGATCTTCCCCTTTTGTTTTTCTACTTAAAATATTTCTTTAAATCCCGGGGAAAGAAAACATATAAAGCATGAGCTCAAATGCCAAGTAAGGGAAAAAATGGAGAACATAAAACAACCCATAAACATTTGAACGTAAAACCATGAACACAAAACATCAAAATCATGAGTAATGACATAAATCATGGCAGTACAAAAGGCATATTTCATAAAATAAACACTAACCATGATAAAATAGCATGGGAAAAAAACATGTAATTGTGGAAAACCATTAAGAAAATGTTATTATTTCCATAGCATCCAAGGCATTGCTTCCAAGACCATCATAGTGGAAAAATTCCATTACTGAACCTAGTTTACTTCCCATTCTAGCCCAGTATTACTGAACCAGATTCATTTTCCATTCCATCTATACCTATCTTAGGAGATATAAATCTTTACACAATGCATTGGAGGGAGAAATAGCTCCCACCCATGTCATAATGAAATCATTCATTCATGTGCCACAAAATAAAAATAAATCATTCATCATAACCAAATGAATAAAATGGGTTTCATAAACGTCATCTCATCGTGACATAATCTATATAAAACAAATGGATATCATTTAATCATAAGAAAAATCAAACAATGTATATTATAGAGACATTATACTTGAAACATAAACCTACTAAACAGTGTCATCTTAGACGGGAAATAGTTTTGATAAAATACATGAAATGAATTCTTGAGGAAAATATTCTTTCTTCTTCAAAATCATTTTATTTTCCCAAAATTACATATAATTTTAAAAGAAAAGGATTTATATTGAAATTAATCATTAAATCTTATAGAGGAAGATTCATGAAAATAAGGCTTTATGACACCATAAAAATACGTTCATGCCTTATAAGTTAAAAAAAATTATTCTTGAACTCTTGTCGGAAAAGTCAAAAAGTACCTCGTATGGTAAACAAAAGAAAGATTCCTTCCTAACATTGTGGTAAAAGTCATAAAAGGGTAAAGATGGATTTAAACATAAATGTAAGAATAGTAAACATTTTATGAAATTATTATGAGAAAACATGGACACGGATGATAAAAATAACCCCGGTGAATACTTACGAATACACAATCTTGGATAAGAACGATATTGGAATAATTATCCCTTACCTTAGGTCCAATTTTTTCCTTATGTGTCCAAAACTCCTCTTCTTCGATGCGCCTCTTCTAAACCTCCTCTTAGGGAACTAAAGTTGGTCTTTGAAGAAGAACAAGACCTCTAGTATGTTCCTGGGAAAGTGGAGAAGAGAAATTGGCAGGTGTTGGCCAAGCTTGAAGGCTCAAAATGGTGTAGGAGGGGGAGGAGGTTCCCTTTTATAAGAGAGGAGAGGGGCACTTTTGGAAACCTCTAAAATATTAATTTATAATAAACTCAAACCCCACTTAAAAATATACAAAATGACTCAAATTAGAAGATTTGATGATATAGGGTTGTAATCTCATCAACCAATAAAATTTATACATGTTTAGAATTTATTTTAAACTTTATCAACATGATTTATCGTTATTTAATCTATTTAATTTTATTTATGGTAATAATATTCTAAATTTGAAATTGTTATATATAATAATTATGTGTTGTTAATTATCCATAATTGGGTACTTTATGACATTTTAGACCATATAAATTTCAATTTCCATTTTTTAAATATTTTTGTGATTTTTAAACAATTTAATAATATGTTATTTTAATAAAATAACAATAGTGTTAATTTTGAAACTATTTATTTTTTTGAATTTAAATAAAATCCACACAGAGGATGTATTCGAACAAAAATGTTTAATAGATTCCTAACATGTCATATTATTCTAGAAAATTTGTGTATATTATGAATTAGTTCATATAATATTTATTTTAAAATTTTTAAAACCATTTGTTTGATATTTCTCTTAATGAAACAATTACTACAACATTTTTGTATAATATTTAATATACTTATTTGTTGCATAAAAAATTAAAAATAAAATACTATGATGAATATAAATATAATATATTTCAAAATAATACTTTTACTCGAATTTATCATATTAAAATAACAACATATAAATTGTTATATTTATTAAATTATGAAGGTGATGACTTTGACATCATTTAGAATAAAATAATATAAATGTCCTAATCTATTTTATACGGCTCCAAATGATCCCCATGTATAGCCATGTATTTTTATGGTATATATATACTCGACCAATATGTTTTTGTCAAGTTATTGGGCTTTTGATGGGTATTATTACTTTAACAAAAACTATATTATTGATTTTTCACTAAGTAAATAGTTTCTGCATCATTAATGTACAAGTTATTAATGTAATTAAATATTTCATAAAAATTACAAGTAAATGACCATAACAAAGAAAAAAAATTTATCTTTCAAATGACTATTTATAATTGAATTTATATTCTGTATAACTTTATATTAAAAATACTTTAATTATTAAAGTTTGAGTGAGACATATTTCACTTTCCCTTAAATAAAATAAATTAAAGGTCTTAATCACATCCAAGTGGGTTCAAATAGATTATATTTCTACCTAAGTATGTTTTAGGACGAAATATAATCATCCATTTATATTAATACAAGTCTTAGGGTAATTTTATAATATTATATTTACCCTTAATTACCTGATTTACCTTTAACCGTGTTAAATAAAATTTACCGTAGTTACAATTCATAGTGCCCAAAAATAAAACGTAGCCTATTAACATAATTTAGATCTAATTATTACAAATATGGAATAAATTTTCACAAATTAAAATCATAGAAGTCTCATAATTTAATTTAAAATTAATCCCATTTTTAAGAAAACGAGTTTTAAAAGTTAAAAAATTGCAAAAGATTGAAATGATTATACCAATGAATTCAATGTAAAATCAATGATAATGACATAAATTATATTAAACAGTAAAAATATATTCTATTAATACTTTAAAACCATTAAATATTATAATCTAAAAATATAAATTAATATGATGAAAAAGTTGTTTTTAATTAAAATATAGCGTGTTTTTACTATTCATTAAAATATGAAAATTATCAGAATAATATGAAAATTTTATCCAAAATAAATTTTTATACACTTATTCCAAAGAAGAATTTTATTTTCTCAAATTGAACTTATAAGCATTTAAAAACTAGATTTAAAGTTGGTGTGCCATCAAAAGGTGACAAAACTGCATTTTTTGAAAAATACTTATTTTACCCGAAAAATTTATTTTGTTCTCATACCGTGTTCTAGAAAATGTGTAAGATGAATAATAAGGTTATAAAATTCAAAATGTATTTAATAATTTTCATAACGGCTAGTTTATGATAATATTATAACAATATATCTTTGTTTAGTGAAACCCGATATTGCGTACTACACATGCTATCGAGGAAGGTTGCGATTGCATGTAATGCAAGCCAAGTCAGGGCTGCGTGTAGTGCAAGCTCCCTTTTGTGTTTCCTATAACATAATAAAAACTAATTTAATTTATAAATTAAACAAAATCTATACTTAATTTTGTGTATAATAATTTCTAGAAAACGAACTTGAAATTGTGTGCAACACGATCCAAGAATAGTGTTGCTTATACTGCAAGCTAATACAGTGTTGCGTATAGTACAAGCTAATATTGGTGTAGTGTAAAATAGAAGACATCAAAGAAATTAAAAATAATATATCTCATAAAATATCAGGGTGTTACATACACCAAAAAAACTAACTAGAAGAAAGTGTGTAAGGTGGTATGGTATGGAGACTACACCCTTTAATAAAAGTAGTAATTGCATAAATAATGGGTAATAAAATAATCTTAACTAAGTAAAATCACAAGTTATACAAATCAGGTTCCAATAATAACAAAAATATCAAAATACTGTAACAATATAATTTTAAATACATGTACCAATAGATCCCTAAGGGAGGATCATATACAACAGATGAAATAAACAAAATAAAACTGAAAATACAACTCAACCCCAAATGGTCTTAATTCAAGATCGGTTCCGTTACTATACTCCATCCCAACATACCAAGAAAATTATTATGCAATGTGACCTTGAACTAAATCTATAACCTTTGATTAAATAGTTCTATACTCTTCTGTAAAAATTCCATGGTGGATGAGAATGGTTTGATTACTACTCAGTAGGCTATCACCAATGAAATCCAAAAATGTTACCAGTCTAAATTGAAGGATCATGTAGCCTTGTTTTAAATAAAAAATTACATAGTTTAACAATTTAATTAAAAATAAATAAATAAACAACAAATAAAACTATTTGTAGTGACACCAAAGATCAGTCTATACCACCATCAATCCTTAGGTCTATGGAATTGTTCAACTCAATCAATTTTATCCAGTTCTAGGGTTTCTTTGAGCACATCATAGGGACCATTAAAACCATAGTGTCATGACAACCATTTAATGAATTTTTCATAAGAGTATCACCAAAATCCCTTAAGGGAGTTTTTTTAGTATCACCAACCTCCCTAAAGGGATTATTATTTAGTATCACAAACCACCCATAAAATTGTTTAATTAGTAGCACAAACCTTCCCTAAGAAATTTTTTTACGTATCAAAGACCAACTCTAATGTGGTTTTCATAGTTATCATGAAACACCCACAAATGAGTGTTTTCTTATAATAGTAAGCCTTTAATATTTAAAAAACTATATATTGACAAAATAGTAAACAAGGATTCACAATTTATCTTCAATTTTCATTAACAACAATGATTCTATTTTTCATTTACCATTTATGTGACCCTGGACAAATTAATTCCAATTACAATCCATCACTTCACATTATGACATTCATTACCCAAAACATAATACCATTATATTAATTATAACATTTCAATTAAAATTATTCATTTTATAATTCAATACATAACAAAACATTAATCCCAACTCAAGAGTCACTTTCCGATTTATGGATTCCCATGGAACCACCCTACATTTCATAAGAAGGTTATCAAGATTTAAATTCCATTAATAGGATCAATGGTTATGAAAATATATTTCATAACCATAGATCTAAATTACAAATCCACATATTACCTATTTCTATATAGGTATTCAGTTAATGAAATGAAGCCAAATTAAAATAAAGGTGTTTACTAAATTCATACATTTATTCTTAACCATTTACCTTTTTAAAAAACATAAATGACCATTTTATTTTCCAACTATAAGTTCAATACCGTTACCAAGGAATTCCACTATGAATATCCATGTTTTATATTTCAAGTCATATCATAAGGGCCACTAAACAATAATAAACAAAATTTAAAACATTAAATTTTAATTAGGTCAATGCATGAAAAATTCAACATGACCACACATCACATCAATTTAATAAAAATTTAAAGACTATGGTTTAAATTTAGGGACCACCTAACTTAGCCTCAAAAGATTATACTCATCCAATAACGTCCATTAGTTTCTAATAAACCTGGATAAATTGATAAAGTAAAAAAAACACCTTGAACGTATGGAATATTAAACATATATAGTGAGAGAGAAAGATACAGTGGAAAAAAAGAAAGAGGATGAAACCTACTCATATATTTTTTTAGGATTTCTTAAGCCTTATAAAAAATCCAGTTTATCCATGGAATAAGGAAGATACACCATGGGAATAGAGGGAATATGGGAGGGCATTCTTGAAGAGTTCTTACCGAAGAGGGGGATGAGAATTTTGAAAAAATACTACTGGGTCAAAATGGATTTTTTTGTATAATTTATATTTTTAAAGGGGTGAATGGTTTGGTCATATAGTTATTCAAATGGTGTGCTAATGAAGCTAAACTCACTGTTAGGAACATAACATTTAACATGATTATGGTGTATATTTTAAAAACCATGAAACAAAAAATTTTAATGCCTCTGATATTTTCTAGAGATATTTTCATGGATTCATCGATCCCAACACATAGTTTATAAACCATGCGCCTATAAATATCAGGCCACATGATTGGGATCCACAGTTATCACTAATAGTGCGCTAACTATGTGCCCCTCAATTTATTTCCCCAAAACTAAAATTTCAAACCCTGAACCCAAGGTATGCTCCTGAGACCTCCCTTACCCCTGAAAACATGCTGAACCAAGGTATCTTATGTGCTCCAGTGAATTTTTAAATAGGCATATACCTTAATGTAGGGGAGATATATTACATTTAACCTCATGGAAATCCTCTACCACCTTTTTCTTTCCTAGCCATTTAATTTTTATGAATTTTTTCCAATTGATTTATTTTATGAATACCCAATTTTCCATTTCATTTATTAGAGGGTGTTCAACTAGATTCCATATATCAATTCATTAGAGGTAAATTATTGACTAAACCATATACCCTCTATCTATATGGTTTAAGTACCATATAATCAATTGAATATAATCTTCCTAGAAAGTTATTTTGTATCGTTGTATACCAATTTATATTCTATGGGTTTATCATGTTTATTAATGTAATTATGAATGTTCTCCTTATACGATTCCATTAAAAATGGATGGGAAACACATTTTATTTCTATAGGTTCTTTATGATATGATGTTGATTGATTTATGATGCAATAATATGTTTATATGATGATGGGTGGGGTGTTATATCACCCTCCAAAGTTTTTTTTAAATTTATATCTCATGAGATAATGATGCTGGGACATACTTTGATTTTCACAGTAGAAATGTAGACATAATTGTATTTTTTACAACATAAAGAGTAGACATAATTGGATTTTTGACAATGCTTTCCTATGATTATGTTTTTATTATTGTTTTATGCTTATTCTTATGACTATATTATGGACTCATGACTTATTTTATTGAATCATGTTTCCATACTATTTTTATTCATTTTTATGTTATTACATGCCTTATTACATGATTTATGATCCATTCATTATTGGTTATAAATTTATTATATAACTTAATTATATACATATGATCATCTTATTATCACTTATGAACTTTGATTTTTTATCACTTATGATTACCCTTGTTGAGCATCTGAGCTCACCCCATTACTATTATTATATTTCATTAGGTTACAAAGAAACTTAATTCTTATTATGTGTATAGAAGAGTATCTTGTGTGAATAATTTGTGGGAAATTTTGAATAATTGTTATGAGTTAAGAATTTGTTTGTATAGTTGGGAAAATTCCCATTAGTTTGAAAAACAAGAGTTTTGTTAATTATATTTTATTCTAATTTTCTAAAAATATAAACTTAAATTTCCAAGGTAATGTATTATAATGAAATACTATATTTATAACAGGTAATTGATATTTTCACATTTATGGGGTGTCATAAAACCCATAGTTCAAGGTTCTTGTCGACAATACTTGAGGGTGTCTCCTTCTATTGGGGCGATCTAATAAGAGTGGTCAGTTGGATTAACTAAAATTAGCATCAGATAAATATTAATAACTAGCTTAGTGAAATTTTAATGGTAATAATTGAGTAAATAAATGTTATGGATTCATGGGAAATTATAATCCACTCAATATATCAAAGATTCATGAATTAATATAGTTGGTGTTCTAAAATCCAACATTAAAAACCTCAGAGTAGTGTTATAGCCTTAGATTGGATGATGAGAAGAGGTTTTAAAAAATCAAACCCACAAAAATATTATAGTGATTGAATATTTTAAATCTAGTAGTATAGAGATACTAGGATTTGAAAAAATAGTGGGAGACATATATGATTAATAAATCAATAATCTATAAATGGTCAATAGTCATGATAAAAGTGATAATATTATAATTTTTTTTAATAGTAAAATTAAATATAATACCAAATAATCAATGAAATATATATTATAAAAAACTGTCCTTATCAGTATAAATTTATAATAGTGTTACAAACACTTGTACATAATACTTCAAAAAGAAATGAAATTTTATGTGAAAGAGTTACCACTACACAATGATCCACCTCAGAAAACAAGTGAGGGAGAAAAATACTCTTACATGAGACTCATAGACAATGTATTTTAGGTTTATATCACTATTTTATTATCAAAGTACAATGATTTGTTACCAAAACATGGGGACATGGTTTGTTACACCTTATTTTCTCATTTACAAGATGTTTATAAAGAGAAAGTTATCAAAGAGACAAATGATATTATCATTATAACAACCCACCTCTTTATTTCACACTTAAACATAATTTATTACATAATATATTCACTTGATAAAACATAGAAAATTGAGAGGTCTAGAGTATTTGGGTATTAGGAACATTACATAATAACTTAAAACATGAAATACACATCTTTATTGAAAATTACTTTTTCATGACCACACACATTCCTTCGTACTTAGCATTGCACGGGATAACCTGAGGACATGCATAAGAAAAGGGTGAGTTGTAAAGCCTAATAAGGGAGTAAAAAAAATATATAATTAATAATACATTACAGTTTATGAAATAGGCATATCAATGGATCATAAGAGTAACATGAACATAAAGACATGATATAGCATGATTATCATAACATGGAAATATGGCAATAATGTTTAACATGATATTAGAATGATCCAAGGATCATTGAACATGGAACATGTGTAAACAATAATTTCAATTGAATTATCATGATTAAAACATCATTTCACTTGATGTATCATGATACTAATCTTTCCCCAATGCATTGGAGGTCTATCAGTGCACACCCTTCTTAATCATATCATTTCGTGCATAAGTGTGGCACATGGATCATATAACATGGATTCATTAAAAATCATAATTTATTCCACGATTAAGAAATTGAGGAATTTATAAATTAAAATCAATAATAAATAAGTAAATTTACATGAAGGTGAATACCCTTGATAGAGAAATGGGCATGGTATTCACTACACAATGACTTTGGCTTGGAAAATCGTGGTGCAATTGTGGCAGCATAACGGTGTGACATAAGAATTTATAAAAATGACAGATGAAAGATAAATGGGAGTCACATCATATTTAAATGAAACGGACAGTAAGGGGGTCATATAGACACATTTCCCAACATAAGTAATGTAATTTATATTCATAATACAAAAGAATTTCTTGAATATAAATGAGAAGAGAGAAATCCATTATGGAATTTTGACATGGTAACATGTGTACATGGGAGGCATTAATGAGAGAGAAAGAGGTCTATCATCATTCGAACATAAGTATGGAAGTATAGGGGAGGTGATAAATCATACCAAAATATTTGTAATTGAAAATACAAAGGTATAACAACATAAAGAAACATGGACAAAAAAGAGAGAGGAAGAAATTCTTTACTTGGAAGTGTGATCCAAAAGGATTGGGAGAGGTTTGAGAGAGGATTATTGGGAGATTGGAGTGCCTTGGGAGGATTCTAGGGAGAGGAGGGATGGGATTGGTCGAGCTCCAAAGGCTTTTAGTGAAGAGGAAGTGGGAACTTGGGTGGGTTTATATAGGAAAATAGATGGAATTCATTATTATTATGGTTTTGGACACCACACATTAAACTAATCAAAAAACAAAAACAAACCAACCCATGGTTTTTGACCATGGTTTTTCTAAAGGGGATTGTAAAACATTATTTTATAAGTCCAATGGACTAAATTCTTAAAATATTTGGCTTGCTTATGTGGAGGTGAGTCACACTCTCAATGAAATCATTTTAAAATGTTAAAATGTTTTATAAGTCTTGGAGGGTCCATTAATGTATTTTAAAATAAATCAGAAAAACCTATAATCACATTATTTTATTTTAAAACATATATTTTCCAAACATCCCATTTATATTATTTTATTACATCACTATTAGGTCATTATGATGTCATAAAATACATTTTATAATTAAATGGTATTTAATTTTTACCCAAAAATTCAACCGTCATAGAAAATTATTAAAAATTCACTGTTGGATAATTTTGATGTCTTGATTCCAAAAATAATATTCATTTTATCTAAATATTTTTCTACATATTTGAATTTTTACTTTTAAAATAAAAACCCTTATTTATCAAAAATTATTGGGTTTTTAAAAAATGGATTTCAAACCATAATAAAAATTACAACTATATTCCTAAAAATAATAGGATCATTTATATTTAATAAAATGAAATTTATTAATAATATTTTATTAAAATATTATTTAATTCAAAATCCCATTATGTTATCAAAATAGGTTTCTTAATTGAATATTAACTAAAAATACTATTTGTACTTTAAAAACCATTTACAAAGTAACAATAATTAAATGAATGTATATTATTTAAAAAAATTCACATAATCGTAGTGTTAATGTCTTGTTAAATAACTCCTTATAACACCAACATAATACCTAAGCATAAGGTGCACGATGAAGACTGAATCTTTTGGTGGCTTGGATAACATTGCTCGGGTGGTAATCTCTATCAAGTTCCACTTCTCCCATAGGCGGTTTCATTCTATCTTAATGTGTTGAAGCTTGGCATGGGGTTGGTCAAGAGCAAAGCCCAATGATTCCACCTTCTTTCCAAGCCCCGAAAATGGGCTTCGTATGGTGAAAGTCTACTAGATGAGGTCATCGCTTCCTTTGTCGGAGTAAATTGGACTTGTTAACTCCCTATATTTATACTATTCATGTGATCACTGTTCAACAGTTATACAAACAATGGTAATAATTATTAATGGTATTTTGAAATGAAAAATAATAAAAAAAATAATATAATATGTTATATAACCATTTTATATAATAATACATTTAATTAGATCAAGTGGAGTTTTCATTAATAAATGTTTGGGTTTTTACAATCTTCCCCCCTTAAGAAATTTTACCCTCAAAATTTTTTTTGCCACACTAAATCAGATGAGGGTAACTCAGATTCATCACTTCCTTTGATTCCCATATTGCTTCTTAAAACTTGTGGTTTCGATGCAACAGCTTGATGAGGGGCATTGTCTTATTTCATAAAACTTTTTTCCCTAGGATCTAAGATCTTAATCAGATTATCTTCATTGGAAAGGTCATTCTCCAATGGAACCACCTTGGATTGAGTACATGTGAGGGGTTTGGTATGTACTTCCTCAAGAGTGATACATGGAATACATCATGTACTTGAGATAGGTTTGGTGGGAGTGCTAGAAAATAGGCCACTTCTTCAATGAGATCAATGATTTCAAAAGGTATAATGTACCTTAGGCTAAAATTTCCATTCTTCCCAAATATCATAACTCTATTCCATGGTGTTATGCGGAGGAAGACCATTTATCTGATATAAATCTCTAGTTCTCGTCGATGATTATCAGCATAACTCTTTTGTCGACTTTTAGCAGCTTTAATGTGTTGTTGGATGGTCTTAAACTTCTACACCATTTCTTTGACCATTTCTGGACCTAGAAGTTTTCACTCCCCAACATCATCCCAATATGATGGCGTTTGATACCTCTTCCCATAAAGGGATTCATAAGGATCCATTTGGATGCTTCAGTGAAAACTGTTGTTGTAAGAGAACTAAACTAGAAGAAGATGTTGATCCCATCATCCTTTGAGTCCAATGAGCATGATCTCAACATGTCCTCAAGTGTTTGGATAGTCTGCAAAAATTGGCCATCATTTTGAGGATGATAAGACTTTCTAAAGTTCATCCTAGTATTTAGAGAATGTTAAAGACTCTTCTAGAACATAGAGGTGAATCTTGTCTCTAGATCGGATAAAATCGATAATACTACTCCATGAAACCCTACAAGATATCTGATGTATATCCATGATAACTGATCCAAAGAGAAATCCTCCCGAATTTCAATTATATGTTCAGTCTTTGTAAGATGACCCAAAAAAACCTAGATAACATTATTTTATTTGGATGTATTCGGAAGTCTGAAAACAAATTACATGGTGTTGTTTTCCCATTTCCATGTTGGTATGGGTAATGGTTGCATCATCCACTTAGACTTCAACTTATTAGACTTCACTTGAAGACATACACAGAACTTTAATGTATACTCAATGATATCATTTTTCATGTTATCCCACCAATAAATCTCTCAGAGATCACGATACATCTTTGTGTTTCCCGAGTGAATAGAGAAATTCAAACAATGTGCATCATCCAAATTTTTTTTCTTTAACTCCGGATATGATGGAACACATAGTCTTGAACAAAATATCACAATTCCTTCTTCATTAACGTTGAACACTAAGGATTTCAATTTTCTGATAGTTTCCACATTCTTATGAATTCCTACATTATCCTTTTGAACATCCGTTAACCTTTACAAAAGAGACAGTTGAGCAATCATTTGTGAAAGGATTGATGTTGTTCACTTCTTTATGATTCCCATGTCCATCTTAATCAAATACAATAATATTGGATCCTTTTAAATTCTCATCTATAATATAATTGTTGGGTCCTTTCTACATAGAGAATCTACCACCTTGTTTTCTTTCCCAGAGTGGTAATGGATTGAGAATTCATAATCTTTGATCAGCTCTATCCATCTTTATTTGTGCATATTCAACACATTCTATGTGAATATATACTTGGGGATTTTGTGGTCTATGTATATTCTATACTTCTCCCCAAAGAGGTAATAACGCCAAATTTTCAAAGTAAATATTACTACAGCCAACACTAGATTATGTGTTGGATAGTTTTTCTCATGTACTTTCAATTTCATTGAATCATAGGCAATTAATTTGTCATTTTTCATCAACACGCAACCCATGCCCTTCTTCAAAGAATCACTAAATACCACAAAAAGTTCTTCAATTGTGGGTAGTGTGAGAACGGGTGTAGTGATAAGACTCATTTTCAACTCCTTGAATATATCATCACATTTATCACTCCATGAATACTTTACTCCCTTCTGATTTATCTTTGTAAGTGGGTTTGACAATTGTGAGAAATTTACCAAAAATCAGCGATAATATCCAGCTAACACCAGGAAGATACAAATATCCATTACAGATATTGGCCTCACCCATCCCCCAATTATAGATGTCTTAGAGGGATCTATAGATATACCAAAGCTTGTGATGATATGATTGAAGAATAATACCTCCTTCAACTAGAACTCACACTTTATATAATTTGAATAGAGATTCTCCTTTTACAAGGTCTCTAGTACAATACTTAGATGCTCCTCATGATCCTCCTTGGGTTTGGGGTATATTAGAATATCGTCTATAAAGACAACAAAAAATTTGTTGAGGTAATATCTAAAGATGCTATTCGTCGAGTCCATGAATATTTATAGAGAATTATTGAGTCTAAAAGGCATTATTATGAATTCATAGTGCCCGTATCCTGTATGAAAAGCAGTCTTGGGGATATAATCCTTCTTTACCCTTACTTGGTAATATCCTGACCGCGAATTCATCTTGTGGAAGTATTGTGCTCTACATAGTTGATCAAACAGGTCATCAATTCAGGGAAGAGGATACTTGTTCTTTATTGTGATTTTTTGAGCTCATGATAATGAATGCAAAGGTGCATTGACCCATCCTTATTCTTAGCAAAGAGGACTCGTGCACCCCATGATGAAGAACTTGGGTGTATATCCCCTTTATCCAGATTATTTTGTAGTTGTTTCTTCAGATCCTCAAGATCCACAACCGCCATTATATATAGAGTCCTGGATATTAGAAACTCCCCAGGTATACAATCAATTGAGAATTCAACATCTGTTCTAGGAGGAAGACCAGAAAATTCCTTAGGGAACTCTTTAGTGAATACCTTCACAATAGTTATGTCTTCAAGTATGGTTTCCTCCTTAGACTTAATCATCTGAGACAGATACACGTGCTCATAGGGTAGTAATATCCATGCATGAGATGATGGTGATAAATAAGATGCATCCTCCTACTTGCACTTGTACAGAATCGGGGGTGTAATCTCCATATGTAGAGTGATTTCCCTCTCACAACAATTTATGTTAGATATATATAAATAAATCCAATCCATGCAAAGAATTTCATAAAATTCCACCAAACGGAGTATGATGAGGTTCTCTAGGAAGTTCAATATAAAAATTATGATAGGAGAGGAGTTATATTCATGGGATGCAATGATTGCTCCATTTTCCATTCGCATCGATATCTTTACTTCCATGATTTATAGTGGTGTTGGGATAGTTCTACTAAACTTTATAAATATAAAAAAATGTGTAGAACTATAATTAAAAAGTAAATTCTCTATTCATGAATGAATAACTAGAGTATCTGTCACCACTTCCTTGACGGGTTTCACTTTGGTGGTAGTGATGGAAAAAGTTCTCCCTTGCTGCCTTGGAGGTTGTTGGTTGCCTCAAAAAACCCTTGGCTTAGGGCACTAGTTTGAAAAGTTCCCTATTTCATAGAAGTTGAGGTAATGAACAATGCATTGAGGGTCGAACAAAGTGTTCCTATCCTCTATCACAGCCACTGGTTTTTCTTGTCGGAAGTTAATGGCCAGGTTCCCTTCTCTTCTATCCCAAAAGCATTTCCTCACCCCCTTCAAGCAATTTTCAGGTTGCTTCTTTCCGCACATTTGGAAAGTGGGGTGATGGTTTTCTTTATTAGAATTCTATTTATCTATCATGATGCCAAAATTAAAGTCCACCATATGTTTCTTATCCCAATTACACCAATGCTATTCATCGATCTCCATTTCGACTTTGAGGGAACATCAGAAAATTTCTCATAGCTCTCGAAGTCACGAATCACTAGGGATTTCCATAGGATAGGTTTAATCCAACCTAAGAAGAGGTAAACCATCTATTCGGGGGTAATGAAAAAGCCGAAGGCATATCATACATTCCTTGTGATGTTTTCTCATATGCTCCGATGGATCTGTCATCTTTTTTCTTGAGGTAAAGGAATTCACTTTCCATCTAATGTTGAAGAGTGTGCATAAAATATTTATCGAAAAACATTTTCCTATAAATCCATCCATTTCAACACCTCAATATCTTCCTTAGACTTTGTATTTGGGATCAATTACCACCATTTATTAGTTTCTCCTTCCGTATGATAATCATCTAAAAGAACCTTCTTTTTTTCGTAACATTGAAGGATGAAGAAGATATTTTCACTGGAGTTGATCCATTGTTTGAAAATTGAGGGATCAGATGATCCATTAAAAGTAAGAGCATTTCTCTAATAAAGCTCTCGATTGATACTTGTTATTTCTTGGGGGGGGGGGTTAAATGTTCTTTATAATCCATGTTCCTATTCAAAATATGATTTAACTGAGAGAGAATTGTGAAAAAGTTAACGATTCCTACTCCCATTGGATTGAGCTTCTCAATAGAGCAGTCACCGCATTGATCTTCGCATCAGTTGTTAGCACGAGTCCTCCTATTATAGACTATTGGATGAAGTAAAAGGAAAGTTAGGTGTAACACATAAAGGTTAATCCAAAGACAAAAAAGGATAACTTATAAATTACTTTTATTTCTTTAACATATGAATTTATAGGCTTCAATATATGTTATCCATGACATATATCCCAATATATATTCTTAGGGGAATTTTTCATATTTCCTTAATAAAGGTTTGTAATAAGATTATGAATTTACCAAATAACACCCCCTGAGAGTGTCGTATCCAAGAGTGCAGCAATGCCTATTGTTGTGCACCAGTTCCCTTTTGAGTCTAGCTTAAAGTAAGGTCTTCATGTTTTACCCCTATATACATCTGTACTAGAGCCACCTCTACCAGCTCGTATCCAAACAGGGATGTATTTCTTTGATAATCCACTTAATCAATACTCACCAAAATTTAGGGATGTTTTTATTAGACTTAGTCTTATTCTTAAGTCTTTCACTTGGGTTTTCCAATCCTAATCCCAAAAATAACTAAACCTATCCTCTAATAGCAACTATAACAATCCTACACTTTATTTCACACTTAAACATAATTTATTACAGAAAATATTAACTTGATACAACATAGAATATCAAGAGGTATAGTGTCTTTGGGGCTTAGGAACATTACATAATAACTTAAAAATTGAAATACACATCTTTATTGAAAACATTTTTTACATAACCACACACATTCCTTCGTATTTAGCATTGAATGGGATAACCTAAGGACATGCATAAGAAAAGGATGATCTATAAAACCCAGTAAGGGAGTAAAAAATACATAACATGAAGAATATAGTACATGTTTGGAAACAGTCATATCAATAGAGCATAAGAGAAACCTGAACATAAAGTCAGGATATAGCATGATTATCATAACATGGAAATATTGCAACAACATTTAACATGATATTAGTTTGATCCAAAGAAACTTTAACATGGAGCATGAGTAAAACCTCATTTCACTTGAATTAGTATTAGTAAACCTTCATTGCACTAGAAGTATCATGACACTAATCTTTACCCAATGCATTGGAGTGCTATCAGGGCACCCCCTTCTTAATCATATCATTTCATGCATAAGTATTCTACATGGATCATATAACATGGATTCATTAAAAATAATCATTTATTCGACGATAAATAAATTTTCAAATTCATACATGAAACTATTTAATCAATAAGTAAATTTTCATGAAGGTGAATACCCTTGATAGAGAAATGGCCATGGTATTCTCTACATAATGACTTCGGTTTGGAAAATCACAGTGCAATTTTAGCAGCATAACGACATGAAATAAGAATTAATAAAAATGGTTGATGAGAGAGAAAGGGGTGTGTAATCATATTTAAATGAAATATATAGTAATGGGGTTATATATATACATTTCCCAACATATTTAATGGAATTTATATTCATAATACAAAATAATTTCTTTAATGTAAATGAGGAGATAGAATTCAATTACGGAATTTTGACATGGTAACGAGTTTAAATGGGAGTCATTAATGAGAGAAAAATGGGTTTCTCATCATTAAAATATAATTAGGAAAGTATAGGGGAGGTGAGAAAACATACCCCAACATTTTTAATTGAAAATACAAGGGTATAACAATATAATGAAACATGAAAAAAAAACAATAGAGGAAGAAATCCCTTACTTGAAAGTGTGATCCCAAAGTCTTGGGAGAAGATTCTTGAGAGCATGGGGTACCTTGAGAGGATTCTAGAGAGAGGATGGTTGGGTTTGGTTGAGATTATGAGGCTTCTAGTGAATATTATGTGGGAGCTTGGGTGGGTTTATATAGGAAAAGAGAGGGAATACTTTATTATTTAGGTTTTGAAAACCTCTCATTAAACTAATCAAAACCACAAACCAACCAATGATTTTCCCATGATTTTCTCCAAAGGGGAGTGGAAAAAATTATTTTATATGTACAATGGCCTAGCTTCTTAAAATATCATGCTTTCTTATGTGGAGGTGAGTCACACTCTCAAGAAAATCATTTTAAAAAGTTAAAATGTTTTATAACTCTTGGAGGGTCCACTAAAGCTTTGTAAAATAAATAAAAAAAAACTAAAATTACATTATTTTAATGGTAAAACATATTTTTTCCTAACATCCCATTTATTTAATTTTATTACATAACTACTAGGTCATTATGTTTTCATAAAACACATTATATAATTAAACGATATCTATTTTTTACCCAAAAATTCGGCTATCTTATGAAATTAGAAGAAATTCACCACTGGATAATTTTTAATTCCTTATTCCAAAAATAATATTAACTTTATCTATATAATTTTTTAAATATGTAAATTTTTTTTAAAAAATAAAAACTGACATTTGTCAAAAATTCATGGGTTTTGAAAAAAACGACTTTCAATCCTTTTTAAAAATAACAAATATATTCTTAAAAATTATAAGATAATTTATATTTAATAAAAAATAATTAATTAATAGTATTTTATTAAAATATTATTTAATTAAAAAATCCCTTAATTCAAAAAAATAGTCTTCTTAATTGAATATTATCTAAAAATACTATTTGGATTCATAAACCATTTATAAAGTAAAAATAATAAAATAAATGTATATTCATTACAAAATTAATTAAAATAATCATAGTGGTAAGGTCTTGTTACATAACCCATTATAAAACCCCAATAAGCCCTAAGGGTAAGATGAGCGATGGTTACAGACTCTTGGGGTGGATCGAATAACATCGCTTAGGTGGTAATATCTGTCAACTTCCACTTCCCCCGTAGGCGGTTCTGTTCGATCTTAACATGTTGAAGATCAGCTTGGGATTGGTCAGGAGAGAAGAAAAATGAAGCCACCTCCTTTCCAAGATCTGAAAAATGGGCTTTGTACAGAGAAATTCTACTAGATGAGGACATATATTCTTTTTTCGGAGTAAATTGGATTGGTTAAATCCATATATTTATGCTAATCATGTGATCACTTTTCAACAGCTATATTAGCAACAATAAAAATTATTAACAGTATTTTGAAATCATCGATCATAAAACCAAATAAGTGCACATGTTATATACCTATTTTATATAATAAGAGATTTAATTCGATCAAGAGGAATTTTCATTAATAAAAATTTGGGTCATTACAATCATTACATTTAACATACGTAAGTAGGAAAATAAAATATAATATTTTCCTCATTTTCCCTAGATTAAATTATACATTGATAAACTAATAGAGTTTGAATTCAATTTGAATAATACTCTTTAAATATATCCCATTAACTCATACTTAACACCTAGTTATTTAGTTTTTTTTAAAATATAAAATGAATAATATGGAAATATCACTTAAATATTTTTTGGATAAATATTTTCATTTTAATATGGATTAAATTAATATAAATTACTCTAAATTTATGGTCAAAAGGAAATATGTGAAGGTTAAATATCCAATAGTAAGTATAACAGCAAAGTAACATTCATAATGATTTTTCAAGAAACCAAGGATTAGAAGGGAGATAATTAAACAAGTGTATATTTTATTTTCATGTGAAAAAAGGTCATTGGAAGATAAATTTTAATGAATTGAAGAAGAGGAAAACATATGCTTGAAATTTATCTATATTTATTATTGTACATAATATATCTATATTACATCTTGGGAATTATATATTTTTCTGACTCACACATTTATATCCAAATATAAGAACCATGAAATATTATAAATATTAAAATAGTTTAGTGGATCTTCATGTTTTTTATAGATATTTAGTTTTTTGTTAGGTTTTGAAGATCACAAATTAGAATTTAATATTGGAGAGGATCTCAATTTGAAAATAATATTATGCAATTCATGTTAACAGAAAAATTATTTTAATATCATGTTTAGTAAAAAAGTGATTTTATAGCATCTTTGAAATAAATTTGGTTATGGTATACCATTCTTAATTAATATTTTAATCATACATGAATCATATATATATATATATATATCCTTAATAAAAAATTAATGATGAATATAAAACATTTGAATCAAATAATTTCTAGTGGCAGAAAGATAACACTAGTCCAAGTAATTCTAGAATAAAATTTCATATATATACCAATAAGAGTGTTTATAATCATTTTTGAAAATACTTATTGGTATTTAACATGCTTCATTATATGTAACAATGATGAAGACACATTTTTTTAATTAAATGCGATTAAGCCACAAATATTCTTAAATTAATTCAAAAATATAAATGTGAACTATTTCAAGTAGAATATAGTAATAAAATTCTAAACTTTATGAAATTTATTTAAGATATTGAAGGTATATAAATGTAAATTTGAGAATGAGATTGGTATAGAAGATAAATATTATTTTATAAGACAATTAATAGAATATCTTAACCAAACATTCATCATTTATTAAATGTAGAGTAGATATTATTCATAAACCCACATTTCCTTATACACAAAAATACATGATGTTAATAAAAATGAGCAATTACACCATAATTTTCATGGTGACATCGATGAAGAGTCCTACAAACCTTGAAAGGAATTCCATTATTCCATTTTAGAACATACATTGAAAATAAAGATACTAACAATTAACCATATTCCAACTAAAATGATAAATATAATTTCATATGAGTTTTTATATTATATAATTCCATTAAGTTAAAAATTCATGTGTAAGGATATGAAGTTATTTTTAAGGATAATTTTAGAAACAAAATTTCATCAATAAAAAAAAAACTACAACTATATAAATTATCCTATGATTACAAATGACATTACATAAATCCCTATGATAGAAAACTGACAGTCAGGTGAAAGAATATAATTTCATGAGTTGAGACACATCTCTATTTGAGACGGTGGGAGTAATATAGACTAGGATAAAGTCAATGATAAATATGTATAGGTAGTTGTCATATGAATATATTCTATAAGTATTCATGTAACTGAAATTTCAAAAGAAATACCCTACATATGAAAGATAAAACCACAAAGAGATAGTTTTATTATCATCAAGTAAGGTGATATATTATTTATTGAGAATAAAAAGTTGTTATCCATTTATAAAGAAATTAATGGAAAATAAGATAATAATGAAAAGTGGATATAAATTCAAAAATGGTTTTTAAGAACAAACAATATGTCTTTATTTTATTAGTATATCCAACTGATGTAAATCCCATGGATTAAAAATGGGAATTCTAGAGAAATATTATTATGGATGGTAAAGTGAATATGTATAAAGAAATATTAGTTGTGAATGGTTTATGATCAGTCAATGCGTTTAGTATGTGGAAACCTTTTCACTAGAAGAAATGATGAAATCCATTTGAATTATAAATTCTATAGTAGCATACCATGGTTATTAAATTAGGTTTTTAATTATCAAAGAAACATTCTTAAATATCAATTTCCTAATATATCTTTTATATAAAACTGAAAGGGTATGTGACAAAAAAATTATCCAATATAATCGGAATTCTGTAAGGATCTATTTATAGATCAAATTAGGAATCAAATCATTGAATGATTATTTTTCCATGTGTCAGCAAGAGGTTAGTGGGAGCACTATAGTTTTCCATATGATATATGTTTATAACATATGAATAATAGATAAAATACTTATATTTATTTATTATTAAGTTGAAACTATTTCTCCAAGGTCGAATTAAAATAGAATACCAATTTCTAGGGTACAAGATATACTAAGATTGAACTATTGGTTTCTAGGATCAAGTTAAATTATATAATTTAACATGGTATTGGAAATCATAATATAAAACTATTAAATATATAATTTATATACATGTTACATGGTATAAATATCCCCAATATGATATGATTAACTCACAATAGAATATTATGAATTTGAGTAGAACTTCACATGCTTCAACAATTGGATCTATCATATATGCCATGTTATGATCTAGTTTTTATATTTCTTATACATAAATCATTATTGGTAAATACCAAACCAATCCAAGAAAATTGTAAAGGGTAGTAGTTATAACCATCCTATAGTACTTGAGAAAGTATTTGGGATATGTTCTAGGTGTTTGGGGAGGATGGAAAACTTGTTATCAAGGGGACATAAAAGATAGCCTTCAAATATATCAATTTGATATAGTATTTTCGTTAGGATATAGAAATGAGAAAGAGAATCTAATTGATACTAGTGGCATACAATACTAAAAAATTTGATTATGTTATAATATTTGATGTAGCTAAATAAGTGGTATAAATATGCAATGATTTTTTCATGATCTTAGAATTGTACAAAGTAGGTGAAATATTATTTTAATATAAATTGTGATAATATTTTAGCGAATGAACTATCCAATAATTCAAGTGAAAACATTTAAAAATAGGTATACACTGGGGATATACCATCTCTTAAGGAATTTATTACTCAAGGAGGTGAAGCCTCAGTTAGAATAGTATCCATAGATGAAAACATAGTTGACCATATGATGAAATCCATATCTTAGTAGAAGCATGTTTTACATGTGAGAGATAAAAAGTTGTGAATAGTTAGTATATGGATCTTATGAAAGGTAGAGTTTTTTGATATTGGGTTCCCTAAAACCAACTTGAACTTATAAATTTTTATTAACACTTCTTGCATTAAATATGAGATATTTATGATTCATACTTACCATAATAATAACTCTAATTATGCATATTCTATATATGGTAATGTTATTAGATTACTTATCATATCAAATTAATTTAACATATCCAAAAAATAATGATAACCTATAGATAATATTAAAATAACTTTAAACATATTTTTATGAGCTAGATACATTATACTAATAGGGGAAAATGATGTTTGACTATAAAGTGCTGGGGGGCATAAACCTTGAGAATTATTCTCATGAAGTTCATACTTTCTGATCTCAAGTTGAGTGATTAGTCACTGAAAGTGGCTAATATTAATTCTTAATATCTTTAAATTAATTGTTCCAAAGTCTATAAACATTTTTTTAGTGCATTACATAAATAGAACTTCATTTCTCATCTAAAATGCAATTCTTGTTTAAAATGCAAATTTGGGCCCAATCATTCATTTGTTTTTGTACAACATTATATTAATTTTTTGAATTTAATATTTTGGGTTATGATTTATCACTTTGTTTGGAAAATTTTATCTTTTAGGTCCGATGGATGAATCCCAAGGGAAGATGGAGAATTTTGCGCCCGAATGCAGAAATTTGCTGAAGAAAGCATAATGGGCCTAAGGGTCATCAAACAAATGTGGGGCTCCCAAAACAAGCCCAATGAAGCTAAAATTTATACAGTAAAAAGATAAAAATATGAGGATCATTTTATTCAACTTTGGCCTGAGCTAATTCTGAAGTTTTCATGATGATAAAAGGATCTGAAACTGAGATTTAAATGGTGGACCCGACATTAATGCACATAAAGGCCTCCCAATATTTCAACCATAACATCCAAACAGTTGATCCAAATGCCCTGAAATTTTTACATCGGATAGAGGACACATGTTAGAAGGTAGTTTTTTTCTAAGACCCCTCATGATTCGGCCTCCATCAATTAAATATTGGAACGTCAAAATGGTGGACGAATCTGGATTGTTTTCCGGGTCAACTTCGAAACGTCAATTTCCTTTTGGTTATTCACCCTCATTTTGACTCTATTAACTGTTGGGGGGTGAATTGATTGTGGGGGATGAACCTAAGTCTCCTAATATTCCTATATAAGGAGATGGGGGTGAAGGGAATTATCATCTAACATTTTTCTTTGAATCCATGTTTTTCTTTCTTCCATTGTATTTCTTTCAATTGTAATTTCCTGCTTTCAATTTGTAATCACATCGTCAAGTTTTCCCATGTAAGTTTTTCTTTAATATTTATTATTTTAATAAAATTTCTTCTTCTTCTTCACTTTTTATTTTCTTTTTCTTCACACATTGATACCGTTGAATCAAGGTGTGAAATTATTCACACCAGCACTTGTGAATTCTCACACAACGGTGGAGTGTTCATTTTTATTAATGTTTTTCTTCTTCAATTCCACTTCTTTAAGTCTACTTCTCACTTCCATTGCTATAATATCATATATGGAGGGATAAAAATTTATTATTTGGTCCTAGAGAGTTTCATTCGATGGATTGGATGTTATTTCATGTACTTTAACTTTTAAATCTGTTTGTTATTTTAAGATTTCCATTCGATGAGTTATGTTCTTCTTCATCTTTGCCAAGTTTAACGATGACACATTTTGTGTGCTAGTACGATCTATTTTCTTTGAGTGCTCAGTAAAGTGATCCTCAAAGTGAATTGGTGATTGGACTTGGAATTGTGTAGGGATTAAATTGGTGAATGATTTGGGAGAATTATCTCGTTGTTTGGATACGTCTTCAATTAATGACATGAAATTGTTAAGAAAAGAAATGCATCCAATCCACCAAAAGAAACAACCTAGGATCAACCCATATTAATTAATTGTTTTAGATCAAATAAATTTGTTTTTAAATTGTTCTTTAAATTAAATAACTAGTTATCCAATCAATTCAAACCCATGTTAGCAACTTCACAGCCCAACCTCCATAAAACATGTGTTTGTAAAGGTTACTTATTAGGTCCCTGTGGATTTGACCCCTATATGTACTTCAACGACCGCTTATACCTGTAGGGTAAATTTGGGTGCAACCAAATTTTGGCACCATTTCTGGGGACCCAAGTAAGTTTTCTTAGACACCCACCTTCTATTCTCACCTAACTTCTCTTTTCTCACCTATATTTCTTTTTTATTTTCCCCTTTCTGTTTTCGTGTGTCCAAAAAAAAATCCAAATCCAAATTTCATTCAACTCCAATGGATTATCATAAAAAATTTCCTTTCATAAACTCGGGCTGGAATCAAATAGAAAATCAACAATGGGAATCTCCTCAGATAGAAAATTACTCTGATAAACACTTGAATGATTACCCCACACCCGATAACATGAACAATCAATGGGATGCTGAATGTTTAAAAGATCAATTTCCATACCTATCAAGAATGTTTGAAAATATAAATAATGAGGAATTCCATGATGTACAATCATCTATCAACTCTATTACTGAAAAAATTCTTGAACAATTGTGTAATCAAATGGAGATAATGAATTCTAAGGTTTCATCTTTGAGGTTTGAACTAAAAAACATTAAAACATGTGAAGAACTCACTTTAGAATTTGGGAATTCAGAGTTAGATAATGACTTGAATTGGTCAGGAAATGTTGAAAGTCAAGCTGAAGAGTGTTTAAATTAGGAGGAAATTGATTTTTTGAATTCAAAAGATAATAACTTGATATCATGGATTGATTTTTCTAAACATGGCTCCATTAGTGAATTTTTAGGACCACCAATCACTGAAAAATTCAGAGAAATACCAAACATTGATCCCATACACACTTCTGATATTCAACTGGAATATTTTGGGGATGAATCATCTTTTCAAAAGGAACCAATTCTTTCAAATGTTTTTAAAGAAGAAACAATTTTTGATTCAAATTATCATTATTCTTTAAGAAAATTCAATCAAACTGAACTTGATATTTTAATACATCCTTCCTTACTCAATAATCCCTCTATTTATGATAACCAAGACCATTCAATTATCATCAATTTTCATCAATAATCTCACCAAGTAGGAATGAACCTTGAAATCTTAGGAAATTCTCCATATAAAACACGATAAACCATTTTAGATATTCCTTGGATTTTACCAATCATTGTAGAAAATAGGATTTCGTACGAAACAAATTTCAAAAAAACAATCAATCTCAATCTTGTTGAAGTGGAGAAAGATGGGTTAATTAAAATTTTGAAAGTTGGGTTTGGATAAGTTGGGGGGTTTAAGGCGAGATAATGACGTTAAACAAAAGCGTTGCATGGGAGGCAACCCATGGTTTTCATGTTTTCTAATTATTTTGAATCATTTTTTTTCATATAATAAATTACCATAGACTGTTGACCTGTTCTTCTTTTATGAGTAAGGATGGGTATGAAAGGGGAGCTCCATATTCATCTGTGTCATGTGGCATGATCTCTGAGTAATACCTTACCCAGAAATCTAAAAAGAAGACAATGTATCATTAGATTATTTATTTTTGTTTATTTTTATGTTTTTATAGGTTAAAAAATAAAAGGACATGTCATAAGTCATAAGCAAAATCTATTCACCACCATCCAAGCCACTGAGACTCAAATCCTGGATTTAAGGGAGACTATGGCATGTGCTATCATCATCAACCACCAGGTGACTTCATTCCATGATTATCATTTTAAATTTCTTCTTTGAACTCCTCTCCTACCCCCCTTTTAACTTTTCTTTTCTTTAAACACTGGGGACAATGTTATTCTATGTTGGGGGGAGGTGAAATAAAAAATGATTTTTTTTTCAATAAGAACATGCATGGAAAGAAAAAATTCCATTAACATTGATCATGATAACACACATTGCCAACTCTGAAATTGGATATCGAAAAATTTGGATTCTTTGATTCTGATTTTAATGCATGTTTAAGTTCATGAGCATAGTTTTTGGAAAGTGTGGTTGTCTAATGTGATTTTTCAAAGTTTACATTTTCATCCTATTAATTAAAATGCCACAATGCATGTCTACTGGATCGTGGGTGTAAATTTGAGTTCTAGGGTCCCTTTTATTATAGCATAGGGTTCTGGGGTCACTTTTAGTTTAATTTGAGTATTAAAAAAAACAAAAAAAAATTTAAAAAAAATAATGACCACATAGAGCAATGTTTTGTCCAAATGTGTGGCGTCCGACACTTGGTGATCGTGACTCTATAGTTGTCTTACCCAGAGTTAGGCTTTATATCTCTATTGTAGAGAATGGAATTGACAATATGTGTGGCATCCGACACTTGGGGATCGCGACTCCATAGTTGTTTTTCCAAGAGTTAGTCTTTTCATATCTATTGTGGATAAAAAAAGTCATCAAAAAAATCAAAAAAAATGGATACTCAAATTAAGGTTTAATGTGATTCCCACCTAGAGCTTCCATTTTTCCCCTTGAACAATAAAATGGGCCCCATATCTTTTGTGATGCACAACACTTTATCATGCTTAATTGAAATTGGATGAAATGTGGCGATGAATTTGAACAAAGGAATGGGCTTGGGCTTGGGATATTCTTATGGACCTATCTTGTTTTAAATTATTTTGATGGGTTTCATTTTTTTTGGTATGAGGTATTTGGGTGACCAATGTGTATTAAAATGTTTTTGGAAAAGGGGATTTGAATTTCATATTTGTAATTTATTTTGCTTGGGACTAGAAAAACTCAAGTTGGGGGGTGTCATTAGTCACTGAAAGTGGCTAATATTCATTGTTAATATCTTTAAATTAATTGTTCCAAAGTCCATAAACATTGTTTTTAGTGAATTACATAAATAGAACTTCATTTCTCATCTAAAATGCAATTCTTGTTTAAAATGAAAATTTGGTCCCAATCATTTATTTGTTTTTGTACAACATTATATTCATTTTATGAATTTAAAATTTTGAGATATGATTGATCACTTTGTTTGGAACATTTTATCTTTTAGTTCCGATGGATGAATCCCAAGGGAAGATGGATAATTTTGCGCCCGAATGCAGAAATTTGCTGGGGAAAGCATAATGGGCCTAAGGCTCATCAAACAAATGTGGGGCTCAAAAAACAATCCCAATGAAGCTAATATTTATAAAGTACAAAGATAAAAATATTTGGATCATTTTATTCAACTGTGGCCAGAGCTAATTCTGAAGTTTTCATGATGATAAAGGGATCTGAAGCTGAGATTTAAATGGTGGACCCGACATTAATGCACATAAAGGCGTCCCACTATTGCAACCATAACATCCAAAAGATTGAGCCAAATGTCCTGAAATTTTTACATCGGATAGATAACACATGTGAGAAGATAGTTTTCTTCTACGACCCCTCATGAATCGGCCTCAATCAATTAAATACTCAAAAGTCAAAATGGTGGACGAATATGGACTGTTTTTCGGGTCAACTTCGAAACGTCAATTTCCTTTTGGTTATTCACCCTCATTTTGACTCTATTAATTGTTGGGGGGTGAAATGATTGTGGGGGTGGACCTAAGGCTCCTAATATGCCTATATAAGGAGATGGTGGTGAAGGGAATTATCATCTAACATTTTTCTTTGAATCCATGTTTTTCTTTCTTCCATTGTATTTCTTTCAATTGTAATTTCCTGCTTTCAATTTGCAATCACATCATCATGTTTTCCCATGTATGTTTTTCTTTCATATTTATTATTTTAATAAAATTTCTTCTTCTTCTTCACTTTTTATTTTCCTTTTCATCACACGTTGATACCGTTGAATCAAGGTGTGAAATTATTCACACCAGTACTTGTGAATTTTCACACAACGGTGGAGTGTTCATTTTTATTAATGTTTTTCTTCTTCAATTACACTTATTTAAGTCGACTTCTCACTTCCATTGATATAATAGCATCTATGGAGGGCTAAACATTTATGGTTTGGTCCTAGAGAGTTGCATGCGATGGATTGGATGTTATTTAATGTACTTTAATTTTTATATCTGTTTTTTATTTTAAGATTTCCATTCGATGAGTTATGTTCTTCTTCATCATTTCCAAGTTTAACGATGACACATTTTGAGTGCTAGTACGATCTATTTCCTTTGAGTGCTCAGTAAAGTGATCCTCAAAGTGAATTGGTGATTGGCCTTGGAATTGTGTAGGGATTAAATTGGGGAATGATTTGGGAGAATTATCTCGTTTTTTGGATGCGTCTTCAATTAATGACATGAAATTTATAAGAAAAGAAATGCATCCAATCCACCAAAAGCAACAACCTAAGATCAACCCATATTAATTAATTGTTTTAGATCAAGTAAATTTGTTTTTTAATTGTTCTTTAAATTAAATAATTAGTTATCCAATCAATTCAAACCCATGTTAGCAACTTCACAGCCCAACCTCCATAAAACATGTGTTTCTAAAGGTTACTTATTAGGTCCCTGTGGATTCGACCCCTATATGTACTTCAACGACCGCTTATACCTGTAGGGTAAATTTGGGCGCAACCATTGAGGATATCCCAAGGTCTATCCCAATAATAAGAACATTATTTTTTTGGGTTCCATTGGATGATCCTTTCTATAAGAATGAGTATTAGTCTATAATATTGATATCATTATCAATGTATATCATTCAATCATGTAATTTTATGTGCATGATAGTTTATGAAATTAGTGAGGTATATTGAGTGATTAATGTAAAGAATTCAGAATATTTTATTCATTATGTATTCATTTAACACCCCACATATGATAACCAATATCAGTCAATGAATTTTTTAGAGAAACAACTTAATTAATTAGATTTAGTAAACACTAATTAATTCATCCAATTTTGAACATCATTAAATAGTCTTATTTTAGGAATAAATAAATAGTTTATTCTATATGTTCCATAAAAATATAGACATGCATAAATATCATTGAGTGTGGAGTGAAACTAGAGGATTAATAAGTTTTTGATTGATAAAAGGTAGTTGAATTCATGCTGAGAAACACATATAACACTTTTTTTTTAGAAAACACTAGTCACATCAAGGACCTAGAATACATTAAGAGGCCAATGAAGGATTGTACTTACACTCTCTATGTCACGAACCAGCCTAGGTACTCTGGTAACCCAATAAATGATCTAACCCTAGAATATCCCAAAGGGAATTATAGATCCTCATGGGTCGGCAACTAGCATTGGCATCATACAATTGAATGTTGGAATGATTTTTCCACAAGCATTGTAGAAGTAAAAAAGAGATAAATCAGTGTGTATAACAAAAGAAACTCCATTAAGTGTAATGTTTCAGAATACAACAAGGCATAAACCAGACCAAAGTACTACAACCCAAGTACTGAAACATAGATAAATATCCCATGTCCTTAAAGACACAACTCACTATGTCCAAGGTTCAACATCTGATCCACCTATAAGATATCCTTTCCCCTTTCTCGTACATGGAAGGAGAAAATCTACAAACACTCAAAGGAACATACAGGGTGTGAGCTAAAAATCATTGTTGGGTCTCACCAAGGATTCCATAATAGATTCCAACAATAGATTAACCAAAATAATGCTTTCAATTTTAAAGTAAACATGTTTTTCATTTTCAAATAATATTTAAAAATCATTCTATATAGTTCAACTAATGAAAAGTACTTTAAAAAAAGGATTTACATGTGATGGAATATTTAAAAAATAATGTATTAGAGAAAACATTTATATAAAATAGTTTATATTAATTTTGAAGGCATGTAAATAAGTTCATAAAAAATGCCATACATTTATACCTCAAATATAAAATAAGTGAGCATCATGGTCATCTTCCAACTAGGTACATATGTTCCAGGATTTAGGATCCATACTCTCTAAGTGGTCTCAAAAATATGTGTATACACACGTCCCCCATAACCCAGGACAAAGGCAACTCGTCACCATCCCATTAGAGATGTGACCCGCTGCATATATGTTTTAGAATGTTGTAATAGCATAGAGTGTGTCCAGATAACTTAAAAAATACCTAAGGCTTTCATGTTTTCTTACAAAATAAATGATGGAAAATTTATTTTAATATTGCTTAAAATATAACTAAATCTCATTATTTCATTTTAATGCCAATTTTTTTATTTAAAACCAAAATAGAATTTAATAAAAAACATGTGTCTTTAACAAGATAAAACCATTGGTTTCTTTGAAATCATTTTAATCCATTTTTAATAGTTTGAAATAAATTTAAAACCAATTCCATCAATTTAACAATTCATTTCCACAATCAAATTCAAAATTTTAATTGAAATTGTTTCCATCAAAAGTTTAATTTCAATTAAACAATTTAAATAAACCACTTTCCATAATCACACCCCAATTAAATGGAATTGGGGGGTTTTTCACAATTATTATGCCAAATCCATTTCAAATATCCCTATTCATGGGAATTTTATTTTATCAAATCAATTTAATGAAATTATGAGAAATTTAATTTAAATCAACAATTGAAATAAATCAATCAATTCAAAGTTAATTAATTAGGCTAAACAAGACAGAATCACCAACCTTTTTCCGGAAAATCAACACTCGCAATGACATTCATCAACAAGAATGATGGCGTACAAGGCCTCAAAACTCAATATAAAAATTTGATCCAACATCATAGATCATAGATCCATAAATTCAATATGATTTATTGAAATCCCAATAGAGTACAAATAGATAAATATAAAGAATGAAGGAGAACACTTAACTAGGAATCACACCATAAGTGCAACGATGATAAAACATCAGAAGAAAGGATCCATAAAGGTTGTAGAGATTCAAGATAACATGGGGAAGGATTTAGGTTGAGGGAGATGAAATAGGAGGGATGATAAAATAGAATCTCATCCGAACTACCTATTTAATTACAATATTTAGGGTATTACGTGACGTGTAATACCCTTTCACATCAGGAAATAATTAATTTTCATAATAGTGATAAACTAATCACCTCAAATTAAAAATGAATCTCTGAGTTTAAAATTGGACATTAAATCATTCAAAATGTGTAATTCCTCTTAAAGACATGCAACCTTAACAACATGAATCATTTCATGACTAACATCCATAAATTCTTACACGTCATGTAAACTAGTGACATAGTGTGTAACCCTCTAGAATCCTAGAAAAAAAGGATGGTTAAAGCTGAGAGTCCAACTAATATATGGCTTCACCATTATAGGTATCCTCTTAATTCATTTTCAACCCTACCTGGTCAATGACAAGGAAGAAACATGACAAGGTTAAAAATGTTCCTATCAAATTTGTAACAGGATGTTACAACCTCCCCATCATAAAAAATTTCTATCCCTTAAAGCATATAAAGAGGATTACAAGACAAAAGTATGAGGCCACCACTCTATCATTATTTCCTCAAATTCTTACATCTCATGACAATTAGAACCATTCGCCCATATCACATAAACCAAATACATCATCCTCCCACAAAGTACCTTCATCTCAAAATAAACTATCGTGAATGGCCGCTCAGTCAAAGATAAGTTAAGTTCAATGTCATGATCACTCCTACTAAAAACATGAGATGGATTAGATAAAAACATTCTCATATATTATAAATTGAATATATCATGTATCAAAATTAGCTATGGTGGCAGTGATAAATGGTTTGCCACTTTCCTGACCTACTCAAAAACCTCAAAAGGTCATACAAAACAAGGAGAAATATTCCCTTGACTCCCAATCCATCGACGAACCAACTAGAGTGAAACATTAAAGAACCCTTATTCACCAACTAAGAACTCTGGTGATCTATTATGATGATCAACATAAGACTTATATTAGCATGGTTTTGTCAGCATTATCTAATGAATTAACTAAAACATTATTTTCATCTCTTGCACCAAGCTTGGTCCAACCAGGGAATTTTTACCAATCTCTGACCAACACATTGAATATTTACAAGCAAGACTATTCATGTCCTCAAAAGGATCCATTTTAATCTCAGACTAGAAACTGTTGTTATAATAAAACTCAACCAACCCTAAATGATCATCCCAAGCCCCACTGAAGTCAATAACATAAGAAAGAGGAATATCCTCTAGAATCTATATAGCTCTTTCTATCTAGCCATCCGACTGCAGATAGTAGGTCATGATCAAATAGAACTATGATCCCAATGCCTCCTAAAGGCCTCTCCAAAACAAGAAGTGAACCCAGGATCCCTATTAGATACTCTATCAGATGTAAATCCATGAAAACTCAAAATCTCTCTTACATAGATATTTACCAACTCCTCAACTTTGGGTCTATCATGAATGGGTATAAAGTGAGTTCACTTGGTCAACCTATCAAAACATCCCATATCTCAATCCTCTTCCTATGAGTATGAGGAACCCTAAATATAATGTACACAGAGATTTCATTCCACTTCTAAGTAGGGACTAGATGTGATTGAAGTAATATTGAAGGTTTCTGATTCTTGGAATTAACCCAAGTGCATGTATAGCAGTGGGAAACAAACTCAGAAATTTATCATCTCATACCAGACCCCCAAAACTACTTCTACATATCCTAGAAGTTTTTAGTGGTTCCTAGGTGCACAACCCACTATTAATTATGAAAATTCCCTATCACAACTTCTCTTACTACTAAATGCACAATGAAGATATTTTGATAGCATAGAACATCCTATTTGGAGAATTACCATAGGAAAACTGTCTCCCCAACATAAAGAGAATATCTAATGATACAGAATTCATCATCAATCTCTTGATCCTGAAGAATAAAGTCGAGAAGAGTTGAAGTCAACTGAATTCCAGATAAATAAACTTCATCCCCGTTATCTTAAAATCCAATAAGAAATTTTTCAAATAGATCCATCAAATTACACTCTTATAAATATTCTTTCACTACATGGGTTAGAATTTTATTTCTCAACACATCTATAGCGACATTCACTTTCTCCAAGGTATAGGTGATGTCAAATTCAAAATACTATAGGTATTCCACCCAATGCCTTTGTAAGAGATTCAAATATTTTTAAGATAATATATAACTAATTATTTTTTAGTCTGCATATATAGAAAACTTTTATTCAAAAAGGTAGTGTCGCCAACTCTTATGTGCACACGTCACAGTTGATAGTTACAGGTTGTGCATAGGATAATTTTCTTGTGTGGCCTACAATGACGAAATCCATAAGCTACTACATGATCACCTTGCATAAGATCGATGAAAAATCCTAAACTCAATGCATCATAGAAGACCACATTGCCTTTCCCATCCTTTGGAAGAGTCAAAACCGGTGCAGTTGTGAAACGACATTTCATCTCAACAAAAGAGCTCTGATATTCATCATTATACGAAAAAATCACCCCCTTCCAAGTCAAGGAAGACACCAGAGAAGTCAACATTGATATTTCCTACATAGACCATTGATAATATCTAGCTAATTCGAAGAAGCATCAAATCGTGAAAACATTTCATGGTTTCTCCCAAGCTAAAAAACCCTTCACCTTTTTAGGATCAATTGTTATACCCATTTTAGAAACTACGTGTCCCAATAATTTCACTTCTTGAATCCATACATCACAATTTTAAATCTTAACGTAATGTTGGCGATTTCTAAGATGACTTGGAACTATTCTTAGAAAATTCACATGAGCCTCCTCAAACTTGGAGTAAATTAGGATTTCATATACAGAGACAACCACAGAGGTATCTAGATACTCATATAATATCTTATTCATTAGTGTCATGAAAACTGTAAGAGAATTTATTAAACCAAATGGTATAATAGGGTACTCATAATGGTTGTACTTTCTCTAAAAGATAGTTTTCTGAATGTAAAATTCTTCTATCCTCAACTGATGGAAACCAGATCGAAGGTCAATCTATGAAAACCACTTCACAACTTTCAAATAATGAAACATATAATAAACATGTGGAAATGAATACTTTTCCCTTATCTTAGCTTGATTGAGCTTTCGTTAGTCAACACATAAGATAAGGGAACCATTGGATTTCATAGAGAAAAGAACCAACACTTCCCAGGGTGACACACATGGGCGTATAAATCCTTTATTAGGAATATCATCCAATTGGGAATTTATCTCTTTCATTTTAGGTAGATCCATTAAAAAAGAGGGAATTGAAACTAGTTGAGTTCTAGGAATCAAGTCAATGAAAAACTCAACATCCCTCACCAGTGAAAAACCAGAAAAATTAGATGAAAACACATTGGGATACTCGATGAAAATTTAGGTGATATCAATAATCAAATATTCATGCTCTAGATCAAAATCAAACAATAATATTACTTTCACTAAATCATGATAATAAGGTCCTTCTCTACTCGATCTTGGGTCCAATTCTCCTTTAAAGACAAGATACACACTACTGGGTGTAGTAAAGTTCAACCTCAAAAGATAATATTCAATTTTGGATTTATTGGAAATGTGCCAATACATCCCGAATATGATTTCAATAGATTTTATATCGAGGACCCAAAAACGTCATGCCAGATCAACATCAAATAGAGTGAAGACACAAGAAGAACTATGGAGACCATGCTCTCTCTTTGTACCAAGGGGTGTAGTAATATCCATTGCACAAGATAAAATATTCATATAATGATTAAGTATATTAACAATAGGGTTTGAAATAAACGAAGGAGATGCACTGGTATCTAATAGAGAAATCACCACTGATGAAGTCATAGGAATAGTACCTCTCACAGTTGTTGGACCTATGTTCGCTTCCTCTAGATAATCTTTCACTATTGAAGTTTCTTTATTCCACATGCCTATGGATGAAACCATTTTATATGTGAAGCATACGATTTCCCTTTAGTTTTAGGCGGATTTTATTATCCTAATCCACTATTCAGATTACAAAACTTATAGAAGAATGTCTTTAGGTGTCATTAATGTCCACATGAGATATAGTTATTGTGTATCTGAGTGAAACTCCTCTTTTTAATATCCAAGCTTTCCACATTGATAGAAAACAAAAGGGATTCCCATAGAACTATAGGAGGTCTAGAATGACATTTGTATCGAGAACTACCATTAGAATAATCATGATTTCATTTTACCTTGAAGGAATTGATGCTGCCATTGGAATAAATAGGAACCCCCATTAACCCTTACTTTCTATCCAGGTCCATCTAAACCATCATCACCCTATCTTTCACAATAGAATAAGTGGGTAGGTTTTTCATGAAAAAATAAGAATGAATATCTGATCAAAGTTCTAATGCGAACCAAAAATACTTCATCCACTAATTAGATATAATATCAGGAATAAACTGTACAATCCCAGCAAAGTAATTTGAATGCTCAATAATGGGGTTTTTGTCCTGCTCAAGATTGGAAAATAGCATAGCTTTGGCCAACACCATTAAATCTGGATATAACAAGTCAGTAAAAAGAACCTTTATGTATTTCTACTATACAACCTTATTATTATTCATCCTCACCATTGTGTCCCACAATCTCTTGCTCAGTCTTTAAGCATGAAGGTGGAACATTTAACCTTGATCTCATTTGGTTTGCCTAAGAACACAAACATACATCTATCTTGCCTAACCATTCCTCAGCATGTTGAGGATTGGTGGAGCCTTTGAAAACTAGTGGATTCTGGCGAATGAAATCATGATAATGATTTCAAACAACATCCCCCTATAGATCCACAGCTGGAGCCTAAATGGGGACTGGAGGTGGTTCCTGTCCCAAAGATTGGATAGAATGCATGATCACATCAACTAGATTCATATCTACAAAAGGAATTCAATGCTGAGTTTTAGTAGCAACCTATTCCATTACATGATTCATATGTATTCTTATAGGCATGATGCTACACAACATCATCATAAAACAAGGAATACATTAGATTGACACACAAAATGTTCAATAAGGGAAATCATTCCCAATAGATATAAAGAACAAGATTTTGATTTCACTATATCCCAATATTAATAGGTAAAAGACTATAAATAATCCATAAGATGTCTTTTACTAACCACCCCTGGGGACTTAAGGCTCATTGTAGTGAGACTTGGCCAGCCACTCAATTGAAACTACATCTAAAGTCTTCACAAGATTTCAAATTCATACTAGCATTAACACAAAATCTCAAAAACCTCCCTCTAATAACATTTTTCACAAACTAGCTCATGCACACTAGTAACTCAATAACTGACTGAGCCCTTACATATCCCGAAGGGTGTTCCCGATCCCCAAGGGTTAGAGCCTCTCACTAGGAATCATACAACTGAAAGTGGGAATGGTTTTTCCATAGGCATTGTGAAAGTAAAAAAGAGACAAGTCAGTGTGCATAAAAAAATAAAATGCACTAGGATTAATGTACCAAAATACAACATAGCATGAATAATCCCAAAGTACTGTAACCCAAGTACCAAAACATAGAGAAACAACCCATTTCCCTTAGGACACAACTCACCACATATAATGTTCAATAGTTTGATCAACATTCAACAGATCCTTTCCCCTTGCTCAAACATGGAAGGAGAAAATCTATAAACACCCAAATGAACAAGTAGGGTGTGGGCTAAAAATCCTAGTAGGGTCTCACCAAGGACTCCAAAATAGATGAAAAAAATAGATTTACCAAAGGAATTATTTTAATTTTAAAATAAATAGGTTTTTAATTTTCAAAGCAATTTTAACAATCATACTATACAATTCAAATGATGGAAAAACATTAAGAAAATGCTTAATAAGTGATGGAATATTTCTAAAACAATGGATTAGATAAAACATTCATACATAATAGTTTATATAAATTATGAAGGCATGTAAAGTAGTTCAAAAAACATTGGTATACATTTATATCTCAAATATAAAATAACTGAGCAAGATGTTCATCTTCCAACTAGGTACGCATTTTATAAGATATAGAAATCCATACAGTCTAAGTGATCTAAAAAATATGTGTATACACATTTCCCCCGGACATTGGCCAAAGGTGACACATCACCATCCCATTGGGGATGTGACTTTCTATATGTATATTTTAGAATTCTATAAAAGAGTTGAGTGTGTCCAAATAACTTACAAATTACCTATGTCTTTCAGGTGCTCTTACACAATCAATGATGAATAATTTTTTTTTAAAAAATTTAACAAAATAAAATGAAATCCCATTCTTTCATTTCAATTATTATTTTCCATTTAAAACCAAAATGGGTATTAATTAAAAACATGCCTTTTTAACAAGATACAACCCTTGGATTTCTATCAAAACATTTTAATCCATTTCCACAAGTTTTAAATTAGTTTAAAACTAATTCCATCAATTTAAAAATTCACTTACACAATTAAATTCCAAAATTTAATTGAAATAGTTTCCATAAAAATTCCAATTTAAATTAAACAATTTAAAACAAAAAATCTCCATAAACACACCCCAATTCAATAGAATTGGGTGTTTCCCCAATTATTATGCTAAACCTATTTCAAATCTCTAAAATTAATTGGAATTGGATTTTATAAAATCAATTAAAAGCATGTTTGAGAATTTAAATTTAAATCAATAATTGAAATAAATAAAAAACTTCAAAGTTAATCAATTTGACTAAACATGACGGAATTACCTACCCTTTTCCAGAAACTCAACACTTTCAACGAAAACCGTTAATGATAGAGAAGGTGTAGGAGACCACCAAAATAAACCTAGGAATGATATCTAACATCAAAGATCATAGATACATTAACTTCAGGATCATCTATCAAAATGATAGAGGAGGAGAAAGAGATAAAGATGATGATTTAAGGAGAACACTTACCTAGGAATAATACAAAAAGTGAAATGATGATCAACCGTCAAAATAAAGGATCTGGAAGTGTTGCAGAGCTTCAAGATATCCTAGGGATGGCTTTGGGTTGAGGGAGAAGAAATTTGAGTAGGGGAGAAAAGAGAATCTCAGTCGCACTACCTATTTAAAAAACACAGTCGGGGTATTACACGACGTTTAATACCATTTCACATCATGAAATTGTTAATTTCTATAATTAGTTAAAAACATATCTCCTCAAAATAAAAACCATTTCTATGTGTTTAAAACCAATATTTAAATCATTAATTATGTGTAAAGGATACTCAAAATGTAACATCCCAAGTAAGTAATGAATAATAGATATTTTTATCTATGCCTATTAATGATTAAGATAGTGTTTTAGAGGCTTAAAATGAAAATAAATACAATCTTATGCATGGAATACACTAATATTCTTAAAAGATTGTTTTACTGCCTTTTGATGGAAACCCCTTTTTAAATCTATCTTTTGCCAATTTTATAAGCTATGTTTGTCAAAATAAAATTATTCTTTATGATTGGGACATCAAAATTTACTTTGTGTGAATTTTTGGTATTTTTCAGACAATGTTCATTTTTTAATGAATAGTGAAAAATACTGCATTTTACATCAAAACTGCTTTTTAATCTAATTTATTTATATTATTATATTATATTTTGAATTGGTTTTGAAGTGGAATTAGAATATATTTTTACCATTTAATCCAATGGTGGTCATTGGAATCAATTTCACTTTGAAATTGGACTTAAACTGGTGTCAATCTTTTGATACTTATTATTTCATAAAAACACGCTATTTGTCATGACAGCGGGAATTAATTATTAAATTAATTAATGCGACTTATATGTTTTTAATTTTGTAAAATAGACTTAATTTTTGAATTCGGAATATCAAATATAGCTTAGGGTGAATTTTTGGTAATTTTCTGAAAAACTTCAATTTTTGATGAATAGTGAAACCACTAAGTTGTACTTATAAAAACTGATTTTTCCGTTTAAATGAAATTTTTCCATCATTGTGTTTTGAATTAAAAAAATCTGACATACATGGTTGTCATTAAGAAGTAAAATGTGGTTCAATGGGATTAAAATAATTTTTTGATGAATAGTAACTTATTAAGTTATTAATCGCGATTAGTGGTAATTAGTGTAGTTTAAGGTAAAAATAATGTTTTAATAGTATGAGATGAGCTTGAAACATGTCCTACCCTCATTGGATGTGTCATGGCAGACCACTACAAGCCATGGGTCAACTTGGGGACCCCATTGAGCCACGTTGGTTGGGAAATGACATAAATAACTTTTTATTTAATGTTAAAGTAAAAATGACACAAACATGAGTTATTTTACTAAAACAATTTTTATATGGGGTTATACAAGTCAGAGTTTTGACTATAAATATTCATTAGAAATCTAAAAAGCTTTCCTACATCATAGTAGTTTTTTTATAATTTTTATATATTAAATAAATTAAATTATTTAAGACATCATGATGATGCATCGATGACCTCATTATTTAACGATTTAAATAAAATGGAAAGATAATGTAAAATATAAAACCTACACATGGAAAAAACCAATTGTATGAGTGGATTTTGAACCCTTATCACCTTATCCTCGAATTATATCAATGTGTGACCTCTTAAATCCGAATACCATTTTAAAATAAAGTGAATTTTCTTTACCTTCCAAGAGTGCCCCTCCTCTCCTCTTATAAAAGGCCCCCACCTCTAGCTCCTTATCCACACTCCCAAAGCATTTGTCTCGGCCAAACCCTGCCCATTTTGCCTCTCCCCATCCCTCTATTACTCCTTGAAGCCTCACTTTGGGCATAATTCTTCCCAAGGAAGCCTTTGAGGTCAAACCAAAGGGAGTTACCCGATTTTAAGGTAATGTCTTCACTTGAGTCCTTTTATTTAATTTTTCTTCTCCAACCCCCAAAAATCTTTCTATTCATTTATTTTGTAACAAATCCAGTATATTAAATATACTAGGATGTTTTTATAAGAAGGATTCGATCTACACTTACACACACCTACATTTAATGGTTAAAGGACATACTGTTTCCGTGGATGGTGAATTTATGCCTCCTGAAACGATGATTGTTCAAAATTCTTTTAACACCTTCAAAGGTGGCCATTAAGATGTAACTATATTTATATATGATATATAATATGTTTATGTTTTACTTAAGCTTCTGTATTTTTCATTTTGGTCATACCTTTATGGTTTCCATTATGGGTAAACGCGATATCTTCATTTAAGGAAGTGCGGACTACCGCCCCCTCAAAGTGATTTGATTCGTTAAATACCATATGTGAGACGTATAAAGGATGGAACTATGATATTATATATGATGTTATACTGGAATTATAATATACCTTTATATCATTATGATTCCATTCTATAAAATACGAAATAGAAATGAAAGTAGCGTTCATGCGTACATACGGCTTACCGTCTCCATGAACGGTGCATTTAATTTCTTACCTCTAAATGATTATGTAATATTATAAATGCATGTATATACTGGATATATATGATATATAAATCATGATTATAATTCTGGATATAATGGATACATGAACAACTTGTAATTATAAAGGGTTTATTTTTTACTCAAGTACCAATGATCGTTAAAACGACCGTTATTAACTTAAATAATTACATAGTGTTCATGACATGGAAATAAGTGATATAAAAGGAATAATGAAATTGAAAAAGGTTCTTAAGCAAGTAGAAATTAACTCAAGTTTATTTTTCAGGACATTAAAGAACGATTGAGTCAAGTCGGACCCGAGGTATGGGACTTCGTCTCAATCTCCTTTCATTGGGGCATATGTTTTTTTATACACAACCTTCTTTTATATGGTGTATAAACCCCTTTGACTTTTACATTTATCCAAAAAGAATATTTTTTATATGAAGCATTTTACTAAACGACAAAAGGGAATTTTTTTTATTGTACGTATGCGGCGACAACGACTTCTCCGCCGCTGTGACCGTTATTTGAGTTTCGGCTTCCTCTACAAGCCATAACTTCTTTTTAAAAGAAAAATAAATACCATGTTTTAATTTTCTTTTATTTTGGTATTGAAAATGGTTTTCATAATGTTTTTATATCAATGTGTTGTATTGATATCTTGTGATTGAAAGGTGGAAATGTTATGTTTCTTTTATGCATGTTTTATGTGATACGATTATGTTGAGGTTCTTGGGCATTATTATGAAGACTGGTGGTTCCGTGATAAAATAAGGGAGGGTGAGCCCGATATAGCTCTCCAATGCATTGGTTAACGTGAAGGAGTGAAAAATTAAGGTTTCTACGAAGAGATTTAGGGAATATACTGTGATGGGTATTCCAAACGTAACCAAGAGGGATACTCCCTACATAAGGATGTTATGAATGCCTCAAGTTACCTTTATGTCTTATGATTTCTATGATTTATTCATGATTTGATGAGGTATGTTAAAGTGAATATGTTTTATGGGTAAAGTATGATTTCATTCTTATGTATATATGTACCCATGTTTCCTTTCCATATTTTTATATCCCTTACTGAGCTTTTTATGCTCATCCCAAGTTTTTTGAAATGCTTTTCACAGGTCAAGGGAAAGGTACATGATATGATGATAGTGTCAAGGAAGTGTCAAGAAATAATCCATGTTTTATTTTAAATATGTTTCCATTGATGGGAATGACGAATACTATCTTTATGTAACCACTTTTTTTATATGTGGAATGTAATGCAAGTTTTATGATCTAATTCTCTAAAACTCTAAACCCGAAAATATCCTCAATGTGTAATCTTGTAATAACTCAAGATTAAGTAAGGTTTAAGGCTGGGGCCTTATAGTTGGTATCATAGGTCGGTTTAGATAACTTTAGGAGTTAGAATTATATTAAATGATTATCCAATAATATATATATATATATTTGAAATGATATAGCATTTGAAGATTTCCATGTTGCTTCATCTAAGACATGTTTGTTCAGAATGGTTTTCCGTAGAGGAAACAGGGAAGCAGTGGTAGGAAGGCATACAGAAGGAAATAACCTTCCGAATTAGCATCCTCAGGTGGTCGGAATTGGAACTGAACAGTTTGTTGCAGTAATGGCATAGTTGACTCAAGCGATAAATGGCGGTGGTATCCATACACGAGATCAGCCAGATCAACCGTAGAGGAACATGTCAGTGGTGGAACATTTCATGAGGCAACATCCACCATCATTCAGAGGATCATCTCACCCTGTGCTAGCTGAAGGGTGGATTAAAGAACTGGAGAAGATTTTCAATGTCATGGGGTGTTCATACAATCAAAAGGTTAGTCTTGCTATTTACCGTTTGGAGGGTGAGGCAGATCAGTGGTGGTCTATGGTGAAAAATATCAGGGACGCCGATGAGATTGATGCTCTTGACTGGGATGAATTCAAAGGTATGTTTCTTGAGAGGTATTTTCCTAAGGCTGTTCGACTTAGGATGGAAAATCAATTCTTGGAATTGAGGCAAGAGGAAGACTCAGTGGCTACCTATGAAGAAAGGTTCACTCGATTGGCAAGGTATGCTCCAAATTTTATCTGAGACCTTGATAGTAAAATCAATTGTTTTTACTCAGGATTAAATCCAAAATATCAAAGGGCATTAGCTTATCGTGAGTTTAAAAGTTATGAAAAGCTTGTTCGATGTGCTAAGAAGGTGGAAATGGAGTTTTCCAATGATCAAGTGTTCTATAACAACCAACAGAAGAAGAGACTGAGGTGGCAGGAGAAAGATAAGAATTCTTCAAAAAAGTCTGATGGTAAGAAAACTAAGTTTCCAGTTTGTGATAAATATGGAAAAAGGCATGTTGGGGAATGTCTTCTGAATTCTGGAAAGTGCTGCCGATGTGGTAAGATGGGACATAAGGCTCGTTATTGCACTGAAAAGGATCAAGGTGAAGGTAAGACCAAATTTGATTCACAGTTAGTGAAATGTTATAAGTGCAATGAGATGGGTCACTACGCAAACGAGTGTCCGACAAAGAGCTTGAGTGATGGGAAGCAGTTAGACTACAAGCAGAAAGGGGTGGTGAAATCCTTTGCAACTACTTCAGCAGATGTCAGGCCATCAAATGAAGTTGTATCAGGTAATTTGTTTGTTTTTTCAGATTATGCCTGTGTGTTGTTTGATTCGGGGTCTACACATTCTTTCATCTCTGAACACTTTTCTAGTAAAATGGGAATCCCATCTCAAGAAATGACTCCTGAAATTTGGGTAAAAACACCTGGGGGAAATGTCGAGGCAAAAAGAATTTATAAGAATCATCCTATCCTTATCTGTGGAAGGAACCTACTTTCAAACCTTATTGTTATACCTCTAGTAGAGTTTGATGTTATCCTGGATATGGATTGGATCTCTATTTACCATGCTAAGATTGACTGTAGTGCTAAAGAATTTTCTTTTCAGAAAGACTTTCAGTTTGTGTACAAGAATGAACCCATACTGTTGATAACTTATCAAGGGTCCAAGAAACTTGTAAAAGATGGAAATGAATGTTACCTTGCACACATCTTTGAAAATAAATGAACTATTCAGATTAATGATGTGCCAGTGGTAAATGAGTATCCGGATGTTTTTCCTGATGAGTTTCCTGGAATAATACCATATCGGGAAGTTGAGTTTACTGTTGACTTAGTTCCTGATGCTAAGCCAATTTCAAAACCCCCTTATCGAATGGCTCAAATTGAACTTTTAGAGTTGAAGGAGAAATGGCAAGATTTATTAGAGAAAGGTTTCATTCGACCTAGCACATCACCATGGGGTGCTCCTGTCCTGTTTGTTAAAAAGAAAGATGGTTCAATGAGACTTTGCATTGATTATAGAGCCTTGAATAATATCACTGTTAAGAACAAATATCCTTTGCGTCATATCGATGATTTGTTTGATCAGCTCCAGGGAGCTCAGTATTTTTCAAATATTGACTTGAGATCGAGGTACCATCAGCTGAAGGTAAAGGAAGAAGATGTTCCGAAGACCGCGTTCCGTACAAGATATGGCCACTATGAATTTGTAGTAATGCCTTTTGGGCTAACCAATGCACTATATTCATGGACTTAATGAATAGAATTTTCCATGAGTTCTTGGATAAGTTTGTGGTGGTTTTTATTGATGATATTTTGGTGTTTTCTAAAAGTAAAGAAGAGCATGGAAGACATTTAAGGGTTATCTTGCAAACCTTAAAAGAAAAGAAACTGTATGTGAAATTCAGCAAGTGTGATTTTTGGTTGCAACAAATTTCTTTCCTTGGTCACATTGTTTCTAAAGATGGGATAACTGTTGATCCTGCAAAAACAAAAGTTGTGGAAGACTGGCCAAGACCCACAAATGTAACTGAGATTCATAGCTTCCTTGGTTTGGCAGGCTATTACCGAAGGTTTTTTAGAAATTTTTCACGGTTATCTAGTCCAATGACTAAGCTAACTCGGAAGGGTGTTAAGTTTATCTGGACAAAAGAATGTGATGATTGTTTTCAGGAATTGAAAAGAAGATTGGTGAATGCTCCAGTTTTGGCACTACCTTCCAGGAATGGTGAGTTTGTTATATACAGTGATACTTCATTAAAAGGACTTGGTTGCGTCCTAATGCAGAATGATTAGGTAATTGCTTATGCTTCACGACAGTTGAAAACTCATGAGGTAAATTACCCTACACATGATTTGGAATTAGCTGCTGTTGTTTTTGCTTTAAAAATTTGGAGGCATCATTTGTATGAAGTAAGGTGTGAAATATATACTGATCACAAAAGCTTAAAGTATATATTCACTCAGAAAGAGTTAAACATGAGATAGAGGAGATGGATGGAATTAATCAAGGATTATGATTTTACAATTCATTACCATCCGGGAAAAGCAAATAAAGTGGCTGATGCTTTGAGTCGAAAAAGTAATGCTTCATTAGCAATGTTGCGTTTGGAACGTGATCCTTTGGTTAAGGATTTGATGAACTCTGGTATAGAAGTTGTGGGTGCAGGAAGTTCTTCTGTTTTGTTTCAGGTATCAGTGAGATCATCTCTATCAGATAGAATCAAGCAAGCACAGAAGCAAGATATTGAGTTGCAGAAAAAGGTAGAGCTGGTTAAGAAAGGTAAGTTGCCTGAATTCAACATTGATAATGATTGCGTTTTGAGATTTGGGAAGAGATTGTGTGTGGCTTATGATTCACAGTTGAAGAGAGAGTTGTTATGTGAAGCTCATAGTTCTTCGTTTTCAGTTCATCCTGGCAGTACTAAGATGTATAGAGATCTGCGGGAGTATTACTGGTGGGAAGGAATGAAAAGAGATATTAGTGATTTTACTATGAAGTGTTTGACTTGTCAGCAGGTTAAATCAGAGCGGCAGTTACCGAAAGGGATGCTTCAGCCTTTACCAGTGCCAGAGTGGAAATGGGAGAATATATCCATGGACTTTGTTGTGGGATTACCGAAGACATCTCGAGGTAATAATGCAATCTGGGTTATTGTTGATCGCTTGACCAAATCTACTCATTTCCTTGCTATACGAGATACTTTTTCCCTAGATCAACTTTCCCGTTTGTATCTTAAAGATATAGTCAGGTTACATGGAGTTCCTCTCTCCATTGTATCTAATCATGATCCCAGGTTCACTTCTAACTTTTGGAAAGGCCTTCAGAAGTCGTTGGGTACTGAATTAAATTTTAGTAGAGCTTTTCATCATCAATCAGATGGGCAGTCAGAATAAACAATTCGGACATTGGAGGATATGCTATGTTCTTGCTCTATGGATTATCAGGGAAGTTGGGACCAACATCTTTCTTTGGTTGAATTTTCATATAATAACATTTTTCATTCCAGTATACAGATGGCACCATTTTAGGCATTATATGGGAAGCAGTGTCGAACTCCAGCTTTCTGGGATGAAGTAAGTGAAAGGAAGCTGATGGGACCAGAATTGGTAGAAGAGATGGTAGAAAAAGTTCAGTTGATTCAGAAGCACATGAGAACAACTCAGAGTAGGCAGAAGAGTTATGCAGACAACAGGAGGAAGGATCTAACTTTTGAGGTAGGTGATCATGTTTTTCTCAAAGTCTCACCATGGAGAAGTGTGATGGGATTTGGTAAGAAAGGAAAGCTGAGTCCAAGGTTCATTGGACCATATGAAATTCTGGAGAGAGTTGGATCAGTTGCATACCGGGTGGCTTTACCTCTAAGTTTATCTCAGGTACACAATGTTTTTCACGTTTCGATGTTGAGAAAGTATATGACAGATCCATCTCATGTTTTGAGTCCAGAGGTAGTTCCGCTGGAAGAGAACCTATCTTATGAGGAACAACCGATCCAGATTCTTGACCATAGGGAGAAAGTGTTACAGAATAAGGTGATTAAGCAGGTAAAGGTTTTGTGGAAAACCACATGATGGAAGAGGCAACATGGGAATCTGAAAATTCAATGAGGGATAAGTACCCCCATTTATTCGATAAGTAAATAAATTACGGGGACAAAATTTTCTAAAGGCGGGAATGATGTAACATCTCAAGTAAGTAATGAATAATAGATATTTTTATCTATGTCTATTAATGATTAAGACAGTGTTTTAGAGGCTTAAAATGAAAATAAATACAATCTTATGCATGGAATACACTAATATTCTTAAAAGATTGTTTTACTGCCTTTCGATGGAAAACCCTTTTTAAATCTATCTTTTGACAATTTTATAAGCAATGTTTGTCAAAATAAACTTATTATTTATGATTGGGACATCAAAATTTACTTTGTGTGAATTTTTGGTATTTTTCAGACAATGTTCATTTTTTAATGAAGAGTGAAAAATACTGCATTTTACATCAAAAATGATTTTTAATCTAATTTATTTATATGATTTGATTATCTTTTTAATTGGTTTTGAAGTGTAATTAGAATATATTTTTACCATTTAATCCAATGGTGGTCATTGGAATCAATTTCACTTTGAAATTGGACTTAAACTGGTGTCAATCTTTTGATACTTATTGTTTCATAAAAACACGCTATTTGTCATGATAGCGGGAATTAATTATTAAATTAATTAATGTGAATTATATGTTTTGAATTTTGTAAAATAGACTTCATTTTTGAATTCAGAATATCAAATATAGCTTAGGGTGAATTTTTGGTAATATTCTGAAAAACTTCAATTTTTGATTAATAGTGAAACCACTAAGTGGTACTTATAAAAACTGATTTTTCCGTTTAAATGAAATTTTTCCATCATTGTGTTTTGAATTTCAAAAATCCGACATACATGGTTGTCATTAAGAAGTAAATGTGGTTCAATGGGATTAAAATAATTTTTTGGTTAATAGAAACTTATTATGTTTTTAATCGCGATTAGTGGTAATTAGTGTAGTTTAAGGTAAAAATAGTGTTTTAATAGTATGAGATGAGCTTGAAACATGTCCTACCCTCATTGGATGTGTCATGGACGACCAATACAAGCCATGGGTCAACTTGGGGACCCCATGGATCCACTTTGGTTGGGAAATGACATAAATAACTTTTTATTTAATGTTAAAGTAAAAATGACACAAACATGAGTTATTTTACTAAAACAATTTTTATATGGGGTTATAAAAGTCAGATTTTTGACTATAAATATTCATTATAAAGATAAAAAGCTTTAATACATCATATTATTTTTTTATAATTTTTAGACATTAAATAAATTAAATTATTTATGACTTCATGATGATGCAGCGATGACCTCATTATTTAACGATTTAAATAAAATGGAAAGATAATGTAACATCTAAAACCTACACATGGAAAAAACCAATTGTATGAGTGGATTTTGAAACCTTATCACCTTATACTAGAATTATATCAATGTGGGACCTCTTAAATCCGAATACCATTTTAAAATAAAGTGATTATTCTTTACCTTCCAAGAGTGCCCCTCCTCTCCTCTTATAAAAGGCCCCCACCTCTACCTCCTTACCCACACTCCCAAAGCCTTTTCTTCGGCCAACCCCTTCCCATTTGTCTCTCCACATCCCTCTATTACTCCTGGAACCCTCACTTTGGGAATAAGTCTTCCCAAGGAAGCCTTTGAGCTCAAACCAATGGGAGTTACCCGATTTTAAGGTAATGTCTTCACTAGAGTCCTTTGTTTTATTTTCTCCAACCCCATAAACTCTTTTTATTCATTTATTTTGTAACAAATCCAGTATCTTCAATATACTAGGATGTTTTTATAAGAAGGATTCGAGATACACTTACACACACCTACATCTAATGGTTAAAGGACATACTGTTTCCGTGGATGGTGAATTTATGCCTCCCGAAACGATGATTGTTCAACATTCTTTTAACACCTTCAAAGGTGGCCATTAAGATGTAACTATATTTATATATGATATATAATATGTTTATGTTTTACTTAAGCTTCTGTATTTTTCATTTTGGGCATACCTTTATGGTTTCCATTATGGGTAAACGCGACATCTTCATTTAAGGAAGTGCGGACTACCGCCCCCTCAAAGTTATTTGATTCGTTAAATACCATATGTGGGACGTATAAAGGATGGAACTATGATATTTTATATGATATTATACTGGAATTATAATATACCTTTATATCATTATGATTCCATTCTATAAAATACGAAATAGAAATGAAAGTAGCGTTCATGCGTACGTACGGCTTACCATCTCCATGAACGGTGCATTTCATTTCTTACCTCTAAATGATTATGTAATATTATAAATGCATGTATATACTGGATATATATGATATATACATCATGATTATAATTCTGGATATAATGGATACATGAACAACTTGTAATTATAAAGGGTTTATTTTTGACTCAAGTACCAATGATCGTTAAAATGACCGTTATTAACTTAAATAATTACATAGTGTTCATGACAAGGAAATAAGTGATATAAAAGGAATAATGAACTTGAAAAAGGTTCTTAAGAAAGTATAAATTAACTCATGTTTATTATTCAGGACATTAAAGAACGATCGAGTCAAGTCGGACCCGAGGTATGGGACTTCGTCTCAATCTCCTTTCACTGAGGCATATTTTGTTTTATACACAACCTTATTTTATACGGTGTATAAAACCCTTTGACTTTTACATTTATCTAAAAGGAATCTTTTTTATACGAAACGTTTTACTAAATGAAAAAAGGGAATGTTTTTGTCGTACGTATGCGGCGACAATGACTTCTCCGCCGCCGTGACCGTTATTTGAGTTTCGGCTTCCTCTACAAGCCATACCTTCTTTTTAAAAGAAAAATAAATACCATGTTTTAATTTTCATTTATTTTGGTATTGAAAATGTTTTTTCATAATGTTTTTATAACAATCTGTTGTATTGATATCTTGTGATTGAAAGGTGGAAAGGTTGTGTTTCCTTTATGCATGTTTTATGTGATACGATTATGTTGAGGTTCTCGGGAATTATTATGAAGACGGGTGGTTCCGTGATAAACTAAGGGCGGGTGAGACCGATATAGATCTCGAATTCATTGGGTAACGCGAAGGAGTGAAACGTTAAGGTTTCTCCGAAGAGATTTAGGGAATATAATGTGATGGGTATTCCAAACGTAACCAAGAGGGTTACTCCCTACGTAAGGTTGTTATGAATGCCTCAAGTTACCTTTATGTCTTATGATTTCTATGATTTATTCATGATTTGATGAGGTATGTTAAAGTGCTTATGTTTTATGGGTAAAGTATGATTTCATTCTTATGTATATATGTACCCATGTTTCCTTTCCATATTCTTATATCCCTTACTGAGCTTTTTATGCTCATCCCAAGTTTTTTGAAATGTTTTTCATAGGTCAAGGGAAAGGTACATGATATGATGATAGTGTCAAGGAAGTGTCAAGAAATAATCCATGTTTTATTTTAAATATGTTTCCATTGATGGGAAAGAAGAATACTATCTTTATGTAACCACTTTTTTTATATGTGGAATGTAATGCAAGTTTTATGATCTAATTCTCTAAAACTCTAAACCCGAAAAGATCCTCAATGTGTAATCTTGTAATAACTCAAGATTAAGTAAGGTTTAAGGGTGGGGCCTTATACAAAATATGTACTCTTTAAATCATGAAGACTTTCAAGACTTGAATCCATAAATTTTTACACATCATGTAACCTAGTTACATAGTGTGTAACCGTATGGAAGCCTACAAGAAATTATTCTTAAAGATGAGAGTGAAAAAATATATTTCTTAACCATTATATATATATCCTCCCGATTCATGTTCAACCCAATCCGGTCAATGAATTTGAAAAAACTCAACAAGGTTAAAAATATACCTGTCAAATTGGTAATGATATGTTGCACTCAATATTACTTTGACAAAACAATCGTACATTGCTCCCTGAGAATATTTCATATCCACACTAAATCAAGAGTCAAATATACTGGACTATATCAATAGTAATATAATATAATGTTTAAACTTAATGATACACCATATGATAATAAAACTTGCATCAATAAAAAAAGAATCCAATAAAAGATCTTCTGAGTCTAATGAAATTACACACTACTGGATCAAACTATAAACTCAATATAACCCAATGAGGTAATGAAATAAAAGACTACATTGATGAGAGAAAATAACAAGCATTATAGTGATCTATATTTTTGTAATTTTAAATGTTGGGTATTTATGTTTCTATCTATAAGGCCCCAGCCATAAACCTTACTTAATCTTGAGTTATTACAAGATTACACATTGAGGATCTTTTCAGGTTTAGAGTTTTAGAGAATTAGATCATGAAACTTGCATTACATTCCACATTTATACAAAGTGGTTACATAAAAGACAGTATTCATTCTTCCCATCAACAGAAACATATTAAAAATAAAACATGGATTCTTTCTTGACACATCCTTGACACTATCATCACATCTTGTACCTTTCCCTTGACCTGTGAAAAACATTTCAAAAACTTGGGATGAGCATAAAAAGCTCAGTAAGGGTTATAAAAATAGGGAAAGGAAACATGAGTTCATATATACATAAGAATGAAATCATACTTTACCCATAAATCATAGGCACTTTAACATACCTCATCAAACCATGAATACATCATAGAAATCATAAGACATAAAGGTAACTTGAGGCATTCATAACATTCTTACGTAGGGAGTAACCCTCTTGGTTACGTTTGGAATACCCATCACAGTATATTCCCTAAATCTCTTCGGAGAAACCTTAACATTTCACTCCTTCGCATTACCCAATGAATTGGAGAGCTATATCGGGCTCACCTGCCCTTAGTTTATCACGGAACCACCCGTCATCATAATAATGCCCAAGAACCTCAACATAATCGTATCACATAAAACATGCATAAAGGAAACATAACATTTCCACCTTTAAATCACAAGATATCAATACAACACATTGATATAAAAACATTATGAAAACCATTTTCAATACCAAAATAAAAGAAAATTAAAACATGATATTTATTTTTCTTTTAAAAAAGGTATGGCTTGTAGAGGAAGCCGAAACTCAAATAATGGCCACAGGGGTGGAGAAGTCGTTGTCGCCACATACGTACGACAAAAACATTCCCTTTTGTCGTTTAGTAAAATGATTCGTATAAAAATGATTCATTTTGGATAAACGTAAAATTAAAAGGGGTTTATACACTGTATAAAAGAAGGTTGTGTATAAAACAAAATATGCCTCAATGAAAGGAGATTGAGACGAAGTCCCATACAAAGACGGTATCCTTGGATTAAGGATAAATCAGTTACATAACTATGTGTGAAAAACGAATACACGAAATATAAGTGGGTATTAAGTTTAAAACAATCATAGGAAATTCGCACATAATCATAGAATAACATATTCAAGGTGTACAAGTTTATCCCAAAGAATCGAAATTGGGTTAAGAAGTTCCCTTGCAATAATTAGACAGCCTAACGGCGTCACTTCAAAATTTAGAAAAAGAGTTGATGAGAGATAAAAGGGTATCTCATCACTTGGACATAAAATTTACATCAGTAAGGATATAGAAGAACATATCCCAAAATAATATTATGTGAATTAAAAGACATAACAAAATAAGTCTTTTAAAAAGAGGAGGGTGAAAGGTTCCCTTACCGACATGGGTATCTTTCGAAACATACGCCCCGTGAAAGAAGGACAATACATCATTTATGTAAATACTCATCAATGAAATAATATTACACAATGAGTAAAATAATGGTCATTACATACACCACTCAAAGGAAATTGTGGCAAATGTAGCATAAATCTCACGGGTATAAAAGTGAGATAAAAATTCCCTTACGAAAACTCGACAGCCTAACGGCGCCACTTAAAAATTCCAAAAATGGATTGATGAGATAAAATAGGGTATCTCATCACATTAAAATAAAATTTACAGCAAGTGGAATATAAAATAACATCCCCTATAATAACAAAGATGAGATTAAAAGAAGTGACATAAAGGGGAGTACTTAAAGAGAAAGAGAGAGGTTAGATCTCTTACGAAAACTCGGCAGCCTAACGGAACCACTCAAAACTTCCAAAATGGATTGATGAGAGAGAATAGGGTCTCTCATCATATGAACATAAAAATTACAGTAAGATTAATATAAAAGAACATACCAATAACAAGAAAGATGATCTTAGAAGGAATGACATAAAAGAGTGTACTTAAAAAGAAAGAGAGGAGTAGGATCCCTTACCTCAAGTCCAACTTGTCTTGTTCGTTTCTTTATATTCCTAAATAATAAACTTTGGTCAATTAATAATTGCCTAATTACCTCCTTTAGAGATTATTATTCAGTTCATATCACATATTATAATGTTATAATAATTGTTTAAAAATGTTTGTTCATATCAGACGTTTTTACCGATGTTTGGTACATGAGTCAAAAATAAACTTGTTTGAAAAAAGATTGCCCATGTAGTTATAAGTAAATAATTTCCAGAATAGTATTAATGATTAAAATATCATATATATCCAGTAAATATTCATTTCATACTATTCCATATCATTTGGAGATAAAAACAAAAAGCACCGTTCATGGAGACGGTAGGCCGTACGTACGCATGAACGCTACTTTCATTTTTTGTCATATTAATGGAATTAAAACAAAATAAGAGAGAGATATATATATATATATATATGTTATAATTACAGAATGATATCCATAATTTTGATTTAATATATTACATATATATCCATTATATATATGTACTTATAATATTACATAACATTTTGAGATAAGAAATGAAATGTACCGTTCATGGAGACGGTAAGCCGTACGTACGCATGAACGCTAATTCCATTTCTATTTCATATTTAATGGAATTAAAACATAATGATACATAATAGTATTTTAATTCCAGTATGGTATCATATATAATATAATTAAATATATCCTTTATACGTACCACATATGGTATTAACGAATCAAATCACTTTGAGGGGGCGGTAGTCCGCACTTCCTTAAATGAAGATATCGCGTTTACCCATAATGGAAACCATAAAGGTATGCCCAAAATGAAAAATACAGAATCTTAAGGAAAACATAAACATATTATATATCATATATAAATATATTGTCATCTTAGTGGCCACCTTGGAAGGTGTTATAAGAATGTTGAACAATCATCGTTTCGGGAGGCAAAAATTCGTCATTCAAAGAAATAATATGTTCTTTAACCATTAGATATAGGTTTGTGAAAGTGTAGCTCGAATAATTCTTATAAAAACATCTTAGTATATTGATGATACTGGATTTTTTACAAAAGAAATGAATAAAAAGAGTTTAGGGGGTTGGAGAAGCAAAATAAAACAAAAGGACTCAAGTGAAGACATTACCTTAAAATCGGGTAACTCCCTTTGGTTTGAGCTCAATGGCTTCCTTGGGAAGACTTCTACCCAAAGTGAGGCTTCAATGAGTAAGAGAGGGAAGTGGAGAGACAAAATGGGCAGAGTTTGGCTGAGCCAAAGGCTTTGGGAGTGTGGGTAAGGAGGTAGAGGTGGGGGCCTTTTATAAGAGGAAAGGAGGGGCACTCTTGGAAGGTAAAGAAAAGTCACTTTATTTTAAAATGGTATTCGGATTTAAGAGGTCCCACATTGACGTGTTTCGAGGATAAGGTGATAAGGGTTCGAAATCCACTCATCCAATAGGTTTTGGACATGTTTAGGTCTTAGATATTACATTATCTTTCCATTTTATTTAAATCATTAAATAATGAGGTCATCGCTTCATCATCATGATGTCATAAATAATTTAATTTATTTAATGTCTAAAAATTATAAAAAACTACTATAATTTAGGAAATCTTTTTATCTTTCCAATTAATATTTATAGTCAAAAATATGATTTGTATAACTCCATGTACAAATTGTTTTAGTAAAACATTTCATGTTTGTCTCATTTTTACTTTAACTTTAAATAAAAAGATATTAATGTCATTTTCCAACCAAAGTGGATTAATGGGGTCCCCAAGTTGACCCATGGTTTGTATTGGTAGGCCATGACACATAAAATGATGTTAGGACATGTGTCAAGTTCATTTCATATTATTAAAACATTATTTTTACCTTAAACTACACTAATTATCTCTAATCGCGATTAAAAACTTAATAAGTTACTATTCACCAAAAAATTATTTTTATCCCATTGAACCACATTTTAATTCTTACTGACAACCATGTATGTCAGATTTTTGAAATTCAAAACAGAAATATGTCAAAATTTCATTTAAATGGAAAAATCAGTTTTTATAAGTACCACTTAGTGGTTTCACTATTCATCAAAAATTGAAGTTTTTCAGAAAAATACCAAAAATTAACCCTAAGCTATATTTGATATTCTGAATTCAAAAATGAAGTCTATTTTAAAAAATTCAAATCATATAAGTCACATTAATTAATTTAATAATTAATTCCCACTGTCAGAGCAAATAGCGTGTTTTTATGAAACAATAAGTATCAAAAGATTGACACTAGTTTAAGTCTGATTTCAAAGTGGAATTAATTCCAACGACCACTATTGGATTTAATGGTAAAAATATATTCTAATTTAACTTTAAATCCAATTCAAAAGATAATCTAATTATAAAAATAAATTATATTAAAAAGTGGTTTTGAATTAAAATACAACATTTTACACTATTCATTAAAAAAATGAACTTTATCAGAAAGATACCAAAAATTTACACAAAGTAAATTTTGATGTCCCAATTCTTAAGAAGAGTGTTATTTGGTCCAAAAGGATGTATAAGAGTGAACAAAACTATATTTAATGACGGTTCTCCATCAAAAGGCGATAAGTGAACCTTTAGTGAAAACTAGGACATATACGCCTAAAATTGAATTCTTTCCGTATTTCATGCCTTTATCTTTTATTGTAAAAACATTTAAAAACATATATAATAATATTTTAGTTATTTATATCCATTCCTGCCAATACAATGGCTACATGTTAGCTACCATTTAAAATAATATTATTTTATTACTAGTGTGCAACGTAAGATTTCAATGAAACTCTTTGTTGCGTGTTGGGTACGCCATCGAGCATAGCGTCCCCTTTAAAGTCATATTAATATTTTATTCAAAAATATGGATAAATATAAAAATGTCATATTCTTTATTTACCTGGGGTGTTACATCCTTCCCCCCTTTTGGGAATTGTGTCCTCGCAATTTTTAAAATTGAGCTTGGAAACATCCTTGAAAGTCCTACATCAGAACAAGAGTCGGTAAAACAATCACTTTAAGAGAATTGGAGAGAACTATAAATGTCACCCGAGTTAACCCATACTAGGATTCCAAGTATTAAAATACGGATATGGAGGAGAAAACAAAGGGTCATGTTCTGATGGAGAGTGATAGTAAACATGTCTAGGGGAAATTTAACCATAATAAAATCACAAACTTGTGATGGGTTAAACGGTATTCGATTCCCCAGTAGGAAAAGTTAATAGACAACATTTTTTGTTTTAAGTTACTTTTTATTGAGGAATTTATTCATAAAGAAACATAATCACTTATCATGTTGACTTTCAACTTTTACTAGATTCCTTAATCAAACTCATATTTTTTTTCCAAAAGATGAGTATTTAGGGAGACTTGTTCGCATTAAGAGTACTATAATCAACTTCTAGAGAATCACCTAATCCACAAAATAGAACTATATACTTCCCATGTCTTTATTCTTTAACCAAAACCAAAACCAAAAAGGTTAGTACAAGGTCAGATAATCCAGAAAAGGATAACCCTTTAAAAAGAAAATCTATGCTTAATCTTCAAAATTTGTCTAACAAAACCCAAAGTTCAACGAGGACCATCCGATAAACAATTTGTCCATAAAATTCTTCAAAGTAAACCAATCTAAGATTGAAACCCAAATATTTGAAGGATTTAGTCACATAGTCTTCCAATTTAAATTGTAACATTTATCTCCAAACAACATCAATTGATCCTAAAGTCTCGTATTGAAAAGTAATTAACCTAATCACATATCCTCCATGATAGGTTAATAATTTTCATAACTAACCCAAAATCAACTTAATCTTAATTCATAAAATCATATAACTAAAAAGAATCAGTCAAACTAACTAGGGACTTCACGTAGTCCAGTGGTAAGCGGTAAATACCAGTCACACTTTGGTTGTGGGTTCGATTCCCGCAGCTTTGTCCGACGCGACGGGTAGTCACACGGTGTGCGTGTTGTCATTTTTACAAAACTATATAATTCTAAAATCATTCCCCAAAAAGAGATAAAATCATCAAAAATGATCATAACATATTTTAACCTCGAGTTTATCTCATGCCTTTCATTTTCCAGCATATCATATAATAACCCATAATTACCTCAAAAGTAAGGATCATATAAACTCTAATGGTTATCTTTATAATTATTAACTGAACTTCCACATAGATTGGTCATCTCGTACATGATTCATTACAGAACATACCAAGGTTCAAGTGGTTGATCATGACTCCTTGATATTTGGTTTAGAACAACCACGAGTTTCCTCATTGAATCCTACATTTTATCTAGTATCTTAATCAGAGAACCACCACAGTTCCCTTCAAACCTGTTGTCTCTTTGGTGCCTGCTAGATCCATCCATTCACTAAAAACAGAAATGTCAGTGTGAGTATATCAACAAAACCACCATGTACTAATGAGGAAGGTAAACACAAAGATATACTTACTCATTTACTTTATCTAAAACTAGGACTCTTTCTAAAATCCTAACCATTATGGTAATGTCACTTATGCTTAAAGAATACCCTAACCTCTAAAGTTATCTAAACCGACCTCTGATACCAACTATAAGGCCCCATCCTTAAACCTTACTTAATCTTGAGATATTACAAGATTACACATTGAGGATCTTTTCAGGTTTAGAGTTTTAGAGAATTAGATCATGAAACTTGCATTACATTCCATATTTAAACAAAGTGGTTACATAAAAGACAGTATTCATTCTTCCCATCAACGGAAACATATTAAAAATAAAACATGGATTCTTTCTTGACACATCCTTGACACTATCATCACATCTTGTACCTTTCCCTTGACCTGTTAAAAACATTTCAAAAACTTGGGATGAGCATAAAAAGCTCAGTAAGGGTTATAAAAATAGGGAAAGGAAACATGAGTTCATATATACATAAGAATGAAATCATACTTTACCCATAAAACATAGGCACTTTAACATACCTCATCAAACCATGAATAAATCCTAGAAATCATAAGACATAAAGTTAACTTGTGGCATTCATAACATTCTTACGTAGGGAGTAACCCTCTTGGTTACGTTTGGAATACCCATCACAGTATATTTCCTGAATCTTTTCAGAGAAACCATAATGTTTCACTCCTTCGCGTTACCCAATGCATTAGAGAGCTATATCGGGCTCACCTGCCCTTAGTTTATCACGTATCCTCCCATCTTCATAATAATTCCCAAGAACCTCAACATAATTGTATCACATAAAACATGCATAAAGGAAACATAACATTTCCACCTTTCAATCACAAGATATCAATACAAAACATTGATATAAAAACATTATGAAAACCATTTTCAATACCAAAATAAAAGAAAAGTAAAACATGGTATTTATTTTTCTTTTAAAAAAAGGTATGGATTGTAGAGTAAGCCGAAACTCAAATAATGGCCACAGTGGCGGAGAAGTCGTTGTCGCCGCATACGTACGACAAAAACATTCCCTTTTGTCATTTAGTAAAATGCTTCGTATAAAAAAGATTCCTTTTGGATAAACGTAAAAGTAAAAGTGGTTTATACACTGTATAAAAGAAGGTTGTGTATGAAACCAAATATTCCTCAATGAAAGGAGATTGAGACGAAGTCCCATACAAAGACAATATCCTTGGATTACGGATAAATCAGTTACACAACTATGTGTGACAAAAGAATACACGAAATATAAGTGGGTATTAAGTGTAAAACAATCAGAGGACATTCAAACATAATCATAGAACGACATATTCAAGGTGTACAAGTTTATCCCAAAGAATCGAAATTGGGTTAAGAAGTTCCCTTGCAATAATTAGACAGCCTAATGGTGTCACTTCAAAATTCAGAAAAGAGTTTATGAGGGATAAAAGGGTATCTCATCACTTGGACATAAAATTTACATCAGTAAGGATATAGAAGAACATATCCCAAAATAATATTATGTGAATTAAAAGACATAACAAAATAAGTCTTTTAAAAAGAGGAGGGTGAAAGGTTCCCTTACCGACATGGGTATCTTTCGAAACATACACCCCGTGAAAGAAGGACAATACATCATTGATGTAAATACTCATCAATGAAAGAATATTACACAATGAGTAAAATAATGGTCAGTACATACACCACTCAAAGGAAATTGTGGCAAATGTAGCATAAATCTCACGGGTATAAAAGTGAGATGAAAAATCCCTTACAAAAACTCGACAGCCTAACGACGCCACTTAAAACTTCAAAAAATGGATTGATGAGATCAAATAGGGTATCTCATCACATTAAAATAAAATGTACATAAAGAGGAATATAAAATAACATCCCCCATAATAACAAGTATGAGCATAAAAGAAGTGACATAAAGGGGAGTACTTAAAGAGAAAGAGAGAGGTTAGATCTCTTACGAAAACTCGGCAGCCTAACGGCGCCACTCAAAACTTCCAAAATGGATTGATGAGAGAGAATAGGGTCTCTCATCATATGAAAATAAAAATTACAGTAAGAGTAATATAAAAGAACATACCAATAACAATAAAGATGAGCTTAGAAGGAATGACATAAAAGAGTGTACTTAAAAAGAAAGAGAGGAGTAGGATCCCTACCTCAAGTCCAACTTGTCTTGTTCATTTCTTTATATTCCTGAATAATAAACTTTGGTCAATTAATAATTGCCTAAGTACCTCATTTAGAGATTATTATTTAGTTAATATCACATATTATTATGTTATAATAATTGTTTAATAATGTTTGTTCATATCAGACGTTTTTACCGATGTTTGGTACATGAGTCAAAAAATGAACTTGTTTGAAAAAAGATTTCCCATGTAGATATAAGTAAATAATTTCCAGAATAGTATTAATGATTAAAATATCATATATATCTAGTAAATATTCATTTCATACTATTCCATATCATTTGGAGATAAAAACAAAAAGCACCATTCATGGAGACGCTAGGCCGTACGTACGTATGAATGATACTTTCATTTTTTGTCATATTAATGGAATTAAAAAAAATGAGAGAGATATATATATGTTATAATTACAGAATGATATCCATAATTTTTATGTAATATATTACATATAAATCCATTATATATATGTACTTATAATATTACATAACATTTTGAGATAAGAAATGAAATGTACCGTTCATGGAGACGGTAAGCCGTACGTACGCATGAACACTACTTCCATTTCTATTTCATATTTAATGGAACTAAAACATAATGATACATAATAGTATTTTAATTCCAGTATGGTATCATATATAATATAATTAAATATATCCTTTATACGTACCACATATGGTATTAACGAATCAAATCACTTTGAGCGGCGGTAGTCGCACTTCCTTAAATGAAGATATCGCATTTACCGATAATGGAAACCATAAAGGTATGCCCAAAATGAAAAATACATAAGATTAAGGAAAACATAAACAAATTAGATATCATATATAAATATAGTTTCATCTTAATGGACACCTTTTAAGGTGTTAGAAGAATGTTGAACAATCATCGTTTCGGGAGGCAGAAATTCACCATCCACAGAAACAGTATGTTTTTTAACCATTAGATGTAGGTGTGTGAAAGTGTATCTTGAATACTTATTATAAAAATATCCTAGTATATTGATGATACTATAGTTGTTACAAAAGAAATGAATAAAAAGAGTTTAGGGGGTTGGAGAAGCAAAATAAAACAAAAGGACTCAAGTGAAGACATTACCTTAAAATTGGGTAACTCTCTTTGGTTTGAGCTCAATGGCTTCCTTGGGAAGACTTCAACCCAAAGTGAGGCATCAAGGAGTAATATAGGGAAGTGGAGAGACAAAATGGGCAGAGTTTGGCTGAGCCAAAGGTTTTGGGAGTGTGGATAAGGAGGTAGAGGTGGAGGCCTTTTATAAGAGGAGAGAAGGGGCACTCTTGGAAGGTAAAGAAAAGTCACTTTATTTTAAAATGGTATTCAGATTTAAGAGGTCCCACATTAAAGTGTTTCGAGGATATGTTGATAAGGTTTCAAATTCCACTCATCCAATAGGTTTTGGACATGTTTAGGTCTTAGATATTACATTATCTTTCCATTTTATTTAAATCGTTAAATAATGAGGTCATCGCTGCATCATCATGATGTCATAAATAATTTAATATATTTAATGTCTAAAAATTATAAATAAAATACTATAATGTAGGAAATATTTTTATCTTTCCAATTAATATTTATATTCAAAAATATGATTTGTATAACCCCATGTAAAAATTGTTTTAGTAAAACATTTCATGTTTGTCTCATTTTTACTTTAACTTTAAATAAAAAGATATTAATGTCATTTTCCAACCAAAGTGGCTTCATGGGGTCCCCAAGTTGACCCATGGGTTGTCGTGGTCTGCCATGACACATAAAATGAGGTTATGACATGTGTCAAGTTCATTTCGTATTATTAAAACATTATTTTTACCTTAAACTACACTAATTATCTCTAATCGTGATTAAAAACTTAATAAGTTACTATTCACCAAAAAATTATTTTTATCCCATTGAACCACATTTTACTTCTTAATGACAACCATTTATGTCAGATTTTTGAAATTCAAAAAAAAAAGATGGCAAAATTTCATTTAAATGGAAAAATCAGTTTTTATAAGTACCACTTAGTGGTTTCACTATTCATCAAAAATTGAATTTTTTCAGAAAAATCCCAAAAATTAACCCTAAGATATATTTGATATTCCTAATTCAAAAATGAAGTATATTTTACAAAATTAAAATCATATAAGTCACATTAATTAATTTAATAATTAATTCCCATTGTCAGAGCAAATAGCGTGTTTTTATGAAACAATAAGTATAAAAAGATTGACACTATATTAAGTCTGATTTCAAAGTGGAATTAATTCCAACGACCACTATTTGATTTAATGGTAAAAATATATTCTAATTTCACTTTAAAACCAAATCAAAAGATAATCTAATTATAAAAATAAATTATAATAAAAAGAGGTTTTGAATTAAAATACAACATTTTACACTATTCATTAAAAAAATGAACTTTATTAGAAAGATACCAAAAATTTACACAAAGTAAATTTTGATGTCCCAATTCTTAAGAAGAGTTTTATTTGGTCCAAAAGGATTTATAACAGTGAACAAAACTATATTTAATGATGGTTCTCCATCAAAAGGTGATAAGTGAACCTTTAGTGAAAACTAGGGCATATACGCCTAAAATTGAATTCTTTCCTTATTTCATGTCTTTATCTTTTATTGTAAAAACATTTAAAAACATATATAATAATATTTTAGTTATTTCTATCCATTCCCGCAAATACAACGGCTACATGTTAACTACCATTTAAAATAATATTATTTTATTACTAGTGTGCAACGTAAGATTTCAATGAAACTCTTTATTGCGTGTTGGGTACACCATCGAGCATAGCGTCCCCTTTAAAGTCATATTAATATTTTATTCACAAATATGGATAAATATAAAAATGTCATATTCTTTATTTACCTGGGGTGTTACACTATCATCCACTAAATAAAAAATCACATCATCCCTTCATATTTCTATTATAGCTGGTGGATCTTGTGTGGATTTTTAGATAATATGTATACACCAACACTACCTCAAGGATCATACCTTCAGAAAAATCCATTTAGAACATATATTTTATCCACTTTTCAATGCTACATAGCCCATTGAAATCTCAGGGATTTAATGCACCATTCGTACTCTTCATAATGTAACATGTGGTAAAACCCTTGATTCTAAAGACTATCTCAAAGGACTCTCATGACAACATTTCAACACTATAGATACATGAGAATCCAACACAACACTTGTTACCCTACCAATGCAGTATCATCTCCCATCATAATATTTTTCGCCACCCAATGTGTTTTTGGAACTCAATATAGACAATCTTACCCAGTTAATGCTTGCTAACATAGATATTACAGGGAGTAAATTCATGAATCCAATAGAACCATCGATCATTGAGAAGTACATGTGTAAGTAATGTCAGGTTTTTGGGAACCAAAAGAATATTCTATCATTCAGTCTATCCAAATTGAGTAGCATGACAATGAATTTATGATTTATCACATGATCTGATGGAGAGGGAAAATCAATTTTAGATTATGAGAGTGCATAATTCACCAAGGAATTTCAAAAAAATTACTAATGTAAGATTCCAAAGATAATCACTCCTACATAGACATCATCTAATCATCAATAAGTGTTCTAGAATATTCACTATGCCCCAATAATATGTAATTTAACCCACTATTTTAGGGGTCAACCATTTTTACTCTTTAGTGTATTAGTTGTAATCCATAGTGATGGGAATCTATAACTCTTATGGATAATACAAAGAGAATCTCCCTATTTACACTCTTGAATTAAAATTACTTAATTCTTTATATTATATTATTTCTATCTTCTACTGATCTAATTTTATGTATGAAGTAGTAGGTATTCATCACTATTTTTGTTTTTTTTCAATCTATTTTCCTTCTCTTACTACTGGTTTGCACAGATAGTCCCCCCTCTAATTTTCTCATTTATTATATGGTGTAGATTTACAAGGAAGTTTAGGAAGTGATATATGGCCCTTGATCACTTTGGTATGTTGAGGGATGTGAGTAAAATTATCCACTAACCTTTTTTTGTATTTTTAAAATTCCACTTTTTAGAAAAGTGGGATCCATACATAAAGATCCACCATTAATTCATATCCCCCATCCACGGGACACACCGAGTTCAAAATTAAAAAGATAACATTAGAAATTCAAAACCCAAAATAAAAAAACCACCAAAATCCACTTCGAACCACTTGCTAACCACCATGATCTGCATCTCTAGGAGATCTAAAACCTCACCTCACCACCGTTCATCATGTCATTGGCCTAATATCCCCTCACCATCACCACCACCACATATACATATCATCAATTAATCTTCATCATTGGATATTACCACCATCAGCTTCTCCAAATTCCACCGCCTACACCAGACATCGTCACCGCCATCACAGAGAACCATCAAAATTGCCTTGAACACCAATCCATGACCACACTCACTTTAGCCATTCAGAGACCACAATATAACATCAAAATGTATCATGACATCATTTAGACATCCCCAATCACCAGACCACAAACCGAAAACTAAAATCCACTACAATAACAAACCAAAGAAAATGCCTCCTGGATCACTAATAAACACTCGAAAAAAATGTAATTATCGTTTCACGTATCAATCTGTTCATCATTAACCAAAGGAGAGATAGTGATAATAGGTTTTGAGTCACTTGATGATTGATCAAGGTAGAGATTATATTTTCATGGTTTTGTGATAGAGAAGTTGGAAATAATATTCTTTGTTAGTCCACTGATTCTGAATTAATTGAACATTACTTTGTTCATGCTAGTTCATACAGAAACACTGAATTCATTGGTATCCTCTTTCAATTTATTCAACACTCAAATTACATTTAAATTTTTTATGGTAAGTATCTTTTTAGATCCTATAGAAATATTCTTGTATGATTTTATTTATGACTTTATGATTTATGGTGTATCATTTTATTAATTTTTAGATAACATGGATATAGTATTTGTTTGCTAAATTTATAATATTTTGGTCTTAATTTGTTAGAAATTATGGTTTATAATAGAAAGTGTAATTATTTAAGTCCACATAATTTTTTAATATGTGATTGAATTAGATAATTTGAAGGTTGATTCCATTTCCTCATTTTCATACCCTAAGTCAATTAAATATAGTAGATTATTTTGGGGCCATGTTGGGGTTTATAGAAGATTTATTATATAATTTAGGAAAATTAAATTACCTTTATCTAATCTAATGAATAAATACATTGACATTGTATTTCATTATTCATTTAGGGAGGGTTTTGATTAATTGAAAAGAATATTGTCAAGAACCCTTATCATGTGGTCACCATATTGGGATTCACCTTCTGAATTTATATTAGATGATTTGAACTATAGGGTTTGAATAATATTTCTTCAAAAAATTGACGGAATACCACATGTCATATACTATTCTTCAAAAGATTTTTACATAGCTTAGATTTATAAAATAACCACCCAGGTGGAGTTTTTGTCTATTTTTTGAATGTAAGAATTTTCTTCATTATTTATTGCGATCTAAAGTGGAAATTTATATGTATCATGTAGATCTTAGGAAATTGATGAAGAAAGATGACTCAAAAATAAGGATGATGCAGTGGATGCTACTTCTATAAGAATTTATCATTGATATCAAAGATAATAATGGATTTAATAATATAGTTACATATTATATGGGCATATTTCGTAATACCATTTATGTTGAAATTCCAATAGAGATGAATTTAAATGATTCAATCCCTTGGGATTATATTTATGGAATCAAGGGTAATATACCAAGGTATGTATATATGGTAAAATTGTTGGTTATATTTTAGGTATATTATTTCTTTTATTACCATCAAAATTTGAAGTTGAAATACGAGTCAATATTCTTTTTATTGGGAAATTCATTTTATGGAGAATTTGTAGTTGTCAGGTGATCAGAAGGCATATAATGGACGATGAGGTGTCCCATGTCATCAAGTTTTTTCACAAACCTAATTGTGGAGGTTATTATAGAACCCAATACACTACTATTAATGTTTTATAGACTAGAATTTATTTCAATACACTTTTTATGGATTCCAATAAACGTTTCAAATTATATAAGAATATATAATTCACTAGAAGTATTTCTATGGGGCTAGAGATTACCTATAAACTTTGGATTGTTTCTGAAATATTTTATATCTAATGTATAGATTTTATAAGCCATTTTCCTATATTCTTCTTATTTACTTACATAATTTTACTAGTTGACTTTGTTTCTAAATGGATTAGAACTTAAGCCACCAAAACTATCGATTCTTTGGTTTTGATAGATTTTATTAGAACATATTTTTTTCATAATTATAACTATTTATAAAAAAAAATTATAAATAAAAACATTTTCAAAACCAAAGTGTGTAATCCATGATGAGAATATATGGAGTTCAACACAACATTGCCACTTCGCACCATCCATAAAAAATAGGTACACTAAGGTGTCTAATTTAAAGGTGAAGAAGATCATAGAGAATATAGTGCAAATATACTCAATATATTGGAGTAGGAATTTGGATGACCCATTGTGGGCATAGAATAATGTGTTTATATCTCCCCTTAGTGTGTTTACTTAAAAAATTATTTATGTTAAGAGCTTCCACTTTCCTGTTATGTTTCAACATAATGATATTGGGCCATTAAGAATTTGAATTTATTTTCTAGAAGGTATATAGAGAACATGAGGAAGTAAATGATGTAATTAGATGAACTAATTAAGGATTCATATGAAAAAATCACTATTATAAAAGGATAAGACCATAATTTTCCATTGAAATTTCATCCAGAGGAAAGGTGTTCATTTTGGTGACAAAGTGTTACTTTTCTCATCAAGATTGAAACTCATACTGAGTAAGCCCCATTCAATGTCGTATAGGACATATATTGTTATTTATTTATTTCTATTTGGTATAATTAAAATTAAATGTGAGTAATATATTTCTTTTATGGTTAATGTGATGCAACTAAAAATGTTTAATAAATATTTTTGAAAATATCCACAGAGGTGGTCACTCTTGTGCATGTTGCCTATGAAAACTTCCACATGGTCATATCATTCATTATCACTATTTTTTCTGAAATTTCCTATCATATTTATGCTATTTAAAGAAAATTTCATCATTGAAATCATCAATGGTAGTGTCATGTATAAGTATGGGGGAAGGGATATGTTAGTTTAGGATTTTTTTTTCATTTTCACTAATTTTTTCTTTTTTTGTTTTACTTTGTTACATAAAATTTTATACTAAGTTAATAACCTCTACGAAAACTTTAAATAGTAAAATAGTGTTAAAATGGAATCCTTTGTTATAAATGTGAAAAAATAGGTCTAATTGAAAATGTTTTTATTGAAAAAACATAATATGAACATATAGAAAAATTTAATATCAATCTTGAGTAACTTGTCTGCTAAAAAAAGTAACACCCTATGGATACATATTAAATATAATTTTGATACATCATATGAATTGGATTAAAATGAGGAGAAAATAAATGATTTATTAATTTTCTAAACTAACATTACATAATTTTTTTTCAGTTAAATCCAATAATAAGTTTTAGAGAGATGTAAGACTTAGTTATCCAAACCTTTCTTCCATGCCCAAGTAATAAAAAACACAGGGGATGATTAATGTTTGGAATGATTTAGTTTTGGGTTAACTTCACCTCCATAATAAGTTCTATAAAAAAAATTATTGTAAAAAATTAAATAATTTACTAGTTTTTAAAATGGAAAAACATATTTATGGGGATTTAAACATATGTGAAGAAGAGGAAAATTATGTATAAGAATATTGTATAGGTGGTATCATGGAATTGTGTATTTTGAAAGTGGATATGTAGATTAAGAGAGAGGTATTTTGGAAGATATGATTCGTAAAAATTTAAACGAATTTATTTCTATTCACTTAAACCTCATTAACCTAAGGCAATGAATTGATATGAAGTAAAATCTATGTGAAACTTTTAAATAGGGATTGATTGACTAAATGTATCAATTTAAGTGGGTGGAAAGTGACTAATGCAAATAATATATCAAATTTTTACCATAATAGATTATTTTTATTACCATATATATTATAATCAGTGGAATTATGTGATAGTTTCAGAGTAATACCTTAATTCATTATATTTTGTATACATTACATAATTTAAAAAATTTACAAACATTATTGATAAATCATGGTTTAAGAATAACATAAATGACTGATTCTACACAATCCTTTGAAATGTGCATGTGAAAGAAAATAATTGGCTGCAGAAATAAATTAGAGCAAGAGTATGTTACATATTTGTAGATAAAATTTGAATTCATCTAGAGAAACTATAAAAAATGGGTGGTCAATGTTGGAAACTTTAGAGACCAATAATATGTTAAGAGGCCATTTTAGGCTCACACTAACACTCTTGATATTATGCACTTCAACAAAAATATATTTTGTTACTACATGAGAATATTCTTAATACAAAATGAAGTTTTCATAAAATTTATAGGATTTCATCATAGATAATGTAATGAAGTTTTTTAACTTGAAGATATGTTGGCTACCAACACCACTTGTATCAAGAATGTAAGAATCTAAAAAAATCCCTAGTGATTATAACACAATGTCGCACTACTATATTATACTAAAAACTCACTCTAACATAGTGAGATGAAGAAAATAAATATTACATTGATGAGGGTATGTAACAAGAATATTCATTTTATTTATTTTAAAATTTTTAAATTTCATGTATTGAAGGTATCATCACCCACTCAATACAATCTCGCATCTACCCCTCATAGTTCATCCACTACTAAAAGACCATACTTTGACATTATGGATATAAATATACACTAATGTTTATTTAAGGATCACACATTTGGATATGTCCATCTTCAACTATTTTTTTCACTTAACAAACCTATTTTATTCCCAAAAACATATTAGGGATCCAATACTTCATGAAAACTCTGTTTAATGTAATATTCGTTGTGACACCATATTCTTTAGAATAAGAAAATGGAATCTCATGCTTGAAATTACACCCAAAAGATCCATAATAATCCGAGAAAACATATTCAACCCTAATAATGCAATCTCAACTCTCAACATAGTATCCATAGACCACCAATACAATAATAAAACACGACAAAAAAAGTGATACCGACATAATGATATCTGATCTTGATTTTATAGAGACAAAATTTACAAATACAAGACAATACTTGACCACTAAGAAGTAATTGTGGAATTAATACAATTGGAAAAGGGAAAGAAGTAATATTATCTCATTTCATATTAATAAATCAAGAAGTGTAACAACAAACATATTAGGTGGAACACAATTTGAAGGAGAAAGACAATTAGATTCAGACTATGGTAGAACACCATTCATCATGTCATTTGAGAATAGTTAAAAGTGTTAGAATATAAAGTTAATAACTCATAAATAGACATTATACAAGCATCAATAATGATTACAAGACTTTCAATCTATCCCTATAAAAAGTAAATGTATCCAAATGTTATAGGGTTTAACCATTTTTCTCTTTACTATATCAATTTTAATATCCATTGATGGTAAGGTAACCCTTTTATAGCCAATTTGAGGAGAATTCCCCCATTAAAACTCATAAATTATAAATAATTATGAATATATAAATTCTGTTACGTTATCTCATGAGGAATTGGTTTTATGTAAGAATTTATACGTGGTCCTCACTATTTCATGTGTTCAATCTAGTATTCTTCTATATTTATTTGTTTTCACACAAAACTCCCCTTGGATTTATTCTTTGATTATATGTTAGAGAGAATCTTAGAAGATCTTGGAGTGGTCTAGGGTTTTTTATAATTTTAGGGATGTGAGAGAAGTGCTATCAGTGGTAATCACGTGTCTCAATATAATCCTTATTCACAAGAGGTGAGTGTGTGGTAAATGGTTTCAATCTACTTGATGTGTGAGATAGAGAGTGATTATATTTTTAATGAATTTTGATTGATTATTTGAGAGTAATATCAAAGTTTAGTCACATAATTATGAATTGAATTAATAATAATTTATTCATACCAATTTACATATACACCCTCTGGCTTCATCGGTTAGCAATTTCTATTACCACACAAACCTATACACATAGTACAAAAATTTAGATCAAGTTAATATTAATTAAACCACTAGAGACACATACCAATATTAAATTTTCTATTATGTTATATAATTTAATTATTAAAAAAACCATTACAGTTTCACCATTGATTTGGGTGTATTATTAGTGGTATAATATTGATTAAATGATCAATATATAAGATTTGTACATCCATGTATAGGATTAAGATATAAAAAACCTTTTAAATATGATTTCTTTCACTTGAATAATCTTTGTATATGATAGATGAATGAAATTCCATAAAATATATTCAATCATAGATAAATAAATCATGAAAATATAATAATATCAATTACACATTATATTACATAGTAAGTGTTCAGTGGATGTTGTAATAGATATGATATATCATTATCTATTTAGTTTCTGATGTTTTTATAGATATTTATATTGGTATATGCTTATGAAACATTACTATTAATATATGGTCCTAGATGGTCACACATAAAATTTATTCATAATTTTTCTTAATTGAGATATATTTTAGTTTTAGAAGATGTGGGCCCCATGTTCATGGGTGGAAGATTGTTTGAGTGTGATTGATGACAATTAATTAAATAAAAACAATTAAATTATATATTTTTCAAGTTTATAATAATAATAGTTTATTTTAATTCTCAAGGAAGTCAAAAGTTATTTAAGTATAAAAGGTGAACATGAGAAAATTATTTTTTAAATGAGTATTATTTATTCATGGACATTTAAAAATATTGGGGACAGTTTTATAGTTTATGTTTCTTGAGGTTATTAATTGAAATTATAATAAACTTTAAACTATGTATAAAAAGGTATTTTAACCAAAAAAAAATCCAAATCTCTTTCACTACTTTTGAGTCCCCCCATATGACAACCAATGTCTTTATTACACAATAATTAATGATTTATTACAATTGATTACACATAATACAACATAGAATATTGAGAAGTATTGTGTCTTTGGGTAATTAGGTACATTACATAAAAAAATAAAATATGGGGGTACTTTTCTGTTGTTGAAAACTTCCTTAACATGCTCATAATTTTCTATTATACTTAAAAATATATGGGATAGTCTGAGAAAATATATAGGAAAGGGGTGAGCTATAAATACCTATAAGGGAAAACATCGAATACTTTAAAGAATGTATTAAATTTTAGAGAATGCAATTTTCAATGGAATTTAAAATGGTTGAGAAATATGAACATGAAAAATGAGGCATGATAAAGTACCATGACATAAATGAAACATGGAAATATGGAAAGGCTTTAAACATTTCATCCTAACATAAGCCAAGGTTAGCCACAAATACATCATAACATAGTGGAAAAATTCTCATTCAGGATTAAGCTTACTCCAAAATCCATTGAATGATGTCTCATGAGACTAAAACATTACCCAATGCATTGGAGTGATACATAATTTCGGGGGCACCCATCGCTTTCATTTCATTTACATGCCTAAGTGTTCAAAATAAGACAATCAACATAGAATAATATTTCATCATATTTAATTCCATGACCAAGGATTGTAGAATACATACATATAATTACCCAATAAAATTATTATAGAAGATTACCGTTGAGTAGAAATAGTTATGGTATTCACAATAATAAAATTTTCCATGGAAATATCACAATGGAATTTTGGAAGCATACCGACGGTACATAAAGATTCATAAAAGGATTAATTGGACGGAAAGAGGAATTTCATAATTTTTAAATAAAATTTATATTAATAGGATATAAAAACTTATCCCAATATTAGTAATTGGAATTAAAACACATAAAATAAATAAGATTCTTGAATAACCAGGAGAAGGAAAAGATCGCTTAACTTGAGAGGGAGATCCCAAACGGTTGGGAGGAGGTTTTTGAGAGCTTGGGGTCACATTGGAAGGAATAAAGATACTAGAAATCAGAGTAAGTATGTTCTCAAAGGTTTTTTAGTGTAGTGGAATGGGAAATTTGGTGGGTTTATATAGGAAAAGAGAGGGGATTTCTTTAATATTTTCTTAACATAGGGTTCAGACTCTATATAATAAAGTAATAAAAAACACAAAACCTTACTGTGGGTTTTTCCATTGTTTCTTGCAAATCAGGGTGTTTTTAAATATTTTATAAGGCCAAGTTCCAAACATATTGAAATATTACCCTTGATAACGTGAAAGTGAGTCATGATAAATAAGAAATGATTTTAAAACCCTAAAATACAATATGGGTTTTGGAGGATTCATAATGAATTTATAATATTAATAAAATAACCATAAAAACAATTTATTTTAAATGGAAAACACATATTTGGTAGTGGATAACCTTTATAGAATTTATTACATTATTTTTGGGTCATTATGATGTCATAATATACATCATATATTTCTACCTTATTTAATTTTTAACAAAGAATTCGAATTTCTAAGAAAATTATGAAAAATTAACCATGTGATAATTTGGATGTTATAATTAAAAATATTCAATTTATCTAAGTAATTTTATATAAATTTTAATTTATACTTTTAAAATAAGAATCAATATTTATTGAGGAAAGATTGGGTTTTTTTGACAGAAACAGTTTTTAAACCCTTATAAAAATTATTTTTAACTCCATAAAATTTTATTTTCACTAAATTGAATGGATATTATTTAATAATAATATTTTATTAGAATATAATTTATTTCAAAAACTCAAAAATTCATAAAAAATAATTTCTAAATAGTAATTATGTAGTACTTAGAAATCTAATTTATGTTTTTTCAAATAAAAAAAAAATCATTTTTAAAGTACCAATGATAAGAAGTAAATATAACCATTATTATATTAAAATAATATATATATTAATAATATTATTATCATGATACATATTGATTTATTACACTAGGAAACTCTTTAAGGGTATGGTTTGTGATGTTGATACTTTCATGGGGTGGTTCGACATACATGGTTTGGGCCATTATCTTTATGAGATTGAGATTATCGCATAAAAAAATTCAATCATGCTTTAGATGTTGGAACTCATACGAGGATTTGTCAAGGGAAAATCATAGTGACGCTATCTCCCTCTGAATATTCGATAAATGTGGCTAATAATGTATGATCCTACTGGTCGAGGAGATCAATTCAATTGTCTGTGTCAATTGGATTTAAAAAAACCCTATATTTATACTAATAATATGAGAACTATTCAATGGCTATATTGTCAATGATTATAATGTTTTATGGTATTTTAAATATGAGAGTATTTAATAAAACTATATATGTGCATTTGTTTTCTATAATTATAATACGTAATTGGGAATTTAATTCAACCACAAATGGAGTTTTATATAGAACATTTCAGGTATTTAAAATCTATCCCCTTTAGAAATTTCACTCTCAAAATTTTCATTTCATATACTAAAATTGTTGAGGGTAATTTCTTTCACCACCTTCTCCAGTTCCCACAATGCTTCTTCAAACATGTGGTTTCTCCATAGCACTTTGACTAGATTCATTATCTTATTTCATACAAATTTATCATTATGATCTAAGATCTTCACCAGACGCTCCTCATAGGAATGATAATTATCTAATGGTACCACTTTTAGATTTAGCACATTTGAGGGTTTTGGTATGTACTTATTCAATACTAATACATTGAACACATCATGTACTTGAGATTAGTTAGGTGGGAGTGCTAGTCGATAAACCACCACTCCGATGCGATCAAGGATCTCAAATGGGCCAATGTATCTGGGAATAATCTTTCCCTTATTCCCATATATCATGACTTTATTACATAGAGATATATAGAGTAAAACCTTATCTCCGACCTCAACAATTTAGGTCTTGTTGATGATTGTCATCAAAGCTCTTCTACGGACTCTGAGAAGCCATGATGTGTTACTGAATGGTCTAGATCTTTGTCAAAATATCCACGAAAATTTTAGGACCTAGAATTATGTGTTCCCCAACATCATCCCATCATAAAATTGTTATTCACCTAAACTCATAAATGGATTCACATGGATACTTTTGGATGGTTTAGTGGAAACTATTATTATATTATAACTCAATCATCGAAAGATTTTGATCACATACTCCTTTAAAGTTAATTGAGTATGCTATAAACATTTCCTTATGTTTCTAGATAGTACAATAAGACTAGCCATCAGTTTTAGGGTGATAGGTCATGATAAAATTCAAATAAAAATTTAGATTGTGCTAGATACTCTTCTAGTACTGGGAGGTAAATCTTAGATCTTAATCAGATACAATCAATAGTGGGGTTCCATTTTGCCTCAACACTTCTCTAATGTACATCCTTTTATGTTTATTGAATGATAAGTCATATCAAATTATAATGAAGTGGGAAATCATTGCAAGAAGATTCACCACAACCCATATAGAATTGGTTCCTCTAGATGTCTTCAGGAGTCTATTGACAAAGTCCATGGTTATTTTTTTCCACTTCCTTGTAGGTTAGGGTAATGGTTGCATCATCTACTTGTATTTTTTTCCTTTTGACTTTCACTTGCTGACATACAAGGCACCTTGATGTATATTCTACGATATCCTTATTTATAATATCCCCCAACAGTGTTCTCGATGATCTCGATAAAACTTTGTACTCCATGGATGAATAGAGAAGGTCATCATATGTACATAATCCAACAAATCATTATTTTACTCAAGAATTGATGGTACACATAGTCATGACCCAAATATTACAACTCCTTCTTCATTAATTTTGAACTATGTAGATTTCCCTTTTCTATAGCTTCCAATTTATTCTAAATTCCTACATCATCTCTTTTAACATCCTTTATAATATTTGGAAAGGATGATTGGGAAATCCTTTGTGAAAGTATTGATGATGTTCCATACTTTTATGTTTTCCATGTATATCCTTTTCACATCTAAGACGATCATATCCTTCTTAAATCTCATCAATGATAAAATTTCTTGATCCATTTTACTTCAAGAATCTTTCTCTTTATTTACTTTACTAATAAGGTTGTGGATTGAGTATTCACCATCCTTAATCATATCTAACCATCTTCACTGGTGCATATTCATCTTATTATGTGTTAATATATAGTTGATTCTCTTATTATCAGTATATATTTTACACTTCTCCCCAAAGTGATAACGATTCCACATTTTCAATGTGTAGATCACTAAAACCAAATATAGATCATATGTTGGGTAGTTTTGTTCATGAACTTTCAATTACCTTAAGGAAAAGGCTATAAATTTTTCATTTTTCATTAACACACAACCCAATCCGTTCTTGGATGAATCACTGTAAACCATGAAAATATCACTTCTTATGTATATTATAAGTATAGGTGTAGTGATAAACCTCATTTTCAACTCCTAGATTCTTTCTTCACATTCATCATTCCAAAAAAACATGAATTCCGTTCGAGTTATTTTGGTTAGACGGTTTGACAATCATGAGAAATTTCTCACAAATCGACAATAGTACCCAGATAACCCTTGGAAAATATAGATTTCAATCAAATATATTGGCCTGAGATATCATTCAATTTTAATTATCTTTTAATGTCCCAATAAAATCTCATTTCTTGTGATAGTATTTCCCAATAATGAGACTTCCATTAACCAGAATTCACAATTTCTATACTTTTAATAGACATTATCCTTTTATAAGGTCTTTAACATAGTTCTTAGATACTTCTCATACCCCTCATTCCTTTTGGAGTATATTGGAATATAATTTATAAAAACAAAAATAATTTTTTTAAGGTAGTCTTTAATGACTATATTCATCAATTCCATGAGCATATTTGGACCATTAGTGAGTGTGAATATAATTACTATGAACACACAGTGACCATACCTTGTATAGAATTATGTCTTGGGGATATACTCATTCTTTACCCTTACATGATAATACCCTGACTAAAGATCCACCTTGAAGAAGTATTGAGCTCTATGTAGTTGATTGAACATGTCATCAATTTTTGGAAAAGGGTACTTGTTTGTTACCATGATTTTTTTGAGATCATGATAATCAATTAAAAGGATCATTGACCCATCATTCTTCTAGATGAAGAGTACTGGTGAACCCCACAGTGAAGCAATTGGGAGTATCAAACCTTTATCCAGATTATAACCTAGTTATTTCTTTAACTCCTCAAGTTCCACAATATTCTTTCTATATGGATTATTAGATAATGGAAATTACCTAGGTATACATTAGATTAAAAATTCAACCTCTATACTAGGAGAAAGACTAATAAATTCTTCTAAAAACACATCAGTGTATTCCCTCACAATGGGAATGTCACCAAGGATGATCCTTTCCTTAGATTCAACCATTTGAGCTGGATACACTTGCTTGTTGGAAAATAATATCAATGATTGAGATGTTGGTGACAAATAATATTCGTCCACTTCCTTGAAATTTTATAGGATTGAGGGAAAATTCACAATACCGATATTGATTTTATTCTTGTTGTAATTTATGTTGTCTCTATATAAGGAAATGAAATCCATACCTAGAATCACATTATATTCCACTAAAGGTAGTGTCATAAGGATCGATGGGATGTTCAACCCACAAATTTGACATGGGAGGAGTTGCATACTCGGGATGTAATAATTCCCCCATTTTTTGTTTTAACTAACAACTCTACTTCTATGATTTGTGGTAGGGTTTGAATAGTTATACTAAAAATGCATGATATGAAGAAATTCATTGAACTAGAATAAAAAATTACATTCATAATTGTTTACTGAATAACCATCGTACATACCACCACATCTTTATTTATATTTATGTTAGTGGTTATAATGGAATAATCTCTCCATAGCTGCCTTGGTGGTTGTTGGCGCTGATTTTATTTGACCACCCTTTGATTATCCAATTGGTTTTAATGTTCACTTATTTCATGTAGTTGAAACATTGGACAAAAGGCATAGGGTTGACTAAATAATTTATCTCTTCCATTACATTGGTGGGTTTTTCCTATCCTAAATCGCAAGATAGGTTCTCTTACCTTATATAAAGCATTTCTTTGTCCCCTTCAAGAAATTTATTGGGTGTTTCTTTCCACACTTTTTTTAGTGGGATGTTGAAAATTATTACCACCATTATATTTTTCCATCACACCACCATAATCAAACCCCACATTCAAATTTTTATCCCCACAAGACTATTTATATTCACCGATCTCTATTTCGACTTTAAGGGGACAACAAACAATTTCTGCATGGATATTAAAGTCGAGGATTTCCAAGTATTTTCATAGAATAGGTTTTATCCCACTAAAGAAGTTGTCAACATTGCATTTGGGGGTAACAAAAAAGTTGAAGGCCTATTGTGAAAGTATTGTGAAGTTATCCTCATATTCCCCAATGGATTCATCATCTTTTTCCTTACAGGAATGTAAATCCATTTCCATTTTATGTAGAATAGTGTGAGGAAATATTTTTTTTAAAACATTTTTTTGTAATTACTATCATCCCGTTGCTTTAATCCCTTTCTCAGAATTCGCATTCTTGATCAATTTCCACCACTAATCGGGTTGTACCTATATATAATAAATAGATAGTATAAAATTCTATTTATCAGAACATTTAATGATTTATAAGATCTTCTCAATGGAGTTGAACCATTGTTCTATGATTAAGGTACCAGATGATCCATTGAAAGTCAGAGGCCTTTGTCACATAATTGTCTCCATTGTAACTTGTTCTTTATTAGGGGAATTGGGCATTACTTTTGATTTTGGGTTCTATTCAGAACCTAAGTCAACTTAGAGAGTATAAATACAAAATACATGATTCTTACTCCCATTGGGTTGGGAATCTTTTTTAGACAGTCATCACATTTTCCTTCACATATATTGTTTATTCAGCTCCTCCTATTTTCAACCATTGTCTAGAATAAAAGAAACACTGGGGATGAATATTTTTAGACTATTAAACACATAAATGATAATCCAATAACATTAAAGGGATAATTTATAAATTACATGAATTACCTTAACATATAAATTCATTGGCCTCGGTCAATGTTATTTATTCTCTTTTTCTAACATAAGAATTTTTGTGAATTTTTGGCCCTTTAGTAATGGTTCGTAATGATCTTGAGAATTTACCAAATCATACCCCTCATGAGTTTCAAACTAGATGTGTAATAAGTCCCATTTTCATGCACCATTTCTCGAACAAGTCTAGTTCAATGTGGTGTTTTTGGTTTTTACCCCTATGTACATCTATTCTAGATCCACGTCCACTTGTAGTATCCATAAAGGGATATATTTTATTGGAAAACACTTACTCTATACTTAACCAAAATCCAGTGATTTCTTCATATATTTAGTCTTATACCTAATGATTTTACTAGAGTTTTCTAATATTAATTCCAAAAACCACCTAAACATTCCATTGATTCCAATTATGACAACATGTACCCTTATTACAAATTATTAATGATTTATTAAAAATAAGTACACATAATAAATCCCAAAAGATCAAGAGGTCTAGGGTCTTTGGTTAATTAGGTACATTACATAAAAACATAAAATAAAGGGTACTTCCTATTATTGAAATTTCATTAACATGCTCATAATATTCCAATATACTTAAAAGTACTTGGGAGAACCTGAGGACATACATAATAAAGGGGTGAGCTATAAATCAAAGTAATGGAATTAACACAACAAAACATAAAGAAAGTATTAAATTGTTATGACGTGTGTTTTGAGTCAACAAAAATTAATATGGGAATTTGAACTTTTGGCATTTACTAGAGGGGCTGTTTTTAAAACCCTTCTTCAGAATTAAATTCCTATAGTTAGGACTATTGAAAGTATTTTTTAGACTTGGATGATGGCCCTATAGGTTTTCCTGGTGTATCGTTGAGTTTTGGGAGCACCAGGGTTTGGAAATCGTGTATTCGAGGGTCTGATAGAGGCACACGATTTTTCTAAAACCATGCATCCCTCAATAGAAACCCGTGTGACCTATTTTAGAGGAGAATAAATTCCCTACTTGAGTTACACATGGTTTACGTAAATCGTGTGCCCTTCTTTCAGGGGTAGTGTCACTTAGGTAGTACCTAGACACTATTGACCACATGGTGGGCACATGGTTAGGGTAACTGTGTGGCTCAAACCGTGCAAGGTTATTTCATAAAAAATGGGTGCCACATGGTTGGGGCACGGTTTGGACAAACCCTACAGCCAAACCTTGCAACATTGTTTTTGGGATAAAATTACCATTGTACCCTTAATGAAATTTAAATCTCATTTCCTTTTTCCTTCTCCTCCAATACCCGCATGAGCATCCCTTCTAAGTGCCTTTGAGCTCTCTTCCTCCCTATTCAAGGAATCGATGAAACTCCTCCATCTGTCATATGAATTGTTCTCTATTAGTTTCTATGTAACTTCATCGGTAGGCTCTTGATCCCTTTTTAATCGGTCTTTAATTAGTTTCCTCCCATCTTTTCTATTTAAGTGGGATCTATTTTTCCCTATTTTCATGAATAAGGTTCGTTTCCTAGATATCTTAAAAGAATATCAAATCAGACCTTGATATTGGTTATGTTGGCTATCCTAAGTATGATGTAAGTGGTCTATGAAATTTTCTTCAAGTTTCTATCATTTTAATAATTTTTTTCATTGGGCCGCATGCCGAGTTTTTCTGATCACTACGTTATATTTGGTTCTTTCATGTCTAATTGACCTTCACACCTAGATTCCCTACCTATGATCTTTGTTTAGTAGTTTAAGATTTAAAACCTCAATAACGGACACCGCATGGGTGTGTAAGATTGAATTTATGCTTTTTAATTAATTTTTTAAATTACCGTAATACCTCCACGAATTCTGCATGGATTTATAATGGAATTTCCATATGTAGGAAATTTCACAATTTGATGATGTCACCTCCTAAGTGTCATGTTATTCTTTATAGTTGTTTTTTATGTTGGTAGTTATTGTAAATGAATATTTAGTGAATTTAATTGTGATTCTTAATTGATGAAATGAATTGTTTTATAAACAATGTCATGATTTTATAATAAAACCTCTCAATGGATGGGTGTTGTCTTCTAAACCAAAAATTATTAATTAGTAATATAAATCATGCTTATCCTGTTGCAATTGTTTTTATTCTATTCTTATATAACAGGTTTTGGGTATATTACATGTTTTTGATATGGATATTATTGATGTTATGAAATCAATCATTCCCTAATTGATAAATTTTTAATTTAAATCATGTACTTCCCAAGGGCATGACTTAATTTTTAAATGGGATTACCCAAGTAGGTAATTTCCTGACTAACCATAGAACCTCCTAAGTGCCTCTTTGAGACTTATAAATGAAATTTCCATGTTTTACGAAATTTAATGGAATCACACAGGCATGATGGATGTTATCCTTTAATTGTGTTAAATGTATTGATTTAATGAAATGGGTTATGAAGTATGATAATCCCCATGCATTTATTTATTCCCTTAGTTATGATTCTTCTAAATTGTCATTCCTTGAATAGAATTAGACTTAAATAATGGACATATGAGAGGTATTACCTCATGTGTTATGTGATAAAGATGACTATTCCTTTATTGTATGTATATGAATTATATAAATGTAAAGCATAAGAGGTAATATCTCATGACTTGTATTATAAATATGACAGAATGAATTATAAAGGGTGGAAAGGCCACACAAAATTTTTCTTATTTCTTTAAATTTAATTAATTTAATTTTAGGTGGGTATGTTCCCTATTAATAATAATCTGGGATGATTAAACTCTCCTAAGGGATAAGGATGATTATACTCTCCCTGATCTTTTTATACTCATCGATTTTTACTCTTTCCTGAGGTATTGGGTTGATTTCTCTATCACCGAACTGTTTATAGTCATGGATGATTATTCTCTCCCAAGGGATAAGGATGATTAAAATCTCCCTGACTAGTTACTTGACCATGATGTTTAGTTCATGGAATCTAACATTAGTGATACAATATGTGTGATGGGCCTTATGCACCATGAAACATGATTAGAATGATTCAATATAGAACAATATTATATACATATATATTACTACTATATATGTATGGTAACAAATTAGACACTTATTCCAGATATGATCTGAAGTAGGTATAGCCGCCTGGTATCCCTTAGGAACATGGATTGGTTGTTTGTTATTTATTCATCACTACTTGTTATCTTTCTACTTATATATGCACATTTCTTTAAATTGTATTTTATGGATTGGTTATAGTCGTAGAAAATGTGGGTTGGAACCTACTGAGATTATTATCTCACTCCCTTCTTGGGCCACTATTACACTAGGGTATCCGAGTAGGACTTGATTGATTTCTTGATCCATTTAGCTTGTACATTGTAATTAGGATTAGATGTCCAAGTTGGAGCTTGGGATGCACATGGAGATCACCCATGGGGCCTTTCTATATTTTGTTTGTTTTTTTACTATACTATATAACTTCCTTCTATATCTCTTTTTTAGTTTATATATCATCATCAGGGAATGCATGCATCAGTTTTATATTAGTGTTGCCCATCTTTTTTCTATTCAGATGATAATTATTATTCTTCTACAACTATGTCTTTATTTCATTAATAATTCCTCTATTTTCTGATATTTATTATCTATTCAACACTATACTACTATGATATATGGTTATAGTATCCCCACCATACCACCTTTACACCCTATATACTAGTTGAAAACCTAGGACATACATGGAGGTTCATTTGAGGCCATGTGACCCACAACTATGGCTACCGTCTTAGTGGTTAGTCGGGATTGGATGTTACAAAGTGGTATCAGAGCCTTATTTTTCCTTTATCTTCCGATTTTGGGCATGTATACAAGATAATCAGAATGTGTAGGTTCTTGGAAAATAGTCATATCTAGGACTGATCACCCCACCCATGGAGAGATGAACAAGTCGCTAGGGATGAGATTGTTTTTTATACTATTTAATGTTGCTATTTGTTTTAATTTTTTGTGGACTGAATGGTGTATTTTATTATTTATATTTATTTATTAAATTTATTTAATTTTAACCTTGGACTGATATATTAAGGAACTAAAATTTCATGCATCATAATAGGCACATAGAGATTTGACATGCCATACATCTGTCTGCCATGTAGTTTCATTTTTATGGATGCTTACTGAATTGGATTGTGTTCCTTGAGTGTATTCAATGATTTTTTTAGCATACCCGTTGTATTCCATGTTAGGTATTTTAATGGCATGATTATATTTGGAACATACTTAGGAAATTCTTTAGCATGCTTTCTTGCACAACATGCTTAGATGATAATATGTCATTCTTCCTTCTTGATTTAGCAAGCCTTCCCAGTTTATATGTCACAATTATGTGCTTAGTATAATGTTATCTATGTTTATTTCTTATGAAATTCTAGTTTTTTAATAAATGTAAATGGTTTCATGGGATAAATATATGGTTTAAGATTAAATGAGAGCCAGTTTTCAATTATAAGGTGTATGGGTGCCTTATAATTGGAAAATGGTGACCTGCATAGTCGAAAAATATCTTCAATTTTCTAAATATGTTTATAGAGTATTTTTAAAATGCTATGGTTGGAAACGTTTAAATTCTAATGTTAATTGGTTTTGATTAAATGGGGGCCAAATGAAAAAAATTAATGTGTATGAGCACTTTATGGATTGGTAGATGGCCACCCATATGACTGGATAGTTTCATATTATCATGTTATAATTCGAAATGAAATGTGATTTGATTAAATAGTAGATAGACTTCAGTGTATAAAGTGTATGGGCACTCGATATTTTACAGTGATAGTCACCCACATAATCAAACTTTATGGGTGGTCATCGCATGTTGAAAAATAATTATAAATGTAAAAGAGGATTAATTTTAATCTACAATTAAGTGGTTACTTATAAAATTCACAACTAGACCTAAATAGGTTAGTTGTTTCATGTTTGTTATGAGATGACCCGTTTTTGTGTTTATAAATTTAAGAGTTAAGAAACTACTATTGGGTTTCATTCTCATGAACCAAAGTTGGCTTAATGGGACCCTCACATGCCACCTTATCTATTAAAAGGAATTTATATGATAAATTTCCTAATATAATATGTGATTTCAATGATTTGTAAATTTTTAGAAATGAAGTTTGGTATAGCTTTCCTGTTCCACTTTATGGATTTATTTGAAAAAGGTACCCATTTTTTTGTTTTATAAATTGGTCTTTTATGTTTTTAGTTAAATCTATTAAATTTTTAAAATCAAAAAATGTAAATCAATGTATTGACATTAAAATGGAACCCTAGGTGGTTTCCTCTATTTAGACCCTCATGTAAGGGTAGTTCAAATTTCTCTTTATGTAGCCTTGGAATAGAAGTGTGAGTGTTTTCCATAGGCCTTATCATTTGTATTAATGGATTAGATAGTAGGATCTTGATACATTTAATTATATTTGGTGTGACCTAGTGATAGTATTGGAGCTTATGTTTTGTTAAGGGGATATCCTGAGGTAGGTACCACCTTTAGAGTTTACATGCCTTGTTAATGATATTATGTTTCTGAAGTTTGGACTCGTTCAAGTGTTGTTGTCCCTTGTAGGACTCATAGACTCTAAATGAAACCCTTGTTTAGACAAATGGTCATGTTATTTTTGACCTTGTTATGGGCATGAGAATTTTTTAATGATCAGTTCCAGCTGGTTAGACATACCTCTGGCATGGTCGGTCACTTTGTAGGTCACCTGACCCTCTTTTCTTCTTTAGTGACGTACAACTTGGAATGACAACGTCCATGTTAATGGACATATGTGGAAATAAAACTACGATATATGTCTCTTATAAGAACCATCTAATAATGAATGCATATGGAGGAAAAAATAATGATAGTATCTTGGATGTGTTATCTTGTTTTTTAATCCTCGAGGTAGCATGTGTTTACGTACGCGATGCCCGTAAATTGAAAAATGTTGTAATGAACCGGTTGATTTTGGTGAAGTTACTGAGCCTTGAGATTTTAACTTCATTCTCTGGTAATATTCTTAGTATTGTGGCAATGGAATTAAAGAGGTTAGTTCATCCCAATGCTTTGGATGCCTTCTTGGAGACTCGAGTGTTTTCACATGATGGCCGGTTTGGTTTGGTTTCATGAAAAGTGCCTAATGTTTTCATTTAAGATTATTTTGATCTAGTATGTCTATGAATGTCTAGTCTATATTTTCTTTTCAGTGATGAGAAAACTTCTAATATGTGGATCATCAAGTTTTTTTTGTTAAATGTGTCTATCCAAGTAGAAAGAACAAAACATAGAAATTATTTTTTGGAGATGGTCAGTTTTTTCTTAAATTCCTTTGAGGCTTGATTGTTTTGAATCATATCGATTATTCATCGACAGCCCAATGTTGGAGTGGTTGGCTATGTATGAAGCTTTTTTTCAACATCATTTGGTTCTGATATACTTCAATGGTTAATATTGAACAATCATGGGATTCATCAGGTGGTAAATTCATCAGGGTTCGGTTGATGATGCATTGGTAGGTGAAGTAGAGATCCTTTCAAGAATTTGAACAAGAGTGGTTCTACTATACTTATTTTAGTTTTCATAGTACGTTGGAAATAGTCGATATCCTCTTAGATTACTCTTTTTAGAGAGTCCATCATGTCCCGTATCATGATGTCATATTAGATGCACTAAGAGAGATTTTTTATTACACCACACTAAATCTTTAAAAATCATTGGGATTGTTTGGGTGGAAACATCTTTCATGGATGCATGTCAGAAGCATGATTTTCTACTAAATTCATAGTTATTCTTGACTGTTACCTAGATTTCCATGTATGAATTCCTTGGTCAGACACTTGTACACCAACCAATTTCTTTTAACTTGACCACTAGAAGGATGCTGCTCTGGGCTCAGTAAATTATTCGAGGTGGTTGTGGTGGATTTGAACCAATATCCCACTTGTTATAATGGGGTTTCAAATAGCTTTGTTATTTCCTAGGGATCTATTTTAATGAGTATTATGTTACCCTAGACTTTTGGTTGGGCTCAATGATTTTTTTTAAAAAGGGTACGAATTCCATTGGGATAGATCTGGATTAAACTCTTGGATATGTTGTCGCGTGATAGGTTAAGATACCTATTGATGTTTTGATCAAGTTACATAACCAAAATTTAGGTATGGACATTGGTGTAAGTGTTTGTTGTGGATTTGTGATTCCTTGGAAGAATATATCATAGTTTAGTTTGTGGTATTCTAGAAGTCCAAGACGAGTGTCTCAAGAATGGATAGTCAGAGTTGTATTTAGATGTTTTACTTCTTGTTAAGTGAGTTTGATTGGTGATGAACCACTTTAAGAACATCATCAGGTGAAGGAGAGAGTGGATCAAGGGTTGGATATATCTTTCATGGATAGTATGCATGATCAGTTCTATCTAGTTGATCTAGTTTTGACAATTATTTATAATGACGTATCTTTTATGACCACAAATGTAATCATTTTTCCCTACTAAATGAACCATTCCAAGAGCATCCCTAGAAATCATAGGGCATGCCTTGTATGAAAATTCCAATAGTGGAGGTTCCATGGTTTAGAACATGCCTTATTTTTCTGTTAATGTTATGAACTGTAGTGAAGATCACCATTGTCTAGATATTTAACAAGATGACTATGTGATTGTTTAGTTAACTAAACAGGCTAGGGTAAGCACCGTATCAGTGTTTTAGTTAGAGAATGAGCGTTGGATTGAGTTTTGATGGATTCTGTGTCGTGTAGTTAAGTGAATTATTAGAGGTGTGTTGGATGTTTGTAACTGTAATGAGATCATTTCAAAAAAACTTCATGACCCTCATAGGTACGGTGATGTATTCTTTGTTCCTGTATAAATCTCTAGGATGATTGGAGGGTTTCATAGAGGCACATGGTTTATCTAAAACCATGCATCCCTCAGCAACAAACCATGTGGTCTGATTCAGGTTAGTAGAAATACCCTGCATGTCCTGTGCACGGTTTACCCGAACCATGAACCCTTATAGCATGAGTAGTTCCACTTAGGTAGTACCTAGACACTACTCACAACATAGTTGGGGAATTTTTTTTCTAAACAATATATCCAAACTATGTAGATTTTTTTTGAGATGAACTTACCATTTTTTCCTTAATGAGATTAAAATATCAATTATTTCTTTCTTCTCCTCTAGCACCTGCATGAGACTCCCTTATAGGTGCATTTGATCTATCCTCCTCCCTATTCTAGTAATTTATTGATCTCCTCCATCTGTCTTTTGAATCATTCATCATCGGTCTCTATGGATCTACATTGGTAATATATCAATTTTTTAATCATTCTATATTTAGTTTCCTCTTGGATGTGAAATTTAGGTGTGAGAACATTTTCCCTACTTGCAGGGTGTAGGTCTGTTTCTTAGATCTTTTCCAAACAAAATCGAACCAAACCTCAATATTGGATAAGTAGGTTGTCCTATGTACAAGATAGATGATCTACAAAATTTTCATCAATTTTACAATATTTTACGAAAAATCTCATTGTTCTGTGCATCAAGATTTTCTATGATATGCTTTATATATGATTCTTACATGTCTAATTGACCCTCACACCTAGATTCACTACCTATGACTATTTTTTAGTAGTTTTAGGTTTACAAACTTGATCACAGATATCCCATGAGTGTTTTGGCTTGAATTTACCATTTTTAATTAATTTTTTAAATTCTTGGAATGCCTCCAAGAATTATTCTTTGATTTATAATGGGATTTCCATGTGTAGGTAATTTCCCAATTTGATCAGGGAACCTCATAAGTATCATGTTAAACCTTATTATTGTTGTCAATGTTGGTAGTAATTTTGAATGTATATTTAGTGAATTGAATTGTGAGTCTTAATCAATGAAATGAATTATTTTATAAATAATTTCATTATTTTATAATAAAACCTCTTGATGGAGGTGCATTAAATTATAAACCAAAAAGTATTGATTAGTGATATAAATCATTATTAACTTATTACAATTATTTTTCTTCTATGCTTTCCTGAGATGGTTTGGGAATATGGAATATTTTAGATATGTACATTATTAATGTTATGAAATGGAACTTTCTCTAGTTGATAAATTTTAATTTGAACCAATAACCAATTAAGTTTTTGACTTTATTTTTAAATGGGATTACCCATGTAGGTAATTGCTGAGCTGACCAAAGCACCTTCTAGGGGCCTATTTAAGAATTATAAATGCAATAACCATGATTTATGGACTTTAATGGAATAAAATTGGCATGATGGATGTTATCACATAATTGTGTAAAATAGATTGATTTAATGAAATTGGTTATGAAGTATGGTAAGTCTATGCATTTAATTGTATTTAGTTATGCTTATTCTGAATTGTAATACCTTAAATAGAATTGGAATTAACTAATGGACATATGACAGGTATTACTACATGTGTCATGTGATAAAGATGATTATTCCTTACTTGTATGTATATGAGTTATATAAATGCAATGAATAAGATGTATTACCTTTCGACTTGTATTATAAATATGATGCAATGAATTATAATGGGTGGAAATTCCATGATGAATGTTTCTTGTCTATTTAAACAAAATTAATGAAATGTTATACTGGCATGGCACCAAGAAATATTACACATGGAAAATAAAGATATACTGAGGGGTAGGGATGATTATACTCTCCCTGATATGTTTATACTTGTTGATTATTACACTCTCTTGAAAGATATGTATGATTAATCTCTCCTAGATCTATTTATTCTCATCGATGATTAATCTCTCCCAACAAATTGGGATTATTTCACTCTACCTGATTGGATAATTGACCATAGTGTTAAGTTTATGGTCTCTCACACTAGTGGTACTATATAGTGGATGGTCCTTATGTACCATGTCACATGATTATAATGATGCAATATAGTGAAATATTATGTACATACACATTTCTACTGTATATGTATGGTAACTAATCAGATAGTTATTCTGGATATGAGCTGAAGTAGGTATAGCCACCACGTATCCCTATGAACCAGGGTGGGTTGTTGTTTATTTATACATATCTTCTTGTTATCTTTATGATTATAACTTAACATTACATTAAATTATATTTTAAGGATGAGTATCAGGCCTAGACATCGTGGGTGGGAACCTATTGGGATTATTATCTCACACCCTGCTCGGGCCTCCATTACACTAGGATACCCTAGTAGACCTTATTATTTCAGTACCTTAGTTGATTTTATGAGCTGTTTAGATTGTACCTAGGATTTATGAGAAAATTATTGAGATGGAACTCTGGATTCTAATGGAGATCAACCTTGGGGAATTTCTATCTTTTCATTATTTTTATAATGCACTCTTTCACTTAATATTGTTTTCCTTTTGTTTTAGTTTATGTACCTTCATCATGAAATTCATGCATCATTTGTATATTAGTATTGGCATTCTTTTTTCTATTCAGTTGATTAGTATTATTCTTATTCTATCATGTCTTTATTTCATTATTGTTTCTGATTTTTCCTAATATTTATTATTTTTTCACTATTGTGCTACTATGATATGTGGCGATAGTATCTCCACCGTACCACCTTTACACCCTCGCTGCTAGTCGACAACCTCTAGAATACGGGGAGGCATGCTTGAGGTCATATGACCCATCGGTCCGACTATCCTTCTATTGGATAGTTGGTCTAGAAAATTTCATAAATGTTTGATAATAGGACTTTCAATGGATCATAAAATGGTCTAGAAACATGAACACTAACAATGAGGTATAATAATGAAATATAACATTTAGAAAACATGGAAATTTGGAAACAACTTTAAATATGAAATCATAACATAGTTCAAGGATAACCACTAAGACATAATAACACAATGGAAAAAGTATAGTATTGGAATAGGTTTACTCCCTAATCCCTTTTAGGAAGTCTCATGAAACTAAAGCATTACCTAATGCATTTGGAGCACTATATAATTCCAAGAACACCCGTTTCTTTCATTTCATGTACATTTATAAGTGTTCCACATATAACATTCAATATAAAATAATATTTGATCATATTTAATTCCATGATCAAGGAGTGTTTAAAAAATACATAGAAAACCATAATTAAATTAGTATATATATGTCCAGGCGAATACCCTTGAGTGTTAAGAGAGATGATATTCACAATAAAAGGGGTTTTCATGGAAAAATCATCATGTAACCTAGGTAGCATAACAACGATACATAAAGATTCATAAAATGGATTAATGATAGAGAAAGGGGTCTCTGATAATTTTGACATCAAATTTAAATTAAGAGGACATGAAAAAAATATATCCAAGCATTAGTAATTTGAAATACTAGACATAAAATAATGAAGTTTCTTGAATAAAGGGAAGAAGGAAGGGATTCCTTACCTTGAGAGTGTGATTCCAGAAGCATGGGAGGAGCTTATTGAGATATTAAGGGAACCTTGGGGTGAATGTAGAGGGAAATATTCCAAGTAATTAGGTTCTTTATGGGTTTTTAGTGAATGAGAATGTGAGATTGGGTGGTTTTATATTGGAAAAGAGAGGGGAGTTCTTTAAAATTTTACAAACATAGGTTTTGGACTCTATATAATAAAACAACAAAACCAAAAACAATACCAAGTTTTTCCCATGGTTTCCCCCAAATAAGATTGGTTTTAATTATTTTATGATTCCAAGGTATAAACTAATTAAAATATCACACTTGGTGATTTGAAAGTGATTCATGTTCTTAATGAAATGATTTTAAAACCATATAATATAATATATGTTTTGGGGGATTCTTAAATGATTTATAAAATTAATCAAATAACCTAAAAAACATATTATTTTAAAGGGGAAACAAATATTTTGTATTGTATCCCATTTATATAAATTAGTACATTACTTTTGGTTCATTATGATGTTATAATACACATAGTATACTTATACCATATTTAATTTTACATGAAAATACATTTGGATCAAAATATTATGAAAAATTAACTGCTGGATAATATAGATATTATGATTCCAAAAATAAAATTTATTTTATCTAAATAATTTTCTGGAAATGTTAATTTTTTTACTTTTAACATAATAATCAATATTTATTTAGAAATGATGGGTTTTTGACAATAATATTTTTTAAACCCCTATCAAAATTATGTTTGACATCATAAAATTATATTATCAACTATACTTATGAAATATTATTTAATAATAATATTTTATTAAAAATTAATTTATTTTAAAAATTCATTAATTAATCAAAAATAAGGTCTTATATGAAATTACATGTTAACTAAAAATAGAATTTATGTTTTATCATATCTAAATAAAAATACTTTTTACAGTAACAATGATAAGAAGTAAATATAGTTGTTATTATATTTAAATAAAATTTAGATATGAATATTATTAGGGTATTGATACATAGTCCTTTGTTACACCAGCAAACACCCTACGGGTAAGATGCACAATGGTGATACAATCAAGGGGTTTTTTGGCATACATGGTTTGGGTTGTAATCTTGAGAAGCATGAAATTTCCCATAAATGTTTTCTCTTATGATTTAGTTGTTGTATGTATTCATAGGATTAGTTATGGGAAAATCCTAGTGATTATACCTCCCTGAGAAGCTCTATTAAATGAGATTCATAGGGCACAATCCTATTACTCGATGTCGTCACATCCTTTATCTATGTGAATTGGATTTTTCGAATCCCTATATTTATACTGATCAAATGATCACTATTTAATTGATATATTATCAATGGTTATGATGATTAATGGTCTTTTAAATCCAATAGAATATAATAAAAGCATATATATGCATGTATTTTCAATAACCATAATACATAATAGAGAATTTAATTTTACCAAAAATGGAATTTTATTTATAAAATTTTTGGTCATTACACCCCAAGTCCTCTACCAAGATGTTTAGAGAGAAACAAGAAATAAGAACAATAATAGCCAATTTATCCATTTGAATTGAACTTGTTTTGTTATAGCACTTATTTGGGTTCCAAAAATCACTCATTTATCCCATGACAACACATAAATGTTATAGAACAATATACTAAGAGTTTTCATGCATGTGTGGACGATCTATATGGTTCCTCGGTTGGATCCATCATGAAACTTTACACCATCGATGATCAGAACACAACAAGTCTTTTGAATCATACGAGGCACCATTTTGATTTTTTATCACAAATTGGGTACTATAATGCCATATTTTTTTATATGAAAATTAAGATCCAAAAAATTAAAATTTACCTATTCAATTCTTACACTATATACCTAGTTTCTTCATGGAGATATGAGAAAATAAACAAAATCACATTCCCAATGATGATACACATGAAACTTTTCTAGTGTACCAAAGATCACTATACTCAATATTTATTATTATACGATTTATGAATAGTTAATTATTATTTCCAATGGACAATCCTTCTTGTCTCTCTACACTCTATTTTTAATACAAGTTTCATATTAATAATTTTATCATAGGACATATTATAGAAATGGAGGAATCAAAATAAACACCAATTTAGCATGAGATTTAGAATAATATATTCAACATATTTTTATCTCAATATATTTGTAATAACACACGAAATAAATAACTCTCTCACTCCCTAATATATTCTCTATTAATTATGTCTACTAAGTCACTTACAATTTTTATGGTTGTAAGGAACCGACCCTAGTTGCCCAGAGCTGGTGCCTTATTTTAATACATTGGCATATAAATAAGGAATATGCATCCTTAATGATTGAGTAGTTTAGTATTATTGGAAACAAGATACATATATAAGTTCAACATTACAACTTAGAAAGAAAAACAACATAGAATCTGATTTGACATGATCCATAACTCCTAGGTTATTTTAGCTTGTCATTAATAATAAAATCCTTCATACCCTAATAAAATGAAACATAAGAAAGGGGTGAGATAAAATACTCAGTAAGGGTAATCAATAAAGTGGAAGATATCATAACATAAACATTATCCATCGTGAATAATTAAAAACACATGCCATTACAAATAATAATCTTGAACACATTATGGAAGGAATATGAGTTGAGTAAATAATGCCATAATAAAACATAATCAAGGTTATTCTCTTAGTCGAATAACCACATGAACCATCAATACTATTTTTATAATGAGGGAATGCATAATGAGGTAAACCATCACCATACCATCAAGGCCTCATGTCATAACCATAAATAAACATTTTGTCAAGGTGTTGCGACAAGACTGTAGTTTTCCTCATGTGACCTACCGATGCATCGAGAGGCTATAAAAGACCCCACCCATTAAATTATAATTCAAACTAATTCCTCATATGATCAGAGATAAACATAATCATTGTATACATTCATATTGAAACTAACTAATTAAATTTATTTAACTTCCCAGAATCATTAAACATAAACAGTAACCATTCAGAGTAAATTGGTGAATGGTTTTAGGATAGAACATATAAAATAAAGCTAATAATAAACCATATGAATAAATATTTTAGATGATATCATAAAATAATAATCCCAATAATACATAAGAACCAACAAGAGTGTTGAAACATGCAAAAATACTCTTATAAAAGCATTGAGTAATTTTTGAGATAAATGCTCTTTTATTTTGAAATGAAGAGTTCATTTGGAAAAGTATTTTTATAAAACCAAAAGTGAATTAAGATATTATTTTCACAATAAAATGAGTGATTTTATAAATATAATGGTTTCCAATAACATATTATAGATCTCCCTTGAAAAATGTAAGAATTTTAGAAACTCCCTTGTAACGAGCTTGTAATTCAAGAATAATTTTGAATGTTCCTTTTAAAACGTGCAAATCATCATAAAATAAAAAATGATCATGATTTGTAAACATATGTATAACAATAAAAATGAATTTACAAGGAGTACATAATAATACATAAGAATTTCATTGAGGTAATTATACAACAAAATTAACCCGAATCAAAATGGATGTTCGGATGGAAAAACCCTTACCTCTTTGTAATCAATCGATTCGTATGCCCCAAAATTAAAAATATTAAAAATATAAATTAAATAACATGAAAATAAGTATATTAATGATATTTTACCTCAATGGAAAGTATACATACACCATACACAACTATTAGCACTGAATACGGAAAATCTCAAAAAAAATGGAAGTCAGATGAAGAAACCCTTACCTTAAGTTCGAATGTGTTCCGCTCTTGAACTTATGGTCCTGTAATATAAAATTAGAATTATTAATAAAATATTTAGGAAAAAATTAGACATTATTCTAGTTTATCACAATTATTTTTAGTTAATTTATTCTTTTATTGATAAGTTATTATATTGAATTCTACCGTTCCGGTGTGTTCGTTTTCTTGATGTTCATAAACGGTTTGCTTGTTTTTAAGTAATTATGTTCATGTGGAATGGATGTAAATATCAATAAATGAAATTAAATATTATTTATGAATATGAAGAATTGTTAATGGTAATTTATATAATTTGGTTATAGGGAAAGAAAATTAATCATTTGATGAAATATTTATGACATTCACAGAGATTATTTAGCAGTGTTTTGATTATTAGGAACTAGTTTGGTCATAAGATTAAATAATAGGTACGTATACAAGTTCTGGAATATTAATTTGGTAATAATACATATATGAATGTCTTGTTAAACCATAAAAATGGTTTCATGACCAACATTTTGGAATAAATTGAATAATGAAACTTCATCATCCACAAAGGTTAGAAATTATAACCTCATGGACATTGATTTCATTTATAAAATAAAAGAGAGAGAGAGTGTAAAGATATTGATGATGGTTATTACATTAATATTATATCATTACAGTATATAGATGATACTGGATCTATAATGGTCATTTGGATAGTGGAGTTTAGTAGAGTATAAAAAAGAAGATAAATTGAAATGAAACTAAATGAAAAAGAATTGTGCTTTACCTCTTGAAATAACCTCCTTGAGAATGTCCTTAAGGGAAGGGATTTTGGTCTTTTGGAAAGACCAAGAGATTATAGGACGTGGGGAGTTACTACATAAGGTTAATTTGGAAGATAGTTGAGGAGCTTTGAGGCTTAGAAGAGTGAAGAGAAGAGGGAGTGAGGGGGGGGGGGGGGTTATAGTGGAGGAGATGAGGGTTTTCATAATTTTTTAATCATTAGTTTATTAATTTCCCTCAAAACCATAAAAATGATGAATACATGACCAATAATAGTAATAAATTCATGTGAGTTAGAACCAAGTGGGCTTACATTATCCATGACACAGAAATTCAGGTTTTATCATTTATTGTGAATTATCATATTTTACTATTAATAAAAAATTCAAGTTTTTTTTGAAAAATCCCAGAAATTCACCCAAACCATATTTTGATGTGTAGAATCCAAAATTTAATTCCATTTTTAATTATTTTTCCAAAATATCATTAATTTAATATTTAATTAAAATCATAAATTAGTAAAAAAACTATTTTAAAACATTTATTTATTTATTCCAAAAATAGGAATGTTGTAATTCCACTTGAATATTATTTATATAAAATGGTAGGAAAGTTTAATATTAATTAAGGTATATCAATATTCATAAGGGTATTTTACTATTCATAAGGGTAGGTTACTATTCACCAAAAATTAAGTTTTTCTTATCAAACACCAAATAACTTACTAATGGAAACTATGTATGTCAGATTTTCGAAATTCACATCATAGAAGAGACAAACATATGTTTACATAGCTATGTTATAACAAAGTGGTTTTTGTAGAGGCTCAGTGATCCATGAATTCCATAATAAATCTATTGTTAAATTCTTTGGGTGTTACATTATCCCCTCCTTACAAAAATTTCATCCTCAAAATTTGAAATTGAACTTCGAAAGATAACGGTTGATACTTGATAAATATTTTATGGAAACCCACATCAGAAATAGGGTTAATAAAATCTCCTCCTAAAAAAGGATTAAGGTAGATGAGGTGGTTACCCCAAAAATTATTCTTTCAATTAAGGTGACATTAGTTGGAAGTAAAAACCTGGACATGGAAGAAAAATATAACTATTAAGTTATGATAGAACATGATAAAGTACATGTTCAGATGAATGTTGATTAATTCAAAACTATAAACTGAAATAAATCATCGATATTATCAATGATAATGATAATAGGAAAACATTTTATTTAAGACAATTTTCCTTGAGTCTAGGAATTATTCCACTCTATAAGAGTATAAATATACATTTCTACTTACAAACTCATCATTTTATTTCACTTGAACTATCTATACCTCATCACATAGCATGGGTTACGCTATTTGGTGAAGCAATATATTTACCTCTAAAATCTCATACAATGATCAACTTCAACCATTTCATAAATGGTTATAATTCCAAAATATAATTATTCAACAATTTATAATGAAGTCCTCTAAATTTAAAGAATTAACTTATCATTAACCCTTAATCCACATGAAGTATCTCTAAATTTTTCATTCCAAAAATTTGAATAACTTCATCATGTATCCTCTTGAAATATGGTAATAACATGAATTACCGTAAAAACCATATTGGAAACATGCATTATTTTGTACTATTTAAGTAATATACATGTTATTGGATATATTCCTTAAATCCAAAATTATTGTAAACTCCATTGATGATAGCATAGGCCACTTCTCGACAAGTCAATAATTAGTTCCAGGGTCGTTAGTACTTATATGAATCAATCATTTCTTCATCAGTATCTCAACATAAGATATATATTACGGGTTGTCATTCCCTCAATCATTTTTTTTCTAAAAATTTTATATTTCTAATGAATCATTTTTTATACCATTCAGCGTACAACCTCAAATAATTAATTAAATAGTACTTTAGTATAATCCTTATATATCTCATAATTTTTACAACCAGTATATTATTGAAAAAATATTCAAAAGACAGGATTCTTGACTGCGAATATTAATCATTATACTTCATCTATGGTATCATCATAAGTTGATCATTATCCAACATCATAATTTGGGGTATATTAATTTGACACTTAAGACATTGATTCACATAGTGTCCCATCTCCTTACAGTTGAAGAATTGAATATTGGGAAATTATTTCCTTGACTTTCAATTATGAGCATGGTTCCCTTTTTCTCCACAATTGAAGCAAACTCCTTTTCCTCTCAACCATTTACCAAGGTGTTTCCTTCCATAATTATCACATGTTTGAAAATATATCTTTATCTTCTTACCTTTATCCATGCTTTTCTATGTCATCCTCTTCTGCTTTTCCTTCCCTTAAAATCCATAGGACTCAGAGAAGTCTTTACATACCTTTTCAACACCTGATACTATTTCCTCATATGATGAGGATACTTGGGAGACAATCTTTCTTTGAAATGATGACTTAAGACCATCGAAGATATGATCCTTCTTACTCTTCACATCTCACGCATTACTGTATTTCTAATTTCTTCTACTAGGTTCAATTTCTAATCAATTCCATATTATATATTAGCTAGTAACATTATGAACTATTTTTTACTCTAAACATGGTATAACACATAGCATAAATTTATGCATTTTAAATCCTTGAAAAATATACTTTGGTTACTTTAGGGGCATAAATAATTCATAATGGTGGGTAAATAAAATGTGAACTATCATAACCATATCCCCCATAAGTGTCAATAAAAATAGTGAAGCAAGCCCCATTGTTGTGTAACCGGATACCTTGTGTCAAGCCCGAAACTCTTTGTTTGAGTTTTCACTCCTCGGTACATCTGTGCCAGATCCACCACTACCTGTTTGTATCCAGACATGGATGCATTTTCTAGAAAGATCCACATAATCTATTCCTTACTAAAATACCAGGATGTTCTTGTATGCTTATCCTTAAAGACTATATTACGGTTTTCTCCCTACTCTACATTTTATAATTCTAGTTTCCATGTTTTCTACTAAAATTCCTTTGATACCAAATGTTAGGACCCGACCCCAGTTGCTCGAAGCTGGTTCCATATTTTAATACATTGGCATGTAAACAAGAAATATGCCTCCCAAGGGATCAAGTAGTTTCAGAGTATTGGAAGAAATATACATATAAAATCTCATCATTATAACTTCAAAACAAAAACAACATAGAACCTCCTTTGACAAAATCCATAACTCCTAGGTTTTTTTAGCATGCCATTCATCATAAAATACTTCATTCCATGAGAAAATGAAAAATAAGAAAGGGTTGATCTAAAACATTTAGTAAGTGTAATCAATACAACAGAAGATATCATAACATAAACTTTAGGTATGGTGAATAATTGAAAACACATTTCATTACAAATAATAAACTTGAACACATTATGAAAAGAATATGAGCTAAGTAAATAATTCCATAATAAAACATAATAATGGGTATTATACTAGTTGAATAACCACATGAACCATAAATACTATTTTCTTAATGATGTAATTCATAATGAGGGACATCATCACCCTACCGTCAATGCCTTGTGCCAGGACCACAATTAAACATTTTGTGAAGGCCTTGTGGCAAGACCCTAGTTTGTCTCATTAGACCTACCGATGCATCAAGGGGCTATAGAATGATCAAATATCAGATAATAAGTCCAATTTATTCCTCATAGGAGTGGGTATAAACATAATCAACGTATACATTTATATTAAAACTAACGTACAGAATGTATTTAACATTCCCCAATCATTAAACACACACACTAACCATTCACAGTAAATTGGTGAATGGTTTCATGATGGAACATCCATAATAAAACTAATAATAAACCATAAGATTAAATATTATAGATGATATAATAAAAAAATAGCCCCAAAAATACATAAGAATCAACAAGAGTGTTGAAACAGACGAAAATACTCTTATAAAATCATTGAGTAATTTTTGAGATAAATGCTCTTTTATTTTGAAAAGAAGAGTTCATTTGGAAAAGTATTTGTATAAAACCATAAGTGAAGTAAGATATTATTTTCGCAATAAAATTAGTGATTTTATAAAGATAATGGTTTCTAAAAATAGATTATAAAGTTCCCTTGAAAATAGGTAAGAACTTGCGAAACATCCGTGTAACGGGCTTGTATTTTGAAAATACTTTTTAAAGTTCCTTTTAAAAAGTGTAACTCCTCATAAAATACGGAAGGATTCTAGTTGGTAAACATATGTATAAAACTCACACTGAATTTACAAGGAGTAAATAATAACACATAAGAATTTCATTGAGGTAATTAGACAATAAAAGTAACCCGAATGAAAATGGATGTTCGGGTGGAAAACCCCTTACCACTTTGTAATCAATCGATTCGTATGACAAAAAATTAAAAATATTCAAATAATAAATTTAATACCATGAAAATAATGATATTAATGATATTTTAACTTAATGAGATGTATACATACACAATAAAAAATTATTATTAGTGAGTATGGAAAATCTCCCAAAAATGGAAGTGAGATGAAAAAGCCCTTACCTAAAGTTGAAATGTGTTCTACTCTTGAACTTAAGGTCACGAGATATGAAATTAAAATTATTAATAACATATTTCAGAACCTATTAGACATGAATTTAGTTTATCACAATTCTATTTAGTTCATTTATGACTTTATTGATAAGTTATTATATTGAATTCTGTCGTTCTAGAGTGTTTGTTTTCTTGATGTTCATAAACGGTTCACTTGTTTTTAAGTAACGGAGTTCATGTGGAATGAATGTAAATATAGTGAGTTGAAATGACACATTATTTTTGAACATAAAGAAGTGTTAATGATAATTTATATCATTTTGTTACATGGAAATTGGATGAATTATTAGATGAAATATTTATGACATTCACATAGATTATTTTAGAAGTGTTTTGATTATTAGGAACTAGTTTGGTTATACAATTTAATAAATTGTACGTATACTGGTTAATGAATATTAATTAGGTTATAATACATATATTAATGTCTAGTTAGACCAAAAAATGGTTTCATGACTATTAATAAAGGATAAATTGAAGAATGAAACTTCATCATCCACAAAGGTTATGAATTGGAACCTCATAGACGTTGATTTCATTTATAAAAAAAGAGAGTGAAAGAGAGATTAAGGATATTGACGATGGTTCTTCCATTCACATGATATAATTCCAATATATATATGAAAATGGATCTATCATGGTCATTTGTATAGAAGAGGTGTGGAGACGATAACAAAAGAAGATAAATTGAAATGAAACTAAGTGAAAAAGAAATGTGTTTTACATCTTGAAATAACCTACATGAGAACCTCCTTATGGAAGAGATTTTGGTCTTTTGGAAAGGGAAAAAGCTTCCTGGATGTGGGGATTTACTATGGAAAATTAATTGGGCATAACTTTGAGGATATTAAAGGATTAGAGGAGTGAATAGAAGAGGGAGTGAGGGGGGGGGGGGGGGGGGGTTATAGAGGAGGAGAGGAGGGTATTCATAATTTTTAATCATTATTTTATTAATTTCCCACAAGGCCATAAATAGTGACAATTACATGACCAGTAATAGTAATAAATTCATGTGAGTTATAACCAAGTTGTCTTAAGTCATCCATGACTCAAGAATGATGCATAAATTCGGGTTTTAGAATTTATTGTGAATTATCATATTTTACTATTCATCAAAAATTCAATTTTTATTGAAAAATCCCAAAAATTCACCCGCACCATTTTTCGACGTGTAGAATCAAAAAATGATGTCTTTTTTTAAAAATTATTTTCTAAATATGATTAATTTATTATTTAACTAAAATCATAATTTATTCAAAAAAATTGTTTTAAAACATTTATTTACTTATTTCAAAATATAGGTATATCGTACTTCTACTTGAATATTATTTATATACTATCACAGGTAACGTCACTATTCATTAGGGTATATCACTATTCATAATGGAATTTTACTATTCATAAGGGTAGGTTACTATTCACTAAAAATTTTGTTTTCCTTATCGGACTCTAAATAACTTACTGATTACAACCGTGTATGTCATATTTTTGAAATTCACATCACAGAAGTGACTAACTTATGTTTACATGGCTAGGTTATAAAAAAGCGGTGTTTGTAGACCCTCAATGATCCATGCATTCAATAATAAATCTAGTTATAAATTCTCGGAGTGTTATAATGGTCCTCATATATTTCAAAATTTTTTGCATCCAAATATTCTGCCCTGTCAATCATGATGATATGGAAACCAAATCTCCATTTAAATCATATAATATAATATATTTTATATTTATGAAAGATAAAACAACCCTTATAACCTTGAAATATACCAACTAAATGTTTTATTTTTACACCCATGAATATCAATGACGATTCATTGAATGCTTTTACTAAATCCTTAGTTCAAGTTCCTATTAAAATAAATCCAATAAATATATTTGGAAAGATCCATGATTTCAAATACACTACTGTTTCAAATATTTTAATATATACATTTCACTATTAAAAAACACCAGAATAAACCTTTGTAAGACCCATGTAAGATATGAAAACCACGTAGATGGGGAGTGCTTGAATCTGTTGTTAACAAAATAGAAACACTCAAGTGATTATACCTATCACCAATTATTAAATAGGATCTGTCAATGAAAAAGTCACGATGATAGATAAATTTAGTATATAATCCACATGATATAAGAGTTTTACAAGGTTTACACACTTTGTTTATCGAGTGTATAATTATCAATGTGTAATGATTATGATCAAACTATCCATATTTTTTTTCAAAAATAAGATGGGATATAATCATGAACATGGTATTAAAAACCATTAATATAATGATCACAAGCATTAAAAGGCCGATCAATCTTTCACTTCCCACCTAAAGTGCCTCCAGATGTTAGATTAAGTGTTCACCTTTGTTTTTATCCTCAATCTCAGCCAAATCTTCTCTAGAATGCATGTTAATCTATCTCAATGTTTTAACCATATATTATCTAATCATAAAATATCTAATTAAATACCTCAAAGAAATCTTGTTGTGATATTTTATGTTACAACGTGTAATTAAAATCTTAAACCTTTGGATTAAATCTATATTTCAACTTTCTAAAAAATATAATGTTTCCATAATGTTTCCACTATCCATGTAGATAGTATTATGTAAATAGGTATATTTCCATATGACCATTAATCAAGTGGATTCTGAATTTTCCCTAACCAAAATACATACAGTATGAACTATCCTATCATGGAACACTCTGGATTTCGATGTAACACTCTTAATCCGGATATACAACACTGTATACAAAAATAAAGACTCACTATAATGTTTTAATATGTATGTAGGATAGACCTCATGATTCCCATAACAACATCCCAGTGAATCATTTATAAATTGGTCACGATTCATGCATATATATAAATATTACAACTTCTTTAATCTATTTCAATGTAATGATAAGCTTATCAAGACATGGTTTCTCCCTCCTTAGGAAATATTTTTTTTCGATTTATACAAAATCAACTCTAATATTATTTCAACTCATCCATGACAATGTTTAAAAAAAATTAAACACGAAGGCAACGTCAAATATTTTGAATGAATTATCTCAAGAAATAAGTTGATATGATCCTAATGCGGAAGTTATCTAAACACCATTGTATAGGATAATATTATATTTTATAGAGTTCCACAAATCAAAATGTTAATAACAATACTACATTAACCATTTCTTAATTAAGATCAACTAAATCTATTGAATACTTATCAATATTCCCAATATTCAAGGGATCATCAATCCCTCGTTGTATTAGTGGTAAAATTGAAAAAATGACATGTGATCTTATCTATGATTCAGCTACCAATTCTTTTTATCTCCACATAAAGGTAAAAATATTATTATCTTCTACCTTGTCATTATCAACTAAAAAAATAAAGTCTCCCCCTTCTCATGAATAACTCCCATACTATTCTCCCCATTTCTCAAAAAATGTAAAAGAATAAATGAGTAAAAATAAATTAATGAACTTAAAGGTTATTTAGGAGAGAATTAACTATAAAAAACAATTCAGTGATAGAAGGGATAATTTATTAGAATATTTATCAAGATATACAAAAATTTCTCCTTCATTGAAACATATAATAAGGAAATATCTCAATAATCCAACTTTTCCTTGATAAAGTGGTACTTTATATCAAATATGATTTGAACAAAAATGTTGTATATGATTATTTAGTAATTTGATTGAAATTTTATTATCAAACCCAATAATTAATGAGTATGAAACATTAAACCTAATTTATAAAAGTTATCATTTATTTAACATTATTTGTGTTTTGGATTAACATTATACTCAACATGACTGAATTTTTCTTCTTGGAGTTCTAATAAATTCATCTTCCTCCATTACAAATTACACCTATGAAATTTGAATTTTAGTCACAAACATTACCCACCCAATCCACATTATAATAACCATGAATCTCAAATTATATTTCTTTTTCATACCTTAATCCATAATCAAGGCACCATTTTATATAGAATAGGATCCATTCCATTATTTTAATATGTGTCTCTTTATAATTTTTTTGGAATCATATACATCGAGTAATGAAAAACATGATTTCCAATCCTGAAATTTTCAGGTCATGTAGGATTATTATATGCCTTCAGAAATATTTTTGATCCACACTCCTTCCATTTTAGTTCAAGGAAAACATTTTACCATGTTATATAGGAGTTGATACCTTTCTCTATTGTTATATTTGAAACTTATTTGACCCTCACAATCATACTTATTATATGATAGGAAGATATAAACTTCTATGTTAATGAATTATGAACCCAAAAATAATTTATCTTACTAACTAATAACATCTTGAAGTGTTTTGTATTTCAAGGGAAAAAATCCTCAAAATTTATCTCTTTATTTTCAGAAAAAATAACGTCATCATCATACAGAATAAAAAAAGTGAGATTTTTCCATATACATTGAAAAAATATATTACTATCCACTTTTACGTTCATAAAATTCAGGAAATTTAAACTATTTTATAGATTTAAATACAATAATTTGGGATCCCTTAATTCCAATATAGTTATTTAAATAGATTTAAAACTTGATAAAAATCACTTTCAAGTATAAACCTTTCGGTTTGTTTAATAAAAATGTCTTCCTCAAGTTCACCATTCATGAATGGTAACTATATATTCATTTGTAAAACATTGTAATTACATTGAGAATATATCAAAAAAGAATCATTTTAGGAATTATGATTAGATTCAAATTCTCATACAAGTTTATAACCTCAATTTGATATCATCTTTTACATACATGACAATCATTTTTCAGTGTTGCTCCGTATTTCTCATTAAGTTTAACTCTAAAAATACACTTCATCCCTGTCACATTATTGTTTTTTTGGGTTGTGAAACTAACTCTAAAGTTTTATTATTAATTATTTAGCTTAAATTATCAATAATAGTCAGAATAAAATACTCATGTTTCAATGCTTCCTCATAATTTTTTTTGTTAAAATATAGAATCAAAGCTTGTGTGATTATAATTTTTTAAAATTATCTAGGTTTCAACACCCTTAATACTGTCTCCATGGATATTTTATATATTATAATTGATAAATCATACCCTCATTGCATATAACATTTCTTTTAATAAGAAATTTTATGATCACTTTTGGTATTTTAAAAATATTCTCTTGTAATTGAATCAATCCCGTGTTGTCCAACTATTTATCCTCAATATTATTTAATCATAAAATCAATAAGAAATAATTTTTAATATTTATTTTCATTTTAAAATATAATCACATCAAATTTGTTAATGAAAATTTTCATATTGTTATTATCAAACCATAAACTCCTTCCAATATATTTATATATATGAAAAAATCCCCCATTTTCTCTTCCATCATACATTTCCAAATATATTCCTTTAATTTTGATATAACATGGGATAATGAATACCATTATGCTCTAAAAAATTGGTCATATTTACAAACCATGTCTCAAAATGAATATTTATCGAATTTGGCTAGAGTAAACACTGATTAAGGATATAGATTACTTCAATTGTATCTTATATCCTAGTGACATAATTTGATATCATGGTCTTTCCCTTGTCCAGAAAATTCTTGTTCTTCCATTATGATACTCCATTATTTAGGGTGTTAATCAGGTATTATATTCATTTCTTATTCAATTCTTCTCAATATTTTTCTCAAATTCTTGATTATTTTTTTCATATCCATTTTTATATAGAAACATTTTGATAACACATCTAATTTTATTTTTAGTACACTTACAAAAGTGCTAAAACATCTAAAGAGATTATGATTTACTTAACATAATGTATAAAAAATTCTTTCAAGTAAAATTATCAGTGAAATTAATGAAATAATTACCTCCATTAGTTGATTTCAAGACCATCAGACCAAACACATATAAATGAATCAACTAAATAGGTTTCTTGGTTTTTATTTCATCCTTATTATAATTTTTCTCAATATCTTTTTATTGTGAGAAACAACACATGTATCACTTCAATCATGAATAAACTTTGGTAGGATTATCATGGATTTATATTTGACAAGGATAGATATTTTCTCTTTACCTAAATAACTAAATCTTCTATTTGAAAGCTCATTATATTATTTTACTCTAGTGAAATAAGTAGTTGGATAATCAGAAATCAATAATAAATTACCACTGGTCCACTATTTATTCATGGTTATTGTGACATAATTTATAACTCTTATGGAACATTAATTCTATTTAAATAAAATCTTATACCAATTTTCACAGTGATAAAATATACTCAAGATATTGTTTCTCAATATTGACAAAGAGAACATCATTAGATTCAAACATATTTTCACCAATTTTTATATGTCCAAGTCTTTTAACATTAAATGATCCATAATTTTCAAATATGATATATCCTCTACTATACATTTATATATCTTTAAAGAGTCATTTTTTGGAGTTCATGTGAGATTTCAAATCACTATCTAAGATCCAAGGATTCTTTCTTTTTACTACTTTATAAGCCTGCTCAACAACCATTGTCTACTCTTGATTACTACTCCTCTTGATATTTTTAGATTTAGATTTTTATTTAGATGATCTCATACTATTATTAGATACTTATTGACAGTGTGTCTAGATTAATCACACCTCTTAAATGTTCCGTCAAGTTAATAAAATGTGTGTCATAATTAAAACATTTTTTAGATATTTTATTGACCATCCACTCTTGAATTAAAATTTAATATTCCTCAATTCATGGCCTGTATTTGACTGAGGTAGTGACATATTGTATAAATATATATAATATTGATATCTATATAATAGGAAAAATAAATATATTCTTTCAAAATAGAGCACCCATAGTTGGATATTTAGTTAATCAAAATATGCTAATTTATTTTACTTTCTATTTGGATATCATCGTTTCTTTAACTCAATCATGCTTAGGAGAATCCTCATTCACCTTATCATTGAAATTAGAATTACCCTCAATATTCATTTTATTACACACATAATTATTCTTTATGAATTTAAATTCCATGATAAGATGTAAAAATGGATAATTCATCATTTTTTAGTGAATTAATAACCATATTTCAATTAATGTTTCCACAATCAAAATTTTTATTACAAGATCTACTATAAAATAAAATAGTTCCTATCACAATATGAAAATATTCAAGTTTCATGGTAGTATAAACACCTTTATTCACCAATTTAGATCACCCATCAACCAATTTGATGGATTTTCAAAACTATTGATACTAGAAATCATTCAAGATATTTTAAACCCCAACCAACTTTTCCTCAATAATATCCACCTATTAATTGTTATAAAGTAGGTTTTTAGTGGTAATATCTAGCATCTTGTATCTTGCTTAATGCATGGGATTGACATAGGCCATATTTCTAGAACCTCAATATACATCTTAGTAATCTCTGTACCATTTGATTCATAAGATGTTTAATTTAAGGAATCATTCTCATTATTCTTGAATTTATTATCTTTATAAAAATTATTTATTTATTTTAGGCTCACCAAGAGCTCCATTATCAATTGATATTATTTGGTGTCTCTTATCATTTTCATTCATCTTCACTATATCCTTCTTCTTCAATTTCTCATTATTCTTCAAAGGACACTTTAGACTATTTTCATTAAGCCATTAAATATTTAAGTGATTTATCCTCAATATATTATTTCTCCCTTTATCATTCCTCATCTAAGTATGTTTCATCATTCATTGAGAGAAAAATAATATTCTTTTGTTTATTTCCCCTTCTAATTCCTCTACAAAATATTCCTCTATGCGGACTACTTAGGACCTTGTTTCTCATTGATGATATTTTATATTGATCATACTTATCATCAATTCCATTCCTCTAAAGAAAACTACCCGAATAATATCCAATATTTCTATAATTGAAACTATTAAATGAAATTTTCCCCCTGTGATTACCTTTTCATTGTAGTATGATTTTATAAAATAATGATATTATTTCATCAAAATTTATAGGATAATCTACAACTTTAGATTCCTCATCATGGGTCTTTTTGTATCAATGTTCCCCAAGCCTCTTAAGGCTTCAAATGTATTATCTTTTTGAAATTTTACATTCTTCCGTAATGATGTCTCCATATTTATCTTGTAGGTTATATTAATATTATTGAGATTATAAAAGGTCTAAATTCCCAAGTTGTGATCCTCTAATGTTATGATTTTTTTATTGACACTACATGAAAAATTTGAAGTTCATAGTGGTTTTCAAAATTGCTAATAAATATTTCAGCACCATTATTCTAGTGGTGATTTTTTTTAAAAACCAACCCAAATAATATTTTTAAATATATTTATTTATTTTTATCTATGTTTTTATAAAATAATATTTAAAAATAAATAAAAAATGAAAAAATATTTTTAAAAAAATATTTTTACAACAAGTGACCATAACTTTTGATCAAGGTGTCCATTTTAGCTTCAAAACTAGTCAAATAGAATTATATGAAATGAGATGCAATGAAATTAAATAATAATTTGATAGATATTAAAGGAATAATATTTATTCATATTTTAAAATAGGTTGAAAAGAAAACTTCAACTTCAGATGAACATAACTTATGATGTGGGTGCTAGCTTATGCCCTACTATATATCAAATCGAAGCCTATGATGAGATCTAAATCATGTGTATTGGGGAACCATTATCAATATTTTTTGAGGAAAAAAATTATTTTATTTCCTACAAAACTGATTCTTTTGTTCGTATACTGTGATTTTTGAACGTTCGATGTGATTTCATCTTCATTTAAGAGCATCTTTATATGCTTGTTGGGTCGTTAATATTAATTTAAAAATTATATATAACTACATATATGCATATATACTTATATGTATTTAACCATATTATTCTTTATTTATATATATATTATATCTATTTATATCTATTTATATAGATGATGTTTGTAGATATATATATATATATATATATATATATATATATCTCTTTGTGTGTTTATTATGATGGATGTTGTTTGTGATTGTGTGTACGTCTTCACACTTGTATTTATATTCATATTTGAAAATTCAATTGTATATTCATATTTTTATAAGATATATAAAGTAGTATTTGGATAAATTTATATATTTTTTGAATAAACTGATCACCTGCCAGAAAACAGGTCCCCTGTATTAAAAAAATAAACAAGAATCACACAAGTCTAAAAGAAATAAAGTTACATTTGTCCCTAACAAAAATAAGAAATAAAATCCAATGGAAGATGATCAGAACAAATAAGACTGTTCCCATCAACACCTTTGTTGGAAATACTGTCAGCCAAAGCATTTCCCTCCCTAAAAACATGAGTAACAATATATTTATTATTAACTTATTATTAACTTATTTTTAACGAACTAATTCATCAACTATCATTTTTTATTTATTATTACATATTATTTATTATTGAATATTATATATTATTATATGTTATTTATTATTAAATATTAAATATTTAGTATTTAATATGTATTTGTTTTTATTAATTGTTTATTATTTATTTATTTAATAATTATTTATTATTTATTTCTTTATAATTTAATATTTAATATTTGTTTATTAATTCATTTTTGTTATCATTATAAATCATTATTTGATTTTTATTATTTATTTATTAATAATTATTAATTATAGATTTTAAATATTAAATTTTAAAATTTTAATTATTAATGATTTTTTCAATTTATTATTTATTATTTATTATTTATTTATTTCATATTTATTTTTTGGTATTATTTATTATTTATTATTTATTATTATTCTTTTGTTATTATTATTATTTATGTATAGAAACTTATATGTATTTATGTATATATATATATATATAAGTATAATAGATTATATTTATTCACCATATGGAGAGCTTGATAAAGTGATAATATATTTATAGAATAACCGAGAGGCAAGGAGCTGAAATCTCACCCAACACATATATATACTGAACTTATGCATAGCATGATGTGCATGTGGTGAGACAAACAAAATGTAAGAAGGGACATTGGGCTATCCAATGGGGGGTCTACGGACTATGTAATGGGTTTCATGCCCACTATGCCTTTTAGAATATATATATAATGTTATAAATCAGTTTGTTGGGTTGGTTATCCCTTGGGGGGGCTACGACCTACCTTTTAGGCTAGTGCGTGTGCAGTGTGTGTGAGTTTGAATGTAATTATACCCCAAAAAACCAATTATAATATAATACTAAGTAAATAAATAATATTAATAAATAAGATAAAAACTAAAACAAACAAAATAATAATAATAATATAAAATAATAAAAAAATATATATAGAAATGAAAAATTTATTTGTAAAATTAAAAACCGCCACCAAAAAGTTAACAGTGACTTTGTAAACCACTCTGTAATAATTTCATGACACTTTTTGAAATACGTTGTGAAAACTTTCCAGACACAACTTTTCACAATGGTTTAAGCCACTGTTAAACCAAAAAAACCACCAATAAATCCTATTTTTTCAATAGTTGAAACATGTCTCATAGGATTCTCATCAACTTTGTCATCATGATAGAACCCTCAAGATATTTTATGTATCTTTTTATTGAACTCAAAATTTAGTTCACCAGTACAAGCACTCATCCACTGATTCATCTTCCATCATTTATATATCAATAAATTGAGGATGAAATTGAAGTTTTATATGATCAAATAACTGGGGGGGGAGGTTGAATCAGTTGTATATTTTTTATAAGTTTAAAAACTTTTAGAAAATATCCCTTGATATTTTCTAAATGTCATTACCTTATCATCTTTTTGTAAATAATATTTTAGTAAATGTATACAAGCAAGTAAAGTACACATGATTTATAAGGATCTACCACCGTGTGAGAACCTAAATCCTTTTCATAGCTTCTCCAATGGGTCTATGGAAACACACTATTATAAAAAGTGAATAAAAATTGAGCCAAATATCACTAGACACATATTATCTCTTGATAGGAATGATTATACTTGAATCCCTTCAGTTTAAAAAGTTTAATTACAAAAAATTGATCCAAAACAAAAGAATATATACTTTTTTCAAAATGATCTACAAATGCTATGTCAAGAACCTCAGTCTGATGTAGCTAGCACTAATTCTCTCAGTCCGATGGGGCTGGGCCCAATGTAATCAATATAATGAATTCAGTCCAATACACTTGGTACACTAAACGTAACAACCTATGTTTTATTATCCAAGGTAGGATTCCATTGGAATTGTAATTTCAGCATTTAGTAGATGGGTTATTCGTTGAACTGAGTTTCAAAATGAAATTCTCAGAGTTAGAACACATAAAAGTGTTTTTTAGACTTGGGTAATGTCCCGAGGTGTCACTCGAGTGGCTTGTTAATGTTTTGGAGCACCGGGCTCCAAAAAACACATGTTTGGGTGGCCTAAATAGGGTGCACAGTTTGTCTGAAATCGTGAGGCCCCCAGAAGTAAACCCTATAACTGTAGAAGGGGAGAATAAGTACCTTGCATGGGCTGCACACAATTGACCCAAACTTTGTGCCTATCCCCCATGGTTAGTTCCACTTAGGTAGTACCCTCACACTATTGATCACATGGTTAGCACATAGTTATGAAAAACTATGCAATATAACTATGCGAGGTGGGTTTCCTATGAAGTGGGAGAACCATAGTTCGCACCAAATTTTTCCAAACCAAGCATCCAAACCATGCAACCCTTGTTTTGAGGGTGAAATGATATAAATTCTCTTAATGAGATTAAATTTTCATTTTCCTCTAATTTCTTCTTCCTCTAGCTATGCGATCCTCCTCGCATGCATTGTGGTTTCATACTCCCCCCTTCATTATGATTTGATGGATCTCCCTCATCTGATGTTGGATTTGAGAACCGTTAGTTCCTATGGATTCCTCTCGGTATGCTCCACATACCTTTTGAATATTTATTTTTTTAGTTTCATATTCACCAAGTTATCTGGTGCAAGCACATTTTCCCTATTTTCATGGTGAATGTAGTTTTCTTCAATTTATTCCAAACCAAAAAAAAACCTTAATATTTGATTAGAAAAGAATCCCAAGCATAATGTAGGTAGTATATGGATTTTATCCAAGTTTACATCAGTTTATAAATCACGTTGTTGTGCCACCCGCTGATCTTTGTAACGCATTTCCTTAAAAATGTTTTCGTCATTTTAAATTGTTATATACAACATATATTGACCCGTTGATAATTTTATGTATATAAAGGATGTCAACATCAAATAGAGATACCCATTGTGTGTTCCATATTGAATTTACCATTAGTAAATAATTCATTAAATTCTAATAATTCCTTATAAGTTTTCATATTAGATTAATAATGAAATTTCCACTTGTAAACTCTTGTTTAATTAATAATACCGCCCTCTAAGTTCAATGTGAAACCTTGTATTTATTTTCTAAATGTGGAATATTCATGTCACGACCCGCCCTCGGGGCCCGTGCCATGACTACCCCAAGCCCGCCTTCCATAGTCCAGGGGCTGGCGACTAGCACCAAGGTGTAAATCCCAACAAAAAGGGAAGGCATTGCCTTTGAAAAGTAAACAAGCACCATAGAGTAAGCAAGCGGAAAAGTAAACACTAAGTAAAAACTGTACAAGCTGTGCTGAAAGTAAAGGGGCCGGAAATACAAGCCCAACAGTAAAGTACAACTGAATGGAAAACAGCAACTGAATGGGAAAACTGTAGCGTCGAGCCGTCCTCTGGAAATCCCACCTGAAGGGTGGGTACAGATAGCCTCCACTTCTCCTCGGGTCCACCTGACCGCTCCGAGTACGTCCCGCCCAGTGGTCCACCTCCAGGTACCGTCCTGCTCTGCACGCCTCCACCATGATCAGCGTTGTCCATCGTCTGCAACCAACACAACGTAGTGCGGGAAAAGCCCGTGCAGGGGTGAGTATAAGCTACTCAGTAGGGACCCGCGACCCGCGAAGGTCTCCCGAAATCCACAAAGGATAATACACAAAGGAAGGATACAATCACGAAGTAACATCTGACACGGCTTAGGTACATGCCCATACATATACCTAAGTCATCAATTCCCGTTCGGATCCAACGTCCGAGCCCAAGCACAACCCAGTCCACACAGGAAAGCAAAACGTACACCCACACAGGATAGCTCAACACAATCCACAAAGGAGAGTAAACAGTAAGTCCACACAGGATAGCTCAACACAATCCACAAAGGAGAGTAAACAGTAAATCCACACAAGATAACTCAACACAATCCACAAAGGAGACTAACACAAGATTCAGCTCACACAGGTATACTTCTTCGGATGATGATAATGATGATCACTGATCCATCTAAGTCGTCGGACCCATGAAGGATCGATAGGTAACTAACCCCCGCAATGACCCACACAGGATCGGGCCCACACAGGACCTGTAGGCGCTGGCTCACATAGAACCGCTGAGTGCGGACCCACACAGGATCGGACCCACACAGGATCGGGCCCACACAGGACCTGTAGCACTGATCCACGGAGGATCACTGAGTGCAGTAGTCGTCGCATTCCACTGAGGATCTCTGCACAGTCGTCGCCGCAGTCCACTGAGGATCTCTGCACAGTCGTCGTCGGAGTCCACGGAGGATCTCTGCACAGTCGTCGCTGTCGAAGTAGCAGTCACAGCCAGCCTAGGGTTCCCGCACACAGCAAGATCGTTCGGGAGGGTCCGCTCCACGAGCCGAGAGGCTGATACATCAACTGACACAAAGTCCAAAGTTTATGTATCCAAAAGTTCCGTATCGTCAACAGGAACACAACGTCGCAGACGGCGCGTCAATCGGACGCCCGGTCTGAGAGTTATTGGCATTTTCGTCCCTGGGGCCCGGTTGGTTTTTAAGGCAAAACCAACCCGACCGCACTCCACCTGTATCCAAACCTCGGGCGGAGTATGCCAAAAGATCCATCTCACTTAGAGGAAAACAACAAAGCTGACGGCACGTCAATCGGACGTCCGTAGCTCAAGATATGAGCGTTTCCGCTCCGAGGGCCCGGTTGGTTTCGTGTACGAACCAACCCGGCCGAACTCAAAGTACTCCGAAACATTAAGTGCAATATACCAAAACTACCGTCTCGATCCAAGGATCGCGTTTCCGCTGATGGAGAGTCGTTTGGAGGCCCGTAGCTCAAGTTACGGGCGTTTGAACGAAGAATGTCCGAAGACGGGGGGGTACGGGCCCGGGCCGACCCGGTCCGGTCCGGCCAGGGCACGGCCCACCCAGTCGGACCGGCCTGGCCCTGTTCGGCCGAGCGGCCGAACGGCCGAGGCATGCGTGGCGCCGCCCCCGCGGCTTGGTGGTGCCGCGGGCCCCCGCGTGGGGCCGCGCTGAGTCGGGACGCGGCTTCAGCCGCGTCCGAGGGCACCGGACCCGTGCGGCCGCGGGTCCGCAGGTGCCGCCGCCGCCGCGCTGAGTCTCGGCGGCCTGTCCGGCGGCGCGCCGGGGCACCGCCGCTCCCGGCTGCCGGCGCCGCCGCACCGACGACCCGCGCCGCCGGCGAGTTCCGCAGGCCACCAGGATCGTTCCGGTGGTCTGATTCTCTTCCCGTCTGCACCATTTCTCCTCCTGGGACTCGTTCTTCACTGTGGGATCGTCAAACATACGTTGCGGCATGTTCCGTCGCCGCCCGTCAAATCCGCACAAAACGAAGAATGGCGGAGGGTCGTCGGGCCGTGTTCGTTTGGCCCGCACCCTCTGCGTTAGAGATAAACAAACGGGGGAATTTTATTCCACACAGGAAGCAACAATTTTAATAAGATTAAAATTTTTCACAAATTGGTTCTTTAATTTCTTTAAAGAAACATTGACGGGAATAATAAAAAGGGGGTAATTCCCAAAATAAATCCCTACCTCGTCGATCGTCGCGCGCGAGCGTTCTTCGCGGAAAAGCTCGTCACGGAAGAGAGGGATCGTCGCTTCTTCGCGGGGAGGCGTTGCGTCATCGCGGAATCCGGCATTGAGTCGGCGAACTCAACGCACCATGAAACAACAGATTTAATTTAATTAATTAAATCCGTGTTTTTGGTTAAGAACCACGAAGGAGATAAAAAGGAAGGTCCAAGACTCTTACCTCAAGAAGCCGATCGAAGATCCGTCGCGGAGGAAGAGACGTCGCATAAGAACGTTTTCGGCGTTGCGGATCACGGCGTCGCGTCGTCGATTTTCGGGTTCAGTGTTCTTCGCGTTCTTCGCGTTCTTCACGTTCTTCGCGAAGGAGGAAGAAGGAACAAGGATTCTGTCTCAACGAGTAATCCCCCAAATGATTTTGGTTGTTCTTATTTTATTAATATGCCAACCCACGAAAACAGCTTAAGAAACGATTGAATTAATTCGTTGAATTAATTCAACGAAAGAAACAGCCCATTTGATTCACGAAATAAACCTCCCAATTAAATGGTCTGTTAAGATTTTAAGAAATGCGTCAGTTGACTCTCATTAAGATGGGTTTTCGCGGGTGCGTTTCTTAGCGGAAAGAAACGGCGGGGCTCGTGCGGGCCCCACCTCACAAATATCCTACCAAGGGGGTAGGATATTTCTGGATAGCATCCTATCCGGTTCAACTCAGTTCAAGCCGTCAATAAGTGGCTTCAAGTGGCTTCCAAGTGGCTTAAGTGAAATAAAATAAATTTGTCGCAAAATTATTTTATTTCTTAACTTTAAGCCTGGAAATTAAAAACCACACCCGAGAAAACGCAACTCCGGAAGAGGCGTTTCTAAGAGAATACCGGCGTTTCGCTTTCATTGGTGCCCTCAGAATTCGATTCTGGGCACCGGTTCAAAAGTTAGAAAAACCCGCTCGTCCGTTCACTAAACGTACCCGAGCCAAACTTCGGAAAATGATTCCGGGCACACCGGGCCTCGGAATCAGGTGCTGTCAGAAACTGTGCTCTTGTAAAATTCCAAAGAAAATTACGAAAAAAAATTCCTTGAAATTTACGGGTCTTTAAAATTCATAAAAGTATCCTTTAAGTTGAATTAGGTTATGATTCTTGAATTTGATGTTTGATTATGTTAAATTAATTTTTTGATGAACAATCTAATGTTTTTATAATAAAACCCCTCAGATGAGGTGTGATATCTTCAAAATGAAAAAGTTATGATTAATAGAGTATAATGTGCTTTGATATTTTCCTTTAGACATCCTTTTATATTAATGATATTTGAACCAATTTACATTATATATGGATGACATGGCCTACTCCTATCTAGTTGGCTAATGAACTATGCACCTCTTATGTGCTTGTCTTCCTTCATAAACAGATTTTCCAATTAAGTAAATTCTCAATTGTTCATGGTGGCCACTAAGTGTCTTCCTTCCCCTTTTTAATTAAATTTAATTTTTTTAAACTAAAGGGAATTTAATAAATTGAATTTATTTTCATTTTGGGTTTCTTTCAAATAATGAACTAAATGGTTTAATTGAAATGGAATTGAATTAGGTGGTACAACCACACAAATTTTTTATTTAAGTAAGCACATATTATGTGAATTTAACTAATTGTTTTAAATGAAAGGAAAAGTAAAGGGTATTAAGGGAACACCAATCATTTCATGCTTATTACATGCTATAATTACAATGTAATTCGCTTAGTGGTAATTGGGCTGAATAAATATAAATAATGAGATTTAATGCCTCATGGATTCTATTATTATTGTTATGTCATTATGCATTATACATATGTTTTGGATAACAGTAAGAGTTATATTCAACATTTTGGTATCATGATCCCTTGAATATGGAATTGAGAATGACATCTCCCACATGGGATACTATGTGGATAGTGGTCACGGTGCACCAAACCCCTTGTGAGTGTTGACATGGCGGAAAACTCACCACTTTTCGAGTTGACATGATGGAACACTCACTATCTCGAGTGAAAAGCCTGATGTCTCCCACCCATTAAGATATTTAGGGCATATAACCTATTTCTAGAGATTATAGGATCATTTAGACTTGTTATGGATGACTAAGTTACACCCTGTTCCTTCCATCACCTACTATTTCTGGTATATTGCCTTTTACATACATGTGTACTTGGTTCAAATAAGTGGATGAAATATAGAACTACATATATATATATTATTACTCTATATATAGATAAAAATCAATAAATCATTCAATATATGATCCAAAGTAGGTAGATTCGGCCAGGTGTCATATTGGAACCTAGGCCAACCGGTGTTTATTTATTTATTTAGAACTTTTTATTTATTCACATTATCTCCACACTGCTTTATTTTATATTCATGTATTGGTTTCGATTGTAGAAACTCTCAGTGGTAACCTATTAGGATTTAAATCTCACGCCCTGCTCGGTCCACCATTTCATTGGGGTACCTGAGTAGATCTTATTTTTTTAGGACTATAGATTATTTCTTATGTTGATTTCATATACCTGGGAGTTAAGATCACCTGACTAAGATGGAGCTCAGGATGCTCATGGAGACCACCCTTTAGGGTTTTTATTGGGTTTCCTATTTGTGTATTGTACAATATCATGCCATGTATTTTATGTCTACTTTATTTAGTTATGTATCATCATCTAAACATGTATTCATGGTTGCATATTTTCATTGTTCATCTTTTTATTTTGATTTTGTTATTATTGTTATTATTATAATGATTTGTATTTAATTTACTACTACTTCTGATTTTGTTTGTTATTTATTTCCTATTACACCACTATGCTACTCTAATAATGTGGGTATAGTCTACCCATTATAACAACCTTATACCCACACTTCTAGTTAGTATCCTCTGGCATATGGTGAGGTGTGCTTGAGGCCATGTTAACCATAGGTTTGGCTATAATTGTAGGAGATACTATGGCCAGGATGATACAAAGTGTTATCATAGGTTGTTTCTTTCCTTTGACTTATTGTTTTAGACTGGTAGATAGATGACTAATAATGTGTCAGTTCTTGGTGAATAGCCATGCTTGGGAGTGACCAACCCATGTATGGGGAAATTTCCAAGTGGTTAGGGAAGTGATCATTGTTCGTATTGTTTTCTAATATAGTTAAGTGTTATTTAACCAGAAGTGAATTACGTGATTTCCGCTACTTATTTATTTTTGAAATTCATGGTATTTTACAATTGTGATAGTATATCAAGGAATTATGATTTCATGAATTATTTTAGGAACATATAAATTCACATTCCATGCATATTCCATGTCATGTAGTTTCATTTTTAGAGTTGATTACTAATTTTATTTTCGTTCCTTCATTTTTATACCATGCTTTTGTTTTCCTTATCATGACGACATATATAAAATTCTTTCATGATTTATTTACCTTGTTCTTCCATTGTATCATGATTATATGTTTATATCATGTTTATATATGTTTATTTCACATGATAAAATTCTAGTTTTTTTATAAATAAATGGTTTCATGGGATAAATTTATTAGTTGTGATTAAACAAGAACCCGTTTTTAGCTATAAGGTGTATGTGCACGTTATAATTGGGAAACGTTAACTCATATACCTGAACCATATTTTAGATTTATACATGTTTATAAGCCTTTGTTAAAATATGAAAAGTTTCTAAAGTTTAAATTGTAAAGTGAAATTGGTTTCAATTAATGGGAGCCAAATACCAACCTATAAAGTGTATGGAAGCTTTATGGATTGGTAGATGGAAACCCATACAACTAGACCATTATATAGGACCATGTTTTATTTTTAATTCATTAAGATGAAAATGCTATTAAATTTTAATCTGGGATAAATATTGTTTTCTTGTAGACCCACCCTTTATGTTACTCAGCCCCAGTAGGTCAGTTATGATGTTAAAGCTTATATGATAAAACCCATTAGGGTTAAATTTTAAAATTTTAAATAGTTGAATTTGTTACCTCTATAAAGTCCTGTAACCCTACCACACGTGGATGAATATCCATATGATTACCTCCATGAATGCATAAATAGACCCAATTAAGATATTTGGGGCTTGTTTTTTATGATATAAACCTCTGTGGGTGTTTTGAAACATTAATAATTAATAAAACACTATTGGGTTTCATTCTGATTTACCCTAGTTGGCTTCTCAGGGCCCTTGTGGGTCTAATTAGCATTATAAAGTATTTTTCCATATAATATTAACATGATTTCCTATTTTTAAAATATATTATGTGTTTAAAGATTGAATTTGAATCAACATAATGATATGAAAATGGAACCTTAGGCGGTATCCATAGTTTGAATACTCATGTTAGCATAGTTTAAGCTTTTCATTGAGTATTCTTGGAAATAAAAATGTATGCTTCTTTTATAATACCTTATCCTTTTAGAAAAGGATTAAATGATAGGATTAGGGAATAGTGAAATATTTATGTTGTTACCTAGTGATGAGGTCAATTTTTTTTGGATTTTCAAAGGGCTATCCCATGGTCGGTAGAACCCTTAGTGTTTAATTTCTTTTCTAAATGTCGTGAGATTTTTGACCTAGTACCATTTGGGTTTGATTGTCCCAAGTAGGAGTCTTTTCTTTAGAAGGATTCCCTTGTTTTTATGAGTGGTTGTGCTAACCTTGAACTTGTTATGAGTGTGTGCATAATGTAATGCTTGGTTTTAGCATGTTAGAGATTCATAGAACATGGTAAGACACATTTTAGATCACATGACCCATTATTATTCTTACGTAATAGAGGAATTGGTACATCATTATCCAGGTTTGTGGTAGAATGCAGAAATACGACTTTGGGATAAATATATTATACGAGCCACTTGATTCATGAATGCATAGGAATGATTTTCTATGGACAATATCAATGATGATGGTCTTGATTCTGAATCCTCATGGTAGTGTATGTTCATATAAATTGGTCCAATTGAGTTCTTTTTAATCTTTGATCCTTATGTAGTTGACTATGCTCTCAGGTTATCTCTTGAGTAGAGTGTTTTGTTCTTTAAAGGAATCAAGTTTTACCAAATTCTCGGGATAATGTTCTAAGAGGATCAGGTGTTTTGATATGACAAACAATTTTTTTTGTCCTTTATGTCAAATGTTTTGGTGTTTTTATCGACACTCGGAGGACCATCATGTGTGAATTTAAGGTGAGTTTGATCTAGTATTATTATGAGGATATAGTCAATCTATCCTCTTCTTGACTAATAAACTCCTACGATGGGGAGCATCATTCTAGTTTAAGAGAATACATGTCCTTCCAAGTAAAGGGAACATAACCAAAGATGAATATTGGATGTGGTCAGTCTTGATTGAGTTCCCTTGAGGCATTCATGTTCTGAATCATGTTGGTACATGCTCGGTATCACGAAATTGAAATGGTTGGGTATGTGAGAAACCCTTCAGAAATACCATTAGACATGGAGGGACTTTAGTGGTTATTTTTGAGTAATCATAGGATGTGTCGACTATAAGAGTAATGTGGTCGGTTAGTAATGATGTGTCAGTAGGTGATGCTGATCTTCTTTCAAGAAGTTGAAATATAGTAGTTCGACAGATTTTCCTTCTTGTATTTGAGTATGGTTCCCTGGTAACCATACAAATTAAATCACCTTGGTTATGATAGAGGTGTATTAAATATTCCTTACCCTCTTAGTGTACTCTTCTTTAAGTGATGGGCATACCCCCTATCATAGCCTCATCCGTGATGCACTAAGAGAGCATCAGTATTATGTTGCACTACATTTTTAAATGTTTATGGGATTGATATGTGGTCTCTATAAAGGTTTCACAGTGGAAGAATGGTTTTCATATCGATGAATGGTTAGTATTTAGTGATACTTGGGTTCCTTTGTAGGAACGCCTTGGATGGAGTCTTGGGTACCATCCATTTTCCATTGAATTGACCACCACAAGGATGCCACTCTGGGCTTAGTAAATGATCTGATGTGGACATCTTGGCCTTGCACCAACATCTCTTTATAAACATGAATAATGGAAAACCTTGGGTTAGTTATTTGGACTCTTTATTAGTGAATCTGATTTTATCTCAGTCTTATTTTCTGGCTTAGAGGTAGTGCTTAAAGGGAGTCTTTTTTATTTTATTGGATCTAGGTTACACCCCTATTTATTCTAAGTCAAGATAGATTATTTGTTAAAGTGATGGTTTGGTCAAGTAATATTAATTGAAGTTAGGCATGTACTTCAATAAATGTGATTTTTTAAACACTTAATGCCTTATAATAAGGCGTTATAGATCAGTTGATGGAATGTCGGCTATCTAAGACCAGTATTTTAGGAATGGTCATCTAGAAAAGGTTAGACCTGTTATCCTTCATGTTTAATGTTTAAGGTGTAGAGGAACCAGTTTAAACATGTTTCTAGGTTAAGGAGGGTGTGGTTAAAAGTTAGGATGTGTCTTTTATGGAATGGTTGCATTGGAATTTTTAGTTTGGTCGATCGGGATTCAACCGTTTCTTCACGATGTGGTCCCTGATATGACCCTAAGAGCAATTGGGTTCACTCAATTAAATAAATCACACTAGGAGAGTCACTAGAATGTTTAGAATCATTCTTTGCAAGGTAATTCTGATAGTGGAGGTGTCATGAATTAGAATGAGACCCATTTTTGTTAAGAATTATTGTGGGGAACACCATAAACTAGATGTTTGAAGACATTATTACATGATCATGTATCTAGTTAAAGGAGATTATGTAATATTTTTCTAAGTGTTTTAATTGTAAAATGATAATTTTCTTGGGTTTTAATGTATTAAGAGTCGTATGATTACGTAATGATTTCAGGTGTGTTTGGAGTTTAGAAACACAACTCAACTATTTGAATGAGACTACACAACCCATTTAGGCCAGGTGATATTTTCATTATTCCATAAGGATTATTGGGAATGAGATGTTTTATGGTGGGGAGGTTGTAACGATCCCTATTTTTGAGCCAAGGTTTATTTACCTTGGAAGTTGATTTTTTTTATTTATTGGATGAGATTTTCTTTTAACCAAGCTTCAAAATGTAATTACAAGAGATGGAACACTTCAAATTTTTGTTTCTAGACTTGGGTAAATGGACAAGGGGTAGTTAATGTGTCTTGTTGAGTTTTGGGAGCATCGAGCCATGAAAATAAAATGTTTTGGGGCTCTGAACATGGAACATAGTTTTTCTAAAATCATGTAGTTGCCCCTAGTAAATTGTGACACTGTAGCATGGGATAAAAAGTTCCCCTTATGGACTATTCATGGTTTATTCAATTCATTTACCTAGACCTCATGATTAGATCCACAAAGGTTGTAACCTTGAACTATTCAACACAATGTTGGGGCACAGTTAGGCCAAACCATGCAGCATAACTCTGTGAGGTCGATTTCTTATATAGTGGGAGCTGCAGGGTTGGGGCACGGTTTGGCCAAACTGTGCGCCAAAACTATGAGACCCTCGTTTTGAGGCTAAAATGACCATAATTCCCTTAATAAGGTCAAATTTTCCTTTTTCCCCTCTTCTATCTTCTTCCGCCTGCCACATGAACCTCCTCCCATGTGTCATGGGTTCCTCCTCCTCCCTCTACTAGGATTTAATGGGTCCCCTCTTATAATGTCGAATTTGAGCATCTACAGTCCCTACGAATTCCTCTTGATAAGCTATCGACTAATTTTGAATATTTCTTCATTTTGATTTCTGTTAACCAAGTTATTATTGTGAAATCTCATTTTCCCTATTTTTAGGGAGAATGACCATTTATTCTATTTCTTCCAAACAAGACCATATAAAACCATGACATTGGATGATTAAAGCATTCTAAGCATAAGGTAAGTGTTCCATGGATTTTTCCTCAAGTTTATATCATTTAATAAATTATGTCTTTACACAACACGCTAGCCTTTATCATGCATTTCCTTAATTTGCTTCATCATTTTAAATTGTTATATATGCCTTATATTCCTCCCGTTGATCATTGTTATGTATATAGAGGATATAAAATTCAAACATGGACACCCCTTGTTTTTTCCCACTTTAATTTCCCCTTTCTATATAATATTTTAAATACCAAAAATGTATTATATGTGTTTATCTTGGATTAATAATGAAATTTTCCCTTATAAACTCTTGTGTGATTAATAATGGAACTCTATGCTCCATGTTCCACTATGTATGTGTTTTTCATATGTGGTATCTTCCTAAAATGATCCTTTAAAGTGAATTGGGTTATGATTCTTTAATGTGATGTATAATTATGTTAAATGAAGTATTTGGGGAACAATTCCTTGTTTTTATAATGAAACCCTCTCCGATGAGGTGCACTATCTTTGAAATTAGAAACTGTTGAATAATAGTTTATAAATTTCTTGGCTATTTTTATTTAGTAAATTTATTTAAGTTTTTTTTGAACCAATTCACATTCTAAGTTCAAGACATAGTCTACTCCTTTCATGTTGACCAATGAACCATGGAACTCCTAAGTGAGAGGTTTTCTTCGTAAATATATTTTCACAAATAAGTAAATGCATAATCGCTCATTGTGATCTATAAGTTTCTTATTTCCCCTTTTTAATTAAATTTCTCTTTTTTTCTTAGAATAAAAGGAATGTAGTAAAAGGAATAGATTTTCATGATGTTTTGATTTCCACAAATTAACTAAATGGTTTAATTAAAATGAAATTTAGTTGAGTGGTATGACCACACCACTTGAAGTATTTAAATAACCACAAAAAATGTGATTTGAATTAAATGATTTAAATGAAAGGAAAAGTAAAGGGTGGTATGTCCAAACAAATAATTTCTTGCTTAGAACATTATATAATAATAATTTTATTCCCTTCATGGTAATTGGGATTAATAAATATAAATCATTAGAAGGTAATGCCTCATGGATTCTATTATTATTGTTATGTGATTATTCCTTATAAATATGCAATGGACAATCGTAATGTTTCTATTGAGAATGGATGTATAATGCTCCCTTACATCAGGTGTTGAGAATGATGTCTCACACCAATGATACTATGTGCATAGTGGGAATGGCACACCACGTCCCTTGTGAGTGTTGAAATGATGATGCATTCACTATTGTTCGAGTGTTGACATGATGGAATACTAATCATCTTGAGGGAAGATCCTGACATCTCCCACTCATTATATGATACAGGGATTGTACCATATTTCTTGAGCTTACAGGCTCATTTGGACTAGTTTGGGATGTCTGAGTTATGCCCTGATCCAACCAGCACCTAGTATTCCAGGTATATGGCCACTTATGTCCACATTTAATTTTATCTTATAGGTTGATGCAATATAAAACAATACTATATATATTTTTACTAATTAGAAACTCATTTTGGTTATGAGTTAAAGTATGTAGAGTTGGATATGTGTCTTATTAGAACTTGATCCTACCATTTTTTATTTATTTATTCAGAAATGTTTAATTATTTATATTACCAACACATTTATTTAATTTATATTCATGGTATGGTTTCAGTTGTAGACACTATGGGTGGTAACCTACTAGTATTAATATGTGAAACCCTTATTGGGCCACCATTTCACTAGGGTGCCTGAGTAGATCTCATATTGGAAAGACCATGGTTTATTTCTTATGTTGATTTCTTGTACCAGGGAGTTAAGGGAACAGTACTAAGTTGGAGCTCAAGATTCTCATGGAGACCACCCTTGGGGTTTTTTTTATTGTTTTTACTATTTGTTTATTCAACTATATCATTCTTTATGCAATATTTCTACTATTTTAGTTTATGTATCATCATCTCGGCATGAATGAATGGTTTTATATTTCTATTTTCCATTTTTCTATTTTTATCCACTTATTATTCTTATTCTTCCACTGCCCTTTATTTCATTTACATATTCTTCTACTATTTTATTTTATTTATTTCTGATTACAACGCTATTCTACTCTAATTATGAGTGTATAATATCTCCAATATCACCTCTTTACACCCTCATTTCTATTCAAAAGCCTATAGACTATGTGGAGGCACACTTGAGGACATGCGACCCACTGGTCTGGCTACTGATTTGGTGGTCACCTTGGCCGAGGCATTACAATGATCCCATTTTAAATATACATTAATTAAAATATAATGAAATTCTCAATCAGATCATCCTCGTTCTAGTAAAAAAACTTTCAGATGTCCAATCTTATAATGAGGTCTCTGTCCAAAAAGATAGATTTGTCACAAATCTAGCAGAACTCATCCTTTTATGCTCACTTGAAAATTTTCAAAGTATGAATATACTGTGCTCTTATTTATAGGAATCTGAGAAAGAAAAATATTGAAAAATAAAAACCTTTCCCACTTAATGAAATTAAAAAACCTTCTAGATTCAGTCATATTTGAATTTGATGTTTGACCGGTTCAAATTTTCAAAAATCTATTGGAACCTTATTAAGTCTTCTCAGCAAACAACCTTCTTGAAAATTCTAATTTTTCTTTATTCTGATTGATCTTTTTCAACTAAGTATGATGAATCATCCTTAGATCATTACTTTGGAACATACTCATCTTATTACTATATAACTTCCTCATATTATTACTGTGGAACCTTCTCAGATTTTTATTATGGAACGTTATGAGCTCATTACTTTGGAATTTCCTCATCTCATTAATGTGGAAATTCCACAACTCATTACTATAGTTGTTCGTCTGTTCATTATTATGGACCTTTATCCATTCAATATTATGGAAATTTCCCATCTCATTATAATGAAACTTACTCATATCATTACTATGGAACATATATAGTTCATTACTATAAAACATTCACATATACTCTTCACACATCATCACATTTACTGAAAAATTCATCAAATAATTTCTATTTCTGATATTTATGGATCTGATGTATGGTGTCTGTATTTTTGGAATGAATTCAAACTTATAAAATATTTTCAATAGCCTCAATTTTTCAAAATCTTTTATCCGGAGACATTATCATGATTTATGAGATCTCTATGATTAGAAAATCATTGTCTGAATTACATAAGAATGTATTATAAACTCCCATGTTTCCAACACCTCCTTTATTCCAACCAAAACTAATTATCATTGGAAACACCTATTCCCCCCCTTTTATTCATAAATATTTCGTCACAAGAGTTATAAAAAAACTTATGATATTTTATTATTAAAAACCAAAAAAGAATCATCTGACATAAGGTTATAATGTAAATAACTTTGTAATTCTTGATTCCCTTGAAACTTTTATTTACGATTCAACACCAATATGAATTTATTTGATAGATTCTTATAATTTTAAAAAAAATCATATCTGATTGATCATGAAATTCATGATGATGGATTATAGATAAACGATGTGTTTGATCAACAAAATTACAAAACATTCATCACTTATATTTCAAACAAATTCATCTTTCATTTCAACTCAGTCTGATAACCTGTTTTAGGAAAACAACATTCAATAATTTTATCCCCCTTTGTGTGTTGGTTCAAACTTTTAGTAGCATTTTAATTTCTTATTGAAACTCATATCGATGAAATGGTTCTCCACCTAAAAAAATATCAAACATTCTGAAAAGGTTATCTATCAAAAAATAAATTTAAAAAGTTACAAAAAAATATCGGAAATGGTCTTAAATCTCCCCATTTGGATTTGTTGACAACCATGGTTAAAAAAATTATCAACTCACTAAATTTAAACCACTTCTAGTTTTTCAAAACACATATTTATTTTTTCAAATTTTACCAAAACAATCCTTTCTCAAAATAGAGTGTCCTAAAACCACACTATGGGATAAAGAAATTTTTTTAATGAATTATTTCCTTAAGTGAGAAGAAGAAATTGAGTCCATGTTAAGACAAAATCTATTTATTTTATCTTTTCTACTCACATAACATTTTGTCGCCCCCATTTTGTGATAACCACAAGTTTATATTTTTTTATAAAAAGTACATAACTTTACATTGATGGATAAAGTTCTACATATTCTCACACCTTTTCAACATAATACAACGCACAATGAGGGTACATCATTATGAGTTTTAGGAAGTCATTAGAGGAGGTTGAACATGAAGTTGCATCCTAAAAATCCAAAAATCCCTCTTTTGTTACAACTTTTGTGAAGATATCTTAAATTTGATACATTTTTGAGATATATTCCATAAAAAAATCTCCAAAATAAATTTTCTATTTTATAAATTTAAACATTATATTAATGTGTTTTGATATTGAGTGATTAATAAGTTTTTTATAAAGATCAATTGTACTCAAATTATCACAATAAATATCCAATGGTTTAGAAACTTCCACTTTCAAGTCTTCTTGATGAACATTTATCCACTAGTTTGACTATATGACTGAGTAGCTATAACATATTCTAATTCCATTAGGCTCAATGTTATTGAACTTTTTATTATTATTATTCCAACTCACAAAACAATCCCCCAAGTAACTTTACCCACAAAAGTTGATTTTTCTATCATTACAATCTCCAACTCAATTATTATCAGTATAAGCATGAATGTTTATTCCACAAATTATTTTATATAAAATACCAAATTAAGATGTTCCATTCACATATCTTATATTTCTCTTTTCTTACAACATATGAGATTATTTCTAATTACTTTGATACCAGACACAAAAATTTACACCCTAAATAATATTAGGTATTTAGGCTATGAGGATAAAGATAACTTCTTATATTCTTATGAAATTATTTCTGATTCAAACTTTTTTTGTATTTAGAATTACTAAAATTTGGGCTCAGAAAAAATAAGTGAATAAAATTATTTTGATTCTTCATCCCCATTCATCTTTAACAATTCCCAATCATACTTTTATTGAGATAAGAAAATGTACCTTTATTTTTTTGAAATTGTAAACTAAGGAAGAAAGTTAATTCATCCAATGTTTACTTTTCGAAATTCATATTCATTTCCTTAAAAATTGATTATAAAATTTTTTATTCATTAAAAAATAGAAATCATCCAAGTACACAATAACAACTAGTGTTCTCGAGGTAACTTCTTTTAAATTAAAGTTATTATCAACCTTACTTTAGAAAAAATCAAAATTCTCAAAAAACTATTAAATTTTGAATATCAGGTACATGGGGATTGTTTTAATCTATATAAAGATTTCTTAAATTAAAAAAGAATGTCTTCCTCATTATCAAGTAGAAAACCACATGTTATCTCAATGTAAATTTCTTCCTCAATCTCTTTATTTAAGAAATCTGAATTTACATCCATCTTATAACCTTTGTAATTTTTTTTGGAATCCCTTAAAAGAAACATTATAATAGTTTCAAAAATTTTATCAAGGGAAGAACAATTCTTCAAAATCCACACCTTCCACCTTTTCATACCCTTAATATATAATCATTTATTTGATTCTTGAAAATTCTCCATATCCATTCATGTTTTTCTATAAACCCATATTGTTCTAATAAAATTTTATCCTTTCAGACATGATACATATTGCTATGTTTCATTTTTCTCTATATAATCCAACAATTATTTCATAGAATACACCCATTAATTGTGTTGAATAGATTCTAAAACTAATTATAGTTGAAATTTTTAGATACATGAAGTCTGATTCACTAATCTCAATGTTCTTTGGGTATAAACTGAAGCCTTATAATTCATATTGTTTTTTGGTCTCAAAATGATTATGTAAAGTAGGAAACTTCAATGTTTCTTTTCCATATTTACTTTACTCATAACATGATTCATCAGAATCTTGAAAAGTCTATTTTGTATAATTATCGCTTTTATTGGAAGCCATTAGTTTATCATCATAAACATTATCGACATCTTTATTTTTGGATTTTCAATAACATTAACATCATATGAATCCACTAAACTTTTTAAATGTTTTTTTCCAACCTTTGTGACTTCCTCCATTGGTGGAATAGCTAATAAATATTCATTCTTTAGCTTTCTCATCAAGTGATATTGATTTTAATTTTTAGAAAACATGGAATTTCAAAAACATAGATGTAATTAAATGGATTTTTATTATTATACAACAATTAATAGGGAGTCATGTTGGATTATAGCCTCAAAAAACATTTATTTTGAATACGTACAACAGTACTGGCAAATTCTCTCCAATAGAACTTTGAAAGTTTGTATTCTAGTAACAGGATTCATCCTATTTAGACCAAAATTCTATTCTTGCTTTCTGCTACGCTATTTTTTTGTGGGGTATATGGAACACTATACTGATGATTAATTCCATGTTTTCTTACATAATTTTTAAAAGTATTACATCTGAATTCAATAGAGGGTTCAAAAATATTCAATGTGAATTTAGTGCAATTATCTATTATAAACTTCCTTATTGAATCTGTCATTTATTTCTAAACATAATTTCTAAAGAATGTAAAAATTTCAATATCATATAACTTGGGATTCTTAAACATGATGTCAGTCATTTGAGAGAAATCATCAATGAATGTGATAAAATAAAAATCACTATTTTTATTGATGTTTGATTATCCCACATTAGTTGGAATGAATATGTTCAAGAGTTTTAGTGTAATGAATCAAAAATTTATTATAACATTTATTAGTCATATTTCATTTCTAAAAATATACACAACCATATTCTTATATTATTTTTAATTATGGAATTATTTGTATAATATCAACTTTATAGAGATTTTTCATACTTTTCTACCCAATGTGGTCAAGTATTTGGTGCCACATCTGATTTTTATCTTTAAAACTCAGATAAAATGAATTTTTATGTTCTATAATATGAAAAATATTTCCACTAGTTATTTCTTCCCTTGTCACAACGTTTACATCATTCATACTTACGATGATATATAAATAGTTTCTAAGAAAAAATATTTTCCATCATCCCTAAGCTGAATCACAATTAGTAAGTTATGTTTGAGTCCATCAAAAAATATAAATTCTTTGGTTTTTATTTTTTGAGGTTATATTTTAGTAGTTACTATTCTTATAATTATCAAGGAACTATAATTTACAAATGTAACTCCTCCACCATCATGTTTTCCAATATGTTTAAATATTTTTATATCACATGTAATGTGTGAAGAAAAACCACTATCAAGTATTCATGGTTTATTACTTTTACAGTTTTTTCAATGCTGTCTCAATACAAAAGGTATTTCCTCATCTTTCTTCTTTCTAGATCTGTTTCTTTTATCCTATAAGAAACTTGTTTTTGAAGGTGTGTCATACAACTTTCATCATGATGACCATCCTGATCAAATCTTCCACAAACTTCTTTAAGACATTCAAATTTATTATTTATTGGAATATTTCTCACATCTTGTGATTATTTCTTCTCTACTTACCATGGTTTAGGAAAGTTACTCATTCTTCTTTCACTATTTAATTCTATCTATTTAAAACTTCTTCTAGAAAGTGATAATTTTTTTCCAAAAATTATAATCCATGTTCCCATAGATTCCACAACACCAAATAAACCCCCATAAAATCTTGTTTTACTATTGAAGTAAGATCCATATATATTGAAACTTTATTGAGGTTGATAATTTTATCTTTCCACAACATACTATGGACGTGGAACAAATTTCCTTGTGAGTGAGTTTTTAACTTTTTTAGATGTGATATGATTGTCACATTCTATCTCCATAAAATATTTCCCATCACTTAAAATGTTATAATAACAAGATAATACATTATTTTTGGTGGGTGATGATTTCACCTGATTCTTGATTTTAAATTTCTTAGCAACTTTTTAAGTTTCATATTTACGTTAAAAAGCTTGGTTGAAGTTTTCATTAATACTTCTTAAGTTACATTATGACATAAGAAGTTTTCATTAAAATTTGTTACCTTTTTATTCCTTAGATACCAACTTTTTACTATGATATTAAACCACCTTTACTTATTTATATATTATATGTTTGTATCTTAATATTTCATAGATGTATTATTTTTCTTGTTTAACAATGTATTTTTTACCTTCAACAATTTTCCACCATCTTTATTTATCATTATTATTTATTTATTGAGATATCTATTTTCCTGAAGACATGCAAAAAGTTCTGTTTTGAGATGATAACCTCTATAAGATTCTTTACCTACTTCTTCTTCAATATTTGAGGAATCATCAATTTATTCAATGTTTTCATTGAATGTTCTATCCTAAATTAAACTTTTATCTTCTGAAAAAATTTAGTTGATTCTAATTAATCTTTCTTACTCAACATACTTCTTTAAATCATTGTAAATATTTTTTTAGATTTTTTGGATGACTTTTATTCTTCAGAAATTTTGTTCACTTGTTCAATCAATGTTTTTAATCAGAATAATCTCAATATTCTCCAATATTCTACTTAGGAAAATTCATAGCTAAGCACCCAATTCCACCTCTCTCAGATCATTTGATAGGAAGTTTACCTCCACACTTTATGCTTCCTCTATGATATTTATTAGATATAAGAGACCTGATTTTAACATTCATCTCATTATACTCTATATCATCACAATCACAAGGATCAATTTCTTCAACATCCTGAATTTTCAACTTTCTCATAGATTCAAAATCCATTTCATCTTTCATATTTTTTTTAAAAAAAATTGATATTTTCTCGTTTCATAAGAAACATGAAAGTTATGAAATTCATCAATGGATAAATCATCTTTACCTTCTAAATATGAAATTTTAGAATCAATATTATCTAGAACGTTTCTTATAAGTTTCTTTACTATTTTCAAATCTTCTAGAATTTCTCCAAATCCTCCTATGTTGAGACAAATTTCATTCACACTAGCAAAGTATTCATAAATATTATCTTCATCTATAATTCTTATGTCTCCAACCTTATTATTCTAGATTTGTATATTTTCTTAATTCACTTATGTATTCCCTTAAAAAAACATTACAGCATGTCTGACACACTCTTTGATGTTTTTAGACTCATCATCATCATTTTTTTTTGATAAATACCTATGGATAACATATATATCCTTTAAATAAGATTAGATATTTCTTTTTCCATCAATCATCATAGGAACGTCTTTCTCATTAGGTGTAAAACCAATTGTAGCAGCATCAACAAATTCTAGGATAAGAAATAGGAGATATGCAATAATCCTATTTTTTCAACCATATTTTTTCCCATAAAATGTATGAATTTATCTATTATTGACATAATTTATATTACCAAAGATAAGGATCCAACAAGGGAGAATTGGCTCTGATAATAATTGAATTTATAAATGATCTAGTAATAAATGAGGGGGGGTGAATCAGTTGTATAATGTTTGATATGTTTCATCACTTTGAGAAAGATAAGCTCTGCAACCTATTAATGTTAATTAATTTATCATATTTTTCTACATATTAATTCATGAAAAAGTTTGAAAGCTAGTAAATTACATTATATTTAAAAGGATCTTCCTCAGTGTGAGAACCTGCATCCTTTCCAGAGCCAATATTGTGTTTCTATATAAATTACATATTATAAATAAGAGAATACCACTTTTGAAAACTCCCATTAGAAACCTTATATCTCTTTATAGGAATGATTACACTCACTACTGATAGTTTAAAATGGTTGATTACAAACAATTAGAAAAAATCGAAACAATAATTTTTTTTCAAACTTCTCCATTAATGATATGATTGGATCCTTATTATTATTTGTATGGGTTCAATTCCCTCAATATGATGGGGTTGGGTCCAATGGACTTAGTTCAATGAATTCAATCTGATGGAATCAGTATGATGAACCCATTTTTAATCTGCATAACTAAAACTCTCCTCAAATGCTTGATCTGATCTTCCACCATTTGGTAAAATAATTTTAATATGTTTGAACTTATAATGAGGTATCAGTCTAGGAAGATAGATTTTACATGAATCTTATAGCTCTCCACCATTTATTCTCACATAAAAAGTTATGATGTATGAATATACTATAACTCTATTTATAATAATCCCAGAAAGAAAAATGTGGGGAACTAAAAATTTACCATCTTAATAAAATTCAAAAACTATTTAGATTTACTCATATTTTAATTTCATGTTTTACCACTTAAACTCTTCACAAATCATTTTGAACCTTCTTATGTCTTCTTAGTAATCATCCTTCATTAACATACTAATTTTTCTTCTGTCTGATGGAACATCCTCATCATAGTATGACGAAACAACCTCACCACATTACTATGGATCTTATGAAGCTTATTAATATGGAAATTAATTATATCATTACTATGGAACTTCCTCAGTTCATTAATATGGAACTTTCTCAGCTCATTACTATGGAACATCATCAGCTCATTGCTATAGAACAACCTAAGCCCATTACTATGGAACTTCCTCAGTTTATTATTATGGAACATCAACTGCTCATTACTTTATAACATCCCCATCTCATTACCATGGAACATCCTCAAATACTCTTCAAACATCATCAAATTTAATTAGAAATTATTGAAAAAAGTTCCGTTTTTGATAGTTATAGATTCAATGTTCTGTGTCTGGATTTCTGGAATTGATTCAAACTTATCAAAGTCTTTCAGTAGTCTCCATTCTTAAAAATATTTTATTATGAAACTTTTTCGTAATTTATGATAATTTTGTGATCAGTAAAGCATTATTTGATTAATATAGGAATTTATAATGACTTCCTTTGTTTCTTGTACCTCCTTTAATTCCAACCAAAACTCAATATGATGGGCATCACCTATTCTACCCCTTTTCTTCACAATAATTGGATCACAATATTTACATAAATCTTATGATATTTAAGAATTACAAACTAAAAAAGCATCATCTTATATTATGTTAGAATGTAATGAAATTTATAAATATCAGTTCCCTTGAATATTACATTCCAGGATTCATCTCTATGTTGAATTTTTTTCAAGGATGCTTTTAAATTTGCAACAAAAATTAGGTCTGATTTTTCTTGAACATCATGATGATAGATCTAAGAATGATGGTGTATCTGATCACCAACATTACAAAACTATCAGAACTTATATTTCTAATAACATAAAAATTCGGTTTAGCTCAGTCTGATAACCTACATTCAAAAAACAATGTTCAATACCTTTCTCCCCCCTTTTTTTAGGTTAAAACATTCAGAATCTTTTGAATTTCTTATAGAAACTCATACCAATGAATTGTGTCTGATCTTGAAAACAAAAAAAAATAGAATTTCACAAAAGGTTAGTTGTCAAAAAATATAAACAAGTTATTGAAAAAACATCACAATGGAGACTCATAAATTTTTGTAATGATGACTCCTTGATTTTCCATTCCCTGTTATAGATGTCATGTAATATTCACTAAATTCCATTCCTTATTTTGGAGGTCATGATCCTTCAAAATTATTTCACAATGATAAATGAGATTAATTCATTGTACAATACCCACTGCTTTCAACATTCCTCTTAGAATGTATAGTATAATCTAATTCAACTTTTGGAATATATACATAGTTCATGATGATTTAATGAATGTATAATATAAAAACTCTATATATAACCATTACCTATTTCCATATATTAAATCATTTCCATAAAATATAGGAACACCTTTTTAAAAAAAATCATAATCCATATAGGTGTACCTAATAAAAAAATGAATAAATAATTTAAAAATTCAGATCCTAATTGATTTATATCTCTATTTATATGAATATCCATAGGAAGAGATCTATTAGATTATAAATTATAATTTTAAAAACTCACTCTAATACCACTTGTAAAGACTAGGTGAGAGCTTCACAACCACTGAGAGGGAAGAGAGGTGAATCCATGTTCCCTAAAACACTAACTCTATAGGGATTATTCTCTTCAATAGTTAATACAGAGGATTTCAAAAAAATAATGTAATGATGAGAGACAAAAATAAATAGATCACAAAATATAAAAGAGTTTTACATGGTTCAAAAAAACTTTTTATTGAGTATCTAATCCTTGGTGTTTAACGACTATGATCCCACTATCTATGTTCCTATATTATTATCAACAATAAGAAGGAATACGATTTTTATTTTGGTCTTTAAATCAAAGTATAAGAAATACCACAAACATAAACAAGTTGATCAATCTTTTATATCCCTCCTCAAGTGCGTCTAGATTTTGGATTAAGTGTAAACCTTTGTTATTCTCCTAAATACCAAAAAAATATTATCTATAATGATATATAGTATGTATAACAGTTTTTATCAATATTTTATCTCAATATTTTCAAATAAAAACTACTCTATTTAAATAAATTTAATGATATTCATGTATACTTTGCATTATGTAATGATATTTAAATATGTTTTTTTGGATTATATATAAATTATAGGCTTTAAAAATCCTTAAAGATATCAAAATAAATTTCTTCAACCTAATCTCCTTTATGGTTTGACCAAATATATTTGTGTGTGACCATTAATGTAGTATCTTTATATTTTAAAAATAATATTATGTTTGATAGCATATACCACATTCAACACCAAACATAAACAAACCATGAAATATTATTATTTAAATATGACTCTAATAAACTATCCATTGAATTGGAGGGTATGAATAGGATGAACCACACTATGAAATATAAATTACAATCATAATAAATAAAAATATATTTATTAATTCCTCTAAATAAGCACTGAACTTTTAGTAGAGTTATTTTATGCTTCAAAAATACATTTTATTCAAAAATAGTTTTTATTGTTTTTTTGTGAATGAATGTTATAATTAATTTATAAATATTTAATATAAGATATTTTATAATATTACATAAAAACTAATATTACATAAAATTAAACTAATTATTTAACCTTAAAATTTTAATATTACATAAAATTAAACTAATTATTTTTTAATTAAATATAATATGATTAATTACATTTGAATCTACATTTTATCTGATTTAGGTATAAGTTTTTTTTGGGGCTTAAAAAGGCATTTTTCTAATTTTTTTTTGTTTTTTTTTAATATTAAATTAATTTACTCCACATATAGAAATTGAATATTTTAAATTTTATTCTATATTTGGAATAATGATTTCAAAATTTGGTAAAAATATTCATTTTATTTTTAGGTATTGTGAATAGTATGAGTGGAACAATTTATCACATCGGTAAAGGTTAAAATGGGTTAAAAAATGGTAAAACTATAAGGTAAAATAACCAAATAACCATAAAATTGTATTTATTGTATTTTATGAGTGGAGTTTGACCAAATTTATTCTTAATGAGTTCAATAATTTATTTTTTAAAAATTATTTTGAAATTGGGAACCCAATCATGACTTATATATATATAAATTATGTTTTCCTCAAATTAAAAATTATTTTGGGGTTGTTTCATTAAGTGGAATGGTTGGAAGATTAAAATAGGTTTTTAATTGATAAAAGAGAATAATAAATTATTTTTTATTATTTAACCAAATTTTTTTAATACCAATTTGTATCTTTATTTCAAGGTGAAATTATTTTTAATCTAAAATTAGGCATTGTCTTAAAAACTGCTTTTCATGTGTTTTTTTTTCTTATATTAAAATTAATTTATTAAACCTTTATAAATTTAAACCTATAAATTAGATTAAAAATTTGGAATAAAAATTTCAAAATTTTGTTAGAAATCCCATTTAATTGTTTTCATGTAATTAAGTTATCATGGTAAAAAATTAATGTTATCATCATTAAGCTTAAAATGCTTTTAAAGTGGTTTAACATGGATATAAGGCTTAAAATGATTCAAAAAAGTGTATTTATTTTATTGTATAAGTTTATTTTAGATAATTACAATACAATATTAAAATATTTTTAAATTTCAATCCACTTTACATTTATTATTACATTTATATTATTTATAGAAAATATAAATTTTAAAATGTCACTCTCTTGATTTTAATATCTATAATGTTTTGTGATGGGGATAAAAAAGTTATGTTAAGTTATAAAAAAATATCTTAATGATAACTATTTTTGTTGATAATTTATTTCTAATTTTTAAAAATTATATGATTTTTTTAAATACTTAAACAACACTAACACATTGCTTGTGGAAGTAGTTGAAAAATAATAAAGATGATTTAAAAAACTATGAAAGTAATTTTGATTGAGTGAGTTAAATAATACAATTGATTTTATAGATAAAAATAAAATATTAATGATATTAATTGATTATATTATTATTACGTTGTTTTCTTATTGTTTTCAGAGCCAAATTAAAGAAATATTCCCAAAAATGAAAATAATGATATTTTAGAAAAAAAATATTAATAAATGATTTATAATTCCTAAAAATACTATATTTAACCAATTTAAAGGTATATTGTTGAAAATAAAGACCACAATCTATTTTCTGGTCACCTTTTGTCTTAAATTAACTCTCTTGACCCCTAAAGAGTAAATGACATTGATATTTAAGTAATTATAAAAAAGGTTAATTGGGGGGATTGAAATAAAGAGATAAGGGTAAAACATCATGTATAATTGATTTTTTATATTTTATGAGATAATTTAGACCAAAACATATCCTATATTCTAAATAAATATGTTTTGATGAAAATTAATTTATATTAATTTAATACTTTAGGATATTCTAAGAGTGCCCCTCCCCTCACATATAAAAGGACACCTCCTTTCCTCTTTAGAAGTCTTATTTTTGGAATAATACCAATTATATGGTAAGGTGTAAATTAAAATAGTTTATTCGAAGAAGAGTAATTTATTTCAACTAAATGTTTTAGTTTTATTTCTTATTATACCTCTTAAATTTGAATTCAAACATAGTAAAATAATAAAACAAGTATCATATTAATACTAATATTTTTTTTATTTTAATGAAATAAACTATATCCATATACTCTTTAATAAAATGGGAAATTAAACCACCATTTGTGTGTATGAAAGATTACCTCCTCACGAGTAGATGTACTTCATTTCCCATTACCGCCTCTCAAAGATGGTTATAATGATGGATTTAATATATATATATATATATATGAAATTAATGAAATATTTATCATTATAAAAATATAAAATATCATCTAATTTCTTACATCTCTATCCTTTGAAAAAGGATAAAAAATATGTTCATACATGTGGATTGACACCTCCATGAAGCGATGTGATTTGTTTTTTATGACCATATTACATGGGTTCCGTATATAAGTTTATTTAAATAAATAAAATTATATTTATGATATAATACTAATTATTTAAATATATCATAATACTTACCTTCATTCCATCATATCCATTGAAAAATGGAATCTTTACTCACGTATATGTAAGACCTACTGTCAACATGATTGTAAAATAGTTAATTTTTTATTACCATATTTTGTTGTTCGTTTTAAAAGAATTTTTTTTGAATAAAGACCTCTTTGACCATAGTTAACCTACCAATGTCAGTTTTGACATATGAGTTGAACAACATTAGTTTAATGTTTTATTCACAAGTTTCAATGGTTATTTTCGAAGAAAATAATTCTCACAATATTTGGGTAATTTGTCATTTTAAATTGTTTTGAAGAAAAGAAGTATTTATCCCTCTTTTTATGTGAAAATAAAAAGGGTTTTGATTATGGGTTTATAAGTGTTTTTCAATGTAAAATTAAAGGAATAAATTTTTTTATTCATGATATATTACTTGAGAATTATAGATGATAAATGAGTGATCTTGACATAGAAAATTTGATTAGAGGAGTCTGATATAGCTTATACGATTGGTGATCCCAATTTTAGCTCTCCAATGCATTGGGTAATGTTCCTTGTATTAATAGGAAAGTGGGAGGTAGTTACCTAGGGTGGTCTCACCTATGTTTTTAATTGGGATATAGTTATTTATGAAATGAGTGAATATGGGTTATGAATATGATCTTACAAGTTTCTTAAATGAGTTTATATTTTTTAGATATGGGTTTTAAAAATTTTTCTTCAGAAAAATGTGTTTTTTTCATGTGGACATGTTTTATTTCATATGCTCAAATATCTTTTTGAAAAAAGCCAAAATTTTAAGGGCTTTTATTATTTTCACTAGAATAATAGATTTTTTTTCATTTTATACCCCATAATGAAGTTTTTTTATCATTTATTATTTTCATATGATTTTAATTTGGGATAAAGGATGATTCGGAAATTTAATAACTTCCAAATTTTAGATATGGAAGTTACCTTAAACGAAATAAGTGTTCCTTTTAGAGTAAAACATTTCTTTTGAAAAAATGGATACTGAGTGGAAATTTCCACTTGAAAGTGTATTTCGTAATTCTCTAAAACTATAAAACTAAAAGGTATTTGGGTATGTCGGTGATCCAATATTTTAGTTTGATATCAATTATTCTGGTTGGATGAAATTTTGTCATCTTTATCAGTATCAAATACATAAATTTAAATTTTATGTTTTTAGGATTGGATCTGGGAGTGTGGGTCGAGAGCTATTATAGTTGGTATTAGAGGTGGGTTTTTACCACTTTGGAGAAAATTATTTTTTCATGAGAGGTTCTCTTAATAGTTATAGATACCATCATGAATTTATAGTTTTAAGGTTGATCATGAGTTCAAAGGCATATACTACTCTTTTTTAGGTTTTAAGTGATGTTATTTTAAGGTGAATAATGATAAATTGGGATATTTTTTTATTGAGTTTAGGTATATGAAACCTTAGGTTTAACATTATTTATTATTTCAAATGAATTCTATTACATATTTTGGAATGTAAGCTGAACGTTTTGAGATAATATCTGATGCGAAAGAAATATTTAATGTTTAAGTTATTAAGTTTATTTTAGAGGGGTTTCATCATATTTTCGGGAACATCAAATGAATTATATGAATAGAGTTTAGTAAAAGGTTAAATTATAATATTGATGATGTACAATTGCATATACCAATACTATTGGGCTTTAATCTATAACTGAATGAAGACAATTGTCTAATTCATACCACTGGACTACAAGATACCTTGGTCAGTATGATTTTCATAAAATAAATGATTTGATAGATAAATATTAAGTTGATTTTGGGACCATATGTTTTATTTTATTTATAACCATGGTAATGGAAAATTATTTCATGATTATGTCATTAATATTATTTCTAAAGAATTTGACTATTTTGGGAACCTTATATAATTAGGGTAAATTGAAATAAATTGTGATAAAATTATATTTTTTTAAAAGTAAAGGTTAAATTATCTTTTAGAATAGTATATTATTTTAATTTCGCAGTATGATGATTCAAGTTATTTATGAAAATGAATAGAATGTCTTATAAATTATATAATTAGGGAATATACATTTTTGGTATGACAATTTATAAGTCAATAATGTTGATTGGTGATAAATATTTAATTAAAATCTACGGAATACGTGACCAAAAACTTCTTCTTTTCAGGTTTCAAACTTGGTTGGCAATATTTTGAATAATTTTATCTTTAGTAATTTATCGAATGATATAAGCTAAATATTGGTTGTTAGTTTTGTTTTTCTAGAGATTAATTGTTTTTAATTATATAAATGTTTATTGATTTTGGGAATTACCTTACCCTATATTATTCATTTTGGTTTTGGTTATTGTATGAAGAAATGAGGAATATAATATTATCAATTTTTAGATTATGTGATCCATTAGAAGTTTATTTTAGTACTTCTGGTATGAAAAATTTATCTTAAATTCTCATCAGTTTAACAAAAATAGGAGATTGCTATAGAAATTGATTAAAGGATGAATTTCAACTTCTCATGTAAGAATATTTACATATGTTATTAGTTTATATAGTAAATGGATCGCTCAACTCTAGGAAATAGATATGAAAATAATTTTGTCATATTACCTTGATTTCTGATGAATTTATTTTCTTTTTCACACCTTATTAATTTATTGTTTTTTGGTCATTAAAATTCTCATGATCATTCAATTTATTATGATCAGTGTTCTCTATCATTGTCCATCATTATTTGGACTTTAATTTTTCCTCTATGTACATATTTTCATTTCCCAATAATGTTATCCTATTTATAATCAATGTTATGTATTATTGTAGGTGACCTTTATACATCTCATTCTGTTTTATAAATAGAATTTTTATTAACCAATTTTACGATGTGGGATTTCAACAATGGTATTTTAAAACGTAAACCATTGACGTCTGAGATGAACATCAAGTTAAGAGGACATAATTTATTAGGGGTGAAAATTTAATATGTAACATCCCAAGAAATAAAAATAGTACATTTTTTTAATTAAATATTCATTTTAAAATATTTCTAATTAATAATTTTTTAAATCTGAATTATTTTATGTATTAAAAATAAGTTTTTATTCAATATTATAAAATATTACTTTTAAAGAAATATTATTTTTTTCAAAATAAATTTAATTTTTAAAAAACAAGTAAAAATAAATTCTTTATTATAAATTATGTTTTAATATTTATTTTTTTTGAATATATTATTATTTTAAAAGAAAAATATTCTGATTATAAACAAATACTATTTTTTATGTGCTATAAATTTATTTAAAAGTGTATTTTAATATATATATATATATATATATTGTCAATTATTTTTATAAAAAGTAAAATATTTTAATAATGATTATTGTTTGAAAATTTAAAATGATTACATTTTACACATATATAATGATATATATATATATATATATCCAATTTAATGATACAAATTATAATTTTACAATTATTTGGAAAATAATAAAATCTAAAAATTATCATTTGTTTTTGTGTTTTATTGGTAACAATAATAATAATATTAATATTAATGAAGGGTAAATGTTTTTAAGAAAATTAATTTTATAATATAAATTCTAAATATATTAAATTAAATTATATTTTTTTTATAAAATTTTGAAATAATAATAAAATATAATTATATTAATATAACAAAATGAATTATATATATGTTTAAAAAAACTGAATATGTTTTATAAATATATATATTTTTTGAAAATATAAATTATATATTTTAAAATATAAATTGTATGTTTTATAAATATATATATAATTATTTCATTTTTATAATAAATCAAATGTGATTTAATATATAGATAATGGAATGTTTTATAAAAACATATAATTATTTTTTTGTAATCTTAATATATATATATATATATATATTTATTATAGTTCAAAATTTGATGATTTTGATTGAATCAAGTAATAATATAATAATATGTCATAATGGCTTGAAAAATATTGGTTTGGAAGCGGAAAAAGTGATTGTTGATATAATAATATATAATAATTAAAGTAATTATGAACTTTATTATAATTGAGATAATAAACAAACAAATAAAGAGAAGTAAGTTGACTTTTTCAAAAGGTATAAACAATTTGAATTAAAAAAGATAAAAAAGAAAAACATTATGTTTGTTTAAAAAAATGCTAAGGGAAACAAAAATAAAAAAAATGAAAAATAGGGAAAATTAACTCATGTTTTTGGCTTCTTTTGGAATCAACAATGTAACCTAGTGCAACCTCATCCTCCTAAAAAACAATGACATGAATGATTTATAAAAAAATAAAATACCAAACCCCCAAATTCCCTTGTAAGCTAATAATATAATATATATACATATATAAAACTCATTATGCACACCCTGTATAACCCTCACTATCATCTAAATCTCTCCTGATTTAATATAGAGTGTCCAAACCTCAATAAAAAGGGTTGTTGGTTCATTTATTTAAGGTAGGGAAAATTGTTTATTTTTATTTATGAAATTATGTGTGCGCGGGTTGGTTTTAATTTCAAACTATCAATATATATAAATATACATGTATATTTATCTACCAAGTTTCATTTGTTTTAAGAATTTTAAATTACAAATAAACCTATCATTTTATGTAAGGGTTTGATTTAATTTTATGAATCCATGTTCAATTTTTTTTAAAGAAAAATATATAAATATGTATATATTTACATATATATGTATGCATATATATATATTTCTCACTATCCTTAATTATTTTCAAAACATAAAATGATAGGGTTTTTTATGTTTTACAATTTATATAAGTATATTTTGATACATATTTCATTCTTCTAAATTTTATAATTCCATGTAAGTGGATTGTTTATTTTATTTATCAATGGGTTTGGTCTTGTTTTAAATCTATCATTTTATGTGAAAATTATAAATAAAACCTATCAATTCATGTGTGCAATTTATTTATACATACATGAATGTCATAACTTGTATAACATATTTCTATCATATATAATACACGAAATATCATTCATAATTTAGTTTTTATTAATTGTATATATATGTGTATTGAATAAATTGTATTAACATTGGAAATTATTTGATATGGTATTATGTGATCAATGAATGAAAAATTTAATTTTAGAATATTGATAATATTATTTATATTTATGACAGGTGGATAAAGTTAGTTACTCAAATTTATAAGAATCTTTATGAATTAAGTTATAAGTGTAAATTTATTTATTAGCATATGGTGTCAATGTTTTTAAAATAGAAAAACTAGTGAATAATGTATATATATATATATATAAAGATTTAAATGTTTTCAGAAAATCATTCAATCGAGCATTATAAATATTGTTGGGAATTGGGGAGTAAAACCATTCCTCAATAAGTGGGTGAACCAACAAAAACTTCAATGTTTCAAGTGGCATCAGTGTTTTTTTTTCGAATGCTTGCACGTGGTTTTTAGAAAAATCACTTTAATATGTTTAAATAATTTTTTAGTGTATGCATTTTCAAAATATTTTATTTTTCAAAAGCATATAATAATTTAAATGATAATTTTAAAAATGTATTTATAAATGTATCTTATAAAGTATTTTTAGAAATAATATTTTAAAAGTACTTATCATAAATTTTAAAACCCCTTGTTGGGAAAAATAATTGATCACCCTATGTTTTAAATTTATTTTCATAGGTTAAGTAGAACTTATTTAATGAGGCAGCACACATAAATTGTTTTTTTATTATATTTTATTTTTTATATTTTTGTATTTCTAATAACGTGTATCTAATTCTCCAAAACCTAGGTCGACAATAATTCTTGGTATGTAATAAATGTTTTGTATTTGTTCAGTTTCTTTTATAAAAAAATACACAACATTTATATGTATTGAGTCTAGAAGCACGGTATCAGGGAGTTATAATCAGTATGAGAGCAATGATTTAGATAAATTTGGAGATTAGATGTTTTCTAATTGGTTATTATAAGAGTTTATCAGTCATAGTTTTCTTAATTCGAAAGACTAAAATTTATATTTTTTTGTCCAATGAACTAATTGCGAGGACACAATTCTTTTTAAGGGGAAAGAATGTAAAATCACAAGAAATTCAAATAGTATTTTATTTTAATTAAATATTTATTTGGAATGATTTTTAGTTATGAATTTTATAAAATTAAATTAATTTGTGTAATCAAAATATGTTTTTTTCAAGATGATAAAATATTACTTTTCAAGTAATATTATTTTTTCTAAATAAATGTATTTTTTTTAAAATAAGTCAAAATATATTCTTTATTTTTATGTATGTTTTAATGCTTAGTAATTTGAATATATCATTATTTTTCAAGAAAAATATTCGGACTATAAACAAATATTATTTTTATATGCTATTAAATTATTTAAATTATATTTTAATATAAATAAATAAATACACACACACACACACATATATAATTGATTAATTTTGTAAAAATAAAATATTTAAAAAACTAAAATTGTTTGAAAATTGAAAATGATTATATTTTAATCATATATAATGATATATATATATATATATAATTTAATGATACTAATTATAGTTTTACCAATATTTTTTTAAAAATATAATCTAACAATTATAATTTTTTTAATATTTTAATGATAAAAATAATTATTATTGTGATGGGTAAAACATTTTTTAAGAATTTTTTTATTATAATATATTTTATAAATATATGAATTTAAATTATATTTCTATTTATAAAATTTTGAAATTATAATTACAAATAATTATATTAATATAAAAAATTAATTATGTAAATATGTTTAAAAAACATAATTTATTATATAAATATATATCTGTTTTGAAAATATAAATTATATGTTTTTAAAATAAATATTTTATGTTTTATAAATATATAGATATATATTTATTTTATATGTATAAAGAATAAAATGTGATTTAATATATATATAATGTTATGTTTTATAAATACATATAATTATCAGTTTTATTATATTAATATATATATGAATTTTATTTTATTATTTTATTATAATTGAAAACGTTATTATTTTGATTGAATCATGTAATAATATAATAATATGCCATAATGGATTGACAAATGAAGGCGTGGAAGAAGAAAAAGTGATTGATGGTATAATATTATATAATAATAAAAGTAATGATGACTTTGATAATAATAGAGGTAATAAATTAAAAATTAAAGAGAAGTAACATGGCCTTTACCAAAGAAAAAAATGATTTTAATAAATAATGGTAACGACTAAAAATGTTACGGTTGTTAAAAAATTGCTAAAGAAAAAAAATAAAAAATAAAAAATGGAGAAAAGTAACTCTTATTTTTTGATGACTTTGGAATTGACATCCCAACTTAGTGCAACCCCAACCCCTATAAAAAACAATGAGGTAAATTATTTATAAAAAAACAAACAAACCCTTGGATTCCCTTGTTAGCTAATATATATATATATATATATATATGTATTTAAACCTCATTCATCACACACTGCATAACTTACACTATCATCTGCATCCCTCCTAATTGAATCTGGTGTGTCAGAACCTCATGAAAAAGGGTTGTTCGTACAATTCTTTAAGATAAGGGAAATTGTTTATTTTTATTTATCAAATTAGGTTTTCATGGGTTGGTTTTGAATAAAAACTATCAATTTATATATATAGATTTATATATATCGACCTAATTTTATTTTTTTAAGAATTTTAAACTACTTCTAAACCTATAATTTTATTTAAGGGTTTGATTTATTTTTATCAATCTGTGTTTAATTTTTTTAGAATAAAAATACATAAATATGAATACATATATATTTTCTTATATATATAACCATTATTAATTATTCTAAGAACATAGAATGAAAGTGATATTAATGATTTACAATTTATTTAAGTATATTTTTATATATATTTCATACTTCTAAATTTTATAAACATATAAGGGGATTTTTTATTTTATTTAGCAAAGGGTTTTTACTTGTTTTAAATATAACAATTTTTGTTCTAATTTAAAATAAAACCTATAATTTCATTTATGAAAAGTCTTTATCTATACCTGAATGTCATAATTTCTATAACATATGACTATAGTCTATAATACCTAATATTACATGCATACATTAGTTTTTAATAATTTTATATACATGTGTATTGAATAATTCATATTTATATAAGAAATTATTTTAAATGATATTATGTGATCAGTGAATGAAAATTTTAATTTGGGAATGTTGATAAGATTCTATATATTTATGACAAGTGGGGAAATTTAGTTACTCCCCTTCATCAGAACCTTTCTTAATTAAGTTATAAGTGTAAATTTATTTTTTACAATATCCTTTCATAGTTTTTAAAATAATAAAACCAGTGAATTATGTATATATATATATAAATTAATCTTAAAATGATTTCATTAAATATGGAACTCGATCTTTTTAAATATGGTAGGGAATTAGGGAGTGAACCCATTCATCAGAAAGTGGGTAGGGACAAAAGAACCTTTAATGTTTCAAGTGGCTTTAGTTTTTTGTTTTCGAAATTTTGAATATGGTTTTCATAAATATCATTGGAATATGTTTAAAGAATTTTTTAAGAATATGTATTTTCAAAATATTATTGTATTTACAAGCTTAAAATAATTTCAATGATATTTTTCAAAAGGGTTTTTTTAATGTTTCTTATATATAATTTTTAAACAAAAAATTTAGAAGTACTTATCAAATATTTTAAAACCCCCTACTGGGAAAAATACTTTCTCGCCCTATGATAGAAATTTATTTTCATAGGTTGAGTATATCGTCTTTTATGATTCAGTACAAACAATTCCTTTTTGTTTTTTTATTTTTTTATAGTTTTGTAAGTTTCATGATATGTATATATTTCTTAAAAAACCTCGAATGGTAAATGAACCTGGTATATAATAAATGTTGTGTATTTTTTCAGTTTCTTTTATATTAAAATATACAAAAAAGTTATTTGTATTGAGTCCAGAATAATGGGCTCAGGGAATTATATAATATCCCATGATTTGAAAAAAAAGACTTTTTTTGATAGTGTATACGACACACAACCCCAGGCTTAATCGCACCTAAAAATATAATTATTTAAATATTATCCAAACAAAATATCCCTTGAATTGGTGGGTACGCATAAGAATTAACACATTATGAATAAATAAAGGCTCGGATCAATATATATATATTTATTAATTCTTAAGAACTAATCACTTAGTTTTCAATAATTTTATTTCATACTTTAAAAATACATTTTTTTTAAAAATGAATTTTATTACTTTTTATGAATGAATTATATATTTATTTTTAGGAAGTTTTATGAATTTTATTTGATTAAAAGGATATATGTTCTAAATTATAATATAAAATTTATCTATGGGTGAAATTTTGTAATTTTTCTGAAAAGATTGATTCTTCAATGAATAGTAAAGAATACCAATTTTTATGAAGATAATTTTTTTTTCAATAAAATGTAAATTTTTGATTTAAATTTGATATTAAATTAAAAAAATACTACTTAATTGGATATAATCTAATTAATTACATTTTAATCAACAATATACTTTTTTGGTATATGTTCTTTTTGAGCTTAAAAAAGCATTTTTCTTAAAACCATTTTGTTGTGTTTTTCATGTTAATCATAAATTAATTTATAAAACTTATACAAATTGAATCATTAAAAATTTATTCATTATTTTTAAATAGGAGGTCCAAATTTTGTTAATAGGTCACTTTTTAGGCATTTTTAATAGTAAATTATTTAAAAATCATCACATTAGTAAAGGGTAAAATTGTGTAAATAGGATTAAAACTACAGAATAAAACATTAAAATAACCATGAAACATGGATTTATATCATTTTATAAGTTGTTTTTAACCAAATTTAATCTTAATCAGTTTAATAATTTTTTTATGTAATTTTTTTTAAATTGGGAACCTAAGATTGACTTTTATAAATATAAGTTCTATTTTATTCAAATTTAAAAATATTTTTGGGCTTTTTCACTTAATGGAATGGTTTGAAGATGAAATTTGGTTTTATATTGATCCAATGGGAAAAAACGTCCTTTTTTATTATTTGACCAAAAAAAAATTAGAAACAATTTTTTTTACATGATTTCAAGTTGAAATGATCTTTTTCAAAATTAGGAATTTTCTTATAAACTATATTTCATGCATTTTGTGTTCTTATATTAAAAGTAATTTCTTCCATTTTTAGAATTTAAAACTAATAAAATGGATTAAATTTTTTTAATCAAAATGTTTAATTTTTTAAAAAAGCTTGTTTCCTGTTTGGTTGTTTAATTAAGTTATAATTGTAAAAATTTAGGTTATGGAAGTTAAGGTTAAAATGAGTTTAAAGTATTTTATTAGGAGATAAGGCTTAAAATGAATCTAAAACTTGTATTTATTTTATCATGTAACGCCCCAACCCCAGTTACCCAGATTCGTTGCATTATTACATAACATTGGCATGATCAGAAAAGATCAAGTCTAAAAATATAGATTAGTTTAGTATCCTTTGAATCAATAGACACATTCATAATGTTTTCATTACATCATAAAGTGAAAAACTACAACAAAATATTGTCTCCACAGACCACACTGATATCCCCTCATACTATCCCTACAGGTCATTCATAAAATACTTCTTCATATCCTAGGAAAAATAAAACATAGAAAGGGGTGAGCTCAGCTGCCCAGTAAGGATAAAAATATAGTGGAAGCTTTCATAAATAAGCATAAACATTTAAGGCAAAGTGTAACTAAAACAAAAGCCTTTTAAACATGCACTTCATCATAATATGGAAGAAATAAAATGAAATAATGTCATTTACTTATCCACATGGATATTTTACTAGTTGAAAAATCACATGCAATATCAATAACAACTTTCATAATGATGTAATACATAATGCCAGACTATAATAACCACATATTCAAGGCCTTGTGCCAAGACTACAAATAAGTTTTTGTTAAGGCCTTGTGCCAAAACACTAGTTTGTCTCATGATACCTACCGATGCAGTGAGGAGATATAGAGGGCTCCACCCATCACTTACTAAGTCCAATGCATTCCTCATATGAACATGTTTAAACATAACAAAACATTCATATTGAAACTAGCCTACGAATTGTCAATACTTTCTCCATAAAACATGAATGGTATAAAAATAACACGTCCACAGTCAAACATTTAATAAAACCTTCAATACAATATGTATGTTTTGTATAATAATAATTCAACTTCAAATAAGCTTAAAATCCATCAATGGATGTTGACATAGATGAAATCAAAACTATTTGAGAGAAATATCTTTTTTTTTTGAAATCATTGAAAAGTAACACATTTATAAAGGAAGTAATTTAAAAGAGATTTTTGAATCAAAGTGTCCCATACCACTTTGAAACTTTTGAAAAGAAATATCATTTCAAAACATTCATGTCCATATAAATAAACCCTTAAATTCATTTTGAAAACATGGACATTAATTAGAAAGATTTAGAAAGGTAAATCTTTAAAACATTTAAAATTCTGATCTTGATAAAGATTACCTTTCACAAATTCTTAAAATATTCATTTTGAAATAATTTAATATTCACATAATTATAAAATAAATCATTTACTTTCAAAATATTTTTATAATCTTGTAAGGGAAGTATCGACGATTTTATAATGGCGGAAAATAGCCGCACCCACCGTATAAGATAAAAAAATACATTTTTACCTTAATTCTGTCAAAAAGGTTAAAAAAGACCTTGTTTGGAAAACAAGAGAAATATTACTTTATAAACTTATTATAAATTTTTAAACAAGGGTATCAATGACTTTAACCCATATTCTTTAAAATAGTAAGAATGTTTTGAAATACATTTTTAAGAAACATTGATGTGGATGATAAAGAGGTCCTAGTAGATAATTACATATAAACAAACTCGGATAATGAAAAGATTGTCAAATAAACCCTTACCTTGTAATTTTACTTAGTAGAAGGTAGGTTAAACTTCAGTATAACAGTTAAATCATTGTTATTAAGTTATACAAGAATTATATACATAAATATGATATCATATATGATCTTTTAATATTGATTTGTTAATAATATTTTAGTATTATCGTCGTTTTGGGTGTTCACATACTCGTTTTCTTTTATATGTTTCATTACATAAGTCATGTTTTTTATCCATAGGTTGTATCTTATTCATATCCAGAATTATATCAAGTCCTTAAACATTATTTTTAACCACCAAATGAAAATTAGTCTTGAATGGATACGATGGGGAATGAATCTTATCGCGTTCGTGGAGACGGTAGTCCGTACGTACGCACGAGCGACAATACCATTCTTTTGAAATAAAAATAATATATAATTGGGTGGTATATTATATATACAGAATCATTATAATATTTTATTTATTATTTAATTCAATTACACATCATTATCATACCCATCCAAATAATAATGTTTTGAATAACAATTACACCACGATGTGGAGACTGTAAGCCGTACGTACGCACGTATGGTGACATGTCATTCAAATGATGGATATAATACTGAATATGGTTGTACCATATTTATAATAACATCACAGTATATGGAATATACTATAGTTACTGTTTTATAATGGTAATAACAAAGAAATAAGAATTGGAAGAAGAAAGGAACTTGAAAGAGGGTGGTGAAAACATTACCTCTTCTTCGGGTTCTTCCTTTTGATTTGATCAAAAGGACTCCTAAAGTTGGTTTTATGAACAAAATAAGGCCTCTAGGTTGAAATGAGGTAATTTTAGAGAATATTTGGGCAGGGTTTGACCAAGTTAAACGGATTTGAAGGTATGAATTTGAGAGAAGGTGGAGTGCCCTTTTATAAGAGGGGTGAAGTGAACCTTTGAAAAGTTAGAAATATTATTTTGTAATAAATTCTTATTCAGTTTATAATGGCTCAAAAGTGATTTATTTTGAGGTTAAGTTGGTTCTGGGTCTAAAAAAACTCAACCAATAGGTTTTAGACAGGTTTGGGTCACTTTATTAACCTTATCTTTTAGTTTTAACTCTTAGTTAATTAGTTTGACATTTATCACGTCACTTTGTATTTTTATAATATAAAGTTAATAAACATAATATATACTTCCAAGAGACCCCCAAGTGGTCCATTAATGATACAACTTTTATTATATAAGTCTTTTTTCCGAGCCTTATATTTTTAGGAATTGAATATCAATTAATAATATAATATTTTTTCTAAAAACCCCTTTATGTCAATTTTGACACTATTTAATAATTGATTTTTGTTAAAGTCATAAAAACTTTATTAATTCGAAAAAAAATTCATTAAAGTAATCCTAAAATATTATATTAACCAATAAAATTTGTTTATGTCATCAAAACTTTCATATTATATTTATTTTAACATATGTAATACCAATTATTTGATTCATTCAATAATAAGGAAAATAGTACATCATTATTGTGTCAGAAATAAATTTATTTATTCAATGTCTAAAAATTATAAATAAAAGCCCATTATGTAGGACATATTATTATCTTTCTAATGAATATTTATAGTAAAAAATATAACATATAAAACCCTATTTAAAAATTGTTTTTCTAAAATATATATACTTATGTCATTTTTGTATTAATTTAACTTAATTAATATAAAGTGTCATTATCACTTACATGTGGCTTCATGGGGCCCCCAAATTGACCCAAAGATGACCATGGTCGGACATGTATCAACCAATAGGGTTTGGACACGTTTTAGGGTAAATTAATCTTATTATAATATAATTTTTTTACCCTTATTTATCGGATTTACCTTTTAACCATGGTAAATAAAATATTTCCCGAAGTAATTATTCAAAATGTATAAAAATACGAGTTACCTATTTACACAATTTGGAAATTCGGATTCCAAATATGGAATCTTTTTCCCAAATTCAAAACACAGAAGTGGCAGAAATTAATTTAAAATCAATTTCCTCTATCAAAATAAAAAACGTGTTTTTAAGAAATAATAACTATCAAAAGATTGATACTTGTTTATGTCCGGTTTAAATGTGAAATTATGTCTAATTAACAAAATTATATCAAATGGTAAAAATATATTCTAAATATACTTTTAAACCACTAAAATTCATAATTTATCACTATTAATTGTTTCGATTAAAAAAACTGTTTTAATTAAAATTTAGTAATTTTCAGTATTCATCAAAAATTGAAAGTTTTCAGAAAAATACCAAAATTTCACCCTAGGTTAATTTCGATATTCCGAATACTAAAATGAAGTCCATTTTAAAATATAAAATTTATAAAATTTTTAAAAGTGGGAATTACTATTCATAACGGCAAGTTTGATTGGTCGCGGCGTGTTAGAATCTCGAAGTTGTGTACAATGCAAGCTATTACATTATTCAAATGGAAACGTACCATGGAATATTGGGGTGTTACATTCTCCACTCCATCAATAAATTGTGTCCTCTAAATTTGAAATTGTTGTTCAAAAATAAAAGGTATAAAATAGAAAATTCCTTTGTGGAAAACCCATATCGGAAGTAGGTGTAATAAAATTTAGTTTTAATAAGAGGGAAAGGGAAATGAGAAGTCACCACCAAATTATGATCTCAATTTGGATAAAATTGGTGAAAATTAGAGACACATAATTAGAGGAAAAACGTAAATATTTATAGGGAGTTATTGATGTCATCAATCACAAACAAGTGTAAAATTGAAGGCCTCAAATCCATCAATCTATGATGATTTAAAATATCATTGGTTCAATAAAACATAAGGTATTAAGATAATTTTTTTTGGTTTTATGTTCCATTCCTTAAAGATTAAGGATTAATTTCTTTATAGAAAAAAGTATACTTGACAAGTAGAGTTACATCCTTTAACTAATATCTACCACAAACTCATCTTTCACTCTAAAGGATAATAGAAATTAATATTCTATTTATCCTAATAGTATAGGGTTACAAAAAAATGAATTTATAATTCATCTATAATCACTTTTAAAAAAACTACATTATACAATCCAGGACATCACATAAACTAGTGGTAGGTGATGCACCCTTGTCGCCCTTCAGTTGCGGGTTCTAGTCTCGTTGCCTTGCCAGATGCGACGGGTTGTTGCCCGACCTACAGGTTGTCCTTTTTATAATAATCCAAAAATAATCATTAGAAGTTCTTTAAACTTAAAAATAGTATCCAATGTAAAATATAATCCATTCCAACCTTTATACTTATCCAAAATACTTCTGTAAACTCTCAGTCCAAAATTTATATGGAAGGTAAACATAATGTAGATCCTTTTTACCCCGTAATAACATGTGAATAATTTCATCATGTATTTTTTTAAAACTCTGAAACAACCTAAATTACCAAAAAACCTTATTGATTACATTCATGCCCCCTTATTCCTTATAGAATACTGGATATACTTCATCCATCCAAAAATTTTGTAAACTCCCACAATGATGGAATATACAAATCTTTAATCAATTTCAAGGAAGTCAAGAATATCCAATATAATTTACCAAAATCAATAATATCTTATTCCAAAATCAGTACCTCAATATTAGGACCATATTAAAGTTTATCTTTCCTTCAACCATATAATTTCTAGAAAGTTTAACTCACTATAGAGTCATTTTTCTTAATACCATAAAATCTTAAATCCTCAATGAAATAGTACTACAGTACAATCCTTATTTATTTCCAGTACATCATTGATACAACAATTTAAAAAAATAATTCAAAAATAACAACATAAGAACACTATTCATTCCTCTTCATTTGTGGTAGTATCATAACTTGATTATTATTCAATGTCATCATTTGAAGCATAGTCTGATGATTGGGACATTGGTTCGCGTAGTGTCCAAACTCCTTGCAAATGAAGCATTATACATTTGAAACCTTTTTCTTACCCTTGTAGTCATATACTTGGTGTCCTTTTTCTCCACACTTATAACATACTCCCATTCCCTTCATGAATTTTCCAAGGTGATTCTTTCAAAAATTATCACATATAGGAAAATCCTTCTTTACCATCTTCCCTTTATCTGTCTTTCTCTCTACCATCCTTTTCTTCTCTAGCATCGCTTCAAATCCATAGGACTCCGAGAATTCTTTACTTATCTTATCAATATATTGTACTATTTCTTCATATGATGATAATACATGGGAGACTATTTCCCTAATAAATTCTGGCTTAAGACCATGAAAGATATGATCCTTCTTACTCTTTGGGTCATGGTTATTGATGGAGTTCTCATTCCTTCTACTGGGCTCCATTTCTAAACAATGGAATACACTAGATTAGTATATGAATAGCAATATCTAATCCCAAACTTGTAAAACACTTAATATAAATCAAACAGTTTATAGATATAATCTATAATCATAAAAATGTCTTCTTTGAGGAATTATATACTCATAAACCCTACATAATGGTTTGTAATGAAAATGAGAATTATCCTAAGCATATCCCCCAGGAGTGTCGTAACGAAGAGTGCAGCAAAGCCTGTTGTCGTGTACCAGTTCCCGTTCGAGTCTAGCTCAAAGTGGTGTTTTTGGGTTTTACCAGTAGGTACATCTGTGCCAGAGCCGCCTCTACTTGTTTGTATCCAGACAAATATGTACTGCTCAGAAAACTCAAAAAATCTCTAAAATACCAAAATTCTAGAAATTTCTCCTTTACCAATTCTCAAAGTCTATCTTAGGGCTATGTTCTCTAATCAGAGTTTATCTAAATCTTGCTTCAAACGTTTTTACTAAACTTCCTCTAATACCAACTGTAACGCCCCGACCCCAGTTTCCCAGAGTCGATGCATTATTACATAACATTGGCATGATAACAAAAGATCAAGTCTCTAAAGACCGATTAGTTTAGTAGCCTTGGATTCACTAGACACATTCATAAAGTTTACATTACATCATAATGTGAAAAACTAAAACAACATCTTGTCTCTATACACCACACTCATATCCTCTCACACTATCCCTGTAGGTCATTCATAAATTATTTCTTCATATCCTAGGCAAAATAAAACATAGAAAGGGGTGAGCTCAGATGCCCAGTAAGAATAACAATATAGCAGAAGCTTTCATAAATAATCATAAACATTTAAGGAAATGTATAATAAAAAAAAAGCCTTTTAAACTTTAACTACAACATAATATGTTAGAAATAAAACTGAAATAATTCCATTTACTTATTAACATGGATATTATACTAGTCGAATAATCACATGCAATATCAATAACCAATTTCATTATGATGGAATTCATAATTCCAGACTATCATAACCACATAGTCAAGGCCTTGTTCCAAGACACTAGTTTGTCTCATTATACCTACCAATGCATCGAAGAGCTATAGCGTGCTCCACCCATCACTTACTATGTCCAATGCATTTATCATAGGAACATGTTTAAACATAACATAAACATTCGTATTAAACCTAGCATATTAAATGTCAGTACATTCTCCATAAACCATGAATGATATAAAAATTACACATCCACAGTCAAACATAACACAAAACCCTCAACACAATACAAAAGTTTTGTATCATAATAAAGAAACTTCAAATAATATTAAAATCCTCCAAAGGATGTTGATATAGATGAAATCAAAACTATTTGAGAGAAATATTTCTTTTTTTAAATCATTGAAAAGTCATACATTTATCAAGGAAGTAATATAAATGAGATTTTTGAATCAAAGTGTCCCATACCACTTTGAAACTTTTGAAAAGAAATAACATTTAAAAACATTCATGTCCATATAAATAAATCCTTAAAATAATTTTAAAAACACGGACATTAATTAAAAATATTCAGAATGATAAATCTTTAAAACATTTAAAATTCTGATCTTGATAAAGATTACCTTTCAAAAATTCTTAAAATATTCATTTTTAAATAATTTAAAAGTCACATAATTATAAAATAAAACATTTTCATTCTAGATATTTTTATAAGCTTGTAAGGGAAGTTTCTATGATTTTATGACAGCGGAAAATAGCCGCACCCGCCGTATAAGTTAAAAAAAGGCATTATTACCTTAATTCTGTCGAAAAGGTGAAAAAGGACCTTCTTTGGAAAAAAACAGAAAGATTCATTTATAAACTTCTTATAAAAAGTCAAACAAGGGTATAAATGACTTTAACTCATATTATTTAAATTAGTAAGAATGTTATGAAATACATTTTTAAGAAAAATAGACGTGGATGATAAAGAGGTCCCAGTAGATAATTACGTATAAACAATCTCGGATAATGAAGAGATTGTGAAATACACCTTTACCTTGTACTTTACCTTAGTCGAGGGTAGGTTAACCTCATGTATAATAGTTAAATAAATGTTATTAAATTATACAATAATAATATTCATAAATATGATATCATATACGATCTTTTAATATTGCATTGTTAATAATTTTTTAGTATTATTGTCGTTTCGGGTGTTCACTTACTCGTTTTATTTTATATGTTATGTTACATAAGCCAGGGGTTTTATCCATATGTTGTATATTATTCATATCTAAAATTATATCAAGTCCTTAAACATTATTTGTAATCATCAAATGAAAATTAGTCTTGAATTGATAAGATGGGGAATGAATCTTATCGCGTTCGTGGAGACGGTAGTCCGTACGTACGCACGAGCGACAATATCATTTTTTTGATATTAAAATAATATATAATTGGGTGGTTTATCATATATACAGAATCATTATAATGTTATATTGATTATTTACTTCAATTACACATCATTATCTTACCCATCCAAATAATAATGTTTTGAAAAACAATTACACCACGACGTAGAGACGGTAAGCCGTACGTACGCACGTATGGTGACATGTCATTCAAAGGATGGATAGAATACTGAATATGGTCATAAAAAATTTATACTAAAATCACAGTATATGGAAGACACTAGAGTTTTTTAATTTATAATGGAAATAACAAATAAAGAATAAGTGGAATAATAAAGGAACTTGAAAGAGGGTGGTGAGAACATTACCTCTTCTTCAGATTCTTCCTTTTGATTTGATCAAAAGGGATCCTTAGGTTGGGTTCCTGAACAAAATAAGGCCTATATGTTGAATTAGAAGAAGTTGAGAGAATATTTGGACAGGGGTTGGCCAAGCCAAAATTCTATGAAGGTATGAATTTGATAGAAGGGAGAGTGCACTTTTATAAGAGGGGTGAGGGGCACCTTTGGAAAAACGAGAAATATTATTTTATAAAAAATTTATATTCAATTTATAATGGATCCAAAGAGATTTATTTAGAGGATAAGGTGGTTATGGGTCGAAAAAAACTCAACCAATAGGTTTTAGATAGGTTTGGGTCACTCTATTAACCTTATCTTTTAGTTTTAACTCTTAGTTAATTAGTTTCACATTTACGATGTCACTTTGTATTTTTATAATATATAGTTAATAAAATTAATATATACTTCAAATAGAACCCCAAGTGATCAATTAATGATACAACAAGAATTATATAAGTCTCTTGGACGAAACTTATATTTTTAGGAATTGAATATCAATTAATAATATAATATTTGTTTTAAAAACTACTTTATGTCAATTTTGACACTATTTTATAATTTATTTTTGTTAAAGTCTAAACAAATTTATTAATTATAAAAAGATTAATTTAAGTAATTATAAAATGTCATATTAACCAATAAAATTTGTGAATGTTATCAAAACATCCAAATTATATTTATTTTAACATATATAACATCAATTATTTGATTCATTCATTAATAATGAAAATACTACATCATTATTGTGTCATAAATAAATTTATTTATTGAATGTCTAAAAATTATAAATAAAATTCTATTATGTGGGAAATCGTTTTATATTTATAATTAATATTTATAGTTAAAAATATAACATATATAACACTATGTAAAAAATGTTTTTCTAAAAGATATATGCTTATGTCATTTTTGTATTTACTTTAACTTAATTAAAATAAAGTGTCATTATCACTTACATGTGGCTTAATGGGACCCCAAAATCGACCCAAAGGTGCCAATGTTTGGAAATTTATCAACCAATAGGGTTAGGAAACGTTTTATGGTAATTTAATATTGTTATAATATTATTTTGTTACCCTTATTTACTGGATTTACCCCTTAAACATGGAAAATAAAATATATACTGAAGTAATTATTCCATATGTCTAAAAATAAGAGTAACCTATTTACACAATTTGGACCTCCTGATTCCAAATATGGAATCAATTTTTCCAAATTCAAAACACAGAAGTGTCAGATATTAATTTAAAATTAATTCCCGCTGTCAAAACAAAAAGCGTGTTTTTAAGAAATAATAACCATCAAAAGATTGACACTTTTTTATGTCCTGTTTAAATGTGAAATTATGTACAATGACCAAAAATTGTATTAAATGGTAAAAAACTATTCTAAATATACTATAAAACCACTCATATTCATAATTTATCACTATTAATTATTTCGATTAAAAAAGTTGTTTTTAATTAAAATTTAGTAATTTTCACTATTAATCAAAAATTGATAGTTTTCAGAAAAATACCAAAATTTCACCCTAGGATAATTTCGATATTCTGAAGCCAAAAATGAAGTCCATTTTGAAAGATAAAATTTATAAAATTTTAAAAATAGGGTATTACTATTCATAACAGCTAGTTTGATTGGTCGCGGCGTGTTAGAATCTGGAAGTTGCATACAATGCAAGATATTGCATTATCCAAAGGGAAATGTACCGTGGAAGCTTGGGGTGTTACATTCTCCCCTCCTTCAATAAATTTCGTCCTCACAATTTGAAATTGTTCTTCGAAAATAAAATGCTGAAAATAGAAAATTCCTTTGTGGAAAACCCATATCGGAAATAGGGTTAATAAAATTTAGTTTCATAAGAGGGAAAGGGAAATGAGAAGTCCCCCCCAAATAATGATCTCAATTAGGAGAACATTTGTGGAAATTATGGACACATAATTAGAGGAAAAATGTAAATGTTTATAGGGAGTGACTGAGGCCATCAATCACAAATAAGTGTTAAATTGAATGCCTTAAAGCCATCAATCTATGATGATTTAAAATATTATCGGTTCAACAAAACATAAGGTACCAAGATAAAACATTTTTGGTTTTAAGTTCCCTTACTAAAAGTTTAAGGATTAATTTCATCATAGAAAAAAGTATAATTGACAATTAGAGTTACATACTTCAACTAATATCTACTACAAACTCATCTTTCACTCTAAAAGATAATAGAAATGAAAAATATTCTATTTATCATAATCGTACAGGTTTCCAAAAAAATGAATTTATAATTAATCTAGCAGACCTTTTAATAAAACTAAATTATAAAATCCAGGATTTCACATAAGCCAGTGGTAGGTGCTCACCCCTTTTACCCCTTGAAATGTGGATTATCAAAAATCAATAAAAAATTGATGGCCTTCGGGCCATTGTAGGAGTACCTCAATATTAGGACCATATTAAGGTTTATCTTTCCTTAAACCATATAATTTCAAAAAACTTTAACTCACTGTAGAGTCACTTTTCTTAGTACCATAAAATCTTAAATCCTCAATGAAATAGTACTACAGTACAATCCTTATTTATTTCCAGTACATCATTGATACAACACTTCAATGAAATAATTCCAAAATAAAAACATAAGAACACTAGTCATTCCCCTTCATATGTAGTAGTATCATAAATTTATTGTTATCCAATAGCATCATTTGCGGCATAGTCTGATTACTGCGACATTTGTTCATGTAGTGTACAAACACTTTGCAGATGAACCATTGTACATTTAAAACCCTTTTCTTACCCTTACAATCACGTACTTGGTGTCCTTTTTCTCCACACTTATAACATACTCCCATTCCATTCACGGATTTTCCAAGGTGATTCTTTCAACAGTTATCACATATGGGAAAATCCTTCTTTACCTTCTTCCCTTTATTTGTTCTTCTCTTTACCATCCTTTTCTTCTATGGCTTCCCATCAAAGCCATAGGACTCCGAGAATTCTTTACTTATCTTATCAACACATGCTACTATTTTTTAAATATGATGATAATATATGGGAAACTATTTCCCTTATAAATTCTGGCTTAAGACCATGAAATATAGAATCCTTCTTACTCTTTGGATCATGCGTATTGCTGGAGTTCTCATTCCTTCTACTAGGCTTCATTTATAAACAATAGCATACACTAGATTAGTTTATGAATAGAAATACCTAATCCCAAACTTTTAAAACACTTAACATAAATTAAATAGTTTATGGATATAATCTATAATCATAAAAATGTCTTCTTTGAATAAGTATATACTCATACACCCTTCATAATGGTTTGTAATAAAAATGAGAATTATCCTAAGAATATCCCCCGGGAGTGTCGTAACCAAGAGTGAAGAAAGGACCGTTTTCGTGCACTAGTTCCCGTTCAAGTCTAGCTCAAAGCGATGTTTTTGGGTTTTACCCCTATGTACATTTGTGCCAGAGCCGCCTCTACCTGCTCATATATAGACATAGATGTATTTCTCAGAAAACTCAAAAAATCACTAAAATACCAAAATTCTAGGAAGTTCTTCTATACTAATCCTCAAAGTCTATCTTAGGGCTATGTGCTCTAATCCTCGTTTTTATAAATCTAGCTTCCAACATTTGTAATAAACTTCCTTTGATACCAAATGTAATGCCCCGACCCTAGTTACCTAGAATCGGTCCATTATTACATAACATTGGCATGATCACAAAACATCAAGTCTCGAAAGACTGATTATTTTAGAAGCCTTAGAATCACTAGAAACATTCAAAAAGTTTACATTACATTATAAAGTGAAAAACTACAACAACATCTTGTCTCCATACACCACACTCATATCCCCTCAAACTATCCCTGCAGGTCATTTTTAAAATAATTCTTCACATCCTGGGAAAAATAAAACATAGAAAGGGGTGAGCTCAGAAGCCCAGTAAGGATAAGAATATAGTAGAAGATTTCATAAATAAGCATAAACATTTAAGGAAATTTATAACTAAAACAAGAGCCTTTTAAACTTGAAATTCATCATAATATTGCAAAAGTTAAATGGAATAATTCCATTTACTTATTCAAATGTATATTCTACTAGTCAAATAATCACATGCAATATCAATAACCACATTCATAATGATGGAATGAATAATTCCAGACTATCATAACCACATATTCAAGGTCTTGTGCCAAGACTACAAATATGTTTTTGTCAAGGCCTTATGCCAAGACACTAGTCTGTCTCATGAAACATACCGATGCATCGAGGAGCTATAGCAGGATCCAACCATCACTTACTAAGTCCAGTGCATTCCTCATATGAACAGGTTTAAACATAACATAAACATTAGTATTAAAACTAGAATAAAAATTTGAAATACTTTCTCTATAAACCATGAATGGTATAAAAATAACACATCCACAGTCAAACATATCAGAAAACCTTCAACACAATATGGATGTTTTGTATCATAATAAAGAAACATAAAATAATCTTAATGTCCATCAAATTATTTTGACATAGATGAAATCAAAACCATTTGAGAGAAATATCTCTTTTTTTGAAATCATTGAAAAGTCACACATTTATAAATGATGTAATTTAAAAGAGATTTATGAATCAAACTGTTCCATATGACTTTGAAACTTTTGAAAAGAAATATCATTTCAAAGCATTCATCTCCATATAAATAAATCCTTAAAATCATTTTGAAAACATGGACATTAATTTAATGATTTATAAAGATAAATCTTTACAACATTTAAAATGATGATTTTGATAAAGAGTACCCTTCACAAATTATTAAAATATCCCTTTTGAAATAATTTAAAAGTCACATAATTATAAAATAAAAAATTTACTTTCATAATATTTTTATAAGTTTGTAAGGGAACATCGAAGATTTTATAATGGCCTAAAATAGCCGCACCCGCCGTATAAGTTAAAAAAAGACATTCTTACCTTAATTCTGACGAAAAGGTTAAAAAGGACCTTGTTTGGAAAACAACAGAAATATTCCTTTATAAACTTCTTATAAAAAGTCAAACAAGGGTATAAAGGACTTTAACCCATATTCTGTAAAATAGTAATAATGTTTTGAAAAACATTTTTAAGAAACATGGATGTGGATGATAAAGAGGTCCCATTAGATAATTGCGTATAAACAACCTCCGATAATGAAGATATTGTGAAATAAACCCTTTCCTTGTACGTTTCCTTAGTCAAGGGTAGGTTAAACTCTTGTATAATAGTTAAATCATTTTTATTAAATTATACAAGAATCATATACATAAATATGATATCATATATGATATTTTAATATTGCTTTGATAATAATATTTTAGTATTATCATCGATTCGGGTGTTCACTTACTCGATTTATTTTATATGTTTTGTTACATAAGTCGGGTTTGTTATCCATATGTTTTATCTTATTCATATCCCAAATTATATGAATTTCTTAAACATTATTTTTAATCATCAAATGAAAATTAGTATTGAATGGATACGATGGGGAATGAATCTTATCGCGTTCGTGGAGATGGTAGTCCATACATACGCACGAGAGAAAATATTATTATTTTGATATTAAAATAATATATAATTGGGTGGTATATCATATATACAGAATCATTATAATTTTATATTCATTATTTATGTCAATTACACATCATTATCATACCCTTCCAAATAATAATGTTTTGAATAGCAATTACACCACGACATGGAGACGGTAAGCTGTACATACGCACGTATGGTGACATGTCATTCAAAAGATCGATAGAATAATGAATATGGTTGTACCATATTTATAATGACATCATAGTATATATAATACACTGGAGTATTATTTTATAATGGAAACAACAAATAAAGAAGAAGTGGAAGAAGAAAGGAACTTGAATGAGGGTGGTGAAAACATTACCTCTTCTTCGGGTTCTTCCTTTTGATTTGATCAAAAGGGCTCCTTAGGTTGGTTTTATGAACAAAAGGTTTAATTTAGGGAAGTTTATAGAATATTTGAGCAGGAGTTGGTCGTGCCAAAAGGTTTTGAAGGTATGAATTTCAGGGAAGGGGGAGCGCCCTTTTATAAGAGGGGTGAGCAGCACCTTTGGAAAAGTTAGAAATATTATTTTATAATAAATTCAAATTCGGTTTGTAATGGATAAAAAGTGATTTATTTCGAGGTTAAGGTGGTTCTGGGTCGAAAAAACTCAAATAATAGGTTTTAGACAGGTTTGAGTCACTTTTTTATCCTTATCTTTTAGTTTTAACTCTTAGTTAATTAGTTGGACATTTACCATGTCACTATGTATTTTTATAGTATAAAGTTACTAAACATACTATATACTTCCAAGAGACCACAAAGTGGTACATTAATGATAAAAATATCATTATATAAGTCTTTTGGCCAAGTCATATATTTTTAGGAATTTAATATCAATTAATAATATAATATTGTTTTTGAAAACTCCTTTATGTCAATTTTGACACTATTTAATAATTGATTTTTGGTAAAGTTTGAAAAACATTATTAATTCGAAAAAAATTCATTTAAGTAATCCAAACAGGTCATATTAACCAATAATTTTTTTTTATTTCATCAAAACTTTCAAATTATATTTATTTTAACATATATAATACCAATTATTTCATTCATTCATTAATAAGGAAAATACTACATCATTATTATGTCAGAATTAAATTTATTTATTAAATGTATGAAAATTATAAATAAAATCCCATTATGTAGGAAATATTTTTATATTTCTAATTAATATTTATAATCGAAAATATAACATATACAACCCTATGTAAAAATTGTTTTTCTAAAAGATATATGCTTATGTCATTTTTGTATTTACTTTAACTTAATTAATATAAAGTGTCATTATAACTTAAAAGTGGCTTCATGGGGTCCCAAAATCGACCCAAATATGACCATGGTCAGAAATATATCAGCCAATAGGGTTAGGACACGTTTTACGGTAAATTAATATTATTATAATATAATTTTGTTACCCTTATTTACCGAATTTACCCTTTAACCATGGTAAATAAAATATTTCCTGAAGTAATTATTCAAAATGTCTAAAAATAATAGTAACCTATTTACAAAATTTGGACATCCTGATTCCAAATATATAATCCATTTTTTCAAAATCAAAACAAATAAGTCGCAGAAATTAATTTAAAATTAATTACCGTAGTCAAAACAAAAAGCGTGTTTTTAAGAAATAATAACTATCAAAAGATTTACACTTGTTTATGTCCTGTTTAAATGTGAAATTATGTACAATGACCAAAATTGTATTAAATGGTAAATATATATTCTAAATATACTTTAAAACCACTCAAATTCATAATTTATCACTATTAATTATTTCGATTAAGAAAGTTGTTTTTAATTAAAATTTAGTAATTTTAACTATTTATCAAAAATTGAAAGTTTTCAAAAAAATACCAAAATTTAAACCTAGGATAATTTATATATTCTAAATCAAAAAATGAAGTCCATTTTGAAAGTTAAAATTTATAAAATTTTAAAAATTGTGTATTACTGTTCATAACAGCTAGTTTGATTGGTCGCGGCGTGTTAAAATCTCGAAATTGCGTACAATGCAAGCTATTGCATAATTAAAGGGAAACAAACCATGGAAGATTGGGGTGTTACATATTGGATATGTTTTTTTCATATACCGTCCAATATTGAAAAATGTAAAAAAATTTCACTTTACTTTGATAATAACATTTATATTATTTTAAGTAAATATAAAGTCAAAAACGTCACTCTCTTTCATTTAATATGTATAATATTTTTTGACAGGGATAAAAAACTTATGTTTTTTATAAATGATTATCATAAATATAAATTATTTTTAATTTTTTGTTAATTTTCCTCTGCTTTTTATCGATGAAATAGTTACCTTAAACTCTTACACAACACTAACACAATGCATGGGCAGGCATTATAAAAATCATGAAATTATTTTTTAAAAGCATTGAAAATAATTTTTTTGAGTGATTTATATCTTCCAAATAGTTTTACTGATAAAAAAAATATTAATGATTTTTAAATGGATTATATTCAAATTTCATTGCTCTAATGTTCTTTTCAATGCCAAATTAAATGAATAGGTATAAAAATGACATTAATGATATTTTATAAAAAACAACATTTTATTAAATGATTTAAATTCATAAAAAAATTATATTTAGAAAAATTAATGATATCTGGTTTAAAATACCAATCACGGTCCATTTAATGGTCACTTTTCCACTAATAGTAACTTTTTTGACCCATATAGAGTAAAAAACATTGATATCATGGTAACTGTAAAAAGGGTTAATGAGGGGTTTAAAAAAATAGATTAGGGTGAAAAAACCCATAAAATTTTCAACATATTATTTTATGAGATAATTTAAACACATAATTATACTTTATTATAAATTTATCAGTTTATCTTCATTTTTTCATGAGAATTATGTTATATTAATTTAATACTTTATGAAATTCTAATAGTGCTCCTCCCCTCACTTATGAAAGGTTACCTTCTCTCCTCTCTAATTCACAAATCAATAACCAATTGGTTCGAAAAATAACTATAAAAATCCATTAATAATATCTCTTTACAAATTTCTTAGGTCTTATTTTTGGAAAATTTCCAAACATAGAAGGATTAAGGTCTAATGAAAAGATGGTTTTCTGAATAGGAGGTATTGTTTTTAACCGAATGTTTTAGTTTTATTTCTTCTTATAACTCTGTAAAATCTTATTAAAACATGAAAAAATAATAGAAATTTAATATTACGCATACATATATGTTTTTATGTTAATTACATTAAATATATTCTTCTCCTCTTCCAAAAAAATGAGAAACGAATCTGTTTTTCGTGTATATGGCGGACTACCGCATTACGAACCGATGAGATTCATTTTCTATCACCGACTCTCTTGGATAGTTATAATTATGGATTTAATTTATATATATATATATTATAATCATAAAATATTTACCATTATTAAAAGATATAATCTTATCAGATTTCATACATTTCAATCCATTGAAAAATGATAATGTTTTTCTTACACACGTGTGGATTACCACCTCCACCAAGAAATGTGATTCATTTTTCATGACCACATCACATGGATACTATATATAAGTGAATTTAATGAAATAATATGATATTTATGATATAATAATAATTCTATAAAGTCCAAATTATACATACCTTCTTTCTATCATTTTCATTGAAAAATGAAAACATTGCTCATGCGTACGTATGAAATACCATCACCATGATAATAACATAATTAATTTTTCATGACCATATTTCATGGTTGTATTTGAAAGTATAATTTATTAATAAAAATTAAAATCATTTCTTGATTATTATTCAGCATATGATTGAATAATGACCACTTTGAACATATTCAACATACTAATGTCATTTTATACATTTGAATCGAATATCATCGAAACTTCTGAAATTAACTTAATTTATTATGTAATTTAATATGACATAGTAATAAGTAAATTAAGAGGGATAGTGAACATGAAAAAATTTCTTAAATAAGTAAATAATTAACATAACTTTATTATTTAGGGTGATAAGGATCATATGTGATGAGTCGAACTCGAGGAAAGGGACACTTTACCATAATAACATCATTTTAAATGTTTTAAATATCTATTTTCCAAAAAAAATTATTATATTTTTATATTAATAGAATTATTTTATGGATGTATTTATATAGAAATTAATAAAATATAAAAGTCATTTTATGTTTCATTTTAATTTCTTATAAATGTTTTCAAATGGAATATTTTTATGTATTTTATATAGAACATTTCGAATTTATTTACCAAAGGAAAAAAGGAATGTTTTCTTTAACACATAAGACATGAGGAGAATTTACCACCATCATGAAATTTTGTTTATTTTAAATCATTATTTAATTATTTATCAGATTATTTTTAAAAAAATTAATCCTATATATTTATGGACTTTTAAATTTTAATGTGTTTTATAAATGAGATTTTATCTCTATTTTTATGTGAAAATGGAAAGTGTTTTGATTATGAGTTGAAAAATTATTTTCAATGGTTTTATTATGAAAAAGTTCAAGTATAATTTTTTATTCAAAATATGGTACTTTATCATTTAGATGATGAATGGGTGATCCTGATACAACTTATATGAATAGGTAAGTCCAAAATAGATTATAGGATGAGTGAGACCAATTATATCTCTCTAATGCATTGTTAAATGTTACTTGTCTTAAATGTAAATAATGGGGATGTTAACCAGGTTGGTTTATCTTATTGGTTTAACTAAGATCAAGTTATATTTGACACAAGTGAACATGATTTATGAATATGATGATCCATTTTTCCTAAAAGGGTTTCTATTTTATGGATATTTTTTAATGGTTTTCCATGAGAAAAAGTTTCATTTCATGTGGGTATGATTTATTTAATATTATAAAATAATTTTTTAATAAAATTAAATATTTTATAGGTTTCATGTTTTTCACTGGAAAAACAAATTTCTTAATTTTATGACCCTTATTAGGTTTTTCTATTTACTCATTCCATGTTTTCAAATGTTTTTCCTAGGTATTGGGGGTAGAAAATTTAATAAATTCCAGGTTTTAGATATGGAATTTACATTTAATTAAGTAAGAATGTATTTATAAAATCTTATTTTGTGGAAAAAAGGACACTAAGTGGGGTGAGTATAAACATACCTAGTTTTAATTTACCTGACGTGTTCTATAATAATTCTATATATTGATCAACCAATTATGCTCATTTGAAATAAATTTATTGAAATGACACATATATATTTTAGAAAAGTTAAATAACAAGAGGTAATTCTTACATGGATTAAGAATAAAAAACAATCTTGTTAATATGTAATATAAATAAATAAGCATAGACATAAAAGATTTTTTTTTATAATTACACTCATAAAGAAACATCATGGGAGTGTACTATAAAGGCTAAGGAATGGCGACCTAAGATCCTAATATCAAATAAATCTATGAACAACTAGAATTAGAGACCACACACAGCGGAAATATTGCTATTTTGAAGCATGTGACAGGGTTAAATAGAATAATGGGACCACTATTGTGGGATCCATATTGAGGATATTAAATAGTCCACTAGGTAGTGTCCCATCATGAACAAGTGTGGTCCCATATAGGGGTAGAATAATGTAACATCTAGTAGCCATATTTTACTATACACTTGTGTGTGTAGGTTCCCTAGGAACCCTTGTAAGTACTCAAAGGCATCCCATGATGTGTTTTTCCAAAACTAAGGTTTAATATAATTTTAATTAAAGTTTAAAAAATAACCCCTTATTTAAAATCCAACAAAAAATTATAAAAACATCATATATATAATTTTCAAAAATATAGAAATGTTTGATAGTAATAGAAATTCTAAATCTTGTGATATACTTTATTTCATTCCAAACATTTATTTTTTCAATGAAAATTTCATTATAGAAACATTTTATCAATTCATTTTAAACAATAACATGTTATTTTATGAAAACTTTACCACTTTTTTCCTTATAAACACCTCATTGTAATTTATATAAATACTTATCATGTGTATTTTATATAATACCAAGGATCTAATTATAGAACAATTCATTAATAATTGAAAGAGTTAAAAGAAAAAAATGTAATCAATAAATTAGCATCACTTCATCATAGATATCATATATAAATTATTATTAACTAAAATTAATGTAAAATCACATAATAACATTGGGTATATAAATTTATATTAGTGGAACAAAACCCCTTACCTAAAAATGTAGATAGAAAAAAAAAATATCATAATCCAAGACCACATACACACACAATAACACTAAAAAAACATAGAATATCACGATTATAATTTATCCAATTAAAGAATAAGGTTTCTCCATAGACTGTATCTAAAATACTCATAAGAAAATGTTTCAGTGATTCCTCACCTCCAAATCAAGTGTGTGGTAGCCTCATCCTTCTCTTGAATCTTAGTCAAAATGCATATCTCAAATAAATGGTTACATAATCCTATTTAGTAACCACCATTTAAATCCCTATTTTTTACATAAAATATATATTAAGTAAAGGGAGTATGAGAGGATGAGGAGGGGTAAGTGAAAAAATGAAGGAAGACTAACATTGTTCTGAACTCATTCTTCCATGGAGGGTGATGAAGAAGAAGATCTTGAAAATGAAAAACAAAGAGGGGTGAGGTTTTCCTCCTTAGCATTTGTGTCGATCCCCAAAGAGGGAGAGGATGGGGGCTTTCACCCTTCTTTAACATGAAACCTAATAATGATAATTCTAATTATAATATTAGTTATAATTATAAAACAATTATTTATGATGTCATATAAATTAATAAAAAAAATAATAATAACAGTACCCCCTTTACCAATTATAAATCATGTAAAAAGTATCTCAGTGCAATATTTTATGTGCCAAAAGATGTATGTTTTTAAGTAAATACGTTTTAAAAACACTTATTTATTGATAATTAAGTAAAAAAAATTAAACTACATAGAATATGAAATTAGTAATTAGTGTAATTTTAATTAATTATTAAAAAATTTATTTGATCTGCAAGAAATATAACAAAACCAAACCCTATGAATTTTTAAATTTAAATAATTAAATGTTTAAATAATAATTTTTTTTTCTGAAATATGGAATTAATTTATTTATTTAAATTATTTATAATAGTGGGTGATACACAAAAGCCACATAGAATATACCCCATGATTACTTAGAACAATATCACTATGTAATGAATATAAATTATGGTGTGATTCAGGTATATGTGTATATATTCTCATTCTTTACTCCATTACATTGTATTGGTCAGCTCATCACAACATGGGTTTACATTTATAAAAAAATATTTATTTTTTTATACCAAACTCTTTCTAATTGGATTAAAATATATCCATGACCTTTTTATCTATAAATGAATAAAAAAATCACCTTCAAAACTCATTAATTATTTATTTCAAGGTACAATTGATAAAATTATTCTAATATAGAAGTTGTGTAAACATAACATTAAAAGATATAATTGTTTTTTGAGAGTTTTCTAGATTTAGGTGTATAGATCAATACTCTATTGACCATGTATTAATAGAGATAAACCAAATATCTCTAGAACTCATTAATCTTCAAGGGATCATTGACCTCATATAACAATTTTTAAATCTCATTAATCCTTTTGAACGATCCAATGATGTTTACACCACATTTGTTTCTAAAGTTTCAATATCACATATCATGTATAAAATCACATTTATATATATATATATAGGTTTCATTTTTCCACCATCTCAAAAAATTTAAAAATACAAGATTTCACTTATATTGAATAGTTATATAGCTTTCATAACATTAGATACACTCTTAAAAAATTATTTGGTTTTTAATATCACATACTTAATATCAAACCCTCATGTTGTCTATAGTCCATAAATTTAATTGTTACAAAGAATTTAAAATTTAAATTTAAAATTTACTCATGTCTTGACAATACCATTTTCACTAAATAATAAACTATTATTATCTTCTAAGTTAATATTAAACTTAATTCCTTGATTAATTCTATGCAAATCATTCTTTATATCATTTCAGTTAATAAAATATTCATTTATGTATCATTGAATCTACAAAAAATCATTCTTTAGGTTAATAATATCATTTTATGGTTGAAAACATATAAAAACCAATTTGGTTATAAAACTCCTCTTTGGATTCAATTGTCAACTTCAGACATGACTTGAAAAATAAATATTTTTCATAGCATCTAAATTTATTTCATCTAAATATATTCTATTTTTTTATATGCTTTACATCTTTAACATTTCATAAACGATATATATATTTCTCTCACTTTGAAAAAAATATACAAAGGGTGAAACTCAATCTTTATATAAAGGGAATTTCTCTATTATCATAGAATAAATATCATCAACTCTAATCCTAATAATGTTAAGGATCAATGTGGGAAATAGAAGAATAATGATTCATATTTTTTTTTAGATTTTTATCATTAATATATAAAAATTCACCCATTATAATTATTCACAATGTAATATCATGTACTTCTTAATTAAAGATTTAAATTCATCTAATTAACAAATTATGGATATCTATATTTATCATGTCTTCTCACATAACATCCACATGAATTATATGTATGCCTTAATTAGAACTCCACCTTCTTTTATGAATCAATGTGTACCATCATTTAAATTTAAATAAATATTTATTAAAAATAAATCATATTTCCAACCATCTCAAGTTCAAGGAAAAGGTTGAACTAAAATATTCAACATATTCTCCTCAAATAATGGTTTTAAAAATGTTTTTTTAAATTATGATCCTATTGATAATTTTTTCTAATATTTTTAAATTTTACAATTTATTTTTCTACCATCTCTTTGAAAAAGTGATGCTCAATCCTGATATAATTGGTTCAAGATTCGTTATTTAATTGATAACACATTTATTATTATAAAAATTACAGTGAGATATTTCAAATTATCACTAAGATCCTTCAACCGTTTCTTCATATAAACTATTAGGTCTCATTACTTTATAGCTAAAATATACACATCTTCAAATCTGTTGGGAGAATTATATTCCTAACTATTTAACAAAAATCCTATGAATTTATTTCCAATATAAAATTCTCCTCCAATTGTATATTTTCTCTCTAGTAAATCTCTATCCTAATAAATATCATTGTATATCAATAATTCCTTACCTACTAAATATAAAAATCTATAATCATCTGTTACATTCTCATATCTTATTTTTTATTTCACAAACATGTGGTGTTAATCCTTAGGATCACTCTAAAAATTTGATGCTAAGCTTGTTTGAAATAGAATATCTGGTTGGGTAGATTTCATATAATACAAACTACCAACCATACTTCAATATAATATTGGATCCATATCATTTCCATAATTATTCATTCCAGTTTTTTATCACACAATGATTAAAGTTTAAAAAAGTTTTTTTATCTTCCATAATATTTTTTTCACAACTCATTGATGTTTTTTTGATAGGTAAGGTTATTATCACATCGATGATTTAATTTTAGTATAATAAAATATGTGAGTTCTCTAATCATACGAATTTCAAATTTTTTTAGTGATTTAAGAGATCTAAACACTGTTGTTAAATACTGAAAAAGTGATTAATGAAACCAAAAATGATGATAAACTATACTAGTATGAAGAAACCATGTGTACTATAAATAAGGAAACAAGTGATTTGTACCTTACACTATTGTTCACAGAAGAAATGGAATTCATTTATTAATTATGAAAATCAAAGTAAAGGTAGCCACAATATGTCCCTCTATTAGAGGTATCCATATGATATTTAATTTCTCAATGCTTGAGAAGGATTCTACACACTCCGTAGAATGCAAAATCATTATGATGTAAAGGTGGTAGGATAAAAAATTTATGAGGTTAGGTAGTTTTGGTTACGGCTTGGGAATTATTTCACACACCATCAAATGGAAATAGGTATCCTTAAATAGTCTTCAAGGATTCTCCTTAGGTGATCTATCATTTAGTAATGTGTTATAATTCATGAGTAAATGATACTTGACTAGTTCATGAAATGATTTCATGAATTCATGTCATATCCATTTAATATTACGAAACAACTTGGTAATTATAGATAAAAATATAGGATTTTCAATTAATCATTGAACCACCATTAATATTGAATACAGTGGAATTTATACAATTACTTATAATATGGAATGTCATAAACAGTGACTAAATGGTAATGGAACCATATGATATGTTCCAATCATACCTCATATTTGAACAATGCCATAAGAATGGATACTTGATTTATGATATTCCTTAGTCATAAACCAAGACATATCCAAATTTTATCATATGAAAAATGGATATTGGTCATATATACATCAATCGCACACTAAAACTAACACCTAAAAATCTAACTTTCAATTTCACCTTATATCGTATCATATAAAATAAAATGTGAATCTATATCTAAAACTATATTTCGATATATTTCAAAACACCTTGTGGAATCTATCATAAACATTATCATGTGTCACATATTATGAAATACCTTGTGAATACCCGTATAAAAATATTCTAGATTAACTCTAAAACACTTTTAGAGCATCTCTAAAAGGCAAAATAAATCCCCATTCAACCAACCAAAAAGTGTTACCCCACATACCTTTGTATCATTAACAATAAATATGATTCTTTTGATCCATAAATGTAATAAAATAGTGACCTATATCAAATAATAAATGCTATGATCTCTACCAAACACATGTATCTCTATACCTATATCGACTAGTTTCACCCCATGCTATCAGGTATTCTCTCAAATTATTTTATCTGAGACATTGAGTGAACATGTGACATCTTTTATGTTAATACCATATAGAAAAATCATATATTTTCAATTATTAGTGTATATAAATACCAAGTTGATGCATATATCACATTCCATTCACCTTTTTATATGATCATATCACACAATACTTATATAAATAGATAAGAACCACATATTCACTACATAGGTGTTTCCACACACTCCCTAGGATATCTTAATCAATAGACTAGATGTCATACCATTCATATGAGGGAAAAAATCCCATCTTATCTAAGATCCAATCAATGAAATGGCATGTAATATACATGACACCCCTTGATTTGCTATGCTTAAAGCCTTGTATAAGAATGGTATATAAGTATATAGGTTCTCATGTTAGGTATCGTTCTTTCATCAAGTAGTATGGACTTAAAATTTGATCCATGCACCTCTAGTATATGAAATATTTAGTTTATGACACTCTATGTAGTATACGTAGCAGATCATATAGTGAAAAAAGAATTTTTATGCCTCATGATCATATTCCACATCTATATAAAAGAATCATACTTAAAACTGAATTTTTATTTTATCACAAAATGTAAAAATCCATGAAATATATCAGTTAGGGATTGCTCAAATTCTTACTTTGAGTGATCAATTATCATTAAAATTTATAAAACGTATATCAATATATACATACATGAATCCAATATGACAGAATTATAAAGTTAAAAGTTCATTTTATATGATAAATTTTATATTATGAAACCTTTTATAAATAATTAGAAAATACCTATGTATTTACCAGTTCAACATATAATATATAGTGGACTGCTAGATCAATATTATGTTTACTTCACTGTTTTGGGTGTTGTTAAATCATTACATATATATATAATTCCTTCCACATCTCTATGTGACTATTTGAAAAAACTCTCTCACTTAACTATTTAGTGAGTAACATCAATATCATAGTTGGTTTGAATAAAAAAGAGATTTAGGAATCATGTTATTAATGTTAAACCTCTTGAACATATTAAAACTTTTTAACTCCACAAAATGAAATGTTACACTTCCAATTTCAATTATATATATAGAAATATTTCTATGTTTAACATCATAATCCTCATAAAAATTTCCATCAAACATTTACCTTATGATCATATGGTAATTAAGGTATCTATTTATATTATTATTTACTATGAAATTAAAAAAGTATTTATGAATAAATGATATTCAATTTATATGTTGGCTGACATAATCCTTTAGGACATAGCGATATTCACCTTTCAAGGTGAAAAAATGTAACTCATTACATTTCTATTTACTGTCAAATATCTTAAACTCTTTAGGATACTAAGCGAAAATAATTTTAATTTTATTTTGGTATAGTTTATTAACTTGGAAATTATTTAAGTTCAAATGTACTACCACTATCTTTCAAGAAATTATATTCTCTTCGTAACATCATACTAAGATACATAAACTACTTTTTAATTAGAAAATAACTCTAATTTTATATTATTAACAATATTCAATTGAAAAATATATTTCTTTCATATCTTATATGGTATTATATGTGTTTTAAGAATTCCCCCCCCAAATGATGACTTTATTATTTAATGTATACCATTTATGTGTGGAAATAACAACTTCCCTCATATTTTAAAAGATATCTAGATAAAAACTTTATCCTAGATAATTTTTTTTATCCTTACTTCCTTTCTAAAAATATCTATAAATATTCATTAATGATAAAACATGTGTATTAAATTCATTATCTTGTATTTTTTATAATAAATATTTGTTAACAAAAATTAATTTTATCATATAATATAAATGAAATAACTATACACATACTCTATTTAGATCCATCCAAGCTTGATAAATACCAATATATTTTAATATTTTATTCAATAAATCTTTTCTTCATAACATGAATGAAAAATAAAAGATATATAAATTGCTCCCCTGATTTTAAATGTAGTATACATAAAAATATTGTAAATTATATATTTGGTCTCATATATCCTTCAAAACTGAAAAATGAGTTTCTACAACATTGAAGCTGACATGGGAATTATTTGGAGTTTCCCAAACACCATTAGGTATCATGAATAATTGAATTAAATGTAATTTTTAATCCTTCCATTATGGTTTAACTAGTTTTCATTAACATTAAATGAATACTAGGAAAAATATTACTGGGCTTTCTAAATAAATTTGTTTCTGAATCGAACTTTTACGCACTTGTAATATCTGTACAGTAGAAAAACCTGAACAACATATGTGCATTTAATATATCCTTAACACGTCAAGAATAATAGGGTTAATAATTATTGAATGAATTTATTATGCTATAACATTTACACTTATTAATATAGAATGAATTAATTAATATGAAAAATCCTTAAGGAAAACTTTTTCTATATAAATTCATTAACATAAACAATCATATTGATTATATATGAGTGGTCACTAATGTCACTTAGGTTATTTTGTATCTAATACCTATTAATCCTTAATTGAAGAATCATATGATTATCATAATTATCTAGATTCTCCTTTTTTACTACATGACACTTTTTTAGTTAGGAATGTATTTATTTAACACATATAATTTTCCCATACTTAAGAATTCATCTTAAGTTAACAATCATAGGGGTTCTAACAATAAACTTCTTCTTCCTATTGTATAAATTTGAAATGAACTTTTGATAATAAAAATTATATATATATATAACAAAATAATTTATCAAATTAGTATAATATTCTAAACACATTTAATAAAGACATTTATTAAATTGGATCCCACCAAAATGATGACCCCTTTAAAACTAATCATATTTTTTAGTGGTCCAAGATCCATTTTTTGATAAAAAATGAGTCATCCATGGTATTTAACTCACCATATAGTTATTTATGTTTAGAATCATCCCAATAATATAATATATAAATCTTAGATAGTAGAGTAGATCAATCACACCCAATCCATCATATGGATAAAATCAACTATATTTCTATAGAAAACTAATCCCATTAGGGTAGATCAGCTAAGTGTAATCTAAATAAATTGGAATGAATGGGAACCTAATCCTATTAAAGTAACCCATTACTTTATTTCCTCATAATAGATGATCCATGGTCACCACCTAATGAGTGGATGATTATGATCTTCACAAGTGGTGATTTAGAAGGAATATAAAACTTATTATTTTGAAGGTGATTTAATCTCCTAATGTCATCTCATATTATTCCTCTTATGTATGCATGCTTATAGAAAATTTACTTCATAATTTTTTCCTTCCACCATTCGAGTATGTTTAAACCACATTGATGGATATATGTTTACAAAAAAACTGTTTTTGTTACTCACATAAAAATATAATCCAAAAATTATTACACACATGTAAATGAATATCCTAAACAAGGTACATAAAATATTAATTAAAAAGTTTAAAATTATGAGAAATTATCCATACCCTCAAGAGTAATATTGACACCACTAACAGACAACCCCCACCTTTCTAGAAAAAGTCACAAGTCTTCTGGGTAATGGGAATTATGACCCATAGTCCTTTTACATAGGGATACTTGGTCAAGAGACATTCTAATTCATTATAAATATAATAACTAATATTTATAAATCATATTCAAAAACTAAATTAAATTAAATAAATTTAATTAAAAATTTATGTCAAGGTATATTGAATCTATATCCATTATCATACATATCATGTAACTCCTTAGATACATGTATAATAATTTATAAAATCAGTTCAAAAATTTAAACTAAAGCACATATAAATTTATAATGTAAATAATTTATATTCATTAATAATAAACAAGGGAATAAATTTTAAATAAATAAACAATGCATATGTTTAAAGACGAGATAAACACAATGAGTGTTGGTAGGCCATGTGGGTAGATATCAATGTTGTGATGGTGGTCGTGTGTCACTGTTTGGGAAATGGTGAATGGTGGGTGATGGAAGTGGCCATCAAAGATGCCACTGGATGAGCAATGCTAGGAAGAGCATAGGATCTATGATGAGGTAGATGGGGCTCATATGGTGGGAATTCCTAGAATGCAGAGCAGACCAGGAAGGTGTGCGGGGTGAATCTATGAGTCATCATGAATTACTTATGGTTTTGGGACTTCAGGTTATATAATTGGATTCTTCTCCCCAATAAAATAAGAGGGTTTGTTTGTTTAATAAAAGTGGGGGAATTCCCCTACCTGTTAAAAATATATATGAGATATTTTTTTGAATAATTCCTAAATTAAATCCAATTCTAAAAACATAATAATTTTATCTATTTATTATGATCATTCTATAATTTTGAATATAAATAGTTTATATTCATTTTATAATATTAACTACTTCATATTATTCATTATATAGAAGTTTATTTTAAATATTAGATATTTTATGAATTATAAACATTTTAAAGCCAATTTCTATTGTGTAATCATTTTACATAATCTATATATCACATACATAATAACCTTGTACAAATAAATCATAAAAAACTACTGATGTTTTTTAAATAATATCTCATATTTGGCATTTTAATTTGTACAATTACAATTAATCAATTATGAACCATTCCTATTCACATATGATCTCTTTTATATTTTCCCTTACTTTATAATTTATAATCACTTTTCAAAATACCTATATAGTTTATTATTGAAAACATTATTTCCATTTCATAAGACATTCTATATAATTTAAAATCTATTTTTTAATATTAACACTTAATATTATGGAATAATTATTTATAATTGCTTCATAAAAATTTAATTATTTAATTATCACTACTGGAAAAGGGATCTTTCCCAACAGTTGTGTACTAACGGTTCAAAGAACCGTTGTCATATCATGTCTTTACCAACGGTTTCTATAAACCGTTGGGGAAAACCCCTCAATGCATAGTTTTCCCAACGGTTGTATGAAACCGTTGGGAAAGATAGGTTTTCCCCAACGGTTCTTAAGAACCGTTGGGAAAAGTGGTGAAGGACCCTTGTTTTCCCAACGGTTATTAAAAACCGTTGGAAAAAAAAAGCCCCAAATACCAAATCGAGCCAGTGGCCTCCCCACATTACAGAAGCATTCTCCTCGTGTCCTCCTGGAGAAATTCCTTGCAGAAGGACCTCCCAATCCCCACATCGTCCATCAGATCAGCACCTACCAGGTTAGACTCCTATATTTTATCAACGATATAGTTCCAGCTCTTATAAATCATATAATTCTATTCTTGATTTTGTTATTCCCAATTATTAGGGTTTTTGTAAAAATTTATGATTGTTTCATGGTGGTCATGTGCACCACTATAGGTACATTGATTCACTAATTTATTTTGGTATTTCCATAAAATTCGAATACAATTTATTAATGAGTCAATGTTGGGTGTTAACATGACATTCATGTTCTTGATTTTTGTTGAACACCTTATTTATGGTATGGGGTCAGATTATTTAAAGTGTAAACAAATACTTATATAGAATTTCCTTGTAAAACCTGATGGTTTAATTCTAGTTAAATGGAATCATAATTTTTTATGTTATTAATATTTAGTAATTGGTGAGGTGAATCATATATGTATATGAAAAATGGATCAAGATCATTTAGTATTGGATAGAATTATTCCCTAGTAATGTGAGACCCTTATGTTGTTGGGTGAGTATGGAGTAGTGAGATATATTGCTTGTTACTTACCTTTTTAAAATTCTATGAGCTAATGATGGCATGCACTAATTTTTTGAGATCTTTCAATGTTTTTATGGTTTTGATAGTGATCAATGATGTGTATCCTAGTATGTAAGATCCTGTTGGGTATTAGACCCTAGATTGGGTGAATTTGTATGCGGTAGGGTGCTTTCTAGGATGGGTTGTAGTGATGTGATGGTAACTTATGAGAGGGGTGGGTCTTACTAATGTGGATTCATTCTATATCATAAGCATGTAAATATAATTTGTATTATGATAACTAAATGTGAATGATGTGTGATCAAATATTGTCTTATCCTGGAGAATTCCTTGTGATATATTGATATGGTGGCATGAGTGATGATGCATGTGGTGACATGACCAACATACATGTGTTTCATGGTTAGTGATCAATTAGGCTAGTGATCCTATGATCATTGGGATGTGACTCTCAATGATTCAAGAAGAGTTATTAATATGATAACATGAGGGTGTGTTCCTATTTGGTTTTGTCATTCGGCCAGTTTGGACCCCCCCATGCGCGTTTATCAAGCGCGCGCAACGCTTAAAGAACGCATAATGAGACCTCATGCGCAGACCGCACGTCCGATTGACGTTCCGTCTGTGTGTGCACGTCACGAATAATAATGGGATTGTTGTCCTGTGATTTCAGGTCAATCTGATGTCGTCCGCTATGAGTTTGAACGTTAGACGCCCATTTTGGCCATTTATGACACCAGAACGGCGTTCACGGTCACCGCAGGCACACGACACATCCGATTGGCGTGCCTTCTGCTCTCCCACATCACAATTCACTCAACCTTTGATGTCGTCCGATTTCACGCCATTCGGAATTCATTCGGCCAGTTTGGACCCCCCCACGTGCATTTCTCAAGCGCGCGCAACGCTTAAAGAACGCATAATGAGCCCTCCCATGCAGACCGCACGTCTGATTGATGTTCCTTCTGCGCGTACACGTCGCGAATAATAATGGTATTGTTGTCCTGTGATTTCAGGGCAATCCAATGTCGTCCTCTATGAGGTTTACCGTTAGACGCCCGTTTTGGCCGTTTATGACACCAGAACGGTGTTCCCGGTCACCGTGGGCACACGACACGTCTGATTGATGTGTCGTCTGCTCGACCACATCACAATTCACTCACCCTTTGATGTCGTCCGATTTCAGGCCAGTTTGGACCCCCCCACACGCGTTTATCAAGCGCGTGCAACGCTTAAAGAACGCATAATGAGCCCTACCGCACATACCGCTCATCTGATTGACGTTCCGTCTACGCGTACACGTCACTAATAATAATTAGAATGTTTCACGGTGGTTTCAGCTCAATCCGAGGTTGTCCGCTATGAATTTTCCCATTGGACGCCCGTTTTGGCCGTTTATGACACCAGAACTGCGTTGTCGTTCACCGCGGGCACACGGCACGTCCGACTGACGTTCCGTTTGCTCGACCACTTCATAAATCACTCACCTGTATTTATCGTTTGATTTCAGGCCATTCCGACATCGTTAGGCCCGTTTGGACCCCCCTCACGCGCGTTTACGAAGTGCGCGCATCACTTAAAACACGAGTATTGAGCCGTACCGCGCAAACCACACGTACGATTGACGTGAGGTCTGCGCGTACACGTCACGAATAATAATTATAATATTGCACGGTGGTTTCAGGTGAATCCAAAGTCGTCCGCTATGAATTTGACCGTTTGACGCCCGTTTTGGCCGTTTATGACACCCGAACTGCGTTCTCGGTCACCGCGGGCACATGGCATGTCCGATTGACGTGACGTCTGCTCGACCACTTCAAAAATCAATCACCCGTATTTTTCATCTGATTTCAGGCCATTCCGAAATCGTTGGGCCCGTTTGGACCCCCCTCACGCGCGTTTACGAAGCGCGCACATCACTTAAAACATGAATATTGAGCCATACCGTGCAAACCGCACGTCCGATTGACGTGCCGTCTGCGCGTACACGTCACTAATAATAATTATAATGTTTCACGGTGGTTTCAGCTCAATCCGAGGCCGTCTTCTATGAATTTGACCGTTGGACGCCCGTTTTGGCCGTTTTTGACACCAGAACTACGTTGTCGGTCACCGCGGGCACACGACACGTCCGATTGACGTGCCGTCTGCTCGACCACTTTAGAAATCTCTCACCTGTATTTGTTGTCGGATTTCAGGTCATTATGACTTCGTTCGGCCTGTTTGGACCCCCCTCACGCGCGTTTACGAAGCACGCTCATCACTTAATACACGAATATTGAGCCGTACCGCGCAAACCGCACGTCCGATTGACGTGACCTATGCGCGTACACGTCACGAATAATAATTAGAATGTCTCACGGTGGTTTCAGCTCAATCCAGAGACGCGGTGTGGCCGACACCACTCAAAGTGTCCGTATTTTGTTTCAAAAGGACGTCATTTTAAGTGAAAAGCATCAACTGGCATACGGAAAACCGACCAAACGCATTCTGAATCTGTTGATAATTTATCCCAACAATCCATGGGTCATATGTGACGTGTACGAGCCAACCTGGGAAGAATCCAAGTCGCGGTGTGGCCGGGATAAGTCTAAGTGGCTCTCTTTTGTTTAAAATGGACACCATTTTAAGTATATACGGAAAAATGACCAAACGGATTCGGTTTCCGTTGAAAATTTATGAGAACGATCCATGGGTAATATGTAACGTGTACAAATCAACCCTGCCACAATTGGAGACGCGGTGTGGCCGACACCACTCAAAGTGTCGGTCTTTTGTTTCAAAAAGACGTCATTTTAAGTGAAAAGCATCAAGTGACATACGAAAAACCAACCAAAGGCATTCGGACTGTGTCGATACTTTAGCACAAGGATCAATGGGTTGTATGTGACGTGTACGAGTCAATCCCGCCTCAATCCAAGGAGCGGTGTGGCCGACACCGTTCTAACTGTGTCTCTTTTGTTTAAAATGGACATGATTATAAGTGAAAAGAACAACTGACATATGCAAAACTGACCAAATGCATTCCGAATCTGTTGATAATTTATCACAATGATCCATCGGTCATATGTGACCTGTACGAGCCAACCCGGGCTCAATCCGAGTTGCGGTGTGGCCGAGATCAGTCTAAGTGGCTCTCTTTTGTTTAAAATGGACATCATTTTAAGTACATACGGAAAACCAACCAAACGCATTCGGTTTCCATTGAAACTTTAGGAGAACGATCCATGGGTCCTATGTGAAATGTACGAATCATCCCCGCCTCAATCCGACATGCGGTGCGGCTGACACCACTCAAAGTGTCCATCTTTTGTTTCAAAAGGACATCATTTTAAGTGAAAAGCATCAACTGACATACGCCAAACTGATCAAACACCTACGAGTTCTGTTAAAACTTTAGTAAAATGATCCATGGGTCATATGTGAGGTGTACGGGTCAACCCCTCCACAAACCGAGCCACGATGTGGCCGATACCACTCAAACTCTCTCTCTTTTGTTCAAAATGGACTAAATTGTAAGTGAAATCAACAACTAACATACGAGAAACGGACCAAACGCCTTAGTATTATATTGAAACATTAGTAAAACAATCCATTGGTCATATGTGACGTGTATGAGTCAACTCTACCTCAATCTGAGGCACCGTGGGGCAGGGACCATCCAAACTGCCTCTCTTTTGTTAAAAATGGACAATAGTTTACGTACATACGCCAAACCGATCAAACGGATTCTGATTGTGTTTTAACTTTATGAAAATGATACCTGGATCATATGTGATGTGTATGAGTAAACTCCGTCTCAATCCGAGGCCCGGTGTGGCCGACACAACTCAAAGTGCCTCTTTTTTTTTTAAATGTATTTAATTTTAAGTGAAAACAACAACTGACATACGAGAAACCGACCAAACGCCTATTAATTATGTCTAAACTTTAGGACAACAATCCATGTGTCATATGTGACATGTACAAGTCAACCCCGCCAAAAACTGAGCCACGGTGTGGCCAGGACTACTCAAAATGTATCTCTTTTGTTAAAAATGGACTAAATTGTAAGTGAAATCAACAACTGACATACGGGAAACGGACCAAACTCCTTCAGATTCTATCGAAACTTTAGGACAAAGATCCATGGGTCATATGTGATGTTTAAAAGTCAATATCGCCTCAATCCGAGCTGCGATGTGGCCGGAACTACTCAAACTATCTCTCTTTTGTTTAAAATGGACATAATTTTAAGTGAAAACAACAACTGACATACGCCAAACCAACCAAACGACTTCTAATTCTATTAAAATGTTAATAAAATGATCCATAGATCAAATGTGATGTGTATGAGTCAACTATGCCACAATCTGAGCCGCGGTGTGACCGGGACCACTCAAACTATCTCTCTTTTGTTCAAAATGGACTAAATTGTAAGTGAAATCAACAACTGACATACGGGAAACTGACCAAACACCTTCGGATTCTATTTATATTTTAGAAAAACGATCCATGGGTCATATGTGATGTGTACGAGTCAACCCCAACTCAATCCAAGGCACCGTGGGGCCGGGACCACCCAAACTGCCTCTCTTTTGTTCCAAAGGGACAATATTTTATGTACATACGCCAAACCGATCAAACAGATTATGATTGTGTTTAAACATTAGTACAATGATTCATGCCTCATATTTTACGTGTATGAGTCAACCCCGCCTCAATCTGAGGCTCGGTGTGGCCGACACCACTGAAAGTGGCTCTTTTTTTAAAAATGTACTTAATTTTAAGTGAAAACAAAAACTGACATATGGAAAACTGACCAAATGCCTACGGAATCTGTATAAACTTTAGGAAAACAATTCATGGGTCATATGTGATGTTTATGAGTCAACCCCGCCTCAATCCGAGCCACGGTGTGGCTGGGACCACTAAAACTTTCTCTCTTTTGTTGAAAATGGACTAAATTGTAAGTGAAATCAACAACTGTCATACGGGAAACCGACCAAACGCCTTCGTAATCTATTTACACTTTAGGAAAACAATCCATGGGTCATATTTGATGTTTAAGAGTCAATACCACCTCAATCCGAGGCATGGTGAGACCAACACCACCCAAACCGTCTCTCATATGTTAAAAATGGACAACATTTTACATACATACGCCAAAATGATCAAACAAATTCTGATTGTGTTGAAACATTAGGATAACAATCCATGGCTCATATGTGACATGTACGAGTCAACCCCGCCTCAATCCGAGGTCCGTTGGGGCCGACACCACTCCAAGTGTCTCTCTTTTGTTTAAAATGGACATAACTTTAAGTGAAAACAACTGTTGACAAACGCCAAACCAACCAAACACATTAGGATTCTATTGAAACATTAGAAAAACGATCCATGGGTCATATTTGACTTTTACGAATCAAAACTACCTCAATCCAAGCCACGGTGTGGCCAGGACCACTCAAATTATCTCTCTTTTCTCGAAAAGGGACTAAATTGTAAGTGATATCAACAACTGACATACGGGAAACAGACCAAATACCTTCTAATTCTTTTGACACTTTAGTAAAACAATCCATGGGTCATATGTGACATGTACGAGTCAACCCCACCTCAATACGAGTCACCGTGGGGCGGGGACCACCCAAACTACCTCTCATTTGTTCAAAATGGATTAATATTTTACGTACATATGCCAAACCGATCAAACGGATTTTGATTGTGTTGAAACTTAAGGACAATGATCCATGGATCATATTTGATGTGTACCAGTCAACCCAGCCTCAATTTGAGGCATGGTGTGGCACTTACTGAGTCACAAGTGATGAGACTCCTATGAAAATACCTTTTCACTATATATTATAAAAGTGGTTGTCGTATGAAGATTGAAATGGGTGTAAATAATATTTGATTTATTGAAACTCTGATTCAACTATACTGGATGATTTTTGTCATATGAAGATTCAAATGGGGAATTATTCACCATGACTCTATTCAAAGAGGTGGTGTTCTTTTTTGTTGTTTTAAGTGAGTCATTGTTTTTGTCATATGAAGATTCAAATGGGGAATTATTCAGCATGACTCTATTCAAAGAGGTGGTGTTCTTTTCAGTGTTGTTTTTTATGCAGGTGTATGCACTTGAGGGGACACTAGAGGGGCTGCTAACAATTCTGAAAATACTGAATACCAACGGTTGTAAACCGTTGGTATACTTTTCCATACTTAAACATATGCCAACGGTTTCAATGAAACCGTTGGGAAAATATCTATACCAACGGTTTACAACCGTTGGTATAAAATAAAAACCATTGAATTCCCAATGGTTTGATGAAAACCGTTGGGAAAAATACTATACCAACGGTTTTGAACCGTTGGTAGAAGATGAGAATAATAGTATTCCCAATGGTTCTAAACCGTTGGGTAAACCTATACCAACGGTTCAGCAAGAACCGTTGGCAAATCCACACCTACAGTGGGCTACCCCAACGGTTTACTTCAAACCATTGGTATATATCTTTCCCCACGCCTTACTTCCCTACGGTTTGGACAACCGTTGGTATAGAATATACCAACGGTTCTCCAGCCTATACCAACGGTTCTAAACCGTTGGTATATCCTTTATTTCCAGTAGTGTATAAACTCTTTATAATTAATTAATTTATAAACAATTTATAAATTATTAAAAATAAAAAAAAATACATTTTGTTAATAATTATAAAAAAATTACAAATAATATAATTAATCTCAAAATCAAATTTAATGAAAATGTATTTTTTATACACCATTCATATTTTATGATTTATGGGATATGATAAGCCATGAATGATTCGAAGTGAAGCTTTTATGGTTTAATAATTTTTAGTCTTATTTAATGACTACTAGATGAATTATATCATATGATATTATATTATATATTACAATACACATTGATGCCAAAAGGGTGGCTTGATGCCCATTTTTTAAAAAAAACTGTGAAATGCTATCATCGAATACAATACTTTTATATCATATACTATAATTTTTATAAATCCAAGTATTTGTACTGAATTACTAGATAAAATATCCCCATATAATAATTTATGATTCCATAAAGAAGTAAAAATTATATATCATATTTTAATATAGAGTTTACAATTTAAAATACAATTGAAAAATCATTATTATTCATCACCATTTCAGGAATCTAATATCATGTAATGGATCTAATTACACTGCTTGGTTTCAAGGGATAGAAGTAGACTTGTCAAATGAGATACTAGAAATTAATGAAATCTAAAACAAAGATCAACCATACTAGAATAAGGAAACTATGTGTACTATAATTAAATAATCTGGTGATCCGTACCTTACACTTTTGTTCATAGAAACAATGATCTTCATCAATTATTGAGGAATATTATAATAAATTCAAATTAAATACAACCCTATTCTAATGGAATCCATAGGATAATGAATCAATCAATGCTGGAGTAGGAATCTCCACCCTCCACAATATATTATCACCACATGACGTATGACTACAGGAGAAGAGAGATACAAGGTAGGGTATTTCTTTCCAAGGATTGGATAAATTTCTCCACACCATTTCATGGCAGTATGCCTCTTTAGATAGACCTCATGGAAACTCCTAAGGTGTTCTTTCATTTACTCATGCATTATAAAACCTGAGTAATTTCTACTTGGAGAGTTCATAAAACACGTGAATGAATGCACCTGCCATATATTCCATCTTATTAAATGACTAGTTAATGATATATTAACATATAGGACATTTACTTAATCATTATTACACAATTAATGTCAAATACATCGACATTCATACATATCCATACGATATGGAAAATCACACACTTTAACTACATAGAAATGATACATTATGATATTTCTCAATATTACCTTATGATTATCCAAAGGAAGAATCATGTTTACATACTTTATGATACCCCTTAGTGATTAAATATGATATAGATAAATTTCTACATATGCAATGTGGCTTTAAAGAATAACTCCTTCATTCAAATATTATCTAATTTTAAAATTATTCACAATGTTTATGTCACATCGTAACCCAACAGTACTCTATTATTTTATTTATTTTGAGTAATATTTATTTAATTTTTCCACAGGGTAAGTTTTTCCAAAATTGGGAGATTTTGGGCATGCACAACATGTCACATGGTTATAGAACATAGTTTTCAAAACTGTAAAAAAACCGTGTGTTAGCCACTGTATTTTTTTGTAGCCAAAATTTATGGCTGGTGAATTGTTTTTCTAAACTCTATATCCTATCCATGTGTGGAAATCTAGATTCATCGAGAGGGTGCATGGTTAGAGATAAATTTGTCCAATTGTGTGGGTAAAATGTGTTTAGTGTCCATGGAATTAAAAATTATGAATTCCAATTTTTTCTCTTAGTTAATTAAAACCCCAAAGGTAGTTATTCTTCCTACTTCACTCTCACCCTCACCCTCTTATGCTCTATTCTAAGAGGGGGTCCCATTTTTGCACCACACCTCCTCACTCTCTCAATGTAAAGATGATTTCTTCCCTAAATCTAGGAGAAATCATATTAGGTTTGTGTTTCCTCTTCTACTCCTTTCCATATTTTAAATTTGGTTTCTTTTACACCCTTATTGTTTCCATGAACTAGGGAGAATCCAAAACCAAGATGGTTAATTATTTTTGTCTATTATTGATCCCTATGGTTAGTTAGGATTGAAATAAGGCTCGTTCTTATGACGTTCTTCAAATATGAGGGATTCCACTCTATTTTAGGCCGGTTACCATATGACAGAGTCTTGAATTTAAGAACTATAATTTATTAATGGGTTAATGGTTATCTTCATTATATTATGAGATAAATAATTTTTGAAAATGTTTTTGTAGATTAAAATTGGTTTCATACCAAATTTTATATTTTTCCTAAGTCTCTATCATGGTTTTAGTTTACTAAATATAATATTAAATATTTTTTATAATGTCAAGAAAATTGGGTTCTTTTTTGGTTTTCCAAATTTTCTCTATCAAGTAAATTTCTAACGCTTTAGTCACAGAACAGTTTACCCATAATGGCTTTGTGTAATGTTTTATTTCTAAAGGGATTAAAAATGGATATAAATATCTTTCTTTTTATTAAGAATTACTAATACAAATATTCATATATATTTATATATATATGTATCTACTTTTTCCATATTCATACAATGTTGTATGAATATGTACATTGGTTCATGTTGGTATATATATTTAGAGGTTCACATGTGTGTGTGTAAAGAGTTGTTTGTAAACATGAAAGATATGATTTCATAGTGGGTTTCCAAATGATCAGTAATTATTTTTCAATTCTAAGGATTTATTTTAACCTTGAAATCATGGATGGATGTTCATTGTGGTTTTGGAATTGAATTTTGAAAATAAATACTTTTCGTGGAAATAATTCTGAATTCTCAAATTATAAGGCATGGTTCGAACATTTGAATGTTTCCTTAAAGAGATAACCTCCATGGAAGCCCTCTAGTTAGGGTGGTTATTCACGTGGATGGATTCATGAGGTGGGAGTGGAAAATGAAAAGGTTGTATGAATGACCTGGATTTTGATAACATGTGAAGGCCATATCATTTATAGTTTCTATTAAATTTATTGGATCATAGATGTATTTGTGGGAGTAGATATATAGTTTCTATTTGTTCCATTTTAGATGGACTAGATTCCTATGGTAAGGAAAGACCATGTGACTTACTCAAACAATGAGGCTAGTTGAGAGTAGTCAGGTTGGTTATAGACTATGGATCTAATCGACAGGGTGGCATATAGTTCTAAACCTTGTATTACAAGGGTCTATTCCCTTGATGTCTAGGTATATCCCATGATAAATTTTTTACTTTTATTATTTTTGTTTTATTTTACATGAGTTTTATAAAACTCTCATCACTATTTTCTATATTTACCAAAACTTTTTTTAGCATGCATTCCTTCAAAAAATGGAATTTTGGAAAGTATTTCATACTTTGGAAATGGATTTTAAAAAAAGGGATATGGTTTCTTTTTTTAATGTGTCACCTTATAAATTATTTTGAAAAAAATTTAAAGAGTTATTTTTCAGTCAGTTTTCCAAAAAGTAGTGATAGCCTAAAAACATTTTGTTAGAGATTTTTTATTTATGAAAAGAAATGGGAAAATTTGTGAAAGATTAATGATATGTAATTTTTTTGAATAAATGAAAACCCTTATTTTAAATCTTTTAATTTTCAATCTAGAAATAATACTTTTTATCATTAAAGGTAAATAATAGGGCATGTTTTTAATATCGATACACCTAAAGATAATCTCAATGTTCAAACCAATTTTATCATTTTTAGTTTTAATATTAGTATATATTTGGATTTCTAAAGGAACAATCTTGGCTTTGTGGTTGATGGTGACCCATGAGGTCAATAGAAGTATGATGAGATTTTATTTATTTTGTACTATTTCTGGTTGTTTTATTGATTATATTATTGTACGTTTACTTATTTTTAATGGGATAAATCATTCCCAATTGAGTTATATATTATTCCAAGAACTAGTTTCCAGCTTGGGTGGATTTAGAAAGACTCCAAAGCCTTGCTGCACACCAGATCGAGAGCCAGATTTGGGGGTTCCATTGGTTGGTTCAGGACAAAATTATTTTAAATAAGACTTTTTTATTTGGGGATGACTAGTAGTTTGGAACTATGATCATCAGAATTAATGTGGTCAATCATAGGTTGATGATTGATCACAACATATTTAAATTGGTGCTTGGGTTTCCAAGGTGGTCCAGGATGATTGTGTCTCAAATATGACTTTGTTTCTCAGATGTTTTTGTGGATTTGGGTCTTTATTTGAGTGTTTATGATTTACATTGATATTTTATGGGTTATTTTTTTGAATCTCCAGGTTTATAGTTTATTTTTGGAGGGATTTATAGGGTACATGGTTATTGTGAACGGTCTGAGAAATGGTGTGTAGATCGTGAATTTACCTCTATTAATCTCCATTGAGGATCCCACGGTTGGTAGATGGTCTAACAAATATTGTGGTCATACCATGCACGAAAGATTTTACATAATTTTTTGGAATTTATAATTATTTATTTGGTGGGTTATTTCATTTCACCCTTGATATTTGTTTAAGTTGATTTTGGGGTGTTTCATTTTAGTTTTAAATTATATTTTATTGATATTTTCTTGTTTTCATAAAATCCATGGATTGTTTAGAAAATAAGTTATTTTTTTAGGATTTGTATAATGTTTTTAAAAATGTGTAATTGAATATGGATTGGGTATTTTTTAATTTTTGGTTTTGATTACAATGGATGGGTCTAAATCAATATGGTTATTTGAGTAATTGGAAAACTGATTTCATTTTCCTTTAATTTAACCCTTGGTCTCTTATACAATTGTTCACATATATTATTGTATGTGAATGGTATGTGTATTATTGTACGTGTACATGGGTGTGCATAAAAGTGAGTCCAGATATGTATATATAAATCTTATAGGAAAACCATTGGTAATTATTTGATTCTAGACTATCCTTTTGCATTCCAATGCAGTTTCAAGGAAAATGGGAATTTGAAATTGAGACTCGGTTTCAAAACATGGTTGTGGTTTTTAAAATTTAAAAAGGGGGTGTTATTGAAATAAATTGAGTGTATTTTGAGGTTTTGGACCTATAGATATTTTAAATGAAAATATTTTGTGATTCTAAGATGGAATTAAGTAGAAATAATGTATTCAAACTAAACTATTAAATTTAAATTGTTTTAAGATGTGAAATGTGATTGTTTTAATGGGTTTAAGGTGATAGATTATCAAATCTACACTAGTTCTTTGTTTTATTTTCTTTTTTGGATTAATATTTGAGTTTTTATTTAGTTATTTGTGGATGTTATTTAATTGATATTTATAATAAATTTCCTTTGTATTTATTTTGTGATTTAGAGTATTACCCTAAAAGAGTCATGTTTGTTCATAAGGATTAGAGAATGGAATAGTCAATAGAAGAAAAAACCCAGAATCATGAAATAGTGGTGGGGATGGTTCCTTTATAATTATTTTCTATCCTTATAGTTGATCTACGTTCTAGAGTGGTAGTGGAGTGGATTATGGTAGTTAAGGGAGTCTATCAATCCTTATGAACTCCTAAATTTGTGAGGGTAAAATACATTCTGAAGTTGTTTGAAGGGCCATGTTCAGATCAATTGAAAATAATCTTCCCACATCCATTAAAATTTGAAATTTTGTGGGATTACTTGAAGACCAAATTTTCACTATGGTTCCTTCTTGATTAGTTTAAGGTGAAGAACGTGGTGGATCATATGGGCCTCCAATAAGGTCAATGAATGATGAATGAGTAAAATGAACAATTTAATTATATGGTTCCCTTTTATATAGAGGCTGTGCTGAGAGATTATTTAAAGGATCATCAGTTTGTGAAGGGTCTTCAAGTAGATCTTGGTGCTCATTTACTTTTATCTGGGAATATAGTTGTTATGGGGTTGGTGAATGAGGCATATTTATTTGAGTTATATTTCTGGGGAAGCCATTGGTGATTAGTGGCTCGATACCATTCAATACTGGGGAAGGACCCCCATCCAGTGAAAAGTGTAGAACAAAGGAGTTAGTATTATGTAAACCTTATTTAGTTATGACCTATTCATAAAGGAAATTTCTTCTTGTGTACTTTCAATGTGTTCATTCCAAACACTCTAAGCCCTCTTTATCAGATATTACAAGGACCTTTCATCTTTGTGGTCTATTGGGCCACCTCTAGAAGTTCTTTAATTAGTAGCATCATTCGGGAAAGATATTTTTTCCATATTTGGGATGTCGATAGTGGATTTTATGACATTGAGGTATTCCCCTTTTATTTTTCCTGCTTGTATTTTTTAGTATGTGTTTGTTGTTCATTGGGAGAGTAAAAAGTTATTTTAAGGAATTTATGAATGTAAATTTTTTAGGTTGCATTATTATAGCCCCATGGGATAGAACTTCTAGTAGTATAATTTTGGGTTTTTTTACTCTGGTTGAACTACCATGTTAGATGGATTTTTTAAAATTACAGGAAGGACACCATTGGGGGAGTTTGTGGTGAATATGATCCTCAAAACCATCATGCCCCTCTTTTATCAAATTTTTCATTATTTTTTATAGTGAAATTATTTATTCCATTCCTTACCAACCTTTATCATAGTAGTTTGGTTATCTTAGACCCTGGTTCAGGTGATATATTCTCATAGAGATTCCAAACATACAAAGATGATTTTTTTCTTTCTATGTTATGGGTTGGGGTTTTCCATGATTTTGTTTCATTTATATGTGTATGTCTTCTTATCTTTTCATTCATTAATTTAATTGTGTTAGTTACGTAGTTTCATTAGTTTTTTCCTTTGATATTTATATCAATTGTTGAGGATGATGGATGTATCCATTTCTGATTTATGAGTTTTGGGGTTTCAAGGGGAAGATAGTGTTCGGTCTTCAATACTTGGGTTTTGGGAGTTTCACTCTGAGTAGTAGTTTATCCTTTCTATATGTCATGATCAACTAAATAGTTTTGACTTTATCGTGTTATAAGGTGTCATAGTGGGGATAAATTCCACACCCCCACTATAAAATACTTAATTATTTTATTTTATTTTGAGTTATATTTATTTTATTTTTCCCAATAGGAAAATTTTCTCCAAAAAATGGATGTTTTGGGTAGGCATGGCTTGTCCCATTGTTAAGGCACATAGTTTTCCAAACCACGGAACAATAATACATTAAACAATGTAACTACCCATATACCAACCACATAACTGGTGCATGATTTACCAAACTATATGGCCTTCACATGATCAATGCTCTAGAGGTCCAAAGATGGTGTATGGTTGCACACCATTTTCCCAACCATGCAGACAAACCATTTATAGTGTATATTTATCTAAAAATTTCCATTTATTATTTTTTGCTTAATAAATAAAAACCACAAAGGGGGCTATCCTTTCCATTTATCTATAAACCCCACCCTCTCTCACTCAAAATGAGGAGGGATCATATCCAAATTCTAAACATCCTCCCTATCCCACTTTTAGGCAATTTTTATCCCTGAAACATGTTGAGATCATCTCAGGAAGGTGTTACCTCTCCTCCACTTTCTTATTTATATCCTTTTCTTATGGTTTATTATCATCCCTAGTGATGTGCATGACCTATGTATAACCCTAACAAAAAATGGGTGTTTTTTGGTTAGTTTTATGAATGTTCCTTATCATTTAAATTGAGGATGTTTTCGAACCTAACTATTTTCACTATAAATTCCTAGTGGCATTTATAATTTCAATAGGGCTTAAAGATGGTATCTAATTAAATTTCTTATTTTTAAACATGAATTATACACATATCCACATATAGATATGTATATATATTTGTATCATATTTATAAATATTCCGACCAGGTTGTGTGAATATGTACATTGGTTCTAGGGGAATTTATATATATATTGATATGAATGTGTGTGTAAGTGTAAATATTGCTTTGGAACATAAATTCCATGGTTTAAAAGTGATTTTTCCATTTCATTGAAGCTCATTTATAAAGTATAAGGCCCGATTAAAACTTGGAAAACATGGATTGATTATATCCTTGGTTTTGGAATTAGATTTTGATAATTAATATATTTCTTTGAAATTATTTTGAATTCTCAAATGTTATGGCTAGATTGGTTCCTTTGAATGTTTTCCTAATGATAATTACTCTATTGAATTCATATAGTTAGGGAGGGTATTCGAATGGATGGTGTTGGGAGGTAGTATAAGCTGATGAGATAGCTATATGTGTGAAATTGATTTTGATAAAATGTGACAGTTACCACACCTCCTATTTTTATTAAAGTCATGGGATCATAGGGTTGTTAGTGGGAGTTGAGATATAGTTTCTATTTTGTCTCAATTATACATACTAAATCCCCATGGTAGGAAAATATCATATGGGATGTGCCACTAGTGAGGCTAGTTGAGAGAAGCTAGGTTGGTTATAGACTGTGGATCGAATCAACATGCCCCCAAATGGTTCCAAACATAGTACATCTTGGGTCGCTTCAATTGATTTCTAGGTATATCCTCTAGTCACTAGTTTAATTATATTTTAATTTATTTTGTTTTACTACACTTTTATAAAAAAAATATAACTATTATTAATTGTCACCAATAATTTTGTATCATGATTTCTTCCTATAAATAGGTTTTTATAAATTATTTTATTATTTGGAAACTAATTTCGAAATAAAAAGGGAAAATGGTTTTTTTTGAAAGAGTCACATTGCAACAAACGTTTAAGTAATGATTAAAGAGTTAGTTTCAAGTTGTTTATTCAATTGTGTCTACAGAATGAAAAGAGTTTCTTAGTGAATTTTTCATTTAAGAAAGTAAAAGGGAATGTTTGTGAAAGATTAATGATGTCAAATTTATTTAAAGTAAATTAAAACCCTTGTTTTTATATATTTAGATTTTTAAATTACTAAGAAGTGGTTTTACCGTTAAAGGTAAATCACATGGTTTGGTTTTAATATTTTCTACCCTACTAAGAATATCAGTGGTCATGCCTACATTATCATTTTTAGTTTCATGTTTAGTATAAAATTAAATTGTTCAAGGAGTGAGATTTTTTCTGTGGTTGATGGTGACATATGAGGTCCCATGGAGTTATGATTATATTTTATTTATTTTCTACTTAATGAAGTTGTTTTATTTATTTTTCACTTATTTATTTATATATTTTAAATGGGATAAATCATTCCCAAATTTTTTATATTTGATGTTCGACACTAGTTACAGACAATGAGGATTGGGAATTCCACTCATAATATGTTTTAGGCTGGATTTGGTTCCTGGTTTGTAGACGAACTGGGTTAGTTTATGAAAATTCATACTTACTTCCATGAAATATGATATCATCAACTTAATATGTATCTTGAACTTATATTCATTATTACTATTCATATATGTTTGGTGAATACCACCTATATTGAATTTGATCTTATTCATGTATATGTCAATTCAATCATACTTTTTTCCAGCATCACTAAGATGACACCCATCAGGTTTTTAAATAAAAATACACACTTTAAGAATATTACTAAAAAATAAATTCTTTATATTAATTTAGTAGATTTTAAATTTTAATTGGATAATTATTTCTAAAAATTATCTTATTAATAATATCATAGAAACTGGTGAAGAAATATCCTCCACATCAACACATTTAATTTATACATATTCCTACTACACATGTACTGTGTTATTTATAACAACTTTCCCAAGAAAATAATGTTTAATTATTTTTTCCTTTGAAATTATTTCCTCATAGTCTCTTTACTAGATATCATTTATCCTTATTTTCAATTTAGTGAACTCATCATTTATGGCCTTTACTAATGATTCATCCCATGTTTTTTCTTCTAATTAGATGGGCTCTACCTGTGATAATATAATTATCCTCTTAATTTTATTCATTTGTATGTTTATGTAGGACCTTTCATGTCACTTATGATATAATATTAATTAAATTCAATGATTTATTTTGAGAATTTCCTTCATCCATTTTTTTATGTTTCCAATTAATATTTATTAAAAAATATTCATAATATTATATTTGGCGACTCTCCAATGTATCCAAGTCTAATATTTACCATTGTTAATGAACATTACAAGATTAATAATTCATCTTATTGTTATCATGTTTAAAAAAAAAAAAATTTTCCATCTCACTATTGTTGCAACCAAACATTAAATTCATTTTCGGATTTTTGAATTTTAATACTGTATCATGTTTTTCTTTATAGTGACAACACCTACGTTAAAATACTCAATACTATTTAATTATTCTTCAAAAAAATTATTTAGATCATAAATATACTTATTTTGTTCTTAAATATCCAATTTAAAATCATCTATAATTTCTAGATTTGTATTTATGAAATAATTATCCTCAAACATGTGTCTAATTCAAGTGTTTTTTTCTATTCACCCACATATTCAAAATTTTCTTTTAATATGTCACATATCTTCCTATTATATTTTCATTAATCATCATGTTCTTCAAGAGGAACTTTATGTTCATCCTTTAAATAAAAAAGCTCTATATTGATCTTTTTTATCATTAATCACAACTATTTTAACTTCTTAAGAATCAAATAAGTAATTATTATGACCCTCTTCATATTATTATTCAACATCGTCATCCTATTTGATAATATGAATTCTTTTTTGGAACTTTTTCTTACACATTCAATCAGAACTTTTATTTATTTTTCATTTCAAGAAATATAGTTAATATTATTTTTTAAAAACCAATAACTACTTATTATTCATGTCCCTTTAGTTACCTAAATGTAATGATACTATCAGTACCATGATTTAAAAACTACATTAGTGGTTTTACTTGAAATACACCTTTACCAATTTTTAATCTAATAGATGTAAGTTAAATGAATTCACCACTTATATATTATTCTTCCTCACCAGGATCTGGTTTTAATTTATATATGTTTAACATAGCTAGATCCTTAATGGAGTGAGTGAAAGTTTTGTAATTTTCCAACATAGCTAACCACTCAATAATATAATATAATCCAACACCTATGATTTGAAATGCCTGCCTATATGCTAGATACTGTTGACTCAGGGAAAGGGTCTATAACAGATATTTGATAACCATAAGTGATTTTAAAATAGAAACGTATCATAATCCTTAATATAATAACATAATATAAAACTCACAATCAAGGACCAACCATGAAAACCTATAACATGTTATATGATATGTCAAGATTGAAATATGTAAGACCACTAAGAGGGGGTGGGGTAAATTAAGGGTCACTAAAAACAATCCGTTAAACAGACTTATTCCCAATAAAATTATGTTTATGGTATTACAATGGAAATGAATTTTTATTATGTGGGATAAAGAGTGAGAAATAAAAAAAATTACATGTGGTCTAAAAGGTTTGCACACTTTTTTATTGAGTAGTAAATCTTTAGTGTTCAACGATTATAATCCTATTAAACATGTTCTTATTATATTATCAATATAAACATTGGAATAATGTTGGAAGATAGCCTTGAACTTAATGAATAGTAAATATCAAAATAATCATAAAAAATATGATCAATATTCTATCTCCCACCTCAAGTGGATCCAAGGTTGGTTAATATGCCCCTTTATTCTACTATTCAAACTCCAAAAAGTCTATCTATAGATTTCCATGGAATATTTTATTAGATATCGTCATGTCTCATCACAATTTTCTATGAAATACACACTATATTAAAAATAATGAAAAAATGATGATGTGTTGGGCTGTGATCATGACTTGATCAAGTAAAAATCATAAAATCACAGTTAGATATCAATCATGATCCTTAAATATGAGTGTAAATTATTCTTCCCTTAATATTATAACTAACTCCAAACCTGATGAAATTTATGTGACCAAAACTTTTGTTCCACATTTCTAAAAAAAAATTATTAAAACCATGAGAATTTTATTCCCAAATTTGGTATACATATATTTTTTGATTAAACCATGATATCCCCAACACCCATTTTTCTTTATCCGTATTATGATAGATAAAATATGATAGCTTTCATTCTCTTCATAGTAGTCTCTACTGTGGATTTTATTTAAAATTTATTTCCACATCGTTTTATTATGATTTTGATGATTTAATTTTTAAAATGATCTTGAAATGTTAATTAACTAAAATGTAGTAATTTTGTTGTTAAAATTATTAATTGATGATTTTTTTCTAACATTTTTTTTAATAATTTGTTTCATAATGCTAATTTTTTTTTTAATTTCAAAATATTAATTTTTAGTGTTTCAATTTTTATAATGGTGTAACATAATTTGAAATTAATGCCTATATTTTTTATTATATAATAAATAAAACATTAATTAAGTTAAAATATACTTTTTTGTTATTTTAATATATATGAATTTTCATTTAAAATTTTAATAACTAACTAGTTATTGAATTTTGATTATGTAATTACAATATAATTTTTGTACTTTTATTTAGTTTATTTAAAAAAAATTATTATATTATGTGTATTAAATAATTAACAGATATTTGTTTTGAATTCATAATTTCTTTTATTTTTTTAATATTATAAATAATTTAAATTTATAATTGTTTATCCATTTGTTCATTTTATGGGAGTACTACTACCATTGAAGTAATTTATCCTTCTGCTACCATTATTTAAGTACATGAAATCTCTACTACCCACATTTTTTCTCCTGCTACCACTAGAAGAAGTTCATTATACCACCATAGAAAATTTTATTCACCTACATGGTACCAAATTCTCCCTTTCTAGGACTATTCTACCACTAGAGAAATTCAATGCTACCATCCATGATCGTATGTGAAAGTAGATGTTTTCTACCATAATATTCCAACCCTGCTATGGTGTGAGATTATTTTGTTTGTGAGAATGGGTTTTCATTTGAGAACCCACAAATTGATGTTGACTGATATCAATGATCATGATTTTGAATATAGTTATTCAAGATCACTGATGTTTATTTTCACAAAATATTGAATCGAATAGAATGAATTCAAATTTGACCAACACCAAGGGAAGGTTTTGAAATTGGAAAAAACTGAGGTGATGACTATGCCGTATTATGAAAAAGAGTGGAAAATAAACTTAATATATCATTAAATAAAATTTAATGAGTAATGAAAATTTGATGAAAAAACAAGGTTAAATCCAGAATTGGTATTTGAGGTGTTCGAACCATCATATCATGAACAGAGACCAATTTAAGATACTTTTTGTGAGGTTGAACTATGATTAGTTGAGGATGGTGAGACCAAAAAATAAGGATGTTGCTTAGTTTGGATATAAAACAGTCAATCTGACTAACCCAAACAACCCTAGAACTATGTTTGATGACTGATTTACTCTCTATGATTCATGAATCTTGATTATAAGATGATATAAGCTGCATGAGGTGTTAAAGTATGATGATGAACTGACGTGATTGATCCAAATCTTCAAGCCACAGCCTAATACAGTGATCAATTCTCCAATTAGTAAATAATGAAGGAGAATATGAAATAATGATAATGATAAGTTGATCGAAATTGGAACATGTAGGAGGAGTATTTGAATAACACTGGTGATATAAGCTTAATGAAGCTGATTCCATATCCAGCCAATGAAGAAAGATTATTCCATCACAAGATTAGGAGAAGTATTCATGGTTTATTGATGAGGAATATTGGATTAGTTTTCATCATGATAATGAGATATAAAGAAGACCCATTTTAGTGTTTATATTTTTTGTTAGGTTTAATAGAAATGAGGTAGAGGGAATTTGGGGTTTACCATCACTACAATTTCAGATTTAAATAGGGGTATAATTGAGTTTATTTACTAATTTATTCAATAAAATTAGGTTTTAATATGATGGTTAAAAGGGACATACCCTTCTAACAATCTGTCCATAAGAATGATTTGAAGTTCTTACCACCTATTCAGAATAAATTCTAAATGAAGTGTCTATGTAAAGAACTAGTTTCTCAACTTTGTGTCATGCAATTATAAATGGATGGTCGTGTTTTTGATTGGTGATAATATTTCTGGTACGTTTTGAATTGATTATTGGTTTTACAATGATAATAAATCTACCAAGAGGAAGAATCAATCTTGAAAAATTTCAAAATTCATTTCAAATAGAATTTACACGTGTTCATTTAACTATATTTTGAATATTATTCTCGAATCACGTGTAGGTTATTAAATTCTATGAATAATTTTAATGGGTTGATGGTATAGATATTTTTTATGTTGTTGGATTGTTTCTTATCAAAGTTGAGAAAAATAGAGCATTAATGAAATATTCTCCAATTTTTATTTCTCTAATAGATATTCTTTGAAAAAAAATCTAGGAAATTACAACTCTTATAAAAGATTATTGGAGATCCAATGAAAAGGTAAAGTATGATATTAAATGGAAAATATAGGCATAAGCATCAATGTTGGTGAATATAGGAGATGAAAGGAGGAAATACATGCATATTTTTCGATAGAGAAGCTACTTTTTTTATTCTTCCTTTTTCATTTTATGTATCATAGTTATATTTTTTTATGTTTCCTTTATATTTCATACGTGTTTTACTTAATGATTTATGTTAATTATAATTTAATTAATTATTTTTCATTCCATGTTCAAAAAAATTCATTTACTTCTATAAATTATTCTTTCTGACCATGAATCATGATAATGACAATGTTATTTCACAATTCCTAAGAAATATTGTGATTATTTTTACAAGTGAAATTAATTATCAAGAGATATTAGTTCATATTTAACAATTCTGTTTTGAAGAAGTGTAAAAAAATCATGAATATCTCAATTCTTTTTATAGTTTAGAGGGCTTTCCCGTATTTATTTTCACATGACTCTAATCATTAACAATGTTAGTATTAAAATCACAAACATTGTATATTTTAATGTCTTCTTTGAAAACTAAACAACCAAATTACCCATCATTTCAATTCCCTATTTTCATAGTTTATAATTTGAATAATCCATATGAAAATCACCCACCTTCCCTTGGGTTAAGACCCTCAATATTATGGTAATGTAGGTTTTAAATTGTATTTTGGAAATTGTGAAGACCTCTGAACCATGTAAAATTTGGCGCCATTTATAGGAAATCTATAATTGATTGTTTTAGGGTTAAAACAATGTAAAAAATGAAAATCAAATACAATAAATAAAATATACTAATAAATAAATAAATAAATCTGTTGTTGAATCTATTACTTGTTCTAGTTATAAAATTCATCTTCAATCTTGTGTGTGATTGGGAATTAAATACTTTTTAGAATTTTTTTTATACTATTAATGATACAATAAATTTGTTTTCTTATTTTAGAATGGATAATTTTTAAGGGATTATATTTATAGAAAGAGGTATACTTTTTTTGTTATGGTTGTTTTGGGAACACTTCCTGACAACATTTCTATAACAAACTATGATAGGTGGATAAATTTTAAGAAACCGAACAATTGAATAAACCAGAACTAGAAGATTATTCAAAACTAAAACAAATTATACAACAATTTCTTTCTAAATTTGATGAACATGAATATGAATATAAAATTAGAAAATTGAAAAATAAAACATGGTAATTATAGGAAAAGATAAAAGAGAAAAAAAATAAATTGAATTTAGTGATACTAAATGTTACTTTACTAAATATGAAAATGAGACTGAGGAGGAGAGTGAGTGTGAAACTAGGAAACAAACCCATTATATTAAAGTACATAAATATGATGAAGAACAAAATATTATCATATATAACTTTATGAATAAATAATAACCTGATGAATTTATGAATATATTATATGGGGTTGAGTAAGAAAATTTTAGGAAACAACTAAATGAAATTGATAACTACTATCCAATTAATTTCACAATTCTACATTTTGAAATTTTTTATAGTTATATGGGGTTTGAGAATGTGATAGCTCAAGTTAAAGAAAATCATAGATATGTTGTTTTAATTTTTAAAATATTTTCACTCAGTTTTTTTTAAATTATAAGTAGTGAGATTGAATTTTAAGTTAGGGAACTCTTATAGTAAGGAAAAATTCATAAATTTAATTATTTTGTATTTTTTTATATTATTGATGAATTTTATCTTCTATATGTTGAGATTAAAAACCCAACAATGTTTAATTTTCTTCTTAATGAAGATGATGAGTGATTTTACATTAAAGGCATGTGGATTGACAAAATATTTATTTCTAGTAACTTATTTGAGGACCCCACAAAGGATCTGTTAAAGGAAATAGAAATTACTTCTGTTGTTGTTTGAAGAAGTTGTTTTAACTTGAGATCTCTTGGGTACTAATTATATGGAATTGTTCAAAAAAAAATATTTCTCTAGAATTTTGATTGAAATACCGAATTACACATGCTTTGGGTGGTCAAATTTTTAAAAGTTGTCTTAAACATGTGGTTGATCTCACACTAGATGGTTTATGTAAAAACAACTTTTCAAAAAATTCGTTTCTGATTTTATATTTTCTATGGAGGAGTTTTAGGGTGAATATGATACTTATGTGAAATCTATGACTATGAATAAATATAGGTTAACTCTTGTCTCTTTTAAATTTATGTATCATTTTATTTATGTGTTAATTTTAATTTAGTATCTAAGAATTACCGGTATGAGGAAACTTAAATGATTGATAAGGGATTTAACTATTCACATAAAATTTCAGATAATCATTTTCTTGAGCATATTTGTCTAAAAATGGATCATTGAACCCATTATTTTGGCTATTTTGATGTTGAAAAGAATATAGGATGTGGTGATATTAATTCCACACCCCTAGGAGCACCTAATTCTCTTTTATACCTTTAGGATAGTTATAAAAGTGTTAAATCATTGTCATGTCTTGAAGTGGGAAGCCCTCCCAACATGGGTAATTTTAATGATTTGTTTTATATTATCAAACATAAGGATTAATTGGAAGATCTTTATGGTGATCCATATTTAACATATGTACTAATATGTTTTGAAACCTCTAATGGGGTGTAATTTTATGATGTTTCTTATACTCTACATGGAGACTCATTTGAGTAGTCCCTTGATGATAATAGGTTCCTATTTCGGTTTTTTATAAATTTTAGGAATGTTGACAATGTTTTAAGAAGTATTGGTGCCCAAAAATATCAATTCTCTATTAAAAACAGTTGGGAGGGACACATGGAGTGGTTTACGGATAAAAACACACATCCTTATAGTGATGATGGTAAGATATTTGGAGAGTATGGCTGAAGACTAAAAACCTAGCACTACTTGGGAGAAAATTTAAGGATTTAGTTTTAATTTGTTTTTTGTTTTTCATTTAAATAAAAAAAACTATCATATTTATGTCTTGTGTTAACTAACTTTAACCTCTTCACCCATTTTTAATGATCTTGGTGTTTTAAAGTCATGATATTAGACTCTAAAATATTCACTACTGCCCACTTTCACTCATATTGGTATTATATTTTTTAATTTCATCGTGTATGGTTTTGGTGTTTCTTTATTATTATATTTGAATCTATTATAACGGAGAAAAAAAGTGGAGGCTGTGATTCTAAAAGGAGGGTGGTTAATGAGAAGAGCAACAAGGAGTTGTAGTTCAACTATCAGGGGAGTAACTTTTTAAATACTTTGATTATGTGTTGAAACTTTTAATAATGGTTTCAATTTCTACATGATACTTTTTTAGTTTATTTTAATTATAACATTATCACATAAAGAGTTCAAATTTGGGTGGAATTTCTACCAATATATTGAAATTTATATGATCTTTTTTAAATTTTTGTGTTTTTCAATACTTTCTATGCTACCGCGATAATAAATTTTAATTATCTATTTCTTTTCTTAACATATTTTGTTGTTTAGTAGTTTTTACTATATAAAATAAATGATAAATATACATATCTATGATCTTAGATGAATATATTTTATATAATAACTTTTTGGTAAAATCTTTTCTATATTAAATTGGTTTAAGGAATTATAAAAACAATATGGTAATCAAGACTTTTGAAGTCCTCCAGTGACCCATTTTCTTGAATTTGTTGATAAATTTTGTAAAACTTTTTGAACATAAATTCATAATTATTTCCTTCAAATTTAAATGTATCTTTGAGGAAATTTTTTTGTTTTATGTGTATGGAGAAGGGTTTTATTAAAAGAGATAGAAGTTTCTTCATTGTACCCTTCAAAATCCCCATATTTTATTTTGAAATTGTGATTCATTTGTATTTATATAGGATTTTTTGGTGGGGTAAATTCTCTATGAAAAGTTTAAATCTTCTTTTTCTACTTTGAAGAGGATAAAATTAAATTACAAAACAGATTCAATTAGGAAAATCTTCCTTTTCTTATTCTCTTGAATTCAGTTGTTTTGAGTGAATCATTTGTATAATGTTATATATCAATCACTGAATTGAAATTTTTTTAATTTGAATAATAATTATAAATAATGAATTTAAATGGGTTATGAAAGAAAATTCTCTAATCCAGGTTGAACTTATTTTTACCTTAATTGATTTATTCATTATACTTTTGGATGAGTTATTTATGCAGCCTTTTAATTATTTAGTTTTCTCATCTAAATATAGTGTTTAATTATTTTGGATTCTATATATGTTTTTCTATTATATTGGTGTTAAATTGAAGTTTTGAAGTCCTAATTAAATGAATAATGATATTTGTTTGATTGAATCAAAAATTTTACAAATCCAATCATTATTTTAAAACAATAACAAAATAATGAAGTAAAATTTATTTTTTAAGGAGGAAAATATTTTAATTTTTCATATAGAGAATCCATGGGGAAAAAATTATGGAAACCAATAATTGTTGGTATAAAAATATTTTATTCTTTAAGAGTAATTTTATTCTGCTAAATTTAACAAAGAAATTTTTTTAGCATATGAAATGTTCTTTGTGTGGATGAATTTGATGCATATTCTTTTTCCAATTGTTTTTCACCTCATTTAATTAAAATTTAAATAATTTAATTAGTAATTTTTTTAAATGTTAGATAACCAATGTCTAATATTTTATTGTTGAAATATTTAATTTATGAACTATTTTCTGAAATTTTGGTTTTTATTATATTCATTTTCAAGGCTTTTATATATTTTTTATTTTATTAATTTTTTTTATTTATTTTGTTCTATTTTAATAATTTTGTTTAGTAATTTTATATTTTATTTGTATTATTTTATGTTTAATAAATGGAAATATAATTATGTTAAATTATTTTCTTTTATTATTTTAATATATTTGAGTTTTAAATTATAATTTTGATAATTAATTGGTTTTCAAATTTAAATTATATAATTTGAATATAATTTTTAAAAGTTCATTTTATTGATTTAAAATTTTTAAATATAAATTGGTTATTAAATAATTAAAAAAGTTGGTTTTTATTTTTTATTTTTTTGTTTTAATATTTTTAATATTTTTAGTTTTTAATTTTTATTCTATTTATTTATTTTTTGGGTGTAATGTTGTCGTTGATGAAATTTATCCTTTCACTACTGTTCCTAAAGTAGAAAAAACCTCTACTACCATGCTTGTTTCACTTTCTACCACTAGAGGAAATTCATTTTACCACAAGTGGAGATATTGTGCTACTTATAAAAACCCATATGCTTCCTTGTTATAGCTCTTCTACCACCATAGAAAATCCATTCTACTATCCATGGTTGTCTTGGACCATGTGGGTCTTCTTCAATGGGATAGAAATCACATTATTATTCCACATTCCTTCGACCATGAGAATGGGTTTTCATTCGATGACACATGAAAAAATGATGATAGATTTAAATGATTCTAATTAAGGATATGGTTATTCAATATCACCGAGGTGTATTTCTTGAAGAGTTCAACTCAAAATCGATTGAATTAAAATCTATCTAGAACCAAATGAAGTTTCCAAAATAAAAAAAAAACAGTGGTGATAAATCCTACACCTTACGAACATGATAAGTTGAGACCCAAGTTGATCATTAACTAAAACAAAATTATTAATGAGGATTTGTTAAAGATAATAAACTAGATCAAATCTGATGATACCATTTGAGGTACCCAATCCATCGTAGCTTGAAAAGTTCTCCATTTTTGGATTTTTTGTGGCCACCATGGGATTAATTTAAGATGGTGATACCAAAGAGGAAGGTCGATGATGAGTATGTATATAAAAATAATCAATTAGACTAATAGATAAAATCCTAAAACTTTGTGTGACTGATGAGTTTCTCCTCGTGACTCTGTAAGATTGATTGAATGATGATACAAACCTCACAAGGTACTGAAGTATGTTGATCCCCCAATAGAATCAAGAAAAATAATCAATCCATGACTTAAAGTGGTGATTGAAGAACTGATTAATGAAGAATAAAAAAGAACCCAAAATAATAAATAAGATAAATAAATAAAAAGTGGAACTTATCAGAAAAGGATTCAGAAGACACTGGGGTTGTATGCTCAAAGAAGGTGATTCTAGATCTGGACAACAAAGGAAGATGATTCCATCATGAACTAAGGATTAAGATTTATTGTTTTCTAAGGAGAAATATTGGATTAGTTTTCATCATGAGTGTGAGATGAGAAAAATGATCTTTGGTCTTTTTAATTGTCTTTAGGTTTGATGAAAACGATTTGAAGGGAAATTGGGGTTTACCAACACAATTGTTTTTTCTTGGAATAGTGATTCAACTGAGTATTTTGATTAATTGATTCAATAAAATCCATTCTAAATAGATTGGTCGATAGGGACTCATAATTACAATCTTCTATCCATGAGTCTGATTTGAGGTCCTTACCACATTTTCAATATAATTTCACAATGATGTGCCAATGTTAAGAACTTGTTTTTGAAATACGTGTCATGAAATTCTCAATGGATGGTCATGTTTTCCAATTCTGTTTAGATTTCCAATTTGGAGTGAAGGTATTTGTGAAGTTATGAAGATAATGAATCAACCAATTAGATGAATAAATCTAGAGACTCTTCAAGATTCATGTCAAAGAAAACAAAGGTGAGGTAATTAAATTTTGTTTCGAAGTTTCACCTTTAATCATGTGTTGGTGATTAAATTATATGACTAATTCTATATGGTCAATTTTAAAGAGAATTTTTCTTTATGTTTTTGGGTTATTTATTATTAATAAAGATAATATCATTGAACTGAGTACACATTATCCTATTCTATATTTTTCCAATGAGGACTCTTTCAGACCAACCATTTGGAGATGCCAACTCTATTAACAGATTCTTGGAGCTCTGGATTGAAGGGAATGAAAATAATTTCATGGAAAATGTATACATGAGATTAAATGTTATTAAATGTAGAGGATGAATGGAGGAAATATGTGCATTATTATCAATAATGAGGATATTCCATTTCTTATTCTGTTTTTCTTTCTCTGTATCAAAATTTTATTTTTATATGTCTCATTTAAATTTAATACATGTTATACCAAATGATTAGATATAATTATAATTGAATTTTTCATTTTAAATTTCATGTCATTTAAAATTAATTTACTTCTTTAACATAATATTTCGATAATAAATTTTGAAAAAGGAAACTTTTTTTTCACAGTTATTTTGAAAGTATATGATTTTTATAAGAAGTAACCTTAATCATTGAGAGATTTTAGGTCTTCTTTTAAAATCATATTTCAAAAAGTGTAAAAATTCATTTCTTAAATATTTCATTTATTTTCCCACATCAGTGGGATTTGATTGATTTTTTTATGGATCTTATCATGAACATAATTGATATTAACATCACTAACATTACATATTATAATATCTTCTTCACATAATGAACACATAATTTCATTTATTTATTTTCTTAGTCTAGAATTTCTATAAGATCTTTGAAATAGACCGACATATCCTTGGATTCAACCATTCAATGATATTCTTTTATAGGTTGTATCTTGTGTGTTGGAATCCATGATGACCTTTATCCCTTTTTAGTTCAACTCTACCATAAATTTCTCTATATGTATGAGTGAATAAACTATATTCATTTTCGTTAATACCCATGAAGTTGTGGAAAATACCATGATAGAGTTTATGATTCTTGTGGAAACCTTCCAGGCCTATAAAAAACTACAAGCACCGACATGTTCATTTTTCCTTCAATTATTGATGTGTCATTTTCGTATAGCCTTGATGTGTTATAGTAAGAAATTACATAGTTTATATCTCTATACAAATTCTTCATTCCTTCAAACCAACATTTATATCTAATGATTCTTCCATTAATCCATAATAATATTGATAATAAATAAAACTGGAAAATATATAGTATAATAATGAATGATATTCTCAAGAAACTAGTCAAAGAATGTTTTAAATGTGATATTTATATAAACACCAAACCATTAGATAAAATGAAATTTTTAAGAGTTATCAAACCCTTTGTGTAAAAATCTATACTATATTGACTATGTTTCAGTTATTTTATTCACATATCATCCTTTTTCAATTTAATTCTTAATATTTATTTAATGTCACTAAACATCAATGACTCAACAATCTCCCTTTTTTTATACGAACTATGATAACACACAATGATATTTTTTCAAACTCCAGAGTTCAACACCTTATGTATCCCTTAGAAGAAAGAATTTCGCCCTATTAGTCTTTTCTTGAAACAATTAAGATCTCTCTCCCACATTTCTATAATGTCTCCCAAATTATTCTCCCTTTTTCTCAGAAAATATAAATGAATGAATGATGGAAAATTATTAATTAAGTTATTGACCTTTTTGGATATTCTGCACTTCTAAAAAACACTCTCAAGTAGTAGAATGAATCTTAAATTAAGGTATTCCTCATGATATCCATTAATATTTTCTTCATTATAATGTATTCCAAGTTAATATCTCCACATTCTACCTTCTCTATGATAAAGTGGTACTTGATATCAATATTTTTTACCATTAATATTTGTGACCAGATTTTTTAACATATTTACTTCACATTGATTATCACACCCAATCATAAATAGGTATGATAAACCCAACATAATGTCATTAAGTTATTGCCTTATAGATATTATTTTTGTTGTTTCTTATGATGCTACAACGTGATCATATTTATTTTTTTAGTATGATTTTTTTCATAGAGTACCAATAAACAAATCTTCCTTTGATAAAGAATCAACCTCTAAAGTCTAATAAACAATATCCTATGTCACTAACCAAATAAACATTGAAAATTTATAACTACATAAATATAAATATTTATTATACCTCAGTCTATAATTTATAGTGACTTTTATGAAGAAAATGTTTCAATCTTCTATGATAAGTTATAACTCATTTTGATTAGTTTGGACTCATGTATAAAGCATATTCAAAGAAAAAATGTATAGTCTTAATGTTATTAAATAGAGTAAGCTTCCAATTATCCATTGATACTCCTTTTGATAAAAAATCATTCCATATTCATCTTAGGAAGACATATTCCCACATTATATATGAGTAGGAATCACTCTTTATTCTCCCATTATAAACCTATTTAATGACACAAAAACATACTTTTCTTATGAGATAAAGATAAATCCTAATAAGTTCGTGAATTAAAAACATAAAAAGAATTTTATTTTTCCTATAATTGAAATACTAAAAATATTTTTTAATTGGGAAGAAAAGTTCTCAAAAAACATATCTTTATTTTTGGAATAAATAATGTCATATATATACGCAATCACAATGAGTGAGTTTGTGTCATTTCCCTCAACAATGAAATTACCAACCACCTTAATTTTCATGAAATTAATTCTATTTAATTTATTTTCCTTATTGGAATACCATGATTTGGGTTCTTTTTATAATGATTTCTATATCACGAAAACTCAAGATCCATCATTATCAAGGATAAAACCTTCCATCCATTTAATTTAGACCTCCTCCTAGGGATCTCTATTCTAGAACTGCTTGTTCCCAACCATTTAGAATAATTTCTAATTTATTGAAAATATATTGAAATAAAATATTGGTTTATTTTTGGTTAAAAAATTGGATAAAAATTCTCATCAGATTTAATACTCTTAATTTTAAAGTAACCTATGAAAACTAGTAGATATTGTTTTATATTACTTGTCTATTATAATTGATCTTGTTATAAAAGACCCATTTTGTCTTAATCATGTTATTATATTTTATATGAGACAAAAAATACAAAATATAATTCTTATCAATCTAATTTAGTTATTAATCCATTATTTCTATCCAATCCTTATGTTTCAATGCTTTATCAACACTTTTTATTCAACTTGAAAAAGAAAAATGGTATTACTAGAATTTATAAAACTTATCCATGTTTGAACAAACTTACTATTTTATCTAATGATGTTTTTATGTTCTATATATTTTATAAGTATTTATAAATTATTTACTCCTTATTTTATAACTTACTCACTACCAAATGAATTTTTAACATGTCATGTATTTCAATAAAATCATGGTTATTCAATATCATCATCAATGAGAATGATGTTCTTGATATACAATAATACTACGTACCTATAAAATAAAATCTATCAATGAATTTCTTTATATTATTATTAGTAAATTGGAAAATTCTTCCACTTAGTATATATATTAGAAATATCACATCATTGTATTTCTTATCAAATTTTCAAAAATTTCATTATAAGATCTTGTATATCATGGGATTTCAAATAATTTAAAAATATTCATGTTTTGATTCCTCCCAAATAGCATCTCATAAGGTGTACTGACCAAATTTGGTAAAAGTATTCCTTGCTTGAGAATACAGAGAGCTACTATTATGTCTAATATCTAAAACAAATTTAGTCAAATTTTATGAAAACACCGGTTTTATTATATTTGTTAAACTATAGTTCATTATTTTTGGTACTACATTTTTTTATGATTTGTATAGATCATTATATTCAAACCTTATCCCATGTTTCTCAATAAATGGATTAAAATTTTCATTCTAATATTCTGATTCATTATTAGGAGAAAAACCATTTTGAATACACATCCAACGTTATTTTTCATTTCATATTCAAAAATTATTAATCCTATTATGAGATTGTGATTTATTGACATAAATGAAACACAAGTCATTCATGAAAAGAATAAAAAAAGGAAGAAATAATTAGCCATATTATCCAATTTAATGATTATTTGGGTAGACACATTAGAGAGTATCAATTCAAAAGGTATCTTTTTTTTTCTCCACAATCTTGTGAATTTTATTCACTATTTTTTCCTTGTGGTACACATCACATGTTTCAATCCTCTTATGATTTAAATTTGGAATATTTCCCAATGATTTATATTTGATATGTTTTTTCATATTATTTTAACCAAAATATACATGTCGTCTATAAAAATCTCATTTACATCCATTACACTCAAATAATAAGTGTATTTATCAGTTTTAATTTGGAATATATTTCACTTGCTCACTCTACCTTTAAGATGGTTATTCCATCCTTTACTATTTTAATGAAAAATCCATTATTCCAAAAAATCAAATTATTCTTATTATCTCAATGTTAATGTATACTCAAATATTTTTCCTCAAACCATAAATAAAATCACTTTAATTAAAATTCTCTTAAATGAAATTTATGCTTATAACTACTTTCACATTTAGTTATCCATCAGTTTTGAAAGTAATATATCTACTAATGTACCCTTGGATATCATTATAAATGTGTTTATTTATGGTCATGTGTGATGATAAATCACTATAAATATCCATGGTATCCCACTTTCTAAATCATTCAATTCCACCTGAACCACCATGGATTTATGCGGATTACTCCTCCTCTAGATATATCTAGATATTTCATTCTTTTCTAGTATATTTAGTAGTATCATGAGTTAATTTTTCGTATTATTTTCATATTTATCACACATACAACATGTTCCCTCTGAAAAATTAATGTAATTTTGAAATTTCACCTTCTCTTTACGATACTATTTAGTCTGGAATCTCTTGTCTCCATTGAATCCCCCTGGATTCATGGACTCTAATTTATCAAGGGAATTAAATATTATACTGACACTCACATGATTTGTTTCTATACACACTATTACATCAATATCATCCTTTATATTGAAATATCCTCAGTTGAAAATATTCTTTATCAAAATCTTCTCACTGGTTTCTCCTTATATTTAAACTTCTCTAATTTATCTCAATTTTATCAGGATAAGGATCAATATATATAACCTTTTATTTTCACGTAGTATTATCCTAAACATACATCTTATTTCTTTCCTAATTACATTTGATATATACATCACCACTACTTGAAGTAGAAATGGGTATTTCTCATACGATCAATGAATTACCAACCTTCTTTCATTTCATTTCACTACTTTCAAATTAATGATTATAATATTAAATATATAATAGGATTGTATGGGGTACCACAATACATTTTACAAGATAATGTTTCATGTAAATAACATTATCCATTAGTTTTTAAGATTCTAAAATTTCTATAATATAATTTTGAAACTCAAATTGTGAATTTTTTGTTGAATTTTTAGCTTCAAAACAACTTTTAATCAGGGAATTTAAACGAATTATTCGTAGTAATTAAATTAAAAGATTTAATATAAAGTATTTTCTCTCTTGATTTTATTAATTTCATAACAAAAATAGATTTTTTTTTTCATAAATACAGTTTATTCTTTAATAAATTCCCTAACATTTGATTCATCAAGAGAAATTTTCAATGATTTATCCTCTTTTCTCAAAGATGATTTTCCTTTCTCTATATTTATGTTTTATTTTGAATAAATCAAGAGTTTAATTCTAAATTTCAACTCTATAAATTAATCATCATCGTATTTTTCTCCTTTTTTACTACTATTTTCTCTATTATAGGTTTCTTCAGACTACGTAGATTTGTTCATAAATTCATGATGTCCTGAAATCTATAAATTTTTTTATTCTATTTAACATTCCTCATCACAATATTTTATATAATATTTTGAGATAATATTATTTTTCATTTAATAATTCTCCTTTCCTTTTCCTTTTAATAAATTTCCTCCACTTTATGATCGTTAACCTTACTTCTCATATATGATCTCTTAGGCTGATAATACTTTTATTCCCTTTATTCATTATAAGTGAAACTAGATGAAAAGTGTCCCATATTTCCATAATTGGAATGTTTAAAAGGTATTTTTATGTTATACTTACCTTTACCTCACTGATTTATTTTTATTAGAAAATAATATAAAATTATTTAAATTCATAGAATCATCTTAGGCATCCAATTAATCCTTATAAGACCTCATAAATTCATTGTATTACAAACCTTTTAAGGAATTAAAAGATTAATACTTTTCTTATTTACCTTTATTGTTCATGGATTACTCCCCCCTCATATCATATTCTATCAATATATTTTTTATCTTATCAATGTTAAGAACATCCAAGGCTTAGGCCTAGAAGAAAATTTTAAATCAAACTTTTCTAGAATAATTAATAGTTTCTTCACCATAAGAGAGACTCCAAGAATCTATTTGTATTTATGTATCAAACTCACTATTTTAGTCACTATAATAAAGAATAATTCATCTTAATCAATAAAAATATCCTCAAATTGAGCCCATAAATTTTTAAAACATGAATATGAGACTTTATTATCACCTTCATTAATATCATGATTATATATCCAAATTTTATTCACTATTTTAGAACCCATGAATCATGTCAATTATTTCTCCGTAACGTGTGAGAGTAATGATTTATGAATTTTCCCATTAACTTGAACATTCTTTATATCCTATAAATTGAAGGTTATCGAACCCAAAGGAATATGTACACTATTATAGATGATATTATGAATATATAATTCAATAGATAGAAAATATAAAACAATCCTCTATTTCCATATATAGAATATTTTTATATTGAAGAAATAAATTACTTTATTGATATAATTCATGATCATTATAGAAGAAATTAATCAAAAGATTCAATAATTATGAGATAACTCATATCCTTATAAATACCTATAATCACTAGTAAAATGAACATAAAAAATAGTTTTTTATCAAATTGAATGTAGACACCTACTCTAGAACCATTTCATAAAACCAATATAATGATGAAAGATCACTAGGGGTGAATCAGTAGTCACCACAACCCAACCTTTCAAATCATTTATTCTAATGATAGTTAAAGTATAAGATATAAACATTATATTGAATGATGATAAAGACATTTGTGAAAAATACCTTTTTTTGTTAGTTTTTTAGGTTTATCACATCAATTTTATAGAGACGTTGTTGCAGGTGAGGTAAAAAATCATAATTATTGCATTGGTTATATAAAAACCAACAATAAAAAAGATATTATTATCTAGGGGTTTCCAGGTCGGTTATTTAATAACCGACATAAAAGGTGCTTCAGAAATGGGTTTTCTTATCGGTTATTTAATAACCTATGTGAAAGGTTCATTAGTAATGGGGTTTTACATAATTTATTTAAATAAAAAACATAAAAAAGATCCTACCATGTTGGTTATATAAAAACCGATGTGGAAGAACCCAATCTCGATGCATTTTTCACATTAGTTACTAAATAAGTGATTTCAAAAAGACATTTTTCACATTTTTTATTAAATAAAAGATGTAAAAAACTATATACCTTGTCGGTTTTAACAAAAAAATGTTGAAGAATTATTTTTTACTTTTAAACATTGGTTAATAAATAACTGATGTAAAAAATAATTTTTTAAAATTATTTATGAAAACCTTCCTCTCTACTACAAAACCTTAAACAACCAAAACCAGACCAAATACTAGACCATAAACATGCTCAAACAAACCAAAAACAAGAAAAAGCAGCAATAAAATTACACATCCACATTTACAACAATCAAAAATTATAATATTAACTAAAAAAACCTAAATCCAAGCAAAACCACTACCAAATACACATTTATAATTACAACATTCAAAATTACAATATTCCCTAAATCATAATGAAATCCAATCAAACTTGTAAAATAATTTTACCACTCCACTTGTAAGTGCTTGACCTCTTTTGAACAATATGGTTGGGGTCATCAAATAGCTACAAATTAAGAAAGAAAGTAGTTAACATGTACAATGAATGAAACATATGAAATATTAAAGAAGAATTTATAAGGAAATTTAGCTTGGTGGAACATTATAACGATTGTAGTTGTAATTATTTTATATATAAATCTTAACATATAATACCTTTATTCAATTACTCCTTGTGGTTTATGAAAATTCTTTTTAAATAAGTTTTTCAATTCAAAATGTCATTTTTATGCAATCTAAAATGTTCTAATTATAATTGGATATTCACCATTACTTTTTTATACTTCATATTGGAACTCTTTTTCTTTATGGATCTTCAAAACTAAGACCATCCCCTATTAGAAAATAATATTAATGAAATAAATTTTATATTCATTAAAATATAAATAGATGTTAAGAAATTAAATCTAACTTTTCCAATATGTTCTTAAAATTTCCTCGTTAGTCGTCATGGACAGAGCATATCCAATAAAGTGTTTTCTCCCTTGGAAAAAAACAAAAAAAATACAATGGTCACAAATATAAAAGAAAATTTAATGTTATTGGTATTTATGTTAAAATATAAATAGAAATTTGTGAGAAATATGTTTCATAACTCTCAAAAAATGAAATATCCAACACTACATAATTATATTTTGTTAAAATATTTCTGCAATATAAGATGTTTTTTTCACATCCAATTAATTCCCTTTAGGTGAAATCAACTACAGGTCCATCAATCCATATACATCAATCTTCTCATTCATATTATAAATTTTATAATGATACACAATAAAAAACATATAAGTATAAATTTTAGTAAATTTAATGGAGGGAAATATTTGTGTTAAGACATACAAGGAAAAAAATGCACCATGTCTACGCCCATATTATCTTTAGTACCAAGCCCCATGATATAATATTTTTGAATACCCATATCCATTTAACATCCACAAAAATGATATTCTATTAGAAATTTATAATTACCTACCAAAAAATTTGAATATCTTGACAATATTTCAACACTACAAGAATATGAATCTGATGTCATAGACCTTTGTATTTGTTGCTGGCTATACAATATTTCCTTACCTTTAAAGCATTCCTATAAATAAATAGAAAAACATATTAACGTTAAAACTTAAAACAAATTTAATATAAAAATATAATAAAATATATAGCATAAACATACCTCTATGGTATTGGGTCGCAGATGTCTAGATAACCAAACTAAGAAGTGGTCGATACTTTGTCTAACTATCGTCACCTCATATAAAGGCAACAGTACTCTATTTAATATATCTATAATATCTTCTAATGTGAACCTATGTTGCTCTACCTCTAACTCTTGATGATGAATTGTATATCTTATATAATATATCATACCATCTATTACTTTATGACAATGAGGAACATCAACATACAACTCACAATAACTAAGAAGATGTGGAGAAGGGGATGTGGGAGTAGGATAAAAAATGGGGTCTGTAGGTGTAGGTTGAGGATATATAACGGGGTATGTTAGTAGAAGAGTATGATAAAAAATGGGGTCTGTAGGTGGGGGAGTGGGACCTGCTGGTGGAGGTGTAGTGGGAGCTGCTGTCATAAAAGGTCATTGCATGTCTGCAAACATACACTATACCGATGCTCTAATCTTTTTCTCCATAATCACATTAATATTGTGATCCTTATACTCCAAAGAAACTATTTTTTTATATATACTCTTCGTGGAAAAAGAAGAAGAACATGGTAACACTTTTATTATCGATACACCCACAGGGTATCCTCATACATGACCTGGGAGTTTGTGATTTTCCAATGTCGTAGACAAAATATCATGCCTTCCATAAGCTTTAAATGCCCCCTGTGTTATATGCTCCTTAATATAATATTGTACTAATTATTTCAAAAATTATTTAATGATTCAAAGAATATAAATAATTGAATTGACTAAAATAAATAAAATAAACTTACAATCCTCTCTACTAAGTCCGTAAATTCTTCTATTTGATTTTACCTTTTTTTCTCATCCAATCCCTCTTCCATTTTTCATTTCTAGATAGAGGTGATGGAGGGAAAAAATCTGTAGAGCCAGAGGACTCAGTTCTAAGTTTTTTTTTGAAAATTTTCAATTATCATTTGTTCTTTTAAAAAGGTATACCCTCCTCAAGATAAACTATGAAGCTATACATTTCTAGATTGTATTTCCCGATGATCTATCCTTTATTCCTATAAATTATGAATAATAAAACATTAATAAGTCATTAATAAGATAATTAATATGATAAATCTTCTAAAATATAACATTTCACATACAAAAAATTCTTCTTGTCTTCTACATTCGAAAAATAGTTTCCATGTGTCTTTATTTATAAATGTATACTTATAACATGGAATATCAAATTTCTTATCCCCAAAAATGAAATAAGATGTGAGGTTTTTTTAAAATCCCTCCATCTCATAGCATCCATCAATAATCATTTCCTCCTAACTACTAAAGTGTCAAGTATATCAAATGTCAACTAAAAATTAAGAGGGAAAACATATACGATAATATTTTCATGATTATTCAACCAATAAGAAAATATATTACCAAAATGGTCTCTCACAACTGAGGTAGTGTTGTTTTTTAAACACTTCTATAATTATAAAATAAAGAAATGAACTTGATTTTACCATGAGTTGATACAAAACTCTTGAACTATTTTTCAATAGTAACTCTAGGAACATTGTTATAATCATAGTCTACAACTATCCTCTAGTCCTTTCTATGAGAAAATGATAATTTTGGTAAATGTGTGATTCCTCATTTACCAAAACTCGAACTCTTCATTGTCATTGTGGGAGAACATGATGAAGATTGAGGAATATGTAGTGAAGTATGTGGATGTTTATCTCTAGTGGCATGATCATGATGCTCATTTCCAGAAGTGTGTGGTTGATTATATGATTAATCTGTCATTTTCCTTCATATCAAAGAAACAAACATTTAGTTTACAAAATATAAAAATTCACATATTATAATATTAATGTAAACAAAAAATGAAAAATTATGTAACATAAAATTAAACATAAACTAAACACATTATTATTCATATTTTGTATATTTAACTAAAATGCTAACAACTGTAATGATATTTGAAATGTCATATAAATTAATGAAAAAAAATCCAAAATTGGTATATGAATATTAAAAATGGTCCAACCTAATAAATCAGTTTTCTTACCCAAAAAATAATATTTTTTAACTTATATATTTAAAATAATCTTCATTCAAAAAAATCAATAAATATATAAGTTACGTAATGGTAAACATGGAAAAGTAAAAAAACAAAACTAAAATTAACAAAAATTTCAACTAATTCAATTTAATATGTGTTGTAATAGAGAAAAAAACAAAATATAACATTTTATGTAATTAATAAAAGTAAATGACAAATAAAAACATTTTACCTGTAATATTATAAATGTACTAATAAAATTCTTCCCCAAATTTATTCATCATAATCAGTCATTATAGAACAAAACTTTTCTTCAAATTTCTCATCATTATTATCTATAAAACATTCCTTGGAAGTCGGGATTTCACAAATATCAGCAACTTCATCATGTTGACTTCCACCAATAGATTATGGGTTTCCTTGTAAAAAAATAGAGAACCATATATTGGATTGATAAATAAAATGATTTGTTTGCATGTGTTGCCATTATAAAAGAATCACATGTGTCTTCCAATCTATTCATATTAATAAGGGTCATTCTAAATTCATTATGTCTGACACTCCTGTTACCGATAAACTATTTATAGTTAAACAAATGAACATTAATTTTAATGTAATCAGCCTCCCATGTTTCTTCAATGACTCCAAAATAGAGACTTGATACAGAAATAAGGTTTTTGTCTTTAGAACTTGAAAATTGCATTGCTTCTGCGAACACCAAAACACCACTAAATTGAATTGAACTTATATTGTCCTGAGCTTTCATATAAAATTAATAACCATTATTGTCATACCTAGACCATGTTATAACATTTAAACATGGACCACACACTAACTATCTTAATGTCTATGATGCATCTGATCTACTATGCATGGTCTTTTTAAACCATGGATTTTTTTTCTTATGATCATTCAAAATCCTGATTTCTTTCTTCTTTGAATGTCATTGTTTCAACTCATTAATATGAAATTTTATATATGGTTGAGCATAAGATTTGTAATTCCAGATGCATAAATGTACCTTCTTCATCCATTCACCTTACAATGATTTGACTTTCAATCCACGAATCCCCTTTTGCTCATTTTTAACTTGTTCATGGTGAGATGAAGGCAAAACAATGTTCTCCTCCATAGACAGTTATCTTGTACAAAATTCTTCAACCTCCTCATAAATATACTTTTCAAAAATAGAGGCTTTAGGTCGATATGGATTCTTAACATACCCCTTCAATATCATCATATACCTTTCCAAAGGATACATCCAACATAGATATACAGGCCTACAAATCATTATTTAATGAACCAAATGGACCATTAAATACACCATTACATCAAAAAAAAAGATGGAGGAACATACATGCCCAATTGAAAAAGTATAGAAATTTCTTTGTTTTGAAAATTTTTCGAAGCATCCAGATCAATCACTTTATTAAAAATTGAATTTAAAAAACAACACACCTTCATGATAGTCTTTATGAAATTTATGTGAAATATTCTATACAATGAAACTAGAAGAAGTTGTTGCATCATGATGTGAAAATCAAGAGCTTTCATACCTGTCAACTTTAAATCCTTAAAAGAGATTTATTGATAATTGAAGAACAACACTATGACACTTGGTATCAAGAAGACAGTAAAAAAGATAATTTTATCCCCCTTGGATAATTTATGATAAGGTGGAGGAAGAAATGTTCGTATTCCATCAGGTGAGGGGGCTAACTTGAAACATAATACCATTGATTGTAAGTCTAATCAGGCATTCCACACATGTTTAGTCTTTATTTTAATATCTATTAGTGTTCCAATCAATCTATCATAGATATTATTCTCCACATGCATGACATCCATTTTATTTTTCACTTTATGATATCTCCAATATGGTATCTAAATAAATATTAACTATTTATTCCTAATATGTATATCTTTACCAATTTTTTTTCCTTTCCCAATGTCACATCAAGGTTTTGAACCCTATTAAAATACTCATCTATGAAACAAGGTTTGAGACTAATTTTAAATTCTTTGGAGTCATTGAATTCCTTTTTTAATATTCTATAAGATTGATCTATAAGAAACAATATTTGATATCTCGTGTATATTTTTTTCCTCCTATGATGCAATTGACTATATTAAATATTTTTTTCATAAATTAGACACGCTTTATGCCCCTTCACACTGTATCTAGAGAAATTTTTATATGATGGGAAGTCAATTATAGTGAACATAATCACTGCATATAGTTGAAAATATTACATTTTATAAGAATAATACAACCTAATATCGTCCTCCTATAAGAGTTTCAAAACATCAATTAATTCTAACAACAAAACATCTATATCATTTCCAGGATTCTTTGGTCCATATATCATTAAAATCATCATGAAATATTTACGCTTCATAAAAAAAATTAGGAGATATGTTTTAAATTACAAATAAAAGTGGCTAAGAACTATGTGTACTACTAAGGCTTCGTTATGGATTCATTTCATCCATGCACAACCCAAGTATGATATTTATAACTTCATTTTCGAGTGTAGGATACTTCTCATTAATTTTCATCCACTGTGGGAAATCTACTGGATGACATATTTTTCCATCACATATCCTCTCACCAGCATGCCATCAAAAACATTTTTCATCATGTTAATTAGAAAACAAATGTTTCAAAATAAGAATTATAGGAATATAAAAAAAATCCCTTGGTAGGGATATCTATAATCTCTACATCAACCTATGATTTTTCTTTCAACTTATACCATGATGTCCCACATTTTGTACACTCTAATAGAAATCCATATTCCTTCCTAAATATCACACAGTTATTCAGAATGACATTTATTTTCTTATATCCCAATCCCATTAGGAATAATATTAATTTGGAATTATAATTTGAATCTGGAAGATCATTGTATTTAGGAAGAATATCTTTCAACAATTATCGAATTTCTATAAAAATTTTGTCACTCCATCCGTGCTCCACCTTTAGGTTAATCAATATTAACACAGCCGATAAAACCGTAATATACATACGACTAGGATACAGTGGTTTTTCAACATCACCATATGGGCTCTCAATTGTCAGTTCTTTCTAAATTTGTTCTGCTTTAATAACATAAATAATTTCTTCAGTTTCATCAAAGTTACCATATTATAAAGCATCATCATTAGTAGATCTGAAATACTTCTCATATTCACCATGCCAAATCCAAGGGCTGTAACATGGATTAAAACCATGACAAATTAAAGGATCCTTGATCTCTTTAAATTTTAACATCTTCATATTTAAATATTTTATGCATGGATAGAAAAATGTGTCATTTTTTGGAACATTTCATTTAGAAAATTCCCAAAAAGCATCAACACCTTCATCACATTCATTACTTATTTGATGTTACATAATCTAACATGGACTCATTATTATGTATAACAAATATAAAAAATATACATCCTTTTAAGATAATCCAATTTTATATTTATAAAAAATATGTCGTAATTTAATGTAACAAAATTTTAAAATATAAAAAAATATAAGTGTATTAGAAAAATATAATTAAAAATTCTACACAATAATGGAAGATAATTTTAAATATAAATGATATATCAAAAAAATTATATGCATGAAAAAAATTTAAAAAGAAAATATAGTTAGATTTTATATTTATACGAAATATTCCATAATTTGAAAGTAACAAAATTATAAAATGTAAAATATATATATGATTATTTGAATATTATAATTATTTTGTTTGTCATAAATAAGATAGAGAACAACAAAATTAAATTAATATTGACTATATTGGTTTTAATGTTACAATAATAAAAACACATATCATTTGTGTCGTATTAAATTGTAGAATATGAAATTTCAAAAAATATATACGATTTTTTACCAGTTTAATTAGTGGAATAGGTAATAAAATGTATCTATATTGAATATAGATATATATATATATATTAATAAATTATTTTATATAAATTTATATGAAAATTCCAAAATAGTTATATTTTTAACCTTCTGAGAAATGATTTGCAGTTATGATAGCCATGTTCACTTACACCATGTGTAAATTGGGTTCCATAAACTACATGAATGTCTCTTTATAAATTAGAGAGGATTCAAAAAATATAGTGAGTGAAATTTTATAATGTGGTAAAAAATACCACCATTTTTATAGATATCTATTAATTCTAGTATAATTTCCATCAGTTTGTATGTAATGAAACATATAATGAAATAAAATGATTATAATAAATATGATATAGTTAGATGTAAAAGATAAATACCACATAGATAAATGTCATATATATATATATAACAATAATAAGAAAATAATATCATGTACCAAACTGATTTTGAGAACCTTCTCTATACCATCTCATAGATTAAGTCAATCTCCCCATCTAAATAGTACAATGTAGTTCTATTTCACATAGAAGTTCCTATAAATTTTTTGTCCTATTAGATATTATTTTATTTAAGCATGATGTGAGTAGAACATAATAGGGTAATGGATCCTGTAGACAATACCATTAAAAAAATTTCATATTGACTATGATATGATCATAATTAAATGACCTAAAACGATAGTAATATATATATATATATATATATATATATAATACTTAGGCATGGGTTTTACACAAGATCAAAAGTGAGAAAATCCCTGTTTCATCCTCGGAATATCTATAAACATCACCTGAATAATGAATTGGAACCATATATCACTTTATAAGAATGGAAATAAAAAATAGTGAAATATACGATGAACGAAATTGCAAAATGAGATTTAGGGTATCCAAAAATGATAGAAATCAAAGCATAAAAAGCATACTTGAGATATGAATGTTAATAAGATAGACGTGCTAATGAAAAAAAGATCATCAAAGATATAAAAATGGGTTTTGAGTCCACAAGATTGAAGAGTCGATGGTTGTGTTTTTTTGTGTGGGAGAGACCAAGTCGTTGTTCCTGAAAGAAAAATAACAGAATTACTTGAAATGGAATTTCGTAAAATGTTTAAATGATCTTTCATGTCAATTATTTATTTATTGATATGATAGAGAGTTTATCTATTACATTTATCACATCATTTATTGAATAACCGATGTGATAAACGCATTTTCTACGTCAGTTATATAATAATCAATGTGATAAGGCAATAGAGTTTTCTTTATCATGTCAGTTATTATATAACCGACATAATCAATAGGCTTTATCACATCACCTATTTTATAATCGATATGATAAATTAAGATAATAGATTTATCACATCTTTTATTATATAACATCCATGATAAATCAGATTAATGCATTTATGACGTTGGCTAAAATACAATCAAGGTGATAAATCAATTTTTATGAGTTTACACATCAGTTATTCAAACCTATTTTAATAAATGATGACATTGTAAATACTTTTTGTACTAGTGAGAGAGATATAGAAAGATAAATGATATACATGAAACAATTTATTTATATGGTTTACATAATTTTTTTATCAAGTGGCCAATACTTAGGGTTCAATTGTTGTGATCTTGATGTGAAGGCCATGATGGGTTTTTCAATCTAACATAATTTGAATCGTGGAATACAACATAGTGTCTTACTAGGGTTATCTCTCATGAAGATGGTCATAGAGACTCTCTATCCTAGAATTAATGATTGTTTTTTGTTTATTTTATATAATTCAAATAATGATAAAGAGGGGGTGATATATTAAAAAATATATTAAATGAAAATGCATAACAAAATTAATGAAAAAAAGTAGATAATGATAATAAAAAATCCAATGGGTTTTATCATTATTAAAAAAATTCTAAATCACCCAATCTTATAAGAATACCCAATACAATTCATCTACTATCATACAATATTATCATCTATGAAATCACTAATACACTTAATGAATCATCAAAAAACCAATAATTTAATATTTTTCACCTTAGAAATGGGCAAGGAAACTCTTATACCTTATGAAAGAACTTACTCATGCCCTTAGTAGATACCCAACACAATTCATCCTTTCAGACCACATAAATCCATTGCTATGAAGTGAGATTCAATTATAGAGAGAATTTAATATAAAACTTATTGAATAATAAAATAATTTTAACAGAATATATATTGATTAACGCCTTTTAAAAAAACCACCTTGACCATCATAGAGGAATCCGGAAAAAATATAGTAGGAATTAAATTCATAAATTCAATAAGACCCACTGTAATTGCAACTGGACCACCAAAAAATGTTTATATCTTTATAATATTAGATCTACAGATCATAGGTACATTATAGAGTTAAGAAACACAATGAATAAATGGTAATAGAAGAAAAAAACACCAAAAGATGAAAAAAAGATGTATTATAATAAAATAAAAAAATGAATAAAACCAACATTACAACACATTTAAGTCGAAGGTCAAGGTTTGATTCCCTTACAAAATTTTGATGAAGAATCTTACAAAGGTATCACGAATCCTTCATCCTTATCCTATTAAAATTCAGCATCGAGTTATGAGATTCATTTTCCATGGAAAACTTTCAAGTGTCTAGGATGAGAGAAAAAATTTCTTCTAGTAGTGTATCCCTCATGTATCCTCATTACATTGAGAACATATCATGTTATCCTACTTATTTAGTTACTTAATAGTTTCCATATAGAAATTGAGAAATAATATCTTGATTTGGATTGACTATAGAAATTTTAATCGAATTTTAGGTCAATCTCTATTTGTTTTAGAATTTTTTAGGTATCCTTATGTAGCTTGTGGAACATGATAGTGCCTTTATACAAGGTCTTGTGTTCCTATTACCATTACATAATAGTTTTATGTGTAGGGAGACCATTAAATCATGGTAGGGTTACCTTTATAAATTATGTTTAATATTCTCTCTACCCTCACACAACCTATGGAATATACCATCTAACTTTACAAAACTTCAGTGCGACTATGGCACCGTGAATTTGTGTTGGGATGACCTTTCACATTTGTGTATCAATTGGGGTATAAACCTTACTTTCACACTATGATATATAGCCTTTATGTATTGGTGGGTAGTTGGACTACCTGTCTTGTAAAATATTCTTATATACCTTTACATAACTTATTCAATTTACCCTTATACAACTTATGCTTATTATATTAGGGTAACTCAAAAAAATTAAAAACAAAATTTCAATAAAGGATTTGAATAGATAAATTATAAAATTTTATTACCAATTAGAAACAATAAAAATTATCTTATTAATATTTCAAGCACATAATCAATGAATGAATTCAAATTAATTCCAAAAAATGAATCAAAATTCTAAAAACCACGATTCAATCCATTTATAAAATTAATTGTCAATTCTCAAAAGTGTCACAATTAAATTAATTTACCATGTTTTATCTAAATTATATGTTAATTATCAATGAAAAATAATTAAAAATTTGGGAAATATTGGAATCTATCACTCTCCCTCACTTACACTATTGTAATCATGGAAAATACAATGAATTCATCAAAACAAAATGATTTTGCATGCTATTCAAACACACACCAGAAATAAAAAAAATTAAAGAGTCATCCATTACTGAAATTGTCTTCCATTTTATGTGAATTTATATCACTTCATAAACATAAATTCAATAAAATGTTATAGTTTCAATAGTGAAAAGAATTATATTTTATTGGAATTAAAATGTTTTATAAGTAGAACATTCAATTATTAGTCTCCAGTAATTCATTAAATCAATGAATGTTTTTTCACTTTCTTAATAAAAACCAAATGATATTATTATTAGTTAATTCCACTATTCATTAACTGTGTTCAATATTACCCTCACCTAAATCCATTAATTTTTTATAATTAATCATTTATGAAATTTTTACCAACCATTTGTTGATAAACACTTAGTTGATGTACCATGACAATTATTAATCACAAACCCATTGAATAACTATCTCATAAATTCAATGTAAGATACCAATTTCCTATTTTTCTCAATTTTTAAAGGAAATATGTGAATATATTTTGAGTAAGATAACTAAGGTTTTCTTTTCACAAAAGTTAAATTACATTGGTTCATGTTCAAAAATATTGTTTCCTCATGTTATAATTTAAATTCCACTAAAACCTTTTCAATCACACTTCTCTTATAAGTACCAAAATAAAATTACTTTCATAATTCAAGTCAACTTAAGTTAGAAATAATGAAAATCATAAAATTTTAGAACTCTTTAAATCCTAAAAACTACCATTCATTCATAACGAGGAAGGAAATCATTGAAATTTATGTTTCCTAGACTAAAAACATACTTAACAGAAAATACATAAAATAAAAATTGGATAAAAATATTAATAGATTATTAAAAATCAGTTCATTATTGGGATTCAACCCCACCGACACTTATTTTAAAATATATATTAAAATAAAAATTAAAAATTCATAGATAGTAGTAGTTAAAGAATTATAAAAATATAGATACAACCAATTTCATTATTCCCAACCGATTTAAGTTAATATCTCCCTGGATTATTTGTAAATATCTTTGAGATATACTACTAGGATTATGTCCACATGAAAACATATATAAAATAGAATTAAATCAGAAGTGATTTTATTTATTGAAAATAAATGATAAGGAGAAATAGTGTAAGAAAAAATTATTGGAATTTTCTATCACAAGAGGGCTTTTTTTTGATTAACTATTATAAAAAACATTATGATTATCCATAATCAAATGAAGGATGATTTTTTTTGATGCAAACCCATCCTATTTCTTCAATAGATATTCAACTTTACTTCAATTTAATAGTCCAATTTTATAGAGTGGTTGATGTCAATCCCCTGATCAGTGTTATGTATCTTGTAAAGTGGGGGTATCAGAATGGTGTATGGGTCATCCTCATCCACTACTATTATGGATTCTTATTCTAGTGATTTATCTAATGATTATATTTATACATGGACAACTAAAAAAGATTCATTAAATAATTCAACTGATATAAAATTAAAATAATATGGGTTTAGGTGAAAATTTTCCTCCCCATATTTAGTATCTTGTACTTATATGTATTTATGAGAGACTTATAAGAACTACTCCTATACTATGAAAACCTCCATATAAGCTTCTTAGAATGCATGAAGGGGTTTTCATAGGGAACCTCTATGAGTGATACCACTTCATCAAATTTATCCGCCTCTTCTGTCTCATAAATTTCTAACTATTCTAGAGTAGATTTCATCATATTATAAAATTGATATTCATATAGTTCTTCTTTGACTATTTAAACATTTTTGAAATCCCACTCTGTGTGTGAAACCCACTCTTAGGAGTTTCTTGTATTCTATTTTAGCGTTAACTAGTTGTTCATTATTGAAATACACTATTGTCTTATCTGTTTATTCAATCCTTATGGGTATCCAATGTTATTCTTCTATATGCTCTACCATATATTCTTATTCTTTAGTATAGGTGGGAATTAATGATAGGGTCAATATATAAAATATAATTTTTATAATAAAAGGTAAATGAGATAACTATTTTATCTTCTCCCTTATGCAATCCAGTTTGAATCTTTTTTATCTATGAAACACCCTTTTAAATTCATTTAAACTATATGAACTTTTGACGTATTAAATTATATCCTCAAAACTGAACCCCTTATCATGTCTTCATCATTATCCAATATAGTAAAAATGGTGTCTGAATATTATATATAGCATTTGGGATGTCACATTTTAAAGTATTATGAATAAAATATTAAAATAATGAGTTCATTTGGAATTCAAAAACTCTTTTATTTTATATTGCAATTAACTATCCAAGGTAAATTCCCCTCAGGATTCTGATTGAATGGAGGTGGAAAACAGTGTACAATCCAACTTCTATTCAATGTTGAGCTCATCCATTCATTATTTGTCTTTATTATATAGATCCTACAACATAAGTGATAAATAATAGGTAGAATTAAATATTGAATCTGATTTCATGTCAGTGTTAACAACTTTAGAATAAAATAAGCTCAAGAAAAAATAATATCCCCCAGGGATATTAGTTTCTAACTAATATTCAATGTGAAAGGCTATTGGATATTTTTTTTGAGAAAATAGTGGCGGGTGTTCTCCTTCAAGCCCTCCTTCCACCATTATTATTGAGCATGTGAGAGGTTCTAGTTGAGTTTCTTCACCATAGAGAGGTAATTTAATTACTTCATCCTGTTATTATTATTCCTGTTTCATTAGAGATTGAAATTTGGATATGATTTACTATGAAGGTCCTATTTTTCATCTATGCTGACTATTTTACCCCTTTTATTCCTACACATATGGGAAAAACATTTGTTAGTAGTATTATCGATTGATTCTTTTACCATCAAAATAAGCTCACTATCCATTTATAACGAGGAGTAATAATGACAATCTATAATGATATAAGTATAATATTAATGGATATCAAATCATTAAATAATAATAATGATACAATTAAATAATGAAGGAATATAAAAACAAAGATTTACAAAATAGAGTAGAAAATATTGGAAAAAATCAAATATAAAGATGTTATAAAATAGTTAAAAACAAAAACAAACTCTCCAAAAATGATTCTAGGTTAGTGTGAGGTCCGTAAAGAGCCTTATAATCAATCAAAATTTGAAACCTATAATGCAACACATTGGATGATCAAGGATATCACTCAAGGATTTTTTCCTATAGATTCACTATCCAATCAATTATAATTATTTTCCATATTTTAAATTATCCACATAAATTAAAAAATAGGTGGGGGTTTTGATGAATGCAATAATAAATTAAATTAAAATAAAATAAAAAATGAATATAATTATTGTAGAAAATTCTAAGGTAACTTCCAATGAGTTATATCATTTTTTAAAATGTTCTAAATTACTCATTCCTATAAGAAGACTCAATAAAATTCATCCACATATCCTCTACTATTACCATGTATGAAATCACTAATATGCTAAAGAAAACCTCACACAGACCAATAATCCCATTTTTTCACCTTATAGAATTGGAAAGAACAATCTTGAATCAAGTGAATATTTTTACTCACACCCCTAGAAGAAACTACAAACCATTAATTATTTCAAAAAATTCAAATCCATTGGTTTGAAGTTTGATCTGATTAGAAGTAGACTTTGATATTCATATAGTTGAATAATGAAGTAGTTTTAATGGAATATATAGTGATAATTTCTTCCTATACACTCTACCTTCACTGTCACACAAGAATCTGGGAATAAATAGACGAGTAATTAAATTCATAAATTCAATAAGAACCACAAAATTCCACTTGGACCACTATCAATTTTTCATATCTCTATAATAATGGATACAAAAATGTTGAGTACATGTAGAGGTTGAGAAACATAAAAAGTGGAAGAGATTAACATATAATAGATAACAAAACAAATAGAATGAATTATATTAAATTGACAAAATATGGAAAAACTACACTACATAAAGATAAGGATGAAGGCCAAGGTTCTAATCCCTTATAAAATTGAGAAGAAGAAACTTATATATGCATCAAAATACCTTCTTCCTTTTATTCTAGGAATGTAGTACTTTGCCACATAATGTTTCTTCCACATATATCTTACATGTGTCAAGGTTGAGAGTGTGTATTTTTTCAAGAAGTGTATATCTTGAATCTACACCTTGGTTTGATACCATCCAATGATCTCCTACTTCTTTAGATGCTTGATTAATTATATGTGTAACCTGAGAGAGAATTTCAAAATTTGGATGAGCCAAATGAATGTGAATCAAATTCCAAGTTGAGACATATTTGTTCTGGGAATTTATTAGGTTCCCTTATAGCTTATGTAATGTTGGAGTACCTTTATTCATATCCTAGAGTGTTCCTATTACCCTTAAATAGAAATTATATCAATGGGGGTACCTTTTGTAGTTGCGGAGGTACCTTTACACTGTATGGTAAACACACTATATACCTTCACAAGACATATGAAACTTTTTTTCTAACTTTATAAAACTTTTTTCTTACCTAAACACAACAAATTTATGTTGGGATGACCCTTCACCTCTACATAGCCTCTAGACCATGGTTGTTAACTTTACTAATAACTCTATGACATTTACATAGTGGTTGTTAGAGAAACAACCACCCTTATGAATTTTTATTCTATAACTTCACAGAATATGAGGAATTTACTCTTAAACTACTTATACTTATTTCAAGACTATGACTCAAAAACATTAAAAAAATTAAAGGAAACATTTATAAAAATTAAATATAGAATAATATAAACCAAATAAAATCATGGAAATTATCGTATTAAAAGTTTAATCAAAAAAATAAATGTATGGATTTAAATTAATTCATAAAAATGAAAAATTATCTGAAATCCAAGATTCAATATATTTATAAAATTATTTCATATTCCAAAAAGTAAAAAAAATCAGTTAATTACCCATTATTTATCTAGATTAAGGGGTCAGTTAGCATTGAAAAATAATTAATATTTTGGGAAATATTGGCTCTAATTAGATATCAATTCCCACATTCTTATCTTATTACCAAAAATTATAAATAAATAGATTATAGTGGTTTTCTTGAACACCATGTATAAGAAATAACATTACAACAATCAATCGTTGATCAATTTTTTATAGTCATATTGATGTTCCCTAAATGTAAGATCATGTCTTAACCTTTATTATTATTAATATTACTTACCAAAATATCTATGAAATACTCCTTGAAATATTTTTATTTCTATTATCATGTATTTTCACAACATTATATAAAAATACATCATATATATAATAATGATAAAACCATGGCATGTCAGGTATTTCTTATGGAATAGGCCATCCATTTAAGGGTATATTTAGAAAAAATAGTAATATTTCAATTATTCTCCTAAAATATAAATGGATATTTTTCACCTTCATCGCATCTATAACTCCCACCATGATATAATTTGTGTTTCCATGATGTGGTTCTCATATATCTAAAAAAGGATTATAATTATGAATGTTTTCTTCCTGAATGCAGAATAATGTATTTATTTTTTTAAGTAATGACATAAATCAAGCCAAATTTTATTTATCCATGTCGTGGTAGATAAAAACGGACTATATTCTAACTATTTATATTTATTTAAATCTACCTTCATATTATCTAGAACCATGACCAACTCAACCATGGGAATTTTTATGAATAACCATGTAACACATCAATATTTAAAAAGAGGAACATCATGTTTGATAGAGTATATGATATTGAAAATTCATATTGAAATATAATGTAACACCCTAAGAATTACTAATATATATATTTAATATAAATTCAATCTCTTTGATATCCTTCAATGCGTGCAACACAAGGTTTAAATAAAGCACAATACTCTGTTAAAATATTATCATTTAGAATTTGACTATTATGACCACCTATTTATATTAGAGGTTTTGAATAATAATAACTAATTTATAAAAATATATGGTTTATAAAATTTTATTATATATCTATTGATTGAAAATAAAAATAAAAAATCATTTGAAATAAAAAAAATTTCTAAAAAACATCAATTTTCTAAAAGATGGTTCAATTGCGCTTTGTGAAAATAATTTAAATTTTTTTTCCAACTTTATAAAATTAAATTAATTTTTTAAATCATCAAATAAAAATTATCTTACTGTTATTTTTTTTATTTTGTTCTGGAAAATTTTCATTTTTTGATGAATAGTGAAAATATTGATTTATTATTGAAAGATGACTTATCATTTAAATAATTTATAAGGTTAAATCATATTATAAATTGTTTTTAAATTACTATTTGATAAATTATATTTAAATATAACTAATTTAAGTTATTGGAATCAACTTTCTATTGAATTTTGATATTAAAACCACTTATACTTCTGGGAATTTTCAGATTGGGAACCATCTTTTTTATCACGTGTACATGTATAATTTTAAATTGGATTATTCCAATTCTACAAATTAAATTTGGAAAAATGGATTCCATATTTGGTATCAAATTAATTTATATCATCAAATGAGGCCAAATTAAAATTCTTACCACAATTAATAGTGAAAATAGTAAAAATTAATTATTACGGTTAAGCTAAAAACATGTTTACATGGGGTTAAAATACGAAGGTAGGGGTTAAAAATTACCTATAACTTGTCCAAAATCTATTTTATGGTCATATATAGACCGTATATCCTCTAATATACTATTATGACTCATTTCTTATCTTATTTAATAATTAAAATTTGGGTTGAATTGATCATTTTCCAAATATTACATGTGTGTCGTCTCCCCCACTTATAAAATGCCACCCACTATCCTCCCCTCTTAACACATCCACCGACATGTGTTTTAGTCAATACTTACCAAAATAAATTCCTTACTCCCATATGAGAATCTTTGATTCCTTTATTGACAATAAAGATTAATTTAGTGAATATATTTTATATATATAAAATTATATTTATTTAATAAGATTAATATATCATCCATTTTCTTATCCTTTCACCCATTAAGGAAATGATAACATCGCTCGTGAGTATGTATGACGTACCATCTCCGTAAAGTGATGTGATCCTTTCCCCATGTTCATAATTCAATAATTATTATAAATATTTATCTAATGATCAGAAATTGTATTTATTACATTAATATCATTCTTTAGATGATGTAACTATATAATTTTTTCAATAATCGAAAATTTCATGAAAAGACATTAATGGAAGAACAAGAAAATTAATAATTAAAATAATGAAGATAATGAAATATTACTAACAAAAGGGTGGTAAAATTATCATGGGTTTCATATGTGATATTGTAAATATGAATATGGTTATGGTATAAATTAATTACACGATTAAACCATTGTATATGAGGTTAAATCGCATTTAATCAAAAAGAAGCATGAGGTAAGGGACATTGTCTCAATTTCTCCTCATTGAGGCATATTATTGTGTTATGAAACTAATTTATTTTATATAGAATATATAATTCCCCAATAACACACCAATATTTTATTTTATCTATCTTTTTAAAATTAATTTCTTTGACTACACAAGTTTCATATAACACCAATCTTAAACAAACGATGATATACGATTAAATATCATTATTTTAAAACGAACATTATAACCTCGTCATTAAATTGGTGGAAATTAATAGCTTTAATAAAAAATTTATATTTTATATTTAATTAAAAAATTACATTTATAAAAATGATTGTATAGTCATAGGATAAGAATGAATCCAATTTTATGCATTAAAAGCTATATTTTTAGAAGGATGTTTTACCACTTTTTAGTGGAACACTTTTTTTAAAACTATATTTTTAAAGTTATAAAAGTTTTTTTTGAATAAAATTAAGTGCATTTTTAAAATTTAAATGTCAGAATTATTTTAGGGTGAAATTTTGGAATTTTTATGAAAATATTTATTTTTCACTGAATAGGGGAAAATCCTGATTTTTATGTAACTTTAATTTTATAATGTTAATAGTATATTTATTATTTGAATAGTATCCTCACCAAAAAAATTAAAAATACAATATATAAATATTTTAACTGTTAATATGATATAATTATATTATTTTCTATGTAAATAAATGTTTTAAAATAATCAATTAAGTGTTGATATATTTATAAAACATAAATGTTTATTTTCAATTTTATAATTAATATAATGATTTAAAAGAAACTTTATATCAATAAAATGTATTAAAAAATCAATATTTTCTTCTCTTATGATTATAATATAATTTTATGATACCTTAATTAGTTTTTTAAAGCATTATAGAATTAGTTATAATTTTAAGTTTGGAATTTTCAAAGAAAATGTTGATTTAAATGATAAATTCAATTTATCATATTTAGAAAATTATTTTCAGAAAATAGACTTATTTTTTTAATTCTACACATAAAAGAATGGTAATGGTGATTTTTTTGATTTTTCTAAAATAATTGAATTTTTTGGTGAATAGTAAAATACGATAATTTACGGAATAATTACATTATAAGTTAAATAAATAATTCCTTGAGTCCTTTATAATGTAATCACCATAATCTAAAACTAACATTCATTATTTGAATATATTTAGTGATAATTCTCATACTATTCACAGTCTTTTGGAAAAATAATAAACAAATGCATAAAATATTACAAAACACCCCTCTCATCCATTATAAATATCACCCCTCACTACCTCTTATTCTAACACCTATTAAGAATTGAAGCTTGTCTGATTTATACATAATAATATTCCCAAGGCTCTTCCCAATTTTCTTGAGGTTCTAGTCTAAAAAAAAGTCCAAAACCAATTTTCTTAAGGAGTTTCTCAATGAGAAGAATTCAAGAGGTAAAAACCTCTATCCTTGTATTTTAATTTTATTTAATTTTTGTTTTATTTTATTATCATTCCCACACATAATCTATCTAAAATTGCATAATAAGTCTATTATCTTATATATACTATAATTTTATTATGTCAACGGAAAATCCACCATCAAGTATCTTCCCATTTTTCTTTTATTTTAAAGATGAAAACATCATCTGTGAGCTGCTGATTTACCGCATTTGTGGACGACATGTATTTATTTTTCAATTATTCCGTCAAGTCTGGTAATAAAATTATTTTTATGTTAAAATTAGACATTAATATTTGTAAAAAAAATAAATGTTTTCTATCCATTATATATACATAATATTAATTAAAAAAAGGGTTGCAGGATGACCAAAAAAACACCAAAATAATATAGATGATAATCACTAACGTGTTATCTAATGATTCAACTTCACCCCAAATAAAAAAAATGAATCATATAAAAATTTAGTCTTCTATAATATCATTAATAAAATATAATTTTAATTCTGTAAAACCATTTTCATTTTTTATTACCTTCCATATGCATATAAAAGTAAACCGATCATGAAAACCAAGGAAAGTAATGCTCTTGAATGATAAAATTTTATTTTATAACTCCTCAAAAATCCATAAATAAACATAATAAAATTATTAAAAATAAAATATATGTATATAATGTTATTAATTAATTAATTAATGGAATTAATCTGATTATCAGGGTCATTAAGATCATATACAGAACACATTTAAACATAAGGTAAGCGTTTTCTCATCTCACCTTTATTTATTAGAGATATGCCTTATTCACCACTATTTATTGTATGTGGTAAAATTATAATGAAACTTGATGTATAATATTATGAATATATTTATATTTATGGTAATAAATGTTTCATTTGATGATCATTAATTATATGGGGCATACAGTTTCACTATTTTCTTAGTGGTAAGGGTTTCTTCCCAAACATTCATTTTTCTCTCGGGATATGCTATCTCTATTTTTATCCCAATGTAATTCTTCATTATTTTTATATAAATTTATTAAATTATATTTATATGTTTCAAAATCATATATACATATTATTTCATATATATTTGATGGTAGAGTACTTGTTTTATGTTGTTCCCTTTTCGATTCTTCCTATTAAGTAAGCTCGATTAAAGTGAACTTCCCAATTTCTTAGGCATCTTCAAGCACCATACATAATCTGCTTTGAGATTCCATTATTTTTATAAAATGAAAAAAATCATAAAAAATATCTTTATTCATTCCTATTTTTATACAATCAATTATGACTTTTTCTTTTTGAAAGACTCTTTTATATTTTCCCTAAAACCACTTTGAAGTGGCCCATTTCAAAAGTCTCTTAAAAATATTTTTACATGTTTCACTTTAGTTGGGAATGATTTATAACTCAAACATATTTCCATTTTTCATCCCTTTTCATTTCAAGAATATTCCTTTTTTACAATATATTTTTTTATAAATACATATTATTTTTAAAAAGAACTCTCATTTCCAAAGTAGAATAGAATTTCTCAATAATTTATCATTGACATTATTAAATTATTTTCATATATTATTATGATTTAAATATTTCCATGTTTTATGGGAAATTATATTTAAATATTTTTTTAAATACATTATTCAAAATATGTTTAATGAATTGGTCTTAGAGAGTGATGGGAAGGGCCCATAATAGCCCCTCGATGTATCGGTAGGTATCATGAGACAAACTAGATCAGGTTTTGGATGAGGCATCACCCATTTATATAGAATTCCTGGTCATGTCCTTGGTAGTATGTCTATGATGTCCAAAATTTTTCATTCCCTCATGAATATATTAGTAATTGATAATCCATGTGATTATTCGACTAGTAGAATATCCATGGTTATGTGTTATTCTCAGATGATTATTTATATGGAATTATTAATTCATTTTTAATTCCTATCACATTTTACTCAGGTTATGGATTAAATGCAATGTTTTTTAGTTAATCACCATTACATATTCATTTATTCTTATTTATGATAGCTTCTGATGTATTTCTTACCCTTGAGCATCTGAGCCCACCCCATTCTTATGTATTATTTTTCCCTAGGATGAAAATATTTTTATTATGAATGAGTTTCATTGATAATCTAGAAGTTTATTGGTGTTTCTTATATAGTCTCTTTGATGGATTTATTTTAAGTTATAATGTAACAATTTTATATGTATCCAGTTTTCCAAATATACTAATTTATTCAGTCCTTCAGGATACGAATTCATTATTTATTATAACAATGTAATTAATTAAGGAACCAACTCTAGGATACTAGTTTTAGGTTCTTTATAATTGTTATCCAAGGTTGTTTAGTAGATACATTGGAAACAAGATTAAAAAAATATATTAGGGAACATAAATCTAATATATACATTAAGGATAATCATAGAATAAAATCCTATAATTTTGGTAAGGTTGAGATTATGTGGGTCTTCCTATCAATACATTTCTATCTGGATACTATAAGTTGATGTGGTTTTGGCACAAATGCACCATGGTGTAACAACTCTAATAAGGTGCATTGGGCCTAACTCGGCGTAACCTAGTACATGACACTAGGCTTTAATATGCATCTAGTTTTACTCTCCCAGTGAATATTTTTAAATTAATTCACATTTTTTACAAACCATTATGAGGGATGTAATTGTAAATATGTCCCCAAAGAAACCATGATTAGGATTATGAGATTAACTACACATAATGTTTTTTCAATTTATGTTATGTATTTCAATATTTTTGTGATTATACATTATTTTTCATATTTTTAGGATCTTTTCTAATGTATTCCATTGATTATAAATGGGGCATAGCAGAAGGAATGAGAGACTCATCAATGCACATAATCTAAAGAGTAAGAATGATCTTTTCTTTGATGGGTTTAAGAAAGTCTTTTGAATGAAATTAGTCTCCCAAATGTTCTCATAATATGAGAAAATAATATCATGTTATAACGAGATATATAAATAATTACCAAAGTCTAATGGATTTAATGGAAAGAAATAAGAGAATATGAAAGCTAAGAAAAAGATAGATAAAGGGAAGAAGGTAAAGAATTATTTTCCGAGATGTGATAATTTTAAAAGGAAACACCTTGGTATATGCTTAAGAGGAAAGGGAGTTTTCATAAAGTGTGGAGAAAAAGGACACCATGATCATGATTTTAAGGTAAGGAAATAATTTTCCAATGTTTAGTGCTTCAAATTTAATGAGATAGTACTCTATTAAAATTAATGTCTCGTGTGTTAAATAAATATACACAAAAATAAGATAATAGATCATGGTAAAACTTGTGATACTACCATAGATGAAGAGTAATTATTAATATGATTTTGTTTGGATTAAATAATTATGTTATTTTTTTATTTTATCAATAATTATTTGGTTAAAAAATCATGAGATATATAAGGATTTTACTATAGTACTTCTTCTTAAAGAAACTAAAAACATGTGATGAATAACCCTAGTAATAAAGAGAAGTGATTTGGTTGTATGTCGATCCTATTGAAACACATTTCTTGGGATAGATAACCCTAAAGATGTTATTTATATTGAGATAATATGATATAGATGTTTAGGGGATAGTATTGGTGACTATGAAGGTGGTTAGTGATCTGATGGTTTATGTTATGATGGAATGATTAAATATTTGGATTTAAGGATAGCCTATGATTTTACTCATGGAATCATGCATGTTTCAAAAATATTAAAAGAGATTAATATTTTAATATATTTTTCATGAGACAATAAAAGCTAAAATATTTGGGGAATATTATGTTATGTTGAATTTGAAAATTTTGTGACATTCCTTCTAATGTTTTTTGTTTTTTAATGTAGATAGACATGTTTTAGATGAGTCTTAAGATTAACTTCTTTTGGAATGGATCAAGTTAAACATTCTAAATTATTTTTCATTAATTACATATGATAACCTTCTTGGATTCAGTAAACATTTAAAGGTTTAAGAATGAATTAAAAACCATATAATTTATTGAAATTGATTCTTGAATGAAAAATTCATCATGACCATTCATTTGAAGGTGTAAGGGATGAAGTGAAAATCAATAGAAGCACAAACAAATGATGATATTATGCATATGAAATGTAAATTAATAAAATATGATTATCCACTGAAGTAATTTTTTTGGGATAGAAAAATAAACCCTCAACTATAATAAAAGGATTTTATTACAAAAAAATTATCTTTTATTTTTCATTATGAGAAATTAGTGGAATTTTAATCGATCACATGATTTACTATTACATAATGGTTATATTTATAATAATCATGTTCTCTATCACTCTCCATAAGAACATGACAGTTATATTTTTTTCTCATGTCCATGTTTTCTTTTTTTCACTACTGATTTCCTACTCAAAATATGAGTTTTGTGTTGACCTTCTCATTTTCCTTTCCCTCTTTTTAGGATGATATTTTATTAAACCGATTTCTGATGTGTGTTTCCTATAAAATAATTTCTTAGTATCAACCATTTATTTTTGAAGTATAATTTTTAAATTATGAGGATATAAATTATTTTAGGAGGGGTTAATTTAACTGAAAAAGATTTTACTGTATGTCTTTTTTTAAATTTACTTTATTTGGCAGTATAGGTTTCACTAAACATCAAGATTAAATGAACAATGTTATAGGATTAAAATACATAATTTTGAAAGAGCCATTATAACCTCATCATTAAATGGGTAGGAATGATAAGTGTTAATAAAATTAATATACTATATATTTAATTAAATGTTTTTACCTTCATCTAAATGATTTTATAGACATATGATAAGATTAAATCCAATTATACACATTAAAAGGCAATATTTTTGAAAAGACGATTTTACCACATTTTAATGGTGCACTTGTTTTAGAAATAAATTTTGTAACTTTTAAAAATTATTTTTAACAAAATAAAATTCATTTTTAAATTAGGGATATAAAAATTAGCTTAGGATAAATTTCAGTATTTTTTTAAAAAATATATATTTTCCAATGAATAAGTGAAAAATCCTGATTTTTATAAAACTATGATTTTTATTATATTAGTAGTTTATTTATGATTTTAAATGTAACATCACCTATAAATGTTTAAATAAATTTTATTCATCATATAAATGGTAATATGATATAATTATATCATATTATAAGTAAAAAATTTGTATTTGAAATTATTAATTAAGTATTGATATTTTTATAAACATAAATGCTTATTTTCAATTTCATTATTAATATAATGATTTAAGAGAAAATTTATTTTCATAAAATTTATTTGAAAACTAATATTTTTTTCTTGTGGTTAGAAGATAATTTTATGAGACCTTAATTAATTTTTCAATGTGTTATAAATTTATTTATAATTTTAAAATTATTAATTTCCATGTAAATAATGATTTTAATTAAAAATTAAATTTATCATATTTAGAAATTAATTTTCATAAAATGGAGTTCATTTTTTAATTCTATATATTGGAAAATAGTTTCGGTTATTTTTTGTGATATTTTTTAAATATTTGAGTTTTTAGTTAGTAGTAAAATATGGTATAAATACATTATATGTTAAATACACTATTCCTTGAATAATTGCTGATGTAATCATCATAATATTATAATACACTTAATTATATTAATATATTTATTGATAATTCTCAAAGTATTCAGTTTCCTTTTCTAAAATAATAAAAAATGAAAAAAATATTTGAAAAACACCACTCTCCTCTACTATAAATACCACCCCTCACCACCTCTTCCCCTCACACCTCTTAAAACTTGAATAGTTTCTAATTCTGACCAAATCATATTCCAATGCCTCTTCCCCATGACTAGGAGGTTATGGTCTCAAATAAATACCAAAACCAATTTCCCTAAGGAGGTTCTCAATGTGATGAATTTAAGAGGTAAAAACACTTTTCTTTTCTTTTAATTTCTTTCCAAATTATTTATTTAATTTTCCTTCCCTCATATCCTCTATCAAAAAAATCCCGATAATGCAAGTATCTTATATATACATTAATTTTATTCTTTTATTTTAAAATACACCACATTTTATATTCTTCTTTTACTTTTATTTTAATGATGAAAGTATCATTCGTGGGGTGTCAGTTTACCATATTTGGGGAAGACATGTTATCATTTTTAAATTACACCTACTAAGATGGAAATGAAACCATTTTATTGTTAAAAAGACATTAATATGTTTAATAAAACTTATTTAATGTTTTGGAACCAATATACATACATAATATTAATTCATGACACAAAACAAACCCATGATGGTCGAAATACCTCCAAAATAGTGTAAATGATATTCACTAACGTCTTATCTAATGATTCATACTCATACTAAATAAACAATGAATTATATAACCATTTAATATTATTAAACATCATTAATAATTTATAATCTCAATTTTGGACAACTATTTTCATTTTAAATGATCTTCCGTATGCATAAAAAAGTAAACTAATCATGAAAACCATGGAAACAAGCTCTCTCGAACAATATAATAGTATTTTTAACTCACCAAAAAGGAAATAAATAAACTTAATGATATTATAATAAAAACATAAATGTATAAATGGTGTTTAATTAATTAATTAATGGATTTGATATGATTATATAGGGCATTAAAATCAAGTGAAGAACCCATTTATACTTAATGTTGGGGTTTTCTCATCTCAACTTTAGGTCTATGAGATATGCCGTATTCAACACTATTTATTATGTTTGGTGTATGTATAATTAACTTTGATTTTTAATATCATGAATTAATTTATCTTCATGGTATTCAATTTTTTATTTGATGATCTGTAATTTTATGGGGCATACGGTTTGACTAGTTTCATAGTTGTAATTGTTTCTTCTCAAACCTCCATTTTTCATTCGAGTTACGTTTTCTCTCTCTTTACCACATAGAAATTATTAATTATTTTATATAATTATTCTAAATTATGGGTATATGTTCTAGACTCATATATCCAGATTAATTCATATTTCATTTATTAGAGAATACATGTTTTATAGGGTTGCCTTTTCAATTCTTTTTATTAAGAAAGCTCGATTAAATGGAACTTCCAAATTTATTATCCACTTTCAAGTACCATCCATAATCTATGTTAATTCACAATTATTTTAATAAAATAATAAATTTTATACATAAAGAACTATCTTTTTTTATTCCAAGTTTTATACAATAAATTATGAAATTTTCCATTTCAAATACTCTTTTACATATTCTATTAAACCATACTGAAGTGGCCCACTTATAAATTCCCTTAATAATTCTTTTTACATGTTTCAATTAATTTGGGAATCATTTATACATCAAACATAATTTAATTGTCCTTAACATTTATTTTTTGGGATATGAAGGACCTTGGAACACCCTAAGAGGGGAGTAGTGAATTAGGGTGTCAACCTTTTCTTTTTAAACTGATGGATCTTATTCCCATGTTGGTAGAAACCTGTTAAACATATCAAAAAAATGTAGGCATAGAGAGGAAACATCAACTATACTTGGTTCACCACAAATGGCTATGTCCATGGAGAATATTCTAACAGTGTGTCAGTCGTACCAAAGTCTACTAATCTTCACTAGATGTGGAATACAAAGGCTCGATCATAGTGACTATGTGCCAGACACACTACCTTTACAATGGTTTAGTGATAACTCACTATATCCTTCAGATCACTTCTTTCATCCCCCCTAAACAACTTCTTTGAGAGAAGTCTAACTTGTCTTATCAACTTAATGGTCCCTTAAATATATTGGCATTGACGTCTTTGTCTCTGTTAAACATGATAATCTTCTTGCATCAATGACCTGAGTAGATTCACATTAAAAGCCCTGTCGACTTAACCTGGATATCCAATATTCTCCTTTATGAACCCCTTTAAAAAACTCAATCCTTTGCAGAGAACAGCAATTCTCATATCACAAACATTTGCAGAAAACACTAATTCACATAGCTCACTGGTTCACAGTGCTTAACCCTTCGCAGAACACACTTCTTCATAGAGATCAACCCTTTGCAACGCTCTAGCCTTTGCAAAGCAATTAACTTCACAAAGAATAGCATCCTTTATGGAACCCACTATCATCATGATGAAAATTACCTTCGTGAAACTACTTTCTTTATAAAGCTCACTAAGACAACACGAAACGTCTTATCTTTGTGAAGCACTCAATATTTATAAGCACTCACTTCATTCAAGACTAAATTAGTCTTTTCACAAAGCACATGGTTTCATAGAAAACCAGTTTTATGAAGAACCCCACACTTTATTAAATAAAATCCATTCTGAATTTTCTCTCTCTTGTTTATGGTGAATGAATAGGGGTTACCTCTCATTTAGAGGCGTGATCGAATGTGGGGCACCGCTTCTTCCCGCAAGATTTTTGGACCGGTCAAAAATGTCTTCTCAGTGCATCTCCTATTGCAAAGATCCATGAATACTCCCCTTTCACATTACCCATTTTAATCACAGGTATCTCTATCAAATCTATTCACACAGCCATAATGATCCAATCACAAAGATTTTCATCAAACCTTCATACTGCCGCAAATCTCAAATTCACATAATTGCAGAGCACACCATCAAAATATTCATTTCTTAGAAAAACACACTTCATGGATCCCATATTTTTAAAACTCAATCCTTTTCCATATTTTCATGAGATATTCAAGAAAATCCACTTTTCAGAATGATTTCCATTATCCAAATTTTGGACACCAAAATTTTGGCAACACTAGGAACCGATGTCTCCTTTAATACAACTTACAACTTAAACTGTATGATCCCTTTCCTTGAAATATCCCTTATCATACATTATAGGATTAAAAATGCATAATTCATTTCTATTAATGATTAGCCTTGGTTCCAACAATATACACCATTGGGTTGGTTTCCATTCTGTAGAAAAAATCAATAGATCACTGGCTACAATAAAATATTGAGATGCAAGAAACAAATCCTCCAATACATTATGTCTACATGAGCCAATATTGTTTTTGAATAAAAAGAGGGAAGACATGAATCATGTTCTCGTGTGTTCTAATGAATCCTTTAACTGTTTCCTCAGGAAAACAGAAAGTTTTTCTCCCTTCACAACAAAATGTTTTTCTCCCTTCATAGTATCTCCTTTGAAAATATCCATTCTACTACAACCAGCCTACAATCATAAAATCAACCTGCAACTATAATAAAAATTCATCCTCCTATTTTTCACATTTAATTTTCCCATTTCTCCCCCATTGTAAATAAACCCAAAGACTGATATTTGAGCATTTTAGATCTCAGAATATACTCCCTATAGATCATATCTCCCCCATAAACCTACATCACATCCATAAATAGATTAACACAGTTAAAAAACTAGGGATAGGGGAAACATATTTGCCTCCTCTTGCACTAGGAGGTGGATGAACACCGAGGTTCAACCGATGTTTCGCAATTTTATCCCCTGACCATGGCTTGCTCATAATGTTTTCCACATTCTCATCGGTTCCCATATGGTCCATTTTGATCATGCCCTGTTTAAATATTTCCTTGATGAAGTGATATCTAATTTCAATATGTTTCGTATGAGAATTATGAAAACGATTCTTCATAAGATCAATTTCATTCTTGTTATCTCATTAAATCATCATTGTTTGTTTCACCTCATCACCTATGTCAGTCAGTTGCTGCTTCATTCAAATTAATTGAGTTCACACCTTGGTAGTAGAGATTTATTCATCTTCAGCAGTGTAAAGCAGTGTACTTTCCTATTTCTTTCTCAACAAGCCCACACATTTATTTCCAATATATAATACTCCACCACTGGTGGATTTTTTTGTAAATTATATATTTATCCCATTCAGCATCATAAAATGATGACACTTCATTGTCTTTTTCTACATAAAATGATAACCCATAATTGTGAGTACCTTGAATGTGCCTCATGATTATATTCAATACTTCCACATGTTCCTCCTTTGGATTACTCTGAAAGCGGGCCATTAAGCATGTTGTAAAGACAATATCTGGCCTTTTCATCGCCAGGTATAGTTATATTCCAATGATTATGATATATATTGGTGGATCCATATACATCCCATTCTTATGCTTTCTATGTTTTCTTCCAACCACAATTAGAGTCATCATTAGGTTGGAATATTGCATAATATATTTCTTCGACAACACTTTTGAATAATTTTCCTAAGAAACGAAATTATAATACTTCTTTTGAATCACCTACATCCCTATGAATTATTTGAGTTCACCGATCATCAACATTTCACATTTTGATTTTATTTGATTGGAAAATTCATCCACTTATCCATACTTGATTCTACAGAAAATAATATCATCAATATTAAGCAATACCATGAATTGATCCTTTTGATAAATTTTCACAAATATATTGTGATCCACTCATACTCTTTGGAATTTGATATTTTTTAGATAACAATCCAGTCAAGAGTACCATGGCCATGGTGACTACATTAGTCCATAGAGTTCTTTTATTAATATATATACCTTCATTTTATTATTTCCATGCAGGAAACCCACCAGATGTTCAATGTACACTTCTTCTTCAAGACAAAAATTTTGAGAATTATGTTTTGAAATCCATTTGATACACTCTATATGGAAATAAATAGTCTGATGAACTCAACTATAGCCACCAGAGAAAATGTTTCCTCAACATGGACACCTTCAATCTGTGAATATCCCATGCACACCTGTCACGCCTTATTATGGATCACATTACCATACTCATCTTATTTTATCTTAAAGATATAATTTTTACTAGTCACATTATGAACATCATATCTCTTGAATAGAACCGAGGTCTGATTCTTTTTAGTATGATCTAACTCTTCATTCATGCCTTTCACCCAAGATTCATCCATTGCATCCTTTTCAAATGATGATGGTTCCATAACTTATAAGAATGTATATTGGACATTATTCATCATTATCCTTGTTTGTGTGGGTGCAACCCTATCTCTAATGATGTTGTGTTGACCAATATATTCACTTTGATTTCAACTGTGATGTTTAGTCGAATTATCTTTATCCATTGTTTCCTCTTCTAATTCCACTTCAGAGTCAATATTTTGATGTGACTTCTGAGATTTTTGTACACCTTCCTCTACTTCTACATTTTTATTTGATCCATGTTCACATTCTTCCTCATCTTTTATCTCATTAGAATAAAAATTAGTTGAACAATATTTTGTTTCCTCATCAATGATCTTAACTTCACTACTTTCCAAAATCATTCCTAAAAACTTATATAAACACTTGTAGGTTTTTCTACTCATTGGATATCCAACGAATACTCTTTAATCTGCATTGTCACCATATTTCCATTGATTTTATTCTTTGTTTCGAATGAAATATTTACTTCTAAAAAAATATTTCAAAGAAGGCTTCCTTATATGACACAATTAATATAGTGTCTTCACCTCTCCCATATCAAGCCTTGTTCAATTTTGAATGTGCACTATAACATCAGTAGCTTCTTTCTAGTAATGGATAGAGATACGACTCTCAATCATCATAGTCCCAACCATTCTATTCACCTGCCTATTTGGGTGCTCAACTACTCCATTTCTCTGTGGAGTTATCTCAACATCCACCTCATTATATATTCAATATTTTCAAGGTAATTTTTAAACTCAATGGATGTGTATTCTCTTCCATTGTCAGATCCTTGAAAATTGATTGTCTGTCCAGTATCATTCTTGTGATTCAGTGATAAGTTTTCATGCAATCAATCACTTGTCGCTTCTTATGTATAACCATTACATGTGCTATTTTATAATGATCATATATGTAAAGAACTAAGTACCATTATCCATGTGTTACAGTTACATTTATTAGTCTAACTACATCTGTATGAATGAGGTAAAGAAGATTAAATTCTATTTTATTCTTTGGATGATAGGAATGGCAGACCAACTTCCCTCATATGTAAGCATCACATGCCTTTTCTTTTTCACACTTCACACTATGGATATCAATGACTATATTTAGATTAGATATCTTTTGCCAATATTTCTAATTGATGTTCCAAAATATCCAATGCCATGATATATTTTCTTCTTAAACTGTAAGATAAAAAATTTTCTCCTTACTGTCAACCTGATATAAGTTTCGATCTATTCTACAACCATTCAGAAAATAATTATTTTTTGTTCCATTTATAGTGCAGACCTTTTTATTGAATGTCACTACAAGTCCTGAGTTGTAGATTTGAATCAAACTAAGGAGATTGTGAAACAAACTGTGCACATAAAGGACTTCAGTTTTCTTTAGCTCTCTCTTAGCTAGCTCAGTACTTCAACTTCCTTTGATCTTCAATGCACCATAATTACTAAACCTCTCTACTATATCGTCCATTTTCTTAACATTCACTAATATGTCAGCATTACCAATCATGTGGAATGAACATCCACTATCAAGAATCTAGGTGATTTTGTTCCTTATAGGTTTGAAGGATTCTTCAGCAATATTATATTTTTTTATTTTCCTCTTCTCTTTCCATGAGATATTGTATTGAGTGTATGACACCAATTTCCTTTCAAATCCCTTTTATGTGTACATGGGTTATTCATATTCACACTCTTCTTCTAAAGGAGAAAACTTTTTTGAAGTAGTAACACCATCTAGTTAGTTATTATTTACCTATCTCTGAGTGTTTTATGAAAATTTCATATCATTCCTCTACCTGCAATGTACAAAATTATGGTCAGAGTTAGAACAATGAAAATAGTTTCCATATAAACTATTTCTTCTATAAGGAATAGGTTTTCAATTTGTTCTCCTTTTCTGAACACCTAGATATTCCTCATTCAGATAGATCCTTGGATCTTTGCAATATGACATGGTGTTACCCAGATATCCACAGAATTAACACTTCATGAGAGGAAATATATTCTCATTTCCCTTTATCCTCATGAATTACTCTTAGGGAAAATATTTTGACTACACTTCATTTCATGAAGCACAAGGACAGTCATTACATCATTATTCATGTTGATTCAAGTGACTCTTTTTCAAAACTTTTGGAGATTTTTGAACATGATCAACATTCAACATGCCTTTATTCTTGTCCACTTTATTTAAAACATTTGATGTTTCTCCATCATAACTAATTTCACTTTTTTCCATATATGTGGGTATTTGATCACTCAAAATATTTTTAAATCAATCAAAACCATGTTTTTTCTCTCCATCAGCTCAGCTTCCTAAAACCAACCAAATTTTATTTTCTTTTTTTATTCTTTTGGACTTGATTCACTTTTGGGTATAATCTTAAGAGTAACAACTTCTTATTTGAGTCCCTAAATAGTTTTGGATTTCTCCTCCAGTCTTGAGGTATGGTCATTGATGACATTTTATTTTAGTTTCACTATATTATCCGTCCTTTTAATGATTTATGACTTTAATTTCACTAGTTCATCCATTCGTTCAATTTTAGCATCAAGATGAACAACATATTTCAATGATTCTTCCATTGTTTCTTTCCACTTATTTCATCTCTTACATTTATTCTCAATCTTAGAAAATTAATCCTTAAGTTTCAACTTGAGATCGACATTAGTTTTCAATTGGTTATCTCTTTTTTTATTTGTTGATTGTTATATCTTTTCAATGGTAGCAATCATGGAAGCATGGTTTCCGGTTTTAAATTCTTATTATACTTCTTCTTCAAAGAATTCATTATCATTATCTTAATCTTCCCAGAAAAAAATATTCTTCTACAGTTTATTTGCTGATTTTATGTCTCTATTTTCGAAAATATTTTTCGGAGGCTTCTCAATATTTTCAGCTTTGCTCTCTTCATCTTTGAAATTTTGTTGAGAACTAAGAGAAATGTTCCTAACATTTCAACAAAAAGCAAGCCAGAGGTAACTTCCCTTTTAAATTTTCCTTTTCCCTCCTTGAACTTCGTGGAAATGAGAGAAATTTTGTATTTTTACTCATCTTATTAGCCACTAATATCTCATGAAATTTTTAGTTTGTCGGTGGCATTGAATTCCATTTCCTTTCTCACATGAGTCGTACCAACTTCTAGTCAGACTCTGATTTCATATTTCACCATGCTACTTATCAGATCATCTAGAGAAATTTTATAGAGATCTCATTCTTCAATAGACACACCATTGCATTATAAAGGGGTGGAAGTATTCTCAATATGTTATTTATGATATCAATGTCTTTGTTTTCTTATCCAAGAACATGAATTTCTCCTAACACTCAAGTAATTCGACTGAAGAAGGAATCTGCATTCTCATCAGGAATCATCTTAAAATTCTCAAATCTATTATGTAGGACTTTCAGTTTCTCCTCCTTCACTTTTATATCTCCATTATAAATATTTTCATGAATATACCACAATGACTTTGTGGAGCTACAACTCAACACCTTTAGATATATTTGATCATATAGGCCACAGTGAGATCATTTTTTGCTTTAACATCTACATCAATAATTGTCATGTCTGTATCAGTCATACCCATCCCTACTGGATTAGTAACTTGTATTTCATGAAGAGTAGAAAAGAGGACTTCTATTCTGATAGGTCATAGCTAAGATATCATTATATGCTTCCAAAAATAAAAATTAGTCCCATTGAGGAGGGGGACTCCCCTGACCTTAGCCAAATTATCCATGACAAAAAAGGACTGATGTAAAACAAGAAACCTCCCTCTGATACAACTTGAAGGAACCCAGAACACACTAAGATGGGAGGGGTGAATCAATGTGTCAAATTTTTATTTTTGAACTTATGGATGTTGTTACCATGATGATAGGAACCTATTAAACTTGACAGACAAATGCTTGAAAATTGATGAAACAACAATTTTACTTGGTTCTCCAAAAAGTGATACATATAAGGATCATACAATGATAGTGTGTTGGTTGTACCAAATTCTAATATTCATTAATAGATGTGTAATATAAAGGTTTGGTCACAGTCACTGTGTGCCAAGAACACTTCCTTTATAATGTTTTAGGGATAACTCACTAGATCTCTTAGATAACTTACAAAAACTCTTCCTAGCTCATTAATTTGTGACAAGTAAAACTCAGTTTATCGACTTGAGGGCTGCTTCAATAGATTGGCATTATAGTCATTGTCTCCGTTGATCATGAGACACAGATTGTATCAATGACCAGAGTAGATGCACACTGAAACCCTTGTCCACATAACCTAGATATCCAATACTATACTTTGTGAACCCCTTCACAAAAATCAACCCTTATCAGATAACAACACTTCACAGAGCACACACCATTGTAGAGAAAACTACTTCACAGATCTCACTGCTTTGCAAAGTTAAACCCTTCACAGAGCACATTGCTTCGTAGAGATCAATCCTTTTCAAATCTCTATCCTTAACTACTTCCTTTGGAAAGATCAATAAAACAATAGATAAGGTTCTATATTCATGAAGAACTCAATACTGAGAAGCATTGTCTTCATTAAAGACTATAATAGTCTTTTTACAAAGCAAAATCATCGGTAGAAAACCAGATTCACGGAGCACCCCTTGCTTCGCAAAATCAAAGAGATTCCGAGTTTTCTCTCTCATGTTCATGGTGAATGAAGAGGGATAGCCTCTTAGTTATATGTGTGGTCGAACATGGAGCACCACTTCATCCGATTTGATTTGAAGACTGGTAAAAAATGTCTTCTTGGAGCATCTCCCTTCAAAAATCTCCATGAATATTCCTCGTTCGTAATTCTTGTCGTGACCACAGATTTCTCCATTAAATCTCTTTGCATCACCGCAATGCTTCAATCGAAAATCATTCCATCAAACCTTCACACTTCTGTAATTCTCAAATTATTGGAATCACATATCACACAATCAAAATTTTCATGTCTTCGTGAAAACCACTCCATGGAACACATATCTGTGAAAATCATGGATTTTTCATTTTTCCTCTGATCTTTATGAAAAAACCACTTTTCTCAATGCTTTCCATTATCCAAATTTTGGACCTTAAAAACTTTGAAAACACTGGAAGGCAACATCACGTTCAATACTACTTATAACATTAACTGTATGATCCATTTCCTTGAAATCTCCATTTTTATCCATTATAGGATTTACAAAAAATAAAAACCACACTCCATTTACATCAATGAACATCCTTGGTTCCAACAGGATACTCATGTTTATTATCTTATTTTATTAAAAATACACATGATTTTCAAAAATAACTCTTCTTTCCAAAGTAAAAGGGTATTTTCCAAGAATTTATCAATGTTTCTATTAGATTATTTTCATATAATATTATGAATCAAATATTTCAATGTGGTATGAGAGACTTGGATTTGAATATATTTTCAATTGATTATTCAACATATAAGGAATTCATTGGACATATGTGATTGGTGGGACTTGTTATATCCCATCAATGCATTAGTAGGTTCTATGAGACAAACTAGACCATGTTTTGGCATAGGATTTACACATTTATATAGACTTATTGGATGAGGCATTGATGTTATGTTTATGACATTCATAATTATGTATTCCCTCATTATGATATTAGTAATTAATAATACATGTGATTATTCAACTAGTAGGATATCCATTGTTATGTTTTATACTCATATAATTTTTTTATGGAATTATTAAATTATATTTTATTCATACCATACTATGTTCATTTTATTGATTAAATGCCATGTGTTTCTATTAATCACCCTTCCATAATCATTTTTGATTATTAATGATATATTCTATTGTATTTCATACACTTACGGATCATTTGAGCTCCCCTATTGTTTATTTTTTATTTTTCCCTAGGATGCGAAGATGTGTATTATGAATGACTTGTATAGATAACCTAAGAGTTTATTGGTGTTTCCTATGGATTTTCATGGTTTTTATCTCTTTCAATTTGTAATGTAAAATTATGTATGTATCTCATTTTTTAAATATACTAAATTATTTTTTCCTTCAAGATGTGACATATTTTTTTGTTATAGCAATGTAATTAAGTACGGAACCAGCTTTGTGCTTCTCTTGGAATAGTATTTACAACTCATTTTTATGTAATATCAGGATTAATTCATTATTAGTGGTATTTTATGTTTTAATTCATATTATTTCATCTATGGTGATTTGATGTGAAAATTACCAAGTGGTAATTAATTATATAGATCAATTTCTTATCATTGGGTTATATTACTTCTTTATTTTCCTCAAAATTCTACGATTCTATGAATAATGTATTTTGACTATATTATACTATAATTAGAATTTTTATGTGGTTCTAGACTCAGTAAATATAACCAATTCATTGATTAATTATCACTTTAACACTATAAAATTCAATAAAGGATCTTGGAATATATGAAAAACTATAATAAAATCATTTTAAATATCTTGATAAAAATACCATTTTTATTTGAGATCATTTATTTAAAATCCAAACATTTATAAAATAAAACATTTAATTCAAAAAAAACATTTTGAAATTGTAAAGTAAGCTTAAAAACATCAAGGCATCATTATGAAGTTAAAATCCACTCATTCCTTATAAGATAACAATAAAAATTCTTTATTTCTTATTTTCAAAAAATAAATAAAGTACCTCATTTGGAAAATGAGAAAAAATTCCTTTCAAACCATTTTATAAAAATTAAAACATTTGTGAAAAGATTTAAAAAAGTGTAGGATAATAGTAAAAATACTTTTTTAAATATTTAGAAGAAACATTGACATGGATGATAAATATTCCCCAATAGATGCTTACGTATAAACAATCTTGAATAATAATGTGATTGTGAATTTAACCCTTACCTTTGGTCTAATTCACTCCATACATGTAAAGAATTCTGTATAGTGGTTATAAACATATTATTAACTTATAAAAAATCTTAATAATATATATGATATCATATATGATTAATTTATTACGTTATATTACCCATTTATTAACAATTCTATGTTAAAGCAATGTTTCGGGTAATAACTGCATTGTTTATCGTAGTTGTTTTGACTTGTTATTCTGGATCCTATATCTTATATCATGATTTACATACCTCAATAATGAAAAAAATTATTTATTTATCATATATATTTAGTATAAAAATATATATAATAGATAGATTTATGAAATGGAAAACACCATTCGTGAAGATGGTAAGTCGTACGTACTCATTAATGTTGTTTCCATTTTCTCATGTTACTGAATGGAAGAAGGTAAATGAGAGATATATATATTATTTAATTATAATTATTATGTAATATTTTTAATATTTATTCATCATATACTTTTTATAATCGTTCTTGAATGGTTAACATGGAAGATTAATCTCATCGTGTTGTGTAGATGGTAGATCGTACGTACGCATGCGCGATGGTATCATTCCCTTAATGGTAAAGTAGTAAGAAATTTAATGGTATATTAGTTATAAAAAATTAATATCATGTCATATTTATTATTTATATCCCTTATATCCATCATTATGACCTTCCAAATAAAATGGGGATGAGAAATATTACATCATGACATGGATAAGGTAAGTTGTACGTATGCACACACGGTGATATTTTTTTCATAGGATAGATAAAAGGATGAATATAGTTTTTCCATTATCATATTATCATCTAAGAATAAATATGATACATTATTTATTACTTTAGCATGAAAAAACATAGGAAGAGTAAGAATGAGAACAAAATAACTAGAATGAGTTGGTAAAACAATCACCTCTTCTTCGATGGACTTCATTTGGATCTCCTCTTAGGTACATTAGGGGTGGCCTTTTAAGAATACCAAAACCTCTAGAACTTAGATAATAATTTTTGGAGGAGAAATGGGTATGGTTGTATCCATCTAGTAGGCTCAAATGTTTTTGAGGAAGTGAGGGGGTAGGGGAGGTTCCTTTTTATAAGAAAGACGAGGGACACTTTTGGAATCCTCTAAAATATTACATTAATATAAATTATTTTTATATTAAAAATGGATTAAAAATTAGTTATTTATAATCAAGGATAATAATGGGTCTAAATACTCCTATAAAATTATTTTTATTTATGTTTAGGTCACGTTATTAACCTTATATTTTGGCTTTAACCCTTAGTTAATCCTTTTAACTCTTACCATCAAAACTTGTCTTTTTTAATATTTTGGGAAACTATAATGACTATAAAATGTCAAACTAACCTGAAATTAATCATTCATGACATATTTAACATTATTAAAGTTATTTGGATGAATATTTATATTTAAAACTTTTATTTGATTTAATAAAGTAATATTTACAGTAAAGTATCATTTCTGACAATTTTGATACTATTCATTATTTATCGTTTTAAAAATTTCATAATAACATGATAACTTTGAACCAAAAAATATAATATATCACTAACATGTCTAATATATCTATAAAATTCATATATGTAATTAATTATGTCATATTATATTTTTATGGATATTTGTAATATCATTTATTCGATATTCCTATTGGTTAAATAATTACTGCATCATTATTATGAAAGAATTTAAATAAATTTATTCTTATATAAAAATAAAAAATAAACTTTCATCATGAATATAAATTTCATATATTTAAAATGACTATTTATAGTTGAATTTTTATAGACATATATGAAAAATTATTTTACTATTAAAAATATGAGTACGACATTTTTAATTTATATTTAAATAAAATATCATAAATGTCATATAATTTCCCAAGGGACATTAAAAGTATAAAATTTCTACCTAAGGATTTTTTTGGTCAATAAACACTAGTTCAATGAAATTAGGGCAAAGCTTACGGTATGTTTATAATAATATAATATTATTTTTTCCTTTAATTACCCGATTTACCCTTAATAGTTGTAAATAGAAATTAACTAAAAACTATTTATAATAACAAAAAAAATAATAATTTGATCATATTAGAATCAAAATATAACATTTTAAAAAAAAATTTCTTTCAATTTTTTTATATTCAATTCACAGAAGTGTGTAAATTACGTTGAACACTAATCCCACAGATGTAGTGAGAAGGCAGGTAATAGGAAACATTCTAGAGTTAAATAAGTTTTTATATATAATTTCAATATAAAAATTATTCCTAATACCTGAATTTTATTAATATATATATTATTTATCTATCATAAATTTGACAAAAAATGAAAATATTATACTTATTTAAACAAAAAGTCTTCTTTTTTAATTGAAATGTAGAATTTTTCACTATTAATCGAGAAATGAAACTCCTATAAAAAATAACAGAAATTCACCCTAAGAAAATTATAATATTAAAAATTCAAAAATGAAGTCTATTTTGAAAAATAAAATTTCGAAAATTTCCAAAATTTAGTTTTAAAATTGGTGCGCTGTTAAAGGTAGTGAACTACTTTTATAAAAATATACGTTTTTATGTGTAATATTGGGGTTTTTATTATCTTATTCCTATCAAATCTATTATATGAATATCAAAAATATTTTATTTAATACATAACATATATATTTCATTAATATCATTCCATAATATTAATTAATTTAATTTGTTAGAATAAAATAAAAATAGTTCCTTATAAAAACATTTCTTATATTTTGAGTTTGTTCAATATTAATTTATAATTAATTTGTAACCAATGATTTCCACCATATATTTTCATTAATTTTTTTATACTATTCGTAACCCCAAACATAATGGATAGGTTATAAATAATAATATAGTATTGTTTGGTATAACTCTACCTTGCATGTAACGCAAGCCAACACATTGTGGTGTGTAGCGTAAACTTATCATGGTGTTGCATAGAATGTAAGTGATCAAAAAAATTTATTTTATTTAATAAGATACATACTTCAAAATATTGGGTTGTTACATTGTCCCCTCCTTCAATAAATTATATCCTCACAATTTTATCTCAGGATCAAAAACTAGGGCATTGAATTTTCAAAATATATTTGTTAAAATACCACATTGAAAATGGATTAATGAGACCAAAAATTTAAAATAAAGAAATTGAAGTATGAAAGACATTGAAGACAACGCATAATAGGGTTCCATATAAGAAAACATCGAAATTTAATAGAAATCTAACCATCATGTTCATATGGATAGTGTTAGAGAACGCGTTCAAGAGAAGAAGGTACTGGGATACCATTTTTTGTGTTAAGATATTTTCCCTAGAGTTGAATAATTATATTACTATTGAGATAAACACTTAATTTACTTCTTCCAATATAATAAGAATAATCACATTCCTTTTTTGTTATTCGTTCCGTTTTCACTTCACCACGTACACCTAGAAATTAATTTTCAAAATGAATTTTTCTTAAAAGAAGCATTTTTGATGAATCATGAGGTCCACAAGTATTTCCCTTGTCCAATAAATGATTTCTAAAACCAAAAAGGTTAGACTAAAGTATCCAATAAAAATTATGTTTACCTCAAAAAATAATATCCAATGTTCAACTTACTCCATTCCAAACATAATACTTATCTAAAATACTTATATAAAAATTAAATTTCCAAAAAGGTCTCTAAATTTCAAAAATCAATCATAACATCAGATTCCCCAAACAACGTAATGAAGCACTTATGAACACATACCAAATATTTTATCACATTAAAAACCTTAATTAAAACGTTCATACCTCCAAATACATAAATAATAAGTACTCTAGTACAGTCTTTATATATCTCATGATTCTTATAACTAGAATATAATAACATACTTCTTTAATCCAAAACGAAAATACATTAATTATTCAAATTGTTATATAGTAACATCATAATCATGACCTTGGTCCGTTTGACTTTTTTGATCTATATTTACTTGATGCTTGGGAAATTAATTAGTGTAGTGCCTCATTTTATCACAGTTTAAACAATTCACATTATAATCCTTTTTTATTATCCTTGAAATCCCAAACACGGTTTCTTTTCTCTCTACACTTGTAGAAAACTTTCATTTCTTTTTAAGTAAGTACCATGGTGATTATTTCCACAATTAAATGTGATAACGTACTTCATTCCCTTCTTCCCTTTATCAATTTGTTTATCGGATTCCCTCTTATTCTCATGCTTAACTCCAAATCTATAATACTTAGAGTACTCTTTGTCTTTCCCATTATCACACGATATTATGTCCTCATATGATGAGAATTATTGGGAGACTATTTCCCTTGGAAATAATTGATTAACTCCATTAAAGATATGATCCTTTTTAATATTTTTATCACTTGAATCAGTGAGGTTCGCATTCCTTAGAGTAGGAGCCATTTCTAACTGATGAAATACTCTTGGATAGATCATATCATAATGTATAATCCCAGAACTAGTAATATAATTACCATGTATTGTAAAATTTATGTGTATCTAGTATCACAATTGTAAACATGGTTTCTTTGGATACATATTTACTTCTAAATCCATCATTATGGTTTTTAAAAAAATTGTGAATTATATGATAATTATCCCATAGGTGTGTGAAATTAAGTGTGTAGTAAGTCCCATTGTTATGTACTAGGTTAAATCGAGTAAGGCCCGATGCACCTTCTTAGAGGTTTTACTCCTAGGTACATCTGTGTGATAATGACTTACACTTTTAGTATCCAAATAGAGATTTATTTCGAGAAATACTCACATTATCTCAACCATACCAAAATTATAGGATATTATTATATACTAATATTTGAGTATATCTTAAAGATATATTCACTAATAAATGTTTTCTAAATATAATTTACAAGGTTTTGGTAAATATTTAATTGATCCCAATTATAACACCCTGACCCCATGAGCCCAAAGTCAATGCATTACTTTATTAAATTGGCATAATTATAAGTAATCAAATCCTAAAGGACCAATCTATTTATTATTCTCAGAAAATAGATTACATGCACGAACATTGTATATAATTTTAAAACATAAAGTAAAACATATAACATATTTTTACAAGGCCATTATTATCCTTGATTTACCCTAAATATCAGTCATAATAATCCTCTTGGAATACTCAGAATAATAAAACATAAGAAAGTGTGAGCGTAGATACTTAGTAAGGGTAAGCGTATAATTGAAACTATAAATAATAATAAGTATAAACATTAAGGTAAAGTGTGTAATTAAAACACTATCCTTTTAAACAAACTATTGACCATAATATGAGAAGAGTAAATGATAAAATATCATATAATCACATGAGTAAAAAAATATAACAATTGATATTATATTAGTCTAATAATCATATAGAATATCATTAACTAATCTCATAATGAGGGAATTGATAATGTAAAACATTTTCACTATCACGATCTATCTTCAAGATAACTACTATAAAGATATATCCACATTATAGTTTATATTTGTGTTTAGAAACCCATATAATTTTTCTAAGATCTATCCTCCTAACAATTTAACACTATTTGGAATCAAACACGAAGGGTTTGTTGTCAATTGATCTCATATCATGAGACCGAACGATGAATCGAGGGGCTATAGAAGGATCTTCCCATCACTTAATATGTCTAATGGATTCCTCCTATGAAATAATAAACATGTTAAACATTCATATTGAGAAACTATTATTCAAAATATGAACACATTAACCATAAACCATAAATGCTATCAAAATAGCACATCCACAGTCAAGATGATCATAAACCCTTCAATAAAATAAGGTTGATTGTATCATAAGATATCAAACTCAATTAAATATAAAATCTTTCAAAAATATTTTTACATAGATAAAAATAATCTTATAAAATTATTTAAAATATCATAAGACAAACACCCTTTTTATTTTAAATCATTTATTTAAAAGTCATTCATTTATAAAAGAAAACAATTTAATTTAAAATAAATTTATATACTTGTAAAAGAATATTCAAAACACCAAAGAGTTATGGTGGAGGTAAAATTAATTCATTCCATATAAGTTAAAAATAAACATTCTTTCTGGGTTTTTTAAAAAAAGTCATAAAGTACTTCATTTGGAAAATGAAAAAAATTCCATTCAAACCATTTTATAAAAAGTAAAACTTGGGTAAAATACTTAAACCACTGTTAGGATAATAGTAAAAGTATTTTAGAAAATATTTTTAAGAGACATGGACAAGGATGATAAATATTCCCTCTTATATACAAACATATAAACAATCCTTAATAATGAAGAGATTTTGAAATTAACCCTTACCTTAGATATGATTCCCTACATACATTTAAAAAACTACTATATAGTAGTTTTAAACATAGTGTTAAGTTATAATAAAATCATAATAATATTAATGATATCATACATGATTCATTTAGGTCTTTATATTATACACTTATTAAAAATCACATGTTAAAGTAATGTTTCATGTAATAACCTCTTTGTTTATCATACGGGTTTTAACTTGTTATTATTGAACCTATCACTTAAATCCGGATTTAATTACTTATAGAATGTAAAAAATGTATTATTTTTCATTTAAATTTATTATATATATATATATATAAGATAGATATATGAAATGGAATACACCATTCATGGAGATGGTAAGTTGTATGTATTTATGGATGCTGTTTTCGTTTTCTTATTGTACTAAATAGAAGAATGAAAATGAAATATATATGTGTGTGTGTGTGTGTATATATTTCCATCATAATTACTATGTAATATATTTCATATTTATTAATTGTAATTATTTTTTATTTGTTAACGTGGAAGATGAATCTCATAGCATCGTGGAGAAAATAAGAAGTACATAAGCACGAGTGACAGTATCATTCCTTTAATAGTAAAGTGCTAAATAATTGGATGGTATATTAATTATAAATAATCAATAAAATTTCATATTTATTATTTATATCCATTATATTCATTATTATACCCATCAAAATAAAGTGGTAATGAAAAAAATTACACCACAACATGGAGATGGTATGTCGTACACACACATAGATGGTGAAATTATTTTTCATAGGATGGATAAAAGGAGGAATATGGTTTACCCGTAATAATAATAAAATATAAGAATATATATTATACAAGATTTATTACTTTCTTTTAAAACAACAAAGTAATAGGAAGTAGAAGAATTAAAGATCTTTAATGAGTTGGTAAAACATGAACCTCTTCTTCTATGGACTTCCTTTGGATATCCTCTTAGGGACTCTAGGGCTGGTATTTTTGAATACCATGACCTCAATAACAAATATATAAGAATGTTTTTAGGATAAATGTGATGTTATTTTTTAATTTAAGAGGCTCAAAGTGGTGTGAGGAAGTACGGGAGGAGAGTCCTTTATATAAAAGAGGTGAGGGGCACTTTGTAATCCTTTAAAATAGAAAATTAATATAAATTAATTTTTTATTAAAAATATATCCAAAGTGAGTTATTTATAAACTAAGATTATTACTGGTATGAATAAGCCTAACCAATGATTTTTATAAAAGTTTAGGTTACATTATTAACTATATCTTTATTGCTTGAACACTTTGTTAAACCTTATAACTCTTACCATCACATATTATCTTTTTAATATGTAGTGTTAATATAATTACCATTAAATGTCAACAGAAACCCAAATGAATCATTTATGACATATTTACCTTTATTATATCTATTTGACATAATTTCATATTTTTATATCATTTAATAAAATATTATTTACTTCAAAGTGTCATTTATGTAAATTTTGATACTTTTAATTATTTAACTTTTTTAAAACATCATAAGAACATGATAACATAGAACTAACACTTCTAATATATCACTAAAAATGTAAAATTAATCTATTAATTTCATTTTGGTCACTAATTATGTAAAAGTTTATTTATTTGGATATTTTTAATATCATTGATTTGATATTTTAATTGATTAAATAATTATCACATCATTAATATGAAATCCTTTAATTAAATTATTTATTTCTTGATTTTTAAAAAAAAATTATTATGATGAATAAAAATTATTATCTTTCAAATGAATATTTATATTGGATTTTATCTTTTATATAACCCTATATTTAAAATTATTTTGTTATTAAAAATATGACTATGCCATTTTTAACTTATCATTAAATAAAATATGATAAATATCATATTCTTACCCAAGTGGTATAAAAAGATAATAATTTCAACCAAAGTCTAGTTTTTTTTCAAAACCCAATTATACAATTAAATTAGGACAAGTGTTGGGGTATGTTTATAATATTATAAAATTATTTTTTCCTTTAATTAACCGATTTACCCTTACACGTGGTAAATAAAAAATTACTAAATTTATTATTCATAATATCTAAAAAATTAAGTTTATACTATTAGAATATAAATATCATAAAGATTACAATGTTTTATGTCTATTTTTTCAAATTCAAATCACAGAAGTTGATAAATTAAATTTAATAATAGTCCCAAGATGTGGTGAGAAAGCAGATAAAAGGAAACGCTCCAATGTTTGAAAAGTTTTTTTATATAATTTCAATATGGAAATGATTCAAATAAATAAATTTCACTAATATATGTATTATTGATCTATTCTGACTTTAAAAATGAATTTAAAATATAATAATTATTTAAATAAAAAGTCATTTTTTAACTATAGTGCAATATTTTTAAATATTCATTAAAAAATAAAACTTCTTAGAGAAATACCTTAAATCAACCCTAATATAATTTTGATATTTTAAATTGTAAAATGTTGTCTATTTTTAAAAATTAAATATATAAAATTTCCAAAATTAAGTTTTAAAATATGTGTTCCCTTAAAATGTTGTAAAACTACTTTTATAAAAAAATATATGTTTTTATGTGTAATATTTGTCTTGTTCTTATCTTATGCCTATCAAATCAATTATATGACTACAAACAATATTGTATTTAATAGATAACATATATATTTCATTAATATCATTATCTGATATTAATTAATTAAATTTATTAGGATAATATAAAACTAGATCTTTATTAAAACATTTCTTATATATTTAGTTTGTTCCTATATTCATTTATAATTAAATTGTAACAGTTGAATTCAACCATAAATTTTCATAAGTTAGTTAATACTATTCATAACCACCAATATAATGTCTAAGTTATAAGTAATAATAGATTATTGTTTTTTTGTAAAAAATGGTCTTGCGTGTTACGCAAGCCAACTCATTATTGTGTGTAAGGTAAATTTATCATGGTTTCATGTACAATGTAAAATATCATATAAATTGAATTTATTTAAGCATATAAATACTATAAAATCATGGGGTGTCATAATAATGAATACCATTCATGAATTATATATATTATTTTATATATGATGAATGCTTTGGACGTGCAGGTTTGGGTGGGGCCTAGTCATATATAACCCCTCGATGCATTGTTAGTATCATGAGATGAATCCCTTGTCTAGAAATAATTAAATGGGTTTCTGTGGTATACCTACCAATGTATTTTAAACTGTCTTGTAAAAGGTATTGATAGTAGAGTTATAATGATTCATGAGATATTGACATCAATGGTTAAGCATTTCCTTCATTAAGAATTTAATTATTATTAACTGTGAGATTTTTGCAGTGATATTATCTCTGAGATCATTTTCATTATTTGTTTATTGAGTAATTTTTTTTTTGTTTTTAGTTATTTACCTTTCCATATTGATTATGCCTTGTATAACTATGATTATCATGTTACTGATTAAATTAAATGTCTTTTCAGATATTTACCTTTCTATATTTATTTTCCATTAACTATTAACAATAGTCAATTTATTGATTAAATAGAATGTGTTATCTGTTATTTAACTTCCCATGTTGATTATTACATATCTAATAATGATAGTCATTTAATTTATATGGAATGTGTGTTTAGTTATTTACCTTTATATATATATTATTCCTCCATTTATTAAATTGAAGGTGTGCTTAAATATTTACCTTTCTATATTTATTCTACTTTATTCATTATTCTTTACTTACTCATAATAAATTCCTATTTATGCAACTCTTACTGAAAATTTGAGATCTTCCTTGTTTTTTTCCTTTTCCTAGAATCCTAGATGGGTACTACGAATTATATGAATAGGTTTTTCTTGAGGGAATAATGATATTTTCAAAAACAATTATGTGGTAATTTGTGTATTCAATTGTAATATTTGAATAATTTATTTATCTAGTTTAACAAGAATATTAAACTATTCATTACTTCATGATAAAATTCCATGTATCTTATGATAATGCAATAAATATGACACCAGATTCATGTTACTGGGGTTATGGTATTAAGAAAACATGATTTAGTGGATAACACCGTGATGTAGTTTAAGATTCCCATGGTCACCTTCTATATCTTTATAAAACTATGAGCACTCCCATAATAATTTTATTTTAATTATTAATTGGATTTTTTCATTCACTAATAGTTATTTCTTTTTGTGATCAATAAGTCAAGGTTTGTGTATCCTAAAAAATTATTCATTAATTTTCACCATATGATAACTTCAGTGATACTTTTTTGAAATCTATTATAATATTTATACTAATTATAATATTAAAACTTATAAAAAATTCATGAATGACCTTATTAAGAAATTATTCATAACAATGTCTCAATTTTAGAATTATTTAAACACTATTCCATTATATATAATGTTTATTTGTTATTTCATTGACACTTAGTGTGAAGACAATAATATATTTATCAAGTATCCATAAAGGCCTTTTCATATTATCCTTTATTAATTTAATTCAATATAGTTGTAAAATCTATACAATCATTAATGCCTTGTGACTACAACAGAATATGTACCCATTAAATGTCGTAAATCAGAAGAAAGATCACCCACCCAACCAATCATAAAAAAAATATATTTAAAAGAACAGAATAAAAGGATAAATTTCTATCAAGGACCTCATTATCACCCTATTAATGTATCCTAACACTTGCTGATCTACTCTCACTTTTCCATCAATACAACAGTTCATGTTTTGACCGACATGCCAATAGAGTCTTCATGTCCACTAGGGTGCAATTGTAGGGTGTAAGTAGAAAAATCAGTAGGGCACTACTAAAAGTTTCCACATTGTAATCCAGAAAATATATGATTTCATTCATGATAGAATATATATAATTATTAAAATAAATAATATAATTCCATTTATTTCATTAAGTTGAAAACAAGTTACTAAGAGGATAAAACATATTTTCTTAGGCTATTATTGATATATAGGATGAGGTATCACTTATTATGTTCACATAATAATATAAATTAATGGGGCATTAGTAATCAATATTGGGGGGGGGGTTATGTTTTTACCTCTCTAGTGTGAAAATAGTTTCAATAAAAAGGAATTTTTTTGAATAACCCATAAGTAATCATAAAACCATTCTAGGGTCCACGGGCTGTGACATATAATAAACTAAATAATCGTTCAAGGGGTTGTAACAAACTATAAACCAAAAAAAGTAAAAAAGTTATAACCAACTATAATCCAAAATTTTAGTGAACGAGTTATCACTCACTATAAACCAAACCAAAAGTGATTAAGTTATCACAAAATATAAAATAGAAAAAGAGAAAAATCTTATCATCAACTAAAAAAATGGTGAATAAGTTATCACCACTTATAAGCTAAAATTAGTGAATTTGATATCATTGACTATAATAAGAAGTTATCTAATATATAAATATGTCTATTACAGTTATAGATGACATTCATGCATCAATTAATTAGTGAATCCAAAAAAATTGGCCAAACACAATCTCAACCATACCATGGGTTACCAGGTAGCACACCACAAGAAGAAATATAAGGGAAAATGACATAATCATGAGGCATCTTTATACCAAAATTAGCCTCAATTAAAATCCCATAACCTATGTTTGAATAATAGTCTATATTATCAATACATAACTCATCTATCATAGGTTTAACTTATAACTATCATCAGTCATGTTATATTAGACAAAGGTATCATGTCTATGATCCAATATATTCACATTCCAAGGTCCTTGTAGACTCTTATAGCATAAAGGAATTAAAAAAAATAATACTTATGGTGCATTATCACTTGTAATAACTCAAGACCACCCTTGGTCCAAGAATGTAATTTAGGTCCATAGCCTAGTTAATTATCCAATTGTGGAATGACCCTAACAACTCATTACCGTACTTAATGTTCTTAATCACCCTTGGTAAACCCCCCATCATAAACTACAAACTAAATCCACTCTAGTTAGAATAAAACTCAAGGAAGAGCATGATAAAAAAGACATCTAAAAATTTATTACTTAAGAAAGTGAGTCAATTCACATAGGGAACTCTCTTTAGATATGGATACCAAACCTTACCATACCCAATACATAAGGATAACCCAAACATCTCAATAAAATTCTAAATATCACTCAAATCAATTCCATAAGGCCACTGAGTTCACAACTCAAGGATAAATTCCCTCCATGTATTTCACTTCTACTCAGAGTCAATTCACATAGATTTACATAATCAATAAATTGTTTTAAATCAATGTGAACTGAGTATAACATTTCTTTAGTATTCTTAGTGATCTCGTCTCACTTTCTTACAGACACCAAGGCCCTATCAGTCCCAATTCAAATTGATCATTCCCACAACCTCAATCTCATTATTATATAATAGCATAATGTGTATATAAAATAAGAGAAAATATAAGGGACCACTTACCACAATCTAAGAGGATCCATTTAATGAAAATTGTCAGATTGATCAACCCCAATTGATGAAAATCATGAAACCATACATAAACATATAAATAAATAATTAAGGATTGAGAAAAATGTAGCCATGAGAGGAACTATTAATTGGAAGAAAGATTAATAGAGATGTAATGGTAGGTAAAAAATATATAATAATAAAATATGGGCCCATATGTGGATGGAATGACTCTGATGGGGGGAATTGATGGGAGATAGGTGTGTAGGATGAGATTTTTTCAATGAAAGGTGTGTGTAAAAGTTATAAAACTTATAAATTTTATTAATTTTAATAAAAATTCTAAAAATAATAAGACAAGAGGCCATTATGTACCTAGTGCATCCCCATTGGTTATTAAATAGTCCACCATGATCTATTTCCCATTTTTATCAAGTCATATAGAACTCGGTACAAGGAAAGTGATTACCTGGTGTTTATTAGTAAAATGCATCAATTTTCCACTGATCCACCTTCACCCGATAACTCAAACACCTACTAAATTATCTAATTATTAGAAAAAACCCAAAATAAAAATACAATTTCCTAAATATTAAATGTAAAATTAAACTAAAAATGTTTATAGAGTTATAAAATCCCTCTGATAATGATTATATTCTTATAGATGAGTTACCAATCTCCACAATTATACCTGAATCATGAAACCTCACCTCTATCTTATGCTTCAATACCATTATGTGAATTGGTTGTTATTTGAATGAAACATTTGGATATAGAATCATATCATCATATAGAAACACTCATAAAACTCATAAATTAATACTATTCTATATTGATTTCTTACAAACTCACTAAGGAAACACATATTTTGATTCCAATGCATTTTATCATTCATGACGATGGTCCAGTCCTAATGATATCTTCAAAACACCCAATCATTGATATCTAACTCTTAATATATGACATTGATCAAATATATACTATTGGTGGCATGAACCTATACATAAAATTTTCTTCTCTTCACTCAAGACTCAATCCAATGCACTAAGAGTCACTTTATTTATATATTATCGCACTCCCTTGGTGTGTGATGAAATAATCTATCCCAAGAATGAAACTATATTGATTTCAAATTATACATTAATTATTTAAAAAGTGTGATGAATTTACCATAGCATTGTGATTCAATATCCAATCATGGATATTATATATAAACCTGACACCTTATTCTTATTCCACCAATACATACCCATTCATATCCCTACATCAATGAAAAACCTCAAAAACCATAACATAGTTTTAACCAAAACGTGAAACATGATTTTCACTATGATATAGTTTTAGAAAGGTCAAATTCCTTTTTAATACATGGTGTAATCCTTGATATATTATTTTCTTTATATTTCTTTTCTCTTGGTCACCAAATAACAAAAATTTCCATAATTTCGTAAACACCATCTCTTTTGATACATGATAATTTTGACCTAACAACCCCATTTAATGAACGTCACTCTATTTCGAAAACATCATGTATCTTTACAATATTATCATTAAAGGTAAAACTCAAACCATCATTATAACCCACAGTCCCTAATAAATAGTACATATGTATCTCAAATATATATAACCAAAGTGTTTGTATAAAACCATAAATTTCCATCAAAATGAAAACCGATAAATCCCAAGAAACAAATTGGCGGCTTAAAATATATATTGCATGGTACGTATGTAATGGTTATTACAAACCACTAGCCTCTTCCTTAGAACCTATGTAGGTGCCACATAATTCCACAAACATGAAACTCTTTATATTTTCTACAACATTAATATAAAATATTTCCCCTCTTACACATCAAAATCAATCCCTAAGACACCTTTATTTGGATCAATGAAATTTGTATCCACCTCTACATTTATAAAAAACTCCAACACCCTAAATAAAATCATCTCACTTCCATTTCTTTCCAAACATCATGTGAATTTATTTAATATCAAAAGGAATTGTGACCGCTACATATATTGTTCACACCCAACTAACCACCCTAAAATAGGTGTCAAGGAAAAAGGATACAATAGAAACTTGCAATGATTCATCAAGGACCTTATAAAATTAATGAGGCATCATGTAATTATTTCCTTTTAATGATTACATAATGTAAAATAACCTTTCAAACTTCACAGTATACCCAACCATTAAACACTAATGTTCTTAAAACTCCATGATCTCCAAAAGTTTTTCTATATGTACAATTTATTGATAGAATCTCATAAAAAGTAGAAAGTGGAAATCTATTAATGATGGGATCTCACCATCCATTCCCATCTCCAAGGCCTTAAACTATTTAAATTTCTCAACATCTAGTTTAGAAATTACCATGAACCCATGGAACTCACTAAAAGTACCATCCCATTCAAAAGAAAGTTGGTTGTTCTCAGTACAATTTTATGCATCCATGGATCAAGATATACCTCTAAAGGACATATAGAATAATTTTTTTGAAATCATAGATATTCTTAGACATAGTATATTAACTTTTTATAAATAATTTATTGAATGAATTAAAAAATCACAACATGATTATCATCAAATTTGAAACCACTAAATAAACACCCATCAGACAAATCTCAATCACTACAAATCCATTCTTTATACGTGACCACCAGTCATCCATCATCCTACAAGAATAAGATCACCCATCCGAGGAGTTTTCCTAAATCATAAATCATCAAATAAATATTCTATATATTTACTTAAATTCAAAAAAGATTCCATAAACACAATATACATATAATAATTTCATAAGAATTATTATAAAAGGTTCTTATATATATATATATATATATTCAATCCTTTCATGATAAGAATACCACTCTCAAGGTTTGTTAAATTACCACTTGAGAAAGTGTACATGCATGTACACCAACTATCAACTCATATCATAACAAGACCTATGATATTGGTTATAGTATTAATCAATTAATCAACTATGGCATCCAACCCGATTTCCTTTTACACCCAAATTATCCCTCACAAGCATTGCACATGAATCTAACTCTTACAAACTCAAGGAAATACATATGACTGAACTAACACTTGATTAGATGTTACCCATGAATCATTCTTGTAGCATAAATATTTACATATAGCTTAAATTTCCAAGGATGAAACATGCCTGGGATAACCCCTCTATATTGGTTCATCCTCACAAATCACGACCTATCTCAATAAAAATAAGTATATTCTTTTATATTATTCCAACCCACTCAACCCACACTACTCGGAGTCACACCTCGTTATCACTAGACACACCACCTAATCAAACAATCGTACATCTCATATGGGTTGAATCTCATGAAGAAAAACTAATGTTTCATTGAGTTGATAAATGTTTTCTATATCTATTTTGGAAACTAATTTTATTTTTAATGTAAAACTATTATTTTAATAGAAAATTATTGAATATAGATTTATTTATAGTTTATATTTTTATTCTTTGAATAAATTAACGAAATTTTTTGTTTTAAGTGTTAAATTTATTAAATTATTCTTGGGATAATTTTTCTCATAATATTAGGATCACGAAATTTCATTGTTTTTGGTGGAATAATGAATGATATGTAGTTTTCTAGAAATTTTTTGGAATTTGGAGTTTGGAATTTAAATTTTCAAATTTTAATGTTTTATTGAAAATATATTTTTTTATGGAATAAAATATTCATTTAGTTTTGGAAATTTATAAAGAATATTTAATTGGATAATTATTGTATTTATTAAGACTTCTTGAGTCATTTTACATGACTTCGTTCATTCTTGTATGACTTTACAAGTCTGTTTGTATGAAGTTTTCTAATTTTATATAACATGATGCAATTTTTATATTACATCATTTTATTTCGTATTAATTTCAGAATTTTTATATGAATTGTATAATTTTCATATTACATCCCCAGCCACCATATTCATATGAAATTTTCAATCCTATAAGACACCACTCAAACTTTTCATAATTTCCACAAGCTCAGATAAGATTGTGATTAAAAATTGTTACTTATGAACTCATTCAATCAATAAAGATAAATAAGTATGAAAAATATTCTCTCATTTAAGAGATATTGAATTGAGCGGAATGACTATGTTGGATTCTTTGTGGAAGAAAAAGACCCCAACATTGATGAATCAAAGTCAATAAAACATGGAGATCATCCATGGATGAAGGGAAAAGTTGACTATATGAATCCATGGAAAATAATGTGAAGAAAACTCTATCATTAAACTATGGTTCCTCTAACTAGGTCAATGAAGGAGATGATGAACTAGGTTTGAAAATATGTGTTCATACTAGATGGATTTGATGTTTAGACCACTTAACTGATTGATCTATTTTAAGAGTGTGAGCCCGGGATTTAGGTGATCTGTCAATGCATAAGGTATTTCAAAGAGGAAAGGTGCGATACCGATTGGTTTAAGAAATTTACCATTTTTTATGTTTTTAGATTTTATAATGATTAAGTATGGTTTTTGTAGTTTTGGTGAGTTTTGGAAGGGGTTGAAAAAATGTTGTGCATGGGCTGCGGTGTGGAGGATAAAACAATGCCGATCAGAGGGTTACTGTGGTGTAATGGTATATACTAAAACATAGGGCCCTGAGAGGAGGATTTTAGTTCCACTACCATTTTTGGCATGAATACTCCATAGAGGTGGGGGACGACATAGAGTAGTTGGGTGCTATAGAATGGATGTGAATGTTGCTTTTTATTACATGAGTAAGTGAATATAGGGGTTCTTCCATCTCCATCTCCCATGTGGCATAAGGATTGGGTTGAACCATGGTGCCTACCAAAGCATTGTGGATCTACACTATGGATGGTGTCATGGTTCTTGGAGGGTATTGGCTGGACAATATACATCGTAGGCTAAGAGGACTGCACCATAGTCAAGGGAGGGTTGTGTCGTGGTGATGTTGTTAATTCCATGGTGTTAGTTTGTCCAATTATATTTTAATTGATATTAATGTCATGAAACCCTCTTTAGTATTCCAGTCTTCTGAGGACAGAAACTTCTATTCCATCCTAGGATTCCAAATTTATTCCCTTTGATCCAGAAGACAATTTTAGGAAAATCAATGTGTGTTGTAGGTCCGAAATCATTGGTATATTCTTTTCCTTATTTTTTCATCTTATATCCACTCGTCTTCTCTCTCTTGGATCCATTTATCTAGTCTATTATGTGTAGATCTTTAATTTTATCTGAATATTGATGAAATATTTTTTGATCTAGTGTATATAAGGTACTATGAGATTTAATCTATAAGATCTATAGGTTTTTCAATATTTTTTACCATCTGTTGAGAAGTATGTGAGTTTCTATCATCTCTAATTGAATTAGAACATGAAGGGTCATTTTTTATTAAATTTTGTTTTAATATTTTTCGAAAGATATTGTGTGATTCTTGATGGAAACCTCTTTTAGTTATAAACATAAAAATTATGGTAAATTATATGACTTTTAGAAAACCATTTTTGGTTTGCATTTTAAACAGATATTTTTAAAATTATGTTTTCGATTTTAAATCAAAAGTTGTTTTAAGAATTTTTTTCATTAAATAATTTTTTTTGTAAACTAGTTTGGCATAATAATTGGAATTCTTGGTTAGTGTGTGTTCATTTTATTAACATGAACATGAAAAATGGGCATGTACCATTGTGGTATCAAGACGTGAACCAAAATATGGAAAATATTCCATTAGGGCACTGGGAGACTGGCCACTATGTGATGACTTGGTGAATTAAAAAGATACCTCTAATGATTTCGGAACAATAACTGGCACTACGGGAAAAATGGGTATTTGCGACGGGTTATTTGCGACGGGGATAAATCCCGTCGCAAATAGCCCCGTTAAAAATTTATTTGCGACGAGGGTATTTGCCCGTCGCAAATAAGTAGTCTGTTGCGACGGGTTTGCTTTCCCTGTCGCAAAAGAACTGGCGCGCTTTGCACACCAAATCGCGAGAAACGTATTTGCGACGGGCGGTTATTGCCCGTCGCAAATAACCGACGGCTATAAAAGGTATTTGCGACGGGAATATAACCTCGTCGCAAATAGTATGTCGGCAGGTTATTATTTGCGACGGGACCCGTCACAAATTACTATTTAACCGTTGACCGTAATAAATGATGGCTAAGTTATTTGTGACGGGTACCGTCACAAATAATATTATTTGCGACAGGTATCCCGTTGCAAATAATCTAACCTATAAATACCCCCATCCATTTTTTTCAATTCATTCTCAAACTCCATCTTCTCCTTCTCTCAAAATTCTATTTCTAGAGTTCAGCGTTTCTTAGGTTTAATTTTTTTTTTCTCCGGAGATGATATTGAAGTTTTGAAGAACGATCAGAGATCAACCTCAGATCAATTTTAAAGGTATTTACGTTCATTTTAATTTAATATTTATTTTAAATTTTTTATTAGTTTCAATTATTCTTAATTAGTTGTAATTTAATTATGTTTATATTGTTTTGTTACTTAATAAATTTAAATTATTAGTATTGTTCATAGTTAATGGTAATTAGGAATAATTAGTAATAATTTTCAATAATTAAGAATAAATACTAATAATTAGTAATAAATACCAATAATTAAGAATAATAACATTATTACATTATTAGTATATTTTATTATTAATATTAAAATAATATAATTTTTTATATTATATACAATTCTCCTTTCATCTGTGTGTTTTCTGTCTCCACATGTAATATTTATATGTGGAGACAGAAAACACACAGATGAAAGGAGAATTGTATATAATATAGAAAATTATATTATTTTAATATTAATAATAAAATATACTAATAATGTTATTATTCATAATTATTGGTAATTATTCATATAATTACAAATAATTAGGAATAATTACCAATAATTAGCAATAATTAGGAATAATTAGTAATAATTACCAATAATTAATAATAATTACCAATAATTACTAATAATTACCAATAAATAGTAATAATTTTAGTAATAATTATCAGTAATTACCAATAACTAGTAATAATTAGTAATAATTAGTAATAATTAATAATAATTACCACTAATTAGTAATAATTAGTAATAATTAGGAATAATTACCAATAATTAGTAATAATTAGTAATAATTAGTAATAATTAGTTATAATTAGTAATAATTAGGAATAATTAGTAATAATTATCAATAATTAGTAATAATTACCAATAATTAGTAATAATTACCAATAATTAATAATAATTACCAATAATTATCAATAATTACCGATAATTACCAATAATTAGGAATAATTACCAATAATTAGGAATAATTACCAATAATTAGGAATAATTACCAATAATTAGTAATAATTAGTAATAATTAGGAATAATTACCAATAATTAGTAATAATTAGTAATAATTACAAATAATTAGTAATAATTAGTAATAATTACCAATAATTAGTAATAATTAGTAATAATTAGTAATAATTACCAACAATTAGTAATAATTAGTAATAATTAGTAATAATTACCAATAATTAGTAATAATTAACAATAATTAGGAATAAGTACTAATAATTAGGAATAATTACCAATAATTAGTAATAATTAGTAATAATTAGTAATAATTATCAATAATTACCAATAATTACCGATAATTACCAATAATTAGGAATAATTACCAATAATTAGTAATAATTAGTAATAATTACCAATAATTAGTAATAATTACCAATAATTACCAATAATTACCAATAATTACCTATAATTAGTAATAATTAGTAATAATTAGTAATAATTACCTATAATTAGTAATAATTAGTAATAATTATCAATAATTAGTAATAATTAGTAATAATTACCAATAATTACCAATAATTACCGATAAGTACCAATAATTAGGAATAATTACCAATAATTAAGAATAATTACCAATAATTACCAATAATTAGCAATAATTTCCAACAATTAGTGATAATTACAAATAATTACCAATAATTACCGATAATTAGTAATAATTACCGATAATTAGGAATAATTACCAATAATTTGTAATAATTAGTAATAATTACCAATAATTACTAATAATTACTAATAATTAGTAATAATTACCAATAATAACCCATAATTACCAATAATTACCAATAATTAGGAATAATTACCAATAATTATTAATAATTACCAATAATTAGGAATAATTACCAATAATTACCAATAACTAGTAATAATTACCAATAATTAGTAATAATTACCAATAATTACCAATAATTACCGATAATTAGTAATAATTAGTAATAATTAGGAATAATTACTAATAATTAGTAATAATTAGTAATAATTACCAATAATTAGTAATAATTACCAATAATTAGTAATAATTACCAATAATTAGTAATAATTACCAATAATTACCAATAATTACGGATAATTAACAATAATTAGGAATAATTACCAATAATTATGAATAATTACCAATAATTAAGAATAATTACCAATAATTAGTATTAATTAGTAATAATTAGGAATAATTACCAATAATTAGTAATAATTAGTAATAATTACCAATAATTAGTAATAATTAGTAATAATTAGTAATAATTACCAATAATTATTAATAATTAGTAATATTTAGTAATAATTACCAATAATTAGTAATAATTAGCAATAATTAGTAATAATTACCAATAATTAGGAATAATTACCAATAATTACCAATAAATACCGATAATTAGTAATAATTAGTAATAATTTGGAATAATTACCAATAATTAGTAATAATTACCAATAATTAGTAATAATTAGTAATAATTACCAATAATTAGTAATAATTAGTAATAATTAGTAATAATTAGTAATAATTAGTAATAATTAGTAATAATTAGTAATAATTACCAATAATTAGTAATAATTACCAATAATTAGTAATAATTACAAATAATTACCAATAATTACCGATAATTACCAATAATTAGGAATAATTACCAATAATTAGATATAATTACCAATAATTAGGAATAATTACCAATAATTAGGAATAATTACCAATAATTAGGAATAATTACCAATAATTAGGAATAATTACCAATAATTACCAATAATTAGTAATAATTACCAATAATTAGTAATAATTACCAATAATTACCAATAATTACTGATAATTACCAATAATTAGTAATAATTAGGAATACTTACCAATAATTAGTAACAATTAGTAATAATTACCAATAATTAGTAACAATTACCAATAATTAGTAATAATTACCAATAATTACCAATAATTACCGATAATTACCAATAATTAGGAATAATTACCAATAATTAGGAATAATTACAAATAATTAGGAATAATTACCAATAATTAGTAATAATTAATAATAATTAGGAATAATTGCCAATAATTAGTAATAATTAGTAATAATTAGTAATAATTACTAATAATTAGTAATAATTAGTAATAATTAGTAATAATTACTAATAATTAGTAATAATTAGTAATAATTTGTAATAATTACCAATAATTAGTAATAATTAGTAATAATTAGTAATAATTACCAACAATTAGTAATAATTACCAATAATTAGTAATAATTACCAATAATTAGGAATAATTACCAATAATTACCAATAATTACCGATAATTAGTAATAATTAGTAATAATTAGGAATAATTACCAATAATTAGTAATAATTAGTAATAATTACCATTAATTAGAAATAATTAGTAAAAATTAGTAATAATTACCAATAATTAGTAATAATTAGTAATAATTACCAATAATTAGAAATAATTAGTAATAATTAGTAATAATTACCAATAATTAGTAATAATTAGTAATAATTAGTAATAATTACGAATAATTAGTAATAATTACCAATAATTAGTAATAATTTCCAATAATTACCTATAATTACCGATAATTACCAATAATTAGGAATAATTACCAATAATTAGGAATAATTACCAATAATTAGGAATAATTACCAATAATTAGTAATAATTACCAATAATTAGAAATAATTACCAATAATTACCAATAATTACCGATAATTTGTAATAATTGGTAATAATTAGGAATAATTACCAATAATTAGTAATAATTAGTAATAATTACCAATAATTAGTAATAATTAGTAATAATTAGTAATAATTACCAATAATTCGTAATAATTACCAATAATTAGTAATAATTAGTAATAATTAGTAATAATTACCAATAATTAGTAATAATTACCAATAATTAGTAATAATTACCAATAATTCCCAATAATTACCGATAATTACTAATAATAAGGAATAATTACCAATAATTAGGAATAATTACCAATAATATTAGTACTATGAAAATAATAAAAAATTTATATAATATTAAAATTATCAATATTTGTAACAGGTTTTGCTTTATTCTCAACATATTCAATTCTTAAAGGGTCAATTTTTAGGTCTATCTCAATAAAAAGTTTGCGTCAGTCGTGTAAGATGTAAACTCTATAATTATCCTTTCTAGAGTGTTTTTTCCAACAAATTATTCAAAACCAGTAATGCTTTTATATTTTATAGAAAAATATGGAACAATGAGGTCGTCAACAATCATTATTAGGTGACCGCATATGGATAAATCAACTTAGAAATCCAAACGGTTCTGGTTTAAATCCAGTATCTGTAGAGGGTGTGGAGACTTTTTTATCATTTGCGGCATCAAATCCAGAATTTGTTTCATAAGGCAAAATAAAATGCCCTTGTAGAAAATGTGCATTGAGAACGTTTGACACGTTTGACAAAGTGGGGGGGGGGGCATCTCTTGCGTTTTGGTTTTCAACCAGATTATGTTTTTTGGTATCAACACGGTGAACGCAGTTCCAGAGAAGGTGATACCAACTTGATTCCGGATCCATCCCGGTTTCAAGATTTAGTACATGATGTTGCAGGTTCATCTGTTCAACATACAGAAACTCTGGCTGATATAGCTTCAAATCCTGAGTTGGCACCGTCTGAATTTTATGAGTTGTTGAGCTCTGGTGAGGATGCATTATATCCTGGATGCAAGATGAGCAAATTAGAAGCATTTGAAAAATTTATGGCTATCAAATCAGATAACGAAATGTCAAACACCTGTTTTGACCAGATATTTTCTTTGCTTAAAACACTGTTACCCAAAGGAAATGTTTTTCCTGCAAATTACTATGAGAGTAAGAGGATGGTTCGAAATTTGGGACTTACTTGTCAGAAGATTCATGCATGTTCAAATGACTGCATTTTATATTCTGGGGAAAATGAGTCGTTGGATAGTTGTCCCACATGTGGGAAACTAAAATATAAAGAAGGAAAACATGGGAAGTCTGGTTTGATTCCTGTAAAACAGTTGAGATATTTTCCGCTTACATCCAGAAGTCAGCGTTTATTCATGTCTAAGAATACAACGACAATGACGTCATGGAATAAAGAGAATATTTCAACCGATAAAAGCTTGAATCATCCAGCCGATGGTGATTCATGGAAACATTTTGATAGAGTGCATCCATCCTTTTCATTAGAATCTAGAAATGTTCGAATGGGCCTTTCCACTGATGGTTTCTGTCTGTTCGGATCTTATGGTTGTCAATATTCATGTTGGCCTGTTTTTTTAACTCCGTACAATTTACCTCCATGGATGTTGATGAAGGAGCCATATATCTTTTTGACTTTACTAAATCCAGGACATCCAAAGAAAAATATTGATGTTTATTTGAAACCATTGATTGATGAATTAAGTTTATTGTGAAGTACTGGTGTCAGTATATATGATGTTGCAATGATACAGAATTTCATACTGAGAGCAGCATTGATGTGGACAATTAGTGACTTCCCGGCTTATGGGATGTTATCTTGCTGGAGTACACATGGTCAGAAATCATGTCCTTACTGTATGGGAGAGAACAAAGAATTTATGCTCATTCATGGAAAGAAACCTTGTTATTTTGACTGTCATCATAGATTTCTTCTAGCTGATCATCCTGTTCGCAGAAACAGATCTCATTTCAGAAAAGGAACAGTTGAAAGGGATGGACCTCCAAAAATTCTATCAGGTTCAGAGTTAAAATCAGTTGTATTTTCATTACCTGCCATCACTTTGGGTCCCACAATAAACCAAAAAAAATTTCTGGTTTTGAGAAAGAACACAATTGGATTAAACGTAGCATATTTTGGGATTTTCCATATTGGTCTGATTTGTTGGTCCGACACATGTTAGATGTCATGCATATTGAGAAGAAATGTTTTGATAATTTGTTTCATACAGTTTTGGATACGCCAGGAAAGAGAAAAGACAATGTAAATGCACGTTTAGATCTTGCCCAAATTTGCAGGCGTCCAGAATTGGAACTGTTTGAGAATGTCAGAACAGAAAGGTTACTTAAACCAAAAGCAGATTATACACTGTCTAAAGAAAACCGTTTATTATTTTGTCAATTGATTGCAGATTTGAGACTTCCAGATGGATGTGATTCCAATTTTGGTAGATGTGTAAAGAATGGTTATATTACAGGATTAAAAAGTCATGATTGTCATGATATAATGGAAAGACTTCTACCCATTGGATTAAGAGGTCTGTTGAATTCTATGATTTCAGATTCCATAACAGTCATGTCTCATTTTTTTCGGGAAATTTGTGCGGCTACAGCAGATTACGATGCTCTAGGAAAACTTTAAAAAGATGTTGTTGTAATTATATGTAAACTGGAAAAAATATTTCCGCCGTCTTTCTTCGACTCAATGGAACATTTGATGTTACATTTGCCATATGATGCCAAATGTGGAAGTCCAGTATAGTTTCGATGGATGTACCCATTTGAAAGACGCATGAAAAATTTTAAAAGAAAAGTACGTAATAAAGAATCAGTTGAAGGATCTATTATAGAATCTTATTTGCAAGAGGAAATATCTTTTTTCTGCTCCCATTATTTTGAATCTGAGTATCCTTCAAAAAACAACCGAATGGGACGGAACGAGACGAATATTGATGAAATCGACAATCAATTATCTGTTTTCAACCAGCCAGAGCTTGGTTTTGGTGGAGTTTATGAACGCTGGCTTTCGGATGATGAACATCATAGAGCTCATACGTATGTTCTACTCAACTGTGAAGAGATGACATCAATTGTACTGTAAGTGTTTATATCACTTATTCTATCATTTATGTTACAGTAAATAACTTTGGTTTTTATAGGTTGTATGATAATCATATCAAGAAACAAATTCCACAAATTACAGCAGATGCTCTCGAAGAACGTCGACTGAAAAATTTCTCTCAGTGGTTTCAAAAACTGGTAACATAAATTCTTTATATTTTAGCAACTCATTCAATGTATAGTTTACTATATTGATAATTATTTCACAAATTTTCAGGTGTCTCGACATGCTGATAAAATTGACAAATGACTGTGTATATTGAGTAACCCACCTTCCAAACTTGTTAAAACATATAATGCATATGTGGTGAATGGATTTCGATTTCACACACATGCATATGGGGAATCGAAAAAACAATGAACAGTGGAGTTATCTTGAGAGGATCTCATCATCTAGAAAATGAAGTTGACTTTTATGGCATACTTGATGAAATCATTGAACTCTGTTATCTTGGACAACATTACATAACCATGTTCAAATGTCAGTGGTTGGATACAGAGAGAGGCGTGCATGTTCATCCGACTCATGGAATCATTGATATTAAATGTAAAAGTGTTCTCGCAGTAAATGAACCATTATTATTGGCTTAACAGGCACATCAAGTTTATTACAAAAAGTACTATGCTACATCAAGAGACTTGACTGATTGGTGGAGTGTAATAAAAATCAAAATTCAAGACAATCAGTTTAGTCAAAGTGAATGTTCTTTCACTGATGTGCAAAGAATTGAAGTTTTTCAAGAGAGTACTCAAAATCAATCTTTTTTACAAAGAGACATGAGTATCGATGACGACACCCCACATTTAAGAGTCGGTGATGATGATGATGTTAATGATGTCACATATGAATTTGAAATGGTAAGAGATGAAGCAACTGTAACTCGAATGGATATCGATGATGTTGAGGAGGAATATGAAGATGACATTGACATATATGAAGATGATGATGAAGATGAACACTGATATAATTCCATGGTATTTATATACAATCATAATATGTATATATGTATATATAATAGTAATTATAAATTATTTGCTAAAAACATTAACATTTTCTATTTCAGATGGACGACTCCACATTTCGTGAGTTGGCAGATGTTAACCTGCCTTTCGATGCGGATGAGTTGCTGGCAGATGACCCTCAGCCTGCAGACGCTCCAGGGAGTATGCGGAGGGGGTGCGGTCTTGCACGATTGATGATTCCTGACCCTGTCCCTGCGCGACGTCCACGTCTTGGGTTTGATCCACGCACATGGAGGTGTGATAACCGGTGTGATAATCTGTGGATTTGACTAAGATTTCATTAATCTATTTACATAATAAATGTTTAATATTTTTACAGTTTTCCGCATATAGCAGTCGGACAGGGAAGCGCTATTTTGCGCAACTATTTCTCTCAGCCGTGGACCACATGGGAGCAGATTCTCATTGATGTGCAGTAGGCCATGTTCGGCCATTGGTTGGTACGTACGTAAATAAATAATTTTTATTTTGAAAATTATTTCATTTCTAACTTAATATTTTGATTTATTTGTAGGGTTTATGGTATCCGATCGAGGATGCCATGCGTGACGCCATCCACAAGGCATGGGAGGTGGCCATGCATGATCTCTTTCATCAGTTTTTGCACAATTTAAGAAAAGCTGCCACGAAGAAAGCAGGTGTGTCAGATTTTGATGAGTCATGTAGAGCACACTGACCAGAGTACATTTCATCCCATGTATGGGATGGATTATGTGCGTACTGGTTGAGTGTTGCCTTTAAGAGGAGATAATCGGTGGGGAGGCAGAATCAGGGGAGACAAGAGGTGAATCATCGAGTTGGGAGTCGTTCTTTCAGTACTCATAGACAACATCTAGTACATACATTATTTATAAATATTTTATATAACTATAAATATTAACTGTTTATTTTTTATTCTTATAGGCTGTCGAGCACCCCGATATTACAGAGTACGACGTATATTAGAGGATATATAGTGATCCTGCTACTAGGGAGCTTAGAGGTGATCGTCAACATCACATCGTAGTCAATATTATTTGTTTTCAAGTTTAAAAATTAACTGCATATAATATATTCACAATTTTAATTTTAAATTGGAACTACATGAGTCATATGAGGCCGCAACATCACAGACCCGGCCTGAGAGTCAGGCCGAGTCATCAAATCAGACCACTGGCCATCATTTTGATGAGGCGACATGGATGCAGGCCACCCAGTATGCCTTCGAGAAGGGCTGGGTAGTTGGTATTAGCTCTCGACTGACTCCCGGAGATTATTATGGCAGTGCTGCGATGTTGACGTACAGCTCGAGAGGATCTCGTGCATCTTCTTCTGCTACACAGTATGAGGATCAGTTGCGATCTCAGACTGCACTGATAGAGAGTCTCCGACAGGAGCAGGAGAAGATGCGTCAACAGCAGCAGCAGCATGAGGAGGAGCGTCGACACCACCAGCAGCTGTACGAGGAGCAGATGAGTTGGTGGCAGCAGTAGCACCAGGAGCAGATGGAGTACATGCGCCGACTCACTCATGCTTTAGGGATGGAGTTTCCTCCACCGGCATCTGCAGATCCCCCCTCCCCCCCTCCTTCAGATTAGAGTTTGTTTTTATGTTATAATGTTTGTAAAATCAAATATGAATTTTTTTCTATTCGTAGTTTCTGTCTCATTATAAAATATTTATATGAATAATAATATTATTTATATTTTATAATATTAAATTTTATATATATATTAAAATTTTATAATATTATAATTTAATTTTATTTTTTTGTAATATTGGAATTATTTTAATATTTGAATGTAAGATAATTCTATTATTTTTATATTAATTAAAATAACTTATTAATATTTTTTTTATTTATGAATTATAATTCTAATATTATTATATTAATTAAATCATTTATTAATATTTTATTATTATTTATTTTTGAATTATAATTCTATTATTATTATATTAATTAAAATAATTTATTAATAATTTATTATTTTTAATTGTGAATTATAATTCTATTATTATATTAATTAAAATCATTTTTTAATATTTTATTATTTTTTATTTTTGAATTATAATTTGATTATAATTATATTAATTAAAATAATTTATTAATAATATTTTTTATAGTATTTGCGATGGGATACTATACCCGTCGCAAATACGTGTTGCGAGGGGCCCCATCGCAATTACTCTTTTAAAAGTTTTTACAAAAAAAAACGGAGTAAGATTTGCGATGGGAAGTATCCCCATCGCAACTACTAGCTTTAGCGACGGGCCCGTCGCAAATAGTTGTTGTTGCGACGACATTTTCTGCAACGGGCGATTTGCGACGGGCCCCTATCGCAAAAAGCCATTTGCGACGGGATCCCGTTGCAAATCGCCCGTCGCAAATACCTGTTTTTCTAGTAGTGTTGGAATGTATGTGTGTATGGGTGTGCGTGGAATCATGAAAATGGGTATACCCAACAATGCTAAATGGGGTTTTAACTTGTTTTATTTTTTTAAAAAGAAATTATTTATGTAATTTATATAAACTATTTTAACTGTTTTAATCATATTTACAAGAAATTTGGTAACTAGTTATTATCCTAGTGGCCTGATTTGGGATGTCTTATAGGAAATTATACCAATTTTATACTGACTCCCAACATGGGAAATTTGGAGAATTTGTAGGTGTTATCTATGGGGGATAAGAAAGGGAAGGTATCATTTTTATCTAGTGATCCATCTTGATTTTTGGGCATAGTAGGTGGAGTTAGAGCGTGGAGCATGGTTAGGAGTTTCTTGGGATTATATATTTTCGGTGTCCTTGGTTCATAGTGTCTCTTGTAATTTTAGGTTATTGTATTTTCATTCTATTTTCACTCTTATATTTTTATATACTTTTGGGTATACTTTTTATTGTATTGTTTCTTCATGCATCATATAGAGGATAATATGTTTATTATTTAAATTCATTTTTGGGTTTTTATCATTAAAATGGGGAAATTGCCCGCCAATGTTCTTGAAGCCCAGGGAATTTATTACTTTCTTTTGGTGCCTTAGGGATGCCACCTAAGGTTAGTAACTCCCATGTGGCCTCTAAATATAATTAGGGGGTGATTGTGATATGTTACAAATGGTATCAATTTTTTCTATTCCTTGAGTTGGAAATGATATCAGTTTTGTTTGATGCTTGAGTTGGAAATATTATTAGTTTTTTCAGTAATTGAGTTGGAAATGGTATATGTTTTATGTAATCCTTGAGTTGGGTTGGTAGAAAATAGATCGAATATTCATATCATAAAATTTATACCAGAAAAGGATACATCAAATATTTTTATGTTGAACTTCGTGTTACTAGGGTGTTTAGGTAGAAAAGTGTTTTAGGACACTTCTAGGTCAGTATTCACTTTATCAAAATGGGTTTAGATGATGAGTGTAGCATATAATTTATTATTATTGATACATACCACTAGTATTTCATTATTCATTTGGTATTTGATAATTTTAAGAAAAGGTTTAAAATTTATATGATGGTTATCATTTGTATAATGGTTTTATTTTGAAAAGGAACCCTATAATTCTTGTTGATTATGATGATTTTAAATGTACTAAGCATTCAGTTTCTAGTCTTTGTTGACTAAGAAATTTGTTTTTATTATTATAAATATTGGTATCGGTTAGAAATCATAATAATCAACTGCAATAGACAACATAAAATGCGGTTTCACCTAAACCATATGTGAACCAAGAGTTGGTCCAAAGCAACAATAATGATTTTCAGCCTTTGTATAGTGGAAAGTAGAATTACGAGCCTTAATAGGTGGACCAGTTGGATTAGTTTCAATATCAAAATCCTCCCATCATTAAGGGGGAATAGAATATGAGAATGAAGATGTATGGTTTAACTGGACGAATCGAATCCTCAGTTTCGTTGGAACACCAACTGATTTAAATGTCAATTATGAAACATACATGATTGAGGATCTAGATTGCCAATGGTAGGATTTAGGTGCCTAAGGTAAATAAGACCAAAGAATTTAATGATAGGATATTGAATAAAAGTTTAATAAAAAATTATATCAGCATACAATTCATACTTCTAGAACAAAAAATTTCTCTATTCCGATGTAGGAAAACCTCTCAGTGATAGAGTATGTGGATAAATTTATGAATTTAGTCTATTTTCCCTAAATGTTGATGCAAGTGCATACTTTAAAGAACACATTTTTTATTCAGGGATACAACATGAAATTTTCTTGAAGATTGTATTCCTTTGTGTTATGGAATATATAAGGTTGGTTAATATAGAAACTATTGTATAAAGGGATATATCAAGAAATATAATTGGAGGGGGAATATTTATCCCCAAGGTAATATGTAGGAACTCCAATGGTGTGAAAAAGAGGAAGGAAGGAACCTGCTTCCAAAGTAGTGGTATACATTAGAATCAAACCATGGGATCTATTAACATAATTCCATGACCCCAAAGTGAGTAGAGATGATACTAATATTGATTATTTGAGCACATCAACTGAGATTTCATGGAACCAAATAGGTAATGTAACAACTATAACAAGATGGGATATCTCCACTGTTACTGTCATAGGTATCCAAAGTCTTGTAATGCAAATACAACTCATGTATCTCAGACATATTATTCTTGTATTGGGCGATCATTCCAAAATAATCCCCATCATTAGATCTATGAAAGTATAGGATATTATAGGAACACCACAACTTCCATGAAATGAAAATATCAATAGATAATTAGAGAGAAATGGACAATTACTAAGAATTTATATAGTGCAGAGAAGGTGATAAAAAATGATCAGCATGGTCCTTCCATAGTGTGAGGTACAATTATTTTTAATTCTACCCTTATATAGGAATTGTTCGATATGACCACATCATACTTTTGCATGTTATTGATTTTATGGGATTTCATGTTGATATGATGAATTCTATTTTAAAATTGTAAACTCCTCTTGTCCAATGAGAATGTTGAGCTTATAAATGTGTAGCATTTACAATGACTATCTATAGGGACAAATTTTTCATTGAGATGGAAATAAATGAATTGATTTTTAGGAATAGATATTTTGATTATATAAAAATAACATATTGACTATTATGATCAACAAGTGAGGCTCATACATTTAGATGGTGTTATGTATCTCTTTAAAAGAGATTGGGTAGTGGATGCAAGTAGAGTAAAAACTTTGTATCAGTGGTTGGAACTATCTCCTATCACCTGGTAGTGGTGATATTTGAATCTATGGATGAAATTGTGAATAGATATTTTCCAACCAGAGTTGAAAAGTTTCTAGACGTGTTTCCAGATAATTTCTCAAGGTTTTTACCAAAAAGGTTACTGGATTTTAATGTTGATCTCATAGTGGGGGCCAATCCCATTTCCCTTCTGTCAGATAGAATAAAACCAATAGAATTGAGGGAATTGAAAGTACAATTAGAAGAGTTAGAATGAAAATGGTTCATCTAATTGAGAATGTACATATGGATATCACCGGTTATTTATGTAAATAATTCAAATTGAGATCATATTCTTTTGTGCATTATCATACTCTTAATCAAGATACGAAAAATAATCAATATCCTATTCTATTCATTGATAATTTATTTGATCAATTGAGAAGAGCCTGATGATTCTCTAAAATTGAATTACATTCAAGGTATCACAAACTAAGAGTTTAGAAGGATTATATTCTAATTAAAACATTCAAAAGAAGATATGATTATAATGAGAATGTGGTTATGCCACATGGTTTTATGAATCCACTAGCTGTATTTATGGAATTTATTAACCATATATTTTAGTGGTATTTTTATTCCTTTAAGGTGGTGTTTTTTAATAATATTCAAGTGTATTCAATGTCTAATGTGGATCACGAATAATTCATAACTATAGTTTTGGGAATTTTTCAAGAGCATCGACTTTATGAAAATCTTTTAAAGTGTGATTTTAGGAATCAATGATTATTCTTCCTTAGTTTTGTCATATCTAAAAAAGGATATTTTGTAGATCCTAAAAAGATAAAAGATTTAATCTCTTAGAAACCTTTGCAGAATGTCATTATATATGTAGCTTCATTTGTTTAGTGGGATACAAAGGAAACTTTGTTCATGATATTTCATGTCTTTTATCACATAGGATAGATTTCACAATGAAATAAATTCCATTTGAATGAAATGATGAATTCCATTATTATTTACATAACTTAAGTATTAGATTAGATAAACACCTATCCTTATTTTTCTCATGTTTGGCTAGGGACATATGGTTTATTGTGATGTATTGGGTTCTAGGTTGGGTTGTGTTCTCATATACGAAGATCATGTGGTTGCCTATGGATCATGAGAGTTAAATATGCATTAGAAAAAAAATAACCATCAAATGATTTCTAATTAGCTACTATATTCAATTCATTAAAAATTTGGAATCATAATATTTATAGTGATAAATTTATGATGTTTATGGTTTATATGAGATTGAGACATGTTTTCTCACAAAGAGATGTAAATTTAAGATAAGGAAGATAAAGAAAATATATTTAAATACTTGACATCGATTTTATGTATACACCGGGTAAAGGGAAATATGTGGCTGATGCATTAAGTTTGAATTCATTTAATCAGTTGGGTAAAGTGTCATCAGATCAATGGTTTCTAATGTCTTTCATTTCAAAAATGAATCTAGGATTTACTGATCAAGACAATGTAGTAACTTTATTTACAGTTTCGGTTATTCTTTTCTTGAGTGAGCATGTAAAAGTGGATTATAAATCTAATCCTGAATGTGTTACTATAAGTTTGAATCTCTATGGTGGGGAGACTATTCAGGGCTGGAATATATATAATAAATCTATCTTATGGTTTTCAGATCAGATAGTAGTTCTTACAACCTCTTAGGAACAACTTCTTTGTACCTACCACCATTTGAAATGTGTTATTCATCTGAGAATACAAAATATGTATAAAGCATTGAGAGCATAGTTTTGGTAGGTGTTCGTGAAGAGAAAATTGGAAGAGTTTGTTTGGAGATACATCACTATTCATATAATCAAGTTTAAGCATCAATGGATAGTGGGTATGTTTCAATATTTATAGATTCCTATGCGAAAATGGGAGAAAATATCAATGGATATTTATCTTTTTTCTACCCATAAAGATTTCAAAACATGATTCCATATCGAAGATTGTTAATCGAATTAGAAAGTCAGATCATCTGATCCCTATTTGTGAATACAATATGGTAGGAGAATTTTCCATGATCTATTTTCAGGAAGTGATGATAATACATGAGGTTCTAGTTTCGATAGTATACAACTAGGACTCCAGGTTTACTTCTTGGTTTTGAAGGTCCTTTCAACAATCCCTTGGAACTTAGATGTCCATGAGAACAAAATATCATCTTAAAATAAGTGGATAGTCAAAGAGGATGATCTAAAAATTGGAATACATTCTTAGATCTTCTATGACGGATTTTAGTGGTTTAGAGGAAGAGCACATTTGGTTAGTAGAGTTCTCATACCACAACAGTTATTAGGAATCGATACCTAAGGCTCCTTTTGAAGCATTATTTGACCATCCTTTTGATTCTCTACTTATTTTAGAAGAAACTGTTGAGACATAACATATTATAACTTGTATTATGCAAGAAATAATGTTGAAAATTAAATTTATTAGAGAGGACAATGATGGATCATTGTCATAAAAAACATATGCAAATCATTATAAAAAACATTACCTATTGAGGTGGATGAGAAAAATTTATTAATAATATATCTAAGGCATGGATGTTGTCATTTTGGGAAACAAGGCTAGTTGTATCCATGGTACGTTGGTCATTTTGAGATACTTGATTGAGTGGGTGATATAGCTTATTGGTTCTTTTTTCTACCAACATTTAGTTTAATTCCTAACATGATTTAGTTATCTTAATTGAAAAAGTTACAATCTGATCCTCACCTTATGATTTGATGGGACCATGTTGATCTAGAATTAGATCATACATTGATTCATGTGATGACATGAGTTGTGTATAGTAAATATAATATATTTCATGGGAAAATAATTAGTTTAGAATGGATTTTACGGAATCATGGTACGATATAAGAAGAGACATGGGAATGTGAGAAAGATATAGTTGAGGATTGGCCCAATCTATTCAATAATAATACTAGTTTTCTACTTTGCAATGATGTAAATACTAATGGTGGGGAGAGTGAGACAACCATGGGTTCAACAAATTTACACTTATTTTATGTTTTGAATCTTTTATAATGTTTGAGTTAGGTTTCATAAGTTCTGGTGTGCTTTGGAAGGGGTTGGACAGTGACTGTGCATCATTTACTGTGTGGAGGCTAGCACTGTTCTATAAATAGAATTACTACGGGATGGCGATATATGTTACCGCATAGGGTTTTTTATGTGTATTTTGAACACAATTCAATTTTTTGGCATGGTTACATCATGGATGTGGGCTGCAACATAGTGTATTCAGTTGCAACAACGTAGATGGTATGGTTATGTCATAGTTCCCAAATGAAGAGAATGCATGGTTTTTTCATTTAGCACCCATGTGGAATAAATCTTGAGTTGGTTCATGGTTCCTCTTCGATCATTGTGGATCTACACCACAGAAGGCGATGTGGTTCTCATTGGGTGTTAACTATATATGCTACACTATACCCTAAGAGGATTGTGTTGTATTTAGGGGAGGGCTAGGCTGTGGTTATGTAGGTTTCACCATAGAGTATGTTCAATACATTATTTTAATTGGGATTAAATCCTTGAAACTCTCTATAGTCTTCGAATCTTATGAGGTCTCAAACATCTTTTCCGTCCTAGGATTACATGGTGATTACCTTCAATCCAAAATCAACTATTATGTGAATCAAAGTTCATATGTGATCCATAATCATTGGTAAGTGATTTCTATTCTTTGTTTTCTATATCAACTCTTCTACACTCCCTTAGAGTCCAAGATTTAGTCCATTATAGATTCATATATGTTTTTTGATTATAATCTTGATGAAAAATCATTGTTTCTAGTGAATGGAATATTTTATGAGATTGATTTTAGAAGATATAAGTGACAATATTTATTTTTCATCAATCATTAAGAGGTTAGTGGATTCTCTGTAATATCCAATTAATATAGAACATGAAGGATTAGTTTTGGTTAAATGTTTTTTGTTAAAATGTTTTAGAAAATATTGTGTTATTCTTGATAAAAACCACTTTTTATATGGATTTTTTAATTGTAGGAAATTATATGAATTTTTAAAAAACCTTTTTTGTAATAATTTTAAAAGGATTGTTTTAAAATTATGTATTTGTTTGATGCAAAAATATTTTTTGATGAAATGTTTTGGGGAGAGACTTTGTTTTAGGAGAATGTTTTTTTCATATAAATTTTCATTCTTGGATAGTGTTAGTTCATTTATTATGATGTGACCCTTGGGAAGGTCCATGTGACATTGGAGTACCAAGATGTGACCCAAAATATAGAGCGTGTGCCACTAGGGTGCCGAAATATTGGACACTATGTGATGACTTGATGATTCTAAGGTAGACCACTCATAAGTAAGTAATAGTCACTTGGAAAACATGTGTTTGTGTGAGTGTGTGGAAGCATGGGAATGGGTATGAAAAATAATGAGAAATGGTTTTGATACTTTTTTTTTATTTTTTCCAAGGAAATTATTTTGTACTTTATTATAATATTTTTAAATAGATTTATACTACCATATATAAAATCTGCTAATTGGATCATGTCCTTGTGGATAGAGTTGGGAAGTATTTGGGGAAATCCTATTGAGTTATAATCACACACTTCCTGGGAAATTCAGTGGGTTTTAAAATCTAATCTATGGAGACACATGTAAAGGGAAGGTATCATATTTCCCTAGTTATGTGTCTTGATTTTCTGGGTATTGCAGGTGGAGTTGGAGCCTGGATCTTGTTTGGGTGTCGCTTAAGATTATGTCTCTTGGGTGGATTTTGGTAATGGATTCCCTTATATTTTTTGATTATTTTATTTCATTTACATTGGTAATCTAATATTTTTTTTTTATTTTTATATATACTTTTGGTTTTATTGTTTATTCATGAATCACATAGCGGATTTGATGTTTAATTTTTATGTTCATATGGTTGTTTTATCTGTAAAAGGGAAAATCATCCCCCAATATTCCTAAATCCCTTAGCATTTATTACCAACTATTGGTGTCTTGGGGATTTCACATAATGAAAATAACACCCTCATCACTTGTCAAGTTAATTAAGAGGTGATGAATTCTATAAAATGGGTTATTTGAATCTCATTGACCACACTACCAATCAAAAAGTAATAGAGGAATGAATTAGGTGTTTTATATAGTAGATGCAAAATAGAGTAAGGAAAATGGATATACTCAATAGGGATGATTCTTCTCTCCCTTCTTACTTATTTCCATATTCCATCATCATTATGAATTAGTTAATGCTATATTGTAATGAAACAAACATGGTAGTCGGGTAATAATTTTAATGGGAAATTAGATTACTTTTTTTTCATATTTTTTTACTTCATTCTGGAAACATTATTTCTTGGTTTGTTATTCATCAATATCAAATAAAATTTTTATATGGAAAAACCCACTTCATCTCTCTCTAACATAGTTAATTTAAAATTTTAAAGACCACTGAAATCACCCAACAATGTATTAATACACTTGACAGAAGGTATTGGAGAAACATTTGGATGTTGGAAACTAGTTAACTAATTTCTTAAGAATACAGGAATATCAATTTAAAAATAAGAAATAAAAATGTCCTATATATTTATCACTTCTTTCAAAATCTGTCCTTTTATTTTTAATTCACCTATTTCATTAACTATTTCTCAATAGTTTCTTAACATCAACCCTATTTCATTATTACTTCTATTTCATTATCATCACCGTGATTGCCATATTTTATTGAGTTTTATTTTCTTTCTTGGACTTCACACACACTTTATTTATAGGTTGAACTATACTTATAGCTACACTAATTACTATTTGAAAAACTATAGATTAATTAAAAAATTTCAAGGACCTGATCATATTATGGTTCTATTTACAGGTAAGTCTTTGTGTGACCAATAAAATATCAAAAAATAAATGCAAAAACAAATCTATAAAAAATTTGTAATTTTTGTTGTTCTTGAGGATTTTTGTAATTTTTTTTTGAATGTACACAATTTAAATACCTAATCACCTAGAGGCTAAAATACATTAAATTTACTAACATATTATATCTATTAATAATTTAATGAAATTTTAAATGGATAACTCCATAGAGATAGAAATATAGATAGATAGAGAAAATTAGTTACTAATTAACAAAACCAATAACCTATCATCTTTAATTTGAATACAGAAACTTCTATGATGAAAGAGTGTGAGCTTTCTGAAGTTTCAGGGGACCCATCTTTCAAAAGGATGGCCCCATGTTCTAGGAATTATTTACTTAAAAATTCATATTTTTCACTCTTTCCAATATTCAATGTAATACCCAATGAGAACAATATTTCCATTATTCTATACTTATATAATATAGTGAACCAATCATGACATCAAAAATTTAATAAAATTGATCTTAAAATGAGAGAATTTCAATTCCATCTAAAGTGAAATGCTCGGAACAATTTAATAGAATTAGATGGAAACATTTTTGAAACTTGATAACATGCCTATGAATGTTTTTTCATAACATTTTACCCAAAGAGACTTAAGGGACAATATCAGAACAAAATAATAGGATTTTACCAAGAGTATGGAGAGGCTTTTCATTAAGTATGTCATAGGTTTAGGGACCTTATCAAGATGTTTTCCCACCACCAGCTCTCTGTTGACGTCTTTATAGATGTTTATTATTAAGGGATATCACCTTTACGGACAAATTTGGTTAACAAATTTACTGGAGGTAATTTCACAAAAAAGAAAGTTCAATGGTTAATGAAAATATACAACACCGTTTCCCTCAATTCATGACATAATTATTCTAGGAGAAGTGTAGTAAATAAGAGAGTGTGAAACTATTGTTTGGGGTTGGAAATTAATTCTCAATTTTCTGAAATAAAGGAATAACTTCAATCCGTAATGAACCAAAATTTCAAACAAATTTTAAATGAAATTTAAATAAAAAGTCAAAAACAATACCTTAGATATTAGTTCCATTAATGTGACTTTCTTGGAATCTCTATCAATAGCTTCTCAAACATTTATATGGCATCCCAATCATTAGAAAATTTTAATTTTCATAGGTATGGTCCAAAGATGTAGGATAGAGATGACCTATTTTTCAATAACAACAAACCATAGTATAAAAACTACCCTAACTATTCATAGAGAGTAAGAATTGATGAGAATACATTCCATTTTGGATTTCCACTATACCCCATACTAGAATTTCAACATAAGTATGATTCCTTTAATTATCAAGAAGAAGTAGGGGGTATGTTCTCATAGTTTATTAGAATGTTTGTCTCAAAAAAAGAAGAATTGGATTCCAGAAAAGCTAATCATGTTTTATAAAATGATCAAACAGATGCTAGGATGCATCACCTAGAGTTTCAAATGGAGAAGCTATATATGTAAATGAATATTGGTTATATGGGAAGTTTCTTAAAATGACCCTAGGTATAATTATATGGATGTCACCACCTAGAGTGTTTTAAAAACTCATTATAAAGATAGAAATGATTCTAATAAAACCAAGACTAAAATTATGAATGTAATTGAATGTCAAAATATGGATAACTAAAATTTTGTAAATCTGGACATCCATGATGAAACTAATTTAAAACCTACATTTCCACCAAAAAAATAATATAAAAAAGACATGAAAAGAAAGAAAAATTTATATCCTTATTTCATGCATACATTATTTTAATTAAATTCATTAATTTTAGAATTAAAAATACTATTTTTCAATTTATTCTTTATTTGATTTGTTTTGTAGGAATAATCAGTTTAAAAGTAATTATTGAAAATTAAAAGAACAAAATATATATAAGTCTTTGATTTTTGAAAAATGAAATATTTGTGTTTAGGTTTAAAAAATAGGACCCGCCAAGTTTTTCCTAGGATATCAGGAAAGCCACATAGGAAAAGGTCCAGAGAATAGAGGTGATGTCAATGTCTATAGGTTTCTACAATGAGGAAAAAATGTTGGGGCGGCCCAAAAAGAGTTCATCCTTGGGTCTCCTGTCGCATCATCAAATAAAAAAGATCGGGCACCCATAACGAATATCGATGCTGGATAACCTGTGATGCATGTATTTTTAATTTAATAAGAATGGTGCCTCGTAATGTCCCTTTAATAATAGTGCCTCATTGATCCATTACTTGTGTCTCCTCTATTAAACAAACCTCTTCGTTGTCATCTGCCTTGTGTCCACCCACCTCCCCATATGTGACCACTATGAACTACCAGAAGAGCCCGTATTGGGGCAGCAGAACATCGTGTCGATGAAAACAGACCAAAGAAATGAATAAAAAATGAATAACACACAAAATTTATGTGGTTCGTCTAGGGTTTCCTATTTCATTGGGAGAATTAGGGCCTTTCTATATTTCTCTATCCAAAAAATACTTCGGTGGATCACAAAACAAGATTAAAAGAGATTTTTTAATTTATATTGTGTTTCATAGTGATTGGATCCCATTTTAACGAGGATACAAACAAAGATATCAAGGGTGGGTCCATAAATCCTTTAAGTTTCTCCTGATGCCAGTTGCGTTCAATCATTACTACTTCAACAGAGGTGTTGGTGGGTTGGCTTTCGAACTAAAGAAGTGGATTCCCTAAAAAGGAGACCCACACCAACAAGTTGCTGACAAATATTCATCCATTGAATACTCCCAAAATGGGAGTGGTGCTCAAAAATTTCCCCCTAAAGACCAATTTGGTGTAGAATCTAGACCTGAAATATCTTTGCAGGCGACCAACTTATCTTTTAGTATAACCTTCATCATCATGTCTTTCCCAATTATCATTAGGGTGGATTTTATCAACATTTAGCAATCTTTCTTCAAGCACATTTATGATCGAAGGATATCGAACGTTTCATTGTTTGGACCTATAATGAAATGTTGGGATCTTTATAAGATGAATATCACTATGACTATCATAGCAGTGAATATAATTATCCTAACTATATACCAGATCTTATAAAAACACCTTTATCCACAACATCTCCTTGAATCCCTCAATGACCACGACATATTTTTATTATATGGTGGATAACGTAACACAATTTTGATGTCACAATTTCCATGAGACTGATCCCCAAAAAATGATATCAGGTATCTGAATACAGATGTCCTAGATTCTACATCTCCTTCCATATCTACATCGATGTATCCTTCTAAAATAGGTTTTTCACTTCCAAAACATAAACAATGACTAGATGTACCTCAAAGATATCTCAATATCCATTTAAACTCTATCCAATGCTCATTTCCTAGATTTGATAATAATATTCTCACAATGCCAAATGTGTGAGAAATATATGGTATAGTTCACACCATGGTATATATAAGACCACCAACTAATGAATGATAAAAAACATTTTCCCATATCTTCTTAATCCTCCTCTATTTATGGACTCTAACATATCATGAGACAACAATGACTCACAAGTGGAGTGATAACTAGTTCCACCTTGATCATCACTACTGGAAACTCATGTTTTCCCAATGCTTCTTTACCAATGGTTTAAACAATTCGTTGGTAAAGAAGCTCTTTCCCAATAGTTCGCTTGAACAGTTGGGAAATGGTCATTCTTTACCAACAGTTTCTTCAAACCATTGGTAAAGTGTCTCTTGGACACCCCTTCCCCAATGGTTTTTAAAAACCATTGGGAAATCTTTCCCCCAAATACTCAATCGGCCGCTCTCTCCCCCATTCGCGATAGAACCCTAATCCTCTCTAGGGCTCCACTGCTCTCGCGACTTCCCTTATCCGATTCTGTCAAACTACATCCAAATCATCTAAAATCAGGTATTCTATTCTTCATACACATAAAATATTTAAGTGATACCTTGTTTTTATTATTATTCATCTCATATTTTAGTATTAAGTTTTTATTTTGGTGTGTATGTCATTTTTTTGTGTTTTGATTTAATCTAGACTTTATCTATTCCATTCCATTTAATTAATTAAATCCTTAACCATCCATCGAAGAAGAAGAATCTATAATTCATTGCCATTGTATTCTATCTTTTCTAAGTATGCGTTTTTATCCTTTTTTCCATCTTGTAATTAATTGTTACTTGGAAATTTATTTATATATGTTTAATAATTTTTAGCAATGTTTTTATGATTTTTTTCCTTAAAATTCCTTGAGGAAAGTGTTTTATTAAAATTATTTTTATTAATAAGGCTTGTGTAATGTAATTTGTTATAGTACACTATGTGACTATGTTTGGTATTTAGTAACACATAAGATAACTGGTGTGTGAGAATGTGTTGTGAAAGAGATTCCATGGTTGGTTCAAGATTATATTTACGTTTTGAGCCTATTAATGAGTTGTTTTAAAGATATTTTTAGATATTTACCTTATGTTTATTGGTGAAAACTGGGAGCTGTAGAGGTGGTTCATGATTAAGACATATAATTACTGCTAAACATGTGAATGAACCTTTCATATTAGTGAATTCTTGAAATGTTTGATGTTTTTAGTCCTTTTTTATTTGGAGTTTCTTTTGATTGTGATGTTTCTTATTGTTACCTATGATGGGAATTTATTTTAGTTTCTAAATCGGCTGAGACTCCCCCACCATGCACAGTGTATGAAACCTCTACCCTTATATAATCATTGGGTTTACACAGCGTATGTAACCTATACCCTCATTTAATTAATGAACTCAAGTCATTAATTCAAGCCTTCATTCTCACTAGAATGTATGAAATTGAATGATGTAAACCCATCTTCACATGATTTCATACCTTAGATAGTGTCCAACATAGGAAATATGAGCTTTTGAATTCATCAGTTAACCATGATCATATATTCCATTTCCTCCAAGATGACTGTACTAATATAATGATAGGGCCAATTAAATATGGTTCTCATCGTATGATGTATAATATGTGTCCTTCTTGGCCAATACTCACTTTTATGAGGGAGGGGTGATTTTCACTACCCATTCTGGAATGTGTAGGCATCCATAAAAATGTTAGATAAGTCATAAGTATAATTCAGTAATGTTGTACAATGTATATTATCTGTCCTTCTTGACCAAATGCATTCGAAATGTGTTGATGCTTTAGGACAACGATCCATGGGTCATATGTGACGTGTACGAGTCAACCCCGCCTTAATATGAGGCACGGTGTGGCCAGGATCACTCTAAGTGGATCTCTTTTGTTTAAAATAGACAATATTTTATGTACATATGGAAAACCGACCAAACACAGTCGGTTTATGTTGAAACTTTAGGAGAACGATCCATGGGTCATATGTGACGTGTACAAATCAACCCCTCCTCGATCCGAGGTGTGGTGTGACCGGAACCACTCAAAGTGTTAGTCTTTTGTTTAAAATTGACTTCATTTTAAGTGAAAATAACAACTAGCATACAGAAAACCAACCAAACAGATTCTGATTGTGTTGATATTTTAGAACAATGATCCATGGGTCATATGTCATGTGTAAGAGTCAACCCCCCCTCAATCCGAGATGCGGTATGGTCGACACCATTCATAGTGTCTCTCTATCGTTTAAAATGGACATTATTTTAAGTGAAAACAACAACTGACATACAAAAAACTGACCAAATGCATTCTAAATGTTTTGATGCTTTATGAAAACAATCCATGGGTCATAGGTGACGTGTGCGAGTCAACCCCACCTTAATCCGAGGCATGGTGTGGCCGGGATCACTCTAAGTGGATCTCTTTTGTTTAAAATGGACAACATTTTGAGTACATATGGAAAACCGACCAAACACATTTTGTTTCTGTTGAAACTTTAGGAGAACGATCCATGGGTCATATGTGATGTGTACGAATAAACACTACCTCAATCTGAGACGCGGTGTGGTCGACACCACTCAAAGTGTCTCTCTTTTGATTCAAAAGGTCATCATTTTATGTGAAGAACATCAACTAGCATACAGAAAACTTACCAAATGAATTCAGATTTTTTGATACTTTAGGAAAATTATTCATGGGTCATTTGAGACGTGTATGAGTCAACCCTATTTAAATCCGAGATGCCGTGTGGCTGCACCACTCTAACTATGTCTCTTTTTTTATAAAATTGATAGGATTATAAGTGAAAACAACTGACATACGAAAAAACCGAACAAACACATTCAGAATCTATTGATAATTATTCACAACAATCCATGAGTCATATGTGACGTGTACAGGACAACGCGGGCTAAATCTGAGTGGCGGTGTGGCTAGGATCAGTCTAAGTGTCTCTATTTTGTTTAAAATGGACAACATTTTATGTACATACAGAAAACCGAACAAACGCATTCATTTTATATTGGATCTTTAGGAGAATGAACCATGGGTCATATATGATGTGTACGAGTCAACCTCGCCTCAATCCGAGGTGTGTTGTGGCCGACACCACTCAAAGTGTCTCTCTTTTGTTTAAAATTGAATTCATTTTAAGTGAAAACAACAACTAGAATACGGAAAACTGACAAAATGGATTCTTATTGTGTCGATACTCTAGCACAACGATCCATGGGTCATATGTGACATGTACGAGTCAACCCCACCACAATCCGAGACGCAGTGTGGCCGACACCATTCATAGTGTCTCTATTTTGTTTAAAATGGACATCATTTTAAGTGAAAACAACAACTGACATATGAAAAACTGAGCAAATGAATTCGAAATGTGTTGATGCTTTATGAAAATGATCTGTGGGTCATATGTGACGTGTACAAGTCAACCCCACCTTAATCTGAGGAATGGTGTGGCCGGGATCACTCTAAGTTACTCTCTTTTGTTTAAAAAGGACAAAATTTTCAGTACATAAGGAAAACCGACCAAACGCATTCGGTTTCCGTTGAAACATTAGGGGAACGATCCACGGGTCATATGTGACGTGTACGAATCAACCCCACCTCAATCTGAGACGTGGTGTGGCCGACACCACTTAATGTTTCTGTCTTTTATTTCAAAGGGACATCATTTAATGTGAAAAACATCAACTGCAATATAGAAAACTGGCCAAAAGCATTCGGATTGTGTTGATGCTTTAGGACAATGATCGATGGGTCATTTGTGACGTGTACGAGTTAACTTCGCCTCAATCTAAGGCACGGTGTGGCTGGTATCACTCCAGGTGTATGTATTTTGGTTAAAATGGACATCATTTCAGGTAAAAATATCTGGTATACAAAAAACCGATCAAATTATGAATTGAATTCCGGATTCCACATATAATTGTCATCTAAATTTTTAATTGAATTCTAAATGAATTATGTATGTTTATGAATTATAATTTAATTATGGATGTGTATAGTTCCAGGATGCATTATATGTTAAATGTGTATGAATTTGTTCTCTATATGTATCTGTTAGTTGGTTATTGCAGGTACAATAATTGTATATTTATGTATTAGTTTATTGTAGGTACAATAATTAGATTGAAAATGAGAGGGAATTGAAATAACAAACTAAAAAAAATTAGCACATACATATAGGAAGTGTCTCAGGTTTATTTGAAATAGACAACATTTTTAATAAAAACAACAACTGACATATGGAAAACCGACTAAACACATTCAGATTTAGTTGAAACATTAGGACAACGATTCATGGGATATATGTAACGTGTACGTGTCAATGCAGCCTCAATCCGAGGTGCGGAGTGGCTGACACCACTCGAAGGGTATCTCTATAGTTTAAAATGGACTTCATTTTAATTGAAAACAACAACTGACATATGGTAAACCGACCAAACGCATTCGGATTCTATTGAAACTTTAGGAAAACTATCCATGTGTCATATGTGTCGTTTACGAGTCAACCGCACCCCAATACGAGTCGCAGTGTGGCCAGGATCACTCTAAGTGTCTCTTTTTTTTAAATGGACAACATTTTAAGTACATATAGAAAACTAACCAAATGGATTCTGATTATGTTGATACTTTATCACAATGATCCATGGGTAATATATGACATGTACGAGTCAACCCCACCTCAATCTGAGGCGCGGTGTGGCCGATATGTAACAACCCGATATTTTATGATAAGTATTCTTTTTAATTTATTTGATGTCATGTGTTTTATGCTACAACATGATTATCTTGTCCTATATGCAACACCGTATTAGCTTGCTGTATACGCAACACTATTATTAGATTGTGTTACACATAATTTCAAGTTCGTTTGATAATAGTCATTCTATGCAACATTGAGTGTATATATATATATATATATATATATTAAATGTATGAAATATGGTTGGATTCTGTTATATGAAACAACAATGGAGTCTTTCACAACACGCAACCCTAACTTGGCTTTCATTACACGCAATCACGACTTTCCTCGATAACGTGTGTTGTACGCAATACCGGGTTTTACTAAACAACGGTATATTTTTATAATATTATAGTAATAACTAAATTTTGAATTTTATAACATTATTATTCATCTTACACATTTTCTAGAACATGGTATAAGAAAAAAATAAATTTTTCGGGTAAAATAAGTATTTTAAAAAAAATGCTGTTTTGCAGCCTGTTGATGGCGCACCAATTTTAAATATAGTTGTTGATGTGTTTATAAGTTCAATTTGACAAAATAAAATTCTTATTTTGAATCAGGATAAAAAAATTTACATTGGATAATGTTTTGATATTTTTCTGATAACTTTCATATTTTAATGTATAGTAAAACCACGCTATATTTTAATTAAAAACAACCATTTTCATCATAATAACTCATGTGGTTAAATTATAATATTGAATGGTTTTAAAGTATAAATAGAATATATTTTTACCATTTAATATAATTTATGTCATTATCATTTATTTTACATTGAATTCGTAGGTTAAATCAATTCAATCTTTTGCAATGTTTTAATCAAAAACCCATTTTCATTCGACAACGGGATTAATATTAATTTAATTTCTGCAACTTCTATGTATTGAATTTGAAAAAATGGATTCCATATTTGGAATAAATGGTTCCAAATTATGTTAATAGGCTACTTTTTTTTTTGGGAATTATGAATAGTAACTACGGTAAATTTTATTTACCATAGTTAAAGGTAAATCAGGCAATTAAGGGTAAATATAATATTATGAAATTACCCTAACACATGAGAAAAATCTATTGGATGGATAAAAGTATACCCATATCACCTAAGGGTCGGATTAGACTTATTTTATGGACTTTTGACCATGAAAATAATTTAATTATTATTAAAACCAAAGAAAGTGACAACATGTCACTCTCTTAAATCTTATAAGTATAATAATTTTAATTTAGTGATAAACATCATAAAACATAGAAAATGAATAGTCTCAAAAAATCTAATAAAATTATCTACATCATGATAATTTATTTAGAATTTTTAGGGATTAAATAATTGTCATTAATGGTGATACATTAATGATGTAGAAATTATTTTTTAAGTGAAAAATCAGTAATATAGTTTTTATTGAAATACTAATACCCATTAAAAGGCCCAAACACCCGACCAAAATTTATTGGTAGTGTATATGTACACCTTAATCATCCAAGGACCTAATATATAACCGTTTGGAGTCTTATAAGAGTTATTATGACACTTATATTATTTTATTTTAAATGATGACAAATTTGTCACCTTCATAATATAATAAATATAACAATTTAAATATTGTGATTTTAAGATGATAAATTCGAGTAAAAGTATTATTGTGAAAGGTAATATATTTATCTGCATCATAGAATTTTATTTTAAATTTTTATGCAAAAATATGTATATTAAATAATTATTCAAAAATGTTGTAGTAATTATTTTATTAAGAGATAAACCAAATAAATGGTTTTAAAAATATTAAAATAAATATTATATAAACTATTTAATGTTCTCCAATGCTTTTCTAGATAAATATTATCTCTTATGTATCTATTAAAGCTTTTAGTTTGAACATATCTTCTGTATAAATTTTATTTAAATTCAAATAAATGAATACTGTCAAAATTGACACTATTGTTATTTTATAAAAATAACATATTATAAAATTGGTTAAAAATAACAAAAATATATAAAAATTATAAATTTATCTTTATATGGTCTAAAATGTTATAAAGTATCCAATTATGGACAATTCACAACAAATAAGTAATTATTTTTTCTAATTTAAAATTTAGAATGTTATTACCACAAATAAAATAAAATTGATTAAGCAAGGATAAATCAAGTTCATAATGTTTAAAATAATTCTCTAACATGTATAAATTTTATTGGTTGATGATATTACAACTCTATGTCATCTAATATTCTAATATGAGTCATTTTTGGAGGTTTTTAAGTGGGATTAGATTTATTATAAATTAATACTTTTAAGATTTCCAAAGGTGCCCCTCCCCTCCCATATAAAAGTGCACCTCCTCCCTCTCTTCCTAACACCAATTTGAGCCTTCAAAATCGGCAAAACCCTACCAAAGATTCTTCTCCACTTCCCTAGAAACATCCTAGAGGTATTGGACTTCTTCAAAGACCAATTTTAGTGCCCTATGAGGAGGTCTCAAAGAGGCGCTTCAAAGAAGAGGTAATGTTTGTTACCGATTCTTTCAACTTTATTTCTTCTTCCACTTCTTCCTATTTAGTTGTTTCATTATGAAGTAATAACATTAGTATCAATAATATACTGATATGTTATTATAAGTATGAAACAACCCTATTTCACCATTTATCCATCCTACGGAAAATGAAATCACCACGCGTGCGTACGTACGAAATACCGTCTCCACGCCTTGGTGTAATCTATTTTCCACCACCACCTTAATTGGATGGATATAATGGTGTAAATAATGACAATATATGATTATTGTAAAGTGATATTGATTCTTAAATATTATACATACACTTCAATATAATTCCACGATCATGGGAATGATATCATCGCTCGTGCGTACGTACGGACTATCGTCTCCACGACGCGATGAGATTCATTCTCAATGATTAACCATTCATGAATCGTTATAAAGTATATATAATAAGTAATCATGAAATATATGACATAATAATGACACTGGATTTATGTATATATATATATATATATGTATTTCATCTACTTAATTCCATTCAATTCAATAAGGAAACGAAAACAGCGTTAATGCGTACGTACGACCTACCGTCTCCATGAACGGTGTATTTGTTTCCATTTATCGATATATTATATATATATGTATATTATGAATATATATTATATATAAATCATGTTTTACATTCTGGATGTAAGTAACCATGATCTATGTAATCATATTAATAATTACAAGTTGAAATACGAACGACAAATGAAACGATTTTACCCAAAAAGCTACTTTAACATTAATTTACAAAATAATGGGTAATATAAAGCCATAAGTGAACCATATATGATATCATAACAATGAATATGATTCTGTAATAAGTCAATGACATTATTTAAATCATTATACAGGAGTTTCATATCCATACAAAGCATATCAGACCTAAGGTAAGGGATAATTTTGCAAATCTCATTTTTATCCGAGATTGCTTATTCGTAAGTATTTACTGGGGTTATTTCTATAATCCATGTCCATGTTTAATAAAAGTGTTTTAATGTATGTTTAATGTCCTTTTTACCCATTTTTACTTTTAATACATGGTATGTATGGAATCTTTCATTTACGAGGTACTTTTTGACTTTTCTGACAAAAGTATGAGAAGAATGTTTTTTTAACTTATACGGCATGAAAGGATTTTTACGGTTTTATAAAGATGTATTTTCATGAAGATTTTTCCATAAGATTTCATGACTATTTTCAAAAAAATCTCTTTCTTTTAAATTTCATGACGTTTTGTTAAAAGAAATTGATTTTGAAGAAGAAAGGATATTTTCCTCAAGAATTCATTTCAACCATTTTATCAAAACAATTTTTTCATATAAGATGACATTATTTCATATGTGTACGTTTCAAGTATAATGTCTCTATGATTTACATGGTTTCACTTTTCTTATGATGAAATGATATCCATTTATTTTATATGGATTATGTGATGATGGGATGATGTTTATGAAACCCATTTTATTTATTGGGTTATTATGAATGATGTATGTTTATTTTGTGGCACAAGTAAGAATTATTTCACTATGAGATGGGTGAGACCTATATCTCCCTCCAATGAATTGGGTAAAGATTTATATCTCATGAGATAGACATGGCTGGAACGGTAAGTTAATCTGGTTCAGTGTTACAGGACTGAAATGAGGAGTGAACTCGGTTTATAAAGGGACTTTGTCCACTAAGATGGTCTTGGAAGCAACGCCTTGGCTACTATGGAAATCATAACATGTGCTGAATGGTGGCCACAATTACATGTTTTATTCCCATTATATTTTATCACGGTTGATGTTATATTATGATAGATGACTTACATACTTCCACGATTTATGTCTTTGCTCATGATTTTGATGATTAAATTTCATGTTCAAGTTTTTGCTTCCAAATTTTTATGGATTGTTTTATGTTATCTAAGTTTTCCCTTACTGAGAATTTGAGGTCACCCTTTTTATGTTTTATTTTCCCCAGGAAATAAAGAAATGTTTTAGGTAAGGAAACAAAAAGGCGAAGATCGTTATGGGATTTGTTGAAGATATTTCAACATGATTAGAAGTTTATATTCCGTGTTTCCAAAGACACTAAACTATTACGGTCCTTGTGTGCCTTTTTTTGTTATGTATTAAGTATTCTGCAAAATTAATGTAATGTCCATGTACGTCATGGTTTGGGTCTCTACAGTTGCTATCAGAGGAAAGGTTTAGTCAGCCTTTGGAATCTAGGATGCGAAAACGGTAGTGAGATCCCTAGAAATATTTCTATGGTATGTCTAGGGATGTCCCTAAGGTTAAGTATAAGTATAGGTTATAGTACTTTAATTACGGTAATGATCATAGAATTTAACCTAAGATGTTAGATATTGAGGGTGCTCCCCCTTTACTATGTTGTTTTCCCTAGTATGATTTTTTCCTCTCACACTATTCTTTTTGGGTTTTAGAAAATGGCTGGAAATAGGAAGATTCACGATAATAGAGGATATGACAGATAATGGAATGATATTCTTCATGAGAAACCAAATGAAACGAGATTTGGAAGTCCAAACATCGTTATTATTCCTAATCAGCAATCTCATAATATGATCAATAATCTCAACTTTGGTAAATTTCCCGACTCAGATAATAAGAGAAAGTTGGAGTTTCATGATGATCATAGAGGAATGAAAGTTCAATTTACCTCATGTAAATCATGTGGGAAGAGGCATTAGGGAGATTGTTTCAAAGGAACTGGAAGATGCTTTGGGTGTGGAAAAGAAGGACACAAAGCCAGTAAGTGCACAGGAAAAGGTTCAGTTAACACCATGGACAATGATAACGGTATTCTTATGATATCAACAATGATTAGATGTTTTAAATGTGGAATGTATGGGCATTATGCAAACCAATTCCCTAAGGTAAAATCTCATGAATAGAATCAGTATGGTCATATGGGTAGTATTTATGTGGATGATGATGAAGAGACTACAAATGAAATATGAGATGAAATAAATGATGTAGCTCAACTAGTGGTTTAAGAAGTTAGAGGAATGATTGTATGTTTATAAAGAAAAATATATGGTACTATGGAATAAAGAATCATCTAAGGATTTTTACACTATTGTTTTTTTAAAGTATATGAAAGTATATGATGAATGGTACCGGTAACCATGGAAGGTTATTCAGATATTTTTGGAATGTAGATGATATGCGCATAATGAAGGGATAAGAAGATAATGAGATGTTTGATTGTACTCATGAGATCATGACTGATATAAGGACTAAGTGATATTATGGTTTGATTATATATATTTTTTGGGATTTTGGTATGTGGAAAGAGTTACCTTTTGACAGTATTCATGTTTTCACTAAGGTTCTATGGTAATTTATGTTTCAAGAGAATATATGACTAAGGTATTCATGTGTTTGGAATGCAACCAATAAGATATATATTATGATATATGTGGGATAAATGCATGTATTCACATTCTTGGTAGATAACCTTTCTAGTAATTGGTTTCTTTATACAATGAGCTTGGACTGAAGTATTTTAGATAAGCCTAAATATTGGAATAGATTATGTTGGACATAAGTTAGTATTGTTTAAGGATAGAACTTTTTTTTCGATATTATTGATGGGATGTTATATTAATGTAGTTTTAGAAAACGGACAACATGCAGGACGGACAACAACCCATCACGTCGGACAAGGCTGTGGAAATCGAACCCCCAACTGAAGTGCGACAGGCCTTTATCACCTACCACTGGCCTATAGGAAGTCCATGGTTAGTAGAAACTAGTTTTATTTTATTAAGAGGCATGATATATGAATTATAAGTTCATTTTTGGAACAATATATGATTAATCTAACCATAAGATGGACTTATAACTTTTGCTAACCTTTTTTTTGAAATAGATGGAATGACCCATCATTCTATCACATGATCTGCTAACACTTCACGAATAACAAATTCAACTTCATTTTTTTAAGAGATGAAGTGGAAATTGTTCAATGAACGAACAACAGTGAGATTGTATCAAAATCAAGCAAGTATTTCTTCTAATTAAAATTCTTCAACTTTTGGGAAATGATCTTGAAAACCAAAAATGTTTTCCTAGTGCCGTTATATATCCGATGAATCATACGGTACCTTAGATCATCACAAATATATGGCTTTGTGATTGTTGGATATTTCATAGCCATGTTCTCTACCACTCTCCATCAGAACATGATGGTTAGATTTCTCTTCCATATCCATATTTTCACCTATGTTCTCCTACATGGAAACCCAGTGATGAGTTAATTTGGGTAACAATTACGTTTCATACATTAGTTTTGAAAGTTAAGTTTTGGTATTTCATTTTACGATGTGGGTTTTAATTAAAGAAACTTTCAAGTAGAAAACCATGTATAACCCCGAAGAATTTTGAGGGTGAAATTTATTTTAAGGGGGGTGGAATGTAACAACCTGATATTTTATGATAAGTATTCTTTTTAATTTATTTTATGTCATGTGTTTTATGCTACAATAAGATTATCTTGTGCTATACACAACACCGTATTAGCTTGCAGTATACGCAACACTATTCGTAGATTGTGTTACAGACAATTTCAAGTTCGTTTGATAATAGTCATTCTACGCAACATTGAGTGTGTATATATATATATATTCAATGTATGAAATATGGTTGGATTCTGTTATATGAAACAACAAAGGAGTCTTGCACAACACGCAACCCTAACTTGTCTTTCATTACACGCAATCACGACCTTCCTCGATAGCGTGTGTTGTACGCAATACCGGGGTTTACTAAAGAATGGTATATTATTATAATATTATAGTATTAACTAAATTTTGAATTTTATAACATTATTATTCATCTTACACATTTTCTAGAACATGTTATAAGAACAAAATAAAATTTTCGGGTAAAATAAGTATTTTTTAAAAAATGCAGCTTTGCCACCTTTTGATGGCGCACCCACTTTAAATATAGTTGGTGACCTGTTTATAAGTTCAATTTGACAAAATAAAATTCTTATTTTGAATCAGGATATACAAATTTACATTGGATAAAGTTTTGATATTTTCCTGATAACTTTCATATTTTAATGAATAGTAAAAACACACTATATTTTAATTAAAAACAACTTTTTTCATCATAATAACTTATGTGGATAAATTATTATATTTAATGGTTTTACATCATAAATAGAATATAGTTTTACCATTTTGTATAATTTATGTCATTAGCATTGATTTTACATTGAATTCGTAGGTTAAATCAATTCAATCTTTTGCAATGTTTTAATCAAAAACCTGTTTTCATTCGACAATGGGATTAATTTTAATTTAATTTCTCCAAATTATGTGTATTGAATTTTATAACATGGATTCCATATTTGGAATCAGTGGGTCGAAATTATGTTAATAGGATACTTTTTAATTTTGGGAATTATGAATAGTAACTACGATGAATTTTATTTACCATTGTTAAAGGTAAATCGGGTAATTAAAGGTAAATATAATATTATAAAATTACCATAACACATGAAAAAATTCTATTGGATGGCTAACAGTATACCCATATCACTTAAGGGTCGGATTAGATTTATTTTATGGACTTTTGACCATGAAAATAATTTAATTATTACTAAAACCAAAGAAAGTGACAACATGTCACTCTCTTAAATCTTATAAGTATAATAATTTTCATTTAGTCATAAACATCATAAAACTTAGAAAATTAATAGTCTCCAGAACTATAATAAAATTATCTACATCATGATTATTTATTTTGAATTTTTAGGGATTAAATAAGTGTCATTAATGGGGATACATTAATGATGCATAAATTATTTCTTAAGTGAAACATAAGTAATATAGTTTTTATTGAAATACTAATACCTATTAAAAGGCCCACAAACCAGACCAAAACTTATTGGTAGTGTATATATACACATTAAGCATACCATTACCTAATATATAACCGTTTGGAGTCTTATAAGAGTGATTATGACACTTATATTATTTTATTTTAAATGATGCCAAAGTTGTCACCTTCATAATTTAATAAATATAACAATTTAAATATTGTGATTTTAAGATTATAAATTCGAGTAAAAGTATTATTGTGAAAGGTAATAGATTTATCTGAATCATAGAATTTTATTTTAAATTTTTATGCAACAAATAAGTATATTAAATAATTATACACAAATGTTGTATTAATTATTTTATTAATAGATAAACCAAATAAATAGTTTTAAAAATTGTTAAATAAATATTATATGAACTATTTAATGTTCTAAACTAATTTTCTAGATACATAGGACCTTTTATGAATATATTAATTCTTTTAGTTTGAACATGTATTCTGTATATATTTTATTTAAACTCAAATAAATGAATAGTGTCAAAATTGACACTATTGTTATTTTATAAAAATAACATATTATAAAATTGTTTAAAAATCACAAAAATATATAAAAATTATAAATTTAAATTTATATGGTCTAAAATGTTATCAAGTATCCAATTATGGACAATTCATAACAAATAAGTAATTATTTGTTATAATTTAAAATTTAGAATGTTATTACCACAAATAAAATTAAATTGATTAAGCAAGGATAAATCAAGTTAATAATGTTTAAAATAATTCTCTAACATGTCTAAATTTTATTGGGGGATGAGATAAAAACCCTATATCATATAATATTAGAATATGAGTCATTTTTGGAGGTTTTTAAGTGGGGCTAGATTTATTATAAATTAATATTTTTAAGCATTCCAAAGGTGCCCCTCCCCTCCCATATAAAAGTGCATCTCCTCCCTCTCTTCCTCACACCAATTTGAGCCTTCAAACTCGGAAAACCCCTGCCAAAGTTTCTTCTCCACTTTCCTAGAAACATCCTAGAGGTCCTGGACTTCTTTAAAGACCAATTTTAGTGCCCTATGAGGAGGTCTCAAAGAGGCGCTTCAAAGAAGAGGTAATGTTTGTTACCGATTCTTTCAACTTTATTTCTTCTTCCACTTCTTCCTCTTTAGTTGTTTCATTATGAAGTAATAACATTAGTATCACTAATATACTGATATGTTATTATAAGTATGAAACAACCCTATTTCACCATTTATCCATCCTACAGAAAATGAAATCACCACGCGTGCGTACGTACAGAATACCGTCTCCACGCCATGGTGTAATCTGTTTTCCACCACCACCTTACTTGGATGGATATAATGGTGTAAATAAGGACTATATATGATTATTGTAAAGTTATATTTATTCTTAAATATTATACATACACTTAAATATAATTCCATGATCATGGGAATGATATCATCACTGGTGCGTATGTACGGACTACATTCTCCACGACGTGATGAGATTCATTCTCAATGATTAACCATTCATGAAAGATTATAAAGTATATATAATAAGTACTCATGAAATATATGACATAAAAATGATACTGGATTTATGTATATATATATGTATTTAATCTACTTAATTCCATTCAATTCAATAAGGAAACAAAAACAGCGTTCATGCGTACGTACGGCCTACCGTCTCCATTAACGGTGTATTTTTTTTCCTTTTATCGATCTACTATATATATGTATATTCTGAATATATATTATATATAAATGATTTTTTACATTCTGGATGTATGTAACCATTATCTAAGTAATCATATGAATGATTAAAAGTTAAAACACGAACGACAAATGAAACGATTTTACCCAAAACTCTACTTTAACATTAATTTACAAAAGAATGGGTAATATGAAGTCATAAGTGAACCATATATGATATCATAACAATGAATATGATCCTGTAATATGTAAATTCCATTATTTAAATCATTATACAGGAGGTTCGGATCCATACAAATCATATCGGACCTAAGGTAAGGGTTAATTTTGCAAATCTCATTTTTATCCGAGATTGCTTATTCGTAAGTATTTACTGGGGTTATTTCTATCATCCATTTCCATGTTTTATAAAAGTTTTTTCATGTATGTTTAAAGTCATTTTTACCCATTTTTTACTTTTACTACATGGTATGTATGGAATCTTTCTTTTACGAGGTACTTTTTTACTTTTCTGACAAAAGTACGAGGAGAATGTTTTTTAACTTATACGGCATGAAAGGATTTTTACAGTTTTATAAAGACGTATTTTCATGAAGATTCTTAAAAAAGCTTTCCTGAATATTTTCAAAAAAATCTATTTATTTTAAATTTCATGATGTTTTGTTAAAAGAAATTGATTTTGAAGAAGAAAGGATATTTTCCTCAAGAATTCATTTCAAGTTTTTTATCAAAACAATTTTTTCATCTAAGATGACATTATTTCATATGTGTATGTTTCAAGTATAATATCTCCATGATTTACATGGTTTCACTTTTCTTATGATAAAATTATATCCATTTCTTTTATATGGATTATGTGAAGATGGAATGATGTTTATGAAACCCATTTTATTTATTGGGTTATTATGAATGATGTATGTTTATTTTGTGGCACAAGTAAGAATGATTTAACTATGAGATGGGTGGGACCTATAACTCCCTCCCATGCATTGGGTAAATATTTATATCTCATGAGATAGACATGGCTGGAACGGTAAGTTAATCCGGTTTAGTGTTACAGGACTGAAACGAGGAGCGAACTTGATTCAGAAAGGGACTTTGTCCACTAAGATGGTCTTGGCAGCAATGCCTTGGCTACTATGGAAATCATAACATGTGATGAATGGTTTCCACAATTACATATTTTATTCCCATTATATTTTATCATGGTTGATGTTCTATTATGATACATGCCTTACGTACTTCCATGATTTATGTCTTTGCTCAAGATTTTGATGTTTAAATTTCATGTTCAATTTTTTGCTTCCAAATGTTTATGGATTGTTTTATGTTATCTATGTTTTCCCTTACTGCGCATTTGAGCTCACCCATTTTATGTTTTATTTTCCCCAAGAAATAAAGAAATGTTTTAGGTAAGGAAACAAAATGGGGAAGATCGTTATGGGAGTTGTTGAAGATATTTCAACATGATTAGAAGTTTATATTCCGAGTTTCCAAAGACACTAAACTATTACAGTCCTTGTGTGCCTTTTTTTTGTTATGTATTAACTATTCTGCAAAAGTAATGTAATTTCCATGTACGTCAAGCTTCGGGTCTCTACACGGAACCACTCAAAGTGTCTCTCTTTAGTTTAAAATGGACTTCATTTTAAGTGAAAACAACAAATGACATATGGAAAACCAACAAAATGCATTCGGATTCTATTGAAACTTTAGTAAAATGATCCATGGGTCATTTGTGATGTGTATGAGTCAACTGCTCCCCAATCCGAGGCACGGTGTGGCTGAAACCACGCAAATTGTCTCTATTTCGTTTAAAATAGACTTCATTTTAAGTGAAAATAATCAATGACATACAGAAAACTGACCAAATGCATTCAGATTCCAATGAAACATTAGGAAAACGATAATTGGGTCATATGTGAGGTGTACAAGTCAAACCTACATCAATACAAGGCCTGGTGTAGGCGGCACCACTCAAAGTGTCTCATTTTTTTAAATGAACAATATTTTAAGTGAAAACAATAACTCGCATACGAAAAACCAACCAAATGCTTTTAGAATATGTTGATACTTTAGGAAAATGATCCATGGGTCATATATAACATGTACGAGTCATCCCCACCTCAAATCGAGCCACGGTGTGGCTGGTATTTCTCCAAGTGTATGTATTTTGTTTAAAATGGACATCATTTTTAGTACAAACAACTGGTATACGAAAATATGAATAAACATATTTGGATTCTATTTATAGTTACTCAGTTTTTTATGTATTTTATTGATAATTGATAATTAAATTATATATGTATTCATTTATGAATTTAATTCTGGATTCCACATATATTTTTCATCTAAATTTTAAATTGAATTCCAAATCAATTATGTCTGTTTATAATTAAGTTATGAATTTTGATTTAATTCTGGATGTGTATAGTTAAAGAATGAATTATATTATAAATATGTATGAATTCGTTCTCTATATTTATGTATTAGTTTGTTATTGAAGGTATAGTAATTTCAAAGGAGCAGAATGGAGGTTGGTGTGCAAAATTGGAGGTTGGTGTGCAAAATTGGAGTCTGCTGTGCAAATTGTAGGGTGCTGTGCAATTGCACAGCAGCAAGCCTATTCCAACTGATTGAAACCATTGCCATAGGCTTGTAATAAGCTTTTCCCAATGGTTTAAAATCCATTGGGAAAGATTACTATGGATTTTTTCCAACGATTCTCTTTGAACCGTTGGAAAAAACCATTCCCAACAGTTCTAAACCATTGAGAAAGAGTTTATTTTCACCACTTTTACCAACGGTTTAGTGTGAAACATTGGTAAAACATATGCCAATGGTTTGGTTAAACCATTGTAATAGGTTAATTTTACTAACCTATACCAATGGTTCTTTTTAAATTGTTGGGATAGGTTTTCCCAACGGCTTACTTCCCCACGGTTTGCAGAACCGTTGGTATATGTTATACCAACGATTCTACGGCCTTTCCCAACGGTTCTGAACCATTGGGAAAGTACCCATTTCCAGTAGTGCATGTTGAATCATTCAAGAACCTTCTCAATGTACCACTCTTGAAATATCCAAATATTACAATTCCTCCTGTCACAAGTAATCATCATACCAAGAATCTGAGTAGCATCTCCCAAGACCTTCATTTAAAAAGAATTGTCAAACTACCTGTTCAACTAATCAATCATGATGATATCTCTACCAATAATTATAATATCGTATACATAATGGAACTAGACAATGAAATCACCATCGAAAAACTGCTTGATGAAAACACAGTGATCAACAGTTGTCCTCCCATACACATTTCCTCCACGAATGAGTAAAATTTTTCATACCATTGCCTCAGTGCCTATTTCAGACCACACAATCTTTTCTTAAGCTTGTGTACTAGGTTTTGTGTACCTTTAACCTGAAATCCATCTAGCTGCTCCTTGTATATCTCCTCATCAAGATCACCATGTAAGAACAGTATCTTTACATCCAGTTGTTGAACCTCCATGTTCAAATTACCCACAAATCCATGAACAACAATAATAAAAGACATTTTAACCACATGAGAAAAAATTTCATCAAATTCAATACCTTTATTTTGACCGAATCAATTCACAACCATTCTGGATATGTAGCACGACTTTGATCTTCCATCATCTCATTTAATTTTATACACCCACTTGTTATTGAGTGTCTTATTTCCGTGTTGTAATTCTACCAAATAAAATGTTTGGTTCTTGTGTATGGATCTCATATTTTATTTCATGGCTGTCTTCCATTCCATATTATTCTCACTCTTAATCAGACAATAATCTCAGTCTAGATCTCCACCATCAGTGAGCATCACATAATCTTGTTGTGAGTATCTACGACTCGGTTGTCGTTCTCTAGTGGATCTCCTGAACTGTGCTTTGGGGGGAATTTGTTATAGAGTATCATATAATAACAACATATCTTCATATGGGGAAATATTACCTAGTATTTTTGTATCATCAGTGTCACATATCTCTCTCGCACTATTTGGTACTGATGGTGGTGAGAATGGTTCCACACTGATTGGAATTTCCTCAAAATGGAACTTATCTACACTTTCTGGGCTATCAAAATATTCAATATTCTAATTCTCTTAAAACACCACATATCTACTTCTAATGATCCACCTACTGATAGGATCCTAGAGTCAGTATCCAAGCTCCTTATGATTTTATCCCAAAAAGATAAGTCACTTTCCTTTTCCATCTATCTTTTCCATCTCATATTTTTGGATGTGAACAAATTCCCTACAGCCAAATACACTCATGTCTCTATAATAAACTTCATTACCTGTCTAGATACTTTTGGGAATGTCATAGTTTAGTGGAAATGGTGGAGAATGGTTGATAAGATCAACTGAGGCCATCATTTCCTTCCCAAAAAGGTGTTTGGTAGCTTTGCATTTGAGAGCATACATCTTAATATTTTACAAATTTCTCTATTCATCCTCTCAACATGACCATTAGGCTATGGTGTCTTTGGTAGTGATTTTTTCCAGCCTGATGTCGAAACTCCTACAGTACTCCTCAAATTCACCATGGTACTCTCCTCCATTGTCTGGTTACATAGACGTTAACCGCCTGCCTATTTCTCTTTCAACCATCACATGAAACTGCATGAAAGCATCATGCACTATATCTTTATTTTTCAAAAAATATCCCTAGATTTTCTAGAATGATCATCTATGATGGTAAAAAAATAAATAGCACCACTCATCAACATATTACTCATAATTCAGAGAACAATGTGAATCAAATATAAAAAATTTTCTTTTATGGATGGTATATAACCGTGAAACGATAATTTTTGTTTTTTCCTATGATGTAATCAACACAAGTATCCATATGTGTACCTTTTCTTCCTTGCAATAGATCCTTTCTGAAGATAATTCTGATTCGTCTCTCACTCATGTGACCCAGCTGCCTGTTCCAAACATGTATAGGAACATCTTTTGTTTCTAAATTTACTTATCCTCCACACAGTCCTTCATCTGTGAGATAAAGTGAAGTATCTTTATTTCTATTTGAAATTACCAGGTTACCTTTGGTAAGCTTCCATTTCCCATCGCTGATGGAACTAACATATCCCTCATCATCACAAATTCCTATTTATATTATGTTGATGTGAATATGAGGAACATGCCTTACATCCTTCAACAATAAGCTGCATCCAATATTAGTTTTCAGAAAAAAAATTTACCAATACTAGTAATTTTGGATGTGCCATCATTTCCCATATTTACAAGCCCAAAACATCCTAAATGGTAATATGAGAAGAAATATTTACTTGTGGTGACATGGTAGGAGGAAACACAATCGATCACCCGTGTTGAGTATTGGCTTGATAAACTAACCTAATTATTTTCCTAAACGATAAAAATCTCTTCGTTGAAAACTACATCATCATTATTTTGGGTCTTACCATCCTGATTCATCTTCTCTTCCTTTAACTTTCTACACTCCCAGATGAAGTGTTAGGTATTTCCATAGTGGTGGCACTTCAAGTCATATCTTGATCGATATTTTGATCACTTACTCTTTTATGACATTGGACATAGGTTTCTCTTCCCATGCTTCTTCCTTGCCATTTCTTATTTCCTTTTCTTTCAGTTACAACATACTTTTATTCAGGTGCATGCCCCTCATAATTTCTTCACGACTCTTCATTCATCATTCTGTCTTTCACCATGTGCATATTTAGATTTCTATCTGGAGTTGAATTACTGACTGGTACAACTAATGTGTCCCATTTCTTCAGTAAATAACTCAACATGAACAATACCTTAAACTCATCATCAGTCACTATTTTCATGGAATTCATCTGATTGACAGTACCTTGGAACTCGCTCATGCACTCCAATAAGTTGGTACCATCTTTGTATCTCATGTTGACAAGATGATGTATCAGGGTTGCTTTGTTCTTCGCGGTTGTACTCACATTCATATTTTCCAATTTTCTCCAAAGAACGGAGGCGTCATGTTCATTGGAAAATTTTCGGTAGATGATCTAGTCCGCCCACTATCTCATTTTGGTAGCACAATTTCTTTTGAGTACAACTCACTCCGCATCAATAGGCAGGGTACTGGCTGATGTATTCTCATCGGTTTTACCGCATGTTAATGATTCCTATGATTTCACTACAATAGAATAAGTGGTTTTCACTATAGGCTTCCACAAATATTTAATATAAAAAATGCCATCCACATTAGGTTTCCAAATAGAATAATTAAAAGAAATTTGTTTAATCATGTTATTGATATTTTCATTCATTTATGTATGGAGAATTTAGAAAATATAATTTTATGGATGTGTCCATAGTGGTTGAAATACCAGCTATCGATTCCTGTATCGCTGAAAATAAACTCTAATTGGCCAAGATATGGCCAAAACAGTTTTAATAGTCTGGATTAACCACTTCACTGATGTGACTCACCAGAATAGTGGTCATAAAAGTTGGCAAAAAGTCCCCAGTGCAGTGAATAGTGATGTCTTATCCACCACAAGGGTACTATAGCACATATGGTTTGACCAAACATTGACTAAGCCTATATCCTTTGTTTCAACTCTATTTTTGATGCCGCTTGTTCTCTTGAAATAATCTCACAGTGGTCTTCAAAGATATGGAATCAAAAAAGTCTACAATGTTCAATTTTATGGTTGTCAGAAAACATTGCTACTTCTTCACTATTTTGAACCCAAACACTTTGATAACACTTTTTTGGGGCAACGTAGAATTGTGGTGATGAAAAAAAACACACGAAAATAATAAAAAAGAACAACACACAAAATTTATGTGGTTCAGAAAGAGTTTCCTACATCCATAATAGAATTAGGGCCTTTGTATATTTTTCTCTCTAGATAACACATTAGAGGATCATACAACAAAATTGAAATGGTTTTTTTAATTTTTATTATCATTAATGGGACTTTGATCCTGTTTTAAAGAGACTTCAAATAGAGTTGTCAAGGGTTGGTTCATCAACCCTTGATGTTTTTCTTGCTGGGTTGGATTCCAAACTAGATAAGAGGCTTCTCACCAAAGGAAATCTGCACCAAGAAGTTTCCCATAACTATTCATCCGTTGAATACTCCCAAGTTTCCCCCACACACCCCAAGAGCTCATTTAACCCTCTATGTGGCTACTATGCGGATGAAGAATCTATAGAGCTAATATTTCTACTGTTAAGGTTTGAATAGTTTTAAGATGAAATTGTTGTAGGATAGAAGTTCAATGGAGGATATTCCAAACGTTTGTGAAGCACACATACACAATACCACAAGAGCTTAAGGAAGAAGAAGATCGTTCAGATGCAGTGAAGAAGTTGATGAAGTTTTTATTATGTCATAAAGTTTATAATGCATAGGATAGAGGTAACTAGGTTTGCATGAAAAACTCATACTGCAAAAATCAAAATTCAAGTCATGAAGAAAGAGGCCATAACATTTCATTTTTAAGGATTTTTAGATTGCACCATGAAATGTATTTGTGATGAATATATTAAGAAACAAAATTCTCGAGAAAATACAAATAGGCTCATGTTATGTGTTGAATCTCTCACATAAAAAACCATATAGGCCATGCAAAGACAATATAATATGAGGAGTGGATCGTGTTCCAAACTAAATTCATGCTGTAAATATTATGGTCAATAGATTATTAAAAATATGAATATACAGAGATTTTAGGTGTAATTATATAGGGTTTGATCATGGTTCTTGGATTGCAAGACATAGTGATTTTCTAAAGATGGGGGGTTGGGCCTTGAGTGGTTTTAAGGATTATAAATAAAGTGGCTCGACTACTATTAGAGGGATACCAGCTCGAGACCTGAATCCTAGTTCGACACTACACATAAAAGTTTTTCTAATGTAAATATTGTGTTTTCATGTTCCCTAGGTTCACTTACCCCTTCATGAATAACATGAGGGGGTAGTTCTATCATGAAAAATGATATTATTGAATGGGGATTTGGTTGGTGGAAATTATTTACTATTTTATACCATGTAGCGGTCGTGTATTTAATGCCCATATTCTATATTTTCATATTTATTGTTCCCGGAACATTAATATTAAATAACTGTTTCATTAAAATTCAAAACTAATCACTCCAATCCATGAATATCCATCGTATGAATCAAAATGGTTATGACTAAACATGATATTTCCAAAATGGCCTGAAGGCCTTGATTTTTTATTTATTTTGGGTAATCCCCTTTTTAACTGGGTTGAGAGGAAACTCTTACGCGACCCATAGGCACAGTGGCACAAGGTCCATTACCTGACACGAAGGCCCAAACACACACATACCATAACATGACCTAGATGCCCAACAAAACTGTACAAGAACTGTCCCTCCCAAGTATCTTCATTATTGAATGCGCCTAACTCCTACCTTGCATTGTTGATTAGCTAGTATTGCCTCATTCAATGCTGCATGGTTTATGGTACCAATGATGACTGTCATATTCTATCATTCTTCCAATCTGGTGAGCTCTTCCTTAGTGGGATCTAATTTCTTGAAATATTTTTTTGGGACATTCTCTCGGTGGTCTTGCTCGGCTGCTCTGTGGTCTTTGGTGGCCCGAACACCCTATGACCCATAGGCTAAGATGGGTGGGATAGAGTCTGAAATTGATGATTACTTATGGCTGCTACAATACCACTACAATACCTTCTACAGTACCAAAAAAATATTCATTACTACAATTATGGCTTTTAACAGTACACAAAATGGATTTTAACATTGATATAAAAGATTTGTTAATCATAGAATTGATAAAAGGGGTCCTATATCCATGCTAAAAAAGCACTGATAAAGTCCACAATTTATCAATGCTCAAAATAGCACTGATAGAGGCCCAGCTGGCTAAAATGTTTGGTTAATATAACAACACTCCCAAAAAAACCTATAATTTCAAACAATTCTATATAAATATAATTTGACACCATGAATAAAAAATTGTATTCCAATGGTATATACAAAAAAACACTACTATATACATTTCAAAAAATGTTTAATATATTTACATTCGAAATTATCCAAAAAAAATTAAAAACATTAATGTTTCATCTTTTGATGCCCGTGATCCCCTCTAAAAAATGTATGCCCTTGGTATTAGTTGCTGAATAAATCATCTCAACCCGAGAAAAATATTCATCCTAGATAAGAAAAAAATATTACTTTGGTAATATAATAAAGAAAAAAATTAAACATTAATATGAATGAATATAATAGTAAAATTTCAATATTTAATAATATAGACACATTTGGAGTCATATCGGTCACATTTTCCATCAAATTGAGCTGGGTTTATTCTTACACATCACAAATGATTCATGGATTGTTTTCATAGTGTATCAAAACAATCTGAATCTGTTTGCTCAGTTTTCTGTATGTCAGTTATTGTTTTTAATTAAATTAATGACAATATTAAATAAAGAGACACATTTGGAGTCATACCGTTCCAACCATGCATCATATTGAGTATAAGTAACACCTATGTGTCACAAATGACTCAAAAATCTTTGTCATAAAGTATCAAAATAATCCAAATACCTATGGTCTGTTTTTAGTAATCCATTTTCATTTCTTTTTTCTAAAATGTCATTACAAACTAAAAACACACATTTTGAGTCATACTGGCCACATCGTGTGTCGGTTTGAAGAGAGACTACTTCATACTCATCATTATAGACTTATGGGTCACTATTATAAATTATCAAGACAATTGGAGTATGTTTGCTTCGTTTCAACAAGGGGAATTTTTTGAACTAAAATATCAATTTTAAAATGATAAGAAACACATTTAGTCACATCAGTCACACTTTTCGTCGGATTAAGGTGGGGTTGGATCGTACACATGACAAAATGAATCGTGGATCACTTTTCAAAATTATCAAAACTATATATATTTGTTTTCATTGGTTTTAGTATGTCACTTTTTCTTTTTACTAAAATTACTAACGATTTTAAATAAAAATACATATTTTGATTCACATCAGTTACTGAATGCATCATATTAAGAATAAGATGACTCTTAAACATAAAAAATAAATCATGGATAATTTTACAAATGTATCAATAAAATCAGAATGCATTTGGGCAGTTTTTAGTATGCTAGTTGTGCTTTTTTACTAAAATGTCATTTCAAAATATAAACACATAGATTGAGTCATACCAGTTGCATCATTCATGGTTTTGATGTGATACTACTTCATACACATCAAAAAGTACTTATGAATCGTTGTTTTAAATTATCAAGAAAATCGGTGGGTGCTTTCTTGGATTTCAATGACTGACACATTTTGAACTAAAATGTCAATTTTAAACTGATAACAGACACTTTTATTCATACCAATCACACCATGCATCAGATTAAGGTGTGGTTGATTCCAACATGTCATAAGTGACTCATGGATCATTGTCTGAAAGTATTAAAACTTTGTGAATGTGTTTTCTCAGGTTTCAATATGTCACTAGTTCTTTTTACTAAAATCAATGTGGATTTTAAATAAAAATACACATTTGGTGTCATACCGGTCACACCGTGCATCATATTGCGGTGTGGTTGACTCATACACATCACTAATGACTAATGGATAGTTTTCCTGATGTATCAAAACAATCATAATGTGTTTTTTCAGTTTTCAGTATGCTAGTTGCATTTTTTACTAAAATGTCACTTCAAACTGGAAAAACACGTCTTCGGTCATAATTGTCACATAATGTGTTGGTTTGATGTGATATTGATTCATATAAATAAAAAAGGGATTATTAATATCAGTTGAAATTATCAATACAATTAGAGTGCATTTTCTTATATTTCAGTGAGTGACATGTTTTAAAATAAAATGTCAATTTTGAACAGATAACGTACACTTTTAGTCACACTGGTCACATCGTGCATTTGATTAAGTTGGAGATGATTCATACGTATCAAAAAAGACTTATGTATCATTTTACAAAATTATTGAAACAATTCGAATGAATTTTCTCGGTTTTAGTATGCCTCTTGTTCTTTTTACTAAAATTAATGTCAAATTTAAATAAAAAGAAATAGTTTGAGTTATAACGGTCACACTGCACATCTTATTGATGTGTTGTTGAATTGTACACATAATAAATGACTTATATATCATTAACCGGATGTATTAAAATAATCCAAATGATTTTTATTGGTTTTCAGTATGTTAGTTGTTTAACTAAAATTAATGTCAATTTTAAATATAAAGAGACACATTGAGTCATGTCGGGCATATCAGATATCATATTGAGGTGTGTATGATTACTATATGTCACAAATGACTTATGGACCATTTTATTAATGTGTAAAAATAATCTAATTAGTTTTGATCTATTTTGAGTATGTCGGTTGTATTTTTTAATAAAATTTATATCAATTTTAAATAGAAAGATGGACTTGGAGTCAGAGCTACCAAACTATGTGTTAGATTGAGGTGTAGACGAATCATACCCACTACAAAGTCATGAATCAAACCTTAACTTCTAATGTTATCACTAGTTCTATTTCCTTTATTTATTAATCATTGAACACTATATATTGACTCGATGATAGCTAAGAGGGAGGAGGAAGCTCATGTTCTCATTATATCATGTGAAGTGAGAACTTTGAGAACATGAGCTTCCTCTGCTCTTCTGGAATTCAATGATAAAGGTTTGTCTTCTAAATAACATTGAGATTATATAGTTTTGGTATCTCAACAAACAGAAGAAATGGAAGGTGTAAATATCTGTGAAAAAACTAAATAAGTGTTAAATAATAATGATATAGAAATTAACATACAAATTGTAGAAAAAAATGATGACAATATTAAATAAAAATAATCACTTAGATTATGTTAATGTAGTTGAAAACAGATAATATTATAGGACAAACATAGTACATTAAAAAACATTACCTTCCCATTGAATTATGAATTTCAGGATTGAAGTCTTATCTCTCACGTGCATGACCATCTTCAAACAAACCACAAAGACTCGATCAAATGAATCCACCTGTATAAGAAAAAAAATTCTTATTTGAGTAATAATAAAAAAAGTAAATTAAATATAAATATGAATAAATCCCCTACTTATATGGATGTCACATCTTTATGCTATGTGTATACAATCTTCCTTCAAGAATGCTACCCATTTATTTCTAATCAAATCTATATTTTCTTGTGAATATGAGTCTTTTTGATATACATAGCAGTACTAGAAAAATATAAATACCCAAAGTACTAAAAAATATTTTAAATTAAATATAAATTATCTTCTAAAATACTGATTTGGGGATCCTGGTTTATTTATGGGATATGATCTCTCTCATAAATTTACAAACATAACAACCAAAATATTTTCTATTTGTTTGTTTTAGACTCTGTAGAAACGTAAAAGAGGATATTTAATTTGTTTTGATATGTTTTTGGGTAGTAAAATATTATTATATATGCCATAATACTTGTCTATTTATAGTACTTATTATGCTCCTCATGCGTTACACCTAACCTAATTCCTTGTTTTTTCACAATATTGATGTACCTCCCTATCATAAATAAATCCTCATAAAAACATAATATAAATTATATAACAATATTTTTATTTCTAAAATATTTGAGGTAGTGTATTAAAAATTGAAAAATTCACTCATGTGTGGTCGGTATGTTGGATATCAATGCATTGAATCTGGGAAATAAATCATTGGAGTATCCAAATTGACTGCAATGAGCATCCAATGTTTCCTTGAAACAAAAAAATGAATAAGTAATAAAAAATATATTTGATATGATTAAATTGTTGATTTTTAACCCTACATTGTTGGTATTAAGTAGAGTATGTCATCTGAAAATTTTCTTTCAAACAATATTACCAGATCTGTCACTATTTGATCCCCTTTTTAGAATCATTGTTTGGTTGTTTTGTAGTGGAGATATGAGGAATTATGAGTCCATTTTTATGGGCAAATCCCTTATTTTTTTGATATAAACACCTTCCAAAAATATGAAATATATTTATTCATAATTAACATAGTATATCATATTTTGAAAAATCAAATCACAAAAACACACATCATGTATACATTTACAATTATTCCACCTAACCAATCATATTAAATTATTTCCATTACATTATCAACACCAATATAGTCCTTAAATTACTCTCTATTCATATTTTCTTCAAAATCAATCATATGAGTATGACCATATTTTATCTTTTTATCCACATGAACATTCCCTAATAGTAAATGCAGATATAAAAGGGGTGGGTTAAAGGTGATTTTGATAGATTTTTATATCAGTTGGTAGATATTTTAGATGGTTTTGAGCTATTATTTCATTTCACCCCTTCCTAATATCCTTATGTAATAAAATTCATTGTTTTATACTTTTTTCATTAATTTTTAAAGGTTTATCATGATTTTTTTGAAATGAATACATCCTTGTCGACAGGTTTTTTTACATGATGTGACAGCCATGCAATAGAATTTCCAACATCTTATTTAACCCTATGAATATCTTCCTTATAGTTTGATCAAGTAGTTCAGTTCTCTACTCATGGTCTATGCTAATCGACACTCTCACGTGACCTATTAGAAGTGGTCTATTGTGTAGCTTTTGTTTTTGGATATTGGACACCGTAGAAGTCACTACACGACAATGGGTGAGTGTTGATAGATATAAATCCATATCATTAGTACCCTATATAATATCAGCATAAGAAATGTATGAGTGTCTATATCATTAAAATTTCAAAAAAAAATTTATTAGAACATTGATTACCTTAGATAAGATTGGTTTTTTAGGGGAACGGCTCACCTCAAAGACGGTGGTGGGGGGGGGGGGGTCATCACGTGATGGTTATTCTTGGGTATTTTCTTCTCTATGATTCCCCCTATAAAGGTTGATATCAATTATATCTTTTATTGTAATTGATCTTAAAGTGTTGGTATTCTTCATCTCATCTGGTTCATTTCATCAATTTTATCCTCCTCTTTTTTTCTCAAAATATGTTTGGGGTGTCACCCTAAAACCTGCACCTCTAACACGACTATATGGTTTTGTCTCCTTTAAGGCCACTAATATTAAGAGGTCAACATTTAAAGTTGTTTCTAATTCTCGTGACTATTTCAGATAGAATATATAAGAAAATAAGTAATCGTTGTTATGTAATATCTATCAAAAGAATTTTTTTACTGTGTCCTTCTTACACATATTTCCCACAATTTTTTTGTGTGATTTCATCTATTAGTATACAATACTTATTTAATCATACATCCTTATGTAGAACATGGTGTGGGATAGAAGTAGATTTAGATTTGGAGTCATCAATCTGCATATAAATTGAATATTATAATTATATCATTATTTCATGTCACATAAAAGCATTACATTTGATTTAAAGTACATTCCAATTTTTTCTAGGTGAATCATACCCTATCCTTGCTTTACAGTAAAAGTACATTGGGTTTTCTATCCATTCTTTATTTCTAGCACTCAATTGTTGTTTCAAAAATAAAATATTATCAATCAAAGTGATGAATCCACATATCCTCAAATAGCTTGTTACTAGCCACAATATACCTAGAAAGACACATCGACATGACAAATACTAAACTCATCCCAAACATCTTAGTTTATCTGGTGTGCATTGATTAGTGGTGGGTGTGAGTTTATTTTCCCTTTATAATGTTTAAGATAATGTATCATTAGAATTTTGAAAAATCCTATATGAATCCTTATCGAAATTTTTAATATATATTTCTTTTGTGAGTCATCTACTATAAATATTGTCTAAATGGGATAATAAAGAGTAAGTTAATGAATCATTATTTTTTTTGTAAAACAAATAAATGATATCATAATTTTACCATAATATCATCCCACATTAGTGTCTTAAGCCTGCCCAAAACATGGTTCCACAAATCTACATCAATCAGCACACATTGAAGAGTGACAATTCAAATGTAACTACTAAACATGGCCATATTGGGGTTACTATACTTTTCCCACACATTCTATCCGACCTCATATTTGATGCTTTTTATTTTTCTCATTAATTGTTTTATCTAACACCGTTAAACCACAACTCTCCTTTTTTCTGTGTCGTCCTTCCTTCACCGCCTACCATTTCCTTAGATTTAACATCATTAATATTTTTCTCTAGAATAGTAGAATCTACATGTGTAGATGGTCATTGTACCTCTTCACTAGGAGAATCAAAAATTTGAGAAACATGTTGTTCATTAGTATTGGGAGCACTAACATGGGTAGAATGATGTTGTTTCTCTATACTATGAGAAACATTAGGTTTAGAGACCAATTGTTTCTTAGAACTAGGAGCACCAACATATGATGAATTCATTATATGAATAAGTGGTTTAAAATATAATTTAGTGTACATAAATGCAGTAGATAAGTTATAAGAACATGATATAACATGTTGCATATTACATCAAAATATAACATGATTATTGAAATCTATTTTTTTAAAGGATGAAGGGATTTTAACCCTATATATACTATCCATATCTCTTCATTACGGCCTCCTCATATATACAAAATTCCATCTACATTGGGAACCCGAAAAAATGATTGGGATTTCACAATGAAAGGTCCATCCTCAGTTGTATTCTAGATGACCCTTAAGTGATTTTGGTTAATAAAATAACAATTGACCACTATCAATTTGCAGGATTTTTAATTTAAAATACTTGTACTACATGTGATTCCATTATAAATTGTTCATCTTTGTACCTTTCCTTACTAAAATCAACTTTCATGAATCCCAATTCATTAATTTTAGAAGCCCTTCTATTTTGAACCCACTTTGATTGGAAAATATACACTTGGAATGATGTATAATATGAATCTCATATTTGTTTCTATGATGCCAAAGTGTGAAATATTCAAATAAATTGGAATTCTATCTTTAGTACGTGAAACATGCATCACTTAATCCAAAAGTTGAATTCTTTTTTTTCATGGTACTTTCTTCTTCATGTTCAATTGTATGTAATTTATATCCATTTTAAGACAACACACACACACTTTTTCCTCTAACTAGCCATTGAAGAAGTTCTGAAATTGAATCTACATTTTCTTCTGACTCCATAAAAATATGTTCCCAAAACCATCCTATAAACTGTTGATTATGTGTATTTTAAATCCATATTTCAAACTTTTATGGATTGAAATTCCTATGAATTTCATTTTGGGTTTCAATACATGTGTAAACCTCCAACCTGTTATAAAAAACACAAAGGTGGGACTAGTCTTTATCTATAATATTGAGTGTGAAAACATCTCTTACAAATATTCCTTCACCCACAAGCATCCCAGTGTGACATGATTTTGGCAGACCAATAATTTCTACATCGGACACCTATTTAGTACATAATTCAATATGTTCCTCAACAATATATCACTTTGCAATATAACCATTTGGATAACTTCGATTTTCAAAATACACTTTAAAAATATTCATATACCATTCAATGGGGGTATATCCATCTATCATGTACATGAACACATGGTTGAATCTCTCTCACCAAGTGAACCATTCCATGAACCAGAATATTAAATAATGTTGGTGGTAAGAACATTTCCAATTTCATAATATGATGATAATTGTTTTTAGTTGTCAATTTTTATGGGTCTATAACGTTGCCGTATATGGCTTCGAAGATGAAATTAAGCTTGGTTAATGCATGAAAAACATTTTTGAAAAAATGTAACATAAATCTATAGGAATTAGATCTTGAAACAAAACATAGCAGTCATGTGATTTCAGACCCTTTAACATTAAATATTCCATTGAAACGATGTTCTTGATATTCGATGAATATCCCTATTGAACTATTACATCATTTAATAACTTTAAAAATTGATATCTATTTTGTCCGAAAATAGTGTAAGTAGTTGGAGGAAGAAAAGTTCATTTTCACCATCAACTAGAGCCAATTGTTCTAATATTCTCATGTTAACCATTTCAAACCTAGCCTTAATTCCATCATATTTATTACTGGGTACGTTTAGAAACATTTCAATGATACTACAACATACATTTTTTTCAACATGCATAATTTCAAGATAATTTATGTCATAAAAAATTATAGTATGGTAATTTTAAAAAATATCTATTTTGTCAAATGGTTTTGGTATGGTTTTTTGAAAACAGTTTACCAAAAGCAGTGTCTATATACTTTAATATTAAAACATTTGATCACCTATTTTTGGAGAATGTTCTGTACATTATTTTGATCTTCCATCGAATGATGTCATATAAAATCAGTACATATGCTGTCGGAATAGAAATCATTGATTTTATAGAAAATTGGTTTTCGATAAATGTTTCAACCTAATTGATTTGGTAGATTTTTTTCACAAATTGAAAACCCTTGAGTTTCTTTAATGATATATCCTGATAAATTTCCATATGCAATAAAGTCATTTATAATCCCATACAACATGGTCCTTAACGCGTAATATTCATTACTGTAAACATCATAGAATGTAACACCTAAATACCACAATATCATTTAATATTTGATCAGTGGAGCCAAATAAACATAAATATCAATACTAAGTTGTTTTAGTCTTCATATAAGCATAGATAACATTATGTATTTTCATTTCAAGCACCACCATGGTCGAAAATTTTAATTTACCAACATAGCTAACCATGTACAGTGAGTTCTGCTTTGAAAACCCAAAATATTCACTCCATCTGTTGATAACGTGAGACGAAGGTTTCTCAGCCCATTTTTGAATTCTGGATACTCTTGATCAATTCTCTTCCACTGAGTAATGTATAAAAACCCTTCTCTTAAATACACATTTTAACATTATTTATTACCTAAAATGCTACTTAAGACAACTCTAAGGATCAAGAGGTCTAGTGTCTTGGGAAATTAGGAACATTACATAAAAACTTATAACATAAAATATGAAATATTTATTGAAAAATTATTTTAAATGAACAAAACATTCTTTCATACTTAGAATTTCATGGGATAACCTAAAGATAAACATATGAAAAGGGTGATCTAAAAATCCCAATAAGGAAGTAAGCATGACATAACATGAAGAATACAACACATGTTAGAAAATAAGCATATCAATGGAGAAAAAGAGAAACATGAACATAAAGGCATGATACAGCATGATTGTCATAACATGAAAATGAGTAAACAACATACAATATGATATTATCCTAATCCAAGGCTCATTTCACATGGATTAGCATGAGTAACCCTCATTTCAAATTAATTAGAATGAGTAAACCCTCATTGCACAAGAAATAGCATGATGAAACCCTAATTGCACATGAAATATCATGAATAAACATCCATTGCACATGAATTAGTATCAGAAAACCCTCATTTCACATGGTGAATCATGATACTAAACATTACCCAATGCATTGGAGTTCTATTAGGGTACACCCTTTATAAACATTTCATTTCATGTATAAGTGGGCCACATGGATCATATAACATGGAATCATTCAACATCATCATTTATTCCATGATAATGGAATGTAAAATACCTGAATGAAATTATATAATCAATAAGTATATGTTTATAAAGGCTAATAACCTTGATAGAGAAATGGGCATGGTATTCACTACACGATGATTTTGGCCTGGAAAACTGTAGCGCCATTTTGGCATCCTAACGGCGTGACATAAAAATTCATAAAAATGGTTGATGAGAGAGAAAGGGAACTCTCATAATATGTTAATTAAATTTAAATTAATAGGCTCATATAGATATATGTCCCAACACATGTAATTTGGAAATATAAGGGGTAACATAATAATGAAACTTGAAGAAAGAGGAGAAATGAAATAACTCTTCTGAAATTTCAGCATGGTAGCAGGTGTACATGGGAGGGATTAATGGGAGAGAAAGAGGTATATTATAATTAAAACATAAGGAGGGAAGTATGATGGAGGTTCTATATAACACCAAAACATTTTTAATTGAAAATAAAATGGTATAGAAACATAAATATACTTGGACATTAAAAAGAGAAATGAAGGAATCCATTAAAAAAATTGGACATGGTAACGAGTATACATAAGGGTTCAGAAGTTGGATAAATGAGAGTTAAATGGGATCTCATAATTTGTTAATAAAATGGTATGTAAGGAGGATATATAATAACATATCCCAATATAGTATTAAAATAAATTCAAAGACATAAAATGAAATTTGTTCTTGGTAAAAGAGGAGGGTGGAAGATCCCTTATGGAATTTTGGGAATGTAACGACTGTGCTTAAAAAATTATTAGGGGGTATTGATGGGAGTGAAAGGAATATCTCATAATATATACATAAAAGGTAAATTATGGGGGTCTTGTAACATCATAACCCAACATATAAATATCAAACTTAAAAAGAATAATATAAAAGTGTAGCTTGAATGGAATTGAGAAGATTAAAATCCCTTACGAAAATTACGAATAGTAACAACTTAGGTATGGTTAAAAATGAAAGAGGATAAATAATCCCTCATTAAAATAACATCAAATGGATAGTAATATAATTATTATAAAATAATCGCATTATAACCATTATAAATTAAAACAAATACTTTCAAATAAGATTATTGAATTTGAAAGGAGGAGAGGAAAGTGATGATACCTTACTTGGATGTGTGATGCCAAAGGCATGGGAGAGGCTTGAGAGTGGATTCTTTGGTTCTTGGGGATCCTTGGGAGTATTATAGATAGAATAGGGAATAGTTTGGATGATCTCGAAATGGTTTTAGTGAAGACTAATGGGATATTGAGTGGGTTTATATAGTAAAGGAGAGGGAATTATTTAATATTTCACAAACTTAGGTTTTGGAGACTATATAATTAAATATTCAAATGCAAAAATGATACCATTATTTTTTCTCATTTTTTTATAAAGGGGAGTGAAAAAAAATATTTTATAAGGACAATTTTCAATATAATTAAAAATTTTGGCTTGCCTATTTGGAGGTGAGTCACCCTCTTAAGGAGATCATTTTAAAATGTTAAAATATTTTATAAGTCATTGAGGGTCCACTAAGGCATCATAAAATTAATCAAACAAATATAAAATCACGTGATTCTAATGGTGAAACATATATTGGGAGAATATACCATTTATATTATTTTATTACATCCCCATTGGTTCATTATGATGTCATAAAAAACATTATATATTTAAACGATATTTAATTTTGACCCAAAAATAGTACTATCTAAGAAAATACTGAAAAATTAACCATTAGATAATTTCGATGTCCTAAATAAAAAAATGATATTCATTTTATATAAACAATTTTTTAAATATTTTAATTATTACTTTTAAAATAAAAATAGGAATTTAAAAAAAATCATAGGTTTTGAAAAAATAACTTTCCAAACTTAATAAAAATTTCAATTGTATTCCAAATCAATTATATGATCATTTTTATTTAATAAAAAATAATTTAGTAATAATATTTTAATAAAATATTATTTAATTAAAAAATCCATAAATTCATCAAAATAGGTTTATTAATTGAATATTAACTAAAAATACTAGCTGTTCTTTAAAACCATTTACAAAGTGTCAATAATAAAATGGATGTCTATTGTTTATAAAAAATGAGTCACATAATCATAGTTTAGGGTCTTGTTACATAACCCCTTATTACACCCGTATAATAACTAATTTTAAGGTGTGTTTTGATGATAGATCCTTGGGTGGATCTAATAACATCACTCGGGTGGTAAACTCTATTAACTTCCACTTATCCCATAGGTTGTTCCATTCAAGCTTTACGTGTTAATTCTTGGCTTGGGGTTGATCAAGAGAGAAGCCCAGTGAAACTACCTCCTTTCAATGCTTCTACAAATGGTATTCATATGGATAAATTCTACTGGATGAGGCCATCTCTTACTTTTTCTAAGTAAATTGGATTTGTTAAAGCCCTATATTTATACTAATAATACGATCAAAGTTCAATGACTATATTAGAAACAGTAACAATTCTTAACAGTATTTAAAATCCAAAACATAAAACCAATGAAGTGCATATTTTTTATATAACCATTTTACATAATAAGACATTTTATTTGATCATTAGGAATTTTCATTAACAAAAATTTGGGTTGTTACAATCTTCCCCCCTTAATAAATTTCACCCCTGAAATTTTATTTTCCCATAATATAACAAATGATGGTAACTCTAGTTCATCACTTCCTATGATTCCCATGTTTCCTCTTCAAACATTTGGTTTCTCCAGAAAACGTTGACAAGGGGAATTTTCTTATTTCGTATAACTTTTTTCCTTACAATATAAGATCTTCCTTGGTTTCTCTTCATAGGAGAGATCATTCTCCAATGGTACCACCAATGGATTGAGTACATGCAATGGGTCGTGTATGTACTTCCTCAAGAGTGATACATGGAATAAATCATGTACTTGTGACAAGTTCGGTGGGAGTTCTAGTGGATAGTACACTACTCCAATACAATCATGGATCTCAAAGGACTGATGTACCTTGAAATTAACTTTCCATTTATCCAAAATCTCATAACTCTCTTCCACAATGATATGCGGAGGAATAAAATACTTCGACATCAAACTCTTGGTCTCATCGACAGTTATCAACATAGCTCTCTAGTCGACTCTGAACAGATTTAATGTGATGCTAGAGGGTTTTAACCATCTCTATAATTTATTCAACCATTTATGGACCTAATAGTTTTCTCTCCCCAAATTAATCCCAACATGATGGAGTTCTTCACCTCTTCCCATAAAGAGCTTCATAAGGAGAAATTTGGATTCTTGAGTGGAAAATTTTATTATAAGTGAACTCAACCAGAGGAAGATTTTGATCTCATCCTCCTTTGAAGTCTATTGAACATGTTCCCAACACGCCCTCTAGTGTTTTGATAGTTCACATTGATTGAACATCAGTTTGAAGATGATAAGTCATACTAAAGTTCATCTTAGTATTCAGAGTGTGTTGGAGAGTCTTCCAGAACCTAGAGGTGAATCTTTGATCTTAATCAGATTCAATCGACCGTGGTAATCCATTCATCCATACCACTTCTTGGATGTATATCTGTTCCAGGTGATCTAATGAGAAATCCATTCCAATTTCAATGAAGTGTGTAGTATTTTTAAGATGATCCACAATAACCCATATAGAATTATTTCCTTTGTATGTCTTTGGATGTCTGGTGACAAATCCCATTGTGATGTTTTCCCATTTCCATGTTGGTATGGGTAATGGTTACATCATCCCCTTAGACTTATGAGTCTCAACATTCACTTTATAACATACCAGGAACATTGATCTATAATCAAAAATCTCTTTCTTCATGTTATCCTACCAATAATTCTCTCATATATCTCGATACATCTTTGTGTTTCCTGGTTGAATTGAGAATTTTAAACTATGTACATCATCCAAAAGATATTTATTTAACACCAGATTTGATGGAACACTTAGTCTTGACCCAAATGTCACAATTACTTCTCTATTAACATTTAAGTCCAAGGATTTCCATTTTCTAATAGTTTACACTTTTTATGAATTCCCAAATCATTCTTTTGAGAATCCATTAATATTTCCAAAAGATACAATTGAGAAATAATTTTTGAAAGGATTTATGATGTTCCCTTTATTATGATACCCATATCCTTCTTCATCAAATCTGAGATGATTGGATCTTTTTAAATTTTCATCAATGAAAGAGTTGATGGATCCTTTCTTCATAGAGAATCTACCACATTTGTCTCATTCCTCGGATGGTAGTCAATTGAGAAGTCAAAGTATTTGATAATATTTAACCATCTTTGTTGGGACGTATTCATCTCTTTCTGTGTGAATATATAATTGAGGCTTTTTGATCCATACATATTTCACACTTCTCTGAAAAGAGATAATATTTCCAAAATATTAAAGCGAAGATTACTATATCCAACTCCAGATCATGTGTGGGATAGTTTGTCTCATGAAATTTCAATTTCCTTGAACCATAGGCAATGACATTGTCATTTTTAATCAATGCATAGCCCATAACCTTATTTGAAGAGTCACTAAATACCACAAAACATTCTCCACTTGAGGGTAGTGTGAGAATGGGGGAAATTATGATCCCCATTTTCAACTCCTTGAAGATATCTTCACATTCATCACTCCAAGTGAACCTGACTCCCTCATTTTTCATCAACACACAACAAAAATTATTCTTTGAAGTATTGATGAAAACAAAAAAAAGTTCTCCACTTGTGGGTTGTGTAAGCGTAGGCACAATGATAATCATCCTTTTCAAATTCTTACAGCTCTCTTCTCATTCATCACTCCAAGAAAACATAACTCCCTTCTGAATTAACTTAATAAGATAGTGTTACAATTGTGAGAAATATTTCATAAATTGGTGATAATATCCAGTTAACCCAAGGAAGCTACATAAATCCGTCAAATTTATTGGCCTTATACATCAATAAATTTCATTTGTCTTAGAGGGATCTACATATATCCCATTTCTTGGGATGATATGACCCATGAATGATACCTCCTTTAACCAGAACTCACAGTTTCTATATGTTACATAGAGTTTCTCCATTTTCAAGGTCTCTAATACAGTTCTTTAGATTCTCATCATACTCCTCCTTGGTTTTGTAGAATATTAGAATATTATCTATAAAAACTACAACACATTTTTTGAGGTAATCTATAAAGACTATATTCATTAAGTCCATGAAGATTTCTGAAGCATTAGTGAGTCTAAAAGGCATTAATATGATTTCATAGTGCCCATACCTTTTACGAAAAGCAGTCTTGGGGATATCATCCTTCTTCACCCTTACATGGTAATATCCCAACCATAGATATACCTTGGAGAAGTATTGGTCTCCACATAGTTAATAGAACAAGTCATTAATTCTTGTAGAGTATAAGTGTTCTTTATTGTGAATTTTTTGATCTCACGATAATCAAAGAAAAGGCGCATTGTACCATCCTTCTTCTTGACAAAGACGACTGGTGCACCCCATAGTGAACTACATGGGTGTATAAACCCATTATCTAGATTCTCTAGTAGTTGTTACTTTAGATCCTTATGCTCCACAACAGCAATTCTATACGAAGACTTGGATATTTGAAATTTCCTAGGTATAAGGTCATTCAAAATTCAACGTCTCTTCTAGAAGAAAGACCAAGCAATTTCTTATGATACACTTCAGCGAATTACCTCAAAAATAAGAATGACCTAAAGGATGGTTTATTCCTTAGACTCAATCATCAGAGCAAGATATGTATGCTCATAGGACAATAATATCCACACTTGAGATGATGATACTAAAGATGATCTATCTTCCTCTTTGCACTTGTACTGAATCGAGGGTTGATTAACCATATAGAGAGTCATTTACCTATCATGACAATTTATGTTGTATCTATATAAGGAAAGACAATCCATGCCAAGAATTGCATCAAATTTCACTAGGGGGAGTATGAAGAGGTTCACCAGGAAGTTAAATCCACAAATAGTGACATGGGGGGAGTAATATTCATTGGATACAATGATTTTCCCATTTTACCTTGTCACCAACATCTCTACTTCCATGAATTTTTGTGGTGTTGGGATTGTTATAATAAACATTAAAGATATAAAATAATCTGTAGAATAGAAATATAAAAGTACATTCGCTATTGTTGAATGAATAACTAGCGTACCTATCAGCAATTCGTTTTTGTGGTTTTCTATGGCTGTAGGGATGGAAAATGCTATCCCTTTCTACCTTGGAGGTTGTTGGTTTCCTCAAAAAACCCATTTCTCAAAGAACTGGTTTGCAAAGTGCCTTGTTTCATTGGATTTGAATCAATGAACAATGCATTGAGAGTCGAATGAAGCATTCAACTCCTCTTTCATAGCAGTGGTTTTTTCTTGTTAGTTGTTAATGGCCAGGTTCCCTTTTATTCCACACCTAAAGCATTTCCTCTTCCCATTCATGAAATCACTAGGATGATTCTTTCTGACCCTTTGGAAAATGGGGTGCTGGAATTTCATAGCACCATTGAATTTATCAACCGGACCACCAAAATTAAAGTCCACTTTCCTCTTTTTATACCTATGATACCCCTAAGATACATCGATCTCCATTTTGAATTTGAGGGCACATCGAACAACTTACTCATAGCTATCGAAGTCATGGATCACTAGGGGTTTACATAGGCTATGTTTTAGCCCACCAAACATGCGGTAAATCTTTTATTCAGGGGTAATGACAAATCCAGAAGCATATCGTGAAAGCCTTGTAAAGTTTACCTCGTCCACTCTAATGGATTCTTCATCTCTTTTATGGAGGGAAGGGAAGTCGCTATCCATCTTAAGTCATAGGGTGAAAGAGAAATATTAATCTAAAAACATTTTCCAAGAATCCTTTCATTCCAATCCCTCGATCAATTACTCAAGATTTGTATTTGTAATCAATCTCCACCATAGATTAGCATCACCCTCCATATGATAAGTAGACATGATAACCTTCTCTTGTTCCAAAAATTGAAAGATATAGAAGATCTTATCAATGGTGTTGATTAATTATTTGTCAATTGAAGGATCAGATGATCCATTAAAAGTAGGAGGCCATTGTCTCATGAAGCTCTCGATTATGGCTTGTTCTATCTTTGGGGGGGGGACGTTCCTCTTGGACTATGTTTTTATTAAAAACATGATTTAAATGGGATTTAATCGTGGGAAAGTTTGTGATTACCACTCCAATCAGATTGGGAATCTCATAAGAACATTCATCACATTTCTCTTTGCATCACTTTTTAGCCTGAGTCCTCTTATTACCAGGAATTGGCTGGAATAAAAGAAATGTTAGGGGTAACAGATAAAGGGGAATCCAATGAAAAAAGGGATAAATTATAAATTACATTTATTTTCATAACTTATGAATTTATAGGTTTCAATCTATGTTATCCAAGATCTACTTCCCAACATATATTTTAGGGGCAATTTTTTATTCCCTTCATAATGGTTCATGCCAAACATATGAATTTACCAAATCATATCCCCTAGGAGTGTTGATACTAGAGTGTTTCAAGGATTGTTGTCATGCACAAATTCCTATGTGAGTGTAGCTCAAAGTAGTGTTTTTGAGTCTTACCCCTAGATACATCTTTTCAAGAGTCACCTCTAGTTGTTCTTATCCAGACAAGGATGTATTTTCTTGACAAGTCACATAATCTATACTCATCAAAATTTAAGGATGTTTTTGTTATAAAAAGTATTATCCCTAAGGATTTAACTTGGGTTTTCTAATCATAATCCCAAAAACAAAAAAAAACTATCCTCTGATACTAACTATAAGAACCCTATGCTTTATTATGCACTTTAACATGATTTATTATGTAAACATTCACTTAAGACAACACTGATGATCAAGAGGTCCATTTTCTTGGGAAATTAGGAACATTACACAACAAATTAAAACATAAAATAAAACATATTTGTAAAATTATTTTACATGACCAATAAATTCTTTCGAACATAGTATTTCATGGTGTAACATAAGATCATACCAAAGAAAAGGGTGAGCTATAAATCCCATTAATGGAGTAAACAAGTCATAACATGAAGAATACATCACATGTTAGAAAATAGGCATATCAATGGATCACAAGAAAAAAATGAAAATAAATGTATGATATTGCATAAATATCATAACATGGAAATGTGGAAACAACATACAACGTGATATAAGTATTATCCAAGTCTCATTGCATATGGATTAGCTTGAGTATCCCTCATGGCACATTAATTAGCATGAGTAAACCCCCTTTCCACCTGAATTATCCTTAGTAAACCTTTATTGAATATGAAATAGCATGAATAAACCCTCACTAATCCTGAATTAGTATGATTAAACCCTCATTGCACATTATGTATCATTATACTAAACATTACCCAACGCATTGGAGTGCTATCAGGGAACACCCTTTATAAACATTTCATTTCTTGCATAACTGTGCCACCTGGATCATATAACATGGAATCATTCAACATCATAATTTATTCCATGATAAAAGAATGTAAAAAAAATTAAAATAAATTATATATTCAATAAGTATATGTTCATAATTTCTAATACCCTTGATTGAGGAAAGGACATGGTATTCACTACATGATGATTTTGAAAAAAAACTACGATGCACTTTCGGCAGCCTAATGTCGTGACAATAATAATCATAAAAATTGTTTATGAGAGAGAAAGAGGTATCTAATTTTATGTACATGAAATGGATAGTAATAGTTTCATATATATATTTGTAATAAAACATGGAATTTTGAAATAAAAGATGTAACATAATAATGTAACCTGATGAAATAGGATAAATTGAATAACTCTTATTAAATTTCAGCATTGTAATAGGTGTAAATGGGGGGGATTAATGAGAGAGAAAGAGGTATATTGTCATTTTAAAATAATTAGGGAATTATGGTGGAGGTGATAAATCATACGCTAAAATTTTTAAATAAAAATAAAAGGGAATAACAACATAAATAAACATGAAAAAAAATAAAAAATGAAGGAATCCCGTATTAAAATCTGGCATGGTAACGAGTTTACATAAGGGTTCATAAGTGGGATAAATGAGTGTTAAATGGGATCTCATAACTTATTAATCAAATGTGAAGTAAGGAAGATAAATAATAACATATCCCAACATTGGAATAAAATAAATTCAAAGACATAACAAAAAAATTGTTCTTGATAAAAGAGGACGATGGAAGATCCCTTATGGAATTTCAGCAATGTAACGGGTGTGATTAAAGGTTCATAGAGGGGACTTATGAGAGTGAAAGGAATATTTCATCATATACACATAAAAATTAAATTATGGGGGTCTTTTGACATCATTAACCAATATTCTAATATTTAACTTAATAAGCATAATGTAAAAGATTATCTTTAATGGAAATGAGAAGAGTGAAATCCCAAATGAAAATTTGGCAGAGTAACTGATTAGGTAAGGGTAAAAATGAGGGAGGATAAATAATAACTCATTAAAATAACAAAAAATTGATATTAATAGAATTATTATAAATGAATAACATTACAAAATATTTAAATTACAAGAACTACATTCAAATAAGATGTTGGAATTTGAAAGGAGTATAGGATCGTCATGATTTATTTTTTGGAAGTGTGATCACAATGGCTTGGGAGGGGATTGAGAGAGGATTATTGGGAGATTAGGGATCATTGGAAGGAATATATAGAGGTGGGGGGGGGGGGAAGAGGTTGTTAAATCCAAAAATGGTTTGAGTGAAGAGGAATGGGAAATTGAGTGGGTTTATATACGAAAAGAGAGATAATTCTTTAATATTCCACACACATAGGTTTTGGAATCTATATAATTAAATATTTCAAACCACAATCTATCCAATAGTTTTTGAATTTTTTTTTCCAAAAGACAGTGTAAAACAATATTTTATTTTTCTAATTTTAGAAATTATAAAAATATTAATCTTTCCTATTTGGAGGTGAGTCACACTCCCAAGGAAATCATTTTAAAATGTTAAAATATTTTATATGTCTTGGAGGGTCCACTAAGGAATCATAAAATTAATAAAATAAATATAAAATCACACTATTTTAATGGTAAAACATATATTGGCCGAATATTCCTTTTATTCTATTTTATTACATCCCCATTGAGTCATTATGATGTCATAAAACACATTATATATTTAAACACTATTTAATTTTTACCCAAAAATACGAATATCTCTGAAAATTTTGAAAATGTCACTGTAAAAAAATTTAGATTTCATGAATCCAAAAATGATATTAATTATATATAAATAATTTTTTAAACATTTGAATTTTTTACTTTTAAAATAAAAACAATCATTTATCAAAAGTTCATGGGTTTTGACAAAACAACTTTCAAACCATAATAAAAATTTCAATTGTAATAAAAAAGTTATATGATCCTTTATATTTAAAAAAATTATTTATGTAATAACATATTATTAAAATAAAATTTAATTCAAAAATCCATAAATTCATAAAAAATTATTTCTTAATCAATTATTAACTAAAAATAGTATTTGTTCCTTATAAACCATTTACAAAGTAACAATAATAAAATGAATGTATATCTTTTATAAAAAAAAGTAAAGAACATAATCAAGTTTCTAGGGTCCTATTACATAAACCCTTATAACACCTGTGTAACACCTCAGGGTATGGTGTGTGTTGGTGACAGACTTTTGGGGAAACTCAGATAACATCCCTCGGGTGGTAATCTCTTTTAACTTTCACTTCTCCGGTTGGTGGTTCTGTTCATGATTAACGTATTGAAACTCGGTTTGGGGTTGGTCAAAATGGAATCATAGGGATGCTACCTCCTTTTTTGATCTGCGAAAAATGGGATTTGTATGGATCAATTCTACTAGATGAGGCCATCACATCCTTTTTCTGAATAAATTGGATTTATTAAAACCCTTTATTTATAATAATCATGTTATCATTGTTCAATGGCTATATTAGCAACGATAAAAAACCTTTACAGTATTTTAAAATCCAAAAAATAAAATGAAAGAAGTTCATATGTTTTATATAACCATTTTGCATAAAAAGACATTTTATTAGATTAAGATGAATTTTCATTAATAAAAGATTTGGTCGTTATAGCGAGTCTACCGAGTGATATAGTTTTCCGAATTTTGTTCTTTTTTATATGAATAACATCAATATTATTTAGTATTATCCCTTAACAATAGGTTTCTAAACCATATAATGATTTTAAAGTTCCTTACAACTTTCTTATGACTGGATTCATCTTTCTTGTATCAACAAGAACCACACTTTGGGCATTCTGTAAGTGATTTGTGGTCCTTGAGAAACTATATACAATCATTAGAGTAAGAGTGTATTCTTTCAAAGATCATACCAATCAGGTGTGTTGACAAATAGATAGCATGCAACCTAATTCCATTCCAGATGTTTAAATCATTTTACATATATTTAAAACTATAAAATGGTATGTTGAACACATTTAATTTTTTAAGAATCACTTCAAAACAAATGAATCATTTTAAAAGATCCACATACGAATTTTAAAAAAGAAATAAATCCCAAGATATTGACATTAAAAAATATCCATGAATCATAAATAACAAAAATTTTATAAAATAAAAATCTATAAATGGTTTACACATGATCCAAAATATAAAGGTAAACCGAAAATAAATTTAAACAAATCACAACTAAATTCCAATTTAAGAACATTAAAAATCATTTCCTAATTATTTAATGGGTCCTATCACTGCACTCAAACCATGAAATTTTTTACACGAGTGGTCCATTACACACTCTTAATATCATCACATTCCAATTCCATAACCAATAACATAAAAAACCTAAAATATAATACTTTTTTATAAATGATTGATAGATCAAAATAGTGATATATCTCCCTAAAATGGTATGTGTTGAAATGTTGACATTCTCTTGGGATTTCTTCTAGATTGGATAAGTAAGATCTTCATGAGAATCATATGATTCCACCATTAGATTGTTATTAATTATATATATTCCTTTGTGGTAATCCAAACAAACCTAATAAAATTAGATTGTCATTAATTCTATAAAAAATGAAAACATTGCACCGTGAATGATAGAAATACTTCTAAAGATAAAATTTAAATAATGTTGCTTAAACTGCCAAAACATAGTACATATATCAAATACGTTATCAAAACAATAATACGACAGTTCCCCACACCAATCTATAGAGAGAAACCAAAGGGTTTTCATCCAACTAATCATTTTTCCATGGTGCTCCTCACCATTAGTACTAGATAAAAGAATCCAACTCTAAGATATGGTAACCTCTACTATTATAATTTTCTATCAAAACACATTTGTAGAAGTATAATAACATGCTCAGTGAAGTATTCGACATAAAACACCTCCATAAATGTGAGATCACTAGTTTCGATTCTAATTTCATTGTTCGATGTCAAAATAAATGCATACCCCCAATCCAAAAAAATAAGCTTGGACATGCTGAATTTTACATCAAAAGACCTTCATAACCACAAAAAATACCTTCATGTCCAAAATAAATCCACAAAATAGTTCTTATCCTACCACATCCAATTCCACTTGAGAGTATAAGTCAGTCCTTTGGTGATTATACCAGCCCGTATTCACAATTACCATTGGTTATTGAACCACACATGACCTCCCACCAATTTGAAACTCAATAGACATGACATTAAAATATTCACATTATCTTAGTATCAAACGACATAACATGGTACACTATCATACCACTATGTCATACAACCTGACCCACAATAAAGATTGGCCTTTATCAGCGCTAAAAATTCTCTGATAAAATGTGTTTTTATCAATGATCAAATTATAGCGTTGATAAAGACATAGTTTATCAACACATTTTTAGCACTAATAAAGCTATAAGGTTAATATATTTTTTATATTATTCTACATATTTATAAAATTATATATATGATAAATATATATTTATTTACTTATAATTATAGCTATAAATAAATATTTATATATCTATATGAATATAATAAATATATTTATATAATTATATATATATTTTTAATTATAATGTTTATAAATAAATAAATAAAAAATTATAATTATAAAATTATAATAAATTTATTAATTATATTTATAATTATATATAATAAATATATTTGTTATATATAATTATAAAAATATTTATTTATATTTATAACTATAAATCTATAAATATTTATTTAAATAATTATAATATTGTAATAATTGTATTTCTTTTGTTTATAATGTTAAAAATATATATAATTAAACAAAGAAACATATAAAAATATAAAAATATTTATAAATAAATTTAAATATTCATAATTTCAATTATAAATAAATATAATCATATTCAAATAATTATAAAATTAAAAAAATATATTAATTATATATATATTTAAAATTATTATTATAATAAATATAGTACTTATAATTTTAAAATTATTTAAATAAAAATATATATTATAATATTTATAACTATATTTAAATGTATATTTATTATAATTTTTTAAATTATATATTTATATAATTACATATTTATTATATATTTATTATACTTAAAATCATTACATGACATGTACCCTTCAAAGCAATGAAAATAATGTCATTATATGAAGCAATTAAAAACATCACTCAAAATTTCACACGGTGTACATTTCCGGCACATGATTTTAAAACCTAGATTCACTAAATCTTCATTTTTGGACCAAATCTCCAATATGGGACACTCCTCAGACCACCGTTGGACCATTCCATTATAGAATTCATTAATCCTAGAGCCAACTTAATCCTATAAATGTAGAGTTGACATACTTTTATTGGATAACCAGATCTACCAGAATACCAAAGCTCGGACAGAGAAGCTACATTGTGCAAGGCCCTCCCCGAGTTCATCTCCCATTACTTTATGTGTTATTTTTCTTTTATCATTCCCTCCATTTACCTCATCACTAGGATGAGTTGGTAAACCGACCTTGTTTTAGTGTAATGTAATTGAAGGGGCATTTTTCATTGGATTTATTTCATTTTAATATTTTCATGTATTTGGTTTTCATGATTTATTCGATAAAATTCCAATACCTTTATTTTTATTTTGTTATGAGCATTGATATTTGAATATTAAAGGATATTTAAAATTAAAAAACTGAAACCCTAAGGAAGGCAAGACCATTGTTAAATTTTGGGGAAATATGGTTTAAATACAGCATCGAGATAAGATTGATTCAGTGAACCCCCAAATTACATAGCTAATGGAAATATGGTATTGCCACATTGAAGAGGTGATACCATGAACATTTCATCTTACTCAATGTGGCACTAACATCAATAATGAATTAATAAATCCTTTTTATAAAATACAATTTCACATGAACCCTAAAATTACGAAACCCTGTTGTGATTTCAAAATCTACTTCCAAACCAATCAATCAATCTGCTTTGTTTTTATTTTGTTTTATAACAATAATTCAAACCGATCTTCTGTCATCACTTTCCCTAATCTAATAAAATAAATTCTTTTGAAAACATAAATAAACTAACTCACTTTCTCTGTAGGTTTTACCTCAAACCTGCCTATTAATAAGCTATAATTAATCGAGTTGCATAGTTTGAGTTTTATAAATTTTGAGTTCTCATAGACCCATAGGGATTAACGATTCCCTAGTGACCATTCAAATTGATGCCATTGTTGGGGAATCTTTTTTATTATTTTTTAAGATTTTAAATTTTTATTTTATTGGATTATTTTAATTTCTTTGTTTACATTGGGTGTGTTCATGCTACGAGTTTCATATTTTTATATTTTTAAATGCTCAACTATAATACATGGGAAAAGAGAAAATACATAATCAATTCCAAACTACATTATAAACCATTACCAAAGAGTAAAATTACTAAGACCTTGTATGGGGAATAAATAAATCAATATATTGGGGCACTTCAATGACATCAAGGGTTGTAGACACTCATTGACTATAGGTGTCCTTCTAACATAGGATTTCAACCGAGTATCCTAACACCTCCCATTACTGTAAAACACTTAAGGATAAATCCTATATTAATTTAAATGGTCACAAATCGTGTGTAATTCACCATACTACCGCATGAAGATCCAAAAAAACATTTGGGAAGCTTCCTCATGCTCCGAAACACATTCCAATTCAAAAATGGCTCAAGCAATGTTGTAAGAATTTGTCTCTTATGATTTTCATTATATGAGCGAGCTCGATATTGGATTCAAAGATTTCCATCACATTATAGAACTACGTAGGATGATACAACACAAAACATCCTCACAAACTTATTTAAACCTTCCATGTCAATGGATTTATAGGTAAATATTCTAATCTTTTTTCAATTTGAAGATGAGTCACTATATTATGCATTGAAAGATTATAAATATGTGACTCAAAAATTCCCCCATCGTGGTTGAGATCCATGGGTGAGAATACAAATGTTCTATAAGGTATTTTCAAAGGGAAAGAGGTTAATTCATGATGCTGCAGCTGGAGAATTATTAATTAATAAATCTCTTGAAGAAGGTTACAACTTTCTGGATGAAATGGAAAGCAACAGTTTCCTCTGTCAAGGAGAAGGAACACAATGAAAATTCATTCATAGAGTCAACAACAATGAATAGATAGCGGCACACCTAGAGTCATTGACCAATAATATAAAAATTGCGATGGTTCTATAAAAACACACAAGATGTGTGTAAAGAATATGAAAATTATCCTAATTACAACAAAGTTAATCAATTTTAAGGTTGGAAACTACCACAAAAACAAAAAGGACAAAGACTTCAACAAATACCAAAAAAGTGTACCAAAAAACATGAACCATATGGACCCACACTGACGATTTAGGTCCATACACTAATAGAGACACTAGAAATATTCATGAATACTTATGGGGCTATTCAAAAAGAAATAAAAGAATAAGCATCTAATCAAAAGGAAGAATTAATGAATTTAGAGCATCATTTTGGCCAAATTTATGATCAATTTAGAGAGATACCTAGAAAAACACAACCGTTATTTCCAGTAGTACACCAACGTAATGATTTAACAGCTATATAGTCTTAGATTGGGAAGAAAACAAAAAGAAGTGATATTGGTTTTTTAGTAAAAAAACTAGTGGATGCATAAAAATAAGAAGATTAAAGTTACAAAGAACAAGTAGTTGAAGATGACGAAGAAGAATAACCACCTCAGTACAAGAAAAGATTTCCATTTCCAAAACACATGGTGAAATTAAATAACAATGTATGGGGCAGTAAATTTCGTGAACACTTTAGAAAATTTCATATTAATATTCCCTTTGTAGAGGCTCTATTTAACATGTCTTCATATGATGAATTCATGAAAGAGATTGAAACCAACAAGTAGTAGCTAGAATAGATTGTAACTATTCCACTTACACAAGGGTGTTCAGTAGTTGTATCTAAGGACCTATATAAGAAGAAAAGTGATCTAGGTATCTTTTCAATTCCCATATTTATCAGATCTAAAAAATGTGGAAAATATTTGTTCGAATTATATGTGATTTCCAATATCATTTTGTACACAAAATTAAATAGTTTAGGACTACATGACAAAAATCCCACAAGAGTACTTTTGTAATTAGTCAATTCAACAATGAATTCCCCATGAAAATTCATCGAATATATCCCAATCAAATTTGAAATGTTTATCTTTACTGTTGAATTCTTAGTGATGGACATGGAAGTGGAGGAAAATACACACATTTTAGGGTGTCCATTTTTTCCATAGGGCATGTGTTGATCATCTATCAAATTAGAGAACTGTATTTGGGAGTTGGAAGTGATCAATTAAGTTTCAACAAGAAGCATGGAATTAAGTACTACAATGTTAAATATGATAATGAGTTTTAAGAAGACAATACACCAGAAGTAAAAAATTTCACAAAATTGAAGATGAACATGAATTAGATGTCATTGTGAAAGAGGATGACAAACAATTATGGATTAGTCCAATAGAGATAAAAAAACTAACATCAGGGAGAATTAAGAACTTCAGAGAAAAAGGGAAGGGGAATACCAATGTAGATAAAGACAAACTGAGACTATTTATGGACCCTGACAAGTAAAAAATTTCAATCATCTATCACAGAGATGAAGCTGAAATATGTAAGGTTAAAGAAGTGATGGTAAACAAAATCTCCTTTGGGAGGTATCCCACCATTCTTATTATACTTTATTTATTTTCTATTTTTAAAGGAACACATTATATTGATAAAAATATTTCAAAATTCATTGATAGTGGAATGTGCCTTCAAATTTGTATTGTTTATATTTGGGACCATCAAGACCAAAGGTGGTAGCAAGAATGAGGAATCAAAAGAAGTGGTTGCAGAAAAATTAAACATCATGAAGGGAATTTACATGCTGTGAATATTTAGTAGGAAGAACATTCACATCCATAAATAAAGAACCAATTTAAAGGGGAGAAATTGTTTAAAATTCAAATAAATCTATTGTATTGCCCATATTTTTTAGATATTTAACTTTCAATTACATTCCCACACTTAATTCTTGCTTCAATCAACTGAACAACAAGAGATAAACTAATTAGGATAAATACCATGACATGAATTTAAATAAGTTTTTCAATAAACATGAATGATAAAAGTTATAAAAATAATTAGTTGTTAAATTCAAGTTTATTATAATTTAAAAAATAATGAATTAGGGGAGCATGTTGAAATTTTTTAAGGAAAAGTTTAATGATATTTGTCTATGTTTTGAATTTCTGATATCTGCATTAATTGAATTAATTTTTTTTATTAATTTATATGATTAATTTTCACAAAAAATAATCTCATTCTCGATACATCCTCTAAGTAAAATATTTTTGATTCTTTCTATAGTATATTTCTTGAGAAACTTTGGATTGTTCTCTTCTAGAACATATTTTTCATCTTATTGAAGCTATGACTAAAAATAATCAATTTTAAGATGATTGAGGAAATATTTTTTAGCCCTTATCTTGATACCCACCATACATTAATCATTTTTAATCCTATAGAAGCCATGAATTTCCGTGTTAGGAAATGAGTCATGTTATAAGCCCATATTATCCTTTTGTACCTTCTTTTAAATATTATGCATGCTTATCAAACATAAGAGTGAGGGAATTGTAAACTAGTGGAAGGGATGGATATTTTTTAATGAATAAGTGTGGGGTAAAATCATGAGATTTTAGTAAGGCACATTCCTTTTATTTATTTCTCATCAACTTGAAAACAAATAAAAAAGGGTGGTGTCTAGTGAAATTAAAAAATTTCTATTTACATGACCATTAATTTTGTTATTACTTTTAAAAATAATGTCAAAAGGAGTTCATTAGGGGATGGGTATGGGATTTGAGAATTTTCTTTAAAAAAATTTAAAAAATAAAATAAAATAACAATGAAAGAGGGGATTTCATTTATTTCATTTCGTATCATTACGATCCTGCTTTGAGATACTGGGGGAAGACAAGACTTTCATTGGATTTTTTTATAATAATGCAAAATAATTTAGAGATAAAGATCCTTTTTTAGACTTAATTGATTTACATAATTTACCAACCTGCCCAAAACCTTAGAGTCATTCAGAGATTAATGAAAAAGCCTTCATGATTAATTTTGATCTATATATTTATGTGGTAGAGATGTTAGATACATTTCAAGAGTATTTTAAGTCACATGTTCTTGGGTTATATACATCACTCTTTTCATTCATACCCTAATGATGAGTGGAATAAATAAAAGTGAGGTAAATTGAAAAAGGCATGAATATTTTTAATGAATTTAAAAATGAAAATTGATGAAGGAAAAGTATTTTCTATTTCAAAATGGGGAATGTAAAATACATGGTCGATTTGAATTATTTGAAAAGTGAGGCATTGATAAAATTTCTATTTGTGATTCTAGAACATTTAATTATATATTTGATCAATTTATTTTATTGAAATTGAATTCAAATCATGGTATGGTGGACGTCCTTTGTAGTATGTTGAAATTCTATCCTTGAGTAAAAGTATGAATTCAATTATGGGGGAATTTGATAACTGTATTTCATGCATACATTTTAGGGTGTTTAAAATTATTAATTTAAGTATTTAAATTATTAATCTTTCCAATTATGGAATGGATTCACTTTTTTTATCATTTTATGGATGGATACAACTTATATTTGAAAAAGAAATGAGAAAAATGACACATTTTACTCTTAGAAAACAGATGTTGTGTGAAATAATTTTTAAAGGATGATCATGGATTACATCTAAGGATCAAGATCAAATAACATTGCTAAAATGAGGCTTTTAAAGTAAAAAAAATACACGTATTATAATCATTACACGGTGTGTACTTGTGAAAGCAGTGAAAATAAGGACACAACAAGAATCAATTAAAAACATCATTCAAAATTAAACATGGTGTAATTATTTAGATGTGGTGTAAATTTTATTAAAGGTATTTTAACACCATAATTCACCAAATATTCATTTTTCGACCAATTCACCAATATGGGACCCACCCTTGTCCACCGTTAGACCATTCCATTATGGAACTCATTAATTCTAGATCCCATTGAATCCTATAAATAGAGATATAGAATGATTTTATTGGAGATCTAGATTCATCGTAAGTACAAATATTGTAGAGATATGTTTTATTGTGCACGGTCCTCCCTGAGTTTATATTTCATTCCTTTATGAATTCTTTTTATTTTCTTCTTCCCACTTATTCTCTCATCACAAATATGGTAGGGTAAAACCGCCTTATACTAGGGTAATTTAATAGAAGTGGGATGGAGTGTGGGATTGATTTATATTTATAATATTCATGTATTAGGATTGCATGATTTCATTGATAAAATTCCATTCCATTAATATTTCTTATATCAAAACCATTGATATTTAAATCTAAAAGTAACATTTAAATTTCAGAAATTGAAAACCCGAAGGAAGGAATGACCGTATTCATGTTTAGGGTAAATGGGGTTTAAATATGATATCGAAAAAAAACATCATTCTAAATAACCCTAAATTACTAGAACAATGGAAATAGGGAATTACCGCATTGAGGAGGAGATACCACGGCAATTGAATCATCCTCATCTTGAATCTGGAACCAATCATGAATTAATAATTAATTTATAAAATCCAATTTCCCTTAATCCCAAAAATAAACGAACCCTAGCGTGCTTTCGAAAATATATTTCTAAACCAATCAATAAATCATCATCATTTTCATTTACATATATCAAAATCAATTATATAAATATTCTCTGATCACATTCTCTTATATAATAAGATCAAATATTTTGAAAACCTAAATAAACTAATTCACTATCTCTATGGGTTTAACATCAAAATTTTCAAATTATATGTTTTAATTAATCTAGTATCATAGTTTGAGTTTCAGGATTTTTTTTATTTTCATATACCTATGGGGAATTATAGGTGCGCTACTAGCCTTTCAAAATTCTACATCCAAATTGGGGAACCCATAATGGGCAGTCATGTAGAAGTTGTTTTAGTAAAAAATTTCATCTTCAAACAATTATTAGGGAGGAAAAATTAGAGTGTTCTTTTTCTATTTATCACTAAATACCCAATTTAACATGTTTTCCAATAATAAATCAAATCGGGAGTTAATAATTTCAAATAATTTTGAAACATAATTTTCGAATTTCAATTTTCAAAAATCGATTCTATTTTCTAAACCAAATCATTTGTTTTCAATATTTCATGCCATTTAAAAACATCATTGAATTTATACCATTTTTTCTAGATCAGTATGAAATTATATCATCAAAATGGTTTCTAAATCATGTCATCATTATTCATAGATTCACCCACAATTTTAATTCCATTAAAATTATTAATCTCCATAACACTTTCAAACCAAGAATCAAATAATCAAAATTACATGATTTGAAAACAATAAAATACACATTTAAATTTTATATTTTAATTCTAGGATTCAATTTTCAGTTAAATAATTACGTAACCACCTACCTTAAATCAAATATCAATAATCGACTCCCATATCGGGATTCACCAACGAAGAATGAAGAGGTCGAAGATCAAGAAATTAATCCTAGAATAAAGATCCCATAAAACTGTGTTTATATCCATAAGAAGGATGATATAATACCCTTTAAGGAGAATAAATTTAGATATAAGGAGAAAAATCACAAGATATGATTCATTTACCCATCAGATATTAAATATTATCAACCACACTTCAATTTGAAAAGAGAAGGGGTTTAGGGAGATAAAACCTCTTCTTTATATCTTTCATAGCCAAGGAATTTATGTTGGGATCAAGTGAGGTGATTAGGGAGCTTAAATAAAAGATTTTAAAATTTTAAAATATTATTTTGAATAAAATAAACCCGCACACATGGTTTTATATAGAGGGTCCCATAGTTAGAAAAACCATATACCATAATTGTGCACCCCCTATGGACTCAATGCCCAAGGAGAAAAGTTTCTCATTGATGGGTGCATGGTTTTTTAAAATGTTTTATAGAGGTAAAAACCCTCACTGACCAGGGCTTAATGGTTTACACAATCGGGGGGGGGGGACTGTTTGGGAAAACTGTATGCCAAATGTGAATGTCCCATAAAACCTATAAAATTCACCAAATTTCACCCTGAAAACCCATAGAATGGATATCTCCAAAATTAAAATAGAAAAGGGTCAAGGAGTATGAGAAAACAAGTAACATTGTGTTCTAACAACCCCATTATAAGAATATTCTATCCTCTGAAATCATATCAAGAAGTTTCCATAAGAGATGAGGCCACTACTCTCTCAGTAGTACCTAAAGCTCCCATGTCTTAAGAGAATCATAATCATGATTCTATATAACATAGAAAAAAATTATCTTCTTCCCATGAGTACCTTTTTCTCAAAATAAACAATCATGACTAGATTCTCTGTCATAGATAAATCAGACATAACATCAAGATCATCCCAGCTCAAGAAATGAGATGGACTATACATAAACTTCTGAAGCTACGGTACATGGAACATATTTTTTATCCACATAAACTATGGTGGAAGTGCTAAATGGTAAGCCAATTTCCACACCTACTCAACAACCACAATGGGTCCCCAAAAATGTGGATAAATATTCACTTTCATCCCATGATATCGATAACCCAAATGGGGTAAAACTCTAAAGGACAGTAGATCACTGACAAAGAACTCCAATGGTCCATAATTACAATCAACGTAGGATTTATACAAACATTTTTCCATCAAAATTATCTAATAAATAAAAAAAAATTAATCGTTATCTGTTAGACCAAACTCATCCCAACCAAGGAAGTTTCACTAATCTATAACCAACATAATGATGATTTACGTGGTCTTCCATAAAACGCCTCAAAAGAATCTAGTCTGATTGTGGAATGGTAACTATTATTATTAGAAAAATCAACAAGTCCCAAATGGTCATCCCATGCTCCACCAATTTCATGAACATAGACAAATAGAATATCCTAATGAAAATATATATCCCACTCTATCTAGCCATTCATCTGCAGATGGTATACTATACTAAAATGAACCAGAGATCTCATTTTTTCCTAATGAACTTTAAAAAATGAGAGTTGACATGAGAATATCTATCATCGACTATATCAGTTGAAACTACATGAAAAAAAACAATATGTTTCATGTATAGATTTCCCAACTTATCAAATTTAGTGGTATCATGGATGGGAATAAAGTGATGAAATATTCGCACGCTATTGATCACGACCCATATAACAATCTTTATTCTAGGGGTATGTGGAACCCAACCACAAAGTCCAAATAAATTTCATCCCACTTCCAAGTCAGTATTGAAATTTGCTGAAGAAAACCAGAATGTCTTTAGTGCTCGACCGTATCATATTGGCATGTATAATAATGAGAATGAAAATAATAAATGTACAACTCATTCACAGCCAACATAATCCTTACCATATGTAATTAAACATATTTGGAATTCCTAGGTGATCAACCATATAGGAATTATGGAAATCACCCATAAAAAATTATCTCATAGGAAAATGTAAAACATCTCGATTTCAGACACATATTATGGCGCCCATGGAGAACACCCAATAAAAAAATTTTCCCCCATTATAAAGAGTTCCTAATTCTATAGAATTCATTTTCATGGTGATTTTATTGAATAAGCTTTCCAGGAAGAGAAGAGTTCAGCTAAACACTTTATTGGATAACCTTTCATACTCCTCTTGAAACGTAAAATGAAACTATGCGAACAGAGCTATAAAGTTCCACTATTTTGACGACTCTTTCTTGGTCAAGGATGGAAGTTTCTTGCTTAAATCATCTACAATGAAAATCCCTTCCCTCAAGGGGTATTAGAAATATCTAAATCGAATGAATTTAGGTATTCCTCCTAGTACCTCTAGGGAATATTCAAATGTTTTTGGGAGATGATATAAGTAAGGATTTTTTGGCATGAATACACAGTTTACCATTCTATGAAAAGCTAATGTCGTCAAATCTTAAGTGCATGCATCACGGGTGTGAGTTCAAGTCCATTTGTTGGATAATTTATCTCATGTTCCGTAAGCTATCGAGAACCATAGGCCACCATAAAATCACTCCGTATAATAATATAGCCGAAAACCGAACATGATGCATCACAAAAGACCACATCTCTCTACATAGCCCCTAGAAGAGTCAAAACTAGAGAATAAGTCAAAATAAATTTCAAACCAATAATATATTTCTAAAAGTTATCATATTATGAAAAATTCACTCCTTTTGATTGAGAGAATTCATCAAAGAATTGAATATAGTAAAATCATTAAAAACTGGTGAAAATACCCTACTAAACCAAAGAATTTTTGAATCTAGAAAACATTTCACAGTTTTTCTCTTGTCATAAAAACATTTTTTAATTGTCATGGTCAGATGAGTTGAAATATTTTGAGACAACATTATATATAAATTCACCTCAAAAAACCAAAAATCACGTCTCAATAGCTTGACATAAAGTTAGTGATTTGTGAACATTTCCAAAACTTCTTTATGATAACACACATGATCCTCCTAGAACTATGGGTAAACCAGGATATCATCCACAAATAAAACCATGAACATATGAAGATACTCATGGAAGATCATTTTTATCAAATAATTAAAAAATACATGAGCAATGTTTAGACCAAATGTCATGAAAAGTTACTCATAATAGCCATACCTTCACTGTAAGGTAGTTCTCTAAATGTTAGGTTCTTTTATTCTCAACTGATGATAACCATATTGAAGATAAATCTTTGATAACCACTTCACCCCTTTCAACTAGTCAAACAAAATCATCAATGTGTGTCAATAAATACTTTTTATTTACCATAACTCAAATGAGTTTATGGTGATCAATATAAATGTGAAGTGTTTCATCATATTTATTCACAAAGAGAACAATTGATTCCCAAGTTGACACACATGGGTGAATAAATCCTTTATCTAACAGAGAATCCAACTAAGTCTTCATCTCTTTAATTTCATATAGGGCCTTGTGGTAAGAAGGAATAGACACTGGTTGATTACCAAGCACAAACTCTATAAAAAACTCTATATCTCTTACCGGGGGAAGATAGGGAAATCATAAGGAATCACATCAGGAAACTCGATGAAAACTTTGGGAGATAATCAATCAATGAATCCCACTATATATCAAGATAAAATACTGATATTACTTTCCCCAACTCTGGATAATAAGATCTAGCTCTACTCATTATTATGTCCCAAACAACCTGAAAGATAATACACAAACCATCAGGCATGTTAAGGAAGACCAATTGAAGAAAACAATCAAATAATGCCTTATTAGTAGTTATCCAATCCATCATAAAAATAATATCAACATGTTTCATGTGAAGAATTAATAAATCACAATTATGATATGTCTCTAATAAAGATAAGATACAATCATGAAAATAGACACCCGTCTATCTCTTCCATTATAGGGCTGTAGTAATATACATCACATGAAATAATATCTCAATATGATGATTTAAAATTTTCAAAATATGATTTTACATAAACAATTGAGATACACCAATATAAAATAAATTAGCCACTAAATATGAATCTACCGTGATGGTACCTCTCACAGTCACTAGACCTATATCATCTTCCTCTAGTGACTATTCCACTATCTAAATAAGCTTCTCTCCAAATGCCTATAACTAATACCCCTTTGTTAATGAAGCATCTATTTTCACTATTGTACTTTTAGGTGATAGTGATCCCATTCCACTATGTGGGGAAGAAATAAAAAGAAAATATTTTTTGTAGGCTTCCTAATCAACAATAAGACTTGCAGATATTTGTCACCTTAATACAAAAATGTCTCAAATTCCATGTCTTGACGCACTGGAAGCAAGTAAAAGGGTATCTTCTAGGCACTTTAGGAGGTATAGAGGGAACCAGTTATCGAGAACCACCATGAAACTCATCAATATTCCTATTCACATTAAATTAACCTATAGAACCACCACCAGGATAAAAAGGAACTCCCCAAAAACCTTGAATTACCATCCAGGTTAAGCTCAACCGTCAATGACCTATCCAACATAACTGTGTAAGAAGCAAGATTCAGTTTGAAAACATGAGAATGAATTTTGGGTTAAATACAAATCTCAAACTATCAAGTATTCTTAGTAGATGATGTTACACAACATCATTAAACAAAATTGAATACATTAGAAGATTACTCATATCACCAAATCAAATAAGAGAAATTGAATTATTAGTCCCATTATATAATATATCACGATTTGGATTTCAACCTATCCAAATAAAGTGCAGATTAAATAATAGAATTAGGTCAAATTTTTCCTCAATATGCCTTCCCTAAATAACCTATGGTTATCTAAGGCTTTTTATGATGAGATATGTTCATGAACACACTTGTAACTACCTCATATAAATCCCATAAATATATCAAAAATTACCTACCGACATTAAGAAAATATGTTAAACCATCACCCTTGATAAAAATTTATCATAAAGTGGACCAGAAACCCTGGTAACCTAATAACCAAGCTTGATTTAACATAGAATGAAATAAATTTATGATCCCAATGGGTTGAAGACTAGCATTAGACATCATAATTGATTAAATTGGGAATGCATTTTCTACAAAAAAGTGAAAGAATAAAATATTACAAGTTAGTATTCTCAGCACCACAAAATGAGAAATTACCAGAAACAAATTAGTTATAACAAAAACCAAATCTATACATCATTAATGTACCAAACAACTGGAAATAAGAAACTAAAACATTCTAAAGTAAACCCCAACTCGCTCCATGGTCCAAAGGATCAAGAACAGACACCACCTCCATGTGGTTCTTTCTTCTTTCTCAAACCTATCATAATTAAATCTATAAATACATGAAGGAAAAGGTAGGGTGTAAGATATAAATCCCAAAAGGGTCACACAAAGTGCTATGTAATCAATACCAAAACAATTTACCAGTAATTATATTAATTTAAAGAAGAGAAAGAATGACATTTAAATTTGAATATTTAAATAAAAACATTATTTTATTTCAGAAATATGGTTGATATATCATGATTACATTCAAATAGGTTTAAATAAACATTTTATATAATTTTTTTATATAAATAAATTATAATTAATAAAATAATTCAATAATTCAAAGGTATGTATAATGTTGTCAAACAATGCATAGAAAAACAATAACCATGTACACAAACCCCATGGAATGATAGTTTATTAGGTAAGAGGATCCTCCCACATCTCACAGTGATCACATATCTAGATAGGTATGCACACACAAATACATTCTAATATGGAAAACCCATAACGACTAGTATACACCCCAATAGGGGAACCCATAATGGGAATTCATGATAAAGTTATTTTAATAATAGTTTTCATCTTCAATCCATTACTAGGGAGGCAATGTCCTAGTGTGATTATCACAGCTTCTTCTTACTACTTAGGCTAACATGTACTTAAATAATCAATTAAATTGTAAATTAATCATTTCAAGTCATTTTTAAAAATAATTTCCCATTTTGAATTTACTACATGAATTTTTATTTTGAAAAACAAATCATTAGTTTTCATCATTTCATGACATTTTAAAACATAACTCAATTTAATTCATTTTATAAAGGCCAACATCAAATAATTTCATCAAAACTATTTCTATGTCAAGCCATCATTATTCATTAATACACCCCACAATTTCAATTCAATTGAAATTTGGGGTTTTCATTAATTTACATTACACATTCAAACCCAGAATCAAATCATCCAAATTTCATGTTTTAAACCAATTAAAAACTCATTTCAATTTAATCTAGAAAGTCCAGTTTTCAATTGTAGGGAACGGGTTTTAGAAACCACATAACTTTAATCAATGATCCAGAATCAACACCCACAATGGGATTATCCAATAAAGAAAAAAGGTATTAGAGATTATGAAATCAAACCTATAATCAAGAATGTTTAGATACATAAAATATATAATGATATAATACAATCTAAAGAGGATAAAATGAGAGACAAAAAAAAACACACAAGAGAATATTCACTTACATGGATGAGATTAAATGTGATTAACCATGATTCAATCATCCATGCGAAGGGGTTTGGGAAGACCAAACCACTTTCTGAGAGCTTTCCTAGCCATGTAATTCATATTATGGTCTAGTGAAGAGATTAGGGATCCTAAAAGGGGATAAGTAATTTTTTTTAAAAAAATAGAATAAAATTAACCTACATGCATGGTTTCCTCAAGAGGGCCACATAGTTAGAAAATCCATTAACCCTAACCATGTGCCCCCATTTAACTCACTATCCAATGAACACATTTTCCCCTAGATGGGAACAAAATTTTTCAAACAAAGAATAAACCATGAACACATTCACTATCCAAGGTTGCATGATTTTAATTAGGGGGCAGACAGTTTGGGAAAAACATGCACTAATCGTGAAAAACCGAGAAAACCTCAAAAATTACACAAGTTTCGCTCTATGTATCACTAGACAAGATCCAAACAAAAGGTAAATAAATAAGTGTCAATGAAAACCCAAAAATAAGTATCAGTATGTTACAAACCCTCTTAAAAAATGATGAAAAATAGAGAAAATAAAAATTTGGTCGGGTCTTAGGTGGGTCACAAATCACCTTTACTTGACAACTAATCTTTTTATAAATATTTTAATAAGAAACATGAGGAGATCATGATGGGTTGGGTGATGAACGTGAAATTTTTCCAAAGAAACAAATTGAAAAAAATGAATAATGTAGAGGGAAAATATTAATAAGGTTAATTATTCATTGTAATATTTATTTATATTCATGAGATTACTTTGGGTTTTTTGGGAAAATTGTCACTACAATAGATTTGTATTTAGTCTACACAACCATTTATTAATGCTTAGAAAAAAATGTTGATAAAGGGGGAACTTTCATAATTGTAAAAAAAGCCCTGATAAATGCATCATTTTTCAGCACTAAAAAAGCATTGAAATAAAAATACCCCCTTATCAACATTTTTAGCCCTGATAAAGTTACCCCCTATATCAGTTATTTTTTAGAACTAATAAATGTCACCATATATCAATGTGTTTCTTAGTGAAAATAAAAGTATACATTTTATCAGCGCCAAAAAAATAGTTTTTATCTATGATAAATTGAATATTTCCTAAAAAACTATATTTCACTACAAATAATATATTAATATATTAATATATTAATATATTAATATTGATTTAAATATAATATATATATTGTAAATATGGATTTGTTAATGCTAAATAGGCATTTAAACTTAATAAATATGATACTTGGTAAAAATATATTATAAAATAATTAAAATTCTTTACTAATTAATAATTTTCAAATTATTATTGAGTAATCTTTATTTAATAACAGTTGAGTGACATAAAATTTAAATTAATTAATGAAAATTCTAAGATAAGTTGAAAACATGGCTATAACTTCAAACAACAATAAATTTTGATTTGGGTGTTTTTTCGGGCTCTAACACATATCAAATCAAAGTCTGCAATGATCTCTACACTCTAGTGAATTAGGAGAAACCTTAGTCATGTTTTCATAGAAAAAGGCTCAACAGCCCCCCAAAACTGAGTTTTATTAGTGGTATCCCAATTTTTTTTACATTCTATTGATTTTTATCTTCTTTTTAAGGGGGTCTTGTTGTATTTTTTTTGGTAAGGATTGAATTTATTCCTAAGTATTGTGTTTATATAGATATTATGTAAATATATTTACAAATAAATATGTAAATATATTTAAAATAAAATACCAATATATATATATATCATATCTAAATAATTATATCCATTTTATTTAACATAAATATTTATAAATATGTATGTACATATCAAATTAATATATGTATAATGTTTATAAATAAATAAATAAATATATATATATATATATATATATATTTGTGTGTATTGGAGAACAAATATATATTTATCTATATAATCTAATATAAGTATATAAATATTTTTAAATAATATATTTAAATAAATATAAATATTTATAATTATATTTATAGACACAGACTTGTGTATATATATATATATTTTGGTGTGTATGTATTCTTAAACACATACAAAAAACATAATTTATATATTCATTTAAAAAAATATATAAAAATATATGTAAATATATGGATAAAAAATGAAATTAAATATATTCAAATAAGTAGATATATTATAAAATACAAAACCAAATAATATAATGGAGTAGTAAAGGTGATGATCCATGAACGACATGTCTCAAGTTTGAAAATCAGCACGGGTGCACGCGCGAGCAAAGGAAGTAGGAGGTCTAAGCTCTCTGAAAGGGGTGAGGGGTGATATATTTTAGTGTTGATAAAGTTAGTGGGTAATTATATTAAGTGGTGGGGGTGGGGGTTGACCTCTGATTTTTTAATTTGTAGAAAAAAATTCTTTGTTTACATTTATCTGCATTTTTGCATGGAGAAAAGTGAATTTATCATCCTTTTTTAATGGTGAAAAAGGGTACCAAATAATGATGCCAACGAAAATAATGTCATTTTAGTGTTGTTAAATCACTTTTTTCACTTTTAAAGGGATTGTCTTTAATAGTGGGGTTTTTATTTTATTGAGGAGAGTGTCATTGAGAATTAATTTTGAGTACCATGAATCATTCTTAAGACTTAAACCTACTTTATGAGATTTAATTTTTTTACATAATTATGATACCAACCATAATCCAAAATGTCATTTGAACTTTAATTCAATTCCCCCATGATTATTTTTGATCATTTTCTTTACGGGATGCCGATTGGAGATTCATTGCAAGCATATAGTAAGAAGATTTATTTGACTTATGAGAATAACCCCATTTATATTTTTTTCATGAGTGATGAGATAAAATAATTTCAGTTGAGGTAGATTAATATTTTAATGAACATTAATGATGAATTGAAAAGCATGTATAAAGGATAAAAGGAGATATTCCACTACAAAATAGAAAAAGTTATATGCATAATCTATTTTGTTTCCATGAAAAATGATATGTTAGAGAATTTTCACCATGTGCTACTTGAAATGTCATTCTTCATTGATAATAAATTTTTTTATTATGATGTTTGAAAATTTGTAGGATGGGATTTCATTGTGACACTTTTTAGATTTATTTATTGAGGAAAAATTAGAATTTATGTGGGGGGGGGTTTAATATTCTTATTTCATGAATACATTTTTTTTATTATATTTATTAATTATGGAATTAAATTGATTAATTTTTCCAATTTAGGCATGGTTTAATTTATTTTAAGTGCAACAATATTTCACAGTAATTATAAAAAAATAAAATAAATAAATATACAGAACTATTGGTTTTTTGAAAAATGAAATATGTATTCATAGATGTAAAAAAATCACGACAAGAAAAGTTGATATGTTCATAGGAATGTGTGTGGGGACAATAAAAAACAAGTCTATATTTCTATTATTCTCACATATAAAGAGCGAGACCCTTCACTGGTTATAAGTGTAAAAAAAGTTGGTCAAGCCCAGCTGAGATGTTTATATGAATGTGTGGTGAAGCTGAGCATTCTATTATGAAGGCCATGACAATTCGTAGATTCTATGCATGCATGAAGGAAGCACAAGGGAAGTTTAGACGAACATCTATAAACAATGAATACACACTACTATGTTAGATCAAGGTAGAAGAAGAATATATATATATAGTGAAGAACATGATGAAGTTTATTTTTATTATGAAGGATCATGAAAAATAAGAACTCTGTATGTGTGATGGATAGCTATATAATGATCCTGTACTACCTACATGATGGAAGATTGTTGTAGTGGTGTTGTAGTTTTTGGACCTTTATTTTACACGAGGAAGTTGATTTTCGGTTCAAAGATGATGATATAAAATTCTAGAGAATAGATAGATAGGTTCATTCAACGATCTGAAGCTATCACAACATAATCAATATAGGCCATCCAATGATAATAGAAGCTGGGGAGGGGTTTACACTGGAAACCATGTTTGTGTTGTGAATTATATAATCAAAAAGAAATTTAAAATAAAAATATTCCTATATTATAGGGTGTTTGAGCGTGATTATTTAGGAACATAACATAAATATATTTTTAAGAAGGAAGGTCGGGCCTTGAGGGTTTTCAAATCTTATAAATAAAGGGGATAAAAACTATTGTGGGAGATCCCGACCTGAGACCTAGAGTTTGAACCTACACTTAACTAAGGATTTAAGATATTTTAATGTTTTTTCTACTATGTTCCCTAAATAATTATAGACATTCCTACTCCATCATGAATAACATGAGGTGTTTTTCCCATGTTCCATGTTATGTAATTGAATAGGAATTATGGTAGTGGAATTTTTTTTATTTTAGTCTGTGTTTGGGTTATGTATTATATGTTTATATTGTATATCTTCTTTTTTATTTTTTTATTACGACTAAACTTTAATAAGGAATTTATTCTTAAATTCATAGATAATAACTCTAATTTATTAATGAACATTTTATGGATTTTAATGACTATGATTAAACATGGTATTCAATCACCTAACTCAACAATAAACTAAAGTAATTAACTATATTAAAAGGGGAATTACTGTGTTAGGGAGATAGAACCCAAACCAAGTTGTTTTGTATATTAAAATCCATTGGTAAATATGGCCAAACAAATCACTAGTCCACTTTACTGACACATGAACCTAAATTTAAATATATTGGAATGTTATCTAAATTTTTTATTCCTTAATTCTTTTATTTGTTCTCTATAAATTACACTTATTTTTCTTATAGTTTAAAAAACCCATCCTTATAGGTATTACCGTGAAACATATCATTTAATATATATATATATATATATATTTAGTTTGTAGTAATTTAGTTTGAATCTTTTAAAAATGTCTAAAATTGATACCTCATTGAAATTAATGACACCCTTTAGGTTGTGTTAAAAATGTAGGGAATGAAAACATTAAGGAAGAATATGAGTGGTTGCCTACTATTTTGATAGATCCTTCCCCAACAAACAATTTTCCCTTATAGAATGAAGACAAATAACCAAGAACCCAAAAATCTCATTTTCCTTCAACTGCTTATGAATATCAACAACAATACATCATCCCTTTAAGATTTAGTTAAAATCTCATCATACTTAAAAATTGTAAAATAATCATATGGAACTAAACGTTATCAGAAGATTTTTTCACCTACAACTTAACTAAAGTGTATAGTTCTTTTTTTAAGAAGATACCATCCATGAATAATTATAGATATTATTTTTTAATTCAATGCACTTTAAGAAATAATAGACTACTAAACTTTATTTTTGACCTTGGTGATAGCATAAATTTTACCCCTTACTCACTCTTTTTGTAGAAATTTTTGTGTGACCTATTTTCCATAATATTTGAATTTCAGTTAGATGAACTGTCCAATATTCACCCCATATGAAGAGCAGATTAATTTTTTTTTGTGTCGGGGGACTATTTTTTCATGAAAGCTTCTTTATATTGGATATGAATTATGATAAATAAGTCCTTATCATATTAGGAAAACCATTCCTAGACACCTGAGGTGTATTAATTATTTTCACTAATAGAAAGATAATTTTCAATTTAAATTATCAAAATGAAGAATTTAGTTATTTCAAAAATTCCATAAATACACACTTAAAAAGAACTATTCAAGGGATGGGCTATTAGAATTTAAAGAACCTTTTGATAAAGAAGAAGAATATTTTTTAAGAATTATTAATTAGAATAATAAGATACCCAAACCCACTAAAAATTTAATGTTAGTTAGTCCATGTAAGTAAAATAGCTATTTCATTGGTATGAGGATCAATTTTTGGAAAAACTTTATTATTTTTTGGATAAATTATAATAAAAACATATATGAAATTAAATATTAATAAATTTTCAAATATTAAAATTATTTAACAAGAGGATATATTTTGTTTTAATTTATTTTTTAAGAAATAAATTAAACACCTCGACCACCCCAGCCGAATAGTCTACCTTATAACAAAGTAGAACCACAATTAAATCTTAAAACACTCCCATACCACATAAAATAATCATTCATGAGTGATAATTCCACCCTTTCTATTTTTATGTCAATTTATTTAGGAAAAATTCATGAAGAAAGCAGTTGAATGTGTTAAAATGGTAAAAACTTTCTATAGGTTGGTATATCTTACACTTAAAGGAGATTAACCCTTCATTTTCCATATATAATTTTCTTATAATTCATAAAAACCAACCGAGAATTGAGGAAAAAATGTTGATAAATCCAAATAAAAAACAGTTTTTCGAGAATCTGTTATCAAAAAATATGATTCGAGGATGATATACCCCATTTATGATAAACCTTGGGGTAGCACAGTCTATATGGTTTCTAAGAAGATAGATTTCACTATTATTACTAATGAAAATGAGGAAAAAATTTAGTTTATAAAGGTAATGAGGTGGATAGTTTTAATTGAATATAGGTAAATCAATTAATCCACAAGAAATAACTATTTTCCCATTAAATTATTGGATCACATTCTTGAGTGTTTATTTAGGAATGAGTTTTTCTATATTATATATGGTTGTTATAGTTACAACCAGTTTCCCATATCCTTAGAGGATCAGAGTAATACCAAATTCATATTACATTGTGGAAAACATTTTTACTAACCAATACCCTTTTGATTTTGTGATTCTTCTCCTACCAATAAAAGATGTATGATGACCATATTTTAAGAATTTTTTTGGAGGATTGTTGAGGTACATAAGGATGATGTTTTAATACATAAAAGTTCTTCTAAAAGCTATTTGGAAAATATGGAATTTTTATTTCAAAGATATCAAAAGACCAAATTGGGTTTAAATTGGGAAAACTGTAAATTTATGGTCACCAAGGGATAAATATTTTTTAAAAAGGCCTTTAAGAGGGGTTTTAAATTTGATAACGATTAGATATAAGTGATTAAAAATATTCCCCCTCTTGAAAATGTAAAGGATGTTAGAATTTTCTTGAGGCATGCCAGTTTCTATCAGAGGGTCATCATGGATTTTTCTATGATCACTAGGACCCTTTGATCCCTACATATCAAGTTTTCACTATTTATTCCTAATGATATGTTATTTTATTGATTCAAATAACTTGAGGAATAACTTTCCAAAATACCCTTCATCTTTTTCCCCAAATTGACGTATCCCATTGAATTAATGTGCGATGATATTGACCTAAATATTAGGTTTATTTTTGGAAAAATGAAAGATATAATATTTCATGAGGTTTATTACAATTGTATACTCTTATATTATGCTTAAAATAATTACACCATAGTAGAGAAGGAGTTATTTGTAGTCATTTTTTCTATAAAAAATTCTATGCAATACTCTTTGGGTCCAAGGTTATAATATTCATTAACCACGCTTCCCTAAAGTAATTGTTTACTAATAATGATGGTAAGTTGTTACTCATTAGATGACTACTTTCACTATAGTATTTTTTGGGGTAATAGATAATAAAAGAGATGAAAATGTAGTTGCTAACCATATATCTAGGATATCTGACACCTTAAATGGTGAACTAAGATAGAATAACTCATATTTACCAGATGAAAATTTTCTTTCTTGATCAATAAATAAAATTGATTGTTATAAATATTTAGTTAATTTTTTTAGATTCAATAGTCACTCCTAAGGATCTCACTTAAAAATAGATAAATAAATTCACTCTATAAATTAATTACTACTTTTGGGATGAAACATTGATTTTTAGGATTTGTTCAAATTTAATCCTTAGAAGGTGTGTTCCCAAGGAATATATTTTTTTGAAACCATGAGAGTTTTCACTCTTCACCATGGGGAGTAAACTATGGGGAAGAAATAATTTCCTAAAAAGTTCTTCCACATTTATTTTATTGGAATAAACTATTCAAATATGTTATGAGGTTAGTAATGGGTTGTGAAACATGCCAAAGACTAAGCACTGTGGGAAGAAAATAGGACCTACCTCAAAAGGGAATTCTTGTAGTCGATTTCTTATATTTACGGGGTATTAATTTTATCATACCTTTTCCCATATTATAATTTTAATGAATATATATTAGTTTCTACTGACTATGTTTTCAAATAGATTTATTTTTTATATATTTTCATCGAAATAGATAAAAGTTTACTGAAATTCATTAAAAAAAATATTTTCCAAATTTGGGGTTACTAAACCCTTCATCATAAATAATGAATCCCATTATAAGAACTTATTTTCATGTATTTAATAAAAAATATGGGCGTGTGAACAAAAATGATACTATATACCATCCCAAATTTAGTGACCAAGTTTACATTTCTAATAGAGATCTTAAACAGATTTTGGAGAAAATTGCGGTTGGATAATGGAATGAATGGAATTTAATGTTAGATAAAGGCTTGTGAGCCTATATGAATACTATTAAAACTACAATATGAATTATTCCACTATAGGATTATTCTTTTGATATCATGCCACTTACTTATTGAGTTTTACCCAAGTCGTTTTAAGATGTAAAAACCTTAATTGTTTATTTAATGTCTTCAAGTGGGATTAGATGTCTATAGTTGATTGAAATTAATTTAATTAGTAGAAAATCTTATAAAAAAATATTTAATTTAAAATTAAAGAAAAAATCCTTTTATTATTCAACTATTAAAAATAGAATAACTAAGGTTGATCAAAATATATCGGTGTTTAATTCCAAATTAAATTTTGTGCCCTAGAAAACATAAATCCATGTAATCTGTAGTTCTCAATATGATAAGAGTCTTAGTTAATGTGTATATGGAGCTAGTAAGGGTATATAATAATACTTCATCAATTATTTGGAAAAGGATTAAGAATTACATTAAGGGGTATACAAGGAGACTGAATAATATATTTATGATTGAAAAGTGAACCTTAACTGAGTCATACTATGGAATTTAAACATAGTGCTTAATGTAAGTAAGTACATGGTCATTGTTGGTGCTATTTTTTTAAAATAAAACATAATATAATTATTTCAAACCATTTAATTATCTTTTTCTACCAAATATTATATATGTTGAACATATTGTGAAACTCCTTAGAATATAATTCATACTATTTTCAAATACCAAATAAGTATTCATGTTTTTGATAAAACCTGAATCACATTTATTTAAAACTAAAATGTGTTTTTATATATTCTAGGTTTAATATATTATAATCTAATGTTTATCTATTTCAAATTTGAGGAACTTAGATTATACTTATCTGAGGGACTTTACCTAAATCTAGAGTGATGTTATTTTCTTATTTAATTAAAAGACAAAATATTCCTTAATCAGTGGGTTGTTTTGTTTTAATTAAGAACCTTATTTTTCACACTAAAGTTTCGATTGTATCTATTTCATATTACATGTTATTTAGTATGAAATTATGCATGATTTTTTTTAATTTTTAAAATATTACATTGTGTAAGACTAAGTGTGATGGGAATTTCTATATTATTATAACTTTATTGAAGTTGATGACTATGTTCAAATGTTTTCACTTACTGTACTCATCCAAAAATAAAACTATTTTCCAATCTATTTAGAAAATTTATGTGTATACCCATATAATGGAAAGGTCCAGCCCACAATCAGGATATTGTCTACTTTGGGCCTAGCTTACACTGACATTGTAACATCCATGTCCCAAAATCCACTAAAATGGTACACCGAACTAGGTCACCACATAACATCAAGCATGCCTCCCCATACACTAGAGGTTACTAACTAGCATCGAGGGTCTTATAGGATATTCTGGGAGACTATACCAACTTTATTAGAGTAAACCACAAAAGAAAAGAATTTAAATAGAGGAAACAATAGGAAATAATCAATAACATGCATATATAACACATTCCCAAACTAGGTAAAAACCACATCTATCTGTAAACATGTCATTCCATGATATAGTGCCATGTAAGAAAAAACCAAAATAATGAAAAATAGTGTAATTCCCAAAATATTTATTGATCCAAGTCTCGGACCCCATCCATGCATATACCAAACCTGAATAACTTCCCCACGCCCATGGCCCTTTCACTTTTCTTGAATTACAACCATGAAATCTTCTTAGGTACTTGATGGTGGCCCGAATAGGGTATGAGTATAAATTATAAGCCCACCGACATTGGTGTGTACGAAATATCCAATAAAATTAGATAGTGCAAGTAATTGATAAATAATTAAAATTAATGTTAAAAAGTTTAATAAAACATTATAGACAATGTTCCTTTCAAATTATAATACCATTGAATTCTGGTCAACTATTTAGGCATCCCATGGTTTTATCTAGCCTTTTAATGTGTTCAATGGATTTAGAATGTTGAATACTCTCAAGCATATGGGAACAAAGTCAATTATTCTCTCACTAGCCATCACATTATAATAACCTCATAATACTCACCTAAAAGCCATAATCTAGATGGAATAAAACCACTAGGAGAATAGAACTCCCTCCCCTCCCCTAATCCATACATTTAGTGGTGGAGTAAGATCCTCGGTCTAACTCAACCCATGTGCGTAGAATCTTCAGTCTATACCATACTCTAGAAATCCATGTGCACATGCTTATTTATCATTCACCACAACTAACCATAATTCATAACCAGTACCATAAATTTTTTTCAAACAATAACATCAAGGTAATTAATATCATTCCACAATCCATTAAAATGTTAAACATCCATAATACATACCATTTTCCTCATACCTATCTCACTAAGTATGACCAAATGTAAACATATTACCCTATAATATTCCCAATTACTCTATTTACACTCCACCCAAACAATCCAATAGCCCTCAAACATATTAGAAAAAACTACCAAAATTCCCTTCTAGATTATTATGTAACCAATTTACACTTTCTCTGGGGCTCTACATCATCATGGGTCAATTTCACACCTTACAATATCGTTAGCCCAATAGGGAGGGATGACAGAACACATGGGTGGACCTAATTTGGTTAATTCATCCTCTATTAATCCCACATGGATCATGAGGGTTTCAATTAGTTGATTTGACACATGCTATATTAGACCTTTAATGGGAAATAAATAACACAACAAGGTAAAATCAAGAACATAACCCTATATTCACAAATCTATAATAAAATCCAGGGATATAACTTATATACCACCTACCTTGTATCCATTGGTGAACACACTCCTAATCAAGGGCTTAGATATCAATTCAAACACCCTTTTCGGTCTCAAACAATATCTCACTAGAAAATAATGGTTTTATAGCTAAGGATGATGATAAGGAAGAGATGAAAACCCTAGATCAAAAAGAGAAGAACTAGTGGATTAACCTTACCTGTATCTTCAAACTGCAACCAATGAAACATCAAATGGACCTAGTATGATGGATATTTATCCATGGAAGCTCTTGAAGAATTTTGGGTGTCACTAGGGTTCAAGGGAGAAGAATGGATGAAAATACTGAGTTAGAATAAAAAATCCTGTAATGGAATTTTATAATTTTCATGAAAATACCCAGTCGCACGGTTTACCCAAAAAAATTTCCAAACCATGCACAACCCGTGTATATAAACCTATATAAAAATACCCCCATCGCACTATTACATTGGATTTCCACATTGATTTTAGTAACCATGCGCAAAACGTAGAGCGTTCTCAGACACCCCCTTTTTCCTCCTCTTTTGTGCCCCGAACCCCCAAAACACCCCAATCCTCCACAAGAGCTTTAGGAAACACTTATTTAACTAGAATAAGGAACATAAACTGAAATGTAAACAAAAAATACAATAATAGAGATCCGGGATCTTACAAACTCCCCACCTTATGATTTCTAGCCCCAAAGCTGCTCTTCCTGAGCATCATTGAGTTCCCAATGAAAAGAGATCGGGCCACTAGACTCACATATATGATTCTCTATCCCATGTTTCTTAATAAATGTCCCCATGATCCCACAAAACTCAAACCAGATGTAGAGTCTTGCCTCGCATGACCCTCTCACTATGGTTCACAACACGAACCAAACACTCCTCAATGGATGCATCCACTTTAAGCTTGATATCCTCAATGTTTAACACATGAGACGGATCAGGGTGATACTGTTAGTGTTGTGAAACATAGAATACATCAAGAATCCCAATATACAACTGTGGAAGATAGAATTATTAATCCATTGATCTGATCCTCTCCAAAATCTCAAATGGCCCACATTCCAAGTTGTCAACTTGCCCTGCTTTCGAATTCAATGGTGACCCATCATTGGAGACACATGAAAAACCACACTATCACCCACCATGAACTCTGGCGGTCTATGTATTCTATATACATATGAATTTTTTCTTCTCTGAGCTCTTACCATAAGCTTCATAATCAATCGAACATTTTTAGATATCTCCTAAACTAGAATCTATCCTAACAGCTTATAACCCCTATCCTCTAACCAATAAAGTGGATATTTACATGTTCTCCTATAGAATACCTTAAATGAAGCCATTAGAATTGTATCATAAAAACTATTGTTGTATGAATACTCAACAAGTTACAATTTCCATTCCCCCAAGCCACCGAAGTCTAGAACACATGCTCTCAACATGTCTTCTAATACCCGAATTGTATGCTCTAACTTCTCATCAGTTAGCAGGTTGTATGATATAATCCAAAACATATGGGTACCAAGTTCATTTTTTATACCCTTACAAAAACTTGAGGTGAATCATTTATGATGACCCAAAACTATGGTTCTCGACACACCATGAAACCTTACTATTTCAGGAACATAAAATTCGCCCAACTGGTCGACTGTATAGGTTTCCTGGATCGTTAATAAATGATCCTTTTTGGTTATCTAATCTACCACAACCCAAATGGAATCATTCTTATGAGGTGTCATCGGAATACCCACTAGGAATTCTATCATTATTTCATTCCACTCCCTCCTTAGAATAGGCATTGACTGCAACAACCCACTTGGATGTTGATGTTCAGCCTCCACCTATTGACATGTAAGGCGCCATTCCATAAAACATTAAACTTCTTTATTCATTCCAGGGCACCTAAACTGCCTATAAAGATCATGGTATATCTTAGTCAAGATAGATACAATTCCCACTTTTACGTATGAATATTTCATATAAACACCCCCCGTACATCTTATGGCACCACCACATGACTGTGAATATTTGAAACTCTATCATCACCCAAATTATAACTATAAAGTGACATCCCACCTTTAAGACATTCCCTCATAGGAAAAATTCCAGATCCACCAACAGACACTCTTTAACTCGTCTCAAAAGTGTGGATTCAAATGATATAGTCACTAGGGTCATCTTCCAATTCCCATCTGGTGCCTCCATATTCATCTTAGAAGACATGGTCATCATCTTCCACTCTAAACAGGATTTTTCAACTGTCTGATTATGAGTTTTCCATCTCAAATCATTATCCACACTATTTTCTTTTTTTAGTTTACACCAACTAAAAATCAAAAGACAACAGGTACTCGACCCACCATAACTCTCGAATATTCACATCCCACTGATAAAATATGTACCTTAGGCTTTTATGGTTGGTGAACGCCATGAAAGGTTATCCCAAAATGTAATGACTCCAATAATTAATGCATGAACTGAAACAGAAAGCTCCAAGTCATGATTTTGATAATTCATTTTGTGTGGCCACAACTGTCTCAATCTTTAAGCTACAAACTGATCATCCTACATCAACACTGCCCAAAGTCAATCACTAGACGCATAACTGAAAATCTTTTACCTATTACCTCTTTTGGGTAAGACCAAAACAGTGCAGTATTCAACCGCTTCTTCAGCTCCTAAAAATAATTATTAGAAGCCTCTGACCTATAAAACATAACCCCCATCTTGGTTAGGCCAGCGAGTGGCACTACCAAACAAGAGAAATATATAATAAACCTTAAGTAATAAATGTCCAAACCCAAGAAACTCCAAAAATTAGAGAGGATATTGTGATACTACCAAGATACCACAACCTTCATGTTTTCTCGATCAATCGACACACCTGACTCAGAAATGATTGGTCCCCTAAAGTGCACCTCATCAATCCAAAAATGACATTTTGATAGCATGGAATAAAGCCTATGATCTCTTTGTGTACCCAAGATTATGTAAAGGGGATTTGAATGATCTTCATGAGTTTTGGAGTACACTAATATGTGGATAACAAAGATAACTACAACCTAATCAAGATACAAGTGAAATATATGGTTCATCAAGGCCCTGAACACAGTCGGTGCATTGGTCAATCCAAATGGCGTAACCCACAATTCATACAACACGTACATGCTTAGAGAATATATCTGAGGTATGTCAGAAGATCTCCCCCTCAACTGAGGGTATTCCAATCTCAAATTGATCATATAAAACATTGAGGCACCTTTTAACTGATCAAGCAAGTCATCGATTCTAGAAAGAGGGTATAAATTATTAATAGTCATCTATTTCGGTTTCCTATAATTGACACATTGCCTCAGTTATCCATCATCCTTCTTAGAAAACATCATAGGGGAACCCCAAGGTTATATACTAGGATGTATAATCCCTTCATGCACATATTCCATTAATTGGACCTTTAGTTCATGGACATCTACTGGAGCCATTAGATATAGAATAATGGAAACTGGCTCCACTCCTGGTAACAATTAAATCGTGAACTCAACATCTCTTTTTGGTGGTAACCCCAAGATGTCCTCAAGAAAATCATCCTAAAACTGGACCACAAAATAGGTAAGACTGGCTACTCTTTCTCCCCATCATCTAATTTAAGGCATTCAACTTGGGCTGTGAGTTCTCTAAGCTGTTGGCATAGCAGCCTCGTGCGGCCTGCTTGAGTATCCCAATCACCAAGAAAGATATAAGAACTTCAATGAATAGATGTTAATGTCACCCATAATAGGTAATAGTCAATATGGTATTGATACAATACCAACCAATCCATACCCAATATTAGGTCAAAAACATGACATTTATAGGACAAAATAATCCCATAGAAAACGAAATCCACCAACCCCCAGACTACAACCCTTACACTGCCTGATGTTTTCAACTTATACCCCAAGTGTATTATCAAGAAAAATTACCCCACATTCAGTGTCACACCTGAAATTTAAATTTATCATTTATTTTATTATTTTTTGTCACTGGGTTCTCAATCCAAGGATCAAGTGTGGTGTGGTTTAAGAATATTCTTGTTTAACAATTTGATTTGATTTCAGACCGGTGCACGATAACTGTGAGGTTACCAGTAGCCGCGCAATCAGCCCAAGTGTCGTGAAGTTGCTCATAATTTATACTATTATTATTGTATATTCTATATATTCATTATTATTTTTATAAATATTTTTTTTATTTTAATTATATTTTATTAATATTATCTTTATTTTTATTAGTTTGGTTTTGTTATTCTTATTATTCTTATTATTATTATTTGTATAATAATAATTATTATTATAGTAATAATATTATTATTAGATGAATGAAAAAAATCAAAGCCAAACCCTAGCTACCGGGCGCCCCCACTTCCCCCTCTCATGTTCCCCATGGCACGCGGCGCACCAGGACCCCCACCTACGACTCAACGACCTTCCACACTCTAGAAGGCCACCACACCTAGGCCACCAACCTCTCCCTCATGCAATATCTACTCCCCACCACCTCTCACCCCTTCTAGGTGCATCCTCTTACCTCACCACTCCCGACCATAACCGCGCTCTCCCTAGTCGCCTCTAGCCCCCTCTGCACAACCAACCTTCCGCCTACACCCTGTCCTCATGCACCTGCAGTTCCCCACCACCCTCACTTCCAAACACAGCATCAACCTCACTCTTCCAACCACTACTTCACTTCAATGCCAAAGCCCCGACCTTGCCTCTGCATTACGCCGACCTTCCATGCTCTCCATGCCCTCTCCCACTTTAGCCGACCACTTCGTCCAGCCATATTTTTCTCCAGAAATCTCCCATACGTAGCATGCTCCGGCCAACACGACACAACCCTGCGACCTCCCTATATTTCTACGATTGGACTTCAGCAGCCACGACATAGGTTTGTTCATTTTCTATTCTTTTTGGGTGTGTTTCTTTGAGTTGGCCAGGTCCGAACATCCTGTGTTTTTCTGGTTCATTTTTCTAGATATTTTGGGTGTGAAATTGGACCGTGGAATGTTTTTATCCCATCCATTGAGGGTTTTTGTCACGTCCAGGATAGACTTGAGGTAGGAAAATCAACATTTTCCGTTTTCTAATAAGTCTATTAAATTATTGCGTGTTTTTAATTAATTCTTTTACTATATTCAAATCTTCAAAAAATAACTCGATGACCTCCTATAGTTTTTTCAAGTAGGTTGGTTTTGTTTAAAAAAAGTGTGCTATAGTATTTTCTAGTTTCTATAATTTGTTTCATCTGTGTATAATTTGTTTACTAAACTATTTGATTTTTTATAAAACTGAATATAAATAATTTGGTCTATTATTTGAATCGTTTATAAATTGTTAGTCGTGTTTGTTTAATTGTTAAGAATTATTTTGGTTTTTTATAATGTTTCCATCAATTTAGAGTTTTGGAAAGACATAGTGAATATTATTTGGTGTGTTATTTTAATGGAAAACCATTTTCTTAACAAATGTGAGGAATTTGGGTGTGTTCTTTGTAATATTGGGTTAACAATACATTTGGCATGTTTTCTAAGGTTTTATATTTTTCCAAAATGGTTTTTAATTGTAAAATAAAGTGGGTCTCCTTGAGTGGTTTCTAAAGAGTGTTTTAAACGAGTTATTATAATTTTTTGCATTAAGTGCTTTGGAAAACATTGTTTTTAATGGGTCCTTTAAGGTTTGACCATTTGGTTTGAAACATGTTTTGTGGTTTAACAGTGTTTGAAAATAGTTCAAAATGTTTATTGGTTTGTCATGTTTTTGTAAATGCATGTTTTGATAAATGAATGATTTCAGGAAAGAATATTTTGGCATGTTTTGTTCCATCTGACCATGATTGTATGAAATTACATTTATTATTATTTTGGAAAAATTTCTAAATCATTTGGTAAATGGTTGAATGAGGTATAGATGAAGGATGATTTGGGAATTTTGAAATGTTATGTTCCAAAAACCTTCTTTGGTTAGGTCTCTTGCCTTGTCGATTGATCATGAGACAAGAGAGTTCATGGTACGGGCCTCCCTTTTAGAACATTTAATTTAAGGGATAAGACTAATATTGAGATAGTCGGGGTGGTGCTGGATTGTTTCAAGTGATTGGATATATATTTGGCATGTTGTTTTAATGTGTGGCACACCTCATTGTGAACATAGAATGGAAACAAATCATAGAAAAGGAGTTACTGAGAATGATTGATACACTTGAAGTTCATGTACGGTCCAGTGGACCATAGTTGGTGGATATTGGGGATAATTGCTACGGTATTGGGCACCTTGGTCCGACCTAAGGAAGGGTGTTCAGGCATTAGGGTGTTTGATTGTATCGTGTGTGGCATGCTATTGTGGATGGAGTTGTAGTTATTAGTATGTTTTGGTCTCCCTCCAAGTTTCTAGGTTTTCTGTTATCCTTTGATACAAGAAATTTTAGTACCATTACCCTTCCTGTGTGTTTAGAATCATACCCTTGAACTTGGTTTTTTTGTTTTATTGGAAAAAGCATTGTGTGTAAGGTAGGTTTTAAAAATAACATCAAAGTAACTATTTTGAGAAAGTTTGTTAGTACACCTCTTTATTTCCTTCCACTATTTTTGAATTATAAGTGAAATTAAATTGTGATTTTTAGTTTTCAAAATACATTGTATATGTGAAAACCTTATTTTTTATAACTATAGTTCAAACTAGTGTTATTGGTTTGTTTTGGAATTTTAAAATGAATATGTTTTATGGATAACTTCTGGAATCCCTATTGATCATTTTTAATGCTCGAACATATTTTTATCATTTAAATAACATGTTTCCTTTGCTTAGGTTTTCTTGGAAGAGTTTCTCATTATTGGAGCAAGGTTGGCCTTTGGTTGGGAGGTGACCTAGAAGGTCATGTGAAGGTTTGTTGAGTTGTTCTATTTATTTCTTTTTCTACTACTAGAGTTCTTTTTTATTGTTTTTTTATTCTTGTTTATTTATTTCTCTTTTATTGGACAAGTTGTTCCCAATGATTAATGTTTGATGCATGGAACTAGTTTCCATCCCTTGGGGATTGGGAACACCCTTCAGAAAATGTCATAGAACAGATCGAGTGACTCGTTCAGGGTCGACCCGGGTTAGCTCATGACAAAATGGTATCAGAGGAGGCCCTTGTTTTTTGGAGTTTTCAGAAGGAGATTATGAGTGTTAGGACATAATAGGTAGGTACGAGAAGGATGTCACGAACCCTCACCCATTTCGAACCTCGAGTCTCCAGGGGTAGTCCTAAAATTGAGTCCTTGCCTTGTTATGAGTTGTTTTAGATCGAGGGATGACAACAGAGGCAAGATGATGTTATGTTGTGATTTCACATGGAGTAGTGACCCCTATTGGGTCCTATTATATGGTTTATGTTCCTCTTATTTATATTTCTTACTCAGGGAATGTCCCACTACCATGTCGCTGAGTTAAGCATGACTACTAGTCCCTCACTCTAGTATTTTGATGCATGTTTTGTGTCGTATTGTTTCTAGTTGCTGTATGTGAACTTTTGAAAATGAAAAGTTGTCTTTGGAATGAAAATTATTTATTTTAAGTGAATTTAAATTCATGTAATGGGTTTTAAAACTGAAATATCATGGTCTAATTTTCTTTTATTTAAATAGGAAGAGAAATGATTTGGGAGAAACCTTGGGTACTATTTATGCACAATTTTACATGTGAGTGGATGCATATAAGTGTGTGTTGATGAGTATGGATGAAATAGGATTCATACATGTTTAATGGTTAATGGGATTAATAGGGTGTGTACTTGGAATTAAAGGCTTGAACTTGTTTTTCTAATGTGATTTTAAAAAATGGAAATGATTTTGGAAATTGAATTTGGTTGGAAATGTGGGCTTGTTATTTTGAAGGTGGTCATGATAGAAGGCGATTTAGAAATATAAATTGAAAAGGGGTTTTTGAAATGTGATTTTTGGGTTGTGTTTGTATTTTTTTTTGGTTTTTTTGAGCTTGTGGTTTTCGGATGATGGAACCTTCAATGATGTTGCATCTTCTTGATAGAGATTTTGGCTTAGTGTTTTATATTTGGTTCGGAAAATGATTCCTAGAAAGGTCCTCAGGGATTCTGATAAGTCATACCCAGGTTTTGGTCCTTCTAGGACATTTCCTATCTTTCAAAGTGATCAGGGTCTGTTAGAAGCTGTATATTGTCTTGAAGAGGTCAAACGTGTCTTCACGGTCTAGGAAACTCCTGATGTTGTCAAAGTTCATGCTATTTTGGGTCTGTTTGAAGTTCCAACTCTAGACTAATTGGATTTGTTCTACCCTCTATGACTATAAGTTAAGATGATGTACGATGTCTTTAAATCTGTCTTCATCCAAAACGTTTATACCTGAAGAGGTAAAGATGACGAAAAGGGGATAAATCATGCATATTCAACAAGGCCATGAACGGTGAAGTCATATGTTTACCATTTCATGGAACTTTTGTCATTTTATTTGGAGGTATCATCACAGAATTTGACAATGACTTCTGTCTTCATCAGGGGTCTTCAACCAAAGATCATGGAGAATGTACTCCCTTCTAGGGACAATCATTTTGATAATCTGGTGGATGAGGAGTTCATAGCTGAGTTGGTCTATGTAGTGAAAATGGTTGGGAATCCAACTTATCTATTTTCTCACAAAGGTTGCCTATCTATTGAGTAGAGTATGCCAGAGGGAACTATTTCTAATGAATTCTTTTTAGTGGTCTTGACTTCCAGTTCTTCAGACCCTTCAATGGTGTGACATCCATGTGGACGTTTAGAGAACACGAGGCCATCATGTCATGCCCCACAAAGACATGTCATCATTAAGGGTGTTTGGGTCATCTAAAGAAGTTTTGCAGGAAGCATCGCCTGAAAAAGACGATGTGACCAAAGGATTCTCATGCTTGACTATGAGGCAGGAGATGATTTAGCCACCAGATCCCCAGCCACAGGTCTTCTCAGGAAGCTCGCGGGCAATCAGGAGTTTTCATGGGGGGGGTGTGATGCCTTTGGTTCGGGTTTGGTTTTCTGTGTTGGAAGTGAAACATTTAATGTCTTTCCGTTTTTGTTTGTTTTTATGCTGTTACAATTTTTACATCATTTTTAAGTTCATTTCTTTGTCCTGAAATTATGATGGAATCATTCTAGTATAATCTGAGCAGTCCTATTTGTGTGGATGTTGTTATTTGGATCATGCATTTTTCTTAAAATTTAGTTTGGATGTAGTATGGGTTGATCTGGGTTTAGCGGTGGTCATTTAGAGATATATGTTCCTATGGAAGAATCTATGGTTGTAGTTAATATATGGTTCATTTCTTGGGTTAAGTTCTTCTTGAGTTGTTTCTCTATTATTGGGGTTTTTTTGTCTTAGTCGATAGTTCCATGTTTTATCGGATTTGTGGTTTCGCTCGTGCTATAGAAGTTAGTTTGGATCGGTTGAGAGTTCCCATGTCACCTCCCTCCTGGGGGGTACGTTGGGAGTTAAATTTACACATTATTTGAGCTCTTGTGGGGGGATAACCCTACTATGTTTCCCCGTTCTATTGTTTTGTGGTTTCCTTTGATTTAAATCAGGCATGGATTCTTGTTTTGTCATTGTTTGGTTGGGAAACATCTTGGTGGAAGAAAGTGTCTCAGGTGGGGAGAATTGTCACACCCAACTTTTAACTGTATCTATTATTTTATTATTTATTATCATCGAGATCTCGTTCCAATGATCGGGTTTGGTCTAGTTTCATTTTTTTTCATTTAACAATTTTACTGGGTTTTGGACCTGTGCACGGTCAATGCGTGGTTGGTGGTTGCCGTATAGTCAGCCCAGGTGTCGTGCAATTTCTCATTATTCATACAATTATTATTATTGTATTTATCATATCATTATCATTATTTTAATATTTATTATTTTTATTATTTTTTAATTTTATTAATATTATCATTATTATTGTTATTTTAATTATTATTATTATTGGTTATATTATTATTATTATTTGTATTAGTTTTATTATTATTGTAATAATATTATTATTATACAAATGAAAAAAATCCAAACCCCAGTTACCCCCACCCCACTTCCCCCTCTCCTTCTCCTCGCATCACGTGGTGCACCAGGACCCCCGCCTCCAAATCTCCATCCTTCTGTGCTCCAGCAGGCCACCGCGCCCAAGCCACATGCCTCACCCACGTCTAACTCCCTTTCTTCTCCACCTCTCACACATGCAGGACTCAACCTCTTGCCTCACCTCTCCCAACTGTAGACACACTCACCCAAGTCGCATTTGGAACCCTCCCCACACAAGGCCTTACGCCTATGTCCCTGCCTCACACCACCTGCAGGTCCCCGCTGCCCTCGCCTCACAGCTCAGGGCCATCCCCAATCCGCCCGCCACAGCTTCACTTCCCAACCAAAGCCCGAACCTTGCCTCCACCATGCGCCGACCAGCCACACTCCTCACAACCTCTCCCAATCCAGCCGTCGCTCTGTCCAGCCATAGTTTTCCCCAATGGGATCCCCATCTCTGTGTGCTCTGGCCAGCGTGACTCTACCCATCGTCCTTCTCTTCTTGGTGTGATTCGACTTCGGAGACCTCCCTTATCAGCGCACACCCCTTCCTCACAACCTGCAATATTGGTTTGTTCATTTTACATTCTTTTTCGGTGTGTTTCTTTGAGGTGGCCTAGTCATAATATTTCATCTGTTGTTTGGTGTGTTTTACTAGTTGACTCAGGTGTAAAATTGGACCGTGAGACATTGTTAGCCCATCTATTGAGGGTTTTGTCACGTCTGTGCTTGATTTGAGGTAGGAAAATACATATTTCCCAATTTTGAATAAGTCCATTTATTTATTGTGTATTTTTAATTATTTATTTTACTAGATTCACATATTTTCAAAATAACTGTACAACCTACTATAGTGTTTTCAAGTTTCATAGATTTGTTAAAAATTGCTTATTATAGTGTTTTATAGTTTTTGTAAATTTTTTGATCTGTTTAGAATATTTATAATAAACTGTTTGATTCATTATAAAATTATTTATAAATAATTTGGTCTATTATTTGAATCATTTATTAATTTTTGTCTTGTTCATGTAATTGTTCAAAAATAGTTTTTTTCTAAAGTTTCTATAACTTTAGAGTTTTTTAAAGACATTGTGAATGTGATTTACGGTGAGTTTGGCAAGGAAAACCAATCACATGAAAAATGTGAGGTATTTGGGTGTGTTCTTGGTTAAATCTAGTTAAGGGGTAGTTTTTTAGGTTTTCTAATGTTTCACGTTTTTCTTTAATGGATTATTATGTTCAAATAATGTTGGTCCACTTGAGTGGTTGCTAAGGAGAGATTTAAATGAGGTTTTATATTGTGTTTCATTAAGTGTTTTGGAAAACATGGTTTTTAATGGGTTCTCTAAGGTTTCACCATTTGGTTTGAAACATGTTTTGGTGACTTATGATTTTTTGAAAATAGTTCGCAAATGTTTATTGTTTTGGCATGTTTTGGTAAAAGCATTTTTTTTGGTAAATGCATGTTTTTGTGAAAGAATATAGGCATATTTTGGTCTGTCTAACCATGTTTGTATAGAATTATGTATATTATATTTTTGGAAACATTTCTAAATGTTCTGGTAAATAGTTGAATGAGGTAAATCCAAATGCCCATTTGGCATCTTTGAAATGGAATATTGGAAAATGCTTCTTGGGTTAGGTCTTTTTCCTTGTCGATTGATAATAAGACAACAGGGTCCTCTATATGGGCCTCCATTTGAGAAGATTTAATTTAAGGCATGAGAATAAACTTGAGATGGTTGGGTGGTGCTGGATTATTTCGTGTGCTTGGTTATATATTGGGCATGTTTTTTTGAATGTGTGGCACACCTCTTTGTGAACATAGCACATAAACCAAGCATATAAAGGGGGTAACCGAGAATGATTGCTACACTTGAAGTTCATGTACTTTCCAATGGCCCATAATTGGTGGATATTTTAGATTATTGCTATGGGATTGGGCCCCTTGGTCGGACATGAGTAATGGAGGATGGGCATTAGGGAATTTTATTCTATTGTGTGTGGAATTCTATTGGGGATGGAGTCGTTGGTATTAGTATGTTTTGGACTTCCTACGAGTTCCTAGGTTTTCTGTGATCCTTTCATATGAGAACTGTCAGTACTGTTTCCTTTGATGTGTGTGTAGAATCAAACCCTTGAACTTGGTTAAGGCGTTTTCTTGGAAAAACATCGTATTTATGGTTGGTTTTAAAAACAATTTCAAAGTAGCTGTTTTAAAAAAGGGTGTGCATGCCCCTATTTATTTTTCCCTGTTTTTGAATTATAATGGAAATTGAAATGTGATCGGTAGTTTTCAAAATAAATTATATATTTGAAAACCATATTTTTTTATAATTATAGTTAAATCTAGTGTTATTGATCAGTTTTGGAATTGGAAAATGCATGGAATCCATGGTTCACTTTTGGCATCCCTTCTGAACATTTTTAATGCTCATAACTATATTTATCTTTTTAGCCGTAGGTTTATTTTTCTCAAGTTTTCATAGATGAGTTTATCATTATTGGAGCATGGTCGGCCTTTGGGTGGGAGGTGACCTAGATGGTCATATGGAGGTTTGTTGAGATATTCTCTTTTATTCTTTTTATACTATTAGGGTTCTATTTTATTGTTTTATTTATGCTTGTTTATTTGTTTATCTTATACGTGCCAAATCCTTCCCAATGATTAAATCTTGATTACTGGGACTAGTTTCCATCCCATGGGGAATGGGAATGTCCTTCGGGAGATGTCACAGACCAGCTCGGGTGATCGGTTCCGGGTCGACCCAAGTTGGTTCATGATAAAATGGTATCATAGGAGGACCTTGTTATTTGCGGTGTTCGGTAGATGGAGATTAGAACTGTCAGGACTTGAGAGGTAGGTATGATAAGGAAGTTGTGCACCCTCACCCATTTGGATCCACTAGTCACCAGCGGTATTCTGAGAATTGAGTCCTTGTCTCGTTCTAGATTTTTTTAGATTGAGGGATGAAAACAGAGGCAAGGCAATGTTACATTGTGATTTCACATGGAGTAGTGACCCATGTGGGGCCTGAGTACATAGTTTAAGTTCCTCCAAGTTTTTGATGCTTACTTTGGGCATAGACTGCTACCATTTCATTGAGTTAAGCATGACTACTAGTCCCTCACTTTGGTAGTTTGATTCAAGTTGAGTGTCATCTTTGTTCTAGTTGGTTTTAGTGCACTTTTGAAAAGAAAAAGTAGTTTTTGAAATGATAATAATTTCTTTTAAATGGATTTAAATTCATTAAATGGGTTTTAAAAATGACCGCTCTTGGCCTAAAAATTTTGCGTTTGTGTGGAATTGTTAGAGAAATGGTTTGAGTTCAACGTTGGGTTGTATTTACGAACGTTTTCATAAGTGAGGAGATGCATGGAAGTGCATGTTGGTGTGCATGGATGAAAGAGGATGAAGACATGTGCAACGGTTCTTGGGATTAATGGGGAATGTAAAAAAAATTAAATTCTTGATCATGTTTTTCTAACATAATTTTAAAAAGGTTAAATGATTTTGGAAATTTAATTTGGTTTGAAAAGTGTTCTTGGTATTTGGAAAGTGGCCTTGAAAAAAGGCGGTGTCGAAATAAAAAATGGATAGGGTTCTTTGAAAATGAAATTCTAGGTTGTGTTTGTATTTGTTTGGTTTTTTGAGCTGTTTGTTTTCAGATGATGGCACTTTCAATGACGTTCCTTCAGCTAGATATTGATTTTGGCTTTGTGTTTTATATATTTTTCAGAAAATGCAGCCCAGAAAGGTCCCTAGGGTTTCTGATAAGTCATGTAATGTTTTTGGTCCTTCTTGGACATTGCCTATCCTTCACAGTGATTGGGGTATGTTAGAAGCAACAGAGTGGCTTGAAGTGTTCAAACACATATTTAGGGTATTGGGAACTCCCAAAGCGGTCAGAGTGCGTGCTATTTTGGGTCTGTTTGAAGGTCCAACTTTGGATGAAGTGGAGTTGTTTCCCCGCTATCACATTAAGTTGGGATGACATGGGATGTATTTAAATCCGTCTTCATCTAATATTTTATACATGAAGAGGTGAAGATGAAGAAAAGGGAAGAGATCATTGGTATTCTAGAAGGCCAATGGATGGTGAAGACATATGTTGACCATTTCAAGAAACTTGTGTCCTTTTCTTTGAAGGCAGATTCACATGATTCAATAAGGATTTCTCACTTCCTCAGGGGTCTTCGTCCAGAGATCAAGGAGAGATTCCTCCCTTATAGGGATTGTTGTTTTGAGAGGCTAGTGGGTGAGGCGTTCTTAGTTTAGTTGGTCTCTAAGGCATAGAGGGTTATAAATCAATCATATCTGGTTGCTCGTGAAGGTTCCCCGTCTAGAAAAAAGGGTGTGCCAGAGGGACTTGTTTCTAATGTGTCCTATATAGTGGTCCTGAATTCCAGTTCGTGGGACTATTCAATGGTGTGAAATCATTGTGGGAATTTAGGGTACTTGAAGCAATCAAGTCACACCCCCCAAAGACGTGACATTGTTGTAGGTGTCTGGGTCATCTATAGAAGTTTTGTAGGAATAATCGCCTGAATAAGACACTATGAACAGAGTATTCTAGTGCCTGACTGTGAGGTAGGAGATGCTTCAGCCACTAGATCCCATTCCACAGGTCTTGGGGTGAAGCTCACGTGTAGTTAGGAGTTTTCGGGGGTGTGAATCCTTGGTCTGGGTTTGGTGTTTTGTGTTGGATGTGGAACATTTAAAGTCTTTTTGTTCTTATTTTTTTCTACTATTAAAGTTTGGATATTGTTTTATATTCATTTCTTCATCCTGATGTTATGATGGGCTTGTTATATTATAATTTTAGGAGTCAGGCTTGTGTGGATGTGGTTATCTGGATCATGCATTTTCCATAAAAGTGTGCTTGGACCTTGTATGGGTTGATCTTGGTTTAACAGTGTTCATTTAGAGATACAAGTTCCTATTGAAGAATAAATGGTTGAATTTTTTCTTAGGTTCACTTCTTAGGGTTATGTTCTACTTAGGAGTTTTCTCGAGTGTTGGGGGTTTTAGGTCTAGGTTGAGAGTGCAATGTTTCAGTGGAAGTGTTGTTTCTCTCGTACTATAGAAGTTAGTTTGGATCAGTTGGGAGTTCCCGCGTCACACCCTTCCCGGGGTGGTATGTTAGATGATAAATATCCACATTAGTTGAGCACTTGTGGTGGGGAGAATCCCATAGTGTTCTCCTATTCTCTTGTGTTGTGGTTTCTTTCAGTTTAAATTAGCCATGGATTCTTTTTTTGTCTATTGTTTGGATCGGTGAAAATATGGGGGCAGAAAGTGTCTTTGGTGGGGAGAATTGTCAAACCCGACATTTAAATTTATCTTTTATTTTATTATTTCTTGTAATAGGGTTAGCCAGATAAGGTTTGGGTTTTGTCTGGTTTAAATTTTTTGTCGTTTAACAATTTTACTGGGTTTCAGACCCATGCACAGTCACTGCGCGGTTGGCGATAGCCACACAGTCAGCCCATGTGTCGGGAAATTACTCATTATCCATATTATTATTATTATTGTATTTACTGTACAATTATTATAATTATTATTATTGTTAAAATTTATTAATATTAACTTTATTGTTTTTATTTTTATTATTTTTTGTTTTATTACTATTATTATTATTTGTATTATTATTATTATTTTCATAATAATATTATTATAAGAATGGAAAAAACAAAGCCAAACCCTAGCTACATGGCCCCCACATCCCCCTCTCCTCTCCCCACAACGTGTAGTGCACCAGGACCCCCGCCTCTAACTCTTCATCCTTCCGTGCTCTAGCTTGTCGTGTACCCATGCCACCAGCCTCACCCTCATCCAGCATTCGCTTCCCACCTCCTATCACCCCCTACAGGACTCATCCTCTCACCTCGCACTCCCAACCATAGCTGCGCACACCCCAGTCTCCTCTGGCCCCCTTCGTACACCCGAACATCCTCCTGTTCCTTTGCCTCACGCCCCCTGCAGGTCCTCGCCGCCCTCTCCTCGCACCATAGCTTCGACCTCACACTACTTGTCACTGTTTCACTTCCCTACCAGAGCCCCAACCTCACCTACACCTTGAACCAACCAACCACACTCCTCACACCCTCTTTCACTACATCTTCTTGCTCCGACCGACCATAGTTCTCTCTAGTGAGCTCCCCTGTTCAGCATGCTCCAGCCAGCGTGACCCGAACCAGTGACCTCCCTATCTTGGTGAGATTCAAATTCAGCAGCCACCCATCCTGGAGCACACCCCCTTCTCGTGACCCACGAAATAGGTATATTTTTTTTTCCATTTTTGGGTGTTTGTTTTTCAATTTGACCAAGTCTTAATGTCACAAGTGTTGATTGGTGCATTTTTCTAGTTTTATCGGGTGTGAAATTGGATCACGGGATGTTTTCATCCCATAGGTTGAGGGTTTTGTCGCATCCGCGCTTGATTTGAGGTAGGGGAATATGGATTTGTTTTATTTTAAAATATGTCCATTTAATGATTTGATGTTTTTAATTAAATATTTTACAAGATTCACATCTTTGAGAAATAACTGGACAACCTGATATTCTGTTTTAAAGTTGGTTGGTTTTATAAAAAATATTAATTTATATTGTTTTCTAGTTTGGGTAAATTGTTTGACCTATATATATAATTTTTATTAAAATATTTGATTCATTATAAAATTTATTATAACTCTTTTGGTATATTATTTGAATAATTTATAATTTTTTTGTTCTATTCGTGTAATTATTGAGAAATGTTTTGGTTTTTTTATAAAGTTTCTATCACATTATATTTTTTGAAAGACATAGTGAATGTGATTTGGTATGAGTTTGGAAAGGAAAACTGTTTGCTTGAAAAATGTGTTGTATTTGGGTGTGTGGTTGGTTGTATCTATTATAGGGGCCGTTTGGCATGTTTTTTAAACATTCATGTTTTTATTAAATGGATTTTAATTTTCAAATAATGTTGTTCCCCTTGAGTGGTTTCTATGGAGAGTTTTAAATGAGGTCTTACAAATAGATTCTTTAATTGTTTTAGAAAACATGGTTTCAATGGGTTCTTTAAGGATTGACCATTTGGTTTGAAACATGTTTTGGTGTTTACTGTTTTTTTAAAAATGGTTCACAAATGTTTATTATTTTGGCATGTTTTGGTAAATTCATGTTTTGGAAAATGCATCTTTGTGTGAATGAATATTGGCATGTTTTGGTCCGTATGGCCATTTTTTAAGAAATGAAATTTATTATTGTTTGGGAAACATTTCTAAATATTTTGGTAAATGGTTGAATGAGGTAAATTTAAAGGCCTGTTTGGCATCATTGAAATGTTGTGTTGAAAAAACCCTACTTTGGTATGGTATTTTTCCTTGTCGATTGATCATGAGACAAGATGGTCCTCAGTATGGGAATGCTTTTGAGAATATTTATTTTAAGGCATGAGACTAATCTTGAGGTGGTCGGGGTGGTGCTAGATTGTGTTGCATGCTTGGTTATATATGTGGCTTATTGTTTGAATGTGTGGAACAACTCTTTGTGAAAATAGCATAGAAACCTATCATAATAATGGGGTTACTGAGAACGATTTCTACACTCGATGTTCATTTGTTGTTTAGTGGCCCATAGTAGGTGGATATTTGAGATTATTACTATGGGATTAGTCACCTTGGTCTTACCTGAGGAAGGGTGTCTGGGCGTTAAGGCGTTTGATTCTATCCTGTGTGGCATGCTACCGGGGATGGAGTCACAGTAATTAGTATGTTCTGGCTTTCCACCAAGTTCCTAGGTTTTCCTTGATACTTTGATATGAGTATGGTTTCTACCATTTCCCTTACTGTGTGTAGAATCATACCCTTGAACTAGTTTTTGGGTTGTTATTGGAAAAAACATTGTATGTATGGTTGGTTTTAAAAATAATTTCAAAGTATATGTTTTTAAAAAGATCATGCATGCCCCTCTTTAATTATATTATATGTTTTTGAATTATAAATGAAATAGAATTGTGATTTTTAGTTTTCGAAATACATTTCATACATGAAAACATTATTTTCTATAACTGCAGTTCAGACTAGTGTTATTAGTCTGTTTTGGAATTGGAAAATGCAAGGATTCAGTGTTTCACTTTTGGCATCCCTCTTGAGCATTTTTAATGCTCACACCTATTTTTACCTTTTCAGTAGTAGGTTTTATTTTCTTATGTTTTACTGGTCGAGTTTCTCATTATTAGATAATGGAATTTGTTTGGTTGGGAGGTGACCTGGAAGGTCATGTGGTGGTTTGTTGAGTTGTTCTATTTATATATTTTTCTATAGCTAGAGTTATGTTTTATTGTTTTGTTTATTCTTTTTTAGTTTTTTTATCTTTAATGGAAAAATCATTCCCAATGATTAAATATTGTTGCTCGGATCATGTTTCCATACTGTGGGGATTGGGAATGCCCTTCAGGACATGTCATGGACTATTTTGGGTGACCGGTTCAGGGCCGACCTGGGTTGGTTCATGACATGCAGTCTCCATGGTTATGTCCTTAAAAACTATGAACTTAGTAGAAATAAAAAAATGTGTAGCACTTGTATCAAATAATGAACTATAAAGAATGTAACATACAAGAATCATACCACGGCTAGCAGATGGTCCTACCTCACCACCTTCATGAGTAGAATAAACTTCATGAAGATAACCTGCCCCTTTACCTTGGTCTCGGACCTTAGTACCCCACACTACTCTGCCCTTTTAATAAGGTTTAAATGACCCTGAAGTTACATATCTACTACCTTTATAAGTAAAACTCACGGAGCACAAAATGCCTACCTGATATAGGGTAACGGACCCCCTACCTACACTCGGCATCATCCTATGACCTCCATCATTCCCAGATTGTCGTAGGTTCCTACAGAACATCGACATGTGGCCTAGCCTACCACATGCCCAGCACACGACCAGTGGGTGGGGAAACTATTTACCCTTTTTTCTATGACTTCCACACTAATAACATAATACATGGTCACCTCCCAGAGAAGCTAAACAAATATTCTGACTACTCTATGCACTTCCACCATGAGGAAAAGATCCAAAACTATGATTCTTACTATCATAAGCTACACCACTTGCTTGCCATGCGGGCACAACAAGTTCACTACCTAAAGATCCATTCAGGTTCCCCTAAAAGAAAAGGGATTTATCCACCACTTTATAAAACCTTATTATATGGAAGATATTCACTTGAGACATAATCTCTTGTCTCAACCCTTTGAGGAAGTGTTTCTCCACAACTACCTCATCTCCTGTCAATGTCAGATCTAAGCGTCTCAATTCACTGAAATGACTATCGTAGTCCATTATTGAAATTTTACCATGATTCAACCTCATAAAAGTTTCATATTTCTATTGCCTCAAGGTTTCTTGGTATAAGAGCTAAATAAACTTTTCCAAGAAATTCTTCCACATCACCCCTTCAGCCTACTCCATTTGGACTATGATGTCCCACCAACGTTTTTTTGACCCCTCAGCGTGTATGCCACATACATCACTCACTTGTAAGTAGGTGCCTCTAGATGTTATATATTTTTTTGTATGGACTTTATCCAAAACACTGATTATTCTACCCCACCCTCTCCAGTAAAGGTGGAAGGGTGCTGCAACTGGAACTCTCTGGTCAACTCAAACATACTCAGTGCGACCCACCCTAGGTATCGTTCCATCATCTGCATAAAATGAGAAAATTTCTCACGTAAATTATCTTCCATATCTTCATGGATCAATAAATTATCCTTCTCCACTAATAGAGAATCATTCTTGGAAACATCCTCTTATAATCCAACCGGTAGAGGTCTTGGAGGTGGCATTTGTTTCTAAAATGCAAAACATGAGCTTTAGAAAGCCACCATAATGATTTTATGAAGAATAAATGATATAGGTAGGCTCATCACTTGACATAAAAAAACCAATATTCATACACCACCCAAATGCGCCTACTCAAAAATGGAAAACTACCCTTGGCCATTTCTCTTAAGGCCAAGTCAAACATGGTTATCTAATTCACACAATTACAAGACATATCTTTTACACCAATTCAGAACAATTTATATATCCCAATTTACTATTAAAAAATGTTGATACACTTTTAATTCTTTATCAAACACCATTTTATAACTAATACTTGACATTTTCACTTCCCTATTTACCCATTCATACCATCTTATTAGGCATAATTTCATTAATTTTATGAAAAAAAACCTAACCATTATATCTTGCACACCCATCGTATGTGTGTGCCTACCATGATGCATGTCACTTATATACAAATGTTCCTAGAATGATTCAAGAATTCTGAACCTCATACCCTTTTGGACATGAGGGAAATATAAAACAATTGTCAAATCACACAACTTATTCTTCACCCGATGGTGAAATATCATCAAATATAATAACACACAACTAGAATAAACATTCCCTCATAGGGTGACCTGGGTTTTCCCTAATACATGGGTTAGATAATCTAAATAAAAATCTCATTACCAAGAATATACAATTTACTAACCTCCTATCTACCATCCATAAATATTAATAAAGAGAAAAGAACTCCACTGATACCACTTTATAACATCCCTGACCTAGTAGCCACTAAACCAGTGCCCCTATCTAGATTTTGACATGACTTCCAGTATGCATCTCGATATTCTAGAGGTTGTCATCTAGCTATGGGGTCATAATAGGATACTGGGGGAGACTATACATTATTTACTTGAGTAATCCCTAGAAAAAAACAATTTAAATAAATGAAACAATAGGAAACAATCAATAACATGCATAAAATACCCACTCCCAAACTGGGTACAAACCATATCAAATAGTAAACATGTCATGACATGCTATAGTTCCATGTAAATAAAAACCAAAATAAAGAAAAACATTGTTATCCACAAAATGTTCCTGGCTCCAAATCCCAAACCCCATCCGTGAACATACCAAACCCGATTGACTTCCCAATCATGGGGCCCTTACCCTTTTCTTAACCAGCAACCATGAAACCTTTTTGGTTACCCAAAGACAGCCTAATCAGGGTGTGATTGTAACTTAGTAGGCCACCACCAATGGTGTCTAAAAAATACTCATTAAAAGTAGATAGTGCCTACAAGTGATGAATAATATAAAGTAAAGGTGAATAGTTCAATATTTCAATAGAGACTATGTTCCTTTAAAATTATATTACCATTTAGTCCCGGTTCACTACTTAGGCATCCAGTTATTTAATCTACCTTTTTTATGTGTCTAATTGAATAGGCATACTAAATACTCTCAAGCACATGGGAACATAATCATGTGTTATCACACTAGGCATCACATTATAATAACCTCATAATCCTCACCTCGAAGCCTCAATCCAGGTTGAATGCAATCGTTAGGGGAATATAACTTTGTCCCTTACCTAACCCATGCAATTGGTGGTGGAGTTATAACCTCGGTCCAACTCAAACCACAGACATAGAACATAATGTCTATACCCCACTCTACAAATCCATGTGCACAATCTTTTTTATCATTCACCACAACAAACCACAAATCATAACTAGTACCATTAAAAATATTCAAACAACAACATAAAAGGGAATTAATGTCATTCCATATTCCATTAACACATTTAACATTCATATTACAAATCATTTATCCCAATAAAATTATTCCCCATACCTATCTCACTATGAATAATAAAATTTGTACCTATTACCTTATCATATTCACATTAACTCCATCTACATTCCACCAAAAGAATCCATTTACCCATAACCAAATTAGACATAACTAAAAAAATTCCCTTATACCTCATTACGTAATGAATTAACATATTATATATAACTCTACCTCATAATGGGTTAATTTCACACCATATAATACTGTTAGCCCAACCGGGAGGGCCTACACACCCCACGGGTGGCCCCTAATTTTTTCAACTCAACCTCCATGATTCCCACGAGGACCATGATGAGTTCAATTAGTTGATTTGACACAAACTATTTTAAACCTTGCAATAGAAACCTCATACATAAGATGGTAAAAACAATAACAATACCATACATTCACAAATCTACAATGTAACAAAGGATATGACTTATTGAACACCTACCTTGAATCTGTTAGATAGAACACTCCTAATAGTGGCCTTAGATCCTGATTCAACCACCCATTGAATACTTAACCTAAAAATAACTTGAAAAGAAAGGTTTCAGAGAATTGGATGGAGAGAAGGAAGAGATGAAAACCCTAGACCAAAAATAGAAGAATGATTGGGATTAGACATACCCAGATCTTCAATCCAGAACCAACGACACTACAAACGGCCCTAAGATGGGGGAGAATGTTCCATGGAAGCTCTTGAAGGTTTTGTGTTGTCACAAGGGTTCATGGAAGAAGAAAGGAGAAAATAAATGAATTGGTATAAAAAAATCTTGTGATGTCATTTTTTTAATTTTCTCAAAAACACTCGGCTGCATGGTTTACCAGTATAGTCTTCCAAACTATGTGAAAATGGTGCAAGTCCTACTATCCAAAATCATCCTCCTGAAATGGTTACATGGTATTTACACATATTTTTCACCAACCTTGTGCAACCAATGAAATATGCCCAAAACCCCCTTTTCATCTTATTTCATGCCCTGAACCCCGAGAACACCCCTGAACCTCCAAATAAATATTTGGAAACACTTATTTAACCAATATAATGAACATAAAGTGAAATGTAAACAAAAAAAATACCATAAAGAAGATAAAGGGTCTTAAAAAACAGAATAAAAAGACTGAAAATTCATCAATATTAGTTTGAAAACAATTGGTAAAATATGAAGAATTTTTTTGAACATTATTATCATCCTTCTACATTATTTTGTCCTCTTTAAAAACCATTTAAAACCAAAACTATTTTAAACAATTTTCCCCCCATGAAGATCAAAATTTGGGGTAATATTGTTTTTTGATTGTGGGGGTGGGGATTATCATTATGCTTACCTATATTTTAATGAATACACATAAATATCCCCTTAATTGTTTCTTTCAAAATTGACTATTATAAAGACTCAATTTTTATCTTCTATAATTGTTAATTGTTCTTTGAATTATGGACTAATTTTCCTCTTATAGTATTTAATCATTTCTATTTTCCCATTTATTCAATCTAGTAACATCATTTATATTTATATTTAAAAAATTAATTATTTTGGTGCTATTTTAGATGTAATATTTTTAATATTAATTTGTTTTTATCCTTTTTATTTTATATATAAATAAAAAAATTCAATTTAAATTATCTATGAAATTAACTCATAATACTGGTTGGGAATTTTATTCTTTAATAAAAAAATATTGGATGAGTTAATTATAGTTTCTTTTAATTATTAAACTCACTCAAAAATTTAGTTGTTTCTAATTATTATGTATGTTGAAATATGTTTGTTAGTCTATGATGGATAAGAAGTGAAGTTTGGAAGAACATATAAATATAAAATTAAATATTTGTAGTTCGTTAAAAAGTTTTTAATTCATTATTTTGTGTAATTTTAGAAACAGAATTTTAGCTGAACCATTTAATTTTTATTAATTAGATTATATACACTTACATGAAAAATTCCATGAGTGGAATAATCATTTCCAAACCAATTCATTTTTATAAATGGAACTCGTTAATTTTTAATTTGAATCGACTTCCAATGAATTTGGTTAATTGATTTCCCAAGGACATGTAATTATTTGAGTGTGGGGGGATTTGATGTGGATTTTATTTTTTTCATGTTTTCCACATTTATTTTGGAATATAATTGATTTTTTATTGTAAAATTTAGATTTTAATATAGAAATATTGAATATTGATTACTTTTTTTTGATAGGATTGATATTAATTCAATATATTGAAGAAATTTTTTGTTTTAAGGGATAAATTAATTAAGTTACTCTAAGGTTATTTATTCTCATAATATTAGGATCATGTAATTTCATTTTTTTGGTGGAATAATCACTAAAATATAATTCTCTAGAAATTTTAATGAGTTTATAGTCTGGAATTTAAATATTTATAGTTACACTGTATTATTATAATTATATTTTTATTCAATAAAATAATCATTGAAGCTTGGAAATTATTTAAGAATGTTGTTTTTAGATAAGTCTTGTATTTCTACTGACTTCTTAAGTCATTTCTTATGTCTTTGTCTATTCCCATACCACATTCTCTAATATCGTATGTCCTAATTCCATTTTCATATGGATTGATTTCAATTTTTTATGAATTATCAAATTTTCAGATGACTTCTCCAACCCTCACATTTGAATGTCTTCTGGAAAGTTCATGAGACTTCACACCCAGTTTTTTCAAATCATCACATGATTAGCCAATGATGATATTTGAAATTGTCACTTTTAGCCTCATTCAATAATGAAATTTGATGAATCAAGATAAATATGTTGGTATTGAAATGATATTGAAAAATATAATGGACTATTTTGGATTTTTTGAGGTGGATGAACCATGTGAAATTGAATATTTGAATTCGAATTGTCTTGGTGATCATTTGTGGAAGTAGGGAAAAGATGATCAATTGAATCCAAGGAAACTAATAAAAAAAACTCAAGAATGATATAGTGGTCTGTAAAACATGATAATTTAAAGGGACAATGACCTACGTTTAAAAAGTCTAACGCAAACTAGAAGGAACTGAATGTTAGACTACCAAACTGATTGATCTTTCTTGAGAGTCTGTGAATTCGATTTGGATGTATCATTGATGTGTCAGGCGATTAAAAGAGGTAATGGGTTGTGTTGATATAATTAACCATGTTAAAAAATGAGGACTTTAGAGGAGGTTATATATACAAATATAGAACCAATTAAAACTAAGATTAATTGAGGCCAAATTAATTTTAAAAAAATTGAGGGTGTGATGTACGAAAATATGACTGAGCTTAAAGAATTTGATCAAGGGAGAAGTATACCTTCAATTAATCTTTTTTATTATATGGATGAATTAATAAAGGGGGAATTGATTCAATAATATGATATAGATATAAGAATAAGTTTTAGTGATCATTAGAAGCTCTATTAAATGATATAATAGATTAAAACCAATACAAGTTAAAGCTTGTAGTAACCAATGTCAGATGAACACACACCTAATATGGGGAGGATATAAAGTAGCCCAAACATAACCAATAAAATTGAAACACTGAAATACATTGCTGATGTAGTGATTAACATTTTTAAAGACAAATTGAATCTATGGGGAGATTAGAAATATGATCACTTGAGGTATCTCACCAAGGTATATGTTGATACAATAGTAATTGATGAAGACTGGTTGTTTTCACTACTTGAGAATATGGGACTCTTTTAATCAATTCATAATGAATAAGAAAGTATTTGAAGAATAAAAAAGACATGTTTGGGACTTTATTGAATGAAATAATAATTCAATATAAGTCTAATAAGTAGGGAATAGTTAAAATCGGGTGGAACAATTATCACATAACATTTAAAAGTCTGAAACCATTTTTTTAAATAAAATTTAAAGTAGCTAAGAAATATATGGAATCCAGCTAGAAGGTGGTGGGGGAAAATGACCATATTAACTTACAAATAATATTTTATAAGAAAAAATATTTAAGAACCAACATGGGGCTATTAACACATTCAAAGGAGCTCAAATGGAGTCACCTAAGGAAGATAATCAACAGTAACAAACACCATCTCGAAACTAGTCATTTAACTTAATTTAACTATTGTGAGATATGATGATGGAATTTTCAAACATAAATTAAAAGGGGGAGGGGGTATTCATTTTAGGGATTCATAATTTATCACATCACTAATTAAATATAAATATAGGAATGAATTAGGAATTTGGAATAATAGAGAGAAAACATAACTGAGAAATTAAATATGGTTGAGAGAAACCATTCATGTTTACCTTTTTCTTTATTTCCTTCTTCCATTATTTTTTTTAATTCAATAATGAAATATTTTTGTTAAATGACCATGTTTTTTGAAAAACATATTAATAGCAAACAATATTGTTTTTCGTTCATCTTTTTTATTTCATTAATGAATAACCATTATTGTGTTGTTGTTCTTCAAGATAAAATAAATATTTGATATTAAATAAACCACTTCATCACTCTATGGATTAATAATTTAGTGTTTGAGAGATCACTGATGTAAGTCATGAATATTATATGACATATTTTTCTTTAATTATATTTTATGACTTTGGTAGCTTTATTTACATGCAACCTTTAATGTATCGGTTCCGGAAGCCACCCGGAGGCACCCCGTACCCAGTTGGACACATGGCCTCAAGCACCTGAATCATACGCTCGGACTGGCCATTATTCTGGGGGTGGTAAGCTGTACTCAATATCACCTGTGTACCCAAAGATTTATGTAGCCCCGACTAGACCCAAGAGGTAAAACTTGTATTCATATATGAAACAATAGAGTGTGGAACTCCATGCAGATATATAATCTCACAGATGTACAAACGTCCCAGCTTATCAACACTAATTTTTTCCTTGATTGGATAGACGTGAGGGACATTTTTAAGTCTGTAAAAGACAACCCAAACTGCATCATTCCCTTGAGGTGACCTATGGCCCATCCCAGAATTGGGTCCTCTCCTGACACTCTCTCCCATAGGACTAGGCCTCTTGAATCTGATAGTTGCCTCATTCTCACTCGATCAAAAATCGTAGAGGTAACAGCTACAGAAGAAAGAAATTCATGCCCCTGTCTGTCGTGAAACTCCAAATGCATCTCAGAGAACATATACATAAGAAACCACTCACTGTTGGCCTCCTAGACTACCTATATCTAAGTCCTCCTCCTCAACACATCAGCTACAGCGTTGCCTCTGCTAGGCGTGTAGGCAAGATCAACTTCAAAAGGCTGAAGGTACTCAACCCACCTTCGCTGTCTCAAATACAGATCACGTTGAGTGAATCTGTACTTGAGACTTTTTTGGTCAGTAAAAATCAGAAAATGCTCTCCCAGAAGATAATGTCTCTAACAACGTAAGGCCTAAACAACCTCTGCTAACTCTAGATTGTGTGTCAGGTAGTTCCTCTCATGTGGTCTCAAATACTGAGACCCGTACGCAATGAATCCTTCTCCCTACATAAGAATAGCTCCTATAGTGATACCTAAAGCATCACAATAAATACTGTAGCTCTTTACCAGCTCTTGAAATACTAGAATACGTGTGGAAGTCAACCTACCTTTCATCTCCTTAAAGGATTAATAACAAGAATCTAACCATAAGAACTTCACACCCTTCTTAGTCAGACCCGTCAGTGGTGATGGTAAGCATGAAAAGTCTTGAATGAAACATCTGTAGTATCTACCAGCCCTAGAAAACTCCACACCTCAAAGACATTTGTTGGTTCCTCCAAGGAAACTACTGATCTCACTTTATCTGAGTTGACTGATACTCCTGTCTCTGAGATAACATGACCCAAGAAGTGAATATGATCCATCCCAAAGTGTAATTATGAGAGATGAGCATATAACTGATGTTCTATCACTGTACTCAGAATGATCTCAAGATGGGTAGCATGGTCATTTCGAGTGTGAGAGTACACCAAGATATCATCTAAAAAGACAACCACGAAAGAATCCAAGTAAGGATGGAACACTCAGTTCATCAGGTCCATGGACACTTGAGGTGTGTTCATGAGACCAAACGGCATAACCATATACTCATATAGACCATACCTACTCCGGAAGGTTGTAAGAGGTACCTCATATGGTCTAACGTGAAATTGATGGTAATCGGTCCTCAAGTCAATATTTGGGAATACCTGGGCTCCTCGAAGCTAATCAAAGAGATCACCAATACTTGGTAAAGGATAACGGTTCTTGATAATCAACTGGTTCAACTTCCGATAATCCACACAAATCCTGATGGTTCCATCTTCCCTCTTCGCAAACAGGACAGACAAACCCTAAGGAGAAGTACTAGGTCGAATGAAACACTTTTCTTGCAACACCTCCAACTGCTTCTTGAGCTCCTGAAACTCTGGTGTAGCCATCCTATAAGGAATAATGGACACTAGTGCCACTCCTATCATTAGTTCAATCGAAAATTCTACCTCACGCTCAAGAGGTAAAATAAAAAGTCCTCTAGAAATACATCCCTAAAAAGATTCACCATGGGAGGAAAGTCCACATGTGATGTCCCCTGGTCATCCAGATATAGACTAGTAATCTGGTCTGTAACTACTCTTAACCCATGATGCTCTGGACCTGCTCTGATCAACTGGACATCCCACATGCCCTTATGATGAAAAGATCCAGCCTCTGGTGATTTGAAACTCATCCTGCGGCAATAATAGTCAATGACTTCCTGTAATGAAATTAGCTAGTTCATTCGGAGAATGGCATCATATCCTATCATCTATGGGACATAGAGATCCCATAATAAGTGATATCCACCGAACTCTATGGGGCACACATTTCACTAATTCACACTAGCCGTTCTAGTCACAAACATAGTGTCTATGGTCAAAATATCAGTAGATGAAAAGATGCAGAGCCCAAGGCTCTCCAAAACAGCAACAAATATAATTCTATGAGAAGCACCAGTATCGAAAAGATATGAATATAAAATTGAGGCAATGAGGATCATACCTCAAACTGTAGAAGGTCCAAGATCATGCTCCTATTGGGTTTTCTCCACTACAAAGGTCTGGCCTACTCCACGACCTTGTGACCCTGCCTGACCACTCTGCTGTCGCTGAAAGATTGGAAACTGAACACCACGACCACAACCACCACCTCATCCTGAGCATCCAGAAGAACTCTAGTTCCTAAACTGGTGAGAAACTAGTGGTGCTTCTTCGGAACACAGAGTCATAGAAGAAACCCTATCACCAGCTACTGGTGAGAAGATCTAATAGAAGCACTGAAGGTGACCCATATTGCTGCATGATCGGCACTCAACTCAGTCTTTCGAGAAATGTGACCTCATATGCCTGCTCTTTCTGCACTGGTAGCACCCCCTTGCTACAAAATTATATGTATCGCCTCCTTGGATCACCACGCGATGGCTCCCTTAGGCGCTTCCTACTATCAATAGGAGGGATGCTAAATCCAAATGTCGAGCCGCCCTGGATCACAACTCGGGAATCCATTATATTGTTCTCCGTGATTAGCACCTGGTTGACGATTGACGTGGTGGAACTCAACCTGAAGATGTTCACCTGTGAATGGATGTCGTTCCTCAGACCATCCACGAACGTCCTTGCTAGGAATAACTGATCATCTCGGGGAATAGGCATGAAGCGCTGCAGCTTGGTAAATCAAGAGGAATACTCTATAACAGAAATATTACCCTGGTCCATAGTCATAAACTCCCAGGCTCAATCGACCCTCAGGGTATCTGGATATAAGTAATCGTAGAAGACGCACTGAAACACATCCCATGCCATAACCTACTGGTGTCCTGCCTTTGAGATCACATCCCACCACCTCTTGGCAGATTCTTGAAGCATATAGGTAGCGATCTTGACCCTCCTTTCTGGAGGCGTCTCTAGATGCTGAATTATTGTCAGCATGGATTCTACCCATGACTCTGCAGCCTAAGGTCCTCCTTCTCTTGATAAAGTGGGAGGATTCTGTTGCTACAAAACACACATCAAATCTTCCATTGGTGGGGAAGGAGGTGGTGTTCCCTAAAAAGTATGAATCATCCTCAGGAAGCCTTCCCTGAAGTATGCATCTGTAACAGTATTAGTTATAACTGCTGGTTCCAAGACTGGCACAATAGAAGGATCTGCGGGAAGTCCCTGATCAGTCATATCCAGCATCTGATCACTGCCCTATAACTGGAAGACAACCGGAGGACGTCTCAGTGGCATGACTCTGCAATGTCAAACAGACACCATAAATCTGGATTAACAGGGACAAAAACAGAGAAGTGTAAAAAGGGAAAAAGAGAAGGAAAAAAATCAACTTTTACCAAACATGACTACATGGTGTGTATAAACCTTACACGACGTGTTCTCTCATGTCATTTACATGGGCGTGTAATTTTTCCAACCTTGGTCCTGTATCACCCCACACACACGACATGTTGTCTTAACACACGACATGTACCCGAATCCTCTTCCCCTGCTCGATTCCTTCTACATGGTTAGTCCACATGGATCTCCTAAGACAATACTACATAGCGTGTTCAAGGAAAACACAACATTTACTAGACGAGCTTCACCGACCCGTGTTGTTTGTGACACGGACGGGTACATGACTCCTACTACACGGCGTGTTCCAGGTGGACACGGTGTGTGTAAGAAGAGACTCCACTGACCCGTGTTGTTAGCTACACGACTGGGTTCCTAGGATTACAATACACGACATCTTCAAGACTGAAACGCAGTGGATAACCGAAGATTTATCCATCCGTGTCGTTAGTTAGACAAGAAGACACAGGGTCAACACCACCAGGCGTGCACATAAAACTCAAAGACTTTCAACAAAAAGGCACAAACCACCTACCTCGATGATAGGATATCACTATATGTAAACCTTGAGGCTTGAATTATCTTAGAACGCTGAATATCTAAAAAATGTATAAAAATTTTAATAGAGGATAACTTGGGAAAGAATAGGAAACATGAAACAACTCTCAAGTAGAAGAGAGAGCTTATCGAGGTGATCCCAATGCAATCGACAGCGGTCAAATTAGAGATCGAACATATGCTCGGGGGCTTGGAGAAGGATCACAGACTTGCGGGTTCTCTCAGATAAAGAAAACATAGAAGAACACAGTTCATGTGATTAGACATGACCCTGATGCATTTAATAAAAAATATAATGTACAAAGCATGTACTTTTGAAGTACACGACATGTACTCACTGTTTGTATAATCATCATAAGGTGGCCTCCAGGTCACCCCCACATGGCCATGTGAATAGCCACTACAAGGCCATCACACGACTACCTGTGGTAACCGAGTGCACGATTTGTACTCATAAATTAAATGGTCTGTAATTCTAAAATTTCTAGAAAAACCACTTTTCCTAAAAAAACGGCCAGAAAATGAAGACATAATTGAAAAGAAGATCTGGGTTCGAACACAACCCAATGTTTAAATGAAATGTGATTTAATATTGAAATATTATTATTTAATGTGATAATTATTTCCTAGAAATTTATTAGTTGATATTAATAAGACCAAATAAATAATTTAAAATTAATTTTTACGTATTTTTAAAAAGAAATCATTTTTTATAAATTGGATAGATATGAAAATAATTTCATTTGAAAGTAAAAAATAGATGTTTTGATGAAAACATATATTTATGTGTGAAATATGTTTTCGTATTTAAAAATTAAACTAATAAATATTAACCAATAATTTTAATGAAATTTTTAGATAACATATTCAATAAAATATTTTAACATTCATATATTATATCTTATTAAGAAACTAATAATAATAAATCTTTTTTTCAGCATAAAAAATGCATATTTTTTAGAAACATTTTTCAATGCATTTTACACACTAACACTAAAATGAATTTCTACAACATATATAATTTTAAAATGATAATATGGGTTTCATATTTTTAATCATAATAAAAATTATTATGTAATATGTTCAACTTAATTTTTTCCTTAATGAATAGTTACCATGGTAAAAATTATGTTACCACTGTAAGGGTTAAAAGATGTTAAAAGCTAGGGTAAAGAAAGAAATAAGTTTGAAAATATTACTCTTTTTCTGGAATTTATTAAATAATGGTCTATAAACCTTATCCTAATTATCTTTTAAAATTTTTAACATTTAGACAACTTTACTTGAGTATGATATATATTATATAATATAGATTCATGTATTAACAAGTTTTCTGCACACCTCACTTATAAAAGGGAACCTCATATACTATCTTCTCCACCACACATGATCCCTTTAGATCCAAAAAATATTTTCAAATACTCTCCCAAAATCCATATCCTTCACCTTTATGTTTTGGTCACCCAAAAAGAACCATTCACGAATCTTTAAGGTGCTTTCCAATGAAGGAAACCCAAAGAAGTGGCATATGTTCACACTGATCTTTTTAATATTATTTTCTTCTCAAAACTTCTCTAAAAGTTTTAAAAACATATTAAAATGATTTTATAAGTATATTTAATATATTGGGATACTTTTTTTAAGGTTTAACCATTTTTATATCCTTACCATATGTTGGAAGATGATAATGTCGCTCTTGCGTACATGTGGACTATCATCTCCATGAAGTGATGTCGAATTATATTTAACATGCTTATTTATATATCTCATCATAATGAATTATTTATATTATACTTATTATATGATTATCTATTTTTAATGTTTAATTATAATATAACATTCTTCCTCTCTATCTAATGAAAAGTGGAAACATCACCCATTCATAGGTATAGACAACCATCTCCATGAAGTGTTCTAATTTATTTTTCATCACAAAGAAATATTAATGGTTACAAAAGTTTTTATAAGGGATAAATATTATACATATTAGAATATTAAAATCATATATATAATGAAACCATGTCCAGAGTTCAAGGACCCAAACCGTCAAGCTAAAACATGCATGGAAAATAGACTAGTTTTAACATGAATGTGAATTTATGTAAATAATTGTTAATAAAAGAGGTTTATAATATATTACATAATACATTAAGAGTTTTGATTCTTAATTTTCTATATGTTATCCTGATGAAATATAATTTTCTAAATGAGTTATTATGATTATGATTATAGGATAATTTCAATAAATTCATTTCTATTCCACGGGTTAAGTAAAAAAAGATGAGAGAATGAATGCTCTTATGTTACCATAAAATTCATTTCAATGGATGAATTAAGAATATGTAATGATGATAAGCTTATGAAAACTATTATTTCCAAGGGTTATTATATGTTTATATAATGAATTTTTTATGATATTTTTTATGGTACTAGGGTACGCAGTTAAAGCAAATTGGATTGGGATTTAAAATTTTCAATACTAGATCGACATAAATACATAATCTATAGAGACATAAAACCCAATAAATCAGTTTAGGATACCACATAATCATGTTAAGAATTAAAAATAAATCAATTATGACCTCATTTTATTTGAAAACACATTCAAGAATCATTCATCACTAGTGACTGTTGCTCGAAGGAACAAAAGTAGGATCCATAAAGATCATCCAAAAGCACTTTGAATGTCTAGATGATCAAAGATATTTGAAATATTATTTATATAATATAGATTTTATGATTCCTCCAATTTATCGATGGTCACTATAGTGATAATTCGTTGATCCATGTTGGAGAACATGGTTTGATTTCTTGGATCATCATATTCTTTCCCCATGAAGTAGGTAGAGGAGAGATAGACTCTCAACACACATTCCATGAATAGTCTAGTGAATGAGATCCTCCTCACTTTATAGTGATGTTATGAAATATCTGGGAGTGGCTCCACATCCCATGTATATTTATCACCCACTAAATAATCAATAAATGAATTCATATGTCTTCTTTACTAAGTCATAAATATCATTTGTATTTTTATTAATTACATGTAATATAACTAATTTATAATTTGATAAAAGTTATCCATTTAATTAAATTATCCTTCTAGTAAATATTAATCAAACCTTGAATATTAATATAATATTTATTTATATAATATTTTCGATATTTTCGATTTAATAACATGTGAATTATTTTATTAAATAAATTAAACACTAATTATTATAAACTAGAATAATATGAATTTATTTATTACTTTGAGATAATATATTCTCAAACATATCCCAAACCCCATGGTGGAGACCACTATGTCATATTATCCTATAAATAAATATAGTCTAGTCTTTGGAATATGTTTATTGTGTGACCCTTTTGTCCCTTATATCAGTAGTAGTGAATATTATTCATAGAACATTTCTGGAATCTATCAACCCATCAAGACCCATAAAAAGATAGGGAAATTTCATAGAAAAAAAAACATTTCCTTGAATCAAATGCCGTGTAATATAGTATATTTATCTCATGATATCTTATAAAGAGGGATGAATAATCTATGTCATTATCCTTTGTTGATTTATAATTACTAGATAAAGATATATTATTTTACAATGACTGTGGAATTAGTGATGGTATTACCATCATGATCAACAATGCCCAAGATACCACTTCCTATCAGAAGTGAAAAAATCTACCTTGATTATTCAATCAATTCCATACCACCAATGATTCATCCAACAGAATTTATCTCACTACGATAATAATGTCATAATTTTTTCGTCATGTAAAAGTACATGTTCAAATAGTAAACGTTGATAATAATCTAATGGTATAAGACCATTACACATGTCCATAGATAGAAAAAACCAATTAAACCTAAATCATGTGGTTTTTCTCTTAGTGATTAAGTCCTCATGATCACATCTTCTCAATATCACCATGTGCGAAATTAATAAGCAGATGTATCAATTCTTAAGTGCCTCAAACACATGATAGTCATACATCATATGTGTCTAGCCAACATGATGTATATAGACCCTAGGACAAATGTTTAATATTTTTATCAAAGTATATATAGGTTCTCATTATATTTTTGGAACTTGTATAACAATGTGATATGATAAATAATCTAAAGACATTACCATGTAAATAGTGCGTGTAAAAATATCAACACTATTATGGTATGTGTACATCATGTATAAATTACTATATACATGATGTGGTAATCTAAAAGTAAAATTTTGATTTATCCAGGGAGCCCGCTTTTACTACACATCCACACACACTAGATCCAACATTATTTTATATATTGTTACCTCATACATGGTAAGATAATTCTTATACTGAGTTATGACTCTAGTCGTTAGTCCTTCCACATCTCCACTATGTGGTTACTCTGGAAACTCTGACTTCACCTCCTGGAGTAAGACTCCTCAAGAGGTGATATCCCTAAGAATATTAATTTGTTTCCACTATAAAAAATTTACATCATGTCTAGTTCTAGTTGTAGATTTACCATAATATATATTTGGATAAAACATTACGTACTGGGTGCGATCCCAATTACAATAACAAATCATTGCATATTTTAAATAGATTCTTCAGCTACATCAAAATATAAAATTCACTCAATATTTTTATATATGGATACATCTAGATTTAATGAGCTTCTCTCACCCAATACATTATCTTGACTATGATATTAGACCATATTGATCTAAAGGAAGACCAGCTTGTGCCACCTTTACACTAGGGTTCCTTCCTCTACAAGAGGAACATATCTTAAGTACTCTCCCAAGTACAAAAGGATAGTTCTGACTCTTTCTCGTGTACTTCTCTTAGATTATATTGATATTTTACTACCTTAGAGAATATGTTGGAAATATCAAATTTAGTGCATATTAGGACATATTTTATTGATCCATCTAAGAAATATATGGAATTATAATCACCACATTAATCTCCTCCCTATATCTCATGAATGTATTCCTAGATATATTTATTACATGATAAATTAGAATAAATTATCTATTGAATAGTTATAAATCATATTTTTCATTACCATGTCAGTATATATACTTTTGACTTGGTCTAAAAAACCCATTAGATCTATCTATATAGATCTCATTCTCTAAAACATAGTTATCTACTATAATTCAATCATTAGAGAGTAACTTTCATTCTGGTCTTAACTAACTATTTGACCGATGGATATTTTCCATATGTTACCAATCATATTTTACATGGAAAATTGTATTTCCCCTACTAACCCCTTGTAAAGACATGGAAAAAATCACTTCAAATTGAATATTATATGATCATACTTCCTAATTAAAAAAATGTATTTTAGTAACTTTGAACCCTGATTAGAATTCATTGGTGTTAACAACCATTTCTGGTTTCCTCATATATACACCTTCTAAGATTATTTCTCTTCACATATAACTATAAATGAAATAATCTTATAATTTATCAATCATATGTAAAATTCTAATGGATTTAGGCATGTGACTTGGTATAACAAATTGGGCCTTATTAGTACCATGATTGTACCTACCACATAATGTTTCTCTCTAATACCACAACAATATAAATATTTAAAACATTCATAATATTAATCTCCTATACTTTGATACACAGAATCAATTATTTAAATTTAATTAAACTTTTCAATCATCACTGATTTCTATTTACTAATTCTTCATAAAATCAACTATTATCAATGAATATTGTATCATCAACCATGGTGAATATGAAACCACCACAATTTTTTTATCCTTACTACTTAGTTTGTGTCTCTGGACCGTTCCATTAATGAATGCTTTTGTGGAAATTATATGTATGCCAACTATTTGTTCATCTCCAACATTGACTAAACCCAAGTCAATATTTCTCTCAATATCTCAAATAGAGGTGAAAAACATTTTATTCAAATGTAGGATATTATGACACTATCATTTTTTCATCCTAAGGGTTTATATAATATCCCTATAACCATTATGGACAATTACTTTTGATGCACATTGTATTTTTATTGATGTATTTTTCTTTATATCCTTAACACATAATTTGTACCAAAACACATTTTATTAGTACATGATGGATTTAAATCCTATTATAATTCATGTGACATAAATTTTCATTATAGATGTCTTTTGGGTATGGGATTTTACTCTATTTGAGTATCATTTACCAAACATAATGGAATTTTACAAAATTCATATTATCATCAAAACTGATTATCATTTTACTTACATCATGAATATGATGTTTACAAGGAAATTTGCATTTATGAATTATTCTATGTTACATTTTAACAATCATTTTATACTTTTAAGGTTCATTATCAATCACCTTTACATACATCATTATTTTGATCTGGATAAAGAAATATTATTTTATGAATAAATCCACTCAACATTTCATGATTTATGAATTATTGGTCACGATGTTCTATAGAAAAGGGACATAATGAAACTCATATCTTCTAATCATGCATATACAAAACATAAAATTTACATACTATATTAATCAAAAAAGAATTCTATGAATTATGTTTAACACAATATTTTCTTTTAAATAGTTATTTTATTTTATATGAACTAATTATGAATGATTTGTGGATTAACATTATTTCAAAAGGAATATTTTTTCTAAAACTAAAAATGTAAATGTGTCAATAATACATGAGGACATTAACTCTAAAGTGTGTAAAAAATACTAGATATATCCTTAAAAATTACATATTATTACCTGATAATGTTCAATCATGTCATAGCTGGGTATCACCGAGTCTTAAATTTTTATATTCGTTATTAATTTCTAATTGTTCAAGAATTAATGAACTTTTTGTTGAGTATTAGATACCAGAAAAAATATTCACTCCTTCACAGAATAATGACTCCATGGGTCCAAAGGACTTGTGATATAAAAGTTTTTGGTAATAATTAACAAAATTTCAACTTGAACAATAAAAAAATGGTAGTTTATATCTTGTGTACTTCTCACCATTGACTTAGGAATCATAGTTTCTCAACTGCTTAGAGAATTTACCTTACTTATTATAATGTTTCTTTTCTTACATTTTAATTGAGTTTCAATAAACATATATGATAGGAATATTTTATGTAATACCCATAAGCTAATACTAAAACACAAATTATAAAAATGAACATATACTAAGTTTAAGACACACTATGTTTCTACATTAATTCATTACCATTAATCTTCCATAGACTTATCTCATGACATGGGAATAAAATAGACTCCTATATAAAGATCTACCTTAGTTCATTGGAGGATGTTGTAACAATTCCTTTGGTGTCACACTTTCCATTAGCCTATTCTCCTTTCCATTTAACCTTTTTACTATATGATCAAATGATTAATCTATCATTAAATTTCTTTTTTCTTTGTGAACCATGATGAAAAGTTAAAGAATATTTTTTCTCCATACTATTCCTTTTTTAATCCGAAATTAAATTAAACCATTAGGTAAAAATTAAATAATAAATAGATTTTTTGGGTGATCTTGATCCATATTTCAATTTACACATATTTAGTATAATCTTCAATCCATGCAATTATCTTTTCAATTTATCATCATAGAATATTTAGAGATGAGACAACATGATATAACTATCCATGTATTTATGATTCATCCCCAAGTAATTGTTTATTGATGATATAATTATCATGTATAAATATAACATGATAAATGTTTGTATCTTTTAAGTATCTATATCAACCTTTCATCCTAAGGAGGGTGAATAGGTAATGGGATTCCAGGAAATTAAATCTTCAATACTATAGTACTCTGTGAAAAAATTTATACTATTATTATAATTTCACACTACTTTGGAAATGTTCACAATCTAGAACTAATTTCAACATCTTTGATGTATTTCTATTAACTATTCTACAAAATTAAACACTAATATATTAGTAATTGTTATCTTGATTTCCATTTATACATTACAAATTAAATAAATCATTAACTGTCTCCAAATATTTTATTTAACCATTGTATCCCTCACTATTTGATTTAGAATACTAAGTCACTTGATAATTCAAGTGTAAAGGATCATATATCCTTTCATTATAGTCTAATATATGGATACTCAACTACTCATAGTGTTTCAAGGTAGGTGTCTGACTAACCAACCAAAGAACTCATAGATCCCTGAACTATTGAGTGAAGCCCCAACTTCTCGAAATAATAAATTTTAATTTCATAATGCTTTACCTATAGAGATAAAAAAATATAGATATGGATAATTATTTTCATTCATGTTTATTTTTGTCATCCTATCTCATTAATAATAACTCCCTAGTGGTAGGAGGCAACCAAAAATATGGTTGATAAGCACCCCGTATGCCCAGTTTTGTTCAAATTCATATAACAGATGGTAAAATGACTTAATATTCATTTGAGATTTTTTATTATCACTATGTATATACAATAATTTTCTATTTTATATTCCCCTACAGAGTGACTACACTCACATATTTAAAATACATTAAATAGAAAACATTCATTACATATTTATCTATTTAAATCTACGCATTTTTTTCCTTATTTTATGTAATCAAACACACTTGGAAACTGACAGAACAATAATAAATAATGCATAAATTAAATAAATAACATGATTGATCTTGAGAATTTGGTATTGGTTGATCCATTTTCTCTCACTTTATCAACAATGAAACTAGGAGTATAATAATTGAACCGTGTCTGACTTGTACTGATGCTCGCACCTCGGTCAAATGTATCACCATCTAATCTAGTATACTACTTTTTTTAGAATGGTCCACATATTATAAAATCATTGTCAAAATATAGAAATACTCACACATAGGTGAGGGATTATATAGAATGATTAATACACATTTAATATATCTCTCTTGAAAAAATATACTATTATACATATGAGGAAGAATAGGATGTGTAAACTATCTATTTTATTAATTAATTACTTAAAAATGAAAATGTAATAATTAATTAAATATATAAATTCAAAACATACATTGATCATTCTATGATAAATATCAGTTGTTAGTTAAATTATGTTCTTAATTAAAAATAAATATATAATAAATGTATACCGAGGATGATAAACAAAATAAAATAATTTAATTAATTTTAAATTTAGTCACTTGATCCCATCTTATTACAATAAATATGAACTTATTTTTTGAATGTATTTTTTTTAAATATTTATCCATGGAACATGGCTTGCTTAGATAACCCTATAAAGTGTTTTTAGGCCAATATTTGACTTCAAATGGACTGATATGGTCTGGATAGGCCTGACCCGCCGCGACCCATGTCGAGAGGATCTGTCTTGGTCATGGGTCATCTTGTAGGTGATGCCTAGAGGGGATCCAATGAGAGGGGTTGCACAAAAAGTGGCCAATGGAAGTTGGTATGTTAGGATGTTGGGGGTGGTTACTTAGAATGAATCATGCTGAGGTGGACAATAGTAGGAGGCCACATGGAATAGATGGCTTGGTAATAGGGTGGTAGCTCGGGTCTGGATGGCGGTGAGATGATCAACATGGGGGGGGGGGATCAACATGGGGGGGGGGTGTGGAAACAATGCTAGTGAGGAAAGGATGAAAAGTTAGTCATGAACAAGATGCATCATAATCAATGGTTTTTACATGGTATGAGGAAGCATCAGTTTCACATGGATGGGTCCTGATAGTGAGTGGCTATAGGTGGGGTCACCGACTCTCAGTATTCCTGGTAGGCTGAAAGTTTTGGGAGTTAGTGGAATTTCCACTCCTAAGTACAAAAAATAAATTATATATATATTTTAGTAGCTTCCCCATGAATTCATTCTCAATCCCAATCCCTTTTACTTTTTTTACCATTTCTAAATGGATATCCACCACCCCTTATGACATTAATCCTATTTTTTTACATTTTTCATTTACCCATCTTTTCTTGACCTATTAAAATCCACCCCCATTAAATTTATAATTTATAAAAATCATATATGTAAGCTTATTAATTTTTCAATTAATTCCAAAATTAATGGAAATATACACAGTAGTGATAAAACACTATTCTAAACACTTGGAACTGGAATCCCAAAAAAAATGGGGTGGGGTAGGACCCCAAAAATTTTCATTAGCCACATTTTTCCAGTAAACTAATTATATATATATATATATTATTCAAATTTATACCTATTATTGATAAAGATTTTATTTTCAATCATCCAATTTCCATATCACAAAAATGAAATATTAAAATATATTTACATCAATAGAATTGGTATTGTGAAGATTCCCTCTCAATGAATTTATAGGAAAATTTAATTTTCCATAGGTTTAAACCATCATGTGAACTCTATGATACCAATTGAAGTTATCCAAGTATAAAATAGAATCATATGCACCGATGATCAAATAGATCCATCATCATATTGATGTAACTACATCATCTCTAGTAATTCATAGCCCGATATAACAAAAAATAACCCCACAAGAGGTTTTGAAGAATGAAGAATAAACCAAAAATTAAACATTTTATTTGAGGACGTGTTTGAAAAAAATTCATTATTGGTGATCATTGATTAATGGAACCAAATATGGATCTTTTTATATCATCCAAACACACTTTGGAAGTGTGTGAGATCATCGGTCATTGAAATGCTGGTTCTAGTATGAAGATCCAAGGATGTCATTGATGTCTCGATGATCTTCACAGTGATGATCTTTTGATACTTGTGGGAGAACACGGTCCAATGGCTCAGATCAACAAATTCTATCTCTATGAAAAGGGGGTAAGAGAGAGAGTCTTCCAAAAAAAGTGTGAAGAATAGTTATGTGCATGAGACCCTCCACCTCATTTTATAGAGAGGTTATAAAATACAAAAAATATCCTCGGATTATAGATATTTATCTCCTTCTAGATAATATATAAATTATATTGAATGACTGATTTCTAGAGTAATACGTATCTTTTATATTTTTATCACTTAATTTTAATATAATAAATATAATACAAGATAAGATTGTTCTGTTTACTCTACTCATCATTCATATAAATTTTAAACAACCCTTGAGTATTAGAATAATATTTTTTTATATAACACTTCTTCATGTATACACATTAATCTCTTGTGATTAATTTTAAACATAAAATTCAAATCTAATTATTATAAACTGTAGTAATATGAATTTATTAATTACTTGGTGATCATATATTCTTAAACATATGCCAAACCCCATGGTAGGTCACATCATTTCCTATTATCATATTCATCAAAATATAACTAACTTTTGAATATTATTAATGTGTGACCCTCTAAGACATTATCTTCATAGAAATGAATACTATTCAAAAAAAAATGTAGATTCTAGAAACCTATAAAAATCCCCTAAGGAGATAAGGAAAATTCATAGATACACAAACCATTCATATAAACATAAGAGATGTAGTATAATATATTTGTCCAGAAATAACTCATAATGTTGGATGCACACTTCGTGTCATCATCATTTCTCACTTTTATATTCATTGACTCTACTAGAAAAATTAACCATCATCTACCATAGCCATGGATTTATTGAAGGTTCTATAATATTGATCGACTAGGTATGAGATATCACTTTCTAACATAAGTTAGAAATTATATATTGATTATTAAATCAACATCCTACCACTAATGGAACACCTGACTAAAGCGACTTCACTATAACAATAATGTCATAGTTTTCTCCACGCATCAACATACATGGTCAAATAGTATGAACTAATAATAATATAATGTTCAGAGACCATTACACTTTTCCATGGATAGAAACAACCAATGAAACATAAACCATGTGGTGATTCTATTAGAATTTCAATTCTCATGATCTCATCTAATCAAGATAACAAAGTACAAAATTCTTGAGTAGATGTCTCAGTGAATATGATACCCCTGATAGTCATACATTAATAATGTCCAGTCAACATGACAAATCTAGACTATAGAACATATTTTTAAGATTAATTTCATAGTATCTCTAGGGTCTCATTATAACCTAATAATTGCTATAACATCTTGATATGAAAAATAATCTATGGACATTACCACGTAAATAGTTGATTTAGAAGCATCACAACTATTATGCTATGTTAAAATCATGTATAGCTCACTATATACATATTATGAAAATATATATTATTTCTTTGTTGGGGCTAGTGAACCCACAGTTATTACACTTGTGGAACACATATATATGATTTTCATAATGTTACAAGTGATACCATAATTATTCCACCCTATGATACATTAGGTAAATATTGAAATATAATGAGATAATATCATATATATTGGGAAGTGAAACCACATTAGTAAAAGACACTACTTATTATGATAGTCTTAGGATTAAAAATTGACTATGGAAATGATGGAATGGATAGTGAACCCAATCCACTATAATAGACTTGGTAGTGATCCTTGAGCAAGGAAATTTTTTTCTAGGCTTATATGTTTGCTACAAACCTATTTATTTTACTTATGATATATTATTATAGATCATGATTAATTATTAATTATTATTTATTATTATGAAAGATGTATATTGTTATAAATAATACATATAATATTATTCATGATTAATGATTTTTGACTGATTATGTATGACATTCGTAAGTTACGTTGATGTTATCATACCCTTATTCCTATATTATTATTAGTTATGATAGTTGATTGATATATCCAATTTTTAACCATAATGAACATCTAATATCACCCATTATTATGTTACAATAAGGATCTGGTCCTTAACATTACATTGTCTAGTTAATTCCATTAGGGTACACATATTACATTCCAATGATCTTTTCAGATGAGTGTTTTAGAGAATTATGACCAAATTCATACATAACAATGCATAATAATACAAAGTTGGTACTACTAAAACAACATTCATTTATTCCATAATAAAATAGTTTTTAAATAAACATGAAATATTTTCATGAAAAATCATCAAGACACTTAACTTAGCTTCTTATTTTCTCTTACCCATCTTTAAACCAGGTGAAACAAATTTATAACATGGGATGAAAATAAAAAGATATATAAGAAACATTAATAGAAGTAAATAAAGAATTATTAGATGAATACATAGAAAAATATGAATTCATTTTCAAAAGGACATACTTCTCACCCATAAAGTATCATATACTTTGTGAAGAAAAAATATTTCCATAAAACGTAGAAAACATAAATAAAACCCTAAAGATATCTTGGGGTATTAATTATTCATGATTGTGACCATAATCGATACCATATTATTTTTAACAATCATGAATAACTTACAATGTAACCCTCACATATACCTTACGATGTAATACTCATGACTTGTTTATGGTGTAACCATCGCAATTACAAATGGGGTAACAATACAGTCGTCCTCCAACATAAACATACATAATGAATTGGAGGGAAATATAGGTCCCAAAAATCATCATAAAAATTCGTAATAAATTAAAAATAATTATAAAACTTTAATAAATTCATCATAAAAACATTTCATTTGAAATTTGGAAAATAGAAATTTAAAATAGGGTTTTTAATGAAAAGACCCTTACCTCAGCTTCGTCTTACTTTAAAAATGTTTAAAACTCTTGTGTAATGGTTTAAAGAGTATTGATAATATACTAAATAAATATATCAATATTAATAATACATTTTATGATATTTTAATAACAAATTTACACCCATTTATTAGTAATATGTTTTTTATTTTCATTGCTTCAGGTGCATTCTTTTCATTATTTCCATGGTTGGTTCATTTTGGATTTTCTTATCAAATGGAAATGATACAACAGAAATAGAATAAAATGGTATTAGAATATTTAAATAATATTGAATTATATCATATATCATTTCTTATTTGATTATGATTCAATATACAAAACATTAATGAAAAAGAATTAATTTATTCTGACAGTTTTTTGACCATCACAAACAGATATCATTTTAATTAATATCTTGTTTATATATTGGATATAAAATATATTATAAATTAAAAAATGTATAATTAAATATTATTTAATAATAATAATAGTTTCATGACCATATTTGAATGTGTTTATGGAAAAAGAAAATGTATTGTCCATGATGGTGGTAAATCGACACATCACAGATGATGCTGTCATTTTTAGAATAAAAGAGAGATGAGAAGTATTTTGATGATGAATTTTTCCAAAACAATGGTAACATATAGAATATATAAGATACTAGAGTCTTAATTTCACGTAGATAAGCTAAGTTTAAGATAAAAAATGAAAATAAATTAAATTAAAAGGAAAATAAAAGAAAATGAGATAGGATTTTACCTCTTCATTTCTTCTCGTTGAGAACCTCATTAAGGCCCTTGGTTTTAGAATTTTTGTATGATTGGAAGGTCATGAACGTGGGTAATAAAATTGGTTAGGTAATTAAGATAAAATTAAACAATATACAATGATTTGAGGTGTGAGGAAAAGAGGTTGTGAGGGGAGCTATTTATAGTGGAGGAGAGGGGTGTTTTCTCATTAATTTATTCATTAGATTGTTATTTTGGATCAAGACTATGAATTGTTAGATCTTTATCATAAAATATTTAAAAAAAATTAATTTAAGTTTGATATTATGGTGATTACATCAGAAATTACTCTATAAATAGTGTATTTAAGTTATAATATATATATAAAATAAATTACTGTATTTCGTAGTTCACTAAAAAATCAACTATTTTAAAAAAATACCCAAAATTCACCCTAAACATTGTGGGATGTGAATAATTCAAAAATTAACTCCTTTTGTCGAAAATAACTTTTTAAATATGATAAATCTAATTTTTAATTAATTTTGTTATTTTTTTAATAATAATGATTTTATAAATACAACTACTTTTTTTACACATAGAAAAAATTAATTAAGTTCTAAAAAATTATCTTATAAAAATAAGACAAAAAATACTAATTTTTGAATTTATTTTATTAAGATAAATTTTATTTTAAATCTTGATATTAATTATAAAAATGCATATATAATTTACATGTAAAAAAAAATACCAACCTTTAAAAATGTCATTTTAAAACATTTTTTACTTATTCCTTGATATAAATACATCATAATCACAATTATAAGGTAAATAAATTTTATTTTTATGATCATAGGTGATTTACTATTCTATTAGTATAGACCACTTAATTTAGATAAATACCACTAATTTCATTATACATTTATAATGAATTTAACTATTTAGTTCTAGAATGAAAGAAAATTTATTTTATATGTACTTGGATTGTTTCATTTTCCACACTTCTGGAAATTACATACTCACAATTTTTTCTAACTTATGACATAAGAGAAGATGCCTTTACCTCATAACATTTTCATATTCCCATGTTTCTTCTTCAACCATGTGGTTTCCGTACAAAATCTTATCCCGTTGAATTACCTTTTTCCACAATACTTAATCTCTATGATCAATAATCTATATATATTTATCTTTAATATAGTGGTTCTGTTACAAATACACTAATTCTGGGATCAAAATTTGAGATTAATGTTGAACATACTATCTTAACATCGAAACATGGAAAAAATTCTGTACCTAAACTTGGAGGCAAAGCTACCCAGTAAACAACTTGTCTAACATTCTCCTAGATTTTAAAAGGTCCAATGCACTAAGGAATTTTATTTCTTTTCTAAAAAAGAGCAAAAGAATTTTTTATTAATATATTTTAGGTAAAATATGATACCCTACCTCAAAGGAAAAATCCTTCTCCTATTATCTGCCTAACTTTTCTACATAAATTGAGCTACTCTCATGTGTTTCTAGATCAAATTCACTTTCTCTGTCACCTCCTCTACTAATTATGGCATCCTCAACTTCCTTCACCCATCATTATCCCAAAATTATGGTGTTCAAAACCATCTCCCATATAATGTCTTAAATGGTTCCATATGTATACTCGAATGAAACATGTTATTATTAGAGTAAATAACTATAAAATGATGATAATCCCAACATCCTTGTAAATTCACTGAACATGATTGAAGAATATACTCCAACGTTTTAATTGATTATTCTATTTTTCCATCTGATTAAGGATGAAAAGCAGTGATAAAATTTAATCTAGTTTCCAATAATTTCTAATGTATTTTCCAAAAGAAAGTGGTGAACCTAGGTTCATCGAAAGATAAAATGGAGAGAGGAAATCCATGTAACCTAACAATCACTTTGAGGTAAAATCGAGAAATATGATCTGGAGAAATAGTATCTCTAATAGGAATAAAATGATTATATTTAGTCAGTGGGTCAAAAATACCTCAAAAATTATTTTGGCCTCTTGATGTATTTGGTAGTTTTAACATAAATTCCATGGATATATTTTCCCATTTCCACTCTAGCTTTAGAAAAGAGTGAATCACCCATTTGGTATTTTTCTCTCTACTTTAAACCATTGACTAGTCAAGAATATCATTATAAAATCAATAATATCTATATTTATTCCATCCCACCAATAATAAACCTGAAGGTCTCTATACATATTAGTATGTCTAGGATGAATTGAAAATGGAGAGCTATGATCTTCACACAACAATGCTTTCTTTTGAAGGGAATCAAAAGGAACACATAATATATTTCTAAATCTCAAAAATCAATCTTTATCAACAAAAAACGTTTGAAAAATACATTTTTTCACCAATTATAAATTTTTCTATAACTCATATTATTTCTACTAGGCATTATTAATTCTATCTGACAAAGATGACTACACCAAAAGAAACATTGTTAATGAAACATAGCAAATGTAGCATGATGTTTCGACTCAAGTAATCTGCCACTTTCTTTTTTGGGATTGTAACTGATAGTGAAATCATAATCCTTTATTAGATCAAGAAATATTCTTCGTCTCATGTTCAATTCCTTCTATTTAAATATATACTTCAAACTTTTATGGCCAGTATATATTTTAAATTTGACTCCATATAAATGATGCCTCTAATTTTTCAAATAAGAAAACACCTATACTAATTCCAAATAATATGTGGGATAATTTAATTGATGAGGTTTTAGTTTTCTTGATACATAAGAAATTAAATAATCATTAAAAATAAGAACACATCCAAGTATCATCAATGAAGTACAACTGTAAGTGAAAAAATCACCACTTCTGGGAGTTAAGGACAAAATCGGATCATTTACCAATCTTTATTTTAGTTTTCTAAAAAAACACCACAATCTTCTGTAAAATCAATTTGACACCATTACATGTTAACTTAGTTAGAGGGATAGATAACTGTGAAATGTTTTTAACAAACCATCTGTAATAGCCTATTAATACATGGAAACTACAAATCATAGTAACATTTTCCAGTCTTAGATATTCATCAACCAATTTTTTGGTGGTATTAACTCGTATAAAATCCTTATTTAGAATGTACCCATGAAAAGAAATCTCTTACAACCAAAAATATAATTTTCTAAATTTTCCTATATAACTTATCTTATTTGAGTATTTGTAAGACAATCCTCAAATGTTTTTCATCATCCTCATAACTTTTTAAAAACACAAAAACATTATCTAAAAAATTAGAAACAAACTTATCCAAATAATCACAAAATACTCTATTCATAAGATCAATTAATACAATTTTATTATCTGTAAAACCAAGGGGAATAATAATAAACTCACAATTCTCAAATCTAGTTTGGAATTTATTTTTCATAATTTCCTCCTTCTCTATATTTAGTTAATGGTACCTGGATCAAAATTCAACCTTTAAAAAATACTAATCTCCCTAGAACTAATAAAAAATTCATTGATATGAGGCAATGGGTACTTATTTTTAATTCTAATGTTATTCAAATATCAATTATCAATTAAATATCTCATGGAACCATAATTCTTTTTAATGAAAAAAATCGGATCACCCCATTATAAAGTGATTGGATGAATGAAACTTTTATCAAGAAACTACCACTACATCTTTTTCAATTCTAAAATTTGAACATGATCCATCTGATAAGGGGGTTTTGAAATTGGAATAACATCAAAAACTAAGTAAATGGAAAATTCAACTTCCAGATCATGTATAACATTGGTATAACCATGAGGGAAAACATATAGGTATTCATTTACCACCATAAAATCATTAATATGAAATGTTCCCTTATTTTCAATAGTGTGTTAAAGATAAAATTAACTTATATATATTAATTATTTCTTGACTTCATTAATTTTTATCAACATTATGGGTTCATCCATGTATAAAAACTAAAAATCATTCTAAAAAAAATTCTTTAGCAATAAAACTGATCTTATCATGACAAAAAAAATCCAATCTATGCCTAGAATAAAATGAAACTATACTATGGAAAAAACAATAGGGTTTTAGGAAATGTCTCGCCATGTAAAATAACAAGAAGATTCTTGTAATTAATTTTCAATAATATTTCCCATAGTGTTTTGACCATATTCTACGGTTCTATTTCTTGGGGTGAAATTTTAATATTAAATAAAAATCTATCATAAATAAAGGTATGTGTAGACCCTATACCAAAGATGAAATAATAAAAATATGAGTAAAAAAATAATGTACCTAATACCACTTTATTGGATGACCCAAAATCTACTGATGTAGTACCTATTAATTTAACTAAACCTTTATGCTTATAATCTATTGACAGTCCATAATTCAAATATTTCATTCATAATGCATTTTCATAATGCCCCATCTCACCATATTTAATAAACATTATTGTTTTTTAATCAAAATTATACTTAAGATCATTTTTATTGCAATCTTGGGAAATATTTACAAATATAACACATCAGAAACCCATCCATGATTTGTTAAGGAATTACCTAGGGTTCTTCTTACCACACATTCCAAAAACAGGATAAATGAATTTCTTACCTTCACATTTATCTGATTTATTCTTACGTATTATATACTATCTGGATATTTTCTTCTACATGTTTTAAAAGTAAACATGATCATAAAAACTCAATTTCTACCCTCTCAACACAGTGAAAATGTTTCTCTTAACTTTGGAATTCTCATGAGGCCAATTCCATTTGATACAATGGATTAAATATTGAGTATAAATGATTGATTTTACTATCAAGATCATGAATATTATTTAGATAGTTCCTTGACAATCAAGTGATGTTTTCTTTTCAAAATACCATTGAACCTTCCTCGTTTTATTTCAATTCAAGGAATTACATTTTCATTCTAGGTAAAAACACCTATGGAAAATACATTTCAAGGAATATATTCTTAAATTGATCCCATTCCAAGTCATGAATATTATCACTATCGAAGATATTTTTAAAAATTGACTACCATGGGTCAGTTTCACCTTCAAAATGATAAATATAATGACTAATATTTGGTGTTTGTGAACACCCCAAGACATTTAATATCTTTTCAAGGGATTTAATCCATTTTTTATCCATTACTGAGTTAGAAAATCTACTAAAAGATTGTGGGCACTTCCTTTCAAAATGTTCCACTATCATCATGTTACTTTGAGGTAGCTTTAGATATTCTCTTACATTGATGTCACCTTCATTTGTATTCCACATCAATTGATCCATCACTATAAAAAAAATACTCGATTCCAATTCCCACAATTCTAGGATTCATATTTAGAAATATAGTATCCTCTCAGTGCCTTCAAACTTTAGCTTCCTTGTTTTGTCTACTGAAAACCATTCTGAAGAAACATATGTTTGATGAAGCAAGATGGTAATATTTAAATAATATATCTTTAAACATAACCAAAAGGTAAAATTAATTTATGGTATTATATTAAAATCATCCTAACCCCAAAATTTATCTAAACCATTATCTAATACCAAATATAAGGACCCAACCTTTAACATTACATAATCTAGTTAATTCAACTAGAATATACTTGTTACATTCCCAAATATCATTTAAATTTTGAGTTGAATAGAATTAGTATATAATTCATATATACCAACCCATAATAATACATAGTGGGAGATACTAAAACAACATCCATTTCCTCCATAATACAATTTTTTTTAACAAAACCTGAAATATTTGCGTAAAAATTAATTATAACCTTCATATTGGATTCTTATTTTCTCTTACCCAAACATAGACCTTGTGAAAAACATTTTAAAACATGGGTTAAGAACAAAAAGACCAGTATAGGTAGTAAAGTAAGGAAATAAACAATTATTCCAGGAATAATTACAAGAATATGAATTCATTTTAAAAAATACAGACTTCTCACCTATAGAGTATCATATATGTACATTGTGAAAACAAGATATTTCCACAAAACATAGAAAACATAAATAAAAACATAAAGGTGACATGGTGAATTACATACATAATATTTTAACCAGCACTATTTCCATATTATTTTTTACCCTCATAAATAACATACAATATAACCATCATGGCTACCTTATAATGCAACCCTCAGAGATACCTTATGGTGTAACCATCATAGTTACCCTAGGAGAAACCAAATGTTCAACCTCCAACATTAACATACCCAATTAATTAGAGGTAGATATAGGTACCACACTACATCATAAAAAATATCGAATAAATTTATCATAATCAGAAAACATAAAAAAATTTATCATAAAAACATTCCTTTTGAATTTTTGAAAATAGAATTTTAAAAGAGGATTTGTAATGGAAAGCCCTTACCTTAGGCTTATCTTATATAAAACATTTTCAAAACTCCTGTATAATGGGTTTAAATAGTGTTATTAATATATTAAAAAACTATCTTCATATCTTTAATACCTTATATTATATATTAATAATCACTTACCCTTAATTTATTAATAAGATGTTTTATTTCTGTTCTTTTAGGTGTGTTATTTTCATGGTTTCCATAGTTGGTTCATTATATAATTTCTTTTCAAATAGAAATGAGAATAAAAAAGTGGAATAAAATGGTATTAACATATTTACTTAATCTTAAATATTATAATATATCAATTTTTTTACGAGGATGATTCACAAGGTAAAATATTTACGAAAACAAATTTACTTATTAGGGTGGTTTTTATAACCATCATGAACTTATATAATATTATTTACTATCATGTTTATATATTTATTACAGAACGTTATATAACTTATAATATGTATAATTTAATCTTATTTATCTATAATAATGGTTTTATGTCCTTCCTGAATGGAGGTAATGTAAAATGAAAGAGTATTATCCACGATGGAGGTAAATTGACACATCCGGGATGATGTTCAAATTTTTAGCATAAAAGGGACCAGAGGATGATTTTTATGATGAAATATTTCCTAAAAAAGATAACGTTATATTATATATATTTTAATGGATTTTTCATGACACTTGGATAATGGTATACAGATAGAAAATAATAAATTAAAAGAAATTTAAAACAAAATAAAAAAATGAATGAGGATATTACCTCGTGATTTATTCTACTTGAGAACCTCATTATGGCCCGTATTTTTGGCCATTTGGTAATACCAGAAGGTCTTGGATGTGGGGAGGAGACTTTAGAATATAATTGGATAGAAATTAAACATGCTACAATGATTGGAGTTGTGAGGAGAAGAGACAGAGAGGGTTAATATTTATACAGGATGGGAGGGGTGTCTTCTCATTATTTTACTGATTAGTTTATTGGTTTGGATTATGAATATTAATATTTAGATAATTAAAAACAAATATATTAAAATAATGAACTTTATTTTGATATTATGGTGATTACATCATACATTACAAAAGGAAATTGTTTTAACTTATACAATATATATACTGTAAATTGCTATATTTCACCATTCACAAAAGAATCAACTATTATAGAATGATAACAAAAAAATCTCCCAAACAATTTTTAGACTCGTATAATTTCAAAGTTACCACAATTTTTGAATGATAATTTTAAAAATATGATAATTTTAATTTGTAATTAAAATCATCATTTATTTGAAAAGTAATGACTATAAAATTATAATTGAATTTATAGTCAGATGATAAAAAAATATTAATTTATGAATTTATTTTATGTACAAAATTTTTCATTTAAATTAGTATAAAAAATATGAAATTTTAAATAATAATTTATGTTTCAAAAAATTACCACACGTTAATTATCATTTTCAAAACATCTATTTACTTATTCCATGATATAAATAAATCATGATTAAACTTATCACAAACATAAATTTTATTTATACACTCCTAGGTGAGGTTAATATTGTATTAGTATTTGTTCCTTAATTTTGATAAATACCAGTTATTTCATTATACATTTCTAGTGAATTTAACTATTTAATTCGGAAATGAAAGAAAATTATTTCATATGTACATGGGTTGTTATAGTTTCTTTCCTTTAGTTATGAAAAAATGGTTTTATGTTTTTTATGTGTAAGATGTTTAATATTTGAGAAGAATATTATGGGATATATTAATGATGTTTCAAGATATTATATGATAATGTTTCCAGTCCAAAATGACAGCAAACCTTTATGGTTATTGGGATTGTATTATCATGTTATGTATTCAATATACATCTAAAATGATATAATTTTTATGTATGAATTATTTTGATCACCTAATTTGGTATCATTGTAGGATCTAGTTAATTTCGGAGATTATGATTAGAGAAATTTAATGAAAACCCAATGGATACGTCTACGTATAGGATATGTAGAGACCCGACCCCAGATAGACTAGAGCCAGTGTCTATTATCTATTACATTGGCATGATTAAAAGGAATAAAAATATGATGGAATGATAGTTTAGTATTCTTGGTAAACCAAATACATACATGAGAAAAGAATAAACAAATTACAATTGATTTTTTCTTTCTTTCTAAATAAATAACATTGAGGGGAACAGTATTCCATCTAGTAAATCCTTTAATATATTTCATAGTACACTGCCTGGTTTCTTAGAGAAAGAAATTTAATAAGTGTGAGATCAAATTCCCTGCAAGATGAAATTATATTGAAATAAATAATGAATCAGTGACAATAATAATTATGACACGGTAGATAACTAAACTCACATTCTATATAAACAATAAACTAAGAAGGAAGTGCATAAAAAATATGGAAAGGAAATAATTGGAAGCAAAATCCATTCAAATAAATAGATAAGATAATATAAATATAGAATGTTATGAAACTAACACTAATTACATTTAATCAGTGAACTAAAAATGAAATTCATCTATAGATATGTAGATGAAAAATATCATGTATGAATAAAAAATAAAATAAATGAGGGAGATGATTGATTATTGGATTCCATGTTTCCTAAGAACATGGAACCTTTACCATAAAGAACATTGAATAGATGATTTACAACATACCACGTAAAAACCCATATAAGAAATCTATCCAAATGAATCATCCCTTGAGACTATTGATGCATCAATGGGCTCTCCATAATTGGGCCCCAATGGTGGTGTACAAGTCTAAAACATTTCCCATATTTTATATTCAAAAAAATAATATGCCTTATCAAATAACCATTTGAATAAAGATTTTTTTTTCAATATTTTTCCAAATAATCAAATTACATTCAAAGTATATACTGTATGTAAAATGGTATATGGTTTAGGAAATACTAATATCCATGATAGATGATATGGTTAATTATGAAAATTAAATGAACAAAGAAGATTAAATATTTCAAGGGGACTTTAAAAATGAATCCAGGATGTTAATATAATTTCAATCCTTGTCCAGTTAAATTATAAACCACCCAGAAGGTGATTAAGGATGGTATCAATACAATATCCCCTAATTGGAATAAAATAAATAGTTTTTATCGATGAATGGAAGTATTATAAAAAGATCTCTAAAAAATTATTAATGACAATATATTTTTGTTTTAAAAAACCATTTGAAAAAATAATTCGTTGAAAATAAATTTTAAAAAAATAATTAAAAATTAACCTTTTAAACATGAAAATGAAGATTTGAAATAATGATGGCAGGTATATATATACATTCCACATAAGGTAAAAAACATTCATTTTGAACAGTACATGGTTAGAAAAATGAATTAAGAAGAAAGAGAAAATAATATTTTATTAAAAACATTGGTAAAAGACTAAAAAGTGAAAAAATGTCTTTAACAAATAATTTTTAAAACATTTTTTAAAATATTTTAATAAAACATGTTTTTTAGAAGGAAACATGTTCTCTGACTAAAGGTAGAAAGGAAGTTGGGTTTTCTTAAAAACATTTTAAAAAACAACTTGAGTACCAAAAAGTGTAAAATGGTAACAATACATGAAAGAGGAGATGAATTACCATATAAGACGAAAATGAAAGGGGTTATTGAAAAATAGTAATATGATTTTTTTCGAATGGAAATACCATTTTAATAACATTAATGTTATTGTTATGAAAAAATTCTTTATACATTCCAAAGTGTCTCATGCCACTTTGAAACATTTTAAACTAGAAATATCATGAAGGAATAATATTAAATGAAATTATTAAATACCCTTAAAAAATTAATTCAGGATATAATATGTAAAAATGGGTAGAAGATACACCACAAATAAGATTTAAGTGGGAAACATGAAATTTATCTCATAGATGTAAAAAGTGAGATAAGAATCCCTTACCTAGAGTTACCTTTCAGGTGAATGTCCTTTAAATTTATGTGTAATAATATTAAGATAATTATCTACATTCATGAGAAACATTTTAATCTTTATCATTAATTTTATTTAACTTATTGCTATGTTTTATACAACTATTTAAAAATTAATGTTTACTTTAGTTGTTTTGACCCAATTTGGTATATATATCAAAAATAACTTTTTTCTGTCAACTATATTCAAAGGGGTAATTATATAATATCTATGGAATAATAAAAAATTTAATAGTTAATATGTTTAAAAATCAATTATACTTTTAAAATCAATCATAAAATATGGTTATGAAAATAGAATCAACATTATAATCATGGAGACAGTAGGTTGTATATACACTTGAGTAACATTCCCATTTTTCAATGATCATTATAGAACGACCGAAAGCAACACCATATCTTTACATAATGATCATTATATCATAAATACCATGTTATTTCATAATATATACTTATATATTTAATTCTTGTGATGTAAAAGGAATCACATTGTGTCGAGGAGGCGACAGTCCACATGTCCACGAATGACGTTATCACTTTTTAATTGTGTGAAATGGTAATAATGAAAATTATATATTTATAGTATATTAATTTAAAGATAATTATTTAATGAATATCATATAGACGTTTTTTATGTTTAATATGTTTAACTGAAACCATATTTTATATGTTCAATCTATAGTGTGAACAAATCGCATTGCTTTGAGGGGAAGTAGTCCACACTTCCTCAAATGAAGTTACCATATTAATATAAAATGTAACATATTAATGTAATTTGTAATAAAAGGATTAAATAAGTGTAAATAAATAATAAATATATTAAATATCTTATATAAGTAGAGTTTTCATCATAATTACATCCATGATATATGGTAAATAAAAAATTAATAATCATCGTTTCGTGAGGTAGTAGTTCACCATAAATAGAAATAGTGTGTTCGTTACCCATTAAATGGTGGTGTGTGTAAGTTTATGTTGAAAAATTTACAGAAAAACATCCTAGTATATTGAGATTACTATTTTTTTTATTTAATCATGAAATAAAAAGATTTTAGGGGTAGAGAATAGAAATTTGGTTAGAAAGCTTGAGTGAAGATGTTACCTCTTAATCGGGTAACTACTTTTTGATTGTACCAAAAGGATTATATAAATGGATTTATTCAAAAAAAGAGGATTCAAAGACTATTTCTGTGATTTTGGGAAGCTATATGTGGATATCCTATTTAAACCTATGTGGTTTCAAAGGTGTGCGGAATGGGGAGAGATGGTTTCCTTTAATAAGGGACGAAAATGACTCACTACGTATTTTGAAAACAAGTTAGGTGTACCTACATTTTTACCGAAAGAGGGTCATAAAAAACAAAAAAAAACTCAACAATGTATGGTTATCAAATGATTTATGGCCTGAAAACGGGGTTTGGAGAGGTGTATAGGTCATCTAGGCTATTAAATTGAGGTTTTGAGCTTTATTTATCTTCATTTTACCTTAATAATTATTATTAATTTTAATCACTTTAACTAATATTTTTTTGTTAAACAAAGTTCATACTATTAGAAATTTTAAATTATTCTGATTAAAAATATAGAATTTCTTTTTCCATATTTTAATCGCATAAGTGTAAAAATGGAATTTAAATTTAATCCCGCAGATGGAATGACAAAGCAGGTTTTTAATGTAAAAACATTTGAAAGATTTATATGTTTTTAAAATAAATAAATTTTTCAAAATATATATTTAAAATGGGTTCTCCATTAAAAGAATGTAAATATCCTTTATAATAATATAGTTTTTTATCTGAAATAGTGACATTGTTCTCATCATATGTCTATCAAACCTAATAGATGAATATAGAAAATATATAATTGAATATATAACATATATATTTCATTAAAATAAATCAATAATTTTAATAAATTATCTTAGTTAAGACAAAACACCTTTGGAATTATATAAATAATAATATGTCATTTTATATCCAATTAGTTCTTATTTTCATTTCTCATTAATTGGCCACAAATATATCAATTTTATATTATTTAGACCATTTATTTTTATATGTTAGTTAATAATATTCATAACTGCTACCATAATAACTATCTTATGTCAAATTTTATTAAATAATAATAATTTAATATTATATTATTGTTTGGTAAAACTAGGCCTTCTATGTAACGCAAACCATCGAAGAAGGTTTCTCTTCTATGTAACACATTCTAACTCAGTTTTTCATGAATTGAAATATATAAAATCTATTTTAAATAGTAAATATATTATAAAGTATCCAAATATTATATTATCATATGCCCTTGGCGTTGTGTGTTATACACTCTATCTAATACAAGGTTCCAACATTATATTTTAGGGCTTCACCATTATCCCCAACTAATTTAATTTTCGTTCTCGAAATTTAAACTTGATCATGGTGATATATTTTTTGATAATTCCATTATTTTAAATTCCACATAATGGGAAGGATTTATACGTCATCGTCTATAAAATAGAGAATGAAAAGTACAATGGTTACATGTATAATGATGTAACTAGGACTCAAAGTCAGAGAACATTAATGGAAAGTAGAGATGCATACTTAATAGAAAAGAATAAATATTTAAAGGGAGTGAGTGAGGTCATCAATTAGAAATATGTGATTGATCAATATAATTTTTAGGGACTCAAATCCAAAAATCATAAATGATTTAAGATACCATTTCTTCTATAAAAATTAAGGTATTATGAAAAAATTTTATTACTAAGAAAATTTCCTAATTTTGGGTAATTATTTTACAAACCTTGAATATAAGGAAATATTCATACCAAATTGGTTAAAATTTCATGTGAACAATCCTAACTTTTGGTTGTGCTTAGATAAAATTATAAATCATTATTTTATTACCATAAATTAATTTACTTTAATGTTTTTTATTCCTAAATTACTTATAGAATCATTTAAAGGATCGTAAGACCTATATAAGAGATACATGATAACTATTTGTCTTTAACCATCTTCCAAAACCAATATGGTTAATATTTTAATTTATAACCCTCAAAAGGCTTACTACTGGTTCATCATTAGAATTTATTATTTATATTTTTTATCTAAAAACAATAAAAAATGATCCAGGACATTGCTTAGGTCAGTGGTTAGCATGAAACCCTTATCTTTATTCGCTCATGGGTTCAAGACTCTTGAACAATATAGATTTTATTGGTTATCACCTGTATTATGGGTAATCATATCCTAAAACTATATTAATATAATTTAAAAAATAAATATGATAGACATACTTGAAATAGGGTTAATCACAAAATATCATTTTAACAATGGTTTTCAATACATCCCAAACACATAAATGTTTCATCCATATAGTTCCCCATAGATCATTCCTTAGTCTAGTGTTTTTACTCTTGAAGTGGGCATTGATTTGGGTAATGTCCAGGCTCTCTAAGGTTACAAAGGTGGACTATAAAGGATTTTTTAGGATGAGATTTACTACCATCCATTTTACTCTTCATTTTCCCTTAGAAATCATTTTCTTTATGGCCATATTTCTCACATATAACTTATTTCATTGTTCAATTGAGACACTTTCTTGGGTACCTCCTTCCACACATCTCACATGCCATAAACTAAACATTATTTTCTTTATGATATCCACCTCTCGAGATCTTAGAAATCTCTGTGATTATCTTATTTTGTGTATTAGAGAGTTGGTAAAGGAATATATTGTTAATAATATTTTAGTAAAACTGATTTGGAATAAACATGAAATTTTTCAATCATATCAACACATCTTTTTCTTGATCAATTTCACTACCTTTTACTTCATGTATTATATTGACAGGAGTCCATAGGGCTCCATCCATTGGCTAAAACCCTTAATAATATTATGAGAAACAATTGTCATAGTGATTAAAGCGTATAATTTTCTATAAGATATCTAAAAAATGAAACCTTACTTTTAAATATAAAACACATTAGGGTTAGCCTAGAATATTTTTTTCATTATCTATTAATATCCTTCATATTGTTTTTGAATGAAAAATATGAATTATTCCATGCATATCCCTTGAGAGTTAAAAACAAAGTGCGTAGTAAAGACCATTTCCATATACCGGGTTACCCCGAGTTAGGCTCAGAACACCTAGTCAGAGTAATTAGTCCTGGGTACATCAATGCCAGAACCATACCCACATATAGTATCTTGAAAATGAGTTATTTCTAGGAAGATCCACATAATATTTCCCTTAATAAAATTCAAGTATGCTATTTTATTCTTATCCTCAAATCCTAGCTTAGGGTTATGTTCTATAATCTATTTTCTTCCTAAATTGTTTTCCCAAGGTTGACACTAAACATCCTTTGAAACTAATTGAGGAGACCCGACCCTAGATTTTCTAGATCTTATGTTTGGTATCAATTACATGGGTATGATTACAAGGAATAAAATCATGAAGGAATGACAGTTTAGTAGTTTGGGTAAACTGGATATGTACTTGAGAAAAGAATACACTAACTAAAACATATGTATTTTTTTTAAATAAATCACTTTGTGGGTAACATTATTCCATATAGTAAATCTCATCATATGTTTTATAGTATGCTTCATGTATTTTTGGGAAATAAATATAATAAGGGTGATCTCAAATTCTCAATATGAGAAAATTATAGAGGAAGAAATAGTGAATCAATGAGAATAATAATTATGAAATGGTACATAATTTAACTCAAACACTATATAAATCATAAAATGATATGGAAGTTAATAATAAATATGGAAAGGTAAAAACTGGAATAACATTCTACTCAAATAACATGATAAGGAAAAATAAATATGTCCACGTATGAAACTAAAACACATTTTATTTAATCAATAAACTAAAAATGAAATGTAGCCATAGATATTTCAACCAAAAATCTACATGGATGAATAATATATAAAATAAATGAGGTTAATGACTAATTATTAGAGGCCATGTTTACTTGAAATATGCTATCTTTATTGGGAAGACCTTTCATAATATGGTGTACAACATAAAAGGTAAAAATACATCTAAGGTATCTAGCCAAATGACTCATCCCATGATACTACTGATGCAGTGATGGGATATCTATTATTTGGATCCTCCTTTTTCGTAAAAGTCTAAAAAATTCCTCATTTTTCAAAATCTAATTAAACAATATTCCTTATCAAATAACCATATGGAATAAAGAAAACAAAATTATCAATATTTCCCCAAATAAGAAAATAATTGTTAAAGTAGAAACCCAATGTAAAATAGTATATGGATTAGGAAATAGTAATATCCATGAAAGGTCATGTAGATATTTAGGGTAAATTCAATGTTCAATGGATATTGAATAATTTTACAGGATTTCAAAATTAAATCAAAGATGTGAATAAAAATAAAATCTTAAAAAAATCAATCATAAACCATCCAGAATAATATTAAGGATGGTATCAATACAACATAACCCATGTTGAGTAAAATAAATGGTTTTTTTCTTGATGAATAGAAATATTATAAAAAGTTCTTTATAACCCATTATTAATGAAAATACCATTTTATTAAAAACTGTATGAAAAAATCAACATGGAAAATAACTTTACACACATTTTCTTTAAAATTATCTTTTTAAACATTAAAATTAATCATTAATGTACTTATGGAGAGATAATTTGTACATAACGTACAATGTAAAAAGAAAATTATGTTTTCACGGTAAAATGTTGGAAAAATTCCTTGTTTGGAAAGTATTAAGAAGATTCCATTGAAAACATTGGAAAAAGAAAAATAGTGTAAAAATGAGTTTCCCGAATTATTTTATAATTTATTCGAATTTTTTTAATAAACGATGGTTATTAGAAGAAAACAAGGTCTCTAAATAAATAAATAAATAAATGAAGTCATGTTTTCTTAAAAACATTTTCTAAAACACCTTGAGGACCAAATAGTGAAATATTGGTAATAATACTTGAAAAAAGTCATGAATTACATGATGTGAGAAAAATGAAATATTTTATTAAACATTGGTAGTATAATTTCCATGAATAGAAATATGATTGATGTATCATTAGAGTTACTATTGAGGAAATTAATCTTTAAACATTCCAAAGTGTCTCATACAACATCGAAACGTTTTAAATCATAAACCTCATGAAAGAATAATACTAAATGAATGACTTAAATACCCTTAAGATAAAGTAATTTATGATATAATATGTAAAAAAGGGAAGTTTATACACTGAAAAAAATATTTAAGTGGTGAACATGACATTTATGTCACACATATAAAAAGTGAGACGAGAATACCTTACCAATAGTTTCTTTTCAGGTGAACAACATTTAACTTCATATATAATAAACATATGTTAATTATCTACTTTATGGATAAAATATTTCATGTTTATCATCACATTTATTTTATTTATTAATATGTTTCATAAAAATACTTAAATAGTTTTGTTTACATTGGTTGTTATGATAAAATTCCGTTAAAGTGTTGAAAACAACTTTCATAGGTCAAGTATGGTCGAAGGGGTCAGTATATAATATCTATAAAATAATAATCATGAAATAAATATTATATTTATATATCAATTATAATTTTAAAATTAATCATTAAATATGGTTATGAATAATGAATCTGATTTACAATCATGGAGACTGTAGGTCATACGTACAAATGAGTAACGTTCCCATTTTTAATTGATCATTATGGAAAAAAGAAAGAAACACAATATATTTCCATAATGAAAATTGTATCATAAATAAAATATTATTTAATCATATATACTTATATATATATACATTTCTTGTGATGTAAAAGGAATGACATCATGTTGAGGAGGAGGTATTCTATACATCCACAAACAATGTTATCACTATTTAAGTATATGAAAGGGTAATAATGAAAATGATATATATATATTAACAAAAAATGAATTATTTCATGAATAATATATATATATATATATATATGTTTTTTATGTTAGAAATTATTAATTGAAACCTTCTTTTATACGGTCCATTTATAGTGTAAATGAATTACATCACTATGATGGGGCGGTAGACCACACTTCCTCAAACGATGTTATCGTATTATCATCAAATGGAATGAATTAATGGTCTGTGTAATAAAGGTATTAAGAAGAATAAATAAATAATAAATATCATAAATATCATATAAAAATATATTTTCCATCATAATGGACACTATGAGAGTTAGTAAATGAAAAATGAACAACCACCGTTTCGTATAGTTCACCATTCATAGAAACAATATGTTCATTACCCATTAGATGGAGGTGTGTGTAAGATTAGGTCTATAAAATTAAATAGAAACATCCTATTATATTTTGGATATATTGTTTTATATAATAATGGAATAAATATATTTTATGGGGTGTATAATGGAAATCAAAATATATATCTTGGGAGAAGACATAACCTCTTAATTGGGTATATTTCTATAGTTTGTACCAAAAGGATTGCATGGAAGTATTTCTACCCAAATCATGGATTAAAGGTAAAGGGGAGGGATTTTGGTAGCTATATGGGCATTTAAAGGCCATACATAAGTGTTTTGAGAGGATTCCGGAATGGGGAGAGGTGGTGGCCTTTTATAAGAGAAGAAAATGGCTCATTTGGTATTTTGAAAACAAGTTAGGTGTACCCACCTTTTTACCAAACAAAATTTATCAGAAACAAAAAAAACTCAATAATGGAAATCTAATGTTCGATTTATGTCTATAAAATGGGTTTTTTATAAGGGTATAGGTCATGTTTTACTAAAATTAAAGTTGTAGTCCTTTATTAAGCTTAATTTTACCTTAATAATTGTAATTAATTTTAATAACTTTCACAAATATTTTTGGTTAAAAAAAGATGGTCTTATTAGAAATTTAAAAAATATGATGATTAAAAATATTTAATCCATTTTTCCAAATTCTAATAACATTAGTGGTAAAAATTAATTTAAATTTTATCCTGGATAAGGGAAAATAATGCTGGTTTTTATGTAAAAATATCTAAAAGTTTGCAATGTTTTTTAATCAATTTCAGACTGAAATTTACTCCAATGAAATAAATTTTATTAATTAATAAAAATATTATCTAATTAAACATTAAATCTAATTAAAAATATAATATAAACTTGAAAATAAATTAGATGAAAAAGCATTTTTGACCTAAAAATCATTATATTTAACTATTAATTAAAAAAATGAAATGTTTCAGGAAAATTTCAAAAAATCATCACAACATAATTATTTTGTTTCAATTTAAAATATAATGTTTTTTACATATTAAATCAATTAAATTTTCCAAATTATTATTGAAAATGGGTTCTTTATTAAAAGGCAGTAAAATTGTCTTTATAAAAATATAGGTTTTATGTGAAATATTGGATTTGTTCATACCTTATTGCTATCAAAACTAATGGATGAATATATATAATATATTATTGAATATATAAAATGTATAGTTTACAAAAATAATTCAATGATTTTAATTAATTATTTTTATTAAGATAAAACTTCTTTGGAAGCTTATAAATAACTATATTTATTTTTATATCTAATTAGTTTTTATTTTATTCTCTCATTAATTGTAAACAAATATTTTAATTTTATATTATATAAACCATAAATTTTCATATGATATATCATACTATTCAAAAACGCTAATATAATAGCTATGTTATATCATATTATTTAAAATAAAAATATTTTATTAATATAATATTGTTTAGTAAATCTCGATCTTGCGTGTAACTCAAGCCATTAAAGAAAGTCTCTCTTGCATGTAACTCATTCAAACTTAGTGTTTTATGAATTTAAATATATATAATCAATTTTAGAAATTAAATTAATTATAATGTATTTGGTTATTATATTTCCTTACATGTTTGGAGACACATGTCTTACACTCTGTCAAATACAAGGTTCTTACATTAGATTTTCAAGGCTTCACAAGATAACATCCTAATGTTTGGGTAAAGTAAATATTACATGTTTTCTAAAAAAGGAAATCCCTATTTTTTTATTGCAATGTTTCTATGGATGTGACATAGATACACCTATGGGTAAACACCCTGAAAAAGGATTTTTGAGTTCCAAATCGATCTTCACTCGGTGCGTGATGAGTGAGTCTAAGATTGGAGACATGGCTAGAACCTTATAGAGGATATGTTTTGGTATATTAAAATTCTTTTTATGAACCATTATGAAGTGTGATAGGATAAAATATATTAAAACATGTGATAAAGAATATTTATGGGAGATAAACATGAAAGTGTCATGGGTTGAAAGAATATTTCATATTTTATGACGTCATAAGAAATTTTTTTCATAATAATATGATTGTTTTTTCTAATTATGGAGGTTTGATACAAAAAATATTTTTTTTGGGTATAGTCAATGGTTAGAACTCGAAGGAATAATGTGAACAATAAATGTTATACCCATTAAAATGACCATCCTCCTGAGAGACCAAATGAAATAGGAGATAATATATGAGATCTTATAGCTATTCTTAGTAAAACTTCTTTATGTATGATTGGTAACATAAATCATAATGAACAATAAAATGTACATTGGAAGAAACAAGACACCATTGAGTCTTTCATGTGGAAGTGTCTACCATCATTCAATGGTTTCTCTAATCTACTATTTTCTATGTAATGGATCAATTATATCAAGAATATATTCTTTGTTATATAATTCCCAAACCATGAAAAGTTTATTTTTCATTGAGTGTCTTTTAAAAGGTGAAGATAATCAATGGTATACATTTATTAATAATATGAGACAAGGATATGAAATTGACTCCATGACATGGAGGAGTTTAAGAACTCATTTTTAAATAAGCAATATCCTTAAGACATTTGCATGAACTGGAAAGGGAATTTATGGATTTAAACTAGTATAATGAGGAATACATTAGTACCTATGATGAAAATTTCACTAGAATTTAAATATATAGTTCCACTTTTATGATTGATCTTAAAAGTAAAAATGATCGGTTCTTTAGTGGTTTAAGACTGAGTCACTAGAAGGCATTGTCTATAGAATAATTTCATAGCATTGAATAAATCATTAAATCTTCTCTAAATGTATAAATGGAGATTGTATACTCATATTACTCTCATGGTTTTGAGTACAAAAAGGGGAATGTGGAATTTTGAAAATATTCTAATAATAAAACCGTTAGAGGAATGAAAATTAGTCATCCTTTATGCTAGTGTTGTGGAATGAAACATGGGGTAAATTGTATTATTGTGTTTAGTAAATATTTTAAGTGTGTAAATGAAATAAATTGTGAAAAATAATGTTTAAGTAATGTAAATTTGCACGTCAATGATGGTGAGAATGATCCGCCGAATGTTCCACCCATACTCAAACTTTAACGACTCAAAATTTTCATAAATAGATATGATATATTAATAGATTAATATTCAATTCAATTCATAGTAAGACATGTATGAGTGCCATAATGGTTTATTTTATTTAGAGGCTACTTATATAAACATATTATTTAAGTACAATATTCATCATCTTAAACAAAAATCATCATAAAAGTCACCCTTAAATAATTATTATTTTTTGAACCTTCCATCAATATCTAGGGAAGAAGAACTTATAAAAGGGTGATATCAGTAGCTCGTTGATGTTAAACAAGGGAGATATGAATTATTAGAGCATAAAATTATCATAAATATATTATAATGTATTAAATTTCACGTTCTCAATATAAAGTATTCATGCCAAAAAATCATAAATCATAATCTACATAATCCTTTAATTTCTAGAAGTATGATCACTAAGGGCATGAAAATAGAAATCATTATTCACGATTCATAATATTGGAATGATTCATAATAATCGTAAGAAGACATAATATTTTGGATATATCTAAATTGAATCATGCTCATGCATAATCTTGTGAGTATCTCTATAAAGTGTTCATACTCACACATCACAATGTGAAAATATATATTCGCAATTAAGTCAATGCATATTCCAATGAGCATAGTTAGAATAAATTATAATCACACATCAAGAGGTGAAAAAATTCATTTTCAATCATTTCCACACATATAATCATCATCTCATGAGATTTAAATATCTGTATATACAATTTATTGGATTGATATAAGGGACCCAACCCTCACATAATCCAAATCTATTCATATAAATGTCACAAGATCATAGAACAATCATATTATCAGCATAACATAACCCATGTAAAATAAATGATTTTTGATAAACATATCATTATTATAATTAGAGAACATACAGAGAAATAATAAGTCAATTATCAGTGGATCATATCAATAGTAAAAAATAATTTACATTTAAGGATGTAATCTTAGATGAAATATTTATTTAAAAGATCTTAAGATTAATTTTTTAGGAATATACCATTTCATTTTAAAATGAATTTTAAAAATATAAATATTTCCCAAATATAAATAAATATTTTTATTTGAAAAAACCAATAAACCATTTAAGGGAATATTCTAATAATTGAAAATTTGTGATGGTGGAAAATTCTATTCATTCTATATATGTTAAACCAAATATTCCTTTCACATTTTATCAAAAAAGTGAAAAGTAACTTATATAGAAAATGACAAGAAGAATTATTTAAATTTTTTTTTAAAAATCCATAAATAGGTAAAATATAATATCATAACTCATATAAGAATATTAAAAATATATTTAAAAATATTTTATAGAAAAAATGGGCATGAAATAAAATGAATCCCGACACAATAGGGTATAAATCCTATTTTTTTAAAAGATTTTTATTAATAATATTATGAACCAAATAATGGAAAATTGAAATATTAATTTAAAATTCCATGAATAATCATAAGAGAATAAAAATAATATGATTTATCAAATAATTATCTTTTAATTTAATCAGTGATAATTTGTGCATAAACAATCCTGATTAAAATGTGATCAAAACATAAATTCTTTACCTTAAGTCTCATCACACTTCATAGAAATTAAAAAATAATATATATATATATATATATATTATAAATATTTTATAGATCCATAATAATGTATATAATACCATATATTAATTAATTATAATATCTTATTGCCCTTTTATTGGTAATTTATTATTTAAATCTCTATTCTGAGTTATAATTGCTTCTTTTTCCTTGCATTTTTTCATTTAGAAGTCCTGGTACATATTGTTTGGTCATGGTTACATCATGTACATAATGTTAATCATGATATAAATAATATATATATATATATATATATATATATATTATACATATATACTTAGAGTAATCTATAAATGTTTGTGATATATAAATGAAGTATACCGTTCATAGAGACGACATGTCTTACATACACCTGAAGATGTTTTCACTTTTCAATGGATGGAACGAAATAAAATTAAATATTAATTAAAATTATAATAATAATTATGAAATCATATAGATCATATAAATTCATTAAATTTATCTTTATCACCATCAATGTAAAACAAAAGAGAAAAATGAATCACATAGCTTCATGGAGGTGGTGGTCCATATGTACATACAAGCCACATTATTATTTTCAAATTGATGAAAAGAAGGTGGAAAATGGTTTTTACCTAATCTTAATAAAAATTAATAATACTAAATATAATTAATTTATTAATTTATAATGTATAACATACATTTATAATATTTATAAAAAAATTAAATTAAAAACGCTCCATTAATTATTATAACTCTTCATTGAAAAATGTCTTTTGGATTATACATTAAACCTTTATAGAAAGGTTCATGGAATGAAACGAATCTATAAAATATGGATAAGGAATATTTGATGATATTATGGTAGTTATTTTTAGATATATAAGGCTCACGAATTGTGGATAAGAGATGTGTTATAGGGGAGAGAAATGACACATGTGGAATTAAATAGTAGATTAAATAATATGTATATCATAATCTTGTTAAGTGGGACCATGGCACACCAAATTAGATGATAAGATGTGATAGGGTTTGAAAAACTCATCCAATCACATTTATACATGTTTTGGATAGATTTTAATAATTAAATTCTAGTTAAATAACATCAAAGCCATTTTAAACTTAATCGTGATAATTTAACTTTTACCATGATAACATAATTATATAAACAATAAATAGTGTAATTAAATCCATATTTGATAATTATAATTCATATTTCTAATTAATTTTAAAATATTTAACTTCAACAGCTGGTAGAAATGAATTTTTTTATAATAATACAAAACGTATGAAAAATAGTATTTACGAAAAAACCCAATTTTAGAGTAAAAAGCATTTATCCAGGAATTAAAGAAATAAATTTGTTTAAAAATTTGGGTATGGTTAAAAAAATTGTTTTTTTAGATTTTTTGGGTAAGACAAAACCTAATGGTATTTTCTAACAAATCCATTAATGGAAAAGACCCAAAAATGTTTTTTTATTTCAATTAATTAATCTTATATTCAAAAAAGTAAATATCAGGATCAGATATTTAAAATAACGATTTAAAATAAATTATTTAAATAATAAATGATATATGTTCTTTAAAAATACTTATATAATACGATAAATTCATATTTTTGGTTATTTTAATGTTTTCCCAATGATTTTAACATAATTTTACCACTTTTACTGAGGTGAAAAATATTTAATATAGTTTCAATTCATAATGATGAAAATTAATTTGTACCTATTATATTATGTTAAAATTATTATTGAAAATATATTATCCATTTTATAAAATTTAATTCATATATGTGGAATAATTTAATTTAAAATTAAACTAGTAAAACACGATGAATAATAGTTTTCCAAAAAAAAATTCATCTTTAGTATAATATTTTTGTATACAAAAATAAAATATAAAATTAATTAAAATTAAATTAATTTGAATATTAATATTATAAATGATCCAAATTTAATTTTAAATCAATAAATAATTTTTTTTAAATTGATTGAAAGGAAACTAATGTTTTCAATAAAAATCAATATTTTTCACTATTCATCTTAAAATTAATCGTTTCAAAAAATTCTAAAATATTCACTCTAAGATAATTTTGAAATGATTATTTAAAAAATTAATTGAATTTTTTTAAAAATATTTTATATGTATTAATAAATAATTATTTTATTTTCTAATAAAAATACATATGGTATTCTTTTTAGTAGAAAAGTATTTTTGATACATATATAGATTTTACTAAACAATTAGCACTTAATTGTCAATATGTTTTATTTTTCTAAAACTTTTGAACATATTTTATTATACTGTTTTTATTCAAATTCATACCTCAAATTTTAATGTCTAGTTTATATCATTCATTTTAAAATAATAATATAGTATATTGACATTTGTTTAAATTATGTATTGCTTTTATTTCAATCCATCCAAGAAATAAAATATAATTTTTGAGAAATATATTCTTAAATCTCAGTGTGTTAAATTATAACCCCCATAAAATGAATTTTACCTTGAAATATTTTCACTCTGATTCAAAAAAATGAAGATATTTGTATTTCATCACATATTCAGTTTCCGAAGTAGCATTGATTTTCTGGTTACATCTAATAAATTTAACTGGGTCAGTGGTATTGTTTTATAGAACATTACATCTACAATCCATGATTTATACAAGATCTTATTGATAGGAAATATCATGATCCAATAGTATAATCAATGATATTAGAACATGTGAAAGATTTGGTATTTACTTAGGATAGTTAGATGGAACACATCATAGACTTGAGAGAGGTTCAGTGGAAGTACCATGTGATAATCTATAATATACACTTGATCAAGAATATCTAAGTGGAACATATAACTAGGGAAAATATTTATTTTATTTATGAACCTCATAAACCTATTCCATGGATAAATTCACAAGAATTCATTCTCCCAAACATTGAATTCAAGATCTCATTGATGATTTTCTTAAAAAAAATTGAATAGGAGCTGGCTTATTGTGATGTTGAATGAGTCTGACATTATATAATATTTAATAAGATTAATGTAGTCCTATTATCTTTATTTATCAAATGTTATCACAACACATTCCGGTTTTACACTTCTCTCCAAAGAGGGATTTATATGGATCCATCTGGATTCTTGATTGAGATATATTTTTATACAAAAAATTTGATGAGAGGAAGTTATTGATCACAAAAAACATTGAAATCTATTGAAATAGATTTAGAAATATCCTCAAGGGATTGAATGGTTCTGTAAAACTAACTATCTATTTTAGGATGAAAAGAAGTACTGAAATATTGCTCTGAATGTAGAGCATTTTGATAACTTGCCCAGAACATTGAGGTAATGATAAGATCCTAATTAGGTACAATAGAATAAGGTAATATATGAAACCTTACCACGTCCATAAAGTATATTTTTATATTCCTATCAGGTGATAAATATTATATGATATAAATTAAGTGTTCTCACTTCATAAGGCAATTGACTACAACCCAAACAACATTTTGACATTTAGGAATTTTGGGGAGTTTGACGTCAAAATCCATTATGATGTTTTCCTATTTCAATTATTGTATGGTTAATGGTTATAAAATTACCTTATAATTATTTTTCTAAATATTATGTTTTTGACATACCATGAACAAATATGTATACTATGAAATATTTCTCTTCATGTTTTCCAAATTGAAATACTCTTTCAGATCACAATACATCATCATACCTGCATGATGAATAAAGAATTTGAACTATGAGATTCATATTAAAATTATTTCTTCATTTTTAGGTATTGAGGGGAAACAAACTCAGTTCTTAAGTCTTATCATTCCATTACAATCTCATTTGAACTCATGAACATTTCTGAAATTCTTTTGCAGCTCTAAATCATCCATCTGCACATTTTTAATCTACATATGTATAAATAGTTTAAAATTAATTTGGGAAAGAAACTATTTATCCAATTACATTAATATTTCATGGTATATACTTTTCAAATATAGAAATATTGGATCCTATATGATCTTTATAATAGATAAACATGCATAATTCTTATGACTCGGAGAATCATCCACCTTGTTTTCTTTCGTGAGGTTGTATTGTATTAGATAATCATAATATTTAATCAACTCCAACCACCTTATCCAGTTCATATTCCAATATTTATGAGTTAATATATATTTAAATATTTAATTATCGACATATATGTCACACTTTCTCTATAAATATAATTCCCCCATATATTTAATGAAAAATTTACTATAGCTATATGTAAATCATGAGTTAGGAAATTTTTATCATGAAACATCAATTATTGTGAATCATAATATATCAAAATACCATTCAACATAAGGAAACATCCATATCCATTATTAAATGAATATCTAAATATAAAAAACCCTTATCCACTATAGGGTAAAATAAGAATTTTTTCACTAAATAACCCTTTCTTAATTTCCATTAAATTTTCTTCAATTTTATTTATCCAAAAGAACATGGATCCCTTAGGAGTTAGCATAGTATGTACATTATATATCCATGACCAATTCTCCAAAATGAGTCAATAATATCCCAAAAAACTAATAAAACTATTGATGTCAATCACAAAGGATATTCTGGGACAATGTTTAATAACATCCATCTTTGATGGATCCACCGATACACCCCTTCTTGAGTTTATATGATCTGAAAATGAGACTTTATGTACCCAAAATTCACACTTGGTAAATTTTTTATAAATATTATCATTTCTTAGTGTCTTCATAAAAACTATCCAAGGATCTTCATGATCTTACTAAATATTTGAATATATATGAATATTATTTATACTGACTACCAAAAACTGATCTAGGTGATATCTATAGTATCAATTCATTAAATCCGTGAAGATATTATGGGAATTAGTAAGTTCAAATAGAATCAATACCAATTAATTTTTACCATACATCATATTGAAATATTTATTGAGTATATCCTCCATCTTAAAAATAAAATGAGGATGTCCAGAATGAAGGTATATATTGTAAAATAATTGAGATCCTTATAAATGATAAAAAAAATCATCAATATGGAGGAGATGATACTTTTTATTAATTATGATCTTGTTGATTTTATGATAATAAAAATAATGATGTATTTACCCTTCTATATTCTTAAAAAAAATAGGTGTACGCCATGGTGAAATATTAAGCTGTATGAATCTCTTATTAATATTATCCTAGATTTTATTTTTCAATTACTACAACACAATTAGGTCTATTCTATAAGGATTATTAGAAATTGATATAGGATCATGTATGAGTTCTATTGAAAATTTGACTTCAAGATTCCATGGAATACTATGAAAACATTCATGAAATGAATTAGTATAATCTTGAAAAATTGGAATATCTATTGTTTTTTGTTTCTCCCCAACCATTTTATAAACAAATCCATCAAAAATATAAAGTAATACCTATATAAAAAAGTACCTTCCATTAAAAGTTAATATTCCTCATCTCAATGAAATATGATCATGTTTTGTTTTAGAATATTAAATGTGATTTTCATTCTAAAAAAATTTATATGTGATATATATGTGGACATTAAATTTCCAAAATCACTTCAAATTCAACTAATTGAATAACTATGTGATTTGAAGGAAGAAAATTCTAAACAATTTCTATCATAGTGGAGCAATAAAATTTAGTTGAGGTGATAATTCTATTTATAATTCTTACTACGAAATGAACATATAATTGTAGAGGAGGAGACATGATACCCTTTAAAAATTATTCATATATAAATGAGTTAGTAAATCCAGAATCAAATATACCATTTGTAGTTCTAGAGTGGATGGTAATTGTACCTTTTACCATATCATTCTACTGACCCACATCATGTGTGATAGAAAAGGTTGTTTCCTATATCCTTTTTATTATGGGGCTATTGAGGTAAAAAAATCATTAGCCATTGGATTAGGGATTGAATTCACATAATTCCCAATCTCCTTACATCCGAAACATTGAAATTATTTGGTTAAATACTTCTTCTCATATCTTTCAGTTTCTCAACATTTCATTACCCGTTAATAATCATTGAATCAATGGACAACCTTTAGATAATTTCAGAATTTCCTAATTCCCTTTCCAAAAAATTCCTGAATGATTTACTCTACATTTTTGGCATGTAAGTGGTTGTAATTTCATTCCTATATGAGATTTACCATTTACGTTTCTCTAATGCCCCATTTTTATCTTTTTATCACTAAAACTAGAAGAATAATTAGAGTTATCACTCTCCATTTATACTATTAAGATTCTTTGGATGATTTATTTATAGTGAATATAGTCCCTTATGGATGAATAATTTCAATGAATTGGTTTCAAACCACTAAAGAATCAACCAATTTTGATCACAAGGTAAATTATAAAGCTAGAAGCTTACCTTGAATGTCTTGTAATATTTACATTAAAGGTACTAATGGATTCATCATCCCCCAATTTCATCTACATAAAGTCCATTTCTATATTAGTATTATGAGTCCATGTAAAATATATATATTGAGAAATAATCCATTAAACTCCTCCTATAATATGATTTTTTATTTATTTTCCTTTCCTCGTGTTCTAGATAAGAGTCCTCCATTGATAAAATTCACCTTCCATGTGAAAGAACGCTAAAAACACTTTCCCATGGCCCAAACATTGAATTAAAAATATATATTCCATTTCATTGATCTATTTTTTAAAAACTAGTGGATTAGAATACCCATAGAAGTAAGGCGGATGTGAATGCATAAAATACCCATAGGATTACAACTATTTATATAGGTAATTCAAAAGCTCAAAATGATCCATGTTACTATTCATAACTTTAGTGAGTTGAGTTAGAATAGTAATATGATATATTATATCATATCCCATAAAAGTTAGTTATTCTTGAGGTCATCTGTTACATTGACCATCAAATTTACTATTCACACGATTCCTTCTAATTCCAACCATTGAAATAAACCAACAACATAATGTAAGAATCGAGCTATAATAATCAGAGAGAACAAGAATCTATTCATGAAAATAATCTCTTAAAATGTCCTAAATGTAGAAAAATTATAATTAAATGTGGACACATCAAGATTAACCAAGGTCATCCGGGGGAATTATTTACCTTTTTTATCACTTGTAAATATATTTTCTTTTTAATTTTCTAAAATGTCAATTTATCTATTAGTGGTTACCAAAAATATCAAAAGTATTGAACAGAAAAACACCGTGTCCACAATATTCAAATTTCTAAATTCAAAAGTAATCATCTCCCATCTATCATCTCGAGTGAAGCACCTACCTCGTGTCATACACCCTTCACGTCGAACACCTGGACATTACACCTCCCTTCATCACAACGTAAGAGTGACCCACATGAATCTTCTCCACCTTCTCACAGGAGTCTGCATCATCATCATTACTGTGGTCATCATTGACCCATTTTTACTTCCCTAGTGGACCCTTCCACCGAGTCCATCATCCCCGACATAAAATCCTTATCATCTACGCTCTCATCAACTACTATATCTGAGTACCAATATGAATCATTATAATCCAGAAATATGACCATCGATATCACCATCATATCCTGACGATGTCACTAACCTAACACCATGTTTGTCACCTAATACCATCAGAGACCAACCTCATTCTAACAACACCATCGTGAACAAACAACATCGACCACTATAACAAAACTAGAACAAAAATTTACTTGAGAATATATCGAAATATTTACCATACAACCTCATAAAAATCCTAATCATGTCATCCAAAACGCTGCTTCAGAAGCCAAATCCCATCTCCAAAAACCACAGATTAAACACTACTTCAGAACTAAATCAGAGAGGATAAGAGGTTCTTAGGGATGGGTAAGGGAAAAGAGCAGCTGATTCCTCTACAATGGAATCTCACCAGGATTGAAACCTGAAGCCAATCTATGATCAAGCTGACATCGGAGAACTTGAAATCCCTTTTAAAACAAACCAGAATATCTCAGACCACATAGTAGCCCTCACTCTAGATTTAAATTGTAGAGGCATGAAGGAATGTGAGGTCAGATATTGGAAGAAGTGGCTAGAGGATTCAATAACCACCATTATCCCTATGAGAAAAACAACAAAAATCTGTACCACCTGAAAGAAGGGATTGATGCCATGAAGAGAGGAAATGATAATAGGAAGGAAAATAGAGGGAATATCAGACCGAAATACCGTCAGCTCCGAAGAGTAGTGTTTCAGGAGGAAACCTTAGGTTGAGTGTGTGGGAGGGGGAGAGTCAGTGGAGAAGGTTGGATTTGATACCTACATAAACCCATCAAGATATTTCTAAAATAAAATCTGATTAAACCCAAGAATATCCCCTCGAAGTGTCAAAATTCGTCATAGTATGGTAAAACTCACCATTCACTAGAATGATGGATATGATATACTCCTAAAAATATTTTATTATTTATTAAAACTATATGCCTCTGTGCTAAAACTACATCCAAGTATAGAATCTAGACAAAGATGTATGGCTAGGAAAACCACATAATCTCTTCTCTAAAAAACTATAGGATTTTATTCTATAGTTATACATACCCCAAGGTTTTTACCCATGTTTTATAATCCTAATATCCAAATATTGACTAAACCTTAATTTTATACCAACTACAATTACCCAAACTTTTCATAAATTGATATTACATCTTAATATATGATATTCAATAAATTTAAAAATAATACCTTCCCTAGGACCATAAAGGTTTAGTGTATTTAGATACAAGATACATACACATCATATTTAAGTAAAACCTTTTTCATATTAAACATATTTTATATATAAGGTACCCTTCTCTACTAATCAAATTGAGAAAGTATCATTAAGGTACCAAGAAGAAATGCATAAGAAACGGTGAGATTAGACTCTTAGTAGTAGTAACCATTTAAGAGAACAATCATTCAATCATTATTTGATCATAATGGTAACATAACATATTCATGTTCACATTATCAATATAAAAAATTCATACCCATAAATCCATAAATCATAAAATCCACAATCAATTCATCTCTATATGTATAATCAATAAGGGTGTCAAATAAGCAATCATTATACAAGAGTCCTAACATAGGCACAATGAACCATAAGCATTACAAATAATAATATTAAGATCATAGATAAAGGAAATCATGATCACGCAAAATATAAAGAGTATAGTTAGAAAGTGGTCATACTCATGCATAAATTGGTCACAATCTTGTTTATGCATATTCCAGTGAGCATAACAATATGGAATCATTCATACATATTAATATCTGATCAAATATATTCTAAATCATGTAAATGCTTATCATCATCATCTTATGAGATATAACATCACTTTACCCAATGTATTTGCGGGATATAATGAACCCAACCATAATATATTCACAATATATCAATATAAATGTCACAAGAACATAAAACATTCATCATATCATAATAGGATAACCCTTGTCAAATAAAAGGGTTTTGTAAGCATGTCATCATTATAATCATAGAACTTATAGAGAAAGAATAAATATGTTATCATTTGATCATATCTTAAAAAAATTAACATAAAAGAATGTCATAATAGATTAATGATTTAATTAAAACAATCCTAGAATAAATCTTGTGGAAAATACACTTTAATTTGGAAATAAATTATTTAAAATATAATGAATTACCAAATATTTAGAAAAACATTCTCATTGAAAACCACCATAGGAACTCATTAAATATAAAGGGTCTCATAAAGAATACCTTCATAGATGAGAGTTATTTTATATAAAATACTTGATATATTTATCTTCATCTAACATGAAATGAATAATTATTTTACCATAATGTTTGAGAATATGAAAATAAATATACTAATATAAATCCATTCCATATGATAAGATTATTTTTTCCATCATTTTTTTATTTCGATCGGTTTTCCAACACATCTTCATCCCAGATTCAAAATGACAAATAAATGTTATAAAATTGTTTTGTCTAAAGAACTATAGTCAAAATTAATTTGATCACAATATTAATAAAAGGATAAAAAGTTATTTCTCCTATAACTATCAATTAATTAAAACTAAAAATGTTTAATACAAGATATGATAATTTCTAATATGAATAAACCTTTAATTGAATTAATACTTCATTAATCCCTAAAGCCTCAAAAATAGCACCCAAATATCAACTTAAATCATTCCATAAATAACTAACCATAAATGTTTTCAAAAATATCTATGATATAGCTCAAAAATCCAAAAACTTTGGAATATTTGATCACATATTCTTCTGAGATCAATTTATCATTTATCTCTAGAAAAATATAATCACTTATAAAGTCACATACAAAATATGTATATACCTTAATCACATAATCTTAAAATTATGCTAATATTTTCTATAAATAAACTATATCATCATAAATACACAATAAAATCATATATTATTCTAAAAGATAATTAACCCTCTATTACTATAATAAATTCTGATCTTATCCAATAATATTTATATTTATTTTAATTTCATATTATTCCCAAAATATTGAACTTCTTCATAAATAACATTAATCACTTATCCCCCAAATAAATTATCAATCCCATGGTTATATATATGATAAACCATATGTTCCAAAAATAGAAACCCATTCCTACTCAACATATGTCGAAAAAATATAAAAATTTTCTTCCACAAATATCATTTTCAGGAGTTAAGCATAAAGGTAACATATACCTCATAAAATTATTAAATCACAATAAAAGCCACACAAAGTACTCTCATAAAAAAAATTTAAAAAGGGAATAAATATATTTGAACTTATGATCATACTTAAAATTATAATCCCTAAATAATATACCATTATAGTATAAGTCATATACCACTATATGTAGACACTTGAATAATTAAATATCTTTATAATTATTTAACCAATCATTGTCATGTTATTCTTTAACAATTCCTTTCAAAAATAAAAAATATGTACTATATCCTAATAATTATAAATCCCAATGTAATCATGTTTCCTAATTTTAACATAATAAATAATATTAGATAAAATTCATACGTTACATATATTTTTCATAGTTTCCACATGATCTATCATAAAACCATTATTTATATGACCTTATTGATCCCCTTCTCAAGATTTCCCCCTAGGAAATTGATTTTCATTATGTCCATACTCCCAACACATACAACATCATACTTTTAATTTGATTCATTACCATGGGTACCTATTATTTTATTCATGTCATATATGAAATTAAATCCTTTTCCCAAAAATATCATTATCACCGAAATATCCTCCAAACATAATTTTTCTTTTACTCGGTCTGTTAGGACGCTCCCTTTGGTAAATGTTACTAATCATAAATTGTGATAGTTGGTTTCACTTGTCCTTAATATTCTTCTTTCTAGTTACTATTTAGAGAACCACAATAGTGTCCTTCACACTGATCATTAACCCGGTTTGTTCTTATTCCAACCATTTACTAGTGCCCAAATGAATAAAGTTAGTATATAAAATTGTAATGAAGAATAATTACTTATTAAAAACCATAATGTTGAGCTTAATATCAAGTATTTAACGTTTTTACACTACTATGATCTGTAATGCAACACCCCATAAGATTAAAGGGTTCAAAGAATAAATTTTACTATTCATGTCAACATTGTGCACCACTCTTTTTGAGAGCCTACCTGATTAGAAATACATATTTAAGATATTATTGAAATAGAGAAGTGTAAATATGAGTGACCACCTGGGAATTTTCTCAGGGTCAATATGAGGAAAAAATAACATTGAATGAACATTTGTTTTCTTATGGTGACCATGATTAGTATGATTATTCATTTAGAAATGTAGGTGGGACATAAGGAGGGGAAAACATGTATCTAATAAGAAAGTAGTGGGTCCTGGTCGGATAGTACCCAATGACCATGTTATGTTCACCATTATTTTGTTTGGGTAGGTCCAAGTTATTATAATGGTATCAGAGTGGGTACCCAGCCAAAAGTGTATTGAGACTGCCTAGGTTGAAATATTAGATCCACAAATGGGACTTTGTGTTCTAAATGGGATGATAATATAACACCTGATAATGTAAAAGGTTTAAAATGATAAATGTTACTACCCATCTCAATAAGGTGACTCTTTTTTAGGAGCCCACCTATTTAGAACTCCATATTTAAGCCAGGCTTGTCCAAGACTTGTGTCAGGATGGGTGACCTCTTGGGAAGTTTCTCATGGTGTATGCGAGAGAGGAAAAAATCACATTAAAATAATATGTGTTGTCTTATGGATAAAGTAATCAGTCCAATGATATATTTCGGAATGTACCTGGGTATTATGAATGGTAAAACATGTTTCTATGTGGAAATTGGTGGTATGTAAATGTCTTGGATTTGATAAACATGTTAAGGTGGGTCAACTATGCTATCAGCAGGGCACAGTTGTTACATATAAGGTTTATATTTTAAAAATAATGAAAAAAATTTACATATCAACCCCAACCATTAATAATTGGACACATCCACTAAATATACAATTTTTTTATTAAAAAATGTTCTTAAATTTAATCATTAGTTTTATTTGAGCCTCTTTTTATTCTTTAAAAATGAGCCACCATAGTAGAAAGATAGACCTTTATATATTTCATACTCATCCTTAGTACATACGAAAAAAAATTTAAAACATTATATGAGAATAAAAATTTTAGTAATGGATATATAAAACAAATAAACTCATTACCACTTTTAAACATCTATAAAATTCATAATAAATTTTACCATCTTTCATAGTAAATTTTGAGCTCAAATATTTATTTCATTACTCATAAAATTAGATTTATTCTATAATGGTATTTTAAATAAATTTTTTATTCAATAATTATAGAAAAATCATAATCATAATGGTTAATTATTAAACATTTTAAACCATGAAAACATTATCTTCAATGACATACCATTCACCCATAAAATGGTCATTAACTTTATTAAAATGTAAGTGTGTTTGATTTCCTTTTGAAATGAAATGATTTTCAAAAAACATTTTTAAATAATATAAAAGTAATATTGGTTCTTTGGGATATCAAATTAATAAAATCTTTATAATAAAACATATAAGAACCCTTGAAAAATTAATAACATACTCGAAAAATTCCAACATAATTCTCAAGAGAACAAAATCATCACTTAATGCCTTGAAGATCTATATTGAACTCACCCATCATGATAAATAATTTCTAAGTACCATAACATAAATAACTAATATACAATACTTATGTTAAATCATGAAATATCATAAATTATTATGTTTAATACAGAAGCACAAAAATATTTGGGCTTCATTTAAAAACAAGGATAGAATTAATTTTACGGTCAAAAAAATATTAATAAACAATTTCCCTAAAGAATAGAAGATAATATTTTATTTGAAAAAATTGATAATTTTTAAACTAAAATTGAAAATTAATAACATATATGATGAAAATATAAGGCTATAATGAATAAAATTTTAAAAAACATTATTTTCGCTCTTTGAAAAAAAAGTCAAAATACTGTCATGAAAAAACATTTGAAAAGTTTCTTTTTAATAATAAGTACTGAAAATCAAAGTTAATATAAAAATAAATTTATAAATAATTAGAAATTATATAATAACATACAGAAATAAATTTTAATAAAATATATATATAGTAGAAAGTGTTTAAAATTTTAAAATATCTTTTAAACAAAATATCTATTACCTGGTGTCTTACTCAACACATAAATTCTTCCAATAAATTATAATAAAAATATATTAATTATTTTATTTATTAATAACCATTTTATGTTTTATTACCTTATCTTTAACCCTTTTATTTCATCTATTACCATTTCTTATATAGTTACTAAATTTATTATGTTTATGTAAGATGTTTTGAGGATGTTCAGTTCAAAATACAAAATCAACATTGGTAGGTTTACCATGGTAAAAGGGGTCTTGGTTACATCAGCACATGAATATTAAACATTTTATAGTTATAATATATATAAATTTAATAAAATTTGATATAATTATATGTATAGTGTTCATGAAAAATAAATTACATCAACTCATGGAGACGATAGTTTGAAATGTTTTCACTTTTCTATAGGTTAGAAATGAAATAATGTTGATAATATTTTACATTATAGAGTTATAAATATGATATAAATTAAATATTTATCATTTTCATCATTACTTATGACTATCAATGTGGGGTATTAACAAAAAATGAATATCTTCTCTTTGTATACGTGGTAGTTCAAATGTATGTGCGAGTGACTATATCATTCTCAACGAATGAAAGGGTAAAAAATAATTAATATTGTTTGTTTAAAAAATCATAATTAAATAATAACTATCATATATATTTATTAAATTCATCATAATTACCATCCATGAAAGGCGACAATGGAAAATGATATACATCACTATGTGGAGATGGTAGTATGTTTGTATGTATGAGTAATGCTCTAATTTCCCATTGGATAAAACAGGTGATGTAATTGGGTTTTACCTTTAACATAATATAATTTTAGTATATATCAGATACTTAAATTTATATATATTAATGGTTATGATATATTTTATTGAGGTAGAAGAAGATATAAACTTAAAAGAAATTAGGTAAGACCGATACATCCTATTTTGATTTCCTCCATTTGACTAAGCTTAGAGCCTTAAAAGGATGGGATTATGGTCACTAGAGTGGATTAAGTACACGGTAAAATAAGTCTATAAATGTATTTTTTTATATTTTTAAGAGTAAAATGATCATTAATTTTATTTTTAAAAGGTTAACGTGAGTCCCATTTTATATGATAAAATTAATTGAATCCTAAAAAATTTCAATAATTAATGGTCAAAAATGTAATTTAAAAATTAATAGTTGTATCTACATGAACCATGAATGATAAGATAAATAATTTAACATAAAAATGCGTTAATATAATATTTTTATGAATTTTTAATGATGTAAAATTAATTTTATTCCTTAAATTTCAATTAATGGAATTTTCATGTCTATTTAATAAAAATGAAATCAAACTTATTATGGAAATAATGTAATTCAAATTAAAACACATAAATCTTAATTTTCCTTAAAAATTATCAATAAAATTAATTTAACACTATAATTAATTAAAATAATATAACTTATAATGATTTTAAAATCATTTACTGGATTTTTCTACAACTTTTATAAGCCTTGCTTCGACGTTGTCTAACCGTTCTAGTCAATTATTTAATATTGAAAAATTAAAATTAAATTTCCATCACAAATAATCGTTATTATTAAATAAATTTCTCAAATCTATTCATTCATTAATCATTTTTATCTACATCGATAATATGATAACAGAAAAAATGAGAGAGTGACATTTTGTAATTACCCTTAACATAAAATACGATAAAGATTGTAATCAAATATAAGTTGAAAAATTATATATTTTTAAATATAAAACAAGGATTATTGAAATAAACTCATACAGTAAAATAAAGGAAAGTTTTGTGTCTATTTTGAGATCTTATACCATACTTCTAACCTTGTTTAACCTATTATACAATTTATTGTGGTGATAAAATTTTCACATGTTTACTAAATTTAAAAATGAAATAGACCTCATTAAATTATATGAATATAATGATTCCAAATATGGAATTTATTATCTATGATTTAATTTCCAAATTTTGTAATGTTACTTTTAATATAATTCAAAAAATGCAACAAAAATCTATTTTTTTTAAAAATGATTTTTTAATGTGTAAAAACGATTTTAAAACAAAATAAAGTATAATGTTGATTCACATAGTATTATTTTTATATTTTTTTAAAATATAAATTTATGATTAGAAAAAACTAAAACCAAATAGAACATTGTAATTATTTTGTTTAAAAGAAAATAAATCACCATTTTTGAATTATTTTTATTTTTCACCATTCACTCAAACGGAAGAATTATTTAAAAAGAAGGTTTAAACAATATCTTATAATTATTTTGAAATTATGATTTAATAAATTATATTAATTTTTTTTAATTTTTTTTTCTAAATTTGGAATAATTTAATCATAATATATGTGCACAGAATAAAGTAAGAACCATATTTGAATCTGGGTATGGATGAATTTCTGGGGTACTATTGTAGCACTACAGTATGTCAGTGTTGTAGTAATGTAGGAGTGGAGGAATAGTAGAAGCGGAGACATTGTAGAGATTAAGGCACTATATTAGTAACTATAGTGGTGATGTTGTTGTAGTGGGTACTTTAGCATTCTGGGAGCTGTAGCAGTACGGTTCACGAAAGGGCCCTTTGGGAAAAAATAGGCTTTCATGACTTATCTTTAGGATACTTGGCATTGGGACATCAGGATATGTTTAAGGTCTCCCACTATACATTCAAAAAAGAGGTTATTTCTTTAATAATAATAACAATGCTTTGTCCCAAACCTTTTAACAAAATTCATATGTGTTAGCATTATTTTCATTGATAAAAATACAATGCACACATAAAGAAGTTTCCATAAAATATCTACTTTTATCTTATACGATTTTATTTAAAACTGAGTTTATATTCTTTATAACTAATTATTACATTTGTATTAAGGGAAAATTATCTGTATATATTTCATAATGTGGTTCCACATACTCATACTATCGCATCCGTCAACTAGTTAATAATGGTCATTTTTAAATAATAATATTATAATAGCGTATTACATTTTGTTTTAAGAATAGTATTTCACTTGATACACAAAATCACGAATATTATTCTTTCTAATGGAATATAAACAAATATATTTGGTTGTTACAATATCTACTATAACAGATTCTACACATGAACACCTAACCGTTTTATCATTTGTTTCCATATGAATAATGGCACTAGAAACTCACTATCTACAGTCATCTATTCCTTCAAGTAATTGGATCTTATTAAATATCATTGAACCACTAACTTCTTTTTATTTGATTTTTACATAATCAGTAGTGTTATCTTATAACCATTCCATGATTCCGAGTAAACAAGTTATCCTCAAGTAATCTCTAAAGTTCAATACACACCATTATATCTATCTTGGGAACTTCATGATTATTCTCAACTATATTAGGAAATTCCAATTTAATTAAATGATATTAATCATCAAATATCAACATTTTTTAATTTATAATCTATTCATTAATAAAAAGTAAAATAAAAACTTATCTAAATTGTAAAATATTTATTTTTTAGAATTGTTTTAAGTGTAATCATTTATATTTAAATAAAAAAATTAATCCTTAATAATAAAAAATATTACTTAATTTTTTTCTAATATACAAAATAAAATAAATTTTCATTCATTTAATGATTACTAAAAACAATATATAATAATAGATTCATTTTATGGTTAAAATTGAAAATTTTTAAATATGTTTTCCATGTTATGTTCTATTATATTAAAATTAATTTTTATCACCTTCATAAATTGAATGAAATAAAATTTATTTCATATTTGGAATCAATATATACTAATTTGGTAATTTTTTCTATTTCATTTTATGACATAAATAGTATGTAATAGAGGAATAATTTAGTTATCATGGTAAATGTGAAAGAGTTATTTTAAAATAATTTTTTAAGTGTTATATATTTTAAACTACATAAATTAGATTGATTTAATTAAATTTTAGGATATAATATACTGTTCAAATATATATATATAAAGATTAAAATTGATTTAATTATTAATTTATAGGAATTTAGAATAATAATGATTCATCTTTAAAAATTCATTTTTTCAAAAAAAAATTATTTATATTATATTATATTTTAAAAGTTATTTTTATCTTTTCTAGAAATTGAATTATGTAAAATGGAGTCCACATTTTGAATCTTCATGTTGAAAATCTCTAAGAAGGTTCATCGTATATTTTTATTAAAAAAAATTACCATGATAAATAACTAAACAAGATAAAAAGTGATTAAAATAGATAAATATTCATGGTTAAAATTTTGTTTAATTACTATGATATTTATGAATTATTGAAGCCCTTTGTTAGTATTGGGAGTAAAACCTAAGTTTATAACCAATAATTACTTAACTAACTCACCTTACACCCATATGATTCCAACATTACCCTTCACCTAACATAAGTTTCCAAGAAAATGTCACTTAATTTTACCTACAAAATGAGATCACTTATATCCACTCCAAGCCAATCTTATTCATAGAATCCATCTTGAATCCCTACCTATTGTTTCTATCTGAGACTCCTATACCATTTTTGGAAGACTATGGTCTTAATAAGTAGATATAAATCCTCTATTGTGAAGGGCGATGCTATGGGAAGGATTCATGTTGTCAATGTGGTTACAGTGCATCCGACTGAGAGAGAATCAAAGGTAATGGGTTTTGTTAACTCATTCACATTTCATTGATTTATAATATTTCTTCTTAAACATAAAAATTTTATGTTTAGATTATTTCACTATATGATTATGTTATATTATATTTTTTCTTTATTTTATGGGTGTCTATATTTCTTTCTAATAATATTCATTCTAAATAATTCATACTTTAAAAATTATGATTTCCTAATAGGTTCACATATCAATATCCTTTAATTGAGAAAAGTTTTTTATTATTATTTTTTTAATTTATATTGTGTATATAGACCCTCTTTGATATATTATTATCATGAATCTATTTATATTTACCGTATATAATGTTCCATTTCATGTTCAATCTTTCAATGGTTTTTTCTTCAAATGTTTCAAAAATTTGTAAGGATTTCCTTCTAATATCCCATTGGATTCGAGATTGTTAAGGTCTAAACTCCTATGTTGGGAATTTTTTTCTTCTTATATTAAACTATATATATTTAATATAATTATTTATATTTCTATTTCTTATTTGTCATATTACCATATAACATCCTATTGGTTCAAAAACCTACTAATAGGATGGTTGTAAGTGTATCCGACCTTATATCTTTTTTTCATTCCCAAATCTTTCTCCTTCATGTCAATATATAATCAATACAAAATATTATTCCCTAATTATGTGGAAAAATAAATAATTATTAAACTTTATACTCTATATATTTCTCTTTAGATATTTTCAAATAGATGTTTTATAACTTCTTCAAAAATATGCGGTTTTCTTTAATGCTTCCTGAAAAGATTAATAAGAGATTTTATTTTAGATTCATATAGTTTATCTTCTAATCCAAATTTATTTACATAAACTATATTTCCTATCAATGATTCATTATTGGGTATAAATTTAAATTGATTTTTAAAAAATTCATCTTATCACCTTCTTGAAAATTATTTTTTTGAATGTAACTTTTAACTTCATATTTTTTCGATAATGATAAACATATATTATGTAAACTATTTAAATTAATATTAATAAATTTTACTCTATATATTAAAAGGATTTTTCTAATTTGGAGTAAATTTAAAGATCAATTTATAACTTCTCCTACAATAGTTTTGGGATATTGAATTTTGGTATGAACCAATCTAACAATTGATGTATTGTTTTGATATACTACTTATAATTGAAAAAAAATCATTTGTTTTCTATGGGATTTATATAAATATATGATGTATGGTTGATTTTATGTGGAAAATATATAATATTTATCATTTTATAATGATTAGGGTTCTTTATAACCCTCCAATTAATTGGGAATGTTTTACATCTTAGGAGATCAGATAGATACATCAATGGTTATCCCCATTCCATGGGTATATTGGTGGTTAGAACAATCCCAAAAAAGAAAAAAATTCGTTATCTTAATCCAAAGGTTACATGAGTAGTTCTATGATGTCAAAAAAAGGTAATTAGGTGGTTATCCCAAACATAAGAGTACATGAGTGGTTTTACCAAACCCAAAAATGTTAATTGATTAGCTAGCCTAATCCCAATGGTACATAAGTCGTTAGAAAAAGAAACAAAATTGTACATGGGAAGTTATCCAAATGATAAAAAGGTATATTTTCATTTATCCAAATCCTATGTATTTTTCTAAGGTTGTTAGCATATACCTATATGTGATGATTTTCTCTTGTTAAAATTTGTTATTATATCCACCACTACACCACCAATTGTGGGTAATTGTTTCAGTATTTATTGTCGACACATGTTCAATGCTCATATTCATGCCTTATATCTTTGTTATTCCATATGCCAATGTTTGGACCCTTAATTTCTATTATCATGAGTTCCTATTATAGGGTATAATTTTTATTATTTTAGGTTATATATACATTTTTAATTCGTTACGGGGAAATATTATGATTCCAGGTTCATTTTAATATAAAAGTTCACCCTTGACCAGGTTTTCTCACATAGTTATGATCTATCATATTTATGACTCATTGAAAAATTTTCCTTTACTTAGAATTTACGTTCACTGGTTATTTAATTTTACAATTCATAAAATAATTATATAAAGGATTCTGTTTAGAATAAACTCTGATGTGGAGAATGTTTCAATAGAAATTGAATAAATATTATGAAATAATAAATTATGGACTGTGGGATTGTGTTTTTATTTTTGATATGTAATTTTTAAATTTTAGAAATGTTGTAAGATGTATGTATGTTATATTTAGGTAATATAAATTGATATAACAAATATTTAATGCATTTTTATCAATATATCCAACAATGTGGGTCTATGGCGCTTCACCACATATGAAACACTCGACTCATAGTGATAGACTTTACATTCATTTTTCTAATGTTGAAGCATAATTAGTAATGGAGTTTATCATATTGATATTAAAAATAATAATATATAGTAATATCATCTATTTAAATCTATATTCATTTTCATCAATTTTATCCCATTCACTTTTCACCATTGTCTCGAGATTTACACTAGTCATTAGTAGATCATGATCACTTTGAAATAGAGAATCTTAAATTCACACATACTAAAAAAAGATTAATAATAAAAATTGTTGATACATTTTTTACCTTACTCTAACAGCATATTGATTTAATATAACCCATTGAATATAAAATTAAATTTAAAATGAGAAACATAAACACCTATAAAAAATATTCAACTCGTCTAGGTATAGGAAAAAGGATATGGTACCCCATGTTGTGCTAATAATTTAGATACACCCTCCATAATCCAATGCATATAAAAAATAATATATATCCAAACTCACTAAGTATTGGTGTATCTAAAAAAGACACCAAAAAATTTATCTAAACAAGTCTTTTAATGAAATTTATAATTGACATAAGAACAATAGAATATAACCCACACATATAAAATCAACACCCAATGAAGTTAAAATTGGATTAAAAATTCTCTATATCAATAGAGAAAAACTATAGTATACTATAATAGATAAGATAAATAAAATATCGAGTTATAATTCATTACTAATATCCACTAATAAGAGTGATTAATGTTGATCTTAAAATAATACCTTCACAAACAACCTATTTATAAGAAGAATTTATAACCTATAGATAATCTTCATTAAAAATATAGAATAAATATTTATTTAATATTTCTATATCACTGGTTATTTAGTATAGTGATTGGAAATATATTCTAGTTAATAATATAGAATATAATACACAACATTGAAAAAATATAAAAGAGTTGATTGGATCTCTATACATTGTCCAACTATGCACTGTTGTTGATCATTTAGTATGAACACATCACTAAGTATTATTAGTTCACCATCACTCTATCTAATCCTATTTATGCATTCCAAATATTAAATTACATGAGAAAAAGTATTCAAACACTAACAAATGAGACATTGTAATGAATTATAATATATTATATCAATGATTAAGGGTTAATATAATATAAAGTGTGATAAGTATTTTGATCTTGAATGTTTTGTTATAATATAAAAAATAATATTCTTATCATTATATATATTTATATTCATTGATAGTTCACATAGAGTGTGGTAATTTTATTGGTTATATATGATCCAAATCATTATTACATAATTATAATAATGTAATTGAATTTTGAGAAACATGAGTTAGACCTGACATTAAACTACTTTTTAACCATATAGGATTGACCTAGACTATTTTATTAACTAAGATATTCATTATGATGATAAATTGAATTTCCCATGATGATGAACTGTGAATAATTATCACAATAGGTGTTTTCATTGGAAGAATGTAGTGTTGTGATGGGATTTTTTTATATTCTTATAAAATAGGTGGCCTAGTATATTCTTGTGATACATTTTCAACACAGGTTCTATTATCATATGAGAAAAATGTGTTCTTAGATGAGGGGTTATACAAGCTGATGATATAGTTATTATGATGATGGTTTGTATTATAACTTGATGTAGGTATGAGATTTTTTGTGATTTTTCAATATCATTTTTATGTCAATTCAATAATGGGAGTTCTATTCATAGTGAAACCACCACCAAAATGTGTTTTTATAGTGTGTTACCACACATCTGTCTAGTCAAAAATAAAATATCATTTTCTTCTTAGTATTCCTATCTCACACTTCTTATTTGTATAGATTGGATATAGATTTTTTTATGTTCTTTTTTGGTTATGAAAATTTATTTGGATACATTGTGATTATGATAGTGGGTTGTTTAAAAGATATTATATTTCATATATGTGCATATGATATGGTGAGAGATTGCTATGTGGGGACCCTTTTATATTTTAATGGTGTGTATTATACTTTAAAAACTTTTTTGTTTACTATATACATCTTATAGTGATATTATGAATAAAATATTTGATAACTTAAACTTATGATTAATAATGTTTAGATTTTTTGAATAAAATATTCCTCACAATAGGATTTAAAGAGGTTTTGAGGGTGAAAAAATTCACTATTTGAAATTTCATAATGACTACCCTAGGTGTTATTCATTAATGGGGGTGTAACTATATATTGTTATTTTATTTCGTTAATTATTATTATGTGTAGTATTAAATTAGTTTGTCATCACTGTGGGTCTTCCTTCTAGGTTTGTTGATATATACACCTCCACATTTATATATATGGTTATAAGATTATGTTTTTGAAGGTATCATGCGAGATTAATTTTCAAGAGAGGATGATAGAAAGATATTGTTGTATGAGGTTTATTTAAGTATTAATAAGGTATATTAAGTGTTTGGGCCTTAATTTTTTTTGGGGATTGGTGTTTTTTGTTTTTTTGTAGCTAAATTGCATTATGGTTGTGCTGTATGAAATTCATTAATTTATTAAATTGATCACTGGTGATTATGGGTTTTATATTGTTAATGGAGATGGATTGTCTATTCATTATATTTTTAAATATTTTCTTTATAGGGTAATTCCATCCATGTATTTTGTTTATTAACTTGGTATTAGTTACTAACACATCACATATTGGGGGTTTTCTTTATGGAACACTCACATTCTTGTTGCTATTCCAGGGTGAAGTCTTAGTGGAGATTATTTATAAAGGAATGGTATTAGAGGATTTGGTTTAGATCCTAGTTAATGTTTATATTTATGAACATGAGAGGTTTCCGTTAGTTTAAGTACACTTGGATAGTAGGGGAAAGAAAGTTTTTCCAATTTAAAATGATTCAGTTGTAGAGATATGGGACACAATAAAATGAATTCCTCAAGTGTAAAGAGAATATAACTAATAAGAAGACAAGGAATCATGTTCATGATTATTCTATTACAAAATATTTTGTGTAATGATTAATGTTCCTCTATTTGGATTGAAAAATTATGTCAATTTTGTGTTTTTTCATAAATTTTGATGTTATAATAATTATAAAATATATAAGGATTATACTAGAATACATTTTTGTTAAGAATTTGAAAGTGTGAGTTGAATAGTACCGATATCCAAGAAAAATGATATAGTGTTATGTTGATATTCTTGTAAAACACATGGTTTAGTTCTCTAAATATTTTCTTGATGTTGAGATAATGATTTTGAGATAAATATATTTTTGATATGGATAATGTAAATTGGATGTTACTCATTACCTCATAACATATTAAGGATTTGTTGACAAATTTATTTTTGCTTTCATTGATATATTCTAAATCCTTTTTTGATTTAAGTAATATTTACAATAACCAATACTTTATTTAAGAAATAAATATTCATGCATGATTTGAATAAGGTTTTATGGTAATTCATGTCATTACCATGTTTAAAAAGATTGCACGATGAAGGTATTCATATGTTAGGTAAGGGATGATTAAAAATGTACTTCATGTTGATTGATGATTAATGATAAGTTCATCTTGAAAATTCAATGTCTATCTTTATAAACGTTTGGATCATAATATTTTGGATAATTTAACCATTTATTAAATGATTTAATTAGTTATTTGGATTTAGTTTTAATGATTAATCTATTACTTCCTCACATGAAGCAATGTGTGGTTATAGATTATGTAGAAATAGTTCAAGGAAAAAAAAATATGGAATTATAATTTTGAAAAAGAAACATATCATGAATGTATATTTCCTTATATTCTTTGACACTAAAAGAATTCGACATCTTTTGGAAAATGATCTTGAAAAAAAAAAATTATCCTATTGCATTCATAATCGATGAATCAAAAGGTTATTTGATCATCATATATTTATGAGTTTCAGGCCCGTAACTATCCAATATTAATTATCTTTTTTAGGATCAATGATCTCAATCACTCCCTATAATTATTTATTCTTTTCCTCTATGTACACATCTTCACATTCCAATAATGTTCTCATATTTGGAAACATTGTTTTATGTTATTCCATGTGACTTTTTTACACCCAATTATCTCATATTAAGGTAATATTTTATTAATCCTTTTTCGATATGGGTTTTTCTATAATGGTATTTATAAATGTCAAAGCCTTTGTTACTGATATTGTTTTCTAAATTATAATCATGGAATTTATTTAATGTGGGGGGAATGTAACACCCTGAAATTTTTAAATAATGACATTGTATTTGATAAAATGAATGGAAAGAACGACCAAGAATCGAAGGGTATATAAAATAAAAAGACTTTAAATTATATTAATTTTTTAAAATAAATAAAATCTATGATATACCTTGCAATTCACACAATAATTAGTTATCGTGATTTACACACAATAATGAACATCATTGATAGTTTTCTTTACACGAAAGTCTGAGTTTTACTGAATATTATAAATAATATTTTTTAATATTACAACTATATAATAGATATTAAAATAGAGGTTATTAATAGGGTTAACTAACTTATAAAAATATATGTTTTACATAAATATAAAATGAAATCGTCAGTTACCAATAAAAATAAAAACCAATTGAATATAGAGGAAATCTTTTTATAAAATATATTTTTATACACTCAATGATATTTTAAATTAAAAAATTAAATTAATTAATAATATTGAATTATATTTATTAAATTTACTTAATATATAAACCTTTATTACATTATTATTATATAATTTACCTACATAAAATAATAAATAATCCAATTTTACACATAAAAGGATGTATTTTTTAAAAGGAGAGTTTTCAACATTTTAATGGAGCACCGGTTTTGAAACTAAAATTTTAAAATGTTATGACTTTTATTTGGAAAAATAGAATTTATTTTTGAAATATTAATGACAAAATTATCTTCTGGTGAATTTATGGTATTTTTATGTGAAGTTTTATTTTTTAAAGAACAATGAAAAATATTGAATTGTAATTGAATGCTAGATTTTCATCCAAATAATTTATAAAGACAAAATTATTTTTTAGATTGGTTTTTATATTAAAATTATATCAATAATACATTTTTTAATATAAATAAGTTACTTAATTCATTTTTATGTTTAATTTATATATAAATACATAGTAATCTTTTAAACAATTTTCACATAAAAACCTAGCTTCCTTATCTTGTTAGTCAAATTATTTTCAAAATAACTGATATCCATTATGTGAATAGAATATGTAAAAATCGAATAAATATTGAGATTAAAAATAATTAATATTATATAATAGGTTCAAATTAATTTTTTTACTTTAGTTATTAGTGAACGAAATTAAAATTAATTACAGCGATTAAGGTAAACATGAGTTTACCTTGTAGTTAAACATAGATTAAAAAGGTGTTAAATGACTGAACAAAATTTTCAAATCAAATTGGATGGTAATATTAATGACATTAAAAACATATTAATTATTTATTTGATTTATTAGGATACTATTACATTAAAGTGACCCATTCAATATATTAAGTAATAAAAAAACAAAAATATATTTTCTTACTTTTAATTTATATAAAGCATTAGGATTGGGGAAAATACAACCTATTTTCAGTTATATATTTCGTTTGGAAATATAAATGAGTTTTTATATATCGTTACAATTTTTTATAATTTTATAGAGATGTATTAATTAATGTAAATTGACAAGAAACAACAACAAAATTATTATTTAGTTAATAATTAACTAATATAACTGATACTAGAAATATTAAAATTAAAGTGAATTGAATGAAATGTTATCTTCCATTAAATTTATATATTATTAAATAATTTTAAACTAGAGTGGAAATAATATAATTTAATTTCATCTTTGTATTGATATTTTTAAATTCCAATTAAATAAATAATGTCAAAATTGACATTAATGTTATTTCAGTATAAATGATATTTTATTAAATGATTTTAAGTTAAAAAATTTCATATCACAAGAAAAGTGATTATTAAATTTTAATAAATATCAAATATTTTCCTTTTATGGACCAATTTATCTTTTATAATGAATATATCTACCCCTAAATAGTAATGATTTTTGTTAGTGCGGTTAGGGTGAAATCAGTGTTTTTGAGCACTACCTGCACTTCTGTTAAACATAATTTACAACACCCAAGGGATTTTTATTTTATTAATACAATATTATATTATTAATAAGTGGGTCTAAATTATAAAATATTTACCACTTTAATTGATTCTTAATAAATAAATTACCGTGGATTGAAAATTTGTTACCTTCATAAAAACCTAAATAGTAAATATAGGGAAAAAATAATAGTGAGGGAATAAAATGATAAAAAGGTGTTTTTTGTATATTTAAGGTGTTTTATAGACCATAATGTAACTAAAATATATTAGTTTTTAATTTTAGATGCACATGAGTAATGGGATACCACTTAATCGTGAATACTTTTGAGTATTTACAAGAATGCAACTCCTCCATTATAAAAGGGAGTTCACTCTCCCCACATCTTCACACATTCAAAGCCATTTATATCAACAAAAACAAGAAACAATAACTTCCAAAACTCCCTACCCTACCCTTATAGTCCTTTATTTGAGCCTAAATCCAAACGATGGATACATTTTGTGCAAACCAAAAGGAGATACACGAAGAGAAGGTAACGTTCATCAACAAATGTTTTTGTTTAATTTTTCCCCAAACCCCTTGAATTATTTTCTTTATCATGATTATATAATAAAAATAATCATATTAAATATAATAATATGTTATTATGTTATGTGTGTGACCTACAACCATACACACTTCCATCAAATGGGTTATGAAATCATGGTTCGTGTTTAAGGAAGACCAACACCTTATGCACCGATGCCGTTTATTTTTCCATGACCACCTTTCAATGTTTGGAATAGTAATTTAAATACTGTATAAATATTATATAAATTTTATTTTTTATTTATTAATACTATTTTAAAAATTTTATAATACATACTTTTTTTATTTCCTTTTTGTGGAAGTATGATAGCTTTGTTCGTGTATACGGAGGGCTACCTTCTTACGAAGCGACGTGATATGTTCCTTCTTATATGGAATTTACTAAAGATGAGTTTAATAAAAATATGTGATATATATGACATAAAACGATACATAAATAATACATAAATGACTGTAAATATTTATATATATCATTTACATTTCTTTCATTAAATATGATATAAAAATGGAAATAATGTTTATGCATGCATACATCATACCGTCTCCATGAATGGTGTATTTCATTTCCGATCAAAAAATATTCTGGCTCAATTTAAATAAATATATATATGATATTTACATCATTTTTTAAATTCTGGATATTATAAAATAATGATTTAAGTAATAGGAACATAAAATAACAATACAAAACACCCTCGAAAAACAAGACAACAAACACTCAAAAAAATAAAAATAATAAATGATTATGAAAAAATGGATGATAAGATAATATAAAAGTATAATATTTGATATTATAAATATTAATATGGTTTTAATAATCTATTAACGTACATAAATCAAGAATACATGATTTTAATGATTGTTCAACCAAAAGGAAGTGTGAGTTAAGTGATATCGTCTCAATTTACATTTCATTATGACATATAGTATTTTTTGCACAAATTCGGTTTTATTTGGAGAATATACTCCCATGTTTTACGTGTAATATAATTAATAAAAAATTATTTTTGGAATTTTAAGTGTCATCTTTAATTATCTCATCAAAGGGAATTTATCTATAAAATCACCAAGTAGTAAAAGCTATTTTACAATCCCATATTGTATTGTGATTGTATAAATTATCTTAAAACAATTAATTTATTCTAATCATTTTTAATTATACATTAAATTTATATTAAATATTTGTATTATTATGCAATGAATATTATTATTTAGTAAATGGTATACCATTTTTATAAATGTTTTTTACTTTGAATGTGTAATATTTATTAGGGAAATATTCATAAACCTGTATCCTCTACTAGACATAGATATTTGATAAGGAACATTGTTTATGAATCAAACATAAATACAATTAATTATTTAGAAATAATGTTAATTTCCTTTTGACTAGTTAATGTAATCCCTTTGATGCATCCATACTCTCATGAGACGAATCAGTTTTCCAATTCTGATAGGTTTCTAACCATATACTTAAACTATATCAAGGATAGATCTTGACAATAAATTTCTCGAGGATAGATCTTGGTAGTTCAGATATATGAAATTATGTATAAATATAATTATTAATATCTATGTTATTATTAAATTATTTAGAATATCCATGTTCAAGTTTCAAGTTCTTCTGATTATTTATGTGGCATTATTTTATTATCTTTTATTTCTTCCATATTATTCTCAAGTTACTAAATAATTGGCATGTGTTTTAGTCATTTACCAAACTGTGACGACTATTATTCATTTATTTATGATATATTATAATGTACATAACCATTATATTGAATTTTATCTCACCTTTAGTATGTTTCCTTTCCCTAGGATTTGAATATGTAGTCTTGGAATTATTTTTCACGGATAATGAGCATTTTACATTATTATTTATTGTGATTCATTTTATATTTTCACATTGTAAATGGGTATCATGTATGTATCAAGTTTCAAAAAATATAAAATACTTCAGTCCTTTCGAATTAAGACCATGTATCTATGCTAATGTAATAATGTAAGGCACCAGGTCTGAGCTACTAGTGTTAGGGTCACTACAACAGATTCATCTACAAAATCACCATATTTTACTTAATTATTTAATTTATTCTTAATAAATACTTTTATTCTGAAAATATTGTGATTCTTCTAAGAGGTTTTCATTTCATTCCACATTTCATAAAGAAATTTATCTACCCCTACAGTGAGTAATAATCTATTTTAAGTATAGAAAACCACATGAACCATTTTTTTCTTTTGGTGATGTGAGATTCCACTATCCATTAACAATGTATTTCCCATATTATTTACCATGTGATTTATTCTTTCTATAACTCCATTCTATTGGGTAGTTCTCCCCAAAGATACTTCAGGTTCAGTATCATATTTTTCAAGGTAATTTTCAAACCCATAGGATATTTACTTTTTTCCATTATTTGAACTCAAAATTTTCACAGTTCTTATGATTCTATTTTATACTGTTCTTCCAAACGGTTTTATAAAATCCAGTAATTTAATCTTTGATATTATAAATATAGAACGTCCCATTATTCTATAATCACCAAAAAATAACTTGAAATGCCTTTCACATTAGGTTATTTTTTAAACAATTTGATCACACGCATTAGTATGAACTAAATCATAAAAACATAATTATATCTTCTTCTTTTGAGGATATGAATTTTTAAATATCTTTCCCCACATAAAATCTTCCCAAATATTTTCTCCACATGCCTTTATGTATTGAATATCCAGAAAAGTTATTAATTTTTAAATTATATCAATATTATGTTGATTAGTCTGTCCTAACCTCTGATTCTATAATCTATTTTCATCTTACATTATTATAAGAAAAGTATTTTTCTTTCAATTAACCTAATATATATTTCCATTTTCCTTTATTCCTTCATTTGAGAATTCATAAACATTTTTTAAGGCAAAATACCATTCAAAAAAATTTGACTTTCAAAATTGAGTCAGAAACATATCTTACACTCAACAAATTATGACAAAGTCAATAAATGGAAAGTACATAAGTATTATTCAATTCACCACCTATGATCTGAGTCTTTACAACTCCTTTAATCTTTAAAGCTCCATTATTTCTAATGTGTTGTTTTATTAAAAATAATCATAACATTATTTAATAGATTTATATTACATGTTCTATGATATGAACACCCACAATCTTGAATGTCTATAATTATATTACTTTTTCTTTCATGGAAATATCAACCAAATTATCCTTCTCAATATGTTTCATTTTCTTTCGAGAAATTATTGATCGAGTTGAGATTTTAGTAGGTTTATTTTCATTATATTCATCATAATCAATTAGCTCAACTTCTTATTCTTCAAGAGGTTAGAAATTACTTTTCAGGGGAATTAAAATTGGTTCTATATTATCCATTATCATTTGCCTTCCAAAAGAATACATACCTCTACTATTTCTTCTATATACATCATTATTATCATATTTTGAGTAATTTATATAGTAACCACAGAATAAACATTTATATTTATATGGAAAATACCTTACAACTCTATTTATCTGAATTCTAATATATTTTTATCATTAATAACTCCAACCTTAGCATAATCGAACACAATGGGGCTAAGAAAATGATAAAACAAATAGTTAATCAATAAAAATATATATTTTTTGTTTCTCTAATTATTTATTAATTTTGAATACCTAATTGATTATTAGTAAGTTCTTGATACCTGAAAATTATCTCTCTATAATTTTATCCTTATGATCTTTTAATTTAAACTAATTACCTATGATGTTTCACTATTATAACGAAAACTAGTTTTACTCATTCCACATTGGATTTGATTACTATGCATTTCTTCAAAATTTATTGGGCTACATTCTAATACCATGTTCAAAATATATTGTGAAAAATTTCCAAACCTAAGCTTCTATTATGAATTATCTATTTTAATTTTTGGTTCAAACACATTTCTCAACAAAATAACTTCTTCTTTACATGTGTTAATCTTCTTGAATTTCTATTTAACAAATATGTTATTATTTTAAATGATATAATTTTTTCTTGAATATGTAATATATAATTAATAAATTATTCATATTTGACATGATTATTTTCAAAATATTACCATAGTATCTCATGATGATAAACCTACACTTCATGTTCTTTAATATAACATGAAGTATCCATTACAAAGTCTCTAATTTTTCTATTTTTTTCTAAAAAAAATCTCTCCAACTATCCCTTATAATTATAAAGGTAGTTCAGTAACCCCTTATGGTTGAATATCTTCTTCAACTATAGTTATATATTTTTCCACTGATTTTATCCTTACATATTTAGTATATGAAATAGATATAATCTCAATGCATTCCAATGAATCTTCCTTAATATCCTATTATTATATTATAACCAATACATTTCTCTAAATATTTTTTCCACTTGAGTTCCCAAAATTAAAATTTATTATTGGGTGATATTATTTTTTTATTTTTGTGTGATATAAAACTCACCATCATTTTTACCAAACATCTTTATAAACCTAATAATGATGTGTCCAACATTACCACAATGGAATAATTATAATTTAATCTACCTTCAAATATATATTTTTCTCTCTTAAAGTTTAATACAATAAGTGGTATTAAACCATCACTTATCTCATCCTCATTTTAAAATTTCTTAACCTCTTTATTATTAATTTTTTTGAATTAGATCTCTTTAGATGAATGTTTTAATGATAATTCTAGTTTCACTCACATGTCATAGGAACCCTATTTACCATGTATGTCATTGAGAGATTACTCTTCGTGGTTCATCTATAATAATTATAACATATTTATATTATAAACATCTAGAAAAATTTGTATAATAGTGTTCGAAACATCATAATCTATGATATCATTACCAACCAACTGTATAACACCAATAACTTCAGTAATATTGATAAATAAATAATCTATATATTCACGTGAATTGAAATTCAAATAATCAAATATATTATTTAAAACATATACATTTTCTTCATTAATTTTTTATTACCTTCATAGATGTTTAGAAGTTTTTCCCAAACTCCATTTTTAAAGAAAAATCTATCGCATTCGTATATATTTATCATTTAATTCTCTTAATATGAAATTATATGCCTTAATATCCTCACTTAAAATAATATAATTATATTTCCTCAATCTTCTTATAGTTTTATCACATAATCATATATCATGTACCACTAAAGAGTAAAAATATATCCCATGAGATCTTAGATGTGATCTCATCCCATTATTCTAAATCAAGTAGTTTCACCCATCAAATAATGATACTCATTTTGTGTTCATTATATTCTGCATTAAAACATTTATCTCTCAACTAATTCATGAAGAACCCAATGGATTTTATACAACTTTTTTTACCCTAGTGGTATCAATGAACACCATAATATGGGGTGGGGTTTCATTTGAGTGTATTATAATTTATTCATTTCTTTAGAAAAAATTAGTTATTGTCTTCATGTTGGAAAAGACACATTAAATATATTTCTAAAATAAAATTATATGTAAAATAGTAAATAATAAGAACACTTTATTTTTTCATATTTCACCCGTAAAAGGTTACATATAAAGAGTACATATAATTTTTTTTTTAATTTTTATTAACCACTAATTCATTAATTATCTTTTAAAATTTTTAGAATGATATCAATAGTCAACCAAGGGTCATGACTTGTTTCTCTATTCAACACACTACTCAGAATTGGGTTACAAAGATAGAATTGATATATAGATTGATATAAAAATATATTCATAGAGGAAACCACACCCAATAATAAGGGTATTTTCAATAATTCTATGTTCTTAAAATATTGATATAAAATAATATTCACATCGATATTATGTTCTAATCATGGTATTCATTGTAATACAATCCTACACACTTCTGTTTAAAGTTCCATATATTCCAATATCTCATACAATCTATATGTACCTCCTTTATTCTATTATGTTATTCTACCTCTACTCTCTATTTTTTCTATGAAAACCCCCATTATTCTATATCGATAATATTTTAATTTCATATTGAAAATTTAACCTTCAATTATCTTCCAACAACTTCTACTTCAAATGTATCCATCAGATTAATTCCAGAGAAAATACACTCTATTTTAATATAAATGGATATTTATTAATTAATTAAACAACTACAATATAATTAATATTATACAACATAATAAAATATATTATAATTCTGTAGATAATAAAAATTACGATGCGACCAACTAATTTATAGAATAATGGATCAATTTTTCCGTAACTTTCTTCAAATTCTTGAACCAGTATGAAACGACCAAACCCTTTATGGAATGTATTTATTGGGGTTAAATTTTCACATACCTATAGAATTTAAATAGAAGGATATCATGGAATGTAGTATAAACATTGTATGGAATGGAATACCTTCCGTGTCTTGGGTATAAAATCTTTATAAACTCGCAAAGTTTTGTGATTTTTTCAATTTGTGGAGTGTCATGTAACACCCCAGGTTTTTAAAAAATAAATATAAATGCATGGAACATTGTTTTAAATTAGATATTTATAAATATCATTTAAACATAATTTTATTTATTATATGTTTTGAATTTCGAAAAATAGTCCTCAAAAATTGTGTTCAGTATGTTATTCAGAATCTATTTGAACCAACTTGTTTATTTTGGAGGATAGTAACATACCCTTATAAATTGTAATATAAATAGTAAAATGAACCAAAAGAATAGGAAATTTTATTATTATTTTATTTTCTTAAGGAATTAGGATAATAACATGTTGTTAAATTTCCATCACGATATAAAAGAAACTGTTGTTTTTAAATACTTAATTTTAGAATTATTTATGATTTTATTTAAAAATTAAATTAAAAATATTTAGAAAACTATTTTCAAATAATGGACTTCTTTTTTTAATTTTACACTTTGATAAATGGTTAGTGGGAATTTTTGGAATTTTTCTGAAACATTTGACTTTTCGATGAATAGTAACAAAATACAGTTTTTAGTTTCGGTTTGTTAATGACATCATTAATGATGTAATAATGATGTCATAAATCTGGTAGACTTGTGTATATTTAAAAAAATATGTGAGGTGTCTCTGGGAAATTATTAAAATATTCCCTTACTTTTCCTATAAATACCAACACATTAATTCATTAACTATATTCCGAATTCCTCCTCAACAAATCTCTGGCCTCTTTACTTTCCTAGTAGTCCCCCCAAGGTTTCCTCAATCCCCAAAGGTATCAACCTTCATGTTCTAAGGGTTACTCTACAGGATAAGAAATTTATAAATTTATTTATTTTTCATTTAAGTTCTATTTTGTGTGGTATAATTTTCAAGTTCCCATACCATTTTCTTAATTTATTATTCTTCTTGATCTACTCTATATTATAATTCATTTCTGGATGGGTGACCCTTGTCCCCTCTCTTTTTAATATTTTCTAAAACCATGTTGCGTAGTCATTAGGCAGCCATATTTTTGTAAGGGATTTCTCAATTATTATTTTGTTTTGAGTTCCATTATTTTCATATTATTTCTTCACCTCTTCTTACCCAAGAAGCATGAAAGATCTAGAATCTTTTAAATTATGAATTTTCTCATGTTCATTAAAAATTTATCATCAATATTCTTCTCTTATCCCACTAATTCAAGGAATTAAAATCATTGTCCATGATGTGTCAAATTACTAACATCATGGATGATGTGATATCATTTTTCCTTAAATCCTTCAACTCTGTTTACAAAACCATTTTTATTGTATAACCAAATTATAATATATGTATTATGTATTATTAATGGTTCTAGAATTCTTTTGTACACTTGGTTTTAATTTATAAAACAAAATGAGGTCGTTATTATCAAAGAACCACTAAAATTATTTATACAAACACCATTAATGTTTTTACTTATAAATCATACTCATATAAGATTTCAAAATGATAAATGGTATAATTTATGTTACTGTATATATGTAAATACTACTCTATTCCAATTTTGGAGTTTCACATCCAATCTACAAGAACATCCATTGTGAACCAATCTTGGAAATCATGTAAAGAACTCACCCAAAACAGTGCAAGGGGAAAAATACTAACAATTGAAGGGTGAAATGATGTTATGAAATGATCATATAAGATTTTATAAACATAAAAATGTTTCATTAAAATACCAATAACACTCTTTTAACCATTATACATAATGTTTAATCATGTTTTAAGTAAGACAAGCCTGAGGTAAGGTAATTCATAACACGATTTCAATTTTTTGGGTTAACCTTTTACTTCATTATTTATGTGATATTTAAATTTTTTGTGTGACGGGTTCTATTTATATGATTTTTTTATATCTGTTTACATTATATATACATACTCCATCAACTCTATTATGTCTATATTCAATTGTATGATATTTATATGGGGCTATTCTTTCAAAAAATCCTCTTTTTAAATTCGGTTTTATGAAATTACAGAGAAATGTTTTTATGGAATTATTCATGTTGAATGATTAAGTTTTGGTTCTTGGGAATTATTTATGATGCAGGGTGGGACCTATATCTCCTTCCAATGAATTAGTTATGTGTATGTTTGAGGTCAACCGTATGGTCACTCCAAGTGTAACTGCGATGGTTACACAAAGTATGGTAGTCGTGAGGGTTACAAATTATAAGATAGCAAAGATGGTTATAAGATTATGTAAGTAATACCCTAATATACCTTAATGATTATTTTAATGTTCTCTTGTTTTGTGGGGATCTTGTATAAATCTCATGTTACACAAAGTAAGTATATATGGGGTGACAAGCATGTCTTTTGGAAATTCTTTCATATGTTACAAGTATTCATGGACTACTGTACTCTTTCCTTATTTTTCGTCCATTACTGAGATTTTGTGATCATCCAATGTTTTTAAATGATATCCACAGGTTAATGGATGTGTAAGACAAAGAAGGAATCCATGTTAATTGTTGAAGAATTTTCAAGGAGTCATGTTTAATTTTTAATGTTTTATATTTTTTAAAAAATGGAAATTGTTTTTATAGTATCCACTCGATAATAATGTGTAATTTTTAAAAATGTATTATCCCAATTCTCTAAAGCTCTAAACTTGAAAGATCCTAAATGAAAAATATAGTTTTTTCTTAACTAAATTCAAGATTATGTATGTAATAAGGTCTGGTTCTTATAGTTGGTATCAGAGGATGGTTTAGATAACTTTAGGGGTTAGGGTGATGTTAATAGAATACCATAAATTATTATCACTCTATGATTAATATGAAATGATATAGCATTTAAATATTATCATGTTGCTTCATCTATGATATGTTAGTTTAGAACGGTTGTCTGCAGAAGGAACATGGATGCTGAAGAGGAGAGGCACCGACAGAATGACATCCTTCCGGATCTACAGTCTGGAATGGTAGGGATTGGAACCGACCAGTTTGTGATAGTAATGGCTCGGATAACATAGACAATAAATGGTGGAGGAATCCATGAAAGAGAACCAATATATGTACCACAATGGAACAAGAAAGTAGTAGAACATTTTTTGAGACAACACCCTCCTGTATTCAATGGATCTTCTAACCTAGTTGCAGCTAAAAGATGGATCAAATCCCATGAAAATATATTTGATCTTATGGGATGTATAGGCAGTCAAAAGGTAAGTCTTGAAATTTATTATTTTGATGTGGAAGATGATTAGTGGTGGTCAATGGTAAGGAATATCATGGGTAGAGAAGATTTTGATGCCTTAGAGTGGGATGAATTTAAAAGTATTTTTCGTGAAAACTATTCTCCTAAAGTGCTATGACTTAGAATAGAGAAGAAATTCATTGAATTGAAATAGAAGGAGAATGATTCAGTAGTCATGTATGAAGTGAACTTCACCCGACTGGAATGGTATGCTCCAAATCCTATTCTGGATCTTGATAGCAAAATCAACCACTTTTACTCAGGACTAGAGCCAAGGTATCGAAGGGAATTGGCCTCTCATGAATTCAAAAGTTATGAGAAACTTGTCCGATGCACTGAGAGGGTGGAGATGTATTTTTTTGACGATCAAGTGCATTTTTGAAAGAAAGAGAAGAATAGGTCCAGATTATAGGAAATGGGTAAGAATCAACCAAATAAATATGATGGTATGAAAATATAATTTCTACATTTTGAAAATTGTGGAAAGAAGGACCCTGGGGAATGTCTTAGAAAAACTGGTAAGTGTTTTAAATGTGGTAACTTTGTACATATGGATCAATATAGAAATTAAAATGATCCTAAGACTAATCCTGATAAGTAGACTATAATGTCTTTTAAATTTACTAAGATGGGTAATTATGAAAATTCTTGCGCAAAGAAAGATCTGAATGATACAAAGAAGCCCAGATACAAGAAGAAAGGTATAGTGAGATCCTCTCTAACTATGTCAGCTGATGTTAGGCCATTCAATGATGTTTGATCGGGTACTTTGTTTGTTCACTCATATTTTTTTCTAATGAATAGATTGATATAGGGTCTTTACATTCCTTCATCTATGAGAAATTTTCTGGTAAATTGGAAATATCACATCAACAAATGAGACCCAAAATTGTTGTTAAAACACCAGGAGGAAATGTTTTAGAAAAGAAGAATTATAAGAATCTTTCTATTATGTTATGTGGAAAGAATTTACCTAAAAACCATGTTGTTTTAACCTTAGTCGAGTTTGATGTTATTCTTGGAATCGATTAGCATTCTGATTATCATGCTATGATTGACTGTAGAGGAAAAGATGTTGTTTTTTAGAAAGAGTTTCAGTTTCTGTACAATAATAAACCCATACAGTTTATAACATATCTGTAGCTGAGAAACTATTGAAAGATGAAAATTAAATTTATCATTCTCATATTCTTTAAATAAAGTAACTATTCAGATTAAGGATGTTCCACTGGTAAATGAATACCTTGATGTTTTTCCTGATGAGTTACCTGGTGTCATACTTGATCGAGAAGTCGAATTCACAATTGACATAGTTCCTAATTCTAATCCAATTTTAAAACCCTTATATCGTATTGCTCCAATAGAACATCTTGAATTGAAAAATCAGTTGTAGGATTTTCTTTAAAAAGTCTTCATTCGTCTTAGCACTTCACCATGGGGAGCCCCTATTTTTTTTGTTAAAAAGAAATATGGTTCCATGAGACCTTGCATTGTTTATAGAGATTTGAATAACATCACTATTAAAAACAATTATCCTTTCCCTCATTTCAATGACATGTTTGATTAGTTACAAGGATCATAGTACGTTTCCAACATTAAATTGAGAAACATATACCATCAGCTGAAGGTGAAGGAGGATGACATCTCGAAAACAACCTTTCATACTAGATATGGCCATTATGAATTTGTTGTTATGCCGTTTGGATTAACTGATACAATTAATACATTCATGAATCTTATGAATAGAGTATTTTATGAGTTATTGGATAAGTTTGTGGTTGTATTTATTGATGACCTTCTGGTATTTTTTAAAATAAATAGGAGCATGAAAAACATCTATGAGTTTTTTTAAAAACCTTAAAAGAATAGAATCTGTATGGAAAATTCAGCAAGTGTGATGTTTTTTTGAAACAGATTTATTTTCATGGGAACATTGTGTATCATGATGAAATAACAGTTGATCCTTCCAAAACAAAAGTAGTTATTGAATGGACAAGACCCACAAATGTTACAAAGATTCATACTTTTCTTGGGTTTGTAGGTTATTACCGACAGTTTGTTATGAAATTTTCACGGTTAGCTAGCCTGAAAACTAAGTCAACACAAAAAGGGGTTAAATTTGTTTGGACAGAGGAATGTGATGTTTGTTTTCAGGAACTGAAGAAGATACTGCTGATTTCTCCAGTTTGGGCCTTACCTTCCTAGAATGGTGAGTTTTTCATTTACAGAGAAGCTTCTTTTAAGGGACTTGGTTGTGTTTTGATGCAGAATGATCAGGTAATTGCCCATGCTTCAGGACAACTTAAACCTCATGAGAAAAATAATCCCACGCATGATTTGGAATTGGAAGCTGTGGTTTTTTATTTGAAAATTTGGAGCCATCATTTATACGGAATAAAATGTCAAATATATACTGACCATAAAAGTATGAATTATATATTCACTCAGAATGAAATAGATATGAGGCCGAGAAGTTGGATATAAATGATAAAGGATTATGACTGCACTATCAATTACCATCTTGGAAAAGCAAATAAAGTGATAGATTCTTTAAGTCAGAAACCTCATGCTACATTAACCATGCAACATTTGTAATATGATCCCTTGATTAATGATTTGATTAATTTTTTCATAGAAGTTGTTGGTGTAGGAAAAACCCTTGTTTTGTTTCAGGTTTTAGTGCAGTCTTCATTGTCAGACAAAATTATCTAAGCGCTGAAAAAATACCATAAGCTATAGAAAAAGGTATAATTGGTTAAAATGAGTATGTTTCTATAATTTAACCTTGATAATGATTGTATCATAAGATTTGGAAAAAGGTTGATTATGCATAGTGATTCTTAGTTGAAGAATGATTTGTTGTGTGATGCTCATAGTTCTCCATTTTCAGTTCAACCTGGAAGTACTAAGATGTATAGGGACCTTCGAGAAAATTATGGGTGGGATGGAATGAGAATAGATATTTCTGATTTTACCATGAGATGTTTGACATGTCTATAGGTTAATGTAGAGCGGCGGTTACTGAAGGGGATGCTTCAGCCTTTTCTAGTGCCAGAATAGAAATGGGAGAATGTATCCATGGACTTTGTGGTGGGAATAACAATGAATTCTCGAGGTAATAATTCAATTTGGGTTATTTTTGGTTGGCTGACAAAATATGGACATTTTTATTCCATTTGAGATACAATGTCTTTTGAACAGCTTTCTCGATTGTACCTCAATAAGAGTTTTTCAGGTTATATGGAGTTCTTATTTCCATTGTATCTGACTAGGATCCCCGGTTCTCTTATAACATTTTGAAGGGACTTCAGATGTCGTTGTGCATAGAGTTAAATTTCAGTATATCTTTTTAGACTCAATTAGATGGAAAATTAGAACGAACAATTCAGACATTGGAAGATATGCTTTGATCTTGTTCTGTAGACTAAAAGGGAAGTTGGGATCAACATATTTCTTTAGATGATTTTTCTTATAATAATTTTTTTCATTCCAGTATTCAGATAGAACCTTTTGAGGCTTAATATGGGAAGTGGTGTTGAACTCTAGCATTTTTGGATGAAGTCGGTGAAAGAAATTTGATGGGGCCATAATTAGTAGAATAAGTTGCTGAGAAAGTGAGGATGCTCAAGTAGCACATGAGGACTCCTCAGAGTAGGCAGAAAAGTTACACAGAAAACAGAAGGAAAGAATACTCTTTCAAGGTAGGTGACCATGTTTTTCTTAAAATCTCTCATTGGAAAAGCATGATGCATTTTTTTAAGAAAGGGAATCTAAGTCTATGGTTTATTGGTCCTTCTAAAATCATGGAGAATATTGGAACAGTTTCATTCTGTGTAGCACTTCCTCCGAGTTTGTTTCAGGTACAAAATGTTCTTCATGTTATGATGTTGACAAAGTATTCTCCAGATTCATCACATGTCTTCAGCCCAGAAGCAGTTCAGCTGGAAGAGAACCTTTCTTATGAAGAGTAACTGGTTCAGATTTTTGATCGAAGGGAACATGTATTGCGGAATAAGGAAATACACTAGGTAAAGGTTTTGTGAAAAAACCACACACTTGAAGAAGCAACATGAGTGTCTGAAAATGCTCTCAGGGAAAAGTATCCTCAGTTTATTAATAAGTAAATAAAATTTCAAGGACACAATTTCTTGAAGGTGGGGATAATGTAACACCCCATGTTTTTCTGAAAATAAATATAAATGCATGGAACTTTGTTTTAATGTAGATATTTATAAATACCCTTTAAACATAATTTTATTTCTTATATGTTTTGAATTTTAAAAAATGGTATTCTAAAATTGTGTTTAGTATGTTATTTAGAGTCTTTTGCAACCAATTTATTTTTTGGTGAATAGTAACATACCCTTATGAATATTAATATTAATAGTAATATGAACCTAATGTATATTAAATTTTATTATTATTATTTTTTTCTTAAGGAATTATGATAATAACATCATGGTTAATTTTTCATCATGATATAAAAGCAGTTGTATGTTATAAATAATTAATTTTTGAATAATGTATGATTTTATTCAAAAATTAAATTAAAATTATTTAGAAAATTATTTTCAAAAACTGGAATTCATTTTTGAATTATACATGTCGATAAATTGTTAGAGAATTTCGGGAATTTTTCTGAAATAATTGATTTTTCAGTGAATAGTAAAAACACAGTTTTTAATTTCGGTGTGTTAATGACATCATTATTGATGTAATAACGATTTCATAAATCTTGTTGACTTGTGTATAGTTAAATAAGATGTGAGGCCTCCCTTGTAAATTATTAAAATATTCCATTCCTTTTCCTATAAATACCAAACCATTTGTTCATTAACTTCCTTCCCAATTCCTCATCAATGAAGCTCTGCCCTCCTTACCTTCCTAGTAGTCCTCCTTAGGATTCCTTAAGCCCTCAAGGTCTCAACCTTCATATTCTAATGGTTACTCTACAAGGTATGAAAAATATCAATTTCATTCTTTTCCCATTAAATTTCTCTTCTATCTGGTATAACTTTCAAGATTATATACCACGTTCTTATTTCCTTCTTATTATTGATCTACTCTATATTATGATTCATTTCAGGATGGTTGGACCCTGTCCCCACTCTTTTTATTATTTTCTAAATCCATGTTACATAGCTGTTAGGCTGCCGAATTTTTGTAAGGGATTTCTCAATTAATATTTTATTCTGAGTTCCATTCTTTTCTTATTCTTTCTTCACCTCTTCTTACCCAAGATGCATGAACGATCCAGAATCTTTTATATTCTTTATGATATCATGTTCTTGGGAAATTCATCATCAATATTCTTCTCTTCTCCCTCTATTCAATGAACAAAAAACATTTCCATGATGTGTCGAATTACTGACATCATTGACGATGTGATTTCATTTTTCTTTAAAACATTAAAGTATAGTCATGAAACCATTTTTATGGTATAAGTAGGTTATAATATATGTAATATGTCTCATCAATGGTTCTGGAATTTTTTTGTTCACATGGTTTTAATTTATAAAACAAAATGATGTCGTTATTATCAAAGAACCACTAAAATGATCTAAAAGAACATCAGTAATGTTTTAACTTATGAATCACCCTCATGTAAGAATTCAAAATGAAAAATGTTATAATTTATGTTAATGGATATATGTAAATAATACTCTATTCCAATTATGGAGTTTCACTTCCAATCGATAAAAACATCCATCATGAACCAATCTTGGAAATCATGTAAAGAACTCACCCAAAAACTGTGCATGGGGGAAAGTACTAACAATTTAAGGGTCAAATGATGTTAACAAATGATCATATAAGATTTTATAAACATGAAATTTTTTCTTTAAAATAATAATGAAACTCTTTTATCAATATACAGTAAGTTTAAAAGTGTTTGAGGTAAGACATGCCTGAGGTATGGGAATTCTTAACCTGATTTCCATTTTTTTGGTTAACCTTCTACTTCATTAGTTATGTGATATTTAAATTTTTTTCGTGATGGGGTTTGTTTATATTATGTATTATTATGTTTATTTACAGTATATATACATACTCCATCCACTATATTAAGTCTCTCTCCAATTGTATGATATTTATAAGGGGTTATTCTTTAAAAAAACCTCTTTTTAAATTAGGTTTTAAGAAATTCCCAAGAATTATTTTTATGGAATTATTCATGTTGTATGATTATGTTTTGGTTCTTGGGAATTATTTATGATAAAGGGTTGGACCTATAACTCCTTCAAATGTATTGGGTATGTGTTTGTTGTTGGTCAGCCATATGGTTACTCCAAGTGTAACTGAGATGGTTACACAAAAAAAAGGTAGCTATGAGGGTTACAAATTATAAGGTAGCCAAGATGGTTACTGGATTATATAAGTAATTCCCTAAGATAACTTTAGCATTATATTTATGTTCTCATGCTTTGTGTGGATCTTTTTTAAATCTCATGTTACACAAAATAAGTATATATGGGTTGACAAGCATGTCTTTTGAAAATGCTTTCATATGTTACTAGTATTCATGGAATAATATGCTCTTTCCTTATTTTTCATCACTTGCTGAGATTTTGTGCTCTTCCAATGTTTTTAAATGATTTCCACAGGTTAATGGATGTGTAATACAATGAATTAATCCATGTTAAATGTTGATGAATTGTTAAGGAGTCATGTTTATGTTTAAATGTTTTCTATTTTGGAAAAAATGGAAACTGTTTTTATAGTATCCACTCTATAATAATGTGTAATTTTTATGAATGTATTATCCCAATTATCTAAAGATATAAACTTGAAAAGATCCCAAAATAAAAAGTAAGTGTTTTCTTCACTAAATTAAAGATTATATTTTTAATAAGACTGGGTTCTTAAATGTCTTGTTAGGATTCAGTCAATAGTTTTCTGGAATGACTAAAATATTTTTACAGTTCCATAATTGTTTGAATCTTTGTGTCATGATATGAACTAAATGTCTCCAAATATGATGATGGAAAAAAATTCATATTTTTTAAAAAATTACTTATGGACATTGAAAATTCTTATACAAACCAATTTATGGCACAACACATTTAGTCATAGTGTGATACAACCATATGAAGTTTCCTAAGTACTCTTTCAAAAATTAATATTTTTTGAATTAAAATCGATTTCAATGTATATAGAAGCCTAAATTTTTTTCCACTTAATATTCTAAAAAATTAAATTTTCACTTTTCAATCCTTAACTACATCTACTACATTATAGATGTTGTCCTAAAATAACCACTATTATTTCTATAAAATTGAGAATTAATCTAAAATGATATTCAATAAAATTTAAATAATTTCACATGAGTTCTAAAAACATCCAACGTAATATAAATTTAAAACATTCATCTCATTGACGACATATCCATCCTAATAAACATGGGGTTCTAGCATGGGTTCAGAACGACATGATTTAATTTTTAAATTAATGAGAGGTGTGAAACCTATTTCCATCATTTTATATGGGTGAATTTTTTTATTCATAATGTATATGAAGTTTTTTCAATTATAAGGAATTGACTTTAGGTATGATTTTTTTGGTATTGGTTGGGATCAAAATCTAATTCAAGAATTTACAAGTGGTCCTATCTGGAGAGTTTAATATTATTAGGGTGAACATGACCTTGTTCTCTTAATATTGTGATGGTATGAGTTCTTAGTAGTCTACATTTCCTAGAATACATATGGTGAATGTTTTCCTTATCATTTTAGAGGTTTTATCTACATTAATATCTATAAGATCCATAATTATGACTAATACATAGTTCTTTTAAGAAATATAATATATTAAGGGAAGACAAAAATTCACAAAAAGATATTTTCTATCCATAAGGACTTCAAGGAAAAAGGTAATTGAATAAGTATTGATGATGTAGTTTCTTTTGAAAAAATGAGTACTGTTAAAAATTATTTTTATTTTTAAGAATGTTTTTATAATATTCCTAAATTCTATAGTTTATTAATTCTATTTTATTTTAGTCTTTTATTTTTTTGAGTAAAATTTTTAGTTAAAATGTAGTTAGAGTAATTTGGAATAATATCAGAGAAAATGGTAAAGGGTGAAAGGAACAAGGATAACACTGGGTACACAATGGAATTTTAGTTTCAACCCAGTGGTAATTGGTGGGATGTGATAATTCTTTGAACTCCACCATGTAATTAGTAGAGATTTAATTTTTTTTAATATTTAATGTAAAATTAGTCTATTTATCTTAAAATATAATCCCAAAAAACATCTTTTCCTGGAAGTTCACATTATTTGTAGTTCCTATCTCTCCATACCATCTCTTTTAACATAATACATATCACTATAAATCCATTCCCAAATTTATTCTTACAGTTCACAAAATATCATCATTAATATGGAATGTATGAGGTCTTCCTATAGTCTCTCTTATTTCCTTATTCTTATAGTAGTGACCAAAATACATTATTATCATATTGTAGATATTTTGAACCTCATTAATTCATTGTTATTTTTTTCCTAGTAATTTTTGATGTTGGTCTAATGTGAATCAAAGGTAAGAATATTATTGTTATATCTAGGATTCTCCTCTTTTGATGAAAGTTAGTGAAAACCTAAATATATCTTAGTTTGGGATAACATGATAATTCAAGACATCGTTTACCATCTCCCTTTGAATATATAAGAATATTTTCTTATTGATTTTTGGAGGTTATACATTCTTCATATAATACCCGTAAAGAGTTATTCTACCATTAATATAAGTTGGAGTATATTTAATTAAAATGAACATTTTTCCACTAATAGTTTTGTTATAAATTTTTTTATGGGGGTTGTAAATTTTTTATATCCTTTTGACTATGTGGATTGTTTTATGATTCCTTGAATATCCTATCAATATTATGATGATAAAAAGTAATTTATTTTTCATGCCACAAATGTTATAAATGTTAATAGTTATATAGAATAGATTTAGATAATGGAATTTATTTCCGTCAACAATGATTTTAAATGTGATTTTAGTTAGCGATAAATTAATTACATGTTAACCATGTTCAACAACATGTTCAAATTTTTTTCTAGTATTGTTGAATATGATTATAAAATAATATTGGTTATAATTGAGAAATTATAAAGGGTGTGTATTGTTATATAAATCAAAATCTAGTACAACCCGTGTTGAAAATCAAGTCAATGGAATGGGATGGTCTCACAATTCCATGAATTTACCATTCCCCTTTACCCTTGAAATGGGTTTCAATAATTCCATAACATTATATATATGACTCCTTATCCATAATATATACATTACAACCTAAATTTATTATATTCATTTTTAGTAGATTCCATGTGTTGGATTTAAGTGGTTAATATGGTTTGGACTCTCCTTATATTGAGGGTTCATGTAGTAATTTAAATCCATATATAATATATATAGTAAGTCATATTTATCTATTATTCTTCATATTCATCCATATTTTCATTATTCTTTCATACAATTTTATTTGTGATAGTTAGATAGGGGTGGGGTGGTAATCATCTATTGTGTATATCATACTCTCATCCCACATATATCCCACATTGGGGTGTGTGTAGACTATTTTATATTTTAACTATGAAATGGAAAATCTCTAAAGCACATGAGCTTGTAACATGTGGAGAATGTATTTTGGATAGTGTATTTAGATCTTTTTACTGGATTGAACAAGTGTGTATATAAGGGTTTTCCTAATATGTCTACATGGAAGATATCTCTTCTATGGCTTCTCATTTTTTTCATTTAGGCTATGCTTGGACCCCTTAGTATATGAATATAATGTTTTACACAATATAATAATTTTTTAGGGATTTTATAGGAATTTTAATTTTGGTTGCATACAATTCCATGTTGATATATTTGGAATCACTCGTAATGTCTTGGTAACATGATGAACTAGTGCTTCCATAGTGGCTACTGTGTTTGACGATTTGGAGGACTGTAAAAAAGTGTTTGGATTTTATAGAAATAATATTTTGAAATGTTTATCTATTATAGAGGTATGAAAATTCTTATTCTTATAGTTTTTTAAATTCCAAGGTAATTTTAATTTTTTAAAACTCAATGGTTAAAATGGTATTTTAAAGTAATAAAATGAACCCAAACAATGTTTTTAATAGTTTTGTTAACATTGGGACATGTTATTTCAAATTTGGGTGGAATTGTTTTCAAAAATAAAATGATTTTTTGGTTTTTAGTTCATTTATATATTTTATTATCAAATGGGCATGATGTTTTTAATGGAGTTTTAAGAAATGATAATATATTAAAAAAATAGATTGAATGTTTTTAGTAAACCATATATGAAATGTGGTGGTTCATTTAACTCTAATAAAAATTGATATAGGGATCTAGTACTGACCCAAAATTTTATTCTATAAGCATCCAATTTTGTCTCGATAATCCTCATTTTTGGTAATCTAGTCTAGGTGTTGAAGAAGAGTATTTTAGATAGAATTATAAATAATGGATTTTAAAGTATCATGAGGTCAAATAATGAATATTCTTATTGATTTTAAATTTGGATTGGATCATTTATGTTTAATTATTATATTTATTTGGATTTATTTTTTTCAAAATTGTATTTAATAATTAATTTATTATTATTATTCAATTATTCAGTATTTATTAATGTGATGAATAGTGTATAAGATCAATCTGATAGTCAACACCCATCTCTATAATAGTCTGTTCCATGACTATTCATGATCATTTCCATGGACAAATGTTGTGACCATCAAAAAGTGTGTGGGATTTTTCCTCCTAGAATAGAGGTATGTGATGATTTAGAGTACCATAATGGGACTCTTCTATAGGGTTAGGTGACATGTCATTCTGATAGATTTTATTTTCCAAATTTTAAGGCATGATATTTGATCAACATGTGAGAAGTATATTTTTGATATTATATTATGTGGAAGAAAATTATTAGAAAGACCTGATTGATTATTTTCATGGTGGTTTGTGTGGTGACCCTTTCATATTCCTAGGAGGAGTATAGTATAGTAGTTTTGTTTTGATGGAATGGTGAGAGTGATGTTGGGGAGGTGGTTATTAGGGACATGGGGGGAGCTTAGTGATTCCATGTGGAAACAACCTAGGTTCATGTTTGGTTGGAAGTTGTCATATTGGGAAAAGACAACTAAGGTTTTCAAAAAGGTAAAATTAGATTGAAGGGGATGACATGTGAATGATCAGAGTACGCCAATGAGGCATGTCAGGCAGGAGTAGTTTTAGTTTGTATTTTGGTGTTCACTAGGGATAATTTCATGTATATGTATACTTATATGATAATATTATTACAAATATTATTCACCAACACACACACACATATATAGGTACATACCTATATACATATGTACATATGATTGAATATATGTATGTATTAATGCATGTATATATTCATATAATTCATTATGAATTGAGTAAATAATATTTTTATGTTTGTGTTCTAATGGAATCACCATGACCTGGTAGTTTAGACCATATCATATTTTATCCTTGTGTGTACCACAACATAATGTATGACATTATTCCAAGGTGGATCATGAATAGTTTTATCATATAATATGATAAATTGTGGGAATTGATTCAATCCATATCTAAATAAATCTAAAATCATGTATTTTTAATTAGATAAAAATTATAATGAATTTAAACATCTTGATTGATTATTTAAATGGTAAACAATCAATTATATATGAAGAGTTAAGAGTTGAAATAGTGTAAAATTTTGTAAAAATATTCTTATTAAATAGACCAATCATTTTGTTTTTTTAGGAACATCCTTGGGTGGCCTACATGACGAGGCTCTTAGTTTGTGTATTTGTGATGATCAATCACTATGACTCTATTAAAAGATAATTATATTCATCTCTCATTCTATATATTATTTAAATAAAAGATACAAAATTACTATGGAAAAAAGAGAAGTCCTAACTAAGCATCAAGTGATTCCCATAACCCGTGGACGCACTAGGGGGGAGGAACCATTTAGTTAAATATTAGTGATCTCAAACAAAAAACTATTTTATTCTTATATAGTCAATTCTTCAAGATGAAATGACACAATTTATTCTTCATTTAATTATTTATTCCAAATATATAGATAGAACCTATACATAATTAGGTTTTAGAGTTATTCTTCTACATCATTTTAGATGATATACATTCCATTGAAACCCTTCAGTGGCATCATTTCCAATATATCGATGTTTGGATTGATTTTTTAATGAGAGAAGAAAACTAAAAAGGGGTTTTCCACGGATTATGGATCATCCCATTAGGAATTGGTATTTTTGTTCTTATTTTTTTCTTCACAATATCATAGTTGAATAAAAAATTGTTGTGGTTCTTATAAAATTTACAACATAATGATGTAGAACATTTGGAATGATTATTATCAGTATTTTAAGAAAAAAATTGAAATAAAATCATTGAAATTGACTACACATCATCATAGATAGTAAGTTTCATCACCATGATGATAGACCATGCTTTAGTGAATATTTATTAAGTTGTTTTGGGACATATGTTTTACTATTGAAAATAGCTTGGATTGGGGAAATGGTTTCCTAAAAAGGGTCACATCCAAAATAGATCCCACATAAAATGACATAAAAATTAATTATGGTTCCTCCTTAGTATGTATTTTCACTATGTGAAGAAAATGGTGTAGCTGAAGTCATTGTGGAGAAAGTTTTAATGATTTTATTGTAAAAATTATCAAAAACCTTCATCGATGTGAGCACTCTAGGTCCTTTCCAAATTTGGTGGAAGAATTTAAATAAAATTATTTTTTTAATAGATGTGATCTTGGTTGAAATTGAATTTACATGGTTTCATAATTAATAACGTGTCTATAAATTATAAAATAATTTGAACTATAATTCTCTTATATTTATTTATAAAATTTCCAAACAATTAGATATAAAATGCTTATATTAAAGACCAATTTTGAATAAATTATTTGAATAATTACCAAATGGAGTTTTGGGTAATGATGTAATAAAGGGTTTAAATAAAATAGACTATGTGATATTCATTACGTAAATTGTATACATGAAATAAGAAAAGATTATTATTTTATAATAAAATTTTTCATAATATATCCTGAATTTCATAATATATAAGAGTTCATATTAAATCATTTCATATCATAATATAAAAAATTTATATTATATTAAAGTAAATGGGCCATGTTTATCCATGCCTATATTGTAAAGTGTTTATAATTTATTTATGAATGTTTTATAAATTCCTATCCCATATTTAAAATTATGAATTATTCAATTATTTGGTTTATTCCATACATAATTATCCATATGTATGAATTTAATGTTAAGAGTTGAAATGTATACTTGTAAATTGGTTAGACTTTTTGGGTTTAAGAAAGAAAAAATTAGCCCATTTATTAATCCGTCCTGACCGAATATACCTTGATGAGGTTAGGAAAAAACCCATTTATTAATCATACCTAAATATATTATTAAATTAAATAAATTATATATATATATATATATTTAATTTTGAATATTAAATACATAATATTTTAGTATATAAAAAAATTAATTATAATATAGATTAATCGAGCCAGGCTAGTCATGTACTGGGACCCTTATTAATGACCAAGATGGACACTATTATTAATCAAGCTTCAAATTTTGGACCATTTAAAAATTGGGGCTAAAAAATTGGGCACCATTATGCCTTTTTACCAGGATATTTTCTTCACACTAGTGGAGTCCATTGACCCATGTATAGGTCTAGTGTGTTGTATTATTTAGTTTGAAAGTGTTTAAAACACATCATAAGTAATATTACCTATAACTGTAGAGTTACATGCATGTTATAATAAATGATATAGTTTTTTTTATCATGATATTAGATTATATATGGTCATGAGGTTACATTAAAATTTTAATTGTAGTTTATAAATATTATGTGTGGGAATTATGATGGAATTGAAATATATCCCTACTAGAACTGAAAAATGAGTCCAAAAATATTTCAAATGCTTCAATACATGAACCAAGATCGTACCCCATTTTGTAATATTGGATTTGACTGGTTGTATAGCTCAAATAGAGTTACAGATTATGAGTTATGGACATTCGATGTTGGGATGGAAAACTGGTTCGTGGAGCCCTTTCGCGAAGCACCCTCCCCGATCACAGACTAGAGGGAACTTAATCGGAGCCTCCACGAGTGCCGCCAAGGGCATGACGATAGGCTTTGAGACTGCGACTAACATGAGGGAACATGATTGGAGCCTCCGAGATGCCATGAAGTCCATGACAGTTGACTCCCCGGTTACGATGAACTTGAGAGAACTGCATCTGGTTGCTGATCACGATTTCCTTCGTGACATCGTTTTCTCTTCACGGTGTGCATTTGTTCTTCACGATGTGCTCTATAGACCACCATCGCCTATAAATAGCTGGCTCACCCCTCTTCATAAGCATGGTTACTCCATCCCTTAGGCAACAGATATCCCATTTCGTGGTGCTCCTTAGCACCGGGAAGTGATTCCCCTCTCAAAGGGCTCTGCCATTTGCAAAGGAGGGAGCTCTTTTGGGTTTCTCGAGGCTCCATGGATCCCAAATGCAGTGTGAGACCCTAGGATCCGTGACAACATTTTCTCCACGATAACCTATACTCAGTGAGGCCATGCTCAGTGAGCACCATTATTTACGAAGCTGTTTCGTGAGACCCCATGCTTTACGAGCACCTTTCCTCCGTGAAGCTACTTCACAAAGCCCTATCCTTTGAAAAGCTCCTAACTTAGTACCCACCAGTCCATAACACGGGGGTTGTTCCCCCACACCCCCAGATGGGATAAAAATGAGGCTATGGTCCCGACCCTCCTGGCCGGTCCATTCGCTACTATCACTGACCCCCCATGAAAAATGGGGAGTCGCTCAGTGAAATTTTTGAGTCGGGATGTCAGCATTTACCATTGCGCCCTAATGTGAACCCACCTTCCACATATGAAATTCAATGATTTGAGATTCTCCTCAATACACCATTAAACACCTTTGGTTGACATACTCCTATTGGTTCATTTCCCATGTCCTGAGTTGAGATTCTCATCATCAATTCTTTGAGTAGCTTGAGTCAAGCCATTCCTCATGCAACTCATCCAAAACCCATCACCTGACTTCTATAACAAGTTGAACCGGAAGGGGTCTCTATTGTGTAAGTCTCAGCACCATCCATTTATAGGTTCCTATTCTAAATACTCCTATCTATATGACCTGAAACTATAGTACACCCTATACAAAAAATATCGGATACCACTTTTCGAAACAAGATATGCCTTATTCTCAAAGTATAATATGGAAATAGTCATCTCTACATGAGTATAGATTATATTATGCCCTACATGAAAAATATAGGACGCCACTTTTCTCCAAACAAGAGATGCATTATATTCCATGAATAAGATTCCAGTAGTCCATTGTACATGATTTTAAAATATATAATTCCCTATCATTCAATAATAGGATGATTCTGGTTCCAAATAATATATATATTATGTGAAAATCATAAGACACCTCATGGAATTACATTAGAGTAATTTAAAGAGGGGTGGAATCCATTCGAACATTCCATCGCTCCACCTCATGCTTCGTGTGTCCTACATTGGTATCTTCATCCTCTTTCATGTCTGATGGTTCCCCCTAATGGCCTGGTCCAATGCCGCATCCACTCATCTACCGTTCTCAGCCAACGCCCCAGATGATATTGGATGACACTTCGAGTCAGATCTTTTGTTTTGAACACGGTCAACTGTCGACCCCCATTTGTTTGTCCCAATCTCAGGCTAACATGATATGGATACTTTGTTTCAAACATGGTGAATATTTATCCTCCATTGATACACCACCCTCATTGTGTTTCAAATGTTGGGCATGTGATTCACACATTTCATATTCTTTTTTTAGACTGATTCCAATTCCCTTGGTGTTACACCACTTGTGAACTAGCACATAGGTGTATGCCTCAATTATATGCCTCAACCCACCAGTGAGTTGGGATTCCCTCATGGAAAATCACGAGGAATACATTACGATCATATTCCATGCATAATCCACATTCACCATTGCCACTCCATAGTGGCACCTGAGCAGTTTTAATGTGTAATACCCATCCACCATTTTATCAACATAACAACACTTGGGAAGCTTCCATACATAATACAATAAACCATTTTTTCTTTTTAATGGCACCTTGGTAGCTTCCATGAACATGCCCCATCCACCATTGCCACTCCATAGTGGCACCCAGGTAGCTTCAAGCATAAGCCCCATTCACTGCCCTTCTTGGCCGCACCTCTGCACCATTATCATCAGGTTAGTTGTTGCCTCTTGTTTCTCACACTGAGGATTACTCACATGATATTAGAGTTAAAAGTGACCATGAAATCCTCCCTCATTCGCCTTAGTGTGTAATACCTAAATCATCCCGAACTAGGAATACTTTGATCCTTTCCAAGGCAAGGTATGTAGGAAGCCTCCGTGAGGTTCAAGCCGAACACCTACATGTCCAGTCCCCTTCAAATCGGTTGACCTTCATCCCGAATGATGTTAAAATACATAAAACCATTCCAAACTACGTGGATATTGATCCTTTCCACGTCAAGGTAAGTAGAAATCCTCCTTGAGGTTCATGACCAACACCAATTTATCTTGAACCCTTCATCTCGGTTCACCTTCGTCCCACATGATGTTAAACCATATCAACCATTCCGAACTACATAGAAATTGATCCATTCTAAGGAATGGTATGAATGGAGCCCCACTAAGGTTCAATCCCTACACCTACATGTCCTGACCCCTTCACATTCATTAACATTCATCCCACATGACGATAATTTTATCCACCATCCCGAACACTGTGGAATTTGATCTTTTTCTCCTAGTAAAGGTACATAGGAATCCTCCCTAAGGATCAAACACAACAACCATTGATCCCGACCACTCCACGTTGGTCCACTCTCATCCTACTTGAGATTAAACTACACGCCCCCTTTTTGTCCTGCAAGATGTTAAACTGTAACCATTCGAACTATGTGGACTTTGATACGTCACTCCTCGGATAGGTGGGTCGGAAGATTCTCTATGGTTTATCCCCAGCCGATGGATATTTATTGTGTTCCCCAACTGATGGTAACCTATTTTGTTCCCTATCGATGGGAAGTCGTTGTGATCCCCAACAAACAGTGAGCTACTATGTTCTCCAACCAATGGTAAGTCATTGTGTTCACCAATAGATAAAAAGCCATTGGAAACCCAGTCAATGGTAAGATGTTTTCAACCCTAACCCGTGGTATGCTGTTGTATCCTCAACCCACAGTAATACATTGTAGTCCGCAATCAACGGTATGTCATTGTAGTCCCCTTTTATGGGACCCACATCTCTAGTCCGCCCCCGTGGCGTGAGAATAACCCAGGCTGCTAAACACGCATAGGCACCGACATGTCATCTGGTCATTGTCCTCTTCATGCACCCCAATTTCATGACCCAACCCAGATTTTCCACTTCCTCCAAGTTCACGGGTCGCTTGCTTAGGTGTCCCATCGCCCCACCGAATTACGCAGAATTTAATTCCCTGCCACAAGGATATCCAGGATGTCTCTTCGAGGCTCAAGACCAACATCATCGTCATCCTCACATTGGTTCCATCTCATTCCCCCTGCACTTCATTAAACATTCCATCATCCATCCTAATTCTTTCTCAGCCTTCCAAATCCATATGGGACTACACCATTCCCTCAAGCTACTAACCACATATAATCCCCACACAATTAGTAATCATTCAACCAAATGTTTCCCTCTTGAAATGGGCCTCTATCTATGTGTATCCCCCAACAATTATTTGGGTTGTTTTTCTTTTTTACACCCCAATTCCACATCCCATCGAACTACATGGTTTTTGATCCCCATCGTCTACACAGGGTACATAGGAAACTTCCTTGAGGTTCAATCCCAGCTAATGGTAAACCTTGGTGTTCCCCATTGGAGGGTGCACTCTCCATGATCCTCTCTCAATGGTGTCCAGATCAGCCTTCACAGTGTGACATATTCATTTTATGGGACACACCAAATTTGGTTCTCTCTCATTGGTCATTCTGACCCATCAATCCACTCTTCCCCATTATGGGGTGCGATCTTTCTAATCCTCCCTCAGTGGTGTCTAGATCTTCCCTATATGGGACACACCACCTCATATTCGTCCTCACTGGGCATTATGATCCATCCATCGGGTAAACCATCTAGGTGATACCTCCTAGGTATGTAACAATCTGATCTGTCTCTATGGGTTTATTAATCACTGTCATTCCATGTCTACTATATGTTAAACCAAAGGGATACTTCGTGTTAAACATGAGATGCCTGAGGAAAACCTAGGAAGACATGCCTTTGGCGTAACCATCTATACAAGATGTTAATCTCATGACATACCCTGTGTTAAGCATGGAAAGCTGAGGAAAAAATTATAAACATGCTTCCAACATAAATACCCCATGATCAACATGGGATGCCTCAGTTTCTACACCATTGATATTCCCTCTTATGAAAAGGAATATAGGTTCCACAATGTCCATGCATCCAGAGATGCCCCGACAAGACTGATGTTACCATCTACTTCAACCGAAGGTTTCTAACTTGACTGGACCCCTTTGAATGTCCTGACAGAAGCAGTGTAATTAACCGATGTACATGAAGACATGACACTGGGAAGAGTTGCACGAACAAAATATTAAGTATATGAGGGAGACCAAGACTATGCGGTGAGTTCCGAGGGGGAATCCACAGAAGGAAGAACCAACATTCCATAATCCAATTATGACCAAAGAGTAAACGTCCATGGATAATAAAAGGATTCCACCAGCCATTAGAAAACAAGAATGCATGAAAAAAATCGGTGCATCCTCCACAGAAGGTTGCGCACCCTGGAGAAAGCATCATAAATAGAAATGGTAAACTTGAAATGAATTGATTATCCTTCAATAGGGAGTAGACAAAATATGTCAGGCATATTGATGAATGACCTATGTGAACCCCATCTCCTTCATATGTGAGATGATGAGTACCATCAGGCGTGCGAGGGCTATGATCCATCAAGCCCTCACTGACGCTTCTGTCTTAAGAAGCTGCGTAGGGGGAATCCTCCCCCAACTCCATCAGCTCCTCGCCGACCTTGTCACCTTAAGAGGCTGCGCAAGGGGCATATTCCCCCTACTCGATCTACTCATCACCGAGTCCACCACCATAAGAGACTGTATAGGGGCATCCACCCCCAACTCCATTGGATCCTCCTCGACTCTTCCGCCTTAAGAGGCCACACATGGGGAATTTCTCCCCGACTCCATTAGCTCATCCCTAACCCCACCACCTTTAGAGGTAGTGCAGGGGGAATCCTCCCCCGACTCCATCGTCTCCTCGCTGACCCTTTCGCCTTAAGAGGCCGCGCATGGGGCATTATTTCCCCAACACCTTCCGCTCCTCGTCGATGCTTCCAACTTCAGAGGCCATGGATGGGGCATCCTCCCCCAAGTCCATCGGCTCCTCTCCAACCCTGCCACCTAAAGAGGCTGCACAAGCGGCATCCGCCACAGACTCCATCTGCCCTCACCGACCCCGCCACCTTAAGAGGCCAAACATGGGGAATCCACCCCTAACTCCATTGGCTCCATGCCAACTACAACACCTTAAAAGTTCATAATGGGGCATCCACCCCAAACTCCATCGGCTCCTCCCCGACTCTGCTTCCATAAGAGGCCCTGCAGGGGGCATCCTCCCCTGACTCCATCAGCTCCTCACTGAACCCACCTCCTTAAGAAGTTGCATAGGGGGAATCTTACCCCGATAACATCAGATTCTCATCGAACTCACCGCCTTCACTGGCCGCGACGAAGGCGTCCAACCATCGACTCTATTTCTCCCTCACCAACTCCGCCTCCTTAAGAGGCTGTATAGGGTGCATCCATCCCCAATCCACTGGTGCATATCCAATAGTACCATAAGCCTCTATAGATATCCTCCCTGCATTGCTACTATTCTGGCACGGTAGTCCTCCCTCTCACCATCATCAGCCACTACAGAGGTATTCCCTACTCCTCCACTATTTAGTCATGGGATTATTCCCCATTACCAACATCTACTAGCATAGAGGTCCTCCTTATGCATATCTAAAATCCATCGTGGAGGCCCTCTCCCTGTCAAGTCCATGCCTTTATTTGAATAGCCAATACTAGGCACAATTCAATCATATCCCTTCTCCAGATGCACTGCATTGTGTAAAGACGTTCCAAGCTTCCTTGCCTTCTAGGCTCCATCACCTCGTCATACTGAAATCCAGGCTTCCATGCCCCCCAAGCTCCATCGGCCTGTTTTCCTGATGTCTAGGCATCTATGACTTCCGGGGTCCATCATCCTATCGTACTAACGTCCAAGCTTCCACGCCTTCTATGTTCCGTCGCCCCGTCATAATGATGTTTAGTCTACCACGCCTTCCAAGATCTATTGTTTTATCGTACCGACACTACAGACTTTTGTTCCTTCTGTGTTGTGTCACCCCATCATACCGATATCCTTGCTCCCATGCCTTCTGGGCTCTATCACCCCGTTGTACTGACATCTAGGATTCCACGCATTCTGGCCTCTATCACCCCATCATACCGACGTCCTGGCTTCTAGGTCTTCTAGGCTGCATTACCCCATCTTACCGACATCTATGATTCCACACCTTTTGGGCTCCATCACCACATTGTATCGACATCCAGGATTCCACTCCTACTGACCTCTATCGCACCATCGTACCGACGTCTAGCCATACATGCCTTATAGGATCTGTCACCCCGTCATACCAACGTGCATGCATCCATGGCTTCCGGGCTCTATCGTCCCCTTCATACCACCATCCAGGCTTCCAAGCCTTCCGGGCTTCAACAACCCATCGTACTGATGTCTAGGATTCCACACATTCCAGTATCCATCATCCTGTCATACCGACATCTAGGGTACCATGCGTTCCAAATCCATCACCCCATCATACCAACATCCAAGATTCAAGGCCTTTTGGGCTCCATCACCCATATCATTCCAACGTTATTGGCTTCCATACCTTCCACACTCCATTTCCCCATTGTACTGACATCTAGGCATTCATGCATTCTAGGCTCCATCACCCCCGTTGTACCAAAGTCATGGATTCTGCACCTTCTGGGCTCTATCACTCTATCATACAAACATCCAGGATTCCATGCCATTAGGGATCCATTGCGCCCATCGTACCGATGTCTTGGATTCGATGCCATCCGAGATACATCGCCCCATCGTACCGACATACAAGCTTAAATGCCTTCTGGGATCCATCGCCCCATCGTACCAATGATCGAGACATCAATGCCTTCCAAGCTCTATATCCCCCATCTTACCTAAGTTCTAGGATTCCATGTCTTCTAGGATCCATATCCCCCGTCATACCGACGCTCCAGGATTCTACACCATCCAATATCTGTCTTCCCTGCCGAAATGTGGGCATGTTATCATCCTTTCCACCCTTAAGACACTTTGTGTGATCCCAACTGCTGTATTTTTTTGACCATAGTGGTCCCCCTTATGGCCCCGACACCATCTTCAAGAATGATGACCATAGGAATTCCCAGCATAGGAATGGAGAACATCCATGCATACGGTGGGGACATTTTAGGGTAATCCCATCGTACAGATTCTCCCCTAATACCAAACTTGCAGAATGGGGTAGAGATGATCGTCCTTCTATCAAGACAATCCTTACGATAACACGTCCAAGTTTCATGATGTTAAACACCATAACAACCACACTTTAGTTAGATGATGTTAAACGACATATCAACCATGTCCCATTTGCATGAGGTTAAACTACTTAACAACCATGTCCATGTTTTACGACATTAAACAACATAAAAACCATCGTCTTGGTTGCATGACATTAAACTACGAGGAAAAATCTTGGTCACATGACATGAAACTGTATAAAAGTTTTTTCAATGCAATAGAACTTAAAACCACTACAACCATGGTCAAAGCCATGTGACCTTAAATACCAGCCAATTACTCATCATATCTACCCAAAGTTAGACTATGCACCAGGTCCGAACTCTAAGACCCTAAACTATGAACCTTTGGTCCAAGGAATAGGACTATATAATATTTTCAATACCAAGGTCTGTTACTCTGAGTCCAACAATGTCTTCCCACTAACACACTCTGATGCGTTGTGGTGTAGAACCCACTGTGTTTGAATCCAAATGGAAATAATCCCAATCCATATATACGCTTCATTGAATCCCTTTATTCGAATCAGTGCCTTTTTCATGTCTGAAGGGACCCCCTAATGGCCTGGTCTCATGACACATTGGATCACATACCGTCTTGGCCGATCCCCCCGAAAGACTTCAGATAAAATTTTACGACAAGTCCCATGTTTCGAACATGGTCAACGGTCGAACCTCATTTTCCTTTCCTCATTCCATGTAACATGATATGAATTCCATGTTTCAAACATGGTCATCCATTATCCTCCATAGTCACACCACCATCATTGTGATTCAGATATCCGACACCATGATTCACCTTTTTTCACCTATCTATATTTTCGTGGAACTCCAACACCCTTAGTGTTACCCTTTCGTACATCTTTTCATGTTGTGGGAAATGTCTGGTACTACTGGGATATTCCCAGATAGACATATCTATTCCATTTTATGTGTTCTACTATGTGAAAGGAAAATCCCATCATTACTCCTTGTTTCCCACACCGAGCATGACTTTCATTGGATTAGTAGTTTTTGTAGGACGTCTACTGATATAGTTGAGTGACATAGTCATCCTTGTCCCACGTGAATTTAAACTTCTCATCTTCATCTGTCATGACATTAAAATTCTCATTATTATCCTGTATGACTTTAAACTGCTCATCTTCATTTGTCAGGATGTTGAACTTATCATTGTCATTTTGTATGACTTTAAACTGCTCATCTTCGTCAATCATGACGTTAAACTACTCTTTATCATTCTGCATGAATTTAAATTTCTTATCATCATCCCACATTATGTTAAACAACATTATCGATCCTACATGACCTTAAACTATCATGTATTTCATGACATTAAACTACTTTTCTATCCTTCATGACAATAATCTATAAGATGGTATCAGATCTATGACCTTAAACAAAGATCCCCCCATATTCATCATCCTATAAGAAGTTAAACTGAACATCAAAAACATCATATAGATTTATTCCCATCCTTATGGGATACTTAGGAACAGCCAAACATTTATCCTTCGGGTCTATACCCATTTATTTAGAACCTCCTTACCTTCATGGACCATGTCCTGAGTTCTCCCAAGAGAGGGGAACACGGTGTGGTATGTTCTTATGTCCTCATTCGCACTAGGTTTGTAAAAACACAACCACATACCTATTTCCCTGGAGAGCTCTTCATCCCCCTATTCTATAATCATCTTATCTAGTCAGCTGCTCCTGAGTTGGGCCGCTTGACCCTCATTGGTAGTTCACTGATGTGCCTAAGAGCACTCTGGTTCAGGACCTTGAGTGTTGGATTCTAAACGAAATGTGATCACCAATTTTAAGGATTCATGTCTCCCTTTATTTGATCTTTTATTATATTTATAGTCCAAAAATATCCTTGAATGGTATGAATGATTAGCTGAAGGGGTCTCCTATCATTTTCGGAAAACGTACTCATGGAACTCGAGCAGAAAATCGATACAGGTCTCACATTACAAATATAGTAGCAGTTGAAACTCCTTTTTTGTTCATATTTCAGGTCACACAATATTCATGCCATGTTTCGAACACGGTCAACAGTTATCCTCTATCTTAACCCTACCCCCATAAATCCTTAAATATTGGATTCATGATTAACATCCATTTCCACTCCATCATGCCCAAGTGGAATTTTGACACTTATGATGCTATCCCTCAGTGTGCGTTTGAATGTTAGGAGGAAAGAGACACGATGATGAGTTATTTGGGGCTCCTCACCAATTTCCCCTTTGCTTGTATTCTATGTGTTGCAATGACCTTATCCGCACCTTTTTCCCACATCAAGTGTAACACATGTGGGCTTAGGTATTTGGTCGGTGTTTTCACCCATTTTGATGAATCCCAATTCTCAATGGTCTGAGCTCTAAGACCCTAAAACCTAGATATCTCCACGTCCTTGTCTCAAGACGTAAAACTGCATAACCCTCTAATAACTATGTATAACTTGATTTCCAGCCTTGTGGGATACGTCGGAATGCCTGAGAATCTCATATTTGGGTCCAGCTTAGGTTTCCCTAATTTTTTGTTATATTCTCTTTTTTGGCCCTTACTATCACAGGATTACGTGGTGTGGCGTGTATGGTCTTATGTCCTCACTCACGCCTGATTTGAAATAGATGTACCATGTACTCCCTTGTTAAGATCTAGTCCCTCCTTCCACTTGTCCCACGTGACATTAAAATTCACTCTCAGAACTACTAATGTCTCGATTCCCATCATAATAGGGTACATAGAAATTCACAAGAACATGGCCCCACGACCAACCCAACTTTCATTATCGGTCCGTTGACCTAAAATATCACAGGAAGCACATGATGTCGTATGGAATCATATCGTCCTCAATCACATCAGGTTTTGTAATTACCACACCACATCTCTCCCTACCAATTTTTCATTTATGGTCAATACACTAAGATCTTAAATTAAGATCTCTTTATATCCTTACCATAGGACGCTAAATTGAACAACATCTTTTAGGACAATGTGTTGCTTGATTCCCATCCTCATTAGATACATAGGAATGATCGTACATTCCCTATGTCGGTCCATCCCCATGAATATTAAATCATTCACCATTTTCCCCCTGGACCGAACTCTTTTGGGAACATGTGATGTGGAAATTACCTATTGGGTTCTCATTCACATCGGGTTTTGAAACAACTGCACCATATGACTCCCTTATATTTTCCCAACATGGTCTGAGTTCTATGAAACTAAACTATGATATCCCCAAGGGAACTATTTGTTGGTTTTCACTACATCACTTCCATGTGAATAGTCCATTAAACTAGGTTCCCTCTTAATGGTCTACTCTACGACCTTATGATCGCAGTGTGTGACCCCATAAGCCTTTTCCTAAAAAAAGGATTCGACTTCCTCTATCTGAAACGTCTCATTGGTGTACTCAAATGTGGAGTGGAAAAGAGCACAATGTGTGGAATTCTCACATAAACATCCCCTCATTTCATGTCCACACTCCAAGGGCCCTTTATATGGATCTCTATCCTCTTCCATGTCTGAAAGGGACCCCCTTTACAGTCTTTTTCCTAACACATTTACATACCTACCTTCTGGGGCCAACACCCTTGATGACCTCAGACGAAATTTGTGAGATGTCCCATTTTTTGAACATGGTTAGCTATCGTCCCTCAGATGCCTGTCCCCATTCCAAGCTAATGCAAAACAGATACCCTGTTTTGAACATGGTCAACATTTATCCTCTACCATCAGGCCGATATCATTGTGTTCCAGATCTCGAGCGTCATGATTCACATATTTCCAATCCCTTAAGGTTCATGTGTAATTAAAACATAATTGGATTTATCCATTCACTTATATACATGGATTAATTAGGCAGATTGATATTATTGTGACGTCATTCAGCTAGCATCCCATTTTCCCTAAAGTTTGCCTCCCGGTACTAGGAATGTCACATCACTACTCCTTATTTCCTACATCGAGCACGAATCACATGGAATTAGTGGTTTAGGTTGGATTTCTTCTAGTGTATCCAAACTACACATGCCCTTCTTCCAAAATGATGTTAAACTACACTCTCATAACTACATGTGGTTTTATTCCCGTTGTCAAGGGATACATAGGAACGCCCAAATAACCCATCTATGGCCCATCCTAATTTTTCCCTTCAGTCCATTGACCTAAGGATTCTCTCGATAGTGTGTGGTGTTTGATGGACTCTTATGGTCCTCATTCAAGTCAGGGTATGTATTTCACCACACATTCCCTTCTGTGTATCCATGTCCTTAACACATGACTTTAAACTGTGTCCCCTACCTTGAACAAGTTTAGGATGCCCCATGATAAGTATGGGATGTGTCAGCTTCCTCACTATAGAGGATTCCCCATACCCGCATTGGTATCTAACCACACAGTTCTTAGGAACTATTTTTTTCTTGATTCCCATCCATATGGGATACATAGAGACGTCCGAGCTTTTCTTCTTCGGCCCAACCCCAGGGTCATTAACCCTTCTAGCCTCTTTCCCTAGATCTTGTTCTAGGTAGTACGACCTTAAAAAAATGTGCGCCATCATCACCGTATAACCTCAAACTATGTGTCTATCATCATCATTGGTATTAAATAAAAATATAATTAATTCTAGGTCCATACCAGAGAGGTCATGTTTGGATGTTGGTATGATCCCTGATCAGAGAAATGCACCCAACTAATGTGTCTTCATCACGGTTGCGTAATTTCAATAGTTTTGGACTCCATTCAAACAACCCATCACTCCACCCCTCGTGATTTAGATAAACTTTATTCAGACCCTCGTCCTATTTCACGTATATAGGAACCCCATAAATGAATATATTCCTTGCCAATGGCTTGCCTAATGTATTAGTCCAATGTTCGGGAAGACTAATGGATAACATTTTGTTCATGCCCCGTGTTTCAAACATGGTCAGGGGTCAGCCCTCATTTGTTCTCCCTATTTCAGGCTAACACAACCGGGATAATTTGTTTCAAACACTGTCAAAAATTATCCTTCATTTTCTTGCGATCCCTACTGTGTTCTGAATTTTGGGTATCGGGATTCACACCATCCACTCCCCTCTATTCAGATTGATTCTAATGGTGCTGGAGTTACCCTACTCATGCGCCAAAGAACAGTGGGAGAAGCAAGTCAGCTATTTAGAGAGCCCCATTATCCATCTGCAATCCCTCTTTTAGGATCCTCCCAATAGTGATCGATGTCCCACTCTAATCCCTTCTCAACATCAGTTGTTTAGAACTCCCATACATGTGAATGACCTCATGTTTTCTCTTGTTTCTTGCACCGAGCATCGCTCACGTGGGCTTACAGATTTAATCAGCTATTTCCTCAATGAGATCAAGATAGAATAGACCCCAAGGACGGAATTTTCCTCAGATTTTTCATTAGAATGTGTTCTACCTCTCCCTCTTAATCCTCGTTGGACCCCATTCTTAGGTGGTGGCATTTGTTGGTAGTGGAAAACACATCCACAAAATAATCCAAATGCTTCCATACAAGATCCAAGATCATACCCTATTTCTCATGATTTTATTTGATATGTCGTAGTGCCCAAATGATGTTATGGAATAGGAGTTATGGACATTGGAAAATGGGATGGAAAACTAGTTCGTGGAGCCCATTCGTGAAGAACCTTCTATGATCGCAGAGTAGACGGAACATGACGGTAGCCTTCGCGAGGGCCACGATGGTCATGATGGTAGGCTCCACAACTATGATAAACTTGAGGGAACTTGACTGGATCCTATGAATGTGCCACGATGGTAATGAAAGTCAACTATGCTATTACAGTGGACTTGAGGGAACTGCCTCCGGTTGCGGTGCACAATTTCCTTCGCCACGTCATTTTGTCTTCACAGCGAAAAATTTTTCTTCAAGGCTTGCTCCGACAACCACCATCTCCTATAAATAGCCGACTCACCCCCCCCCAATCATAAGAACGATTACTCTGCTCCTTCATTTGCAGATCTCCCATTTCGTAGAGCTCCTGAGCACTATGAACTAATTACCTTTGCAAAGGGCTCTACACTTTGCAAAGGAGGGAGATCCTTCGGGTTTATCGAGGCTCCTCAAACCCCATTTTCTCGAAGAGACTATAGTATTTTTGAAGAAATTTTCTAAGAGAGAACTCGTGTTCTACAAGGCTATGCTCTGTAAGAACTATTCCTTCATGAATTTGCTTCACGAGACCCCGTGATCTTCAAGCACCTTTCCTCTGCAAAGCTACTTCAAAAAGACCAATTCTTTATGAATCTACTTCCTTCGCACCCACCGGTCTATACTGTAGGGGATGCACCACTGCACCACCAATCGGGATCACTTTTGGCCTTCAATCCTGGTCCTTAGGTCCGATACCTTTGCAACTTTCATTGACCCACATGAAAAATACGGAGTCATACCACAAACATTTCGAGTTGGGATTTCAACATTTTCCATTGCACCCTTATGCGCATCCACCATACACATATGGAATACCATGATTCGAGATACTCCTCTACACACCGTGAAAAATCTTCAGTCAACATACTCCTCCAGGTTCGTTTCCCATTTCATGAGTTTAGATTCTCATCATCAATTCCCTGAGTACCTTGTGTCGAACCATTCCTCATGCAACTCGTCCAAACCCCATCAGCTAACAAATATACAAGGTTAAACCAGAAAATGGCCTCTCCTTTTTAAGTCCCCACACCATCCATTTATAGGTGCCTTATGCCTAATAGTCATATAAATATGACTTTAAACTGTAGTACAACCTATACAACATATATAGGATGCCTCTTGTTCCAAACAAGAGATGTCTTATACTCCAAACATAATATGAAAATAGTCTTATCTACATGACTATAAACTGTAGTACACCCTACATGAAAAATATTGAATGCATCTTCCTTTAAACAAGAGATTCCATATACACCAAGCAAAAGATTCCAACAGTCCACTCTATATGTCTATAAATGGTAGAATTCCCTATCATTCAATAGTTGAATACCTCATGTTCAAAATAATAGAAGGATTTTTGTGAAAAGAATAAGATACCTCATACCATTATTATAGTGGAGTAATTTCCAGAGCATTGGAATTCATTTGAACATTCCATCACTCCACCTCATGCATCGTATTTCCTGCATTTGTATCTTTATCCTCCTTCATATCTAAACGGAACCCCTAACAGCAATGTCCCATGCCACATCAACTCACCTACCATTCTGGGCCAACAACCTAGAAGACTTTGGATTAAACTTTGAGTGAGGTCCTATATTTCAAACACAATCAATTGTCGACCATCATTTGTTTTCCCACATTTCAGGCTAATGTGATATGGATGTAGTGTTTCAAACATGGCCAACAGTTATCCTCCATCATCATGCTACCCTCACTACATTCCAAATGTTGGGCATGTGATTTACACATTTCATCTCCCGTAGATTGGACTAATACCAACACCCTTGGCATTATCCCACTTGTGGACAAGCGCATAGGAGTAGACTTCAATTATATGCCTCACCTAACTAGTGAGTTGGGATACCCCCATAGCCAGACATGAAGAATACATTACGGGAAGATTCCATGAATAAGCCCCATTAACTATTGCTATTCTATAGCGTCCCTAGAGCGGTTTCCATGCATAATCCCCATCCACCATTTCCTCTCTTTAGCGGCACCCAGGCAACTACCATGCATAATCTCCATCCACCATTTTTGTTCCTTAGTTCCCCCAGTAAGCTTCCATACGTAAGACCCATCCACCATTGTCGCTCCATGGAGGAACCAAGGAACCATCCATATGTAATACCCATTCACTACCCTTCGTGGAATCACCTTTGCACCACGATCATCAGGTCTGTTATTTCCTATTATTTCTCACTTTGTGCATGAATCACGTGAGCTTAGAGTAATCAATAACCACGACATCCTCCCTAGGATTACTTAGCATGTAATCCCCAAACCATACTGAACTACGTGGTCTTTGATCCTTGCAAAGGAAAGATATACATGAAGTCTCCAAGAGGTTCAAGCCCAACACCTACATGTCCCGACCCCTTCAAGTTGATTTCCCTTCATCCCACATGATGTTATATTGCATCAAACCATTCTGAACTATGTGGATTTTGATACTTGCCAAGGAAAGGTACATAGGAAGCCTCCATGAGGTTCATTCCCAACACCTAGTTGTCCTAACCCCTTCACATATGCACACTTTCATCCTAAATGACATTAAACTATATCTGCCATTCCAAACAATGTGGACTTTGATACATGCCATGTAAAGGTATATAGGAATCCTCCCTGAGGTTATAGCCCAACCCCTACTTGTCTGAACCCGTTTAACATCGGTTCACCTTCATCCCGCATAACATTAAACTGTATCCACCATCCCGAACAACGTGGAGTTTGATCCTTGTCTCCTAGTAAAGGTATGTTTGAATACTCCCAGAGGTTCATGCCCAACACACATCTGTCGTGACCACTCCATGTCATTCCACCATTTTCCTACATGATGTTAAACTGTACACCCCCTATTTGTCCCATAAGACATTAAACTGAACCCGTTCAAACTATGTGGGATTTGACCATTCTCTCCTAGGAAAAGAATGTAGGAAGCCTCCACGAAGTCCAACCCGAACCAACAATAAGTTGTTGTGTTCCTCGACCGATGGTAATATGTTGTGTTACCCAACCGATGGTAAGCTGTATTATTCCCAAAAGGATAGTATGTCATTCTATTACCTAACCAACGATAAGTCATTGTGTTCCCCAATCAACAGTAAGACATTGGAACCTCAGTTAGTCATATGTCGTTGTCAATCCCAACCAGCAGTATGCCATTGTAGCCTCAACCAGCGGTATGCTGTTTTAGTATGCAATCAATGGTAAGTCGTTGTAGTCCCCTTCATTGGGAACCACATCTCCGGTCCTCCCTCATGGTGTCTGGACAAACCGGGCTGCTAACCACCCATATGCCTCATCATGTAATCAAGTCGCTATCCTCTGCATGCACCCCAATTTCATCCCCCAACCAGATGTTCCACTTCCTCTCGGACCCATCCATGCGTCCAATGTCAAGGGTTCCCTCCTCAGGTGTGCAATCTCCCTACAGAACTATCCGGACTTTGATTCTCCACCACAAGAATATATAGAAAGTTTCGTTGAGGCTCAATCCCAACATCACCGTTGTCCTCATGTCGGTTCTATTTCATTCCCCCTCCACTTCATTCCACTCTCCATCATCCACGCTGATTCTTACCCAGGACACCACATCCCACTTGGATCACACCATTCCCTCAATAAGCTAACCATGCATAATCCCCACACAAACCATAATCATTCAACAAAGAGTGTCAATCTTATGATGGGACACTATCCATGTGTAAGCCCCATAATGTATTTAGGTTTTTTTCCTTTGTGTACACCCTGATTAAAAACCCCTTAAACTAAGAGGGTTTTGATCCTGGTCTTCTATACATGGTACCTAGGAAACCTAAATGAGGTTCCATCGCAGCCAATGGTAAACCTTGGTGTTCCCTATTTTGGGGTGCATTCATGATCTTCCCTTAGTGGTGTCCAGATCTGCCTTCATGGTGTGACATCTTCCCTTTATGGGACACACCACCCTAGGTTCGCTCTCATTGGGAATTCCGACATTTCTATCTAGTGTTCCCCATTATGGGGTGCGCTCCTTCTAATCCACCCTCAATTGTGTCCAGATCATCCTTCCTGGTGTGATATCTTCCCTCTATGGGACACACCGCCTCATATTTTTCCTTAATGGGCATTCTGATCCATCCATATGGTAAAACGTCCTGGTGCTCCCTCCTAGGGATATACCAATCTGATCAGTCTATAGGGGATGTTTTGACAACTCTCATTCCATCTCCGCAAGACATTAAACTCGAGGCCTTCCTCGTTTTAAACAAGTGATACATAAGGAAAATCTCAAAAGACATGCCTTTTGAGTAACCATCTCTACAAGAAGTTAATCTAATGACATAACCCGTGTTAAGCATGGGAAGATGAGGAAAAACATAGAGACATGCCTCCAATATAAGATACCTCATCACCGACATGGGACACATTGGGTTAGGTGCCCTTGATATTACCTCTTATGATGAGAAATACTGGTTCCCCAATGTCCATGCATCCAGAGATTCCTTGACATGCATGATGTTTCAATCTACTCTGACCAATGGTTGCCACCCTGACTAGACCCCTTGGAATCTCCTGACAGAAGCAACATAGTTAACCGATGTCCATGATGATATGGAACAAGGAATAGTTTCACAAACAATGTCTTAAGTCTATGAGGGAGACCTGGACTAGGCGATGAGTTCTGAGGAGGAATCCCCGGAAGGAGGAACAAACATCCCATCATCCCATTTCGATCAAGGAGTAGATGTCACGGAATAAGCGATGGATGCTTCCTGCCATTGGAAATCGGGAATGTGGGGAAACAATCTGTGTGTCATCCACAGATGGATGTGAACCCCGTTGGAAGCATCAGAAACAATCCTGAGTGAAGAACAATGGGTAAAGGGTCATTGGGTCGGAATGAAAATTGGATTATAGGCTTATGCTATGTATATTAAAGTATGGATTGGATACCTATTTCTCAATGCATAATCTTGTGGGTATTATTTATTATATATGATTCAAAAACATTAAAATAAATGGTTTCTTTTACCTTATTCATGTGTTGAATTTGAATATGTGCGAATATAGTTGTATTTTAATTTAGGATAATAGCACAAGCAATGAGTTTTATAAATAGTTACGCATAAATATGGTTAAAACATATTTTATTTAGAGATAATAGTAGGGATTACAAACTAAAAAATAATAATGACACATACATGTAAAAAAAATCATGAGCTAAACTAGTGAGATTAGATTCCCATTGAAAATACTACGTGCTAGATTCCTTCCAAAGAAAACACTTATAATGATCATTATCATCCAACTGGGTAGTTTCTTCTAATATATTTTCCACTAGATTATATTGTATAAATAAATAAAATAATGAGATAACCGTTAGAGTTAGTTATCTCATTTTTGTAATTTTTATTATGTTATAATTAACTTGGAAACCCTTGGGAATGATACTTGTGGAATAATGTTAAGTTTATCTATATGATGGATTAGAAAATTATTTTTATGCTCAACCATCCAACAGTCATATATGATATGATTGGATTTTATAGAAAACATAAATAACTATATAGGGAGATAAATTCTAAAAAGGATTCATTTTAAGTTAAATATAGATATTTTCTCCCTAGTGGATATGATATAAAAAATTTCTCACTATTTTAGAATGAGAACATAATATAGAATTTCTTAATAAATAAATGTAAAATATGATACTCATTTGATAAAATATTTTTTATAAAGAAATTCAATCATCCTCAATTAACCTGACTCGGAGATCATTATTTAGGAGGGAAAATCATAGAAATAATTTCTTTGACATGTATAAGAACATAATAATTGTTCTTAAGTAGGTATGTAAATTTTTACATGTTAATTTAATAATATATAGAGTAACCATATATTAAGTTGTTTCAATATTTGAATCTATATCCTTATAATAATAAAAGATATATTAACTTGAGTTTTTTAATGTATTAGATACAAAATGAACAAAATAAATTTTTTCACTACCCATATATTCAATAAAATTGAGTATGTCAATGAATTGAAGAGATTAAATGGTTTTTTTAATGTTTTATTTGACTGATGAACATATTATGTAAACATATTTGGAAATGTCCCAAAAATATGAATGAGATTAATAACTTTTCCCCATTTTTAATGGGTTGATGATAGATAAACTGAGAATGTGATATCAAGGTTCCATAGATGTATTTATAGTATAGGATGGTAAAATATCAAATTTTAAGAATAAATAGTAGTTGTGAATTAAAATAATTGTTCATTGAGTAGCTACAAAATGTTATTGAAATCTATGAAATGTGTAAGAAAAGAAGGTATATGTTTCCATAGGGTAAAATTATTCAAAATACGATAAGGGGTTTTGAAACTTCATCAAAAGTACACATCATGTATTCTTTTATAGATTAAATTCTTTGATTATGAATCATATATGATTCAAAAAGTACATTTGACAAAAATATTAAATATACAAGAGTTCAAGATCAATATATGAATTGATCAAGCTTGTAGATTTTATTAAAATGATGAAACAAGGTTATCTCTATTTTGAAGTGGTTGTAAAAGAAAAATATAATCTTAAGTAGATCTAAATAGAAGATATATGTTTTTATTATATTTCTATTATATATGAAAACACTTTTTTAAATAAATATTTTATTGAATAATATGATATTATAGTTTTAATAAACTTGGATTGTGATTTATCATACTCTATAACATGTTTTTGAAAATAAAATAATGCTAAGATATGTTTATGTAGGATAATAAATTTTATCTATGATCTATGATAAAATATGATTGAATGAATTCTCACTACTCATCAGTGGAATATTCTAATGAATAATGTTTTCTTTTAATAATAATTCTCTATAAATGAAGAATAACATACATGATATTGATATAATAGTTTATTTGTTAAATATTTAAACTAAGAGAAAATAAATATTATTTACTTGACACAAATGAGTTCGGGTACTGTAACATCAAATTGTGAAGAGGATATATTTTCTAAAAGTAATGTGTGAGTTTCTTTGAACATATATATGATCAAAGAATAAAATATAAATTATTGAACCGGTCAAGTTAAAATTGAATTTCAATTAATATCCTAAAATAGTTAAGATGTATCGGAAAATAAAAATGTAAAGAGTTATATTTAGTTACTTTAATAAATTGAAATTCACATTATATCCTAAATTTGGATATAATATATTGGTAATAAAATATATTAATTCTAGGATTTATATTTTTCTATCTAATAATGGAAATTTTGATGGAAAAATTCCTAAAATAGTGGTAATGATAAATATAGAATGTATTATATGTAGAAAAATATGTTGTTAACATTATAAGACTTGATGTTGTGGAGTAATGTAGTATTAATACCATGTTCAAATAGTTTTACATTTCGAATAGGTTTCCTAAGTCTTACCATATTTCAAGAAAAATTTATTTTTGTTACTCACTAAAAAATTTTAGTGTGATGGTCTTATAGGGGTTTCACACAGATATGTTGAAGTAATTATATAGAGATATAATTATTTTACTAAAACCCATATAGTAGAACATAATGTCTCACTGATGGTTTATTACATATTTTATAACTATTCATTTACTAATGTATGCCCATGTTAGTATTTTTAAATAAGTTTAAGAATATAAAATGTATCATTGTATACAAAATATAGTCCCCGGATTATCATTCTTTCACATTGGATTCATATATTTCTTGATGTGAAATGATAATTATCATCTCAATGTATGAATTTGATTTATCCCAATCTAATGTTCTTCATAGTAAAATTATAGGTTGTGAAATATTGTTATGTTTGACCTTAGTATAATTTCATATAGATACAAAGATTATGTACATGTGGCTTAAAAAGAGTTTTTCATGCTAGATGTATCACCATGTATAAAACATAGAGTGTCATACACTATGTATTTTTTATTCTTAGGGTGAATGTTTCTTATAAAATCTTTACACCTGAGGTTGGAATGACATATAACATGATATCCTTTATAATTTGATACCATTATTATGAAACCCTTTATGATTATCTAATTAGGTGACAGTTTATGTTATTATATTATCCTAAATAAGGATGTGATTTTTTCCTAATCATATAATTATTATGATATATGGGCCCTTAATTGGGATATATTGAAGAAATTTATGGCCATACATAGATAGGGTATGTGTGATGTTCTTTTCCATCTGGATGACAGTCATGAGATGTGATCATAAACTCCTCTAAATGATATATTTTGTATTCATCATAAAAGTTAGTCTATGCTTGGAGAACCATGAACTTATAAGTAAGATAATTTGGATTCACATAATTTGTGTCCCATGGAAACTCCATGTCTTATAAAAAGGGGTTATATGATTTTTCAGACAATTATATGATAATGATGGTGAAAAAAGGTATAATGATACATGTTTTAGATTGAGTTCATACGATATTCGAATGTAACTTTTTTAGCATTGACACTTTAAGAGAGGATATTATTTTTTAAAAATCTTGGACTCAAAAATTCATAATTATATTAATTTGTAAAAATTCCAATGGGGCTAAACATTATGCATTTTTTAATGAATTTAAAGTCATGAAACATTGAGAGAAACCCCAAAATTATTTTGGAGAATATCCGGAAGAATTTCTATATATATTTTCACAAGTAAATACACATGATATGACATATATGATAGAATTTGAAAAGGGGTTTTTTGATTATATTCAAAAGGAGTTTTGGATATGGATTCACAAGTTGTTTCAAATGATGTTATAAATTGTGAATGATTTCTAAGTCTTTTTGGATTTTGTGTAAGTGAAAAATTATTGGATTTTTGCAATGAAAGGAACCACTGTGACATGGTGGTTCAGACCAGGTTGTATTATCTCTTTATCTTCACTATAACATATCCAATAACAATAAACCATGATGTACTGTGCATGGTGTTATCAAGTAATGTGGAATTTTTAGGAATCAATTAATCCATCTTTGAATGATATAATAATTTTTAGATGTTATTAGGTTACATTTATAGTGAGTTTGAGAATACTTCGTGATTTTATAAATACTTAAAAATAATTATAAATAAATATACAAGAGTAAGAACATTTATAACTCATGAAAAGTTTTTCATTAAATTTTCTGAATGCTTTTTTTCTAAGGAACATCCTTTAAATCCCTATATACTGAGGCTATTTTTTTTGTGATGTTGTGGTGTTCATGAACTGAAAAACTATTCAAAGATTATTCTATTTATATCTTACTCTCTTTATCCATGGAATAGAATGTTTTTAAAGATTTTGGAGATGAAGGAGTCCCTAACCTTGAACCATGTGATTCATATGACCAATGGATACCTTAAGAAAAAGAAACCCTTTGATTAGTTCCTAGTGATCTTGATCATATTCCAGTTTGAATCTTGGGTAGTTTTGATTGTCCAGGTTTAAGGTAAACAATTTATACTTCATTTTATTATTTATTCCAAACTTATAGATAGATACTGGTATTAATTGTGTTTTGAAGTTGTTATTATACTGTGTGTTGCATGTTATAAATTGTTACTAAACCTTTTAATATAGGATTTCCTCCATGTTAAAACTTAATAAAAAATAATATATCTTTTAATGTTTCTCCATAGAGAATGATATTGATATTGTGTAAACTAATATAGGTTCTTAATGGGAGTTTATTCATATGAAAATGATGGGGATACAAAATATCAGGGATTGGACTCAATAAAAATTTTAAATTACCTGTTGACTCATTTAACTATTTATATTGAAATGGTACCTTATGTTAGATCTTTTGAAATATATGATGATATTATATAATTAATTTTTTTAATTGATTGTATTTATAGGAAATCCGATGATTTCTAGGATAATTATGGTACCAAAAAAATCTCTAATGGGTCCCAAAAATGAGTATAATTATAATGATTTGTATTAATTAGTAAATAATCATGATTTGATGGTTTGGATGTTGTTATTAATGGTGATGATAAGTTATGGACCTTTAAATAGAATCATGGTGCATAAAATGATACTCATAATGTTTTTATGGTTAATCATATCTGACATCGATATAGATGGTGTGATAGTTTTATACTTCCCATGATAAAATCATCTCATGGAAATGATTTTTTTTTCACATTGTGATGAATTGTAAATTATCAAATCTATGATGTGTGAAATCATATCAATTATAAAAATTCTCCCTCCCCTCACATATTCACATATATGAATACATTTATATTTATAGAAAAGTACAAAAATATCCCATGAACATTCATATACACAATATAGATCTTGCGGTATTTTAAAAATACCAACCATTGTATTATTAACAAGCGATATAGAGGAGGTTCCTCTTAGAATATGTAATCTTCTTCATTGAGATCCTTCTTATTACTACTTCATTTCCACCTTTAATTATTTATTATAAATTCAAATATAGTATATATATTTTATAATATATACTGATATGTTATTATATTGATGGAATAATATTTATCTATCTTCTCTTATATCAAATGAGAAAAGAAACCGTCACTTGGGTGTACGGAGTACTACCACCTCTTAAACCGATGTAATTCATTTTCCATCATCAACTCCCAGGGATGTTTATGATAAAGGGATTAATTTCTATAAATTATATTCATGTTATATTAATCATTATTGAAATGCAACATATCATATACCTTCTTACCAAACCGTCCATTGAAAAATAATAACATCGTTCGTGTGTACAACAGACTACCGTCGCGCGAAGCAATCTGATTATTTATTACGTCACATGTTTTGTATATTTAAGTTTATTTATTGGAATAATATGATTTTTTTGATATAAATATAATTCTATAATGATAAAATAATACTTAACTTATTTCTATTATGATCATCGAGAAATGGAAATGTTACTAATGTGTATTTACGGCCAACCATCTCTATTATTGTTACGTAGTTCATTTTTTATAACCATATTTCATGGTTGGTTTTCAAAGTATTATAGATTTATAAAAATTAATGTTTTTCAAAATTATTATTCTAGATATGATTTAATAATGAACCCTTTGACCATAATCCACACATCTATTCTGTTTCAAAATTATGAACTGAGCATTGTCAAAACACTAGACGTTAACGTAACTAAATATGTATATCGATATATCATGAAAATAAATAAATTAAATTGTTTAAGTATAAATTATTGATCATGGAAAATTTTGTTAAAAAAATAATTGATATAATTTATTTATACTGGTGATAAAGGACGTACATGACAATTCTTGACTTGAAGTAAGGTATTTCTTGTCTATTTTTTCATTCCTGAGACATATGCCATATTTTATACTAATTTGTTTGGTCTGGTTTATATAAATCGAATTTTAATTTTATATAATGAATATATTTATATTCCTGAAATTTAATGTTCCATTTTAAGTTATTCATTTATTTGGGTTCATGATTTGAAATCATCCAATGTGGTAAAAATTATTTTCACTATATCAGTTTTATTCGAGATTGATTTTGTTTACGTCTAATTTGGATGAATTGTTTGATATTATGATATTAAATCCAATATGTTTTATTTTCTTAGAGTTATTCATTTTTTTATTAATCATTATTATAATTTTACTCTATTTGGTACATAAAAATGTTGAGAATATTTTATAATAATAGATGACTTCATTTCTCTCTTTGGTTCAAAATCCTATAACTTCCATATACATGTTTTATAAAAATAAATTGAATAATATTTTTAAAATTCTTAAAATGATTTTCTAAATAAATTTCCCAACATGTCTTAATTTTTACAAAACATTCAAAAATTAATCTTCTTGTTTTTTCCAAATGAATTACGTTAAAAACATTTTGACAACTCTGTGAATGGAATATTTTTTTACAGCATGTAAGAAATTTCCTGTCATCATGACTGATCAATTATTTGAATATTTATTTATAATATTCCATGTTTATTTAATGATATTTTTTACTATAATATTTTTGAAATTTTTATTTATTGAGGAAGTAATTTTAAATTGAATAGTGTAGTTCTATTAATAAATATTCCATGTAATATTTTAAAGACATTTTCATTAATGGTGATGACATTTGATATGATGATTTCTTATAAATTATTCATATATATCTACCACGTATATTCTTTTATCATTCTAACTTCTTTTTATATGGTAATATATTCTTTCTGATAATTTCTCAAACTCCTACTTTAAAAAATATGTTTTGATAATGATTTGAGGAAAGATTATGAAAACCATTTTCTTTCCTTGGGTAATTATTATGTTAATGACTTATGGTTGATTTCTATATATGGAACACAAATTCATGTACATCATATGAATATGAATGGTGACTCCTAAATTAAATATCTCTTTAATTCATTGGATAATGTTTTAATCTCACAAGATGTTCTATATGGGATTAGGGTGTGAACCGAATCTATTATGCTAATCTATCCATTATGAGATATTGTCTCGATGGTTAGACTTGAATTTTTTTATACAGTTGTTTATATTGATACCACATTTATTATGTATCCATGATCTTATGATATCATATTATTTATATTATTCTCCCTTGTCACTACACACATGCCTTCTACTTTATGATATAATGTTATAACATTGACTCACATGTTTGGTTTCCATATCATGTTTATTACCTTAATGGCCTTTTATGTTCACCATTTTCATTTATATTTTTCCCATGTGACCATATGAAGTTTTAAGATCTCAAATGGATTCTTAATCTCAGTATATAGAATAAAATAAGATTATTATCTTTATTTCTTTCAATGTATTATATACTGAGTCTTCTAAAGACACTAAAAATCAAGGTATTTGGGTTGTACTTATTGGTTATTTATGTGAAAAAATAATGAAATAATATGTGTTAAATTCATGGATTTCAATATGTGTGGATGAGGTTATTTTTAAAACTAGTGAAGAAAAAATATAAACTCCCACGTCCCTTAGGTTTATTAAATTTCACAATTTAAATCTATAATATAATGAGGATTTAAATAAATATTAGATATTTATATATGATGTGAAATAAGGAATACTGAGTCTCCAATATATTAAATGGATATAATGGATCATATTTCATAAAGTTTTTTATAAGAATTCAAACTGGAAAAATATTCTCCAGAATATAATATGTTGTTCACCTTCCAACAGATATTGATGGAAAATTCATATAAAAATTATAAATTAAATAATTTATAACATTTTTATTATAAATATGAAAATAAAATGGAGGCAATGAAGAATATTATTTCATAATTGAAAACTATTGTGCATATGGGAAGATCATTCTATTTTATTGAAATATCATGTATGAAGGATAGAAGTTAAGACAAATCTTGGAATCCCGGGAGAAGTCACAATTGAGCAGTTGAATAATAAAGAGAATCAATATTTTGCCGAATTTGGAAGGATTTTCATGATCATTACACTTATTCAAGAAACTATTGAAGATCTTGATGGTTTACATGAGAAACCATATTCCTGATATCTTCTGGGGGATGATTATTTGAATGAGGTGGTATTTTTATTACTAGATCAATAATAAATGTAGTTCTTATTATTGGTGTGACTAAACAGTTTTTTAAGAGGCTTGTAGATGGGGTGTATGACTAGTTATGGAAGAGGATGAATGTTGGGTTGTATAAAAACCAATGATGAGGATTTGGTTGTATGGGTGTAGATCTTGGATCAACTAGTGGATCGAATACTAGGTTGTATAACTAGTTAGTAACTATAATATTATAATTGTTAATACAATTATAATGGAGAATCCATGTTGTGGTATCTAGACAACCTGATATGAAGTATGATTTTATGCCAAATATTGTAAATACAACATGTTGGTGTCCCATTAATTATAAATGCACATAAGGTGAGGTAATGAGATTATATTGATTGTGTAAAGAAAAATAACTGGGTTTAGTGCTATAATTTAAAAGAAATAAAATTCATAAAAATATACTAAAAAATCACCACTAGTGTTCAACTGACATAAGGAATTATAGGTGGTAACAAAGCAGGTTCCCCCTAAATATCTAATAGTAGTTGAGGATTTAAAGAAGTAATTATTTTATAATTTAGCGATTTGTAACTCCCAATTTGACTGATAATTATTTCAATGAAATTATTTCCATTATTACATTAAATTTCAAAAATGTTAAATAAAAAATAGAAGGAAACAATAACCAAAGGATTAAACATGTAATTGAAATGAACACATTTTTATAAACTACATCATTAATAATCTGATGGGTGGAAATGAAAGAAATGATTCATTATCATTATGAAAATATACTTGTGATGAAATTAAAATCCTTACATTTTTTTGAGAAAGAAGATACACTAAATGAGTGAATGATAACAAAACTGAGGATGAAAAATATTGAGAAGATTGTGAATGGCCTCAAGGAGAATATTTTTACAAGGGAAGAAGAACTATATGAGATAAAATCAATATATATTATTGTTATCTAAGAGATAAAAATTCAAGATAAGACTCCAGTAATTTAGTACAAGTAAAAGTCATGTCCTCTCAAGTTGGTGAGAAGAGTGGTTTGAAGGATCAAGGTTAATATTTTTTTCTTATAATGCAGGTGTTGAAATATTTTTTGAAGAGTCATGGGCCATGAAATATTAGAGGCATTCTTCCCTATAAAAGGGACAAAATGACATGAAAGTGAGATTATAAAACCCAAGACAAAATAAAGATTATATTGTAGTATGACAAAAAGAAAGTAAATATAGATATATTCTTAATCAAATAGGATAATAAAAATTCCCTATGTTGTTATAGTGTTGTGGACGGTAGAGACACAAAACCATTAATTGATGTTATAACAAGTCATATCTAGGAAAAAGGTAATAATATTGGCGAATTTAATGTGATAAATTAGGGATTAAAACATAAATGAAGCAATACATGACCCGGTCTACACCAAATTAATGAAACATAAATAGGTTTTGGTGTTTATAAGAAAAATATAGATGGTTTTGTCATGTTCACGAAGCTATGTTTTTAATGATTATGCTTACTAGAAGTAGATTTATAGGGTATAGAATAGAAAGGAATTTAGAATACATCCAATGAAAATTAATATAATACTGAATAAGTAAATATGGAATATGAGTATCCAAAAGACATGGGAAAATAAAATAACAACTTCTTGTATTGTAATGACCAATTTGATAAGTATAAGAAATCTCTTGAAGAAGAATTCAGTAAAGAAAATCATGAGGATTCGTCCATAAGAGGTTTGTTGAGATTTATTATGGGGAAAATCTAGATGAGGAGTCAACACATGAAAGGAAAATATTACATGACCAATTATGGTTATGAATATGGAAAATATCACATCCCATGAGGATATTTGAATAAATAAGAAAGAAAATATGAAAGTAAACTCTCACATTGAGTGTTTCTTTTAAAGAACAAAATTTTACATCATTATTCCTTTTTTTATTTATTTTTGAGAAAACATATAGGGTATTGAAGGAGTTGGAGGAGTTCTAAACTCACTATACAAAAAATGATAATTTTATATGATTTCATTACTAGATAACCGATAAAATTTATCCCTAATATATTTTCTCAACTACCATAAAGATAAGTTGAGTGTAACCATCGAGGGTGAGAAAACTTATTGAATAAGGCTATAAAAATAAACCATTCCATGAAATATGAAAATTTTGGACAGTGGCATGATATTTTATGAATGACGTTTTCCAAAAAAATCAACATGTAATTTTGAGTATTTAAAATGTATTATAGTGGGGGTTTTGGTTGATGAAAATATGAGAAACATGTCAATTTTTAAAATTTCAGCAAAATTATTTGATTTAGTTGTTTAGATATGGATAGTATATAATGCATTTCATATTAAAACTATATTGAATATCCCTTATTTTGAGAAAAGAAAAACTAATTGTGTAACATGTAATGTATTTTATGGATTGAAATTATATCCTTGGTTATACACTCTGGTGTTCTAAAATGAATTACTCCACATAGACTTAGATTTTTCTATCTAAAGGATTTGTCCTATGATATAATTTGACGTCATCACTCACTTTTAAAATGGAATAAAGAGGATGGGTAAAAGTTGTTATGATATTTTATGAAATATAGGGATATGATAAGCCCACTACATTCTTTTATGAAATTTTATATTCAATAAGGGTGAGAAAAATAATCCCACATATTGATATTACATAAGATTTTAAAGGTATTCAAAAAAGGGGGAAATTATTGAGCCAGTTGATTGGAATGTATTTGTAACCAATGAGACAGAATCTGAATATGTGTAAAGGAGATTATTATTATTGGAGTAATTTTATGAATTATATTCTCATGAAATAATATATGATGATTGGCGGTTAAATTTTATTAAAATTAAATACTTGTTTTAATGACGGTTCGAATAGCACAATGTTTACAACATAAAATATAATAAGTGTTGAAAATATGATTTGATTGAAGTTGATATGTTTATGAAATATATATTTTCTTTATGAAATTTGAGAAGAAGAAGGATTAATATTTATATGAGGCTTAGCATGAATCTTTCTTAATCTTTTATATTAGTTTTTAAAAAATATGGTCTAATGATATAATTGGATTCCTAATCAGCCCCAGATAACACCAAGATAAGTGTGAGCTATCCTAGTCCATGATTGGGCAAGGATTAGGTGTAAAAAATAGGTAGTAAATATAGAGACAAGGAACACACATGGAGAAAACATAACATGTAGTAAGGGTGCATAGTTCACATAGAGAGACACACACTATGGGGTGTGGGTGTGTGAGTTTACCTTGGAGTCGACCCCAGTTTCATGGTCAAGGGGCTGTTTTAGGTTTGAGGGTATTTGAGAAATGCATATACTAATGGATAATCAATGTGGGATGACCACATATACATGAATTATCCCTCCATGTTAAAATAATTTGAGTAAAATGAGGCAGTGAAACATGTTCAACCTAATACCGTCGGCTAGTTGGGGTTGTTGAATTTCATAATCGACCATGGGTCCCTTTAGATCATCCAAATGATGAATTTATTATCATTAGATCGACTAGACAATGATTTTATGATCGAATATATTCTTGGTTCATAACTGACCACGAGCATCATGTTGTCACATGATGAGTTGAGATTTCATAAGAATAAATGACCTATTATATGAGTAAGATGAAATGAATGATTAGAATCAAGGACCACAAAAAACATATGAACTATAATAAGTCTCAGAATGACCATAGTTGCATTTAACTCATGAGGAAAGATAAACCTACCATGAGATTCACACCTAACTCATGAAAAAAGGTGAACCTACTATGAGAATTCAACATACCTCAATAATGATTAACCTATCACATAAAGAGTATTTGAAGTACCAAAATAAGAACTTAGTGGTCGTGAGAACATCGACCATGCGATAAATGAGGTAGAATCAACCATATGAACTTATTGAAGAGGATATTTAAAAATGGGTGTTTATTCCATAAAAATAGAGTATCTTAAATGATTTCATGCATTCATGAAAGGGGGTAGGTGCATTAAATAATGATACCACATGTGACATATTGAACTGTGTTCCACTCATAGGAACCCAAATCTGGTGGTCCATATGGCCTCCAGTGCGCCTCACCATATTCTAGATAATACCAACTAACAATGAGCGACTAGGGTGTGTTCGTCGGGAGACTATGACCTCATATCAGAGTGGGGCACAATGATATAATATGTAGTAAAATTGGAGATGAAAAATAATAATAATAAACATAATGGATGTATACATTAAAAAAACAAATAAATAGATAATAATACTCAAAGAAACTGAACTATTAAAATGATATTATCATATTATGTCTCTATAAAACTAGATAATAGGTATAAATTGAAGTTGACAATACATGAAATACAAAAGAAGATGAAAACTATTCAGTATCCAAATTTTGGCTCGGTCATCTGGTACCAAGATCATATCATAAATTAAGTAAGAAACTTAGGTGTCCAAACTGGGACGCTTCCCCTTATGAACATTTAATTACCTGAGTTTTTTAAAATAGAATAATATGTTGGATAGTGTATGTGATACACAACTCTGAACCCAAACAAACAAAGATTATTTAAATACGCAAATTTTAAGGATTCGATTAAATTTGAAGATATTATTAGGTTTAACAAATTTATTAAATACTTATATCCTAAATATATTAATAAATTACTTTTAAATAATCTATCAAATTTTGGTATTGTCTTTTTCTTCTTAAAAATATGTTTTCATCACAAATAATTTATATTTCCTTTTTGGGAAAACATATAATATAATTAGTTTATAGAACATTAATAATTTTTTTTGATAAAACGTACTCTTATTTATATCAGTATATGAGAGATAACATAGGGTGAAAAAATTGGTATTATTTTGGGAAATATATATTTTTCAATGAATAGTTACACAAACTTTTTTGGGTAAAACTGACATTTATTTTGAAAAATTTATTAAATAATATTTTAATTTTATTTCAAGATAAAATAATTACTCAATCATTATATTTATCTTAATTAATTACATTTAATTCATCTTTATGTCAAATTTTAGTATAAGTTCATTATTATGAATATAAATATATTTATCTGAAAATATATTTTAAATGAATATTATTTCTTCATTATAATTAATTAAAATTACCCTTGATGAAAAATAATTTAAATTAATTTTCAAGACTATATGTCTATACTTATTAATTTAAATAAATATAATAATGATTACTAGTTATAGAGTTAATGTAAAATAATATTTTCCCTAAAAAATGCACCTTTCAAAAAAATGATTTCCCTTATGCTTGCAGGTTTTATATTAAATAAAATTCTCCAACCTATGTGAATTGATTTTGAAAAAATAGATTCAACATATGGAATAATAATATTTAATATTATGTAATAAGATCAAATTAATTTTAGAAATATGTAAATAGTAACATTAGTAAATATTAATTATCATGGAAAATGGAAAATGTGTTAATTAAGGGAAAAAATAATTCAACAAATACTAGAAACAATTTAACCATAATTGTATAAAAATTTATATTTCATTTTCATTAAAATGATTATATTTTTTTTCTTATTGTTTTAAATTTGTAAAAGATAAAGTAATTAGTTTGAAATAATTATATATTGATATGTTAAAACACAAAATTATAGTTTTAAGAAATATGAAATTCTAATTATGAAATTACTCATTATTAATTAATGGATTTTTATAATCAGTGATATTTTAATAAAAGGTTATTATTAATTTTTTTTATTAAATAGAAATTATTATATATTTTTTATGAATGTAAAATTTAATTTTTATGGGCGTTCAAAAACTGTTGTTGTAAAAAACCCCAATATTTATCAATAACCGTCGAGTCTTATTTTAGAAGTGAAAATACCAATATATAGAATTTTTTTTTGATAAAATGAAATTTTTTTGTGGAATTTTAATATCAGCATTATTTAATGGTGAATTTTTCCTATTTTTCTGAGACAATCAAATTTTAATGTAAAAAATTAAATATCATATAAATACACATTGTGTATTAAGACATCATAATGATCAAAATGTGATATAATAAATACTATAAATGGTATATGGGAAAACCTATATTTTTTTACAGTATAATAATTCAATTTGGAGTTTATTTTAATTAGTTTATAAATCCATTATGAATCCTCTATAACAGGAAATATATTTTAAGGTTTTAAAATACTATATTTATGTGTATAACACAACTCCACATAAAAAAGGGTATAATTTTTTTATTGTAGGACCTTATATTTATAATATAATTAAAACCACATCCATTTGAGAGAAACCATGGAAAAAACCGGAGGATGGTTTGTAGTTTTGTTTATTTTGTTATGTATAGTCCAAAACCTAAATAAAAAAAGAAATACCCTACTTTGCCTATATGAACCCGCCCAAGCACACATTTATCATAAATAAAACTACTTGGATCACATCCATAATATTACCTCCACTCTCTATAGTCCTACCATGGAACCTATAAGAACCCAAGAATCCCCAACCCATCTTTTGGAGTCACACAGTAATTTAAGGGATCTTACACTTCCCCCTTTTTATCAAGCACTTATTTTTTGTATTATCTCTTAATTTAAATTTTTTATATTTGGATATGTTATTACTTATCCCCATTATTTTAAATTTTATGTATAATTAATGAAAAATTTCTTTCACTCTCATTAATCATTCCATGATCCTTTATGTACACCTGTTTCCATGTCAGAATTTTGTAATGGATTTCCCTATCCTCATTTCCATTCAAGAACTTATTCTATGTTATGTCTCTAAAATTAAATTTTCTTATGTTGGGATATGTTATTACATATTCCACATACTTTCCATTTAATATATAAATGATTACATCCCCATTAAATTTCATAAATCCCCCCCATGACCCTTTTTTACTCCTATTACCATGCTAGAATATAGTTAAAATTCTTTTATTTATTCTTGTCTATTCATTAACTTATACCTTCTATATCAAATTTATAATGTGTAGATATGTTTTACATGAAACTATTGAAAACCATTTGTTGTATATGTAATTGTATACCCCTTCATTCTCATCAAAACATCTTTTATTAATCCCTATGTGATGTTATGCTGTCGAAATTTCACAATGGTTTTCCCTATCAAAAAATTGTGTTGTGAATACCAATCCCATTTCCTATCAAGGGTGTTCCAATTTATACAAATATAGGAAAATGTATTATTTTATTAAGTTCATCTCTTGTAATTATAAAATAATTAAATTCACCCCATTTGGTAGAAACCATGGGAAGAAACCATGGGGTGGTTTGTGGTTTTGGTTATTTTATCATGTAGAGTCTAAAACCTAAATAATAATAAAATACACCTTTTTCATATATAAACCCACCCAATATACCATTTAACATCAGGAATTTTTTTTGGATCAAATCCATAATCTTCCTTCCACTCTCTAGAGTCCTTCCAATGTACCCTCAAGATCTCAAGAAGCCCTCCCAGGCTTTTGGAGTCACACTCAAGTAGGTGATCCACTACGGGAAAAATGGGCATTTGCGACGGGGGTATTTACCTATCGCAAATAAGTAGGCTTTTGCGACGGGATTGCTTTCCCCGTCGCAAAAGAACTGGCGCGCGTTGCGCGCCAAATCGCGGGAAAACTATTTACGACGGGGGAATATTCCCGTCGTAAATAACCGGCGGCGGTAAAAGGTATTTGCGACGGGAATATTCCCCCGTCGCAAATAGTATGTCGGCAGGTGGTTATTTGCGACGGGTCCCGTCGCAAATAACTATTTAACCGTTGACCGTAATAAATGTTGGCTAAGGTATTTGCGATGGGTACCGTCGCAAATAACACTATTTGCGACGGGAATCCCGTCGCAAATGGACCCGCCGCAAATAATCTAACCTATAAATACCCACATCCGTTTTTTTCAAATCATTATCAAACTCCATCTTCTTCTTCTCTCAAAGTTGTATTTCTAAAGTTCATTTTTTCTCCAGTTTAATTTTTTTCTCCGGAGTTGATATTAACGATTTGAAGAACGATCAGAGCAGATCAATTTTCAAGGTATTTATGTTTATTTTAATTTAATATTTATTTTCAATTTTTTATTAGTTTCCATTATTCTTAATTAGTTGTAATTTAATTATGTTTACATTGTTTTGTTACTTAATAAATTTAAATTATTAGTATTGTTCATAGTTAATGGTAATTAGGAATAATTAGTAATAATTTTTAATAATTAAGAATAAATATTAATAATTAATAATAAATACCAATAATTAGGAATAATAACATTATTACATTATTAGTATATTTTATTATTAATATTAAAATAATATAATTTTTTATATATATACAATTCTCTTTTCATCGGTGTGTTTGCTGTCTTCACATGTATTATTTGTATGTGGAGATAGAAAATGCACAGATGAAACGAGAATTGTATATAAATTAGAAAATTATATTATTTAAATATTAATATTAAAATATACTAATAATGTTATTATTTGTATTTATTGGTAATTATTCCTAATTATTAGTAATTATTCATTTAATTACTAATAATTAGGAACAATTACCAATAATTATCAATATTTAGGAATAATTAGTAATAATTACCAATAATTAGTAATAATTTCCAATAATTAGTAACAATTACCAATAATTAGTAATAATTACCAATAATTAGTAATAATTACCAATAATTAGTAATAATTACCAATAATTAGTAATAATTACCAATAATTAGTAATAATTACCAATAAGTAGTAATAATTATTAATAATTACCAATAATTAGTAATAATTAGTATTAATTACCAATAATTAGTATTAATTACCAATAATTAGTATTAATTACCAATAATTAGAATTAATTACCAATAATTAGTAATAATTACCAATAATTAGTAATAATTAGTAATAATTACCAATAATTAGTAATAATTACCAATAATTAGTAATAATTACCAATAATTAGTAATAATTACCTATAATTAGTAATAATTAGTAATAATTAGTAATAATTACCAATAATTAGTAATAATTACCAATAATTATCAATAATTACTAATATTTACCAATAATTACCATTATTTACCAATATTTACCAATAATTACCAATAATTACCAATAATTAGTAATAATTAGTAATAATTAGTAATAATTACCAATAATTAGTAATAATTAGTAATAATTAGTAATAATTAGTAATAATTAGTAAAAATTAGTAAATATTAGGAATAATTACCAATAATTAGTATTAATTACCAATAATTAGTAATAATTACCAATAATTAGTAATAATTACCAATAATTAGTAATAATTAGTAATAATTACCAATAATTAGTAATAATTAACAATACTTACCAATAATTACCAATAATTACCAATGATTAGTAATAATTATCAATAATTACCAATAATTGGTAATAATTAATAATAATTACCAATAATTAGTAATAATTGGTAATAATTAATAATAATTACCAATAATTAGTAATAATTATTAATAATTAGTAATAATTAATAATAATTACCAATAATTAGTAATAATTACCAATAATTAGTAATAATTACCAATAATTAGTAATAATTAACAATAATTAGTAATAATTAGTAATAATTAGTAATAATTAGTAATAATTAGTAATAATTACCAATAATTCGTAATAATTACCAATAATTAGTAATAATTACCAATAATTAGCAATAATTACCAATAATTAGTAATAATTACCAATAATTAACAATAATTACCAATAATTACCAATAATTAGTATTAATTACCAATAATTAGTATTTATTACCAATAATTAGTATTTATTACCAATAATTAGTATTAATTACTAATAATTAGGAACAATTACCAATAATTAGGAACAATTACCAATAATTATCAATAATTAGGAATAATTAGTAATAATTACCAATAATTAGTAATAATTACCAATATTTAGTAATAATTACCAATAATTAGTAATAATTACCAATAATTAGTAATAATTATCAATAATTAGTAATAATTACCAATAATTAGTAATAATTACCAATAATTAGTAATAATTACCAATAAGTAATAATAATTATCAATAATTACCGATAAGTAGTAATAATTATCAATAATTACCAATAATTAGTAATAATTAGTATTAATTACCAATAATTAGTATTAATTACCAATAATTAGTAATAATTACCAATAATTAGTAAAAATTACCAATAATTATGAATAATTACCAATAATTAGTAATAATTACCAATAATTAGTATTAATTACCAATAATTAGTAATAATTAGTAATAATTAGTAATAATTAGTAAAAATTACCAATAATTCATAATAATTACCAATAATTAGTAATAATTACCAATAATTAGTAATAATTAACAATAATTACCAATAATTAGTAATAATTAGTAATAATTAAAAATAATTAGTAATAATTAGTATTAATTACCAATAATTATTATTAATTACCAATAATTAGTAATAATTACCAATAATTACTAATAATTACCAATAATTAGTTATAATTAGTAATAAATAGAAATAATTACCAATAATTAGAAATAATTACCAATAAGTGTTTATATCACTTATTCTATCATTTATGTTACAGTAAATAACTTTGGTTTTTATAGGTTGTATGATAATTATATCAAGAAACAAATTCCACAAATTACAACTGCTGCTCACGAAGAACGTCGACTGAAAAATTTCTCTCAGTGGTTTCAAAAACTGGTAACATAAATTCTTTATCTTTTAGAAACTCATTCAATGTATAGTTTACTATATTGATAATTATTTCACAAATTTTTGGGTGTCTTGACATGCTGATAAAATTGATAAACGACTGTGTGTATTGAGTAACCCACCTTCCAAACTTGTTAAAACTTATAATGCATATGTGGTGAATAGATTTCGATTCCACACACATGCATATGGGGAATCGAAAAAAACAATGAACAGTGGAATTAGCTTGAGAGGATCTCATCATCGAGAAAATGAAGTTGACTTTTATGGCAGACTTGATGAAATCATTGAACTCTGTTATCTTGGACAACATTACATAACCATGTTCAAATATTGGTGGTTGGATACAGAGAGAGGCGTGCGTGTTCATCCGACTCATGGAATCATCGATATTAAATGTAAAAGTGTTCTCGCAGTAAATGAACTATTCTTATTGGCTCAACAGGCATATCAAGTTTATTATGCAAAGTACTGTGCAACATCAAGAGACTTGACTGATTGGTGGAGTATAATAAAAATCAAAATTCGAGACAATCAGTTTAGTCAAAGTGAATGTGCTTTCACTGATGTGCAAAGAATTGAAGTTTTTCAAGAGAGTACTCAAAATCAATCTTTTTTACAAAGAGACATGAGTATCGATGACGACGCCCCACATTTAAGAGTCGGTGATGACGATGATGTTAATGATGTCACATATGAATTTGAAATGGTAAGAGATGAAGCAACTGTAACTCGAATGGATATCGATGATGTTGAGGAGGAATATGAAGATGACATTGACATATATGAAGATGATGATGAAGATGAACACTGATAGAATTCCATGGTATTTATATACAATCATAATATGTATATATGTATATATAATAGTAATTATCAATTATTTTCTAACATTAACATTTTCTATTTCAGATAGACGACGCCACATTTCGTGAGTTGGCGGATGCTGACCTGACTTTCGATGCGGATGCGTTGCTGAAAGATGACCCTCAGCCTACAGGCGCTCCAGGGAATACGCGGAGGGGGCGCGGTCTTGCACGATTGATGATTCCTGACCCCGTCCCCGAGCGACGTCCACGTCTTGGGTTTGATCCACACACACGGACGTGTGATAACCTTTGTGATAACCTGTGGATTTGACTAAGATTTCATTAATCTATTCACATAATAAATGTTTTTTATTTTTTCAGTTTTCCGCATATAGAAGTCGGACAGGGAAGCGCTATTTTGCGAAACTATTTCTCTCAGCCGTGGACCACATGGGAGCAGATTCCCATTGATGTGCAGCAGGCCATGTTCGGCCATTGGTTGGTACGTACGTAAATAAATAATTTTTATTTGGAAAATTATTTCATTTCTAACATGATATTTTGATTTATTTGTAGGGTTTATGGTATTCGATCGAGGATACCATGCGTGACGCCATCCACGAGGCATGGGAGGTGGCCATGCGTGATCGCCTTCGTCAGTTTTTGCACAATTTAAGAAAAGCTACGATGAAGAAAGCATGAGTGTTAGATTTTGAGGAGTCATGTAGAGCACACCGACCAGAGTATATTTCATCCCATGTATGGGATGGATTATGTGCGCACTGGTTGAGTGGTGCCTTTCAAAGGAGATCATCGGTGGGGAGGCAGAATCGGGGGAGACAGGAGATGACTCATCGAGATGGGAGTCGTTCTTTCAGTACTCATAGACAGCATCTGGTACGTACATTATTTATAAATATTTTATATAACTATAAATATTAACAGTTTATTTTTTATTCTTATAGGCTGTCGAGCACCCCGATATTACAGAGTACGACGTATATCGGAGGATGTATAGTGAACCTGCTACTGGGGAGCTCAGAGGTGATCGTCAACATCACATCGTGGTCAGTATTATTTGTTTTCAAGTTTAAAAATTAACTGCATATAATATATTCCCAATTTTAATTTTAAATTGCAACTATAGGAGTCATATGAGGCCGTAGCGTCACAGGCCCGACCTGAGAGTCAGGCCGAGTCATCAGATCAGACCACTACCCGTCAGTTTGATGAGGCGACATGGATGCAGGCCACCCAGTATGCCTTCGAGAAGGGCCGGGTAGTTGGTATCGACTCTCGACTGACTCCCGGAGATTATTATGGGAGTGCTGCGATGTCGGCGTCCAGCTCGAGAGGAGCTCGTGCATCTTCTTCTACTACACAGTATGAGGATCAGTTGTGATCTCAGACTGCACAGATAGAGAGTCTCCGACAGGAGCAGGAGCAGATGCGTCAGCAGCATGAGGAGGAGCGTCGACGCCAGTAGTAGTTGTACGAGGAGCAGACGAGTCGGTGGCAGCAGCAGCATCAGGAGCAGATGGAGTACATGCGCCGACTCACTCATGCTTTAGGGATGGAGTTTCCTCCACCACCATCTGCAGATCCCCCACCTCCCCCCTCCTTCAGATTAGAGTTTGTATTTATGTTATAAAATTTGGAAAATCAATATTTTTTTTTCTATTCTTAGTTTTTGTCTCATTATAAAATATTAATAATATTATATTTTTAAATAACAATATTAATATGAATAATAATATTATTTATATTTTATAATATTAAAAAATATATATATATATATTAAAATTTTATAATATTGTAATTTAATTATATATTTTGTAATACTTGAATTATTTTAATATTTGAATGTAAAATAATTCTATTATTTTTATATTAATTAAAAAAACTTATTAATATTTTTTTTATTTATGAATTATAATTCTAATATTATTATATTAATTAAATAATTTATTAATATTCTATTATTTTTATTTGTGAATTATAATTCTATTATTAAATTAATTAAAATAATTTATTAATAATTTATTTTATTATTATTTTTATAGTGTTAGCGACGGGATACTATGCCCGTCGCAAATACTAGTATTATTATATGCATTAAAATAATTTATTAATAGTTTTTTATTTTTTTTTTAAAAATAGTTTTTGCGACGGGACCCGTCGCAAAAGCTATTTGCGATGGGTACCGTCGCAAAAGATATTTGTGATGGGTCCCGTCGCAAATACTATTTTAAAAGTGTTTTACAAATATACGGAGTACTATTTGCGACGGGGAAAATAACTGTCGCAAAAAAAGGCTTTAGTGACGGGCCCGTCGCAAATAAGTGTTGTTGCGACGCCGTTTTCAGCAACGTGCCATTTGCAACGGGCCCCCGTCGCAAAAAGCCATTTGCGACGGGATCCCCTCGCAAATGACCCGTCGCAAATACCTGTTTTTCTAGTAGTGATCTTCCACTCTCCACTTTTTTATCAAGCACTTCTTTTTGTAATGTATATAAATTTACTTCTTATGTCGGGATATGTTCTTACATATCCCACATACCATCCAATTTATGTATAAATAATGATATCAATATTTCATTCTCATTAATCCTTCTCTGATCTTTTATATACATCTGTTACCATGCCAAAATTTGTTAAGGGATTTCTCTCTTCTTATTACTATTCAAGCTCTTATTCTATGTTATGTCTCTAAATTTCCATTTTACTATGTAGTGATATGTTCTTACATATTATCCATACATTTTAATTAATCTATAAAATATTAGATCCCCATTTGACTCTCCTTAATCCTCCCATGATTCTTTTTGTACACCCATTACCATGCTGAAATATAGTTGTGATTCTTTTCATTATTCATTTTTCTTCATTATCTTATGCCTTTAATTTCAAATTTATAATGTTTGGATATTTTTTTACATGTTCAGATTACTCCCCATTTTATGACTATGTGATGAGATACTCCCCCCTCTATCATCAACACATCTTTTATAAATCGTAATGTGATGTCATTATGCTGTTTAAATTTCACCACAATTTTCCTTGTCAAAAGAATTGTGTAGTGAATACCATATCTATTTCGTATCAAGGGTGTTGATATTTATGCAGATATACTATTTTATTGTGTAATTACATATATTTATTCAATGATTGCTAATTTTGGAATAAATTAGGATGATGAATGATCCCATTTTGTGTGATCTATGTGGCACACTTAAGAACGTGAATGACATGAATGTGATATGTGTGCCCAAAATTATATATTACTCTGATGCATTAAGTACTGTTTAGTCTCTTGAGACATTATGTTCAGATAGGGAGGGAATATTATTCCTTTATGCCACTTTTTTCACCATAGAATCTAATAATTTTGTCATTCCTCTATGTTTATGATGAATTGTTTTATGTTATTACCACATTTTCTATGTTATGATTATCAAGCTATATCGTGTCACATTGTTCATGGTTAGGATTACTACTATTTTGGACCCCTTTATATGCCTATTTTATAACAAGTATCATTTTATTCTATGTATATTACCTTACAAGAAATTATAGATCGCCCATTTCGTTTGTTTTCTCCTAGGTTATCCAGTGTAGTTTTTAAATCCATGGAATTTTAGAAGGATGTCAAGTAAGGTTTTAATAATGACGTTGTATCCCATGTTGAAGATATTATGATATGTACCTTATTATAAAATAAACTAGACATATCTGAATTCTAGGTTGTATTAAGTGTAATTTTATGTAGTAAATCATGAATTAATGTGTGGTAAAGAATAGGTTTGTTATACAACGCCTTCAAACATATAGTCTTTGTGGGTACTAATGGAAGCCCATATAGGGTGTGAAATAAATCTCAGTATGCTACCACCAATTATGTATATACAATCCATTCTCTAAATAGAAACCAACATAGTTTGTAAGAGTATATGAAAAAATTATTATAATTAGATAACTCATACCTACTTCAAAAACTGCTAGTATCCGAACATGTCGCCATTTCATTAATTATGTTCTAGTTTATAATAAGAAGATAATATTTAAATAATTTCATCATTACTGGTGAATGTCACAGTAATGATAAAGGAATTACCAAGTTGTAAAAAAGGTATCCTTGACCACAGGGTTTGGCTAACTCATAGTAATAACTTATAAAGTCTAAAAATAAAGCGTATGAGTTTAATATAAGGGTAAAGACCAATGAATTCAATTGTAAAATATTCTAACTGAGTCCAAAGATCTCCCCCGATGTATTCATGGGATAAGAATGACTGGTCCCTATGGGGTGAATCCATGGAACCACATATCTGAATACATCAATATAGATCTAAGGAGTGTATACGAGGCATCCTAATATCTAGAATATCATGAAAGGATCATCCTAAATCATTATGATAATCCTCTAAAATATAAGGACCATGTTTCAAGGTGGGTACCTCCCATGGAAAATAGATCCCTGAATCCAAATGGAGTCCTATGAATTCTCAAGGAATTTTGATGGTAATCCAAGTACAGATCATCAATGACCACTCTTATGTATATAAAATGTTTTATATGAAATAGGGAACCTTAAAATTATTTCCTTATTTACTAAGGCCATGTAATACACATAACTTTAAATCAATAATTTTGTTCATTCTTTAACCTTTCATCAATGTGATAAGGTTAATTATAGACATGCAACAAATTATCACATTAATTAAGCATTCATTTATTATGTTTATTCTTTTACATTTAATTATACATGAATATACATGCAATTTACAGGTAAGTAATTACAAATCAGTTATAATTATCTTTTCCATGTGATATGTAATAATATAATTTCCATCTAAAAACCCATTATCCCCATTTCATAACCTTTTATCCAAGGTAAAAATATTAATTGGGAAATGAAAAAAATTCAATAAATTATGAGAGTTAAGACAGGTGATATATGTATATATATATATATGTGTGAATTTTTTATTCAAAATTCATTAAATTATAATGGTTCACTAACCTTAAAAAGGATAATCATAAAAAACACTTGAACAATGGAAATGTGGGGTGACAAGGTATAACATCGTCTCCACTTTATTTTGGAGGATGGCGTTGATGTCACAGCCATAAAAAATCATGAATAATATGTATATATAGTATAAGTACGTATCCTTAAAGATTAAAAAATTTCAAGTTATGTCATGAATTTATCTTAATTTCTCATTGACTATCTTTTCAAGTTTAGAGTTTAGATAAATAGTCCATAGCTATTACATAACAAAACCATATAATTATAACATGGAAGCAGAAAAAATATCAATATATTTCATAATAATGCAACTTTTAAAAAGAAACATTGTTTCTTTTAAGGTTTAATCATCAAAACCCTTTAATTGATTTCATCCATTATTCTATTATCCCATAAATCCTGTAAAAAAATTAAAATCATGGGATGATCATAAAAATCATAGTGAGGGACATAAAAAAGAATGAAAAGCATTAGTCTAGTGCAAATATGTCAACCCATTTTACATTTACTGAGCTAATGAGAGAAAAAAATCATTTGAGTAACATATATGATTATTTCTCAAATAAAAACATTAAAACCCCTAGAATGCAATTAAAACTCTATTATGTGACTTATAGAATTATATAAAAAAACCATTTCTAACCCCTTTAAATTTGAATAACCATAGTTAAAGCTTATAATATTATTATTACCTAATGAATTGGTGATCTATAATGGTGATCACACTTCTTATAAACTTTATCAGGCTCACCCATGAGCTTTAATGGGGATTATCCCCTCGTATAAGCTTTGATGGGCTCACCTGTGAGCTATAATGGGGCTCAACCCTCTGAAAAAGTTGTTTCGGGCTCACTCGTAAGCTATAATGGGTATCAAACCTTCATATATGTTATATCAGGCTCACCAGTTTCATATAATTCTCAATTACCATTTAATGAATAAAACACATTCATCACAAAATCCGTTTTTAATACTCTTGTAATCTAATATGGAAATCATTTTTGAATAAACTTACCATTTTCCATTAACAACCCATTTTCAATACCAAGATACACAACAAAGGAATAAAATATTCCTTTTCCTTTTAATAAAATTAAGGCTCATATAAGAAGATAAGTGTCAAATAAATGTTATGGAGGAAAAGAATTTGTCATCTCCATATATTTTAAAAAGAACATTTCATTTGTTGTTTTTCAAAACGTTCCTTATAAAACATCTTAGAATATTACTTTTGAAAAACATTAAATTAAATTCAAAATATATAAAAAATTCCCATTAAATTTATTTTATATTTATATGATAAATATGTAAATTAATATCCTGAATAAAAAACATTGATAATTAAATATCTAAAAGTTAAAGGTGTCCCATAATGATGGAAAAATTAAATTTTATGTATTCAAACACTTTTAATGAAAAAGTGAAAAACCATGAGTACAAACACAAAAGTAAATAGTGGAACTATACAATGAAAAATTAATAATAAGAGAATTAATCTCCCTAAACAATTTCCAAGAGATTTTGGTTACATATTAAAATGGTTCTTCCATTATCAAATATTTATAATGAAAGCCCAACTTGTCCCACGATAGGATATACTCCTCGATGATAATATTTAAACTTTGAAAATTTTAACATTAATCTATAAAAATTAATATATTTAACAAAGCATTAAATAAAAATCATTATTGATAACATATGGATATGAAATGCCGTAGTGACTTTATATACACCTTATAAAAGAATAAAGGTGCATATTATCAAGAAGTGCCTCAATGAAAGAAGATTGAGACGATGTCCCTTACCACATGTTTGACTGGTCATATATGTTATTTATAATATTGAAAAAACATAGGATAATTTATACAGGATTTAAAACCCTTTTAATGTTTATTATTCCTTTTATATGAATTATTACTTTGTTATAACAATTACATAATTATTAAAGTTCATATTTTATGTTTTGTCGATATTTGGTACTTGAGTCAAAAATGATATTGGTATGATGTAAGTTATCCCAGTGGATACAAGTATATAATCTACCGAATAATATTCATGACATAATAATCACTTTTATATATCAATTATACTGTTAAATCCATTTATTAAATATGGATATGAAAAATTTAGCAACATTACAATCTCAGAGATGGTAAGTCGTATATACACTGGAGTAATGGTTTCATTTTTCAATGATCATTTAAGGGAAGAAGTTAAATATTATTTTACCTTTAAATAATTATAATAATATCATTAATACAATATTAATCATTTAAATATACTTATATAAATTATCCATGTGATTTGGTGATTAAAAATGAATCAAATCGCTTCATGGAGGTGATAGTTCACATGTACTAACGAATGACATTATCATTTTTATGTGCATAGAATTTAAGAACATAATTGATATATTATTATCTTATAAAGAATAATATGTCATTAATATTACATATAAACATTTTAACCATTATTTAGATATGGTTATGTAAAAAAATTATATCGGTTCGTGGAGGTGATAGTTCACACATACACGTGAACAATTAATTCGTTTCCCATTTGATGGAAGTGAAGATGGATTTAGGTGATTATATTAACAAAATAAAATACTATTATATTAAGGATTATTGATTTATTATCTCATCATGGTTGAAGGCGATTTGTATTTAGATGACGAAGGAATAAAATAGGATTAACTAGATAAAAATATTACCTTTCCATCAGATGATCACCCTTCTTAACACAGTAAAACCTTTAAGGAAGATTTTCAAAAAAAAGAAAGATTCTAGAATTTGGGGAGGTATTATAGGAATGTTATTTGGTAGGTCAAGGCCAAACCAATTTTTTTTGATGTGTAAGAAATATATAAGAAGGGTGTCGTCATTAGGAGAGGGGAGGGGAACTATTGGAATTATTAAAAGTATTAAATTAATATAATTCATTTTTTATTCTCATTGGGTCCAATTAGATTTAGTTATAATATAGGATGAGTATGGGTTACAATACATTAATCCTATAATAATTATAAATGTTTTTTATATTTTTTTAATCCTTATCATTATTTTTAACCTATTTTTCACGTATCTTTTTATCAAGTAATTTACACTTTGAGAGTTATAATAATTACCAATTCACGCCAAATGACCAATGAATGAGTCTTCAATGAAAATTTTGGACTTTGATCAACTAGTTTTATAAATATTTTATTTTTATAAATTTAAATTATTTTAATTAAATATTTCAAATTTTAAAATTTGAATTATATAAATGTTGACACTATCCAATAATTTAATTTTTTTAAAAACAAAAATAACTTTATTCCTTAGAAAAACTATTTTTTGTGCTAAATAAAATTAATAATTAATTCATAAAAATATATCATGGTATCAAATATTCCATATTATATTTTTTTATTAATATCATTTAATCGATTCTTCCAATTGTAAATCTATTACTACATCATCATTGTGAAATAGTTAAATATAATTATTTAATGTCCAAAAATTATATAAAAATTATCATGATGTAGATAATATTTTTATATTTATATGAAATGTTTATAGTAGAATATATAACTTATATAACACCATATGAATTTTTTTAGTAATAATAGATATATTTATGAAATCAATGTTTTAACACCCCAAGATCTTATAGTATGTTACCTCATAATATTAATTTAATAGCTTGTGATACACGCAACACCGAGTTCAAGCGCACCAGAACATTACAAAATAAGTCTTTCAATAAAGAGGTTATAAATAGTATTAACTATATTTTTAATATTATACAATATATATTATTTTAACATCCATATTATTTGTTTTTTAGATATAATATAAGAACAAATTCATTTTTTTCAGATAAAAGAAGTATTTTTTTAAAAATGAAATTTTACCGCCTTTTAATGGAGAAACCTTTTTCAATCTATTATTTGAAACTTTTATATATTCAATTTGAAAAAATAAACTTCTTATTTAGAATCGGGAAATAAAAATTTACTTTCAATAATTTTTTGGTGTTTTTCTGATAACTTTTATATTTTGGTGAATAATGAAAATAACTAAATTTTAACTGAAAACAACATTTTTAATTAAAATAATTTATAGTGTTCAATTATACATTTGAATGTTTTGGACATATAATTAGATTATATTTTTATCATCTAATAAAATTATTTTCCTTATATGTAATTTCAAATTTAAATTTTACATAAACATAGTCAATCTTTTGATAGTTTTTACTTTTCTAAAAACTCAATTTTTTTTGGTTTTGACAACAGGAATTAATTTTAAATTAATAAATTCAACATATATGTTTTTAATTTTGTAAAATATACTTCTTTTTTTAATTCGGAATATCAAAATTAGATTAGGGTGAATATTTGGTATTTTTCTGAAAACTTTCAATGTTTGACGAACAGAGAAAAACAATGAGTTATTGTTTAAAACTGATTTTTATGTAAATAATTACTTTTTTTTATTTAAATAAATTTTAGGTAAAAATTGATACATAATACCTATATATATTCAATGTAATTCATTGGAGTAATTTTATAATAAAATTAGATATACAAAAAGTTTATTGTACTATTTACCGTCTTTTACCCACCTCCTAGGAGAATTTACAAATTTGCACAAAACATAATTTTACCGCTTATGTGAATTTAATTTAAGAAATTCGAGAGACACAATTGATATGAGTATATAAAATTTTGTACAATAAGATAAAAATAATTTTTTTTGAATAGTAACTTTGGACTTTTATTTACCACAGTTAAAAGTAAATAGGCTAATTAAAGGTAAAAATGATATTATTATTACCCTAACACATGTCTTAATTCTATTGGATAATTTTAATTCTACAAAATACTCTTTGGAATAAAATATGACCCTTTAGGTCCACTTGGATTAGTTTAGGACATTTATTAATATTTATTTTATTGAAGAGTTAAAAGTCTTAAAATCATGTTTTCATAACTAAAACATTTTCATATATGGTTACACGTAAGATAAATTCGACTATAAATATTCATTAGAAATATAAAAATATTTCCTACATAATGGTATTTTATTTATAATTTTTAGACATTAATTTTACTTATGACACAATGATGATGCTGTAATTACCTTATTAATGAAAGAATAAAATAATTGATATTATAAATATCCAAATAAATGTAATTTGATACTTTTGATGAATTCCACTAATTTTATTGTTTAATAAATAATTTTAGGGTTGAATAGATAAATTATTTTATTAGTGATAAGGTTGTTATGACTTTTACAAAAACAAAATACCAAATAGTGTCAAAATTTACATAAATTAATTTTTAAAACAAGTACTATATTATTGGCTGATATAATATTCCTAAAAATATATTGGTAGTCAAAAGGGAATAAATAATATTATATATTTAATTAATTAACCACTTGAGGTTATCTTTTATGTGTATAGTATATTTAATAACCATATAGTGTAAGAATACAAGAAGACACAGTAAATGTTAAATTACTTAACATAGAGCTAAATCTAAATAATAAAGGTTAAAATGGTAACCTAAAATTTTCTAAAACTTATTGGTTTATATTATTTCGACCCATACTCACTTTATCTTCTAATGAAATCAATTTGGGGCCATTATAAATCGAATATGATTTTATTATAAAATAATATTTCAATCTTTTCTCACGATGCCCCTCACCCCTTTTAGAAAAGGGCACTCCCCCTTCTCTCAAATTCACACCTTCAAAGCCATTTGAAACGACCAAAACCTGTCTAAATATCCTCTCAACTATCCCCCATTCATCCTAGAGTCCTTATTTTGGACATAAAGATAATCTAAGGAGACCTTTTGATCAAATCAAAAGTAAGAACCCGCAGAAGAGGTAAATATTTAATCACCTCTTTCAAGTTATTTTCTTCTTCCACTTCTTCGTTCCTTGTTGTTTCCATTGTAAAACAATAACTATAGTATATTATAAATTATGGGATGTTATTATAAATATGGTACAACCTTATTCATTATTCTATCCATCCTATGAATGACATGTCACCATATGTGCGTACGCACGGCTTACCGTCTCCACGTCGTGGTGTAGTTGTCATTCAATACAGTATTATATAGGATGGGTATAACGATGATGTATAATTGATGTAAATAATAAATATATCATATTAATTATTCTGTATATATGATATACCATCCAATTATATAATATTTTAATATCAAAATAATGATTTGGTCACCCATGTGTACGTTCAGATTACACTCTCCATGATGCGATAAGATTCATTTCGATGTTCACCATTCAACGATGATTATAAAGATATATATATTATTAATAAGTATGTAACATGTGTAATAATAATGATACTGGATATATATATATATATACATATAATAATGTATGTACTTACATATATCTTATTCACTTACTTCTGTTCAATATGTTGTGAAAACAGAAACAACATTTATGCGTACGTACTACCTACCATCTCCATAAACGGTGCCTTCCATTTAATATATACATCTATTATATATATTTATATTCTAAATATATATGATATATAAATAAATAATTATATTTTGGAATCATTTTAGTCATGATCTAAATGATATGATCAAGAATAACAAGTTAAAACACATACGATAAAGAAAGAGACTATTACACAAAATGTTAATTTTAAATTAAAATCATTATTAAATGGATAGTATAAAGACATAAATGAATCATCTATGATATTATAAATATGAATTTAATTATGGTATAATTTTATAACATACTATGTTCATTATACATGAGGTTAAACATACCCTCGACCAAAGGAATGTGCAAGGTGAGGGTAAATTTCTCAATGTCATTATTATTCGAGATTGTTTATGGGTAAGTTTTTACTAGGACATATTTATTTTCCCTGTATAGGTTTCATAAAATAATTTTCAATGGGATTATTTTAATGCACTCCTTTATTAAAACCCCATTTTAAAATTTTAATATTTTTATTTATCTAAATTATTCTCATTACTGTCCATGTATTCAAAATGGTTTTTAAGGATTTATTTATATGGACATAAATGATTTTAAAATGTTAATTCCATTCAAAAGTTTTAAAGTGGTATGCAAAACTTTTCTTCAAAAATGTCTTTAAATGTCTTCCTTTCTAAATTGTGTTACTTTTAAATGTTTTCATGAAAAATGGATATTTCTCTCAAAGAGTTCTACATATCATTATCATCTATGTCAACATCCTTTGATGGATTTAAAACTTGTTTGAAGTTGATTTATTATGATACAAATATTTCATATTGTATAGAATGTTCTGTGATATGTTTGAGTGTGGATGTGTTATTTTTACACCGTTCATGGTTTATGGTTAAAGTATTGAAATTTTGTATGCTAGTTCAAATATAAATGATTATGTTATGTTTCAACATTTTTGTATGAGAAATGTATTGGACAAAGTAAGTGACGGGTGGAGCCCACTATAGCTCCTCGATGCATCAGTTAGTCTCATGAGACAATTAGACATTGAATTAGATGAGGCCTTTCCCAATTTGATATATGGTTTTGGTCGAGGCCTAAATCATTTTTAGAAATATTGGTCGAGGCCTTGAAGAAATGTTTTAGAATGTCTGGCATCATACACTACATCATTATGAAAATAATATTGATGGTTCATGTGCTTATTCAACTAGTAGAATACCCATGAATATGTTTTATTATGACATTTTTTACTCATCTCATATTTCTTCCATAAATTGTTCATGTTTATTATTTCTAAAGGCATTTGTTTTCAATTATTCACCATTCCTATTGTTTCTGTTAACTTCTGATAATTTATTTACCCTTACTGGGCATCTAAAATCACCCCTTTCATATGTTTTATTTTCCCAGGATCCGAAGAAGTGTTTTATGTTTGAGATGTTGGGTTAAGCAAAGGTAACAATGTCATTCTCAAAGGATTTTTTTTTGTCTGTTAGAAAGTGTACTGTAACATTCATGTGTGTAATCTATTTTAAAAGAATACTAAATTGATCGGTCTTTCGGGACATGATTCCTTGTAATCATGCAAATGTATTTAAATAATGCACTGAATCTGGGAATCTAGGGTCAAGGCATTACAGTTGGCATCAGATTAAGTTTAGCAAGAACCTTAGAAATAGATTTAGATAAACTCTCACTTGATAACATTACCCTGATGATATACTTTGAGTATTAGTATAAAAGAACATCCTTGGATTTTTGTAATTCAAAGATTTTGGTAGTTTAACAAGAAATACATCCTTGTCAGGATACAAGCAGGCAGAGGTGGCTCAGGCACAGATGTACCTAGGGGTAAAACCCTAAACACCAATTTGAGCTAGACTCGAATGGGAATAGGTGCACAACAATGTGCCTTGCTGCACTCTTGGTTACTACACTCCCAGGGGATATGCTTATGATATTTCTCATTTTCATTACATGACATTATGAAGAATTTTGGAGTAAATACTTCCTCAAATAAAACTTTTTTATTATTATGGATTATATCCATAAACCGTTCAATTTACATTAGATATTTTACATGTTTGGAATTATTCTTTACAATTCCTAAACTCACCTAGTGTAATCCATTGTTTAGAAATGGAACCCAGTAGATGGAATGAAAAAACCCACAATACGTATGATCCAAATAGTAAGAAGGATCATTTCATTGATGCTATTTATACCAAATTTAGAAGGTAAATAGTCTCCCATGTATTCTCAACATATGAAGAAATAATATCATGTGTTATTAAGATAAGTAAAGAATTATCGGAGTCCTATGGCTTTGAAGGGAAATAAGAGAATAAAAGGATGGTAGAGATAAATATGGATAAAGAGAAGAGGGGAAAGAAGGATTTTACCATATGTGATAAATTTGGAAAGAATGACCTTGGTAAATGCTTGATGGGAATGCGAGTTTCTAATAAATGTGGAGAAAAATCACACCATGTAAGTGATTGCAATGGTAAGAAAAAGGATTCAAATGTAAAATGCTTCATCTACAAGGCATTGGTACACTACGCGAATCAATGTCCTAGTCATCAGAGTATACCACAAATGATGATATTGGATAATAATAAAGTTATGATTCTACCTCAGATGAAGAGGAATGACAAGTGTTCTTATGTTTTTATTTTCGAATTATTTCATTTGAGTGTTGTATCAATAATATACTGGTTTTATGAATTATGTAGATAAATAAAGATTGTACTGCAGTAGTATTTTATTGATGATTTGAGATTATATGGTTCTAAGAAATTTGACTTAATAGTAAGCTAAATTTTTTGGAAAATACATGGTTGAAGTAAAGGTAAACCTTAATATGGCCTGATAATGAGGTAGTGATTTTGGAATAAGATATGGTTGATTTGGATAAATTATCATGGATATTCTTGACATCCATGGAACTGATTTATAGTTTGTTTATTTCATCATTGTAAAAATATTCAAAATTTTTGGATATAAGGAATATATCCAGTATTATATAAAGAATAAGGGAGCATGAATGTAATAAATAAGTTTTTATGGTATTTCATGGTGTTTCTATGTTTTAAATGAATACATGATGAAGCTGTTCACATGTTATTATGTGGAAAAAGGATCTTCAGTATTTTTAACTTCCTTAAAATGTTTGGACTGTGAGTTTAGATAGAAGTATTTTGGATAATTCGAAAGGTTATAATGTATTATGTTTGGAATTGGATACAATTGTTAAGGTAGTTTTTGGATTTCCATAAAAAGTACATCCCTGATGTCGGGCGACAACCAGTCGCGTCTGGCAAGGTTTTGAGACATGAACCCGCAACCGACGGGCGAAAATGGTGAATCACCTACCACTGGCCTATGTGATATTCTGGATTGTATAATGTAGTTTCATTATCCAAAGGAATGCTAGGTGAATTATAAATTCATTCTTTTTGGAACCCTATATGATTATGATAAATAGAATATTTTTTTTGAAATCTTTTGGAGTGAAAGATGAGTTTGTGGTAGGAATTCGATAAAGGATGTAACTCTGCTAGTCATGTATATATATATATATGTGTGTGTGTGTGTGTGTGTTTGTGTGTGTGTGTGTCCCTCTCATTCTATGACTAAATTAATTATTAATCTTTAGTTAAGGGAATTCATCTCAATCTCCTTTCATTGAGGCATCCTTTGATTTCTAAACGACTTTCTTTTATATAGTGTATAAAACACTTTGAGTTTTCATTTCAAGGGGAATCCTTTTCTACGAAGCATTTTACTAAACAACAAAAAAAGAATGTTTTTTAACATAAGCGGTGACAATGAACATTCTGCCGCTGCGAGTTTTATTTGATCATTGGCTTACTTAACAAGCCAAAATGTTTTTTTATAAAATTAAAATAAATACCATATACTCTTTTTATGTATTTTGGTATTGAAAATGGTTTTGATAATGGATTTTTATGTTAATATATTTAAGTGATATATTCTGATTGGTGACCTCAATAACTCCCTATAAACATTTAAGGTTTTCCTCAAAATATGTATCTCTAATTGCCACCAATGTTCTTCTAATTGAGATTATAATTTGGTGGTAACTTTTTCATTTCCCATACCCTCTTATTACGAGTAATTTTATTAACCCAATTTATGATGTGGGTTTTCCACAATGGTATTTCTCTATTTTTAAACATTTATATTCAATGAAAAATTTAACATTGCGGGGAAGAAATTTATTGAAGGAGGGGAGAATGTAACACCCCACGATCTCATAGTACATTATCTCATTAAAGTAATTTAATAGCTTGTGCTACACTTAACACCGAGTTCGAGTGCACCACAACTTTACCAAACAAGTCATTCAAAAAAGAGGTTATAAATATTATTAACTTTATTTTGAATCTTATATAATCTATATAATTTTAACATCCATATTATGTGTTTCTTAGACATAATATAAGAACAAATTCATTTTTTCAGATGAAAGAAGTATTTAAAAAAAATGCAATTTCACCGCCTTTTAATGGAGAACCGTTTTTAAATCCAATACATTACACTTTTATATATTAAATTTGACAAAATAAACTTATTCATTCGAATTAGGACATAAAAATTTTGTTTCGATAAATTTTTTGTGTTTTTCTGATAACTTTCATATTTGGGTGAATAGTGAAAATTAATAAATTTTAAGTGAAAAACAACTTTTTTAATCAAAATATTTTAAAATGTTCAATTCTATATTTGAATGTTTTATAAGTATAATTAGATTATATTTTTATCATTTAATACAATTTTGGTCATTATATGTAATTTCACATTTAAATTTTACATAAACACAAGTCAATAATTTTATAGTTTATACTTTTTAAAAAACCCGATTTGTTTTGGTTTTAACAGCGGGAATTAATTTAAAATTAATAAAAACAACTTCTATGATTTTAATTTTCTAAAATAGACATCATTTTTGAATTCAGAATATCAAAATTAGATTAGGGTGAATTTTTTGTATTTTTCTGAAAACATTCTATTTTTGATGAATACTGAAAAACACATTGTTATAGTTTAAAACCAACATTTTATTTAAATAATTAATTATTTTATTGAAATTTATTTTAGGTAAAAATAGATACATAATACCAATATAAGTTTAATTTAATTAATTGAAGTTATTTTATAATATGTTTAGATATATAGAAATTTTATTGAGCTTTTTACCGTCTTTTACCCACCTCCTATGAGAATTTGAAAATGTGCATAAAACATAATTTTACCACCTCTGTGAATTGAATTTAAAAACTCCAAAACACACGGTTGATATAATTAAGTAAAATTTGGTTCAATAAGATAAAAATAATTTTTAGTGAATAGTAACTTTTAACTTTTAGTTACAGCGGTTAAAAGTAAATAGGGAAATTAAAATTAAAAATGATATTATTATTACCTAAAAACATGTTCTAATTCTATTGGATAAGTTTAGTTCAATAAAAAAAACTTAGGAATAAAATATGACCCTTTATGTCTACTTGGATTAGATTATGACATTTATTAATATTTAATTTAAAGAAGAGTTAAAAGTGTTAAATTCAGGTTTTCATAACTAAAACTTTTTAATATAGGGTTATACATAAGATAAATTCGATTGTAAATAATAATTAGGAAGAGAAAAAGATTTCCTACATAATGGTATTTTATTTATAATCTTTAGACATTAAATAATTTAATTTACTTATGACACAATGATGATGTAGTAATTATCTTATTAATGAAAGATTAAAATAATTGATATTATAAATATCGAAATAAATGTAATTTGAGACTTTTGATAAAATAAACTAATTTTTTAGTTTAATATGACATGTTAGGGTAGATTAGATAAATTTTTTAAGTGATAAGGTTGTTATTAATTTCAAAAAAACAAAATACCAAATAATGTCAAAATTGACAAAAAAATTAATTTTTAAAACAAATACAATATTATTGGTTCATATTATATTCCCTAAAAATATATGGTTCATCCAAAGGGATTAAATAATATTATATATGTCATTAATAAACCACTTGATGTTCTCTTATATTTTTATAGTAAGTATTATAACCATATAGTGTCAAAATACAAGATGACACGGTAAAAGTTAGATTATTTAACATAGAGTTAAATCTAAAAGATAAGGTTAAAATGGTAACCCAAACTTGTATAAAACCTATTGTTTGAGAGGATTTATACCCATATCTACCTTATCATATAAATTAATCAAATTTTATATATTATAAACCGAATATGAATTTATTATAAAATAATATTTCAATCTTTTTCAAAGGTGCCCCTCACCCCTCTTATCAAAGGGAACTCCCCCTTCACTCAAATTAACACCTTCAAAGCCATTTGGCTTAGCCAAACCCTGCCCAAATATCCTCTCAACTGTCTTACCTTAATCATATAGGCTTTCCTTTGGTCATAAATCTATCCTATGTAGCTTTTTTGATCAAATCAAAAGAAATAACCAGAAGAAGAGGTAAATATTTCATCACCTCTATCAGGTTCTTTTCTTCTTCCACTTCCTATTTCATTGTTGTTTCCATTGTAAAAAAATAATTCCATTATATTCTATATAATATGATGTTATTATAAATATGTTACAACCATATTCATTATTCTATCCATCCTATGAATGACATGTCACCATACATGCGTACGTACGGCTAACCATCTCCACGTCATGGTGTAGTTGTTATTCAATACATTATTATTTCAGATGGGTATAATAATGATATATTTTTGATGTAAATAATAAATATAACATGTTAATTATTATGTATATATGATATAACATCCAATAATATATGATTTTAATATAAAAATAATGATATTTTCGGTCGTGCGTATATTCGGATTACCGTCTCCACGACAAGATGAGATTAATTTCTGTGTTCGTCATTCAATGATGATTATAAAAATATATATATTATTAATAATTATGTAACTTATGACATAATAATGCTACTATATATATATATATGTATATGTATATATATATTTTTATGAATTTATGTACTTACATATTTCTTATTCACTTACTTATGTTCAATATGTTGTTAAAATGGAAACAACATTTATGCGTACATACGACCTACCGTCTACATAAACGGTGCCTTCCATTTCATATATACGTCAATTATAAATTTTTATATTTTAAATATATATTATATATAAATCAAGGTTTATATTCTGGAATCATTTATGTCATGATCTAAATGATACGATCAAGAATAACAAGTTAAAACACATACGATAATGAAAGCAATTATTACCCAAAATGTTGATTTAACATGGAAATCATTATTAAATGGTTATTATAAAGTCATAAATGAATCATTCATGATATAATAAATATGAATATGGTTCTGGTATAATTTTATAACATACTATGGTCCTTATACAGAAGGTTAAACATATCCTCAACCAAACGAAATTGCAAGGTAAGGGTTAATTCCTCAATCCCGTTATTATTAGATATTGTTTATGGGTATGTTTTTACTGGGACAAATTTATTATCCATTTCCATGTTTCCTAAAAGAGTTTTCAATGTGATTATTTTAAGGGAATATTTTATTAAAATATCATTTTAAATGTTTTAAATATTTTTTCTTCTAAATCAGTCTCATTTGTGGCAATGTTTTCAAAATGGATTTTTAAGGATTTATTTATATGGACATGATTTTTTTTAAATTTTTAATTACATTAAAAACTATTAAAGTGCTATGGGAAAATTTTCTTCAAAAATTACTTTAAATGTCATCCATTCTAAATTGTATGACTTTTAAATGTTTTCAAGAAAAAGGGATATTTCTCTCAAAGAGTTTTACAAATTATTTTTATCTATGTCAACATCCATTGATGGATTTTAAAAATGATTGAAGTTGATTTATTGTGATACAAATCTTCCATAGTGTATTGAAGGTTTTGTGATATTTTTGACTGTGGATATGTTATTTCTATACCATTCATGTTTTATGGTTAATGTATTGACATTTTGTATGCAAGTTCTAATATGAATGTTTATGTTATGTTTGAACATTTTCATATGAAAAATTAATTGGACAAAGTAAGTTATGGGTTGAGCCCACTATAGCTCCTCGATGAATCGGTAGGTCTCATGAGACAATTAGACGTGGAATTGTCCAATGCATTTCACATTTTGATATATGGTTTTTGCTGAGGCCGTAATCATTTTTAGAAGTTTTAGTCGAGGCCCTGACAAAATTTTTCAGAATGTCTGGCATTATACATTCCCTTATTATGAAAGTAATATTGATGGTTCATGTGTTTATTCGACCAGTAGAATCCCGATGACTATGTTTTATTATGGAATTATTTACTCAGCTCATATTTCTCCCATAAAGTTTTCATGTTTATTATTTGTAATGGCATGTGTTTTCAATTATTCACCAGACCCAATGTGTATGTTGTCTCCGTCTAAATTATTTACCCTTACTGAGCATCTGATCTCACCCCTTTCTTATGTTTTATTTTCCTTGGATCCAACGAAGTGTTTTATGTTTGATATTTTGGGTTAAGATAAGGGAAAAATGGCGTTCTCAATGAATTTTTTATTATTGTATGTTGTAAAGTGTAATGTAATGTTCATGTATGTAATCTATTTTCAAATACTGATAAACTGGTCCGTATTTCGGGACATGATTCCTTGTAATCATGAAAATGTATTAAAATAATGCACCAACTCTGGGAATCTAGGATCAGGGTGTTACATTTGGTATCAGAGAAAGTTTATCTAGAACCTTGGAAATAGATTTAGATAAACTCTGATTAGATAACATTAAACTAAGATAGACTTTGTGGATTAGTATAGATGAACATCCTAGAATTTTGGTAATTTAGAGATTTTGTGAGTTTTACAAGCAATACATGCATGTCTGGATACAAGTAGGTAGAGGCGACTATTTCACAGATGTACCAAGGGGTAAAACCCGAAAACACCACTTTGAGCTAGACTCGAACGTGAAATAATGTACGATAATGGTCTGTGCTTCACTATGGGTTACGACACTCCCGGGGGATATGCTTAGGATAATTCACATTTTCATTACAAGCCATTAAGAAGGATTTATGAGTAAATACTTCCTCAACGAAAACTTTTTTATTATTATGGATTATATCCATAAACTGTTCAGTTTAAGTTATGTATTTTACAAGTTTGAAATTATTTATTACAATTCATAAACAGACCTAGTGTATGCCATTGTTTAGAAATGGTGTCGGTAGAAGTAATGAGCACTCCAACAATATGTATGATCCAAATAGTATGAAGGATCATATATTTCATAGTATTACGACAACATTTAAAAGAGAAATTTTATCCCATGTATTATCAACATATGAAGAAATAATATCATGTGATTATAAGATATGTAAATAATTCTCTGAGTCCTATGGCTTTGAAGGGATTCAAGAGAAGAAAACGATGGTAGGGAGAAATATGGATAAAGAGAAGAGGGGAAATAAGGATTTTCCCATATGTGATAAATTTGGAAAGAACCACCTTGGTAAATGATTGAAGGGAATGTGAGTTTGTTATTAGTTTATAGAATAAGGACACCAAGTATGTGATTTCAAGGGTAAGAAAAAAGATTCAAATATAAAATACATCATCAACAAGGCGTTGGGACACTACAAAAATCAATGTCCCATTCATCAGAGTATACCAAAAATGATGCTATTGGATAATAATAAAGTTATGATACAACCTCAGATGAAGAGGAATGACTAGTGTTCTTATGTTGTTATTATAGAATTATTTTATTTGAGTGTCATATCAACAATATACTGGTTTTAAGAATTATGGAGATAAATAAGGATTGTACTGCAATACTATATTATTGAGGATTTAAGATTATATCGTTCTAAGAAAAGTGACTTAATAGTAAGCTAAACTTTTTGAAAAATATATGGTTGATGGGACGATAATACTTAATATGGTCCTGATAATGAGGTAGTAATTTTGTAATATGAGATGGTATATTTGGATAAATTATAATGGATATTCTTGACTTCCGTGGAACTGATTAATAGTTGGTTTATTTTATCATTGTTGGAATATTAATTTTTTTTGGATATAATTAATTTATCTAGTATTCTATGAAGAATAAGGGAGCATGAATGTAATCAATATGGTTTTATGGTAATTCAGGTTGTTACTAGGTTGTAAAAGAATACATGATAAACGTGTTCACATGTTATTACATTGAAAAAAATATCTTCATTGTGTTTAACTTCATTATAAATTTTGGAATATGAGTTTCGATTAAAGTATTTTGGATAAGTCTAATGGTTGGAATGGATTAAGTTTGAAATTAGATACAATTTTTATGGTTATTTTTGGATTGTCATAAAAAGGAAAACCCAGAGGTCGGGCGATAACCAGTCGCGTCTGGTAAGGCTGTGAGACTTGAACACGCAACCGAAGGGCGACAAGGTTGCATCACTTACCAATGGCCTAAGTGATGTCCTAGATTGTATAATGTAGTATATTTTTTAAAAATTCTGATAGGTGATTTGTAAGTTCATTATTTTTGGAACCCTATACAATTTGGATAAATAGAATATTTTTTTGAAATCTTTTTGAGTGAAAGATGCATTTTTTGGTAGGAATTAGTTAAAGTATGAGACTTTACTGGTATCGTATATATATATATATATATATATATATATATATATATATTACCTCTTATAATATGAATTAATTAATTCTGAAACATTATTTAAGGGACTTCGTCTCAATCCCTTTCATTGAGGCATCCTTTGATTTCATAATGACTTTCTTTTATACGGGGTATAAAACCCTTTGACTATTAATTTCAAGGGGAATCTTTTTCTACGAAGCGTTTTAATAAATGATAAAAAAAGGAATTTTTTTAATGTAAGTGGTGACAATGACCATTATTCAACATCATGTTTTATTTGATCTTTGTCTTCCAAAAGAATCCAATATGTTTTTTAAAAAATAAAATAAATACTATATACTCTTTTTAAGTATTTTGGTATTGAAATTTGTTTTGATAATGGATTTTTTATGTCAATATATTTAAATGATATATTGTGATTGATGACCTCAATCACTCCCTATAAATATTTATGGTTTCCCTCCAATTATGTGTCTCTAATTGCCACTTATTTTCTCCTAATCGATATCATAATTTGGTGGTAACTTTATCATTTCCATTTCCCTCTTATTACGAATAAATTTTATTAACCCAATTTCTGATGTGGGTTTTCCACAAAGGTATTTCTATATTTTTAATCTTTTATTTTTGATGAACAACTTAAAATTGATAGGACGCAATTTATTGAAGGTGGGGATAATGTAACACCCTAAAATCTCATAGTACGTTATCTCATTAAAGTAAGTTAATAGCTTTCGCTACACGCAACACCGAGTTAGGGGGTACTATAACATTACCAAACAAGACGTTCAAAAAAGCGGTTATAAATAGTATTAAATCAATTTTGAATCATATATAATCTATAAAATTTTAACATCCATATTACATGTTTCATAGACATAATATAAGAACAAATTCATTTTTTTCAGATAAAAGAGGTATTTTAAAAAAAAAGTAATTTTACCACCTTTTAATGGAGAACCCATTTTAAATTCAATAAATTACACTTTTATATATTCACTTTGACAAAAATATACTTATTCTTTAAAATTGGGAAATAAAAATTTAGTCTTGATAAATTTTTGGTGTTTTTCTGATAACTTTCATATTTGGGTGAATAGTGAAAATTACTAAATTTTAACAGAAAAAACTTTTTAATCGAAATAATTTATAGTGTTCGATTATACATTTGAAGGATTTGTAAGTATAATTACATTATAATTTTTTATCATTTAATACAATTTTGTCCATAATAAGTAATTTCACATTGAAATTTGACATAAACACATGTCAATCTTTTGATAGTTTTTACTTTTTTAAAAACCCATTTTTTTTGTTTTGACAATGGGAATTAATTTTAAATTATTAAATGAAACTTCTATGTTTTGAATTTGGTAGAATAGACCTGATTTTATAATTCAGAATATCAAAATTATCTTAGGGTGAATTCTTTGTATTTTTTTGAAGACATTCAATTTTTGATGAATAAGGAAAAACACTGAGTTATTGTTTAAAACCTACTTTTTACTTAATTAATTAATTATTTTATTTAAATTTATTTTAGGTCAAAATAGATACATAATACCTATATAAGTTCAATGTAGTTCTTTTAAGTCATTTTATAATAAGTTTAGATGTATAAAAATTTTATTGAACTTTTTACAGTCTTTTACCCACCTCTGAGGGGAATTTGAAAATTTTCATAAAAAATCATTTTACCGATTCTATGAATTGAATTTCCAAAATCTGAGAGACATGGTTGATATCATTATGTAAAATTTGGTTTAATAATATAACAATAATTTTTGGTGAATATGATCTTTTGACTTTTATTTACCCTGGATAAAAGTAAATAGGGTAATTAATGGTAAAAATGATATTATTTATAACCTAAAACATATCCTAATTCTATTGGATAAGTGTAATTAGACCAAAAAAATTAGGAATAAAATATGACCCTTTATTTACACTTGGATTAGATTCATAAATTCATTAATATTTAATTTAAAGAAGAGTTAAAAGTGTAAAATTAAGGTTATCATAAATAAAATATTTTAATATAGGGTTATAAATAAGATAAATTTGACTATAAATATTCATTAGAAAGATAAAAAGATCTTATAAATAATGGTATTTTATTTATAATTTTTATACATTAAATAAACTAATTTATTTATGACACAATGATGATGTAGTAATTACCTTACTAATGAAAGATTTAAATAATTGATATTATAAATATCCAAATAAATGTAATTTGAGACTTTTGATGAATTCTGATAATTTTCTATGTTAATATGACATGTTAGGTTTATTAGATAATTTTTTTTCTAAGTGATAAGGTTGTTATCACTTTAAAAAAACAAAATACCAAATAGTGTCAAAATTGACACAAATTAAATTTTTGAACAAATACAATATTATTGGTTGATATAATATTCTTAACAATATAAGGTTATTCCAAATGGATCAAATAATATTATATATGTCATTAATTAACCAATTTAGGTTATATTGTATGTTTATAGTACGTTTAATAACCATATAGTGTAATAATAAAAGAAGAAGCGGTAAAAGTTAAATTATTTAACATAGAGTTAAATCTAATAGATAAGGTTAAAATGGTATCATAACTTGTCTAAAACCTATTGGTTGAGAGGATTTATACCCATATATACATTATCATCGAAATAAATCAATTTTGAGCCATTATAAACCGAATATTATTTTATTATAAAATAATATTTCAATCTTTTTCTAAGGTGCCCCTCATCCCTCCTATAAAAGGGAACTCCCCCTTCTCTCAAATTCACACCTTCAAAGACATTTGGCTCGACCAACCCCTACCCAAATATCTTCTAAACTATACTCCATTCCTCCTAGAAGCCTTCCTTTGGTCATAAAGCTATCCTAAGGGGCCTTTTTTATCAAATCAAAAATAATAACCTGAAGAAGAGGTAAATATTTCATCACCTCTTTCATGTTCTATTCTTCTTCCACTTATTCTTTCCTTGTTATTTCTATTGGAAAAAAAATAAATCCAGTATATTCTATATAATTTGATGTTAATACAAATATGATACAACTATATTCATTATTATTTCCATCCTATGAATGACATGTCACCAAACGTGCATACGTACAGCTTACTGTCTCCAAGTTGTGGTGTAGTTGTTATTCAATAGATTATTATACTGGATGGGTATAATAATGATGTATAATTGATGTAAATAATAAATATAACATGTTAATGATTCTATATATATGATATACCATCCAATTATATATGATTTTAATATCAAAAGAATGATATTGTCGCTCGTGCATACGTACGGATTACCGTGTCCACGATGCGATGAGATTAATTTCCATATTCACCATTCAACAATGATTATAAAAATCTATATATTATTAATAAGTATGTAACATATGACAAAATAATGATACTGGAAAAATCATTTATGCATACGTACGGCCTACTGTCTCCATAAAGGGAGCCTTTCATTTCATATATACATCTATTATAAATATTTATATTATATATATATATATGATATATAAATCAAGGTCTATATTATGGAATAATTTATGACATGATCTAGATGATATGATCAAGAATAACAAGTTAAAACACAAACGATAAAGAAAGCGATTATTACCCAAAATGTTAATTTAACATGGAAATCATTATTAAATAGTTAGTATAAATTCATAAATGAATCATGTATGATATAATAAATATGAATATGGTTCTGGTATAATTTAATAACACACTATGGTCATTATATAGGAGGTTAAACGTTCCCTTGACCAATGTAATGTGCATGGTAATGGTTAATTCCTCAATCTCATGATTATTTAAGATTGTCTATGGGTATGTTTTCACTGGGACATATTTATTATCCATGTCCATGTTTTATAAAAGAGTTTTCAATTGGATTAATTTAAGGAACTCTTTTATTAAAACATCAATTGAAATGTTTTGAATGTTTATTCTTCTAAATCATTTTCATTAATGTACATATTTTCAAAATGAGTTTTTAAGGATTTATTTATATGGACATGAATTTTTTTAAAATGTTAATTCCATTCAAAAGATTCAAAGTGGTATGGGATACTTTACTTGAAAAAAAGTCTTTATATGTATTCCTTTCTAAATTGTGTGACTTTTAAATGTTTTCATGAAAAAGGGATATTTCTCTCAAAGAGTTTTACAAATCATTTTCATCTATGTCAATATACTTTGATAGATTTTAAACTTGTTTGATGTTGATTTATTATGATTCAAATATTATATATTTTGTTGATGGTTTGGTGATATGTTTGATTGTGGATGTGTTATTTTTATACCATTCATGGTTTATGGTTTAAGTATTGATATTTTATATCCTTGTTCTAATATGAATGTTAATGTTATATTTCAACCTTTTCATACAAAGAATGTATTGGATATAGTTTGTGATTGGTGGAGCACTCTATAGCTCCTAGATGCATCAGTAGGTCTCATGAGACAATTAGATTTGGTATTGGCTGAGGCCTTTCCCAATTTTAAATATAGTTTTGGCTGAGGCCTTAATCATTTTTAGTCATCTTGGCCAAGGCCTTGACAAAATGTTTTATAATTTATAGTATTATACATTCCCCCATTATGAAATTAATATTAATGGTTCACGTGGTTATTCGACTAGTAGAATACCCATGACTATGTTTTATTATGGAATTATTTACTCATATCATATTTCATCCATGATGTTTTCATTTTTATTATTTTTAAAGGCATGTGTTTTCAATTATTCACCATATCTATTGATTATGTTATCTTTTGGTAAATTATTTACCCTCACCGAGCATCTGAGCTCACCACTTTCTTATTTTTTATTTTCCTAGGATCCCCAGAAGTGTTTTATGTTTGACATGTAGGGTTAAGCTAAGGGAGAAATGGCGTTCTCAAAGGATTATTTTTTTGTTGTATGTTCGAAATTATAATGTAAAGTTCATGTATGCAATCTATTTTCCAAGACTGCTAAAATGATCGGACTTTCGGGAAATGATTATTTGTAATCATTCCAATGTATTTAAATAATGCATCGACCTTGGGAATCTAGAGTCGGGGGGTTAAAATTGTTTTTACATAAAATAAATTGTTATTAATGTCTTAATCACATCCACGGGGCTTCCAAAGAACAACATTTCGTCCCAAGTATTTAATTGGTTTAAAATAACTCATAAAATTATATTAGGACAAGTGTTAGGGTAGTATTGTATTATTATAATATTATTTTTACCTTTAATTACAGTACATACCTTTAAATGTGATAAATAATATTATAGTGTTACTATTCTCAAAATATTATTTTGATCATATTAATAAAAATTCATAATAATTTCCAAAATGTATGTATATTTTTAAAAATTCAATTCACAAAAGTGGTTAAATTTGGTTTAACACTATTCCCATCGATGGATCAAGAAAATGAGTTTTTAATGTAAAATGTTCAAAAGTTCACAACGTTTTTATATCCAAATTTCAATGTATAATTGACCCCAATGAAAAATATATGATTGAATAATAATAAATTTATTTAATTATACTTTAAAAACGTTAAAATTTATAATTTAACTATATAAATATATTAAACAAAAAATTTAGTTTTGAACTAAAATGTAGTATTTTCAACTATTTAATAAAATATAAATTTTATCAAAAAAAATTAAAAATAAATACAAGGTATATTTTTTCCACCCCCATAAAAATAATAAAATTATTTTTCCAAATATAACTTATAAAAGTGTCAAAAACAAAGTGTAAAATTGGGTTTCTATCAAAAGGTGGTAAAAATGCATTTTTTTTGAAAAAATACTCATTTTATTATTATGATTCAATTCGGTCTTATATCATGTCTAGAAAACTTATAAAATAAATTTTAAACATTTAAATGAATATATTATATATATATATATATATTTATATATATTTCATTAATAATCTATGAACATTTATTTTTATATTTATTAGAATAAAACACACTTGTGCATATTTAAATAGTTTATAGAAAAACAGTTCCTTTTATTTTAAAATTGGATTTACATTCATTTATAATTAATTATTCATTGTGAAAATAATTATATATACATTATTGAATCATACTTTCATAATTCAGTTGATATTTTTTAGTCCTTCCATTCTAATTTCTAGGTAAAATGGTAACATTTAATTAACAATATTTATTTGTTCATTTAATTCTGATGTGATGAATCATGTATGCTATTAAACACAATTTTACTTTCTTAAAAATAAGAATTTTAAAAATAGGGATATATAATATGATAAAAATTATTATACACATGACATGTGAATTTATGAATCAATGGTTAGTGAAACCAGAATGCACACATAAACTAAAATTAATAAATGATGAGACTTTTATTGAAAAGTCATAGAAAACATACCTCGAGCCTATAGAATTATCCTCTTCCAAAATCGACCCCTGATTTGGAATGATTCAAAAGAAAATGGAACAATGGATCATGCCTTGAAGATATTCCATATGGGACTACATTAAAATAACATCTACTATATGAATAAAAACAATTAACTGGGCCTAAGGATTGAATAGACTACCTAGAAGATTCCAACGTGATGATCAGATCTTAAATCAGACTTCAAACGACAAAACATGATCAAAACCTATAAATAGGGGATTTGGAAGTCATCCATGAGAAATGGGGCCTCCTGTTTCCTTAAATTAATAATGGAGAATGAGGGGTTAAATATATAACACATTAATAATAAATATTAATTTTGACTAAAAATTACTGGGTCTCATGAATGGGAAAATTCTATTCCAACTGTGCACACCTTACTACATAAAGAGGTAACCTATGTAGTTTGGCCACACAATTTGAGAAACTTTTCACCAATCGTTCTATTTGGATTTTCAAAAAATTCCAATCAACCCGCATAAGAATGTGACACTGAGTGTATGGTTTGGAAAAAATCTATAAACTAGTTTTACGTATAAAAAACCCTCACACATTTAGGAGAAACTATATAGGTTGGGCTATATGGTTTCTTATAATCATGTAGATCGGTTATTTCCTCCACTAGTCGAGGTTCTATGATTTAAACAAGCCCTAGAAACCCCCAAAACCTCTATGACTTTATTAATAATTCATAGTATACTCAAAAAAATAATTAGAAAAATCATTAATGGATCTGTACCTCATAGAAAAACTAGGTTTTTATAGTATTCCGTTCTTAATGAAACTCATCCCGAAGTTATCTTCTATGGATGTAAAAACAACATCTGAGAATAACTCCAATTGCTAAACATGTATGTCATCATACCACTCCTAAGAATTGAACTGTACACTGTCGTACTGCCACAACACCCATATTAAATTGAAAAATCAACCTTAGAGAACCTTCATGCTGCAGTCAAAGATGCTTATAAAATACTCCCTAAACAAAGAAAAATTATCTAACTCAACCTACATGGGTTCAAAATTATGATATAGATTGGAGTGATGATAGGGAGGTTGTGAAACATAGAAGACGTTGTGCATGGAATGATACCTATGAGGTGATAACATGCAATATGCTATCAGCCTAACTCTATCCAACATATAGTGGTGAAAACTACCCTTTCATCCATATATGTATATTCCCATGTAAGGGTGATGCCCATAGAAAACATGATCCTCAACCTCAAACTATATAGGTCATCAGTAGTGATCTTCATCTGATTTCTACCTATACTGAGCAGTATACAAGTTCTACTTGATCATATGTACATGATATGAAGTATCTATCATGATATAAAGACCAATTAACACTGCATCTCTTACCTATAAAAAGAATAGGGGTGAACAACTAGACCAACATTACAAGGCATTGTACAGAACCGTCTAAATCATTAACTAAAATATATTAGTATGTGAAAAATAGATTAGAGAGATATAATTCTCCAAAGAAGATATGAAATCAATGAAATTGGCCATAATATGTCTTCTAGAACCTGTATCATCCATTCAGACTAGTCATTGGTCTATGGGTGAGAAGATGAGCTCAGGAGCCCTTGTGTATCCATACAACTCTATATCCCATGCTATGACCTCGATGTGAAGTGAGCTTCCATATCTAAAATTATATTATGAGGTACACTGTGTAGTCATATAATATCATGGATATATAGTCTAACTATATTATTAATTATGAAATTTTCTCCAATTGGTAAGAAGAAGGATACTTTAGTTAGTCAATCCACAAATATCAAAATAGAATCACTTCACTGAGGAAACCATGGTATTCCAACCATAAAATTTATTTTAGAATATTCCCATTTATATTTTAGGATAGGTAATAGATATAAGAATATAGAAGGTTATTTGTGCTATATCATTACCTATTTTTAGGAGGAATAGTTAGCGATAAAACCATGGTTCCACATATCTCGTTACATCATAGAGATTCATGGGTTAAATACCCAATAAGAACCATGATACTCTCACCTCAGTTCCCCTCTCATATCTGTAGAAACCCAGATACACCCTTGTATACATATTATTTCATCACCTTCAATAGCCCATTTTAAATATGGGTATATTATCAAATAGAACCAACCTATATGGTATGAAAACATCATACTCTTCACACTATCAGATATTGAATAGGTATCTTCCAAGGATTTAAGGTAATAATTCTCATGACTCTCATGAAACTCTATATTAACCACATTAAATTGGGCCATAAATTTCCATTCATCGTGGGCTTCTTGTATATCATATTCTAGAGTTTTCCAACTCAAATCATCAGCTAACGCATTTCCCTTATCAGGCATATATGAATGCTAAAATTCAAAAAACTATAAGAACCCAACAAATATTCACTATCTGAGATTTAATTAATTATATGTAAATGTTTCTTTAAGGATAATGTGGTTCGTATACCCCACAGTGTTCTCCCCCATCAGATTGTATCTCCTATAGTGTAAAGAGTGAACAACTACATCAATATCAATGTCATACATCAGGTAATTATACTGGTGAGGTATCGACTGGTGAAAACTATATGAAACAAATATATCATCTTGCATCACCAATATACCTTGGCCTATACTTGATGCATTATAGAAAATAGTATAGTATATTTTAGTATTAGGAAGAATCGATATTGATGTTGAAGTAATCCTTCATTTCAGATCCTTAAATGCCTTTTCTTATGATTCATACCATAGGAACTTCAAACCATTCTTTGTAATCTTGTTAATAGTTGTAGTAAGATATGATATGTCCTATATAAATTTTTTGTAATATCCAACCATACCCAATAAACACTATATATTAAACATGTTCTTGGGATTCTCCCCAGAATCCATATCACCCACTATATATGGTTTAGCAAATACTCAGGATTTCCAGATAATATGACCCAAAAAGTGAACATAATCGATATAGAAGTGTCACATAGAAAGCATGACATATTTATGATACTATCTCAGTGTATTAAAAATGATCTCAAGGTGTCTATAATGGTCTCTATGTGTGTGATCATACACTAATACTTTATCTCCAAAAAATTAACACAAAGGAATCCAGATTTGGGAGGAAAAACTATTCAAAATATCCAGGAAAATGGAGGGTTAATATTTTAGAACAAATGGCATAACAATATTATCATATAATCTGTATCGACTATAGAAATATGTACATGGTATTTCTGAAGGCTGAATCACATATAATGACTACCTAATCTCAGGTAGATCTTCAAAAATACCATAGAAACTCAAATAATGTCAAAGAGATAATCTAGTTTAGGCAATGGATATTTTTTCTTAACTACAAACTGGTTCAATGATCAGTAATCTACACATTCCCAAAGTGTCCCATATGTCTTCTTGGTGAAAAGAATGAGTGAATCCCAAAAATAATTTATGGAACAAAAATACCCTTATATTTTGAATCCTACAATTATTTTTTAGATCCAGAGATCAGTAGGTTCTATTCTATATGGAGGAATCAATACTGGTGATTTTCCAAGAATCATTTAGATTGTAACCTCTACCTCTCTATTAGGAGGTAATCCAGAAAAATCATTGGGAATGGTATCCCTGAAAAAATATACTACGAGAGGTGAATCTATCAAATGTATTCCCTACTCTTCCATGGAATGTCTAGAAATCTAGGATATAAATCCATTTTGGAACTTTATTCTCTTGTCCATCTATGTTGGACTATAATTCCAAATCACCATTGTGAACATAACTTCTTTCCTATGGTGATGTAACCGACATCCTGCAGAGATAACAGATCACGTAGGTGTGATAGGTAACCAAGAAGTCCATAAAAAAAATAAAATTGAAGCATATCATGTCAAGTACAAAGAGGGGAAATACTAATTGATAACTTCTTACCTCAAGAGGAATGTCCTTTTATTGGAATATACCTTTTAACCATACTCCCAAATTTGTTTTCATGGTCATCACACCATATATGTATTTAATTTCCAACCCAAGACTCTCCATATCCAATAAGAATATAAATGAGAAAGAATCACATATATTTAATAAACAAGATTCAATAGTAGATGATATTAAAATAATACCTCATACTGTAAATGATATTTCACTATGATCCCCAAGTATCAGTTATAAGTCATACAACTGGGCTGATCCCTGACCTTGTTCTATAGTTGGACTACCCTAAGCAGGTTCACTCTACTGGAACTAATGATCCCAACTCTAGCTTCCATGACCTTGACCTCCCCATTGGTTTATATTTTCGGTTCTAACCTTACTCCCTGCCAAATGTGGCATAATTGATACTTCCCCTGAAGTTGGAGAAAGTGTGTATCCTCTTACACTATAAGTAGGTTGAATGTTATGAGAGAATCTATGATGATAACTGATGCCGCAACAAGAATGAAATTGAATAGGGTCTCTATCACATAGAGGGTTTAAATTTCCCTTCCTACCATAATAATGGAATATAAAAGGGCTTCCAGTGTGGATACTATGTCCACCACTACATTTTCATGATACCTCATGGTGACACTTCCTACTACCACAAGAACAACTGCCCTATCTTGAGTCTAAATTTGTATTCTAGATACAATCAACTTCTCTCAGTTTGTGATCAGTGATAAGAACTTGATTAATGATATTAGAAATGGTTTGTAGGAAAAATAAATTCACCTATCATCAAATTCCAGACTTGAGACCATCCTCAAAATGTCTCTCGTGCGATAGATCATCACTTACTATAAGTAGAAAAAATAATTACAACTTATAAAATGCCATGAGTTTCTTATGAATGACATAATACCCTACTCCAAGTGCATAAACACCCCAGCTTGGACTTCTCTTAGTGTTTTAAGGAAAAATTACTCATTTAAGGCAGTCTGGAAGACTGCCTAGATCAGGACTAGATGATAACTAGCCTAGGTAACAACATCCCACCAGTATTTGTTCGAATCATGATATATATATATATGGAAATATTGACCTTCATGTTTGGAGGAATTTATAGATTATCAAATGTAGAAAGAGTGTCCTATATCCGAGAACCAGTAGCTTATGGACCGTCATCCCTTGAAAAGATGGGTGGTTGTAGCTGTTATAACTCCCAAGTAAGATAAACCATATTAGGTGCAGGTTATGGAGAACACAAAATGGAGATAATCATATGTATAAAAACTCTAAAACTGAGAATTAGTTCCCAGTTCTTGGATAACAGGTTGTTCTTCATGTGGAATGACTATAAGAATCACTAGTGGCTTAGAAACCACCACCTCTAGAGCATAATCATCACCACCTTTCTAGATCCTCACTGGAGGGAATCTTAGTAACATAAATATTTAAAATCTAATCATATTACATAAAATAATCTTTTATAGTTGATATATACAATTTTGAAAGAATATAAAAAAATAAGGGCTCACCACCCAAGGCACAACCCCAACTATCTTCTTAAAAGGATAGTGTTTTGGTAAGTGTTGAAATTTTAGTTATTGAAGTTGTTGTAGGTAAAGGGTTAATTTTCTTTTTTTATTCATTTACATGAAAGCATTTCATTTTATAATTCAATATTTATATTTAATGTTTCTATTTTTGTATATTCATATATCAAGGTTTAATTAAATGGATCATCATTCCCAACTAATAATGTCACATATACCTTATTAATAAAAGAAACAGCCATTTAATCAGTGGTTAGTTATCTTGCATTCAGTCTCAGAATGTATTGATAATATACGATGTCTAGAATCAGTTAATTACCCATTCCAATTTAGAAGGTCACATACACCTCATATTTTAAAACATGTAGTCACTTTGTCGCATCTAAATCACAGCTCATGTAATTAGAGGTACATATATAACAAGGGTAAAAACTAGCTATTTAATATTCTACTATCAACCTATACATGAAAATATATTTATTTTGATCCAAACACATTAAACAACCAATTATCATATCCTTCAGAAGATATTAGTATTATAAACATATATAATAACATTGGATCAGTCAACAATCATAGGTATCACAAGAAATTGTTGCTGTCAAATACAACTATATGGCCTGGAATATGCATTGCATGTGAATTATAAGATTCTATAATGATACATGTAACAATGATTCTTTCTGCACCAGACCAAGGTAAATTTCTATAAAGTATATCAAAATACCATAATTCACGTGCATCACACACTAGACAAAATATATCAAATGTAATAAGAAAAATACAAAACAAAAATTTCCCATAACCATGAAACTAGGTTTTTACACCAAATGATGGTTAGAAAGTCATAGGAATGGATTATAATAACATTCCAACATGTTATTTATCTCTTATCTATATTACCAAAAAAATACTAAAAATGAAAATAAAGTGCTCTGATACCACTTTGTGATGTCCCGACCTGGGTTCCACTCAAAGGTTCCCAAAACTAGTTGGCCACATTGCCTCAAGAACACCTCCCTATACACGAGAGGCAACTGACTAGTATAGAGGGCCTAATGTGTGTTTATGTGGATAAAATATGATCATTACAGATTGGATAACTATAGTCTAATAAGAAGATATAATTATGGAAGAATAATAATAATGATTATCTTTGTAGAAGAATATATAAAAAAACCCAAATAGAGATAATATTTCTCAAAATATAGAAATTGAATCATATACTAAATGATATGGTCATGTAATTTTTTTGAAAAAAACAAAGAATATGTATACATGGTAACAATAAATACATGCAATACGAAATAATCAAGAATAAAGAAAAAAATTTCCAGTATCCCAAGTGATGTCTTAGTCATCTTCTACCAAGATCCCATCGAAAATAAGTCAAATAATATAGGTGTCCAACAAAGGATACTTCCCCTTATCAGAGACTTAAAACATATAATCAATCCAGGTAGAAATTGTTTTGTGTATAGGGTGTTAGATAAATCCTTGTAGGCCACCACAAATGGCATCTATATAATAAAATTACTGAATATTAACTGAAATAGTTTTTAATTATATATCTAAAAATATATTACAAATAAATAACTCATACCTACATTAGAATTATTTGGTTTTTGAAAATTCAATCATTTCATTAAAAGTGATATTGTTTTTAATAAGGAGATCATATGTAAATAGTATCAACAATTTTGATCAATGTTATAGTAATTATAAAGGAGGATCCAATGTGTAACCAAGGCATCCTTGGACTCAAGGGTTGACCAACTCATAGTAGTGACTCATAAAATCATTAAATAAGGGGTCTAAGTTTAATCCATGGAGAACACCCAAGGAATCCCACTATACAAGAATCTAACAATATCTAATGACCTGGTCCATGGAAAGCATGGGGTAAGCATGTATGGGCCCAATAGATAAAATCATTGGCATCACATATATGAAGACATCAAGATGGATCCAAGAAGTGTATACATGGAATCATAATTTCCAAAAGTTGGTGAATGGATACATAGATATCATTATTTTCATCCACCTATAGAAAAATACCATGTTCCATGGTGGGTATCTCCCTCGAAAACAGGCCCCTTGAATCAAAATAGAGTCCATTAAGTGCTCATGGTTTTACCTCAGGAATCAAAGGTTGGCTCAAGTCTGAATACTCCTATAAATATTTAATGGTCATTTTCAAATAGTCACCTTATACTTATTCCCTTTTTTTTCTTTCTATGCAGTACTCATTCCATTTAATCAATCATTTGGTTCATTCCATTACCTTTCATCAACGTGATAAGGTAAACTATGGACATGTAACAATTGATATATTTAATTAGACATTTATTTATTAGGTTCATCCCCTTAAATATCATTATATATTAAAAGTGTTTCTATGTATTTTCAACCAATTACCATTAAATAATAATTAACATGGACAAGTGATATTAAATAATATACTTTATATCTATTAATTCATTAGGCTCATTCCGTTACCTTTGATCCATGGTGATAAGGTTAATTCGTGCATGAAATAAATTCAATTTAGCATTAGAGTATTTTTCAAGGGATATATATAAATATAACTTTCAATTATCTATTTAATGAATCATTAAATTATAACGGAGTAGCAACCTTAACCAGGATAAGTGGAAAACTCATCCAAATGTTGTCAAAGAGGGGTGACGAGGTATAAAATTGTATGCACCCTAATTGGGTGGAAGAATTTAAGGGGACAAACTCTAACAATCATTAAGAATATGTATAGTTGTTTCTATGAATACTATATCAATGATTAAATGGATGACATATGAATTTAATAAGAAACACCTAGTGAAATTAGCATACACACATTGATTAATATTTTTTAACAATGATAATTTTTGGGAAAATAAACATATCACCTACATCAGGCCTATATAACTATCCTCATCTAGTATCGACCCTTATATTTTCTTGGATTTGAATAAAATGGAAGAATAGATCAACTACTAGAAGATAGGTAATATGTTCCTTTATCATAGTGGAATTGTTGATAGGAATAAAAAAACAAACTCTACCTAAGGATTGAAGAGATTACAAAGAGAAATCTAATGCGATGATTGAAACATGAATCAATTGTCAAATGAAAAATTAGATCAAAACCTATAAATAGGGGATTAGGAGCTCATATAAGATAAAAAGGGGTCCTCTTTTACACTGGAATGAAGAAATGGATATGTGGAGTAAAACATATAACTCATTAAGGTTAAAATAGTAATTTTTATCAAAATAACTAGTTCACACAGTTTTTCATTATAGTTTCATAAACCACGATCCAGTTGTGCACACCTTAATACCTCAAGAGTGAACCCCACATGTTTTTCCACACAGTTTGAGAATTCGTGTGCGAACTATGCTATTTTGGATGTACTAAAAATTGCAGACGACCCAGATGGGCATGAAGCCTTCAGTTCATGGTTGGGGAACACTATGAAACCTAATTTTCCCTATGAAAGCCCTCACATAGTTAGTAGAAACTTGGTGGGATGGGTGGAATGATTTCTACTAACTGAGCGGCCCAGATCATTCTTCCATCGGTTGGGGTTTCAAGTTCTGAACGAGCCCTGGACGCCCTTTAAACCTCTCACACCTCATCCATCATCCATAACAGGACCAAATAACAATTAGACATAAATTTAATGTATATTCACTTCCTAGAAAAACTGGGTTCTTACACCACATATTTCATAGTCAAGTTGACGTCAATCCATTGTGTTCACCTTTGATCTAGCCTTGTTTGAAGCTTTAACATGAAATTATGTCGTTTTTGTGCACAAAAATTACGTCATTTCATTCACACAACATGTTAATTTTATATGAAATAGATGTTTAGTGAAACATTAATTCAAACATAACTTCCATCTATTAATTTTGGAGGTTGATTCACATACTAGTTTGAAGTTGAAAAAAGAGAAGCAACATGGTTTTCTAATAAACCTGCATTTTAAATTTGATACATTCTTTCATAATTCATTTATATTAAATGAATGAGTGGATGGGGATATTTGTAAACCATGTGATAAAAAATTTATCACTGAAGTCCTTTGATTATTTAAATGAGTATTTTTTAATCCATAAGTTAATTACTATTTAAATAAATAATATATTTTTTTTTGAAAGAAGGAAGGCTATGTATCTAGGATATCTAAATAGATATAATGACTCATATATTTTTATGTTTTTTTGAATTAAAAATGGGGAAATATCCTCTATAATTGAATATGAAGATAACAAGAAAACTGGGATTTGAGAAGAATTCATATCACAAACTTGAAAAACATTATTTATGGAATTATTATTATGATTATAAGATAATTAAGCTGTAGAATAATAATTTCCAATAATTGATAACACTTGTGAATATTGGAATGTCATTATTAGATATTTATACATCATTAATAGAGGATAGAGGTTAAGCTGAAGCCTAGCGTCCATGAATCAGGAACACCAGAGTATTCGAAAAAATAAAATGAATTGACATTACACAAAATATGGAAGAATTATAATGACCAAAAATATTTTTATGATGTTTTCGATGATCTAGAATATGTATAAGAGAAATCATGGTACTGTAGGATCATATAGGAGTATCATATAATGAATAATATATTTATACAATTTGATTAATAATAATGAGGATTTTTACTATGGTTGTCAAACCATTTGTTGAAGAGGCTGATGGAAGGAGTGTATAACCTGTCAAAGAATAATTGAATGGTTGGGGTGTATAAAAATTTATAGTATAAGAGTTGCTAGCTAGGGTGTGGGACTAGGATTAACTAGAGGATTGATTATTGGGGTGTATAACAAGTTATTTCCTATTCCATTATAATTTATAATATGATTATTACAGATAATACATATTTGGACATCTAATTTTCATGGAAATGAGTGGTATTTGATACTTAACATTATAAATACTATATATTGACCTATCATCCATTATCACTGCACATGAGGTGAGGCTAAAAAATTATGATGACTGGATTGAGAACTTTAACAAGTATAAAAGGTTTAATTTAAATGAAATGGAATTCATAAAAGTAAATAATTGATTCACCCCTTCCCCTCTCAGTGGTCAACACTCCATTGAATTAATTAGTATAAATTGATATAAGAAAATCGTATAATTATTTATGAAAAGAGAACAAATGGAATCAAACAAAACATGTATACCTTCTGAATTTCATTTATTAGATCATAGAAAAAAGGTAGAGTCACTAGGACATTTCCAAGGAAACCCCATGATGAAATATAACAAGTATGACTTGATTAAAATTATCCTTGAAGTTCAAAATCATGGAATCCACTATGATGTTGATGCTAGCTAAACCACCATCTATGCCTGACACTATCACTTATATTAACCATAGATGTTATTTGGTGGTCTTAAAGAATTATGTATCTAGTAGATAAGTATTAATATAAAGTAAATTATTTTATAAATGTATGAGGGTTTACTCAATTTCCACATTCCATTCAGATATATTTGATTGAATATTTGAAACATAGAGTTCAAATTTGATAAGGATGAAAATTGGTATTTTTGGTTCATATAGAAAAATAATATTTGGGTTAATTTTGAACTCAAAATATGATAACTTTATGAAATAAAATTGTAAAATATAATAGAATAAATCCTTGACACAAATACAACATTATTTCATTATTGAAAAAACACATATGTTTTATTTATAATAAAATAATTGTTTATGATAAATATTAAAACTGAAATAAAATTTACTTCAATAAATAGTATAAAAATATTTATTTATATTTAAAGGATTATATCATTTAATGAAGTCATACATATATTTTGTTTCTAAGGGTCATAAATTTGATCATGTTGTAAAGATCAACCCATTTTTTAAAAATAAGAATTTTATTTTAAAAATAGAATTTATAATATTTATAAACATATTTAAATAAAATTAATTCCATTTTTAGATGCACCATATTTAAGCTATCCTAGGGTTATATTTTTATTTTTTATGAAAATATTTAAATTTTAGGTGAATATTAAGATACTGTATAAATCAAATGTAAATAACATATTTTGTAAATGGGTGTATGATTTTTATGAGGTTTATAAAAGTTAGAGGAGTATTTTAATGTACCTTTTACTATATATTCAAAATACCATTATTATTTAGACAATATGAGTCACTACGTGAAGATATAAATTTTTTTTAATATTTTATTCTAAAACACACCCCTTCCTTCTACAATAAATTCCACCATTCACCACCCAATTTATGATCCCATTATAAGACTTATATAATCCCAATTCATCCCTAATATTTCATAAACTATATCCCCATGTTTTAAAATCATTTTCCTTACAAAAATACTATCTCAAGGTTCTTTAATATTTAGTCTATGAGAGGATATCCAAAGGAAGAGGTAGTGCTCCAAACCTACCTCTCTTAAATTATTTTCTTCGAATCACTATGAAAATATTTTTTTATCCATGACATTCGGATTTATAAAATATTATTAACATTCCAAAATGTTTTTATTCGAATTAAATATCAATTATCCAACCCCCTATCATTGTAATTGAAAATGAAAATGAAGATCATAATATGGTTGGTTCACTATGTTGATGAGAACCATATTTCATTTTCACCACCATATTAATAATGTGTTATAATTCATATATTATTATTAAAAATGATCTAAATATTTATATTCTATATTTATTCATAATTTGGAATGGTTAAGCAATCATAATATGAAATAAAACTAAATAATTTTAATATTTCTGGAAAACCCATCTAAGTAAACAAATAATATATTTATATTATTGATACTAAATGACTCATTCCTATATCTGAAAGAAATTGATATTTGTGTACATTTTAAATTATTTAATGAAGTTAAATGATTTCATCTCATGTATTGAATTGTGTTCCCATTTTACAAGAACATACATAATTATCAACAAATCAAAGTGGCCTTGGAATCTTTTAGAGAACACCCTTGGGATAGTAATAATAAAAATGATGACGTAAAAATATTATAAATGAATATAAATAATATTAATAAATAATATATATATATATATGAAATAGGTTTTTAATCTTATATTTAACAAACATCCTTTTTTATTCAAGAGGTTAAACCCACACAAAAAAAAACAAGTCGAGACTTGAGGTAAGTTGTTTTCAACTCAATATTCTTGTCATTGAGTCATGAATATTCTTCAATGACTATAAATTTTTTTGATTATAATATTATTCTACTATATTTATAAAATTTTAAATTCCAATTAACTATAGGAAATCTATATTTTCACATCATAATCTCTTTCTTTAATGGATACCTTCTTTAACAAAATATCACATTGTTAAGAATAATCTCCATCATCTCAAAAAGTTCATTCTCTCCCTTGTCCATATTATTTATCTTAATAAATTATATTCGTTCTAATTTAGAAAAAAGAATATATATTATCTCATGTGATCTAAAAACATCACTTTATTTATTTTCAAAAATAAATTTTATTACTATTTTAATAATATGGGATTCAAAAATTATATTGTTAAAAATTGAGGAGGGTTTTATTTTTTACATCAGTATTTCTTACTCCACTAAACATTTATTACATTATGTTTAATTCGTCTCAATGTTATATTAATTTGGAATATATTAAATTTATTTTTTGAAAATTTTTCTATTTAACCTCTTTGAAATATTTTTAAAAGCGACTCACAACTTTTACATTTATAACAATGATTTCTAAAAACTGAATTTTCACCTCCATTTTCCTATATGTCTACAAAGCCGTACCATTTATAGATTGAATTAAATGTTCTTAATGTAATTATTTTAATGTTTTACTTATTTAATGTTTGAATGTTACTATAAATTGATCTAATTTTGATGATAAAAATTTAATACTATTAGAAACCAGTTTTCATTCCATGATTCTTTATGATATGATGAATGATTTAATTTATGTGGAGTAGATACTAATGGTATATCATTATGTGATGGGTGGGGTGTTATTCATCCTTTTAATGCAGTGATTAATGTTTTATACCTCATGATATAAAAATGGTGTCCATGGAAATGATTTATGTCTAGTCATGTTCACATGTTTATGCATGAACATAATTATTTTGGCTTCGTTCATAATGTTATGATGTATTATGATTAGATTGATGTACCTTTTCTATTTGTTGGAACATTCCATCATTATGTTTCCATAATTTATGACTAATTTAAACTATTTCTATGAAATGGTATATATTTTATTCTTCCATGATTTATCATTATCTAATACCATTATCTATGATATTCTTTTATTGGATGAGATTATCTATTTTGATTCCATGATATTTTAATTAGATATTAATCCCCTGATTGAGAATTTAACACAATTTTATGATCTAAAATGGTATAATATCATTGATAATATTCCATTACATATTATTTTATCCCATCCTTTTATTTGTTTCTAATTTTTGTGGAAATTCTAAACTAGACTATGTGTAAAAGAAATTTTTATGTCGAATCTTCTATGATTTTTTTTCAAAAAATAAACTAGAATAAGATTTTATGTGTAATCTCTGCAAAGACCCTATACTTTTGGGTTTTAGGATCATGATACTATTTTTGAGATATAATGTTTGATATATATAAATGGTAAATATATATTCATGGTTATCTTGGTCTGTCATGGTTGGTATTCGAGTAGGGTTTAATTATTTTAGAGAATTTTGACTAGAAAATGTTAGAAGAAAACCTAAGGATAATCCAAAACATATCAAAACATAAAAAAATTTAGGTAATGTAAATGAAATGTGGTGTTCTATAAATAAAATCTTTTCCTGGATAAAAACAAGAAGATCTAGGATATTACATTGATTCTCCATGGTGTAATAATCCCTGAAATGGACGATTGGATCTTAGCTCAATCTTTACTCAGGGTGCAATAAAATAACATAACTACACACCCAGTTTGAAACTCCTAAGAGATAATATTTGGATAATTTAAAATATTATTATGAAATATTATTAAGGATTGGAATATATTTTTATGTTATGTTTTGAGAACCAAATAGAAAATTACCATAGATAGCCTATATCGAGACCTTGATATTCCTAAGTTAGCATATAAATGAAAATCATGGTTTATTTATTCTCTGTTCATAGATTTCATTTTAAATTATTATCATACATAATTTTCCTTTATTTTATTAAATATATGTAACTATTAGAAACCAATTTAACAATGAATGTAATGGATAATATAGTGATTTTCCCAATGAGTAACCGAATAAGATGGTAACTAGAGTACACGTCATTTTGTAAATGATCAGCTATATTTCATAAGCTATAAATAATAATATACACCTACATAAGAATTCAAATTTTCCAAGGAGAGAGAAACTTGTAATATATTCATTCATGCGAAAAAATACATCCTCCATTAATTGATCTTCTAATCGACTAATTTTCGAGCAATGGATCACCATGAAAATGAAGGTATTTTTTCTCTAGTTCTCAGGCCATGATTTTGTTTTCTTAGTCTTGTATCATTAATAAGGTGCTACATACTAAGTGTGGGACATTATAAAAAATATTAGAGAAAAGTAAAAGGATGATTTTATGTAAGGAGAAAGTTTAATAAAATATCCTTTACCAAATATTTTTCATGAACTACTCACACAAAAATAGAGTAAGAAATCAATGAGTTGAAACATATGTACAATGCCTCTACTAGTACTGATGACTCTAAATTCACGAGACATCGATAGTACACCTCCACGTTAATGACAAACAATAAAATCATGATGATTCGATTCTTTAGTGGCCTAAAACCGGGTCTTAAAAAGGAATTTGGTATAATAAACTATAGTATCTACAAATAAATTATTTGATGTGATCTTAGGGTGGAAATAAAAACAGGTGAATCTAATTATTTACATGGATCTAGAAATAATAAAATTGAATGATCATAAGGGAAAATATAATGAAAAATCTTATGGAAAATGGAAATTCTAATTTCCTATCAGCCAAAAGTTTGGGAAAAAGTAGCTGGGAAATTACCAAAAAAGAATAGAAGAATTTTTTATGTGTGGAAGTCTTGTCAATCAATCTCATGAATTTTCAAGAGGAATGTAGAAGATGTTAAATTTAATGGTTGTTAAGAAGGCTCCAAAATAAGTGCCACCGACACTTCAATGCTTCATTTTCATGTTATTTAAGAATAATGAAAATTAATTACTTAACTATAGTGAAAAAAAGATAATATGCCCGAAAAATTATTAGTTCTTGTTTTATTTGTGATTTCAAATATTAAAAATATATCAATTTTTTCAAATGTACTTCATGTGTTTTTAATTTTATTTTAAATGGCAAATTATAATATGTTAAAACATAATATACATAAATATGAATTATCTTTATTAAGTTTTATATTAAATTTATGATAAAGGATTACAAATTTATTGTTTACTTATGTAATTATGATGTTTTTTTCATGGTCACTTGATACATCACACGTTATGTTATGTAAAATCACTTTACTTACCAAATAACTATCTCTCATGGTATGTTCATCATGGTTGCTTGGTTTCTTCATGCAATTAGTTATTCTCAATAAAATGGTTGATTCATATTTACTTATTTGGTAACATATAAATCTCAATTTCAATTGATTTATTCATGTTGTTTATCTTCACTCATGATTGATTGAACCTCACAACCAGTTTACAAGGTCATTTTGTACACAAAATTTATCCAATACTTTGAAAATTTCTAGAAATTCTAGAAGTCTACTTTTTCAGTTATTTTGATTTTTTATTTTATTTATCCTTTCAAAATATATTTAATTTTTTTTATTAATTTCATTCATAAATACGAATATAATATATATAAACTATGAGAAGTGTTTTTGCATTGTTTTTAGAAAGAATATTGAACTTTCTCTTTTATTGAGCCATAAACCTACGAAATGTTTTTTCAAATTTATTTATTTTAAATGAATTATTGGTTTTTTTATTTCAAAATTAATGATTAATTATAATGAACATATAAATATAATTTTTGTGTTTTGAATGATGTACGTGCTTTTCCTATATTCAATGATATTTTTTACGGTATCTTACATTTTTAATTTTGAAAACTTCCGTGAGATAATTATGGGATTCTTTAGCTAATATTATAGAGATATTTTTAATTATTTAACATTGAATTGAATATGTTTTAAATTATTTTTTATAGATTAATATCTAATATTAATGGGAAATTATAATCTATCTCCCTCTCTCTATTTTATTTTTTTATTTTTTAATTATAATCATCAAAATGATTACCTGGATATGCTCAGTTGTTGTTTTGTTTTATATAAAATAATTAATGACTAATTCAAGGGGTTTGATAGATAATTCATTACTACCATTACTTTATTTAAAGTATAAATATAAATATTTCATTGTGTTTTGGGTTTTTTGATCCCATGCCAACATTTTTTCATCTACTATAAACTCGCCCATGGGGGAAAAAATTTCATTGGCTATTACAACCACCTATATAAGATAAAATAATAATATATCCAATGAACCATATGTCATGATTTATCTATTTGAATCAAGATCATCTCTTTAGTTTTTTTAGTGTTTTCATATTCATTATATCTTTTCAATTCTTCTTACATTATTTAGTTTCTACTTTTACTAATATAAGCATCCTCTCTTCGGGGTGTGACTCAAGGATTTTATAGTTTGTATAACATAGTTTGTGACTATGGATATTTAAATTCAGTAATTTTAATGGGGTTTGACTCCCCATAACAAATTTAGTTTTCATTAGTAATTATTCTACTATAAGAGAAGGCTGTAACTTGGTTATGATTCCCAATCAAAAACTAGGTAGTCTATAATGAATCTCTCAAAGAGTAGAGAGGAGTAATAGTAGACATAAGTCCAATTTTTTAAAAAATAATATATTATTTAGTGAATTATTTTTTTAATTTTGAACTACATATATAACACAACGAGCTTCCATGATACGATTCTCATTCAATAATGCAATTGCTTGCATTGTACGCAACTTCGAGTTCTAACACACCACGACTAATCAAAGTAGCCGTTATGAATAGTAATACCAACTTTTTAAAATTATAGATATTTTATATTTCAAAATGGACTTCATTTTTGTATTCGTAATATCTAAATTATCCTAATTTGAATATTTTGTAATTTTCTGAGAACTTCCATTTTTTATGAATAGTGAAGAATACTTAAAAACAACTTTTTTAATCAAAATAATTTATAGTGATAAATTATAATATTGAGTGGTTTTAAAGTATAATTAGAATATATTTTTACTATTTTATCCAATGGTGTTCATTATAATTAATTTCACTTTGAAATTAGACATAAACAATTGTCACTCTTTTGATATATATTGTTTCTTAAAAACACGCTATTTGTTGTGACAGCGGGAATTAATTATAAAATTAATTAATGAAACTTATATGTTTGTAATTTTGTAAAATAGAAATCATTTTTGAATTTTGAATATCAATTATAGCTTAGTGTGAAATTTTGGGATTGTTCTGAAAAACTTCAATTTTTGATGAATAGTGAAACCACTAAGTGGTAGTTTAAAAACTCATTTTTTGTTTAAATGAAACATTACCACTTCTGTGATTTGATTTTCAAAAATCCGACATACATGGTTGTCATTAAGAAGTAAAATGTGGTTCAATGGGATTAAATTAATTTTGTGGTGAATAGTAACTTTTAAGTTTAATTAATCGCGATTAAAGGTAATTAGTGAAATTTAAGGTAAATATAATGTTATAATAATAGGAAATGACCTTGACACTTGTCCTACCCCTATTGGATGAGTCATGGACGACCAAGACAAACCATGGGCCAACTTGGGGACTCCATGGAGCCACTTTGGTAGGGAAATGACATTAATAACATTTTATTTAAAGATAAAATAAAAATGTCACAGACATAAGTTGTTTTACTAAAATAATTTTTAAATGGGGTTATACAAGTCATATTTTTTACTATAAATATTCATTAGAAAGATAAAAATATTTAATACATCATGATAGTTTTTTATAATTTTTATACATTAAATAGATTAAATTATTTCTGACACAATGATGATGCAGCGATTATCTCATTAATTAACAATTTTAATAAAATGGAAGGATAATGTAAAATCTAAGCATTACACATGTCCAAATACTATTGGATGAGAATATTTCGAACCCTTATTACCTTATCCTCAAATTATATAAGCGTGGGACCTTCAGAATTCGAAAAGCATTGTATAGTAAAGTAACATTTCATTACTTTCCAAGAGTGCACCTCCTCTCCACTTATAAAAGGCCCCCACCACTACCACCTTACTCACACCTTAAAAGCCTTTTGGCTCGGACAACCTCTTCCCAAATACTCTCCCAACTTCCCTACCTTACACCTAGAAGCCTCAACTTGGGCAGAAGTCTTCCCAAGGAAGCCTTGGGCTCAAATCAAAAAGAGTTACCCGATTTTAAGGTAATGTCTTCTCTAATGTTGTTTTGTTTTATTTTGCTTCTAAGACCACTTAAACTCTTATTATTCCATTCTTTTGTAACAACACCAGTATCCTCAATATACTATCATGTTGTTATAATGATTATTCTAGCTACACTTACACACACCTACATCTAATGGTTAAAGAACATACGGTTTCTGTGGATGGCGAATTTCTGCCTCACGAAACGATGATTGTTCAACACTCATATAACACCTTCAAAGGTGGCCATTAAGATGTCACTATATTATTATACGATATATAATATTTTTATGTTTTACTTAAGCTTATGTATTTTTCATTTATGGCATACCTTTATGATTTCCATTATGGGTAAACACGATAATTTCATTTTAGGAAGTGCGGACTACCGCCCCCTCAAAGTGATTTGAATCGTTAATGCCATATATGGGATGTATAAAGGATGGAGTAAATGGAATTATACATTATATTATACTGGAATTATAATATAACTTTATATAATTATAATTTCATTCCATTAAATATGAAATTGAAATGAAAGTAGCGATCATGCGTACGTATGGCTTACCGTCTCCATGAATGGTGCATTTCATTTCTTACCTCTAAATGTTATGTAATATTATAAATGAATGTATATACTGGATATAGATGATTTATATGATATCTAAATCATGAATATTATTCTTTATATAATGTATATTTCACCACATGAACAACTTGTAATTATAAGAAGTTTAATTTCGACTCAAGTACCTAAGATCGACAAAACGACCGTTATAAACTTAAATAATTACATAATGTTCATGACATGGTAATAAGTGATATAAAAGGAATAATTAACATGAAAAAGGTTCTTAAGTAAATAGAAATTTACTCTAGTTTGTTATTCAGGAGGTTAAATAACGATCAAGTCAAGTCGGACACGAGGTAAGGGAACTTCTTAACCCAATTTCCATTCTTTGGGTTAATCTCCTACTTTCAAATTATGTCAGGATATTATTAGGTCCTATCTTGTATTTTTACTTTCTTTATGTGTTCATATAGTGAATACACATAATAAGTCTATTTTATTTAAAAAATTATCTTTTTAAGGGACTTCGTCTCAATCACCATTCATTGAGGCATATTTTGGTTTATACACAAATTTCTTTTATACGGTGTATAAACCCCTTTGACTTTTACATTTATTCAAAAGGAATATTTTTATATGAAGCGTTTTACTAAAAAAAAATGAATTTTTTTCTTGTCATACGTATGCGGCGACAATGACTTCTCTGCCGTCGTGAGCATTATTTGAGTTTCGGCTTCCCCTACAATCCATAACTTGTTTTTAAAATGAAAAATAAAAACCAAGTTTTAACGGTCATTTATTTTGGTATCAAAAATGATTTTGATAATGTTTTAATATATAAATGTGTTGTGTTGATATCTTGTGATTGACATGTGGAAATGTTATGATTCCTTTATGAATGTTTTATGTGATACAATTATGTTATGGTTTATGATATGTTTAAACCTGTTCATATGAGGAATGAATTGGACTTAATAAGTGACGGGTGGAGCCCGCTATAGCTCCTCAATGCATCGGTAGGTCTCATGAGACAAAATAGTGTCTTGTCACGAGGCCTTGACAAAATATTATTGTAGACTTTGCACGAGGCCTTGGCTACGTGGTTATGATAGTCTGGCATTATGCATTCCATCATTATGAAAGTGGTTATTGATATTTCATATGATTATTCAACTAGTAGAATATCCATGTGAGTATGTAAATGGCATAATTTCATTTTACTTTTTCCATATTATTCTAAAGTTCAAGTTTAAAAGGCTTTTGTTTTAGTTATACATTGCCCTAAAAGTTAATGTTTATTTATGAATGTTTCCGCTATATTCTTATCCTTACTGAGCATCTGAGCTCACCCCTTTCAATGTTTTAATATTTTCCAGGATGTGAAGAAGTATTTTATGAATGACCTGCAGGGATAGTCAGAAGAGGATATGAGTGTGGACTATGGACACTTGTTTATTGAAGTTTTTCACTTTATGATGTAATGTAAGACTTATTAATGTATCTAGTGTTTCCAAGGGTACTAAACTAATCGGTCTTTCGAGAGTTGATCTTTTGTGATCATGCCAATGTTACGAAGTAATGCACCGACTCTGGGTAACTGGGGTCGGGGTGTTACAGCATATTTCCACTTATATTGTATGATAATTAACTTTGATAATTTTTTTAAAATTTTAATCTTATATATCACCCCCTATAGACCATTTTTCATCACCATATTAGACCTTACACATGGAAACAAAGCATGTTCTCCTTAAATATAGAGTCTATAATTTTAACATTATTATGATAAATTGAATATCATATATATAATAGTATTAGTAAAAAAATATTTTAAAGATAATAGTAATGGATGTAAATGATTATGGGATTCTTCATAATCTAACACATTTTGATAGAAAGGACTATGGTTACTGGAAATCCAGAATTGAGGCCTACCTTAGGTAACATAGTATTGGCCATAAGGATATGATGGTAAAACCATATAGGGTATAGGATTTTGGGCCTAATTGACTTAAAATAAATTATGTCGGTAAGTATGTTTTGAATTAAAAAATTATTAATATTTTATTATTTTCTATTAACATAAATGTTTGTTCTTGTTAATTTTTATAAGGAAGATCATGGAATTATGTTGATTTCTCAAGTTACTTACTATGTCATAGATAAGATAATCAGAACTAATATGAGAACTCCATAAGATAAATATTAATATTTCAAGACGGGTGTAGATGAATGTGTTAACGAGATGATCCAATGATTTAATAGAATTATAAATGGAATGAATTCCCTATGATAAAATTTATAGAATCCTGTAAAATTTTAAATATCCCTGATAATAGTATCCAATAAGTGTAATTTGAGTAAATTATAAATTAAAAAAGATATATGTTTAAGGAATATATATTTTATGAAATCATTGGTTCTTTAATATAATAAAAAGTGTAGATAAAAAATATAGAAAAAGTGCATACTAAAAATAATAAAGGTTGTGAATTTAGATCAAATATAACTATTTCCACTATCTCTTCTTATTTTAAATCATAATAATGTGATAAATTATTAGTGAAATTTACTAATGGTTTTTAAAAATGATAAAATAACTAAATGTTTCAAGATATATTTTAATAAGTATAAACGTAATGATGATAAAAAATATAGGTAAACCTTATTATAATGATTTTTGAAACTAAAATTTGACGAATAAAGAGATAATAAAAACATGAAGGCTATCAGTCTAAAACTAAAAAAAGTATTAAAATACATGAAATATAAAACAGTAGAAAAATTGCTTTTATGGTTGGATAGAGTCATATTAAAGAATATGATTTAATTGATGAAACTAAATGTAAAAAAATAAGATAGATATAATTTACTTGATAGAAACTAGAGTGAATGAGGTCAGTAGTTATTCTAATTTTCAATCATATTATATTTAATATTAAAGCCCAATATATAAGAATTCAATCAGAAAAATAAGAAATTCAAAAAATGAATTTTGATAATTAAAAATTAGTATAAAAAATTAAAAGTATAAAATAAGTAAATGAATTAATAAAATAATAAATAGATTTAATAAAATAATATTATTTGAATTACCACTTCCAATTCAAATGAAAAATTTTTAAGGGACATAATCTTTTCATAAAAAGAGAACAAAAATATGATGTAGTAAATTGTGTGATTGAATGGAAATTTATCTAATTTTTTTTTCATGGAATGATAAATTTAAATACATGATGTAAATGGTGAAACCAAATTATGATATGAGTGTTTTTGTTTATACTAAAAGATATCTATGTTATATAAACCATTTATTGTTAAAAGTAGTAAAATATGTACATCAAATAATGTATAATTCAGATGTAGTAAGAATGTGAATTATGATAACGAATACTCATTGAGATTTCCTTTGTCGTTAATACATACTAAAAAATTTATTTCTACGAAAAAAACTTCTAGATTAGCCATAAAAGCACTATTAAATTGTGTTTCAGTACCAAAATATTCTTAAACTAACCTGATTAAGCCTAAGATAGCATAGGAATAAAAATAGTTCTCTATTTAATTAACAGTTTTATGAAACACTCCTTATGAGATTCAAAGATATATTTTACATGAAAAAATTCATGATCTTCAAATATGACTATATATCCATCATAGTTTTTATCACATAATAAATATAATGGATCCTCAGTGGCTTCCGATGATAACTCAAAAGGAAAGATTAATTTACTTGGTGAAGTAGGTATATCTATTGTATTTTACTTTTAATGTTTTATGTGTTGAATGTTTAAAACATAAATTAATTATAATTTCACAATTTTATGGTGATGTAATGAGTGTTAAAAATGAATATAATAAATATTTTTTTTCTAAAAATGAAAGTGTTTTTTATGATAATATAATGTGATAAATATATTCTTATAATTTTTCTAAGTTAACTAACTAAAATGTTATATTTATTAATGTTATAGAAATATATGGTATCTTATGGTGTCAGGGGACTAGATATGAAAACTTTTTAATGTTAAACAAACTTTCATTAAAAAGGAATGTACAGTATCTTCCGAATTTAAAAATTAGTAATACTTTAATTTTTGATTTATATTTAAAAGTTAAATATCATAGAATTAGTTGAACTTATCTTAATATTATAAAAAATATTTTACAATTATAAAATATTCATTTACATTTATTTTCTCATATTCATATTTAATGTTTATGTGATAAGAATTTTTTTTGATTGTTGATAAATTTAGAATATTTACTTGTATTTATTTTATGTCTCATTAAATTTAATAATTGAATAATTATTTTTAGTTTTTTTAAATTTAAACAAAATAAAAATAATTATATAATTATATGTATTATAAGTTATAACAGATGTGGATTTTTCAATAATTATATGTAAAAGTATTGTGAATAAAATAGTTATTTTCCAAAATTATCTTCTCCAATAACTCCCTAACAAAATGATGTTGAAGAATAGAAAAGCTGAACTATTATATTATTATATATAAGTATATTGAATGAATATATTTTACCTAATTATATGTTAAATAAATCTATTTATATAAGTTATTATATTTTAAATTATTTTTTGATCATGATTTTTGCAACGGGAAATCCTTATGAATTTCTCAAAGGTAAAAAAGATAATGTTAGTTATCTAAAATTTTTTGGGGGTATATATTTTATATTTAATATTAATGTTAATGGGGATAAATTTTATTCTAAAAGTGATAATGAAAATTTTCTAGTATATTCTAAATAAATTAAATAATATAGTTATTATAATATTGGAACTATTATTATTTAAGTATACATTTGGGTAGTTTTTCCTAAAGATAATTAGAAAAAAGGTTTCTAATTCAGAGAATTCTTCATAAGAATTTAATAACTTCAATTTTGGTGAAGAAAAACCTGAAGATAATAATGTAACTATTAACGGGGAGAATAATTCTCTAAATTATATTTCTAAATCATGAATAATTCCTAAAGATAATCTTATTTATAATGTTATTGGTAATGTTTATTCTAGTGATACTACTTGAAAGTCCGATTTGAGTTATTATTCAAATGTTTCCAATTTTTCATATTGTTATAAAAATGATGTGTTTGATGCTTTTAATGATACTAATTGGATTATTTATATACAATATTAAATTAATAAAATTTTCTATATATAATGTTTGTATTTGCATTTATCCCCTATAGATAAGCATGTTGTTGGAGAAAATTTTATTTTTTAAAAATAGAATGGATGAATATTTTAAAATTGATAGGAATAAAGCGAAACTTGTAGCACAAGGTTATTATCAAGAGTAATGTATAGATTTTGATGAATCCTTTTCACTGGTTTCTTCGATTGAATCTATTAAATTTTTTTAGAATTTTTATATTTTCAAGGATTTAAATTCATTCTAAGAGATATGAAAAGTGAATTTTAAAATAGGTTTATTTAAAATGATGATTATTTTTCTCAACCCCTTAGTATTTAAAAATAAATTATTACGATTCATGATTTTATTTTATTAAATGATTTTATGGTCTTAAGAATGTTCCTCATTATTCATATTATAATGATTCATACTTTTGATATAATAATATTACATCATGTTAAATGAAAATTCAATAGAAAACATTGCAATCTATACTAGAATTATATAGGTTTACTGTATTAAAAAAGTTGGTTTTATAAATAAAATATTTTTAAAATATCTATATAATATCCCATTATGATATTCAAAACTAACACCCTTCTTAGACAGAAAATAGAGAAAATATTTCTTCATAAATAAGAAAAAAAGAAAGCATAAGAAGGGTGGGCCCAATTTCATAGTAAGTGTAAACAAGGTAGACTTGAATGATCACTTAATCATAACATGAGAATAAGGTTAAGACAAAATGAGATTAACATTTGAAAAAATAATTTCCATATCATAGATAAAAATCATGCGTTTTTTATAATGTGTAGAAGATTATAATACATTATTCGAAATGGAACCAAAGAACCTGAACTATTGGAGTGTAAAATTGGAATACTACATAAGTTCATGAAAGAAACATAAGAATATAAAATCTATTTATTATCAAAGGATCACTTCTAAGACTATAATAGTGGATTAGGTTAACTCCCCATTCTATTAGATCCTTAGTTATGGTTCCTCTTAATAAATTCATAGTGAGCATAGTCCCTTACTGAACTAGGTTCACACCCCATTCCAGTACTTATTATCTCATGAGATATCCATTTTTACCCAATTCATTATAGGGCTATATAATTCCATGTTCACCCATCACATAATGAAAATAATAAAAAAATTACCACATTATCAAAAAAAATTCATCATAGCATGACTTTTGCAAAGGAAATTAGATTCTTAAACAATTTTTCATTTCACCATAGAATATCTCATGGAAAAGAAATTATTTTTATAATGGTTTTATCATAACTTAATAAACCCATTGAATGAAATAAGTGTCATATAATCATCATTAAATCATCCTTATCATAAGAGATCCATAGAATGAATGTTAATTGAATTATTAGATCCCATCACCTATAAATCATAAGTAGAATGAAAAGATATATTATAAATGAAAAGTCTATAAAAGATCAATGGAACATTTATTTTGTAAAATACCATTCTGAATTTGAACACTTATATAAAATGTAAAATTTTTCCCAAATATTAAGGGAATTTTTTTATTTGAAATAAACCTTGTAAAAATTGAAATGAAACTTCAAATCATTGAATGATCATGATAGTGGAAGATACTATTAATGTTGGGTAGGGTAAAATAATGAATCTTTCAAATTTTTAGTAAAAAGTACAATGTATCTCATTAATAAAATGACAAGAATTTTATTTCAAAACAATTTTATTAAAAAATAATCATGATTAAATTTAAATTTTAAAAATATTAGGAGTATATCAAATATATTTTGACAATATTTTTAGAAAACATATAAATCGATGAAATTTATTTTTTTAAATGGGGGAGAAATAATTTGGATTTTCCTAACAAATATTCTATTAGTATCATGCATACTTAATGAGAGGGAATTATAGGAATTAATTTATTATCCCAAAATAAATATAGGTGAATAACATTCATTGAATTATTGAGAGGTAATTCCAAAATTTACATTGTTAGAATCTTAATCATAAAGAATACCAATAAATGATGAGTTTGAGCATAAATATCATATATTGAGTTTAACTTGATTCAAAAGTTATATAACCTCCTATATAATAAATTTAAATTTATTAAATTTATAATTATCCCAATTAGGTTAAATAGCCTAAGAGGTGTTAGTGAATCATTAAATGATATATTAAAACTATCGATCCTTTAGATCTTTTTTTCACTTAACAAATTGATTTTTTCTCACTTTCCTATATAAATTCATGAGAAAAAATTGAAAGAATGCATGAGACAGAATGACCTTATTTGGTTCACCCACACTAGTCCATATCCATGTCTTATAAAAACTCAAAGTTTCTATATACCAAATCTAATAATGTTTATTTCTCTTAAAAAGTTCCATGGGGACTCACTATCCCTCCTGCTCTATAACCAATCCAAAATTTAAAGCTCATTGAAATCTCATCTATAGTGTTCCCACTACTCCTTCAATAGAACCTTCTTCTATTCTGAAATAGATAAGACTTTTTTCACACATTACTATTCCAAAATTTCCCATTTCACCAAATAGATGAAATAATATTCACCACACAACATTTTATATACAGAGACTTATTTCCCAAACTATTTTTGATCATTCATAAATTTCATTAATCCCTTTTAATAAAACATTATAACATGGTTTGTAAGTTATTAATGAATTGGATTTTCTTCACATACTACTTGTGATTCATCAATGTTCCATATTTCAATATACCATTTTCTATTTTGATCCATAGTTCCCCACAACCAATGTCCTTTATGATCTTCCTTTTCTTTGTAGAATTAATGCTTCATGGAACAACTTTTAGACTTCTCTTAATTCATACAGTGATTATATTATATAATTAAATCAACTATTTTAAATGATATGACTATGATGCCTTTAAATAGAAACTAAATCTACAAAAACCTGCTAATAAAAAGTACCATAAAAACTTTTTTAGATTGTCCATAACAACATATTGTACTTGATATATAGTTCTCATAGCTTATTTATTCATTTGCGGCACCCTATACATTCTCATATTCCTCCACAGATGGAAAATTTATTATGAAAATATCCTTCTCTATGGTTCTCTTAGTGCCTGACCCTTTTCGGTGGCCTTAATTCGCCACCTTTATCCATATAAAATCATTCCTCATATGCGGTATTTATAGTGAAGTTTCCCTCTGGAATCCACACCCTTTTCAATTTTACATTATAATTCTTCATAATCCCAATGAGTTTATATAATAATTTTATGTAGAAATAATTTCATCTTTACTTAAAAAAATCATGATTTTTCATCATAAAAATATGGAAAATATAGGGAAATTGTTCCACCATCCAAACATCTACTTCGATGACACCAACCATACTATAGTGCCATCATATAGTAGTGTTATCAAACACAATCCTCACAAAAACACTGAGATGAAACATTGATGTATGTTTCCCAAAAATTCAACAATAGAGATTTATAAATTTTTCTAATATAAAATATGATCCTATTATAACATTTCTAGACATATTTATTAATAATTCTTTATTAAAATCAATGTTTTGGGGTGTTAACTATTTCATTCTTTTTGAGAATTTCAGATTGGTAGTTCTGGTCACTGTACTTTGAAAATGGTTCCATAATATTTAGATGTTTGATAATGATATAAATATCATATTTATTTATTATATATATTTATACTCATCCATATAATACATTGACATAAAAATGAATTATGACATTTATGGAGATGATATTCCATATGTATGCTTGGGCAATGTTGTCAGTTTTCAACAGATATAAAAAAATAAAGTAAAATAGTAATTAAACTTGAAATAATCATGATAGTTTCATATATATCATGCATATTAAATAAATACATACTTATTATCATCCATGTAAATTAGATATGAAAAACAAATCACATAGCATCATGGTGGTGGTAGTCTACAAATACACTTTAGTGATGTTACCATATTCCAAAGGATGGGAAGGTAGGAAGATTGATGTGATATTATAATTATAGTAGAATAATTATTTAATAAAATTTATATTTAAATATTAAACACATCATTATAATCATCCATGAAATATGGTTATGGAAAATGAATTGCATCGCTACGTAGATGCGGTAGTCCACACATGTGCATGAGCGATACATTCACTTTACATTTGATTGAAAATGGGGAGGATAATGGTGTTTACATATGTATACTAACATTTTATTATACTTAGGATACATAATTTATAATTTTATGATTAATACCACATATTTATAGGAGATAGAAGAAGAAATAAATTGAAAGGGGTGGAGTAGGAAGATTGTATCTTATTCAATAGGCCTCTATTAGATCCATTCTTGGGGAAAATTGGAATGGCCCATTAAGAAGGAAATGAAATATAAATCAAGGATATGTAAGTTGAATATATAATTTTTTGGGGTTTTTTAGATATATAAGGGTAAATATGGAGAAAATAAATGTTATAAGAGGATTCCTTTTATAATCGAGGAAAACGACACACCACGAATTACTTAAAGTTTTTAGATATAATTAAATAAATTCTCATGTATAATCATAAAAAAGTATATTAATTTGAATAAAAACAGGACATGGTATTATTATAGACATATAATAAAATTTAGATAATTTTTTGTGTCACTTTAAACCTTATCTTTTGGTTTAAACTGTTAGTTAACCATTTTTTACCTTAACTTCAGTAATGAATTTTTTAATCATAAAGGGTTATACTTTTACATATAAGGTAAATATTAGATCTTAAATATACAAGGTATAATATTTCTACCATAAATTATCCTACTTGTACTCTTTCAAAAAAAATTCACTTTTTAAATAACTTAATACAATATAATTTTCATAAAATATCATATATGTCATTTTTGAGAGTATTCATTTAATTTGAATTTAAAGTCATCAAGATAGAAATTTAGTCCAAATATTAACCTTTAAAACAATATTAATATGCTATATTAATATAAAAAATTCATTGGTCACTATATGTTACTCAATCAATATTTTTTAAGTGTTTTTTAAATCATTAGCATGAATTTTCTACTCCCTACAAAAGCTCTATGTCGACATTGTATAAGAATTTAAGGTAATTATTTAAAAAAATAAAAATATAACCAAATGATAAAAAATTAATTAATCATTCAAAAAAATATTTATATTCAATCATACTCTCTTTTTAACATTATGAAAAAATTAGAGATATTAAAGTCAAATGAGTTGTATTTTATAATTTTATTTAATTAATATAATATAAGTGTCACTATTAAGAGAAAATGATACCAAAATTATAAATACTCAAAATTTAGATGGATATGAAGTAATTTATTCCACAAAATAAAATTAATGAAATATATAGATTTATTTTGAGACATTATTTCAAGGTTTTAACCCTATTTTAACGAATTGACCTGGACTGTGGTAATTTTTTACTATGATTACAATTTATAGAAACAAAAAATAAAAGGGACCAATTTATGAAATTTTTACCTTATTATTTAAATTTAGAATCCATTATTTATGATACAATTTACAGAAGAGGTTGAAATTAATTTTAAAACTAACCCACAAAACGCGACGAAAAGTAGTTTTCAAAAACAATTCTTCAGTAGAAATATGTATTCTAAAAAAATAAAACATAAAAATAGAAAAACATATATTAATTTAATTTCTAATATTATAAATTAACATATTTTACATTTTAAACCATTTTAAAACAAAATTTTACATTTTAAATTATTGAAATGGAAATATCATTTTCAATTAAAATATATATTTTTCATTATTCAACTAGAAATAAATATTTTCATTAAAGAATAAAAAATTAACTCCAATTTTATTTACATGATAGATTAAAATATAAAGTTTCTTTTTTGGAATAAATTCTATAAAATTGAAAAAAATAATTATATCAATTTTTCCAAAAATAAATAAAAACCATATTTGAGAAAAAAATGTACTTTTGAAGACACTATAATTTTTAATATATACTTATCAATATATTTTATTTTTCCTAAATTTTATGAGTAATTTTAACATTTATCTATTCACATTCACTCCTAAAATTTAATGTCTAGGAAAAAATAGTAAACTATATTATAGTTCTTTTAGAGCTCGGTTTTCATTTCTCGAATAATATAAATGAAATTGAATTTATTTGAAGAGAAATACATCATAAAATATTTGAGATGTTAAATTATACCCCAATAAAATAAGTTTCACCATATAAATTACATTAATATAATAGAAAATGGGAGGATATCATTGTTTGATCACATATGCAGGTTCACTATCATCATTGTTGAGATTCCGATTCCTCTAACGAACTTTAACCAGGTGGGCAGTTTTGCTCTGTATCACATTATCTATACAATCAATTATTTATACAAGTTGTTTTTCAGTGGGAAGATCATGCTACATTAGTATAAACTCTCATATGATTATGTGTAAAGGAACTTCTGTTTACTTCTTTAATAGAGAATCCAATTACACATCATGAACTTGAGAGAGTTTTTGTGGATGTACCAGGAAATAAGCCTCCATCTATAATTGATGCTGAATTTCAAAGGGGTAAATATTATTTTGGATTATATCTCCCTTAATTATAAATATCATAACCATGTTCCATTGGTAATTTCATAGTAATACCTTCTCAATAATTACAAATTACAAATTTAACTCTAAAAAACCTTGATGTGTTGCTGAATAGTTTAGACTTCATTGTCATTTCGACTTTTAGATCATTTGATAGTATATTTTGACTCCAACATCATCCCAACATGTTGGATATGTATATATATTTCCATATAGGCTCTATAAATACCAATCTTAATACATGAGTGAAATCTATAATTTTAACAATTCTCAACTAGCGGAAGGTGTTGATCCCAACCAATTTTGGAATAAATAGAATAAGAAATCAACATATACTATATAGTTTAAATTATTATATCATACTTAAAATCTAAATATGAATTATAAGTATTACTGAAAAAATCTATATATAGATCATACAGAAGGATTGGTTATAACTATGAGATAAACCTCAAATCCCGATTAAATACCATAAAATTTCATTCTCCATAGAAATACCCAACTTATTTAATTTATATTCTGGAATTCTAGTAGAGAAAAAGATTAATATTTGATAGAAATAATGTGTGATAACTTCATAATGTGACCAACTACAACCAAAATTTCCTTGTTTCTATTAGACATTTTTGAGAGTCTAATAATGAAATCCATGGTGATGTTTCCCCATTCCCATTGAGGTATGGGTAATGGTTCAACATCCCCTTTTATTTTTATCTCTATACCTTAACATGTTTTCATACCATGCACCAAGATACATACACTACAATACCCCTATTTATGTTTTCTCATAAGAAATACTTTTTTATATATCTATACATCTTTACAATACGAGAATGAAAAATTAATGTTAAACTATGAACATTATCCAACAAATTCTTTTAAAAATTTCATATGGATAGAACACATACACAGTTATTAAACCTTATGGTTACATTAAAATGAAATTTAATCATAAGGTAATTTCTAAACATATAATACAACTCTATATATACCTTTTATTAGTATTCAAGCATCACCTGGATATATGGTTTAACACTCATTTGATAAAGGTAATATTTTTCCCCATCATTTAAAATTTCAAAATACATATGTTGAAAATAAATAAATTTTGGAACTTCTGTGACCATTATAATAGATAATATATCATGATTATTTTGAATCAAATCATCAACTACCTCGTTCATTTTCCTAAGTTGATAATGTATTAATTAATCATAATATTTAATCAATTCCAACTATCTTATCTGGAAGGTGTTCAACTCTTTATGAGTGAATACATACATTATTATCATTCGATAGATATATGTTTCACAAAATTATACATAAATATAATTCCTCTATATATTCAATAATAATATTACCACAACAATCCATAAATTACTTGCTGGTTAATTTTTCTCATGAACTATCAATTTTTATGAGGCATAAACTATCACCACTTCATCCAGAATAAGGAAAAATCCTAGTCCCAACTTTTATTTATCACTAATCATGGAAAATATTTATACACTATAGGGTATTGTAATAACATGTGTGCTGACTATCAATATCTTTGATTATATAAAAGTTTAGAGACATTTAGGTATCGAAAGGAACTTTCTTCCCTTATAAGTTAACTTGATGAGTGGATTAGATAATCATGATAAAGTATACCCTAATCATTATTAATATCCATAAAAACTAAGAAAACAATGTATATATCTAATTTTGTTTTTTATGTTCAAATTTTCAATAACCTATATCTTTTATGGATCCATACATATAACCTCACATGAGATTCTATGATCCAAGAATTAAACTTTATAATATCCAAAACCAAGACGTAGTAAATTTTTCATATATCTTCTCCTTTCTTAGGGTCTTTAGTAAAATTATCAAGTGATCACAATGAACTAGATTAAACTTATAATATAGAAGAATATATTCTATAAAGACTACTAGAAACTGTTGAAGGTAATATCTAATGTCCAAATTCATTAAATCTATGAAGATAGTGGTGGTATTATTAAGACCAAATAAAATCAATATAAAATCATAGTTTTCAATTGTCATTCTGATTTATTTCATGGGTATGTCATAACTTTTGGCTCTCAAATGATAATATAAAAATTAAATATCAATCTTAGAAAAATATTGATCTCCTTGTAACTGATATAAAAATCATGAATACAAGTTATATGACACTTATTCCTGATTTTGATCAGGTTCAATTCTCAATAATCAATGTAGTGTCATATTGATCCATATTTATTCGTAAAAAAATAAATAGAATCACCCATGGTGATGCACATCGATAAATTAATACCTTACCAATATTATCCTATAGTTTCTTCTTTAATTCCTACTACTCAATCGAGTAAATTATATATGGAGTATTTGAAAAAGGTGTAGCACTATGTGTTAGTTTTTTTTAAAATAAACTTCATGATTCATTGGAAGACTGGGTAAATCAATTATAAAGATATTAAATACTCTCATAAAAAATATATATATATATATATATATATTATTTATGTTGATCTTATCCCTAGAAATATATGATAAATACCTCTATCAAATAGTAATTAAGACTATATAATGGATGATATTTCCATTAGAAGTACGTATTTATTAGCGCAGTGATAGAAAATTATAGGTTGGTTTGAAATATCAATCATGAAATGCCTTCCTTATAAATTAATATTATAATTATATAAATAAATACAATCCATAACCAAATTAACATAAATTCCACTATAGGAAGAATGTCGATATTTATAGAAAACACATTCCCACAAAATTCAATCATAGAAGAATCATAGACATGTGATGTGGTCATCATACCATTAGGGGTTTTCATTTTTAATTCAATATCTAATCATTTTGATGTTATTGTGACACTCTAATCAAATTACTAAGTTATAAATGTGTGGGTATATCCATAATTAAATAAAACATTATCAGTTTTAGAGTGGATGAAAATTATATGTTTCACCACTTCATTATCGTACTCCACATCAGAAATAATGATCATTTAATCTTTCCATTTTTTATAGGCTTATGATTTTTAAAAAATTGATCATACTAATTAACCATAATATTTTGATAAATTTTCATCATAATTATAGTACTACTTTTATTTGAAACATTGGAGTGTGGTTGGTATATTCTTTGGTAATTTATCTCCATCGTTTGCTTTCTTATTATAACTATAATACCCCAGTTTCCATGTGTCGATGGTTTTTTTTACTATAGTGGAATAGATACAAGAGATCACCTCACCAAGTATCAATAAGTTTATATTTCTTGAAGAACATGACACATACATTGTTACCTTATTACATTGGTAATTATGCATAGAAAATAACAAAATAAAATAAACTGATGCTTGTCACTTATTCAAATATTTCATCTTCACTAAATGGGGAAGGAGAAAAATAAAAGAGTGAGCACAAATTATTAGTTAATGTAATATGAGAAAATAATAAATAATTTCAATAAATAAAAGAAATTATGGAAATTCAAATAACTTGAAAAAAACTTGCCATTGGTACACTGAGAATGAAAATTCAACAACTTATTTCATCATAATGAAAACCTCATGGAAAGAAATAAATAAATATCGAATGGTGAAAATGATTATTAATTAAACATAATTTATCTAGAACATGAACCAGTATACCATCGATATGGTTTAATTTTGTGGGTAAACTCCGTCTGGTTCTCTTTGGAAACAAACACAAAGGGTTTGTGCCAATAGTTTTGTCTTATAGGACAAGTCGATGCATCTAAGGGATATCTATAACCGGGTAACATCCATCAATGAAAGTCCAAATTATTATTCATACATAGATTCATTTAAATAAAAACACCACATCTAAAAATGGTTTATGGATAATACAATAATAATATCCAAGATAAAAGAAATATTGATATTTAATGAATGATAATCATAAAGAAAAAGGAAATATCAATACACCACAAATAATGAATAAGTGGTCAAAGGGAATAACATAATTTTTTCTTTGCAAGAAAAGTTTTATATCATAATTATACATTTAATGGTAAAATACGTATATATAATGATAAATTATGTCTAATTTAAGTAAAAACATGTAAAAATAGTTTATATGAAACTTTAGAAAAGAGTATCTTTAATTATATTGAATGAAATAAATATAAAAGAGACCCTAATACGGGAAAATGAATATTTTTTAGCCAAAAAACATAAATGAAAAATATAGGTTTTCATGATAAGATGTGTGATTTTTTAAAAGAATGGAATAAAATATATTATGGAGTGTAATTGATAACTAGTAATAAATTGTAAAGTCCCCTTAAATCAGGCTTGCTTATCGGGAGGACTTGGAAAAAAACCCTTATAAAACATGCATTTCACCATAAAAGGAAGAAATTTGATCTAGGAAAATATTTTTTTTACTATGAACACACAATTTCAGAGGAATCAATATAATTAATTAATAATTGGATTAGGGTAAAGAGAGGGAAAGTGTACCCCAAATGAAAAATGGAGGTTTGAGGAGAATCCCTTACCACATGTCTGAAATTGTACATCACCTGTATATAATTTCCTAGATAATGTAATTAAATGCATTAATAATGTAATTAATAACCTATTAAAAATTTAATTTATTTATTATATTTTTATTAAGTTTATTTATGGTATTTTTTATGAGTTATGTGACTTATTTTCATTGTTCTCGAATGTCTGTTTTTTTGTTTTCTTGATTGGTTGACTTGTATACATGTGTGAAAGTTCATGTAAAAATGGAATTAATTTTCAAGAATTAAAATTATATGATATTAATGAACTTAAATAATATTAAATGGTATTATATTTCATTTTTTAGAAAATATGATGATTTATTATAGAAAATGTTAAGGATGAATGTTAGTTTATTTTGGTGAATTTTCGATTATCATGGACAAGTTTTTTTATCAACTAATATTATTTATATATACTATTTATAAAACACTATATGACTTATAACAGGTATAATAAAATCTTATTTAATCATAATAATGGTTTTATGACCATACATTAAGCTAGTAATGTAAAATGAAAATACATCATCCATGATGGCGGTAAATCGGCACGTCACCGATAATATTTTTATTTTTAGAATAAAAGATAAATTAGAATGTAATTAATGAATGATTCTAAATTAAAATGATATAATTATAGTATATATAATATATTTTATTTATCATGCATTTTTTGATATAGGAGGTGATAGAAGTATAAGAAAATAAATAAAAATAAAAACCGTATAAAGTAAAGCGAAAGAAGATTTTACCTGTCGAATTAATTATCCTAGAGAACCTCATTAAGGGGATTGTTCTAGGTATATTGGTTACAACAAAGGATCTTGGATATGTATAAAAGACATGGGAAGATTATTAGGTAGTAAATTATATTGGATTCAATGATTATGAGGTGTGTGGAGAAGTGGTGCTAAGGGGTGATATTTATAGTGACTGAGAGGGTTGTTTTCCCAATATGTTACTAATATTTTTCTTTCAATTTTCCTCAGAATTATGAATAATTTTATAATTATTAGTAAATATATTAAAATAATTAGGAGAATTTTAATATTTTGTTTCATATATTAGCCATGACTCAAGGAATAGTGTATTTAATTTATAATTTATATATATCATAAATTAATGTATTTTACTATTTACAAAATTCAAGTATTTCAGAAAAAGTCAAAAAAAATCACCCAGAAAATTTTCTGATGTGTATAATTAAAAAATTAACTCTATTGTATGAATATAATTTTTAATATATGAGAATTTTAATTTTTAATTTAAATAATCATTTATTGGAAAATACCAATTTTTAAATTATATCAAATTTATAACACGTTGAAAAATTAATCAAGGTATCATAAAATAATCTTATAATCATATGAAAATTTAATAAAAATTTATGAAAATAAATTTTATTTTAAATTATTATATTAATTAAATAATTTAAAATAAAAATTTATTTTTTAAAAAATATCAACACATAATTAATAATTTATAAAACATTTATTTTCTTATACTATGATATGATTGAATCATATTACCATTTATAAGATGAATAAATTTTATTTATAATTTCTTATTTGAGGTTACTACTATATTTTCTGAATTATTATTCCTAAGGGTCATGTAACTATTCCAATGTTCATGTTACGATTTTATTTATATATATTCTTTAATTTATTTTAAAATCCTCTAATTTCATTAATTCATCATTTATACATATTGTTTTAGGTTCTCAATGTGATTTTTATATTATTTACATTATATGAAATAATTTTTTGTGCAATGTAAGATCTCAAATGAATTGAATATATTTAAGAGGATACATACCATAAAATTTTCAGGTGTTATATTACTTCGTCCATTAAAAAATCATCCTAAAAATATTCATGAATATTTCAATCTAAACAGCTGTGGGTGGTAATTCTTCCTAATATCATCACGTTCCCATATATCTTCTTCCATTTTATAGTTTCACCAAAGAACCTTTACAAGTGGACTCATCCTATTTATAAATACCCACAATTTTATTTCAACAATCTTGATAAGATGTTCATATTAAGACAAATTAGGTTCCCTTTATATTTTTCGATAGGTATGTACATGCATTGGGTTGGGAATGAACTTATTTTACAATGATATATGGAACACATCTTTCACTTTAGAGAGATGTGGAGGCATTTATTATCAGTGTGATATAACTCAAATTCATTCCAAAATTTTAAATGGTATGATGTACTTGGGGGTCATTTTCCCTTTCTGATTGAACCACAAGATACCATTTTATAGAGATACATTCAGAGAGACATGATATCCCATTTCAAAATCCAAATCCTTTCCCTTGTTGTTTATATAACTGTTATTCCACATTAATATACTTTAATATGATCTGAAATATTATTTAGCTTTGTCTTTTTCTCTTCGATAAGTTTGGGGCCTATAATTTTCCTCTCACCATGTTCATTCCAACAAGTTGGAGTTTGACATATCATTCCATATAATGATTCATATGTCACAATTTGAATACTGCAATGAAAACTATTATTGTGCACAATGTCCACCAAAGATACGTACTAACACCACATACCTAAAAAGTAAAGTGATCATGATATCAACATGTTTTCCAATTTTTTAAATGTCCTCCCATACATTATGTCGGTGTGAGGGTGAGAAGCCATACCCAATTGAATCTCAGTATCAAAATACTTCTGAAGATTAATTCATAATTTGGATGTAAATCAAGTATCTCAATCAAACACAATCGATAGAGGTGAGACATGAAGTCTTATAAAATCATTATTATAGAGTCTTTCATGGATCCCAAGAGGTCAATATTTTCTTATTGTAATATAATGTTCAATTTCTTTATGAGGATCAACAATAACCCATATTGTATCATTCATTATGGGTGTCTTTGGTAATCTAGTGATGAAGTTAATAGTAATGTCATCCCACTTCCACATGGGAATAGGTAGAGGTTACATGACTCCACTAGGTTTTTTTCTATCGAAAATCAGTTGTTGATAACATAGGACCCTTGACACATAGTCAGTAATTTCCCTATTCATGTTATCCCACAAAAAATGTTCTTTCATATGTCTATACATCTTGGTTATACCATTATATATAGAAAAATTTGAGGAATGAGAATCATCTAATACTTCCTTTTTTAGCTTAGGTATTAAGGGATCACATAACCATTTTTCAAAATTCATAATTCCATCCTCATCCATAAAGACTGCCAATCATCCTTCCTTAATGGATTTTTTTTTGAAGATTATCATCATTGTATTGAAATATTCATTCCTTACCTAATATAGATGGTTTAGAAATCATTTTAAAAAGAGTGATTTTCCCTTTCATTAAGAATCTGCATATCAATATTTAATAAATCCATGAATATAGGATCCTTATCAATCCTTATTTGGATATAAAATCCATTATATTTCATGTTTAATGCATATGGTACCTTATTTTTCTTTCCTAAATGATATAGTATTATGAAATCTTAATCATTGATTAATTCAAGTAATCACCATTTCTTCATGTTGAGTTATTTCTATGTATATATGTATTTCAAACTCTTGTGATCTATATATATCTCACTTGTTTCACAATAAAGATAGGGTCTCCATATCATTAGTGAAAAGCTTATGGCTACTATATCAAGTTCATGAGAGGGACAATTTTGTTCTTGATTCTCCAACTGCCTTGATTCATGTGCAATAACATTATCATTTTTCATAAAGAAAAAACCATTTCCTCTCTTCAATGCATTACTATATATCAAAATACCATTATTTACTAATGTTAGAATAAAAATCAGAGCATTTACTATTATTCTATTAACATCATCAAATCATTTTTCCCATTATTTTTTCCATACAAACATAACCCCGTTATTATTGAACATAGTTAATTGGTTAGGAAATCGTGAAAAATCATGATCAAAATACTGATAGTAACATGCTATGACAATGAATCTACATAACTTAGTTACGTTCATTGGAATATGCTATTCTTGGATTTCCATTTACTTTGGAATATCAACAGAGATTCCATCATTATGGAAAATATTTCCATGAAAAGAAATTATCTGAATTAAGAATTGACTATTTCTAAATTTTCCATATAACTATATTTCTACGAGTCTCAATAAAAATCAACAAGTGATTTTCAGGGTCTTAATAGCTTTTAGAATACACAATAATATCATCAATGAATACTATAAAAACATCAAGAAGATATTATTTGAACACTTTGTTCATTACATACATGAACATACATGGTCTATTAGTCAATCCAAATGGATTTACTGTGAACTAGTAATGTTCATACCAAATAAGGAATGTTGTGTTTAGAATATATTACTTTATTAATTGAAAATTATAATGCCTAGAATGAATTAAAATCATCAAAAAATATTTAGATCCAAGAATTGATCAAATAAATCATCAATGAGAGGTTGGGTATACAAGTTCATTATTTTAATATCATTTCATTCTCTATAGTCAATTCATTGCCTCAAGGATACATCTTTTTCTCAACATATAGAACATGAGCACATCATAGAGAAAAACTAGGAAGAATAAATCCATTATTACACAAATCATATAGTACTTTTCTAATGTCTCAAATTTTTAGGTATTATTTTAAAATATTATATGGAATTATTGCGAGGCCAAGTTTTTCAGCGGGATGAGATTCTGAGGCTCAGGGTTCCTGGAATAAATGTTTGAAGTAATTTAGACATTTAAATAACGTGAATGGGTGGTTTTTCTTATAAATTGGAATAAAATTTAAATGTTTTCCTATATTATAAACTTGAGGGATCTATTATTTCTAGAACAATGAATTTACCTTAGGCAATGCCTATCATCGACCGGATCAGGTCAACTACAATGGTTATTCCAAAAACATCAACATTTCATTTTCTAATGAAAATAATTTCCATAATGAAAACATTTACCTACTCACATAATATAATTTTCTCCATTTTTTAATCTACACATAGAGTATAAATAAAGACCCATCTTCTTCTCTCTATGGTCTTCATAATTTCCTTTGAATTCCATCTATATTTTTTATCAAAACCATGATTCTGATGGATATCTACAATATATATTCTAACCTTGATAGCACATAAAAGTATTTTTTTCATAATTATTTATGTTAGTTATGGATAACACCCTTCACAGTCAGGATTTCTAGAAATTTAAGAATTGATCAACAATACTTTCTGGTTGTATGATTACACTAGAAGCATACTTTCAAATTCTGGTAAAAATTTCACCATTGGTACTAACTGATTCACCATCCTTAGATTATAGAATCCATTGTATATTTTAATAAATAGAATTTTAGGAAAGTAAATAATAACAAATAAACTTTTAACCATATCCTTCTTAATGGTGTCTATTTCATTCTTTTCCTCATGTTATTGACAAGTTTCCACAAAATTATCTTCTTCTTGTTCTAAATAATAAATTTCGGAAATAGGGTATTTATATTCAGAACACTGGAAAATGGAAAATATATTTTCTATAGAACTATTCCATTTCTTAATTACTAGTAGATGAAGAAACCCCTAAAAATGATTATTTTACTTAGGGAAGGACACAATATAATGTTGTTGCCTCTTTTTCTCATTTTGAATTTTATCATGACTCATAGACTAAGAATAATTCATAATCCTAATGGGATTATTTTTCATTTCATCTCCCATATAATTTAGTTGCTTAAGAGGACACTCAATTCATTTTCCATCCCATTCATCATTGATGTTATTCCTTTAGGTTCTATTAGAGTACTATATCTAAAAATCATAGTGTGAGAAATAATAATCATAATGGAAAGAAACATAATCACTCTATTACAAAAATATTAGTTTTTTATCTTATAATTAAACGTATTCCCATTGTTTTCAATAATATTTTCCCATTATATTTTCCAATTATAACTAAACCTTCATTTGATACCAACTATTGTGACCCATACTATTTATACATAAATATTAAATCATATTAGATGAATATTTAATATATAACCATACGATTAAGGCCAGAATCATATCTTTTTGGTCTATTTATAAAATTGGATACATGAAAACATTAATCATAAGAGATATAAATCATAACCCACTATCATATCAATAAATGACACCCTTATTTGACATATCAAACTTAAATTTTTTTTATATAACCTATATAAATGAAAACATAAGAAGGGGTGAGCTCGTATGCTAAGTAAGGGTAAAAAGGTAGATATCCATGATCAATTAACTATAACCTGAGAAAACAAATTTAAGTACATGAACATAACATTTGAAAACCGTACCCTATATATTATAAATCAAAATTATGAAACATGGAATTAAGAATGGTAGTTCATAAGACATGAGTCATAAATTAGTCAAAGAACATGATCTATGAGATTATAACATTGGAATAAGAGAAATGTTTTTGGAACACACATAAACATTGAAAATAATTTCGTTGTTATTTATCCATGAAAATAATATCACATATGATTGGGTTCACTCCCCATTATATCATATCTATAATCAAGGATCACTCCAAAGACTACCATAGATTATATATTACCATATTGAAATGGTTTTACTCCCTATTTCAGTCCTTATTATCTCATAATATTTCCATATTTACCCAATTTATTTGAAAAAATTAAAATTATGGGCCCACCCATAACATAATGAAAATGATACATATGTTTTCTTGATGATTGTAAAACATTAAATCTATCATAACACTTTTAAAGGTAAAGGGTTTTATAAACATTTCAATATTTCATCATAACATCACTTGTGGAAAACAAATGAGGTTAATAATGGTTTCATTGTAACTTAATTAACCCATTTAAAGAAATGGGTTAAATAGAGGAACCATTAAATCATAATCATAATAATATATTTAAATAGAGATCTTTGATGGTATAATTGGATCATATCCCTATTAAATAATATGTATCATCAATTTTTTGTATCATAGATAAAAATTCCTTTGACGATAACTGGAAAATTTCATGAGGAAAATACCCTTTGGAAAATAAAATTGCTTCTTTAAAATCTAAAATTTCATAAATAAGTATAATTTTTTTATAATGAACTAAGGAATATTTTTAACGATGTTTTAAACCATTCAGTGGTCATTATAGTTGGATAATACCACCATGACATGTACATTGAAATAAAAATTCCTTTAAATTTTTTAGTAAAAAGTCAAAAGTACCTCATTCAACAAAATAAAAACAAATTCATTTTAATTCTTTTTAAAATGTAAATAATGAATAAAAAAGAAATTAAACTATTATTGTAGTATATTGAATACATTATTTATAATATTTATTAAAACATGGATATGGAAGAAAAAGTATCTTTAGCCAAAGAGTGAAAGAAGTCAGGCTTCCTTATAAATATTCTTTAGAACACATGAGTAATTAACGTGAATAAAATGTAATTAAAATTATTAATATAAACAAACAACCATATTATAATTAAATTAATATTATTCTTTACCTATAATTTATATAACTTATGTTTTGTAAACTTAGTCTTAAACTATCCCAATAAACATTGACAATGTAATATAAATCCTTAACATTATGTTTGACGTTTGTTGAAATCACTCTAAAATCATGTATAATAAATTTAAATTTTTTATAACTCTATAATAGATTAATTTATATACTTAAAATTTCATATATGATCTACTTATAATATTTCAACACACATTTATTAAAAATTCATTATTAAAATCATCATCTCTTGGTGTTAACTATTACATTTTTCATGATAATTTTGGTTCTGTTGTTATGATTTTTGTAATTTTTTAATAATTATATCATTAATTAAATTTTAATCACCATATAAATATCATATATAATAATTATATATATATATTTAGAGTCATCCATAAAACAAAGGGACAGAAAAATGAATTATACCATTCATGGAGATGGTATGTCTTACATAAGTATGGATGCTGTTTTAAAATTTCAAATGTGATAAGAAAGTTAAATAATAAATAACCTTTAAATAATAAATATTATATCATATATATCATATATATTAAAAAAATATATCCTTATTATCATTAATGAAAATAAAAAATGAAAAATGAATCACATTGCTTCGTGGAGGTGGCAGTCTACAAGTATGGATGAGAAACGTTATAATTTTACAAAATATGAGAAGGGTAGAAGTTAGATATGATATTATAATTATATCATAATTATAAGTTACAAAAATTAATCCAATCATAAAAACCATCTAGGAAATATAGTGATGGAAAATGAATGGTATTTCTATGTGGAGGCGGTAGTCTATATGTACGCACAAATGATACTTTCACTACCCATTTGATGGATAAGGGGGTGGATAATGTTCCTTAAAAAAATCAAAAAATCATTTAATTATATTTAATAAAATTAATTTTTTATTTTATTATGAATAATAAAAATTTATAGGAGGTAGAATAATAACTAAATTGAAAAGGGTTTGGTATTAAGTTTATCTCTTTTCAATAATTCTCATTTAGACACCTTCTTATGAAGCTTTAGAATGTCATTTTAGAAGAAAAGTGACATTAAATTTGTGAATATTTAATTTTAAATGACAATATTTTAGGAATTTGTCAATCTATAAGGCTCAATGTGGTGAAAATTAAATAGAAAAGGGGTGTCCTTTTATAAGGGTCAGAAATGACACACATATAATTACATAAATATTATCTAAATATAATTCATGTATTTATAATTTATAATTATTCAAAGTATCAAAAAATGTAAATAAAAATCGAACATGGTTGGAATATTATGATCCATGTAAATTTAGTTAGGTTTTGGTTCCATTTTAATCCTTATATTTTTTTTTCAACCCCTTTATTTACTGACATTACTATTAATTACGGTAACAAAATATTCAATATTAAAGGGTTATAAATTAAATTATAAGTAAATAATGGGATAATAAATGGAAAAGTTATTAACATACATTTACCATATTAATTGTACTCTTTCATGGTTTTTATGATTTTTAAATAATTTCATAAAATATTATTTTTCATAAAATATCATTAATTTCATATTTGGGACTATTCATTTACATTTAAATTAATTCAATTAATATACTAATGAAATTAAAATTTTAAACTTTAATAAATCCCTAATATGTTATATTCATATATAAAATTAATGTGGAACTATAATTGACTTAAATAATATTACATTTAGATTTTTAAAAAATCATTCAATAGATTTTTCTACTACCTGCACACAAACTCTGTCGGTGTTGTGTAATAATTTAATGTAATTTTATCATCAAAAAGAGTTAAATTAAAATTTATTTCTTAAAAATAATTATGTAATATTTAGAAAATAAATTATTTAGTACCTAATATATCTAGTTTTTATCCTTATGTAAAAATGTTAGTGATATTAAAGTCAAGAGAGTTGCATTTTTTAATTTTATTCGCATAAAATAATATAAATACCATTATCAAGGTAAAATATAAACAAATGTTTTATGTATGTTATTTTTATGGTAATATTATTATTTATGAAATAAAATTTAATTAATGAAATTAATGGGTCAATTTTGAGATGTTATTTCATGGTTTTAACAATGTTTTACACATTTTACCTTTACTATGGTAATAAAAATTTACTATAGTTAATATTAATATTAATGAAAATAAAATGGAATTATGTTAAATAATTGGAAATCAATATTCCAAATTTGGAATCGATTTTTTTTATTTAATTTTATTAAGTTTTCAAAATTATTTTGAAAATTATTTTACAAAACACGATGAAAAGCAGTTTTCTAGAGAAATATCATTTTATTTAGTATAAAAGGTTTTTATAGCAAAATACGATGTAAAATTAATTATAATGACTTTAATGGATTATTAATAATATAATTTTAATAATTTTAATTTTAAATCCATTTTAAAACAAACTGAGATTTATAAATGCATCAAACCAAAAGATGTCTTTAAATAAAAACCAATATTTTCACTATTCATAATAAACAATATTTTCATTAAATTATTAAAAAATTCACTCTATGATAATATTGAAATGATGTTTTAAAAAAGTAATTTACATTTTTCATATTTATTTTCTAAAATTCAAAAAATTTAAATATATTATTTTCTCGGAAAATAAATTAAAAAATATTTTTTAGAAAAAATAAATTTCATTAGTCTTTAAAAATTGAATGTTTATTTATCAATATGTTTTATTTATTTAAAATTGTTATTATTTTCTAAATTTATATATTCTTATTCTCTACACCAATTCAATGGCTAATATAAAATAGTATACTATATTATATTCCATTTATACTCAAGTAATTTATGTTTGTTAATCCATTAATGAAATTTAATTTTTTTTGAAGAGAAATGTATGATAAAATCATAGTGTGTTTCACGTATTATAGGAATACATTTTTTTACTATTTTTAATAATGTTATATAATAACATAATTGTTTTACTACATGTATTTCAAATGATATTTTTATTATTCATATTTATGTTGATGATATTTTTTTATATTTTAAAGTTAATTTCATTGTAATAATTTTTTTAACTTGATTGAAATTGAGTTTTACATGAGTTTAATGGTAGAACATAAATTCATTCAGTGTCTTAAAATTCACCATGAAATGAATGAAAGTTTTTGAATCAATCTAAATATATAAAATATTTATTTAAGAGAATTATATTATATTATTAAAAATATAATAAAACCCCAATGAGTACTAATTATTCATTTGATAATGATAAATATGGATAAAATAGTAGTTTCTATAATATTGGGTTCCTGATTGGTAGTTTGTTTTATTTGACTACTTCTCGACCAGATATTTTTTAGGGATTAATTTTGAGAAAAATTTCTTTCTGGTCCAAAGGGTTTTGACCTAAAATATTTTGAATATATTATATGATATATGTAACTATAAATGGTGGAAAATTTCATTTTAAGTTGAAATATATTAATTTTATCACTTATCCCAATTCTACTTATGGAGGATGCAGACTTGATAAAAAATTACTTCAGGCATGTTCCATTTTCTTAGTAAAATCCTTATTTTTTTGAGTTCTATGAAACAGAATTCCATTTATTTATCTAATACTAAGATATTATATATTTATATTTCTTAATTTTGATCTCAATTATTAATAATTAATAAAATATTGTCAAACTATGGTTTATATTTTGATAATGTCACTATTTACTATGACAATTTTTTTTCTATTTGATTTTCTAGAAAATCCCCTACAACAATCTAAAATAAAACATATTATCATGTTACTTCATTTTTATAGAGATTATATATATCATCCTTGACTGTAGAAGAACCCGTTGTTTTTATGTTATGAAATATGTTTCCTTGTCTTTATTCTCTTATAGGTTTCTCTTATGGGTATGAGTTCTCAGAGTTATATCATATAGGTTAGAGGTTCATGTAGACTACATGGTGGATAAAATAAGGCCATCAGTGTAGGATCGAAATAGTGATATAGATGCTCAATATACAAGAGGGGGGGGGGGTGAATTGTATACTTTAAAAATTCCTTTGGAACCTTTAAAGTTAGTTACGAATAACTATGTTTTCCTTAAGCAAAGGAAAGATCTAAGTTTAACAAAGTTAAACTATGAAAATTCACAACACCTATAACACCGAACGCAAACTTGGAAAGAGATTCCGAAAGTAGGTTCTGGAAATATGGTTCCAGAAATTTAAACTTAACAAAAGATTACAATATGAGATTCTACCTTAAAGCGTATAGAATCTAAATGAAACAGAGTACATGTAAGGAAGTATAAGAAAGTTATAATTTCCTTACAATACAAAATGCAGCTGAAATAAAACAAGTAGTTAAACTACAAGTAACAAGATATAAGTCTTTTAACGCGAAGAGAAGGGTATCCAACAACCTTGGATAAAGGTCCCTTGATTTATACTTTCAAGCAAGTCTGTCTTACCCACACCAGGGTAAGCCCTCGATACGAAGATCAGAGTCTCTGTCTTGATATCCCCGCAAGACCTCAACTTCAAGGTAGTTGGCAACCTCTATCTTCCTCAGCAAGGAATCCCTCGAACTTCAAGGTAGTCGGCACCTATGTCTTCCTATCCCCAGAAGCCCTCGAATGTAATCACCAACATTCAGAGTCACACGATGCTTTGAGAGTTAATAAGAGCCTCTCTCTCTAGAAATCACTTTAAGCAGATTAGTCAGCCTTTCAGCAGCACTTCTACATCGAGCTCTTTCAAATGAGATCCTATTTATAGGTAAGGTCGGTTCCTTCTCCAACGGTCATATTTTCCTTAAAGATCAGAGGGACCTGTACACGTTTCACGTAGACAACGATTAGTTTATAACAAAATAGATGACAACGTTTTATAACAAAACAAGTGGAACTGAATGTACGACCTCATTTTAATTCTAAATCAAAAGTTCATAATGAAAGCTTCGGAGTGAAGATTCAGAGTGTAATAGAAATAATAAAGAGTAGACAAATTATTTAAATGTAAGCAGAATAAAAGTTCAGAGTCTAACCAAAATATTTTTCGGAGTCTGAATTATTTAAGAGTGTATAAAACAAAGATGATCAGATTCTGTTTAATAGGTGAATTCAGAATGAGAATTCGGAATGATAATTTTTCATCAGAATTCATAATGAGATTTCATCATCGTAGTTTTTAATGAATTTTTTTTATCAAAATTCGTAATGAGAATTTCGTTATTAGAATTCGTAATGAGAATTCAATGTCGAACTTCATAAGAATTCGTATCCTGAATATGGAATAGAACTTAGTCAGAGTTCATATCCGGAATTCAGAATGATACTTTATTACAGTCCTCAACTGGAATTCGGAGTGAAACATCCTTACAGTTCTTATCCAGAATTCGGATCCTCAAACAGAATACTTTATATCAAAGTTTTAAAAAAATCCGAGAAAACAGAAATGAATCCAAATTTTATACTTAGGAAAAAATATGGATGAAAATATGATAAGGATAAATTTCCTTATAAAAGCAATTTTCCATAAAAAGTATTTTTCCTTAAGAAAGCATTTTTCCTTAAAAAAGCATTTTTCCTTAAGAAAGCATTTTTCCTTAAGAAAGGTGTTTGTGATTTTCAAAACAAGAAGGAATGAAAAATTCATAAGGAAAACATTATTGACACAAAAATATCCCCCTTTTTGGAAAGCATAAACATCCTTAAGAAAAAGAAATTCTAAGAAGAAAGAAAAACATTAAGGCTTATCTCCCTTTTATTTGAGGATATTGATGAATACGACTAACTCCCCCTTAGGCTTTGAAACTCTAAGGATTGTATTCTAGATTTCTGGAGTGTCATTTCATTATGAATAAGAAAGTATTCGTAAATGAAAACTCCCCCTTAATCAAACTCTTATTAGAGTTCTTTTTCCTTAGGGATCTTTTCCTTGTCCCCCATTTGATAAACTCTTATTAGAGTTCTTCTTTTTCTTAAGGATCTTTTCCGTCTCCCCCTTTGTGATATTCAAAAAGAGATCGAGGGAATGGAAAAAAATAACAAAGTACCTGAAAAAAAAGTAATAACGACAAAAGAAACGAGAGGCACAATTTTCATTAGGTTTAAAATCTCGGCAACAGATAAAATTAGATAAAACAAAAAGATCGGATTTAGTTATTTCAGATCTTTTTCCTTCGACATGAGCCCCTTAAGAATAGTCTTGATCTTCTTCAGGTCTTTATGATCTTCTTCAGCTTCCTTCTCTAAGACCACTATTCTTGCAGATTGAGCTTCAATCTTTTCTTCCTGGGCTTTGAGCTTTTCTTCCTGAGCCTTGATCTTTTCTTCCTGAGACATCATCTTCTGTTCAAACTCAATCCGATGATCCCCTTCAATCTTCCAGTTTTGAGAAACCTAATTCAGCTTCCCATTCAGATCTCTGACTTCTTGAATCCAGAAGTTCTTTTCATCTGTCAGCTTCTCTTCAAAGGATAAAGTTAACTCATTTTTCTTCCTGTCCTCGGTCTCAAAATCATCTTTAACATTGTCTTGAAACTCATCGAATAGCCTCATCTCTTCCACAGTTTTCCTCGACCACCTCGTCATTCTCTTGCAAGATCTTTTGTGAGCTTCGTAGCCAACAAGAAAAGATTTGAATTCAGCTTCTATCTCGACATACTTATCCATGACTAATGATACGGAATCTGATTTCTGATTCATAGCATGTTGGAGCATTTGGTATCTTGAGTCTATAGTCGAGATGGTTGGAATGGAACCAACTAACTTCCTCAAAGATTGAACAACAATGTCATGTCCCAACGAGGATGACTCCGAATCTGAAACTTTACTTGGAGAATTTTCTTCCTCAATAAGCTCCAACATCCTTTTAGATTAATCACCATATTCTCTTTTCTTGCTAGCCACTGATTTCGGAGTCTCAACAAGGAGTTTCTTTCCCTTGTCTTTTTTCAGAATCGATTCTTGATCAGGGGTTTTTTTCTCACCAGTAGACACTTGAACAATATCATTAAAAACTTTTTGAACAACATCTTCCTCATTCTTATCCTTCTCAGGAGTTACTAACTTAGAGGATTCAGCCTCTGAAGTTCGGAGTGATAGGTGTTCCGAAGGTGATCACTTATAATCATCTACTTGTTTCAATAAGTCTCTTGTTTCACCACTTCCTTCAGCAACTACTTCTTCCTCTCCCACTTGTTGAATCTGGTCATGTTTCCCAACATGTTCAGTTGTAATCTCTTCCGGAAAATCAAGGTTTCTTCCCGGAGTCTCAGGTAGAGATTCGAAGGAGAATGATCTCGGAACTGGAATGCTTCCGGATACTATTTCATTAAATTTTAACAATGCTTGGACTGCCTCATCTTCTGAAATCTTCTTCTTGAGCTTCTTTTCCTTACTTGTTTTCACGCTCATCAGCAGTTCTCTCCTTCGAGGCCTTAGCCTCCGCAGGGTCCAATCTGAACTGCGGATCCCCTTATTTCCTTTTCTCTTTATCTGCTCTCCACTTTGCAACAACTTCATCAGGATATGATTTCTTCTTCTTTGGTTTTGGAGGTGCGGTTTGAGCTTCCTTAGATTTTGGATCCTCAACTTCAGCTGCAACTTCTTTCAACTTTCTTTTCTTTACTGGCTTAGATGATTCCGGTTCAGTAGCCTTCAGAGCCACTTCTTCTTGATTAGGAAGATCGAAGAACTCACCAGTCTTATTGTTAAAAGCCACATCCATCATCTTAAGGGTATCATCACTGACCATCAAAATTTTGCAAACCCTTGGTTTAGATCTGCACGCTTCCTTGAAAGACTCAAGGCATCGAACTATCAACCTCGATAAAATTGCTCAGTACATTACGATTTGGGCTCTGAGATTTCCTTTCTTAAGATTCTCAATGGTTATAAGAATGTGCCTCATGAAGTTAAAGTTCCTTTGATTTATCAGGAAATCTAAGATATAGATCTCACTCTTCTTCAAACTATCTTTATCACCTTTCCTTGGTACGATAAGCCCTTGTACCCACAACTCTAGAATCCGGAAATTTGTATGAAAACTAGAAATCTTCGGAGCCTTGTCATCTGAGAGTCCGAGAGTTTTCAGGGCTTTTTCTTTGTCGAATCTACCCTTAGAATCCGGGAAAACGTGAGATATAAACTCGGCTTCTCCTTCATAGGACAGCCCTAACAAGCTTGCTGCCTTGGTATAAGAAAGCTTGTAAGTCTTACCATAATACATAAAAGAAAATTTCTCCCTATTATCTTCCTGAAAGAAGGAAACTGTTTCATAGAACTCAACAAGTAACTCCGAAAAGACATCGTCTTGATTCCCCAGTTTGGATATAGCAATATCTTCCCACCCATTCAACTTAATGATCTTCGAAATAAGAGAATCATAGTTGTTGAAGAAATTAGGATGGACTAACCTTTCTCTGTAAACTAACCATTGTGAAATAGGCTTGGTGGATGACATTTCTTGAGACGCCAACTCCGCATACATTTGGATCTGAAGTCCTATGAGAAGTTCAGAACGGAGAAATCTGAAGTTCGGAACGGATTTAAAACAGAGAGGCATAGATTCGGGACGCGAGAGCTTGAGAACCAATGTGGGACAAGTATTTGTGTCCCCTTTATATAGTCAATGGAGTGACGGTTCAACTTCCTCGGTTGATGTAACAGTTGTGATAAGCTGAGATCAAATCTAACGGTTGAAAACTTGAATCCGATCTTTTTGAGGTTTATATTAAAACAAATAATTATGAAAAACTATAATCTGAAAACAATATACAAGAAAATGCCAGCAAGTAAAATATGACTACGAAAACTTGAGTAAGGTAATCATACCTTTCGGATTAGCTTAGGAGTATTATTCGTAATGGGTAATATAAAGATGACCACAGAAAAATATCTTTATTACAAAAAGACAATGTTCGAAAAAAACACTTTACTACGAAAAACAAAAATAAAAAAACTCATTACAGAAAACTCATTACGGAAAACAAATTTTGGAAAACTCAGTATGAAAAACGAACTTAGTAAGGGAAAAACTTAGTATGAAAAATTCATTACAAAATTTTGAAAACGAAAAACTTATTATGGAAGATTCAGTACGAAAGTTCCGTTATGAAAATACCAGTATGAAAATTTCCATTCTGGATGTTTTCAGAATGAACACTTCCATTCCAGAATTATTCTTTACGAAAATGTCCATTCTGGAAAAAATTGTAGTTCCGGAAGTTCCATTCCGGAAATCTTTGTTCCGAAAAGTTTGAAAACAAACTTTAAAAAAAAACTTTGTTATTCTATCAAACAAATTTACTCCCCCTATGAAAAGGAGTTTGTTGTTGTAAGGAGACTTTTTCAACAGAAAGTTAATTAAGAAAGTTTACCTTACAGTTATCATTCCTAACTTTTGTTTAATATATTCAAATCTATCAGAAGGAAAAGATTTTGTGAAAATATCAGCAAGTTGATCTTGCGTTCCAATAAACTGAAGAATGATATCTTCTTTGAGTGTGTGATCCCTAAGAAAGTGATGCCTAATATCTATGTGTTTTTCACGAGAGTGATGTGCAGGGTTCTTACTGAGGGAAATGGAACTTGTGTTATCACACAAAATTTGAGTTTTAGTAAAACTCAATCCATAGTCTGTGAGTGTGTGTTTCATCCACAACACTAGTGCACAACAACTTCCAGCTACTACATATTAAGCTTCAGTAGTGGAAAGTGCTACATAATGTTGCTTCTTGCAGGACCAAGAAACTAACGAATCTCTTAAGAAATGACATGTTCTGGATGTAATTTTTCTATCCATTCTACATCCACCGAAGTCAGCATCAGAAAATCTTTTTAGAACAAAATCATTTCCAGAAGTATAAAATAATCCTAGATCCATGGTTCCCTTAAGGTAGCGAAAAATTCTTTTTACTGCCTTTAAGTGAGATTCCTTAGGATTGGATTGATATGTTGCACATAAGCATACTGAAAACATTAAGTCTGGTTGACTAGTTGTTAAGTATAGTAGGCTTCCTATCATACCTCTAAAAGATTCTTGATCTACTGGTTTCCCAGCTTCATCAAGATCTAAAGAGTTTGAGATACCAATGGGAGTACTTATACTCTTAGTTTTGTCATAACTATACTTTTTAAGAAGATCATTAATATACTTATGTTGAGATATGTAGGTTCCTCTGGTTTTTGAGAAATTTGAAAACCAAGGAAAAATGTTAACTCACCCATCATACTCATTTCAAACTCAGATTTCATTAGACTTGCAAAAGAGTCGGTCAAAGATTGCTGAGTTGAACCAAATATGATTTCATCAACATAAATTTGAACAATCAAAACATTTTTCTTATGTTTCTTTATAAAAAGGGTTGGATCTGCATTTCCCTTAACATAGTTATTTTGAAGCAAAAATCCAGTGAGTCTATCATACCATGCTCGTGGGGCTTGTTTAAGGCCATACAAAGCTTTGGTAAGTCTAAAAACATGATCAGGATGTTTTGTATCTTCAAATCCAGGAGGTTGTTCAACAAAGACTTCCTCTTGAACATAACTGTTAAGAAAAGAACATTTTACATCCATTTGGAAAAGTTTGAAATTAAAGAATGCTGCAAAGGCAAGTAGAATACGGATATATTCAAGTCTAGCTACTGGAGCATAGGTTTCTTCATAGTCTATTCCCTCTTGCTGATTATAGCCTTTAGCAACAAGTCTAGCTTTATTTCTTACTATGTCTCCATTTTCATCACATTTATTTCTGAAGACCCATTTTACTCAAATAACAGAAGTTTCCTTAGGTCTTTCAACCAAGGTCCAGACTTTATTCTTTTCGAATTCATTTAGTTCATCTTGCATGGCTTTAATCCAATCATCATCACCTAAAGCTTCATCAGTGCTTTTAGGTTCTAATTGGGAAAGAAATGTTATATGTTCTACTTCATTTCTTAAGGAACTTCTAGTCCTTACAGGTTGATTTACATCACCAATGATACTATCACTGGGATGATTCTTAAGAAACACCTGATTTGGATTTTGTAAAACCTGTTCATCAACATAGGGTAGAAAATCTTCTGGGGTAAATGTTTCAGAAGTATCTTCTAGAACATCAACCTTATCAGAAGGTTCTTCTATCAAAGGTTGATAATCAGTTTTTGAAAACACATCTGTAGATGTAGGCTGGGATGGTTTGAAAACAAAAGGATCTGACTCATCAAATTTTACATGTACTGTTTCCTCGACAGTACAAGTGTTTTTATTAAAAACTCTATAAGCCATAGATGTTGTGGAATAACCTAAGAAAATTCCTTCATCAGATTTTAGTGCGAATTTATGTAAGTTATCTTTAGTATTCAAAATGAATACTTTGCAACCAAAATCCTTGAAGTAGGAAAGTCTTGGTTTTCTAGCATTCCATAACTCATAAGGAGTTTTATTAAGAAAATGTCTAATTAAAACTCGATTTATAGTATAACAAGCAGTACTTACAGCTTCAGCCCAGAAATGTCTAGCAATAGAATATTCACTCAACATGGTTCTAGTTATCTCTTGAAGAATTCTATTTCTTCTTTCAACTACACCATTTTGTTGAGGAGTTCTAGGTGATGAAAAATTGTGAGTAATACCTTTCTTAATACAAAAAGTTTCAAAATAAGAATTTTGAAATTCTCCTCCATGATCACTATGAATAGTTTTCAATGGAAGGTTTTTCTCATTTTTAACTTGAGCTCTAAAACTTTTGAAATAGGAAAAAGCTTCAGACTTTTTTGCTAGAAAATAGACCCAAGTAAACCTAGTGTAATCATCAACTAGAACAAACACATAGTATTTTCCTCCAATACTTCCAGTTTGTGTTGGACCAAAAAGATCCATGTGAACTAACTATAATTCATCAGTTGTTGAGACTTCACCGATTGATTTAAAACTAAATTTATGTTGCTTTCCATATTGACAAGGATCACATACTTTAGAAGAATCAAATCTAAGCTCTGGTAGATCCTTAACTAGTTTCTTCTTAGAGAGTTTACATAGGTTCCTAAGGTTACAGTGACCTAGACTTCTATGCCATAACCAAGAATGATCTTCCATTGCACTTAGGCAAGGTAAATCTTGGATTCTGAGGTATTCTAAGTTCAGAGTGTAAACATTCTCTTGCGTATTGGCTGAGAGAATAAATTCTTCCTTGGAATTGTGAACTAAGCACTAATCATTCCTAAAATTCACAAGGTAACCTTCATCACATAACTGACTTATGCTAATGAGGTTGTGCTTAAGACCTTTAACAAAAAGAACATTTGAAATCAAGGTTTTACCAAGAAGAACAATATTTCCAATACCAACAATCTCTCCCTTAGCATTATCTCCGAAAGTTACATTTCCTCCTTTCGTTTTGATAATCTTTTCAAAAAAGATTTTGTTACCAGTCATGTTCTGGGAACATCCACTATCCATGTACCATGTATTGTTGCTGGTACTCTCTTTATTTTCCTGAAATCAAGAAGAAAATTAGACTTTCGGAATCTAAATTTGTTTGGATCCTAGATTTCTAGATAATAAAATTTTAGGAACCCACATATTCGTAGATAAGTAAGCTTTGTGAAATCCTAAAGGTTGGGTTTTGTTTAAGGAACAATTCTTTGCCCAGGGACCACCACATTGACACTTGGTACAAAATTGGGCACTTTGAGGAACAAAATAATTGTTACTGAAAATTGGTTTTGCATGGGTATAACCAAATCTGGATTTATTTCTTAAAGGTCGTACTTGAGAATACATTTTATCAAAATTTTCCTTACCATGTGTAAGGTTTGATAAACAATTCATTAAGGTAAAAATTTCGGACTTGAGTTTTACAACCAAGTTTTTATCCCCAAAATCATTAGTTTTAGAACTAGATCTAGGCTCAAAAACATTTTTATTAGAAATTACTTTTTCTAATTCTTTAGAAAGTTTGTTCTTTTCCGAACTTACACCCTCAAGATTCTTTGAAATACTTTCAAAATCAACATTTCTCCAATCAAGATCTTTAGAAAGATCTGATATCTCTTTCGTAAGAATAGAATTCCTAGAGTTTGCCTTTTCAAGTTTCTTATTGAGTTTGGAATTCTCAATCTCAAGAAGTTCATCAAACCTAGAGACTTATTCATAAGTAGGTAAAGTATTTTCTTCATCAGAAGAAGTTCATTCATCAGAAGATTTATAATACTTACTATCATTAGAATTTAAAGAAACATTGGTCAATGATTCATCATTTCACACCTTAGCCATAAAACAATGATTATCAATAGGTAATCTGGCTATAAGACCAAGATTCATCTGTCCTGAAGATTCATAATCAGAAGATTCATCTGAAGAGTCACCACCACTGGCACTCCAGGTGTCATTAGCTTTCAGAACTTTCTTAGATTTGGCTTTATAATACTTCTTTCTGTTCCTGTCTGAATGCCTTTCTTTTCTTTCTTTCTTTTTGAGCATAGGGCAATCTGTTCTAATATGTCCAGCTCTTTTTCACTCATAACAAGTAACTTCTCCATCTTTCTTATCTTTCCTTTCCTTTTCCTTATACTTAGATTGAAAATTTCTCTGTCCAGCTATCTTGTTCATCCTTCGAGCAAGATTTGCTAATTCATTTCTTGAGACTTCACTCTCACTAGATTCGGATTGGAAAATAACTTTCTTAGACTTGGATCTAGTTACTCTCTCAGGAGTCTTAGCTTTCATCTGATTTGAAGTTATAGTAAAAGCAATAGTACCATTTCCATTCTTCTTCTTGATGTTGTCTGCATCTCTCTTCATTCTGGTTTCATGTTGTAGAAGTGTTCCAAAAATCTCATGAAGAGAGATCTGAGTGACCTCCCTGTTTTCATCTACAGCTGTTCTTTTGGATTCCCACTCATTGGGAATAATATCAATTATTTTATCCACAAGAGCGTCATCATCTAGACCTTTCTCTCCCATATATTGTAGACTGTTGACTATAGTCATAAATCTCTGTTGAACTTTACAGATAGGTTCTCCATAAAAAAAATTGAATCCATGATATTCATCTCTAAGCATAGCTCTTCTAGTCTCAATCACCATAGAAGTTCCAATGTGTGTAACCTCTAACTTCTTCCATATGCAATTAGCTGCTTCATAAGAAGAAATTTGGCTATATATATTTCTAGTCATTAAACATAGTAGAGTATTGCTTTCCTTATAGTTGAGTTGATATTCTTGCTTTTCCTGGTTAGTGAAAGTTCTAACTTCCTTATCAGAAATTTTATAATCACCAGTAAGCATTACAAAATTATCTACTCTAGTGTTGATAACAAAAGTCTTCATGCGATCTCTCCAGTATTCATAATCATTACCATCAAAGATTGGTGGTCTTGTAGGATTTAGATTATCAATCGAACCAACATTAATTCCTTCCATACTAGAACAACTTTTGGCATACAAATTTGTTAGTAGCAAAAGTTTGTAATAACAAAGTTCAGAATGAGAAAGTTCGGAATGGAAAAATTCGGAATGTCAAAGTTCGGAATGACAAAGTGAGCAACAAAAACTTATTCATAAGTATAAGTATTTTAGAGACCTGCTCTGATACCAATTGTAGGATCCAAATAGTGATGTAGATGCTCAATATACAAGGGGGGGGGGGTGAATTGTATACTTTAAAAATTCCTTTGGAACCTTTAATGTTAGTTACGAATAACTATGATTTCCTTAAGAAACGGAAAGATCTAAGTTTAACAAAGTTATACTAAGAAAATTCACAAAACCTCTAACATCGAACGCAAACTTGGAAAGAGATTCCGAAAGTAGGTTCCAGAAATATGGTTCCGGAAATTTAAACTTAACAAAAGATTACAATATGAGATTCTACCTTAAAGCTTATAGAATCTAAATGAAACAGAGTACAAGTAAGGAAGTATATGAATGTTATACTTTCCTTACAATACAAAATGCAGCGGAAGTAAAACAAGTAGTTAAACTACAAGTAGCAAGATATAAGTCTTTTAACCTAAAGAGAAGGGTATCCAACAACCTTGGATAAAGGTCCCTTGATTTATACTTTCAAGCAAGTCTGTATTACCCACACTAGGGTAAGCCCTCGATACGAAGATCAGAGTCTCTGTCTTGCTATCCCCGCAAGCCCTCAACTTCAAGGTAGTTGGCAACCTATGTCTTCCTCAGCAAGGAAGCCCTCGAACTTCAAAGTAGTCGGCACCTCTGTCTTCCTATCCCCGGAAGCCCTCGAATGTAATCACCAACATTCGAAGTCACATGAAGCTTTGAGAGTTAATAAGAGCCTCTCTCTCTAGAAATCACTTTATGCAGATTAGTCAGCCTTTCAGCAGCACTTCTACATCGAGCTCTTTCAAATGAGCTCCTATTTATAGGTAAGTTCGGTTCCTTCTCCAACGGTCATATTTTCCTTAATGATCGGAGGGACCTGTACACGTGTCACTTAGACAACGGTTAGTTTATAACAAAATAGGTGACATCGTTTTATAACAAAACAAGTGTAACTGAATGCAAGACATCGTTATAATTCTAACTCAAAAGTTCGGAATGAAAGAATCAGAGTGAAGATTCAGAGTGTAATGGAAATAATAAAGAGTAGACAGATTATAGAAATGTAAGCAGAATAAAAGTTCGGAGTCTAACCAAAATATTTTTCGGAGTCTAAATTAATTCAGAGTGTATAAAACAAAGATGAACAGATTCTGTTTAATAGGTGAATTCGGAATGAGAAATCAGAATGATAATTCGTCATCAGAATTCATAATGAGATTTCATCATCGTAGTTTTTAATGAAAATTCATTATCATAATTCGTAATGAGAATTTAGTTATTAGAATTTGTAAGGAGAATTCAATTTCGATCTTTATAAGAATTCGTATCCTGAATTTGGAATAGAACTTAGTCAGAGTTCATATCCGGAATTCGGAATAATACTTTATTACAGTTCTCATCTAGAATTCGGAGTGAAACTTCCTTACAGTTCTTATCCAGAATTCGGATCCTCAAACAGAATACATTATATCAATGTTTTAAACAAATCTGAGAAAACAGAAATGAATCCGAATTTTATACTTAAGAAAAAAATATGGATGAAAATATGATAAGGATAAATTTCCTTACAAAAGCAATTTTCCTTAAAAATTATTTTTCCTTAAGAAAGCATTTTTCCTTAAGAAATAATTTTTCCTTAAGAAATCATTTTTCCTTAAGAAAGGTGTTTGTGATTTTCAAAATAAGAAGGAATGAAAAAGTCATAAGGAAAACCTTATTGAGTCAACAATTGGATGCCTAGTGCTGTCCAATGAGAATGCCATTAATGGATTTTTTTTCATTTTACTATAAGAAAATATTTATATTAACCCTTAAACTAATATTATTCCATTATGACTATAGATTCCGAGATAGATATTCCTTTTTAGCATCACCCCCTATGTTATTGGGAAATTGATGTCTTGGTTGATCTGTTGGAATATATCGAGGTCTGATCTATCCATTTTAAGCCAAATTATCCTTCATTATTTAAAATTTATCATGGATCCAAGACATGTTGGCTAGATCTATGAATCCGCAAGTGAATCTAAGGGTGGATTTATTCTTTATGGACATATCACTGTTGGCTTACAAGAATTTGTGACCTCTCCTTCATCAATCCAATATCTTTCCTTGGGGATGATTCACTTTTTTTATTTGATGTGGATTCATTCTTCTACCATGATATCTTCCATGAATTATAATTTTATGAACTCTTTTATGTTGGATTGGTCATTCTTCCTGTGAAAATTTGTGTGAGAGAATGATTCATGTATCATTTTTTAATAGATCTTGTAAATTAACCTAAACTTGCTAGATATAGGAAGTCCGTCCAGCTTATATGTTTTTATATAGTTTCTTGGCATCCTTGGTTTTGTTTTTGAGCATAGTGTAGATATAAATTCATGATATGGTATATCAGTGTGCATGGGTAGCATGTGAGACATTTGTGTTCTATGGATTGTGTGCCCCTTTCCATGTTTCACCTTATATATGTTTATTTCATATCCCATTAAATACTCCATATTCCTTGATTTGTCTCAATTATGGTGTACCATATTTTTATATTTTATATCCCGTGGGATAGTTATTTTTATTTAACAATCGTTTAAATTTTATGACTATCATGTGCATTTGTATCTCTCTAGTGGAACTTCTGCTTCGTTTTTCTAGTTGGCAGGTGGCCCTGATAGATTAATCAACCCCGAAGAGGGGGTTTGTGGATGGCATGACTCATAGATTGGGGATTTGGATATAGGATGGATTACACAAAATTTTTGAATGTTATTTGTCTATGGGGGATGAATTATACACACTATTTGAAAAGGGTACTTATATATTAGAAATTATTATTTAAGGGGGAATTCCCTTTCATATGTGTAGGGTTCAATTAATTTAGGTGGTTCAAGCATGCATGCAATAAGAGGAGTATAGGTGTCCATGAGTCATGGGTATGAATTTCCCAAAAAGGTGGGAGTAGAGTTATTCCTTAAATGGAGATCGTTTATTTTCTTTATAGGGGACATCTATTTTGGTATGGTTATCTGTATCATCTGATGACTACTAATGACATTCTTCCAGAATAGAACCAAATAATTTGCTTCTGGGGTTCATGGAAGATGGTTAGTGCATGATCTCATGATATATGATAGGTTGTATTCTTGAATGAGTATTTACCATTCGATCAACACTTTGACCATTATATACATGTGAACTTCCGTTAAGGACACATTGGTGGTGTCCTACAAGGTTAATACTCATACCCTAAGGGGAAATTCAGTGTACATCCATTCATTATGATCATGAACATAAATAATGGAATGATAAAATTAGTAGGTCATAAAGAATCATATAGATAGGGTATATATGCAGGACTAATATATATTTTAGTTATATTTTCCAAAATATTTATTTATTTTATTCTACTTATTTTTCATATTCCTACTAACCCTCCACCTAGGGGATCCATTTGGATTTTATTGTATAACATGACATGACATATATTATAGTATACTGTTAATGTTATCATATTCTATGTTTTTTATTTCATTTATTTATTATTTGTTATATTTTAGTGCATAGATATGATGACCAAGTTTATATTTTTTCCACAGAACCTCTATACACTCACTATCAGTCAAAAAACTCCTATGTATGTGGTGGAACACATGAAGTAATGTGGAATTTTAGGTTAGACCATTTGATTTTTGTTTGGGAGTTACAAAATGTTATAAAAGGATACAGTTTCCATTATCTTATTTTAAATCATTTTTGGACATGGAAAAAAGGAGATAGGATGTGTGTAACTTATGTTTGGGATTTTTCATTTTCCTCTATAGAACATGTGTAACAGACCTCTATGTTACTATGATGGGATTTCTGTTACATCTTATGGGATTTAAGTGCATTCATTCATCATGAATAAGTACATAGGATCACAAGTTAGTTATATACATACTGTTTGTTTTATAGTATTTCCTTAAATAAATTTTGTGATTTCTGAAAATAGTTAAATACAATATATTTATTCCCTAATTTTTTGGATACATTTGTACTAGAATTGGTTATTTGAACTTGTGAATGTTATATCATTATGTCTCTCTGTGTGTGTGTTTGTGTGTTTGTGTCTGTGTGTGATTGTGGCTATCGTACGGGTATGGTGGATTATTCATCTGCCTTGGGTAGAACTAGGAGGGTTATACCTTATGGGTGTTTATCTCATAGGGTATACGTTCCCACAGATATAAAATATTCGTGATTTATAGTTTCTTATGTTATTCTCATAATAGTTGTTATAAATTTTTTAAATGTTCATTTGGAATTTAAAAAAATGCTGCCTTGGAGATGCTTCATAGGACCGCTAGAAAAAGTATTCCATAATTATCATACCAGGTATTATGTAGTGATTCAACAAAATGTTATAAAATTGGCTGTATCTGATCTTGATATCCCACTCTCTCTAAATTGTTTAGCAGAAAACCCTTCACATCATTGAGACATTTTGACTGTTCTTGCTTGTGGTATAGGAGTGGCAAGGAAGATGATCAACTATGCTCGAGATTTCAAAATTAATAATGTTCTAGCCTTATTGAGAATTAATGTTACTACGTATGCTGAGTAATGGGTTGAAATTATTGAGGGAACCATTGATCTAGTAGAGACTCCCATGATATGAGGGTGAAGCTGGATAACTTTATACTTCAAGGACCTACCAGGAGACATTAGGGCATTATATGATATAAATATAGGAATGCTGGTCTTACTTGGGAGCACTATGAGGATCATTTATTTAAGGAGTTACATACCTAAATGTTGATGATATAGTAGGAATATGATTTTATTTATATTTGGTAGTGGAATACATCATTTTCTACCTACTGAGATCTCCTTACATTGTTTTTGCGATTTCATATACTTTTGTTTTGGACTGACGTTTTGATGGATAAAAAGTTAGATATTTTTTTATCCAAAACATATATGTTATGTTATGTCCATTGAAATGATGATGTATACAATGGTTCATCAAGAACCCTCACTTCTGAGAAGGGGATAGAGTAGTATAGACATACAACTTTTCATCCAGATTATAGTTCCTTAAATACTAGACTTCCCAGTTCTACAATGAGTACCTCTTTTAGTAGTCAGAAGAAGAATACTGTCAAGGTACAATAGGGTGGAAGATAGGTGGTGTAGAGTAGGACTTATTATAATCTCTATGTGGGAGGATGTTTTACTAGTTTCCATGAATGTTAATTGGAGGAAACATTCAGTACATTATGAGTAAATCCCCAAAGATAATTTAACTGATGATGAAATATGGTCCGTCTCTAGTAAATTTTTTCAAAGGTGTCAGTCCCAGATTCAAGGAGTTTAGGTTAGGGTATAGTTAGTGGTCCTTAGTATATGATCTAGGAACCACATACCTTGGTGACTCAAATCAGTTATGCTCCTCGAAGGCAAGGTCGTGATCTAGGGGAAATTAAGATGTATGGGGTTTATGAGATTCCATATTTCTATGGAGAGGTAGACTCTATAGTAAAATGTAAGATTCTTCAAACTTCTATGATATCTACTAAATTTTGATATAGATTATTTTTTTTCTTTTATATGTTCTCATGTTCTTACTATCCAAGAATTTTTTGTTATGTTATTTTCTATGTTTCTTCACTCCTGACACACCATTGCGAATGAATGTATACCATCTCCATTGATTCCCTATGTGTCCCATTGTTGTTACAAGATTTAGATATCTATTGGACTTCATAATCATAGAGATGACATGTTCTGATGTGATATTTGAATTTCAATTGTTGACTAGTTATTAAACTGACAACAAATTATATTGGGAACATTCATCTTTTAACATTCATAGAAGAGGGAAGATCATGTAGATTAGGGAAGGGTATTTTAGAGAAGGTAGGATGGGACAAGACTTGATTCATATTGGAGCTATAACTATGCAAGTAGCAGGACGGTATCTTGAAACTGAATCAATAGTAGCCTACTATATCTTCCCTTCAGTGGTGGATCATTACCAAGATGTCTTTCTAGATGGATTTTTAGGTCTTTCTAAAGATAAATGAACTAATTTTGGGATTGAACTTATATCTGTTTCATAGCCTATATCGATTCCTCATTATCATATGTCACCAGATTAGTTGAGTGAATTGATGGTGTAGTTAGAGGATTTAGAGGTAAAATTATTTATTCGAGTCATTATATCTCCTTGGGGTGAACCATTATTTTTTCTAAGACGGTATATGGAATTCAATGGTTCTGTGTTTACCATAGTAAGTTTGATGAGGTTATAATAAAGAACAAATACACTTTACCCATTATTTAAGATCTATTTGGTTAGTTATGGGGTGGCTGATGGTTTTCCAAGAATGATATTCATTTAGAATACCATAAAATGTGGTTATTAGAGTATAATATTACCAAGATAGTTTTTATGAGTATATATAGACAATGAGTATTTTTATAGGCCTTTTGGGTTGAAAAGCTCCCAAGTGATGTTCATGGATTTAATTAATGAGATTTTCCATCCATGCCGAGAATATTTTACCAAATTATTCATGGAAAATATATGGATATATTGAAGGAATTTAATTTTTCATTTTAGTAAACCATAGATTATATTGAGTAAAAATTTATCACATCTACTTCATACCAAAGTTTCAATGATTAACTTTTTATTTCATGAGGTGTGATTCCTCGAGCATGTAATTTCTATGGCGGGGAGGTAAATTCACCTAGAAAAGGTAAATTCAATGATGTCATGGATGTTCCATATGAGTGGGTTTGAGATTTGTATTTTCATTGGGATTATGGGGTACTATTAATATTTATTCAATGGGATCACCAATTTGGGAGATTCAATTATATAGATAACTAAATTGTAGTGGTAAAGTTTTAGTGGTATTATCAAAGTGAATAGTCTTTACTATATATTTATAAGAGATCAATGATATCTCTAGTTTTGATTCTTCTAGAGGCTATAATTGGATATGAATTGTACTTTGATTTCATTTAAATTGGGTTGGGAGAGGTGTTAATATTGAGGGATTATGTAGTCTTTTATGATCCACATCAGTTTTGAATCCATGAGAAAAACTACACGATGCATGACTTGAAGTTGGTGGTTATTTTCCATGCTCTGAACTATTCTTGAAATTATTTTTTCAGTGAGAAGTTTATCATGTAAATGACTCACAATATCATAAAATATATCCTCCCTCAGAATGATATAAATATGATGAAGATGATTTTTTTGGATTATTTGCAAGAATTATACTTCAAGATGGAATGTTCTCTATGGAAAGGTAATGTCATTACAGATTATCTTAGTTGAAAAAATTTGGAGACACAAGAACTTTGGAGAGAATATTTGATTGGTAGAATGTTTTCAGATACGTTTGATGGTTGAGTGTCTAGTGGATGCATCGAAGGTACATATTATCATGAAATGTGATCCTTTGGTTATCAAATATTCTAAGTGTGCTGAGTAAATGGAATACAATAGTTAGATCTTCAGTTTTTGGTGATGTAGGAGATATTGGAAGGGATTAAACTAGTTCCAAGATGGTACTCATGTGATGAGATATGATCAAAATTTATAAGAGACTTGTAGTCCCATATTCAATGAGGGTGGAGATGATGAGAGAATATAATTGTTAAAAATTGGTTATTCATCTAGGACCAATGATGATGTACCATGATGTATGATATCTGTTTTTGTTTTCATGTATGAATAACGACATCGATTGTTTTGTTTCGCAATTTCTTACCTATAATATCGTAAAGACTGTGCATTAATGCCCAAGTGGTTTTCGTAAGTCACTTACAATTCCTATATGTATGTGGCATGATATAATGATAGAATCCATGATGTGGTTACCATGTACCACAAGGAGTCATGATTCCATTTGGGTGATAGTTGATCAGCTAATGAAAGTGGATATTTTCTAGCCAATTTATGAGACCACATCCGCAATGGTGTTGCGACTATTGTTTGTATAAAATGTTGTGTGAATTCAAGGAATTTACATTGAGAATCATGCTTGAAAGGGTCACACATTTAGTGTCACTATTTTTATATGTATTATATAATTCTCTAGGTATCCATCTTAAACTAAGTATAGTGTGTCATCTATAGACTGGTAGAAACCCAGAGAGAATTATCTAGATATTAGATGCCAAGTTTTTGGTATGTGTCCTTGAATTTGGTTAATCATTGGGTTATCACCAATCATTGGGTTAGTTTTGATAGAAAAATAACTTTTAGGATTCAATTAATATGGATCTCTTTGAGGCACTTAATGTTCATCTATAAAACTCACTGCTATATTGGCATGAGGCTAGGGAAGTATCATTTGTGGTATTGAGTATGGTACAAGAGAATTATGAGAGAGTTAAATTTATATATATGTATTTAATAACAATTTAGATCAAGAAATGATAAAATTACAACTAGGGGTGGCAACCTTTGGAGTTCTCAAAGGGTGACAGAGTTTTCTAATAGGTAAATTCCTGATTAAGGAATTGATGGTTACCGAAGAAATGAAAGCTAGATCTGATATCTACTGTAATGTTTGAGATTACCATGTGAATCAATAAAATGGAATAAAATTTTTTTCTTCCTCTATGGTATCATGGATTTCATGATGGGTTCCGTGTGTCTCATATCGAGAGGTACTTTCCAGATTTTAGGTATATGATCAACAATGAGGATGTTGACCTCAATCCTAGCACATCATTTGTGTAGTGCTCAGTGCTAATCAAGGACATGGGTGAGAAGGAATTGAGAAGAAATAATAGGCCTCTTATTAAAACCCTAATAAATAATGTAAAAAATCATGAGGATACTTATGAGAGTGAATATGATTTTCCCACATAATGGATTCTTGATTTTTAATCAATAACACTAGAGACACTTCTTTAGGAAGACAAGACATTAGTGGGGAGAACTGTAACATATTCATCTTTTAAGGTATGTATTATTTTATGTAATGACATACATTGTCTTATTTTTATTATTTTGGATGTGTGTATTACTGGTATGGGGTCTCAGTGATATGTCTTAATGGTTGGTTCATGTGGAATTCTTTGTGGATGAAAAAGTCTATCAGGTGGTTAGTGAGGTATGCTGATTATAAAATGGATTTAGAAGTGGGACCTTTATTTATATCGATCCTAGCATCCCATTGGTGGTTATTGGATGAGAATTGTATTAATGATATTTTCATCATTGTATTTTATAATTTTTTAGCCTAATTATGAGCCTAATCTGGCCCCATTATGACCCAAACCTCATGGAGTGTTCTCCACTGGTGATCTAGGATTCTTCTTCCTCTCGCATAGACTGATTGTAGTTTTGATCAATCATTTTTAATCCATAGAGATAATATATATCCATTATAAACCAATTTATCCATTATAATGTGGAATTGATACTGGATCTAAGGAATGTTGGATATATTTAGAAATCTCTACCCCGATATACTATAAATTTAGAATGTATTGACTGATCTGTGTGGAATTATAATAATTTGTACCACTCGTTGAATAATCTAAGGTATTCTATTGGAGACAAATATCTTTTGGTTTGTTGATGTGGATTCCACATCATTACATGATATATTCCTTAAATTAAAATTCTACGGACACTATTACAGTGGATTGGGCATTGTTCTAGTGATTACTGGTGTATAGGAATGATATTTCTATCATTCCTTAACTGATCAGGGAAATTAGTATCAACCCACTAAAAGAAGGATGTAGAGATTTTTTTGGATCATTGTATGGATTTATTAGTAATTATTGTTTTTGTTTTTTTTCTAGATGTTGAGATCCTTGCATGAAAAGGTAGTTTGGAATGAGTGGGTATCACATGATATATTTTTTGGTATGGATTGTTTGTCCCCTTCCATGCTTCACCTTATATGTTGTTATTTCATAACCTATGGAATATTTGATATTCCATTATTATTCTTTTCTATATTTGACCTGACTTCTGTATTATTTCATATTATGTGGAATAAATATTGTGATTAAATTATTAATGATATATTATTCCATTCATGTAAATTTTTAAATAGATAGTAGAACCTCTCTTTCAGTGTTCATTTTTCTATTTGTTCTTGGAAGATTAGTTGTCCCCATGGTAGGGGAGCCTAGATGATTGGATTCATATATTATAGCTCTAGATACAAGACGGATAGCATCACATATTATCATGTGAAGAGCCCATAGAGGGAAGAAAACCATAAACCATTAAAATATGGATAATATTATAGTATGATGTGATGATTGGGGATTCCCTTTCATATTTATAGAGTTCAATTAATTTGGATATTCCCTGCATGTATGCCATCATATACAAGAAGGTATCCAAGATTCATGGGTTTGAAATTCCATTAATGTTAGGTATAGAGATATTCATTAAAATATGATTGTGTAATTTACTTATTGGGAAGAAGAAGTCACATGACAAGATATATTTCACGTGATGAATACTTATGGAATTATTTTGGAATGTCCCCAAATAATGTATCACCATGGTTCATGGAATCATGATTAGCACACAATTACTCAGTGAAGGGAAATGTGTAGACTTAATGATCGGGGACCCAGATAAGGAGAATGTCCCAATAGGATTATACTCAAACCATACACGAGCAACTCATTTCATGTGTACTCTTAATGATCAGAGACCTAGATAAGGGGAATGTCCCAATATCAGGTTTCTGGGGATATTGGAGTTTTGAGATGTATGTAGTACTAGGATAGAATCAAGATAGATACCACATAATCCTTATTTATATTCCTTTAGTTTTTTTCTTATACTTTTTGACCTACTATAGTGGGGTTCGTTGGGTTTTTATTATGTGACCTGACATGACATCAATTATAACATCTTATTTATGTTATCTTATACCATGATGATTAGTGGGTTTGTGTATATGCTTTTTATTTTTGTACCTGGATATGATTACCATGGTTATAGTCTCCCAATATGACCAATATACCCTCTCTACTAGTTTAAAAACACTTGCGTATATAGAGGCATACATGAGTTCATGTGGAATTTCGACTCAGACCCGATGATTAGGATTATGGTCTTACATTATGTTTATAAATGACATATTTATTGGAATATGTATCAACTTAAAATCAACTTGAGGTTATTTTTTCTAAACCCATGTATTGTGAAATGTTTCAGAAAATAAAAATTGAGCTTAATATATAGATATTTAATATTATATTTTGTTTTTCAATTAATTTAAATTGTTAGGGGTAGATATTTTGTAATTTTTAGACTACTTATATCTTAAATATATTTTTAGTCTACCTATATTTTAATAAGTTTCTTAAAAATTTAAATAAGGAATAATTTTCTATCAATCATGTTTTTGTTTTTTAATTTTCCGAAAGGGGGAGTTTGTTAGTTTTTATTTTGTATATATTTTGTGTTTTATAATATTAAAAATACCTTAAGGGTATTAACCAATACCTAAAATGATTTTTCAATGGATAATTATAATTTTTCACAGCATCATATAATTAATGTTAAATTACATTTTCTATGGTTATTATATTCTGTTTCTGATAAATGATTATTCATTTACAATTTACTTAAATATTTAACATTGTTTCTCAAAATAAGTTGAACTATCACACATTTTGTGTCTCATAGTCAGTTGACATATTTTATTATTGGCACTCACATCATATTCACTATGATCATAGGGATTTTTATACAGCTAATTATTTTCCTTTATGCGGCCCATTAATATATTTTCATGTGGTCTCTTGTTTATCAATTGGTAAATTGTTTTTTTTCATGTATTTGATTTCCCATCACAGTTGATAGAACAATAAGGTTGATTTATAAAGTCAGTTTGTATGCATGGTTGATTCACAACAATGAAAATTTCTAGAAATTATAGAGTTCACTATTTTTCTAGTATTGTAATATTTTATTTTCATGAAAATTTTTAATAGTAATTTTAATTTATGTCATGTTTTTTACATTGTATTAGGAATACATATATATAATATATGAATTTTGTGAAGTGTTTTTCTAAAAATGTAAACACATTTAATTTGATATTTAATTAGTTTTTCAATTTTCTCCTAAATAAAAAAATTAGGTTTTTTAATTTGTGTATTTTTAATGATTTATATTAATTATTTATTTATAAATAAATTATTAAATATAATGGAAATGTTAAAAAATTGATTGTATTACATTTTAGATGTATTTTTAGTATCTTCATGGATGTTTTTGGAAGGTTTTTAAAATATAAAATTTTAAATACTTCTAATTCAAAACATATATTTGATAATTATGATATTTCTTTTACCTATTATTAATGTGATATTTTTAAAATTTTAAGGGTGAATTAAAAATGGTTTGGATTAGTATTTAGTTGTGAATATCAAAAAATATTCTGGAACAATATTATATATCTCACTCTCTCTCCCCAAGTCCTATTTCACTATTTGAATATGAATTACCATATTATTTTTATTGTTAAATTATGTTTTTTGGTTTTATTTAAAGGTATTCAATAATTATTAAAATGACATGATAGAAAATATACTTCTACCACAACATTATTTTGATGTTAAATATCATAAATTCATTGTCTGGATCAATTCCATAGTCCTATGTGAAAATGATTTCTTCTATTATATGAAATCTTAAGGGGATCCAAAAAAAACTTATGTTCCACTATTACCTTGATGAGACAATCTAATCCTTTACTCCGTGAACCATATGCTATGTTTCAACTGTCTATATCCACATCTCATCCACTTAGTTCTATATGATTATGTGTTAATTATTTTTATACTCTTCACTATGTAAAAATTATTTATTTTATTCTTCACCCAACAAAATAATTATCTCTCCAGTCTTTGACTCATATATTTTAAATTCTGGACCTATTGGGTTTGGACTATTTGTATATAATGTTAGTAATTGTACTAAGATGCGACTCTGTAAAAAAATTAAATTGTCTTTGGTTATAATTACTATATTAAAACTCGTATGTAATTGGGTTATGATTCCCCTTACAAAATCAGTTAGTTCATAATGAATCTCTCAAAAAGTATAGAACTGTAAGATTAGACCAAGTTCTACATTGGACAAAACTACTAAAAATTTTATGTATACATTTCTAACTTTTTCACTTAATATTATAATAGTTTGTTCTTGATATTTATTTTTGATAATATTCCTTTAAAATTTAAATAAGCTCTCTTCACCCCTCTAGATTTTCTATCATCACCACGTCTTACCAAATAGAAACTTCCTATACTACGAGAACGAGAAAGGGTGTATCTAGTCACTACTGCTAAAGTTGACCATGATAATGAAGTTGTTCAAAGTAAAATTATTCTGCACCCTAGACATCTGAGTGAATTATTTGATTCTGGTTCATTACATTCATTCATATAATTTATGTTTACTATTAATATTGAATCACCACCTCAAAACTATTGGTACTGAATAATCAATGAAAAAATATAGTGGTATAAGGACTGAATGTAAGGTATAAAACTATCCACCCATTAAAATTTATAGGAAGATACATCCTAAATACCCCATTCCTTATCCCTTAGAAGAATTCTTTGTTATATTGGGAATGTATTTTCTCTCTTTATATAGATATCATGTCAATTTTTTGGGGCAACAAAATATTATTTAATATCCTATATAATCTTGGTATTAAATATCTGTGAAATGATTACTATGAACTCCCTTTGGAAATATATTCTCCAATATTGGTGTTAATACCTTATAATAAGGAACCCTTAGCTTAAATGTTCAGGGATGAACTCAGTTTAGGAGATAGGTAAACTATAACAGATTAAATTTACATTATTCTGAAATAATCGTATTCTCTTACCCATAATCATGAGGTTGAGATCTCAATGGAACTCATATCAAGATCTATGCCAATATCAAAGATTCCTTCTAAAATGACTCCCATTTAATTTAATTAATTGAATAACCAACATTTGGATAATCTGGATAAGGGTTAAATATACCCTATTTCTTTAAGATGAGGTGAAATAGTTCTTTTTTAAAAGAAGAAGGATGGATCAATACACATTTTCTTTGATTATTGTGAACTCAACATAATCATGATTAATAGAAAGTATAGTATACCATGTATTGATGAAAAATTTTATAAACTGATAGGGGAATAATACTTCTCGAAGATCATAGATTGATATGGATAACACCAATTAATTTTCAAATGGGAGGATATACCAAATACAACCTTCCTTTTGTGGTATGGACACTATTAATTTAGTGATACCATTTAGAGTTATATATTCCCCTACAATCCTATTTGAATTAAAAAATACATTCTTTAGAGAGTGCATTGATCAATTTTTTTAGACTTCACTGATTATATTCTCATATATTCCATGATCAAGGAAGATAATGAAAATCATTTTGGGGAATCTTATTGAATATTATGATAAAGGAACAACTTTTTTTCAAATTTATAATGTTTGAATTCTTGATGGGGAAAGTATCATTATTAGGTAATGTAATCATAATAAATGTAATATTAGTAGATCCTTAAATGATGGATGTTATTTAATAAGGGACTAGACCTACCATTTTAACGGAATTACATTGTTTTCTCAGGCTATCAGGACACACTCAATTATTTATGAGAAATTTCTCAAGTCAATAAAATTATTTAACCAAGCTATCAAGGAATGGATTGAAGTTCATTAAGATAAAATAAGGAATAAATGTTTCATGTAACTAATCAAATGGGTTTTCACTACATCTGTAATTACATTACCTAACAATTGAGAGGGTTTTGTAATATACAATGATTTTTTGACGAATCCCTAGGGATACATCCTCATATAGAATGATTGGATAATATATTATTCCTAATAAAAATTTAAAACTAAGGGGAAACATTAACTGACTTATGATATTGTGCTAACAGTAGTTAAATTTTCATTAAATATTAGGTAATGATACCATTATGATGAAAGGTGAGATATATATATTGATATCAATAGCTTGATATTTATATTCTCATAGAATTATTTGAAAATTAAAAAAAAGGAGATGGTTAGAGTTGATCAAATACTATTACACACTAATAAATTACCACCTAAGGAAGATAAAAAAAGAGGATAATGATATGAGCATAAAAGATCATGAATCCATATCCACTAAATGAATTTTAAATAGCTAATTACCCATGGGGTTTTCAATGGATGAATCTTAAATTCATTTAGGAGGGTGATAATTATATCTTTCCCGAATAACTGCAAAACTATACTTCTATATGAAGATCATAGAATCCTATAAAAATTATATGAAGCTATATAAGATGTTATAGAGTATTCTAGTGTTAACATTAATTTTGTTAGAGTTATAAGTATTAGATCATAGATATGTGTCCCATAAAAATCAGCACTAAAGGGGGAGAATTTTTATGACACACCTATATCATCCCTCTTTATTAATCATGGAATCACAAAGATTTATAAATAAAAAAATCAGAACATCTAGTGGGATAATAAGACGAGGGGGATTGTAGTGTTTTAATCTTAGTGATCGGTATAACATAATATTAAGAATGAATGATATATTTATATGGGGATGAATCAACCATTACCCATACCTACATGGAAATACGAAAACATTACTATGGATTTTGTATAGGACTCCAAAGGAAATATGAAATCATTAATTTTATTTGGGTTATTGTTGATCACCATAAAAAGTTATAACATTTTATTTTCATATAATAAGTTTCATGATTGAAAAAATATATAAGATATCTACAAGGGAAGTTGATAGGATACATTCATTACCTATCTAACTAAGATAAAATGTTTTTGAGAAATCTTAAATAAGCATTGGAGATGAAGTCGATCATCAACACTACTTATCAACCTGAGATAGATGGTCAGTCTAAAAGGATAATTTAAACTCTAGAGGATATGTTGAGATTATATTCAATGGATTTACAGTTATTTTTAGATTAATACCATTCTATGGTAGATTTCCCATATAACAATAATTTCCATTATATATTTGAAATTACACCATATGAGGTAATTTATTGGAATAGGTATAGGGATCCAATATACTAGGATGATGTGGGGGAGAGGAAGATGATACAACACAATATTTTATAATTAATTATTGTTAAGGTTAAAAACATTAAGTGACAAGTGTATGTGACATAAATTTGATATAATATCTATTTAGAAAATCATTCATGATACCCAGAGATTATAATGTGTTCCTCATTTATCACCTTGGATGCATTTTCTAAGATTTTGGATGAATGGGATGTGGGGACGTAGGGAAATCAGTCCCTTCAAGATGCTTGATCATGTTGGTGTTTTATCTTATCACATAGCACATTCTCCACACCTCTTCCGACTACATGATTTGTTCCATGTATAACTTTTGAGGAAGTATATACCAGACTGTTCACATGTGCTAAAATTTGAATATGTTCCACTATGTCATGATATTTCGTTTGGGGGAACAATGAATGGATATCATATATTGAAGATATAATGTGTTTTGGAAGAAGAACAGCCATATAGTCAAAGTTATATGGAAGAATAATAAGTTTGAGGAAGTAATATCGGAACTTAAATATGTGTTGAGATGAAAGTACCCTAACATATATCCATATGAGTAAAGAAAATTCCAATGATTAAATTCTATTAATTTGGTAGAATATAACATCACACAATTTTACAATGTATTTTTTCACCTTAAATAAATATTTCATTGAATATATTACTTTGCATGAAATATCCAGCTAAAATGAAAGATGATGTTATTATTAAATATGAACATTATTATATATCCATTAAATCGATGGGTATAAATATAAATAAATGAATTATGAACTTCATGTAGAAAGAAGAATCAAAGGAATCATGTGATATGAGTCTTCCTTATGAAGCTCGTTTTATCAATATTGGAAAGGAGATACGTTACATGGGTTTTCCAAAAAAATACCAAGATGAACATCAACAAGTACATCTTGAGTGAAATAATTTGTTAGAGATGTTCAAACTCATGGAAACCAATATGTGGAATATATTAGTTAAACTACTATCTGTGACTACCAACAATAATTTTCTTACGCTTATATATTATATAGAGGACTTGAAGGGTTATTTATCTAGGCGATAAATATTATTATGAAAAAATTATTTTATAAATTAAATTATACTTAGTCAATAACCAACTTTCTTGTAGTTGAATTTGATTTCATATTTTGAACCAAGAGGTCAAATTAGCTAAAGGTGAAATTTATTATTTTTGAGTAATATAGAAATATAATATTTGAATAAATTATAAAGATAATATATGGTGAATTTATGAAATAAAATTGTCAAATATAATAAAATAAATTCCTATAAAAAATAAAAAATAAATATATTATAAGAAAATCAAATTTGTTTTATTTAATTTAAAATAAAATTTTATGATAAATAAAAAATTGATAAATACAATTTAATTTCATAAAAATAAATTTTTAAAAAATATTAATTTTTATATAAATTTTAATGTAAATTCAATCAATCAGAGATAATTTTTATAAGGGACAAAAAATCTATCAGGTCATAAAAATAGTATTTTTCAATAAATAATTTTTTTATTTGAAAAAACAATTTCCCAAATTTAAAAAAAATATTTTGGTCAAATTTGTAATATCTCTATTATTTCTATGTAAATTATATATATATATATATATATATATATATATATTCTTAGACAAACACTTAGACGAAGGGTGATTACAATGCCTGCTGAGCCTAAAATTTATATTCAAAAAATATTAAATCTGTTATTTTCATGCACATGTAGATGTCCTGAAATAGTGAAATGAATCTATAACAGATTCTATGATTAAAAATATAAGTCCACTTTAGAGCTCAGAGCATGGGTTTACCGAAGGCATGACATAACCTATGTCGACATCGAATGTTTTTAAAAATGTTTTCGCATGAGTAATTAATAAATAAATCAATTTGTTTATTTATTTTTTATATAATTATTGATAAAAATACCTATAACTATTACATAAATACACAGTTATAAACATTTCTATTTGTAATCTATATAAATCTAATAATTTTTGGAGAAACAGAGAAAGAGTGTATTGGAGGAGATCATTAATAGACAAAAATAGACCAGAAGATCAGATCGTTTACACCAACAGTGCATGTGAATCTCACCAATGAAAATGAAGAAGAATCATTCTTCATTTTTAATTGATATAAAAGTGATGTATTATTTTTTATTTAGGTTTATTTTTCCTTCATTGATATCCTGTGTCAAAAATGGATCAATTCCACTTGAAATAATTTATTTATGCATTGATAGTTTATTTATTTTTCAGTTGATTTGATGTATTATTTGTCAATTAACTAATAACACTAATAGAGAAAGATTGATTCAAAACCAAAAAACAATTCTATATTCCTTCACGTAATGTGTTTCTTGGATTTATCCACCATTTATTTCCATGTTGGGCGTGTGAAATTTCATTGGCCTACGGTTCGATGAATACCTTGTATTTAATCATTTCATGGCTGAAATTTGAAAATTTTGATCAAAATTGTGCGTTCAGTTAATGATAGAGGATGATATAAAAGTGTGTGATGATAAAATGAAAATGTTTTTTGATTTGGAGATTAAATATTATGGTTCGTGTCATTTAATAATGATGACGCGAAGACAGAAAAACTCTCAATCAGATTTGGTCGTCAGATTCGAGTCAATGGGGATGGTGGGTTTTGTCAAAGATAGATATAAGGATGGAGGACATGGTCAATATAAGGAACTATAGATCTATTGGGTACATGATCATACACATTAAGGAACCATGGAATATATAAATACTAAGTTACACATTTTGTATTTCATAGATACATGCTATGATAGATGTCCAACAACAATGAAAGTGTTTTCGTAAAACATTAAATTCTACAAACCATGTATCATATGGATGGGGAATATTCATGTACTATAGTAATACACATAATAATACATATATTGTAAAATGATCTTGGGTAGAGTACATGGGCACCACTTGGTACTCTAACACGATCTTGTACACAAGAACAACCATAATACATGGGAACAAGCTAAAGTACATGGGCACAATCACATATACACGAGCATGACCAAAATTATACAGACATGGGAAGAGTTACATACGAACTCTACACATAATATACCAATTGACTACATTCCAGGTTTTTGGATAATTATATCCCAGGTGAGATGAGAATACATGGATTGACATTGGTTTTTCAAGAAAAGTCATGTGCCCCTAGTACATGACATTTAGTCCTTCTGAGGATGTTTGGGCCCATTTGTTTCACTACTTTAGATCATGTTTAGTTGAGTGTAAAACATTTATCCTTTACCATATTGGTATTATTTGTAATTAAATCATCAGTATAGTATTGTGATCCCATCTATTGGATCATTATTAGAGAGCGTTTGGTGTATCCCCCTTTGGGACCAGGGTGTAAACTTCTATCATTCTGAGGTGGGGTTCGTGGTATCATCCTGACCACCATTAATATGACATCAATAAAATATCTTGAATGATGATCCAGTATGTTTTTTGGTCTCCCCAATTATCCCTGGGTGTGATTCCCTACCTAGATGATGATAACATTTGAGATCTAGTGAGTATTTCATAATAAGGCATGATGAGAAAAACCTATTAGATGAGTGTAATTTGTGGCAACATGTATCGAGGAGTAGGCCCTCTCAAATGAGTGTTACCTTCATACTGTGGATTATATCATATATCTATCCTTTTTTGAGACCCCTTTCTTAAATTGAGTCTGTTACGAGTATATCTAGTTGTTTATTAATTTTGTATCTCTTATCTTGGTGACATGTCTTGTGGTGAGATAAATACTCATAATGTTTTTTGGTTAGTGATTTTAGGGTCTCATACTGGGTAATGTTATACTCACACCTGCATGGTATTTTCTTGAACAGGTCATGCCTTTTTCAAATAATAGGGTATTCTATGGTGTTCTAGGTGGACTAGAAGAATCTACATATTTTTTGGGATAGATAGACCAAGGTGTTTACTGGGTGTTTCATTTAACAGTATTCCAATCCTTTTGAGTAGGTTAAACTTATTTTTCAGTTTTGGTTGGTCCTATATTTGGAACCTTTATCACTTTTATTACCTCATTTTTCATTTAATATTTTGGAAATATATATGTATATATGATTTGGTATTAATTATTTTAGATTTAAACATGATATAGTCTTGGAGATGTGTGTGTGTGTGTGCACGTACTTTACTATTATCACTACCCTTAGTGTTAATGCCTACTCGGAATAATTATATGAGACCTATTCTATAAAATGAAGGACTGTGTTAGTCAGAAGTAGATTATTGTTTTCTTGGTGGGTCATTGTGGCTGAGGTCATGAGAGATTGGTGTCATAGTAGGTTTTATATTAGGTCTTCATTATTGATTTTCGTTTATATGTGGGTTAGATTGGGATTTATGGAAACAATGTTGAACTGTTTGGAGTTATATTTTTCTTGGGTGTCCATTATTTGAATGAAAACTGATCTATCCATTCACTAGGACAATTATAACCTACTTATAGAATCAATAAATGTAGAAAGTGTTTTCTAGGGAGAACATTGGTACATTAATTATATTGGAATGGGTTATGGTTTCATTTCCTTCTTGAGTCATCTCCCATTATATAATATTTTATAGAGGTAAATCATGTTTAATCAAAGATTATTATGTAAAGAAAATCATCTATGATTCCACCACAACGTCCTGATGATGATATATTGAGTGACATGGCTGCAAAATAGGGTAACGTACAAGAGGTAGTATCACTAGGTGGTCTTCCAGTTACATCGCCACCAGTAGAGTAAAATTTTTCATGGGTAGTTCCATTCAATAACACCTAAAGGATGAGTTTAATGCATGGGTTTCAGAGGTAGTGACTTCCCTGGTTTTAGGACAATCCAGAACCCTAGATAGATGAGGACTAGCTAGAGGCATTCACCCACGTTTTATTCCTTGTGAGGACTACTGTAGATTATATAGAGGTCCTCAATGAAAATTTTATTCCAAGATCAAAATGGAGATGGTGGATTCTGGTGAATCAGTAATTGGATGTGATAAACCTATCCTCTTCAGAATTTTTGCATCACTTTATGGTGGTGGATTATAAGGCCAGGTGGCAATCATTTCATATCTTTGAGCTTTTACAATTGGGGTAGGTTAGCATGACTCTAGTTGGGTATTTGGTGAGGTTCACTGACCTCTAAAATAAATCTATAGATAGTTTTGTAAGATCCATTATTAAGAGAACATAATTTTGAGTAGGGTTGACACTAATATATTAGGGCTGGAGGTATATATCTTTTACTTCCCACCTATATTGGTGTTCTTTGGTGATCCATTGTATTGGTGAGATTTTTGGAAGAGAAAACACCAATAGTGGGTTTTGGTAGTGGGATCCCAGGAGATGAGACTTTGGATGTTGGTAGCCGAATGAAGCCACAAATATTTAATTATTCTAGATGCATAAGGAGTTATTCCCATGATAGAGGATTGGCAGTTTATGTCTCATAGGATGTTTTGAGATAGCTAAGGGAGAGGCAGTTAATATCATGTGATGGTCAAGGACATCTTCCTAGAGATTTTCTAACCTTCTGAATAGGTGTAGGTAGATGTTTAATGGAAAACCTATAAAAAGGTAGTATTACGAGTAAGGAGGAATACAATGTGGATGACATAGAAGTGGAATGGGTAGAGGATCAAAATCTACCGTGTGATATGAGATATTTCCACCACCATTGCCTATTAGTATTTTTATCCTTATGGAGCGGGTGGGTAGGGTTGAGTACAGTTGCAGGTCGTCGAGTCCTATAATTAAGAGGCTCTATGGATGATTCATGGAATGGTGTTTTTCTTATATACTACATCCTAAATATGGATTGACACGACTGTTATCCACTGACACAAGTCTTTCATCAGGTGTGAAAAAAAGAAAAATTATTTTCATAATGCAGCACAATGGATGACTAGGTTCTTCTAACATGAGGAGCGTCATAGTCAGTTCAATCATGAAATCATTTCCACATACTCTAATTATTTTTTATTTATTAAAATTGAATTTTTTTTTGTGTTTTGGAAAACATGAAATTAAAATAATTTAATTCTAATTTAAAAACAAATGATAATGTAGACATAATAACGATTATAAAGTAAGGTGTGGGTATCAGGTTTGATAACATTAGATCATTTGTTATTTATTTGTGGTATAAATTCTATTTTTTAAATCCATTTAATAAAACCTTATTAAAGAATTAATAATCTTTTATTTATTGAGTGCATGATTTTCCAATCCCTTATCACACGAAACCACACATTCTCCAATAGTCAAATAGGATAAAACTTCAACCTAAAATATAATTTCTAAAAGACCCGACTCCACCATATTCCAAATAATATCTTCTAGAAACTGTAACTCCACAATATGAAGGGTTTCCCAAGATATGTGAAGGAATATAAATGAATCAACAAAAATAATTGGAATTGAAAATAATGTTGTGGAAGACAACCACTGAACCAATGAAATACTCCTACTTCCACCCCAAATAGATTTAATTTTCATCCAATTTAAGAAAAATAGAAAAGAACTCCATGAATCCTCCCTCAGAGATATTCCTTGGGTTAGTCACTTTTCCTTTCAATGTGAATAGAGATCCTGACAAAATCATTGAAGAGATATGGATAATAAGAGCTGTAAGATAAATAATGATATAATATTGAAATAGAAACACTTTAAAAAATGAATGAATTACATGAGAAAAGAAAAATAAAAATTAAAAAATAAGATAAAAATATGATAAATGGACCTTGGAATCATCGCCATGGTGTCTTAGATTGAATGGGATAAATTGTAATGCTTTGAGAGGGAGGATACCCCCTACTTTTATAAGAATAATTTTGACATAGAAAGTTGACACAAAGTATCCCAATTTAATGTTCAATTCATGTGTTTTATTATTACTGATTGTTGAGAATAAATGTGTTTCACATTAACCCTAAAAATGTGTTCATAATTGGCCACTAGATTTAGGATTTATGAATTTTTTATTGGATGTGACTTTTTTGGATGATATTTCTAAGAATATTCCTTCAATGTATGTTGTTCAATTTCTACCATAATGAAAAAATATAACCATACAATTTAAGGAAAAAATGATTCTAAGAGTCTTATTTCATATCCTGGTATAATCTCTTAAACTATAGGTGTGTAGTGAGGCTTATGATTCCATTACGGGGGTGGGGTCCACACTGTCATCCCAGAAGATATTCAAACTACAATTATTTTTTCGCACCTTTAGATATTCTAATCTACACCTAGTCATGAATAATAATTTGAAGAAAATTAATCATAAAATTCAAAAAAAAAAATCACACAAATTTATTAAATATTTTAAATGTTATGTAAAAATACCCTTGTGATAAAATTATGTCAACATTCTAGATTTATCAAATTTTTACAATTTTTCTCAAAATTATGATAAATCAAAAATTGATCCTTATAAGCTCAATTTGATAAATTTATATTTTTAAAGAAATAGAAATTCACATAAAAATGAGGAAAATATTATCTCTATCAATCCGCCACACTTAATACATTCTTGTACTTAATCATAAAAATCTCAACATGGAAATCAAAGGACACTAATGTTACCAATATTAAAATTCCAGAATAAAAAAATAAAAAAAATTTAATGTAAAATCAAACATTTAAAAATCCACATAAAACATTAATTAAATTTATAATTCTTAAAAGAAACAATAAATTCATGTATTTTACTTTTCACCTTTGAAAAATGATGGAACTTTCCTTTTCATTCATTTAATCTCTTCAATTAATTATTATTAAGCATTCCAGGTCATGATTTTACTAACTTTAGACTCTTTTATCTCATCACTCATAATAAAATTTAATTATATTTACACAAATATCAATAGAACATGATACATATCCGTATTCATGCAAAAAACTTATTTATCAACAATGTAAAGACAAGAAACACATAAAATCATGAGGGATTTCAAAAAAGGTTCAAATAACTCCAAGAAATTAGGTTGGTCAGATTTGATTATTTTTAAACAGTTAAGGCTCAAGGAGGAGGTTTATCTATTAAGTACAATTCATGATATCAAAATGCTTAATGAAATTATCTCTTTAAGTGTAGCGACCCCAATGTCCCCTGAAAAATCAAATTAAGGTCATGATCAAAGTAAAGCATGATGAATGATTTGTGGACCCTCTTGATTTTTTTTAAAATATTTTTTATTTTATTAATATTTATTTTCTAAATTTATTCTTGAACAAATCCTCACATATTTCCACTATAACCAGTTATGATAAAAAGAATCATTCTAGTGATATGGATTTTTGATTTTGTCCAATAAAAACCCATTTTTATTATATGTTTTATAGTTTTTTTTATCCAAGATGAGAAAAAATAAGGAGTATAATGAATGAAACAAATGACCTTTCTCATTAACAAAAATTACACCCCCAAAATTCATCCTTAAATTGAACATCACCCCTTCCGCCATGATTCCTTTTACCCCACAGTTCCTCTTTAATATATCATGAAAATTATATCAATAATATAAGAATTGAAAAAATGGATTGAAACATGGATCATCCCTATAAATTACATTCATGGTCTCTATGGGAGAAAAACAAATAGATTTTAAGGTGTTAATTTGAGAAAAAATGATTTTCAAAGGATGCATCAATAATTTAACTATGTTTTTTCATAGTCATAGTTTTGACATGTTAAAATTCAAATTTTGGTCGGTGACATGTCTCACGATAGGTCAAAAAATATGCTGAATATATAATAGGAAATACATCTTCTAGAAATCCTATTTGGAATGATACAGGATATTGGACAATCACTCTAGGCATTGATAATAATAATAAATCAATTCACATGAATCTATGAATTTAAAAGAATGAAAAATGGCCAGTAAATTAAATTTAAATGAATCAATAAATTTTTTCATATCCCAAGTCTTCATTTAAATATACTTACTTCATTTTATTAATCCAATTATTTATTTTACTTGTTAAATTTCATTAATAATCATATATAAAACATGCAATCACTGGATTACTAATCATCTCACGTCTCCTAGAAGATTCATGTAAATCATGAATTCATGTGTGGGACTGAAATTTTCCATTAATGTTCAAAACATTATTTGGAAAAAATTGTAAAGAGTTTAATATTTTAAATAGTAAAAATTAATTCCTTTTACCCTGAAGCTTAGTCCATCACTTCCGCTATTTGAGGATTCCTTTTTCCATTTATGAAGCTAAAAATGATAATTTCTCAATTAAGAACAAGGATCATGTCATTGAAGCAAAACAATATAATAAAGACTTGGTTTCATGATAGACTACTTATTAAGAAATTAAATTGAAATATAATTCTTTGAAATCATGTAAAGATAAATATTTTTATGATCCCCCATGTAGTCCTCGAATTTTTACTACCTATAGAGGAAAGTACATTCTCTTATCTAATGTCTTACGGTGGGTGGATCTTCTTGGATTTGACCCCCACATGTTCTATTTCCAAGATTTTTCTTCATACTACCAGGTGAGAATGATACATGGATAGAGTATAGCATATCCTTCCCCATAATAGATACGTATAACATGCATGGTGGGGGTAGGATGAAGTATGAATCATCATCCTTCTTTGTTGCTACACATGAAAACTTCTTCTCATCCAGTGACGGCTCCCTAGGGTCCCTTTCAGAGTGAGAAGCCTGTTGTTTGATTTTTTTAGGCTAAGGAACATGAATCCCAAAAAACTAGGGCTCCTACAAAGCATTTTCATTGAAATTAGGTAGATTCATGTGTTCCTTAATGGCTGTAGTTCCATGTTCATAATTTTCTATCTCCATGGCATAAGAATAATTGAATGATTCTATAAAATCACTGTAATAAGGATTGATACAAAATTAATATTCAATAAAATCAAAATAGATACATTCAAATAATGCTTTAACTCTCTATAATTGTTCGATTTCAATCAACCCCTTAGTGGTGTGTGACACTTGGAGTTTATTCTATGAGGATGGTGGTAGGTAGTCAGGATTCTCTATTTTTAATTAAAATTCCACCACATGGGAGGTATCATCCTTCACTGATTCTATATCTTCTTTGTAGTATTTGGAGAGAACAATTATTCACTCACATTCATTCTATATGTTATCCAGTTCATGCTGATCTCCCAAATTTTGCTCCTCAGGCAGGTTCATTTCATAAATATCTCTTTGGAATGGTTTAGTGGGGATGAATGAATCATCATGTATGTCCATATTTTCCTCCTCTAGTTCTTAAATTTCAATGATGAGTGGTGTAATTTCATCCACCACAACATCATGTTCTTGCTCTAGATGAGGTTTGAGTAGATCCATCAATGTACGAACATAGTCAAATGATCTTTCCATTTTTCTCCCCAAGTCATATAGAATATTTCTCTTCCTTTCCACTCGATTATTTAGATAAATATAATTAACTTCTGGTTATTGATATTGAACCTATGATTAATATTCCCAAGTATAATAATTTGAATTGGAATATAGCCAGAAAAAGGATTTTCTAATATAAATAAATAAATAAATAAATAATGAAAAATATTTACAAAAATTGGAATTTAAAAAAAGTGATAGAAATTACTTTTTAGCTCCCTAGAAATGCTGAATGTTTTGATGAAATCCTATTGTAGGGTGTGGAAAATGAAAATTTATTTTCTAAATACAGCACAAAGGCTAGCCAGGGTCATCTCACTTGAGGAGCATCAGAGTCAGTTAAAACACTAATTCATGATCATCTGTTATAATTAATCATGACCGTTTATATAATTTATTGCAATAGATGGATTTAAGGGTTTTTGAAATCATGAAATTAAAATTTTTTAATTATAATTTAAAATCTAAATGAATATCTAGACAAAATTAAGATTAGAGAGAAAGGTCATGGTCCAGGGTTTAATAACACTAGCTTATTTGTAATTTACATGCTGTGTAAATTCAGTTTGATAATCCATTTAGTGAAACCTCATTAATGAATTAATTTTCTTTGATTTATTTAGTGTGTTATTTTAACATGCCTCCAGAACACCAAACCACACCTCCTCTAATAGTCAAATTGGATAACACCTCAAATAAGAATGTTATTACTAAAAGTCATGACTCTACCATATGTCATTTCACCTCTTCAGGAAATACAAATTGCACCTAATGAAGGTTTTTTTTCAGAGGGTATGGTGGTAAAATCAATTAATCAAGGAAAATATATGGAATTGACAATAATACTGCGGTGGATGACTACCACACCTTTTCAATACGCCCTCATCCACCACAAATAGACTTTTAATTTATTTTAAATGAAACATAATAGAAAATCACACCATGAAACCTCATCCAGAGCCAAGCCTTGGGGTTTTCAATTTCCATTTCATTGTTAATAAATATCATTATGGTAAGCTAGAAGAGACAAGTATGATTATATTTGGAAGATAAAAAATGAGAGAAAATGGAATGGAAAACACTTAAATATAAAAAAGTAGAATTAATACAGGAGTAATGAAGACTATAAATAATGTGAAATAAAAATTCTAAATGGTAGTAGACCTCCCCTATTCGGTGCCCCAGATGGAATAGGGTGGATTGGAAAGCTTTTACAAGAAGGAGTGCCCCTCATTTTATAGGAATACTTTTCCATTCGAATGATGATGTGTATTAACCAAATTAAATGACAGATTCACATGTTATATCCTTCTTGAAAGATGTGAATAAAGATTTTTTTCATTCATCTTGAAAATTTGAGAACAATTTTCCCATGTTTGTAAGAGTTATGAATTTTTTATTGGCTCTGAATTTTTCTAGATGATATTTCTCGGAGTCTTCCTTCAATGTATTTCATCACATTTACACCATAATGGATGAATATCTCCACAAAATTTAATGGAAGAATGATTTCAGGATTCCAATTTCATATTCATGTTGAATCAAATAGATTGGAGGTATTTAACATGACTTATTCTTCCATTATAGAGGTATGTTCTATTCCATCTGCCCAGACAATTTTCTAACATCCTTGAATTTTTTAGACATCTAGATATTTGAATTAGATCTTGGCCCTGAAAGAATAAGTTGATGCAAATTGCATAGGGAAACACAAAAAAATAACTCATATTAGATAAATATTTTAATATTTACTCCAAATATAATCTTGTGATAACATTCTCTCAACATTCTAGATTTAACTAATTTTTACACTTTTTCTCAAAACACATCATAAATCCAAAATTGATCAATATAATATCAAATTGATAAATTGGGAGAGTTAAAAATAATGAAATTTATATAAAAAATGAGGAAAATATTAAATCTATGACCCACCCTTTCATTTACACTTCTCTAGTTTGAGACATAATGATTCAATTCGAGCCCTTACTCAACCATTGCACTTGGAAACTCTCATCGAGGTGACTTGGTGATCGCAAAACTTTTCCAACAGTGTCACATAACACTTTAGGAAGAGATATTATAATTGGATATTAGCATAGTAGTGACTATGAATTATGATTTCATATTATTCATGGACTAGATATCTATATTTCATTCCAAGATAGGATATTTTAGGCAGAGGATGGAGTGTGTCCGCAATGATGGGACAAGTATTTACATTATCAATGAGAAAAAAATCCATGTTGAGTAGGAAAGGATCATACATAAGAGGGAACATCCAATTAATTTTTTTGTAACCCCCAATCTTCCACGATAAGTTTCCCTTTGAATAATGCAATAGCTTGCATTGTACACATCTTTTAGATTCTAACACACCATGACCAATCAAACTAGCCGATATGAATAGTAATACCCTCTTTTTGAAATTTTATAATTTTTTTTAAAATGGACGTTATTTTTGGATTCAGAATATCAAAATTAGCTTATGGTGAATTTTCGGTACTCTTCTTAAAGCTTCCAATTTTTGAAGAATAGTATAAAATACTAAATTTTAATTAAAAACAAAATTTTTAATCGAAATAATTTATAGTGTGAAATTATAAATTTGAATTATTTTTATGCATAATTATATTATATTATGATCATTTAATATAATTTAGGTAATTGGATATAATTTCACATTTAAACAGAATATAAACAAGTGTCAATATTTTGATAGTTATTATTTCTTAAAAACATACTTTTTGTTTTGACAAAGGGAATTAGTTTTAAAATAATATATACTATTTTTGTGTTTTGAATTTGAAAAAATTGATTCCATATTTGGAATCAAGATGTACAAAATTTTTAAATAGGAAACTTTTATTTTTAGACATTATGAATAACTACTTCGTTAAATATTTTATTTACCATGGTTAATAAGGTAAATCAGGTTAATAGGGGTAAAAAAAGAATATTATAATAATATTATATTAATTTAACATGTGACTTATTTATATTGGTTGGTACATGGACAAAATAGGGTATCCTTAAGTTGATTTTTGGACCCCATAGAGCCACATGAGAGTGATAATGACAATTTGTATTAATTAATTTAAAGTAAAGACAAAAATAACATAAACATATATCTTTTAGAAAAAAAATTTACATGGGGTTATATAAGTTATCATTTCAACTATAAATATTAATTTGAAATCTAAAAATATTTCCTACATCATGGTATTTTTTTATAATTTTTACACATCAAATATATAAAATTATTTATGACACAATAATGATGCAGTGTTTACCTCATTAATGAATGATTTAAATAAATGAGATTATAATAATAAATAAAATATCAAAAACCAGTACAATTATTATTGGTTTATTTTATTTCTAACATGAGTCATCATATATTAGACTTTAATGAGTTTCGGACCTTTAGAAACCGAAAATATTTATATAATTAAATAATATTTTCAAACATTTCTGAAAATCCCCTCCTCCCCTTATAAAAAGCCCCCACCTCTAACCCAATTGTCACACCTTTCAAACCCATTAGATCATCAAAAATGGATCAAATAATATATCTGAATCCCTCCATTCCTTCTAGAAGCCTTACATTAGGCAGAAGGCACTTCAATGAAGCCTTTTGGTTCAAACCCAAGGGCATTACCCAATTTAAAGGAAACATCTCTTCTTAAGTTATTTTCTTTTATTTTACTTCTCAAACCACATAAACTCTTTTTCATCCATTCGTTTATTATAACACTAGTATCTTCGATATAATAGGTTTATGTTATGAGAATTATTCAAACTACAGTTACACACACCTTAATATAATCGGTATTGAACATAATGTTTCTGTGGACGACAAACTACTACCTCACGAAACGATGATTGTTCAATCTTCTACTACCACCTCTTATGATGGCCATTATGATGAAAATACAATTATATATGATATTTATGATATTTATTTTATCTATAATCTTCTTAATTTCTATTCTATAGAATTCCTTTATTCTTTTCTTGTTGTATATATATGATAATTTCATTTGAGGATGTGCGGACAAGCACCCACTCAAAGTGATATGACTTATTCGTACTATTCATAGAACATATAAAGGATGGTGTTAATTAACATACATAACATATATAAAATATTATATTATACTAGAATAATAATATCACTATGTATTATTTTGTTTTTATTCCTTCTAAAATAAAAAAATGAAATGGAAGTAGCATTCATGCTAATGTACAGATTACCATCTCCACAAACACGATGAGATTCATTCCCCATTGTAACCATTCAAGATTAATTCTCATTTTATTATTAAAAATAATATTTAAGAACATAATATCATTCTTTATATGAATCAATTAAATCATATACATAACAAACATGACTTAGTTAACAAAATATATAAATGAAAACGAATCAGTTAACACCTAAAACAGTGATACTACTAAAATATTGTTAACAAATCAGTATTATAAGATCATATATGATATCATATTTATGTATGTAGTTCATTTATAAATTAAAAACATTGATTTAAATATTATAGAAGTGGTTAATGTACCCTTGACCAAGGAAAATTACAAGTTAAGGGTTAATTTCACAATATATTTATAATACAAGGTTGTTTTTACGAAAGTATCTACTAAGACATCTTTATCATCAACATCCGTGTTTCTCAAAAATGTACCTCAAAACATTTTTACTATTTACTAGAATATGGGTTAAAGTCATGTATACCATTGTTTGATTTTTTTATAAATTTTTTTGAATGTAATATTTTCGTTGTTTTCCAAACAAGGTACTTTATGACATTTTTGATAAATTAAGGTAAGAATGTTTTTTTAACTTATACAGCGGATGCATTTATTCTCCACTGTTATAACACCTTTGATGATTCCCTTACAAATGTATAAGAATATTTTCAAAATAAATTTTATTTTTTATAATTACATGAATTTTAAATGATTTCAAAATAGAAATAGATATTCCTCGCAAATAATTTTGGTTTCATCTATGTCCACATCCTTTAGTGGATTTTATACTTGTTTGAAGTTGATTTATAATGATACAAATCCTCCATGTTGTATTGATGGTATTGTGATATGTTTTTCTATGGATGTGTTATTTTTATACCGTTCATGGTTTATGGTTAACGTATAAACATTTTGTATTATAGTTTTAATACGAATGTTTATGTTATGCTTTAACCTTTCCATATGAGAAATTCATTGGGCATAGTAAATGACAGGTGGGGCCCACTATAGCTCCTCGATGCATCGGTAGGTCTAATGAGAGAAAATAGAGTCTTGGATCAAGGCCTTGAAAAAATCTTATCTGTATTATTTGCATGAGGCCTTGATTATGTGGTTATGATGTCCGGAATTATTCATTCCATTATTATGAAATTTGATATTGATATTACATGTGATTATTCGACAAGTTGAATATCCATGTGAATAAGTAAATGGAATTAATTGATTTATCATTGCCATTTTATGTTGATGTTAACATTTAAATGGATTTTGTTTTAGTTTTATACATTTCCTTAAATGTTTATTCTTATTTATGAATGTTTCGGTTATATTGTTATTCCAACTGAGCATCTGAGCTCACCCCTTTATATGTTTTATTTTTCCCAGGATTTGTAGATGAATATTATGGCTTATCTACAAGAATAGTCTAAGGGATATGAATGTGGTCAATGGAGTTAATTTTTTTTGTTGTTTATAAATTGATAATGTAATGTAAAATTTATGATTGCATCTAGTACTTCCAAGGCTACTAAACAGGTCGATCTTTTGGGACATGATTCCTTGTATCATGCCAATGTTATATAATAATCAACTGTCACTAGGTAACTGGGGTTAGGGGGTTACATTTGGTATCATAGAATGTATTGTAAAATCCTTGGAAACTAGATTTAGATAAAATTTGATTAGAGAACATTACCATAAGATGGACTTTGAGGATTAGTATAGAAGAACTTCCTAAAATTTTGGTAATGTAGAGATTTTGTGTATTTTAGAAGAAATACCACCTTCTATGGATACCAACGGGTAGTAGCGGCCCTGGAACAGATGTACCTATGAGTGAAAACTCTGATAAGGAGTTTCGGGCTTGACTCAGGGTATCCTGGTACACGAAAATGGGCCTTGCCGCACTCTTGGTTACGACAATCCGTGTAGATATTCTTAGGATAATTTACATTTTCTTTATAAACCATTATTAAGGATTTATGTGTATATACCTCCTCAAAAAAACATTTTTAGGATTATGGATTATATCCATACACTGTTCAATTTATTTTAAGTGTTTTACAAGTTTGGAATTATGCATTGCGATTCATAAACTAATCTAGTGTATGCTATTGTTTAGAAATGATCCATAGTGGAAGGAATGATAGCGGTATCAACGCACGTAATCCATGTTGGTATTTTCCTCTGACTCAAGATAATTATAGTTTAGGTGGTGATACAACTGGTGCTGATCAACATATCACCATACTGGGAAAAATCACTCGGGTTTTGAATAAAAACCTTACCCGTGTGGAGAACCCTGATCCACAATGCAAAGTATTAATGTTAGACCGCTTCACGGGGAAACAACCACCAACATCTTGTAAGACTACAAATCGATTTGTATATTTGAAATGGATAAGTTCCATAGTGAAAATATTTCATTCATTGGCGAGTTGCGAATGTGGATAAGTTGTCATGACAGTTTATCGCCTCATAGTAGATGTAGATCAATGGCGATGAATACTTCAATACAAAAAGGAGGATGAATAAGTATCAAATACAGAATTGAGGGAGTTTAATGAGATTTTCATATAAAATATACGTTCCTCATTACCATCAAGAAGATATGGAAAGGCAATTTCTGAGTCTAAGGAAAAAGGAGGATACGAATGTCACAAAGTATGAGGAAAACTTTACAAGGATAGCAAGGCATGTTGAAAATTATATAAATAACACAAGAGGTAATATTTATCAATTCATTTATAGGTTAAAACCATTTATCTGTCAATGATTAGTCTTATATCTTTCTCATCATATGAAGATATTGTCTCATGTGATATCAAAATAGAAAATGATTTTTCTAAGTCTTACGACTTTAATGCAGAGAAAGAGAAGAAGAGATCTTCTAAACACTCTGGAAATTGATATAAAAAGAAAAGGGGAAAGATTAATATAAATCATTTGGTAAATGTGTGAAGAAAAACACCAGTACTTTCCTGAAGGGAATGGGAGTCTGTTACAAGTGTGGTAAAAAATGCCACCATGCTCGTGATTGCAAAGGAAATAAAGAGGCTATCAATGTTGAATGCTACAATTTTAGAGAAATGGGTCATTATGAAAATGAATGTCTTAAGTTCCAAGTAAACATACCTCATAAAAGGACAATGGAACAAGTAAAAGATTATGTGATCACTACTACTGAGGTTGATGCACCGAAAGACTTGGTGGCAGGTAATTTAATGGTTTCCTCATGTTTATACAAGGCTTTATTTCATTATAGATCATCACATTATTACATATCTTCTTAGTTTTCTATGAAAATTTGATATTCCCAGTTTTATTTAACAAGGGAGTTATCTGTCAAAAATTCTGAGGGAAGTATCATTGCAATGAAGTTTTGTGAATCAGTCTCCATTAGGTCATATAAATGTTCTTTATCCACTGATCTCATCATCATACCCATGATTGAATTTGATATAATCCTTTGTATGGATTTTATTTTGGATCATGATGTGAAAATTTATTGTCTTAAGAAGGAGGATACAATTTTTTATGATGATAAACATTACCATATCTTTAGGGAAGAAACGTCACCAACTGATTCTTATCAAGATCAACCCTTGTACCTCAACTAAATTCAATTATTGGGGAGGAAGAGAGTGAAATATCTCTGGGTGAGGAAAGGAATGTTCAAATCGAGGATGTACCTATTATACCAGAATATTTTGATGTGTTTCCAGATGATTTACCTATACATCCTACAAAACGATAAATTGAGTTTTCCATTGATTTAATTCCTTCTTCAAGGCCCAAATCAAAAACCCCTTATAGAATGGACACTATGGAATTAGTGGAACTAAAGAAAAATCTAGAGTAATTGAATAATAAAGGATTTATTTTCCCTACTGTCTCTTCATGGGGAGCCCATGTTTTTTATGTTAAGAAGAAAGGTGTATCTATGAGGTTGTGCATTGACTACCGAGTGATCAATGCTATAACAATAATGAACAAGTATCCCATACCTCGCATTGATGATTTATTCAACCAACTTTATTATGCTAATTATCTTTCAAAGATTGACCTTCGATCTAGATATCATCAGTTGTGAGTGAAGGGGGAAGACATTCTAGAGACAACATTTCGTACCAAGTATTAGTATTACGAGTTTACAATAATGACTTTTGGACTGACTAATGCACCCTTTTTCTTCATGGATCTAATGAACATAGTTTTCAAGGAATATCTTGATGAATTTGTAGAGTTATTTATTGATGATATCTTGGTATACTCTAAAATCTATGAAGATAAAGAAAATCACTTTCTCACTATTCTAAAGACTCCTAGATGGAATTATAAAATATTGGTCCTTGTTGATCACCATATATAGTCAACTCATTTTCTTCATATAAAAGTTTAGTTTCCACTTCAATGTCTTCCAGGACTATATATTAATGAAGTTTTCAGACTTCTTGGAGTACCCCTATCGATTTTTTCTGATCATCATCCCTAATTTAAATAGAGATTCAGGAAAAGTCATCAGAAGGCCTTGGATAATTAACTTCATTTGAGCACTGCCTACCACCCTCAAAATGGTGGAAAATATGAATAAACTATTCAAACATTAGAATACATTTTTAGATCATGATCACTTGACTTTCAAGGTATGTGAGATCAATATTTACCTCTCGTAGAATTTTCCTATAATAATAGCTTCCATTCATGTATTCAAATGGCATCATAAGACGCGTTATATGGAAAGAGATGTCACACACCAACTTGTTGGGATGGTGTTTGTGAATGAAAACTCATAGGCCCAAAACTTTTTGAGGAATCAATGGAAAAGGTTGATGTTATCCAAACCCAAATCAAAGCAGCTCAAATTGAAAAACAGAGCTATGCCGATAACTGAATTAATGATTTGGAATTTCAAGTAGGAGAGAATTTTTTCTTAAAGGTATATCCATGGAAGGCTGGAATACGATTTGATATGAAAGAAAAATTATTTCCTAGGTACATCAGACCTTTTCTAATTTTAGAATGAATTAGAGTTGTAGCTTATCATTTGAAAATGATTCCATGTCTCTCCAAAGTTCATGATGTGTTCCACGTATCACTATTGAGAACATTCATGCCAAACCCAATGCATGTAATCACCTATGGAGAAATAGAACTGGAACCCGAAATGTCTTATGGACAAGAGCCTATCAATATTCTTGATACTAGATAACAATTGTTGAGAAACCGGACGACTCATCTAGTGAATGTTCTTTGGAGAAATCATTTGATAGAAGAGGTAACGTGGGAACCTGAGGTACATATGATGAAGAAATGCCTGAATCCTTTTATGTAGATGTATTTTAGAAATTTTAAGGAAAATTTGATTTGAAGGATAAAATAATGTAACACCCCAATCTTCAATAGTATGTTTCCGTTTGAATAATTCAATAGCTTGTGTTGTATTCAACTTCGATATTCTAACACACCACGACCAATCAAACTACCCATTAAGAATAGAAATACCCATTTTTTGAAATTTTATATGTCATTTCTCAAAATGTACTTCATTTTTGGATTTAGAATATCAAAATTAGTTTAGGGCGAGTTTTCGGTACACTTATGAAAACATTCAATTTTTGATGAATAGTGGAGAATACTAAATTTTTATTAAAAACAAATTTTTTAATCAAAATAATTTATAGTGTTAAATTATAAATTTGAATAGTTTTTATGTATCATTATATTATATTATTATCATTTAATATAATATAGTTCATTGAATGTAATTTCACATTTAAACTGGACATAAACAAGTGTTAGTATTTTGATAGTAATTATTTCTTAAAAACACACTTTTAGTTTTGACAAAGGGAATTAATTTTACATTAATTTCTCCCACTTCTGTGTTTTGAATTTGGAAAAATGGATTCCAAATTTAGAATCAAGAGGTCCAAATTGTTTAAATAGGTAACTTTTATTATTAGACTTTATGGATAATTACATTGGTAAATATTTTTTATACCTTGGTTAAAAGGGTAAATTCGGTAAATAAAGGTAAAAATCTAATATTATCAAAATATTAATTTTCCTTAAAATGTATCTTATTCCTATTGAATGATAAATTTCCGACCATGGGAATCCATGGGTTGATTTTGGGACCCCATGGAGCCACTTGACAGTGACATTGACACTTTATATTAATTAATTTAAAGTAATGAAAAAAACAACTAAAGATATATCTTTTAGTAAAACATTTTTACTTGGGGTTATATAATATATCATTTAAAATATATATATTCATTTTAAAGATAGAAATATTTCCTACATAAAGGTATTTTTCTATAGTTTTTATACATTAAATAAATAATATTATTTATGACACAATAATGATGCAGTGTTTACCTCATTATTGAATGATTTAAATAAATGAGATTATTAAAATTAAAACATTACCAAAAACCTGTACAATTCTTATTTGATGATTTTATTTAGAACATGAGTCGTCTTATCTTTTACTTTAATGAGTTTTGGACATTTATAAATCGAAAATATTTATATAATAAAATAATATTATCAAACATTCTTAAAGAGACCCTCCTCCCCTGTATAAAAATCGGTCACCTCTAACCCATTCCTCACATCTCTCAAGCCTCTTGGATCGCCCAACATCAGCCCAATTAATCTTTCCACATCCCTACCTTCATCCTATATTCCTTACCTTAGGCATAAGGAACTTCAATGAAGCCTTAGTTCAAAACAAAGGGAGTTACCCGATATAAAGGTAACATCTCCTCTTCAGTTCTTTTCTTTTATTTTAATTCCACTACCCCATAAACTCTATTTATTCCTTTCATTTATATAAACACCAATATAATCAATATAATATTTTTTTCTACGATGTATTCAAACTAGACTTACACACACCTCCATATAATGGGTATAGAACATAATGTTTCTTGTGGATGACGAACTACTGCCTCACGAAATAATGATTGTTCAATCCTCTACAACCCCTCTTATGGTGGCCATTATAGCGGAAAAATAATTATATATGATATATATGACATTATTTTATCTCTAATATTATTTATTTATCTTTTGTAGCATAACTTTATTTTTTTCATGTAGTATATATACAATATTTTTATTTGAGTAATTGTAGACTACCTCCCCCTCAAAGTGTTATGACTCGTTCATACCATACATGGAATATATAAAGGATGGTGTTAATAAAATTAAGTAACATATATAAAATATTATATTATACTGGAATAATAATATACTTATGTATCATTTGTTTTTCATTCCTTTTAAAAATTGAAATGGAAGTAGCATTTGTGCGTTTGTATCGATTACTGTCCCCTTGAACGTGATGAGATTCCTTCTCCATTGTAACCATTCAAGAATAATTTTCATTTAATTTTTAGAAATAATATTTATGAATATGATACCATTTTGTATATTAATCAAATACATCCTATCCATAACAAATAGGACTCATGTAACAAAACATATAAAGGAAAATAAATCACTTAACACCCAAAATAATGATACTACTAAAAAATTATTATTCACAGAGAAATATTAGAAGATCATATATGATATCATATTTTTGTGTATTGTTCATTAATTATTTAATAAAAATGAATTATCTATTATAAAAGATGTTAACATACCCTCGACTAAGGAAAAGTACAAGGTAAAGGTTAATTTTACAAATCTATTTATTATCCAAGGTTGTTTTTACATAAGTATCTACTGGGACCTCTTTATCATCCACATCCATGTTTCTTAAAAATTTATTTCCAAATTTTTTTTCGATTCACAAGAATATGGGTTAAATTCATTTATACCCTTGTTTGCATTTTTATAAAATAGTCTGAAAGGGATCATTCTGTCATTTTCCAAACAAGTTACATTATGACCCTTTTGACAAATTAAGGTTAGAATGTTGTTTAACTTATATGAAAAGTGTATTTATTATCCGTAGTTGTAACACCATTGAAGCATCCCTTATATGATTGTAAAAATATTTTTGAAATAAATTTTTTCTTTTATAATTACATGTCTTTGAAATTATTTCAAAATAGAAAGCGATATTCCTCTGAAATAATTTTGATTTCATCTATGTCAACATCCTTTAATATATTTTATACTTATTTCCAGTTTATTTATCATGATACAGATATTCCATATTGTATTGAAGTTTTTGTGATATGATTGACTAAGGATGTGTTATTTTTATACCATTCATGGTTTATGGTTAACATATTAACATTTCACATGCATGTCTTAATACGAATGTTTATGTTATGTTTCAACCTTTTCAAATGAGGATTTCATTGGACTTAGTAATTGATATGTGGAGACCTCTATATCTCCTCAATATGTCAGTAGGTCTCATGAGATGAACTAGTGTCTTGGAATATGGCCTTGTCAAAATCTTATTTGTATTCTTGGAATGAGTCCTTGACTATGTGGTTATTATGTCCAGCATTATGCATTCCATCATTATGAAATTGGATATTGATATTACATGTAATTATTCTACTAGTATAATAAGCATGTGAATAAGTACATTTCATTATTTGATTTATCTTTTCCAGATTATGTTGATGTTTATTTTTAAAAGGCTTTTGTTTTAGTCTTATACATTTCTTATAGTGTTTATGCATATTTAAAAAAGCTTCTGCTATATTGTTATCCTTACTGAGCATCTGAGCTCACCCCATTCTATGTTTTATTTTTCCCAAGATGTTATGATGTATATTATGACAGAACAGCAGGGATAATCTAAGGGATATGATTGTGGTCAATGGAGAAAATGTTGTTGTTGTTTTTCATTTTATAATGTAATGTAAAATTTATGAATGTATCAAGTAATTTCAAGGATACTAAACTGATCGGTCATTCGAGACATGATTCCTTTTATAAAGATAATGTTATGTAATAATTCCCTGACTATAGGAAATAGGGTTTAGGGTGTTATATTTTTATATAATGACTCAATGAGGATTTTATTTTATGGGCTACAAGTGTTTTATTTTTCTGGCAGAGTATGGGGATGTATTTTTTTAGGATGTATCAAGATTAGATCCCAACCTATAGATATAATTATTCGTTGAATTTCACCAAAAAAATCCATAATATATGTTCCAAAATATTATATTGTTTATGTGGAGTTTTTATTTTTAAAGGTGCAGTTGGAGGACTTATAGAAGAAGGGATTTGTTAGAACCGATGTTTCTCCTTTAGAAGAAAAAATGTTGCTTTCTAAGAAGGAAAATGTGATATTGAGGTTTATTATGGATTATCGATGCCTAAACCTAGTGACCATGAAGAATAAGTATCTAATTTTGTGTCCTTATGGCCTATTCGATCAGTTTAGTGTTTTTTTGTGGTTTGTGATGATTGAAATCAGATCATGATATAACTAACTATGAGTAAAAGGTGAGGATATACTGAGGATGACATTATTATGGAACTACAATCACTATGATTAATTTATTACGCCTTTCAGGGTGATGAAAATCTAAAAAATGTTCTTAAGAATCATGAACTAGAACTTTCATCAATTCTTATATTGGTTTTTTGTGGTATCCATTGATGATATCCACGTGGAATTGGAATATGAGGAGGAGCACGTGAGACACCTGAGGATGGTCTAAGTAATAATCTGAGAGAACTAAATTTATGGGATGTTCTCAAAGTGTTAGTTATGGATTTAGGCGGTCTAATTTTGGAGACATTCCATCTTGGATAATGGTGTAGCAGTGGACCTAGTGAAGGTCAAAGAAGTGTTAACATGTTTTCCTCCCATGATCATGATGGAGTTGTGGAGCTTCCATGGGTTGGTAGGCTACTGCAGAAGATTCATGCTAGACTTTACAAGGATATCAGAAACATTGACTATTTTTACCCAGAAAGGGTGGCCTTTTGTCTGGATGGGGAGGTTCTAGTTTGATTTTCAGTGGTTGAGTAAGATGTTGATGGGTACCCCAAAAATGATCTTCCCAGAAGAGGGGGTTGAGTACATAGTGTTCTATGATGCCTGAGGGACCGAACATGGTTTTATTCTGATACATAAGTACAATGAGTTATTATATGGGTATTAGTCGTTGATACCATTTTGGAGAACTACATGAACCAGGATCATGAGATTTCAACTATAGTATTTTCCTTCATGATTTGAAAAAACTACCTTATCACTGAGTGTTTTTTCATCTATTATGACCATAAAAGTATAAATTATATCTTATCTCAAAGAGATATTAACTTGAGATAGTGGTGATGGCTCATGTCCATGCATGATTACATCTTTGAGAGCTAATATACTCATAGGAAGGATAAATTGTTAGTACATTTTGTAAGTAATTTTTTTATTGTAGTTGTTGAGAGAGGATTCAGAGTAGTTAGCCTTGATTTATTTATCCTTAGCTAAAAAGGATAATAATTGATATCTTTAGTATATAGTTTTTACCCCAAAACATCAATAATATGTTTGGGATACTCATTAGGGAGATATTTTCTATGAGACCTTTGGTGCTGAAATATCCATTGGATGTGGTCCTGATGAATTTTCCAAAGGTGTGGATTATATTATCTTTTTCATAGGAAAACATATTTTACCAGTGTTGTTTTGTGAGGTGGTGATGAGGGAGGTTCATACATTCCCATTGGTGGTAAATGTAGGTGTGGAAAATATGTATGAGTATCTACAACACCAGTTTTTGTATCCAGGTATAATGAATGTTGTAGTAGAGTTTGTGTCTCACTGCCTCACTTGGGAGAAGGTGATGTCTTAAAATTATGTTCCAGCTGTTTAGTTCACCCCCTTGAGCTTCAATATTGGAGGTGGGATGATATATATGGTCTTTATTAAGGGTTTACCATATTTATCCTAAGGACATGATCTATATGAGGGATCATAGACCAACTCGCCAATTCTGCCAAATTCCTATATATTTGAGAGAAATGTTCTTTAGAGATCACAGGATGCCTTTATATGCATGATAATTTTTTGGCTCCATAGAGTTTCTTTGATAATTGTTTCATACAGTGATGATCACTCCATGTCTTGGTTTTTTAGGGGATTACATGAGACCTTTAGGACACAATTGTACATGAGCATAGAGTTTTACCCCTGGTCTAACAGCTAGAATAAGCAGAACATTTTATTATAAATGGAATGTTGTAGTATTTGATGTTAGACTTTGTAAAAAGTTGGTAAGATGATCTTAACATAGTGGAGTTTTCATAAAATAACAGATACCACTCCAACATTGGCATAACGCCATTTGATGCCTTGTGTGGGCGACCTAACAGGTCACCAAAATGTGGGACTGATCCAAAAAAATTAACACTTCTGGGATGAAAATTGGTGTGATCCATAACTAAGTAGGTGAAAATAATATATTAACAGATTAGATCTATATAGATATTCCATATTTCATGTAAAGATCGTAGATAGAGGCCTTTACAATTATAGGAGTGATACCCTCAGATCTTAAAGTTCTCACCTCTAAGAAGATTTTTTTGATTTGGTTAGGGGGGAAGGTTATCTCTAAGGTTAATTTTCCCTTTACATATAATATATAGGGTTTGTGAGGTGGATTATCGCTTGGATCTATCATCACAGTTAGACCTGCTAAATGAAATCTTCCATGCATCATAGCTAATGAGTTATGTGAATGATCCATCACATGTTATCGATCTGAGTGAGCTAGATATCAAGGATGTTTCTACCTTGGTAGAGTACCTTGGAGATAATGATGAATTGATTTATAAGATCATTTGGGCATGATAAATTCCATTGGTTCATGTCAGGAGGCAACATGATAATCCTCAAGAGAACACTTGGGATTGGAATACTCAGATGTGAGCTTAGTACCCACATATTTTTTAGTATTATTTCTCACATTCCAAGGAAAAAAACATATGGCAGGGATAATATAAAATCATTTTTCATGTAAATATTTAAAATATCAACATTAATATTTCAAATACATCTACTGAGACCGTGCCTGATTCAACGTCCCAGTGATCCTAGAATTCGTATAATAAAAAAACAAATATGTTAATATCACGTGCACAAAAATTTTATAAAATAGTGGAAGATAAATAGAACTGTGGATCAGATCGGAAATATGAGGTTGATGCTGATCACAGAACATGGATATTACCATATTTCAGACATAAAATATATCATCATTAGATGATTGAAAAAATGTTTTCACAGGTGTAAATAATAAATAGATAAATAAATAAACTTATTTTAGTATTTATGATGTATTGAACTATCAATATGATATAAATATGATGTTATAAATAATTTATATAGGTAGATTCATTATTTTGGGATGAGAGAGAGAGAGAGAGATAATTCGAGGAGATTGTTGGTAGACGACAACAAATTAGAGGATCAGATGGTCTATGAAAATAGAGTGTGTGGATCTCTCCAACGATGATGAAACATAATTTTTCTTCATTAGTGAAAATTGTGGTCTTGAGTTAGGATTTTTTATTTCTATGTATTTTCCCATTTTTATACCCTTTATCGAATAGAGATAAATTCCACTAGCAAAAATTTATATACACATTGATGATTGATTTATTTTACATCTGATTTGATTACATTTTGGTTAATTCGTTTACTATTCTAATAGAAATGGGTTGAGGCAAACTCAAACAGTGGACTGGGTTTATTCCTCTATTTTGTATCTTATATTTTAACCTAATTTCGATGCATGTTTATCTTGGGAAATTTTCTTTGGCCCAATGTTCAGAAAAAACCCAATATTTAATCATCTCCCGACTCATCTTTGGTGAGAAGGGTCATTGACCTAGGGGTGGTCCACAATTGAGAATGCGATAAAGGGGGGTGAAAATAGAGGATTAATGGGACTAAATTTTTAGATTATTAGTTTAATTTCTCATAATAATGTTGGGATGACAAGATGATGATAATATTATAGATTGGATTTTGTGGATGGATTTTGGTTGATAAAAAAAGTAGGGCTTGGTCGATGTGGAATATGAGGATCATGGGCATGAATGAGGATGTGATTGGAATATATGGAAGTTTTGTTAGCATAGATGTGAATGGATCATAGATATTGTGAAATAATTAGTTACATAGACTCTAATATAAAGATACATGTTGTGTGGGGCCTTTGGCTAGGACAGTAGGGTTTCAATAGAAATTTAAACACTACTTGTTGTGTGACTCATGTCACATTACATGTATCCCATCATTGGTAACATGGTACACACATCTGGGGAACAAGGGAAAATATATGGAAAAGACTATAGACACAGGTAGAGTACATTGGCATGACCCGGTACTAGGACAAGGACTTGTACATGGGCATGACCATAGTACACTAATTTGGCATGAATTAAAGGGGCATGTCCATATGTACATGGTCATGAACTGAAGAACATGTACAAGTTAAGATGTCACAGATAGATTGGTATACAACCTCATTATTCCATCTACCCCGAGAGTACACATAATATATTTGTAAAATTACATGTCATGTGATAAGGTGAGATAGGGGTAGACATGGATTCAGAAAGTCACACTATGTACCCCTAATACACATCGTCTACTTCTTATGAGGGTGTTTGGAGACGTTCGTTTCTTTAGTATAGACCAGTTTCTATTTAGTTTCATAATATGGTCCTTTAAAATGATGGAATAATTCAACATTACATCTCGATATATGATTTTTATCTTCTATATGGGTTCAATATCAGATAGAGTATGGTGTATACCCCTCAGGGACTAGGGTAGAACCTATATCATTCCATGGTGGATTTTGTGGTTTTGGAATGACCACTATGAATATGTAGTTGATCTTTATCTCAAAAGATTATCTAGTTGAGTTTGCGGTGTCCCCTTGTGACTATGGGTGTAATCGCTTACATGAATTATGATATCTTTATAGATATAGTGAGTACTAATTTGATATTCCAGACCACCATGACCTCTCATACAAGTTTCATCAGTGAACAGATGGCTCACAGAATGGTCACTACCAGAAGATTGTTACCTTGAATCCTTAGACTGTAACATGTGAATGGTAGAGGATAATACCCCCTTTTATACTTGGATTATATTATTAGTATATCATGGTGTATATTATTGATATGCCTCTTATATTGTTGACATATCATGTTTTTAACTAACTACTCTTGATATATTATGATTAGTGATTTTAGGGTGTCCTTTTGGGTACTGTTATACTCACCCATGCATGGGCACTAACCGCATATGTCATGTATTATGTAGAGAAAACTCCATTTGATGGTGTCCTTGGAGAACGAGGAGAAGGAAAATAGTTTTTTAGGATGTAAAAATTGAATAGTTTACTAGGTAATTAATTTGATAGAATTCCCCCATGAGAAGGTCAGACTCCTTTACATTTTTTATGGGGCTTGTATTAAGTCCCTTTTCTCACATTTAGATCCTCATTTTCTACACACTAATTGTGTGATTATATATGTATGCATGAATTGGTATGAATTATTTTACATTTCATGATTTAATGGGATTGGATATTCATGCATGTGTATAATTACTTTAGTATAATTCCTCTCATGTGGGAGATATGCTTACTCGTTGCTCGGTTTACAACCCCTATCCTATTTGGGGTGGGCTAGGGGTAGTCACACTGAACTTATCTCCAGATCAGCAGGCCCTTGTGTTCCATGTTGTGAAAAAATAGTCATCATTTTTCTATTTAGATCACTGAAATTATACTAAAATGTTTTTTGGGAAATATTATAAAAATGTTTAATTTCTAAATGAATATTAAAATTTGGTATAAGTAACGTATAAATTTAGTTTTTTCTAATAGTGAATATGAATGAAATTTTAAAGGCTTCTTGAATTTATAGAAATATTTTAATATACCCTTTTCTGTATATTCATAATCACATTACTATTAAGTCCCACGATGACTCAATATTTTATGTTATAGTGTTTTATTCTAATATTTTATTCAATAACACACCCTACTATCCCCTAAAAATACAAACATTCACCACCACATTACTACACTAATTTTAAACCATATACAATATAATCCCTTCCTTAGTCTATCTACAACTCTCTCCCCAAAATCTAAAATCCTTAGCCTCTCTGAACAATCAATCCAAGGTTCCTTAAGGTGTAGTCTAGGAGAATACATCCAAAGGAAGAGGTAATGTTACCAACCTAACTCTCTTGAATTATTTTCTTCGTATAACTCATTATATATTTATATCCATGATAGTATGATAATTTATGTATTATTAATATTATAATTTTTTTTATAATAATAGAATATCCATTATCTAACCCCATCTCATTCTAATTCAAAATGAAAACATTGATCATATGAGGTCTATTTCACCACCTCTATTAGAATCATATTTCATTTTTCACCACTCCCTTCATGGATGGTTTAAATTTACATGTCATTTTATAAAATGGTCTAAATAATTATATTTAATTTTTTTATAATCTAAAATATTTAAATAGTAATAAGGTAAAGTAACATTAAATTAGTTTAACATGGTTTGAAAACCCTCTTAAATGAATTAAGTATATAATGATAAAATTTATATTGAATGAGTCCTAACAATGTGAAAATGAATATGAGTATTTGGGATAATTTAAAAATATATAATGACATGAAAATTATCTTCTTTCACTATATGATTTGTGGTCTCATTTGACAAGAACATTGATAATTATAAAAAAAATCAAAGTATCTATCGAACCGTGAATCATACACCCAAAGGATGGTAAAAATAACAAAATAACTTCATAAAATGATTTTAAATTTACATAAAATAATATTAATAAATAAAACATATATGAAATAGATTTTAAATGAAGTATTTAATAAAATTAATTTTATTGTTCTGGATGTTAGATATGTCGGCCAAACAAGTAGGGAATTTATGTAAGGGTGTGTCGACTCATTTTTATTATCATTGGATTATAAAATTTTTTCCATAAATATACACTCTTATGGTAATAATTTTCTATCATTTTGTTTCTAATATGTTAATTCCTATTTCTCTGTGTTAAATTTAAATTTTTCACATTATAATCTCTTTCATTAAAGGATTTATTCATCATAGAAATATTTTCTTGTCAAAAATAATTATCATCCTATCTAAAAGATATTTCTCTTCCATATCCATATTCATTCATTCCCAAAGTTTTTTCCTTTATAAATTTTAAAGGAAAATATTTATTATATAAAAAAAATTGAATATCTTTGCTTATTTTTAAAAGTATGTTTTTATAATATTTTAATGATGTGGGTTTCAATATTTTTTTTTAAAATATTAAAAAGTAATTTATTTTCACATTTTCAATTTTTTATTCCATATTTCATTTATTTAATTAATGTTTCCTCACAAATATCCACTACACGAAATTATTTAAAAGGTTATTTTAGAAAAAAAATTATTTTCACCCACATAATTTTTTTAAGAGTGACTCATAACATTGACTTTTATAACAATAATTTCTAGAAACTATTTTTATAGATTCAATTCCATTTTACTCTATTTTTTTAAATTTATACCTATCATGGATTAAATGTCATGTTCATCCTGTTTGTGTTTTTATTTTATAATTATTTCTAGATTTCATGTTTTGGTATCGATCAATCTAATTTAGAAGATATTTTATGTTATACCATTTTAAACCCATTTTATCTCTATAATTTTTTATGGTATAATAAATGATTAACTTCATACAGAACACATATGAATAGTATATCAATATATTATTTTGGGGTCCTATATATCCATCCAATTCTTTAGTAAAAGTTTTATACATCTTGAGAAAAATGTTGTGTGTGTGAACATGAATGTTTTTTATTGTTGTTTACAACTGTGTCTGTAGAATGGATTATTACATAGGTTTGTTCACCTTTTTATGCATGGAAATCATTATTTATATTGTTTTTTAAAATATTATTTTCTTCTATTATTATTATCATTCCACTTTTCTATATTTTTTTCACATTTCTAAATTTTGTTTCCATAGTTTATGAATATTTTAATATTTTTACAAGAGATGTTATACATTTGGTTCTTTCATGATGTATCATTGATTAGATGACAAGATTTATAATGTTCTTCCATTTATGATGGTTATCTCTTTTGATTCCTTAATATTCTCATTATATATTTCTCCCATGATTCATTATTTATAATAATTTTTTGATTTATATTAATATGAAATCAATGATAAGTTACCCTTACAAATCATTTGAGCTAACCATTTATTTTGTTCCCCATTTTCTAGGAAAATATATGTAGTAATATGTGAAGAAAGAAGTCTTATATAGGGTATTCTATGGAAATATTAGGAATAAATAAACTATAATAAGATTTGTATGTAGACTATCTACAATGAAACTAAAAATTGTGGGTTTTGGGACTGTGAGATAATTTTTGAAATGTAATGTTTGAAAATAAAAAATGATGTATAATATATGAATGTTTACCTTGGTTTTCCCCACATAAAAAATAACAGTTATCCATAATTTTTGTTTAGAAATAATTTAAGATCTCTATATAATAGTTTTAGGTATCATTGTTTTTATTGTTTTTTTTCTATTTCAATGGTTTTTTATTTTTATAAGGGATGATGTTGAATGATGGGATGGTCTTAATTGAAATGTTTTATAGGATGGATTTTGGATTTTAGAGGTTGAGGATAGAGAATTTTTATCTCAATTAGGATCTCATTCTTCTATAAAAATTATTCAAATCTGAAGAAATGGATAAATATTAATGGTAAAGGCTTGATTGGATAGAAGATTTTTCTGATACATATGTCATTTTAGAAAATTGATTATAATTGTACTCAGGATGTGAAAACTGCTGGGGAATTAGTAAAGGATTTACATATGTGAAGATAGATGTAATGAACAAATTTTTTATGATAAAGATTATATCATGCATGATACTGTCAAAATTAATGCCATTTAATAATAATGTTGATGACTTCAATATGACATAGAGTCATTTGGGGCTAGTCGGAGTGATGTTTTTTGGATTTAGTGTAGGATTTTTTTATTATTTTCTTCACTCCTAGAATCATAGGGCATGAAGCATACATCTATAAAAAAATTAAAAGAAGACTAATCTTGTGTTTCAGTATATTCATGATATCATTATTAATGATGTGATAATTATGAGGGAAACCTAGAAACCAATTAGATTTTCCTTCATTATGGAAGGTATACGATATTTTATTCAACAGAATGGTCAGAAGAAAGATGTGGAAAATAGGGAAAGAAGTTAATGTATATCAATTGGTCCAAGATCGATTTCTTGGTAATATTGGAAGAAGGGGAACCCAGAGAAGGATTATAGTGGTCATACAATTAATTAGAGAAGTATTTCTTATATATTCCTCAAACACTACATTTATTGATGAATGTATTAATGTATTATGTGTGATTATTCTATTAGATCTAATTTTTTTAGAGAAATATTGATAATGTATTTAAATATTTCATCCTTAAACCTCATTTTTTATGATTTTATGAAAACCTATAACTTTATAGCATATAAGTAAAATGAAATCTTGAGGATCTTCTTTGAGATAGACATCAGGTCCCATGATTGGTAATAGAGGTACTTTTCTTTGGGATATAATGTTTTTGGTTAGTTATTATGATTCCATTCTCAGTAGAATAGACTCAGCTAGATATTTTTCTATTCATTACATCGAAACCATTAAATGGAGTTTTATTTCACAAATAAATTAAAATTTAATTGGATGTGATTATCCCACTAGAATCATGGATAATGATCTTAGAGATTCATTTCATTGTATATCCAAGAGAGGAAACATTAGAAACTATGCTTCTAGAAGGATCTGTTTTCTATCTTACAGATGATGAATCTCTATAGATCATAGGGAATTTTGTTTTTATAGTAAAAATTTCAAATAATTTATTTCTATTGTTAGATGGAGATTTTAACATACAAATAAAGTGGAATTATTTAATTTTTGTGTGTTATCTGAGTCAATCATATTTTTTACATCCTTTTTAGAAGATGTCTAGAAGATCACATAAGGATCCTTGGTGGTGTCTAGTGGTGTCAAAGATGAAAAAATATATCTAATGGAAAAATAGGATGGAGCATTGATTTTTAGTGACCAGTATCCAGAAATCTATAGTCATGTCACTGTTATATTGGAAACTTAATTGAGAAGACTATTTTAGTATTAACAGACAAATAGAAAAAAATATTGATCACATAGATTTTGAAATATCATAGTGTTTTATTTTAGGAAATAATAGAAATGTGTAATTATTTATAAAAAGTGGTATTCCTAAATCTAGAGTCATATTTTCCATTTATATGTTTTTTAGTTATTTCATAAAGTATCATTTTTATTCCAAATTTCCCCCGTTCTAGTTTGGGATTTGGGAAGTGCATTTTCTTGGTCACATAATTTTTTAGGGTGTATTTTCAGCGGATCTATAGATGGTGTGAGTAGTCATGTCTTGGTATTACACAAAGAACATGAACAATATCTATAGACTTTCTGTGATTGGTTAGGTATTATAGGTGTTTTGTAAAAAAAAAATTATACGAGGTTCTCAACTGGTATCCTTAATAAGGATTGATGTTTCAATTGGATGGAAAGAATCATAATGATTTTGTGTAGTTGAATCCCCATTTGGAATATGATCCTATTTTGATTCTACGTAAGCCTAGGAGAGTGTATACAATGTTTTATGATTCTTCTAGTGTAGATTTGGTGCATGTAAAGAGGCATAATGGCCATGTGGTGGCATATGGATCATTCAATCCATGCCCAAATGAGTGGAATTATCCAACATATGAACTAGAATTGGAAGCTGTTATGCGTGTGAGAAAGACATTATGATATCACCTCCTCATGGAGAATTTCATATTGTATTTTGATCATAAGATCCTGAAGTATAATTTCACTTAAAAAACCTTTACCTGAAGCAGAGGCACTACGTGAAGTACCTTTATACAATTGATTCTGATATTATGTATAATCTTGAGAATGGAAATGCGGTCTTTGATTCCTTGAGTAGAAAATTTTCTAGTATATGATATTTTGAATCATTGGATTAGGGGGGTTAGATGAGCCTGTTTACTGATATGAGAGATGGCATGATGGATTATGGGGGATAGTTTTCTTGGACGGTGTGATGATTACACCCTCTATCATCAATCATGTGAGGACAAAGATAGTATCCAAACTTGAGTACCAGCTTATTAAATGTTCTTTAAATAGTGCAGAGACATTAGGTGATTGGTTTCAATCTCCCATTGGTTCTCTTATATTTCTCAAGAAGCTATTTGTTCATTTATGTATGATATTATAGGTGGTGTAGGAGTTACATCATTCTAATTGGTTTCTTTTCCCAATGATGAATATAATCTTATATACCCTGAGAGGTTATTATTGGTGTCCTGGTATGAGATATGATGTTGTGGACATTGTTTCTAAAATCATGACTGACCAAAGGATCAAAGCCAAGCTTCAAATTCTAGATAAGTTAATGTAGATCCTTCCTAAGAAAATGTGGATTTGAGAGGAGATCTCTACGGAATTCCTGATTGGACTACCTAGCGCTCTGAGTGGGAATGATTATATATGGGAAATTGTTGATCGTCTGATGAAATCAACCCATTTTCTACCCATCATGGAATCGATGGTGGTAGATAACATTCAATGTCTTTATATTCGAGAGGTTTTTCAGATTCGTTGAGTTCCCTTGGTGATAATTGTAGATTGAGATGTCCATTTTACATATCTTTTTTTGATGGGTATCCAGTATTGCACGATATCGTAGTTGAGGTTGGCCACCACCTATCACCCATAGATGTATGGAATGCCTGACCAAATGATCTATAATATCAAGGATATGTTGCATGTGAGAGTGTTTGATTTTATTGGGTCATGAAAGATGCACCTTCCATTGGATGGATATTTATATAATAATATTTATCATTAATTGATCAGGATAAACCTATTTGATGCATTATATGGGGAATGCATGCCAATCATTCGCATGTTGGGCTGAGTTGGGAAAGAATTAATTGGTTTGAACAAACCATTCCCAGGATATGACCAAGATAGTTCCTTTGATTCAGAAATGAATAGTGACTACTTAGAGTCATTGTAAGCCATATGTTGATGATATTAATCTTTCTTTAGTGTTTTAGGTTAGTGATTATGTGATTCTATGAATACCTGTTTAGTTGGGTCACCATCAATTAGGTAATTAGGGTAAGTTGGAATCATATTTTATCAGACTATTCATTGTTGTGGAGCATATGATAAAGGTAGACTACCAGTTGGAGCAGCCTCCATGTTTGAACTCGATTCATATAATCTTACACATCTACTAGCTAAAGAGATACAATCCAAACCAATCTCACATATTAGGGTGAAAATAATTTGAGTTAGATCAAGAATCTATTTTTTTGGAGAAGTTTTCTCATATCATGGATATTAAAAACAAGGTTCTCATTGAGAATTTGATCACATTAGTCCATGACGTTTTGAAGCATAGTGGAGACAACTATAATACATGAGAGCATGAAGGTTGGGTGAGGGAGTAGTCTACAAGCCTATTTTCTTATATAGAATCTTGAGGACTATTTGAGGGAATATAGTAGCATAGTGGGGAGTTTATGACACTATCCAGGTAACTAGTACATTTTATTTTGTGTTTTATTTATCCTTGAGTCTATTCATGGAGATCCTAGGTACCATGGACTGAAACCATGGATTTTTGAGGAGGCATACCACCACACACATTTAGCAGATAGTTTGGTCAGAGCATGCAACCACCATGAGAGGAATATAACAGTTTTTTATAATGTGGCTTCACATAGTTTTAGAACAATTTTTAAAAATGTTTGAAACCCCATGGAAATCAAGACAACCTATTTAGGGAAGACATTTTTAGTTGCATGGTTAGTGAAAAATTTTAATAACCATGTGAAAAAACCATGACACTCTGTCCAAATAATTAAAAAGTTTGAATTTACCCTTTTTCCCATATTGATTTCGTAAATTTTGGGGGTCCTTTTTTTTTCTTCATCCAAGAATCCAACTACTCATCCATGGTCATAGAGTTATCCCCATCATTCCTTATTGAGGTTTCTATTGATTTAATTGTGGTTAGGCTTTATGTTAGTTGAATTATCATAGACTTCTTCTTTATTTCCCCTTCTCAAGCATTGTTCTTCAATTTTTATGATGTTTTGGAATCCTGGGGGTTGGGTTAGCCGAATCTAGGATTTTGAATGAGTATTTTGGTTTGATTTATTTTGGATTAGGTGTGTGAGTCATTTTCTAACCTCATTAGGGTAGTTTTCATTGGAGGATACAATCATTGGTCTAGATATGAGGTAGGTGTTTATATTTTTTGGTGTTTTCTATGTCATACCATTAAATTTAATATTTCTTTTGTGTTTTTTATTTAAATTTCCATAAAAATTATTTATAATTGGTTATTATTTAATGAGTAATGTTTTTTATGGATTGGATAGGAAATTTGGTGTTTAATTTGAGGTTTTCCATTGGGGAGTGGCTTTCATGCCCCCAATGCTAGATGAAATGGCTCAAAAGGGTAGTGTGGTTTTAAATTGATTTCTAAACTGGTTTTAGAAATTATTTAACCTTGTAAAGTGTGTTTTTTAAATTGGTAAATATTAGTTATGAAATGTATTATGTTATACCATGATTGATATAAGAACATAAGTGTGATTTTTTGAAATGGAGTAGCTTGTGGGTTAACCAGGTATGAGTGAGATGATTTTTCAGAGGAACATGTGAGACTTCAGAGGGAGGATCATTTAAGACCCCATTATTTTCTAATGGACTGAGTGAAACATTGGGTAGGTAGACTATGTGAACATCCATGTTGGTTTCTGAGAGACAATGTGAGAACATAGTGTTAGACCTGAGGGAGACATTGTGAGTTCCATTACGTAGCAAGGATACATGTTTACATAATCAGGATAGGCTGAATGGTTAGAGCCCGAGGTGCACATTACTCATGCTGGATTGGATTATAGGTTTCTTGTAATTGATTATTCCCATTTTATGTAATGTTATTTATTATGTAGATCTATTTTTTCCATATATATGGTTATGTGATGTTGAAATTATGCTTAAATTTATCATTACTTTTGGTTACATAGGAGCAAGTTTCTCCTGGTGTATTTGTTTATATTTTTGATCTATTTTTGGATTTTTTTGAATACCATGATTCTTTGGAAAGGAAAACCAAATGGGGTTTAATGTATTAAATGAGATTGATTACTTTTAAAGTGATTTAGTTTTGAAGTTGTTTTCAAACTACCTTATTGGTATGAATGGGTAAAATACATAAATCAATTCATTGTGGTTTCCCACTAGAATTAATAGAACACAAACTACTTGGGCCCTATTGGTTTTTTGTATATTCTTTTTTCATGACATAGGTTAAGGTAACTGAACCAAATTCCCTAGTTTTTCTTCTTGATTATTTTCACCGTTTTTCTGTGGAGGAGACATTGTATCATATGGACAGTCTCATGTGGAGTATTTTTTTTATTTTATGAATTTTTTTTACTTGCGACATTTTTGGAATTGTACATATTATTTTGAGTTTTTGTTATTTTGATATTCCATGTATATGTATTTTTGTGGCATGCTCTACTAAAATATATTCCATTACTAATGGTATCAAATGATTTTATATTGTTTAATCTAACACTATCGATGTGAAGGTTCTAATTTATGGATTGGTCATGCATGTTCTCCAGTGGCTAAAATCTTACCTAGTGTTAGTAGGTGATTCCTAGTGCTTTTCACTAGATCATGGTGATCAATGAATTCACTTTGGGCTATGTGGTGGGCCAACTCAGGTGATGGGATACATTAAATCAGTTTGGTTCATTACATACACTATCCTCCACCTAGAACAATCTATCTTTAAAGGTCATAGGGAATAATTTAACTACATATTTCTATATACCCTAGGCATATCAAAAAAATTACAAGGATCTCCAAGGAATGTAATTTGTTGCATTCTAAAATCACATATACTATAACATAAAATCTAAACCATAAATATAAAACATAGTGAATAAATAAATATGAAACATACCTCAAACACATCAAAATAACATAATACTTAGGAATATTATTATCTTTATTTAAAAAATTCTTGATAAACCTATGTTTAAATATTTCTAATATAATATCTAAGGTATCATATATAAAAACTCCCCAAAATACCAAATATTATCAAACTTTTAACCATGAATCACAACCTAGAACACACCCTCCAAACTCAAAAATCAACCTACAACAACATCATAATTATTAAATAAGGTATATTAAATGTATAGTGTAACACTGATAATAGAGACCTTATAAAATTTTGCTTGTGGTATCCTTTAGGAATACAAATTTTAAAACTCTTAACATATTGATTCCACAATACTAATAATATGTCATGTAGAAGTGTAAGTAGAAATAGAATTAATAACCAACCAAAATTTATGGTACACTTTAACCAGATTTTCTTAACAATTCTCTAAGAATAATGTAATCGTGTTATAATCACAATTCAAGGAAATATGAAAGTATAAAATCACTTACCACAACTTCTAAACACTTATGTATTAGTAATTGGAACTATAGTCTTCAAATAATTCAGTCCAAACTCACCTTAAATTTATTCTTGAATAAAATGACCATCCTAAAAGTGGATGATATTTTTAACTTCACCATATTCTTTAGACATAAATCTTCAGTATAATCACACAATATATATTCTGTAAACTCAATGTTGGAATGTATAAATATAGATATTTACAGATAGATTTTGTTTAATTGTGATATTTTCCTCAAAACACTATTTATACACAAATTAATGGGATAAGAATTCAATTCAATACATATAACTAGCAATTAAATTCTCTATGCATTTTTTTAACTACTAACTCAACTCGTCCTCCCCTTTTAGTTCAATACTTCTAAACCACCCACATAAATTCAATCAACTTGAATAAATAAATACATATACCATTAGTTCATAATATTTTCCCATTAAATATATATTATCACACCAATATAATTATAAATATTTTACTAAACTAAATTCTATAACTCAATATCACTCAAATATATAACTCTTACCATGGCTTCAGAATCATTCACTTTGATACATCCATATCACTCATTTTTTTATATGATTAAAAAAATATTCTAGAACATAATTATTTTGAACTAACAAATTTTAAAACAAATATCAATAAATACCTAAATAATACCATCATGATTTACACCCACCAAACCATCATTATCTGAATGTTTTAACAGAAACTATTTATATTTCATAAATACTCCGAAAAAATCTATTATTAATTTCCCAAAAAAATCAAACCCAAGGTAAAATCCCTATAAAAATTTATTTTAATTCATCTATAAATATTTAAAAATTATATATTATTAAAAATAACTTATTTACCCATGTGTCATGAAATTATCAACTTAACATCACAATTCAAAAACTTCGAATAATAATTTTATAAATCTATGCATTATATACTCCTTTGTAAAATTATTCTAACAAAATAAAAAACCTATCCCAAGAACATTTCATTAAAGGATTAATTTATTATAAAAATCATTATATTAAAATTTATCCCAAAACACACTAAATATAAATTATAAAGTGAATATAATCATTATTATTTTTTAAATAATATCAAAACAAAGTGAAATTCAAAATGTTACGGTTATGTTCATAGATGTGATTATGTTATGATATAATGCATGGATTGAAAATTTCCTATATTTAAAACTATAATTAATGGTATATCATTATTGTTTAATTATTTTAAAAGGTATAAAACATTCATATCAATTATTTAAATGTTAAAAAATTATATGGAAGGTTTAATCAAAATGTAAAAAGTGATTAAATATGTGGCTGAACATTAATGAAAAATTTCAAGAAGAATAAATATCCATCAAGACTTATTTAAATGGGTTAAACATTCTTAATCATATATTATTATCATATATGAATATTGAGATTCAAATAATATAAAATAACTCTTATCCATAACACTCAAATTCAATTTTCTATTTAACTCAATGGTTTTAATAAAATTTTATTACAAGAGAAAAATTTTATATGGTGTTAAGTGATTCATAGAACCCATGGAATATCCTTGGATTATGAAGTTATTTATGTGATTTTAAGGGATATCTATTAACAAAATTTTAATATTATATGGTTTGATTTTCTTCAATCAGAGTTCAATTTTTTATCATTTTTATTCAATTATAAAGAACAATGGTTGGATCTTAAGGAAATAAATTATGGTTATTTTCTCTATATCTAGAAAAACTTTTGCCACTAAAACCCAAAAATGGTAAAAGGTTAACTTCAAATTTTTCTAAATTGAATAATTTAATAGATAATGAATTTGTAGAAAGTGGTTTTACCAAAACCATGATATCTTACATATTAACATTTTATAACTCATGAGAAAATTTCAAACCATTCCATGGTTTACGTATCATTCTAGGAATTATTTATATTTTATTAAAACCATTTAATAGTTTTAGAAAAATTGGTCATGGGAAAAGTTTCATGAAAAAATGTAAACATAACCTTTTATTATCTATGTCATAATATGTATAAAAAATATCCATGGATTGTTTGTAAATTAGATTTTGTGATGGAAAAATGATAATTTGAATGAATAAAAACATGTAGTGGTTCAAAATCATAACTCACATCTTTGTTAGAAAATAACTCATACAAATAAAAATACATTGTATTATTCATAGTTAAGTCATTTAAATATGTGAGAACAAAACTATGGTGAATAAATAATTTAATGATGATTTTATAATACTATATTAATTTGAGTATGTAGAAAAATTTCTTTTATGATATTGTGTTTCTAGAAAAATATTTCATTTAACATTTTTATAAAAACATGATGTGAACCTTGGAATGGATCATAAATCATGGCGTGGTTTAATGATTTATTTATATAAAATAAAGAATGTATGAAAGCCTCAAGATGGGGGAATTAATTGAAGTTGAAATACCCAACCAAAGTTTTTATCTCAATCAAGAACTTATATGTCAAGATGATAAAATTTAAAAAAAATGTTATAAAGTAAATATAGTTTCAAATGAACTCTTGAATGTTAAAAAATTTAAGAAAGTAAGTAAAAATAATCTGAAATGAAATCAAAAATCCAAATGAAAAACATTGAATTATGGATAATATTACATATAACCTTGTAAATGATATTATATTACAAATAGTTATTATCAAGGGAACTATTTTATTTTATCCCAAATTAGAAGGAGTTTTGAAAATAAAAACCAATGTGTAAAAATTCTACATAAGGGACTTCATAAACTAAACATGTTGGTATATAAACAATTTTAACCAAGATGCTATTTAATTGAATGTCATAAATTGACATCCATATCCATGAGATCCTATTCAATAAGTATAACAGGAAAGAAGTCTAGAACCCTAGAATTTTTACAAATATATATATTGGATGATAACATTTCCTATAACCGGATACCCATCAATAACATATTATTAGAAGATATAATTACAAAAAATAACGAAATATGAGGTATTTTTCAATAAGACACCACACAATATATGTTCTTATTAGATACATGGAGAAAAAAATAATACCCATGAAATCAAAAAAAAATCAGTGAAATGATTCCCAAATATTGGAATGAAGGTAAACTAGTATAATTTATTCCTCAAATTCCACAGATTAATTTAAAAACATGAGTGTAACTAACTTTACTGAGATATTTTGGTTTAGTTAAAACTACATCAGAAGAAGCTATATCGTTCCATGAATGAAATTCATCAACTTTTATATGTTTTGGCAAGTGAGTGAAACTTATTCAACATAGCATAACATAGTGTAAAATCTTATGTTATGCTCATTAAAAATAGAAAAAATAATGTTAAAGTTAAATCAATCTTAGTATGGATTGTATTATGGTTTAAAATAATAAAGAAAAAGAGAAATTTGACTTAATAATATCCCCCTTTTAGAAATCATAACACAAATAAGAGAAGATAATTTTTATTAAAATTAAAACTAATAAACATTCTATAACTTTTGATGAAACTATATATGAGTTTAACATTAAAAATATTCTCAATGTTCAACATTTTAGATATTTTTCCTTAACACAAAATTAAGTCATTAATTACAAAAAACTAGAAAAAATATCTCTCATGAAGAAAATAAAAATATACTATTCTTATATTTTACCCCATAATTAGTTTCAAAAATATTTACTAAAGGGAAAAAACTGAAGATGATGAATTGTTAAATAATAAGTCTAATATAGAAATTCATATGAAATAAAAAAATCCCCATTTCATTTTTCTTATATCTTATTATCCATTTTTATATAAAATGAATATATAATAGTAATGTAATATCCTTCTACATATTCCATTTATTACCCTAGGATATTAATCTCCACTTATTATTTTTAATTAATGTTTGATGTAAATATTGTTCTGCACTTTAATTTCTTATAGTATTCCCCTTGACTAAATCACAGATAAGAAACACTTCTCCCCTTTAGAATTATTTAAAATATTTAAATACGAAACCAATAAAAAATATTAATATTAAAAAAAAATATTCAAATATGAATTTATTAACATTATATCAAACATACAATAGTATTAATTATTAATTAGTGTTTATAACTATAACCGGGAAAAAGGAAATTGAAATATTTTTATTTTATTATTGATTTTTCAATCATCTTCTATATCATATTCGTTTTTTCACATTTTTTATAATAACTTCTTTACATAATTTAATTATTTATTATTTTCCTCTACATCATGATTCTGAGACTTAAACTTTCATTCATTATCTTTTAATTTTTGGTCTTTATTAGAAGTAACTATGTTTTCCTTATCTAGTTCCTTTCTCAGACTAATATTCGGGTCTAAAAATATTGAATATTAATTTTATAATTTTTTTATTCATTTAAATCCTCTTTAAATTATTAATTTTCATTTCAAAATCTATATATAAATTTGAAAAAATAGCTTTCAACACAATTTATTGATCTATGATTTTTTCTACATTATAGAAACATGATGATATATGTTCTAATATTTAATTATACTTAATATTGAGTCAATAAGTGGATGTATAAGGGAATTTATGGTTCATATATTGAGATTTTTTGATATCTCATTAAACTTATCATTTACCCTATTTCATCTGGAATTGAATTTACATTCTAAACTATCATACTCTACTTCAGATTTATCACTCTTAAAATTTGATAGAACATTGGTATGGTCATTCTATTTGGGTACAATAATTAGAATATCAACATGAAGAGAGGATTGAACTTACACAAATATTCCAACAATAATTTCATTTTGTCTATCGACATACAAATATTTTCCCTTTTCATATCTTCGATATTCAACTAATATTTCATAGTTAATAGATTATTCCTTAAAAAATTTATTTATGGTTTGTACTTTATCGGGAATAAGATATTGTGTCTTATGAGTGCCAACTTTTGATACACTATCTGAATAAGATGAGTTGTAACATGATTAATATGTTTATGATAATGATAAAAATGGATATTCTCTAGGAGTTGAGTGTATCAAGGTATCTTAAATACAAGTTTTTACTTCTTCCAGTGTATTATATTATTTAAATGAAGTTAAAAATTGTTGTATAATAGATTCGAAAGAATATTTCTCTTTAAATTTTGCTGGTTTTCATTTCTATTTTCCCTATTTATCTTTCCAAAAATTTAAATTATTCCTAAAATTCATTCCAACATATTCTATAGGCTCTAAAATTACCTCTAGAAATATAGTATTTTAATAAATTTTAATTTTTAATAGAAACACGATTTTATTCTCAAACTCTTACTATTTAATCACTTCTTCCTTTAGAGCCATTAATTTAACTTTTTTATTCCTAAAATATGGTCTCCTAAAATTTTATTCTTAAATTTTATTTCTAACATCATTTTATGTTATTTTATAATAATTAACATATATATCAATCAATTTTTTCTTCTAATTAATATTTTTAGATAACTTTTTCTTCTGATGTGAGCGGGATTTATCTATCAAGAAATGTTTTCACTTCTTTCATATTCTTATCAATATCCTTCTTTTTTTATCTTTAGTAATTAAAGTTTTCACTTAAAATACTATTTTTGAAAAAATAAAATTGAACTAAATCAGTGATAATATGAATTTTTTCTATCATTTCAATTTCAATTGGGATTGGTTCACCAATTCTGAAGTCCCATTATCCTTGAATTCCCCATTCTATATGATTCATAAGGAAACCCAATTTTGAGTCATTGAATATTGAAATATATTTATCTTGAATGAAACAAAACATATAGGTTATATATATTCCATGATTAACTTCACATGAATAAACATTCCCATACCATTATATAATTTTAACATATATACATCTTAAAATCATTATCAGGACCTTATCTCTCATTTGGCGGGAGTAAGAATTGTTGAAGATATTGGATTATTAATCATGATTATAATACCAAGTGGGTTGTCATATGAAACTTTTCTTAAATTTTAAAAAATACATTCATGGATCTATATTTATTGAATTATCAAAAGTTTTTAGACGTATGTGAAATGTAAAAGGACTCACTCTCTAATTATAGTCTGATAACATCTGTGTAATTATTCCAAGTCCAAATAAAATAATGATCTCATATATTAAACTAAACATTATTTTTACAATTTTTACCATCAATTATTTCTAATACACAATAATAATAGGAGATAAAAGGATAAAATAGACTATATTCATAACTAGGTAGAGCTATCAAATCAAATCATTTGAATTTTATGAATCAATATAGAATAAAAATTCATGCACCATGTTCCACTATAAATCGATTATTCTATCTCAAATGATCTCTTCCGTAGAAATTCTTCCCTTCAAAGTGTCTCTCTAAGATTCCATTATAGCATCATATATTATTCCCAATTATTAGACAAATATGATTTCAAAATGGTAGATCTTTATAAAAAATGATTGAAAATAATATTGGGATTAGAAACCATTAGATAGGAGATCCTCTAAACCATTTATTTGAAGTAAATCTAAAATTATATAATAGGTTTCACTAAAATATGATGATACATGATCTCTTAAAATAATTAAATTAACAATTTTATGAAAAAATAACACTTTTATTTTCTAAAAATTGAATATTCCTAAAATAATAGGATTGAATGTTTTTGAAAATGATGATTTTTCAAGATAATATTAAATATAAATGAACCCCCCAAAAAATATATTTTTATTTTTAGATTATCTTAATCTAATCAAGTTTGGTTCTAGAAAGATTTATAAAATGAAATATCTTATCTTCAATAGAATATATTGGAAAATATAATCATTCTCTACATTAATTATAGATAAATAAAAAAACTATCCACTCATAAAGAGTTAAAGTATGATGAAAAACATTCAAACCATAGAAAATTATATCTTTGTAAGAAATATTAAATAATAGAAAAAATATCATACATCAAAGTATAAGATCAGATATATAATTCATAAAAAAACTAAATACATAATACATAAAAATAAGGAGAAAAAATTTATATATAAACATAACTTTGAACCAGAAGTTATAGTTTAGATACAAGTATGCAACATCCTTTTTTTGAATAGAAATTAAAAATATAGGTTTCTAAACCTACATAGGTCTAGAGATATTATAAAAAAGAAGAGTTGGTAACAATATGATTCCAACTCATCTATGTTTAACTACCAAGAGTAACATTGAAATATATGCTCAGTGAGATATGATGGACTGAAATCTATTTAGTGAATATTTATTATTCCATTCTACACCCTTTTAGAATTTCAAGAAAAATGGTGCATTTATTGGAATGTAATAATTAGATTAGAAATGATGTATTATTATGGATTTACTACCAAATCCTTTTTTTCATTTTAGTTATCATTCTAATGAATTTTATTCCAAATTATTCATTTTAGAAGTAATGTTATCAAGTCATTTCTTCAAACTATAAACATTATATTTTAGCGTAGTAACTTCACACTTATCTTATGATATAGTAATTGAAGTATAATTCACAGTAATTTCGGATTTTATTCTGTAAATATCCTTGATCAGATTGAAAACATTAATTTTTAATTTGGAAACCTAATATTTATGTTTAAAATACTTTTTAGAAATCCTCATATATGTATCATTAACCTTAGTAAGATTTTAATTTCCGTGATCTTTTCCATTCATCAAACAATTATTTCTCTTCAATAGAGTAGTTATATATTTATCCCTCTCCTCAAGTGATGGCATGGAATCCTCATCATCATTAAATGAAAAAGAATAAGAAGAATCTAAAGAAAATTGATATGGTATTCATTAGTGTCCTTTCTCATAAACCACATTTCATTCTGAGGTGACTAATTATAAAATTGTTCCATTTTTTGGATATCAATGTAATCTGATCCATTATTATCATCAGAATTTGTATCTCTGGTTGTGCTCTATGTACCTTCTATGGAACTATAAAATTTACACCCTTTTATATTTTATGATCTATTATATTAATTATCTTTTATTTAAATCTTGTAAACACGTGTTTAATGTGCCAAAATTTATTTTTATTCATAAAATATGATATATAAAATAATATTTTAATAATAAATATCACTTTTTTATTTTTAATCATATATTGGGAAGCCATATTACCCACATATTTGTTTATATTCTTAGAAAACTAATCAATACCACCCTCACTATGTTCTAAAAAACTTTTGTATGAATTTTAGATTCAATAAATCTTTGATATAATTATCATTGAAATATTTATTTCAATGTATAATCCTTTGTTTGATGTAGTTTATAATTAAAACCCATTCTTAATTCTATACATCTTTGTTTTTTTCTTTAATCCTATTTCATGGCACATAATATAACTATTAAAATCTTATAAACTAAACAATATGGTATGATTACTATCATCAATACTGGCTCATTTCAATTATAATTATTAAAGGATAATTTCAATAAACTTTTCATCCAACTGATCATTTGATAATTATTCCTCCCCAAGTGATTTCAAGTTATTCACAACCATCCGGAATATTAAATAAATTGTTTCTATAAATTTACCAAGAATTAAATTGAATGACTAATAATTCTCTTAAATATTTTATCGTTTAATCTCTAAAACAATTGAAGTAATGAAATACCTAAATTATTGTTCTTTCCATATACTAAATTAGGTTTTTTAAGATGATACATGACAAATATATTTCATATAATAACACAAAACAAAATATCATTCACATTTAAATTAATTTAAAACTCAAATTTATCATCATGAGAAAAAGTTTGAACTTATTTCTTTATAATATTTTAAATTTAAATAATTAGGAGAAATTTATCGACTTTATTATTTATAAAAAAAGATTCAATATGATCTGTCTAGTCCTCATAATCTACAATATAAAATATCTGTTGAAGATTTTGATGAATATTTATAAAAATTATTACCATTAATGTAGGTTCTATAGTAAAATAAATGATATTTTATCCACAATATGTTATTTTAAGGAAAATATAATACGTTCTAGAAAATAAATTGAAGAAGATAAGTTTCTAAAATATATGATCAGAAAAAAGTAATGTTACAATCTCAAATATAAATAAATTCTATGATTCCAAGTGTTTTACAATATAAGGAATGTATGGAAACATCAAGAGGTGGCAAATTATCATTTAATGACCAGCAAATTTTTTTAACCCTCTAAAATTTATGAATTTTAAAAGGTTCAGTTTCTAAACAATTTCATTTATAAATTAAAAGTATTATAAAATGAACTATTAAAAGATAAAATCATAATTGAGTATGTAAAAATAGTTGAAAATAACATCAACTATTAAAATGAAATAAAAAATGTTGTGTGGGACATGAATTAAAATAATTCTATAAGGGATGTTTGTAACACCCCGACCCCAGAAGGCCAGAGTCGGTGAATTATTTTAATACATTGGCATGACTATAATAAATCATGTCCCGAATGACCGTTTGGGTTAGCAGTCTTGGAAAATAGATTTCATACAAGAAAATTACATTAGACTTTCTAACATACAACACAAAAAAAAAATCTTTTTGAGAATGTCATTGTTCCCTTAGCTTAACCCTGCATCTCCAACCTAAAACACTTCTTGGTATCATGGGAAAAATAAAACATAGAAATGGGTGGGCTAAGATGCTTAGTAAGGATAAAAATATAGCGAAAGCTTTCATAAATAATCATAAAAATTAAAGGCAATGTATAAAACTAAAACAAAATACTTTTCAACATAAACTTCATCATAATATGTAAAATATAAATCAAAATAATTCCATTTACTTACTCACATGGATATTCTAATAGTTGAATAATCACATGCAATATTAATAGCCACATTCATAATGTTGCAATCCATAATGCCAGACATTCAAAACCAAATAGTCAAGACCTTGTGCCAAGTCTACAAATAATATTTTTGTCAAGGCATTGTGCCAAGACACTAGTTCATCTCTTGATAACTACCAATTCATCGAGGAGCTATAACGGTCTACAACCGTCAATTACTAATTCCAATGCATTACTCATATGAAAATATTTAAACATAACATTAACATTTGTACTAAAACTAGAATATGAAATGTCAATACATTATCCATAAACCATGAATGTGGTAAAAATAACATATCCATAGTCAAACATATCACAAAACCTTCAATACAATATAGAAGTTTTGTATCATAATAAATCAACTTCAAATAAGCTTAAAATCCATCAATGGATGTTGACATAGATGAAATAAAAACCATTTTTAGAGAAATATCTCTTTCTATTTTGAAATCATTTAAGAAAAAATGTATTTTGAAAATATTTTTTTAAGCATGTAACGGAATCTACGAAGATGTTATAATGATATAAAATAGCCGCACCCACCATATAAGTTAAAAAAAGGCATTTTTACCTTAATTTTGTCGAAAAGGTTATAAAGGACCTTGCTTGGAAAACGACGAAATGATTCCTTTATAAACATATTATAAAATTCAAACAAGGGTATAAATGAATTTAAAAAATAGTATATAAAATAGTAAAAATGATTTGAAATACATTTTTAAGAAACTTGTATGTGGATGATAAAGAGGTCCCATTAGATACGTAAAAACAACCTCAGATAATAAAGAGATTGTGAAATTAACCCTTACCTTGTACTTTTACATCATTGAGGGTAGGATAAACTCCTGTATAATGGTAAAATAATTTTTATTAAATTACAAAATAATCATATACATTAATATGTTATCATATAATATCTTTTAACATTGCTTTATTAATAATATCTTAGTATTATCGTTGTTTCGGGTGTTAACTAATTTGTTTTTCATTATATGATTTGTTATGTAATTAATTTTTTTATTGATAGGATGTATCTTATTCATATTAATAATTATATTATGTCTTTAAAAATTATTTTTAATCATATAATGAAAATTATTCTTGAATGTATATGATGGGGAATAAATCTCATCGCGTTCGTGGAGACGGTAATCCATACGTACGTACGACTGACAATATCATTATTTTGAAATTAAAATAATATATATTTGGATATCATATCATATATAAATTATAATTATCATGTTATATTTATTATTTACCTCAATTAAAAATCATTATTATACCCATCGAAATAACAATATATTGAATAACAATTACACCACGATGTGGAGACAGTAAGCCGTACGTACACATGTGTGATGACATGTCATTCAAAGGATGGATAGAATAATGAATATGGTTGTACCATATTTATAATAACATTTCAGTATATATATGATAATGGATTTATTATTTTATAATGGAGACAACAATGAAAGAGAATGTGGAAGAAGAATGGAATTTGAAAGAGGTGATGAAATATTTACCTCTTCTTCGGGTTTTTTATTTTGATTTGATCAAAAGGGATCATTATAATGGATTTATGACTAAATGAAGGCCATTAGAATTAATTTAGGACAGTTGAAAGGGTATTTGGGCCGGTTTTTTCCAAGCCAAATGGCTTTGAAGGTGTGAATTAGAGAGAAGGGTGAAGTGTCCTTTTATAAGAGGGGTGAGGGGCACCTTAAGAAAAGCTACAAATATTATTTTATAATAAAATAATTTTATGTTTATAAAGGCCCAAAAATAAATTATTTAAATTCTAAGGTGGGGATGGGTCAAAAACCACTCAAACAATAGGTTTTAGACAAGTTTGGGTCACTATATTAACTTTATCGTTAGATTTAACTATTAGTTAAATAATATGACATTCACCATGTCTCTTTGTATTTTTATATTATATGGTTAATAAACATACAATAATATTCCATGATAACCCAAAGTGGATCATTAATGATACACATATAATTATGTAAGTATTTTTTCCAAACCATAGATTTTTATGAAAAGAATATCAATTAATAATATAATATTTGTTTAAAAAGAACTTTTATGTCAATTTTGACACTTTGATATTCTGATTTTTCTAAATTCATAACAGCATTTCTACTTTGAAAAAAATTGATCTAACCAATTATAATATGTCATATTAACCTATATAATTCTTGGAATTCATATAATGTCTCAAATTACATTTATTTGGATATCTATAATATCAATTATTTTAAAATGTCATTAATACAGTAATTATTGCATCATAATTGTGTCCTAAATAAATATAATTATATAATGTATAAAAATTATAAATAAAATACCATTATGTATTAAATAATAATAGATTTGTAATTAATATTTATAGTCATATTTATCTTCTGTATAACCATATATTAAAAATGTTTTAGTTATTAAACTTTGAATTTAGTACTTTTAACTCTTCTTTGAATTAAATAATAATAAATGTCCAAATCTAATCCAAGTTGACCTAAAGGATCATATTTTCTTCATAATATTGTTCTTGGTCGGAAATAAACTTATCCAATAGTATTAGGACATGTGTTAGCGGAATAATAATATCATTTTTTCCTTAATTACCCCATTTACTTTTTAATGTGGTAAATAAAAGAAAAAAGTTATTATTCAGAAAAAATTATTTTCATCTTATTGAACCACATTTTATTTTATTATATCAACCATTTATCATGTATTTTTGATATTAAACTCACAGAAGTAGTGAAATTATAATTTATGTAAATTTTCAAATGCTCCTAGGAGGTGGGTAAAAGATGGTAAAAAGTTCGATAAAATTTTTATATATCTAAAATAATTATAAACTGACTCCAATGAATTAAATTGAACTTATATATGTATTATTTATATATTTTGTCTTAAAATAAATTAAAATAAAATAAATAATTATTTAAATAAAACGTCGGTTTTAACCAATAACTCAGTGTTTTTCACTATTCATCAAAAAAGAATGTTTTTAGAAAAATACCAAAATTTCACCCTAGCCTAATTTTGATATTATGAATTAAAAAATTAAGTCTATTTTACCAAATTCAAAACATATAAGTAGAATTTATTAATTTAAAAATAATTCTTGTTGTCAAAACCAAAAAGCATGTTTTTAAGAAATAATAACTAACAAAAGATGGATATTTATTTTTGTTCAATATGAAAGTGAAATTATTTCCAATGAATAACAATGGATTAAATGGTAAAAATATAATCTATTTATACTTCCAAAACATTAAAATGTAAAATTTAACACTACAAATTATTTTGATTAAAAAAGTTGTTTTCAGTTAAAATGTAGTATTTTTTACTATTCACGCAAATATGAAAGTTTCAAATATTGGATTTAAAAAGGCTTCTCCCTTAAAAGGTGGTAAAATTAAACTTAAAAAATACTTATATTGTATAAAAAAATTTAATTTGTTTTTTCATTATGTCTACGAAACTCATAATATGGATTCTAAAATTATAAGGAATATATAATGTTAAAAATTTAGTGAATACTATTCATAACAACTTTTGAATGGCTAGTTTGGTAAGCCTTGGTGTGCTTGAACTTGGTTTTGCGTAGAGTGAAAGTTATTGAATTACATTTTAGATATAACGTACGATGATATATTTGTTTGTTAAATTCTTCCCTCATTCAATAAATTGCGTTCTCACAATTGGAAATTGTTTTTCAAAAATATAGGGTTGAAAATAGAAAATACTTTTATGGTAAAACCCACATCGTAAATTGGGTTAATAAAATATAGACTTAATAAGTGGAAAAGGGGAATGAAAAATTCACTACCAAATTATGATCTCGATTAGGAGAAACATTGGTGGCAATTAGAGACACATAATTAGGGGGAAAATGTAAATATTTATAGGGAGTGATTAAGGTCATCAGTCACAAACAATTATCGAATTGAGGGCCTCAAAGCCGTCAATCTATGATGATTTAAAATATCATCAGTTCAACAAAACAAAAGGTATTAGGTTAACACATTTTTAGTTTTAATATCCCTTGCTAAAGTTTAGGAATTAATTTCTTCATAGAATAAATGAAGAAAGTAAAATATACTTGACAAATAGAGTTTCATCCTTTAACTAATTTCTACCACAAACTCATCTTTCACTCTAAAAGATAATTAAACATAAAAAATATTCTATTTATCCTATTCATATAGGGTTCAAAAAAATGAATTTACAATTCATCTACCAGACCATTAAAAAACTACATTATTCAATCTAGGACATCACATGGGCCAGTGGTAGTTGATATACCCTTGTCTCTCATCAGTTACGAGTTCAAGTCCCGCAGCCTTACCGGACACTACCATTTGCTGCTCAACCTATGGGTTGTCCATTTTATGGAAATATAAAAATAATATCAAACTAATGTTATCAAAAATACTTCTATCCAAAATCACATTCTAAAATTTATAAGGAAGTTAAACATAATGAAGATTATTTTTTCCAAGTAACAACACATGAACACCTTCATCATGTATTCATTTAAAACACTAAAACATACTGAATTTACATAAAACCATATTGATTACATCCATCCTCCATTATTCCTTATAGAATAATAGATATACTACTTCTAACCAAAAATTTTGTAATCTCTAACAATGATGGAGTATAAAAATCATTAATCAGTTTTAAGGTAGTTAAGAATATCCAATAAAATTTATCCAAATCAATTATGTATTATTCCAAAATCACTACCTCGGTATCAGAACCATATTATATTTTATCTTTCTGTCACTCATATATTTTCCAAAAATTTAACCTACTATTGAGTCACTTTTCTTCGTTCCACAGAATCTCATGTCTTTAATGAAATAGTACTGCAGTACAATCCTTATATTCTCTATAATTCTTATAACATGTACATCATTAATACAATACTCAAATCACACAATACGTTAATAACAACATAAGAAATCTAATCATTACTCTTCATCTTCAATAGTATCATAAAATTATTATTATCCAATAGTATAATTTAGGGTATACTCTAATGATTTAGACATTGATTCGCGTAGAGCCCCAACTCCTTGAAAATGAGGCATTGTACATTGGAAACTTCTTTTTTTACCCTTGTAATTATATACGTGGTGTCCTTATTCTCCACATTTATAACAAACTCCCATTCCATTCAAGAATTTTGCAAGGTGATTCGTTACACATTTAATATATATAGGAAAAACCTTCTTTTCCATCTTCATGTTATCCATCTTTCTCTCTTCCATCCTTTTCTTCTCTTACCTCTCTTCAAAGCCATATGACTCAGATAATAATTTACTTTTCTTATTAACACGTGATAATATTTCATTATATGTTGATAATACATGGGAGACTATTTCCCTTTTAAATATTGACTTAGTACGGTGAAAGATATGATCCTTCTTACTCTTTGGATCATACCTATTATTGGAGTTCACATTCCTTCTACTAAGAACCATTTATATACAATGGCATACACTAGGTCAGTTTATGAATTGAAATTAATAATTCCAAGCATTTTAAATACCTAACGTAAATTGATAAGTGTGTGGATATAATCCATAATCATAAAAATATTTTCCTTGAGGAGGTATATACTTGTAAAGCCTTCATAATGATTTGTAAAGAAAATGAGAATTTATCCTAAGGATTTCCCCCGAGAGTGTCATAACCAAGAGTGCAACAAGGAACATTGTTGTGCACCAGTTCCCATCCGAGACTAGCTCAAAGAGGTGTTTTTGGGCATTACCCCTTGGTACATCTATGCCAGAGCCGCCTCTACCTTCTCGTATCCAGACATGGATGTATTGCTTGGAAAACACACAAAATCTCTATAATAGCAAAATTTTATGAAATTTTTCTATACTAATCCTAAAAGTCTATATTAGGTCGGTGTGCTCTGATTAGTGTTTATCTAAATATAGTTTCTAATGGTTGTACTAAACATTCTATAATACCAAATGTAACTCTATGACCCTAGAAGACCAGAGTCGGTGCATTATTTTAATAAATTGGAATGATTACTGGGAATAAATTCCCAAAAGACCGATCAGTTTTGCAGTCTTGGAAAATAGATTACACACATGAATGTTACATTACACATTTTAACATAAATCACGAAGAAAAATCCTTTTGATAATGCCATTTTTCCCTTAACTTTACCCTGCATCTCAAACATAAAACACTTCTTGGGATCCTGGGAATGTTAAAACATAGAAATTGTTGAGCTCAGATGCTCAGTAAGGATAACAATATAGCAGAAGTGTTTATAAATAAGCATAATCATTTAAGGAAATGTATAAAACTAAAACAAAATCCTTTTCAACATTAAATTCATCATAATATGGAAAATATAAATCAAAATAATGCCATTTACTTAATTATATGATTATTCTTCTAGTCGAATAATCACATGCAATTTCAATAGACACTTTCATAATGATGGAATGCATAATGCCAGAATTTCATAACCACATATTCAAGGCCTTGTTCCAGGTATACAAATAATATTTTTTCAAACCCTTGTTCCAAGACACTAGTTCACTTCATGAGACCTACTGATGCATCAAGAAGATATAGCGGGCTCCACCCATCACTTACTAAGTCCAATGCATTACTCATATGAAAAGGATTAAACATAACATAAACATTTGTATTAAAACTAGCATAAAAAATGTCAATAATTTATACATAAACCATTAATGGTGTAATAGTAACACATTCATATTAAATCATATCACAAAACCGTCAATACAATATTGAACTTTTGTATCATAATAAATCAACTTCAAATAAGCTTAAAATCTATCAAATGATATTGACATAGTGAAATCAAAAAATTATGAATGGAAATATATCTTTATATTTTGAAATAAGTTAAGAAAAAATTTATTTTTAAATGAATCTTATAATCTTGCAAGGGAAGCTTTGACAATGTTATTACGACGGAAAATAGCCGCACCCGCCGTATAAGTTAAAAAAAGATATTCTTACCTTAATTTTGTCGAAAATGTTATAAAAGACCTTGTTTGGAAAATGACCAAAAGATTCTTTTATAAACATCTAATAAAAGTAAAAAGAGGGTATAAATAAAATTAACCCATATTCTATAAAATAGTAAGAATTTTTTGAAATTCATTTTTATGAAACATGGATGTGGATGATAAAGAGGTCCCATTAGATTCTTACGAAAATACAACATTGGATAATAAATAGATTGTAAAATTAACCCTTCACTTTTACTTTTCAATGGATGATGGAAGGTTAACCTCATGTATAATTTTAAATGATTGATATTAAATTATTCAAGAATCATATACATTAATATGATATCATATACGATCTTTTAACATTGGTTTGTCAATAATATCTTAGTATTATTGTCGTTTCAGGTGTTAATTAATTCATTTATCTTTATATGATTTGGTACGTAAGTAATGTTTTCTATAGATAGGATGTATCATATTCATATTAATAATTATATTAAGTCTTTAAAAATTATTTTCAATCATCTACTGAAATTTAGTTTTGAATGTACACGATGGAGAATGAATCTCATCGCATTCGTGGAGACAGTAATCCGTACGTACACACGACTGACAATATCAATTTTTTTGATATTAAAATAATATATAATTGGATGGTATATCATATATACCGAATCTTTATCATGTTATATTTATTATTTACATCAAATAATCATCATTATTATACCCATCCAAATAATAATGTATTTAATAACAATTACACCACGACGTGGAGATGGTAAGCCATACATACGTGCATATGGTGACATGTCATTCAAAGGATGGATAGAATAATGAATATGGTTTTACAATATTTATAATAACATCACATTATATAGAAGATATATGAGTTGTTATTTTATAATAGAAACAAAAAAGAAAGAGGATGTGGAAGAAGAAAGGAACTTGAAAGAGGTGATGAAATATTTATCTCTTCTTCTGGTTCTTCCTTTTGATATGATCAAAAGGGATCCTTAGGATGGATTTCTGACTAAATGAAGGTCTCTAGGATTAAGGGATGATATTTTAGAGGGTATTTTGGTAGGGTTTGGCTGAGCCAAATGGATTTGAAGGTGTGAATTAGAGATATGGGGGAAGTTTTCTTTTATAAGAGGGGTGAGGGGCGCCTTAGGAAAAGCTAGAAATATTATTTTATAATAAAACCATTTTCGGTTTCTAATGGAACAAAAATTAATTATTTAAAATATAAGTGAGGTATGTGTCTAAATACACTAAACCAATAGGGTTTTTATAGGTTTGGGTCACTATATTAACTTTATCCTTTAGATTTAAATCTTCGTTAAATAATTTGACATTTTCCATGTCTCTTTGTATTGTTTTATTATATAGTTAATAAACGTACTATATAATTCTATGAGGACCCCAAGTGGTTAAATAATAACACACCTATAATTATATAATCCCTTTGTCAGAACCACATGTTTTTAGGAATAGAATATAAAATAATAATAATATATTTGTTTTAAAAACTCTTTTATGCCAATTTTGACACTTTTTGGTATTTTATTTTTTATAAATTTATAACTGCATTATTACTTCGAAAATAATTCATCTAAACAACATTAATATGTCATATTAACCTATGAAATTAGTGTAATTCATAAAAAGTCTCAAATTAAATTTATTTGGATATTTATAATATTAATTATTTTAATCATTCATTAATATGGTAATTATGACATCATCATTGTGGCATAATAAAAATTAATTATTTAATTTATAAAAATTATAAATAAAATAACATTATGTAGGAAATTATTTTATCTTTAAATTAAATATTTATAGTCTAATTTATCTTTTGTATAATCCTATATTAAAAATGTTTTAGTTATTAAACTTTGAATTGTACACTTTTAACTCTTCTTTGAAATAAATAATAATAAATGTCCTAATCTAATCCAAGTGGACCTAAAGGATCATATTTTATTCATAAGGTTGTTCTTGGTCTAATTAAACTTATTCAATAGAATTAGGACATGTTTTAGTGTAATAATAATATTATTTTTACCCTTAAAAACCCTATTTACTTTTAACCGTGGTAAATAAATGTAGAAAGTCACTATTTACCAAAACTTATTTTCAAATTATTGAACCACATTTTAAATTATAATATCAACAGTGTCTCTCGGATTTTTAAAATTCAACTCACATAAGTGGGAAAATAATTTTTATGTAAATTTTCAAATGCTCCTAGGAGTTGGGAAATAGACGGTAAAAAGATCAATAAATTTTTTATATATCTAAAATTATTATAAACTAACTCCAATTAATTACATTGAATATATATAGGTATTATGTATCTATTTTAACCTAAAATAAATTTAAATAAAATAAATAATTATTTAATTAAAAAGCTGGTTTTAACCATTAACTCTGTGTTTCTCAATATTCATCAAAAATTGATTGTTTTTTGAAAAATACCAAAATTTTACCCCAAGCCAATTTTAGTATTCTGAATTTAAAAATTAAGTCTATTTTAAAAATTCATAATATATAAGTTTCATTTATTAATTTAAAATTAATTCTTGTTTTCAAAACCAAAAAGTGTGTTTTTAAAAAATAATTACTAACAAAAGATTGATACTTGTTTTTGTTCAATTTCAAAGTGAAATTATTTCTAATGAATAACATGGGATTAAATGGAAAAAATATAATCTATTTATACTTCCAAACCATTAAAATGTATAATTTTACACTATAAATTATTTTGATTAAAAAATTTGTTTCCAGTTCAAATATAGTATTTTTCACTATTCACCCAAATATGAAAGTTTTAGATATTGGATTTAAAAATTGTTCTCCCATAAAAGGCTGTAAAATTGCATTAAAAAAATAATTCTTTTATCTGACCAAAATTATTATTATTTTCATTGTGTCTAAGATACTCGTAATATGAAATATAAAATTATAAGAATTATATAATGTTCATAATTTTGTTAATATTATTCATAACCTCTTTTGAACGACTAGTTTGGTAAGTCGTGGTGAGATTGAACTCGGTGTTGTGTGTAGTGAATGTTATTGAATTACTTTGAAGAAATGATTTACTATGAAATCTTGGGGTTTTACAATGTTACGTTACCAAAAGTTCATATTGATGGAACTTTGTTATTTTATCCAAATGTAACATGAGGTTTGATATCTAGAACATATATATCCAATTTCGTCCTAAATAACTCCACCTACTAGACCCTTCAATATGTACAAGTTCCAAAATTATAAAATCTATAAAAAAAATTGATTGTGGTAAGCTTTGCCCAAAATATCTTCTTTAATCTGTATATTCAACATCAAGTATAATAATCTAGAATTTATAAAACAACACAGTTCATAAGATATAATTTTCTTACCCCAAAAACTATTCGATCACATAGGATTGTAAGAAGTGATTATAATGAATAAACTAAGAGATCTTATAATGAGTCTCCACATAGTGTAATCTCTTAGTATTCTCATTTGAAAAAAAATCTTAAAAGAACTACAAGTATCTATATAATGTCAAACTCTTCAAATGAATTAAATCTAGTGTCATTGTTTCAATTATTATATCAATTCAATTTAGAAATTATATTTTAACTATATTTATCAGGATCTAAAGACTCAGTTATAACAACATCAAAGGTATCTCAATATTTTGATAAAATAAATTCAATGTCTTCCCTATGTTTTGAAATATATTCCCAATAGATTCAGCATACCAAAACATATAATTTGATGTTAATGTCTACAAATATAATACTAAAACAAAAAACATCATGTTAAATTATACATGGTATAATATATATTATTAATTTAAAAAAAAGTATTCGAATGATTCTTTTTACCCAGTTTAGTTTTCATAAGTGAAAATTTTATTAATACACCACATCATGGTTTTGGAAAAACATCTCTGACTAGATTATTAATATATATAAATATTCCAATTATAATGAAATGTATGTGTATTAGAAATGATTTTCTAGATTTCGTGGGTATAATATTAATCCAAATATATTTTAAATAAATAGTAAAAGCTTTTGAAAAAATATCTAACCACAATTATCTTTTATATAAATATAGAATTGAAGGACACCATACCTCACATTGATGAAAACCAAACCTTGTAATCTTTATGTGTGATTATGGAAAACAATTTATGAAACCAACAAGCTCATTAAACCTAAAATTTTTAATGGGTAATATAAATCACAAAACACATTAGGTATAATTTATATCATATTCATAGTTTTTAAGGACATTGCAACTAAAGAGATAAGAGAAAATGAGAGAGTTATCCAAGAGTATTTCATGGTTTGAACTATCCATTTATATCTATATGTACACTATTTTAAAAATATTTATCCACTTTATATAAACCTCCAAGGATTCTCATTTCACTCTTAAATGTTTTAAAATATTTCAAAAAAATTGTTTGACATTTCACAGATATTTTACAATGTATTAACTTTTTTTAACATTTGACTCAACCTTATATGAAATATTATAACATAAAAAAAATTTAAACATTAAAAAATATTAATATCATTATCTTATATTGATAAAATGATAATGGTATATTAAAATAGGAGTAATAATTTACATGAATTATTATATAATTCATGTACTACCATGTACAGAACCATGAAATGGTGACCTTGGCCATGATATGTTGAATATAAAAACACGATGATTTTTCTTTAGTGTATATTTCTATAAAATTAATATTGGAAATAAATTCTCAAAGACTTTATGAAAATTCACAATTCAATAAACTATATATAATAACTCATGAAATCAAATTCAATCCCCTTTTAGATATCCTCTAATTGTTCTTTTATAAAAGAAAACATGATTGACATATCATTATAAAATAACGATACTTAGTAATTTGAATGTCTAAATGTACTTCTTAAAATATTAAATAACTATGAAAGGATGAACTAAATGTTAGAAAGAGTTTTAAAGTTATAAATAATTTATAGATGCTAAAAAAATATAGTTTAAAATTTCTAAAATGTCAAGGAATACAAGGATAATCCATAGAGGTGTATACAACAAGATATAATCAGTAAAAAATGATATATAGTGGATGTGAATGGATGATTCCGAAACTACTACCATCCTGGTTTTTTTACTCAATTTAACTCTTCTTAATTAATCAAGGGTTCTACTACGTTATGAGTATAAGAGAAATCCAACCCAAGGTGATATCTAATTTATATAACTAATAGACTATTATAAGAGGAAGGATTCTATTGGCTGCTTCCAATGGATAACCCACAATCGGTTTTAGAGATTAAAATCTTGATTTTTCTTTGATGTGATGTATGTTAGTCTTTAACATTATATTTAATTAGAACAAACTATGGTTGGATCTTATATATAATATTTTTAGTGTTTATTTATATTATATTTGATTAATACAATTCCACATTAAAATACTATTATGAAAATATCCATTAATTAAAAGTCATCGAATGGAGATATTCTCCACACCATTGTTTTTGTTAATGAACACCACATATTGGTGAAAGTTACCATGTTATGGTTTTTTTGTATGGTAATTGAAGCTTTGTATAAACATTCATATAAACTATTTCGCCAATTTAAATATATCATGATCTGTTTATGATTATTATAAAATGATATTAGTTATTCTAAATATATATATTATTTAATTAAGTGTTAAACAATTATGTAAGGATAAACTGAATGATACAAAAATTATTTAGATTATGACACATTTACAAAATGGAAAATAATTGGGGTTTATTTTTTATGAAATAATTATAAACTTAATGAGTATACTTCTAGGTTAATATAAAGAGGTTAAATCCTTAAGAAATGATATATATACAAAATTATATAGTAATTCAACCAAAATGAAACTTATTCAACCCATAACAATTAATATCTCTTTTCTCATTAAAACTAATCAATATAAATCTATGTTTATGATAGAAAATATTCCTATGTAGTTCGTTACTTCATAAAATACATGAACTATCATAGGACAAATGATTTCATTAGATAATTTTAAAATATCATCCTCAATCACCTACAAAGATTATAATGTTAGGTTATCTTAAATATGAGGTATATTTTTCTATTTTTGTATTCAATTAAAATATACCATGGAAGGATCTTATGGGAAAAGGTTTTAATTTTTACTTACACAACATTTGGACAAGTGTATCCCCACTAAATAACAATAGTGTTGTTAAATGAATAATTCTTTAGTTCTGATTAAAGATTTTAGTAGAGTAAAAATATATATGAAAAGTGTTTTTAGAACCATGACTTATTATATATAAAATTTTCATGGTGTATGAAAACTCTTCAAACCAATCCATATTTTATAAACCACATCTTCATTTATGATGAGTTTAGAATTTTTAAATCATGGTGTAAGAAAAACTATATATTGAAAATATTTTCCAAAAAACATAGCATCGTAATTAAAATGATATTTCATGTGTTATTATTTCATCAGATAAATCCACGGTTTTTATAAGAATTAAATTTATATACAGAAAATCATTTCATTGATTAATAAAAAAATCATGATTTAAAAGTGTAATTTTTAAAGGGTTTTCTCATAATGACTTCTATAGTGGAAAAACATCAAGTTCTTGTTCATTTAGTAAGTCATGTTTATATGTGTAGAACCATTCCATGGTGAATAAAGACACACAACATGGTTTTATGATTATTTAAGAGGATCAATTTCTATAAATTTTTAAAAAACATAATTTGATAAAACCCATTTCGGTCATGCTGAATATAAAGGGGGATTTTTATTATAGAAAAATCTATTTGGATGATTAGGTATTTGTTCAAAGCCTTGAATTTATATGAATTGTGCTTACAAATTTTTAAAAATGTACTTATGTTTAAAATATAAAATAATTTATTAATAATTTATAAACAGTGAAATAAGGTTTTATATAAAAGTATTTATATTGGTTCAGGAAATGATTAACAAATTATAATATAAATTTTCACATTAGTATATTTTAATAGTGAGAGTTCTCTTATTAATCTTCTTGTGGATAGCTGAGTTGTTACATCCCTCAAGATTAGAAACAACTCTATACATCCATGAATCAAATCACTTTCTTATTTCCCTTAAATGGAAATGAAGATTCTACCCATTTTAATAACAGGTGTTGATGATTTGTACTGGCCTTCATTGATTTTGGATTTCTTTTGGGATTATCTCAACCATCTCTAGTGTGGGATTTACCCTAGTCTCAAACCAAAATTGTTTGGCATGGGATGTTTGGAGAAGGTAATCGTTGGCAGGTAAATTAAGTTAATTTATTTATTATTTTAATTAATTAATTTAATCCTAATTAACTCTATAAATTGTCAATTATGGAAAATATTTAGGATTTTATTTATTACCCTTGGACCATTTGGACGATAATTCAAACACCCATCACTGGTGAATTGAGATAGGATGATGATTATCTTACAAATCAAAGTTAATCAAGGAGAAATAAATGTAGTGAATCTTTTCCTTTGTTCACAATAGTTTTATTAACCAACGATCTATTTGGATCGAGGTAGGACTCGTTATTTTGGTAATCTACCCCTTATGAATAAATGATTGGTCATGATCAATTATTTTTCGTCGATCTTCACTTCTGGTGTGCCTCTACATGCTCCCATGTATCATATTTCAATTCTGTATTTGATTATCCTTATTGGACCATTTTTATCACACAAATTTTTCCTAATCTATATTTTTTGGCCAAGATTGCTTTATCAATAATTTTTTTCACATTTATATATGTGATTTTACACTTCGTTCTTCATTATATTCACCATTGTACTACAGGGCCACTGTTCGACAATACAGGGTGAGATCAAGCAAGATCAAACCCACAGATTCCCTAGGGGTGAAATGAATAGTGATTGGGGGATGGATCGGGATGTTTTGAAAGGTATAAGTGAGTTCACTGTGGATTAGAAATTCAGTGAGGCAATGGGAGTTTTCATAAGTGATTTTATCTCCATACGGGATGATAGAAACATAGATTTTTGGCCAACTGAGGGATTAAATCGACAGCTGAGGGAGAATTCTACGGTTCTTAGGAGGTTAACTGGTGGGATTAGTGGTAATAGGAAGCGATATGAGGCATGTAGAGAAGATCTGAATTTTATATGAATAACTCGACTTCTCACAATATAGTATAAGGAATAAATATCATGTAGTAACCCAACTACGATGACTTTGATTTTTAGGTGAGTTAAATATCACATTCCATGAAGGACCACCACACACCATGTGAATCGATTCTAGCAACCAGATATGTACTTTGGGAGAAATAGACATTGGCACGACTAAGAACACAACCAATATACATGAACATGGACCGATGGAAATAGGCATGTCTAAGAGAACACAGATCGGCCCTGGGCGGCTGAGACACACTATTTAGCCCCCTAATATGCAATGTAGGGATATAGTGAAAGTGATCCATGTAATAGTGGGGACATGATCTGGAAGAAGAGTGTGGCCACCTACCATGTGGGTCCATGACACGCAGTGTACTTCTTTTGTGGAAAACTTTTCTTATTCTATCACCATCATTTGTACTCATATTTTTTCCAACGAGTATCATTTCCTAATTGTTTTCTAATATAGAATGTGATGGAGGCCTTTTTGTTGATTTTGAGAAAAAATATGAAAAGTTCTAAGTGTGAATCTTCTTTAGTTAGTAATCAACAATGATAGTGATCAAACATTATCCTTAGAGTGGTACCCCCTATCATACTAGGGATTGATTCTTCTATCTACTGAGTGGTACCCCTATCTTTCTATGGAGTGGACCATCTATCTACGTAGTGGTACCATATAACATACTAGGGTGTATTTCCCCAATCTACTAAGTGGTACAACTAATCATACTAGGGTTTGGGTTCTCTATCTACTAAGTTGTATCTCTTATCATATCGGGGTGAATGTCCTATATCTTCCTAGTAGTAACCCCTATCATACCTGGGTGTGGGTCCCCTATCCATTTAGTGGTACCAACCTCTCTTACTAGGGTGGGGTTCCTCTATCTATTGAGTGGTAACTTCTATCATACTATGGTGTGGGTCCAATATCTAATGAGTGGTACCCCTATCATATTATGGTGAAGGTCCTATATATATTGAGTTGTACCTCCTGATGGACTAGGGGTCATTTCGATACCTATTAAGTTGTTCCCCATATCATGCTAGGGTACCTGTCCTCTATCTATGGCGTGGTACCCCAATCATACTATGGAGTGGTTCCTCATTACACTGAGTGGTACCCCCTGATGCACTAGGTTGAGAGTCATATATATGGATATTGTTCCCGATCGACTATGTAGAATGGTGTTAAGGTGTGGACCCATCACATTGTTAATTATTAGGAAAGACATGTGAGATGATCGACATCATTGATGGACCTCTTAGAACTATTGAGATACACTTTTCATGTGTTGGGTTGTGATATGTAGATCCCCTTTGTCTCTCATACTGGTTTCCTTCTATAAGAATATATATATTAATCATGGTTGTTACATTTACTTTCTATCATTTTTTGGGTTGATTTATCTACTTATATTGTTTCTCCTACTTCTCCCCCTCTAGTTTTCATGGTGTCCTATTGGGTATGTATATACTCTGCCATACATGTGAATTTACCTCACATGTTGTGCGTTATGTAGATGATGGAACTATCAACAGTGACTATAGAGTATCATTGGGGATACCTAGTTGAAATGAATATGTATGGTGGTTGAGGAATGGAGATATGAAGATAAGATCTCTCAACATTACATTTCCAGTTATTTTTAGGTTGGTATATCTTTGTTTTTAGGAGTTTATTTTCCCCTTACATTTCAGATTATGTTGTCGTACTCTTGTATTACCTAAATATTGTTACATGGATGGTTTTACTGTATTTTAAACTTTTTTCTCTACACATCTTCATAGATATGGTTTTGTGTGTGCATACAGATACATTAGGTAAAGGCATCCCATGTTTGTTATGCATTTCTATGCTTTTCGTTTGCCACTGGCCTATGAAGGTAGTATTAACATCATTTTATATTAGATCATTTATGTATAGGTGGTCCCCAGTTGGTCAACTTGTGATAGATCCAGTGTAGAAAAAAATTATTTTCTTTTTCAAATTTTATCTGCTAAAGAAAAGTGACAATAAAGGGGTTCTTTATCAGTGATTACATAACCATTATAAAATTACAAATACACAATTGGTAACATGGTTATCTATTAAAGTTAATCTGAAACTGAATTTTATTCTTAGTTGACTCCATACAAATAATGTATCGAAACCATCTAATAAAGAATCAATTATGTGTATTTGATATCCATGTTTTATCCCTTGATGGATTTAAGTACCAAATAATTAATTTTTAGGTTTCACCATATTGTGAAACCCCTAAAATATTATGTAAATAATAAATTTGATCCAACTCCTGCTCTATAAAACTAATTTTGACAAAATCTATTCTATAAATTCTTTCATCCACTAGCCTCATGACATGAATAGATTTTGGTCAACCAATTCTCCCCACATCAATTGTGTAGTCAATATTGAACACAATGTATTATTTAATAATATATCATTTTTTAATACAACCTTATGGTTTAATTCTAATTCTTAATTACCCATTATAAATTTTCATATTCCATTAAATGGGGTACAACCATATAAAATTTATTGGACCACATGGTCAGATCACTATAACCAAGTGAACGATCAAGTGAACCGTAATACGAAGGAATAATGATGAGAAGATAATATCCAATTCACATAATATGATAGTAATTTATACTCTTGTAGTTTTTAATTTTGGAGGGTTTATATCTTTACTGCATATAACATTGAATATGTAACTGATCTTTATTGATGTATGATTGTCAATCTTAGGAAAAAATGAAACATAAAGCTATAGTAATTAGATCTTTCATAATAACATGACATTCATGTGATTTTAGGATCTTTTACATTTAATCAGTCATTGATATTATATTATTGATATTTGATTAATACCCCTATGGAATCATTAAGTCACATTGGTAGTTGAAAAATGATATGTCTATTTCTTGGAAGGATTATATGTAGTTGGATAAAGAAAAGTTTATCATTCACCTTTCAATGGCGCCAACATTTCCCAAATTCTAATTTCAATAATATCCAACCTAGACATAATTATATCCTTTTTTCGAGTCAATTTTGTTATGTTCTAATCACATTATCACATAATTTTTTCCCATATGCATAACATCAAGAAAATGACTTATATACAAAAAATTTCAGTAAGTAAATTGTAAAAAAATTGATATATTTTTCCAACCAGTTTTCATATGATTTTATTGTAAAATAATTACCAAATTCAGTGCCTATATCATTTAATTTCTCAAATATTTGATCTCTTATTAGTGGATAGAGTGTTGTACCATCTTTTTAATTCCTATATAATGATGTCTTCCATGATAGAAATTTATTTTTTCTGGTATAAATTAGTGAATTCATCAAAATTCATTCTTTGATGAATTTTACAACATAATTGAGTGTCAACCCTATTCACAAATGGGTCACCCCAAAGTTCCATTAATGTCATCTACCTAAAAATTACCATAATAATGAATGTCATTTATCATTGCATATATTAGGGATATCAACATGATAACTTGATTCCTATAAGAACCATATAATGAGATCCCACTATAATTTCAAATATTTGATCAATGGATCAAATTAAACATAAATATCACTACCTAGTTATTTCGGGCCTGATATAAGTAGAGACAACAGAACATATTTTATATTTATAAATAAAAATTTTAGAAAGATATAATTTTCCAATTTAAATTGTCATGTACTATGAGTAATAATTTTTCAACCAATAGGATTCACTCTATTAATAGATAGTGTGATGTAAAAGGTCTACAAGATCATTTATTAATCAATGGTATTTGTGGTCTATTTTCTTCCACAAAAGAGAGTATGTAGGGTGAAGAAGTTTCCCTTCATAGTTTCATGTATCTGCAATCCACATAAATTAACTTACAGTCTCCTCACATATATATAGTCACCTAAAATTTTAAATGATTTGAAATAATCACATATGATTATAAGAAAATGATTCATCTTTCTTGTACTAAGACACACAACACATTGGGAAATTTTAAGCGGATGATAGGGTTTTTAAAATATTATACATTCTTTTGGATAAGCATGAATTGTTTAAGAGATCATACCCATTGAACATAACATTCATTTAGTGTCAAATGTTTGTAAGGGAATCTCATTATCTTCTGGTATCATATCATTCAGGAGATAAATTTGTTCTGTAAATATAGTGGCACTTCATTTATTTCCAAATTTTATATAATATCAATTTTTTATAGTTTAAAATACTATATATTCAGTACAACTAGAATAAAATGGTGTCCTTAAACAACTCATTATCTTTTTAAATAGTTTTGGAAAATCATGGAGTTTATCTTTAACATTCACTATATATTACTCAATATGTTATTAATCATCATTCATGCATGTAATCATATACTCTATATGGTCTTTGTAAAGACCCGGAAATTTCAAAGAAATTTTTTTCCTAATTTTGTTTTGAATTTTACAAGAACTCGGTTTCTGACGGCACTTGATTTCGAGGCCCGGAGTGCCCGGAATCAACTTCTGAAGTGTGGCTCAGGTACATTCAGTGAACGAGGGAGCATGGATTTCTATCTTTTGAACCGGTGCTCGGAATTCAAATCCGATGGAAACTATGAACTCACAACGCCTGTAATTTCTTAAGGAGACCTTTACCACAGTTGCGTTTTAAGCGGGCTGAGATTTTGTTTTTGGGGTTTTAGTTTAAAATAAATAAAACTGTGTGAACAATATTATTTTATGTATTTGGGAGTTATTCTCTCCCATGAGAAGTTGTTAGTGGAGCCCCTGACCAACCAACTTCCCATGAGTGGATACTTGAAAGGTGGGGCCCACACGATCCCCAACCTTTCACATTCCTATAACTCTCCTTTAACCCCCCATTTAATCTCCCTTTCTTTAACTCTTGAACTTCTCCCCCTTATTGATGAAAACTCTTCTCATTCCACACCCCCTCTTAAGTGCATGCCAACACTTTTTAATTAATGAGTTCAACTTCTTAAATTAATTAAGTTATTTGAATTTTGGAATTTGAAAAGCTTGGAATGTGTTAATAAAATAATGGGAGACCTTATTTTTATAGGTTTCTTGGTTAAGTGAGGATTTTGAGAGAGGAAGCTATTAGTTTTGAAGAACTCCATCACCATCGTTGAAGAACGTCGAGACTTCGACGAAGAATGTGATGAACACCGACCCTCCGATGGAGAACGCGAAGGCACCAATGACGTGCCTTCTCTTCTTCTTTCTCTGCGTCAAGGGAGGAGGCATCATCGCGGGGAATGTCGCCATCGACGACAGCGCTCACTCCGACGACGACAGAATTGATACCGCTCTACAGCGACACTACCATCCCGCGACTATGTCAACAAACGAAGGACGACACGAGGTAGGGGAATTTATTTTTGGAATTCTCTTATCTTTTGAGAAAAGAACGACAAGCGTGGACCAACCAATACCGGGTTGATCCGCGGATCATTCGATCATGCGGTTTGGTGTTGAGGGTTATTATTTAAATTTCTTGTGTTTATTGCCTTGACGAACTTCGTGAAATATGACCTTTTGTTATCAAATAATGCGAGGGGGGCCGGACCGCACAAACACGGCCGACCCTCCTCCTTATTTCATGTTTGATTCTTTTGTGGATTAAAATGGGAATGGTGTGGTGCCATCGCATCGCGCAGAAACGTGCGACAAGTAATGCGCGGCGCCGTCGCGCCGCGTCGTGGAAAACAAACAAAGGCGCGACGCCGGCGCGTCATTGCGGAGAAACCTGAAGACATCCGCGGATGGAGTCGGGCCACGCCGAAGGGGCGCGGTGCCAATGCTTCACATCGGAGAACCACGAAGACAGCGCATTTTGTTTTTGACGTGCGGTTTGACAGGCGACGACGAAGCAGGCCGTTTGGGCGTTTGAATCCCTTCGCAGTGAAGGTGGGGTCCTGGGGGGACCATAGGCGAAGACGGCAGGAGCAACGGACTACCGAAGCGCATCCAGTGGTCCGCGGAAGGCGGCGGCGGCGCGCCGCCGGAAAGGAGGCGGCCGACGGTTCGTCGCCGGCCTCAATCAGCGGTGAAGGGCGGGGGAGCCGCGCACCCCGCCGCTCCGCGATTCGGCTCGGCTACGCTGGCCGAGCCGCGGCCGGCCGGTTGGGCCGGACCGAGCCGGACCGAGCCGGGCTGGGCCGGGCAGGGCCCAGCCGGGTCGGACTCAGGTCAGGTCGACCCGGTTCGGGTCGACCCAGGGGGGGGGGGGGGGGTCGGGCCGGGTCGCCCCGGGCCCAGACCCCCATTTTCGAGCCACATTCGGACAAATGACCGTAACATGAGCTACGAGCCTCCAAACGACTCACCGTCAGCAGAAACACGATCCTTGGATCGACACGGTCGTTTCGGTATATCGCACTCAAGGTTTCAGATTACTTTCGGTTTGGCCGGGTTGGTTCGTACACGAAACCAACCGGGCCCTCGGAGCGGAAACGCTCGTAACTTGAGTATCGGGCGTACGATTGACGTGTCATCAACTTTGTTGGATTCCTCTAAGTGAGACGGATCTTTTGGCTTACTCCGCTCGAGTTTTGGATGCCGTCGAAGTGCGGTCGGGTTGGTTCTCTCACGAAACCAACCGGGCCCCTAGAACGGAAAAGCTGATATCTTCCTGACCGAACGTCCGTTTGACGAACAGTCAGCGGCGTTGTTGATCACGTTGAGAAATGATCCCTATGAGTATACCCTATGAGAGTTCGGGGTATAGTTGAGATACAGCAGGATTTGGTTCGCTCACGAAACCAACCGGGCCCCTGGGACGAAGAGGCTAGTAACTCACAGATCGGGCGTCCGATTGACGCGCCGTCTGATGCGTTGAGACCCCTATGACGAGGCGGTCCTTTGAGATACTTATTCGTGGGACTTTTAGATACTTGGAGTATCTACCTGTAGCTCGTGGAGCGGACCCTCCCAGACACGAGCGTACGGAGTACGGAGACCGTGTAGCCGGCAGAGACCTGAAGACTGCTTGTCCTATTCGATTCGGAGTGACTTACGTAGCCCAATGGGGAGCACTACTTTGTGAGGTGGCATACCCACAGCGAAGGAGCACTACTATGTGAGGTGGTAGACCCGCGGTACTCGACAGGAGGAGAACCTCTGTAGGCTATGAGGGGGGAGCACTACTGTGTTTGGGTGGCAGACCCCGGTGGGAAGCACTACTGTGTGAGGTTGCAGGCCCACAGTACTCGACAGGAGGAGTACCTCAGCAGTCATAGGTTAGTGAGCAGTACCTCGGAGTCGTGACAGGACCACTGTACACTCCAGAGACGGAGCTCTTCAGTAGTTACGGTTTCGATAATGAAAATCCTGGTTTGAGCTGAGACTTTTTGATCTTTGTGTTGACCTCATGGTTGAGATGGGTCACTTGATAACTTAGGTATATGTATGGGTATATAATTGGGTAGTGGTTATCCGTTGATTTCAAGATCCTTTTGTTTCCTCATGATTTATATGGGTTACTTGATAACTTAGGTATATGTATGGGCATATACCTAAGTAGAGGTTATCAGTTGATATCTTCTATGTGGTTATCCTTTTTGGTTTTAGTGAGACCTTGAGGGTCTCGGGGTCCCTACTGAGTATCGTTATACTCACCCCTGCACGGGCTATGCCCACACCTCGTTGTGTTGGTTGCAGATGATGGGCAGTGCTGACAGAGGCCGAGTGTTCGAGGACTGGACGCTACCCAGAGGAGGACTACACGACGAGACAGTACCCGAAGGTAGATTATACGACGAGTCAGTATCCAGAGGAGGTTGACGGGCGAGAGTGTTGAGGAGGCTATCTGTACCTACCCTTCAGGTAGGATCTGTGGCGGTCGATCCAGGACCTGTGCTATCTGTACCTACCCTTCAAGTAGGATCCATGATGGACGATCCAGGAGCAACGCCATCTGTACCTACCTTTGAGGTAGGATCCGAGGAGGACGACCCATTAGCTGCTTCCGTCCCTCCAGCTGTTGTCTTTTTCTGTTGTACTTTTTTCAGTTGTACTTGTACTTTTTCTTGGGTTTGTATTCTGGCCCTTTTTTCTTTTCAGCACTTCTCTTTGTAATTAGTGTTTACTTCCGCTTGTACTCTGTAGTGTTTGTTTACTTTTATAAAGGAAATGCCTTCCCAGTTATCGGGATTTATGCTTTTGGTGCTAGTCGCCAGCCCCTGGCCTATGTAAGGAGGGCACGAGGTAGTCACGACACGAGCCCCGAGGACGGGTCATGACAAATTGGTATCAGAGGATTCAGTTCTACTGCAGAACTTATAACTCTGATATTTTCTTTCTGTGAAGCAATAGTGTTAAGGGTACCGAGTGTGGTCTTCAGTTCAGGGAGTCCAGTGTTGGTGCGGGCGGCCGACGTAACCATACACCAGGACCCTGACAACTGATTTCCGACTTTGTGCACGAAAACACTGATTACGTGTGTGTTTTCAAAGGATTTCCCTTAAAACACCTCAAACCAGGCCAGCTCACCAGGTATAATCATTTAACCATGTTACGTTGTTTCTTTCAGGATGCCTTTCCTAGACGACCAACTAGAGCCCCGAGAGTGGTTCGTACTGACAGCCCGCCGAGTGACGTGGCCTCAGTACAGGGCCCTTTTCCAGTTGAGGCACCAGCGGTACTACTACCCATTGGGCCACCGATGCCACCAGACCCAGCATCAGAGGGTGCACGTCGCTTGAGCGCACTGCACGAGTTCCAGCGCCAGAGGTCACCCAGGTTTCAGGGAGGGACGGACCCGCAGGTGGATGAGGATTGGCTGGAGGCCGTGGTGAGAGTCTTTAGGCTAGTGGGGACGTCGGCAGACTTCATGGGGATCATTGCTGCCAACCTCCTTTAGGCAGCAGCAGGCAGGTGGTGGAGCCACTTGTTTCAGTTTTGCGACGGGATGACCTTCGCATGGGAAGACTTCGAGACCTTCTTCAGGGTGGAGTTTGTGCCAGTAGCTCTACACCCCGAGCGTGTACAGGAGCTTCTGCCTTTGCCGCATGTTTTTAGATTAGTTTCCGAGTCATCTGTGGGCAGTAGACAGATGATGCAGAGGTCCAGGAGGACCAGACCAGCAGTTGGATGATCTCGGGTTTTAGGACCGGTGGTACGGGGCACCCGAGGTGGGGACAGAGCTAGGCGTGCCAGAAGCAGCGGCTGGTGCTTGAGCAACAGCCGAGCAGTGGACAAGGAAGTAGAGCTCCGGAAGCAGGTGTACATGAGAGGAACTAGTGGATACGTCCCTTGTACATCTAGTTCCATTTTGCTTTTGTATTCATGTCTTGTACTATGAGCTGCAATAATAAAAAGACACATTTCTTGTGATGTTTTCTTTCCTGTCCTTTTTGTTTGGTTGATACTGAGTGGTCCTGGTTAAGACTGTTGACTTGACCCTCACCTTTGAGATTTCTACTGGAGGAGACCCAGTGACCTCACACTGATGCCGATAGTGTGACTCGACCCTTGGAGGCAAGAGTGACAGTTGGATATCTTGGTAGTTACGTCGAGGCCTTACGACGTCATCCATGGCATGAATGCATCATTCATGTTGGGATTGACTGTATTAGGCAACGAATGTGGTTCATCCAGGGGATTATACCAGATTTCTTTTATCGGCAAGGAAGAAATCATAGCAGCTCTTGTGAGACTAAAGAAGGTCTAGGTCATCCATGAGCGGATGAAGACTACAAAGTGCAGTAAGAAACAGGAAACCGGTGCCAGTCTTAGAGACTCAGGTGTGTTAAATGTTAAAGAGGAAGAAGCTTAAAGGAGATATGAGTCTATGAAGTAGCAGACGTGGAGTCAGAGCTAGGAGAGCAGCATGAGGTGGTGTACATCCTAACATGGTACAACCACCCGCCTTAGTTATTTCCACCAGGCTTAGGGAGCTGGAGGGAAAAGGAAGAGTGCAGCTGCATGCGGTCAAGGAGTGTGACCCAATGGCTCTGGAAATGATTCAAGGGACAATCTGTGTCCAATACTAGATGCTATAGTAATGGACGTCGAAATAAATCATTCCTTGCTTTCACAAATCTTGTTCCAGACCTAGAGTTTCTAGTAAGTCGTGGACTTGACCCTCACGTCTGGAGATGCCTTGGGAGGAGACTCGGTAATCACACTTAGGCCGACAGTGTGGTTAGACCCTCAAAGCGAGAGTTCCAGTTGGAATATCTTAGTGGCAGCGTCGAGGCCTTACGACGTTAGTTTGAGTATGGAATGGGCAATAACTGTTCATACTCAAATTGACGGTTTTAGGAAAATGTTGGGATGGGTTTTCCTTGGTCAGTGAAAAGGAAACCCCAGGTAGCACGGGATAAACTCTTTCACATGAGGGTACGACCAATCACTCTTGAGTCGGTGAACCTTGCCCTCGTAGCGGAAGTCATTTCGAGTTCCAGTTCTAACAGAAAATGGAGACCTCTGGAGTTCGAGGATGATGATCACGTCCTTATACGGGTCTCACCTCGACGAAGTTTACGGAGTTGTGGCCAAGGCGGAAAGTAAACTCTGAGGTTCAACAGACCTTTCTAGGTCCACAGCTGGGAAGGCGAGGTGGTTTACCACTTGACCCATCCACCTCAGTTTCACCAGGTGCACGACGACTTCCACGTATCTCAACTGAAGAGATACGTGCTCGACCCTTCGCATATCGTCGACCATGAGGAGCTGGACAATGGCGATGAGGTGTTTTTCAAGGAGGTTCCAGTGGGGATCGAGGATCTATAGGAGTGGATCCTACGAGGACGATTGATTCCTTGGGTGAACTTTCTCTGGCAGTACGGGAACCTCCAGGTAAGCACATGGGAGCGGAAGGCTCAGATGCGTGCTCTGTACTGCTTTTGTGACCCTAGTTTGTGTTGAAGCTTTACGGGGACGTAAAGCCCTGAGGTGGGAGTAATGTAAAGACCCGGAAATTTCAAGGAAATTTTTTTCTTAATTTTCTTTCGAATTTTACAAGAACGCGGTTTCTGACTGCACTTGATTTTGAGGCCCGGAGTGCCCGGAATCAACTTCCGAAGTTTGGCTCAGGTACGTTCAGTGAACGAGCGAGCGGGAATTTATATCTTTTGAACCGGTGCTCGTAATTGAAATCCGATGGCACCAATTAACTCGCAACGCCGGTAATTTCTTAAGGAGACCTTTACCACAGTTGCGTTTTAAGTGGGTTGAGATTTTGTTTTTGGGGTTTTAGTTTAAAATAAATAAAATTGTGTGAACAATTTTATTTTATGTCTTTGGGAGTTATTCTCCCCCATGGGAAGTTGTTGGTGGAGCCCATGACCATCCAACTTCCCATGAGTGGATTCTTGAAAGGTGGGGCCCACACGAGCCCCAACCTTTCCCATTCCTATAACTCTCCTTTAACCCGCCATTTAATCTCCCATTCTTTAACTCTTGAACTTCTCCCCCTTATTGATGAAAACTCTTCTCATTCCACACCCCCTCTTAAGTGCATGCCAACACTTTTTAATTAATGAGTTCAACTTCTTAAATTAATTAAGTTATTTGAATTTTGGAATTTGAAAAGCTTGGAATGTGTTAATAAAATAATGGGAGACCTTATTTTATTAGGTTGCTTGGTTAAGTGAGGATTTTGAGATAGGAAGCTCTTAGTTTTGAAGAACTCCATCACCATGGTTGAAGAACGTCGAGACTTAGACAAAGAATATGATGAACACCGACCCTCCGACGGAGAACGCGAAGGCACCAACGACGTGCCTTCTCTTCTTCTTTCTCTGCATCAAGGGAGGAGGCATCACCGCGGGGAACGTCGCCATCGACGACGGCGCTCACTCCGACGACGACGGAATTGATACCGTTCTACAGCGACACTACCATCCCGTGACTTTGTCAACAATCGAAGGACGACACGAGGTAGGGGAATTTATTTTTGGAATTCTCTTATATTTTGAGAAAAGAACGACAAGCGCGGACCAACCAATACCGGGTTGACCCGCGGATCGTTCGATCATGCGGTTTGGTGTTGAGGGTTATTATTTAAATTTCTCGTGTTTATTTCCTTGAAGAACTTCATGAAATATGACCTTTTGTTATCGAATAACGTGAGGGGGGGGGGGACCACACAAACACGGCCGACCCTCCTCCTTATTTCATGTTGGATTCTTTTGTGGATTGAAACGGGAATGGTGCGGTGCCATCACACCGCGCGGAAACGTGCGACAAGTAATGCACGACTCCGTCGCGCTGCGTCGTGAAAAACAAACAAAGGAGCAGCGCCGTCGCATCATGGAGGAGAAACCCAAAGACATCTGCGGATAGAGTCGGGCCACGACGAAGGGGCGCGGTGCAAACTCGTCATGCCAGAGAACCATGAAGACGACGCGTTTCGTTTTTGACGTGCGGTTTGACGGGCGATGACGAAGCATGCTGTTTGGGTGTTTGAATCCCTTCGTAGTGAAGGTGGGGTCCCGGGGGTACCATAGGCGAAGACGACAGGAGGAACGGACCTCTGGAGCGCGTCCGGTGGTCCGCAGAAGGCGGCGGCGGCGCGCCGCCGGAAAGGAGGCGGTCGGCGGTTCGCCACCGGCCTCAATCAGCAGCGAAGGGCGGGGAAGCCGCGCACCCCACCACTCCGCGATTCAGCTCAGCCATGTCGGCCGAGCCGTGACCGGCCGGTCGGGCCGGGCCGGGCCCAGTCGGGTCGGACCCGGGTCGGGACGACCCGGTTCGACCGACCCAGGGGGGGTCGGGCCGGGTCGCCCCGGGCCCAGACCCCCGTTTTCAGACCACTTTTGGTCAAATGACCATAACTTGAGCTATGAGCCTCTAAAAGACTCTTCTTCAGCGGCAACATGATACTTTGATCGAGACGGTCGTTTCGGTATATCGCACTCAAGGTTTCAGATTACTTTGGGTTCGGCCGGGTTGGTTCGTACACGAAACCAACCAGGCCCTCGGAGCGGAAATGCTCGTAACTTGAGAATCGGACGTCCGATTGACATGCCGTCGACTTTTTTGGATTCCTCTAAGTGAGACAGATCTTTTGTCTTACTCCGCTTGAGGTTTGGATGCCGTTGGAGTGCGGTCAGGTTGGTTCGTTCACGAAACCAACCGGGCCCTTGGAACGGAAAAGCTGATATCTTCCTGACCGAACGTCCGTTTGACGAACAGTCAGCGGCGTTGTTGACCACGTTGAGAAACGGTCCCTATGAGTATACCCTATGAGATTTTGGGGTACAGTTGAGATACGGCAGGATTTGGTTCGCTCACGAAACCAACCGGGCCCCTGGGACGAAAAGGCTAGTAACTCACAGACCGGGCGTCCGATTGACGTGCCGTCTGATGCGTTGAGACCCCTATGATGAGGCGGTCCTTTGAGATACTTCTTAGTGGGACTTTGAGATACTTGGAGTATTGACCTGTAGCTCGTGGAGCGGACCCTCCTAGAGACGAGCGTATGGAGTACGGAGACCGTGTAGCCGCCAGAGACCTGGAGACTGCTTGTCCGATTCGATTCGGAGTGACTTACGTAGCCCAGTGGGGATCACTACGTTGTGAGGTGGCAGACCCACAGCGGAGGAGCACTACTATGTGAGGTGGCAGACCCGCGGTACTCGACAGGAAGAGTACCTCTGTAGGATATGAGGGGGGAGCAGTACTGTGCTTGGGTGGCAGACCCCGGCGGGAAGCACTACTGTGTGAGGTGGCAGGCCCGCGGTACTCGACAGGAGGAGTACCTCAGCAGTCTTAGGTTAGTGAGCATTACCTCAGAGTCGTGACAGGACCACTGTACACACCAGAGACGGAGTTCTTCAGCAGTTATGGTTTCGATAATGAAAATCCCGGTTTGAGGTGAGACTTTTTGACCTTTGTGTTGACCTCATGATTGAGATGGGTCACTTGATAACTTAGGTATATGTATGGTCATATACCTGGGTAGTGGTTATCCGTTGATTTCATGATCCTTGTGTTTCCTCATGATTGAGATGGGTTACTTGATAACATAGGTATATGTATGGGCATATACCTAAGTAGAGGTTATCTGTTGAGTTCTTCTATGTGGTTATCCTTGTTGGTTTTAGTGAGACCTTGAGGGTCTCGGGGTCCCTACTATGTATCGTTATACTCACCCCTGCACGGGCTATGCCCGCACCTCTTTGTGTTGGTTACAGACGACGGGCAGTGATGACAGACGCCGAGTGTTCGAGGACTGGACGGTACCCGGAGGTGCACTACACGACGAGACAGTACCCGGAGGTAGACTATACGACGAGTCAGTATCCGGAGGAGGTTGACGGGCGAGAGCATTGAGGAGGCTATCTGTACCTACCCTTCAGGTAGGATCTGTGGCGGTCGATCCAGGATCTGTGCTATCTATACCTACCCTTTAGGTAGGATCCGTGGTGGATGATCCAAGAGTTGCGCCATCTTTACCTACCCTTCAGGTAGGATCTGAGGAGGACGACCCATGAGCCGCTTCTGTCCCTCCAAGTGTTCTCTTTTTCTGTTGTACTTTGTTCAGTTGTCATTGTACATTATTTTGGGTTTTTATTCTGGCCCTTTTTCCTTTCAGCAGTTCTCTTTGTACTTAGTGTTTACTTCCGCTTGTACTCGGTGGTGTTTGTTTACTTTTATAAAGGCAATTCCTTCCCAATATTCGGGATTTATGCCTTTGGTGCTAGTCGCCAGCCCCTGGCCTATGGAAGGCGAGCATGGGGTAGTCACGGCACGGGCCCCGAGGACGGGTCGTGATAGTCTTCATCACTGTCCATTATTTTAAACATATAAGATGATCCAAAAAATATAGTTTTATCCCATTCACTATCGATATTGTGTTTTTCCCATGTTTATTCCAACATTTATAACATTGATTTGTTATAAGAAAGATTAAGTATTCTTTCAAATCCCCTAGACTAACTATACTTGAATAATGATAATGTAAACATGGAAAAGGATTTTAGAAGGTTCACATGCATGATCATTTACAAACATGTGGACCTATTTCACCCCATCCTCATAATATTTTATCATATGTTTGAAATTTGTTATTTTTTTATTCAAATCCATCCTATTTGATTCATTAATATTAAAATTTATTAGAATAAATAAATACATAGAAATTTTGATCTTAGAAACCAAAATTTTTCTTCATCATATATACACACTTATAGTAATAATATTTGATATAAGTTCTCACTCTGTAAAAAAAATTTAGAAAATATAAAGACAGAGAATTATAGGACCTTAATGTATTATGATACATATTGTTTATTATACTAATTCACATATTATAAATAATTATTTTTAAAAAAAGTGGATTCATCAATGTAAATAATTTAATTGCTATTACTATCAATGTTTATAAGAAACATATGGATTTCTAAAAATGGATAAGAATTTGGTTGTATATAATATCATTTCACGATTAAAACAAATATAAACATAATTTACATATTGATGTACACATTATATTCACATAAATTCTAGGTTGATGATGGTCAAATAATAAAATCACATCATGTAAAAAATAAAAACTTTTTCTACATTACAGACAAAAGATAATTCATGTCTACATATGTGAAGTGTTATTCATATAATATATTGGTTAAGTAAATTATACATATTTTTTTATTTTCAAGTATATAAAAAATTTATGAGGGAATATACAGAGTCCAAGGATATAATTTCATGAATGAATAAGAATGTAATGGAATGATGTGATATAATTAAATAAGTTCCTCGTGAGATGAATTTTGGAATGGAAATAGAAAACTATATGGATCCTCAATGACTATCTTAAAATAGTGTTGTAATGAATATGTAATAATTTCACACAAGGAAGAGATATATTTACTAGGGAAATTTGATGGTCAACTGATGCATAAGGATGCATAGCTTAAGAATATTGAGGGATATGTTTATATATTGAAGTAAATTTTAAATTATAATGATTCTCATAGAGAAACATCATATTTTATTAATAATTACCAAAATATAGATTCATGGGATAGATAGAGTAGTCATTCTAAAACCAATGAAAATGTATTGTGGATTCTTGGGAAAAGTATTGCAATGGAGGGAATTACTCAAAGTTAGCCAGGGTTGGTACGGTTCAAGTGGTGGTAGTGCATGCCCCTTGGAATAGAGGAGTAACCCTATAAATTTTATATATGATATGAAGAAATATAAAAATAAATGAAGTTTGGATGGATATAGATGTGTACGTAGTAAAAAATATAGACATCCACAAAACCCTGTATTACCAAATACAGTGGAGAATAAATCACTTATGTGTGACCAATACGATATTATAATGATTTCTAAGGTCAAATTTTTTGATGTATAAAAATCTAACAATATATTTTGTTGGTAATTTTTTATTTATTGATTTTATATAATGAATTATTAATACTCTAGTGTGAATGGTTCTACAATTTCAAAGAGATTTCATCTTAATTATATTGAATCAAACATATAGGATATCATTATAAAATCCATAGAGGAGAACACTAGACTTCATCATAGGTCAAACCAAATATATAATAAATATCATCTCAATTATATATATGATATAAATATTAAACATTGGTGATTGTTTACTATAGTGCATCTACCTATTGAGTTATAATCCAAAAATTCCATAGTCTGAGTTGTTGTTAATATTTAATTAAAAATAATTATTTATTTTTTCATTCAAGTGATTTGAAACATGTTATTTCAGAAAAACTAGTATATTAATTAAACATTCTAATAGTTTCTGTAAAATACATCATTGATACCTATACTCCTCTAGGGTTGAAGAAATTGTTATGAATTAACTTTCCGTTGTGAGTTGTATCGATCCCTAATTTCAAAATTTCATGTAACTTACTTATGAAAAAAATGATATATTTTCTATATTTTGGGAATATACTATATGATCAAATTTAAATAATTAATTGAATAATATAAAATGGTGATTATTTCACCTAAAGGAACTTTCTGTCAATTTTAAGGTGAATGGAATTTATTGGAGTACAATGTTAAAACCAAAAAATGTGTTAGGATTCATGTATCTTTGGTATATTAGCATCAGAAAAAATGAAATTGAAAAAACAAATCCAATATGGCATCATTGATGAAGTGGTGTCTGGGGAACCGCATTACCAATTATTCGGAATGTTGGTCCCAAATGAAAGATGGCAGATAACCAAGAAGGGTTTGAATTATAATTTTTAATTAGAATAAATTAAAAATTTATTTCATATTTTTAAAGTTAAATTAAAATGATAGAAAAAAAAATGAACATAGTAAATTTTAAATTGGTTCAGATCTAAATGATTGTAGTCCACTTTTCACCCCTGTCATAAACTGAGAGAGATGGAACCCATCAAAATAGAATCTTATAATGAATTTTTCATTCACAAGGGAATAACCGAATTACAAATCCATTTTTCTATAAGATTCATAAACTCAAAACTGAACTATATTTTTCTTCTTAGAGGAACAACCCAAACAACCCTTCTTTTTTCCCACCTAGATGGACAACCCAATGTCTGATTTTTTTGGAGTCAAAACTCAAAATAATAAATTTTATTGGGCAGTATAACACATTACAGTTACACATAAAGAAAATAATAGAATGATGTAAAACTATAAAACCAGATGAATTCTTTAAAGCCTAAGTGCTAAGGTAGTAAACAACTCTCCAACAACAAAGGATCTAACATTTTATTATCATTTGAGAGTAGTATTTGTTCACCAATGGATGATACACATGTACAATTTAAGAAATTACATAACCTCATAACTTTTTAGGACTTGGTTAGATCAAATATATATATATATATATATATATATATATAATTTTTTAAGGAAATATATAAATATGTAATTTTTTTACCATTGTATCCCTATTTTTCCCAAAATCGGAATTGTGCATGTGAAACTATAATTAACTAATTTAGATTTTCCCCTAGTTATTTAGAAAAAAGTATTCCACTTGAAGATGAATTTTTTTTATTAGATTCTACTGTCAAATCCTATAGAATAAAAATATGCAATATATTGGAACAAGATTGATTAATTAATATGGTAGTAAATAATAAGAATTCATATCCTAAGAAAACTATGTGATAATATTTATGAGGTAGCCTTCATATTTTAACTTATTTGAATTGGAATATTTTATGTTTTAATATTTTATCATGAATATCTATATAGAATTAATCCTACATGAATCAAACATAATTCATACTAAAATTATTTAAAACACGTCTATATGAGTTCAAGATAACTAATGATTAATTTTAGATAAAATAAAACATTAATAAATTTTATAACAAACTCACTGGAAATGAACATATGAAAAATAAATTAAAAACTGAGTATAACATCGTGTTTAACAACTTACTATAGAGTGAATATAAAAATAATAAAATTTTAGTTAACATTGCATAAATATACCCACTATGTATGAGTAATAATATTTCACCCTTACATGTGTTTATACCCTTGAGTAATTATTAAAGAACAATGATTTAATTAATCTGAGACATAGTATACCCATAAATGGTTAATAAAAGCGCTCTATTACCCTTAAGAAAGTACATGGTTACTGTTACATGAATATTGTAAATATTATGGTTCCCTTAAGAAAGTACAATGGTTCCCCAAAGAAAGTATTAATAATATTTTGGAACCCTTATACATGTACAGTAGTTCCCTTACATAAGTATTAAAAATATATTGGTACCCATATGTGAACATTAGTTTACCCTTATATAAGATTTGAGAAATAATAATTCCCTTACAAATGTTTCAATTACCTTTATGCATGCAATATAATTTATAGGTTACCTTTATATAAGGATCAGGTTAACCTTATGTGAGAAATAAAATTTTGAGTTTACCCTTATGAAACTTTTAATGTACCTTTATGAAACTATTTGTTCTCACAGGTTTCCTTTACATTACTATTGAAATTCAAAGGTTACCTTTTCGTATCTATTGAAATTTGAAGGTTAACTTTATGTTCCCCAAATAATGTAATTCATAACCTATGTAACAAATAGGAAATCATGATTAACTCTATGAAACTCATATAAAATTATGATTAGCTTTACATAGCATTGTAAAAACATGTGTAAATTGTATTTAAAGGTATAAATGTTATTTTATTGTAGTAATTCAATATGTAAATTATAATAAAATTTATAAAAATAAAAACAAGAAATATAATATTAATTTATGTAAACAATAGAATGTTAAATGAAAATTTAAGTATTCTGTAAAAAGCTAAATATAACAGACCAATGATAAAATCAAATAAAGGTTTTGAAAATTATAATTAATCATAATATAGTATTTTTAAATTATCAAAACGTAATTAGATAAATTTGATCTAAGGAGAAACTTTAAAATCCATCCACCTTTTAATAATTTAAAAAAAATTACAATTTTAAAAAATCTCCCACATTTTAAAATTTTCTAAAAAGAAGAACGTTTTAATAGACAAATTTTTTCTTATAATAGTATTTATTCTCCTTATTTTTAGTTTAAATATTATTATATACCAAATAGATTTGATTAAAATGAATATAAAAACATCGGAAAAACATTCAAAAACCTGAATATTTCAAAACACGTGTCAAGGATACACTATAAATTATTACATTTTTAAGACATGTTTCAGGGATCCAATATATAGATAGAACAATTTTAAAATTGATTTGTTAGAAATTAGGGGAAACCCTCGACAAAATAACCTTTTAATAAAATTGAATCTTTCAAAATTATGTAACATTTACTATTTTTTATGTAAAATCTTAAAATAGTTATATAATGAATCAATATTTATAGAAATTAAAAAAATTAAAATGAAAAATAGATTCAATATTTAACAGATTTCTAATAAATATAGAAATCTCAATGCATTTATAAACTCAAACTCCCCCTAAATACATGTCAAAAAAGATTAATTTTCATTATTATGAGTTTAAAATTGATTTTATCAAACTTAGTAATGTCAAGGGGATTAGTAAAGATATAAAAAATATTTTCTCAATAGAAATAAATTATAAATTAATATTTACATTTTGAACATGATCTCTGTGAAAATAAATTTTTACATTAATGTGTTTAATACAAGAGTGTCGTATGGTATTTTTGGAAATAAAAAAATTATAATTATTATCACATAAAATATAAATATTATCTAAATCAAAACCAAAATTAGATAGTGTTTTCTTAATCAGTAATGATTGAGAATAATAGTATACATCTACTATATATTCATATTTATTAGTAAAAAAAGTAATAAAGGCTTATTTCATTAAATCTAATGAAACAAAATATTTTCCAAGTAAATGACACATACATGATGTTTTCTTCTATCTGTTTTGCATCATCCAAAATCAGAATCAGAATATCACGAAATATCAAAATTATTTTTTAATGATAAAAAAACTAGAATTAAAAAATCCTTTAATATATCTAAAAAGCCATTAAATACACTTAATGTAAATTTCCTTAGGGCCACTTCAAAATATTGCACACATGAAAACTAAAAACATTAAATTAGTCTTATAAGTAGTTTAGTATAAAAAACTAACAATCATGCGTCTATATAATTTAAATTCAATAGATTTACCCGATTTATCAAAATCATTTTCATTGGTATTACTCATGGATGTATTTTTACTTTTATAATAACATAAAGTGAATATATAAACTCATTCTTTAACATACATAGATTTATTTATAAAAATAAACCCATTTCATTGAAATATTTTCATACCAAGAAATAAATTTAATTCATCCATCATACTCGTATCAAATTCATATTTCATCAATTCTAAAATTTCAGTAGAGATATTTTTATATGAAGATCAAAAATTAATTTGATCAATATAAATTTTCACAATCATGTTATCATTAAATTTTGTACTAATAAATAAATTGGATCAACATTTACCTTTTAAAAATGGAATTGAAAAATAAAACCTATTAAAATTTAATACCATCCTTGAGGATATTGTTTAAAACCATATAATTCCTTATATAGTTTAAAAATATAAAAAAGGTGCTTTTAATTTTCAAAACAAGGTGGTTTGCTAACATAAAATCTTGCAGAAATATAACAGCTTATAAATGTGATTTTGAAATCCATTTTAAATAATATAAATATATGAAAATAATTATAATATAATAATATTACAATTTATTCTAATATAGTAAATTTTTAAGAATATTATTTAATATTAATAACTTAATCTTTAATATATGATTGAGAAACAAATATACCATAGTTTTTACTATATTTCCATATTCACTAATTTTGTTTCTAAAGATCCATTTTGTTCCAATAACATGGGAATTATTTAGTGGAATAACTAATGTTCACATATTATTTCTATTAACATGATTTAATTCATCTATCATAACAATGATCCAATTATAACCATTTAACTCATTATTGGTATTCATTGGTAAAAAATAGGAAATAAAACCACGATAAAAACAAATATTCATAACAAATTTTATAGTCCAAATATTTGAATCAACATTACCAATACATTATCTATACGATGATATATAAAAGTATTCAAAAAAAAAATTAGTGATTTGGTAGAGATTAAGAAGAAATATTCTCACCCTGAATATGTGTATCATTATCTTAATGTTAATCTGATTTAAAATAAAAATATCTAAATTCATCCTCAAATTGATCAATATCATAATCACTTTTATTCAAATACTTTTAATCAAATATAAAATTTATTGATTATTCCACAACCATGGTTTTTTCATTTTATTTTATATATTCTTTAATATTATTTGAATATACTATAAATATTCCTTCATCATATTTATGTCAAATATTTCTACATTATCCTTAGTATTAAGAATGAAAAATTTACACCCAACTACTATAAATAGACAATATTAGGTATTTTCCCCATCAAAATATCATAATGTGTCTTTTAATGATAGTTCCTAAAATAATTCTATTGGTAAAATAATAATATGTATTCACATTCTAATCCAAAACATATTAATTCAAGTTAAACTCACTTATCATAGTCCATTGCATTTCTTAAATAGTTTTTTTCATATAAACAACACCATTTTTTTGTTGGTCTTGGGGATGAAAATTTATTTAAATACACATTTTCTTCAATAAACTGGATAAATTATAGATTCCTGAATTCACCACATTGATGACTTATAAATTATTTAAATAAATTTTCTTTATCATTTGTAATGAATTTTTAAAAATTGTTAAACATTGATAAAGAATCATATTTTATTGTAAGAAAATAATCCCATAAATACCAATTAAAATCCCCAATAATAATAAAATAATATATCTTACCACTAAATCTATAATGATTTATTGGAAAAAATAAATACATCTAAAAAAAATAAAGAGTCCTTAAAAATTTTATTTCGTTAATTGAGATAAAACTAATTTGATGTGTTTTTCCTCTAAAATGGGAATCACAAACAAAGGTGTTGTCCACATTAAGTTTTTTTAAGGGAATAACTATTTAGTTCTTTAATATCTTATACATCAACATGAAATTAGAATTTCAACCACATTTTATTCCAAAATACATTATTAGATTGTATATAATTTAAGAATTCTTTATTTTGATCAATTAATTTATAAAAATTAATTAAATATTTTTCATAAAAAACAAACTCCACAAGTACAATTAAATAATAATTTTAAAATTTCACATACATTCACACATTAAATAATATTGAATTTATTATAAAATTATGTTTCAATAATTCAATATATAATATTTTCTAAATAAAAATAGAATTTGAAATTCCACCCTCACTGAAAAAAATTTCCATTCCTTTTAAACTATCACTGAATGTAACATTACCACAATCAAATTTATTTAACTATTGAAAAATGGATATTTCACGAATAATATGTCTTGATTATCCATTATAAATGTATCAAACCTGAATTTTTTGATTTATATACACATTTATTATAAAATTAGACTTATGGAAGCTTTGGTAACCATTAAAATTTTAGTCTAATGGTATTAGAATGCCATTTCTTGAGAAGCCAAACTAATTTCAAACAATTATTTATAAGATATATAATAGATACTATTTTAAAAATTAAAAACTTATTATGTCCAAGATATTATGAAAATAACATGGAACATACACTTACATAATAAACTTTAATTTGAGATAAAAAATATAAGTACACATACTTCTATTATTTCTCCTAATAAACAAAGTATTATACATGTTGGGTAATTATTATCATCAACATGAATACATCTATTTTTATACATTTTATTGAAATTTATCATTTTATCATGGCTTTCTCAACATTCAATGAAAATGTAAAATTTTGGATTTAAATTTTCAGTTTCATTTCGTGTTGTTCATTATCTTTAATAACATTATCTAAAATCCATATTTTCACTTCATGAAATTTTGATATGAAATTAGGTTTTATTTTTAATTTTTTTTTCTACAATAGGATACTTTCTTTTTCTAGGATTGACTTCTAGAATAGAAAGTTCAGAATTTATATCATCCGTGATATATTTCTTCATATTTTCATTTTCAATAATAACCACCTTATGTTGTCTATTATGGTTCTTGTATAAACCAATGATTATTTGAACATTATGATCTTGTCTTAAAACTTATTTATGTAATCCATCAATAATGGGTTTTTTCAGAAACATATTTAGAAGAAAAATAATATTTAGAATCACATACATGGTTTGATAAATATAATTAGAAAATAAATTCAGCATCGTTCTATGAACAATATTCTTTATAAAAACAAGAGTCCTCAATGAAACTCACTACATATTCATTTTCCTTGTTTTTATTATTGTATTTGTTCCTCCTATTTTCATCCTTCTTTAATCTTGGTGAATTAGGCTTGATGTGCCCCCATATTTTTGAAATCATAAAAAATTAAATCTTTAGCATCATTGGAAAATAAATTACCTTTCCTCTTATCCTTCTGACCATCTTTAGGATAATCAATATGTGATCCCATTGAAAAGCCTTTATTTCTTTTATATGCTCTATTTGAAACATATGATGGGTTATTATTATCAAAACTCAATAGCATATAATTAAAAGAGTAATTAGATACATATGAGTAAAAATAAATTATTTTCTTCTTTGCATTATCTTACTAAATTATATTAATATTATTCAACTCATGTTTTAATAATAATCAAATAAACAATTCAATTGTATATTACATGATGTTTTTACTATCATCTATAGATTGAATTTTACCATTCTACTTATTCATAATTTTTATATGTACTATTTTAAAAATAACAAGATTTTCTAGAGTTTATATAATGAACTCATACAATTTATAATAGTGGTAAATCTATTGAACATCTGATTAATGATTTCTTCTTCACCCATTTTAAATTCTTGATATTCTAATCATAACATAACCAAATTAGTTATAATAATCTTATCTGTTCAAAAATGTCTAACATAAATAATTTTTCAGATTCCATGTGTGACATATTATATAAAATTTATAATATATTTAATTTTTAAGAGTATGCTTCTTAGGTTTTAAATAATAAAGAATCATTTTAGGGTTTTTTCAGTAGAGCATAGTGTGTGTGCTAACTACATGATATTTGTACATCATAAGACTATTGCTTATGGCCTAAATAATTTACAGGGAACAACTCTACAAAATAGTATAAAGTATAAATCCATTTACATCATAAATTCAAATTTTTAGGATGAAAATATGTTTTTAGGGATTAATTAACCCAAGGTGGCGTATTTTTAGGCGTACATGAATTATTAAAATTTGAATCCATTAATTCCATATTAATGAGTCAACCCACTCATGACCATTAGTTTTTATGAAATGAATTCTGGAATCACTGTTAATTCATTTTTTATTACATACCTCAAACCCTAGAATCCTCTAGGAAATTTTAAGCATCTCATTCTCTTTTGGATCAGTTCGTTCAGTGCTTCATCATTGGCTTGGTTGTGTTGTTTCTTATTGGGTAAGATACCTCTCCTCTTATTCATTGCTCGTATCACAATAATAAAGTTGGCATAAATTTAATAATATTGTTATATTTATATGATTATGTTTCTCTCATTCCTTATAGATATTATTTGTAATATTCTTCCATAGGAAATCCCTTGAGTTGGTTTTGGTGCAACGTTGAAGTTCCTTAAGGTATATTTTGACATATCATCTAAAATGACCTTTTTGATTGTGGGATAATTAATGAGAAGTGGGAATTGATGATAGGGTCTACATTGGTTTGTTTTGGGTTTCTTTTTGGGGGCTTGGATCCCTTTGCGGGAAGTGTACAACCAATGTTTAATGTGAGTGGTTCAATATATATCCTATGTTATGTGAACCAATGATTACACTAGTTTTATTTATTTGGATTTTAAATGAACGGAAATTATTAATAATTTCGGTGGGTGAATGATATTTTTAATAAAATATGGTTATTCCCTCATTTTGGTAATAGAAATCTGATTTTACACCTATTTTGAATGTAATTTCAAACTGGTTTTCAAAGTAGGTATTTGAAAGTAAAATGTTGTTTGAAATTGTAATTTGAATTGTGTAAGAAATTAGAAATGATTTAAAATTTAACAATTTAAATACATGGGTACATAGGTGGAAGATATATTAATATACGTCATCCATTGATGATATTGAGGTTCGCATTCATGGTGTCTTCCTATGCTCTCTAAGCCATGTCTAATACAGACTGTTTAGATAATATTGGTGTGTTCATTTTTTGTTGTGTTCCTATGCTCTCTAGATTCTATTCATATGTTTTTGGGATCTATGTGTAAAAGTTTCTATGTTCGGAATGATTGATGGATCTAAGTTTATTTTGATTGATCCTTGGAATTGTTTTTCAAATGAATTTTATTTATATTTTACTATATTCGATATACATTCATGATAAATGATTATAGAAAATAAGATTTTAAACTATTTTACCCAATAATTTTGGAACTTTAGAGAAGGGGGAAATTTTTTAATTATGATTTTGATATAAAATATTTCATTTATTGTTATTAAATGCTTTTATAATTTAGTATATTGGTATTTTTGTTCAGACACTTGATATGGAACACTTTGGTAGGGTCCATGAGCATGTTTAGCTCACACCTTTCACACACCTTGTAATGCCCCAAACAAAGTTACCCATAGATGGACAATTATATGAATACATTAGCATAATTACAAGGAATCAAGACATAATGGACCGATCAGTTTAGAAGTATCGGAAAATAAATTACATACATAAAATTCACATTACACTTTCTAATATAAAAAACACAATAAATATTCTTTCTATGATTCCTTTATTACCCAAGCATAACCATTAAAATATATAATAATTCACTTCTTGTAATCCTAGGAAAATAAAACATAAGAAAGGGGTGAGCTTAGATGCTCCATAAGAGTAAATAATTCTACAAAAGCTATAAAATTTTAAGGAAAGATGTATAATAAAAACAACAGTCTTTTAAACATAAAAATGAACATAATATGGAAAAATAAATTAATTATTAACATATCAACATTCCCATGGATATTATACTAATCGAATAATCACATGTGAAAACTCATTTAATGATAATGGAATGCATAATTCCATATATAATAAAAACTATGCCTAGGCCTTGTGCCAAGACCATTCAAAAATATTTTTTCAAGACCTTTTTCCAAGACAATAGTTTTTCTAATGATACCTACCAATTCATTTAGGGGCTATAGTGGTCCCCTACCATCACTTAATAAGTCTAATTCATTCCTCATATGAAAAGGGTGAAAAATAACAAAAACATTCGTATTAAAACTAGCATAAAAAAGGTCAATAATTTAACCATAAACCATGAATGGTATAAAAATAGCACATCCATATTCAAATATATCATAACTCATTTAATAAAATATGTAATATTGTATTATAATAAATTAACCTCAATTGAAAATAATATCCAGTAAAGGATAATGACATAGTAGGAAAAGATCAGTAAAACTCCTTGAGAGAAATATCCTGTTTTCATGAAATAGATTAAAAGTAACAGTATTTAAATATGAATGAATTTAAAATATATTTCTGAATCAAAGTTTCCCATACTTCTTTTATAACTTTTAAAATAATTAACATTTTCAAACATTCATGTCTATAATAATAAATCCTTAAAAACATTTTGAAAACATGGACATTATTGAGAAAGATTTAGAAGAATAAATATTTAAAAATATGAAATGATGTTTTAGTTGAAGAGTACCTTATAAATAATCCTTTTGAAAACAATTTTATGATACATTGACATGGATGATAAATATTTCATAGTAAATACATACACATGATCAATCTCAAATTATAATGAGATTGAGGACTTAACCCTTACCTTAGGTCTGATACTCTCCGTATATGTCTAATTCAACTTTATAATGTGTTTAAACATATCATTAACATATATCAGAATCATAATTATTTTTATGATATCATATATGATTATTTTATGACTTTATATTACCTGTTTATTAACAATTCAAAGTTAATGCAACATTTTGGGTTATAATCGCTTTTTTTACCATACATGTTTTGACTTTTTATTCTGGATCATATTAGGTAGATAATAATTTACATACTTCAAGAATGTAAAATATGATTTATATATCATATTTATTCTTTATATAAATATATATAATAGATAGATAAATAAAATCGAACACATTGTTCATGGTGGTCGTAGTCCGCACATACACATGAACATTGTTTCGGTTCTCATATCATATTGAATAGAAGTAAGTGAATATTTATATATATGTGTGTATATATATCATCCAAATTTAATTATTATGTCATATATTTCATAATTAATAATAATATTTATTCTTATAATCATTCTGGGATAGTGAACGTGGAAGATGAGTCTCATTGCGTTGTGGAGATGATAAGTTGTATGTACACAAGAGAGACGATATAATTTCTTTAATGGTAAAATGGTATGTAATTGGATGGAGTATGAATTTTTCATAAGAAATATCATTTTATATTTTTTTTATTAACAACCATTATATTCATCATTATACCCGTATAAATAATGTATACATGAAAAACAATTTACACCATTACGTAGATAGAGTAAGTCGTACGTACGTGCGCGTGGTGGTATTGTTTTTCATAGGATGGGTAAAGAGAAAAATATGGTTGTACCGTAATCATAAAAAAATAAAATAATATATTTTATTATGTATCTACTATTTTATTTTTGTAAAAACATATTAGGAGGATGTAGAAGAAGAAATGAACTTTGAAAGAAGGGATAAAACGATTACCTCTACTTCGGGTGTCTCCTTTTGATTTCCACAAAAGGACATCATAAGATGGATTTCCACCCAATTTTTTTCCTATAAGATGAATTTAGGGATGTTGGGAGGTGAATTGGGAAGGTTTTGGCTGAGACGAAGGGCTTTAGAGGTGTGAATTAAAGAGAAAGGGAGGTTCCCTTTTATTAGCGAAATGAGGGGCACTTTAGGAAAATCATGAAATATTATTTTATTAGAAAATTATATTATGATTATAGTAGCTCAAAATTGATTTATTTAGAGGATAATATGATTTTGTCTCTATATCTTCTCAACCAATATGTTTTAGACATTTTTAGGTCATAAAATTAACTTTAGCTTTTAGATTTCACCCTCTGTAAAATAAGTAACTCTTACCATGTCCTCTTTTGTTTTTATAATACATGGTTAATATCTTTACTATAAAAATCCAAGAGAACATAAAGTGGATAATATATGACATTTTTATCATGATATGATTTCCTAGGACAAAATTTATATTTTTACGATTTTTATACCATTTAATAAAATAGAATTTGTTTTAAAAACACATTACTGTATATATTGACACTATTTAGTAATTGATTTTTTAAAGTCATAACAGCTTGATTATTTAGAACCAAAGAAATTAACTCATACCTCATATGTCAATATAATACAAAAAAAATATTTTATGTCATCAAGACCTTCAAATTATATTTATTTTAAAATTTATAATATATTTTTTTGATTCCCTCATTAATAAAGAAAATTCTGCATCATTATTCTGTTATAAATAAATTAAATTATTTGATGTCTAAAATTTACAATTAAAAAACCATGATTTGAGAAATATATTTATAGTTCTAATTACTCTTTATAGCCGAAGATATCAATTTAATTATCCCATATAAGTAATGTTTTAGTGAAACATATATGTTTATGTTATATTTTTCTATACTTTAAATTAATTATTATAAAATGTCATTTTCACACCCAAGTGGCTCCATGCGGTCCGAAAATCGACCCAAGGAATAACATGGTAAAACATATATCATTAAATTAGAATATGACCTGTGTAAGGGTAGATTAGTATAATTATAACATTATTTTTGTACCTTATTTACAAGATTTACCTTTTAACCGTGGTAAATAAAATAATCACAGAAGTTTTTATTCATTATTTCATAAAAATAAAAGGTATATTTTTACAAAATATTCACCTTTTGATTAAAAATAATGAATCCATTTTTCTAAATTTAAAATACAGATTTGGATGAAATAAATCTAAAATTAATTTCAGTTGTCAAAACCAAAAAGTAGATTTTTAAGAAGTAAAAATATTAAAATATTGATATGTTTTTTTGTCCGATTTTAATGTAAAAATACTTATAATGACCTAAATTATATTAAATGATAAATATATAATCTAATTATACTTTAAAACCACTCATATGTATAATTTAAGTGTACAAAATTATTTTGATTAAAAAAGTTATTTTCAATTAAAGTTGTGTAATTTTTACAATTCATCCAAATATGAATGCTTTCAAAAAAGTACCAAACATATATCCAAATTAATATTTATCTCCTGATTATAAATAATAATTTAGTTTCATAAAATGTAATATATTAAAGTGTCAAATATTGGATTTAAAATGAATTCTCTTTTAAAAGTCTGAACAAACAACATTTTTGAAAAATAATTCTTTTATTCTGAAAAATTGATTATGTCATCATATTATGTATAAGAAACACAAAAGATGAATGTTAAAATTATATGGGATAAATAAAATTTAAAATGTGGTAAATACTATCATATCCTTTTTTAAATGACATGTTTGATAGGTCGTGGTGCACATGAACTCGGTGTTTCATACATCACATGCTATTGAATTACATAAAAAAGGAATCATACTATGAAAGCTTGGGGTGTTACATTATCTCATCCTTCAATAACTTATGTCCTATAAATTTAAAATTGTCTTTGAAAACTAAGTGATTGACATTTCAAAATATCTTTGTGGAAATCCCACCTTGAAAAATTGATTAATGATGCCTTTATTTTAAAATAAAGAAAGGTAGGTATGAAGGTTACTAGAAATAACACATACTAAGGTTCCATGTAGGAAGAAATAGAGAAAAATATTTTATAATACCCAGGGACTTCCTATAGGATACTGGTAGGCAATAAAGCCTTATCTCACATCGGATGTGGGTTCGATTCTTGCAGTTTTGTCTGACACGATGGGTTATCACCCAACCTCCATGTTTTTCACTTTCTAAAACTATATTATTATAGCATTACAAAAATATAATAAATAATACTATAAAATGTTAAAAATAATCCATCCCAACATTTAGAGTTATCAAGAAAACTTCTATCCAATCTTCGTCTAAATAATCTTTAAATATCCATAATCAAATATTGCATCTGATTCCCCTAACAATGTAATGATGCTCTTATTGACACATAATGAATATATAATTACCATAATCATATTAAAATCATAATGAAAATTTTATTTTAATACAATCCTTATATATATCATATTATTCTTATAACTAGAATATAATTCGTGAATCTAAAAACACAAATACATTAATTATTCCACTTCAACTATAGTAACAACAAAATCTTGAACATGATCCATTTTCTTCTTTTGAGCTATATTTCCTTGAATCTTTAGATAATCATTTTTATAATTTCCCATATCTTTATAAATATAACATTGCACGACTTCTTTCTTTCCCATACAATCATAAGCATAATGACATTTTTCTCCGCATTTTTAATAAACTTCCATTCCATTTATGAAAGTACCATAGTGTTTCATCCCAAAATTCCCACATAAAGAAAAACACTTCATTCCCTTTTCCTCTTTATTTGCCTCCTGCTCCAGCATTCTCTTCCTATCTTGCATTACATTAATGTCATAAGATATAGAGAATTCATTTTCTATCTTGAGAGTACATGAGACTAATCTTCATACAATGAGAAAGTTTGTGAGACTAATGACCATTGGAGGAAAGGCTTTAACCAATCAAATAATATATCAATCTTACTTATTTTGATACATATATAATTTTCATCATGCCTCTCTATCCTTGTGAAGTTATACATTATAACATTTTCATCCTCCGTTTTCTTCAAGCTCAGAAATTATCTTTCTATATCTGCTTTCTTTTCATGAGGAATTTATTTCACAAGAAAAAGTTCTTTAAAATCCCTCCATTACATATTTCATAATTCTTAATCATCCTTTGTGTTTTGAATTAATGAACACCATTGATCCACATATCTTAAGTGATGATAAACATCCACGACAACCTTTTCTATTTCATTACTTCCTAAAGATAGAAATATTTTCTCTATAGAACTTATCCACTGCTCACTTACGAAAGGATTTTTAGATGCACTGAATGATGGAGGATGTTGTCTCATGAAGCGGTCTAACATTGATCCTCTACATTGTGAATCAGGATTCTCTATATAGGTAAGGTTATTATACAAAACTGGAGTTAACAGTCGCAGTACAGTTATAAGCTATTCAGTACGAGTTGCCTCACCAACTCCACTATCATTATCTTTAATATAAGTTAAATCCCTACATGTATTACGTTCATTGATGCTATTTTCATTTCTTTTACTAGGATCCATTTCTAAACAATGACATACAATAGATTAGGTTATGTATCCTAATCCATTCTTCTAAACTATTAAAATAATTAACATAAATTGAAAAATATAAGAATATCTAATCTATGATCATAAATATGGTTCCTTTGAGGACATATATACTCATGAATCCTTCATAATGGTTTTAAATGAAAATATGAATTATCCTAAGCATATCCATAGGAATGTCAAACCAGGTTTGTTGTAAGGACCATTATCATTTACAAGGTTTTTTTGAGCAGAACTTGGAACAACTTTTCGTAGTTTTCACCCATAGGTACATCTATATCAGAACTATGTCCACTTGTAGTATCTAGACAGTTATGTATTTACTATGAATTCCCACATTGTCTCTAATTTAAAATTCTAGGATTCTCTCTAGTACTTATCCTCAAATCTATCTTAGGGTTATGATTCCTGACATAAGTTTTCTAAAAATATTTCCATGGTTATTGCTAAACTTCCTATGATACTAAATTTAATTCCCCAAACCCAGTTACCCATATCCGATGCATTATTTTAATATACTAGCACTATTACAATGAATCACATCTCGAAGGACCGATTAGTTTAGCAGTCTCAAAAAATAGATTACCGTACGAACATCACATTACACATTCTAACATAAAACACAACATAAATAATCCTTTGAGTATTCCATTATTCCCCTAGATTAACCCTTCATATCAATAATAATAAACTTCTTAGAATCTTGGGGAAATAAAACATAAGAAAGGGGTGAGCTCAGATGCTCTGTAAGAATCAATAATTCAGTGGAATCTATAACCTTTTAAGGAAAGATGTATAATAAAAACCACAACCTTTTAAAAATAAACATGGACATAATATGGAATAAATAAATTAGAAATTAACATATAAACATGCACATGGATATTCTACTAATCGAATAATCACATGTAATAACAAATTTCATAATGAGGGAATTCAAAATGGAAGACATAATAACAACTATATCAAGGCCTTGTGCCAAGACCATTCACAAATATTTTTTCAAGGCCTTGTTCCAAGACACTAGTTTATCTCATGAGTCATACCAATGCATCTAAGGGCTATAGTAGGCCCCACCCATCACTTACTAAGTCTAATGCATTCCTCATATGAAAAAGGTGAAACATAACATAAACATTCGTATTAAAAATAGCATAAAAAATTTCAATACTTTAACTAAAAATCATGAATGGTATAAAAATAGAACCTCCATAGTCAAAGATATAATAACTCATTTAATACAATATCGAAGATTTTATTCTAATAAATCAACCTCAATCAATAATAATATCCTCAAAATGATGTTGTCATAGTTGAAAATGCTATGTAAAAATCTTTGAGATAAATATCCCTTTCTCGTTAAACCATTTAAAAGTCACACAATTTATAAAGGAATACATTTAAAATATTTTCTTGAATAAAATTTTCCCATTCCAATTTGAAACCTTTGAAAATAATTAATATTTTCAAACATTCATGTCCACATAAATAAATCATTAAAATCATTTTGAAAACATATACAATAATGAGAAAAGTTTATAAGAATAAATATTTAAAACATTTAAAATGATGTTTTCGTTAGATATTCCCTTAAAAATAATCCTTTTGAAAACTCATTTATGAAACTTGCCCGTGGATGAAAAATATGTCCCAGAAAATACTTACATATAAACAATATCAAATAATAATTAGATTCAGGAATTAACCATTATATTATGTCTGATACTCTCCATACATGTCTGAAACTCCTGTATAATTTGTTTAAACATATTATTAACTTATATCAGAATCATAATTATATTTATGATATCATATATTATTATTGTGTGATATTGTATTACCCATTTATTAACAATTCCAAGTTAATGCAACATTTTTTTGTTATAATCACTTTGTTTATCGAATCATTTTTGACTTTTTATTCGTGATCATATTACATAGATCATAATTTACATACCTCCAGAATGTAAAATATTATTTATATATCATATATATTCGGTATATAAATATATATAATATATATATTAATAATTTGGAACACACCATTCATGGATGTGGTAGTCCACACGTACACATTAACGTTGTTTCTATTTTCTTATCGTATTGAATCGAAGTAAGTGAATATATATTTGTGTGTATATATATATATCATCCCAATAAGAATATTATTTAATATATTTCTTACTTATTAATAATATTTATTCTTATAATCATTCTTGGATGATAAACTTGTAAGATGAGTCTAATCGTGTGGTAGAGACAATAAGTTGTACGTACAAACGAGTGACGATATCAATTACTTAATGGTCAAATAGTATGGAATTGGTTGGAATATGAATTTTAAAGAATAAATATCATTTTATATTTTTATTTAAATCTGTTATATTCATCGTTATACCCATATAAATAAAGTGTTCATGAAAAACAATATTCACCATAGTGTGGAGACGGTAAGTCGTACGTACGCACATATACTGGTATTGTTTTTCATAGGATGTGTAAAAAGAATAATATGGTTGCCACATAATCATAAAAACATCACATAATATATTATATGTTGGTTATATTATTTTAGTATTGTAAAAACTTAGTAAGAGGAAATAGAATTATAAATGAACATTGAAAAAAGGGATAAAACGATTACCTCTCCATCAGGTTTCTTCTTTTGATTTGCACAAAAGGAATTCTTAAGATAGATTTATACATAGTATTTTGACTCTAAGATGATGTGAGGGAATTTGGGATGATATTTTTGCAGGATTTGGACAAGAAAAATGACTTTGTATGTGTGAATTAAAGAGAAAGTTAGGTTCTCTTTTATAAGAGAGGCGAGGGGCACTTTAGGAAAGGTTTGAAATATTAATTTATTATAAAATTCTTTTCAGATTATAATATATCATAATTAATTTATTTTGAAACTAATATTAGGATGGGTCTAACACCTATCAACCAATATGTTTTAGACATGTTTATGTCATAAAATTAACCATAACTTTTAGATTTAACCCTTCATAAAAGAAGTTAACTCTTACCATGTCCTCTTTTTTTATACAACTTGGTAAATATCATTAGTATAGAATGTCAAGGGAACCTAAAGAGGACCATTTATGAAATTATTATCTCTATACATTTTATTTGGCCAAAATTTATATTTTTATGATTTTTATATAATTTAATAAAATAATATTTATTTTAAAAAATCATTTATGTAAATTTTGGTAGTATTTAGTAATTTATTTTTGTTAAAGTCATAAAAAATTGATTCCTTAAGAAAATGGAATTAAATAATATAGAATATGTCAATTTCATGCATAAAATTATTTTATGGCATAAAAACTTTAAAATTGTCTTTATTTTAATATTTATAATATCATTTATTTGATTCTTTCATTAATAAGAAAAATACAACATCGTTATTTTGTAATAAATAAATTAAATAATTTAATGCCTAAAATTTAAAAATAAAATACCTTGAAGTTGGAAATAATTTAATCTTGCTAATTAATATTTATAGCCGAATAGATAAATTATATAACCCCATATAAAAATTGTTTTAGTGAAAGATATATGTTTATGTTATATTTTTCTATACTTTAAATTAATTCTTATAAATTTCCATTTTCACAATCAAGTGGCTTTATGGGTTCCCAAAATAGACCCATGGAATACCATGGTAGAAAATATCTCATCCAATATAATTAAGACATGTGATACTGTATTTTAATATTATTAGTGTACCCTTATTTAGCAAATTTACCCATTAAAATGGTTAATAAAATAATTACTCATGTTACCATTCATAATGTCAAAAAAACAAAACAAAAATATCTATTTAAAAAATTTGGACCTTATGATTCCAAATATGGAATCCATTTTTCCTAATTAAAAATAAAAAGTTGGAATAAATTAATTTAAAATTAATTCCTGTGGTCAAAACCAAAACGTGGGTTTTTACAAAGTAAAAACTATCAAAAGATTGACATGTGTTTATGTCCAATTTTAATGAAAAAATACTTCTAATGGAATAAATTATATGAAATGATAAAAATATAATCTAATTACAATTTAAAACCACTAATATTTTTGATTTTACACTACAAATTATTTTGATTTAAAAAGTTGTTTTCAATTAAAATCTATTATTTTTAATTATTCATAAAAATATGAATGTTATTAGAAAAGTTCAAAAAATTTATTCAAACTAAATTTTTATGACCCAAATATAATGATTAAATTAATTTCATCAAATTGAATATATAAAAGTTTCAAATATTGGATTTAAAAATGGTTCTCCATTAAATTACAGAAAAATGCATTTTTGAAAAATACATCTTTTGTTCTGAAAAATTAATGTTTTCCTCATATTATGTCATAGAAACACAAAATATAAATGTTAAAATTATATGGGATATTTAAAATTCAAAATAGGGTTAACATTATTCACAACCACTTTTTAAATGGGTAGTTTGACATGTCGTGGTGCACATGAACTCGTTGTTGCATACAACACACGCTATTTAATTATTTAAAAAGAAAGTGTTTTGTGGAAGCTTGGGGTGTTAAAAACCTTTGGAGTTTTGTGGACCTATCATTGTCTTTTAGTCTCAGAAAAAGCCAGGCACCATATTGAGGTTGTGAGGTTGATATCAACTGGGTATGTTTAGATGGTAGTGAGGTTATTGGATGTTGCCTTTATATCGCATGAAGTTGTAAATGTTAGTTTTAGTTGTCCTTTACATTTTTTGGATGTATATATTTGGATTTTATCATATGTTTTTGAGTTTTAATGCTATTGATTTAATTTCTATTATAGAATATGTTATATATTTTTTTTCATCGACATGTACATATAGGTAATGTACCTTTTTCAGGTTGGGTGAAATATTTCCCTCTTGATTTGGTTTGATACTAGGATGATAGTTTCTTGCCCGTAGGGATTGGGAACACCCTTTGAGTATGTGGAAAATTAACTCAGGTATTAGGGATATAGATTCAACCATTATCTTTTGTTATAATTTGAAATCAGAAAATCTTTATACTCAGACTTTGGAAGTTTGTAGTTGGGAAATAGTTTTTTTGGGACTTGAGAGGCTAGCTCATGGCATTACATGCCTCAATTTACCATGGGATGTTGGGATGTTTTTTTATGTGTTGAGCTTTGATCTTAAATGTTAGTTTTTTTCTTAGGTTTTTCTGGTTTATATTGATATTTTTCTACTATCTAATCGCTTCCTTTTATTTATGGATTATAGAAACATGCTTGTGAGAAGTTTGTTATAAGTTACATAGGAGGGTGCACTGATAGATGCTCCTCAAGGGAATCCACCTCCAAATCAGAATCATATCGATGATATTTTTGGTAATTTAGAGACATGCACCAAAACATACCACTATTATAGAACACATTCACTAAGATATAAAAAGGAAATATAGGAGATGTAGGCTAGTATTGTGAGTTCCTACATGGGAATTCGTCACCCTTTAGGGTACTCATGAAACTAAAAAGGTGGAGGATTGAATGATAAGATCAATTATGTCGTTAAATTTTAGGACAAACATTAAGATATTAAGGTGAGGTATGAAATGTTTAGATTGGAGTGTCCTTGTATGTTGTTGTTGGATTACAGGGTACAAGAAGATCGACATGTGGTATTGAACTATAAGGGTTTCAAGACTGTATTTTTCAAAAGTTCTACATAGTGTCTCTAATGATGGAAGTTTCTCTAGAGTTCCCAGATTTTCATCATGTAGAGACATTGATGTCAAAATACACCAATATTTTTATGGAGTTGGTTAATATTTTTCAATAGGTGGAAGTGAATGATTAAATGAGATTATAATGATGCCTATAGGGTTTGGGACTACATACCAAAATGTTGATATATATACTCATGCTTACCACCTATTATCACATGGTAGAAAGAGTAGTAATGGTAAAGATAAATATGGTGAGAAATGTTAGATATTATTTACCATTCCTTAAACCCAATGGATCCTTTATTGATGCGTAGGGAATGAAGAGGATGTGGAATTATAATCACAAGGGTGGTATAGGTGGTTCTTAGTAGGGGTATCCTTTGAACCACCAATGGTAGTTGGTAGTGTACATATGTATTTCTATCAATGTGAAAAGAAAGGACAAACAATGAATACATTTTTCCTCACACATGATATTTTTTCATGTTTGTGGCCACTGAGTCCATATGCATTGGTTCTACCATGCTCTGTCTAAAACTCATTATATTCAGGGATCATCGGGTCCAAATGACCATGTGGTGCATTTGGAAGATTCAAATTTTAAAGGGATATTGATACATGACTTAAGAGTAAATCACCATCATGAGTGGAATTAGTTTCTGATTCATGTTGATGTGGGTATAGAGAAAATGAGGGGTACCATTTTTATCGCATCTTTTAAAGAGAAATTTTTATTTGATATTAGTATATTACACTCAATTATATCTTTATAATTTTCTAATGTGATTAAACATCCACTAGAGATCATGCCCGTTGTTGCAGAGTTGGAGAAAAGTGTTGGAAAGTATAAAGATCAAGGGATTTTATGTCAATCTTTTTCAAAATCTATAGCTAATATAGAGTTATTTTGGGATTTATTTGTTCTCGATATGGATATTTTGAATGTATTCATATGTATATATTAGATTTTTTCTCATAATGCTATGATTGATGGTTATTATTTCCATGTTTCATTCCATAATCAAGATGTGATCTCTTCGGAGTTTCATGGAGAGTAGAATCTGAGGCTTGGTTAAGCAGGGCCAACCCACCCATAACATTGGAGTATTCTGTATACCATTGCAGTTGATCCTAAAGAAATTTCCATATTTGGTGATCTTCTAGTGGTTTTCTAAGTCTTTTCTCATGTATTCTCAGATAACTTTTGTAAAGACCTGAAAATTTTGTGGAATTTGTTTTAAAATACTTGGAAAATTTACAAGTCCATAGTTTCTGACGGTGCCTGATTCTGAGGCCCGATCTTCCAGGAATCAATTTTTGATGTTTTGATCGCGTACATTAAGTAAACGTACGTGAAAGATTTTTTATCTTTTGAAATGGTGCTTGGAATTGAAATATGAGGACACCGATGAACTCACAGCACCGGTATTCACTTAAAGAGACCTTTACCTCAATTGCGTTTTTTCGAGAGCGGAAGTTAATTTGGGGGGTTTCCTAAATAAATTAAATAAAAATAAGATTAACATATTTTTATGTAGGTGGTGGTTTAATCCTCCAAAGGGAAGTTGGAGGTGGGGCCCACACCCACATAACCTCCCATGGGAGGATATTATGTGGTGGGGCCCACATGAGCTCAACCACCTTAAACCCCCCTATGAACCCCTTCAGCTCCCCATTAATAAGGGAAACTCTTGGGTGCCCCTTTAATGGTTCCAACACAATTAATTAATGACTTAATTAATTAATTTGAGTGTTTTAATTCTTTTGAATTGATTATGCCAACATTTAAATAAGAGATATATTTCTTTTATTTTGGTTGGCATTAGCTTTTTTGGGAGAACTAAGGAGAAGAGGAGATCTTGGTATAGCTTGGCGAAATCTTGGAAGATCATCAACCTCTCGACGAAGAACTCTCCTCATCTGTGAAGAATGACGATACTGTCTTCGATCTTCATCCATGCCATAAGAGAAGGAGCCACCCACAAGGAACGTCAACGACGCTTCATCCTCATAAATTTACCGTCATCAACGAAATCGACATCCTCCCTTATTCCGCGATTGCAACAATGTACTTAGAATCGAGGTAAGGGGAAATTGGATTAGTTTTATATATGTGTTATACTCTCCATTACTAATCGTGTTTTGTGCTCTTGATGCCGAATGTTAACAACATAACAAGGAGGGTTTGGACCGCATGAACATGGTCCGACCCCCCTGTTTTGGTTGTTCTCCTTGTGTTGATGATGGAGGCAGAGCCGGTAGGGCACAGTGTAGTCACACCGCTCCGGAGGAAGGGGGTCGCAGCCATGCGGGCCATTGAGGATGGAAGAGGTGGAGGTTCCGGCAACCGGAGGCGCTGGAAACCAGAGGTGGCAGTGGTCAAGGGGCCGCGGTGCCGGCTGCTTGGAGGGACCGTCGGCCACTCGGGCCGCCCTATCTTCTGGATGATCGGTCGGCCTGCTGGAGAACCGCGGAGCCCGCAGGCGCCATGTGGAGGAGGACGCGGCCCGCATCCGCCTGCCGCTCAGCTGGGTGAATTGGACAGCCACGTGCAGGGTGGGCTGGAGAACCGCGGCCCCTGCAGGCCCCGTGTGGGAAGAAATGCGGCCCGAAGCGCGGGCCTGGTGCACCGGGCCAAACCGGCCGGCTGGGCAGAGGAAGAGGCGGCGCTGCTCAATGCCGAAGAGTGAACCAGACTGGCCCACAGTGTGGTCCGGGTCTGCAGGTGGGCCGCACCGCACCAGGTCCGGCCGACCCCCTGCCGAGTCGGACCCGCCGAGCTGGGTCGGGCTGACCTGCCAGCTGACTGGGCTTGACGGTCCAGGCCCGTCTTCTTTTAAATGCAAATATCTCATAGAACACGCGTCCGATTGACGCGCTGTCTACGGAACTGGGATCCTCACGGTGAGGCGGTCATTTGTGGTACTTTAAGTGAGTTTTGGACAAATTTGAAAATGTCCGGGTTTGGATCGAGCGTGAATCCAACCGGGCTCCTGGAACGGAAATGCCAATAACTCTCAGACCGGGCAGCCGATTGAGGCACCATCTGTTGCGTTGGGTTCCTTATGATGATACAGAACAACGAGATACATCATCTTAGGACTGAATGATAGTTTATGTATCGAAATTTGTCTCTAGGAGTGGAACCTCTCAGAATCAAGCGTGTTTTGTGCAGGAACCCTAGTGTTGGCTACGACTACGATGACTACTGTACCAGGAATCTTCCATGGGTTCGACAACGATGACTAATAAACCATAATCCTCCGTGGGTTTGACAGCGATGATTACTGTACCGGGATCCTCTGTGGGTCCAACAGTTCTGACTTCTATTCCTGTATCCTGTGTGGGTCCGATAGAATTGGTGGTTCTGTATCCTGTGTGGGTCTGACAGCTTAGCTGGTCCTGTATCCTATGTCGGTCCGGCAACTTAAATGAATCAGTTACTATATATGATCATCTCTATCACTCTACGAAAGATGTATACCTATGTGAGATGAGTCTTTACTTTCAATCATTTCTCTTCGAGGTAATTGACTTTACTTCTTGTGTTGAATGGGTTGTGCTTGGGCTAGAGAGTTGGAGTCAAACTATGATTGATAACTTAGGTATATGTTTGGACATGTACCTATGTAGGGTTGGTTGATACATCATGATTGTATCTTTATTCTGTGGTTTTTCCTTCGTGGATTCTAGGACACCTTCGGGAGTCTCGAGGTCCCCTACATAGTATTGTTATAATCAACCCTGCATGGGATTTTCCCGCACCTTGTTGTGTTCTGTGCAGACGACAGACATTAGTGAACGAGGATGAGGGTGATGGATGGGAGGCTGCTCAATGCTGGACCAGGCGGGACGTATTGTAGGGATGAGTTGTTCGAGTTCTGTACCTACCCTTCATGTAGGATTCCCCGGTGGACGATCTAGGAGTTGTTTTCCCTTTTTTACTTATACTTATTGTTCAGTTGGGTTTGTATACTGGCCCACTTACCTTCTGCACTCCTTACATTTCTATTTTAGTACGTTTTTCCTCTACACATTGTGTTCAGACTGTGTGTGTTACATGTTTAAAGGCAATGCCTTCCCTTTTTATCAGGGATTCAGCTTTGGTGCTAGTCGCTAGCCCCTATCTTATGGAAGGTGGGCCTGGGGTAGTCACGGCACGGGCCCCGAGGACGGGTCATGACAAATTGGTATCAAAGGAGTCGGGTCTATCGTAGAACTTGGACTCTGATTATATTAAAGGAAATAGTGATAAGTGTTTTGGGTGTGGTTATTATTTTAGGGAAACTGGTGTTGGTGCGGTGGCCGATGTATCCATACAATACGACTATGACTTCTGATCCTCGACTCAGTGCACGGAAACACTTATTGCGTGTGTTTTTTCTTTGAAAATATTTTCTTCGTGATTAATTTCTGTCACCTCACTAGGTATACTGTTTTAACCGTGGAGCACCTGTTTCATTTTAGGACGCCCCCAAGAAGGAAGCCAACTAGGGTTCTGAGTCACATACGAGATGGTAGCCCACTGAGCGATGAGGCCCCAGTGCAGGGCCCCATCACAGCGGAGGTACCAGTGCTTCCACTACCTACTGGGCCACTGATACCACCAGATCCAGTAGTAGAGAGTGCATGTTGTCTGAGTGCATTGCACGAGTTCCTGGTCCAGAGGAAGCATAGGTTCTGGGGAGAGACGGACCCACAGGCATATGAGGATTTGATGGAGGATACCGTGAGAGTTTTCATATTGGTAGGGACACCAGCCGACCTCATGGTGATCCTTGTCGCGACTCTCCTGCATGTAGCAGCAGGCGGATGGTGGGTCCTGATGCTCTAAGTGCATGACAAGGCATCATTACTCTGGAGAGACTACGAGAGTCTCCTCAACTCAGAATTTTTTCCAGCCACCCTTCGTGTGGTGCGGATTTAGGAGTTACATCATCTGCAGCAAGGCTGCATGACAGTAGCTCAGTACTCAGCGAGGTTCACTGACCTCTCGCGCTACTCCACAGATATGGTATGGAACCCGTTCTTCAGGGCCCAGACCTTTGAGCAGGGGCTCAGGCATGAGATCAAGGCTTTGATTATTCCCCTCAACATCCCGATGCAGGCAGGGGTGCTAGAGCGAGCCCTTTTAGTGGAGAGTTTTCTTGCTGAGAAGTCACTAGCGGAGAGACCCACCATAGGGTGACAAGTAGCAGAGTCTTCTACAGCCAGCAGTAGACAGATGACGCAGAGCTCCAAGCGGACCAGGCCATCAGGTGGGCGACCCCAGGATATAGTATCGGTTGTGCGGGGCACATGAGATAGATCCAGCTATACGAGTAGAAGGAAGTTCTACGCATGCGGTGGGTTGGGCGACATGGCTGATGACTGCCTGAACCGCCATGAAGATGAGCAATAGACAATAGAGGGACCTCCCAGACAGAGGCATAGGTTCATCTGTGGTGGTCCGTCAGGAGTAGACGGACGTAGTAGAGGAGCTGGACGAGCAGCGGGTGGTGGACGATGTTTCGAGGCTCTACCACCACCACCACCAGGAGGTCCACCCCGACCACAGGGAGCTGGAGGATAGAGGTGGGCTCAGCTCCAGGCAGTCGAGGCCTACGACCACGGAACACCTGAGATGATTCGAGGTACTATCTGTGTCTACTCCACCCCTGCTGTAGTACTTATAGACACATGTGTGAGTCATTCATTTATTACCACTGCCCTCGTTCAGAGCTCAGAGATTTCGATGGAGCCGTTGGCTGGATCCTTACGGCTAGAGATTCCTACTGGAGTAGAAACAACAATTATGCACTTGTTCCAGTAGTGTGATCATACTCTAGGAGGTGATAGATTTAGCTGGGATCTTGTTGTAGCAGCATCGAGGCCTTACGACGTCATCTTTGGTAAGGACTGGTTATCCACAGTTCATGCTCAGATTGACTGTATTAGGCGCAAATTACGGTTTATCCGCACGGATGGGACCAGGTTCGCCTTCACCAGCGAGAAGAGTACCTTTGCAGTGTAGGATGGACGTACACAGAGGAGGGGATAGCCAGTCACACATCAGTTGGATAGTCTCATCGTCAGAGAGGTTGATTTGGGGAGTCCGAGTTTTCTAGTTGTGGTGGATCAGTATGATGGTTTTTTCCCTAACGACATTCCTGGACTACCTCATCGTAGAGAGGTAGACTTCTACATTGACCCGTACCCTGGGATGACACCGATATCTACTTCATCATATCAGATAGCTCCTTCCATGATTTGGGAGATGTGGGTACAGCTAGAGGACTTGCAGGGGAAGGGATTTATCCGACCCAGTATTTTACCCTGGGCATCTCCGATTTTGTTAGCCAAGAAGGCGGATGGGAGCATGCGACTGAGTGTCGACTACCGTCTCCTAAATCAGGTGAATATGACGAACAATTACCCACTCCCAAGGATTGACAACCACTTTGATCATCTCAAGGGAGAATAATGGTTCTCTAAGATATACCTTAGGTCAGGATAACACCAGCTCGGTGTTCGAGATGAGGATTTGTAGAAGACGGACTTCAGGTGTCAGTATGTCCACTACGAGTTCTTGGTTATTCCCTTCAGCATAACCAATGATTCAGCAGTGTTCATGAGTCTCATGAACAGGATCTTTCAACCTTACCTCAATAGGTTTTTTATAGTCTTCATTGATGACATACTGATCTACTCGACTACTGAGGAGGAGCATTCCTACCATTTTTGGGTAGTACTGGACACACTCCGGGAGCACTAGGTTTGTGGTAAGCTCTTGAAGTTCCATTTCTGGATTCAAGATGTTAACTTTCTGGGACACATCATCTCAGAGGATGGAGTTGCAGTGGATCCAGTGAAGATCAAGGCAGTACTTGCTTGGGATCCACCCAGTAGTGTGATAGAAGTGCAGAGTTTCCTGAGACTGGCTGGGTACAATCAGAGATTTGTGCCAGACTTCTCCAGAGTTGCTGCACCGCTTTCAGCATTGACGAATAAGGGGAAACCCTTCGTGTGGTCAGATAGATTCAAGCCGAGCTTTCATCAGCTGAGGTAGAGATTGACTAGTAATCCCATCTTGAGGCTACCAGAGGAGTCTGTTGGGTACGTAGTTTACTGATACGCATCAGGGACTGGACTTGGGTGTGTCCTGATGCAGGAGCAAGCAATAATCGCGCCTGGTTATTGGAAGTTGAGACAACACAAGAAGAACTACGCTACCCATGACCTGGAGTTAGAAGCAGTGGTCTTTTCCTTGAAGTTTTCGCGACACTATCTTATGGGTGAAGGTTTTAGAGCCTAATTTGACCACCAGAGTCTCAGGTACATATTCTCGTAGAAGGACCTGAACCTAAGACAACGACGATGGATCGAGTTCCTCCAAGGCTATGACTTTGAGATAGTCTATACTAGTAGGAAGGGGCATGTTGTAGTAGATGCTCTCATCAAGAGATCAAACATTCAGCTGCTTGGAGAGGCGACAGAGCAGCAGGTCGTGTAGAGGATATCCTTTGTGTATAGAGATGGAGTAGAATTTATGTAGCCTCTCACAGTCACTCCTCCACTTCTTCAGCGAGTCAGAGAGGCACTGTGTGGGGACATTGACTGTGAGATGCGACATGCTCAGATATCCTCAGGGCAGGCACCTGATGGGTTTTCCGATGTTGGGGAGAATGTCATCCTCTTTAGAGGACGTACCATGGTACTAGTTGCACTACATGAGTAGGTTTTGAGAGAGTTCCACACTTCCCCTCTAGCGGTACATCCAGGAGTGGAGAAGATGTATTAGGATCTCTGACGTCAACACTGGTGGCTAGGTATGATAAAAGTAGTAATAGATTTTGTCTCTCGATGCCTCACTTGTTAGCAAGTGAAGGTGGAGCACCAGGTTCCAGAAGGCTTGGTTCATCACTTAGAGGTCCCAGAGTGGAAGTGGGATGGGATATCCATGGATTTTGTGACAGGACTTCCACGTACATCCATAGGACACGACTCTATCTTGGTGATTGTCGACCGACTCACCCCGTCGTCCCACTTCCTACCGATCCGAGAGAAGGGCTCAGTAGAGAGATTGGGATGCCTCTACATACAGGTGATCATACGGCTTCATGGTGTGCCATCTACGATTGTTTCCGATTGAGATGCTTGTTTCACTTCCTAGCTATGGAAGGGGTTGTAGGAGGCTTTTGGGATGCAACATCGCTTGAGCACCGACTTCCATCCTCAGAATGATGTCCAGACTGAGAGGACCATTCAAACTCTCGAGGACATGCTCTGTGCATGCGTCCTTGATTTTGGTTACTTTTGGTAGGATCACTTACCCTTGGTGGAGTTTTCGTATAACAATAGCTACCACTTCACCATTGGGATGACACCTTATGAGGCATTGTACGAACGACCTTGCAGATCACCTTTGTGCTGGACTGACCCAAGGGAGTCAGCACTTGTAAGACCAGAGATGGTGCAGGCTACGACGGAGAAGTTGAAGATAATCTAGGATTGGGTAAATATTACACAGAGCAGACATATGTCCTATGTTGATAGGAGACAGAGACCACTGGAGTTCGTGGATGGAGACCACATCTTCCTACGGGTCTCACCTCAATGAGTTCTGTGAAGATTTGGATGAGGTATAAATTTATCTCCTAGATTCATTGGGCCATTCCAGGTCCTTAACAGAGTAGGAGAGGTGGCTTATCGCCTGGATCTTCTGCCTCAGTTTCACCGGGTGCACGACGTCTTCCACGTATCTCAGCTGAGGAGATACGTGCACTACCCGTCCCACATCATCGTCCATGGGGAGATGGACATCAATGACGGGGTGAAATTAATAGAGGTTCCAGTGGATATTGAGGATCGACAAGAGTGTGTCCTACGTGGATGTTTGATTCCTCTCATACGCATTCGCGGGAAGCACAGGAACCTCTAGGAGAGAAAATGGGAGCGGGAGACTCAGATACGTGCTCAGTACCCCCATTTGTTCCCTTAGTGTGTGTTTTAGCTTACGGGGAAATAAAGCCTTGAGTTGGGTAGAATGTATAGACCCGTAAATTCCGTGGAATTGTTTTTAAATACTTGGGAATTTTATGAGTCTGCAGTTTCTGACAGCGCCTAATTCCGATGCCCGGTGTGCCCGAAATCAATTTCTGAAGATCTGTTTGGGTACCTTTAGTAAACGTACATGAGGGATTTGGTATGTTTTTAACTAGTGCTTCGAATTGAAATATAAGGACACCGATGACCTCACAACGCCATTATTCACATAATGAGACCTTTACTGCAGTTGTATTTTGTCGAGAGCGGAAGTTAATTTGATGGGTTTCCTAAATAAATTAAATAAAAATATGATGAACATATTTTTATGTAAGTGGTGGTTTAATCCTACAAAGGGAATTTGGAGGTGGGGCCCACCCCCACATAACCTCCCATGGGAGAATGTAATGATGTGGGGCCCACACTATCTCATCCCTATTAACCCCCCCTTAAACCCCTTGAGCTCCCCATTAATCATGGAAACTCTTGGACATCCCTTTAATGGTGCCAACACAATTAATTAATGATTTTATTAATTAATTTGAGTGTTTGAATTCTTTTCAATTGATTATGACAACATTAAAATAAGATATACATTTATTTTACTTTGGTTGGCATAAGCTTTTTCGGGAGAACTAAGGAGAGGAAGAGATATTGGTAGTGCTTGGAGAACACTTGGAAGAACATCAACCTCTCGATGAAGAACGCTCCTAATCTACGAAGAATGAAAATACCGTCTTCGATCTTTATCCAAGCCAAAGGGGAAAGAGCTGCCCGCAAGGAACATAGATGACGCTTCATCCTCAGACATTTCCCGACGTAAATGAAATTGACATCCACCCTCTTTCTGCGACTCCGACAACGTACTTCGAATTGAGGTAGGGGGACATTGGAATATTTTTATGTAGGAGGCATACTCTCCAATCCTCATTATGTGTTGTGCTCTCGATGCCAAATGTTAACAACGTAACGAGGAGGGTTCAGACCGCACAAACATGGTCCGAACCCCCCCCCCCCCCCCCATTTGTTGTTGTTCTCATTTTGTTGACGACAGAGGCAGAGTCGGTAGGGTGGGGTTCTGTCGCACCACGCCGGATAGAGGGGAACACGACCATGCGGGCCGCGACGGACGGAAGAGGTGGCGGTGCTGGCAACCGGAGGTGCCAGAAACTAGAGGCGGTGGTGGCAGCAACGTCTGCGACACAGGAAACATGGAGGGAACGATGGCCACTCGGGCCTCTCGGTCCATGGGATGACCAGCCAACCAATCCGGTAGGGCCGCTGGAGAACCACGGTGCTCCCAGCCACCGCGTGGAGGAGGACGCGGCCCGCGTCTGTGGGCCGCTCTGCTGGGCGAATCGGTAGGCAGCATGCCAGCTGACCTAGAGAACTACGTTGTTCTCAAGCGCCACGTGGGAAGAACCGGGGCCCGCACTTCGGGCCACGTGCGCGGGGCTAAACCGGCCGGCTTTGGCTGGCCGGGCAGAGGAAGAGGCGGCGCTGCTGGGTGCCGTCAGCCCAAGCGGACCAGCCCGCAGTGCGGGCCGGGTCTGCAGGTGGTTCATGCCCCACCAGGCCGGGGCGACCCCCAGCTGGGTCAGACTTGTTGAGCCGGGTCAGGCCGACCCACCAGTCCACTGGCCTTGATGGGTCGGGCCCATCTTTGCTTAAATGCAAATATATCCTAGACCGCGTGTCCGATTGATGCATCATCTGTGGAAATGCGACCCTCGCGATGAGTCCGTTCTCTTTCGATACTTTAAGTTAGTTTTGGAAAAATTTGGAAAACATCCGGGTTTGGATCGAGCGTGAATCCAACCGGGCCCATAGAACAGAAATGCCCATAACTCTCAGACCGACCACCCGATTAGCGTGTTGTCTGTAGTGTTGGGTTCCTTATGATGAGACGGAACAACGAGATACATCATGTTAGGAATTAATGATAGTTGATGTATCGAATCTTTGCCCGAGGAGAGGACCCTCCCGGAATTGAGCATGTTGTGTGCGGGAACCCTATTGCTGGCTGCAATTGTGATGACTACAGTAACATGAATCCTCCATGGGTTCGACAACGATGACTACTGAACAAGAATCCTCCTTGGGTTAAATAGAAATGATTACTATACAGGGATCCTCTGTGGGTCTAATAGTTCTGACTTCTGTTCATGTGTCTTGTGTGGGCCCGATAGAATAGCTGGTCCTGTATCATGTGTGGGTACAACAGCTTAGCTGGTCCTGTATCCTATGTGTGTCTGACAGTATAGATGAATCAGTGACTACATCTAATCATCTATATCACTCTATGAATGATGTATATCTGTTTGATCTGATTCTTGACTTTCTATCATTTATCTTCAAGGTAATTGACATTACTTCCTCTGTGGACTAGGTTGTGCTTAGGCCCAAGATTTGGAGCCGAACTATGATTAATAACTTAGGAATCTGTATGGGAATATACTTATGTAGGGTTGGTTGATACTTTGTGATTGTATCGTTTTTCTGTGGTTTATCCTTCATGGATTCTGGGAGACCTTCAGGGGTCTCAATGTCCCCTACTGAGTATTGTTATAGTCACCCCTGTAGGGGCTTCGCCAGCACCTTGTTGTGGTCTGTGCAGACGATAGACAATAGTAATCGAGTCTGAGGGTGATGGATGGGAAGCTGCTCAAAGCTGGACTTGATGGGACATACAGTAGGGATTATTTGTTCGAGTTATGTACCTACCGTTCAGGTAGGATTCCATGGTGGACGACCCAGAGCGGTTTTTCCTTTTAACTTTTACTTGTTGTTCAGTTGGGTTTGTATACTTTCCCACTTACTTTCATCACACCTTACCTTTTTATTTTAGTACTTTTTGCCTCTACTGTTTTTGTTCAGACTGTGTGTGTTACAGGTTTAAAGGAAATGCCTTCCCTTTTTATCAGGGATTCTCCTTTGTTGCTAGTCTCCAGCCCCTGGCCTATGGAAGGCGGGCCTTGGGTAGACACGACATGGGCCCCGAGGACTGGTCATGACAACTTCTCCAATATTTCTTTATAGATGGAGGTAGATTATATGATTGATTTGGTCCCATTTAAACAGTTGATCATGATAACCTCTTATTGTACATACCCCTCTAAAATGAAGGATCTCATGGTTCTATTGGATAATCTTTTTGAGAAGAGTTTTTGTTCACAATAGTTTTATACTTGGGTATCCCTCATGCTTTTTCCAAGAAGGCTAGTGGTTCACATTTTTTTGTGTGGAATATTATACATTGAACAAGGTGATTGTTATGAAAAATTACCCTTTCCAATTTTGCATGACTTGTTTGATCAGGAAAAAATGGTGATGGGATTTTCAAAAAATTGATATTTGTTCAACCTATTAGTATCCTATGGATTGAGATACATATATTATGAAGACACATTCAAGAGAATTTATGACCATTATGAACATATAGTGATGCATTTTGGTCTGACTAATGATCCAATTGTTTTTATGGATTTTATAAAACGTATATTCCATCAGTATCTTGAAACATTTTTTAGTGTGTTCATGAATTATATATTGGATTATTTGAGATCTTATCATGGTTAAGAGAACTATTTGAGTATCATTTTGTAAATATTAAAGAGTCACAAAATTAATTGATTTTTTTTTTTAAAATTTAGTTTCAGGATCCATGAAGTGAAGTTCTTGGGGCACATGATTTTAGAGCTTCTCATATTATTCAATCCTTTGAATATAAATGTTGTATTTACATGGGAGGATCCATTGAATGTTTTCAAGATCAAAAGATTCCTATGTATTACTGGAAACTATTGGTTGTTGTTTAGTGATTTCTTGATGATGGAATCACCTTTCAATTCTCTTACTAAAAAATGGGTTAAATCCTCTTGGGATGCTAAATGCCAAGATTATTTTGATGGGTTGAAATGAATTCAAACATTAGTTCCTATTTTTATGTGACCTGGGACGAGTATGGGGTTTGTGGTATATTGTGATGCTTATGGTTCTTGTTTGGTTTGTTTTTTTATATAGGATGATAACATTGTGTATTATTTCTCTTTTCAAATAAAATTTCATGAGTATGATTACCCCACACATGATCTGGATATTTTTGCAATTAAGAACGTTCATAAATTATAGTGACAATATCTTTTTGGGAAGTGTTTCATAGTCTTTTATTACAATAAGAGTCATAGAAATATATTTTCATAGAAGGAATTTAATCTCAAATAGAGGTGGATGATGGCATAGATTCAGATGATTGTCATTGACATCAACTACACCATGGTGAAGGGGAATGTCATCATAGGTGTTCTTAGTTAGAATGTCCCACCACATGTTATTTTGGAATTGAAGGAAGAGTATAACATTATGTGACCATTTCCTTCAATGCATCTAAATTCTTAAGGGAATGATTCATGTATGGTTTATACCAATATTCAGTTATCAACATCGCTCCTCGAGATTATTCTAATGATTTAGTAGTATGATGATGATTTCAGATAAATTAACGAAAACTTACATGGTGGGGATACAATTTCTAGTTAATCTATCACTTTTTATGGATTTAATTGTTTTGAAGATCGGTTTTTCATTACAGTATCTATGAGGAATTTAGAGTTGCGTGATTGTCATAATTTTTTGAGGTCTGTTAAACAAGGTGTTGCGAAGATGTATTATGAAATGAGATGTCATTTCTAGTGGTCGTATATGAAGTGTGAAGTTAATGATTGTGTGTCCCACTATTGGAAACTGCTATATATAGCACTTTTACTAGTGTTAAAAAAGATATTTGTCATTGAAAAAAACTGATGACAACATAAGTGAGATTGAAACCACTAAGCCATTATTAATAGATTGTTTAAGTTCTATTAAAGGGTTCTTATATTAGTGATTTTACTAGTAGTGATAAAGGGGTCCTTTATCCGTGATATTTATAGTGATGATAAAGGGTGACTATATAAATACTAGAAAAATCATTGATAATGGAACACTATATCATTTCTTTCTTTTAGCACTGATAATGGTCATGTAGTTACTACAATGCTATAATATCCCTGAAATAGCCCTATAACAACAAAGGAAATTAGAAAACAATTGAATAGAAATATAAATATATAAAATTTATATTGAAATAAAAATATTACATTGCACTATCATTTCAATACAAAATTTACATACACAATATATACATTGATGTGATATTTACAATTAATCCAAAAAAATAAAATAATATACACAATTGTAACTATTATACGAGGCTTTCCTCAAAGTTAAAACTCTATAAAAAATCTTTTTTACAGAATAAATCTAGTTTAAGTTTTAGTAATATTAAATAAAAAATAAAAAAATTATAATTTTATTTTTATATAATTAACATATGATAAATTATATTGTTAATTATTATTTATATATATATTAATGGTATAACATTTAATTGTTTGTCGGATTGACGTGAGGTTAATTTCTCTACATCCAAAATGATTTATGGATATATTTTTTGTGTTTGAATAAAATTTGAGTTTTTTTTCTTGATTTTAGATATGTGATAAATGTTTTAAAAAAATGGAACGTTTATATTGAAAATAGACACATTGATTCATATAGGAAAAAACATGCGTTGGATTGATGTGATTTTAATTCAGACATGTCACAAATTAATTCTGGATCATTTTACTAAATTTTTAAAAGAATATGATCTTCTTTTCTTTTTTTTATGTGATATTCATTTTTATCTAAAATTACACTTCTATATTGGAAATACAAACTTCTAGTCATACTAATAACATAGTGTTCTAGATTGGTATGCATTGAATTCTTACATGTCTTAAATGAATTATGGCTCACTTTACTAATGTTTGAAAATAATTTGGGCTCATTTTCTTTGTTTTGTCTATGAGATATAAATTTTTAACTAAAATGACACTTTCATAGTGAAAACACATACAATAATCCAAACATACTACATCGTGTTTCAGATTGATGTGTGGTTGATTCCTATACATCACAAATTAATTATTGACATTTTTCCTAATGTTTTAAAATAATTCAATCTTATTTAATATATTTTGTCTATGTGAAGTGGTTTTGAAACTAAAATGAATGTTCTATAGTTAAAACATGCAATTTGAGTCACAACAACCACATTTTTTGTTGGACTGAAGTCTTGTAAATTCCAGTGCATCAAAAATGAATTATGGATTGGTTTCTAAAAGATTGAAAATAATCCATGATATTTTTCATAGTTTTTATATTTGATTCATTTTCAACTAAAATGAAATATTTTTATTAATTAAATGGACTTCATGTCATATTGACCACATATTTATTCAGATCGATGTGCAGTTGATTCATGCACATAAAAAATAAATTATGAATTTTCAACCCAATGTTTGAAAACAATATGGGCATGTTCTTTCTATTTTAAGAATTCGTTGTACGTTTTAAACAAAAATGTTACTCATATATTTAAAACATTCACATTAAGTCACAATGTACACATCATGTGTTAAATTGACATGAGGTGAATTCATACACATCATAAATGAAATAAGGATAATTTTACTAAAGTAACAAAACATTATGAATGTGTTTTCTTGTTTTTTGAGTGTTTCACCTGCATTTTGAACTAAAATATCAATTTTATACTAAAAACATAGACATTGAGTCATTCTAAGCACATCGTGTCTTAGATTGAGGTGTGGTTGATTCATACATTCCATAAATGTGTTATGGATTATTCCTCTAATGTATCGTAATAATTTGAATGTTTTTTCTTAGTGCTTAGTAGGTGTCATGTGATTTGAACTAAACTGTCAATATTAAATAGAAAATAAATTGTTCAAGTCTTATCTATAACACTTTTTTTAAATTTAGGTATGGTCAATTCCTACACATCACAAATGAAATTTTTATTCTCTGCCTGATGTTTTAAAGGATCTAATATCCATTTCACATTTTTTTCTATGTGATGAAATTTTAAACTAAAACGGAACTTCAATATGGAAAACATTCACTTTGAGTCATAACTAACACACCATATATTAGATTGAAATGTGATAGACTCATATATGTTAAAAATTAATTAAAGATAATTTTCCCAATGTTTGAAAACAATATGATATTTTTTTGCTCAATTTTGACTATATGGTATGAAGTTTAAACAAAAACGACACTTTTATATTGAATGAAAACACATCAAATCCTAACGACTGTATGTAATGTTATATTTGTGTAAGATCAATTTTGTCAAGTCAATAATGAATAATGATTTTTTCCCTAATATTTGAAAACAATTCAATCTCATTTTCTGAGTTTGGGCTTTTTGATGCGCTTTGTATATATAAATAGAACATACATAGTGATAACGGTTTCGTAGTTCCTTGGATCTTGGGTTATAGTTCAATAATCACTACTTCCAAGAGGTTTCCATTATATTTATTCATGGAACCAGAAACATCCAACATTTCTTTATCCAAAAGGGACCTCTGGTCCAAAGGCAGATGTTCATTACGTTTCAACTTACGATACGAAATAGAATGCATTGGTCAACATGATGGGAGGTCAGACTCATCACACCCTTTTGGGTGGAATTATTGTCTACATCAAGACTCTCTTTATAAATTTAATATATTTTCATGAATCCTTATTAATTGCCCATGTATAATGTAGGGCCACCTTGTAATTTTAAATCTCTTATTAAAATGTTTGAAATTTAGAATCATCTATATGTATTCGAGGTTATTCATTAATGGAGACATTCGTATGTATTCTAGGATCTCTATCAATGGTATCCTCTCATATAGTATTTAGTTATTCTATTAATCATCATTATGATGATACTAGTTTATAATCCACTCAATGGGGCACTCTGGAATTTATTGCCTTCTAGGGAGTGAAGGTTTGATTTTTTATTCAGAGCATACCTATAAAATGAGATACCTATGTATCCTTGTAAAAAGAATCAAACCACTCATAGTTTAGTGCCGCTTAATGGGACACATCATAGCTTTTTAGGTCATGTGATAAGGACTTAACCTTATTGTTTAAAGTCATGTGGTGAGGACATCTAAACGAAAGGTTCTTAGTCAAGGGTTGGTGTGGGCCTTATTTCTATCCAACGCAATGAACATGGAATGAATATGGGTTTCCAAATAAGATTAGACCCTTTTGGGAATGTGGACCAATGAGAACATGGTTGATTTTAAGTGTTGGGTTTGAACCTCAAGGAGGTTTCCTATGTGCCATGTTTAAATGGGAATCAAAGCCTATGAGGTTCGATGAATCTCAGAGGAGAGTGTATTCCTTTGAGAAAAATGTGTTTGGTATTACTTCATGAAAAGGAAGACTAGAAAATTTGGTGGTTTAATTTGGGGCCTATTCCTAAAGAAGATGTCGAGATTATGGGAATTATGGTTGGACACCTCAAGAGGGTATCCACTAAGCTGGGGCCTTAGGAAGGCTACTTACAAATACTAATTACAGTGGGAATCAGAGTTCTCATAGTTCATTCTACATGGGTGTTTGTTAAAATATTTTAATCATCACAAATATTTAATCCCATGTGATTCATTCTCAGTTTGAGAAATAAGAGGATGTGAAATATTCAACAAACATAGCCACCCTTTTCCTCCTCTGCTGGTGGAAGAGGATGCACCTATGGTGGTGAGGGAGGAAGAGGTTGAGGCAACTGGGGTAGAGGGTGAGGAAACTAGCCTTCCATCTATTCTATTTAAATTGTAAATGGTCTAATATATGGAAAGAGTGAAGGTGATGTAAGTAGAGTAGAGGAAGAATGCAACCTTCTACTTCAAAAAGTTTGGGGCTTACACAAGGATGACTTCCCATTTGAGGCTTGGTTTGGGATTACTCCAAATGAGGATTCCTATTTGAGCCCATGTTCTTATTGTAGGACCTATGGTTAGATACATAGGCTATGTCCTTAGTCCTGGTCAAGAGGTTAGGTCCTTATGCCAAGTCCGTAGGCCAGGTCCTTAGGCCAGTTCCTCCACACAAGTCCTCCACGCAGGTCCTCCGTGTGCATCTTTCATGTAGAACCTTATTCAAGGTCCTTTTCTAGGTCCTCATGCTAGGTTCGTAGGGGATGTCCTTAGGCCAGGTCCTTAGCGTAGGTCCTTAGTCCACTTCCTCTGTGCATGTCCTCTGTTCAGGTTCCTCTGCCAGGTCCTTCGCACAGGTGCGACACCGAGGTGCCACACGTAGGTGCTCCACGTAGGCCCTTGGTGCGGGTTCTCTGTGTAGGTGCTCTACCAAGGTACCTCATGCAGGTGCTCTGAATAGGTGGTCAGTGGATCCACTCTATGTGTTTGAGACCCTAATGGTACTTTCAACAAGTTTCCCCCCCATTAATTTCCTATTCTCTCATGTTTCCAAAAATTACTTGAGGGTTATTGAGAACCTGGGAAAAGGATCTACTGAACGAGATCTTCTGGCGTTCATCCAAATTTTTCTTCCATTGAAATGGGGATACCAAGGGTCATATTTATAGGCAACTATGGGGTCTGGTATAAGGGATTTTTTTCATGTAGGTCCTCTTCATAGGTTCTCCACATATCTCTTCTGCAAAGGTACTTCAAATCCCATTAGAAAATTTATCTCTCTTCTGTGTCCCAGATCTGTTGATCTGTAAGTCCGTTTGGGCTCTGTGACAAGTAAAATTGAAGATCTTTAAAATTTATACACATATTGAGATGATAAATACAATATATATTCTTGTATGAAAATGATAAATTTAATTTAATTTGTTGACACCTTTTCATCATTGATCTTGGAAATCCACTACCAACTCTCGGATGGTGGAATAATTCCACTTATCCATCAGTATGGAGTGGTATTTTGTCACATAAAATCAAGCCTTAATCTTCTTCCATCATGGTGAAAACATCGTTACTATTACATGACATTTGTTTTCTATGTGAGAATCATATCCTCACTCAATGGAATAGTACATGGGTCACATTTCATGGTGTCTAAGAAAGCCCCTCCCCCCGTAGAGTTTGATTCGTTCAGAATGAAAAGATTCTTGTTCAAAGGTAAAAGTAGGGAACATTGATGCATTCAAACGAAATTTTGTTAGATTTAGAGCTACCTCTTTTTGGGAAGGATGCTAAAAATTTTTCCTAAGTTGCGGGGCATAGTAAGCATAGTTTGTCTAAGTCTTGGGTCATATGGAAAACCCTACAAACTTTTTGTCTTTTGACTTCTTTTCTAATATTTCATGATATGTGATAAACCATACATAATTTTGTTCAGGAAATATGAGACTCAACTTTTTTCTAGGGACCCCTTTGAGGGTTTTCAATTTGGTGAGTACTATGTCTAAATTTATTGGAACTTTAATGTCATTTAGGTCAGACTAAAAAGTCTAATGTTGAAGGTCAAATATCTCAGACCATAAATTTTAAAATTAGATACCAAACAAGGATCAGTAGCTACTAATTGCTCTAAAATTTTTTAGATACATCCATGAAGAATCTTGTTTCCTGTTTTTTTTTATGGTCACCAAATCTGTAACATGATGTATGAACATAGAGGAGGTCTTTTCCAAGAACTAAGTAACCATTATTTGATAAACCCATTATTGGGGTTGTATTACGCAGGGACGACTAAAGAATATACTGCATATCCAAATCATTGAATCTTTTGACGGAAATGCCTATTATGTAGGAACATTTTATGAAAATCGACCTAAGGGCACGTGCTGCATTGTTAGAAAAAAGAGCACTCAGGAATTTAACATTTTATTATTGATAGACAATGGAAAATAAGATTTGGGTGAATGAAGATGACAGTAGGTGGTTTTTTCATAGAAATATATTTTAAGAATAATTTTTTATCTATTCCAAAATATGTCATGAATACGAAAACTACTTATACACAAATTTTGTGTATAAGTAATGGTTAAAATTTTTCAGAAAGGGGGATTTCTGAAATCATACTGTGTATTTTTGAGTCATGCAGTGAGGACATTTGGTGGATTTAATTTAATGTCTTTAGCTTTTACCAAAGGTATGAGACACTTCAATTTCTTGATAATTTTTCTGGAAACATAGTACCATGTTCAATGATAGAAGGGAATAATTGTAAACTTTGATTTGGGAATTTCTGGATCCGAATAATGAAAATGGAAAACGGTTAAAATGCATTAGAGGACGTCTTTCCTCAAAACAATGTTACCATTATTTTATGAACCCGTTAGGGGGTTGTATTATCCAGGGTCAACTAAGCGATATGTTTTATAGACAAATAATGAAATACATGGACTGAAATGCCTATTATATAGGAAACTTATGCACGACCACCTATGGGCAAGTACTGCATAGTCAAGAAAAAGAGCTCTAAGAAGTTTGTCATTCTATTACAAAAAGCTGAAGAATGTTTATGAAGATTCATATTTTCCAAAGCAGAAATTTTGGTTTATAATGAAATTTACCTGAATATGAAGTGGGTATTTCAAATTATTATTTCCAATAAATCGGAGGGATAGGATTTAAATGAAGGTTTGACCCACACATAAGAAGTATAGTGTCTGTAGTTTTAAGTCACGCAGCTAGGACCAAAATGGAAACAATATTTGATGTGTGGTCATGTGATATAAGGTTATTACATATATCTCTGAACACATTAATATGTAAATAGGTTAACCATGGTCTTCAATACTTTTCGATTGAGTTAAAGGTAAAGGTTCAAATATACATGAATGACTGCTTTATAATAAAGAATCTTGTATATTGTTATAAAAGTTTTATGGGGGGAAAGACTCTTTAACCATGAAAGAAATTACTATTATTTGAAAAACATGTTAAGGATTATATATTATGAAGGGATAACTAGGGAATATACTGTATAGTCAAATATTGTTATGTTTTGACTGACAGGCCCATTGTGTTGGCAACTTGAGCAATGACACCTAAGGGAACATACTACATAATCTTGAAAAAGAGTTCTCAAATATTTGAAATGTTTTCACCAAAATTGTTTGAAAGATTATGAAGGTATAAAAATATTCTATATTAAGTTTGTGAAATATTTAAGGGGTTAATTCTCAGTGAATATGAGAAATATTTGAAAGAATATTTTTCATGAGTTTGGAGTACTTTACATATATCTGACTCGTACATAAAATGGATACTTTCCATGTTTCAATTGAATCAATATTATGATTTTCAATTTCTTAACGCCCCGCCCCCAGTTACATAGAGTGGGTGCATAATTACATAACATTGTAATGATATAAAGAATCATGTACCAAAAGACCGATCATTGTAGTAGTTTTGGAAGTACTAGATACATTCATTAGTTTTACATTTATTCATGAAATAAAAAAACCAACAACATTTTGTACCCTTTTTAACACACTTATATCCTTATCCTATTCCAAAAGGCAACCCTAAAATACTTAATCAGATCATGGGAAAAGTAAAACATAGAGAGGGGTGAGATTAGATTCTCAGTAAGGATAACAATATAGAGGAAACGTTCATAAATAAGAATAACCATTTATGGCATGTATAAGACCAAAACAAAAGAATTTTAAACATAAACATCAGCATAATATGGGAAAGATATAATAAAATAATTCCATTTACATATTCACATAGATATTATACTAGTAAAATAATCACATGCAATATCAATAGCCACTTTCATAATGATAGAATGCATAATGCCATACTTCACAACCACATAGTCAAGGCATTGTGCCAAGACTACAAATAAGATTTTGTCAATGCCTTATTCCAAAACCCTAGTTTGTCTCTTGAGATCTACCAATGCATCGAGGAGCTATAACGAGCTCCACCATTCACTTACTATGTCCACTACATTCCTCGTAAGAAAAGGTTGAAACATAACATTAACATTCGTATTAAAACTAGCATACGAAATGTTAATATGTTAACTATAAACCATGAATGGTATAAAAATAACACATACACAGTCAAACATATCATAAAACCATCAATACCATTTGGAAGATTGTATCATAATGAATCAACTTTATTCAAACAGAAAATCCAATGAAGGATGTTGACATATATTAAAATAATCATCAAAACCATTTGAGAGAAATATTCCATTTTTAATTAAAACATTTAAAAGCCTCTCTATTTATCAAGAATCCATTTAAAATTGATTTTTGAATCAAAGTTTCCCATACCAGTTTGAGACTTTTAAAAAATATAATTTGAAAACATTCTTGTCCATATAAATAAATCTTTAAAACCTTTTTTATAACATGGACATTAATGAGAATGATTTAGAAGAATAAAATTTTAAAACGTTTAAAATGATATTTTAGTTAAAGTTCCAAACCTAATAAGAGATGCTTGAATAAAAATAATTTATGTAATAAAAAAATTACAATATCATGAGATTAAAGGGATTCATGATATAGTATGTAAAAGTATAGTATATACAACAAATAAATGTTAATTGGCACATAACAAAATAGAAGTCTCAATGGAATGTAAGTTGAGATGAATTCATTTATAAAGACAATTTCATAAGGATAATTATAAATCAATGACATAATTATGTGTGAGAAAACTAAATAATATCAATATGATTGGATATTATGTGTAAATAAATCAGAGGACATTCACACACATTCGTGTAAAAAACACCAATGACCTAGATGTTTAACTCAATGAGTAGAGATTGAGTTAAAATTACTCTTATCAAGATCATATCAGTGACCTGAGAATTTATCAATAGAGAGATTATGAGTTTAAAAATTATATCCACACAAATTGGTGTGTGAATTAGTATATGAGAAAATAAATAGTGATTTTACACATAATCTTGGAGTAAAATAATCTATGAAGTTTGAATAAAACTGAATGAGTGGAAATTGCAATTTGAAATTCCCTTACCGATTTGGTAACTTACAAAACATACACCCAATAAAAGAAGGATCATCCAATGATGATGTAAATAACCATAAATTAAATCATATTATGCAAACAATACAATCATTGGTAGTACATACACCACAAAAAAGTTAATAGTGGAAAATATAGAATGAATCTCAAAGGAATAAAAGTGAGATGAAAACCCCTTACCTTGTAATTTTCCTTGGTTGAGGGTACGCTAACCATTTTTATAATAGCTAAATAATTATTTTTTAATTATAAAAGAACTATATAAATAAATATGATATCATATATGATCCTTAAATATCGCTTTGTTAATAATATTTTACTAGTATCATTGTTTCGGGTGTTAACTGATCTATTTTATTTTATATGTTCAGTTACGTAAGCCATATTTGTTATGGATAAGATGTATTTTACTCATATCCAGAATGATATTATGATCTTAAAATTACTTTTAATAAAAAAATGAAAATTAATCTTGAATTATTTCGATGGGTAATGAATCTCATCGCATCCGTGGAGACGGTAATCCATACGTACGAACGAGCAACAATATCATTATATTTATGGTGAAATAATATGTAATTGGATGGAATATCATATATATAGAATCATTAAAATGTTATATTTATTATTTAAAGTATTTATATTAATTATTATACCCATCCAAATGATGATGTGTTTGAATAAAAAAAACTACACCACGACGTGGAGACTGTAGGTCTAATGTATGCACATATGGTGACATTGTCATTCATATGATGGATATAATAATAAATATAGTTGTAACATTTTTATAATAACATAAAAAAATATAGATGATACTGGAGTTATTATTTTAGAATATAAACAACGAATAAAGATGAAGTGGAAGAAGAAAAGAACTTGAAAGAGGTGATGAAATATTTAACTCTTCTTCAGGTTCTTCCTATGGATTTGATCAAAAGGGATCCTTAAATTAACTCTCTGACCAAACAAAGGCCTCTATGATGAAGGTTGAAAAGTTGGGAGGATAATTGGTAATGGGTTGGCTGAGCCAAATGGCTTTGGAGGTGTGAAATTAAGATAAGGGTGAGTAATCATTTATAAGAGAGGTGAGCGTCACTTTAGGAAATGTTTAAAATATTATTTTATAATAAAACCATATTCAGTTTTTAATGGATCCAAAATGTTTTATTTAGAAGATAAGGAATTTATGGGTCAAAAACCATTCAATAAATAGGTTTTATACTGGTTTAGGTCACCATATTAACCTTATCATTTAGATTTAACTCTTAGTAAAATAGTTTGACATTTACAGGTCTCTTTTTATTTTTATATCATATGGTTAATAAACATACTATAATAGACCATAAAAACACCATGTGGTTTATTATTATTATATATAACTTTATCTAAGTCGTTTTTCCAATCCATAGATTTTTAGGAATATTATATCAATTAATAATATAGTATTCGTTTTACAAACTCAATTATGTCAATTCTGACACTATTTAGTCATTGGTTTTTAGTGAAAATCATAACAGCGTGATTACTTCGATAAATAATTATTTAATCCACCCCAACATGTCATATTAATCTATAAAATTAGTATAATTCATCAAAATTCTAAAATTATATTTATTTGGATATTTATAATGTCAATTATTTTAATCTCTCAGTAATAAGGTAATTACAACATCATCATTTTGTCAAAAATTAATTTTATTATTTTGTGTCTAAAACTTATAAATAAAATACCATTATGTAGTAAATATTTTAATATTTATAATTAATATTTATAGTCGAATTTATCATTTTTATATCCCTATATCAAAAATGGTTTAGTTGTTAAACTTTGAATTTAACGATTTTAACTCTTCTTTTAATAAAATAATATTAATTGTCCTAATCTAATCCAAGTGGAACAGAATGATCATATTTTATTTATTAGGTTGTTTCTGGTCAAATTACACTTATCCAAAAGAATTAGGACATTTATAGTGTAATTATAATTTAATTTTTACACTTAATTACACTATTTACTTTTAGTTGTGTTAAATAAAATCAAACGTTACTATTAACCAAAAATTATTTTCATATTATTGAACCAAATTAAACTAACTGATGTCAACTGTGTCTCTCTAATTTTTGAAATTTAAATCACAAAAGTGGTAAAATTATGTTTTATGCAAATTTCTAAATGCTCTTAGAAGGTGGGGAAAAGATGGTAAAAAGTTAAATATAATTTTATACATCAAATTAAATATAAAATGACTCCAATGAATTACATTGAACATATATATGTATTATATATATCTATTTTTACTTAAAATAAATTTAACTAAATTAAATAATAATTTAAATAAAAAGTTGGTTTTAAACTATAACGCAGTGTTTTTCACTATTCATCAAAAAATTTAATATTTTCAGAAATATACCAAAACATTACTCTAAAAAAATTTGATATTCAGAATTCAAAAATGACTTATATTTTACAAAATTAAAAACATAAAAGTTTCATTAATTAATTTAAATTTAATTCACATTGTCAAATTTGAAAAGGGGGTTTTTAAAAAGTAAAAACTCTCAAAAGATTGAATTGTTTTTATGTCAAATTTAAGTGTAAAATTAATTATAATGACCTTAATTGTATTAAATGATAAAAATATAATATGATTATTCATCAAAACCATTCAAATTCATAATTTAACACTAAATTATTTTGATTGAAATAGTTGTTTTCAATTAAAATTTAGTATGTTTTAGTACTCATCAAAATATTAAAGATATCAGAAAATGTATTGAAAGTTTATCCTAAATAAATTTTTATGTACTAATTCTAAAGAATTATTTAATTTCATTAAATTGAATACCTAAAAGTATCAAATATTGGTTTTGAAAAGGGCATTCTATTAAAAGGTCGTAAAATGGCTTTTTTTGAAAATTCTTCTTTTATCTAAAAAAATGAACTTGTTCTTATATTATGTCTAAGAAAAAAAATATTGATTCAAAAATTATATATATTATATATAAAATTAAAAATTTAGTTAATAATAATCAAAACTGCTTTTTTGAAAAGCTAGTTTGGTAAGTCATGGTGCACTCGAACTCAGTGTTGCATATCGTGAAAGCTATTGAATTACATTAAAGAAAATAACTTACTATGAAATCTTGGGGTGTCACATTATTTCCCCCATTGGGAAATTTCATCCTCAAAATTTTAAAATAGGGCTTCTGAACATCATTGAATGTCCCACATTAAAAAAAGTGTCAATAAAACTATACCATTAAAATAGAGAATGAGAAGTACAAAGGTCATCCAAGATAACCCATAATAGGATTCCATGTAGGAAAACATAGATATAGAAGATAAATAAGTGTCAAGTTGTGATGGAGAGTGATAGAAAACATGATCAAGAGAAATTTAACAATACGAAAACCACAAAATTATGATGGGATAGACGGTCATTAGTTTCCCAGTTGGAAATGTAAACAGGCAAATTGTTTTTTGTTTTAGGTTCCATTTCATAGTGTTGAAGAATTTATTAATGAGATTTCCTAAGAACAAAAAGAGATATACTTACTTTTTAGGTATAGTTTTATACTTTAATAAATTTCAACCACTAAGTCATCTTTTTTTCAAACGATGAGTATTCAAGATGACTTGGTCACACCAGAAGCGCTAGAATAACCTTCTAGAGAATCAAATTATCACAAAGGATAAAATATATATTTACCTTATCTTTATAGATTACCCGAAACCAAAATGGATAGTACAAGATCATATGTTCCCCAAAAAAAAATCCTTTATAGAAAGAAATACTAATCATAATTTCTTAAATTAAGCCAATAATACCCAAATTTAAATAAATGTCATTCAATGGACAATTGTACTTAAAATCAGTCAATATAATTCAAACTAACATTTAAACCCAAAACATAGATGAATTTGAATACATAGTCTTCCATGTTAGATTGTATCTCCAAATAACATAGACTACTCTAAAATTCACATACGTAAATGTAATTAATCTAATCACATATTCTCTATTATAGGTTAATTATTTATATAAATAACCCAAATTACTATAAATACACAATAAAAACATATATAATAATCCATCATTAAATCTTAAATGAAGTCCTATTGTGTTCTATTTTCCATAGGCATATAGTGTTTCTAATAGAGCGAACGTTTTCCAAAATAACATGTATCACTTAATCACCAAATCATTTTCCAATACTAAGGATATTCATTTGATAGAAATAAGATCCAAAATCAAGTTATTATAGACCAATAATGTCATTTAACTAAAATGAATTAGTCACACTAACCAGGGACATCACGTATTCTAGTGGTAAGAAATAAATCGATATCACACTCTGGTGGTGGGTTCGATTCCCACAGCTTTGTCTGACGCGACGGGTTGTCACACAGTATGCGTGTATTCATTTTTTAAAAACTATATTTTTTAACATTCCCAAAATAATAAAAATTCTTCAAAATAACCATAACATAATTTCATCCAATATGTTATCTCATGCCCTGTATTTTCATCCAAATATATGATAACTTGTAATTAACTCTAATTCTAGTAACATATAAACCCAAATGTTTATTTAAAACTATATCAAAAATATAAAATATAATTCATCATGAAATAGAATTTTCACAAATCAAACAGCATGGTTACACATACAAGAGAAAAGTCTTCCAAAATAATCCCATCAAAAAAGAGAACTAAAACTTTTAAACATTTCTCCACCAATTAATTTCCACCTAGGTTCTTCCTTGACTAGAGGTTATCCTATAGAATATGGAATTCACTTGGGTAATTCCCAAGTCCCCTATAATTATGACAAATAACTGTAACTGGATTCTTGGGATCATTTTCATTTTCTTCCACAGTACTCTTCATTTTTTTCTCGGCGATTCTTTACTTTATGTCCTTATTTCCTACACATAAAGAATTTATTTGTTACATTTATACACTTTCCAAGTATTCTGCTTCCACATTTAATTCATGATGGGAATTGAGCTTTCTTTTCTCCATGGTCTCCACTGCTGGAGCTCTTATCATTCAATACCTTTCTCTTCTTTGTTGAGTCCAGGAGTTGGTTACTATATATGTTGTTGATCATATTTTTGGAAAACTGATTCATCATGAACACGATATCTTATACACCTATAAACATTCCATTTTGTTGCTCATTTCCACCACTATGACCACCTTGTATATCATGTTCAATGTTACTATGACTTCCTTGTAATTCAACCATTGAATAACACAAGAAAGCATAGTGCGAGTCATAAAATCTTTTAAAGAATATCAGAACACCTTATTTTCAATCTAAAAAACCATAATATTAACAAAGGTTATTTATTCTCATCTTATATTAAAATCCCTCATATCGATTGGTAATGAAAATTTGAATTATCTTAAAAATATCCCCTAGGAGTGTCGTAACCAAGAGTGCAGCAATGCCCATTATCGTGTATCAGGATATCTCGGGTCAAGCTCGAAACTCCTTGTTGGAGTTTTCACTCTTAGGTACATCTGTGATAGAGTCGCCTCTACCTACTCATATCTAGACATTTATGTATTTCTTGGAAAACCCACAAAATATTTACTTTACAAAAAATTTTGGGTGTTTTTATATTCTAATCCTCAATGTCTATCTTAGGGTAGTGTTTTGTAATTAGAGTTTTTCTAAATCTTGCTTCCATGGTTTGTACTAATCTTCCTCTGATACCAGCTATAATTCCTCGACCCTAGTTACCCAGCGTCGGTGCATTATTAATTAACATTGGAATGATACATGGAATCATATCCCTAAAGACCAATCACTTTAGTAGTATTATAAGTACTAGATACATTCATATGTTTTACATTACTTCATGAAATAAAAACATCAACAACATTTTGTACCCATTTTAACACACTTATATCTTTAGCCTATCCCTGAAGGTCAACCATAAAATACTTCTTCACATTCTAGGAAAAATAAAACATAGAAAGGGGTGAGCTCAGATGCTCAGTAAGGATAACAATACAGCAGAAACCTTCATAAATAAGAATAAATATTTAAGGAAATGTGTAAGACAAAAACAAAAGCCTTTTAAACATAAAATTTAGCATAATATGAAAAACATAAAATCAAATAATTACATTTCCTTATTCACATGGATATTCATCTAGTAGAATAATCACATGAAATGTCAATAGACTCATTCATAATGATGGAATGCATAATGCCAGACTTCAAAACCACATAGTCAAGGCCTTATTCTAATACTACAAATAAGATTTTGTCAAGTTCTTGTGCCAAGAAACTAGTTTGTTTCATGAGACCTAATGATGCATTGAAGAGCTATATAGGGATTCAACCATCAATTAATTAGTCCAATTTATTACACATATGAAAAGGTTGAAACATAATATAAACATTCGTATTAAAACTAGCCCACGAAATGTTAATACTTTAAGCATAAACCATGAATGGTATAAAAATAACACATCCACAGTCAAAAATATCACAAAACATTCAATACCATTTGGAAGATTGTATCATAATGAATCAACTTTCAAAAAATGTAAAATACAAAGAAGGATGTTGACATAGACGAAAATAATCATTAAAACCATTTGAGGGAAATATCCCCTTTTTCTTGAGAACATTTAAAAGTATCACTATTTATCAAGAATCCATTTAAAATGGGTTTTTGAATCAAAATGTTCCATACCAATTTGAAACTGTTATTATTAATATTAATTTTAAAAATTTCATGCCCATATAAATAAATCCATAAAACCATTTTTAAAACATGTACATTAATGAGATACATTTAAAAGAATAAAATTTTAAAACATTTAAAATGATATTTTAGTTAATGTACCTAACCAAATGAGAGACTCTTGAATAAAAATAATTTAGGTAATAAAAACGTTATAATATCATGAGAATAAATATATTCATGATATACTACATCAAAGTATTGTATATACACCAAATAAATGTGAATTTGTGCGTAACAATAATGAAGTCTCAATGGAATGTAAGTAGAGATGAATTACTTAATAAAGACCTTATCCTTAGGTTAAGGATAAACAATGAAATAATTATGCATTACGAATATAAATACACTCAATATGATTGGTTATTCAGGGTAAATCAATCAGAAGACATTCACAAACATTCATGTAAAAACAACACCAATGACTTGGATGCTTAACTCAATGAATAGAGATTGAGTTAAAATTACTTTATCATGATCATATCGATGAATTGAGAATTTATCAATGGCGTTATTATCTATATCAAAAGTATATCCACACAAAGGGGAGTGGAAATTACTAAAAAAAGTAAAAAAATAGTGATTTCACACATAATCGTGGAATAAAATAATCAACGATGTTTCCATAAGACTGAATGAGGGGAAATTGAAATTTCAAATTCCCTTACCGATTTGGTAACATACAAAACATGCACCACATGAAAGTAGGATCATACAATGATGATTTAAATACATATAAATTAAATTATATTACTCAATAAATACAATCATGTGCAGTACATACACCACCCAAAATGTAATAGTGGCAAATATAGCATGAATCTCAGGGGAATAAAAGTGATATGAAAACCCATTACCTTGTACTTTTCCTTGGCCGATGTTACTTTTACCAGTGGTATAATAGTTGAATAAATGTTATTAAATTATATAAGAATTATATACATAAATATGATATCATATATGATTCTCTAATATTGGTTTGTTAATAATATTTTAGTAGTATCATCATTTCAGGTGTTAACTGATATGTTTTCATTTATATGATCGGTTACGTAAGACATTTTTGTTATGAATAAGTTTTATTTTATTCATATATAGAATTGGATTAAGTTCTTAAACATTATTTTTATTCATAAAATGAAAATTATTCTTGAATGATTACGATGGGGAATGAATCTCATCACATTCATGGAGGCGGTAATCAGTACGTACGCATGAGCAGAAATATCATTATATTGATGGTGAAATAATATATAATTGGATGGTATATCATATATAAATAATATTTAACATGTTATATTTATTATTTACATCAGTTAAACTCATTATTATACCAATCCAAATAATGATGTATTTGAATAACAAACAACAACACAATGTGGAGACGGTAAGTCGTACAGACGCACGTATGGGGACATTGTCATTCATATGATAGATATAATAATAAATATGGTTGTAATTTTTTTATAATAACATCACAGTAAACAGATGATACCAGAGTTATTATTTTAGAATGGAAAAAACAAAGAAAGAGGAAGTGGAAGAAGAATATAACTTGAAAGATGTGATGAAATATTTACCTCTTCTACAGGTTTTCCCTTTTGATTTGATCGAAATGGATCCATAGGTTGGACTTCTAAACAAAATAAAGACTCCAGTATGAAGGGAGGGAAGTTGGGAGGATATTTGGGTAGGGTTTGGCCGATCCAAATGGCTTTGGAGGTGTGAAATTAAGGTAAGGGTAAGTACCCTTTTATAAGAGTGGTGACTGTCACTTTAGGAAAAGCTTGAAATATTATTTTATAATAATATCAATTTTGGTTTATAATGTCTCCTAAATGATTTATTTCGAAGATAAGGTGGGGATGGGTCGAAAACCTATCAACCAATAGGTTTTAGACAGGTTTAGGTCACCATATTAACCTTATCATTTAGATTTAACTCTCTGTTAAATAGTTGGGCATTTACTATGTATCTTTGTATTTTTATATTATATGGTTAAAAAACATAAAATAACAAGACAAGATACCCCCAAGTGGTTTATAATTAATATATATAACCTTATATATGCCCTTTGTCCGAAACATAGATTTTTTGGAATATTATATCAATTAATAATATTGTATTTGTTTTAAAAACTCAATTATGTCAATTTTGACACTCTTTAGTATTTTGTTTTTGTGAAAAGTATAAAAACATGATTAATTCAATAAAAAACTATTTAATCTACCCTTACATGTCATATTAACCTAGAAAAGATGTGTAATTAATCAAAACACTCAAATTTCATTTATTCGTATATTTATAACATCTGTTATTTTAATCTTTCATTAATAATCTAATTAATGCATCATCATTGTGTCATAAATAAATTTAATTATATAATTAATAAAATTCATAAATAAAATACCCATATGTATCAAATATTTTTAGATATCTAATGAATATTTATAGTCAAATTTATCTTATGTATAACCCTCAATTAAAAATGGTTTAGTTATTGAACATTGAATTTAACCTTTTTATCTCTTCTATAAATAAAATAATAATAAATTTCCTAATCTAATCCATGTGAACCAAAATTGTCATATTTTATTCAAAAGGTTGTTTTTGGTCTAATTTGACTTATCCAATAGAATTAGGGCATGTGTTAGGGTAATTATAATTTCATTTTGACCCTTAATTACGCTATTTACTTTTAACAGTGGTAAATAAAAGTCAAAAGTTACTCGTCCCAAATAATTATTTTCATATTATGGAACCAAATTTTACATACTGATGTCAACCATGTCACTTGTATTTTTTAAATTCAACTCACAGAAGCGGTGAAATTATGTTTAATGAAAATTTGTAAATGCTCTTAGAAGGTGGGTAAAGAGGATAAAAAGTTCAATAAAATATCATACATCTACTATTATTATAAAATGACTACGATGAATTACATTGAACATATATAGATATTATATATTTTTTTTTATGAAAAATAAATTTAAATAAAGTAATTAATTATTTAAATAAATAGTCACTTTTAAACTACAATGTAGTTTTTTTCATTATTTATGAAAAAATTGAATATTTTCATAAAAATACCAAAAGGTTACCCTAAGATAATTTTGATATTCCGAATTCAAAAATGAATTCTATTTTAAAAAATTCATAACATAGAAGTTTCATTAAATAATTTAACATTAATTTCCATTGTCAAAAATGAAAAGCGGGTTTTTAAAAAGCAAAAAAATCTCAAAAGATTGACATGTGTTTATGTCAAATTTAAATGTGAAATTGCTTATAATGACCTACATTGTATTAAATGAAAAAAAATATAATCTAATTATACTTAAAAACGATTAAAATGCATAATTTATCAATATAAATTATTTCGATTAAAAAAGTGAATTTCAATTAAAATTTAGTATTTTTCAGTATCCATCAAAATAAGAAAGTTATCAGAAAAGTACCAAATATTTCTCCAAAATAAATTTTTATGTCCCGATTCTAAAGAAGAATTTAATTTCATTAAATTGAATAAATAAAAATGTCAAATATTGGTTATAAAAAAGATTTTTTTCATAAAATGTAATAAAATTGAATTTTTGAAGAATACTTCTTTTATCTAAAAAATTGAATTTGTTCTTATATTATGTCTAAGAAAACCATAATATGGATTCTAAAAATATATGAAGTATATAAGATTCAAAATTAAATTAAAATTATTCATAACTTCTTTTTTTAATGGCTCGTTTGGTACATCTTGGTGTACTCAAACTTAGTGTTGCCTATACAGCAGGCTATTGAATTACTTTAAAGAAAATAACATACTATGAAATCATGGGGTGTTACAAGTTTAGAGTCATGTAGTGGGGACATGAAATAATTCTGACATAAAAAATGAATATTGTTGCATGAACAATAAATTAATCCCATGTTTCACTACGTATCTCATATGGATGAGAATCAAGCTATACATTGTTCTTTGAACATTACCTATGCAGGTCTGACTCATACCTAGGGAATATATGGGGTTTTTTTAACATGGATGGGCCCAATATTAGAGATCTAGGCATCCTTATATATCTCATATGGATGAGAAACAAGCCAAACATAGTTCTTGAACATTCATTTCCCACACTAATTGAGTTTAATGTGGGATACATGGGATTTTAACACATTCTAGAAAAAATTGTTAAACTTAAGACACAATATGTTAGGAAGATCAAACCATGTATCTTTGAATAGAACACTGTATATATTTGGATCATATACAGGATGAGGAAAAGGGGAACAATTTTTTTTGTGGTTGCGGCAGGGCCCAAGATTGGAGATCCAGGCAGCGTTACATAACTCATTGAAACTGAGACTCAATCCACACGTTTTTCTTGAACAATCAGGCCCCCATGAAGATCTAACTCAAACATATGGAGGAATGGATCTCATGTTCCACTAAGTAGTAGTAATGATGTCAATTATACTTTCATATTGAATATCTTAATGTCAAATAGAGAAGACGTTAATCGTATAATTTAATGTCATGTAATAACAACTAATGATGTCATGCAGTTTAACATCATGTGACACGGTTAAATATGATATGCATTTTATCATTAAGTAGCATGGATTATTATGGTTGATATGAATTTTAATGTCTTGTAACTAGGAATTTGTGTTGTGCATTTTAGAGTCACGCAGAAAAGACATTGGTTGTTATATAGTTTAACGTCATGCAACAAGGACATTGGTTGTTACATTGTATAACATCTTGTAACAAGGATGTTGGTTGGTACACAGTTTAATATCTTGCAATAAAGAAGTTGGTTGTCACATAGTTTAACATCTTGCTATAAGGACATTGATTGATATGTATTTTAACATCTTGCAACAATGATGTTGGTTTTATAGAGGCCCGAATCTTGACGTACATGGACATTACAATACTTTTGTGGAATACTTAATACATAACAAAAATAGACACACAAGGACCGTATTAGTATAGTGTCTTTGGAATCTTGGAACGTAATCTTCTAGTCGTGGTGAAAGATCTTCAACATCGCCCATAAAGATCTTACACTTTTTGTTTCCTTACCTAAAACCTTTCTTTATTTCCTGGGGAAAATAAAACATAAAAATGGTGAGCTCAAATTCTCAGTAAGGGAAAACATAGAGAACATAAAAAAATTCATAAACATTTGAAAGAAAGAACTTGAACATGAAATATAAACATTAAAAACTTGAGCAAAGACATAAATCTTGGAAGTACGTAAGGAATATATCATAAAGGAACATCAATCATGATAAAATAGCATGAGAATAAAACATGTAATTGTGGAAACCATTCATCACATGTTACGATTTCCATAGTAGCAAAGGCACTACTGCCAAGACCATCTTAGTGGGAAAAGTCCCTTTCTGAATCGAGTTCAGTCCTCATTTTAGTCATGTGAAACTGAACCGGATTAACTTACCGTTCCAGCCATGTCTATCTCAGGAGATATAAATCTTTACCCAATGCATTGGAGGGAGATATAGGTCCCACCCATCTCATAATGAAATCATTCTTACTTGTGCCACAAAATAAACATACATCATTCATAATAACCCAACGAATGAAATGGGTTTCAAAAACATCATCCCATCATCACATAATCCATATAAAATAAATGGTTAACATTTCATAATAAGAAAAGTGAAACCATGTAAATCATAGAGACATTATACTTGAAACATACACATATAAAATAATTACATCTTATATGGAAAAATTGTTTTGATAAAACACATGAAATGAAATCTTGAGGAAAATATCTTTTCTTCTTCAAAATCAATTTATTTTCACAAAACGTCATGCATTATTAAAAGAAAAATATTCTTTTTGAAAATAGTCATGAAATATTTTGGAGGAAGCTTCATGAAAATAAGTCTTTATAAAACTGTAAAAATCCTTTCATGCCGTATAAGTTAAAAAAACACCATTCTCGTACTTTTTCCAGAAAAGTAAAAAAAGTACCTCATAAAAGAAATATTCCTTCCATACGATGTGGTAAAAGTAGAAAAGGGTAAAAATGACTTTAAAAATACATGGAAGAAAAGTAAACATTTTATGAAAACATTTTGGGAATATATGGACATGGATAATAATCATAACCCCAGTAAATACTTACGAATAAACAATCTCAGATAAGAATTAGATTGGAATAATTATCCCTTACCGTAGGTCTGATATGCTTCGTATGGATCCGAAACTCCTGTATAATGATTTAAATAATGTCATTGAATTATTAAATAATCATATTCATTTTTATTATATCATATATGTTTCACTTATGACTTTATATTACCCGTTCTTTTGTAAATTCCATGTTAAAGCAGTGTTTTGGGTAAAATCATTTCATTTATCGTATGTGTTTCGACTTTTCATTCTTGATATTATTACTTATATCCTGATTTACATAATTCCAGAATGTAAAAAATTATTTATATATAATATATATTCATCATATACATATATATTATAGCTCGATAAAAGGAATGAAATACACCGTTCATGGAGACGGTAGGCCGTACGTACGCATGAATGCTGTTTTCGTTTCTTTATTGAATTGAATGAAAATAAATAGATGACATATATATATATATATACATAAATCCATTAGAATTATTATTTCATATATTTCATTATTATTCATTATATAAACTTTATGATCATTCATGTATGGTTAACATGGAGAATGAATCTCATCGCGTCGTGGAGACGATAGTCCGTACGTACACACGAGCGATAATATCATTCCCATATTTATTGAATAGAATTGGAGTGGATGATATAATATATCAGAATCAGTATGGTGTTATAATAACCATATATTTTTATTATTTACAACATTATACCCATCCATGTAAGGTGTTGGTGGAAAAACAGATTTCACCACGGCATGGAGACGGTATTCCGTACGTACGCACGCTTGGCGATTTCATTTTCCGTAGGATGGATAGATGGTGAAATAGGGTTGTTTCATACTTATAATAACATATCAGTATATGATTTATACTTATGTTATTACTTCATAATGAGACAACTAAATAAGAAGAAGTGGAAGAAGAAATAAAGTTGAAAGAATCAGTAACAGACGTTACCTCTTCTTTGAAGCGCCTCTTTGAGACCTCCTCTTAGGGCACTAGAATTGGGCTTTGAAGAAGACCAGGACCTCTAGGATGTTTCTAGGAAAGTGGAGAAGAGAAGTTTTCCGGGGTTGGCCCAGCTTGAAGGAAAATATTTTTGTGAGGAAGAGAGGAAGGAGGTTCCCTTTAATAAGAGAGGAGAGGGGCACCTTAGGAAAAACAAAAAATATTATTTTATTATAAAGTCATATTCGGTTTTTAATAGCTAAAAATTGATTTATTTCGAAGATAAGTTGGGGATGGGTCGAAATAATCTCATCCAATATAATTTAGACAAGTTTAGGTTTCTATTTTAACATTATCATTTAGATTTAACTTTAAGTTATATAATGTTTCTTTTACCGTGTCTTCTTGTTTTCTTACACTATAAGGTTACTAAACTTACAATAACAAGCCAAAAGAACCCCAAGATGTTTATTATTAATATATATAACCTTATCTATGTCATTTGGCCGAACCTTATATTTTTAGGAATAAAATAACAATTTATAATATAATATTTATTTTAAAAACTATTTTATGTCAATTTTGATAGTATTTGGTAATTGATTTTTGTGAAAATCTTAACAGAATGATTAGTTCGAAAAATATAACTAAATTAATACTAAAATGTCATAGTAACCTATAAAATTAATGGAATTTATAAAAAGTCTCAAATTACATTTATTTGCGTATTTATAACATCAATTATGTCAATATTTCATTAATAAGATAATTACTGCATCATCATTGTGTCCTAAATAAATTAAATTATTTAATGTCTAAAAATTATAAATAAAACACTATTATGTAGGAAATTATTTTATCTTTCTAATTAATATTTATAGTCGAATTTATCTTATGTAGAACCCTATATTAAAAATGATTTAATTATTACACTTTGATTTTAACTATTTTAACCCTTCTTTAAATATATTAATAATAAATTTTCCTAATCTAATCAATGTGGGACTAAATGGTCATAATTTATTCCTAAGGTTGTTCTTGGTCTAATTACACTTAACCAATAGAATTAGGACATGTGTTAGGGTAATAATAATATCATTTTTACCCGTAATTACCCTATTTACTTTTAATCGTGGTAAAGAAATGTAAAAAGTTACTATTCACCAAAAATTATTTTCATCTCATTGAACCAAATTTTAGTCCTGGAAAATAACCATGTCTCTCGGATTTTCGAAATTCCACTCACAGAAGTGGTAAAATTAAGTTTTATGTGAATTTTCATATTCTCCTAGGAGGTGGGTAAAAGACGGTGAAAAGTTCAATAAAATTTTTATATATCTAAAATTATTAAAAAATGACTCCAATGACTTAAATTGAACTTATATAGGTATTATGTATCAATTTTTACCTAAAATTAATTTAAATAAAATAAATAATTATTTAAATAAAAAGTCGGTTTTTGAATAGTAACCGAGTGTTTTCACAATTCATCAAAAATTGAATGTTTTCAGAAAAATACAAAAAATATACCCTAGGATAATTTCGATATTCTGAATCCAAAAATGAAGTCCATTTTGAAAGATAAAATTTATAAAATTTCAAAAAGTGGTTATTACTATTCATAACGACTAGTTTATATAACTTATCGTTGTATAACGAAACTCGGTATAGCATACAACTCACGCTATCGTGGAAGGTCGTGATTGCATGTAATGAAAGCCAAGTTAGGGATGTCTGTTGTGCAAGATCCTTTTTGTGTAGCGTACAACACAAGACATTAATGAAATTAAAAAGAATATTTTTCATAAAATCTCAGGGTCTTACATTCTACCCCCCTTAAAATGAATTTCGCCCTCAAAATTTTTCGAGGTTATTAATCATTTACTACTCAAAAGTTTCTTTAATAGAAACCCAAATCATAAAAAGGAATACCAATAATTGACTTTGAAATATTACCGTTACCCAAATTAACTAATCACTTGGTTTCCACATAGGAGAACATAGGTGAAAATATAGATATGGAAGAAAAATCTAACCATCATGTTCTGATGGAGAGTGGTAGAGAACATGGCTATGAAAAATCCATCAATCACAAAGCCATAAATTTGTGATGATCTAAGGTACCATCTGATTCGTCAGATATAAGGGTAGTAGGACAACTTTTTTGGTTTTCAGGATCATTTTCCTAAAGCTGATGAAATTGGAATTAGAAGAAATACTTTTGTGGTTTTGGTATAGTCTCACCGTTGGTCGTTATAGGTAAAATTTCCACTTCATCTCTTAAAGAAATGAAGTTTAATTTGTCATTCATGAAGTGTTAGTAGATCATGTGATAGAATGATGGGTCATTTCATCTATCTCAAACAAAAGGTTAGAAAAGTTATCAAAAATACATAAGTCCATCTATAGTGAGATTAATCATATATGGTTCCTAAAATGGACTTATACTTCATATATCATACTGCTTAACATAATAAAACTTGTTTCTACTAAATAGGGTCTTCCTGTAGGCCAGTGGTAGGCGATAAAGGCCTGTCGCACTTTAGTTGTGGTTTCGATTCCCACAGCCTTGTCCGACGCGATGGGTTGTCGCCCGTCTAGCATGTTTTCTTTTTTCTAAAACTACATTACTATAAAATCCCATCAATAATATCGAAAAAACATATATCCTCAAACAATACAAACTTATGTCCAACATAATCCATTCCAATCTTTAGGCTTATCCATACTACTGCAGTCCACTCTCATTTTATAGTGAAAATGATTACCAGAGATTTCATATAACAAGCATGTTAATTCCATCGTTGATCCCCATATATCATAAGATATGTCTTGTTGGTCACATTCCAAACATTCTAAGGCCTTAATCATGTATTCTCTTGAAAAATTAATACCCATTGAATCTTAGTGAAAAAATGAGTGCTGTAAAAAGTTAACTCTTTCCACATACCAAAACCCGAAAATTATATATACTCAAACCATGATATAAGTATTTCTTTATATCAGTCATGAGCTCATGAATATTGTCAAACATTTCATTTTCTCCTTATCCCTTCATTATGGGCATATCATCTTCTTTCCAAAAATATCTCAATCACTTTCCATGGTTATCGGTACCATAAAATTATTGAAAACCACAATTGACCAATACATAAATATTCCAATATTCCACGATACTATATACAACATTATTTTGGAATCCCATTACATAAACACTTAATCATTCCACAACATCGTTGTCATATTCAAAATCTCCAATAGTGATCGCATGTGACTTCCCTTTGTACTTTACCTTAAGTGGTTGCTCATGTCGATCATCACTAACCCTTGGATTAGGGCATTTATTAGCATAATGATCTATTTCCTTGCACTTGAACCATTGAAGGGTTGGTGGTGCGTTCTCTTTAGTCTTTTCTTTATTCACATCATTAGCAACCCTTTTTCCATTACTTCGACACTCACCTGCTCGATGACCTTCTTTTCCATAATTAAAACATTTTCAAGTCCCTTTAAGAAAATATCCACCATGCTTTTTTCCACACTTTGAGCATAAGGAAACATTCATCTTCTTTTCACCATTATTCTGAGATTTCTCCTTAAACTCCATATTTCTTTTCCTATCAAAACCATGATATGGATAAGTAACACCAACTTCCATTTCAACCTTGATATCACGACCCAAAATTTTTTCACAGCTACTAAAGTCTCTTATAGCTAATGCCCTTCGAAGATTTGGTTTTAAGACACTAAAGAATCGATCAACTTTACTTTCAGGTTGGATGATAAACCTAGATGCATACCTTGAAATCCTTGTAAAATTCACTTCGTATACACCGACAGATTCATCATCCTTTTTCTTTAGTTCAAGAAACTCCTTCTCCAACATTGTTCGAAGAATACGAGGGAAGTACTTATTGAAAAATAAGTTCTTGAACTCGTCCCATTCCATGGACTCAATTTCATCTCTTGGCCTCGTATTCTTGATAAGATTACACAAATGAATAGTTTCACCTTCCAAACAATATACTGCTAAGATGACATTATCATGTTCAGAACAATGATGAACTGAAAATATCTTTTCAGTGGTACTGATCCATTGTTCAGCAACAAGTGGATCAGAAGACCCAGTGAAAAAAGGTGGACATTGCCTCATGAAGGACTCAATAGAATATTGTTCCCTTATCTGCTCATTTGGATGTCCAGAATAATTCATAGCTTGTGTAAGTATAGAAATAAGATTTTTCACTCCATCCCCCATAACATTTTTTTGTTCAGGAGGACAATCATTGCATTGTGCATTGCATTGATCAACATGGTTCATTCGGGTTCCAGCCATCGTCTAAAACCCAATAAAAATAGTGTGAGAGGAAAAAATCATGCTATGGAAAACAACATAATATAGTGGGAGTACCCTCAATATCTAACATATTAGGTTAAATTATAAGATTGTTACAATAGTTCTTTGACTATATCCTATATGTATAATTATCCTTAGGGACATCCCTTGACATACCTAAGAAATATCTCTAGGGATCTCACTAACATTTTCGCATCCTAGTTTCCAAAGGTTGACTAAACCTTTCTTCTGATACCAACTGTAGAGGCCCGAATAATGACATACATGGACATTACATTACTTTTGTGGAATACTTAATACATAACAAAAACATACACACAAGGAACGTAATAATTTAGTGTCTTTGGAAACGTGGAACGTAATCTTCTAATCGTGGTGAAACATCTTCAACATCTCCCATAAATATATTCCACTTTTTGTTTCCTTACCTAAAACCATTATTTATTTATTGGGGAAAATAAAACATAAAAAGGGTGAGCTCAAATTCTCAGTAAGGGAAAACATAGAGAACATAAAACAATCCATAAACATTTGAAAGAAAAAACTTGAATATGAAATATAAACGTTAAAACCTTGAGAAAAGACATAAATATTGGAAGTACGTAAGGAATATATCAAAAAGTAACATCAATCATGATAAACTAGAATGAGAATAAAACATGTAATTGTGGAAACCATTCAGCACATGTTATGATTTCTATAGTAGCCAAGGCATTGCTGCCGAGACCATCTTAGTGGACAAAGTCCCTTTCTGAATCGAGTTCACTCCTCATTTCAGTCCTGTAACACTGAACCGGATTAACTTACCATTCCAGCCATGTCTATCTCATGAGATATAAATCTTTACCCAATGCATTGGAGGGAGATATGTGTCCCACCCTTCTCATAATTTAATCATTCTTACTTGTGCCACAAAATAAACATACATCATTCGTAATAACCCGACAAATGAAATGGGTTTCAAAGACATCATCCCATCATCACATAATACATATATTATAACTGGATATAATTTCATAATAAGAAAAGTGATACCATGTAAATCATAGAGAAATTATACTTGAAACATACACATATAAAATAATGTCATCTTAGATGGAAAAACGGTTTTGATAAAACACTTGAAATAAATTCTTGAGGAAAATATTATTTCTTCTTCAAAATCAATTTCTTTTCACAAAACGTCATGAAATATTAAAAGAAAGTGATTTTGTTGAAAATAGTCTTGAAATATTTTGGAGGAAGCTTCATGAAAATAAGTATTTATAAAACCGTAAAAATATATTCATGTCGTATAAGTTAAAAAACATTGTTCTCGTACTTTTTCCGGAAAAGTCAAAAAAGTACCTCATAAAAGAAAGATTCCTTCCATACGATGTGGTAAAAGTAGAAAAGGGTAAAAATGACTTTAAACATAAATGGAAGAAAAGTAAACATTTTGAGAACATATGGACATGGATAATAATCATAACCCCAGTAAATATTTACGAATAAACAATCTCAGATAAGAATGAGATTATAATAATTATCCCCTACCTTAGGTCTGATATGCTTCGTATGGATCCGAACCTCCTGTATAATGATTTAAATAATGTCATTGACTTTTTACATAATCATATTTATTGTTATGATATCTTATATGTTTCAATTATGACTTTATATTACCCGTTCATTTGTAAATTCAATGTTAAAGCAGCGTTTTGGTTAAAATCATTTCATTTATCGTATGTGTTTCAACTTGTCGTTATTGATATTATTACTTATATCCTGATTTAAATAATTCTAGAATTCAAAACATGATTTATATATAATATATATTCATCATATTCATATATATTACAGATCGATAAAAGGAATGAAATACACCGTTCATAGAGACGGTAGGCCGTACGTACGCATGAACACTGTTTTCGTTTCCTTATTGAATTGAATGAAACAAAATAGACAACATATATATATATATACATAAATCCAGTAGCATTATTATTTGATATATTTCATTATTATTCATTATATTAACTTTATGATCATTCATGTATGGTTAACATGGAGAATGAATCTCATCGCGTCGTGGAGACGGTAGTCCGTACGTATGCACATGCGATGATATCGTTCCCATAATTATTGAATAGAATTGGATTGGATGGTATAATATATCAGAATCGGTATGATGTTATAATAACCATATATAGTTATTCTTTACACCATTATACCCATCAATATAAGGTGTTGGTGGAAAAAAATATTTCACCACGGCGTGGAGATGGTATTCCGTACGTACGCACGCGTGGTGATTTCTTTTTCCGTAGGATAGATAGATGTTTAAATTGGGTTGTTTAATACTTATAATATCATATCAGTATATAATTTATACTGATTTTATTACTTTATAATGAAACAACTAAAGAAGAAGATGTGGAAAAAGAAATAAAGTTGAAAGAATCGGTAAAGGACATTACCTCTTCTTTGAAGAGTCTCTTTGAGACCTCCTCTTAGGGCACTAAAATTGGACTTTGAAGAAGACCAGGACATCTAGGATGTTTCTAGGGAAGTGGAGAGGAGAATTTTTCAGGGTTTGGCCGAGATTGAAGGCTCAAAGTGGTGTGAGAAAGAGAGGGAGGAGGTGCCCTTTTATAAGGGAGGAGAGGGGCACCTTAGGAAAAACTAAAAATATTATTTTATTATAAAGCCATATTCGGTTTTTAATAGATCCAAATTGATTTATTTCAAAGCTAAGGTAGGGATGGGTCGAAATAATCTCATAAAATATAATTTAGACAAGTTTAAGTATCTATTATAACCTTATCATTTAGATTTAACTTTAAGTTAAATAATGCTTCTTTTACCGTGTCTTCTTGTTTTCCTGCACTATAAGGTTAATAAACTTACTATAAAAAGCCAAAAGAACCCCAATAAGTTTATTATTAATATATATAACCGTATATAAGTCTTTGGGCTGAACCATAGACTTTTAGGAATAAAATAAAAATTAATAATATAATATTTTTTTAAAAAAACTAATTTATTTTAATTTTGACACTATTTGGTAATTGATTTTTGTGAAAATCATAACATAATGATTAGTTCTAAAAAATATATCTAAATCAATACTAACATGTCATATTAACCAATAAAATTAATGGAATTCATAAAAAGTGTCAAATTACATTTAATTGGGTATTTATAACACCAATTATGTCAATATTTCATTAATAAGATAATTACTGCATCATCATTGTGTCATAAATAAAATAAATGATTTAAAATCTAAATATCATAAATAAAAAACCATTATGTAGTAAATCTTTTTATCTTTCTAATGAATATTTGTAGTCGAATTTATCTTTTGTAAAACCCTATATTAAAAATTATTTAATTATTAAACTTTGATTTTAACTATTTTAACCCTTCTTTAAATAAATTAATAATAAATGTCCAAATCTAATCCATGTGAGCCTAAATGGTCATATTTTATTCCTAAGGATATTTTTGGTCTAATTAAACTTATCCAATAGAATTAGGACATGTTTTAGGGTAATAATAATATCATTTTTACCCATAATTACCCAATTTACTTTTAACCGTGGTAAAAAAAGTAAAAAGTTACTATTCACCAAAAATTATGTTTATCTCATTGAACCAAATTTTAGTCATTGATATTAATTGTGTCTCTCAGATTTTCTAAATTCCACTCATAGAAGCAGTAAAATTATATTTTATGTGAATTTGCAAATTCTCCTAGGAGGTGGGTAAAAGACGGTGAAAAGTTCAATAAAATTTTTATATATCTAAAATTATTATAAAATGACTCTAATGAATTAAATTGAAAATATATAGGTATTATGTGTCAATTTTTACCTAAAATAAATTTAAATAATTTAAATTATTATTTAAATATAAAGTCGGTTTTTGAATAGTAACCCACTGTTCTCACTTTTCATGAAAAATTGAAAGTTTTCAGAAAAATACCAAAACTTCACCCTAGGATAATTTTGATATTATGAATCCAAAAATGAAGTCCATTTTGAAAGATAAAATTTATAAAATTTCATAAAGTGGGTATTACTATTCATAACGACAAGTTTATATAACATATCGTTGTATAGAGAAACATGGTATTGCGTACAACACACGCTGTCGTGGAAGGTCGTGATTGCGTGTAATGCAAGCCATGTCAGGGATGCATGTTGTGCGAGCTCCTTTTTGTGTAGCATACATCACAAGACATTAATAACATTAAAAAGAATATTTTCCATAAAATCTCGGAGTGTTACAGGTTTTACGGAATCTAATATCTTTCAACATGGATGTTAAGAAAATGATGACAAACCCCAACCATGAGGGTTGGGGTGCTCCTATTAATCATTTTATATGAAATGTAATCAGTAAGATTCTTTAGAAGCTACTAGATGAGTATGCTGGCAAGCTGAATTTGGTGTGGGCAGATGTATGATCCTGCTTGGAGTGTGCCCCCATATTGAACGGAGGGCTACAATGATACTTCAAGGCAAGTATGTTGGTAATCTCAATTATGCGAGTATTGGTGTATGTACCTACTTGCAGTGTGTTGTTAGAATTCAACAATGAGGTTCTTTGATGCGGCCAGACAAGTCTTCTAGCAGGCTGAATTGGTGCGGCCAGGTGTATGTTCCTACTCCCAGTGGGCCCCCAAATTTTAGTGGTGGAAGTCTTTGATTGCTGCCAGACTAGTCTACTGGAAGGATTCATTAGCATAGGCAGGTGTATATTCTTTCTCATAGTTTTCCACCAAATTTGTGAGGTGGTTTTTTTAATGTTGCATGATGAGTCTGCTGGCAGACTATATTAGATTAGTCATGTGTATGTTCATGCCGTCAGTTGGCCACTAGATTTGATTGGTGGGATTCATTGAATGCTTCCTGCAGACTCTGTCAACAAGTTTGATTATCATGGAAAGGTGTATGTTTTTGCATGCAGTTGGCCACCAAATTCGTTTAATGGGCTTCGTTGAATGTGGAAAGATGAGTCTTCAGGAAATCATGATTTGGGAGTGAATGTGTATGTTCATTCTTGCAGTGGGACACCAAATTCGAATAACATGACTAAAAGTATTTTCCATGGATAATCTATATGGATGGGCCTCTATAATAGAGGTAATTCTTGATCTACCTTAGTTGTTGCAACAAAATATCCTTGCTGAAGTTCTCTCACTGGAAATTCTAGTTTGGGATTTTCTTGTGAAGTATATTTGGTAGGAAGGCTACCAGGGAGTAACTTTTCATTGAGTCTTTTCAACTCCTCTGTTTATTCTTCCCACTGTGAAAATATTTTATTCAGTGAATAGGATTGAATCTCTCCAAGGGAAAGTGAGACATACTCTAAATTTTACCTTTTTCCAGGAAAGCTTCCTTTCCTAAAGGTGGAAGTGGATTATTTGAAGGAACACCTTGATTTTGGGAAAGCCTCTGGTTTTTGGTACACATTCCTTTTTCACTTGATTCAGTGTGTACCTTATTAGGAACAATAACTTTATCCACCAACTCCCATGAACTAGACTCATTTTCTAGAGGGTCTTCCATATGGTATTAATGACATTTACAAACTCATTTTCCATTGATGGCATTCTGTCAGAACCTTTATAATATAATCTCCATATGTGTCATCCATGAGACATTATTATCGTATGTATTGAATTCACAGGAACTGTTTGATGAATAGTAACCTGATGGGAATCCATGGATAGTTCAGTTGTGGTTTCACTCTGTGGATTCTTCCCTAATTGGGAGAAAACTAACTTCCGTTGAGGAGGAGATTGTTGATATAAAAAATCCCTCATCCATGGAGGCAAGAGATTTTATTGTTCTTATTCTTCAAACCTTCATGTTTTGTTTATAAAAATTGTAGGTTGAGTTAAAAAAATCCCCCCTACCCTTTAGGGTGGGGTGGCTCTTGAATTGCTATAGATGAGATTCATGCAACTGGTCTTCTGATTTAATGAATTTTGGTTAAAACATTTGCTAGGTGTACTATCCAAATACCACTTAAATCGCTTGTTTCGGAATATCGTTGTGTTATTTCAATCATTTTTTCTATCTGATGGCTGATATCTTCTAAGTGAGATGCCTTCTTAGGATTCATAGATGCTTTATGAAATATAACCCAAGAACATTTTATCTTTCATATTGACTACAATGAGAGATATTTGATGCTTTTTCTTGAGTGTACACTTGATTACATACCAAATCTGTTGGTTGTAGCTGATCCTAGGAAATTACATTTCTTGATAACACTTTTTGCGGGCTTTACTAAATCTGGAGCATAGTGAAATGCAATGCTATATAAACCTCCATCCTCTGATACAAACACCAGATGAAGTATCACTAATTAACTGATGTAGCATCTTTTGTGCATCAAGGCATGCATGTTGAAGGGTTCTATATTGATTTTGAGCCTTCGAATTTTAGGAAACTGAGAGAGATTCCAAGTCAATTTGGCATTTAAACCCTTCTATTACCATAACATGAAATTTATATTCATAATATGGTAATAATTTTTCTTTCAGATGATGAATAGTTCTCTATATGATGAGGTAGATATTAGGAATGAAATATTCTTCCATCAGTTCTAGAATGTTGTATTGAGAGGTTTCCACATGCCACAACATGACTGTTATTTAACCTTTATCTCGTTGCTTTCACATATTCAACATATCCTCATATTATTTTTCTAGAGGTGTATCCACTTGGTATGACCAATGTGGATGCTTCTCAGTTGTTTTATTAAAAACAATTGAATCAATTGGGATTTCCACTTTCATATTAGAAGAAAAATGTTCCAAGGATTGATCACAGGATGAAGGTCTCCTTGGGATTTCTTTTGGTTTTGAAAGTAATTCACATGCTGGTAACAAGGCATCAGACATGACTGGACCTAAATTTAAAATTTCCTCAAGATAAGGGGGATTTCTCTTCAGTAAATTATCAGATACTGAATTCTCTTAACAGTGAGAATTACTACATCGTAGAGGATTTCTGCAGTAAATGCCATCATAGGGAGGACCACAATGGTGGATTATAGCAAGGGATAAATCTTATGGATCCTTGGTCTTCAGGCCACACGAAGGGTTTTCGTGGATACCATATAAAGATAGTATATCTGGATTGACCTAATTTTCATGAATCAAGACTTTATGAAGATGTTTTAATTGGGGAACATTAAAATTACTACTACTACTCCCATAATTTGGCAATGAGAGGGTAGGATCATGAGCTGCAACACATAAATGTCTGAGGGCTTCAAGAACTCTAGCATTAAGTGGTGCCAAATTGTAGATTGGCTCATGATTTCCCAACTGTGTTTGGATAGACATCATCTTGGATTCTCTCTTACACTTTTTTGGGGCCACTTGTTGGGAGAAGTGGTTATCATGGGCAGCTATTTGTGATTTCCTTGGAGTGGGCATCAGAATGGTCTGATTACCTCTAATTATAAAGGGTGTATGTTCCCAATCCTCTTGTCCGTATGATATGGGGGAGTTGGCCCCATAACCCTCTTAGACTAGAACAGAGGTATGTATCTTCTCTGGGATGGAATGGGGATGTGTCATCCTAGGTGTGGGGAATGATTTATGTGTCTATTCCCATGGTACAACTGAAGTTTTTGTTATGATATTATGGCATTCTACTAGAATATGGAAATGAATTTGTGTCTACACATTCACCATTTCTATGATGTGTTTGGTGACTTTAGTGATTAGAATGGGAATATATGTCCATTCCGCATCTGGAGTAGGTGCATGTGCCTGCTCTTATCCTCCTTTATCTATCAGTGGATACTTATAGTACTTATGTATGGGGTAAGAGAGTTGAGTCGACCCTAGATTTGTCATTGATGCTTTCCAACTGTCTTTTTAGGATGCTTCCAATCGAGATTGTTGTTCGGGTGTATGAATTCTAGAATGTGTATGTTACCTATGTCTATTTTCCATAAAGTATGGTATATGAACTACATTCATTACTGGCAGTTGAGACTAGTGGCAGAATTGGTGAATGTAAGGAGGTGTATGTTCCTTGTTACTACATTCCACTACATTTGACTGGTAGGCTAACTTATATATAGTCAGACTAGCCTTCTAACTGGATGGTAATTTGTAAACAGGTATATGTTCTTGTTCATGGTACTCCACTAGATTTTCCATGCAGGATTGGTGGGTTGCTTCTAGGTGAGTCTGTTGGGCAGTGGGATTAAAACAGGTAGGTGTATATGCCTGCTCATTGTTTCCATCAAGATTTGTTTATAGACTTATCTGGAGGGAAAAAAGTTACGATCGTTCAGCCTACTAGTTTAAATTTAACCATATCGATTCGTCTTGGGCACCCAGGTTTGAGGGACCGGGGTGGAACGTCCAATGTTAACACCTCCATCATGTTGGGGGTTCACTGCTACACGATTCTACTAGTGGCGATTTTTTGTGGGAGTCCTCATGAAATACACATGCATCATTGAATTGAGGCCTTGAGTGACCTCTTGATCCACCTTCCTATAGTATGGGAGTTACTGGTCGTTGCTTTACAGGGATTAGGACCCAAAATTGTTGAAAATAGTCGTTGGCACCATCTGCTTCTTGATCATCAGTCCTCATTGACCTGGCGATCGAGGGTTTTTATTAACCTGGTGATCTTGTCAAGAATCCTGCTAGGTTGGAATCATACAGTGATGACGGTATTACATAACTAGTATGTTGGAGACCCAGTGTTGAAGATGTTGAGTCGTTGATGATGTCCTTCCAGTGGAAGAGGATCCAGCTTGAGCAGCGACCGAGACATTCACAGGTGCAAACATGATGGAATCCATTTGGAGAAAAGTTAGTTCTGAGATAACATGAAAACAACAATAAACTCCATTAATGAAATATATTTTAAATGGATACATGCGTGATTTATTCCTTTGTCTAGCCTCCAATTATCAATTGATTGGGGGCATGAAAGGTGTGTAACATTATTAACTTGTTAAAGATTCACATCTAGTTCACTATTTTGGATTTGGAGTTCCATATAACGTGTGTTATAGATTAAAAATCCTTTCTTCTATGAAGTTTACATTGGTTTTATTGATGGAGCTAGAAACATTCAACAGTTATTTATCGAAATGGAACCTTCTTTCCAAAGGAAGGTGTTCTTTATGTTTGAACATATGATACTTAAAGGCAAGAATTAGTTGAGAGGATTGGATTTTGGACTCAACACAACCTTTTGGGGGGAATTAATGTCTACTCATAGACTCTTTTTATAAATTTAAGATATTTTCAAGTATCCTTTTTAATTCACCAAGTATAACATAGGTTTCCATTGGGATTTTCAATCACTTATTAAGATGTGTGATATTTAGAATCATCCATATGTATTTGAGGTTCTTCATTAATGGAGATATCCATATGTATTCGAGGTTAACCATCAATGGTACCCTCTCATATAATATTTTGAGATTATTTTATTCATCGTTATGATGATACTGGTTTTTAAGCCACTCATTGGGGCACTCTGAAATTTATTATCATTTAGGGAGACAAAGGTTTGTTTGGATATTGGGATCGAACAATAAAATGGACTACCTACATATTAGTGTAAAACAAATCAGAACCATCATAATTTGGTGTCTCTTAATAAGACACATCGAACTATTTATGGTTATGTGATAAGGACCTAATATTATAGTTTAATTTCATGTGGCAAGGAAGTCTAAACAAATGGTTCTTAGTCAAGGTTTGGTGTGTGACTTATGTCTAAGAAGCCCTAGGAACATGGAATAAATATGGGTTTCCAAGAAAGATTAGACCATGTTGTGAATATGGACCTAGTAGAACAAGGTTTATTTGAGGTTTTTGGTTTGAACATAAAATTGGTTTCCAATGTATCCCATTTTTATGGGATTCCAATCCCACATAGTTTGATTAATCTCATAAGGGTGTGTAGTCTTTTGAGGGAAATCTGTTTGGGAATTATTTCTGAAAAAATATTCCTTGATAATTTGCTGGTTTAATTTGGGGATTATTCTTAAGGATGATGACCTGATTAAGGGAATTGGGGTTGGACACATGAAGAGGATATCCAGTGAGCTCATGAACTGAGAAGGTATCCTATGTATCCCAATTATCATGGAAACCAGAGTTCTCATATTTCATTCACCATGGGTGTTTGTGAAAATGTTGTAATCATCACGAATCTTTAAGCCCATGAGGATCATGCTTGGTGGGAGAAGCAAGAGGATATAAACGATTCGAAAACATCACCCACACTATTCATCCTTCGCTGGTGGAAGAGGACACACCTACAGTGGTGAGGGTGGATGAGGCTGAGGCGACTAAGGAAGAGGGTGAGGAAACAAGCCTTACATATGTTCACTTTAAATTTTAAAAGGTTCCAATGAAAAAATGTAGTGAAGGTGCAGAAGTAGATAGGATCAATACTATAACCATTTACATAAAAAAATAGGGTATTACACCATGATGGATACCCATTTAAGGTTTGGTAGGGGATTTCTCCTAAGGAGGATGCACATTTGATCTTAGGTTCATATGGCAGGTCCTTCGGCCAGGTCCTTCTATCAGCTCCTTAGGTGTGGTCTTTAAGTAAGGTCCTTGGGTTAGGTCCTTAGGCAAGGTCCATAGGCATGTTCCTTAGGCCTGGTCATCCACACAGGTCCTCCACATAGGTCCACCGCGTAGGTCCTCCATGTAGGTCTATAGGCCAAGTCCTTATTGGAAATCCTTAGGCTTAGTCCTTAGGGGAGGTCCATAGCCCTGATTCTCCATTCAGTTCCATTGGCCATGTCCTCCACGCAGGTGCACCCCCAAGGTGCCTCGCACAGGTGCTCTGCACAGGCCCTTGGTGCATGTTCTTCGCGTAGGTGCTCTGTGCAGGTGCTCCGCCAAGGTACCCCGTGAAGGTGCTCCGCGCTGGTGCTCCACCAAGGTACCTCGCACATGTGCTCCATTCAGTTTCTCCGCATAGGTCCTTGGTACAACTCCATGTGTTCTACACCCTAATATGACTTTGAACCACTCCCCCCTTTAATTCTTTCTTCTCTCATGCTTTTGAAAATTACTTTAGAGTTCTAGAGAACCTAGTAAAATGAGCTACACAATGGGAGCTTCGAGAGTTCTTCCAACTTTTTCTTCCATTGAAATAGAGAGCCTAAGTGTCCTATTTATAGGAAATGATGAGGGCTGGTTGAAGAGAGATAGTTCATGTAGGTCCTTCTTGTACCTCTTCCATGTATGTACTTCAAAATACTTTATAAAATTTATCTTCCTTCTAAGTGCCATAAGTTTTGATCCGTAAGTCTGTTTGGGCTCTGCGACCAGTCAAATGGCAGCTCATGAAGAGGTATACATTTATTGAGATGGTAAATATACCATGTCTTATCCGATGAAACTAAAAAACTGAATTTAATGCATTGATACATTTTCATCATAGATCTTGGAAATTCATTTCCCAATCCTTGATGGAGGAATCATTCAACTTATCCATCGATATGGACTAGTATTTGGGAACATAAAAATCCAGCCTTCATCTTCATCCTTCATGGTGAAAACACCATTAATCATACTTGAAATGTTTTGTCTATGTGAGAATCATATCATCACTCTATGGAAAATTTCATGGAACACATTTCATGGTGTCTACAAGAACACACACATCATGTCATACTATACACATCATGTGTTAGATTAAAAAAAGGTTGATTATTACACATCAAAAATTACATATGAATCATTTTCTGAAAGTATCAAATCAATCTGAATTAATTTGATCTATTTTGTGTTTTTTAGATATGTTTTGAACTAAAATGTTCATTTTAAACTAAAAGCATAAACTTCAAACAATAATATGAAAATTATGTATCATATTGAGTTGAAGTTTATTTGTAAACATCAAAAAATTTATGGATCATTTTTCAAAATTATTAAAAAAATATGAATTTATTTTCAATATTTTGAGCATGTGGCATGTGTTTTGAAATAAACCATCTGGTTTAAACAACAAAACATTCACTTTGAGGCATAAAAACATCCCATTTATCATATTAAGGTGCGGTTTATTCCTAAATTTCACAAATGACTTATGGATCATTTTTAAACCGTATTAAAACAAACTGAATGTTATTTCTCATATTTTAGTATTTCGCACGTGCTTTGAACAATAATGTCAATTTTAAACTAAAAACATGCTATTTTAGTCATATCAGACACATTTTTCATCGGATTAAGGTGTGTTGTATTCTTATAAATCAAAATGGATTTTTGGTGCATATTAATAGAGTAGGAAAACAATCTGAATGTCTTTTATTGGTTTTTAGTACGTGATGTGTATTTTGAACAAAAATGAAAATTATAAACTAACAACATACACTTTGTGTCATACTAGAAACCCCATGTATCAGATTGAGGTTTGTTTGATTCTTATATTACACAAATTACTAAGGATAATTTTTTAAAAATATAAAAATATTATGAACTATTTTTTTACAATTTTGAATGTGTCACCTATGTGTTAAACTAAAATTTCAATTATAAATTGAAAATATGAACCATGAGTCATTATATACACTCGATGTATTGGATTAAGGAGTAGGTTATACCATCATTTTCAAAATGACTTATGAATCATTTTCCTATAGTATGAAAATAATAGGAAAAGGGGTTGATTATTTTGGAGTATGTGTTATATTTTTTCCAATAAAATTTAAATTATAACCTAAAAATTCCCTTCGATAAATACCTAGCACATTGTGTAAAAAATTGAGGCATGAATCATTGAGGTGTGTATGATTACTAAACCATTTAAGGAAGTAATAAATAAGTATTTTTTGGGAAGTCATAATTTTCCTTAAATTATAGAATTATCCCTTAATATATGAGAGATTATATTTGAACTGAAGAGTTTCTTTAAAATACTAATTGATGAAAACTATAGTGATAATATATTTTAGAATTCTTCCTTACAATTGACATCAATATTCAGAAAGTGTTTGGTTCCCTTTTTCATTAGAAAAAAAATATTTTCTCTCTTTTTTCCCCTATTATATATAGTTGAAAGAATAGATTGACTTCACAAAAGATCTATGAAAAAACTAAATAAGTATCAGATAGAAGTGAAAAGAAAATTAACATAAAATAGAAGTTAAACATTGTAAATGTTAACTAAAAAAGTAATAGTAATTCTCCTTTTCAGAATGTATGTATACATTACTGAACCATTTATCTATCACCATTATCTCAGTTATGGCCTTGAAATCCAATTTCTCAAGAGCATGAGTAGCTTTGACCATGTTACTAGCCCAGTCATAATTCAAAAGAAACTACGTTCCATTATACTTCTACTTGAGTAATAGGTCTAAAATAATATGTAAACATTATAATGCTAATAATTCACATCCCAAATGTATTTCTAAGGTAATATCCAATAATTGATCACAAATATAATTTGTAATTTCCAAAATTTAATTTCACCAAACATTCTAATAAAATGTTTTATGCCCACTCATCTCTAAAAAAATTACTTCTTCTTTTGAATACTTATATTACTTGAAATTTTTTTAGTACTGTGAAAATAAAGAAAATGATTCTTTTAAATGTACTTTTTAATGAAATTTCAATTACCTTAAGAAAATAATTGTTTAGGGATGCTTATATTTTGATGGTATATGATATCTTTTATAAATTTTAAATTTTAATACCCATAATAGTTTTTGTTATTTTTCATCAGAAACAATTAACAATTAAAAAAATAAATGAATTTATTTTGAAATATGTTTTATAGTTTAAAATTTTAATATATACCTTAATGTGTTTCTCTTTGTAGAAATACCTAGGCTTCTAATATTTATTCACTGACCTCATAACTTGATTTATCCTATATTTATAGATAACCATATGATAATAAATTAACATTTAAACACAAACTGAAGAATATAATTCAATGTTTATTTGTAAAATTTTAATTTCCAAGCATTAAAATTTCACAATTAACAAAATGTATGGTCAGTTTGATGGATTTCCATGCATTTGATAAAAAAATAAAAATTTGGTGTATCCAAATTGATTGCGATCGGAATCCTGTGCTTCCTAAAAATAAATGAGTAATGAAAAAAATATAATTATAGTTTATAAAATTATATTTCAGAGTTTTACCCCTATATTATAGTCCTCATGAAGAGTCTATCGTCTATTATTTTCATCCTAGATTCCTTGCTTAGACTATGTTATGTCTTATAAATTTCTTCCACTTCCAAAGAAATTTCTTGCTAGGAAATGATATTGGTATTTAGTAAATCCAAATTAACCTTTATATGTTTTTCACTTTATATATTTGAAATATAAACACCTATAAAAAATATGAATTGTAATTAACTATACTGAATATAGTATATCATATTTTGAATAGAAGGATTATGAAATTTACATTATGTTTGTATTCACATCTAAGACTGACAGCCATTCAAACATGATGATCTCATTTATACTCACCAGAACATCAATGTCTGTGAGGACATTTATTTCTTCTTCGTATTAAATGTAGGAAATGTATCAATTTTTGAATGTGGTGTATTCATGGACATTTAATGTTAAAATATATTATTGTGAAACTAGAAGGGATAATGTACACCTAGAAGGTCCTTATGTTTTATTGGTCAATTCACTGGATTGTGTTGATCTGAACATCCATTTCCCCGTTAGTTTGTCCATATGTAACAACATAGCTCATTTAATACTCTTTATAATCAAATTTAAAGGTATTTAATTTGAGAAAATTTGTTGAGTACATACCTCATGTGTCTTTATATGATTAAATATTCATTACATGAATGTTTCAATTCCATCATTGACCATTGTAACAACCAAATCATCAAGATGAATACCCAACACAGTTATCAGCTCTTATCCTACTTCAATCCCCACTCTCATGCGATCTTTTGGGATTTATTTTTTGTTTATCATGAATCTTATTATATTATACATCGTACCCATCATAATGATGAAATTAATGGGTTTTGATACATATAAATCAAAAAACCACTTCACCCTATATATTTATAGTAATATAATGTTATCAAAAATCATTTGATTCACATTTAGGAGGAATTATAATGTCAAAATTGATTAACTTGGGTAAGGTATGTGGGTGAGGCGAATTGATTACATCAAAGCTAGTAAGCTCATTTAGATCTTCATGAACTGATCATTGGTCCATGACTAGTTCAGTATGATCCTTTTTTATATTTTGATCAACCAAAATTATAAACAATAATATCTTTCAAATCATATATTGACTTCTATAGACCTTTAACCATCTCATGTTTATCTCTTTATGACTTGTCTTTTGTAACAATGTTTCAGTTGACACTCCAAAACATTCACCTCTACCACAACCATATTGTTCTAGTATCTTCAAAACTACTAAAAGTTGTTTTTCTTCAGGTATAATTGATGTTAATTCTTATGCATTGAACATATGAAAACATATTAAGATAATTTGGTATTTTAATTTAATAATGTTATAAATCATAATAAGTTATTGTTATATCATACTTCAATATGGTTCCCACACTCCTTGTGTGTTTTCATCAAAAAGTTTTCACTATTTATTTACCCAGACCTCCTCCCGTGTCACGTGATTTGGGATTGAAGTGTCTTTGGAATTGGATTCATCAATTTTCATATAAACAAAGTAAATATATTATTACATATCTGCTAAAACATTTATTATTGAATTAAAATATGTATCGTTTTATTTTTAAGATGATAATACCCCATCCTTACGTTATGGTAGGTGTACATTCCTTTTATGGAATGGTTTTTATATTCAAGACACGTTATTTTGATTAATAAACTAATTTTTTTGAATCAAAGTGTATAAAATAAGTAATTTCAAATAAAATATCATCATCTTTATTGCACCTGAAATTATTTACCATCATGCCAACTAATTAAATATTTCCAGATGTCTTATTTTATAATGTGTGCTTATATAACTGGTCGGCGTGGCTTTACATTCTCATGAGCATCCCTATGAGAATTCATTGTAAGAATTATTTATAATCCTCTATGAGATTTCAAAACAACAATTATGACATTTTTACTATTTAAATCATCTAAAATAAACAAACTAGGCATGGGATAATGACATGTTAATTAAAATTTCACTATATTTTTTTTGATAAAATAGGGAATGTATATCATAACATTACCTTAATATCTCTTCAAAGTATTTCCTTCAATATCGGTTGGACATGCTGCCAATTTTCAAAATCAATTGGCACAAAAATTCTCATTGTGACCCCAACATAACCAATGAGTATTGACATTTGGGTTAATCAAGTTATCTACATATAATATATCCAAAGAAAAATTTTATAACCATTATTATTCAATGGATAATTTTATTTAACATAGATATAGTACATCATTATTGTTCTTCTCATCAACCTGTTGTTGATCCCTTAATAATTCAGCAAATTCCACATCAACTGTCTATTGTTCTTAATTATTAGTGACATCATCATGTGTAGAATGAATTATTTATATAAGTATTCAAAAATTTACTTCATATTACAAGAATACAACAGAGAACAAATAAATTTATCAGGAAATTAATAATATATTAAAAAATGCTTAACCTTTTCATTGAACATTATTTTTTTCATTAATAGTTGAAGGGATTTAGATCCTATATCATTTATCTAAATCTCTCTTTTCCATCCCCTCTAATGAATAATTAATTGTGTACATTGGGACATATGTGAAATTATTATGATATCCCAATGAAAAAATCTCCCATCAATTGAATTTTCATTTAACCCTATAGTATTTTTAATTGCTAATAAGATAATTGAACAATTACTATTTTCTAGATCTAAGACATAAAATAATTTCAGTTCTTGGGATCCCATTATTAATTGATAATTCTTATACCCTACCCCACTAAAATTCACGTTCAATAATCCCAATTCATTTAATTTCACTACAATCTTACTATAAACCCGTTTGCGATAGAAAATCAGCACTTGATATGTTGTATAATACAACTTGTATATATATTTGATGATGTAAAAAATATAACATATTTTCAAAAAAATTATTCATATCCTTGGAACTGGATACATGATTCACTTCTAACAGAAGAACCACTCCACTATTTTTCATTGTATTATGTCCATATTGGTCAATTTTATAGAATGTATAATGATTAATTACAAAACCATTGTAATATATTACATTTAAATATGGCCCATGGGCTTTCCATAAAAGTCGTTTAGATATTGACTTCATATTTTCAAATAAATACTTATAAATATGATCTTGTAACTATGCTATAAATTGTTGATTATGTGTATTAGATATCCATCATTAACCCATTGATGGATTCAAATGTATAAGAATTACATTGCAGGCATCAATGTGTAGAGAATCATATAAATTATTATATATCATTTTATGGTGATCATTCTCCTGCTCTATGATGTTATTTTAAAAACATATGTTACAAAAAACCCATCTCCCATAAGTTATCTGTAGTGAAAAGATGTTGGGGTATAATGCCATCGACATCTGATAGTTAATGGGTACAAAATTTAGAAGCTAATTTAATAATGTATCGATATTCAATAAAAACATCATGCTATCATATATTCTTAACATACCCTTTCAAAATATTATTATATCATCCCATGGGTTATATCAATCTATAATGGACATGACCACATAGTTAAACATGTCTAATGAAGTGAACCATTAAGTAGACCATTATATCAATTATTAATAGTTAAAAATATATATATATATTTGACATCAAATGAATTTAATATCCTTATGTAATATCCCTACCATGAGATAAGGAATGTCATAGATTGAATTTTAGGATTACGGAATGTTTTCCAGGAGTAGGAAAGGTATCAGTAGTGTTTCAGTGGTTTCTAAGCATGAGAATGTAGGATATGAGGACAATTTTTGTTGAGACAATGGTTCGTGAACTAATAGTAGTAACCATGCACCATAACCATATATGATTGGGGGATATAAATGAAATGTTGAGAAACCATTCAATGGGGATCTGTAACCCTTGTGGTCTTGGAAAGAACCATCTTTTATGGCATCCATATGGTTTTTCAAATTGTTTCGTATCTTAGGAAACCATGCGACCCATACCCCCTCATGAATTGAGGTCGGCGCTTGGTTTTCCAACCATATGAAAAAACTATGTGTATCATTAAAAGGGGGGAAATTACAATTTCCCCCATGTACATTAAGGTTTCATCCCTGAATTTCTCCTCCATTAAACCCCCTACAGTTAGGGTAACAAACGAGAATCCTACTACTCCTACATCGGTGTTTCTCCTTTGACTCTTAGTCATATGAAGTGTCATTTGTTGTGAATCAATTATTTGAGTATGTATTAAACTTAATTTCCTTCGATTTTATCTAAGAGGTTTTTTTGTGATATTTTCTCTCATTTTGAAACTGAAAACCATTGTTTTTACATGGTGTTCTTCATCTTAGTGTTTGTGGATAGTTTATTTTGAATCAATCGTTTAGTTTAGGAAATTATTCATCTACGAACATGAGGTAGGGGTATTTAATATTTGACCCATGTCTTTATATTTTGGTATGTGTGTTTATTTGTTGAATGTTGATTCCTTTCTACATTTTATGTCATGGGAAAAGAAAACTAATTTTGGAAATAAAGTGAGGCTTGGTACACTTCACAGTCTTCATTGGTTTTGTTGACGGTTTGAAATTAGACGTAGGGTGACCTATAGAGTATACCAAACAATTTAAAAAGGTGATATGGGTTGGAAATGGTTGAGATAGGGTAATTATTAATGTTACAGGGGTGTAATTTTTAATTTGATCTGTGGGCGTGGATAAAAGGGAAAAATTGAAATGTTCCGGTGAATGTGTTGGGAAATGTTTATGGGGATTTTGAAATGGTTTAAATTTTAAGTTTTGGATTTAGATTCAGTTATGCATTTTAAAGAATAATATTATGTTTTGAATTTTAGTAATGTAATAAAAAGGAGTTTTGGACCTCAAGGTGTTTAAAAAGTTTGTTTTTAATGAATATCATGCGGTGTTTGATTTGGGTTTGTGATTTATACTTGTAGAAATTTTATGGATGTGTTTTAAAGAATGGATGGGAATGGGTATCCTTGAACACTTTTTGATGATAAAGAGAATGAAACATGTTTAAGGGTTGGGTTGAAATATTTTATTGATGTAAGATTCTTTTCCAAGGCCCTAAAAATATTAATGTGAGGTTTTTATAATTGTTGAATGTGGATGGGTCTTATTCTAATCTATTTGGATTAAATATCTATTTGGACCATGGTACCTGATGAATGGATAATGAAATTAAAATTTAGTAAATGATTTGATATAGTTGAATTTTAAAGATAATGGAATTGTTTGGGATGGTTATACGAGATGTAACGAATCTTGATTGGATTTATAGACTAATGCTCTAGGTTTTCTGACTCGTGAATAATGGTTTGGGATGTTGGACTAATTCGTCAATACCAAATTTTGGGCAATACACAATGATTCTATAGGTGACTCGGTGCACTGTAGTTATTTGGAGGAAGTACTAATGCGCCTGAACCCAATGGTATGGATGTGGAGTTCCATATAAAGGTTATAATGGCCGAACATGATGTTTCAAATACTTTTTTGATTCATGTATAGAGGTTTCATGTTTTGTTACTTATGGATAAAAGGTTAGGATGCTAAGACAAGTAATTCTGAATCTTGGTTTCATTCATAAACTGATGCCTCGTATTTTTCAACTTATGTCCCAGTGGATGGGATGGTCATGCGTGATGTACTAGATCTCAATTGGATTCTTCAAATGAGGCTCTATGATTTCCAACCTGTGACCTATATGATGTAATGTATGGGTGCCCAAAATTATGCTTTCGTGTATACTATATTAATGAAATAGATATGTTAATTCCCCTATGAAATTAATTTTTATATTCCAATGATGATTATACAATAGAATTTATAGAATATAAATGGATTAATGATAAATTATTAAAAGTAAAACCTCCTTTTACCTTAATATTTTTTATTTACTATTCCATCAATTTCTAGAAAAACTATTTTACAAACTGGTTATTGCATTCGAAAATGATGGTGGTGACCTATTGAGATGTACTCTCTCCCTGCTTGGGATTCCGGGGCACTTGTGTACCAGAGAAGATTCTTCTTGTTTTCAATCATTGGATTAGGAAAGGGGGAATGTGTTTGGTTTATGCATGGGATGATAGGTTGGAGAATGGGATGCTACGACTAGGTTGGGACATAGGCCCATGTTTAGGTGATTTTTTTTATTTTTTATTTTAGTAATTTTAGTTTCATGCATGTCTAACATGTAGTGTGTTCATCATACCGTTAAATCTTATTTTACATAGTAACATGTTGGAACATACCATTTGTGATAATTTTAATGTTTTTACTAGTTATTACATATATTATTATTTTTTCAATTTTATAACTTTGATAAAAAATCATTGTCTCACAAACATATATTTATATAACTGACCTTCTAGTTGGGGCCCTCTAGAATATGGGGAGGCATGCCTAAGTCCATGTGGTGCTCTGGTATGGGGCACTATTCAAGTAGATTTTGTGTCAGGGCGTTACAATATGGTATCAGAGCGTTTTCTTATGTCTTACCATTTTTCATGGTATAAAAGAAACTACGATATTGTTGGGGATTGGTAATGATCGCATTCCAAGGTTGTTGAAACCCCTTATATGAGTGAAACCAAAGTTTCTAGGGGTGGTAATTGATTTTATATTTTGTTCTTTTATGTTTTATTGATAGTACCACATCGAGTGGCACAATTGGATGTGATGATATTTATTTATAAAATTTCATCTCCAGGACGGATAGAGAACTAGAGGGTTTCTATATTCATGAACCATGATAGGTGTATAGGATTCATAGATCATGCATATGTTTTCACTTATTGAGAGTATATTTGGATTTATATGTTGGTAGAGTCCTTTTTCTAATTTTGGTTTATTCCAGTTGATCATATTTGAAATGTTTTTCAATGATATTTGTTTTAAAAATTTTGGTTTCGGTTTTTTGAAAAGTGGTTTAATAAAATGGTTTTTAAAATTTTAATTATTCGGGTTATAAAAATTGAATCTTCTTAAATGAAAATTCTCATGTTTTTAAAATAGAATAGTTAATTAAAATTTTTAAATCAAAAATGAAGGAACAGTAGACGTACAGATAGTGATTATCCCATGTGTTGATTATGTCCTTATGTAGTGGTGGTTTTGGAAATGAGGGACCCCTAATATGAGGAATTTTTCATGGGTCAGGAGTCTTTGTTTGGTTTAGATGTGTGGATAAAGGGATGTGAATGTTATACTTTTAGTAAGTCATTGACCTTGGGGATGAGAGATGTTGTTTTGGTAATTTGGATGCAGTGAATATTGTGAATTGAGACCTTATGAATTGTGCTTTATACCATAGAGTTGGTGAATGGATCTTATCTTCCACGTTTGTGTGTTGGTATTTTTGGTGAGGGGATTAGGGTTAGTGGTCACTTGGCCCACTATATGCATTTCACCTCAGATCAGGAGTAGGAGTTTCTTCCCTGAGCATTGAATTATTGATGTTTAATGTGTATGGCTTAAGGAGAAACAAAGTTTACTTTTCTAGATGTTACTTTTTATTAGGATGTGATGTCGGTTGATCTTTTATGATGGCATGTGAGAGAGGTTGGTAATATTATCGGTGCTTTTAGGCATGTGAGGCACATGAGGGGGGTCAGATTTTGGTAGAGACATGCATAGAGTGTTTTGGGGTGTGGATTTTACCTAGAGTGTTAAGTATAAATGTAAATGGATTTAGAATGAAACTCATGTTGTGGGCATATGCTGGTGGTTTTTTGAAATTGAGGGTAGCCTCCTGGTAGTTTAGCCAAGTATTGTAGACCCATTGGGATGTGAATCACTGGAGGGTGATATAGTGGTGGAGTCAATTCATGGTACTAACCACTGAGTTTTGGATAAATTCAAGGTTACGTCTTGGTTTCTTTCATAGGGAAGAACCCGAGTGCGTTTTGTGGTTCAGAAGGACATTTTCTTGAGATGTAAGGTCATTTTAGTGTCTGAATCATCTATTTTGATGATGATTGATGTTGGGATTGTTAATGAATTTGGTAGGACAAGACAAGGATGAAAAAAGTGAGGATTGTAGCATTCAATATGAATGTGAGTCCCAGGGGTAAGGAGTGGTCATTTAGATGGTCTATTTAGTGTGAAATGTTGAGTTTTTGGGAACAAATGTGGAGAAATCCTTGATTTCAATACGGATAATGGGCCAGGAGGCATGAATGGTTGTATAAATGAGAGTTTTGTCCTAGATCCAATGATATATGATTTTTGGATTATAGAGTTGGGTTCAGTGAGTGGTTTCATGGATGTTCTTGAACTAAACGGTTTTGATGAGGTCTACATGAGGGCATGTCTAGGGGAGGCACCTTGTTATTTGGGATATGTAAACATGTGTCTTATAAGTATGTACCTGCTAGTGACATCAGTGATGAATCAGTATTGGTGGTACTCATCATCTATATATTGGTGCACATATGTAATTAAGATTAGCATTCTCAACAACTTGAAATTTTCTTGCGGACACCAAGAGATCATTGGATATACGCCAAGCAAATTAAAAAGTTTTTCATTTGGTTGATTTAATAACGTCTTGGAGGTTTTACTTGAAGAACAATGTAAGTGAAGTTGTCTGGTAAGAGGATTACCACTAGGAAACATCGTATGAGTTTCATTTTATGGATTTCATTTCAATAAATAGTTAAGGTTCTATTTTTGGAAGCCATAAATGGGTGATGGTTAATGTTTTGTCATGTTTTTCAAGTAATGTATTGATGTATTGGACCACTTTTTGGTCTCTGCAATGATGGGAGAATCAGATATCACGGTTGAAAATAACATGAGTAATGTAGTGACAATAAAGATCCTAAGGTGGGGAGTGGTATGTCATTTGTAAATGCATGGACAAGACTATGGGATGAATGTGGTTTCATCAAGATACCAAGGGGAAACCATTGTGGTAAATATATGCATTCCAAAGTAAGGCTAAGTGGGCCTTGTGTGATCTAGTTGACTGGACCATGTATTTTCCTTGGTCTCAAGGTTGTTCCAGAAATAAATTTGGGGTGTCTAGGTCATGAAGCATCAGTGGGAGTTGGGTGTTTTAAGGAAATGTTGGTCATGAATGGTCTGAAATGGTCTGCTACAATGAAACAAATGTCATGAGTTGTTATCTACCTTTTTTGTTATTTTTTAATGATAATTACATTTCATAAATGGAAGAATATTTTGATAAAATTCCATGTTTTATTTAGTTAATGTTTGTATGGAGGAGGGGATTCCATTCTGGGTGGATTCAATGGTATGAATGAAGGCCAATGGTGGTTGGTTCACTTATGGATGATTAGGTGTGGTGAATTGGGAAACAAGAAGAGTGAGTTTTAGAGGCATGTGTTTGTGTTTTTATAGATATTTTCTATTTATTTAGGTGAAAACACTGTAAGTTATTGGTTGTGTGCCCAATAATATGGTGATTATAACAGAAGTGGGAAATTGTTAGGCTAATGACATGATTGGTATTAGAGGTTGATGGGTTTGGGTATAAAACCTCTTGGTGATTGGTTTTGGAATTGTGCATTGGATCAGGTTTTTAGGGTGAAATTCAAGAGAGGTGTGTTTGTGATTTGGTCGTGATTTTGATTTTTAAATGTGGATTCAGGACATTGGAACATGAGTTATGGAAAAATGATGGTTGGGGGATGTTATTGGAAGATCTTATGATCCTTTAGTTGATGTTGGTTATGTTAGAAGGGTTGATAGTTATGGGGAGATTTAGACTAAGGGTGTATTGATTTAATCTTATGTGGTGTCTTACTGCTCTCTTTATGTTTCCATGTGCTATAGTTTTTATGGTATTTTCAATGTTCTCCTGTGATGTTAGTATGGTTGATGTTGTGGATATTGATTTTATCATGATACATCTTTTGATGAGAACAATATTTGTTTTGTGGATCACAATAGAGAAAATAATTCATGGTGGGACTATTCATTGGTCTATGTGTGGTGGTGGAATTGATTTTATTATGAGGAAACATGAATGATTAATGTCGATAAGTAAGACCAGTGATCTGCCAATTTTTTCAATAAGGCTTGGTGATACGGGGGATTGCAGCATGTGGATGATATATTTAAAGGTTGGGAGTTTTTAGGATTCCGAAATTGGGAAAAGGTACATCCCAGATTTAATATTTAGTTTAAGAAATTTTTCCTAGGATTAAGAATGGACTCATGGGTTTTTTGAGGGATCATGTCATGCGAAAGTAGGATAAGAGTCCATTTTTTGTTGAGATCATGGTTAGCCCATGATTAGTAGTAAATGTATTCCAAAAAATTGCTGACATGAATAGTAATGGTGTATGGTTGAGAACCCCAAAATGGGGGATCCATAAATCATGCGAACATGGACAAAAAAATTATACATAACCACCAAACTATTTTAAAAAACATGTTGTCCTCAAAAAAATCATGCGGACCAGACCCCCTCATATATAGAGTCTATAACATAGTTGGTGTATGGTTTGTCCAACTATGTGGTCAAATCATGTTCATCAAAAGAGGTAAATTCTAATTTCCCCCCTAAATATTTAAGGTATCCCCACCTAATTCCCCCCAATTTGACCCCCTACAGCAAGGGTGATGAACCAACAACCTCCTCATCTTCCATGTGTATTTCTCCTTCAATTAACATGAATTTGGAGTTCCATTTGGTGGGAAATAAAGCACCAAGTAAGTCATTATCTTTGTTTCACTTCTTTTCATGGATAATGGTTGGTGTGGTGTTTTTTCTCCTTCTGAATCCCTAAACCCTTGTTTTAAGGGTTTTATTCATCTTAGTGTCTGTTTCTGGTCTATATTGAATCAATGGTTATTCATGGGAATGTAATTATTTACAAGCATGAGGTTGGTGGTCTTCAATATTTTTCTCATTGTATTTATGTGTTTTATGGGTATTTAGTTGTTCTAAATTGATTCTTTAATATAATTTATGACCTGGTCTATGAAAACTAATTTGGGAATTAATGTGAGGTGAATGACCCTTCATGGACCCCATAGGTTATATTGATGATTTGACACTAGACCATGGGTTGTGCCTAGAGTAAACAAGTGGAATCAAAGGGATGTCAAATTATATTTGATTATTGATCTTCGGGCAATTTTGGATAAATTTTTATTTCACGTCATTCTTTCTTTTATGTGATTTGAGTTAACTTGTTATTTGTATATTAATCATATTCATTTATTTTTTCATTTTCTTAAAGTTGTAAGAAAAAATGGAGTATGACCAAAGATTCCATCCAGAAGTGAAAATCATTGGATGTTAAAAATGGGTTACAAGAGTTGAATATGGAGCACACACCATATACCCTTGTCAATTCTTTCTTGATGCGATGAGAAATTTATTAGATGTGGTTCTTTTATTGTGCACCTCATGTTGAATGGTCTAACCTGACACAAAGAAAATGGATACAGAGTGTGTAACCAACATGTCCACACCATGTATTCTGACTAAGTTAACATGATAAATCCCCATGTGTTTGACTTGGATATACGACAACTGATGTACAAGGCATGTGGCTACATGTACAGATCCTATAGTATCAATTTAATGGAAAAATTAAAATTACATAAAATTTTAAAATTACGACATTAATTTTTTTTTGACTATAACATCATTTGGAATTTGAAAATTTAATAATGGTTTTATATAATTTTGAATTCACAAATAATTTATTGTAATTAATATTACATTATTGGTTCTACTATTAATTTTCCATGAATTCTATTAATGATGAATATCTGAAAATAATATGCGATGATTATTAAAGATGATAAGGAATTAATTCATTCATTCAACAGTTTTTATCATAAATAATAAAATAATGAATCAATGAATCAATGAAGGCCATTTAATTTTGTGTATTCCCTTTATGTAAGTCCATTCACGGGCTTGACCAATACTATTGTATGTCTTTGATGTTTTAATTTAATTTATTTCTCATGTTGTAAATTATTTAATATCAAATTATATGATGGAATGTGAATCATCCTTCCCCCAATTATTATGTAGGATATGTATGTCCAAGTATATTTATGTAATCCAATTTAATCAATCCTTTGGATACCCCCACCTTTATGTGATTAATAAATATTTATAAAAATATTGAATCCTAAGGAAGATGGAGGTGGATCAAAATGAGACCATAATGATTCCAACCTATGTGATATATAGGTGGATATCTAGAATGTTGTAGCTCATTCCAAGTCCCAGAATAAGATTTATTTTCCATTGTCCAATGGTTGATTTATTTTTTTCTCATTAAATCAACCATTGGATAAATTGCATGAATGGGTAATTTAATTAATTAATTATTTATTTCTATGATTTTTTATTTTACCAATACAATGCCTTGATCCCATAAGTTAATGAATTAATGGTGAAATATGACATTTAAATATATTAATCCTGTGAAATTGTTTTCACCAGTTTGGTTAATTAATTACGTAAAGTCAAATTAATATTAAAAATATGTGTACAAGTAAAACTAAGATAAAATTTAAGCATAGAAAAATAATATACCTCAATTAAATATTATGTCACATATATAATTTCATTACTTGATTGGGAATGAAACCATATATCAAATTGTAGTACAATGCCAAAGTCTAGACCCTCAATTTTATCAGGGAGTTCCCATGAGAGTATATGGTAGAATTAACTGAAATTTTATTGGGTTTAAAGACCAATGACAATTAAATAAAATTTGGAGGCAAGTGTGGAGGAAAAACAAGATTGTATTTCAGGATATGTGGATCCACTCAATAAATCAAGGATTTGTAAGTCCTTATTTATCAAAACTCGCATCTAATTACATTTTTATGGGTTTCATTGACAAGGTCTGGATCATTATGAATATTAACGGGGATCCATTCCACTAAAATGTTAATGAAACTAAATATTATTAGTTCAATGGTGAGGGATATTGATACATATTAAAATAGTGGTAGATTTAATAAGTAAAAAACATTTTATTTATTTTATGTACACTATTTTGTAACCAAGAAAAGTACTAATAATATACTCCATTTAATTGTATAATAAAATGAAATTTTCATCATCCAAACAATCCCTACGATCAATATTAAAGTATGATAACCCCCTAACAGGTAGTAGCTTCTAGTAGTGGTTTAATGCATTTGAGTTTCACTACACCGTGAATAGAGATATTATCTAATAGAATCCTCAATTCCCAATTTTCATGAAAAAGAGGTGAGTGATGAAGAGTTACTTGTCTATGAAAAAAAATTGAGTGATATGGACGACATTAAATGTTTGATTATTTTATGAATGTCTAGCGAACTAATAAAGCTTTAAAAAACAAGGATGTGTATAGAATTCTTAAGTACCTCTATAGTCCTTACCATCAGATAATTACACAAGAACCATTTGAGATTTTAATGAAGATCAATCAGAGAAAACATGGAGAGTGTTCCCTATTTGGGCATACTAAAGTCATGTTCATTGGATAAATTGAGCACTTAGAGGTTCTAGGGTTTAATCCCCCCAAATAATTTGGCACCAATTTTATTCGAGCATCACTCACTCAATGATTTTCAATCATTGTTGTGAATTTTAATATGAAAAAAATCAAGATGACTCTACTAGATATTTATACTCTTTTTCACCAAGTAAATAAGGATACAATGTGTGAACAAACATATTTACTTATAGTGAAAAATAAAATGAGAAAGAAAAGTTATTTAAGACCAGTGCTCCTTCATGCCATTAAAATAATATGATGATCAAGGGGAAAACCAGGGGAACAAGATGTTTTCTATTTCTCATGTTGAAAGAAGGTCCACTAGGAGAAAAATATCACCCATCCAAATATGCAGGTGTATTATTTAAGTGTGTTTTTTATCAGTTGAAATTTATATATATCTAAAAATTGTAATTAGATACATCTTTTGGTGCTCTCATATTCATTCAAATATAATAACTATGTAGATTAAAAAATATTGGACAAGGAGAGTTACATCATTGAGTATCCAACCTTGGTAAACATTCTATTATAGTGATCGAGGTCTACGACATCACATTGATGACCAAAATGATCTCGAATTTAAAGGGTTTTTATGTGACTTATGTTATAAAAATATTATTTCTATATCCATACATGTTATGAGTGGATTTGTTTTTAAATTAGGGAATAAATGTTTCTTATTTTATAAATATTGAATTTGATTTAGTAAGGCACATTTAAACAAGAGATTTTATGTGTTGGGTTACATGAACCAAATAATAGAAATTAATATGGATGTTACTTCAAATGACTCACACAACACAAAACTTTGGCAGTATCAGTTAGGTCATGTAAATTAATACTTATTGATTAAATTACATAGAAATGGAAATTTTGTTTATTTGGTATTAAAACCAATTGGGGTATGTTACACATGTTTACATGAAAAAATGACCAAACCTCCATTTATTGGGAAAGGTGAAAGGGATATAGAGATTCTTGAATTTGTTCATACTTATGTGTGTTGACCATTTCCTTTTGAAGAAAGGGATATGTACTTTTAATTCATATGTTTTATTGATGAATTTAGTAGATATGTATATGTCTAGTAAATGTGTTATATGTTATAATCTTTTGATAAATTAAATGAATAAAATAATAATGTTGAGAACCATATTGGTAAAAAGACTAATAAAAGTTACTTAGACCATGGTAGAAAATATCTTAATCAATACATAACTGATTATTGATGGGAGTTTGAGATTTTAACTAAAAAATCATCTTTATAATTCTCAATGGGATGTTGTGAGAGAAAGGAGGAACCACACCTTGTTGGTCAGGGTGGGATTAATGATGAGTCATGTGATTCTTCCATTATCCTTTTGGGGATACACATTAAAAATAGCATCATATGTAATAAACTTACTACCAACTAAATTAGAAGATGGTATACCATACTATTTATGGAATCTAATGAAATCCATGTTGTCTTACATTAATTTTTGGGGTTTTAAAGTATTTGTTAAGGCCTCTTCAGGGAATAATATTACACCTCTAGGCTAAAATTGTATATTTATAGGATATCCCAAAGAAACAATGGGATACTACCTATATAATCATTCTGAAAAAAAGGTTGTGTTTGAGAGACATTCCACATTTCTTCAAGAGAATTTTATCTCTAAATGAGATAGTGGGAGGGAGATACACATCGACGAAGTCCAGGCTCAAGACACAGAAGAGTTGTCATAAGAACAAATTCCCTAAATCCCCAGGGAAGAAGATATATTTTCAGAAACAGAATTATAGTGTAGATTTAGTACAGAGTTTTGAGAACCAAAACAGTGTGGTTTTCTCGTCACCAAGGGTGGTGACTCATTATTAGTTGATAATACATATCCACTAACCAACATGGAAGAAGTAAATAGAATATATGTCTCTATGTGAAAAGACGCCATGGAATTTAATATAGATTTCATGTACCAAAAACATGACCGGGTTTGGGTAGACCCTCTTATAGATGTAAATCTAATTGGTGGAAAATGGATATTCAAGAGGAAACTAGAAATTGAAGGAAAAGATAGTACATATAAATCACTAATAGTTGCGTAGGGTTTTAAATAAATTCAATACATTAAATTCGAAGAAAATGTTTCAGTAGTTGTAATGATAAAATCAATCAAAATTATAATTTCAATTTCATATTTCCATGATTATTAGATTTGGAAGTTAGATTTCAAAATAACCCTCTTTAATGGGAACCTTAAAAGAAATGTCTATATGACACGTCCTGAAGGGTTTGTGGATCCAAAGGATTCCAACAAGGTATACAAGTTTCAAATATCGATCTATATATTAATTAAAGCATCCAGGTCGTGGAATATTCTTTTTTATGAGGCCATAATAGACTTTTTTTTAATAAATAACGAATGCAATCCATGTGTGTATAAATGGTTTAGTGGGATTTCAGAAATTTTCATAATAGTAAATGTTGATGAAAAATTAGTCATTAGAAATTCAATACCAGTCCTATTGTCTATTAATGAATGGTGGGAGAAATGATTCTCTATGAAGGACTTGGGTGAGGTAACTTATATTCTTGGGATCAAGATCAGTAATGATAGAACCAAGTGGTTTCATGGTCTAATTCAAAGTACATAAATTGAAAAAATACTAGAGAAATTCATTATGGAACAATACAAGAGGGGAATGTTTCCACTATCACATGAAATACATCTTTCTAGGAATATACTCCCTCAGATACATGCGGATAGAAACATAATGACATGTATTCTATACACATCAATGATTGGGTCATTCATGTATGTTATGCTACATATTAGGCTAGACAACACCTATGCATTAAGTGCAGTTGGAAGATGTCAAGATGATATAGGAGACAACTATTGGATGATCGTCAAGAATGTCCTTATGTATCTAGGATGTACTAATGAAATGCTTCTTATTTATGGATTTGATAAGAAACTAGTCATCATAAGATATACATAATTTAGTTTCCAAATTGATCAAGATGACACGAAGTCCCAAACGGGATACATATTAATTTTTAATGGTGGTTCTAGGACCTAGAAGATCTCAGACAAGGATATGGTTAAAGATTTCACAAAAAATTCTTAGTATATTATGACTTCTAATGATTCTAAAGAAGTAATATGGAGGAAAAAATTCTTCCATGATCATGATGTGGTATCTAATAGTACTGATCATATCACACTTTATTGTGATAATAATGCAGCGATGGATCTTGAAAAAGAGCCAAGGTCAAATCAATGGACAAGGAATATACTTTGGAAGTATCATCTATTGAGTTATTTTTCACAAATAGGTGATGTTTTAGTGAGTAGTTTTTACAAAGAACACAACATGGAGGACCCTTTGAATAAAGCTCCGACTCACCAGAAACATGACTATCATGTGAGGTCTTGAGGAATAAAGTTTGTTGTCAGTTGGATGTAGTCAATGTGGGAGGTTCTGGGAGTTTTTTTGCATGAAAAAACTGTTTTTACTTGGGTTATATGTATATTTCATGTTTTGAATATTAATAAACTTATTATTATATATTGTCAGTTATTCTGTATGAATCTAATGTAATAATGTCCAAGAGTATATATAACATTGATAAGGTCATAACAGTTCTCTACTACGATGACAAACTTAATTTGAAATGATGATATTCACATATAATGTATTGTAGTTGTATAACATACCATTATCATACATATAGTACATAGACTAGTAGATGTTAATAATTGTAAGTAGATGAGGATTATTCACATGAAGTTCTCACTTGGTAATCTCAAAGACTAGAGACTATGAGAATATACCTTCTATAATGAATTACAAATACATTGGTTTTATTAGATATTCTTATCTATGAGCGTGTGTAATGGTCCTTATACTTTAAGATTATTATTAATTCATATTAAAACTCTCTTACATAGATTTATTTCAATAACCATGATGAAAATAGTTCATGGAGATGGTTGATATGTTATGTCCATCCTAAGTGACATGTAATTAATGAATAATTCAAGGTAATATTTTCTTTCCATCTTAATGGAATCTGCTTTCTCACCATTTGATTTGAATGACACCATAAAATCAAATTCCATGGCCATGGTCTAATGATGTGTTTCATTTAGATAGTCAAATAATGACATATCGAGCATATAGGTTAGTGACACGGATGTGAAACCTTCGGGATATGATATTGTGGAAAACTAATTATATTACATAGTGATCCTATGTATATGGTTTTCGGCGTTGTGACATTCTGTTCATTCTCTTGGGTGCCTCAACCTGTTGACAGACAATAATCATGTAATTTAAGAAATCCCTTCTAATTCCAGTGAGAAATAATCCTGAGGGGTAACACTTTATGTGTTTCCAATGATATTAATTAAATTATATTTGAGTTTAATTAATGGAATAAATATTATTCTCTATTCTAAGGAATAATTTTACTCAAGTAATATTGATCAATTAAAGTAGATAAATATTTATTCAATGGCTTTTGAATGAAATAATAATTTTATTTAATGAATATTTTAATAAATATTTATTCACTAGATTGTGAATACAATATTTATTTATGAATAAAATATTATTTGGTTTTTCAATAAATTATCTAGGAGATTGATTAGACCAAGGTCGAGTCTGATGAAAATTATTAATTAACAAGACTTTTATATAATATTTGTTATTACAGAAGCTGGTTCGTGCCCTAGAAAAATATTTATATAATAATTATAAATATTAAATATGAGATTTATTAATGGTAATAAATGTTATTTAATATTAGATATGAAATTAAATTATATTTTAACTTAAGTACCAACTTAATAATTATGTGGCTATGTCTATTGTATAGAGAAACCAAAAATTGAGAATATATAATTCATCTGCACAATGAATTCTCTCTCAAATCCTCTTCTATCACTCTCAATAATGAGAAGTGCAAGAGATATTTGTTCAAGACTAATGATAAGTTTTCAATAATGAAAAATGAAGGACATTAAACTCCCCACCATATAACCTAGATATTGAGTAGTGTGTCTCGAAGATCGAAGAAGCATGTGTGTATCACTACTAGAGAGATTCTATCCTTGTATCCTCACAACACAATGATGGTAATACAAAAGGGTGTTTTAGGATGTTCAAACTTCCCCAATGAAGAATGTTCCTAAGATCAGGTATTTATTTCATAAAATATTATATAAATTAATTATAAATTTGATGTGAAAGATCCTCTTTCTTGGTTTAGGGAAACGATTATTAAAATAAATTTTAATATATCACCCACCTCAGCATGCTTCTACTGCACCCAGAACCATAAATTCAATGGGTTATGAAAAACCTTTGAAAATTGTTATATATATTAGTAAGGGTGGTGATAAGTTAATTATGAAATTGAAATGGATATAATTGTTAATTTCGTATGAGGGAATCATTAAAAAGATAAATATAAAATGATCATGTGAAATATATGTGAAATATTTAAGGGGACTTTGTTATAGATTAAATTTTATGTTTTGTATTTTGAGCCTGTTATGTTTTTCAAAAAATAAATTCATGTTTTTACAATGGTTAGTTTTTTAAAAAGGAGTTTTTGACCTTAAATTGTTTTAAATGGGATTATTGTTGATTTTCAAATGGTGTTTCATTTGTGTGTGTAGTTTATGCTTGTGAAAATAACATGGCGGTTTCTTTTAAAAATGAAAGTGAATGAGTATCCTTTTCCATGAAATTATGTGATAGACAAATACCTTGTTTATGGGTGGTTTTGAAATGTTTTAATTAAATAAGTAGTTTTCCAAAATCCCAAACAATTTTTAAGTGATGTATTTGAAATTGTAAAAGGGGTTTGGTATTATTGTGATGTCTTTAATTGAAATGTATATCGGAACCATGGTAAATGATGAATGATTATGGATATTGAAATTTGATATATGATGTGAGAAATAGGGATGGAATAGTTGGGGATGGTCGGATAAGATGTGGTGAATCTGGGTTGGATTCATGGACTGATGCTCCATGTTTTCATAGTTATGAATAATGGTTTGGGATATTGGGCTGATTCCCCACTCTCTAGTTTTGGAAAGTTTAATTTGATGCTTCTAGTGCCTTAGTGAAACATAGTTATTTAGGGGGAGAACTGATATTTAAGTACCAAGGAGTATGGACATGGAATTCCATATCAAGGATGGGATGATGAGACATGACATTCTGAGTCCCGGTGGAATTCATAGACCAAGGTTTTGTGGTTTTCCACTTGTGACCTAATGGTTTGGATGATTTTACATGGTGTTCCGAGTAACATTTAGATTCATGTGATGACACCCCATTTTTTCCAACTTGTGATCTAGTGGTTGGGATGGCTAGATAAGATTTAATGGTCCCGATTGAATTCTTGGACCGAGACTCCAAGGTTTCTAACTTGTGACCCCTATGATGTAAGGTATGGGTACCCAAACTAATTCTTAGTGGTAAAATGGAATGAATAATTGGATACATGACTACTATGCTGAAATAAAGTGGTGTTTCAAATGGTTACTATATAACCAATCATAAATAATATACATAGATAATTAATCAATGTTTTAAATTAAAACTCGTTTTTTCCTTACTATTAATTTATTTACTTCACCTTGATTTTTTGCATACACTATTGTACATACTGGTTATATATTTTTACGTCATTAGTGGTGGCCAACTATGTTTTACTCACACCCTACTATGGACACCATGGCCTTGGTTACCTAAATAGATTCTAATTTTTTTTCATTCAAATGTTTATGAAAAAGAAATGTTGTTTGGTTTATTGATGGGATGATGGGTCAAAGCATGGGATGTCCGGACTGGGTTAGGACATGGTTCTATGTTCCTCATATTTATATTATTTTTAGTTTTATTGATTTTATTGTTATAAAAATCAGAAATGTAGTTTTTTTGTCATATTATTATACATGTGTTACTTGGTTACTTGTTTTATCCTTCTATATGTTGTCTTTTTTGTTTCTCCTATAGGTTAATACAGTTTTTTGTATTATTTTTCCTATGATTTTACAATAATGAGAGATTATAGTCTCCACAAAAATATCAATATACATTTTTTTCATGTCTCTGACCTCTGGTGTACGAGGAGGCACACTTGAGGTCATGTGTCACGCTAGCTCGAGGCACCTATTTTAGTGTCATTTGGGCTAGGATATCTCAATTTATTCATTAAAGTAAAATTCACTAAATCTATAACATTAAAGAATATGGATTTGAAAACAATTTATAGTATACTTAATGTATGTCATGAAAAATTTAGATACACTAAAATGTAAAAAAAATCAATAATAAATATTTCATCAAAACTTGATAGTCTTGAAAATTTATATCCTGTAAATTTAAATTATTCATTGAAATGAGATTCCTGTTATTTTATAAATACACATGTAAAAATTTTACACCATTATAGAAAGTGAAATATTAAAATTTTTCATGTTGGGATAGAGTGTAAGCTAATAGAGGAAGAAAACATAATATTTCACCCCTAATCAGTCCTAACACTTCCCTTATACCATAGTCAATCATGTCCAGCCTATAATTAATTCCATATTTTGTATTGTTAGAAACATTTAGTAGTGTACCAAATAAACTATAAAATATATTTTCCCAATTCATGACATCAAAAAAAATTATGTCAAATAAAAAAATTTGGTATGGTAATTCAATGAAAATTAATACATTGTTTCAACTTAAATTAATATGTTGTTTAAATTGTTTTAAAAAAATGTCAATATCATTTACTTTTTCAAAAAGATTAATAATTTTTAGAGGAGATTTCTTTATACCTCATTTTTTATTCCCATCAACTACTGTTATCCAAGATTGGAATATTTTTCATCTAGGTAAAAACAAATTAATGTTTTAAAAATGTGTCTTTGAGGAATGTTTCAACCAAACTAAGTGTGTGAATTCGTTAAAAGTGGTACACCCCAACATGTCATTAATGATATATCTTAGAAGATATAAAAAAATTGGAATATAATTTATCATCCCATAAAATATGGTCCTCAATGTGAATTTTTCAATTTAATGAGGATCATATAGTGTAAAAATTATATCGCACATCAATTTTGATCTTCAATCAATGGAGGTAAATAGACATCAATATCATTACTGGGTTGTTTTGGTTGACATATAATTAGAGACAACATAATTTATTTGTTATTAATGAATAACCATAGTGGAAAGTTATAATTTATCAACATAAATTGCCATGTACTGTGAGTACTACGTAGTACACCAGAAGGATTTGTTCAATATATAAATAACACAAGATAAAAGTTTCTCAACTCATTTCCATATTGAGGATACTCATAATTATTTTTTTCCATTGACGAGAGTCTGTAGGATAACCTATTCTTGCATATTTAATTTTTCTTCTTTTGGTTACATGCTAATTGAATTATTATTTCTTAACATCCATATTGCATTTTAAATCATGGGATGATAGGAAAGTACCACAAATATTTAAAAAGACTTGATTCATCGTTATTTTTCCCATCCACACCATAGCTAGGGCATTTTATAAGTGATTCATGGTCCTTTAAAAACAATATGAAACCATTTTGATAGGCATTTATTTCTTTTAGAAATAATTCCCATTTTAACATAGAATTGTGTTAGAATTATGAGTTCGACTGGGAAGATCATTATATTTTGGTAGCACATCATTTAAGGGACCAAGTAGTTCTATAAAGCCGGTATCATTCTTTTTATTTTTGAGATTTCAAATTATATAACAACAATATAACTAACAATGTTGATTATTTAGTATAACGAGATTAAAATTGCCTCGTATCACAACTATTTATCTTCTCAAAAAAATTTGGACAATCATGATGGTCATCTTAAATTTCAATTATAATTTCTTACATTCTATCTTTGTTTTCATTTACATTAGTATTCATATCAAATGATATATAAATTGCAGTAGCATCCCAATTAGTGCCTGAATTCATTTTCTCTACGTGTTTAGTCATATATTTAAAGATCTGATCTATTCCATGAAGAAAAAAAAGTTCTTCTAACTCTTCTTGGATAATTTTTCATGAATAATAATATCTTAAACACAGACAAAGGATATGAGAAGGGTTCATAAATGATTCATTGAAATCAGGGTAAAATATTTTACTCTATCTTCATAATATTTTTTAATATGATTAGAATGAATGAATTTTGATTCATATCCATCTTAATGGGCTTATAATATATTCATTTTGTACAAAAACTAAATAAATGCACATAAGATATTCATAATAAAGGGAAAATGTCCTAGATAATTATGATAATGGGAACTAAACCTTTTCATGTTATATGTGATGATTATTGATAAGTTATAATTTTACCCAATGGTCACATGAAAAGCAATAACATGGGGTACACATGTGGTTATTGGTCAAGCTACCGAGAAAGCTGGAGAACAATCTGATATGAACTTGGGTTGAAATGAATATTAAGGGGATACTCAATGGTGTATGTAGAGGTAAGACACTATTATGAGATAAAATTTATATATCTAGGTAATATTAAATGAAAAAGTAGGTGAATTAATTTATTTAATAATGATCCTAAACATTCAATTATGTACACTCACTTTTGGTATCATTATTACAAAAAAGGAATCTTTAACTGGACATCACATTAGCAGTTTGTGTAAAAATATTAATATTAAAAAAGTTTATGAAAAATAAAATATAAAACGTATTGGGAACGTTATTCTTGGTAATGGATTAAATTAGTAAGAATTGTTTTATTTTATATCATTGGAGTAGTAAGCATACCTGGAACTTGGAGAGCATTACCATTTGTTCACTGTGGAATCCATGCCTACTTATCATTTTAAGCCATGAACTTTCATGATAAGTGGGAAGAGTTTTATTAGTGAAAAGATGTTCCTTTAATTGACATCCAAATTTAGTAAAGATCTACATGCAATTAGAGTGAGAAAGTGTCAAAATAAAATCTCACATATGATTAATCAGATGATATCTCATATGATAAAATAGATAGTCAAGATCGAAAAAGTCATCGATCTATTTAAATCAACAAGAGGTGGGTGTTTTTTGTTATTCTTTTCTTCCCTTGGTATTTTCTGGTCTAGGTGGTCTTTTAGTAATAGGATTATTAGTATATAGAGTAGATCTTTTGGTAGATGATGAATAAATTTATAGGGCCCAATCACATGGTCTTCCGAACCCAATTATTGATGAAACACATGAATTTAAAAACAACGAACCAGATGCCTTTTGATAGGTTTCTCTTGACACTAGAAAAACCAATGAACAATGTAATTGGGGTTTCATAAATGATTAAAATTTAAAAAATTCGCATGGATGGTATTAATCCTAAAATGATAATATGGAAATATATAAAAAATATATATGAAATCCATCCTTAAAATTATTACACATATTTTATTTAGTGTTCAAAATGGAAAAATAAATTTTTAATATTACATTCCATTGATGTTATTTAAATGTGGAAATATTTTACTTTTCACTACGAATTTTCCAATTTTTATACAAAATGAATGTTAAAATGAATATGATTTAACAATAATTTCACATAATAAGAAAACTAAAGAGACTAGAATCTGAAATTTTTTCTTACATTTAATGGAAAATAATTTTTAAAAACCCAAGAAAAATACATTTATTATCTAAATTAGATGATGGGGAAATTTTTTATTATGGTACTGAAGATGAGATATAATGTAAATCAAAGGTGGTGTAATTGATTTAAAAGTTTAATGATGATGACTTCCCTAGTGTTAAGATAATTGTGAAAAAATTGGGAAAAATATATAATAGATTTTTACTAGAATGTGAGGTTTTGAATTTTATTATAAATACATCAAATCTGGATAGAGAGAAAAAATATATGAATATAGGATCTCATAATATAATTAAATCAATGTTATTAAAGGAAAATAAAGAATAGAGTTTGAAGATTCTTGATTGGGAGATGTTTTGGTCTATGTAATAGGAGGTTAAATAGAAAGGAAATGATCTAGGATACGTTTGGAAAATATGTTTAGATATAGTAAATAATATGAATAAGTTTAATTTTAACATCAATATGTTTGTGTGAGAAGTTAACAAAACATCATAGAGGAATGTTAAGATTATTAAATCCCTTATAATTATTAATGAGTGTATAAATATAAATATAATAACTTCAATTGGTGAAAATTTCATCAATTTACAAAAGTTATGGCCAATAAAAAGTAAAATACCAATGAATTTCAATCCAAACCCTCACTAAAAAAATACCCCTGGATTTGGAAGGAGTGGAAAATTTTAGGTGACCACCATTTGTAAAAGGACAAATGGCATGTAATATTAATTTAAAGATCCAGAAATGGCAGTGAGAAATTGAAATCATTCAAGACATTTGACCACTAAAAAGATGTATCATCCCTTTTCTGACCAGTGCCAAATGATATAGTTTTTGATCCTCCCATTTCCCTAAGCTTTTAAAAAACTAATCCTATATAATTTAAAAAACTCACACAAGAAATTCTTTTAAAAACTATATGCGTAATATATTTACCATTATATGGAGGGGAGTAGTACATTAAGAAGAATATAACATCACAAAGTGTTAAAAAACTGAACTCTTATATATCAAAATATAGAAGGAGAATCCAGAGGATATAGGTTGCGTGCAAAATAAGATGAAGTAATCCATGAAGCTGTAAAAATTAAATTTCTTGTGTGAAGGATAAAATATATGTTTAGCTATATCTTGTAAGCATGACTTGGCTACATATAATGGTGCCATATCAGGTATGTCAAAGGAGGTGATTCATGCAAGTCGAGGATTTTAGAAAGAAACTAATAAATGATATAAAAGATTAAATAATAACATAATTTTGGATTTGATATGGTTTATTTTCTTGAGATAAGGTTGATGGGGAGTGGCGGTAGAGCTACACTTCCATGAGAGCATGAATGTCGTGAGTGAAATTGGTATGATTATAGTTAAATTTATAAGATAAAAAATGGTTTTATTTACACTAAAAAAACCCTAATAAAGAGAGGATTCAGCAACAATAACAACATAAGTAGCTATAAATACCCCCTTTATCATTGATTTTTAACCCTGATAAAGACCTATATTTATCAGAGTTATAATTCAAACATTGATAATGACATGCTTTCTTAGGGCTAAATATTTTAGTACTGATAAAGATATGTCTTTATCAAAACTAGAAAAATGATAATAAAGACCTATATAATTAATATCTAATAATATAATTAATACAATTAAAAAAAATTGGATGCATATTATTATAAATACATATTTTTATAATTATAAATATATTAAAAGAATAGTAAATATATTTTTATAAATAAAGTTGTAATAAATCCTAATTATATATAATTATATATAATTAATTATTTATATAATTATAAATATATTTTATGAATTGAAAATATATAATTATATATAAAATATAAGATATATAATTATAATTATAATTATAATTATATATAGTTTTAATTATATTTATAAATATTTGAGTATATATATATAAATATTTTTAGCTAATTATAAATATATTTAAATATTTATTAATATGTGTATAATTATATGTTAATTTATTAATATATAAATATATGTAATTATAAATTTAGTATGCATATTTAATATATTTTTATATTTATTTAGATAAATAATTGTTTTCTTATAATTATATAAGCACTTTTAAAAAATTATATATATTTGTTTACATTTATAAATATGTAATTATATTAATATATATCAGTATATAATAATGTATAACTATAAATATAATAAATATAATTATTATTTTGATAAATATAAGTTAGTTTTATAATTATTTAAATACAAAATTTTTTTATAAATATATAAAAACTTTTTTTAAAAAAATAGGCATATTTAAATAAAATTATAATTCTATAATTTTATAAATATAGTAAATATTAATTTATAAATACGTTTTTATATAAATATAAATATATTTATTTACTAATATATTTTTATAAATATATTATTAACATTATTAATGAATATATAATCTAAAAATTATAAATACTAAAAATAAGTGAAATCGAATAATTTAAAATGAAATGACTTTTAAAATATTACAAAATGGATATTTTTTATTAGTTATAAAAATTATTAAAAAAATAAGGATATATATTGAAATTGTGATTAATACATATTGAAAATATTAAATCATAGTAAAAAAGTAGTAACCCTAACCCCAGAAGCCTAGTGATAATTCCTTCTACCATTATATTGTCATACGATACAATTAAATCATTTCCCAAAGAACTAATTATTTTAATAGTCCATGTAAACTAGATACATAAATGAGCCTTGTATTATAAATGAATACACAAATTATAACATGATTTTGTTTCTTCTCTTAAGAATAAATTTATTCCCTCTAGAGTATCTATAAGGCCCCGGCCTTAAACATTACTTAATCTTGAGATATTTCAAGAATACACATTGATGATCTTTTCAGGTTTATAGTTTTAGAGAATTAGATTATAAAACATGCATTACATTCCATGTTTAAACAAAGTGGTTACATAAAATATAGTACTCATTTTTCCCATCAGTGGAAACATATTTAAAATAAAACATAGATTATTTCTTGACACTTCCTTGCCACTATCATCACATCATGTACCATTCCCTTGACCTGTGAAAAACATTTCAAAAACCTGGGATGAGCATAAAGAGATCAGTAAGGGATATAAAAGTACGAAATGAAAACATTAGTTCATGTATGAAATCATACTTTACACATAAAACATAATCACTTTAACATACCTCATTAATTCATGAATAAATCATAGAAATCATAAGACATAAAGGTAACTTGAGGCATTCATAACATTCTTACGTAGGAAGTAACCCTCATGGTTACGTTTGGAATACCCATCACAGTATATTCCCTAAATCTCTTCGGAGAAACTTTATCATTTAACCCCTTATAATTACCCATTTCATTGGAGAGCTATATCGGGCTCACCCATCCTTTTTTTTATCACAGACCCACCCGTTTTCATAAACAATGCCCAAGAACAATAACATAATCGTATCACATGAAACATGCATAAAGGAAACATAACATTTACACATTTCAATCACAAGATATAAATACAACACATTGATATAATAGAATCATTATCAAAACCATTTTCAATGCCAAAATAAAATACAATTAAAACATGGTATTTACTTTTCATTTAAAAAAAGTTATGGCTTGTAGAGGAAGCTGAAACTCAAATAATGGTCACGGCGGCGAAGAAGTCATTGTCACCACATACATATGACAAAAACATTCTCTTTTGTCATTTTGTAAAATGATTCATATAAAAAAATATTCGCTTTGAATAAAAGTAAATTTCAAAGGGGTTTATACACCGTATAAAATAATGTTGTGTATAAAACAAAATATGGCTCAATGAAAGAAGATTGAGACGAAGTCCCTTACCTCGTATCCGACTTGACTCGATCGTTATTTAATCTCCTGAATAATAATCTTGACTTAATTTATACTTTATTAAGAACCTTTTTTAAGTACATTATTCTTTTTTTATCACTTATTACCATGTTATGAACACTATGTATTTTTTTAAGTTAATAACGGTCGTTTTGTCGATCATTGGTACTTGAGTCAAAAATAAACTCCTTATAATTACAAGTTGTTCATGTGGTAAAATATCCATTATATCCATAATTGTATTCATGATTTAGATATCATATGTATCATATATATCCAGTATATATATCTATTTATAATATTACATAACATTTAGAGGTAAGAAATGAAATGCACCATTCATGGAGACGGTAAGTCGTACGTAGGCATGAACGCTACATTCATTTCTATTTCATACTTAATAGAATTAAATCACAATGATATAGAGGTATATTATAATTCCAGTATAATATCATATATAACAGTGTAACTCCATCCTTTATACATCCCACATATGGCATTAACGAATCAAATCACTTTGAGGGGGCGGTAGTCTGAACTTCCTAAAATGAAGATATCGTGTTTACCCATATTGGAAACCATAAAGGTATTCCATAGAAGAAAAATACATAAGTATATAGAAAACATAAACATAATATTTATATATCATATATATATATAGTGACATCTTAATGGCCCCCAGGAAAGGTTTTAAAAGAAGATTGAACAGTCATCGTTTCAGGAGGCAGAAATTTTCCAACCACAGAAACAGTATGTTATTTAACCATTAGATGGAGGTGTGAGTAATTTTATACAATTACTTCTCATAAAAACATCCTAGTTTATTTAAGATATTGGTTTTGTTACAAAATAATGGAATAAAAAGATTATAGGGGGCTGGAGAAGAAAAATAAAACAAAAGAACACAAGTGAAGACATTACCTTTAAATCGGGTAACTCCTCTTAGTTTAATCCGAAAGGGTTTCTTGAAGAGCTTTCTACCTAAGGTAAGGCTTATAGGATTAATAGTGGGATGTGGAGAAATACAATGAGCAGAGTTTGGCCTAGAAAATGGCTTGAGAAGTGTGTTTAAGGAGGTAGAGGTGGGGGCCTTTTATAAGAGGGAGGAGGGGCACTCTTGGAAAGCCAAGAAATGTTACTTTATATTAAAATGAGTTTCGGATTTTAAAGGTCCTAAATTGATATATTTAGAGTATAAGGTGATAAGGGTTCGAAAAATTCTAATCCAATAGGTTTTTGACAAGTTTATGTCTTATATTTTACATTATCTTTTCATTTTATTTAAATCGTTCGTTAATGAGATAATCGCTGCATCATCATGATGTCAAAAATAAAATAATATTTTTAATGTCTAAAAATTATGAAAAAAACTATGATGTAGGAAATATTTTTATAATTCCTATAAATATTTATAGTCTAAGAGATGATTTATGTAGACAGAATTAAAATTTTATTACTTAGGTGTTACATACTTTTGTGATATTCTCCTTTCTTTAAAAATAAAATGATAAAGTGTCACTATCACCCAAACATGATTCCACGGGGTCCTAAAGTTTGGAACAAGGCATCCCATGGTCGGCCATGACACAAAAAGTACCATTAAGACACATTTTGGGGTCATTTTTTATTATTATGATATTTTTTTATTACCCATAACTACACGATTACTAATTAATCACGATAATTAAAGATAATTACCATCGTTACTATTCATATTGTCCGAAAACAAAATAATCTTATTTACATAATTTAGACCTTCTTATTCCAAATATTAAATCCAGTTTACCAAATTCCAAACACAGAAATTGGAATAATTAATTTAAAAATATTTCCCGTTGTCAAATCAAATAGCGGGTTTTTTTGAAACAATATCTATGAAAAGATTGGAACTTGTTTATGCCCAATTCCAAAGTGAAACTAATTATAATGACCACCATTAGATTAAATGGTAAAAATATATTCTAATTAAACATTAAAACAAATTATAAAGATAATCTAACCATATATTTAATTTAGATGAAAAGGAAGTTTTGAAGTAAAATGAAGTAATTTTCACTATTGATTAAAAAATGAACATTGTAAGAAAAATACAAAAAAATTATCCAAATTAAATTTCAATGTCCCAATTGTAAAGAATAAGTTTATTTTAACTAATTGAGATTATAAAACTGTCAAATGTTTTATTTAAAAATGGTTTGTCATCAAAAGGCGGTAAAACAATCTTTTAAAACATATTAGAGTATTCCATGCTTAAGATTGGATTTATTCTCATTTTAAACCTCTAAAACACTATCTAATTAATAAATAGACATAGATAAAAAAATACATAATTATTTACTTACATGGGATGTTACATCCTTCCCCCCTTTAGAAAATTGTGTCCCCGCAATTTATTTACTTATCGAATAAGTGGGGGGTATTTATCCCTCATTGCATTTTCAGATTCCCATGTTTCCTCTTCAATAATGTGTTTTTTTTTTCACAAAACCATTATCTGATGAATCACCATATTCTATAACACTTGCTCCCTGTGGTCAAGAATCTGGACAGGTTGTTCCTCATAAGATATGTTCTCTTCAAACTAAACTACCTCTGGACTCAAAACATGATATAGATCTGGAATGTATATCCTTAACACTGAAACATGAAAAAAATTGTGTACCTGAGATAAAATCGGAGGTAAAGCCACTCAGAATGCAACTGATCAAACTCTCTCCATAATTTCATATGGTATAATAAACCTTAGACTCAGTTTTCATTTCATTCCAAATCGCATCACACCTTTCCATGGTGAAACTTTGAGGAAGACATGATCACCTAACTCAAAAGATACATCCTTCCTCCTATTGTCCGCATAACTTTTCTATCTGCTCTGAGATCTTCTCGTGTGTTTCTATATTCGCTGAATGTTTTTTGCCATCTCTTCTACCAATTCTGGTCCCATAAACTTCCTTTCACCCACTTCATCCCAAAAAGATGGAGTTCGACACCACTTCCCATATAATGCCTCAAATGGTGCCATCCCTATATTGGAATTAAAACTGTTATTATAAGAAAACACAACCAAAAAAAGATGTTGGTCCCAACATCCCTGTTAATCCATCGAACAAGCACGTAGCATAACCTCCAATGTCCGAATTTTTTATTCTGACTGCCCATCTGATTGAGGATGAAAAGTTGTACTATAACATAATTCAGTACCCAACGACTTCTGAAGGCATTTTCAAAAGTTAGAAGTAAACCTCAAATCACGATCAGATACAATGGAGAGGGGAACTCCATGTAAACTGACTATCTATTTAATATTCAAAAGAGAAATTTTATCTAGAGAAAAATTATCTCGTATAGAAAGGAAATGAGAAGATTTAGTCAAGCGATCAACAATAACCCATATTGCATTATTACCTCTAGGTGTCTTTTACAATACCACAACGAAGTCCATGGATATATTCTCCCATTTCCACTCTAGTACTGGTAATGGATGAAGCATCCCCTTAAATAACTGCCACTCTACTTTAACCTATTGATAAGTCAGACACTTCACAGTAAAATTGGCAATATCTCTTTTCATCTCATCCCACCAGTAATACTCTCAAAGATCTCTATACATCTTAGTAATGTCAGGATGAACTGAAAACGGAGAACTATAAGCTTCACATAACAACTCTCCATTCAACTGTGAATCACACGACACACACAATCTCTTCCCAAATCTCTAAACACAATCATTATCAATGTTGAATTCAGGAAACTTACCCTTCTGAACCATCTCTACCTTTTTCTGCAACTGACTGTCTTGCTTCTGTGCTTGCTTAATTCTGTATGATAGAGAATATTTCATTGATAACTGAAACAAAACAGAATAACATCCTACACTAACTACTTCTATTCCAATGTTCATAAAATCCTTAACCAAAGGATCACGTTCCAAACATAACATGGTTAATGAAGCATAACTATTTCGACTCAAAGCATCATCCACTTTATTTTCTTTTCCTATATGGTAATGAATTGAACAATCATAATCCTTGATTAATTCCAGCCATCTTCTCTGTCTCATGTTCAATTCTTTCTGAGTGAATATGTACTTTAAAATTTTGTGATCAGTATATATTTCACACTTTACACCATAAAAATGATGCCTCCAAATTTTTAAAGTGAAAACAACAACAGCTAATTCCAAATCATGTGTAGGGTAATTTACCTCATGAGTTTTCAACTCACATAAAACATAATTAATTACCTGATCATTCTGCATTAAGACGCAACCAAGTCCTTTCAATGAAGCATCATTGTAGATAACAAACTCATTATTCCTAGAAGGTAGTGAAAAAAATTGGAGCATTCACCAATCTTCTTTTCAATTCATGAAAAAAATCATCACATTCTTTTGTCCATATAAACATAATATCATTCGGAGTTAGCTTAGTCATTGGACAAGAAAACCGGAAAAAAATTCTAACAAACCTTCAGTAATAGCCTGCAAAACCAAGAAAACTATTAATCTTGGTTACATTTGTGGGTCTTGGCCATTATTCAACAACCTTTGTTTTTGCAGGATCAACAGTTATCCCATCTTTAGAAATAATGTGACCAAGAAAAGAAATTTTTTTCAACCCAAACTCACACTTTCTGAATTTCGAATAAAATTCCTTTTCATTTAAGGTTTGAAAAATAACCCTTAAATGTCATTAATTCTCCTCTTTACTTTTAGAATAAACCAAAATATCATAAATGAAAACAACCATAAACATATCCAAGAACTCATGAAAGATTCTATTCATAAGGTCCATGAATACAACAGGTGCATTGGTTAGCCCAAAAGGCATTACTAAAAATTCATAGCGGCCATATCTTGTACAAAACGTGGTCTTCGGAACATCTGCTTCCTTTACCTTCAACTAATGGTACCCCGATCTCAGGTTAATCTTTGAAAAATACTGATCTCCCTGGAGCTGATCAAACAAATCATCGATATGAGGCAAAGGATATTTGTTCTTAACAGTGATGTTTTTCAAGGCACTATAATTAATAAAAAGCCTTATAGAACCATCTTTCTTTTTAACAAATAAGACAGGAGAACCCCATGGTGATGTTCTAGGTAGAATGAAACATTTCTCTAATAAATCATGCAATTGCTCCTTCAACTCTAAATGTTCAATTTGAGCCATTCGATAAGGGGGTTTTGAAATTGACTTGGCATCGGGAAATAAGTCAATAGTAAATTCAGCATCCCGATATGGTATTATTCTAGGAAAATCATCAAGAAAAACATCAAGATACTCATTTACCAATGGAACATCATTAATCTGAATGGTTCCTTTGTTTTCAAAAATATGTGCAAGGTAACATTCATTTCTATCTTTTATAAGTTTCTTAGCCTCTTGATATGTTATCAATAGTAAGGGTTCATTATTGTACACAAACTGAAATTCTTTCTGAAAAGAAACATCTTTAGCTCTACAGTCAATCTTAGCATGGTAAATAGAGTGCCAATCCATACCCAGGATAACATAAAACTCTACTAGAGGTAATACAATAAGGTTTGCAAGTAGGATCATTCCACGGATAAGGATATGAAGATTCTTATAAATTCTTTTTTGCCTCAACATTTCCCCCAGGTGTTTTTACCACATGTTCTGGAGTCATTTCTTGGGATGGTATTCCCAATTTACTAGAAAATTTTTTAGAGATGAAATAATGTGTAGTCCCTGAATCAAACAACACACTGGAATAATCTGAAAAAACAAAAAAAGTACCTGATACCACTTCATCTGATGGCTCAACATCTGCTAAAGTAGTCGCAAAGGATTTCACCACCCCTTTCTGCCTGTAGTATAACTACTTCCCATCACTCAAGCTCTTTGTCGGATACTCGTTCTCATAATGACCAATATAATTTCACTTGAAACACTTCACTAACTGTAAATAAAATTTTTTCTTACCATCAACCAGATCTTTTCCAGTGCAATCACGAGCCTTATGTCCCAACTTACCACATTGGTAGCACTTTTTAGAATTCAAAATACATTCCCCAGCATGCTTTTTACCACATTTATCACAAACTGTAAACTTAGTTTTCTTACCATCCGATCTTTTTGAAGGATTCTTCTCTTTCTCCTTCCACCTCGGTCTCTTCTTCTATTGGTTGTTATAGAACACTTGGTCATCGAAAAACTCCATTTATATCTTCTAAGAACATCGAATAAGCTTTTAATAGCTTTTGAAATCACAAGAAGCTAATGACCTTCGATATTTTGGCTTTAATCCTGAGTTAAAATGATTGTTTTTACTATCAAAGTTTCAGATAAAATTTGGAGCATACATTTCTAATCGAGTGAACCTTTCTTCATAAGCATCCACTCAGTCATCCTATTACCTCAATTCCAGAATTGTTCTTCCATCCTAAGTCGAACAACCTTAGGATAATATTTCTCAAGAAACATACCTTTGAATTCATCCCATTCAAGAGCATCAATTTCATTAGCATCCCTGATATTTTTAACCATCGACCACTACTGATCTGCATCACCCTCTAAATGGTAAAAAGAAAGACTAACCTTTTGATTTTCTAAACACCCCATGTCATCGAAAATCTTTTTCAGTGGTTTAATCCACCCGTTAGCTAGCACATGGTTAGATGATCCTCTGAATGATGGGGTATGCTGCCTCATGAAATGTTCCACCACTGACATGTTCCGCTACGGTTGAACTGGCTGATCTCATGCATGGATACCACCACCACTTATCTCTTGATTCAACTGCGCCATTACTACAACAAACTGTTCAGTTCCAATTTAGACCATCTCAAGATGCTGATTCGGAAGGTCATTTCCATCTATATGCATTCCTAGCACAGCTTCCCTATTTCCTCTGCGGAAAACCATTCTGAATAAACATGTCGTAGATGAAGGAACATGGTAATCTTCAAATGCTATATCATTTCAATTTGACCATAAATATAAAATATTTTTGGATAATCATTTATTATAATGCTAACTCACAGAGTTATCTAAACCGACCTTCGATGCCAACTATAAGGACTCAGCCTTAAACATTAATTAATATTGAGAGATTTCAAGAATACAAATTGAGGATCTTTTCAGTTTTGGAGTTTTAGAGAATTAGATCATAAAACATGCATTACATTCCATATTTAAACAAAGTGGTTACATAAAATATAGTACTCATTTTTACCATCAATGGAAACATATTTGAATTAACACATGGATTCTTTCTTGACACTTCCTTGAAACTATCTTCAAATCATGTACCTTTCCCGTGACCTGTGAAAAACATTTCAAAAACTTGGGATGAGCATAAAAAGCTCAGTAAGGGATATAAAAGTACGGAATGAAAACATTAGTCCATGTATGAACTCATACCTTACTCATAAAACATAAGCACTTTAACATACCTCATCAATTCATGAATACATCATAGAAATCATAAGACATAAAGGTAACTTGAGGCATTCATAACATTCTTACGTAGGGAGTAACCCTCATGGTTACGTTTGGAATACCCATCAAAGTATATTCCCTAAATCTCATCGGAGAAACCTTATCGTTTAACCCCTTAGCATTACCCAATGCATTGGAGAGCTATATCGGGGTCACCTGCCCTTTTTTTATCACAGAACTACATGTTTTCATAAACAATTCCCAAGAACCATAATATAATTGTATCACATAAATCATACATAAATAAAACATAACATTTACAAATTTCAATCACAAGATATCAATACTACACATTGATATAATAAAAACCTTATCAAAATCATTTTCAATGCCAAAATAAAAGAAAAGTAAAACATGGTATTTATTTTTCATTTAAAAAAATTTATGGCATGTAGAGGAAGCCGAAACTCAAATAATGGTCACGGTGGTGGAGAAGTCATTGTTGCCGAATACCTACGAAAAAACATTACCTTTTTTCCTTTAGTAAAACTCTTTGTATAAAAAAATATTCCTTTTGAATAAAAGTAAAAGTAAAAGGGGTTTATACACTGCATAAAATAAAGTTGCGTATAAAACAAAATATGCCTCAATAAAAGGAGATTGAGGCGAAGTCCCTTACCTCGTATCCGACTTGACTCGATCGTTCTTTAATATAATGAATAATAAACATGAGTTATTTTATACTTTATTAAGAACGTTTTTCAAGTTCATTATTCCATTTTATCACTTATTACCATGTTATGAACACTGTGATTATTTAAGTTAATAAGGGTCGTTTTGTCGATCATTGGTACTTGAGTCAGAAATAATCTCCTTATAATTACAAGTTATTCATGTGGTAAAATATCCATTATATCCAAAATTGTATTCTTGATGTAGATATCATATATATCATATATATCCAGTATATACATGTATTTATAATATTACATAACATTTAGAGGTAAGAAATGAAATGCAACGTTCATGGAGACGGTATACCGTACGTACGCATGAACGATACTTTCATTTCTATTTCGTACATAATGGAATGAAATCATAATGATATAGTGTTATATTATAATTATAGTATAATATTATATATAACATCATAACTCCATCATTTATACATCCCACATATGCCATTAACGAATCAAATCACTTTGAGGGGGTGGTTGTGCGCACTTCCTAAAATGAAGACATCGTGTTTACCCATAATGAAAATCATAAAGGTATGCCATAATAAAAAAATACAGAAGAATATATAAAACATAAAAATAATATATATATCATATATAAATATAGTGACATATTAATGTCCACCATGAGAGGTGTTAAAAGAATATTGAACAATCATTGTTTCATGAGGTAGAAATTCACCAACCACAGAAACAGTATGTTCTTTAACCATTAGACGGAGGTGTGTGTAAGTGTAAATCAAATACTTCTCATAAAAAAATCCGAGTATATTTAAGATACTGGTTTTGTTACAAAATAAAGGAATAAAAAGAGTTTATGGGGCTGGAGAAGAAAAATAAAACAAAATAACACAAGTGAAGACATTAGCTTTAAATTGGGTAACTCCGCTTGGTTTGAACCAAAAGGGTTTCTTGAAGAGCTTTCTGCCTAAGGTAAGGATTCTAGGATGAAGAGAGGGATGTGGAGAGATAAAATGAGTATAGTTGTGCCGATCCAATGTCTTGAGAAGTGTAGGTAAGGAGGTAGAGTTGGGGTCCTTTTTTAAGAGGGAGGAGGGGCACTCTTTGAAAGTCAAGAAATGTTACTTTATATTAAAATGAGTTTCGGATTTTAAAGGTCAAACATTGATATATATAGAGGATAAGGTGATAAGGGTTCGAAATATACTCATCCAATAAGTTTTTGACAAGTTTACATATTAGATTTTACATTATATTTTCGTTTTATTTAAATCGTTCATTAATGAGATAATCGTTGCATCATCATGATGTCATAAATATTTTAATTTATTTAATGTCTAAAAATTATAAAAAAAATACTATGATGTTGTAGATAATTTTAGATTTAAAATGAATATTTATAGTATAAGTGTTCATTTATTTAGAAAAAACTAAAATTGTATTACTTATTTGTTACATACTTTTGTGATATTCTCCTTTCTTTAAAAATAAAATGATAAAGTGTCACTATCACCCAAATGTGATTCCATGGGGCCCCTAAGTTTGACACAAGGAATCCCATGGTCGTACATGACCCCACCAGTAGAATTAGGACACATTTTGGGGTAATTTTTTATTATTATGATATTATTTTATTACCCTTAACTTCCCGATTACTAATTAATCACGATAATTAAAGATAATTACCATCGTTACTATTCATAATGTCAAAAAAAGGGTCCTAATTACATAATTTGGACCTTCTGATTCCAAATATTGAATCCATTTTACCAAATTCCAAACACAGAAATTTCAATAATAAATTTAAAAATAATTCCTGTTGTCAAAACAAATAGCTGGGTTTTTTTGAAACAATATCTATGAAAAGTTTGGCACTTGTTTATGCCCAATTCCAATGTGAAACTAATTATAATTAAGACCATTGGATTAAATGGTAAAAATATATTCTAATTAAACTTTAAAATCAATTATAAAAATAATATAACCATATAATTAAATTTGATGAAAAAGCAGTTCTGAAGTATAATGCAGTATTTTCACTATTCATTAAAAAATGAACATTCTAAGAAAAATACCAAGAATTTATCAAAAGTAAATTTCAATGTCCCAATAATAAATAATAAGTTTATTTTGAAAAATTGAGCTTAAAAAATTGTCAAAAGTTTTATTTAAAAATGGTTTGTCATCAAAAGGTTGTAAAACAATCTTTTAAAACATATTAGATTATTACATGATTAAGATTGGATTTATTCTCATTTTAAATATCTAAAACATTATCTAATTAATAAGTAGACATAGAAAAAAAAATACATAATTCTTTACTTACTTGGGATGTTACAGTATCCGTGTATATGAGTCATAATAAACAAATGGATAGAAAATATGGGTGAGGTAAAAATTTAAGAAAGGATTAAGTATATAAAAATATATCATGAATCAACAAGAATAATCAATATTGAAATGTAAATGACTAAACACACATTCCATATAAAAAACTAGAAAAGTAATGCTCAATATAGAAAGATAATTAACTGAGAAATATTCAATTTTGTTAATAAATATAGAATGAAATAGATCCTTAGATTTTGTCATAGGGAAAATATCATGGATAATAATAGCTTAATTTTTAATGAAGGCAAGGCTTAATTACTAAATGTAATGATTTACAGGTATATTAATCCTTTAACATCAATATCTATCATCAACAGGGTTTAAAACACCTTGAGAAAAATATAATATGATTCGTGTCAAGACCATATACAAGAACCTTACTATCAAGATCTATCCTCCCAATAGTATAAAATTGGTTTGTTACAGACAAGAAGGGTTTCTAGCCGACTAATTTCATCCAATGAGACTATCAATGTATCGATGAGATTTATTTAAGCGGTCCCCACCATATGTCATACATGTCTGAAGTATTCTTCATATATTGAATAGTAAATTTAAATCATAAATAACGTGCCTTATCAGATATCAATATTGAATGATGAATATAGATTTATCAATATTTCCCATGTTAGTAAAATAACATTCATAGTAATCACCAAATTTAAAAATGGAATTTGGATTAACAAATAATCATATTCATGATTAATGATATGGATATTCAAGGGAAATTTAATGATAAATGATCACAAAAAAGTGAAATACTAAATGGTACTTTAATGAATATCAAAATGATTCATGGAAGTGTATGTCAATATTATAATTGTAAAAATATAACCATTAGAAATTCATATTAAGAACAAGGATGGTATCAATACAAAATATATCTATTGGAGTGATAATAACTATTTTTTTGTTTATCAATAGGAATATTAAAAAATATCTTAGAAACACTCTGGAGTAAAATATACTTTTCATTATTATTTTTTTGAAAAATATTTATCTTTGAAAATCAAATATAAATTTTTTTCACAAAATTATATTAATAAATTATTTAATGGAATCAACAAAAAAATTCATGTGGGTAATTTAATATTAGGTAAAAATAACATCCATATTTAATTATAAATAATGATAGAAACGTTCCTTCATCAGAATGCAATAAGAAGAATCCTTAGATTTTTTTTATAAAAAAGTCAATATGGGTAGAAATTTCTTTTAATAAATAATATTAAAAAGGTTAAAGAAAAAAATTTAATTTTTTTTATCAAACATGATTTTTTAGGAAAATATTATTTTATCCAAAGAGAGAAATGACCACAGATTTTATTAAAACATTTTCTAAATAAATATTATCCGAATAGAGTGGGAAAATATAACTATAAATTGAAAAATATCATTAATAAACATATTATAATAAAATTAAATGGTTTATTAAACAATTAATATATAATTTCCTTCTATGAAACTTCCTGAATAAAAAATATCGATAAGAATGTGATTGTGAAATAAACCATAAAATGATCATAAGGTTTAAATGAGAATAAATAAATGAATAGATTATGTGTATAAAATGTAAATACAAAAAAAGATTAAATGAATAAATAGATATTCAAAGTCATTATAGACATAATCATAAAATATTAATGACAATTAGGAATTAATATAACCCAATTAAAATGAATTGAGTTATGAAATCTAATTTCCACTTTGAAAATTTAATTTTAAATCCCCATAGATGATATAATTAAAATTTAAAGTATAAATACCAAGAATAATGAATTAATCAGGATATTAAATGTCAAATGGTCATTATGTATACCATATAAAAGAAACATGGTTCATATAATTTCAACATTCCTCAATGAAATGAAATTTGGATGGAATCCCTTATCTTATGCTTTATTTTGGTTGAATGTGCATTAGACTCATTTATAATGGTATTAATCATGTTATTAACCTAAAATAGAACCATATTAATATTTATAATATCATGTATTATTCTTTTATAAAATCATAACCAGTGTTTGTTAATAATCTTTCATTATTTTCACTCATTTGGTTGTTAATTTTATTTTTCTTGAGTATGTTTTGACTTGTTATTTTATGTTCCTCTTACATAGATATTGATGTTATCATATAAATAATATAAAAAAATGATATATATATTACATATATTCATTATATATTTATTTATATTAATTAATAAAATATAGTGGGAGGATATGAAATGTACCGTTCATGGTGATGGTAGACCGTACGTACACTTGTACACTGCTTCCATTTTCTTGATAGATTAAAGAATGAATATTTAATGATATATATTTACATTATCATTATAGTATAATATTTATGTCATATATATCCCATATTTTATATTAAACCATCCTTAATAAAATCAACATATTGTGTGAATAAATCACAACACTTCAAAAGTCCATATTTCATTCTACACGTGAACAACGCCATCTTATTTTTAAAAAATAGAAATCACATCAGTATGTTTTCTATAATAATTACATAAGACTAAATTCATAATAAATTTAATATATAAATATTATGAAAATAATTTTTTCCAACCTTGATAGCTGGTATTGGGAAAAAATCACATCACTTCTGGAGGTGGTAGCTCATCAAACACATAAAGGATGGTTTCATAACCCATTTTATGGAAGTGTGTTTGGTTATATTTTATAACCATAACATAAAAATATTTCAGTATATTTATGAAAATAACATAATTTTATAATCATTATATAATACATAAATGGTGTTTCCTAAGGAAATTAAATTAATATTCTTTTAGAAAAACATTAACTTATCTTCGGGTATCCTCCTCAGGATTCTGCAAATTCATTCCTATGATGGAATTTTTCCCAAGTTAAAGCTTATTTGATTAGGATATAGAATATTTATAATTTTTTCAAGTTTTTTTCTGACAATATTTGTAAGATAAGTGAGAATAATGGAGAGATGTGGTATCCTTTTACAAGTAGGGGAGATGACACACTTGGAATTATAGAAAAGAAGATAGGCTTACCCACATTTTTACCTAAAAGAGAATACCTAAAATAGAAAATTAATGAAAATAGGTTTAGCGGTAAAAATATTTCCGTTAATTTTTTTGATATGTTTTGGGCCATTCTTACAACATATATTCTATGTTAAACCACTAAGTAAACTCATTTTAACTTAATCACTGAAATTTTTTTTCACTATTTTTACAATTAATTGTTGTAAAAAATAAATTTAACACTATAATAAATTATAAATTATGGTTATTCTAAATATGGAATAAATTTTTACAATTTAAATTAACAAGTGTCAAAATTTATTTTTAAATAAATATCACAAACAGGACGGGAATATGTGCTTTTAAAGTGAGAATGTTCAAATAGTTATTATGTTTTTATTTCTTAATAATATATAAAAATGATTCCAATTACCTGATTTATATTTATATATTTATAATTTAAATAATATTTATTTAAAACAAATCAATGATTTAATTTAACATTATAAATTTGAGGAAATGTCAATTTTCAATTAAAAATCTGTATTTTTGTACTACTTATTAAAAACAAATTTCTCATAAAATTACCAATAAAATCAACTTAATGTAATTTTTATAATCAATTTTCATATAAAATTGTATTATGTCAAAAAAATATAAAAGGGTCAAAATTTAGTTTTAAAACAACTATGTCATTAAAAGGCGTCTAAACTACCTTTAGAACAATGCTTTTTTATTCATAAAATCAGATCTGATCTTATATTTGGTATATAGAATACATTGGAGGAATGTAAAAACATTTAATTTAATATATAATATATAAATTTCATTAATATAATACAATAATATATACTAATTTAATTTTTGAAGAGAAACCGCCATTGGGCGCATAAAAGTAGTTTTCTTATAAAATCATTTCCTTTATACTCAGTTGGTTTTTATATTCCTTTATAATTAATTTGTAAACTATGATTTTAAATGAATATTTTTATAATTCATTTAATAGTGTTCATAATCACTAATTTTAAAATTATGAGATAATTTTCTGGTCAAATTATATTATCAACAGTATTCAGTAAAACATGGACTTGAATGTAACACAAGCCATCGACTAAAGTGATTTTTATATATAATTCTAGGTGAACATAGTATTTTGTGAAATGAAAGTTATATCATAGAATTTGTTTAAATAGTAAATATATTTTAAAGTATCAAGATGTTATATTCCTTCCCACACTTGTTGTTGTGTGTTATATATATAAATGAATACATTTTTCATATTTTAAAATTAGAGGGTGTTACATTCTCCCAACATTAAATAAAATTTTTCCTAGCAATTTAAAAATGATCTTAACAATAAAAAATTTACAATTTAAACATAACATCAATGAAATATTAAACCGTGAGAAGTTTTGTTAAACCATACTCATAATATGAGCTAATGTAATGTACCAAGGTCATATGGAAAAACACATAATTAGGTTTCAAACTTGGATAACATCAATGGAATGTGAAGATATGGACATGGAGGAAAAACGTAAATATTTATAGAGAGTGATTGAATTAGTTGATAAAAAATAGGTGAATGATCAATGGAAAGTTGAGGGACTCAAATAAAAAATATAATAAGTGTGAAAATTACATTGATATCATCAAAAATGATGGTAATATGATAAAATTTTATTTCAACATCATTTATCTAATGTAGATGAATTATTTTTATATAAATAAATATATAGATATATACTCACATGATATGATTATATTTCGTATGAAAAATTTCATCATTTGGTTGTAATTAGACCAAGTACATTTCTTATTCTTATATATAAATATATATAAAATGATTTTTCAACTTTTAGGAACTAAGATTTAGTTTTAACGGATTTTCAAATTCATAAAAGAGTGAAAATGTGTTTTTGTATGATTCTAAATACTTTTCAAAAAAAAGTGTTCATTACATTAATATTTAAAAATCAAAATTAATAGTATGGTTTCATGTTTAAAATTAATTCATTGCATTTTTAACTAAAAATAATGACATATTAACCAAAAAAAATCATAGGTCAATGGTTGGCATTAAACCCTTATCATCATTCAGTCAAGGGTTTATGACTCGTGGCCTTGCCGATCTTGTTGACTTATCACCCGAATTAAATTTTTTTATATTTTGAGAACAATATTATTATAATTCCTATAATGATAGGAAAAATATATGTTGATCATCCTTGAAATAAAATTAACAATTAAATATTCTTTTCGATGTGGTTTTTAAATCGACTTTTTTTTTCCCACAAAGTCTAATAATTTTAATTGTATATCAAACCTAATGATTATCAATAACATTAAACTTAGGGACATAAAATTTAAATTAATTACTTCTTAAATAAAATTTCCTCTATAACATGAACCAATCTAATTATTCCTATTTCCATATATTTCTACCAAAAGTTTTTAATCATTGTATACTCTCATCATATAAATCCTAATAAAATATATCATAGTTTTAACATATGATAAATTATAAACCCATTAACCCATGATGGTATCCATAAATCTTAATTTAATTATTAAATATATGATTATAAAAATTTAATAAAATCCTTAGATGCTTCATGATTATTATAAACTAAATACCATGTTTGAAAATATTAAAAATTTAATTATTGAAACCCAATACATAAACGCATTATCAGTTTTATTTTCACAAAGGCCATTTTATTTTATTTGGTTTAACTAAGGTCCTTCATTTCCATTATCTATTTAAATCATTCATAATTTTTATATAGAATATGTGATCTTTCCTAAGAATATATTCAGGGTGTCAAAACGGGTGTCAAAATAGGCCCATTTTCATGTACCATGATACACTCTGGTCAAGCCCGACATATCCTTTTCAGAGTTATTAACCCTAGGTGCATCTGTTCTAGAATGAAATATACTTATTATACCTATATAGGGATGTATTGGTATGAATACTCACATTACATCTTCTTTAACAAAACATTAGGAAATTCATCAATACTTATCTTCAAATTATATCGTCGGGTTATGTCCCCACACTATGTCAGTCTAAATATAATTTTCATCGTTGATAATAAACATTCTTAGATACCAACTATAGAGACCCCAACCCCAGAAGACTGAATCTAGTTCCTAAAACCATTATTTTGTCATTAGATACAAGAAATCACGTCATAATGGACTGATATGTTTAGTAGTCTTGGTAAACATAAAACATACACAAGACTTGTATTTTTATTGAATACACAAATTAAATCATTCTTTTTATTCTTCATTAGAGAATAAGATTATTACATCTAGTGTATCCATTCATATACGTCATAGTAACCTTCATGGAATCAGGGGAAATGAAAAAAACAAATAAGATCTCAAATGCCCAGTAACGGTTATGCACACTGAAATCTCTCATGAATCAACAGTAATAGTCAATATGGAAAGTTAAATAATTAATAATATATTCTGTTTCAATAACTATATTATAAAAAAATAGAATGAAAAAAATAGATAACCATGTCATTTAATTATTAAATTGATAATGAAATTATACCATATATATTTTTACATATTGAAAATATCTTAGATAATAATGACTAAATTCTGGATGAATGTAACACTTAATTATTATTTATCATGTTTTAGAGGTACATGAAACTTTTACCATCATGATATATACTCCATTTGGTTTAAAAAATGATGATTAAATACCCATTTCATTCACATAAATACATTTCAAAAGACACCTACAATAATAATCAACCCTCCAGAGAGTTTATATCTTCCTGGTTATAAACATGATGGTTTTTTGGACAAATAATTTCATCCGTTGAGACTAATGATGTATCAAGTGGATTACTATAAATAGTCCCAAACATGTGTTATACCTATTTATGGAATTTATCACATATCAAATAATGTATTTAATTAATAAAACTTATGTCTTATCAAATATCCATATTGAGTGGAGAATATAAATTTAATAATATTTCCCCATTTAATCAAATATCATAACAAGTAAGCACCAAATGTAAAAATGGTATACCATTTAATAAATAGTCATATACTTGATAAATGATATGGATATTTAGGGTAAATTTAATGTTCAATGATAACGAAAAAAGGGAATAACTCACAAGCAATTTAATAATAATGAAAATGTCTCAATGAAGTGAATTTTAATACAATCCATGGTAAAATATAATCATAATACAACTAGAGAATAATAATTATGGTGTTAATACAACCTTTTCCCATTGGTGTACGAATAAGTATTTTTTCATTTATGAGTACAAATACATTAAAAATATCATTAGAAATTTATTAAGGAAAATTTAATTTTCATTTTGATAAAAATTGTGAAATGGCCTTTTCACTGAAAATAACATCTATGAAAATTTTCTTAAAAATGAATTATTAAAATATAAAATGATTCTTCATATAAATGATGATGGTTAATTATGTACAAGTTAAAAATAACATTCCTTTATCTTTTTAAGAAGGATACAAAAGTGTCTTCTTTGAAAAGAGATAAGAAAATTACAATGAATTTTTTTTTGTAATTTGATAAAACGGGTGAAATTTTATTTTAATAAATATTATTTATAATGTTAATGAAAAAATTGAATTATTTTTATAAATCATGGTTTTGTAAGATCATTGATTTTTTATTGAATAGATAAATAATGTAAGATTTTATAAAAGAATTGAAATTTTTAAGTATCAATGAGTCAAAAATGGTACAATTACTTGAAAAGAAAACATGATTAAAAATATGAGAAAACAATTAATCGTTTATTAACCAATTATCATATAATTTTTATTTAATTTTATTTGAAGAAAAAAAATCATGTTTAAAATGATATTGTGATATAAATCCTTAAAATGATCATGAAGTGGAAGAGACAATTAATCAACTAATAGATTATGTCAATTAATTGTAAATCAAAATAAAAAAATGTAATTTTACTATGATATATTGAAATTAATCATACACATAATCATTGAATTTTAATAATAATGAGAATGTAATATAATCCAATGAAATGGAATTGAGTTCAGATATATTGTTACCACATGGTAACATTATATTCAAATCCACTTATATATAATAATAAAAATTTATACTAAAAATAACATGAATAGTGAATTAATAATGATATTACATTTCAAAGGAGTATTATATAAACCACATAAAAGAAACTAGGTTTATAACATTACAATATTCCCCAATGAAATGAAATTGAGATAAAATCATTTACCTTATGTACTATTTGGTTGAACATGATTTAAAATAGTGTCTAATTATTTTAAGAATATTACTAATAAAAAAATATTAAAATTTATAATATCATATATGGTTCATTTATAAAATATTATCGCTCATTTATTTATAATCATTCATTATTTTAATTATTTTATGTGTTAATTTCCTTATTTTGAAAGTATGTTATGATTTATTATTTGTTTTTCATCCTTCGTAGATTATGATTTTATCATATCCAGAAAGTTAATGATTATTTGAAAATCAAAAATATTCATTACATATTTACTGAGATCAATCCATTAAATTTAGTGATAGGATATGAAATTCACCTCTCATGGAGACGGTAAGTCGTACGTATGCATGAATGATGCTTCCATTTTTATCATATTAAATAAATAAAAGTAAATGATATATAGGAATATTAGCATTAAATATAATATTTATTTTATATATATCATATATTTTTATTAAAACTATCCTTAATACATTCCATTTAAAGTGTGAAAGAATTACATCACTTTGTGTGGTGGTTCCCAACGTACACAAGAAAGACATTATCATATTCCCTCAAAAATATATAGAATGATGGTATGTGTTATATAGTAATTAAAGACCAATAAATACATAATAAATTTCATTAATATGATATATAAATAGTATCCACATCCTTATTATCTACCTTGATAGGTCGTAATGGAAAAAATGAATGACATCTATTCGTGAGGCAGTAGTCTGTCGTATACAAGAATGATGAGTTTTTTACCCATTTGTCAGAAGTGTGTGTGTTTTTAAGAAATTATATTAACATAAAAATATGTAAGTACATTTATCAAACATAATTGACAATATAATAATTATATAAAAATAATTTATGTGGTTTGAGAAGGAAATAAAATAAAAACGCTTTTAGAAAATCATTATCTATTTACTAAGTATCCTCCTTACGTTTTCACTAATTTCTCCATGAGTTGAATTTATTCACTATGTAAAGATTATATGATAATGAGAGGGATGTTTTGGAGTTCTTTGGGACGTTATTTTCTAAACCAATGTTGTTTGAGAGGTATGAAGCCGGGGGAGAGGGGTGGCCATTTGAATATGAGGGAGAGGACACACTTGGAATTTTGAAAAATAAGTTATGTGAATCCATGTTTTTACCTAAAAATAAGATTCCTTAAAAAATAATTATATAATATAGTTTTAATGGTCAAAATATTTCCATACAATATATTTTGGACATGTTTTGTGTTATTATTACACCATGTATTCTATGTTTATCCTCCAAATAAACTCATTTTTACATTAATCACTATAATTAATTTTAAGTGCTTTCAAAAATAAATTTCAGAAGAAATTAATTTGAAAATTTTATAAATTTTAAATTTTTATGATTCCAAATTCATAATCCCATTTTCAAAATTCAAATTAGTTAAGTGAAAACAATTATTTTAAAATTAATCTCATAGATGAGATGAGAATGAGAGTTTCTAAAGAAAAAATGTTCAACAGTTTATTATGTTTTAATATCTAAATTAAATATAAATTTGAGAATAATGTAATAAATTAGATTGATATGAGTATAATTGATCTATAACTAATTTTAATCTAATTCAACATATGATTTAACATTATAAATTATTTAGACGTAAAGTCAAATTTCAATTAAAATTTAGTCTGTTTTAGTATTCATAAAAAAATGAAACTTGTCATAAAAATAAATAAAATAACCCTATGATAATTTTTACATTATTATTTATAAAATAAATTTATTTTTACAAAATAATTTTTTTAAATGGTGTAAAAATTCATTTTTAATACAAGTTCCCCATTAAAATTTGGAAAACATACTTTGGAAAAATATATCTTTTTATGTGTAAAATTGGATTTATTAATATATATACCTATAAAATATATTGGATGAATGAAAAAAATTGACTGAATATAATATATATAAATTTTATGAAGATCATTTAATAATAGTAATTAATTTAATTTACTTGGATAAAATGATCTTGAGGATATAATTTTTTTTATAAAAACAATTCCTTTATATTTAATTGGTTTCATATTGTATTATAATTAATTGGTGACCAATAAATTCAACCAAATACTTTTATAAGTCATCTAATCATAATAGCTGTAAATTTATAAGAATGGATATAATTTTCATGTAAAATAATAATATTAATAGTATTCAGTAAAACTTGACCTTAAATGTAATTCATGCCATCATATAAAGCCATTACTGTGTGTAATTGTTTATAAACTCAATGTTGCATTAATTGAAAGAAATATCATAGATTGGATTTATTTAAAATAGTAAATATATTATAAAGTCTGGGGATGTTATATTATCTTCTCCATTTGTTGTTGGTTCAAACATAAATAATGGAATATGGTGTTCGTATTTTCAAATTTCAAGGTGTTAAAAATAAATATTATTAAAATATTAAATTCAAAAAAAATTATATATTAGAAATGATCAAATAATATTAACAAAAAATAATTAAAATGTATAAATGAAATTTACAGATTAAAATACACACACACAGACATACATATATATATATATATATTAGGTGCATGGGGGTAAAATTGTTTTCAAACACAAACATATGTATGTGTTATGTTAATGTAATTTTTTTTTGACATTTTCCAAATTAAAAAAATTGAATTACATTTAATTAAATGTCCATTACCCACTGTAATTATTCTATATTTTCAATTGATTTTAATTTTTTATTATAAATTAATTTTCACTATATATAAGACTTATTTAATGCAAACATACATATTTTTAATTATATAAATATTAATTTATAAAATATTATATATATTTCTACATATATATATATATATTAAAAATTTAAAATATATTAATGAACAATTTCATATAAAAACATTAAAATAAATAAATTGAAAATATATTAAATAAAAAATTATTTAAAATAATTAGACTTTAAAAAATGTATTAAAAACATATCATCATAAAAAATTAAAATAATATTAAATAAATTTATGTTAAAAAGATAGAAATGTAATTAAAATATATATGGATTGTAAAATTCTTTAAAAAATGAATAAGAGATTATTATTTTTTAAAACTATTTCACTTTATTCATTTTATATATTTATATTTAATATATACTATTTATAACTATTTATACTTAGAATATATATCTATATTAAATTTATTCATTTTTATTAATAATTATTTCATTAATAAATTTTTTAATACATTTATTAAATTTATTCATTTTTAAATTTCATTTTCAAAATTATTAAAATTTATTCATTTTATATATATAAATTTAATATATACTATTTATTGTTATTTATGATATGTATAAATTAATATTATTCATTTTTATAAATAATAATTTCACTAATAAATTTTCATATATTTTTTAACTTATTCACGATTAATTTTTTTGTTTGTTTATTTCATGATTAATTTAATATTTTTAGTATTTATATTTTTTGTTATTTTATTGGAGTATATAATAAATAGGGACATGTTTGGCTAGCTCGGATGGTGGGTCGTTTATATGTCTACACATGTGTGCCCACATGTAGATGGGTCGGCTATGCTGACGCAGCAGGTAGGCCAGTGCTTGGCGGCGCTAGCTCATGTGGCCTGAGTGTGTAAAGGTGTATGTGGGTGTTGATACCCCACATTCATGTCATGTCGTGGAAGTTGAATGCCGAGGGATATAAACAATCACTCAGAAAAACAACAACTTTGATACGGGACAAACTGCGTGGTGCAACCCTTTAGTAGTGCTTAATGAATGTGATTATAATGACCACCCTTTATCAGTTCTAAATAAAAGAAATTATAAAAACAACTCATTAAAATTTATTAATTTAGTACTGATAAATGGTAACGTTTTTAGAACTTTTATCTAGCATTCGTAAATACTAAAACTACATACTATGGGTTTTTTAGTTGTGACGCCTTCCAACTGATAATGGTATAGCACCTGAAGTGTTCCAGTCTACTGTAGCCTCCTTTTGTGTAATTATAAAAATGGGATGTGGTATCCATTAACATAATTGTTGGATTACCATGTACTCATTGAGGGGAGAATTGTATCTATGTTGAATTTTATCTGTGATGAAATCTTGACATTCATTCTGTTCAGTGACACTGTAAAAGTTGATGATCTAGGTAAGCTATATATCCTAGGGATTCTGAGCTTATATGAGGATCCATTTGATAATATTTTGGATTCACATCCTTGGTTTACTTCTCGGTTCTATAATAGTCTCAAATAGGTGATGGGGGCTCATGTCATGTTGAGTAAAGCTTACGATCCATAAAAGGAAGGTCGAATGGGGCATGTTATTCAGATCCTTGGGGATTTTCTCCAGGCATGTGCCTCAGATTTTGGGGTATCAATAGATACCCATCATGACATGTTTTTTTCTTATAATAATAGTTTTTAGTCGTCAATCATAATGGAATCCTTCAAGGATTTAGAAGGTCACCCGTTCATGGAATATATTTGTTTGGTAGTTGTGGGAGAGGTATATCTTGTGGGACGGAGTCTTGTTCATGAGACAATGATGAGGATTCAATATATGTTCTAACATTTAGTTATAGTTTATAGTTTTAATAAATCATATGTGGATCCTCGAAGTCATCCTTTAGGGTTTCACATTGGCGATTGAGTTTTCTTGAATGTTTCTCCTTTGTTGGGTCACCATCCTATTGGGAAAGAGGGAAAGATAAATCCAATACATATGAACCATTTGAGGGTTTCGAGTGGATTGAAAAGGATTATTATAGGTTGTAATTTATAGCTCAATTCATGGGTATGCATGATATTTTCCTCATACCATAGCTTAGGGTGTATCATACTTATCCCTTTCATGTTATAATTTATAGGATGTTTGAGTTATATCTAGTTGTCTCAGTTGTGGAGAAACAAGTGGAGATCATTTTTTCATAGGTGAGTGTATTGTCTGGGAAGTATACTCCATTGGAAGAAGTGTTTGACGATGTGGATTAGATTCTCATGAGACTTAGGATCACAATTCATTGATGAGGGAGAAAAAGTCTCAACTCTTTTTGGAGAACCCTTCTTCTATATGACATCCTAGGGATGAAAGGTCTAGTAGTGGGGATATTGAAACATCCTAGATAAAAGGTACAATATATATTTTCTTAAGAGCATTCTTCTCATGTTAGTGTAATTCAGAATAATTTTGGGTAGGATTATTCATTTATTCTATTTCACCAGTGTCATTGGGTTCTATTTATAGATATGTTAATCATGAAAATATGATGTTGTTTCTCCCATTCCATCTCTATCAATTTTGCGATCCTCATCCAAGGGTCATCCCTTGTGTTGTTTGTGGTGTAGTGTGTGAGTTCCTTGAAGAATGTTCTGACATATCCTCTCCATAAACCATTATTATTATGGAATAAATTGTGAGATGTGGTAATTTTTTCTAGGGACTCCATCAGTAGTTTCTACGTCCTTATAGTGTGTGTAGACCCCTTTGCGGGTAGAGTACAACCTTACATTTATGTGGGTGGTTCCATCTCTATCTTATGTTATATGAAAATTTTATTTCACAATTTTTGTTAATTTTTTTTTCTAAATGTAATTTCCTGATTTTACAATTCTTGTGTGTAAATGGTATTTTTAAGAAAACATGGGTTTCCCCTCATTTTGGTAAAGCATAATTGATTTTAAAAGCAACGTGAAAGTAATTATGAACTCATTTTCAAAGAAGGTTTTTAATGGGGAAATGGCTATTATAAATTGTATTACGAATTTTTTAATAACTTTGAAATGATTCAAAATGTTGCACATGGTAACCCATCAATACTTTTGTTAAAGGGGTATCAATATATATTGTTTATTGATACTATTTAGAGGTAAATTCATGGGCTGTTACTATTCTCCCTAGGCCAACTGTCCTAGGACCTTGTTAGATACAATTGGTGGGGGGGTAACTTTCTAGGGCATTTCTCTATTTACTATAATTGATGCATATGTCTAGGGGCTCAATGCACACACTTGTATATGTATGGGTGGAATAGATATAGCTATCCTGATCGTAGGTGATCCATGGGATATGATTACCATTGTATGGAGTTATATAGTTCTATCATTGATATACCTTCTTGATATATGTTTATGAAAACACTCTTTAGAATGGTTTTACCATGTTTTTTTGAGCTATAATGAAAGGGGAAATTCATTAATATGATTTTGATATAAATTGTTCTACAGATTATCATTCCATGTTTTTTAAATTGAGAAAATTTGGATTATTGTTTAGAGACTGGATAAAAACAGTTGGGTTGGATTCTATTGAGCTAATTAATCTCACACCCACCACACCCATTTGAATGTGTGTAGACTTGGAATCATCTTTTGATGTGTGTAAAGTAAATGAACTGTATGGAGGTGATGAAGTTCATGTTTGTTGAGTATGGGTAGCTTGTGGTGAGATAATGGGATGCTACCTCCTTATCACACGAACTATTAGTTTTTGGTTGTAGTGGTCCTTTTTGGTTTTTCTAGAAATTAACCTTTTGGTTGTATCTTGTATGTCAAAGTTGTATCAACAAAGTTGTATGAATTGTTATGTCATATATTATCTTTATATTTTTTACACAATTAAATATATTTCATGTATCATGTTTCAGGATGGGATAAATCATTCTATATGGTTTTGGTTTGATGTCTGAGTTATATTATCTAGCCCGTGGGGATTGAAATTTTCCATTAGGTGTGTGGATAATCTGGCTAGGTACTGTTGGTAAGAGGGAAACTCAGACCGATCTATTAAATTGTGGGATTTTTTAAAAATAGATACATGATTGTGCACTTATTTTTTTAATGCACAATATAATGTATTTTTCAAATTTTAATTCAATAAATAATTTATCACATCATTCCTAACTATTGATTTTGGTTCACCTTCTTGAAGCATGTATTTTTTCATGATTTTCCAAAGATCAATGCTATGTTTCTTTAAGAATTATTCCATATGATATTTCCTATATCACTAATTTTTTCAATAAAAATGGGATGTTTTGATGTATCAATATATCATTTGATCTTGTTCCTATATTTATAAACAGATATTTACCCTTGGAAATTATGTTAGGAAATATGTATCGTGAAAAAAAATTGTGTTTGGGTCTAATCATTGAAACCAATTATTGGTCCCAAAAGGATTTTGAATGATATCCAAGAAGGGTTGAATTGAACTTCTCACATAGAATAAATTTTAAGGTGATTTTAGATTTTACAAGATATGTTAATACTATAAAATTGTAAATATAAATGAACAAAGTTATTTTTATAGTGGGTCATATCTAAATGATATGATCCCACTCTTCACCCCTCTCATGAAAGAAGAGTGATGGTGCCTAATAAAATTGAATCTTAAAAATAAAATTTTACATATAGATTCACACCCAAACTAAAAATATTTTTTCCGATTCGAAGGCTTAAACCTCAAAAAAACCTTCCTTTTTCTACTTAGAGGCATAACATGAATGGTCCTATATTGTTCCCACTTAGTGGTACAACCTAATTTATTATTTATTTTGGGATTCACAACCCACAATCATTCCTTTTAATTGATAATATATCCCATTTAAATTTAACACCAAGGAATAAATAGAAATAAGTAAAACCATATAATCAGATGAATGCTTTAATGTTTAAATTTCAAGGAAGCAAAAAACTATCCAGAAACTAATAATCAACTAGTTTATATAACATCAAGATGATTAGTTAATAACTAAAATCTTCTTCACTTGTGAAATTTAATAAAATACTCAACCTCATTATTTTTTCACAATGTTTATATCAACTATATATATATATATAGTTTCTTTATTCACAGCATCTGTAAAATTTTAATACCATTGGGTCTCTCGCTTTCCAAAATCTTGACTTGCGAGTGTGAAACATTAATGAACTATGTATGAGTTTTGTATGATTATTTTACTGATAAAATCTCATATGTAAATGAAAAATAATATATAAATATATATAATTCCACCCTAATATCCTAAAAAATAAATACAATCTACACTTTGTAACTCATTAGATCAATTAATATAATTGCAAATAATAAGCATTATTATCCTTCAAAAACATTCTGATAATATTTAATGCTGACCATTAATATTCCCAAAAACATTAATTTGAATATTTTATGTTTCAATATTTCAGTTTAAAAATTTATATACATCCTTAATGAAATGTGAATAAAATTTAATTCATCATGAAATCCTTTAAAATATGGCCACTTGAGTTCTAGATAATTTATGAATAATTTTAGAATAAATATAATACTTTGAATGTTCATAATAAACTTGACGCAAGTGTAAATATGAAATAATATGAAAAAATAGTATAATTTCAAATTTCAAAACATCATTGAGAGCATAGGAAAAAACCTTAATTTTGATTTACTCATACATTAAACATACCCATTAGGTAATAGTAACAAAATTTTAGCATTAAAAAGATTTCTATTTAACACCCTGTGTTTTTATAAATTATTTTTTAAATAAATAAATTAATTTTTCTTGATGACTTGAATTTTACACTACACCATGTAAAGATGGATTTATACACCAAACCAAGTTAAGAATGTGCTACATGCAATATTGAGTTTATATTTCATTACATGAAACACTAATTTTTATGAAACCCAACTATTTTTTTGGGTCATGATATGATGAATTTTTTATTATCTTGTGGAAAAAAATTTTATGATTTCATTATGTGATAGGCAGGACCAATAAATCCCTCAAATGTATTTGGAAATGATAAATGTTACATGATCTCAGAAGGTATGTGGGTGGTCATCCATGGGCCATAAAATATGGTACATGGGTGGTCATCCCAAGACTATCATGTTAAGAATGTCTTGGTGGGTAGCCATGACATAATAGTTTATATTTTTGTGTGTCTTCCAAAAATCATTGTCTTATAAATATGTTATGCTCACATTGATTATGTTGTTTGATTCTTTTATGATTCTTGTATTATGAATTCCAATATTTAATTCATGAATCAATATTATGATCTTTGATATGTAAGGTATGATATTCTAATTTGATTATCATGTTGTCATACACTCATACTTATGTCATACATACATATCTTCCTCGTTTACCCTTATTGAGAATTTGAGATCACTCATTCTTATGTCTCCTTTCTCATGGTTATATATAAATTTTTTCAGTAGGAGAAATAAAAGGGATAATATTATTGGGAATTATTAATGTTATATCACTCAATTATAATATTATGTCTTTTGTTCCCATAGTCACTAACATATTATGGTCCTCAAGCATGCAATTTTTTATTTTAAAGAATATTCATAGGAAATGATTTAAAATCATTGTATGAAAATCCTGGGTAATTGTATTTGGTATCGATGGAAAGGTATTGTCAACCTTAAGAAAAAAGGATTAGAAAAACCTACTATGATCACTAGGTATAATACTAAGGATATGTCTAGGGATGTTTCTAGGGATAAGTCTAATGATGAGTCAGTGTTTCGGAAAATGTCCTGGATTTTTTGTAAGAGATAGAGAAATTGGTTTCCTAAAAAACATCCCTATATAAATACTAAAATGAATGTGGCTCTAGAATAGATGTACATAGGTGTAAAACCCTTGAAAACACCATATTGTGATAGACTGGATCGAGAACTAGTTTACGACAATGAGGTCTACTACACACCTGGTTTGACACTCCCAGGGAATATGCATTGGAAATTAACAAAATCATTACAAACCATCATGAAGGATTTAAATATATGATAACAATCAATAAGCTATGATGAACATATGGTTTCATAAAATAAAAATGTGTTTTTATTATTTAGACATTGTATAAGTGATTTTTTGCATTATTTGTTTCTCAACTATAATTATCATTTCTCACAATATGCTTTCGGATTTTAGTCCATGGAAGGAACCCAAAGTAATTATGTTAACATTTAATGTGATGGATGATTCAACGTTGAGATTCCAATTAGGATTATTAATAGATAAAAGTTTTCTATGATTAAGAATAATTATTTTTTGTGGAACATGATTAATTATATATACCATAACTAACCCTCATACTCTCTAAAGGAAAAGAATAAAGTGTTTTTTGAGAGTTCAGGTAGTGGAGACTATGGAATAATGAACAGTATATATCCTATATATCAATATTTTGAGAATAAGTGCTCTAGGTTATTTATTAAAGAGATGAGAAGAAGTTTTTAATGTAGAAAAGAAGGACACAATGTAAGATATTGCAAATAGAAAATGAGAATTTCAGTTAATGTAATGTATGGGAATATTGGACTCCCTAATATATCATTTATTATTTAGGGATTCGAATTTAAAAATTATGGGAATTATGTAATCGATGCCCAAGGGAATGATTTTGAAGTGGATAAAAAAATTAGGGTAATTTTTATATTGCTGATGATGAAGAGACCCTAAACAACATGTGAATGGAATGAGGTGTTATAGAATAATACGTTGAAACATAGTTAATTGTTTGAGAAGTAAGTGGGATGGATAATGTATTTATGTATAGTAATTCAATGATAATGTTATATGAATCAGGAAATATTTATGTATTATTCATTATATGTTTTTCATTAATGATTAGAGAGGATATATTGAATGGTTTCAATGACCTTGAAAATTCATTAAATAAAAATGTTGTATTTTACTAAAAAAATATTAAGGGAAGATAGGCATTAATATGTAATTGATGTTGGTAAATGATTTTTATATTGTATAAATATATTTTGGATAAGAATACTGTAAATTGGATAGTTCGGATTACCATCAAAATAGATAAATTATTTGTTGAAAAAGTTGATTATGCTATCATGGATGGTGTTTAAGACATTTTCATATTTAATGAATATATCCAATAATATTTGGAATTAGAAATCATGTGTGCGTTCGATAAGATTTTATATGAATTCAAGTTATTACAATGTTTTAAGAGAGTACACGATAAAGGTATTCACATGTTTTTGTGTGTGAAAACTAAGAGATACATTATGATATATGGGGGATCAATGTAAATTTTATTTTGAAATAATTATTGACATTATTTCTAATTTTTTGGATTTTTGTATTTTGTATTTTTTTAAAGGATAACCATTTATGGAAGGGTTTATGTTAAAATATTGATGAGGTCTTAGAGATTAATGTATTATCTTTCCACATGAGGATTTATGGAAATTGGATTACATGTGCTAATAGTTTTTCAGTGATGTTAACTATAGATAGATGGAATGGGTTATCATTCTATTTATGGATTACATGAGCTATTTGTGCTTTAGCAATAGAAAAATCACCAAATTTCATTGGAGGAAGAGATTAAGTGGAAATAGATCAAGGAACAACCAAAGGGTGAGATTGTGTATATGGAATGGAATGAAATGAAATAAGTATATATTCTTTAGAAAATTCATCAACATTAGGGAAAGGGTATTAAAATACCATATTGTACATTTATATTGATTTTTTATGATATCAATTACCTTTTTCACACCTCTTTGGTCTATGGTGTTATGATCACCAATTGTATCTGAATCACCCACTTTATTATGATCACTTATTCTGATCACTCTCTATAATTATTTTTCCTTTTCATCAATTTCCCAATATTCACTTCCAACTTATGTTCTCCTATGTGGAATCCCAGTTAAGAGTTACATTTCGTAACTGTTATTTTTCAATTATCCTTAATACAAATAATTTTTGGTATTCAATTTTATGATATGGGTTTATATGGATAAAAATTTCATTTATAAATCAATTAATTACCCAGCTAAAATTTTATGGTGAAATTCATTTTAAGGGGGTAGGAATGTAACACCCAATGTTTTGTGAGTTGTTTTTTTTTTTAAAAAAAAATTAATATTATATAACGGATTTAATTGCTTGATACACCAATATTAGTTTATTTAGAAACAAAATAAAATTAAGCAGGATCTACACACATCACCGAGTTTATTTTTTGGTACAACCAACACTAAGTTAGACTTCTGTAACACACACCACCAAGTTCCTCAATATCTTTCGTTATAGAGAAGATTGAGTTTTACCAAACAATAATTAAATATTATTATAATTATTTATTATTATTCATAATGTTCCAGAGAAAGGAAACCCTACTCTATAAATTCTTTAGAAAATTAAAAATGACAAATCATTGGAAGAATATTGGACAAGGTCAAACCTAGCATATTTCTTCATCCAACGAAAGGAAGACTACATGACAATAGAAGTATTATCCCCAAAATCATGATCAGATGCATCAATGTCAGAATCAAATTCCCACTATGACTAGGAGGTATTTTGTTTGACGATCATTGAATATTTATCCCTAATATTGTTTTCCTAAGAGTGAGATGATGCCCTCATTCAGTATCCCATTCTGCAAAACCTCATCCTTGCCCATGAATTTTTGGGTGATTTCCCATTTTTCATTGACTTCAGTTGTTTTCAAATCCATCCATCTTTTCCTCAATGAAAATCATAAAGGAATTATGATACATATTTACATGTGAGTTAATATTAGTGTAAGTCACCGCTTCCACATGTTCATATGTGTGGGGATGTCCCATTCCACCCATGAGTGTTTCAATCACCTCAAAAATATTCTATATTGTAACTATATCATCATTAATATTCACAAGATGAGGTCTAGTCTTATAGGAAACCCATTGAAAACCATCATCATCCATTGATGCCATGGTAGGAGTTGAGGCAACTCGCCTAGTTGAGGCTCATACCAGCAGCTTCATAGATTGTGCAGAAGGAGCATCTATATTTACTATATTATTCTTCCTAGAATTGGGCTCCTGTTCTTGTTCAAGGTCAACCTCCATTTGAGTACCAGATTCTAGTTTAGTTTCTGCATTGGCAACATCATACATAACACCAACAACCTACTATGTTTCAGAATTACCCTCCCTAGAAATCAACTCCTTTCGGATCAAAGACCCCTCACCTATACGATACAAGGTAACTACCATAGACTACACAATATGACCTGTATCATTATCCATCACCTATTTCTTAGCATCATTATGAACAATATAACTTGAATATATCTTACTATTAACCAATTAGGCCAATGATTTATAATTCGTTTCATTAGAAGGCCTTGATTGATAATGGGATCTTTGAGAATTACCCTCTCCCCCCATCTAACCAGAAACATTTTCAGAATTTCTTCCCAAAGACAATGAATGTGCGACATTAATATCATGTTGAGGTAATACCTGGCCAGCATCAATGTCATTGGGATTTATCCTCTTTTTCAAAAACATGACTTCATGGTGCCATCAAAGAGAACAAGACCTGTAGATTATTGATCTCTTATAGGATGAGGAATCAAGGCCTAAAAACTTATATACATGGGATAATTTTTTAATTCTCTCAAATTCAACCCTCAATTCCATCTCATCTTCATCAGCAGTTTGAAAAACCTTCTCAACCAAAGTAGTTCATAGATAAACTTCTACTAGAAACCTATAAAAGATTATAAATATAGTTTTATCAGTCATTCGATATAATTTAATGGGTACCCCAATTGGTAAATCATTATTATGTAGGATGTTTGGGTGCAATAGGATCCAATTTAAACCATAAATCTTGATTTATACCTACACTGCAGATTTTATGACCTCTAAACGGTAGAAAATCATATCCTAATCATGAATATGAATAAATCCAGGATTTAGTGAGATGGATCTAAATCCACAAGGACACATTTTCAACTCCTATGATGGGAAAAGTAATTAAAAACATCCACACCCTAGAGAGATGAAATTCAAGTTGGCGATACCCCACACCTCGAACTGTCGACCAGTTAAATCTACTAATTTCTATTGGGTGGATCCCTTTAGCAGAAAAATATGAGCTACAATAGAAATCTAACCAATCTTGAGATCCTACAAGGATGAAATTATTTCAGCCCTAATGTCGTCCCCATTACATTTCTACATATTCCTCATGTCGAACACTTGTAGATAGAGAAGGAAATCCTGAGATAGGTTATGAAATTCATCATAGGTCCTCCCAAAGACACAATCTGGCTCTAAAAAACTTTTCCCACATATCATTGATAATCAAATCAAAATTTTTATACATTTTTATAAAATTATTATTTTTGGATTTTACTGAAAAGACTAATTTTTTTATGAATATTTAGATATAGTAAATTTTAATTAAGAACCCCCTTTCTCTTTAAATTATTTGTCTAATTAAAATATTTTTTAAATTAGTTTTAAAGTAATATAAGTTCATTTATATATATATTAATCCAATTTAGGTTATTGTCAATTTCACATTGAATTTGGATATAAAATCATTTCAAACTTTTGAACATTTTCACATTAAGAACATGTTGTCTCTCCCCATCTATGAGATTCATTTTGATTTAATATCTTTCACTAAATTTTTTGGAATTTGGAAAAATGGATTCAATGTTTGGAATCAGTAAGATATATAATTTATAATAAGGTCAAATTTATTTTTTCCAAAATGGATTAGTGAAAATAGATAAAATTAATCATAGCGATTAAGAGAGAAATTAGTTTAACAATGGACTAAACATTAAAATTAAGGGAAAATGACCTAAAACGTATTCCAAATCCCATTTTCTAATGATATTTATACCTTTTTGAATTTATTATAATGTTATTTTATTTTCTGAATAATATTCAATTGAAGTGACCCATATAATAATTGGAGAAAAAAAGAAATTGTATTTCATTTAATTTCTATAATGCTTAGGGGATAGGAAAAAACTAAATTGTTTTGTTTATAAATATTATTTTGAAAGTTAAATAAATATTGGATATCATAATAATTGGTCTATAACAAATAGACCTGATATAATTACATTAAATTCTTAGGAAACACTAACACATGAATTATTTAGTTAATAATTAAAAAAAATAAATGATAGTAAAGAATTTAAATGTACGGTAAGTATAATTAATTTTTGTTTTCAATTATTTTTTGATATTAGTATATAATGACACATATATATTAAAATAATAGATTATAATCACCTTATTGGATTGAAATTATTTAAAAATAAAATTAAATAAAAAATGTTCAAATTCACATTAATGTTATCTTTTAATAAATTATATTTTATTAGATAATTTAAAAATAATGAAAATCATATATTATATAAATTGATATTTAAATTTTAATAGATATAAAATATTTTCCAATCATGGACCAATTTATCTTTTATAATAAACATATTTACCCCAAAATAGTAAAAACATTGTTGGCCCAGTTAGGGTTATAGTAGTGTTTTTGTGCATTACATGTGCTTCTGTTAAATTTAATTACCCACACAAAAGAGTTTTTTATTTTATAAAATTGGATTTAATATTATAAATATATTTTTATAAATTTTATAATAATTAACACATTAATTTAGTAACAATGGATGAATTATATAGGTTATAAAACTATCTACATTACAGAAAAATGAAAATGAAAAAAAGAAAACATAGCAGTTAAAGAAAAAAGATTAAAAATTATTTATTATGTGTGGGGGATGTTTCTATTGACCAAGTAGTCCCTTAAATACCAAATTATTAATATTTTTGTGCCACATTAGGTAACATAGAATTCCAAATAGAAAATACTTTTGATTATTTACAAGAATTCCAGTCCTCCTCAACTAGAAAATTGAACTTACTCGCACCACTTCTTCAAAACTATCAATACATTGGGTCATAAAACCTACAAAAAACATCTTAAAATATACATTAACTCATTATATTATCCTTAATTATTGTATTAATCCATCCAATGAGGTCTTTTAGTGGAAAACAAAATAAGATACTCAAATAAGATGTTACCTTCATCAACAAATGTTTTTGTTTTATTTCTTTCTCAAAACCCCCATCAATTTTTTATATCATGATTAAATATTAAAATAAGTATATTATATATTATTATATGTTTTTATGATAAGTTAATTAACTAAAATAACACACACTACCATCAAATGGGCTTTAAAATCATCATTCGTGTGTTTGAAAAACAATCAAAATGTGAACTGATGTCGTTCTTTTTCCCATTAAAACTTATTAATGTTAGGAATAATGATGTAAATTAATATTATATAAGATATTTATGGAATATATGATGTATTTTTTCTTCTTTAATTATTATATAATAAATACCTTCATTATTTCTATTTTGTGAGAAAATGATAAAATTGTTGTTGTGTACGGCGGACTACCGCCTCACGAAACGATGTGATTCATTCATAACATACATGGAATATATTAAGGATGTGTTTAATAATAAAATGTTATATATATGAAACAAAAATTATAATGGAATTATAATATATATATATATATCATTTAATTTAATTTTTTCCAATACACTATTAAAATAGAAGCATTATTCATGCGTACATAAGGCCTACCGTCTCCATGAATGGTGTATTTCGATTCCTATCACAAAATTTTATTGATTTATATTAATACATTTATAATGAGTGTATATGATATTTATATCATGGTTATAATTCTATAGATTATGAAATCATGATCTACATAAGATGTAAAATAATAACAAGTTAAAATATGTACGAAAAACAAAGCGGTTGTTATCAAAAGAATAACTGATATATCATATGATATTAATGAATATGGATCTTAAAAATATATATATTAACTTATATTTACTATACATGTTGATTTAATGAGTTCAATATAAGTAAAGACTTAGGTTAAAGGATTTCTGTCTCACTTTTATTTTATGCGTGACATAGGCCATGTTCACCACCTTTTTCGTGTATATGGTGTTAACATTGCACATAGATGTATTTTCTATTTCACATAATGATAATTATTGGGATTTAAATTCCCATTTTATGATATATCCTTCATGGGGTTATGGTCTCAAAGTAATAAAATTGGTAATGGATTTTTTTCTCAGTTTTCTTTCTTTGAGACTAATGTTATATTTTGAACCAATATTATTTTATGGGGTTTATATAATATCCTTGTCTCATTTTCTATCATGAATATACATACATAAATTATATTTAAATCATAATTTTATTTTATTTTTTCATGATTAATATGGTTAAAATTTATAAAATAGGTAAGAAATTTTTTCTACAAATCACATCGTTTCATGGGATTGTTTATAATTATTCATCAATTAATGTTATATTATGATCTATTTATAAATAATTATCATAAATTTTTTTATCCACTATTATTAATTATATCTTCAAGTAATGTTACCATTTTTTCACTCTCCAGTACTTAATATAATTAAGAATATGTTTTTATGAGAACATGACTTTACTTCTCTCTTCAGTGGAAAATCTGTTTTATTAACAAATAATTGTTTCTATGTTTTTCAAAATTTTTTAAAATGATATTTTATTATAATTTTAAATTAAAAAGAATTTTTATTGTTCTTTAAAAATGTTTTGAAATGTTTATCAAAGTATCCTTTATAAATTTTCATTGTTATTTTTATTGAAGAAGGTTTTCAAAATGTTTTATGATTTAGAATGTGTATTTTAAAATAGAAAGGTTATTTTCATTATGAAATGATCCATGTGATTTTTCAAAAATCTTTCTCCATCTAAGTTGACACACTCTGATATAGTTTTTTATTTATTGGGGATATTATCAAAGGGTTCCATTATTATTCTATCATTTAATTATTAATGATTATGATGATAAATTATTTATAAAACATATTTTTTCACATGTTATTATGTGAATAAATTTTTATAATATTAATTTTATTTCATCGTCCATGATATGATATTTATGAAACCCATATCTATTTATAGTTCATGATATGATACATGTATTTTATATTATGTAACATGTTTGTATGATTTCATTATGTGATTTGTGCGACCTATAACTACCTCCAATGTGTTGGGTAATGATAAGTGTTATATGAGATCATCAGGTACCCTGGTGGTAAACCGAAGCTCATAATGGAGGGTACACTATTGTTCATACCAAGCCCATAGAGGTGGCTACACGAGTGACCATGAAAAGCCTATAAAGGATGGTACACAAGTGGTTAGCCCAAAACTGAAGTAGGTACCTAGGTAGTCAACCCAAAACTAAGATGTTATGAATGTACTGGGGGTATCATTGACAAAATAAGTTGTATTCTTATGGGTATTCCATAATTCAGTTCTTATATCTATGTTATGTTTACAAGCATAATGCTCTTTGATTCCTTTATGATTCATTTCTTATTACTACCATTATTTATGTCATGACTAAATATTATGATCACTAATTTGCAGGGTATGATCTTATAAAGTTATGATCATGTTCTCATACCCTTATGGTTATGTCATGCTTACGTATCTTCTTCTTTTTTACCCATAACGAGCATCTAAGAGCAACCATTATTTAGATTATTTTCCTTATGTTATGAAGAATGGTTTTATGTAGGAGTAATGTAGGGGAAGATATTTTTGGGGAAAATTGAGGTTCTCTAAAAAAGATAGAAGATTATGTTTTTGAGTTTCAAATTTTACTAAACTATTATGGTTATTGGGAATGTAATTTTGTAATGTAATGACTATTTATAAAAAATAATATAATATCCATGTGTGAAAATCATGGTTCATTATATTCTACCCTTACATAACTATTAGAAAATGTGTCTTACCTTTATATAAAACAATGGTTAGCCTTAGGTGGTTAATATAAATTATCTACTTCCCTTACACAAGTGCATGAGTAACCTTACAGAAGTATTGGAAATATTATTATAACCACATTTAGGTACATTGGTATCCTTACACATATACAAGAAATAATATGGCACCATTATGTAAATAAACTTTTACCCTTGTGAATGTATTAAAAAAATATTGGTACCCTTATATGAGCATTAGTTTCCCTTACACTGGTATTGAAAAATTATACTACCCTTATGCAGGGCCCAACTACCTTTATGTGTGCAATATATTTTACATGTTACCCTTATAGAACGTTTGAGATACCCTTAAAAGAGAAATAGAATTTATAGTTTACCCTTACACAACTATAGAAGTAACTTTACATAAATATTAGTTTTCATGGGTTTCCATTACGCAACTATTGAAATTTGAAGCGTACCTTTTCGTAACTATTGAAAGGTTAATGTTACCTTTACATACTTCATTAAAATTATAGCTTTCCCTTAATCAACTGATATAAAATAATGATTACCTCTATACAACTCATATAATAATATTATTTCCATTACCCTACTCATATAAAATAAAAGTTACCCTTATCCAAACAATATAAAATGATACATACCCCGACGAAACTAATGGAAAGTTATTGTTAACATTACAAAACTAATAGAAGGTTATAGTTACCTTTACACAAGTCTATAAATATTATTTATACCCTTACATAACCCATTTCTACTAATATGCTACCTTTACACAAAAGTATAAATAAGTCACACACGTATATATGCTATATAAACATAGTGTGACCTTTATGAAGCACAATTAAAACATGTTTAAATGATATTAAAAGGTATAAAAGATATTTTCATCCAAGTAACTCAATATGATTCTTATAAAACAAGTTATAAATAATTAAAACATAAAATATAAAAACTTTTCATTTAAATAATAGCAAGATATAACCAAAGGTAAACATTGTTTAACAAAATTAGTATAACCTACTAAAGATAAAACTTCTAATTTTATTGAAAATTTCCATTAATCATAATATTGTGTTTTGTAATTATTAAAACACAATTAGATAAATCTTATTCAAGGAGCACATTCAATATGTGAAACATGAATTTATAAAACATGTTCAAAATATCATACCTTTGGTTTTGAGGTTTGATTTTCTCTTAAATAATCAAATTCAACTGTAGAATAACTCTAGTGCAATGTGAGGAAAACTCGATTCTATGGGTCATTTATAAAGATAATGAAAATTCATAATAGCGGATATTGAAAATTACTAATAAAATTGTTATCTGCCTTCATTTCAAATATAATCATTGATACATACTCTTTATATGAGTGACAAGATAGCACTAAAAAAATTAGTGTCTTCCAGCACATATATTTTAGCATAGATAAATATTACTTTTCTAGGTGATTTCATAGCGCTGATAAATGTTATCTTTTATCAGCACTAAAAAATCGGTTATAAAAAAATAAAAAATGAATAAAAATATATAAAAATAAAACTATTAAAAATGAAATGTACTAACTATTTAAATTTTAAAAATATAAAAAAAATTATTTTATTGAATTATTTATATAAATTTCAAAAAAATTGAATGTAATAAAACATAATAAATAAATATTACAATTTAAATAAATTCCAAAAAATTTAAAAGTTACTAAATAATAAAAAATAATATATAATACTGAATGAATGAATAATAAAAATGAATAAGCTATTTTTAATAAGTTTCCAAAAATATTAAAAAAAGTGAACTTTTATCATTAATTACAAAACTAACGAACAAGTAAAAAAAGTATAAATAAATAAGATTAAATATTAATATTTTAAAATTATTAAAAATGAATTTAAAAAAATTCATTATATAAATTCCAAAAATATTAAAAATACCAAAATATAATAAATAAAAATAAATAATTTTTTTTTATCGGAACTATAATTATATTAAAAATATTAAAATATAGAAAATAAATATGTATAAATAAATATTTGAAAATGATTAAATTCAACAAAAATATAAAAATAAATAAAATATTAAAAATAAATAACTAATATGAAAAGAAAAAATATTATAAACAAATACATTATATTTATTAGATATAAAAACTAATTTAAAAAATGAATGTGTAAAATTAATTATATGAATTCTAAACATATACAAAAATGATGAAAATATTAAAAAATACATTTAAATTAATAAATTCTTTGAATTTAAATCATTTCAGAAATACTAAAAAATAGAAAAATATTGAATAAATTTTAATCATATAAATTTAAAACATATTAAAATATTAAAAACTAGTAAATAATTATAGATAAATAAATATTAAAAAATTAATAAATATAAAAAATTATTACGAATGAAAAATTAATACAAAATATTAAATTACAAAAATATTAAAAATAAAGAAAAATGTAGAATAAATTACAAAAATATATTAAAACGTTAATTTATAAAATTAATGCCACGAATTAAAAACACACAAAAATGAATAAAAATGAATAAATAGGTTACATTAATTATATGACTAAAAAATTATTATTAATAATTTATATATATTATATGCTTGGTGTACAATTACATCAAACACAAACACACACCTCACACACAGGTTGGGAAGGCATATCTTATCCCCCCTAACGGATCACCCACCAATCAAGCCTTATTTATTCTGTGTATTGCCTGAAATCCTAGTGGGAATGATTTCCATTATATATCTCAGAGGCCCACAAACTAGCCCAAAGGACCAGTGCATCATCATCGCCTGCATCATCATGCATTCGTCACCAGGATTTTGTTATGCATGCATCACCATCTATCATTGTCATGCTTCATGTCTATATCACTACTTGTCTATCGATATTTTCCCGACCTGTATTGGAAAGAGGGTTTGATGTAGGGTTAAGGGGATACTTTACCAATCAAATAAGCCCCCAACTACTGTTAAAAATGAATTATATTTAATATAAAAAATGAAGTAGTTGGGGGCTTACCCGAGTGGTAAAGACATCTTGTAATCTTACATCATACTTGAGTTAAAATCCGACTAGTAGAAAATTTCTAATGGAAGTGAAGAAATAATGTAGCACTATTGCGGTATGAATAATGTAGAAAGGATAGTAGTAGGGTACTATAACATCATTACTATTCAACCTGAAAGGGATTTCGAGAAAAAAAATCATTCAGGCCACTAGGCTTTCAGGATATCAAGGATGGCTAGATGGAAAACGTGTGATAGCAGGACCAGGCGCAAGCAAGAGAAAGCACTATGGTGGGTGAATGCAGTTATGGGTCCTTTAGACCATTTAATTGAGAAAACTTCTCATGGATCTACTTGTCATGTAATCAGTTATCCACTACCTAGAATGAAATAGGTTGCATTATTTAATAATATAAAGAGGCCTCCACCCCAATATAAAAAATTAATAATATTATAATTCCTTTATGGTAATTAATTATTTAAATTTCAATCATATTAAAAATATTAAAACATAATAAATAAAAATAAATAAATATTAATCCTATAAATTAAAAACATATTGAAAATATTCAAATATAGTAAAAAAATATGTATACCTCTTAAAAAATTAATAAATTCAAAAAATATGATATTTTAATAAATATAAAAAATGTAATGAATATTAAAAGTAAAAAATAAAATTTCCAAAATTAAAAAATATTTAAACAAATTTTCTTCCGAAAATTAACTACATGAATTTAGAAAAAAATTAAAAAATAAATTATCAATAACATTATTTCTAATTTTTTAGGTATTCCCTGTATTGATTATATATTAAAATATAATTAATTCTAAAGCTTCATAATTTCTAATATTAATTAAAAATATTATTATTTAATTATATGTATAAATATTTTAAAATTTTTAAATAACTATCAAAGTTGATTATATTAAAAAAATATTAAATGAATATATATTAAAAATGAATAAATTATAGAAAATAAAAAAATGGGGAAATCTTGAAAATGAATAAATAATATAAAATCATAAAAAAGACACACGTACAGACATACTTACGCATAGACATACATATTCAAATATATACACTTTCATATACACATATATACAACCACATACAAATACATATACATATACATATACAAATACCTACATGCATACACATTCACATACAAACATACACATACACATACACTGGTATATGAATATACATACACATAAAAATATGTATACACATATACATTCATACAATTACATACACATGGATTCACATAGATACACATACATATGCCTGCATACATATACTATATAAATATATATACTCATAAACTTTTAGATACTCATACATTGTAACATACCATGATTTTATGAAATATCTTCGTTCAAATTAATTTAAATTCATTAATATCATGGGTTACATGAAAGAAATTTTATAATTTGTGATAAATGAAATAATAATTTTATAATTGGAAGAACCTAGATCTTCTTTTCAGGTATGTTTTTTTTGGAGTATTTGAGAAAAGATGCGTTATTGGAAATTTTTGAAGTACACGTCGTGTACTTTATGAGTACACACCATGTAATCGGTTACTGTGGGTAGTCGTGTGTTGGTCGTGTAGCGGCCTTGCACAAGGCCATGTGTGATGACCTAGAGGCCTCCTAATGCGGAGTATGGAAACGACGAGTACACGTTGTGTACTTTAAAAGTACATGCCGTGTATTTTTTTTCATTAATCACATCGGGGTCGCATCTGACGAGAAGAACTGCCTCCTTCTTAACCTAATTCATCCGAGAGTGCCGAGCAGTTGTAGATATTTGACGACCCCCTAGCCGAGCGTTCTTCCTCCGAATCATTCACTGATGGTTGCATTGGAATTGCATCAGTGAGTTTTCTCTTCTACTAGAACATCATCCCTTGATTTCTCCTCTTTTCGTGAGTTATCGTGGGTTGGAAATTTTATATGTTTCATATATCTATGGAATTATAAGTCAATTCAAGACTCGTGGTTCAGGTATATTGATCTGCCAACACTGAGGTAGGTGGTTTGTGCCTTTTGTTTTATTTCTTTGTGTTTTATGTGCAAATTTTCCCAATACCCTTGAGCGGGGTATTGCACATTTATTATTTTAGCCCTATTGTTTGTCTGTTATGATTGTATTCTTGAGTATATGATATTTGATTGTGAATAGGGTGAATTTTTTTTCTTTGGATGTGTTGTCATGCATGTATTTCCTATTTTGACCTTTGGGTCTAGTTGCATGTTAGGCTGCTCTTTACTTTTTCATGCCTAGTATTGTAGTATAGTGTGACTGTTGTTCTGACAAACTGGTTTGCGGTATAATTCTATCCAAGTATTTATTGAGGTTTTCTTTGGCTGACATGTGATTCTATTCTTGTTGATTTACACAGGTTCGTGAGAACCTAGTGTAGTCGACCATCGGGAGAATGGATGTAAGGGATTCTCTAGAGTGTCTTTTATAATATTACGATTCGAGAACATAGAGGGAATTGATGTTGAGTGAATCATTCGAGAGTTGGTAGTTCCATGATACATGAAACCTAGGTAATGTGACGTAAGTGCTTCCCTAGAGATCCTTTAGTACCGATATGAGACTGTGGGGGGGAATTGATGGTGAGTGCTTCCTCAGAGAGACAATACTTTAGCTAAACCGGAGGGCTGAGACTGTGTGTGCTGCCTAAAGGGTGTCTTGTTTCTATTATATAAGACCATATGGGATAGGATGTGATTACTTCCCATTGGGTTACCTATTTTTATTATCTTCTTTGTTTAGTTGTTTGTTTGATATCTGAAACTGTGGATTGTTACTGTTGAGTACATCCTTGTTTAACGCTTTCTGTGATTTAACCTGCCATATATTCCCTGACAGTTAGGCACCGATCTTATGGTGGTTTCCTACTAGGATTCATCTCACACCCTTTTTTGGATATTCTTTTAGCCCCAAAAAGATTATATTGTTGCAGGTATAGACAAGGGAAAGCGCCCTTCTACCTCAGGTACTTGATTTCATTGGATATGGAGTGCATGGGACCAAACAGAGGCTTACGATGCTGAGGAGTTTCTTATTTTTTTCCTTTGGTACTTTGGTTTAGTATTGTATTCAAAATTTTGAATTTTATGGATGCTTTCATAGACATATATGTATCATGCATCATTTATATATATATGCTCCAGTTTTTTCATTATCAGTCTTCCGATGTTACTTTTGTTTGGTATTATTACTACTTTCTCTATTGTATATCTGTTTTCTTATGCTATGTACTCTGCCAATGAAGGAATAGTGTCCCTAATATCACACCCAAGGCCCTCGCTACAAGTCTGCAGCCTCTAGAATTCGGGGAAATGCGCTTAAGGCCATGTGACCAACCGGGTACGTGCGCCTCTGGGTGGCTTCCGGAACCGGGATGTTATAATGGGTATCCGAGCTATTCTTTTCACTTGACTTACTGTTTGGAGCCTTTATCTAGGGATAGGAAGAAATGGGTACTATGTAATAAGTTGTGCCTAGGAGTAGCTAACCCGTGTATGGGGAAAATCCAATCTACTTCATTTATTCCAATTTTTCTGGTTTAGCATTTTTATAGTTGATTTTATTTTCATCGTTGGGTGAATCAAAAATTTTGTACTATTACGGTTGATGTTATTGAGGTTCTACTGATGGCGTAACCTGATGAGATGAGGGTATACCATATCATGCATCATATAAGCACTTGTTTTAAATCACATGTCATGCGTTCTTTCCATGCCATTTAGGGTGCATTAGTGATTTCATGTTGTTGTGATAGGTGTTTTTTAGAATATACATGTTTTTGTGTTAGTTAACTTGAATAAATACCTGATTTTTTAGAGAATTGATTGTGTAAGGTTTTAATTGAATGAACACCAAATTTTGGCTCTTGAGGTGTTATGGGCCCTCATGGACCGAAAATTGGTAGATCATTTCCTGGTTTACAATGTTGATAACATGTATAAGATTCCAAGATTTGATTTGTGGAGAGTATGGGCCCTCAAGGATCAGAATTTTACACCTTCAAGGTTTGATTCAGTGTTTTTGGGTTCCGGAGTAGTTTCTGAGGCTTATCGTCCAGAAGAACCCAGAATAAAAAACCGTGTAGTTTTGGCTACACACCATGGGTTCTTCTGTTTGGGAAGAAACTGTTTTTCATAATTACATGTCGTGTACTGTATGTACATGTCGTGTAGTCTCAAACCATGTTGTAGGACATGTGGGCAGAGACATGGGATAGGGAAAATCTTGTGGGAACACGTTGTGTACCGGTTGTGCATGTCGTATGGTGTTGACCCTGTGTCCGCCTGTGTGACTAACGACACAGACATATAAACCTTATGTTGTACACGCCGTGTTGGGATTAAACATACGGTGTAATGTAATCCTAGGAACCCGGCCGTTTAGCTAACAACACGTGTCGGTGGAGTCTCTACTTATACACGTCGTGTCCACCTGGAACACCCAGTGTAGTGTGAGTCGTGTATCCGGTCGTGACACTATCAACATGGGCCAGGTGAAGCTCATCTATTACTCAACATGTTTCCATTAAAACACGTCGTGTAGTATTGTATTAGGAGAGCTGTGTGGCTTAACTGTGTAGAAGGACTCATGCGGGGAAAGCAGAATCAAGTAAAGGTCATGTGTTAAGAAAACATGTCATGTATTTGGGGTGTTACATGACCAATTAGGCATGAGTATACGACCATGTGAATGACACAAGGGAATACGCTTTGTAGGTATTGTACACACCGTGTAGTCATGTTTTTTAAAACATTAAGGATTTCTTTCTCATGTTTCCTTCTTACACTTATAGTTTTCGGTACTTGATAATTTTGATCTAAGGAGTGTGTTTGTCCTTTCACAGTCATTCCACCGAGACGTCCTCCGGTTGTCCGCCAGTTACAGGGTAGTGATCAGGTGCCAAATATGGCTGATCAGGGACTTCCCACAGATCCTTCTATTGTACCAGTTTTGGAACTAGCAGTTATACCTAATACAAGTGCTCATGCACAGTTCAGGGAAGGCCTTATGAGTATGATGCATACCTTTTAGCGGGAACTGCCTCCTATCCCATCGATGTCAGAATTAAAATGGGTTTTCCAGAAGCAACATCCTCCCACCTTCTCAAGAGAAGGAGGACCTCAGGCTACAGAGTAATGGCTAGAATCCATGCTGACGATCATTGAGCATCTAGAGATGACTCCATAGATGAGGGTCAATCTCTCTAATTACATGATATGAGATTCTACCAAGATATGGTGGGATTTAATATCATAGGTGGGGAATTAGTAGATTATAGCTTGGGAGGAGTTCCATTTCATCTTCTATGACTAATTCTATCCAGAGACCCTGAGGGCCGACTGGGCCCGAGAGTTTATGATTCTGAAGCAGGTAACTCTTTCTTTCACGGGGTACTCCTCATGATTCACTGAGCATTATCTCTTCACACCCTTCATAGGGGGTGATGGGTTGTTCGTAGCGAGGAAGTTTGAGGATGTTCTCAGGCATGACATCTTTTCTCAGGTGAACATCTTCCGGTTCAATTCTATCACTTCAATCGTCAACCAAGTGCTGATCACAGAGTTCAATATGAGGGATTCTGGAGTTGTGTGTCAGGGGTGCTCGACATCAAGAGTTTGAATCCCTCCTAATGAATGTAGGATGCGCTGCAGGGAGTCTTCACATGGAGATCCGAGGAGGCGAGAGACATCTTATGGTAGCCAGGTAGTATGCTACCAGTGCCGGAAGCGTGGGCATATGAGGCCACAGTTCCAGAGAGACCCAATGGAGTGCTGATCATACGACAAGATAGACCACCTTTGATGTTTCTATCAGGTTTTCTCACTAGCAGCTGGTGACAGGGGTTCTTCTACGACTCCGTGTTCGGGAGAAGCACCGCCAGTTTCTCAGGAGTCTGGAAAGTGGAGTACCTCTAGCCATTCATGAGAAGTTAGAGGTCATGGTTGTGGTGGTCAGTCATCATTATTTCAGCGATAGCAGAGTGGATCAGCTCAGAGTGGTCAGCCAGGGTCATAGGACCGTGGAGTAGACCAGACCATTGTAGTAGAGAAGACCCACCAAGAGTAGGATCTCAGTCCTTCTACTGTTCGAGGTACGATCCTAGTTGCCTCAGTTTTATCATCAGCTCATTTTGATATAGTGGCTACCCATAGATTTATATCTATTTCTGTCATGGAGGGCCTTGGGCTCTGTATCTTTGCTTCTCCTGATATCTTGACGTTAGACACTCTGCTGGGTAATATAATGGATAGTGTACGTCAGTTCAGGGAGTTACCTCTAGAGGTTTGTTGGTGTCACTTTTTATGGGATCTCTATTTCCTAGAGATGACAGGCTATGATGTTAATCTTGGAATGAACTGGTTAGTTCCCTTCCAAGAAATCATCGACTGCTATTGCCGAAGGGTGATTTTCATATCACCATAGGGTGGATCTTTTCTCGTAAGGGTGAGTGGGATGTCCGGGCGAGTAGAGCGGGTCCAGATAATTATTGGTTGGGAGGAGTTACAACCTAGATTTCTAGTCTATATATGGATGATCAAGGGAATTTAATGTTAGACTTTCCTCCAGTGGTAGATCATTTCAGAGTTTTCTTTCCATAGGAATTTTCAGGTTTTCCTCCAGAGCATGAGGTGGACTTTTCGATTGATATTGTTCGAGGAGCGAAATCAGTGTCAATTCCTCCTTATATTATGGCTACACCAGAGTTACAAGTTCTCAAGATATAGTTATAGGATTTATAGGAAAATGGTTTCATCCCACCCAATACATCTACTTGGGGTCTGCTTGTCCTATTTGCGAAAAAGGTAGATGGTACTCTCAGGATTTGGGTGGATTATAGGAAGTTAAACTAGTTGAATGTTAAGAACATATATCCCTGGTGAAGATTGATGATCTCTATGATCTGCTTCGAGGTGCCCGGGTGTTCTCAAAAATTTACTTGAGGTCCGGTTACCATCAGTTGCATGTTAGACCATCAGATATAACTCTTAGAGCCTTCCGGAGCAGTTATGGTCTGTACGAGTATATGGTTATGCCGTTCGGTCTCAAGAACACGCCAATAGTTTTTGTGGCACTGATGAACCGAGTGTTCCATCTATACCTTGATTCTATCAGGGTTGTCTTTGTGGATGATATCTTGTTGTACTCTCAAAATAGACACGACCATTCCACACTTCTTGAGATCATTTTGAGTACAGTGAGAGAGCATCAGTTATATGCTAAGCTCTCAAAATGAATCTTTTGAATGGATCAGATTCACTTGATGGGTCATGTTATCTCAGAGAAAGGAGTATCAGTAGACACATAGAAAGTTATAGTAGTAGTTTCATGTGAGCTGCTGCAAAACGTCTTTAAGGTGCATAGTTTTCTAGGACTGTCTAGGTATTACAAACACTTCATTCAGAACTTTCCGGTCTTTGAAACACTTCTAAAGGGTTTGAATAATAAGTGTGTGAAGTTCTTATGGTTAGATTCTTGCAAGTCAGCATTTCAAGAGCTGAAGGGGGGCTTGAATTTATCACAGATACTGCTCTTTCTAGAGCCGAGGAAGAGCAATACTATGTTTTGTGATGCTTTAGGTATCAGGCTGGGAGTTGTGCTTATGTAGCGAGATGGAGTCATTGCTTATGGGTCTCGGCAGTTGAGGACACATGAGATAAATTACCCGACGCATGATCTCGAGTTGGCAGCAGTTGTTCATGCCTTACACTTTTGGAGCCATTACCTTATGGGAGAGAATTTTGTGGTTTTCACCGACCACAAGATTCACAAGTACATCTTCTCTAAGCATGATTTGAACTTAAGACAGTGAAGGTTGGTTGAGTACCTTCAGTATTTTGACATTGATCTTTCCTACACACCTGGGAAAGGAAAAACAGTGGCATATGTGTTGAGCAGGAGGACTCTGACATAGGTAGTTCACGAGGCAGTAGTGAGTGGCAGCTAATAGCCTTGTTCTCAGAGATGCATTTGTATGTGCACGATAGATAGGGGAAGACCTTTCTTTTATCTGTACCTGTTACCTCTACCCTTCTTGATCGAGTCCGAATGAGGAAGCTATCATATTCTTAATGCCTAGTCCTATGGGAAAGTGTGTTAGGAGAAGACTCTATTCCTGGATGGACCGTATGAAAGGATGAGATCTTTCATTACCAGGGATGCATATGTGTGCTAGATGATATCCACGAGGTGCTAGTGCAAGATTTTCAATCCTTAGTTTGGACAGTTCATCATGTTGTCACCAAGATGTAACATGATCTACATCGTCAGTATTGGTGTCCAGGTATGAAGAGGTATGTTGCTGGTTTCATTATGAGGTGTTCCACTTGTCAGCAGGTGAAGGTGGAGCATCAGCAACCACTAGGGCTTCTACATTAGTTAACCATTCTCGTGTGGAAGTGGAACGATGTCGCGATGGATATCGTGAATGGGCTGACAAGGTCGCCTCATGGGAATGATTCAGTATGGGTTTTCATTGACAGACTTACGTAGGTCAATAACATCTTGCCAATCAAGGAGACTTACAGTTCTGATTAGCTAAGACGATTGTACATTTGAGATATTATTCACTTACATGGAGTTCCACACTACTTTTTTTAGACACAGATGCTCATTTTACTTCTCGGGTTTGGGAAGGGATTTAGAAGGCTTTGGGTACAAAGGTACTTTTGAGTACAATATACCACCCCCAGACAGATGGTCAGTCTGAGCATACAATTTAGGTGCTTGAGAACATAATCTGAGCATGCATCTTGGATTTTGGAGGTTCTTGGGACAATCATATACCTCTCGTGGAGTTTTCCTACAATAATAGTTTTCAAGAAACTATTCAGATGGTACCTTATGAGGCTTTGTTCAGTAGGCCCTTCCAATCACCATTATGTTGGCTGGAGGCTGGAGAGGTAGCTTTGTTGGGACCTCGTCTTGTTCAGAAGACCACAAAGAAGATAGAGTTGATTCAGAAAAGGTTAGATATTGCACAGTCTCGTCAGAAGTATTATGCAGATCAGCGGAGACGACCTCTGTAGTCCGAGGTTGAGGATCAGGTTTTTCTACGTGTTGCATCGTGGTTGGGACACAAGAGGATTAGGAGACAGGATTAGCTTTCTCCAAGGAAAATCAGGCCATTTGACATATTGGAGAGAGTTGGTATGGTTCCCTATCGGTTTCATTTACCTCAGAGGTACCAAGCAATGCACGACGTTTTCCATGATTCTCAGCTTTGACGTTACTTTTTAGACCTATCTCATGTTTTCCAAACTGAGGAGGTTGAGTTAAAAGTGGACACGTCGTTCAAAGAGAATCCTATCCAGATTGTCGATCATAGTACAATGGTTCTCCATGTCCGGTCTGTTCCTCTGGAACAGGTGCTATGGCAACATGGGCAAGTATAGGACAAGATTTGATAGAGGGAGGCTGATATACGATCGCAGTGGTTGGAGATGTTCGGGGTTTCTTCTTCTATGCCACCTTTATAGGGAAATTTGGGGACAAATTTCTTTAAGGGGGGATGTCTGTAATAGCCCAAATCATATTTTCTGGTATGTTTTTCTATTTTCTGGTGATTTTGAGAAAATAGGAGTTTCTGGAAATTTTTGAAGTACACATCCTGTACTTTATGAGTACATGCCGTGTACTTGGTTATCGTGGGTAGCTGTGTGCTGGCCATGTAGCGGTCTTTCACGCAGTCATGTGTCATGACCTGGAGGCCGTCTAATGCAGAGTATGGAAACGGTGAGTGCACGCCATGTTCTTCAAAAGTAGAAGCCATGTATTTTTTTTCATTAAACACACATGCGTCACGTTTGACGGATAGAACCGTCTCGTTCTCAACCTAGTTCGTCCGATAGCACTGAGCAGCCACAGATCTTTGACGATCCCCCGGCCGAGCGTACATCCTCCAAATCAAACACCGACTTTTGTGTTGGAATCACATCAGTGAGTTCTCTCATCTCGTAGAACACCGTCCTTTGATTTCTCTTTTTAGTGCGTTATTGTGGGTTGAACTTTTTATAAGTTTCATTGATATACGGTGTTCTAAGGTGATTCAAGCCACTTGGATCAATTATATGGATCTCCCAACTCCGAGGTAGGTGTTTTGTGTCTTTTCATTGAATGCCTTTGTGTTTTATTTGCAAATTTTTCAAATACGCATGAGCAGGGTATTGCACATTTACCATTTTAGCCCTATTGTTTGTCTGATATGCTTGTATGCATGAGTAGATGATATTTTATTTTGAATACGGTGAATTTTTTTCCTTTGGATGTGTTTCCATGCATGTTTTTCCTGTTTTGAACTTTGGGTCTAGTTGCCAATTACGCCGCTATTTACTTTCCCATGCCTAGTATTGTAGGATGGTGTGATTGTTGTTCTGACATGGTGGTATAACGTAGAATTATTGCCAAGTATTTATTGAGGTTTACTTTGGCCGATACGCGATGTTATGCATTTTTATTTACATAGGGTCATGGGAACCTAATGTTGTAGACTATAGGGAGAATGGACGTAAGGGATTCTACAGAGTGTCTTTTATAATATTATGATGTGAAACCATAGTGGGAATTGATGTTGAGTTCTTCCTTAGAGAGTATGTAGTTCCTCGATGTGGTCCATAGAGGGAATGTTATGTATGTGCTTCCTTAAATAGCCTTTAGTACAGACACATGACTATTGAGGGAATTGACGGTGAGTTTTTCCTCAGAGAGTCTATACATTAGCTGAAGTAGAGGGGTGAGACTGTGTGTGCTACACTGAGGGTTGATTGGATATGTTAGGAAGGACCAGAGAGGATATGCTGTGAGTAATTCCCAGAGGGTTACCTATTGTGATTATGTAAATTGTTTAGCTATTGCCTGATATCGAAACTGTGTATTGTTACTATTGAGTACTTCCTTGTTTCCCTATTTTTTCACTTTTACCTTCCATTTATTCACTGACTGTTAGACACAGACCTTGTCATGGTTACCTATTGGGATTTGTATCACACCCTATTTGGGCTATGCTTTTGGGCCCAAAATGATTATATCGTTGTAGGTATAGTCAAGGGAAATCCCTCTTCTTCCTTTTGTACTTGATTGCATTGGAGATGGAGAGCATGGGACCAATCTAAGGATTGAGATGCTGAGGAGTTGCTTATTTGTTTACCTTTTGTACTTTGTATTAGTATTGTATTCCGCAATGTGACTTGTTTGTCTGATTTCCTAGAAATATATGCATCATGAATAATTTATATATATATATATATATATATATATGACCCAATTGTTTCTTTATCAGTCTTCCATTGTTAGTGGTTTTTGGTATTATTACTGCTTCCGCTGTTGTATATCTTTTTACTTCCACTATGTAGTCTGCCAATAAGGGCATATTTTCCACACTATCACACCCAAGGCCTTTGCTGCTAGTCGGTAGCCTCTGGCATTCAGGGAAATACACTTCAGGCCATGTGACCAACCGGGTATGGGTACCTCTGGGTTGCTTTCAGATTCCGGACGTAATACTCATGTTCTTAATATAACATCATGTTTCATCAACACCTTGTGTTACACACATGATCAATTCTTACCAGACTATAATACACTGTTAGTATTAGTATTTAACATGTTAGTTATCAGCAAGCCATTGGAATGAAGAGAATGAATAAGATTAAATAAATAATGAAATTATTATTTAATCTTGTTTATGTAAGTAATTCATTTATTAACAATTAATTTTAAATGAAAACAAAAACCAATTGAATTTAAAGGAAATTTTATTTATAAAAAAATTGTATTTGTGTTCCCAAAGTAGTTTTATCTTAATAAATTTAATTAATTACTTTTATTGAATGATATTTATAATATATATATATATATATAATATTCAATCTGATTTATAACATTGATCTTATGTATTTTCTAGACATGATATGAAAATAAATCCAATTTTTTGTATAAAAAGTGGTATTTTTCTCAAGACAGTATTGCCTCCTTTAGATGGTGCGATGGTTTTAGAACTAAAATTTGAAACATATAAATTTTATTTTAAAAATTAATCTCCATTTTTGAATGAGGAATTTAAAAATTATCTTAGGGTTTTTTTTGTATTTTTCTCAAGAGATTTATTTTTTTGGTAGATAGTAAAAAATATTGAAATATAATTGGAAACTGACAATCCATATAAATAATTAATAAAGTTAAATTTTATTTTAAATTTGTTTAAAAATAAAATTATATCATTTATAAATCTATTAATCCATTTTAGGTCATTTAAATTATTTTTATATTAAATTTTCAAATAAAAATGTTTCAAAATTTTGGATCTTTCAACTTTAAAAACCAACCTTCATATCACATTTGGATGATTAATTATAATGTAAATTCTTATACTTATGAGAATTGAATTCATAAAAATGGATCATATATTTGGAATTAGAGAAATTTATATTGTATAATCATGTCAACTTAATTTTTAACACAGGTGATTAGAGGACACAATTAAAATTAATTACAACAATTAGGGTAAAAACGAGTTTTCATAGAGGTTAAACATAGAATATAATGTTTAAAAATCAGCCAAAACATGACCCACACCCATTGGATGGATTTATTGTGTTACTAATGACATTATTATCAAAATTTATGAGTTTTTGGGATATGTGTTCGTGAAAGTGACCCATATAATAAGATATGAATATAAAAAGACAAACAAATGTACATTTCATCATTTTAGTTTCTATAAATCATTGGGGATTGGGAAAATCACAATTTTTTGCTAAAAAAATACCTTTTGAAATATATATTAATTTAGTTTCATAATAATTAATATTTAATTTTTAGAGATAATATAGTTACATTAAATTCTCATGAAATGAAATCACATAGATTTTTTAGTTAATAAATAAATAAAATAAATGATTCCAAAAATATTAAAAGTGAGGTAAATAGAATGAATTTTAATGTTAAATTAATTTTTTATATGAATATATTTGGATAAAAAGCATTGTATAAAATATATTGGAATAATATTATTTTTTATATATTTTTATGTTTAATTATAAAAATAATGTCTAATACGGCGTTAATGTTTTTTTTAAAATAAATGGAATTTTATTGAGTGATTAAAAAATACTAAAAAACTATCGTATTCCAAGTTATATGTAAATATTTTTTAATATAAAATAAATTCCTTTACTAGAATGATTTAAATTTTATAATGAACATATTGACCCCTAAATAATAATAACATTGTTGGTACGGTTTGGGTTAAAGTAGTGTTTTTGCGCATTACACACACTTAAATTAAATTTAATTTCAGATACATGAGATTTTTTATTATAAATTTGAATTAGTATTTAAAATGAGTGGTTATATATTGTCTAAAAATTATCACTTTAATATATTGTTAATGGATGAATTACATACGTTAGAAGTATAATTACCATAATGAAAAACCAAAATGAAAAAAGGAAGCTTAAGAGTTTTGGAAATAAAATGATTAAAAAATTAGTTCTTTTATGTGGTGGATGTGTGTATTGAAAAAATAATACCTAATCATAATTATTATAAAATTCTAGTGGAAAATTAGGTAAGGGAGATCTCCAAAGTGGTAAATAGTTTTGAGTATTTATAAGAATATCACCCCTCCAAAAATATAAAAAAGAACATAATCTACCCAATCCCTCAAACCACTAAATCCTTTTGGATGGTAAAAACCCAAAAAATGTCACATAAAAACAACAATATTCCCATAATAGAAGAATTTTATTGGCAATATATGAATACTTTTAGGGTTTCAGAGCATTCCTATGGAGGATACTTGAAAAATTGGTAATATTATTCTAAAACTATTATTATTTTATTTCATTCTACATACACTTAAATTATTCTTTTAACATGACTATATAATAACTTTTGTATCATAAATATAATAATAGTTTTTTATGTAAATTTTATGAACTAAACCCACACACACTTCTATCAAATGGTCTTTGAAATCATCATTCATGTGTATAGTGGAGTACCACCTTGCGAAACGATGTTGTTAATTTTTACATTACCACATATCATAGTTGGGAACAATTATGGAATTAATTTATATATATGATATCAATTATATTTATAAATTAATAAATATAGATCCTTTTTATATTCCATTTCGTAAGGGATACGATAGTGTCACCCATGTGTACGACATGATTCCACCTCACGAAGCGATGTCAAACACTTTTCACTAAATAGTTTCACGAATGGTAGTATAGGTAAATATAATGAATAGATATTATATAAATGATATAATTATTACATTATTGACGTAATTGTTTTTTTATAACTATAATATATCATTTTCGTCTTACCATTTCACACAATAAAAAATCATAACGTCATTTGTGGACGTGTGGACTACTGCCTCCTCGAAGTGAGGTGATTGTAATTTTTTCATCACCACATCAAAAGAATGATATATATAAGTTTATAAAATTAAATAAAATTTTATTTATGATATAATTAACATTATGGAAATATAACTTTTACCTACATTATTTCTAAAATGATCATTGAAAAAATGGAAACATTACTCGTGTGTACATACGACCTACCGTTTCCAAGATCATATCGTTAGTTAATTTTTTATAACCATATTCAATGATTGTTTTTAAAAAAATTTACTGAATATATATGATAATTATTTCATTATTATTACTCAGTATTTGTTTTAATAATGACCATATTTACCACAGTCGACCTACCATAGTCATTTTGACACAAAAACCAAATATGGGAAAAATATGCCATGTAAACTTGATTAATTAAGTAAGAATATTTGAATTTATTTTAAGTGAAATAAAAGTAATAATAAACATGGAAAATTTCATCAGTAATGTAAATAGTTAATATAATTTTTTTTAATTCTAGATGAGAAATATAAATAATGACGAATCTGACTTAACTAAATGGTTTTTATCGTCCTACTTTTCTTTATGTGAGATACATGCCATATTCCTCACGTATTTTCTGTATGTGTTGAATATAATTACCATGAATGTATTTTATTATTATTATATATAAATTTTAGATTATTTAAATATCCATTTGAGGGTATCTATTTTATGGGGCTTACAGTCTTAATGATACCAAACCAATGATGTATTTTTTTCATAATTTTCTTTCTTTGAGAAATATTTTATATTATACAACTGTATTCTTTTATTGGGTGTATATACTACAACATTGACATGTTATATAATTAATCTACATATTATCAGGATATATTAAGTTTTATTTAATTTTATTCTTTCTTGGTCATTATGATTCAGTGTTACCAAAGTTGTAAGAGTCTTTTGTTACAGTCTCATCATTTATCGAGATTGTATATGATTATGTATCCATTGTTGACATGTTATAATCCTCATAAATTATATTATAATATGGTTATTAATGATATTTTCATGTAATTTTACCATTTTTAAACACTTTGGTACTTAATGTTTTTTAGAATGTGTTTTTAATGAAATCCTACTTCTCTTAAGTTGGAAATCAATGTTCATGCATTACCATGTTTTTGAAAATTCTTTACAAAATTATTTAAAAATGTATTTTTCAATAAAGAATATTCATTTTATTAAATAAATTTCATAAATAAAGTTTAAAACCTTCTCTTTTATGTTCCCAATTTTTTTCTATTAAAATTATTTTCAATATTTTTTATGTTTTAAAAAGTGTTTTGCAAAATGAAAAATATATTTTCCTCATGAATGGTTTTAATGATCACATAATGGTATTTCTATTAATAAAATTAAAAAAACCTAGTTGTTAATTATTATATATTTGGTAAATTTTATATTGATATCATCCTCATTATTTTTCGTAATAGATTAAGATTACCTCAAATAGATTATTATGAATCTTGTATTTTTTCATAGGATAACCATGTTTTGAAGAGATTGTTATATAGAACATTTCATTTTCATCGGTTAACAATGTTTCAAATATATTCTTATGAAACCTCGTTTATTCCATGTATTAATCACGTTTCAAATAGATTTACACGAAATAAATGACTTTTCCATGGGTTGATCATGTTATAAAAGAATAAAAGAAATTCTACGAGTTTTATGATGAAATATCTATATACATTATTCTTGTTGTGGTTCTTAGTAATTACATATTATATGATTTCGGTGTCCCAGATTGCATTGGGTGAAACCAATATAACTTATATGATGGGGTGGCTCAGTTAGCATTGGGTGAACTTGTTATACCTTATATGATGGGTCCTCCCTGATAGTATTCTAATGCATTGCGTAATGTTATGTCTTTACTGGAATGAAAAGGGGGTTACCACAGGGTTTATCGTATGAATTTAACTAGGATCAAGTTACTTCTAACAGATGTTTAAAATAGGTAATGATACTAATGATCCATGTTTCCAAAAAAATGTATTAATTTCCATCCATAGGTTTATAATGCTTCTTATGATGAATATTGATATCACATGACTCATGATTATTTTTTTGATAACCCTTTCATATCCCATGTTTTCATATTTGATGATCCATATATTGATGGGTTTGAGTTATTTAATGATTCTCTCATACACACTGATTATTTCATCATACCCTTATTATGTATTATACTCACTGATGACTTTCAATTGTAAATACATATGTTTACCCTTGCTAATCGTTAGAGCTCAACCTTCTTAGGTTTCCTTTTCTACGGGTATTAAATAATGTGGTTGAACTATTTATGTATATATTGGATTTCACATGGATGATGTTGATAATCTAATGTGACATGAGAAAAGAATATTAAAATGGGATAAATTTTCATTTCATGAATTTTGAATTGTTTATTTAGGAGTTGTCCTAATTCTCAAATACTCTAAACCTAAAAGGTCCTTCAGAATATCAGTGATCGAATTTTTCTTTTGATGATGTAAGGTTTAGAGGATAAAAATGGGTCACCTTTATCAGAATCAAAATCAAAGATGCAATGTTCAAGATTCAGCATAGGATCCAAGATTGTGGGTTCTGGGTTGTTATATACACTCATATATATGAACAGATATACATGTATCCATAAATATAAATACACATGCACATATTTACACATGCACGTGTACGCGCTCATAGTCAGGTGTATATACAAATAAATGAACATACATGTACATATATACACATACACGTACACATGCACACACACATGTATCTGCACATACATACAGATATACAAATATATATACTTACAAACATATACAACTACATACATTTTCGTGCACACATAGACATAAGCATACATACATACACAATATAAACATACATATGCATTCACACGGACACAGACACACACCCACATTTATATATATATACCTACACATAAACATGCACATACACATACACATACAAATACACATACACATACACATACACATGCACATGCACATGTACATACACATTCACATACACATACACATCTACATCTACATACACATACACATACACATACACAAACACACATGCCCACATACATATGCATAGACATACATATGTACACATAGAAGCACATGCATATACACATATATATATACACATACATATGCAAAGACATACACATACATATACATACACATACACATACATATACATACATGTATATAAAAAATCATACAAGTATACATACCCACATATATACATACATAAAATTACATACACATGTGTATAAATACACATACACATGCACACATAGACACTCTATATAAACATACATATGCCACATACACATACACAGAGAAATAAACACATATAAACATACACATAAAAACACATATATACACATAAAATATAGATACAAAGACACATACACATACACATACATGTATACGTACAACAATAAACATACATATACACAAAACAAACAAACACACACACACCATACTGTTGGCATACAAATAAAATATATACATACATAGACATAAGAAAATACACTTAAATCCATAGACATACACATGCATACATATACATAGAAATACATGTATGTTTACTTAAAATAATTTCATTTGAATATAAATATATAAATTAAAATTCTTATCACATATTTAGGTAAATATATTCATTCATATATTAATATAAATTTTACATAAAATATTAAAATAGCATATTTATAGCGACTATATAAACATTTTTTAATTAATGTTTATAAATATACTATTAATTTTTTTATTGATTATTAATTTTTTTTAATTTTATATATCTAAAATTATGAAAATAAGATTTTAATGTTTTTTATTAAATGATATATAAATCATATTTATATATTATATTCATATATATATATATATATTTATTATAATATATATCTTATATAAAAATATATAAATATTTATATATTAATGAAATTATTTTCTAGTATGGAATCACGCCTTTTTATTACATAAAGGTATCATTACATTATACAAAATACTAGATCTTCTAATATTTAGTTTGTTGGAAAAAGGATACATAACAAATGTAAACATAAAACATTCATATATTCCTCTTGAAAGTATTCTTCAAGGTTGTCATAAGTACATTGATTATATATAAAAAACTGGGCACATACATGAAATGAAAGGGTGAGCATAAGGCCTAGTAAGGAATTCCAAGGGAAACAATTTATAATTAATCATGAGAATTATCGAAAGGAACATGAAGAATGTCATAGTGGAATGGGAAAATGAAAAAAGTGACATATGATTGTAAAAATATCCTTAATAATAATATGTAAATGTGGATATAAAATTTAATTGAGTCATTCATATTCATATTTCCAAGCATTATCACTAAGGTTTTATGGAAATTACTATGGTTATTCACCATGGTAATGTAAAACATGTCTTCTCCAGAGATTAAAATAATTGGCCAATGCATTGGAGACCTATCAGATAACACCAAAAATATGTAGTTAATGTGAGATAAATATATAGTAATAATTATAAAATTCTTAAAAACACCATGCATAATAAAATAAATGGGTTTCATATCAAAATAATTTCAATTAATAAACAGTGCTCAAAGATAAGATCATTATGTCCTTATTAACCCACAAAAAGGGAAGGTGGGTTTAATTTTTGTTAATAATAGAATAAAAAAATAATTTTAAAATCTTGGTGAATAAATATATAGAATAAAGAGGTTTTATTCTTGAAAATTGAAAATAAGATAATTTCTTGGGGAAAGAGATAAATTTGGGGGAGAAAATTTAGGAGCATTACAGGTATGAAACTTGGTTTTAGAAATCATTAAAAAGAGAGAAGATGAGGTTATCACTTTCATAAAATACTCTTATTAGTGAAATTTAATAGACTGAAATGGAAATATAAACATATTATGAAAATTTTAATGACATACCACATATAATGGAAGTTGAAAGGAAAAGAGACATTGAGATTTCCCTTACCTTGAAGAGTAACTCGTAAAACGTGATGATTTGGACCTTGGGGGCTTGAGGAACCCTTGGTAACACACCTTGAGAAAAAAATAAGATATTCGTGGAGGGTGAATTGGGAATGAATTTTAATGGAGAAATGGGTTGTTATTTAAAGGAAATGTGATGGACTTTTTATCGATTTCCTTGGATACCTCTGTATTTGAATTTGAAATACAATGGGTGTTCCCTTCGTATTTTACCATGGTATTGGAATCATGTGAAAAAGAATATATTATTTTAATCCAAAATGGACAAAAATAATTTTATATTACATATTACATCGTTATTATTTCATTAAACATACAAGAAAATCAACACTGTATTTTTACAATTCACCGAAAAACAAAATCATTTTGAAAATTCTCATAAATTCAACATAATCTTATTTCAATGTGATGATTTATAAAATGATGTTTATTTTTACAAAACAAATCTCAAAATTTGGTAAATTTAATTTTTAAATAAAAAACACTTAATTATTAAAAATAATTTCCAATACAAAATTATTAGAAAAATGCACAGTAAAATTCTTAACATGTGAAAAAAAAAATTTCAATTAAATCTAACTAATTGTTTTTATTCATTCTATTTAATTCACATATAAATTATAAATAATTCCTAAAATTTTTATAATAAATATATCTTTTCTGAAATGGAAAATATCTGTCATAAAAATCAATTTATCAAATTTGTTAAAATTTTAAGAAAAAATAAACTCAAAATAGAAATTATGGAAAAACATTTTATTTATACATAGGGATTATAAATTATGTAAGTAAGGGCATGACTGCAAACCCCTTATTACACCAGCATATCACATTTGGGTAAGGTGTGCGATGGTGATAGATTTATGGGGCTACTATGCTAGTATCACAAATGTGGTAATTTCAATTAATTGACCTTCTAATGTAGGATATTTAATTCAATATTAACAAGTTGAATATCAGTTTGGTATTGATAAATAAAAAATACTAGTGAGGCTAACTCCCTCCCATGTTCTGAAAAATGGACTTCATATATCACTACTGTACATGATTGGGCCATTAACTATTCTTTCTGCATTATTATCCTTTTTCATTTCTACTTTAAAAAATAATTATAATGTTAAAAAATCATTAATAAGAGTACAGTTTAAAATTTCCACATTCTATAATATTCATAACTGACCAACAATTATAAAATATTTGAAACTCGACGATCAATTTTCAATTATTATAAAGTCATTATTTAAGGGATAATGATTTGATGAGTAAAAACTATAAATAACATGGATTTTAAGGAAACAAATAGTATTCATAAAGTTGGGGTCATTACATTCTTCACCATATATGAAATTTCATCCCCAAAATTTCAACTCATTCCCATAGTTAATAAAATGTGTGGGTACGTCTGCCATACTTTTTCCTCTAGTTCCCATGTGGCTGCTTCATAATTTTGGTTCCTCCAAAAAAATTAAACAAGGTGGGTAGTCTTATTGCATAGAACCTTGTCTCTACGGTCCATGATCTCCCATGGATGATCCTAATAAGAGATATAATGTTCTAGTTGTAGGACCTCTAGTTTTAGTTGTTGTAAAGGGATATGTATATACTTAATCAAGAGTGAAATGTGGAAAATTTCTTGAAATTGATCTGGGATTGGTGGATGTGAAATCCAATAGGCCACAACTCTTATGTGATTAAGGATTTCAAAGGTGCCAATATTCCTAAGGTTGAGAATCATTTTCTCCCAAAACTGGATGACTCTCTTCCAAGGTTAACATAAAAGGAAAAATGTTTCACCAATATAAAACTCCAAGTCCATTATGTGGTTGTAAACATACTTCATATACTGACTTTGAGAAGACATTATGTGTTGTTGGATGGAATGAACCTTTTTTATCATCACTTGCACAATATGAGGCCCATGAAGTTTTTTTTAACTATATTCATCCCAAAAAGTATGAGTTATATATTGCTTTCCATATAGAGCATCATAGGGTTCCATTAGAATACTCAAATGGAAGTTATTGTTGTATGATAACTCAATTAATGGGAGTTGTTTATTCCATCCACCGATAAATTCCATTTTACATGTTTTCAAATTGACCTCGAGCATTTTAATAGTACTTTAAATTGGCCATCAGGTTAATGGTGATATGCCATACTAAAATTGAATTTATTGTTAAGATCATGTTTAAGGCTTCCCCATAATTGTGATTTGAACAATTGATCATGACTAGAAATGATATAAAGTGTAACTTCGCGTTTCCTTACCACTTTATTTATGTAAATCATGGAATGTTGGTTGTGGGAGAAATATTTCCGAATAGATATAAAATGGGATGAATCGGTGATACAGTCCACTATAAAACAAGTCATATTGTTTCCTATAGATGTTTTTGAGAGACAAGTGAAAACGTACATAGTGATATTGTCCCACTTCTAAGCTGGGGTAGTGGTTATAATAACCCTTTAGTAAGTTATCATTCTACCTTCACTTGTTGACACACTAGGCACATTGTAGTGTAGTAATAAGTCACCCTTTTCATGTTATCCCACCAATAATGACCATGATGTTACCTATATATTCTGGTGCATCCAAGATGTATAGAGTACGTAGAGCTATGAGCAAAATCCATCAACTCATTTCTTTCTTTAATTGGTGGTACACATGGCCTTGTATGAAATTTCGGTACAAATTATTGATTAATATTGAACTCATAAAACATCCCATTCTTTACAGACCATATATTCTTTGGTAATAGAGGATGTTATATTTGAAATTTCTTGATATTATTTAGTTATGATGGTTGAGAAATAATTTGGGATAAGGTTGGTGATTTCCCTTCACATATGATTCTCAAGTCAATTTTTATTAGGTCCTCGATCAAAGGATCCCCTTTAATACTCATCATTACCAACACAACATTGTATTTCGTACTTAATGAATTAGTGACATTGATTTATCTTCCAGGGAGATAAAGAATTGAATAATCGTGGCCTTTATTAAGCTCCAACCATACCCTTTATCTCATGTTTAATTTCTTTTTCCTGAAAAAATAATTGAAACATTTATAATCTATGTATATATCACATTTATCCACATAATGATAGTTCCTACATATCTTCATAGAAAAAATTCACATCCATATTCAGTTCATACGTAGGATAATTATTCTCAAGAGGTGTTAACTGTTGAGATGCATAAGTAATCACACTGTAATTTTTCATGAGGACTAACCCAACAACCATCAGAGGTGCATCACTAAAAATAATGATTCCTTCTCCAAAAGTGGGTAGAGATACCATAGGTTCATTAACCAATATATTAATAAACTATTGTAATAATTCTTCTCACTCCTTAGTCTATATGATCTTATCCTATTTTTGAGTAAAATAGGTTTGTGGATTAGATATTCCTTAATTTTTTTCACCAAACCTCCTTTAATATTATACTAATCCAAGAAAACAATGAATCGTAGTTACTGTCATAGGATGAGGACACTCCTCCACAATCTTTGTCATGGCAGGATCAATTTATATTCCTTAATTGGTTACAATGTCCCCCTAGAAATTAAATTTTGGTAATAAAAATCACATTTTTAGAACATTCCAAATAGCCTCTCATTCATTATATTATTCAATATTACCATTATATTATCCTCATGTTCATTATGAATTTAATATTATATCATAATATCACAATAAAAACTACAACAAAGTTTTCAATATAGTATTTAAAGACTATATTTATCAAATAGATAAAAATATAAGGAGCATTAGTCATGAAAAAGGACATAAAAACGAACTCCTAATTCCTATATCTTGATCAGAAGGCTGTATTTGAAATATATTATTTATCCAACCTCAATTGTTGATAACTATACAGATGAACAATCATGGAGAATGATTGAGCCCCCAAAGCTTGTAAAATAAATCATCAAATCTTGGAAAAGGGATTTTTTATTCTGTGTGATCCCATTAAGTTATCTATAATCAATGCATTACTGCATTGATCCCAAAGAGAACATGGGGTCCCCAATGAGACACACTTGGACAGATCAACCTCTTCTATAAAAGATCTTGGAGCTATTTCTTTAATACCTATATCTCTACACTTTTCATTATATACAGGGTCTTTGAAATTGACTTCAAACCAGACATTACATAAATGGAGAACTCTACCTATCTTTTTGGGGGAGTTCCATGTAACTCCTTAGTAAATATGTCAATGTATTCCTAGATGAAAGGGGGACTTTCTATTTATATTCCTTCATTTCATTCTTCATATTCACTGATCATAACCATAAAAAGGCTATGGGTGGTGTTTCAAGAAAAATATCTATTCTAGATATATCTACTTTGAAAAAAACTATAGGTTTTCCATTCAAGAATATAAACATATCTTTGATTCTACAGTTCATCTTATAAATATACATTGAGATCCAGTCCATCCCTATTATAATGTCGAATTATAACGTGGGAGTGAATACTATCTTTTCGATGATATTATGCTCTCCTGGTGAGTACTAGAGTTATTATACACTAATGATTCTTGTATAATCTCACCAAAATTCTTGATTAATATCTCTACATGTATAATTATAGCGATCGGTTCTATATTTTTTTGAAAATATGGAGAAAAAAATGAATGCCTAGAACCAGAATCAAACAATGTACTTCCTAGATGTGAGAGAACAATGAGAGTACCTTCTAAAAAATAATTTGAGAATCAACATCATATATCATGAATAAAAAATAATAAACATTATCCCTTTTCCTATGATAAGGTTTACAATGATTCCCCTTTCATTAACATCATATTTAGAATGTGATTGGTAATTTTCCCAAGATATCCACACATGATGCATTGGACTTTAGGTAAGTCCTAAAACATATTCTCTTTCAAATTTTTGTTTATAAGTTAAGGATTAGCCTCAATTTGATTGTTTCAAGAAATATGGACTTCTCTTCCACACATGTAACATTTCTCAGTACCAAACAAGTAGTTCCCCGAATGCTTCTTCCCACATTTGTTGTATGTGAAAATTGGCACATTATTTCCTCCTCCTCCTTGATCAAAGATGTTCCCCATGTTTGTATCAAAATATATATTATTTTAATTATATTTGGGGGCTACTATAACTTTTTAACTCCAATTTATCATTCATTCCACCCCACATGATCTCCTCATAATTTTCATAATCTCAGTTGGATAGATTTTTCTGTAGACAAGGTCTTAGTCCACCAAAGAATCTATCAACTGTCCCATTATAATCCATTAAAAATATATAGGTGTAACAAGAATGAATTTTCAATTTAATATCATATATTTAAATAGATTAATTTTCCATCTACTTCATCTCAAGGAAGTCCTCCTCCATTTTCGTTGGCTTTTAAAAGGGGAAATAATTTTTGAAAATGGGTCCCCTGAACTCTTCCAACTCCATATCCTCAATATCCCTTCTGGGATTACTGTTTCAACTATTTTACACCACTTACCAGCTTATCCATCTATGTGGTACATAATTAGGGTGAATTTATATGGTTCTTAACTACAAAGTATCAAAAAAATATTTCCTATAGAGTTGTCCCATTTTTCATCAACCAATGGGTTAGTAGATCCAGTGAATGAAGTTGGTAATTGAAGTATAAAGGACTCAATGGAAAGATATTATATTTAAGGGGAATCTAGTATATCATCTTGATTCATGTTTTTGTTCATAACTCGAGTCATGTGATTCATCATTCTCATAATGTTTTCCATTCCGACATCCATTAGAAGGCCCTCCGCACCTGACCCATTCTACTCACCATTTACATGGGTTCTCCTATTTCCTATAATTTTCTAAAATGTTAAATCCTTAGTGAGAACCATTATTTTTGTAATAATATTATAATTATAATGTAATTTCATGTTTTAAAACATCATTCTCAAAGATATTATTCTTTAAAAAAATTACATTTTCTATAAATCATTCATATTTGTTAATAAAAATCACGTGATTAACCAAACATATCTCCTAGGAGTGTGAAAATATGAGGGAATAATGGTATTATGTTGTGTAATATGTTACTCCATGTCAGTAACAACACTCCTTTTTTTAGTTTTTACCCCTAGGTACATTTTTTATAAAGAAACATCCACTTTTTCATATCCAGCTAGGGATTTTGTTTCTCAGAAACCTCTTATATAATATTTCAAAAAATAGCAGTATTTATTTGAAAAATTAAATAGTTTATATAGAGTTATTCCAAATGGATTAAAATCCTTATCTCCACAAATATCTAAACTTCCATTTGAAACCAACAATGGAATCCCACCTTTTTATTACATAAAATTTTCAATATATTGTACAAAAAGAGGGTATCTAAATGTTTAGTTTCATGAAAAAATGTTACATAATAAACGAAAAATTAAAATATTCATATATTCCTCTTTAAATGATTTTTCTAGGTTAATACTATGTAAAGTTTTTCCATCTCATAATTTGGGGACATACATCAATGGAATGTGTGAGCCTAAGGCCTTGTAAGGGAAAGCACGGGAAAGAATTTTTAGAGGATCATGAGAATTATCAAAAAGAGCATGAAGAATGTAATAAAGTCATTGTAAGAGGAAAAAAGGAAATATGATATGATAAATATCATTATTAATTACATGGAAATTTTGATAAAACATTTAATTGATTCATTCCAAAGCATATCACAATGGTTTATCACTGAGGTATCATAAAAATCACTAAGGTTATTTACAAGGGTACCATAATACATGTCATATCTAGATATTTCATTCTTTATAAAATGCATTCGAGATGTATTAGGGCACACCATTAATATGTATTAATTAATGTGACACACATATATCATAATAAAAAAATTCATAAATAATCCAAGGAAAATAAAAGTGATTGGTTTCATATCAAAATCAGGGTGTTTTCTTAAAAAGTGGTTAAAGACAATATATTTATGTCATTATTAATCCAAAAAAAGGGAAGGTGGGTTTCATTTATGATAATACAAAAATATAATAGAAATATTTTTCCATCTAGTTGAATAAACCTATAAAAAATAGTGGTTTGGGTATTCACAAAATAAAATAAGAGAATTTCCTTAGAATGGATAAAAAATTAGATGAAAATTCAGCATCATAACGAGTATAAAACATGGTTTTCAAAAACAATAAAAATAATGTGTAAATGGGTAACACATTAATAAAAGACTCTTAATAAAAAAGGGGTAGAATTAAATGTATTAATGTACATAATATGTGAATTTTAAGGATAGACCACCAAAAAATGGAACTTAAAAGGAAACGAGAAGTTGTGATTATAATTACCTTTAAGTGTAACCCATAAAACACAATGATTGGGACCCTGGGGGAATGATTACTCCTTGGGAGGAATCCTTGGGAACTAAAATTATCATATATTCATGTATTATTCATTATTAATGAGTTCCAATTCATAAATGTGTGGGTATTTATAGAATAATTGATGGATTTTTGTATTGATTTTCCTACAAAACTAGGTAGTGATATTTTAAAAAAATTGGGTTTTAAAATGGTATTTCCCATGGTATTGGAACCATAGGACACAAAATATGTTATTTTAATCCAAAAGAGTTGAAAATAATTTTATATTACATATTGCATCATTATGATTACATTAAAGATACCTAAAAATCAAATATTTATCTCAATTCACAAAAAAAAAACAAAAAATTTAAAAAAAAATCCAAAAATTCTCCCTAACATTATATAGATCTGTTGATTTTAAAAAATAATGTTCATTTTATTATAATAAATCTTAAATTATTATAAATATAATTTTAAACTATAAAAATCCTAATTTATTAAAAATAACAATAGATAAAAAATGCATAGTCAAATTCATAGTAAAATTTACAACGTTTGAAAAAAATACATTAAATTTAAATAAGGATGTTTTAATAATATTATTTACTTAAAATAAAAATTGTTAACTATAAAATATTTTATTATAATAAATATATCTTCTATGAAATATAATATTTCTGCCTAAAAATAAATTTATCAAATTCTTCATATTTTTAGGGAGAATTAAAGTCAAAACAGAAATGATGAAACAATAAATTAATTATTTAAAGGGATTATACATTATGTAACTAAGGCCTTGACACATAAACCCTTATAAAAGTTTTATATGATGTACTGTTAATGTTTTCTATGGTGATAGATTCCTCAGGCGGCTCAGCTAACATTGTTCGAATGTTAATTTCCACTAGCATGAAATTATCCCATAGGCGATTTTGTTCAGGCATAACATGTTGAAGATAGGCTTGGGATTTGTCAATAGGGAATCCCAGTGATGCAACCTCTATCCCAAGATCTGAAAAATGGGATTTCATGACATGACATTACTAGATGAGGATATTCACTCTTCTTTCTATATTAATTTTCCTTTGTCATTTATACATATAAAAATAAATTTTAATATTAAAAATATTATTATGATTATAGTTTCTAATGGTCATATTGACTAAAATTCATAATTAACCAATGTTTATATAACATTAGACACATGGAGAGCACATTTAAATTATAATCAACTCATTATTAATGGGATATTGTTTTGATGAGTACAAAATAATATAACACACATTTTTAAGAAACAAATATTATTCAAAAAAATTAGGTCGTTAAAATTTCTTCCATTAATAATGATTTTTTCACTGTTGATGATGCATATTTTATCATTAATAATAAAATAACTCATAAATCATATCCTTTATCAGTTATTTTAGTTATCACTAATACAATTTCCAACTTTATCATTTCTTTTTGTTGAACACTAATAAAAAATAACACTGAATATCAAGAGATCTATAAAAAATGAGAGGATTTATCTCATTGATGGTAGGAACCACCAATAACCGAAAGGGGGGTCATTTTTTTGGAAGGATTATGGTCCTCCATGATGGTGTGCTTCAGTGGTAGGTGACCAAAATGATGGGAGGGGGTCCATGGAGACGGTCGATGGAAATGATGGTGAAGACAATGTAGGATACACAACAGCACATCCTCAAAAAATATTAGGGAGTAGAAAGGTGACAGAAGATGGAGTCAGATGTCTTGACGATGGTGGTGGATCGAAGTGGTATGAGCTACAGTGATGGTAGAATGCAGTTAGTGATTCTAGATGTGGTAGTCATCCACAAACTATGTTCATGCGATAGTAAGTCTAGAAGACCAACAAATACAGATCCTATATTATGATTTTATGAGCATGGGGAAAACTCCATTAAATCTAACTATATTAGAATGATGAGGGATTGTGATATTTTCCATCAATAAAAGGAACCATGAAATTCATCATGGAGAGATTCTAGTTGATCAAATTTTCATGGTAGGGATCGTAGGAGCATTAGATGAAAAAATATTTAAGTGATGGGTTGTGTTGAACATGAGCCTTAGCCAGCCCGGTTGGTAAGGACTCCGTAAGTGCATCCAAGTGACCCAGGATCAAATCCAGGTGGAGGCATCATTTCCAAGAACTGTAGAAGTATTGTAGTAGTACTGTAGAAGGTACTATAGTAGAAATAGTGCATCACTGTAGCAGGTACTGTAGTGGGAACTGTAGCAGGTACCGTTTGGCACTATAGCAGCAGGGAATATGCCCCCTTTTGGGCCTTCGGGCCACTGATTTGGTCCCCGAGTCCTTTAAGGGATTCGGGCTACCCAGGCCTCTGGGTCAGTAAGGCCTTCAGTCCACCTCAATGCTTTCGGGCCACCTTTAGTGTAGATACAAACCATACATCATACAAGGAACAAGCTCTACATGGAGCATGAGAAAGGAGCTTTCACCACAGCAGAAGCTAAAGTGATTGGAAGAATGAGAGGGTGTAACACCTACCATCAGGACAAGCCTGTGCATGCACGGGAATGCCTAGCCGAATAGCCATGCATAGGTGGAGTGCTGATTTCAAGAGGAAGATGCCGGGGAGGAGCAATTCCAAGTAGTTGGTTTGGGTTGTACGTAATGATTGAATCGAACAGGAAATTAATTCCTCTAAGGCCTACAGTCCATGTAATACTTACACCTACGGGCCTTGTAAGGGTTCCACCTCACCCTTTAAAAGGTGAATTATCAATAATCAACAAAAAATGAAGTCCTTCGGGCCTTTCTATTTATGGGTTGTGTTGTGTGTCTATACCTTGGGACCATAGTCCATGTCTAGGACTCATGCCTCTAGGCATACGAGTTTTTTAAGGTTTCCCTCTCAACCCAGTTTTAAATTTGGGATTTCAAAAAAAATTGTAAAAAATAGAAAGCATTCATGATTTGGGCGAGATAAAATAACATCTTCATTATAATTGTTTTAGATAGTAATTATCGATAAGTTAAAGTTTAATATAAAAAAGTTAGGAATTGTTATAAAAACTTAAGAATAATTTTTAAATAGATAGAAAAATTATATGTATTATAGAAACTACTTCCTTAATAACTAACTGGTAAAGCTATTTCATAATTTTAAATGAAGAATTATTTGAAGAATACTATATTCATTAGATTTATGGAACCTGTGTTGAAAAAGAAACATGAGAACAAGGATATATTCAAGACAATAGATAAATATAATAGAAACTGTCATGAATAATAAATGATTTATATATTTAAGGATTAAAATCATTTTTTAGAAACCAAATTAATGAATATACATTAGTCAACACTCATATTTTTAGTATGATTGGGTATGTCGATGAATTGTAGAAGACGCGATCTCTATTTAGGTTGGATATGGATATTTAATTCATTATATAATAATTTTAATAAGGATTGTAATATTTTATTATAAATTATAATATGATTAGGTTCTATAAAATTTTAATCGATCTCACCTATATGATGAGGTTAACTCCCAAATGACGTGGCAGGTTTAGTCTATGGTGCTACAGCGATAGTAAAGAAGGGTAAATGATTAATCCATAATAAGAAATAAATTATTAGAGGATTCAATAGTCATGATGAGCCGTTAAAGCCTAATGTAGGTTCCAGGAAGGAAATATAAAACTTCCACTATGACAAGAATGTACATTGGTGTGGTAATTTTCTACAATAATTGAAGGAGTGTAAGGAACTCTATCAAGTGTCCACATCATGTGCTAATGATATAAATATATATTTCCTTATTTTAAATAGGTTATGAAAAGAACATTACATTAATTATTAATTGTTAATAAGTACAAAAATCAAAATTAATTAAATATTTAAAAAAAATTATGTTTACATAGAAAAGTAACAACAATTGATACTATCTAAGAATGAAATAAATTATATTAGTTTCAATTGATAGATATAGAATTTGTAAATAAGATTATTATTTATAAACTCATTATTATATTTTGACATAAGACCATATATATGAAATATAATTATTGAATTGGAATAAAATGAGATGTTTTTTAATCACGGTTTATCATTTGTTCTACTCTATAATATGGTTTTAAAATAAATAATAAATATATTTTACAGAAATAAAAATTAATTTAAAAAAATCATTAATTAAAATATATTGTAAATGGTTTCTAACATCTATATATGGAATTTTTTTAAAAAAAATTAATGGATTTTTTTACACACATTATGTTTCCATATGAGACGTGATTATAATTTTTTTAATTAAATATTCCCATAAAGTAAGTTAATTTTTATTTTCATTACACAATAGTTTTTATTTCATTGGAATATAATTGTATGAAATATAACTTCTAAGAAGATAGTGGGATTATATTTGAAGTTATTAATGTTTAAAATATAACTAACAAATAATATCTAATTCTATATTATTATTTTCATATAATCCCTTGTTTTAATTGCGTTGATAGGGAACCGTTATATGAAAGAGTGTCCCAAAAGAACAAACACAATAACAATTTTACAAAACTATATTGAAATAATAACTCCTGAGAACCACTTAAATTTCTTCCCCTAGCTCACCACTTGAGGATGTAGTCAACTTATCCATTCCCCATGTAGAGTTACATGATTATGAAACCCAGTGGCATGTCTACCTTATTTTTACACTTTTCTATGTATAGTTAGACCTTCCCAATGAACATAATTTCTCCAATCCATCAATCTGAGGCTTATTTAGTATAATAAAACCCCCTACATTGATATGATAGAGGCCTAGTGGACTGAATATCAAATTCATGGACCGAAATCCTAATTCGGGTAAATAGTAAAGTTGATTGAATTCCTTCTATGGTATCCCCACTACCAAAATACTAATACATTGCATTCTAAAATTTTTCTATGCCTGATTTTGAAAACAGGTTTCATTCATGATTATTGTGAGTCTTTACTAGGTGGGAAAGCCAGAAAATTGCAAAAAATAAATTATAACACCATCCAAAAAGTGTAATTATATATTGGTAAATTAATAAATTAATTTATGTATTATATTTCTGTCTATTACCAATAATTACAAAGAATGTGGGTATTCATAAAAGGGTTCTAAGTGTTTCCCTTATTATCAAAAAAATAATTACATAAAAATTTGAAAAATTATGATGTAAAAATATTTACAGAAAATATTAATGCGATCAACATAAGGATTATAAATCATAATTAAACCATTTTCCAAATTATTTTTCATTAAGAATGTGATCTTACTAAAATAATTTTGGGGTTGTATTTTATCAAATAAAAACATGGATATGTAGTAGGTGATACATATGAAATGTGAAACGTGATACATGAGATGAATCAACCATAATACACACACACACACACGCAAACACCAATACCCACATACATAAATATGTACATACATACATACAAACATACATACATGAAATCATATATAATACATACATATATAATTACATACATATATACATACAAACATACATACATAATGAATATATTTAATATATTTATACATATATTTATATATATAAATTAAATATCTCTATATAGTTATATTATATATATATAATGATATGAATATATTTATAATTCTAAAATTATAATAAATATATTTATATAAGGGATATATTGACTATATTTAAATTTTATTATATTTATTAAATATATATAATTATATAAATATACTATTAATTATAAATAAATAATTATAAGTATATTTATAAATGTATATTTACCATATATATATAATAATTTATTTATAATTATAAATAAAAAATATATTTTTAAAGTATCATTGTACTTATAAATAAATAACAATATATTTAAAAGATTATAAAATTATAATAAATAAATATATAATTATATAAATATATTTAAAATTATATATTTTTATTCTAATTATCAATCCTTTATTAGTGAATGTGTTTCAGCATTGATAATGGTTCCTTTTATTAGCTCTTATTTAGTGATGATAATGATTCATTTTATCAGCACTTATCAATTTACCACTAAGAAAAGTTTTATTCTTCAGTTTTTTAGAACTGATAAAAGTGACCCAATCTATTTAAAAGAACTGAAATAGTGAATGATTCAATCATGATTCTCAAACTCTCATAAAACTCCCCTACTATCACCGTTTCTCCTCTACATTCTCTTAGACTGATCAAGGATAGAATGCAAAGTATGTTATTTTCACATTTTTCTCTCTCATCGATTGCTTTTTTGGGTTCAGTAGTTTTCCTTTTTTCATTCTTCTCAACCATGAAGTACCCTACTTCTCTTCTTTCATAAATCTAGTGATTATTGGTCTTGATCATTCTCCCACATTATTTATAATCTTATCACCACCTTCACCCATGGATCTTACATTAGGTTTGGGGACTCATTCTTCCCATCATTAAAGTCTTTACTACTTTCCATGGACCAAGATCTTCTTTTATTGAGTATATAAATAAATTTTGGTTCAGAATATTATTGTTCATCGATAAGGGCGTCATCCCATCAATGTTTTTAATTAACCTTACATTTTATCAAATATGTTCATATCATAAACTACAACCAATTGGCCATGTACCTACATAATATGTTATTCAATGGTATTTATTATAATCATTTGAGATTCCCCAATTATATTCTATTAAAAACAATGGTTTTGGACATGATATCTTTATTTGGATGGACAGTGTACACCTTGTATATTTTCCATGCCTTTAGGCATCCCCGTGATGTCTATTAATGATACATGGATTCTTGATTTCCTAAAACTACACTATCATAGGTCACCATGAATTGTATTCCACATGTTTCATAATTTCTTCAAAATAATGCTTCATTGATAGGTATATTTATTTATATAAATATTTTATTAATATATTCATTTAAATTTAATGTATTATTTTAATCAAAATTTGGATTAAATAATATCGATTCTTGCCTTCTATTATTTTATTTTATTTTATTGCCGAAAATATTTTTTTTTTCAAATGAAAAAAATTAGACAATTAGGATTAAATAAATATTTTTTTGAAAGTTAATATGTTAAATTCGATTATAATAAAATATTTTTTTTTAATATGAATGGGTTTAGAGTATACATGGAATAATCATTTTTTTCAAAAATAATAAGTTTTAGGTTTTATTTTTTTTTTAAAACAAATATTTCCTTTGTTTTTTATTCTAATTAAATGTAAAAAATATTTTCTCATTAAATATATAAATTACTTCAGGATTTCATTCAATTATAATTTTTTGTATATTAATTTCACAATATTTATATCTTGTAGGATATTTAAGAGTTTATAATGTTTCTTTGTTTTAGTATTTTGTAAGGAGAGTATTCATTTTCTATTAAACATTGAAATATATTATTAATGATGTATATTATTTAATAGTAATTAAATAACTCCATTTATTAGGGTTTTAGATTGTTTTTTATGATAATCAAAGACATTGAATGGTTTTAATTTTATTAGATTTTAGAAAACTTGTTTTATATAGAATCTTACTCATTAAAAATTTATTGCATATTATATAATAGAAATATTAATGTGGTTGTAATGTTTTACTTTTTGATTAAGGAATTTTAAATTTATGATATCTGATCAGTTATAGTTTTTGTAAATGTATTTTGTATTTTATTTTTCTGCTAAAATGGTTCATAATATATATGTGTCGATATGATAAATTTATTCTTAAACTTATTTTACTATAATCATACACAAAGATGTTTCAGTAATATTTATATTATAAAATGGACTAATAAAAATTTATAAATAATTTTTTGACTAAGGGATCTATATAAATTATTATAAAATGTTACATGATTTTTTAGACATTAAAATTTTATTAAATGGATAATTATTTTAATTTTACATAGTAAGTCTTCGTTTTTATAAATTTATATATTTTTTTGTTGATTGATTCACTAGTGTTTTTTGTTTACAGGCCTAATAATTTTTTCTCTAGACTTTTTTTTTAATAATTGTATTAAACACAATATGTAACTAACTTTTTATCAAATTTTGATAAATATATCCTTATCATATTTCGATTCAATAATATTTTGATACTGTTTGAAATGATTTCTAATATACCTCTCAATGTATGATTAAAATATTTTTCTACAAGGATTACATATGTGAACGTGACAAAACAATTTATCATATATGAGAATATGACGGGTTTAATGTGTGGGATATGTATGGAATGGTAGAATGTGAGTTACTATAGACATCTTAGTGATTCATCTAGGGATAGGATGAGGGAGATTTGGTATTTTTGTTTCTGTTTGTTCTTCATTATGGGTTTTCAGAATTTAGGATTAACTTATGTAGTATGGCACCAATTATATGGTTATTTCATAAGGAAGTCGATTATTTTTTGGATTCGCTATATTTTAAATTCACTTCCAAATAAAAAAATATTTGTTATACCCATTTCATGATTTGGATTATATAAATACATATGATAGTTATCCTTAAGGGGTGGTCTTGGATGCTAGGTGTAGGAGGGTGGATCTCATGGTACATGTGATGTGATTATTTCTAGATGGAGATAAATAAATTTTGAACCTTTTCTAACTCAAATGATAACATGTTATTAGTGATTTATTTTTAATTTATTATAACAATCATGGTATAAAATTATTATATGATTATTATAAGTAACTAGTATGCAATAAAGTTGGTACATTCAATTAATCTGGTGTCCTGGTTTGTATTAAATGAAATGACTTACTTGTGTGTTTTGAGTGTTACTAGTTTGAAAAAAATAGAAATATATGAATTATTTAATATTATGGGTCCATGTAATCATTTAATTTTTTATTTTCATAATCACACCAAAAAAAATTATCTTAAGGGGATATAGAGATCCTATATTTTAGATACAAGTGAGGGAAAAGGACTAGTAACATAATCTAGAGACACTGAAACTCAGTGGGGGATGAGTTGACGTTCTCAGGGTAGTGTTAGGGACCCTTTTGAATTTTGAGATGAGATATGAACTTTTTAAATAATATGTACTAAAATAAAAAGTTTAAAGCTACAAATTTAATCCTCACTAACTTCAACTCATAAATAATTATTGTGGTTTTTTTATTTGATAATCATCCTCCATCTCGTCTCTGTTACTTAAAATACTATAAGTAGAAGCCATCCAAAATGATCTATGGTACCCAATATGGGATGAATACTACTTAGAGTAGTTCATGAAATATATGTGGATGTATAGAAGATATGGAGTATGATTTTCAAGAAATAAAATTCAATAACAACTATTTGGGAGAATAAGTTGATGAGGATGTCAGTTGTCTATAAATTTCACCTCTGGATGAATTTAGTGAATAAAACCTACCATAGTGGATTAATTCTATTGATAAATCCAGTCACAAATTTACATCAAAATGGATTCATGTTAATCATTTGAAAAACAAAATTTAAGATAGTGTTAATAATTTGATAATGTTTTCAAAAGATCACGCATACGAAGCTTCTAAAATCCTTTTTTACAATTAATGTTGTAGTTATTCAAGATAAATTAAATGTTTTATTACTCATGCAGTAATTGTTTTCATCACATGATGATGTCACTAATGAAGAGTAAGAATAGAATGTTGATGATATTATACCATAATTATATTGGGATCAACAACATATTGACAAAAAAAATGATGCAATACTGTAGTGATAAATAAATTATCAGGGCAAGAAGTCAGGGTATAAAATTTGAGGTTGGTTGGAATCAATACAAGAATCCTATGGACCCTGAAAATTCAATTTTCATTAGTCACTTTTGGGTCACAATGGGGATGAATGTGCCGATTAAGACTATTTCATGGTGCCACATCCAACATGAAAATAAGGAAACCGATTAGAAAGATAAAATTGTAATTTTATGACATACATTATCTTTTTTTAGTGAAAAATTATATAATGAAACATTGATTTAATTTACATTATTCCTCATTGATTTCATTTAATTTATAATATCTTCATAATAAATTTTCCCTAATAGCCACAAGAAATCCCATATATTCTTTAAAACTCTTCATACCAAGCTTCAACTTAAAGATAGTGAATGGAAAGTAAGCCCCCACCCACTTGTTTGTGATTCACACATTATAATGTAAGAAACATGGGTTACTTTGATAAATTGTCTAAATGAGAAATCATTTTAGGTGCATTATAGTGGATAAAATATTATTTGAGCTTATTTATTTATCTAAATTGATTCAAAGTTATTAATTTATGAAACAAAACAACGTCTAATGCAAACAATGGACATGAATAACAACCAATATACACCTATCACAAAGCCAAGAAAGTGTACACTTCATTAGGGAAGAAATTGGTATCTATTTTAAATATTAAATAAATGTTTTATGTGATATGAAATAATATATGTTATTTTTTATATGAATATTTATTAATCAAAACCCAAAACCACTTATATCTCACATTATGTGTTATGAACGGAGGCTGACGTAAATAATGAGGGTAAACTAGTTGATGAAAATAAAAAACAGTAGGGGAAACATGTGTAAGTATAAAATAATTGTATATATTTATTCCTGATAATAATAATATATAATAATGTCTATTTATGTTCATATTTTTTATATGGGTTAGTCATAAAATCTATAACAACCACACCGTGTGAAAACTACTTTTAGTGGTTTTGAAACATCAAGAACAATATGGTTGTGTTAGAGGATTTGGTTTGGGATTGTCTCCTAGAGAATATTTATAGAAGATAAATCTACATTAAGATACATATAAGATAGTGAATGGATTGTAGACACAAATAGATGATTTATAAGATAATATTTTCTGTTCTCGTTTGGTAGACCACTGTATGAGAATATATTAGAGTGAATTGGTGATGGAACAAAGATCATCACATGAACCAAATGACCAAACTATATTTGAGGCTATTAATTCTCCTCAACTGCATAAATGTTAATAAATTCAGATAGTTTTATATTACTAAAATTATGGCAGATACAATTATACATAATTTTTATCTATCATCATCCATGCACCACCTATTTGTGAGGGGTCATATGCATAATATCCCAAGATATAATATACACCATATGGATATCTCGAAAGATAACATGAGATTGGAGACTAATTTAGCTCATAATTTGACTGTTATGTTTCTCATTCCACTTCATGATCAAGATTGTACAAGGGTCAATTATCCTATTATAACTTTCATAGCATTCCCATTTAATCACATAATGATACATGAGGCATGTCTTTATAAATGGAATTTATATAAAAATACTATAAGAGTGAATTAAAAAAGTTCTAAAGAGTGGAATGATATTAAATATTGATAATGCGATTGGGAAACTGAAGTTCAGATCAATACAATCTATTAATTTGACCAAGAAATCAAAATGATCTTATGGGAGTACCATCCCCCCACAAGTTCTAGACACACCTTTATTATCATTACAAATTCATGCAGCGAGTAAATTTAAGGAAGAAAATATCTCTTACATTCAACAAGAAAATGAAATATATAGAAATTTCATTATAGACATAATTGGTCTCGAGACTAAAAATGATATTTTGAAGCATGAATGAATTGGTGTCTTAGTTGTGAATATATAACTAAGATACATTTTAATAAAAAATTTTCTAAACAGAGAGATAATATATTTATTAAAGTGTATAAAAATTAATATTTTCTACTATTATTTATATTAATAATGTATAAATGGAAGATCATGTGATGAACAATCTTGATTCATTAATCCCTGTATCATTTTTGGGAAAAAACATACTATGGATAAGGAAGAAATTGAGAAGAAATTTTTTGTCATACTCAAAGTATTTGGAAAAAAATATAAGATGAAAAAAACTTTTCAATGGATACAATACAGAGGTCAAACTCTATAGTCTAATCAAATAAAATATATTTTTCTTTTTTTTTATTCTTAACATACCTATTTTAATTTTTTCTTGGTAGTACAAGATATTGATCACAGTTAATCTAGATACCTAAAATACATATTTTTTGGATCCAATGCATTGATATCTAAAAACCTGACCACACATGATGTGTATAGTTACTTTTTTTAAATATTTAATCAATATTTTATAGATAAACCTTGAATTATTTGTTTTATTATATTTATTAATGATAATTTTTCTATGATAGGGAGATCGCATAATTTAGGATAAATCATGAAAAAAAGTCATTATTTAAATAAATAAATCCAATGGATTAATACAAATAGAATGAAATTAAGGTATATATATATATTTAAATTTAAGAAAATATATCAAAAAAATTTACATGTTTTGGTATATATTTATAGATTTTTCAAATTAAGATAATGGAAACAATTATGGATATTATTTTCAAAAAATTTATGAGAGAGGTTATAAAGCATGAAATGACCAACATCCCATAGTAGGTAATTTATCACAGTAATTAAAATTAAATTATATATATTTATTAATAATTTTTTGTTTATATTTTATTATTACTATAATGATTTATTATAACCTTAATTCTCAAAATAAGAAGTATAATTTTTTGGAGGTGAGTGGGAAACATAAATGTTGTCAAACTGTTTGCTGACAAAAAATTTATGTGATCATCAACTATTTTTGTGACCTGGTATTTGCTATGACCCTAGAAATATTTTTTATGAGTGAATCATTACTGTTAGAATGTTTATATATTATTTTTGATTTATTTTTTCAAGGATAAGTATAATGGAGGGAATCAATTAGTTTAGAAGCACCGGCCTGTAAATAATAAAATTGTTGGGAAATAGAAGAGTTAGAGGTGGAGGCTTAGGCAGTGGTGGATGAATATATATAGTCCAGGTCGGAGAGAGAGTTGGAGGAGGCGGCAGAAGTTGAGACTAAGGTGGAGATTGATCCAGTGGTAGAGATAAAGCATTGGTCAATAACAATAAAATTGTTGGGAATAGAGCAGAATGGGGTTCATATAATGGTTTTGTTTGTGAATAATTATTGAAAAGTGCAAAAAAATCTTTTCACAAAAAATTATAGCCATTGTGCCTGTTTTTAGGTGGTTTATTGGAAAAATTATTTTTTCAACAATAGTAATAGGTTTTATATAGGAATTTAAGTAGATGAATTTTTTTCCAAAAAAAAACAAAAACCACATATTTTTCTAACTAATTTTCATTGGATACAATTTTTATTATCACATTCCACATACTATTTGATATTAATGAAGTGTGAAGAACTCCCTCACTATGATAAAACTAAATAATAAATAAAAGATATATGTAGTTTCTTTCCCATGATTTCTTTAGACTACAATGAAGTGGTCTTAGTAGTGGACCCAACAGTCACTTGAGAGTCATAAAACACAAATTCAATCATCAAATATGTATATAATACAACCCAAACATTTATCAAATATTTTTGTCATCAACCAATGAGTCCATCTAGTGTATGAGATAAATATTAGAGGAGAAGCATCATTGAGAGATTTTGCTCATTAATGAGTGATGGTAGGAATGGAAACACGACATCAAATAAAAAACAGCCTTATGAAGAAATCCCTGAAAATAAAAAAGTCACTCTGAATGAAATCATGAAGAACTAAAAATCCAAACGAACACCCCTTTGAAAATGAATCAAGTAACTAGATCCAAAACCTCTAAACAAAAAATAAATACAATTTTTTTCAATTGAATCCTGAATTTTCAAAAAATAACAATACATCGGTTTCACTATGGTGGGTGTTGGAATTATTTGTTCTATTCAATCATCAATTAAATACTTGATATAATATAATAAATGCATATGAAGTCTATTAAAGTGACATTTATTATAAATTTGTACCTTCATCTTGTAAAATAATCCTTGTTCACAACATCATTAATTAAAAAATCATCAGCAGTTATAATAAAATTTATATGAGAATATGGATATTCCCATTTTGATGAAAAAAATTTGATGTTATGTTAGTGTTTATCATCGCCCAGAATATTGAAAGGGATATAATAATGTTTCAAAAATCCAAGAAGACATAATGGATACACTATATTTTATTTTCATTTAGATTCCAAAGGGGGATATGCTAATATTTATTATTTTCAACTATGGGTAGAAAATTTATAATAGAGTTTAGGGTCTCCTAAAAATATATAATGGGTAAAAGTGATGTTTTTCTATCAAACATAGTAAATGGTTTTCATCGAATTTTACACACTATGATGGTGAAAGGGTAATATATACTGTATTATGTTCCATGAAAACTCAAATGTAAATATTTATTTTAGTTTAATAAATGAATTATGATAGGTTTAATGAAATGTTAAATGTTTTCTAGGATTAAATAACTTAATAAACATGGTTGGATCACTCATGTACTATTATTAATCACTCAATAAGGACGATTCACTCTTGATGATGAAATTTATTTTTTATTCCTCAGTGCATTCAGCATTATGGGTTTTCAAACTACTATATTTTTAGATGACCTAGAGAGGTTAATGAACTGTAGGATACAAAAGAATAGTGGAATCATCCATACATCAATGAAATAAATGGTGTACCAGATATGAATCAAATAGGGTAGTTTCTGTTTGAAATTGACATTTTATTAATGTATTGGTTTATATTTATGTATAATTTATTAATTTATCTACAATATTACTAACATAAAAATTATTTTAATATACAGGTGGATTATTTTTCTCACCTTAGGGTGGTTTTTTCTTATCTATTCATGCACATGAAATATTGGACTTCGAGGCTACAACTGAGGTAACAATAATTTGGAAATGACTCAACAATTTAATCAACCATCAAGAAAAGGAGAATTCATACTACTTATTGACCTAATTTTGTAACCATTAATCAAATATTTTTATGTTAATTTCTTTTTAATTTTCATTTATTCTTCATAGATCTCTTGGGAAGACATATTTTTCCTTCAATCATCTACAATAAGCTAGAAAAGAGAGAACATGGTGCTTTTGGATGAGGCATTTCAGGCAACATGGGGTTTCTTATTCCATGAAAATGGAAAATCTAGTTCATTTATATCTTAGTTCATATGGTTAAATGAAAAACACATATCACATGCTCAATATTTCATATCTCATTATAATGCATGATATTAGTGGTATGACACGAACAATATGTTTTTAGTTTATAATTTACATTTTTTTTTCAAAACACACAACACATAATAAAAAATGAGAATAATAACAATAATATTTTTATAATTTATTAAAGAAATCCAAAAATCATTTATGATATGTAGGAGTAAACCACACCTCAGTCTGATACATGATGTTCTTTGTATGACTAAAATTTGTTGTTATCAGTTTTAAATTGATATTTAATTTCACAAAACAACACTCAATGAAAACCAAAAAAACTATCTTGTATTATATTTATAATTTAGTAAAATTATTCATAAGTCAGTTTTGATGAGTTGTAATTAGAATCATATCAAACTAGAACATGATATGAAAATATGAATCAAAGTGTGTGTTTTTAGTTTAAGATGAAGTTTTTGTAAAAACATAGCGACATACTCAAAACTGAGAAAAAACATTTGGATTGTTTTGATAATGTATAAAAATGACCCATAAGTCATTTTGGGTGTGTATGAATCAGCCACACCAAAATATGACACACAATGTTACCTGTATGACTCTAAATGAAATTGTTTTATTGAATGTTAACATTAATTTTACTAAAAGAACAACTATTATAGTCAAATATAAGAAAAAATATTTATATTGTATTGATATTATATGAAAACGACCCATATGTCATTTTTTTTGTTTTGAAATTATCAACTCCTCAATCTGATACATGATGTTCCCAAAATGACTCTATATTTCTATTATTAGTTCAAAATTAAAATTTTCCTATAAAAAAGATCCACTCAGTAAAAACCATTAAAACATAATCATTTTGTATTTCTAATTTATTTAAATAATTAATAATTTAGTATTGATGTGTTGGAATTAGTCTCATGTCAAACCCACACTCAATGTAACTAGATGAATCAATGTATGTGTTTCGGGTTTAGAATGACATTTTAGTATAAAAAAATATGCATACTCAAACAAATAAAAAACATTCATATTGTTTTGATACATTAATTAAATTATATATAAGTCTTTTCGGATGTCTAAGAATTCTCCACACCTAAATATGGTACACAATTTGAACGATATATCTCAAATTGTGTCCTTTTATTTAAAATTGACATTAATTTTATTAAAAAAAGATAGTTTACATAATGATTTCATAACGATTCACTATTCATATTCCCCCCTTACACTTTTTTTAAACATGTTTTGTAATGAATATTAAAAATATAATAATAAATTTCAATTTATGTTTTAATCAATTAATTAATGTTTATCACTATTTAATTGGGAAATTTTACTTGTTTTGGTGTTTATATTGTAGGAGGAGGTGATTTGGAGAGCCCGTGATGGAATTCATGCAAATTGGGCCAAACTGCGCGAGATCCCAAACATGTATTTGGGAAATTATATGTAATGTGGATAATATGTGCATACAATTGGTCTACAAATGGGGTTATAAGTGAAAAACAATGTTGTGTACAATTCTCTAGAAGATCATTAATCCCGATTTGTCCACCTAGAGGCCCCAAATAATCCTAGAATGTGAATAAATTCTTGGTAGTACAGATTGGACCACCCTTCTGTATTCCATCCATAACTCGGGTCTCATAGATCCAATTGGGCTGATTCTACCTCCCATGCATAGCTATCTCTAATCATAATCACCTCCAAATTTCAAGTCATTTTCATGTGTTTTGGTTAGTCAACTATATGGATAAATATGAAGTAATAAATATGCCAAGAATAGTTACCTATCCATTTTGATACTTGACCACTTTATGTGGAAATATGGATGTAATTTCCGAAAAAATCACTCCTCCCCCTCATTATCTACATGGCATGACTAGGGGTGAAGGTTAGTCTAATTAGAGAGATCTCTTCACGCATTTTATTTCTCTTATACCTCATGTACTTCTAAACCTCTTGGAAATCAATTTGGGGAGTGTTTTTTGATGTAATCCCGAGATCCACACTTGTAATCTATATAAGGTAATTGATTTATAGTTTTGTTTCCAATTGTTATTCATTTCTACATTATAAATTTGTTTTTATTCTGGCATGATCAAATACAAATCAATGGAACAAGAATCCACATGCTTCGATGCATATCCCGGATCTTGTGATGATTTGAGTATGGTTGCCTCTTTTCTCACCCCTTCCTTTCATAAGTCTGCCAATGGACTGCATCAGTTGATAAAATCCAAGAGATTCAAACTATGAATATCCATGTTCCTTTGTTTTGGAATATTGTTATCAATGACACAAATCTAGTCAACTCATCACATTGTTTATGTGCTGTCTTGATTGACTTCCATTTTTAAATCGATTCATTTTGATGATTTTGAGAGGCTTCTGATAATCAATATCATTGATCGATCAAATCCAAGGTGAAAACCTTGTAAGAACTCACATACAATTACTGGTTTTAGTATGTATAAAATAAAGGAATCAATGATCCTTCCTTTTCTCTTGAGAGCAATGAAGGATTGAGAATCAAGGGATATTTACCCTGGTTGATCACGATTTCTCCAATTGATTTCTCTTAGTAGTAATATAAATTCAATTTCTATTATTAATGTAACAAACCCATGTTTTATAAAAACACATTATTGTTTTATTTTCTTAATCATAACCTCATTTTTTAATATAATAATCTACGTCTCCTTTGAGAGACGACCTAGGGTTGCGGATATACTATATAAATTCTAGTTAAAGATAAACATATAATTTGACGTGCTCGATAACACAATAAAATTTTGGCATCGTTACTGGGGATCCAAGATATTTTTTCCATTATTTCCTTTTATTTATTTTGTTTACTTCTTATTTAGTTGTCCTTTCAATACCCCATGCCCATTTTATTTTATTTTTTTGTTTTTGTTTTCTATTTTTATATTTTGGTGGTTTTTGTGTGTTCTTCCCCTCTCTCCCTCTCTATCTCTTCTTCTTCATTCCATCACTCTATATAATTTTGTATTATAACATTCTATTCTCGTTTCATCATTCTTATGTTTTTTTTTTCCACATTCAATCACAAAAAAACAAACTTCACAACTTATTTTCATGACCTGATCAGAGAAATAAAAAATCCTTGAATTTTACCTTAAAATTGAAAAGATAATTCACACACAAGTCAAGCAATCTAGAGAAGGTCAATAAGGTAACACTGAGGAAACCATTCTGGAACCACAAGTGGTCCTAAACCAATCAAAAATTTAACCCAATAAAATCTAAAAAATGGCTGTAAATAATCGAACTTGAAAAAAACTGACCACCTAGTATGTGGCATACCAAACTACATATATCCAATATCCTAAGGAAGCAGCCAACTTTGAGATGAGATCAGGCCTCATCCACCTAATTACCAAATTCCATGGTCTTCCTGGTGAGGACCCTCATAAACACCTTATGAAGTTTTATATAGTGTGATCCACCATAAAACCCCAAAGTATTTCTCAGGACCTAATTATGTTTTGGGCCATCTATTTACCCCTTGATAGTATAGAAAAAGATTGGATATACTATTTTCCAACAATAATTAGGGGATAAAATGACCTGAAACAACCAATTTTAGAGAATTGCATCCCTGCCACTAGAAATTTATCAATTAGGAAATAAATTTGTGGCATAGGATATCACAAGGGGAGACCCTTCACGAATAATGGGAGAGATTCAAAATACTTTTAACGAGCTTCCCCCATGACCAGATTAGTGAAACAATTTAATCCCATACATCTATTAGGGACTTATCCCCATGGATCATGGAATGATTGATGTTGCAGCAAGTGGTTCCCTAGTTGATAAAACTCCTTCCTCTGATCGTTAATTAATTGCTAATGTGCCTCATAATGCACAACAATTTGGTACACAAGCTATTGTACCAACCCAAGGAGTTCATGAGGTAGGTCATTCATCTTTAGAAAAAAAGGCATATAATAATCTTGATGAGATTTATACCCTTTTAAGGAAATTATCTCAAGGACAAGGTAACTCACAATATCTTCTTGTTCCATTACATTATTGTTTTTTTTTGTAAAAATACTCATTTTTTACATATTCCCACAACTTCAAGATTCATCTGAGTCTTCTGCAGCCATGATCCTAGGGAGTCCATTCCAACAAGAATCTCCCTTCAAGAAAGAAACATTTATGCCAAATCCGGACCCCGGGTGGAAAGCACAAACCTAGTACTGATAAGGAGGAAACTCAAGCTACCCCAAGAAGAATTGGTATCCATAAGGCCAAGGAGAGAAACCTTCTTATACTTAAACTTCTCAAAAAAATCTTCCTCCACCTACCAACTTTGAACCAATCCCCAAGGATATGGTTATACAAATGGAAACCCAAAACCTACAGTTCAAACAGACCACACAATCGGTAATTCAAGACCTATGAACTCAAGTTGGAATATTGGATAACACCATCGGTGAGATTATAATGCATGGTTCTAGACAACTACCAAACCAACCCATTGCCAATATGAAGAAAAAATGCAACATATGGGCAGTTACAATTCGTAGTAAAAAAGAAGTTTCTCATTCTACTGATTCTACACCACATGTATGTCCCCATCTTGAAAACTCTCTTCTCTAACCCTCAAATGTTTCAAGAAAATAAAAACAAGAAAAAAAGTGCAATCAAATTATCATTAAGGATTCTGAAGAACAATTCATTTCTATTCCATTCCCTTAAAGACTCACTAAATATAAAAAAAACATTTATAATGATATTGACAATGAAATAATGGCAGGATTTAAAAAAGATCAATTTAATATTACATTGTTGGATGCAGTTAAGAAAATTCCTCCTTTTGAAAATTTCTCAAATAACACTACACCCATAGACGAAGGCTGAAGGGGAATAAAAGAGTCAACCTAGGGAGAAATGATTTGGCCTTGATTCAACCAGCAATGCCAACTATGTTCAAGGATCTGGGTACATTCACGATACAATGTACCATAAGTGAGACCTTCTTTAATGATGCAATGGTGGATTTAGGTTCTTCCATTAATGTAAAGCCTCACTCTATGTATACTTATCTGCAGGTTGGAGAACATCAACCAAGGTGCATTATCATGCAACATGCCAACCAGAGTACTACGCGTCCAATATGAGTGATTAAGGATGTCCTTGTAAGAGTGTAGAATCTCATCTTCCCCGCTGATTTCTACATTATTCATATGGAAGATACCAGAACCCAAGGACATGCCCCTCTCATAATTTGGAGTCCATTTCATAAAACAGCAAAGAAGATCATCAATGTTCACAACAGAACGTTGTCCATTGATTTTGGTGGAGAAAAGGTATATTTTAACATCCTTGTGGCTATGAAACACCCCATTGAAGAGCACTCCACTCTTCCTGTATATTCAATGGAAGTGCTCTCAAATGGGGAACACAAACACACTTCTATCATCTACCCACACTATGATTCATTTTCCTTTTCTTCATCCTTGGATTATTTGAGTTTTGATTCATGTTTTGAGTGTTTAGTGGGTTCAAAAAAGTGTAAATATTGTGCATTAATTGATGAGTGTGTTCATTCAGAGGTACCCATGACTGTCTATGATTCTGAAAATATTATTTCAGTACTTTATATATCTATATAGAATAAACATGAGTAGATAGATAGTTTCATGGACCTCACTCCCCCTAAACACCTTATATAAATCCAAAAACCACCAGTGTTTGAATATAAACAACTTATTTCTAATTTAAAATATGAATACCTTGAGGGTATTGACCAACTAACCGTTATTATTTCCAATAACTTCTATCCCAAATAGAAATAAAAACTAATAAACCATTTGAGAGAGTGTAAAAAGGTAATATGATGGACATTGGGTGATATTCTCATGATTATCCCATCTATTTTTATTCACCATATAGTTTTGGATCAAGATAAGATAATATTTACTTGTCTATTCGGCACATTTTCATATAGAAGAATGCCTTTTTGTATATGCAATTCTCTTGGTACATTTTAATGATGTATGTTGAGTATTTTTTATGAGTTCATTGAAAGTTGTATAGAAGTATTTATTGGATGATATCATGGTATATGTTGCTTCCTTGGATGATTGTTTGGAACACCTAGGTTTTTTCCTCTACCGCTAAATTGAAAATGTTCTTGTATTAAATTATGAGAAATGTCATATTATGGTTGATAAGGGGTAGTTCATGGGAATTTAATTTCAAATAATGGAATTCAATATGATAAATCTAAAATTGAATTAATTTCAACCCTTCCATATCCAAAATGTGTTAGTGAGGTGTGATATTTCTTGGGTCATGCTAGTTTTTATCGTCGAATCATTATTGAATTTAGTAAGATCACACTTCCATTATCTTGATTATTGCAAAAATATTATGAGTTTTTGTTTGATAAAAATTGTGACGATGCATTAAATTCACTAAAAAGGAGTCTCACATCACATCCCATCCTCCAACCACCACATTGGTATCTCCCATTCAAGCTTATGTTTGATGCCTTTAACTTTGTAGTTGGGGAAGTTTTATCACAAAAGGTTGAGAAGGCTCCTCATGTTATGGCATATGTATCTCGTACCCTTGACCCTACCTAGTTAAACTACACAACCAATGAAAAATAACTCTTTTCTATTGTGTTTTCCTTGGAAAAATTTTGTTCATATCTTCTTGGTTCAAAATTTATTGTGTTTTCTAACCATGCTGCCCTTCGATTCCTCTTAACGAAAATTGAAGATAAGTTATGCCTCATACAGTGGATGGTCCTCCTACAAGAGTTTGAAATTGAGATTAGAGATAATATGGGTGTATAAATTTTTTTATATGACCACATTAATAAAATTGCTCCCCCACTGGACCACCATGTTGACTCATCCCTCCCCATTAGAGAATTCTCTCTTTAGGAGAACCTCTGTGATGTTGTGGACCATAACCCCTGGTATACAAACATTGTGAATTTTCTAGAAACATCTAGGGTCCCCACTAATTTCAACACTTCCCAATCCTAGAGACTTATACCAGATTCTTGGGGGTAAATTTGGGATATCGCATATTTTTGGAGAACTTTTTGTGACAATGTATTTCGTCGGTGTGTCCCTAATCATGAGTTCACCTATGTTTTGACCTTCTATAAATCATTGGCTTATAGGGGGAACTTTGGCTCTCAATGAAAATCTCAAAAGGTCCATGAATCAGGACTTTATTGGACAACATTTTATTGGGTTTCCCATAGATTTTGAAATTCATTTAGTCATTGTCACCTCACAGGGAATATATCCATGAGGAATAAAATTCACCAACAGCCCATGTTATTATGTGAAATTTTTGATGCATGGGTTATTAACATCATGGGGCCTTTTCCAAATTCATTTTGCTTCAAGTATATCATGTTAGGTATGAACTAAATGTCTAAATGGGTGAAAACAAATACTACCAGGATCGATGACTCTCGAGTTTTTATTGATTTTGTGAGGTCCCAATTTTTTAGTCAGTTCAGTTTTCCAAGATTCATCATTGGTGATCAGGGTTCCCATTTTTTCAATTGCAACATGAAAAATTTATTTCCTTGGTATGGGGTTTATCATAAAGCCTCCACGTTATATCATCCCAAACTAATGGACAAGCATAAATCTCAAATCAGGAAGTTTGGAGAATATTGGAAAAAACATTACAACCCAATAAGAAAGATTGGAGTTTGCGCTTGTATGATTCACTTTGGGCGTACCATACATCTTTCAAAACCCCAATCATAATGTCACCATAAATAATTTTGTTTGGAAAACCTTGTCACATCCAAGTGGATGGAGAACACCATGCATATTCGGCAGTTAAACAATATTATATGAATCTTTCAGATGCAGGTGAGCATAGGAAGCTGCAGATTCAATAGTTGGAAGATATTTGACGTGATTCATATGAGAACTCTAGAATATATAAAGAAAAAAATGGCTATCCATGATAGAATTATTCATCAGCGGATGTTGAATACCGGTGATAAGGTCCTCATGTACAATTCCAAGCTAAATATCTACCCAGGTACGCTTCGTTTTAGATGGAATGGTCCTTATACTATTACAAATGTTTACACTTTTGGTGCAATACTAACTTTCTATGAGTAGGGTGGAATAAGTATTAACATCAAATGGATGCAACCGAAACACTTCTAAGATGATTTTCCAAATAATTTGGAGGAGTAAATCCACCATCTAGAAGCAACATACTAGCGAAAGCCACCAGGTATTATCCTTCCTTCTCAAATTCTCAATTATTACAGTGTGGACACTGCACATTCTAGGTGGGGGTAGATACATTACTAGGTTCATTTGGATTTTAATCGCCATTCATCTTTCTTCTCTTTTTGCCCTTCTTTATGGTAATTTTACATTCTCCAATTATAGTCATCAAAATCACAGAACATTCTGAAAATGCATACTAATTTTTTTGATTCCATGATGATATCACATTTATTAAAAAATGTATCATTTATGGAATGAATATTTGTAGGAATTAATCATCAGGAAGTGATTTTTAGTGAGTTGGTTTTTCGTTAATGATATAAATAGTTGTATCTATGTGAATCCATTGAGATGATTGATACCCCTTATGTGAATAGTTTTTGGGAAAACTATGACACTAATATCTTCACACATTTTTGAACCAAATCATAAAGTGTGAATATTTCATACTTAATAGAAGGTAAAAATATGTTAAGTTAATATTTTTTAGCTTAAAATGATATTTCCATTTTTTCAGTCCTTATATGATATGTTTCATTACTGTTCCGGATCGACCTATGCAAGTGTGCTTAATATTAGGCTATTTTACGCCCAAAAAATTGGGTTGTGTCTTGGACAGGTCAAAAACCACTCCTCCTCAACACTTTGTCTTCTAATAACTATTATAATTAGTGTCGTGAGAAGATCAAACAAGGGTTGAGAGATGAGTGTGAGATTTGTTACGAATGAAACTTCTGAATAAAAATAATAAATGAGGAGAGTGATGAAATGTGAAAAATATAGAGATATATTTGTCGAGAGATTATAGTTTGACTTCTGGGAATGTTTATATTAGTGGGTCTTGAAATATGATTGCAAAAGATGTAGGGAAGGTTCGGTGAAAAAAATCATTTAATCTGAGTAATGTTATAATAACAGATATTTATAAGATCGAAAGTGTAAAGAATAGAAGGGAATGGTTTTCACACACATGCATGGATATTTAGTGTCATGTTTGTCTTTTTAGTTCCTCTCTCAAAATATTATCATGAATCTCTTTGAATTTTATTGTGATATGACTGATGAGACATCATTATCCATTTTCTCTAGGAAGAACTCCTGGGTGTGGTCTGTGCATTGATCATATTACAATAATAAATTTAAATTTCCTAAAATGATAAAACATAATGATGTTAGGAATATATACATGCATAAGTTTTTTTGGTTACAAGAATTTGTCTAGGAGTTCAAATGTATAGGTGTGAGGGTGTGATCACATAGCGTTTCACAATTCAAATCCACCCTTACACTGTTGTTTTAAACATGTTTTGTATTGAATATTACAAATATAATAACAAATTTTACATTATGTTGAATCAATTAATTAATGATTATCAATATTTAATAGGGAAGTTTTACTTGTTTTGGTTTTTACATTGCAGGAGGAAGTGATTTGGAGAGAACATGTTGGAATTCACGCAAAATGGTCAAAACTACGCGAGAGTCCATGCATGTATTTGGAAATTTTTTTTGTAATTTGGATTATATGTGCATATAATTGGTCTAAAAATGGATTAATGAGTGAAAAAAAATGTGGTCTACATTTTCCAAGAACGTCATTGAGCCCAATTTTTCCACATGGAGGCCCAAAATAAGCCCACAATGTGAAAAAATTCTATGTGGGCCAGATTGGACCACTCTTTTGTATTTAGGCCATAACTCAGGCCTCGATAATCCAATTGGGCTGATTCCACCTCCCATGGATAGATAACTCGAGGCCCCGATGCCCCCATAAAATTTCAAGTCTTGTTAACGTGTTTTAGTAAGTAACATAGCCAGATAAATATGAAGTAAAAAATCATCCTTGAATAGTCACATAGCCTTTTAGATACATGACCACTTTATGTGGACATATGGATGTAATTTCTAATAAAATCATTCCTCCACATCATTATCTTGGTGGATTGACCTAGGGTAAAGGTGAGTTGAATTTTAGATCTCTTGTTATCCATTTTATTTCTCTTTTCTCTCATGTACTTCTAAACCACTTAGTGATCAATTTGGGGAGTCTCATTTGTTGTAATCTTGAGCTCCCCACATGTAATCATCATATGGTAGTTGATTTCTAGGTTTCATGTCAATTTTTATCAATTTATACCTTCTAAATTTTTGTTTATTTTGGTATGATCAAATACAAATCAATGTAACAAGAATCCATATGCTTCAATGCATAACCTATATCTTATGATGATTTGAGTGCAGTTGCCTCTTTTCTCACCCCTCCCTTTCATATGTGTTCAAATGGATTGTGTAGGTTGATAAAATCCAGGAGCATGAACATGTGAATATGAAAATTGTACTTGGAAGAAATTGAAGCTCACTCATTAGGGTACATCCAAGGTTATAGAAACTAGAACTGCTATTCTTAGAGCAGAAAATCGGGGATTTCTATTTCCTTAGGGAGAACCGGTGTGTAAGGTACAACAAAGGTTTATGACTATTGTTAACAGTTCACAATCCATGGGTGAGAAAGGTTTAGATGATGAGGATATTGTGGGAAAGATTATATATATCATGCCTAATGAGTGGGAATCTAAGAGAACAACTATTGATGAGAATAAGAAAGTATCTTAGATTACTCTTGATGATCATTTTGGAACTCTTGTTCAACATGAGACAAGAATTTAAAAGAGATGTTTATATGAAGAAGAAGATGAATGGAAATGGATTTGTATCCTTTACTATTAACAAATTCAAGACTCCAAATAGGGTTACAAGATCCAAGTCAAGGAAAGTCAATGTTTTATCAGAATATATTTAAAGTGAACATTATGTGAATGAGATAACTAATCATGCTTGAAGGATGAAAAAGATAGTTGGAAAGAAAGACTATCATTATATATTTAAGAAGAAAGAAAGAAAGGACAAGAGAGAATCAGAAGACACATGTCATGAATGAAAAATATATGGACATATAAGGCCATATTGGCCTATGATTAAGAGGAAGGCTAGAAAGGAAAAGAATTTTGATGGAAATTGAAAGAAGTATTACCAAGCTAAAGAAAAAAATGTTTTGAAAGACAATAAAACCTAGATTTCCAGTAGTGGTGATTCTTCTGATGAATCTTCAGAGAATGAATATTCTGGTAAAAAGAATCTTGGTTTAATTTCAAAGCTACCTATTATAAATCATTCTCTAACGGGCAAGGAAAAAAATACTGAATTTATAACCAATGTATCCTTGGATGTTAATTATAGTGATAAAATATATGATGAATATTCAGATGAAGAATCTTATTCTGATTAAGATAATACATTACCTACTTATGAAGAAGTTTCTAGGAATGTTATGCATCTTGATAATTAAAATTCTAATGTCATGAAAAATATTGATAAGAAAAATTCTAGAATTTATATTCTTACTAACGAAGTATCATATATTTCTAATGATCTTAATAAGAAAATTTATGATTTTTATAATATTTAAAAAAACCTTGAGGTAGTTAATTCTTAGAAGGATAAACTTTCCATTGATCTTGAAAACATAATTTCTAAAAAAAATATTTTAGAGAGTAACCATAGTAAAAAAACTAACTTTTTGAGGATAAAAACATAGTTATTAGACTGATGTCAGAAATATTTTTGTTGAGGAAGTGTTTTTCAAACATTACATTAGATAAAGGAAAAATTGATAATATGTATACTCAAATTCAACCACTAATGAATAATTATGGATTTGGTTATACTGATTCTATAATAGTTTTTAGTATTAACTATTTTGTTCTTCAACGTGCTCCATTCTGCACTAAATTTCAGTGTGGTGGACATTGAGAAAAAAATTTCTTTAAACACAACTCCATCTTTAGGTTTTCATAAAGCTTATTTTTCTATGAAAATGTGGATAACTATTTTTTTTCTGAAGTTTCCGGATCCACGAATGTCTGGGTTTCGAAAGTATAACACTCTTATTTTCAAAAAAAAAATGATAGTACCAACAACAATATATGGTACATGGATAGTGGATGTTCTCGAAATATGACTGGATATAAAAACATCTATAAAAATATTATCAAGACGAAAGGGGAAAAATAACTTTCAGAGATAATTCTAAGGGAGAAATTATTGGTATATGCAACACTATTTTTCTTGGGAAAACATTTATTTCATATGTTTTAATTGTTAAGGGTCATAAGAACAACCTCATTGGCATAAGTCAATTATGTGATGAAGGTTACCTTGTAAATATTAGGAATGATAATTTTTTAGTACACAATTCCAATGAATAGTTTATTCTTTCTACCAATATGTAATAGAATGTATACACACTAAACATAGAAGACCATAGGAGCGAAGACCTACCTTTTGTTAGTGCAATGGAAGATCATTCTTGGTTAGCACATATAAGGTTAGGAAGTTGTAACCTTAGGCACTTATGTAAAATATCTAAGAAAATAAAATTTAAGGATCTACTAGAGCATAGATTTGATTCTTAAAAAGTTTGTGGTCCTTGTCAATATGGAAGGAATAATAAATCATGTTTTAAATAAGTCTGTGAAGTCTCAATTACTAATTCATTATAGTTCGTGCATATGGATCTTTTTGGTCCAACACAAACTGGAAGCATTGGAGGAAAATATTTTGAATTTGTCTTAGTAGATGATTAATCTAGATTTATGTGGGTCTATTTTCTATCAATGAAATGTGAAGCTTTTTTTTATATTGAAAATTTTAGAGTCTAAGTTAAAAATGAGAAAAACCATCCATTGATAACTATTCATAGTGACCAAGGAGGGGAATTTCAAAATTTTGATTTTGATACTTTTTGTAGTAGAAAACACATTACTCATAACTTCTCAACACCAAGAACTCCTCAAAAAATGGTGTTGTTGAAAGAAGAAACCCAATTCTTCAAGAGATAATGACAACCATGTTGTGTGAATATTCGATAGCGAAACATTTTAGGGCTGAAGCTGTATGTAATTCTTGTTAAACTATAAATTGAGTCTTAATTAGACCTTTTATTAATAAAACCCCTTATGAGTTATGGAAAGGTAGAAAAACTAGAATTTCCTACATAAAATTATTTGGATGCAAAATATTCTTTCTGAATAATAATGATAATTTACATAAATTTTCACCCTAATCTGATGAAAGAATTTTCGTAGGCTACTAAACATCTTCTAAGGAATATAGAGTTTTCAATAAAAATACTTGTACTGTAGAAGAAATAGTACATGATATATTTGATTAAACTAATCCCTTTTTTTATAAACAACCTCAACCTACATCTTCCGATGTGTTTCCAAAAACTTAATATCAACCCCAGATAGAAAATACTTCTTAAAAGAGAAATGTTCATGAAAATGTTTCTAAAGAATTTACCCCTAAAGATTTCTTACCATTTGTTGATGAAAAGGTTTTACAAAACACAAATCAGTTGTTTCTTATGAATCATCCCAATGGTAGCATCATTGGTGATGTTAATCAACCTATAAGAACAAAAAGTTACTTATGAAATTAAGTAGAACATCTATCATTAATTTATCAAATAGAACCTAAAATCACTAATGAAGCTTTAGGTGATAACGATTGGATTAAAGCCATACATGATGAGCTAATTGAATTCGAAATGAATAAATATTGGACCTTGGTTGAAAGACTTAAGGAATTTTTTTTCATTGGAGTAAAATGGGTCTTCAGAAATAAGTGTGATGAAAATGGAATCATTGTAGGAAATAAAGAAAGATTAGTTATTAAAGTCAATAATAAACAAGATGGAATAGACTATGATGAAACCTATGATCCAGTATCTAGACTTAAATCTATTGGTATTCTACCTGCCTTTGCAGCATTATTTAATTTCAAACATTTTCAAATGGATGTTAAATGTTCTTTCTTTAATGTTTATGTTCAAGAAAATGTTTTGGTTGAATAACCTCCAATTTTTAATGATACAAAACATCCTAAACAAGTTTTCAAACATACCAATGAATTAAACGATCTTAAAAAAGACCCTAGAGCCAGGTATGATAGACATACAAGACTTTTGTTACAAAAAAATTACGTTAAGGGAAATGCTAATCCAACACTTATTATAAAAAAAGATAAGAAAAATGTTTTGATTGATCAACTTTATGTTGATGAAATTAAATTTTGTTCAACTCATCAATATTTAACAGATTCGTTTTCAAATCTAATTAAATGTGAGTTTGAAATGAATATGATGGGTTAGTTAACATTTTCCCTTTGTGTTCTAATTTCTAAAAAATCAGAAGGAATTTAAATATCTCAAGATAAGTATAGTAAATATCTTCATAAAAAGTATGGATATGACAATAATAAGTGTATAAGTAATCCTATTAGTACATCAAATTCACTTGATGAAGATGAAGTTGGGAAACCAGAGGATCAAAAATCATTTAGAGGTATGATATAAAGTCTGTTATACCTGACAGTTAGTCGTCTAGACTGAATGTTTCCAATATTCTGATATTCCAGATATCAATCCAATCCTATTGAATTTCATTTAAAGGCAGTGAAAAGGACTTTTTGATACTTAAAGGGAACCATGTACTTAAGCCTCTTTTATACTTCGAGAAATGATTTTGTTTTAAAATGTTTTTCGGTTACTGACTTTAGTGGATGTAAAATGGATAGAAAATGTATATCCAGAACTGGTCATTTCGTAGGAGATTCATTATTTTTTTTGTGATGAAAAACACAACACTCAGTAGAACATTTCACTACTGAAGTAGAATTTATAGCAGTTCGATGTTGTTATGCTCAAGTGTTGTGGATGAAACACACACTCACAGACTTTGATATGAATTTTACCAGAACAAAAATATTGTGTTATAATACTAGTCCCATTTTCATCTATGAAAAATAGCACAACACTCTCATCCAAAACACAAAGATATATGGTATTACTTTATTAGGGATCCCACACAAAAATGAGATATCATTATTCAATTTATCAGAATGCAAGATCAACTTGCTAATATTTTCACAAAATCATTACCCTTCGATAGATTTTAATATATTAAATAGATGTCAGGAATGATAACCATAAGATAATATTCCATATTAACATCTTGTTGAAACCTATCTCCTTATAGTATGAAACTTATTTTCATAGGGGGGTATATTTTCTTATTATAAAAATTTTTGTAGACAAATATTTCATAGTCAAAAGTTTTCATAGTCAAATTTTTTCATAGTCAAAAAACTTCATAGTCAAATTTTGTGTAATCAGGAAGAATTTTCTTTATTATGAATAATTTTCCTAGTAATCTAGAAGGGTTTTTTTATTTCTTAAATTTTCATAGTAATCTTCTAGTATTTTGGTATTTTTATTTGGTTTAAAAAACTTTTTCAAAATAATGTTATTTTAAATTCAATTGTTTACTTTAAAAACCATAAAAGATCGGATCATATCAAAATCCTTATATTGTTATCATCTCAACCGTTTTATCAGATCAAGATTATTTCAACCATTGGATCAAGTAAGGAATTTGAACTGCCTCTTAAATTTCTTATATAAGGACCCCCACAATGGTTGTCCCATATCGATCTTCTAGCTTTGGCATGCTGAATCCCAACTGCTCTATTGAAGGTTGTTCCCAATATTCTAGGTTTGCTTAATTCTGAATGTCTTCTAAAGCCTCCCCTCAGAATGAAATGATGATTGTAATGGAAATTTGTGAATGGAAGATACACTGAGAGAGGTTATTTGATCCCAAATTATTTTCTACTAATGAATCTGTCATTTCAAAGAATATTAAACTAAATGGTTGGGAGAGCCTATATATATCGATACTGAAGGCATAGTATCCGGTCAATCCGAACATACTGAATGAATTTTATGAGACTAAATGTTTTTTCAACTAATGAGGGAGAGATATGTTTTCCTTCAATAGACAGGGGAAGACTTATTCTCTTTCTTACAGCATGACAACGACTTTGATTTGAATTTCTTATGAAGGAGAAGTAGAAATATGTACTCACAAATTAACAGATGCTTCAAGATCTATTGATAAAGATAAGTCTCTATCATTTATTGATTTGAAAGGAGTGAAGACTCCAAATATAGTTCATATATCTACAATCCTTTGGGTTCTTGTGTTATGGGTCCTAGGTTTTGACATTCTGTGAAAAGGGGATAAGGACACCCAGAAGAAAAGTATTGCTATGTTCTGGACTTCTTATTGAACCACAAGAAGGTAAATGTGGTCTTGTATATCTTGGTTATGGTTGAGAATATCAAGAATGGATATTTAAAACCTCATATTACCATGTATCCGACTATTACTTCAAAGATTATAATTCATTGTCTTCAGTCTTAAAAAATTTCATGTAGTTCATTGCCAAGGAATTTCAATGTAATGCTGCTGAGTGATGATACTTTAAGGGGAATGAAAGATAGTTTTTCCAGTTATTCATGAGAATTTTATGATTTTTTGGAAGCTGAAATCCATTATCTTTAAATGAAACAAGATGTGGATGAGACTTTCAAGAAGGGTGGCAAGAAGAGGAAGGCGAAGGAAACAAAAGAAAAAGGAGAAACTCATGCCTCTAATGAAACCCAATCTGCACCTCCAAATCCAATTAAGAAAAAGACTTACCCTAATGAAGTAGTGGCTAAATGGAGAGAAGAAAAGAAGAACTGGAAAGAAGGGGAGCCTATTTCGGGCTTAGATCCTACTGAGGCAAAAGCATTAAAGATAAATTCGGCTGATGAACTTGAGAAGAAATAAAATGAAATGAAACAGAAGAACATGTTATCAGAGGCTGAAATTGTTCAATCTATCTCAAGGATGCTAAGAAAGCATCTGAATAAATCCCAGTGACAGAATCGGTTTTTCTATAATAACTTCCTGAGACTCTTGGAAAGAAGGTGGTGATTCTGAATCATGAACATAAAGAAGACGTTGTTCAGGAAGTGGAATAGGAAATAGAAGAAGAATAAGAAGAAGGGAATGACCCTGATGATGTCATAAAGCAAGTTGAAGATTATCATGATAAAGAAAGTCTCAGTGTAAAATTATCAATCCCATATTCTCATTCACAATCCTCAAAAACATGATACTCTAGGGAATGTAGAGAAGGGTTGGGAAGAAGTAAACAAACCCTCTGAAGAAGAAAGCAGTTATCGTGATTTTGTTCATCTTGAAGATCATGTGGCAGATTCTAGGAAAGAAATTTATGAGGAAGATAAAACTATTCAGTTAACTGATTGGGAGAATGAATTACCTAAAGTAGAAGAAATAATTCAGAGAGTTGACAAGGGAAAGAAGGTGTCGGTCCATACACCCATAAAATCAGCAGTGAAAAAATGTTATTAGAATTTCTTCGAAGAGGAATTTTAAAGAGTTAGAAAAAGAACCCTCTCCAATCAAACAATATAATTCAGAATCATCCTCTATTAGACATGATTTTATGGTATATTTTTTTGAAAAATTTGGTTGATGCCATTCCTTTATTTCCGAGTGTTGACTCAAGATGCCAGTTTCTTCAGAATTCGTTCAATCAGAAATCAGATTTAGATTCCATGATTATGGATAAATTTGTTGTACTTTAGGTAGAGATTAAATCCTATCTCATTGGTAATGAGGGTCATAAAAGGTCATGCAAGAAGAAAAAAATCTGGTCAAGGATGAATATCGATGACCAGAGAGTTTTTGATAAATTTCAAGATAATGTCAAATATTCCATTGACATCGAAGATATCAAGCTTAATGATAATTCTAAGAGATTTTAGGAAAATATGATGCTTTTAAAGACTAATCAGATGCAATAAGTTAAGGATCTGAATGGGATTCTTAAATTTGTGGCGATGAATTGGAAGAGGGAAAATGGATCTAAAAATAGAATTTGAAGAGAAGATAGTTAAGAAATAAGAAGTGTTGAAAGCTCGAGCATAATTTCTTAAGGCTCAGAAAGAAAATATTAGATCCCTAAAATATAAAAGAGAAGATCAAGATCAGCTGCTTAAGCATATGGAAGAAGATCACAAGAAGCTTATGAAAATGATTTCCATTTTCAAGAAGCTAATGCCGAATAAGTATTAAGGATACTATTTCCAATTTTGATATTTTGTTGAGTTTTTTCCTTATATAAATTATTTCAATCATAATAGAATTTCATTTGTTCTTCATATTTATAGTTTCCTCAGTACTAATTATTCATGTACCAAATTTTCTTTTAATTCCATCTCTTACTTTTTGAAAATTAAAAAGGGGTAGAAAGAAATGATAAAAATAATACTAAGAGATTTTTATAATTAAGGGGGACTTCATCTAAAATGAATTTATTATCAATTAAGATTTTTGTATGCAATGAAAATGTAAAATTTCATTCAGGAAATCAAGAATACAATTTTTAAGGATTTCAAAACCTAAGGGGGAGTTAGTTGTATTCACTTTCATCAATAAGTAAAGGGAGATATGTTTTTATTTTCAAGTCCACAAAATGTTAAGACCTAATATTCTTTTTTGTAAGGATGTTTGTACTTTCCAAAAATAAAGAGATTGTTGAGTCAATAAGATTTACTTATGAATTTTTAATTCCTTCATGTTTCTGAAAAAACAAATCGCCTACCATAAGGAAAAAATTTATTTTCCCAAAAAATTATCTTAATAAGGAAAATTTCTCTTCCCCAAGGAAATTATTATCCTTACCTATGTTTTCATCATTCATTTTATAGTTTCACTTAGTCTTCATCATTTTATAACTGAGTATAAAAATAGGTTTCATATCTAGAACCTCATAATCTTATAAATCCTTAGTTATAGAGTATTCTGTTTTCATTTTCTGAATTCTTTGAAATTCAAACTACTAATTATCTAAAATTCAGTCTCTGAATTCTCTAATATTCAGTCTTTGAATTCTCTAAAATCCAGAGTCCCAATTGTCAAAAATTCAGACTCCGAATTCTCTAAAATTTTGACTCTGAATTCTCTAAAATTCCAAAATTTAATTCCATGGAATTCAAATTCTGAATTCCCCAAAATTCTGGTTCATAATTCCTCAGAAATCAGATCTTGAATTCTGAGGAATTCAGACTCCAAAATTCCTCAGAATCCGGGTTCTAATTTCTTCATAATTTAGGTTCTGAATTCCCTAGAATTCAGATGCAAAATTCCTTAGAATTCAGGGTCCAAATTTGATGAAAACTGAATGTCGATATTTTTTATTTATATTCTCTATGTGTTTATTAACATAGACTCTGAATATTATTTTTTCTTTAGAATATGAAACATAGACTTGGTTGAGGAACCATATATTTCTTACACTTGTTATAGTTATGAAATGATGTTGTACATTCAGTTTCTAACTATCCATTGTTTAAGTGACACATGTACAAGTCCCTCCAAAATTCAATGAAATATATGACCATTATAGGAGGGAGATGATCGTTGCATAAATTCCTATAAATAGGCTCTCATTTGAACAATCTCATAATAACTGAGAACTGTAGATTACTCTAGAGCTTCTAAAGTGATTTCTATTGAGAGAAAATCTCATGCCTTATGCATACTGAACATATTGTTTATCTTTCTTTGTGAAACTACAATTATTGTTGTGTACAATAGAGGACTTCTGGGGATTCGAAGATAGAGGTGCCGAATACCTTAATGTTTTAATACTTCCTTGATTAGGAATATAGAGGTGCCTAATACCTTGAATTTTGGGGGCTTGCAGGGATAATAAGATATATTCCATTATTTCTATCAAGGGTTTAACCTGTTGTGGGTATGATAGAATTTCTCGAATGTATAAATCAAGGGACCTTTATCCATGGTTGTCAGGTACCATACTCTTTGTGTTAAAAGACTTCATACTTGTCACTTGTTTTGTTTCAAGTTTATAATTCTCTATATTTTGATAAAGGAAGAAAGTATAACATTATTATATTTTCTTGTTATTCTATGTACTCTGATTAAGTACAATTCTATATGCTATATAGTATAATATTTTCCTTGTAAACATTCCTTATGATTCATTTCCAGAACCACATTTCGAGAACCGATAATGTTTATAGAATTAAAAAAGTTCTTGTGAATTTATGTTGTTTAACCTTGTTAAACATAGTTTTCTTAATGGTTAAAAATCAATGTTTTTATCTTACAATTCATATCCCTCTTGTAATTGAGCACCTACTTTCATATCTCGATCCAAAAATATTTATGTTTCATCACTTTTTTGATGTGATTCCTTGATTGAGTCTGTTTTTACATCGATTCATTTTTTTTGATTTTGAGCGGTTGCTGATAATCAAAATCGTTGATCGATCAAATCCACGGAGGTAACCTAGTATGAACTCACATACCACTACTAGTTCCATTATGTATAAAATCAAGTAATCAATGATCCTTCCCTTTCCCTCGAGAGCGATGATGGATTGAGCATCAAGGGACACTTACCCTGATTGATCATAATTTCTCCTACTAGTTTCTCTTAGAAGTAATATACATTCAATTTTCTATTATTAATGAAAAAAATCCCAAGTTTTACAAAACCCCATTCCCCTTTAAGATTCTTAATCAGAACTTCATTTTTTTTAATGATTTAATGCTCCATTTAGAGACAACCGAGGGTTGTTTCTATACAACATAAATTCTAGTTAGAAATAAACATCTAATTTGATGCGCTCGACGACGCGATCACAATCTCAAAAACAAAAAAAACACCTTCATATTTTTTTTATTCTTTATAAAAATGATCCATAACTAATTTATTATATGTAGGAATCAACCACATCCCATTCTGACACATAATATTCTTGATATGACTCAATGTGTCTATTATCAATTTATAATTTACATTTTAGGTCAAAATGCGTCTTTCACTGGATACTAAAAAGACACACATCGACTTTCTTTATAGTTTTTTAAAATAATTAATAATTAATTTTTTATGTTTGGGTATAAGTCTCCTGTCAATTCCAAACATGATTTGACTAATAAGACTCAATGTGCATATTTCAAGATTAAAAATGAATTTTAGTAAAAACACAAAAGTGTCCTTCTCTAAACTGAGGACACACATTTTTACTTTTTTGATACTATTTAAAAATTATCCATAAGTCATTTGGGATGTGTAGAAATCTGACTCTCCATATCACCAACTCTATGCAGTATCTGGAAGGTTATAATGAATCTTATAGATACCTTTCCAACACTTTGATATCTCTTAAATCCTTGTTGAGGTGAAACTCATATGAACACTCGGTATCCCTCCTAAAACTCCAATGGCCTTCATCTACATGTAGAATATGACTTATTATGGATCATTATAGTCCTCTTCTACTCATATATGTTCATCACTTTCTTAGTTTTGGCTGGCACCAACTCTGTGCCCAAAAGTGCTGACCCTCCTAGGTCGGTATAGCGTAGTGGTGACCTACAGGGTCTTGCAAACAAGGTCTCAAATTTATCCATACCAATAGTTTAATAGTAGTTGGTTTTGTATGATAACTACACAACTGATTTGTGATCCTCCAAAATACGGACAAAGTCCAACATGAAATCTCCCAACGTGCCCTATAAAACTTGAATGGTCCACTCAATTTGGATATCAATCTAAGGGTGAAAATCCATGCTCAAACATTGATGAATCCAAAAATACATCTGTTATCCATTTTATAATCTAGGTTTATAACACAAATCATTTTCAGAAATGGTCATTGTGGGACCTCTATGGAGTCGGACTATCTCCTTCACATAGAGGGGTCCCACGATTTCTATTGAACTGTACTCTCAGATAAGTAGGAAGTGGAAAACATGATGAGTCAACCAATGATCTCCCAATGGAATTGTGTCCCCATGACATATGTGGTAACGTCATCACAAATTCCATGGATATCCCATACCACTTCCACTATGGAACCTCCAGGGGTTGAGCTATACCCACTAGAATTTTGTTCTTATTCTTCACTTTCTTACAAGTAAGGAATTGATATATAAACTCTATAACTCCCTTCTTCATCATTGGACACTAAAATTGACAATGGAGGTCCTGGTACATATTTTCCACAACTGGATTTATGTACAAATGATATTTCTAAAACTCCATCAAAACCTCCTCCCACAACATCATTGGTACAATCGTTGATCATTTAAAAATATTGATATGCTCCCCACCTTCATAGAGTCCCTCAAGAGCATGTACAGTGAATATCGTAGTATGTAGGACCTCATAGTCATCATCCCTGTGTTTTTCCTCCCTAAATTGCTATAAAATTTGATGTTTAAAAACCATCTACTAGAAGAAAAGATTCTCTATATATATCTATAAAATATATCTACAATGTGGAAAACTACTCTGACACCTCAAACAATAACTAAAAACAATATCTCTAACGTCGAGCATCTGCTACTATGTTCCCATTCCATTGGGTATATTAAATCTCAAGGTCATAATCTTAGATGAACACCATCCATTCCCTTTGTCTCAATCTAAGATCCTTCTATGACAATATATAATTGAGACTATTGTGGTTAGAATATATGATATAACACTTTCCCATTAGGTATTGTAGCCACATATTCTGTGTGAAGACTACCATAACAAACAAAAGATCATGAGTCATATAGTTATACTCAATTGATCATAAGTGAGGTGAAATATAGAAAATAATTGCATACCTTTGCATCAGAACACAACAAATCTCAGTTCTTAATTCATCCCAGAACACTACTTAATTGACACCCTCCTAAGGTGATCTCAAGATGGGAGAACTTGTCAATACCTATCTCAAATACTAAAACTTCTATTAGAACCATGTTTCTCACACCAAAGTCTTCCCCTTCTTTGTGAAATATATCAAGGGGGTTGATATCCTTGAAAAAAAATGTATGAATATCTAATAGTTAACAATTATCCTAAGGAATCTCTACACCTACATCATTCTCTTGGGTGTAACCCATAATGACACTTCATCGACTTTCACTAAGTCCACTACGACACCATTTTCTAGGATAACATATCTCAGAAGTTAAAACATTATAATGTATAACTATAAATTTGAGTGGTTTCTATAAAGATGGCTCTATCAGAGTGCATCTAGATCCATCCTCAAGTGTCTCACATTCTCCTCTTAATATGAATATTACACATGGATAACATTTATGGATACAACCACAAACATGTCTATGAAAGGATGAATGATCGGGTTGATGAGTCCCATGAACATTATTGGGGAATTCATCACACCAAAGGGAATCACCTAATACATGGATTTACCTTAGAGACAATGGAATTCCATCTTCATCATAGTCTCATATCATACTCAAATCTATTGATAGGCATATCTGAGTTCTATATTTTAAAATCATCTTAAAACTGTCAACCAATAAAAGAGTTCATCAATCCTTGGTACATGATACTTTTTCTTTACGGTCACCTAGTTTAGGTGATGCTATCCAAATCATAACCTAACACTCTCATCTTCCATCTTAATGAATGACACTAGGGGTGACCAGGGTGAAACACCATGTCAAACAAATCCCTTTCATTTGTAGGTCCTCTAACTACAACCTATGTTCTATAAGAACTATGGGTGTCATCCAATATTCTAGGGTAGATATTATTCCATCTCAGAGTGTAGACCAATGTTGAAATTTCTCTATCATTGGGTATGTAATCCTGGAACATCCTCAAGATTAAAATCTATATACATTGGAATAACTAAATGGAATAGATAATTCATTTCATCCACTTCACCAAGTGTCATTATAGCTAAGTGATGAGTAATTGGATGCACACTTTTATACATGAGTTTATCATATGCTACACGGATATCCTTTTCAACCATAGAGGAAAACCTAATCCAATCATTGTAGAGACACCACATCCTCCACCTAAAACATTATATCTGGGAATGAACAATAGAAAACCAGTCCATATCCAATATGAAATTATTAGGTATTTTCATTACTATATGTACATTCCAATAAAAACTCTCACCTCCATGATTCATGTCACACTATCGATAGAAGTGTGTGATCACTGATCTATCAACTATAGGAGTCTCTATTTGAAAGGGTTGTGCTAAGGGCTCAACCAAAACCTCAATGTATCAAACTGGATATGAGAAAATAATGTAATGACTCATACCTATCTCTAATAGTAATAAAAATAAATTATAAAATACATATATCATTCCTTGCATCATCTATGGAGCCACTAGGTTACAAGACTCGAACAACTGCTGCTGCCCTCACCCTCAACCACTAATCCTTAATCCTAGAGTGAACCACTTGGGGGTGGGGGTTGTAACAAATTGAAGCGTCTACCACCTCTAGATGACCCCTACCAATCTTCCATTTTCTCTACCCTATGGACCTATCCTCTCCCATCACTACCTCTTCCTAGGTGGTCCATCCACTCTCTCTATAACAACCATTTGGTGAGTCACACAATATCTTACAAGATGTCCCAATCCATAACAAGATTAGTACTACCTCTCTATGGCATGAGTAGACCCATCCTTTGATACCTACACCAAATATCATTTATCCTGGGAACACCTCATGAAACATATTTGATGCCTGGGTCCTTGAGACTGATGTTGGCCCCCTGCTGCTGAAGTCTCTGCTCTTGAGTTCCAACTAACAACATCAATTTTTTGGGCCTTATATACCAAGAAACTCTCAACCACCAAATAATTATTTAGCACCACATATTTTTTATAAATTTATATAGTTATAAAACAGGCTCCGATGTCTCCATGAAATCATATCATGAAGGTCCGAGCATGAAAGAACTGTTCATGATCCATATATATCAATATCCTTGAGAGTTTGGTTAACTTCAATGAATACTCGACCATTTTCATACTTCACTAATAAATTTGTTGATTCTTCTAGATGCATAAAAACCTCAATTCATAGATTCCTCATCACTGAGGGGATGATCCTTAGGATTCTGATGTTTGATTATAGTTGGAACACAACACGGAGGCATCCTAAAAGTGGAAATATATACCAAGGTCACTAAGTAGATTTGCATAGATAACTGAAGAAGCAAAATGGAAGCCACGACCCATTCATATATTATTCATGAATAATTTTTCCCTAGAAACTAGGGTCCTCATTTATCGAGTCAAATGTTAGGCAATTAGAGTCCCAGTCTATGGATATGTTGGCTATCACACCAACAATAGAGTCCCTATATTAAAATTTGAACTTGAAAGACTTAGCACTTATTCCCCAATCAAATCCCATAGACTCCGGACCTAAGGAAGAACTGACTACCCAAAAACAACTTTGTCATTTCTCATCCCAATAGAGCACATGCCGAGACTACCCCAAGCCTACCTACAATATGGAAAGGGATGAAAATTATCACAATGTATCCATATTAGCCACATGGAAAGCATTATCCTATTGCACATGTACATATGCACACATATGAACACCTATACATTGTTTAAATGTAAAACATATGATAAAACATCAATGTATATATCTCAATACAATGATCATAGTAAAAAAACAAGTACACAATGTTAAAAGGTTCACATACAAGCCCACCATAAAGAATCTGAAAACAAGTCCCACATAAAAGTAAATATGGGGATTGATGTAAGGGTGACTACAGGAACACAACATGGTCTCTATGGATCACTATGATCCACCTGGTCATAATCCCTTCAGGACTCTATCAAAATATTGATTTTCTACATAATACATGACAAATGTGTCGAAGGTCATGCATGGGTGAGTATAAAAATACCTAATAGTAAACCATAAAATTACAAATTATATAATAAGAAGAATAATAGTTATCACTACACTGATATATGCATGTAGTAAAGATAAGAAGAGTATCTAGATATACTCAATAGTGACACACAACTTCAAGGTAAATACAAAACCATAATTACAACATAGAAAACTTGATTGAAGGTTTTACATAGCACTCACCTAGGAAAACACACTCCATGTGTCACATAACACCGATGACGTCCATATAATATGCACATCTCATCAGGTCTCCCCATAGAATATATACACTAGAAGTCTAAATAGAATGTTACATTTGATGAGGATCACTACCAATGTCGTGGGGTATACCAACAACTCAATCTAGAAGAACCTTCTAAGTAGAGGATATCTTCCCACATAGTGTTGGCCATGAAGATAGAAACAACTCCACCTATGGAAAGATGATGATATTGGATCTCAATATAGGCCTCAGAGAAGGGTTCAAAAAAATCTATCAGTGAAGTACTATTAAATGGATCACAATCCTATGTGTAGGATGTGATTCCATACTAACCCTTAGGAAATTGATCAAGGCTAATCACCAAAAAAAGAAGTCCAAGTTACAGAGGATAAAAGATCTATGCCTCTTATAAAGGAGTAAATGGTGTGTCCCAGCATCATCAGGTTCTAACAACATATCATGACCCCCAAAAAATTGTTTGTAAATTAACATAGTGTATTGAAGCCCATGTATTATGGAAAATGGCCATATACATGGATATTCCCATGTACACCTAGCCTGGATGTTTTTGGGTAAGATTATATGGCATTTTTATGACCATGTAATCCTGGTTGTGTTTATGTAAACTATGTCGTACACACCTACTTACAGGTCAAGTCATAGGTCGTGGGATGAGGGTGACATGTCGTGTGATGTTTAACTTCTCTATGGAAACCCTAATACTGCACCAGGGGTCCAAGAAATCCTGGACAACACATTGTTTGTTGTTGTACTTTCATGAGGACCTTATCAATTACATGAATATTCATCCAATCCTCAGAATATTGATCCTACCTTGACCCATGCTAGAAACACTAATCTTTAGAATCTTGTGCAGTCCTAAAACATAGTCTCAAAAAAATTTCTACATATATTCTAGGATTTTACAAGGAAAAAATAAGGATGTTAAAGATAGGTAATCGCTAGTATTAAATAGTTCTTTAGATACTACTGTTTGAGCCACATCCAATCATCAAGGAGCATGAGGGGCTTAATGAGGTGTCCACATATTCATCTTCCACTAATTCTAGATCTGTGACAAGATTGAGTGATCAGCCTACTGAGGAATAGATTTCTCTATAATGGGGGACAGTCATGATCATATTTTACTTCCTCATTTATGATGACCATATGTATAGATTTAGAGCCCTCTTGATGCTCAAATGTTTCTATGAAAGGTGGATAAACTATTTATTTCTATGTGTTTGGAGATATATTCATCTCAAGGTGATGACGAAACCAATTGGGAATGCATCCCCTATGTAGCTCCTCATTGATTTGTTTAATATTTTGGATATCATCCTCATACCATCCAAACCGCTCCTTTGTGGATGGAATATATGCTATTCTAGGTTATGATTGGGATATAACTACTTATTTCCCTTTATCCTTAGTCGTTTTCTTCTGTAGATTTGGAAACTCAATAATTAGATGTTCCTATTTTTGGATTCTCTTATAGGTCACGTTCTTGTAGCCTTAGTTTGTGCATCCAGATCACCATCCTTTGATTTTAAATTTTCTATATGGAATCACTTTGTATTATCATATTGGTTAACATTATTTCTTGTGTCGATGATGATGATATTCATTAAGGTATAAAAAGAAATGGTAGTTGTCCCCTTACTCTCAACAAAACAAGGTGGTTCTTTATTTCTTGCATTAGGATTTTTTGACCACTATAGGTATTGGAATTTTTTTTAAATTCAATATTGGGATTGATTACCTTAATTATACATTAATCTTGCCTTAGTCTATTAATAGTGAACTTGAGAGATTTTTCAGTCATGTTTATCGAATAATACCTAAATAAAAAATGGTTATATGGTTAAGGGAGAAAAAATGGGATGTCAACTATCAATATCTACCTCTTATCCTAGAGAAGAATAAATCCCAATTTAGTGATGATGATAACGATGATGATGATAATTACCATATCCCAATGGATTGGGGACTATTTTGGGATACCATAGGAATTTGGTTATCATTTTCTGGAGGACCTGATGATTTTGAATGATGATTTGATTACCTATGGGATGTGAATTGAGATATAAATACCTACTTCACTATGGGTTTGGGTTGAACTGGAAGGATCGTTTATTTCTCCATGATCCTCTCAAGATGTAATGAACCTTGTCCTAGAGATTGAGATAAAAATCCCCCCATCCTTATGGGCAGAGATTATTTTTAGCTACAAAAGATATGACCTGAATCCTCTCAATGATTGAAGTTCTGAGGGGTGGAGGAAGTGTTAAATATTCCCCTAGACTAATTGGAATGGTTCTCTCCTAGAGAGCCATTATAGAACCCGCTATTATGACTTGTTGGATTTGATGTAATTGTTCTTGTGTATGAGATGGGTGACAAGGGTCATTTTTTACGAGATGTTTTTGGGTAGTCCAAAACTCTAGATTCAATGTCTAAAATGTGTTCTCATCATTTAGAGGGGCCCAGATTAATTATTTTTTGGAAATCATCTCCATTTTTTTTCTCACGTCTTAACATAATTAATGATGGTTTATTTCATTATAGTGACAAACTAGACCCAGTGTTAACCAATCCCCTAATCTAACTAGAGAAAATGATGGTATGTGATCAAAAACCCTAACCCCATTTACCCAGAGTCGGTGCATTATTACATAACATTGGCATGATCACAAAAGATCAATTCTCAAAAGGCCGATTAGTTTAGTAGCCTTAGAAGTACTAGATACATTCATATGGTTTACATTACATCGTAAAATGGAAAACAACAATAGCATTGTTTCCACATAAAACACTAAGATCCCATAGACTATCCATGAAGGTCAGTCATAATATATTTCTTCGTATCTTGGGAAAAATAAAACATAGAAAGGGGTGATCTCAGAAGCTTAGTAAGGATAATAATATAGTAGAAGCTTTCATAAATAAGCATAAACATTTAAGGAAATGTATAAAACTAAAAGAAAAGCATTTTCAACATAAAATTCATCATAATATGGAAAATATAAATCAAAATAATGGAATTTACTTACTGACATGGATATTCTACTAGTATAAGAATCAAATGCTTTATCAATAGCCACTTTCAAAATGATGGAATGCATAATTCCAGACTTTCATAACCACATAGTCAAGGCCTTGTGCAAAGAATAAAAATAAGATTTTGTCAGGGCCTTGTTCCAAAACCCTAGATTGTCTCATGAGACCTACCGATGCATAGAGGAGATATAGCGGGCTCCACCCGTTAGTTACTAAGTCTAATGAATTCCTCATATGAATTGGTTTAAACATGAAATAAACATTTTTATTAATAATAGCATACAAAATGTCAATACTTTATCCATAAACCATGAATGGTATAAAAATAACACAACCACAGTCAAACATATCACAAAACCTTCAATACAATATAGATGTTTTGTATCATAATAAATAAACTTCAAATAAGTTTAAAATCCATGAAAGGATGTTGATATAGATGAGAATGATTTTTAAAACTCTTTGGGAGAAATATCACTTTTTCTAAAAACATTTAAAAGTCACACAATTTATAAAGGAAGAAATTTAAAGACATTGTTGAATCAATGTGTCCCATACCACTTTGAAACTAATGAATGAAATTAACATTTTAAAAACATTCATGTCCATATAAATAAATCCATAAAAACCATTTTTAAAACATGGACATTAATGAGAATTATTTGGATGAATAAATATTTAAAACATTTAAAATGATGTTTTAGTAAAATTTACCTTGAAAATAATCACTTTTAAAACTCTTTTATGAAACATGGACATGGATAGTAGATATGTCCCAGTAGAAACTTGTGTAAAAACAACCTCGGATAATAAAGAGATTGTGAAATTAACACTTACCTTGTACATTTCCGTGCTTGAGGGTAGGTTAACCTCTTATATAGTGGTGAAATAATTTTTCTTAAATTAAATGAAATCATATACATTAATATGATATCATATATGATCTTTTAACATTTCCTTGTTAATAATACCTTAGTATTATCGTCGTTTCGGGTGTTAACTGATTCTTTTTACTTTATATGATTTGTTACGTAAGTAAGGAATGTTATGGATAAAATGTATCTTATTTTTATTATGAATGGTATTATGGATTTAAATATTATTTTTAATCATGTAATGAAAATTAATCTTTAATAGATATAATGGGGGATGAATCTCATCGCGTTCATGGAGACGGTAATCCGTACGTACGCACGAGTGATAATATCATTATTTTGATATTAAAATAATATATTATTGGATTGTATATTATATATAAATAATCATTATCATGTTATATTTATTATTTACAGCAATTACACATCATTATTATAACCATAAAAATAATAATGTATTGAATAACAATTACACCATGACGTGGAGACGGTAAGCCGTACGTACGCTCGTATGGGGACATGTCATTCGAAAGATGGAAAAAATAATGAATATGGTTTTCCCATATATATAATAACATATAATTATATATAAGATATTGAAGTTATTGTTTTATAATGGAAACAATGATGAAAGAGGAAGTGGAAGAATAAAGGAACTTGAAAAAGGTGATGAAATATTTACCTCTTCTTCAGGTTCTTCTTTTTGATTTGACCAAAAGGGCTTCATAGGTTGTCTTTATGACTAAAATAACCCCTATAGGATTATGGGAGGACAGTTGAGAGGGTATTTGGGCCGGGTTTGGCCTATCCAAATGGATTTTAAGGTGTGAATTAGAGAGAATGGGGGTGCCCTTTTATAAGAGGGGTGACGGGAACCTAAGGAGAAGCTAGAAATATTATTTTATAATAAAATAATTTTCAATTTCTAATGGCACAAAAATATATTATATAGAGGATAAGGTGGGGATGGGTCAAAAAACACCCAACCAATAGGTTATAGATAGATTTAGGTCACTATATTATCCTTATCATTTATATTTAACTCTTAGTTAAATAGTTTGACATTTACCGCATCTCTTTGTATTTTTATATTATATGGTTCATAAACATAATATATAATTCAATAGAACCCCAAGTGGTTCATTAATGATACACCTATTATTATATAAGTCTTTTGGAGGAACCTTAGATTTTTAGGAATATAATATAAATTAATAATATAATATTTGTTTTAAAAACTCTTTTTTGTCAACATTGACACTATTTGGTTTTTTGTTTTTGATAAATTCATAATAGCGTTATTAATTCAAAAAAAATTCATCTAACCAACCATAATATGTCATATTGACCTTGAAAATTAGTGGAATTCATAAAAAGTCTCAAATTACATTTATTTAGAGGTTTATAATATAAATTAATTTAATATTTCATTAATTATGTAATTACTGAATCATCATTGTGTCAAAAGTAAATTAAATTATTTAATGTCTAAAAAATATAAATAAAATACCATTATGTTGGAAATAAGTTTATCTTTCTAATGAATATTTATAGTCGAATTTATCTTATGTGTAACCCTATATTAAAAATGTTTTAGTTATTAAACTGTGATTTTAACTCTTTTCACTTTACTTTGGATTAAATAATAATAAATGTCCCAATCTAATCCATGTGGACCAAAGAATTTCATATTTTATTCCTAAGGTTTTTTTGGTCGAATTATACTTAACCAATTGAATTAGGACACGTGTTAGGGTAATAATAATATCATTTTTACCCTTAATTACCCTATTTACTTTTAACTGTGGTAAATAAAAGTATAAAGTTACTATTCACCAAAAATTAATTTCTTCTTATTGAACCAAATTTTACTTACTGATATCAACCATGTATCTCGTATTTTTAAAATTCAACTCACATAAGTGGGTAAAATTATGTTTTACATAAATTTGCAAATGCTCCGAGGAGGTGGGTAAAAGACGATGAAAAGTTCAATAAAATTTTATATATCTTATATTATTACAAAATTAATATAATGAATTACATTGAACATATATAGATATTATTTATCTATTTTAACATAAAATAATTTTAAATAAAATAGTTCATTATTTAAATAAAAATATGGTTTTATACTATAACTCAATGTTTTTCAATATTCCTAAAAATAGAATGTTTTCAGAAAAATACAAAAAATTCACCCTAATTTTTTTTTGAAATTATGAATTCAATAATTAGGTTTATTTTACAAAATTAAAAACATAGAATTTTAATTTATTAATTTATAATTAATTACCAGTTTCAAAACCAAAAAACATGTTTTTATGAAATAATAACTAACAAAAGATTGATACTTGTTTATGTTCAATTTCAAAGTGAAATTATTTCCAAAGAATAACATTTGATTAAATGGTAAAAATATAACATATTTATACTTAAAACCCATTAAAATGTACAATTAAACACTATAAATTATTTTGATTGAAAAAATTGTTTTCAGTTATAATATAGTATTTTTCACTATTCACCCAAATATAGAAGTTATTAGAAAAACGCAAAAAAATATTGAAGCTAAATTATTATCTCCCAATTCTAAAGAAGAAGTTTATTGTGTCAAATTTAATATATAAAATTTAAAATATTGGATTTAAAATGGGTTTCCCATTAAAAGGCAGTAAAATTTCATTTTTAAAAAAATAATTCTTTTATCTGAAAAAATGTATTTTTTTCTTTAATTATGTCTAGGAAACATTAATATTGGATTATAAAATTATAAAAACTATATAAATTTCAAAATTAAATAAATAATATTCATAAACACTTTTGAATGGCTAGTTTGGTATGTCGTGGTGCACTTGAACTCAGTGTTACATGTTTTGAATGTTATTGTATTAATTTGAAAAATAACGTACTATGAAATTATGGGGTGTTACATTCTTCCCTCCTTCAATAAATTGAGTCCTCGCAATTTGAAATTGTTTTTCAAAAATAAAAGGTTGAAATTAGAAAATACCATTGTGATAAAACCCACATCAGAAATTGGGTTAATAAAATTTATTCTTAATAAGAGGAAAAGGTGAATGAAAAAGTCACCAACAAATTATGATCTCAATTAGGAGAACATTGGTGGAAATTAGAGACACATAATTAGAGGGAAAACATAAATGATTATATGGATTAATTGAGGTCATCAGTCACAAACAAGTGTAGAATTGATGGCTTCAATGCCATCAATCTATGATGATTTAAAATATCATAGGTTCAATAAAACATAAGGTATTAGGGTAACAAATTTTTAGTTTTAATATCCCTTACCTAATGCTTAATAATTAATTTCATCATAGAATAAGAGAAGAAAAATATATATACTTGACATGTAGGGTTTTATCTTTTAATTAATTTCTACCACAAACTCATCTTTCACTCTAAAACATAATTGAACTTAAAAAAATATTCTATTTATCTTATTCATATAGGGTTCCAAAAAACGAATTTATATTTCATCTACAAGAACATTTAAAAAAACTACATTATTCAATCTAGGACATCACGTGGGCCAGTGGAAGGTGATACACCATTGTCACCCTTCTGTTGTGGGTTCAAGTCTCGTGGCTTTTCCTGACGCGACGGGTTGCCACCCGACCTCTGGGTTGTCCTTTTTATGGCAATCCAAAAATAATCTCAAACTAGACTTATCCAAAATACTTCTGTCCAAACTCACTATCAAAAATTTATAAGGAAGTTAAACACAATGAAGATCCTTTTTTTCACGTATTAACATGTGAACACCTTCATCATGTATTCTTTTAAAACACTACAACATCCTGAATTACCATAAAAACTTATTGATTACATTCATGCTCCCTTGACCTTTATATAATACTGGATATATTCCTTATATCCCATAATTTTGAATTTTCCAACATTTATAAAATAAAGAAACTTTTAATCAGTTCCAAGTACGTCAAGAATATCCAATATATTTTATACAAATAAAACATCTCTTATTACAAAATCACTACCTCATTATCAAGACATTATTAAGGATTACCTTTCCTTCAACCATGTATTTTCCAAAAATTGTAGCTTACTATTAAGTCACTTTTCATAGAACCATATAATCTCAAATCCTCAAAAAAATAGTACAACGGTACAATCCTTATTTATCTCCATAATTCATATAACCAGTATATTGTTGATACAACACTCAAATAAAATAATTCTATAATAAAAAAATAAGAACACTAGACATTACTCTTCATCTAAGGTAGAATCATATCTTGATTATTATCCAATAGGATCATTTGAGGTATACTCTGATGACTGGGATATTGATTCGTGTAATGTCACAGCTCATTGCAGAAGAATCATTGTACATTTGAATTTTTTTTCTTACCCTTTCAATCTTCTAATTGGTGTCCTTTTTCTCTACACTTATAACTTAATCACATTCCCTTCAATCATTTACCACGGTGATTCTTTCCATATTTATCACTTATGGTAAAATATTTCCTTTCCCTCTTAAATTTATCAATCCCTCACTCTTTTATCTTTTTCTTATCTTGCTTCCCTTCAAAGACATAGGACTCATAGAATAATTACATGTCTTATTAACATATGATACTATTTATTCATATGTTGAGAATACATGGGATACTATTTCCCTTCTAAATGTTGGATTAATACCGTGAAAGATATGATCCTTCTTAATCTAAGGAACATACGTATTGTTGGAGTTCACATTCCTTCTACTGGGCACCATTTCTGTACAATTTCATACACTAGGTTAGTTTATGAATTGCAATGAATAATTCCAAACATGTAAAATAGCTAACGTAAATTGAACATTTTATGGATATAATCCATAGTCATAAAAATATTTTCTTTGAGGAGGTATGTGTAGAGACCCAAAGCATGACGTACTTAGACATTACATTACTTTTGCGGAATACTTAACACATGACAAAGGCAAACGCCAAAAGATCGTATTAGTTTAGTGTCTTTGGAAACTCAGAACATAATCCTCCAATCGTGTTGAAAGATCTTCAACATCTCTCATAACGATCTTCACCTTTTGTTTTCTTACCTAATAACTTTCATTAAATCTTGGGGAAAAAACATATAAAGGGTGAGATCAAATGCTCAGTAAGGGAAAACATAGAGAACATAAGACAACCCATAAACATTTGAATGTAAAACCATGAACATAAAACATCAAAATCATGATTAATGACATAAATCTTGGCATTACATAAGGCAGAGATCATAAAGGAACAATAACCATGATAATATAGCATGGGAACAAAACATGTAATTATGGAAAACCGTTAAGCACATGTTATGATTTCCATAGTATCCAAGCCATTACTTCCAAGACCATTATAGTGGAAAAAGTCCATTACTGAACCAAGTTTACGTGCCGTTCCAGCCCTGTATTTCTGAACCGGATTCACTTTCCGTTCTAGCCATGTCCATCTCATGAGATATAAATATTTACACAATGCATTAGAGGGAGATATAGGTCCCACCCATCTAATAATAAAATCATTCTTTCTTGTGGCACAAAATAAAAATAAATCATTCATCATCGCCCATTGAATAAAATGGGTTTCATAAATATCATCTCATCATGACATTATCCATATAAAACAAATGGATATCATTTCATCATAATAAAAATCACACCATGTTAATAATATGGACAATATACTTGAAACATAAACATACTAAATAATGTTATCTTAGACTGGAAACAATTTTGATAAAACCCATGAAATGAATTCTTAAGGAAAATATCCTTTTTTCTTCAAAATCATTTTCTTTTCACAAAATTCCATGCAATTTTAAAATAAACGGAATTTTGTTGAAAATAATCCTGAAATCTTGTAGAGGAAGCTTCATGAAAATAAGGTGTTACGAAACCGTAAAAATATTTTCATGCCGTATAAGTTAAAAAATCATTCTTCTCGTAATCCTACTAGAAAAGTCAAAAAGTTCCTTGTATGGTAATTAAAAGAATGATAACTTCCAAACCTTGTGGTGAAAATCATAAAAGAGTAAAAATGACTTTAAACATATATGTAATAATAGTAAAAATTTTATGAAATTTTTTTGAGAAAACATGGACATGGATTATAAACATAACCCTGGTGAATACATACGAATACACAATCTCAGATAAGAACGATATTGGAATACGTATCCCTTACCTTAGGTCCAATTTCTTTCGTACGTGTCCGAAACTCCTCTTCTTCAACATGCCTCTTCTAAACCTCCTATTAGGGAACTAAAGATGGTATTTGAAGAAGACCATGACCTATATAATGTTTATAGGAAAGTTTAGAAGAGAAATTGGCAGGGGTTGGCCGAGCTTGAAGGCTCAAAATGTTTTGAGGAGGAGAGAGAGGAGGTGCCCTTTTATAAGAGAGGAGAGTGGCACTTTTGGAAACTTCTAAAATATTAATTTAGAATAATCTCAAACCCCACATAAAAACATCCAAAATGACTCAAATTCTAATATGAGATGATATAGGGTTTTAATCTCATCAAAAAATAAAATTTAGACATTAGTGGAATTTATTTTAAACCTTATGAACATGATTTATCTTTATTTAATCTATTTAATTTTATTTGTGGTAATAGTATTCTAAATTTTAAACTGTTATAAAGAATTACTTATGTGATGTTAATTATTCATAATTGGGTACTTTATGACATTTTAGACCATAAAAATTTCAATTTATATTTTTTAAATATTTTTGTGATTTTTAAACAATTTAATAATATGTTATTTTTATAAAATAACAATAGTGATAATTTTTAAACTATTTTTTATTTGAATTTAATGCAAATCCACACATAAGATATATTCTTAAAAAATGTATATTAGATTCCTAACATATCATATTAATCTATAAAATTTTTGGACAATATCAATTAGTACATATAATATTTATTTTAATATTTTTAAAATCATTTGTTTGATATTTCTCTTAATGAAAAAATTACTACATGTTTTTTATAATTATTTAATATACGTATTTTTTGAATAAAAATTAAAAATAAATTACTATGATGAATATAAATATAATATAGTTTATAATAATACTTTTAATCTAATTTATCATCTTAAAATAACAACATATAAATAGTTATATTTATTAAATTATGAAGGTGGAAACTATGAAATCATTTAAAGTAAAATAATATAAATTTCCTATTCTCTTATATACGACTCTAAATGATCCCCAAGTAAACCCTTTGTATACTTATGGTATAGATATACTCAGAAAATAAGTTTTGGTCATGTTTTTGGGCCTTTTGATGGGTATTATTACTTTAATAAAAACTATATTATTGATTAATCAATAAGTAAATAATTTCTACACCATTAATGTATAAGCTATTAATGTAATTAAATATGTATTAAAAATTAAAAATAAATTTCAATAACAATGAAAAACATTTTATCTTTAAAATGTGTATTAATAATGGAATTTACATTCTGTATAACTTTATATTAAAAATACTTTAGTTATTAAAGATTGAGTGAGACCTCTTTCATTTTCCTTTAAATAAAATAAATTAAAGGTCTTAATCACATCCAATTGGGATCAAATAGATTCCATTTCCACCCAAGTATGTTTTAATAAAAAATATAATCATCCAATTATATTAATAAAAGTTTTAGGTTAATTTTATAATATTATACCTACCCTTAATTACCCGATTTACCTTTAACTATGGTAAATAAAATTTATCGTAGTTACTATTCATAGTGCCAAAAAATAAAAACTAGCCTATTAATATAATTTGGACCTACTTATTCAAAAATATGAAATCTATTTTTCCAAATTAAAATCACAGAAGTTTCCAAAATTAATTTAAAATTAATCCCCTTGTTAAGAAAATGAGATTTAAAAGTTAAAACATTACAAAAGATTGAAATGAATTTACCTACGAATTCAATGTAAAATCAATGCTTACGATATAAATTATATTAAATGGTAAAAATATATTCTATTTATACTTTAAAACAATTAAATATTATAATTTAACTATATAAATTATTACGATGAAAAAAGAAGTTGTTAATTAAAATATAGCGTGTTTTTACTATTCATGAAAATATGAAAGTTATTAGAATAATATGAAAAACTTATCCAAAGTAAATTTTTATATCATGATTCCAAATAAGAATTTTATTTTGTAAAATTTAACTTAGAAACATGTGAAAAATGAGATTTAATGTTGGTGCGCCATCAAAAGGCGGCAAAACTGCATTTTTTTTAAAATACTTATTTTACCCGAAAAATTTATTTTTTTCTCATACCATTTTCTAGAAAATGTGCAAGATGAATAATAATGTTATAAAATTAAAAATTTAGTTAATAATATTAATAACTTATTGTTCATAATAATATTACAACAATATATTGTACTCTAGTGAAACCCAGTATTGCATACTACACACGCTATCGAGGAAGGTTGTGATTGCGTGTAATACAAGCCAAGTCAGGGCTGCGTGTAGTGACATCTCCATTGGTGTTTCATATAACATAATAAAAAATTATTTCACTTATACATTAAAAAATATATATACTTAATGTTACGTAGAATAATTTCTACAAAAAGAACTTGAAATTGTTTGTAACGCGAGCCAAGAATAGTGTTGCGTATGCTACAAGCTAATACGATGTTGCATATAGTACAAGCTAAACATGGTTTAGTGTACAATTGTAGACATCAAATAAATTAAAAAGAATATATCTCATAAAATCTCAGGTTTTTACATTCCACCCCCCTTAAAATGAATTTCGCCCACAAAATTCGTCGGGGTTATAAATCGTTTACTCGTTGAAAGTTTAATTCATAGAAACCGACATCGTAAAAATGAATACTAAAACTTAATTTTAACAATTGAACTAAGAAACGTAATGGATACCCAAATTAATTATTCATTGGGTTTCCACATAAGAGAACATAGGTGAAAATATGGATATGGGAGAGAAATATAACCATCATCTTTTGATGAAGAGTGGTAGAGGAAATGGATATAAAAAATCAAACAATCACAAAGCCATAAATTTGTGATGATCTAAGGTACCATCTATTTCATCAGATATGAGGGCACTAGGACAACATTTTTTGTTTTTAAGATCATTTCCCAAATGTTGATGAATTTTTAAAAAGAAATACTTACTTGATTTAGTACAATTTCACCATTGTTATTGCCTTGAACAATTTCTACTTCATCTCTTAAAGAAAATAAGTTGAATTTGTCTTTTGTGAAGTGTTTTCAGATCATGCGATAGAATGATAGGTCCTTTCATCTGTCTCAATCATAATGTTAGCAAAATTTATATACATAAGTCCATATTATGGTGAGATTAATCATATATGCTTCAAAAAATGGACTTATACTTCATCTATCATACCTCCTAATAAAATAAAACTAGTTTCTACTAGCCAAGGACTTCATGTAGGCTAGTGGTAGGTGATAAGGGCATGTCACACTTCGGTTGTGGGTTCGATTCCCGCAACATTGTCTGACGTGACAGGTTGTCGCCCGTCCTGGTGGTTTTCCTTTTTCTAAAACTACACTATTATATCATTAGAGAAATAATATCGAAAAAATTTCTAGCCTTAAACAATACTATCTGATGTCCAACATAATCCATTTCAATCTTATCCAAAATACATCTGTCCAATATCATAGTATAAAAAACGATTACTGGAAAGTTCATATAACAAGCACGTGAATACCATCATTTATCCCCCATATATCATATGATATATCTTTTTGATCGCATTCCAAACATGTGAAAACCTTAGTCTTGTATTCCCATGAAACATAAATTACCATCAAACGTTAGTGAAAAAATGAATGCTGTCAAAAGGTAACTCTTTCCACATACCAAAATCCAGAAAATTCTATATACGCAAACCATGAGATCACATTTTCCTTATATTAGTCATGAGATCATGAATACTGTCATACATATTATTTTCTCCATATCCGTTAATTATGTGCATATCATCTTCTTTCCCAAAATATCTGAGTAACCATTCTTGGTTACCGGTACCATTCAACATATACTTTCAAATACTTTAGATAAAACAATAGTGTAACAATCGTTAGATGTTTCTTTATTCCATAATACTATTAAATTAACTATACAACATAACTCTTGATAAACATAAAATCACTCTACTACATTCTTAAACAATTGACCAAGCTTCATCATTTTATTCCCCAACACATCTTTCATCTCAAATATCATTTGTAGTGTCTTCATCATCATCAACATAAAAACTACACATATGACCATGTTGATTCTCTTCATGACATTTCCCCTTAGAGAATTGGTTTGCATAATGCTCGTACATTCTACATTTAAAACATTTCACTATTGTAGATATCGTTGGAATACCATTATCTTTGTCCATAGTGTTAACTAAACCCTTTCCTCTATACTTACTAGCTTTGTGTCCTTCTTTTCCACACCCAAAGAATATTCCAGTTCCTTTGAAACATTATCCTTGATTTCCCTTCCCACTTGATTTACATGAGGAAAATTGAACATTATTTCCTCTTTGATCATCATGAAACTCCATATTTCTCTTATTAACTGAGTCAGGAAACTTTCCAATGTTGAGATTATTGATCATATTATGAGATTGTTGATTAGGAATAATAACGATGCTTCACCTTCAAAATCTCGTTTCATTTCCATGATCATGAATAATATCATTCCATTTTCCATCATATTCTCCATTAACATTAATCTTCTTATTTCTAGCCATTTTCTAAAACCCAAAAAGAAAAGTGTGAGAGGAAAAAATCACACTAGGAAAACAACATACTCAGGGGGAGTACTTTCAATCTCTAACATAGTATTTTTAATCCTATGTTATTCATGAACGTTATAATAATTCTAGGACTGTAACCTATATATATACTTAACCTTAGGGACATCCCTATACATAACATAGAAATATCTCTAGGGATCTCACTAATGTTTTCGCATCCTAGTTTCCAAAGGTTGACTAATCCATCACTCTGATACCAACTGTAGAGACCCAAAGCTTTACATACTTAGACATTACATTACTTTATCGGAATACTTAATACATGAAAAAAAGAGAGACCCAAAGATTGTATTAGTTTAGTGTCTTTGGAAACTCAGAACATAATCTTCTAATCATGTTGAAGGATCTTCAACATCTCACATAATGATCTTCCCAAATCATTCTTTAAATCATGGGGAAAGAAATCATATAAAAGGTGAGCTCAAATGCTTAGTAAGGTAAAACATGGAGAACATAAAACAACACATAAACATTTTAATGTAAAACCATGAACATAAAACATCAAAATCATGACTAATGACATAAATCATGGTAGTACATAAGGCAGAGATCATAAAGGAACATTAACCTTGAAAAAACAGCATGGGAACAAAACATGTAATTGTAGAAAACCATTAAGAACATGTTATGATTTCCATAGTAACCAAGGAATTGCATACAAGACCATCATAGTGGACAAATTACATTACTAAAATTGGTTTACTTGTCGTTCCAGCCCTGTATTACTGAACCGGATTCACTTGTCATTCCAGCCATGTCTATCTCATGAGATATAAATCTTTACCCAATGCATTATAGGGAGATATAGGTCCCAAAATCTCATAATGAAATCATTCTTTCATGTTCCACAAAATAAAAATAAATCATTCATCATAACCCAATGAATAAAATGTGTTTCATAAACATCATCTCATTGTGACATAATCCATATAAAACAAATGGATATCATTTCAGCATAATAAAAATCAAACCATGTAAATAATAGATACGTTATACTTGAAACATAAAACTATAAATAATGTCATGTTAGACGGGAAAGAGTTTTGATAAAACACTTGATATGAATTCATGAGAAAAATATCCTTTCTTCTTCAAAATCATTTTCTTTTAACAAAATTCCATTCGATTTTAAAAGAAAGGGATTTTTGTTGAAAATAATCATGAAATCTCGTAGAGGAAACTTCATGAAAATAAGGCGTTATGAAACTGTAAAAATATGTTCATGCCGTATAAGTTAAAAAACGTTCTTCTTGTACTCTTTCCGGAAAAGTCAAAAAGTACGTAGTATGGTGAAAAAAATAAAGATTCCTTCCAAACATTGTGGTAAATGTCATAAAAGGGTAAAAATGAATTTAAACATAAATGTAAGAATAGTAAACATTTTATGAAAAAAAATTAGAAAACATGGACATGGATGATAAACATAACCCTAGTGAATACTTATGAATACACAATCTTAGATAAGAAGGAGATTTAAATAATTATCCCTTACCTTAGGTCCAATTTCTTCCATACGTGTCCAAAACTCCTCTTCTTCGACTCGCCTCTTCTAAACCTCCTCTTAGGGAACTAAATTTGGTATTTGAAGAATACCAGGTCCTCTAGTATGTTTCTAGGAATGTGGAGAAGTGAAATTGGAAGGGGTTGTCTAAGCTTGAAGGCTCATAATGGTGTGTGGAGGAGAGGGAGGAGGTGCCCTTTTACAAGAGAGGAGAGGGGCACTTTTGGAAACCTCAAAAATATTAATTTATAATAAACTCAAACCCAATATAAAATCATCCAAAATGACTCACATTCTAATATGAGATTATATAGGGTTGTAATATCATCGACCAATAAAATTTAGACATGTTGGGAATTTATTTTAAACCTTATCAACATGATTTATCCTTATTTAATCTATTTAATTTTATTTGTGGTAATAATATTCAAAATTTCAAATTGTTATGAATAATTACTTATGTGTTGTTAATTATCCATAATTGGGTAATTTATGACATTTTAGACCATATAAATTTCAATTTTTAATTTTTAATTTTTTTTGTGATTTTTAAACAATTTAATAATATGTTATTTTTATAAAATAACAATACTGTAAATTTTGAAACTGTTTATTTATTTGAATTTATTTAAAAGTAACATAGAGGATATATTCAAACAAAAATGTTTAATAGATTTATAACATGTCATTATTATTTATAAAATATGTTGATAATATTAATTAGTTCATATAATATTTATTTTGATATTTTTAAAACTATTTGTTTGATATTTATCATAATGAAATATTTACTGCAACATTTTTGTATAATTACTTAATATACTTATATGTTGCATAAAAATTAAAAATAAAATACTATGATGAAGATAAATATAATATATTTCATAATAATACATTTACTAGAATTTATCATCTTAAAATAACAACATATATATTTTTATATTTATTAAATTATGAAGGTGACAACGATGACATCATTTAAAATAAAATAATATAAATTTTCTAATCTCGAGTATACAAATCCATATGATCCCCAAGTCATCCCTTGGATGATTATGGTATAGATAAACTAAAAAATTAAGTTTTCGTCATGTGTTTGGCATTTTTATGGGTATTATTACATTAATAAAAACTATATTATTGATTTTTCACTAAGTAAGTAATTTATGCATCATTAATGTATAACCTATTAAGGTAACTACATATTTCTTAAAAATTACAAACAAATTACCATAACAAATAAAAACATTTTATTCTTCAAATGAGTATTTATAATCTAATTTATATTCTGTATAACATTATATTAAAAATACATTAATTATTAAATTTTGAGTGAGACATATTTCACTTTGCTTTAAAAAAAATAAATTAACGGTCTTAATCACCTCCAAGTGGGTTCAAATAGATTCAATTTTGACCCAATTATATTTTATTACGAAATATAATTATCCAATTATATTAAGACATGTGTTAGGGTAATTTTATAATATTATATTTACCATTAATTACTGGATTTACCTTTAACTATGGTAAATAAACTTTACCGTTGTAACTATTTATATTGCCCAAAAATAAAAATTAGCCTATTAACATAATTTGGACCTACGAATTCCAAATACAGAATCCATTTTTCTATATTAAAATCATAGAAGTTTCAGAAATTAATTTAAAATTATTCTCGTTGTTAAGAAAAAGAGTTTTAAAAGTTAAAACATTGCAAAAGATTGAAACGATTTTACCTATTAATTCAATGTAAAATTGATGATAATGAGATACATTATATTAAATGGTAAAAATATATTATTATAATACTTTATAACCATTATATATTATAATTTAACAATATAAATTATTAAGATGAAAAAATTTGTTTTTAATTAAAATATAGCGTGTTTTTAATAATCATTAAAATATAAAAGTTATCAGAATAATATGATAAATTTATCCAAAGTAAATTTTTAAATCCTGATTCCAAAGAATAAATTTAATTTGTCAAATTTAACTTATAAATATGTAAAAAACTAGATTTAAAGTGGGTGCGCCATCAAAATGTGGCAAAACTGCAATTTTTTAAAAATAAATATTTTACCCGAAAAATTTATTTTTTTCTCATAACATGTTCTAGAAAATGTTTAAGATGAATAATAATGTTATGAAATTCATAATTTAGTTAATAATATTCATAACGAATATTTAATAATAATAATAATAATATAACAATATATCATTGTTTAGTGAAACCCAGTATTGCGTACTACATACGCTATCAAGGAAGGTCGCGATTGTGTGTACTGCAAGCCAAGTCGGGGCTGCTTGTAGTTCAAGCTCCCTTTGGTTTTGAGTATAACATAATCAAAAATTATTTCTTTTATAAATTAAACAAAATATATAATTAATGTTGCGTGGAATAATTTCTACAAAATGAACATGAAATTGTGTGTAACACGTGCTGAGAATAGTGTTGTGTATACTGCAAGCTAATACGATGTTGCATATAGTACAATCTAATCATGGTGTATTATATAATAGAATACATCAATGAAATTAAAAAGAATATATCTCATAAAATCTTTGGTTGTTGCAGTATATACTCATAAATCCTTCATAATGATTTTTAATGAAAATGGAAATTATCCTAAGCATATCCCCTGGGAGTGTCGTAACCAAGAGTGAAACAAGGACCATTATCATGAACTAGTTATAAGGACCCGACCTTAAACCTTACTTAATATTAAATTAAATTTAAATATTCACATTGAGGATCTTCTCGGGTTTAGTGTTTTAGAGAATTTGGACATAACTATTACATCTCAAATATTACAAAGTAGACACATCTACTAAGTTTCCATTTTCGTCCCAAAATAAAAACTCTTGAACAAAATAGTCATGTCTAGTTCCTTGTTTTAGATAGCCTGACATTTCCTTGATCCCATAATTGACCCTATTCAACTTTTTGTCTTGTGAAACACATTTCAAAAACAGGGGATGAGCATAAAATGATCAGTATGGGTTATAAAAATACGAAAAGAAAACATCATTCCATGTATACATAAGAATCAATGAAATCATACTTTCTCATAAAACATAAGCACTTTAACATACCTCATGAAATCATATGATTAAGAATAACTCATAGAAATCATAAGACATAAAGGTAACCTGAGGCATTCATAACATTCTTACATAGGGAGTAACCCTCACGGTCACGTTTGGAATACCCATCATAGTATATTCCATAAATCTCTTCAGAGAAACCATAGCTTTTAACCCCTTCATGTTACCCAATGCATGAGAGAGCTATATTGGGCTCACAAACCCTTAGTTTATCACAGAACCACCCATATTCATAAATAATGCCCATGAATCATAACATAATCATAGCACATAACTTAAGGATAATTGAAAGATAACATTCCCACATTGTAATAACAATATATCATTTTATGATATTGAAATAATGAATCCATTCTAAAAACCATTTTCAAAACCATTTAATACATTTAATAAAGTGATTTTTGAATCAAAGTGTCCCATACCTCTTTGAAGCATTTAACATTTTAAACCATTAATATCCATAGAAATGAATCCTTAAAATCATTTTGAATACATGGATATTAATGAGAAATATTTATTAGAATAAATAATTAAAACATTTAAAACGATATTTAGTTAAAGGATTTTTAACAAAATGAGAGACACTTGAATACAATAATTGAGGAATAACATTTAATCAGAACTTTATAATTTCATGAGAATATAGGGATTCATAATATAATATTCTAAAGGAAATTATATACACCATATAAGAGTGAATTGGTGCATAACAATAATGAAGTCTCAATTGAAATGTAAAATGAGAGGAAATCCCTTATAAAGATGGTATCCATAAATTAAGGATAAATCAATCTCATAATTATGTGTGAAAAATATAAATACACCCAATATAAGTGTATATTATGTGTAAAACCATCAAAGGTAATTCTAACATATTCAAAGGATGACTTATTCAATAACCACATGTTGAACCCCAAGAAATTGAAAATAGGTTATGAAGTTCCCTTGGTAAAATTCGACAGTCTAACGACGTCACTTTAAAATTCATAAAATATTTGATGAGAGAGAAAATGGTATCTCATAACTTGGACATAAAATTTACATCAATAAGGATATATAATAACATATCCCAACATAAAAAATATTTACATTAAAAGGCATAACAAAATAATTCTTTTAAAAAGAGGAGGGTGAAAGGTTCCCTTACCGATTTGTGTAACTTTCGAAACATTCACCCCATGAAAGAAAGATCGTACACCATTGATGTAAATAACCATAAAAGAAAGTATATTACACAACGATTATAATAATGGGAAGTAACATACACCACTCAAAATAAATAGTGGCAAATGTAGCGTAAATCTCACGGGAATAAAAGTGAGATGAAAAATCCATTAAGAAATTCGACACCCTAACAGCGCCACTTGAAACATCAAAAAAATGGATTGATGAAATAAAATAGGGTCTCTCAAAAAATGAAAATAGAATTTACAGTAAGAGGAATATAAAAGGACATCCCCCATCATAAGATAGAGGAGCTAAAAGTAATTTACATAAAAAAGACTACTTAAAAAGAAAGAGAGTGGTAGGATCCCTTACCTCAAGTCTGACTTGTCTTGTTCGTTTCATTATATTCTTGAATAATAGACTTTTTTCAATTTATAATTTATTAATTACTTACTTTAAAGTTTATTAATCGAATCATATCACATATTATAATGTTATAATAGTTAGTTAATTATGTGAGTTCATATCAGATGCTTTTGTCGATGTTTGGTACATGAGTAAAAAATGAACTTATTTGAAAAGAGTTGTCCACGTACTTATAAGTACATCATCTCCAGAATTGTATTAATGATTTAAATATCATATATATCCAGTAAATATTCATTTTATACTATTCCATAACATTTGGAGATTAAAAAAGGAAATTCACTGTTCATAGAGACAATAGGCCGTACGTACGCATGAACGCTACTTTCATTTGTTTTTCATTTTAATGGAATTAAATATAATTGAGATATATATATAATATAATTCCATTATAATATATATGTTATATAGGTCACAAAAGTTCATTAATTTCATTCATTATACATTCCATGTATTGCATGAACGAGTCACATCACTTGAGGGGGCGGTAGTCCACACTTCCTCATATGAAATTATCACATTTTCACAACAATCAAAGAATAATGGTATGTTTTAAATATAAAATACAGAAGCATATAGAAAATATAAATACCATATATATCATATATAAAATATATTTACATCATAATGGCCACCTTAAAAGGTGTAAAAAGAATATTGAACAATCATCGTTTCGTGAGGCAGTAATTCGTCATCCACAGAAACATTATGTTATTTAACCATTAGACTGATGTGTGTGTAAGTTTATCTCGAATCATTTTTATAAAAACATCCTAGTATATTTAAGTTACTGGGTTTGTAATAAAATAAATGAATAAAAAGGGTTTAGGGGGTTGGAGAAGCAAAATAAAACAAAAGAACATAAGAGAATACATTACCTTTAAATCGGGTAACTCCCTTTGGATTGAACCAAAAGGGTTTCTTGAAGAGCTTTCTACATAAGGTAAGGCTTCAACGATTAATATAGGGATGTTGAGAGATGAAATTGGCAGGGTTTGGCAGAGCCAAAGTCTTGATAGGTGTGGGTAAAGAGGTAGAGGTGGGGACCCTTTATAAGAGGGAGGAGGGGAACTCATTGAAAGCCAAGAAATGTTATTTTATTTTAAAATGAGTTTCAGATTTTAAAGATCCCAAATTGATATATTTCTAGGATAAAGTGATAAGGGTTCTAAATATACTCATCCAATAGTTTTTTTCCAAGTTTATGTCTTAGATTTTACATTATATTTTCATTTTATTTAAATCGTTAATTAATGAGGTAATCACTACAACATCATGGTGTCATAAATAATTTAATTTATTTAATGTATAAAAAATATAAAAAAAATAATATGATGTAGTAAATATTATTAGATTTACAATGAATATTTATATTCTAAGATATCATTTACACAGACAAAACTAATTTTTTTTAATTTGATGATACATACTTTTGTTATATTTTCCCTTCTTTAAAAATAAAATGATAAAGTGTCACTATCACACAAAAGTGATTCCATGGGGTCCGAAAGTTTCGTACAAGGAATACCATGGTCGGAAATGACATAACTAGTAGCATTAGGACACATTTTGGGGTCATTTGTCATTATTATGATATTATTTTATTATCCTTAACTACCCGATTACTAATTAATCACGATAATTAAAGATAATTACCATCGTTACTATTCATAATGTTAAAAAACAAAATAACCTTAATAACATAATTTAGACCTTATGATTCAAAATATGGAATCCATTTCACCAAATTCCAAACATAGAAATTTCAATAATTAATTTAAAAATAATTCCCATTTTCAAAACAAATAGCGGGCTTATTTGAAGCAATATATATAAAACGTTTAGCACTATTTTATGTCCATTTTAAAAGTGAAATTAATTATATTGACAACCATTGAATTAAATGGTAAAAATATATTCTAATTTCACTTTAAAACCAATTAAAAATAAAATATAACCATATATTTAAATTAGATGAAAAAGCAATTTTGATGTAAAATGCAGTATTTTTCACTATTCATTAAAAAAATGAACATTGTTAGAAAAATACCAAAAATTTTACCAAAGTAAATTTCAATGTCCCAATCATAAAGAATAATTTTATTTTGACAAATAGAGCTTATAAAATTTTCAAACTTTATATTTAAAAAAGGTTTTCCATCAAAAGGCGGTAAAATAATCTTTTAAAAATATTAGAGTATTTATTCTTAAAATTGGATTCATTCGGATTTTAAGCCTCTGACATTTATTGGATAAATTTAAAAATATTTAACAAACATATGTAATCATTTTGTAGTTATTTCTGTTCATTCCTGCCATTACAACGGCTAAGCGTTAACTATTATTATATTATTATATTATTAGTGTGCAACGTAAGATTTCAAAGAAACAAGTTGTTGCGTATTCGGTACGCCATTGAGAATAGCATTCCCTTTAAAGTAATATTAACATTTTATTCACAAATATTGATAAAAATTAGAATTTAATATTATTTATTTACCTAGGATGTTACATCCTTCCCCCCTTTTGGGAATTGCGTCCTCGCAATTTCAAAATTGGACTTGGAAACTTCATGGAAAGTCCCACATCGGAACAAGAGTCGGTAAAACTATCACTTTAAATGAAAGGGAGATAAGTACAAAGGTCACCCAAGTTAACCCATACAAGGATTCCATGTAGGAAAATATGGATATGGAAGTGAATACCAAGGGTCATTTTCAGATGGATAGTGATAGTAAACATGTCGAGGAGAAAGTTAACCACAAGAAAATCACAAACTTGTGATGGGATAAACGGTATTCGATTCGGTAGTAGGAAAAGTTAACAGACAACATTTCTGTTTTATGTTACTTGTCATTGAGGAATTTATTTTTTAGCTTAACTAAATCAGAAGGAAACATACTTACTTGTCATGTAGACTTTCAACTTTTACAAGATTCATTACTCAAACACATATTTTCTCCAAAAGACGAGTATTTAGGAAGAATTGTTCGCATTAAGAGTACTATAATAAACTTCTTTAGAATCAGCTAATCCAAAAAAGAGAAATATATATTTCCCATGTCTTTATACATTAACCAAAATCAAAAAAAAGTTTAGTACGACATCAGATAATACCCAAAGAGGATAATAATTTTTTTTACAAAATGAAAAACAACTCCTAATCTCCAAAATTTGTCAAACAAAACCCAATATTCAACAAAGACCATTAAATAAAAATCTATCTATAAATTTTTTCAATGTAAACCAAACTAAGATAGAAACCCAAGTCTCTGAAGGATTTAATCACATAGTCTCCTAAGAATAATCTTAACATTTTTCTCCAAAATAGCATCATTCACTCTTAAAGTCTCATACTGAAAAGTAATTAACCTAATCACATATCCTCCATGATATGCTAATAATTTCAATAGATAACCCAAAATCAACTTAATCTTGATTCATAAAATCATATAACTAAAACGAATCAGTCAAACTAACCAAGGACTTCACGTAATCTAGTGGTAGGCGATAAATACCTATTGCACTTTGGTTGTGGGTTCGATTCCCGTAGCTTCGTCCGACGCGACGGGTTGTCACATGGTCTGCATGTTGTCCTTTTTCGAAAACTATATAATTCATAAAACATTCCCCAAAAAGAAATAAAATCTTCAAAAATAACCATAACATATTTTAACCACAAAGGTTATCTAATAACTTTCATTTTGCAACCCAAAATCTATTAACCAGTAATTGCCTCAAATTCAAGGATCAAATAAACCCATATGGTTCTTTATAACTATATCCACAAAAGAAAGGATAATTATTCCTTGAATAAAATTTTCCTACATCAAACATCAGGGTTACATATACTATAAAAAGTCTTCTAATGTAACCCCATCATCAAAAGAGACTTAATACATTTAATAATTTCACCATCCTAATATATACCATAACTCTTGAATCCCATATGTGTTGACTTCTTACTCATTCAAAATTCTTCATGATCCATTAACCATTCATTTTCAACTTATTTTGAAATAATTATTTCCTACAAACAAAATCATGAATCATATCCTAATATTCCAATAATAGGAAAACATATGTTACGAAATAGTCCATACCTTTCATTGGTCATTGTCAGTTTCTTTATCCTCAATCTGAATGGAATTAGGTATTGGTAAACGAATATTGGTATGATCTTGGTGACCCCATCCCTGAAAATTATTAGTAGGAAAATTATTTTCATAATTACCATGCACACTACATTTGAAACATTCAATTGATCCTTCAGAAAGAACTTCCTTCCCTTTCTTAGAGTCAACTAGATGCTTCCTTTTTCCATGGAAGGTTCTTGCTTTATGACCTTCATTTCCACATCTATAGCATCTTTCTGTCCCTCTGAAACATTTTCCTATGTTTTTCTTTCCACGTCTTTGACACATATGTTTTTGAACATAATTACCTTTATGATTATTACCGGAACTTCCATAGGGATTTGTTTCTCACATATACGATGCCTTATAAAAATCACTAAGGTTAAGGTGGTCAATCATGACTCCAGATAGTTGGTTGAGGATAACCACAAGAGTTATCATTGCAGCTCCCATATCATACAGTTGTTCTTTTATAAAACCTTCATAGTTTTCTTCAAACCCACAGTTACTTTGGTGCCTGCTAGATCTAACCATTTACTAAAACCAAAAAGGTCAGTGTGAGTATATCAGTAAAATCATCATATAATAATGAGGAAGATAAACACCAAGATATTCTTATCCATGTTATCTCAAACTCATTCTAACATTCAAAAAAAACAATGACTCCATCTAATATACTAACCATTGTGGTTATACATAACTTGTCACTTTTGCTTAAACAACACTCTAACCTCTAAAGTTATCTAAACTGACCTTTGATACCAACTATAAGGACCCGACCTTAAAACTTAATTAATCATGAATTAAATTTAATGATTCACATAGAGGATCTTCTCAGCTTTAGTGATTTAGAGAATTAGGACATAACTATTACATATCAAAGATTAGAAAGTAGACACATCTACTCAATTTCCATTTTTTACACAAAATAAAAACTCTGGAACAAAAGAGTCATGTCTAGTTCCTTGTTTTAGATAGCCTGACATTTCCTTGATCCCATCCTTGACCCTATTCAACTTTATGTCCTGTGAAAAACATTTCAAAAACTTTGGATGAGCATAAATAGCTCAGTAAGGGTTATAACAATACGAAAAGAAAACATCAGTCTATATATACATAAGAATCAATGAAATCATACATTACTCATAAAACAAAAGCACATTAACATACCTTATGAAATCATAAGATTTACGAATAACTCATAGAAATCATAAGACATAAAGGTAACTTGAGGGATTCATAACATTCTTACATAGGGAGAAACCCTCATGGTTACGTTCGGAATACCCATCATAGTATATTCCCTAAATCTATTCAAAGAAACCTTAGAGTTTAACCCCTTCACGTTACCTAATGCATTGGAGAGCTATATCGGGCTCACCTGCCCTTAATTTATCACGGAACCATCCGCCTTCATAAGTAATGCCCAAGAATCATAACATAATCATAGAACATAACTTTAGAATAAAAGAAAGATAACATTCCCACATTGCAATAACAATATAACATTTTAAGATATTGAAATAATGAATCCATTCAAAAAACCATTTTCAAAACCATTTAAAACATTTAATAAAGATATTTTTGAATCAATGATTCCCACAAAACTCTGAAAATTTTATCATTTTAAACCATTAATATCCATATAAATAAATACTTAAAATCATTTTGAAAAAATGGATATTAATGAGAAATATATATAAGAATAAATCATTAAAACATTTAAAACGATATGTAGTTAAAGGGTTTTTAACAAAATGAGAGACACTTGAATACAATAATTGAGGAATAAAATTTAATAAAAAAATTATAATATCATGATAATAAATGGATTCATGATATAATATTCCAAAGGACAGTATATACACCATATAAGAGTGAATTTGTGCATAAAAACAATGAAGTCTCAATAGAAATGTAAAATGAGATGAAATCCCTTATAAATAAGGTATCCTTAAATTAATGATAAATCAATCTCATAATTATGTGTGAAAAATATAAATACACCCAACATAAGTGGATATTAAGTGTAAAACGATCAAAGGTAATTCACACATATTAAAAGGATGACATATTCAATAACCACATGTTGAACCCCAAGAAATCGAAATTGGGTTAAGATGTTTCCTTGGTAAAATTCGACAGTCTAACGATGTCACTTAAAAATTCATAAATTTAGATGATGAGAGAGAAAATGGTTTCTCATCAGTTGGACATAAATTTTACATAAATAAGGATATATAATAACATATCCCAACATAAAAATATGTACATTAAAATACATAACAAAATAAGTCTTTTAAAAAGAGAAGGGTGAAAGGTTTCCTTACCGATTTGGGTAACTTTCAAAATGTTCACCCCATGAAAGAAGAATCTTACAACATTGATGTAAATACCCAAATAAGAAAGTATATTAAAAAAATGATTAGAATAGTGGGATGTAACATTCACAACTCAAAATAAATAGTGGCAAATGTAGCATAAATCTCACGGGAATAATATTGAAAAAAAAAATCCCTTGCGAAAACACAGTAGCCTAACGACGCCACTTAAAACATCAAAAAAATGGATTGATAAAATAAAATAGGGAATCTCATCATATTAACATAGAAATTACAGTAATAGGAATATAAAAGGACACCCCCATCATAAGGAGGAGCTAAAATGAAGTTACATAAAAAAGACTACTTAAAAAGAAAGAGAGAGGTAGGATCCCTTACCTCAAGTCCGAATTGTCTTGTTCGTTTATTTATATTTCTGCATAATAAACTTTTGTCAATTTATAATTTCTTAAGGACCTTCTTTAAATTTTATTAATCAAATCATATCACATATTATAATGTAATAATAGTTAGTTAATAATGTGAGTTCATATCAGATGTTTTTGACGATGTTTGGTACATGATTCAAAAATGAACTTGTTTGAAAAGAATTGTTCATGTAGATATAATTACATCACCTCCAGAATAGTATTAATGATTTAAATATCATATATATACAATAAATATTCATTTTATACTATTACATAACATTTGTAGATAAAAATAAATGAAATGCGCCGTTCATGGAGACGGTTGGCCATATGTACGCATGAACACTACTTTCATTTCTTTGTCATATTAATTGAATTAAAAATAATTGAGATATATATTTATATATTATAATTACAGTATGATATAAATTATATATAGGTCAAAAAAGTTCATTAATTTCATTCTTTATACATTCCATTTATTGCATGAATGAGTCACATCCCTTGAGGGGGCGGTAGTCCACACTTCCTCATATGAAATTATCGCATTTGCACAACATGCAAAGAATAAAGGTATGTTTTAAATATAAAATACATAAGAATATAGAAAAAATAAATACCATATATATAATATATAGAATATAGTGACATAATAATGGCCACCTTTAAAGGTGTAAAAAGAATATTGAATAATCATCGTTTCGTGAGGCAGTAAATCGCCATCCACAGAAACAGTATGTTCTTTAACCATTAGACGGATGTGTGTGTAAGTGTAGCTCTAATACTTCTTATAAAAAAATCCTAGTATAATTAATATACTGGTGTTATTACAAAATAAAGGAATAAAAATAGTTTAGGGGGTTGGAGAAGAAAAATAAAACAAAAGAACATAAGAGAAGACATTAACTTTAAATCAGGTAACTCCCTTTGGTTTGAACCAAAAGGGTTTCTTGAGAGATTTCTGCCTAAGGTGAGGCTTCAATGATAAAGAAAGGTATTTTGAGAGATTAAATGGGTAGGGTTTTTCTGAGTCAAAGGCTTGAGATGTGTTGGTAAGGAGGTAGAGGTGGGGCCTTTTATAATAGGGAGGAGGGGCACTCATGGAAAGTAAATAAATGTTACTTTATTTAAAAATGATTTTCAGATTTTAAAGATCCCACATTGATATATTTCGAATATAAGGTGATAAGGGTTTGAAATATACTCATCCAATAGGTTTTTTCAAGTCTAAGTCTTATATTTTAAATTATCTTTTCATTTTATTTAAATATTTCATAAATGAGTTAATCTCTACATCTTCATGGTGTCATAAATAAATTAATTTATTTAATGGCTAAAAATTATAAAAAACACTATGATGTACGAAATATTTATAGATTTTCAATGAAAATTTTTAGTCTAAGAGATCATTTACATAGACAAAACTAAAATTGTTTTACTTGGGTGATACATACTTTTGTTATATTTTCCCTTCTTTTAAAATAAAATGATAAAGTACCACTATCACACAAAAGTGATTCCATGGGGTCGTAAAGTTTGGAACAAGGCATCCCATGGTCGGACATGACACAACCATTAGAATTAGTACACATGTTGGGGTCATTTGTTATTATTATGATATTATTTTATTATCCTTAACTACCTAATTACTAATTAATCACGATAATTAAAGATAATTACCATCGTTACTATTCAAAATGTCCAAAAAAAAGAGTCTTAATTACATAATTTGGGACTTATGATAAGAAATATGGAATCAATTTCACCAAATCCCAAACATAGAAATTTCAATAATTAATTAAAAAATAATTCCCGTTGTCAAAACAAATAGTGGGTTTATTTGAAGCAATATCTATAAAATGTTTGGCACTTTTTTATGTCCATTTTCAAAGTGAAATTAATTATAATTATCACCATTGAATTAAATGGTAAAAATATATTCTGATTAAACTTTAAAACCAATTAAAAATATAATCTAACTATATATTTAAATTAGATGAAAAAGAAGTTTTGATGTAAAATGCAGTATTTTTCATTATTCACTAAAAAGATGAACATTGTCAGAAAAATACCAAAAATTTTACCAAATTAAATTTCAATGTCCAAATAATAAATAATAATTTTATTTTGACAAATAGAGCTTATAAAATTTTCATAAGTTATATTTAAAAAAGGTTCTCCATCAAAAGGTAGTAAAACAATCTTTTAAAAATATTAGAGTATTTATTCTTAAAATTGGATTCAATTGGATTTTAAGCCTCTAACATTTATTGGATAAATGTAAAAATATTTAACAATCATATGTAATCATTTTGTAGTTATTTCTATTCATTCCCGCCATTACAACGGCTAGGTGTTAACTATTATATTATTATTATATTATTTGTGCGCAACGTAAGATTTCAAAGAAACTTGTTGTTGCGTATTTGGTACGCCATCGAGCATAGAATTCCTGTTAATGTAATATTAACATTTTATTCACAAATATTGATAAACATTAGAATGTAATATTATTTATTTACCTGGGATGTTACACTAGTTCCCGTTCGAGTCTAGCTGAAAGAGGCATTTTCATGATTTACCCCTAGGTACATCTGTGCCAGAGCCACGTCTACCTGGCCGTACCTAGACATGGATGTATTTCTTGGAAAACTCACAAAATCTCAACAATACCAAAATTCTATGAAGTTATTATATATTAATCCTCAAATTCTATCTTAGGGTAAGGTGCTCTAATCAGTGTTTATCTTAATCTAGATTCCAAGGTCTGTACTAAGCTTCCTCTGATACCAACTGTAATGCCCCGACCCCAGTTAGCCAGAGTTGGTGCATTATTAAATAATATTGGAATGATCACAAAAGATCATGTCTCAAATGTCCGATTAGTTTATTAGCCTTGTATGTACTAGATACATTCATAAGGTTTACATTACATCATAAAATGGAAAATTGCAATAACATTGTTTCTATATACAACACTGAGATCCCATAGACTATCCCTACAGGTCAGTCATAATATATGTTTTTTTGTCCTATGAAAAATAAAACATAGAAAGGGGTGGGCCTGGATGCTCTGTAAGGATAACAATATAGCGTAAACATTCATAAATAAGAGGAAACATTTAAGGAAATGTATAAAACTAAAACAAAAGCCTTTTCAACGTTAACTTCATCATAATATGGAAAATATAAATCAAAATAATTCCATTTACTTACTCACATAGATATTCTAATAGTCGAATAATCACATTAAATATCAATATCCACTATCATAATGATAAAATGCATAATGTCATACTTTAATATCCACACATTCAAGGCCTTCTTCCAAGACTACAAATAATATTTTGTTGAAGCCTTGTGCCAAGACACAAGTTTGTCTCATGAGACCTACTGATGCATCGAGGAGCTATAGCAGGATCCACCCGTCACTAACTAAGTCCAATGCATTACTTATTTGAAAAGGATTAAACATAACATAAACATTTATATTAAAAATAGCATAATAAATGTCAATATGTTATCCATAAACAATGAATGGTATAAAAATAACACATCCATAGTCAAACATATCACAAAAACTTCAATACAATATGGAAGTTTTGTATCATAATAAATAAACTTCAAATAAGATTAAAATCCATCAAAGAATGTTGATATAGATAAGAATGATTTGTAAAACTCTTTGGGAGAAATATACCATTTTCATAAAAAAATTTACAAGTCACACAATTTATAAAGGAAGACATTTAAAGACATTTTTGAATCATAGTGTCCCATACAACTTTGAAACTTTTGAAAATAATTAACATTTTAAAAACATTCATGTCTATATAAATAAATTCTTTAAACCCATTTTAAAAACATGGACATTAATGATAATTATTTAGAAGAATAAATATTTAAAACATTTAAAATGATGATTTAATAAAAATTCACCTTGAAAAATACCTTTGAAAACTCTTTTATGAAACATGGACATGTATAATAAATATGTCCCAGTAGATACTTATGTTAAAACAACCTCGAATAATAAAGAGATTTTGATATTTACCCTTACCTTGTAAATTTCCTTGGTCAAGGGTATGTTAAACACCTATATAATGGTGAAATAATTGTTATTAAATTATAAAATAATCATATACATTAATATGATATCATATATGATCTTTTAACATTGCTTTTTTAATAATATCTTAGTATTATCGTCATTTCGGGTGTTAACTGATTCGTTTTCCATTATGTGATTTGTTATGTAAGTAAGGATATTTATGGATAGGATGTATCTTATTAAAATTCTGAATGATATTAAGTCTTTAAATATTATTTTTATTCATCTAATAAAAATTAGTCTTGAACAGATATGATGGGAAATGAATCTCATCGCATTCGTGGAGACGGTAATCCGTACGTACGCACGAGCGACAATATCTTCATTATGATATTAAAATAATATATAATTGGAAGGTATATCATATATACAGAATCATTATGATGTTATATTTATTATTTACATCAATTACACATCATTATTATACCCATCCAAATAATAATGTATTGAATAACAATTACACCACGACGTGGAGACGGTAAGCCGTACGTACGCATGTATGGTGACATGTCATTCAAAAGATGGATTGAATAATGAATATGGTTTTACCATATTTATAATAACATCACAGTATATAGAAGATACTAGATTTATTATTTTAGAATTGAAATAAAAAATAATGAGGATGTGGAAGAATAAAGGAACTTGAAAAAAGTGATGAAATATTTACCTCTTATTCGGGTTCTTCCTTTTGATTTGATAAAAAGGGAATCTTAGGTTGTCTTTATGACTAAAGGAAACCCTCTAGGATTAATGGATGACATTCGATAAGGTATTTGTGTAGGGGTTGGATGATCAAATTGGCTTTTAAGGTTTGAATTAGAGATAAGGGGAGTTCCCTTTTATAAGAGGGGTGAGGGGCACCTTAGGAGAAGCTAAAAATATTATTTTATAATAAAATCATTTTCGGTTTCTAATGTCTCCAAAATATATTATTTAAAGTATAAGGTGGGGATGGGTCTAAAAACACTCAACCAATAGGTTATAGAAAGATTTGATTCACTATATTAACCTTATCTTTTAGATTTAACTCTTTGTTAAATAGTTTGACATTTACCACATCTCTTTATATTTTTATATTATATGCTTACTAAACATACTATATAATTCCAAGAAAACACCAAGTTTTTCATTAATGACACACATATCATTATATAATTCTTTTTGAAGAAACTTAGATTTTTATTAATTTAATATCAATTAATAATATAATATTTTATTTAAAAACACTTTTATGTCAATTTTGACACTATTTGGTATTTTGTTTTTGCTAAATTCATAACAGAATTATTTCTTTGAACAAAATTCATTTGAACAACCCTAATATATCATATTAACCTATAAAATTGGTGTAATTCCTAAAAAGATTCAAATTATATTTATTTGATATTTATATTATAAATTAATTTAATATTTCATTAATTAGGTAATTATTGCATCATCATTGTGTCAATAATGAATTAAATTATTTAATTTCTAAAAAATATAAATAAAATAAAATTATTTATTAAATCTTTTTATCTTTCCTATGAATATTTATAGTTGAATTTATCTTATGTTTAACCCTATATTAAGAATGTTTTATTTATTAATCTTTGATTTTAACTCTTTTAACTATTCTTTGAATTAAATAATAATAAATGTTCTAATCTAATCCATGTGAACCAAAGAGTTTTATATTTTATTCCTAAGGTCTTTTTGGTCTAATTATACTTATCCAATAGAATTAGGACATGTGTTAGGGTAATTATAATATCATTTTTACCCTTAATTACCCTATTTACTTTTAACTTTGGTAAATAAAAATAAAAAGTTACTATTCACCAAAAATTATTTTCATCTTATTGAGCCACATTTTACTTACTGATATCAACTGTTTCTCTCATAATTTAAAAAATCAACTCACAGAAGTGGTAAAATAATATTTTGTGTAAATTTGCAAATGCTCCTATAAGGTGGGTAAAATATGGTGAAAAGTTCAATAAAATTATATATATATATAATATTATTAAAAAATGACTCCAATGAATTACATTGAACATATATAGGTATTATGTATCTATTTTGATCAAAAATAAATTTAAATAAAATAATTAAATATTTAAATAAAAATTCGGTTTTAAACGATAACTCAATGTTTTTCACTATTCCTCAAAAATTGAATGTTTTCCGAAAAATGCCAAAAAAATCACCCTATGAAAATTTTGATATTCTGAATTCATAAATTATGTATATTTTACCAAATTCAAAACATATAAGTTTATTTATTAATTATAAATTAATTACCATTGTCAAAACCAAAAAGCATGTTTTTAAGAAATTATAACTAACAAAAGATTGATACTTGGTTATGTTCAATTTTAAAGTGAAATTATTTCCAAGGAATAAAATTAGATTAAATGGTAAAAATATAATCTATCTATACTTCCAAAACATTAAAATGTATAATTAACACTATAATATATTTTGATTTAAAAAGTTTTTTTTCAGCTATAATATAGTATTTTTCACTATTCAACCAAATATATAAGTTATCAGAAAATCACAAAAAAATTATTGAAAATAAATTATTATGTCCTGATTCTAAAAAAAGTTTATATTTCAAATTGAATATATAAAAGTTTGAAATGTTGGATTTATAAAGGGTTTTCCATTAAAAGGTGGTAAAATTACATTTTTTGAAAAATACTTCTTTTATTTGAAAAAAATGAATTTGTTCATACATTATTTCTAGGAAACTCATAATACAGATTCTAAAATTATAAGGATTTTATAATGTTAGAAATTTAGTTAATACTATTCATAACCTCTTTTGAACGGTCAGTTTGGTATGTCGTAGTGCGCTTGAACTCAGTGTTGCGTGTAGTGCAAGTTATTGAATTACTTTGAAAAAATAACATACTTTGAAATCTTTGGGTGTTACACATAATTTTATATTTGTGTGATTTACAATATTAAGGATATTGGGAAGTGAAATATCCATACATACACCATCCTAAAATACAAATATATGATTAATCTTTGATAATCAGTTGTTGAAGAGTTTTGACGATATGAAATTAAGTGTTTTGTAGATTGGTAATGTGATTATACTATTTTAGATCTTCGGTCATGGTGATAGCATCCAATTATAGCTAACAATAGAGTACGTTTATTGTCTATAGGTGACCCTCATATCCTAGATAATGGAGGTTTCTAGCCATCAATCACTGGTGATTTTCCCACATATTTTGTAGTAGGTAAGGCGTGCACTCCTTATATAACTCATCTAGGATATCATAGTCAGAAGAAGAAAGGGTTCAGGACATAGTTGGGAGGTTGATTCTGGATAACTCTATTTAAATATTAAATTTGGATTTTTCATCAAAAGTCATACATGCCTCCACCTAGTTATATTATATTGATTACTTGTTAGTTGGCCTTATTTTCATGGTTATTGGTTGCTGGTAGTTGATAGGGAACTATATTAGATACACACTAGTGTTTCAAGAACCTATCTATATGTAGGGGTCTGGATTTTGAGTGCCTATATATACAGTGTTGTCTGGGAAAGGGAAATATTTTCCTATCCAAGGAAAATATCACTATGGAGAGGTTGACCATGAAAGATGTTTTGAATGGAGTCTCTATGATCCATCTCTACACTAGCATGAGGAGGAATATCATAGTAATTATTGCCATCAATAATTTTTAAGATTCAACATACCCTTGAGGTGTTGTTGATGTGCGTCAAATAGCCTCAAGGACACTAGCATTAAGAAAGTCAACAATATGAGCCTCAGTATATGTTGTGGGAACAATATACCAACATGCCTTTTGGGGTTGTGTAGGGATGTGATATAGTGGTATGCTGAACACTAGAAATTTTTAATAAATATATGATGCTAAAAACAATATGAACATACTGCTGAGAAGTTTCTAGATCATACTGGTGAGATTCTATATTATTGACATGAGTATAATTTTTCCCATGAGTAGTTGTCAGAAAATGTCATTCAAAACTAGATAAATCCAATATATGATCCTAGTAAAAATATGCATTCCCTATTGGAATATTTTTACAGACGTCTAGACTGGGAGAATGGATATGAGCCTCCTTCTTCATAGCCTCTGAAGAATTCTAGTGATGTGGTTCATTGGCGAAAGTAGGGGTATGCTCTTAGATTCTTGTGAGCTACTGGAATATGTCAAGATTCTTCATCGGTAGGAATATAAGCTTTCCCTAAGGTGTGTTCCACTCTCACCTAGTGGGAACTGGTTTTATATTTCTATAAGACAAATCAGGTTTCTTAGTAGTATGACACTAGTTTTTTTATAGGGATATGAGAATTCCCAAGGCATGTGTCACTTTTACTTATTGAGCCCTGGTTAGAATGGGAATATGAGCCTAGTCAAGTTCTTGTGAAGCACGTCATTAGCCTTTCTCAATTGGATTGATCACATATCCTGAGTCATGTAATGTTGTCACTTGGTGATTTCTAGTTAGAAAGGAAATGTGAGCCCAGTTTGATGTCTGATGCTTTACTAGACATTTCAGATAATCCTCCTAGACGGGAGAAAGATTGTAAACTTTCTATGGAATAAAAAAATATCATGTTAAAAAAATTTTCATACAGCTATGGGTGTTGGGAAATGAATATGTCCATTCCCCTACATCTGTACAAGTGTTGGAATATATCATAAGAGTTATTTAGCTATTTCTATAATGTAGGGACATTTTTGAAAAGTGTGCCTAAAAATGTGGGCCAATACATTTTCGGGCTCTAATAAGTATGAGAATATATCTTCAATTAAAGTAGGGATATGATCCAAATTATATCCTCCTTATGCCACCAGAATATACTGATGGGATTTATGCATGGGGTAATGGATTTCTGCATCCCCCTTGCTTGCTGTAGAAATATGCCCATAGACTTACTCTAAGTGAGTAGATATATCTTCTCATTAGAATTCGTTATAATATAATGGTGGTATTCATGAGTATAATTGAGTATATGACCCCTCACTTGGTAATTCATATAATTTCACACCTAATGTTACTTCCTTGGTGCATGTGAATGAGATTTAGAGGTGGCAATGTGTCGGGTGGTTCCCTCGGTAGGGGACTGAGGGGCACTAATGAGATGGAATCGGTGATGTAAATTGATAGGATCCCTCCTCAGTAGATCATGAAACACTAGGAATCCATAGTCTCCTCCTAGTTCCACATTCATTTGATACATAAGGTGGTGATGTTTACACTCTAGGGATAATCTTCCAAATCCATTAGTGGTGACAACGAGATCCTTTCGATTCAAGGTAGCTTTCTTTGGACAATGAAAGCTCACCAGGTTCAGTTTATAAAGACCCATTCATGTATCCTCTAGTGTTAGGATTTCACTATGTTCATGCTATTCTCAAACCATTTCATTTTCCACCTTACATTCAAGTTTTTTAGTGATTGAGGTTGTTCATCGACTAGTATTGGCTATAATAATAACTGATTTTCCATAATGTTTTTATGTTGAATAAATGATCTCAAGTCTTGTGTTTTTTGTGAGATTAGTATCTATAGCTATAAATAAAAAAAGGAATAATGTCACTGATTAGTGCATCATTACATGCATGATATTTTCTCAATCATATATCCACAGTGAATAAAATTATCCTTTCTTAGTCATGGTTTTTCATTTTTCTTGTGAGGAATTTTAATGACTAGAATGGATTATTACATGAGAACCCTGAATAATAATGATTGCACGTAGAGCATAAAATTTTTATATGTGCAATAGGTGAAAAATGAAATGGTCTTATGCATGGTCAGTCTACCTTTTTATTATTATTTGATAGACTCACATTGGTTTCAAATGTTTTTTCTAATGAAAGACAGTTTTTTTTATAGTGGCCCTATTGTTGAATATGGGGTGTTGATGGTGTTTCATAATTATTTACATCATTTTTAACATTTTATTATTTATAGAAACATCTAATGGTTCCCGCATCAATAACTGGGGACAAACCTACTTTGCAAATTCATGATGTCATTTGGTGTTTCAGAACCAACGTCTCTTAGGAACTCACATTGGTCGAGAGGATGTGAGGCCATGATCATCACACCTTTTGGGGTAATTTTTTCCTACTCCTAGACTCCCATATATATTTATGATAATTTCATGAATCTATTCATAATCTCAATACATGACCAGTTTCCCTAACAAAATTATCAGATGCTGAATCTTTTAATGAGTAAAGAGGGATCTATAAATGAGTCTATCTATAAGTATTTGAGGTTATTCAAGTTTTTCCCTTTAATGGGAATATGCTTATATTTTGAAGACATATAACTAGGCACTCTCGATTATTCTACCATCCAAGGAGGTGATTAATATATTGAGGATGGGATTGAACCATTATGAGGTTTCATGTGTATCCTTTTTATAACATGATTCATAACCCACTTAGTTTGATAAAATCATAAAAATTAATTTCATGAAGAAAGGATATATATGAGTGAACATAGGAACCATTTATCGAGCTCATGCCTTTGTAAGGCATCTTATGTATCTTTTTTATGACTAAAATGTCGTCATAGTTTCATCGTGCCCACAGAACCTCTATCGAGGTAGATTCCCTTGTTTGGGGGAAGTCGTATCATGTTTCTCAAACAGGCTTATGCATTGAGGTTTTGATGATTAAGAGAGATTCATGATTCTAATGATATGATCATTTCATGTCCTTATGACCATATGAGACATTCTAGTTGTGACAAAGAAGGGATTACCAAGGATTGGTATCATCGTACATGTATGTGGTACTTACACACCGAGTAATCCCTTATAGGATGTTTGATATAGAGCATAAACTACAGAAAGGTATCTGAGTCATCATCATTTAGTAAGATTCTGAATCCAGTGATGTATGAGGAATAATATTAATCCCGAGGAAGATATTGGGTCCCAATGGTTTGAATGTCGAAAACATATATGGGCTTAAACCAAAGGGGGTTCTCATTTGAGCTTGGTCCTTAGGAAGGCATCCAATGTATCCTATTTAAAGTAGTAATTAGATTCATCATGGTTTGGTTGAATAAAAAATTCATTTATATATGGTGAATATTTATGAACCCATAAAGGATTTTGGGTCCTATGGTGTTGAATGTCATATAATTTTAGAGGATTACACCTATGGGGATTTTTATTTGAGAGCAGTCCTTTGGAATTCATTCTATATATTATGGTTATAGTATGAATATGAGTTCTCATAGTTCTATTGGATTCTCAATCCACTAATAGATGATGAATAATGATAACCCCTTAAGGGTGTTTGGGTCTCCTGTATTTGAATGTCAAAGATATAAATGGACTTACACCAAAGTGGATTCTTGTTTGAGCTCGGTCCTTAAGAAGGCATCCTACGTATACTATGTACAACAGGAATAATAGTTGTCCTAGATTAGTTATGGGTATACCATAATATGTCCACTAGACAAGGTTATCATGCCTTGGTATATCTTTTTGATGTGTCCTAATTTTCTATTTGATAGATCCTGATTATCTACCTAACATGTATAGGTTGTCTATACGACATGTCTGTGGATGCTCGTACATATCCAGGTTTCCTAGAGGACATTCCTAATCTTAACTACATGATCCATCAGTCCTGTTAAAAGGATGCTGCTTTATCTAAATGACATGTTTCAGGGACAATAAATGATTATGGATGACATATGTAGAGGTTGTCGTATGACCAAATAAACACATTTGGAGGACATTGTAGGATCTAGCTGACTTCTCTGGAGGACATTGCATGATATGGGCCACCTTACTGGAGGACATAATGAGACGTGTATGAATTTTATAAAGTACACCATAAGACATAAATTAATATTCTAAAGGGATATGTGAGAATTGGGTGACATGCCTTAACATGTTTTCGTGACTTGAGAGACATCTCTCGAGGATGTTGCAAGACCTACTAGGAAAGCATGGAGTACTTCACAAGATGTTTCCGGTAAGCTCAGAGGTCTTGATGTGATTCCTCCAGCATGTATAATGTTTGTTACAATACATATACATCATTTTTAACGGAATTAATGGGACATGGGTGATATTCTATGATCCTACCTCATGAGTTTCAAAACATGTCCATGAGACATCACATGACCCATCTGACTATTCGGGACAGTGTCACATGTCTTGGGTGACATGTCCTGATGTAGTCATGTGATCTAGGTTGGTCATGAAAATTAACATAAAGATCATTGTATCTATCTTCACATGAGTATCCCATCCAAGTCTGTCTTTATTATAGAATAAATTTTATATTCACCTCAAGGTTTTTCAAGTGTTATCTTATTTAAGGTTTGCGTGATCCATATAACATGAATGAACTCATTATCATCAACTTGATGATATGAATAAATTCATCATATGATCTATAGTATGATCATTCAAAACACATATCCATGTTACATGATACCTTAGGTTGTTCTACGGATTTTACCTAGTGAAGGACCATTGTGATCACGTGACTTGCTGCTCTGAGAAGTCCTCTCCTGTTTTCAGTGTAGTAGTAATCATAATTCGTGTGTTTTTTTAGTGGAGGGGTGGGATTTATCAGCCTCATCACCCCTATTATATGCCAAATTTCATGGTTTCTATCTCAAAAATATGATCTGGATTTGATGGAGGGTATTTTTTTACCATGTGCATCACTTGATCCTACCATGGGATATCCATTGTGCTGCATTATGACAATGACTTTGAGAATAGCATGGAATTTTCATGCTAATTGGACTATGGACTATCAAATGGATTTCTCCAAAACCTGATTAAAATTTAGAGATCTTTTATAAGGCCAGGAAGATATGTCTAGTAGTCCATGCAAGATCAAGATGCTTGTGGAAGTGATTCAATGTGAAAACTAGTATGGGGTATTTTGGGAGACGAATGTAGATTTTCAAGGGGACACCATAGGAAGAAGATGACATACCTAAGGTACGTCACAAGTTCATTCTGGTCACATGATGTGTATAAATACATTGGTGTGAAGAACTACATATCTTTCCACCATGGGAAGCTTTCTTCTTTCCCACTTTTATTTTCTTCCTTATTAGAAGATCTCATGAAGATGTGCAAGTTTTATCCAGGAAAACCACACTCATTATATATGATGTGTCACAAGACAAAGGATGTATCTCATAGTTACACATGATAATTTTTCATAGACAACCCCACTTTTTGTATATGGATTTATTGGGGCATCATATGCTTGAACAGACAAAGATGAGGTCATTCAGATGATGGAGGTGGCATGAAAAAATGATTTTCTGAAACAAGGTCGACATATTGCCTGAGGATTTATGAAGTCTTTTGGATTTCATGATTATATCACATGATTATAAATTTACATCTTTTTAATATAAGGATTATTCCTTTCAAAACCATAATTTTATAACGGGTTTTAGATAAATGCCAGGTGTCCGTCTGTTGAGAAGTCACATGATTCATAAGAACTCTTATGGTTGCTTCTACATGATAACTAGTGCTTGTTAGATCACCTTCCCAAGAAGAGTAGGGGTTATAAAAGACGATTAATGTGATCATAAATAGATAAAACACCCCAAAATATCAATTCATATGACCTTCTAATGGTTTTGTGATCCCGTGTCCTTTTGAAGTTTACGTTATCCACATAAATCTATCCAATTACCTTTCATTGTTTTATTGATAAAATAAAACCCATTCTGCATATACTTCTACCTTTCTATATTTTCTGACGATCAATTGGAAGGTATCAAAAGCATGCTATGATTTTTTGTGATTTCATTATTCAAGATTGACATCACATGGATCATTATAATTGAATCATATGACTCTTTTCATTCTTAAACTTTTTATTCCATGTTTCATTATTGATGATCCATGTATTGATGGGTAATAATTTTATTATGTTATGTTACTGCAATTTGATTATTTCATCATTCCACTATTCGCATATTATGATAATTGATGAAATTCAAATGTAAATTATTATGTTTACTCTTATTGAGAATTTGATCCCACCCTATTTAAATTTTCCTTTTTCGCAATGTTGTAAAGGAAGGTTTTAATTATGTTGTTCTTAAAACGGTTTCTAAATGTGAAGAATTTAGTGGGAGATGATTTTGATATTTATAAACTAGTTTCTTTAATCCAAGTGGTTATGTGTATATCTTAATTTTATAAAAATTTAAATTTAAAAGGTAACTAGGTATTTAAGCTATCCAATATTTTTTTGATGATTTAAGGCTTGGTTGGAAAATATTAGGTCAGATTTATCGGTATCAAATCCAAAAATGTAACATGTTTGTTTTTATTACAGGATCACATAATGAAGGTTTCAGGTTGTTACATATGTGGTTTAATTTCTTACTGACTCAAATTGGTTTGGTAAAGGTATTTTTTTGGAGAATGCATTGTAAGGGATTATAAATACATGAGTATATCAATGTATGTAATATTAATGTTTTGGAGGAAAGATTGGTATCTTTTTATAGAACACGATCATATAGTAGATGATATATTGGAAGTTATTAACCAAATTATAAATATGTTAATAATACCCTCACCAAATTTCATCAGTGAGTTACAATGAAAAATATAAGGGAACAATCTATTTAAGTTGCCTAGAATGTACTGACTCAAAAAATTTAAAACATTAAATTAATACTATCTTCAATATCTTGTATCACACATAACAACGAACCAACACAACACAAAATTATAATGAACCAATACATATTAAAATTTTACGATAATATAATCATCGGTGAATGAAAATATAATATTAAATTAAAATAATTATAGACTATTTTATTAATTTATATTTTAAAAGGACTTCTTTCAATGAACCATTAAAATGTATAGTATTTTACCTTAATAAAATAAATTTAACATAGTTATAATTTTATCATAATAAGGAATATTTATATATAAAAATTAATGTGTCAAAATTCTATTTTTTGAAATTTATATGAAATAATATTTAAAACAGATGATGTTTATAAAGGTATATTTTCTATAAAAGTTGTTTTTATTTAAATATTTCATTTTCATTTAATATTTTTAAATTTTATAATTTTAATTTTAAAAAATTTACTTCATTTTTTGGAATATAAATTTCAATGTTATAATAGGATGAAATTTTAGTTTTTTTAAAATAATTTACCTTTAGGCGGATATTGAAAAATATAATGATTTTTATAATAATTTCAATTTTATGATTTAAATGTCTTTTTTTTAAAAAAAATTGTGGAAAATACTTAAATAGAAATTAAAATAAATCATTAATAAAAATTAATATATTCAAATTATAAATCCTCTGATTAATGCTTCTGATACATAAGTAAAATATTATTCTATGAAATATTTTTATTCTCTTACATTACAAACTATTCTTCATCAGAAAAAAAAATATTAAATCTAAAAATTGATTTAATATTTTATATAAAAATTTTAATAGATTTTTAATCATGTAAATTAATTTTTTGCTGTAAAAGTATGATTACTAGGATTAATGTTATTTATCGTGATAACGGTGGAACAATTTTTTTAATATTTATTTTTCTAACATTGTGAATATTTTTATAATAAAATAAATTAAAATATTAAGAAATATATATTTCCTATAATTTTTAATCATATATTTAAATATAATACAACTAATTCAATTAGAAATCAATACTGAATAATATTAATGACACTTAATGGTGATAACAATATTTTTTCTACAAAACAATTTTCTTATATATAAAATGTTTTGATTTAAGTTTTATTTGTATATTAATTATAAATTCAATTTGATTAAATAGATAATAAATTTAGTTTCATCATAACTAAATTTTTTATTAAGATTTATCATATATATTTATTAAAACATAAGTTATGTGGCTAAAAACTAGTTAACCTAGTAAACAAAAGTATAAGTAAAAATTCAAGTGTTTTTGAATTAATAAAATGTTCATACATTCACATAAATACATGGTTGAGGAATTATAAATCCAATACCACCACACAATACATTATTTCTATATTTTTTAGTCATTTACCATGGAATAGTGTAACGATATATTTTGAAAAATAAACGGTATTGTCAAAAGTTCCATTTTCTTTAGTTATAAAAGGGGTCACTTACAACATTTCAATGTTCCTATTTACCTTCAAAATATATTTGAGCTCTTAAAAATCCAAATATCCTAGAATTCCGTTGAATTTTCTAAATCCCATGTTCATTACAATTCATCCTAATTCCTACAATTCTATAGAGTTTATCAAGAGGAAGTTCAATTATCGATGTTCACATTACTTAGTCCTTGCATTTTATTATTAACCAGTCTCTTCTACAATTACCATAATCATAGAAATATAATTAACTAAGTATAATTTTTATACTGAAGTTTAATTATATTAATGTAACAACCACTATTTATTCATTCCCATAATCATATAAAAATAATAGAATGAAGATTGTGGGTTTTACATACTATCACCACCATAATACGACATCTTTGGGTTTTCCCAACCACCAATACATAATGGTAAGAAGGATGTAATTGAGGAAAAAATGTGACATATATATAATATATTTAATAATAGGAAGTTAAAAATTATAATCCACCTTCATTTCCTCTTCTTATTTTTGAAATGAAATTTTTAACTATGAATTGTGTGGCTACTGCACACACAATGTAATCCTTTTCATTGACCATATTGATTTTATTTATTTATCCATAACCACACAAAAAATGATTCATAACCCTAAGAATAACTTTTTAATATCATTATGATTATGTTAGAAGGATATTATATCAAAATATACAATTTCTTAACCACACTCGCCCATTCAATTATGGTATGTTTGTGTTTGGTTCGATCTAACTATTTACATGAACAATTCTATAAAAATATATATAGATGATTAAGAGAACATAAATACTATTATAATTATAAGTCAATAATAAAATCATGAATTTTATGGTTATGAATATGTCATATTATGTAAGAATATTATTATTAAAATGTCATTGTCAATCGCTAAAATTACATAAATAAACCAACAAAATTCAATTTTATGAAAACATAACTAAAAAAATAATGGAATTAGATAATATATTTATAAATAAATATATATTTTATATTCCAATACCAAATTTTTTTTAAGTAATGATGAACTTTGATAGAAGAATAGAAAACCACAATACAATTTTGGAAATAGTTCAAAATGATCAAGATAACTCCCATTCAATATTGAAAATAGATAATAACTAAATAATATACATATAGAGAATAAATGTAAATAAATTTTACAAAGGGTTATATATATGAATAATGTCATTAAATAGGTTAATGAGATAGTTATTTTTTTATATAGGCGATTTAACCACTTTTGTATAATTCAGGAATGTATTAAGGGGTTTTTTGTCATAAATATAGCTTGTTGAGACATATTTCTTATTATAAATCATGTTTTACTTGAATGTGTGTATCTAATACACTTTAATATTCTGTATAATGATTATATAATTGTTAGTGGTTTTTAATTTTTCATTTTAAATCATAGACTTCTAGGGGTTTCATTCAAAATTTCTTAATATCGTAAGGGTTTCTTCTTCAATCATAATTTCTAATCTGATGGTTTTTGAAAGATAATATATATGGGTAAAATTTACTATATTAATTTATTAAACCCTAAATTATTTTCTTATCCTATAATAATATTTATAGTTTTTTATGTCTTCTGACCATTTTCTCTTATTGTGTCATGACTTACCTATCATATGGAAACTGACCCCATATTCATTGGATGATTTTTTGAATGTATTTATATATTCCTAAATATCTGATTAAGGTCCTTTTATATTACATTAACTTCTTTATAAAAACTAATTTAATTTTTTACATTTTTCAAGAGTCATCTTCGTTACTGTGTGGAATGAATATCTCTTATTGTTTTTGATGTGAGCACAAATTTCCATTTTCTAGTTCATTTTATATGAAGATTTCTCTCTAAATTTTTATGATTAAAAAATAATAATTTCTCGGAGAATTATAAATCATTTATTTTAAAATGAGGGCAACAGTTCAAGGGTATTATATAAATGTTACTATCAACCATATTTCCCTAGATAAATTATGTAATGATATATTCTATCAAATATATGATCCATAACTTCCTTTTCATTCATAATAGTTCAATGTGGATAGTTATATATTTTGTATCCAATATCTTTTTATGGTGCAAACCAAATTTTTCATTCTTTTGATTGAAGGGTGTTCACCTAGATTTCCAAACATTTATTGATAGGGAAAATTATTAACTTAAATGTATACCTTTTACCTATACGGTGTAAATACGAAATGATTTATTATCTTGATTGATGTATATTTACATAGAATGTTGGGGAATAAATTTGTATACCCTTATATTTTCCATGGGTTTATCATGTTATGATTATTGAGGTAATTATGAATTATTTTCTTATGTGAATCCATTTAAAAAGGAAACAAAACTCATTTTATTTCCATTTGTTCATTATATTGTTAGGATTGAAATTCATTTTTATTCACATAAGTTCATTATGATGTGATGAATTATTGATTTTAAGTGGAACATGTAAGCATTGTAAAATTATTGGTGGGTCCTATATCGACCAACAATTCATCGGTTAAGGATTTATATCTAATAAAAAAAATATACAGAAGTATATTTTTGTTAATCGTATGTATGGAAACTATTGGTGTGGCTCATGAAATTAATATTACATATACTAATGCTTATGGAAAATTTATAGGTAATCCTGATGTTATACACTCACTGATCATGTTTTTTGATTGATGTTTCCATATTTCTCTAGGAATTTATTTTTTCTATGATAAGTGGTATTTTCATTACGTATTGTTATGTTATTCCATACAATATTAAATAATTTTTTATCTATGTTTGGTTGGGTATAGGTTTCTCATATATATTGATCATACCCAAATTATCATCTTATGATCACTTACAATCATTCATTATTATCGATTATTTTTGTACTTACTATGAATATGATCTCACCCTTTTCTAATGTTTTTATTTCCGTAGATTATGATGATGTGATAAATATGAATTTTTTTTATTATTGTATTATTTGTATAATTAGTGTAAGATGTAAAAGGCATTCAATAGATTTTAATACTACTTATTTTTTGGGGAAAATTTCCATCAATTGAAAAAGACATGAGTTTTATTATTTATGTTTTTTCCCAATTACACAAAACTATAATCTTAAATGGTCTTATGAATGTATTTTAATGAAATATTTTATTTAATTCATGTAATTTAGACAGCCACAACTATGTGGTGCTATAACTTTTTTAGGTCAATATTGCGTTGAATTTTAACAAAAACTCAACTTCCTAATGTTTGAGGTTGTCATTTTACAAGGAAATCAGATCCAAACTAAAAAATTAATATGCATGTGTCGTGTATCCCATCATTCCTATAATATATAGATAATTTTAAATATATGTTTGGCTTTTACCCCATAATTTTACCCATTTATATCATTTTATATTTATAGTGGTACCCTAATTTTTACATCTACAACTTTTTCTTTTGTTGAAAAAATTGTAATTGTACATCCTATCAAATTTCATCAAAATGATTCCTAATTTTAACTTCTTTTAATCTAATTCATTTTCTAAATATGATAAATTTTACTTTTAAAATGAATCCAAATATTTATAGAAAAATTTCCATAGAAAATTTTCTTTTATTAATTTAGTGTTCTTAAAATAATTTCATATTAGTTTCTAGTTAAATTCATGTTATCCTATATTTTAATAAATTGTAAGATATATTTTTATTATAATAATCATTTAAAAGTGATCAATTTAATTTATTATGATAAAAATGAGGAAAAATATGAAAAGTTTTATTGGAAAAATATCCATTTTAATATTTAATTATTTTAATAACATCACATTATTTATCATCCATATATTTAAATTTTTTAATCTGTGGAATTAGATTCTTTCATTGAATTTTATGAATACATGAAATCATTATTTTTAAATAAATATAAAATTAAGTATTTTTATAATAAAACATTTTATATGATTATAATTTTTTTATTTCATTCATGAATTATTATTTTTAAACAAATAAAATTATTTTTAATTTTTTGCTAACAGTTACAGAACATAAATGTTATTATTGTATACAAGTATATCCAAAATCCATATATCAAATGTAATTTTTTCCAATTCTTATATAACAAACTAATATATATATATATAATATTCATATTGGATTCCTATATATAGTATTACACACAACACTAAAATCCTTCATCATATTCTCTAATTGAATTGTCAAGATGTTTGTCATTTTTCTATTGTACCATCTTAGATTGTTCTAGGAGAAAATTTATTTGAATTTCTTCAAAAAACCTGATCATATTTAAATGAATTTATTAAATCTAATTTTTTAGTTTGACATAAAATTTTTAAAAGTTTTCCAGCTATTATGTGAGGATTCTGGTCTAGGAAAGGTGATTTGGGTTAAAACATGGGTCGACCAAGTGAAGGGAGACGCAATGAGGTGTAAGAGGTGATAGAATCGGTTGGGAATTAAGTCTCATGAATTAGATTGGTTAGAGGAATAGTTATCTACTAAATTTAATTTGTTTTTAGGTTTTGGGAGGCCTTATAGGTTCTACAATCAAATTGTTAATGTTTTGAATGAGTTTAGTATTTTTTTTCTGTTTATGAAGTTTTTTAAATTTTATTTAGGCATAAAACCTTACACATAAGAAAATCCCTATGTCCAAAAACATATGTATCTCTAGAGGGAAAATAAATATGTTATCTAGGGATTATAATATATTATTAATGTAGATAATAATATAATATATAAAAATATAATATCATATATTGTTTTTCTTCCAAGGGAAAAACCATATGTATGGGAATATATGTTACACAATAAATTAAATATACTATTTATTAGGGAAAGGATATTATGTATTAATTTTCCCTAAGGAAAATACATATTTATTGAGAAAATCTATTATGTACCAGATTTTACTTATGTTAGATATGTTACATATGATGAAATATATTGATAATGGGGTTTTGGCTCAGGTAGAAACCTTACGCTTGGAAGAATATCTTATATATCGAATTTTGAATAAGGGAAAAACATAACTAATAGGGAAAGCATAGCTTGTATGGGTTTTCCCCAAAATTAAAAATGTAACATGTTGAATAATATATTTCTTAATGTGTAAAAAATTTAGGTATTGGTTTATACCAAGGGGAAAATCTTACATATAAGATATATATATTACGTACAAGGAAAAAAATTATAATTGTGTGGAATTGTAGTATGTATGGAGTTTTATTCAAGTGATAAATGATATGTATGATTTATATATACTACATATGACTGGAATATTATATACATGGTTATACATAATGTTTAAATATTATGTGTAATATATTTGTGCAATATAAAATATATATTTCCTGGGAACCCGATGTTTGTCAAATTTTGGAAAAATGATGAATTTTTCCAAAAATATCTAAAATCATTCAAAATATTAATAATATGATAAAAATCATATTATGGGGGAATTAATGTATTTTATTATTTAAATAAAAACAAATCAACTGAATAGAATTATAATTCATTTTGTCAACTTTATATGTGATCATTATTTATTCTTAATGTATTTAAGCATTGTTAATTCAAATGGATAGCTAGAGGTGAATATATCACTATGTATCCATTCGTCCACAATTCATCAAGTTGATTCAAAATATTACATTGGTTATGAATGGTTATTCTCGAATTCATGATTTATTTATAATTGTTCAATTCCTAATATTTACTATTGGTTTAGTTATTGAAATTGGATGTGTATTTTTCATCAATATTAAGGAAGGTGGTCCCTAAGCTATCCTTACAATATATCTTTATTTGAATGTGTGTGTGATATGAGGGAACACTAAACAATCGATTTCTTGATCTCAAACCTGAATAGATTAATTATATTTTCATTCCTTTTGAACAATCCCTTCATTAGGGTGTTATCATACCATTGATGGATATAATTTAAGACATTTTATGACCAAGTAAGTTGACATTTATTTTGGAGAAAAATTGGAATTTCAAAGGAAACTCGAGGGATATCATAAATAGTATGATGATATAGAAATAAGAATGAAAACTATATAGGATATTTTCTATGATGTAATGTCTAATTATTGTGGGATTGTATAAAAATATCCCTAGAGTAATACATGTTGAGAATTTATATGGTTAAGGGTCCCTCATGAAATGAAAAAAGATTAATCATTGAAACTATTATAACATGACATATAAATCCAATATGAAGAATTTGTAACTGGTAAAAACATAAACTATGATGGTATTATTGAAATTCTTCCATGGTGGGGAGATCTTCCCACTTGATGAGATATAAGAATTATTTCATGGTCGATGTTCTCGTATCCCTGATATTATATATTACTTCATTCTAGGGTGGGACACTCCACCTTGAAGATTTATATGACTTTTTTTGAGGGTGGCATGATCTTCCCCCTAATGATATATATATATGACTTATTTCAAGGGTGAGACACATACCCCCTGATGATATATATATATGTGTGTGTGATTTTTTACAGGGGGTGATATTCAACATGAAAATATGGATATGGTTTATTTCATGGATTATTTCCCATTCCCAATGATTATAATATGATGAGTTACTTCCTGAGTGGGGAAATATTCCCCTTAATGATATTACTTTTTAGAGACATCTAATACTCGATGTGGTAGAAATATTTGGTCTTGGAAGTAACCTTAGATCCTAAAGAGAAAAATTATTTATTTATTGTCCTTTGAGTTTGTTATCATGGTACTGTATCATGTGTTTTAGTAGACTATATATATAAAGAAACATTGTTAGTGGTGGATAATTGAGTTGTAATCACAACAAGATTTAGGGACATGAGAGTACATCATGGTTATAAGATATGATTAGGGAAAAGGTCCAATTATTGATGGTTGATTGGCATAGATAATATGGAATATGGGATATGGTAAAAGGGTGGACTCATGACTAGTTTTATATCTTTTAACATATTTTATATATTTTTGTTATTGTTGAGAAATACACATTTCACAGGAATAGTTGAGGAAATAATAGATGGTTCAAGGAGAATGTGTGCTAATCCAGCCCAAAATATCATTAAGGATATGTTTCGTAAGGAAACACCTCTCTTTGAATGGTCAGAGCTCGCAAAGATCCCTGGACAAGAGGATCCTTCATGAATGGGTGAATTCCTGATGATACAATTTTACAATGACATTCAAAGTCATGAGACACCTTGTGAACAACAATGTGTTGACAATAGCTCTATGAGAGTGATAATAAAACTCATAGATCCATTCCCCTTAATGTAGAACAGAATACACTAGGAACTCCTCAAATCTTCACGAAACCGATACCATATAAACACCCCTATTAGTTGAACATTTTAGGGATGGAAAATGACCTTTCAAATTATTAAATTTCTCTCTTTAATAGAACACCATGGGTATTGTGAAGTAAAGAGAAAATGGATCGCCAAAGGTACTCAATCGTCACAAAACAACCTACCTTTTCTACTTGAGTTACTCCACCTATAATGGATATGCCATTAATGAAGGCCCAATCCCTTCATGGAGGATGAATTCCCTCCAAGGCACTTGAGGATACATGAATAATTCAGCCATATCAATGAAGTCCCCCTATGAATCATGACTTCACTATGAGGGGGGGACATCCTATTTTATAGTGCATATTCCTTCATGAAACCCCTGACATCAATGTGGACCCCAAACCGTGTAATATTCTTCACCATGAACCTCTAATATTTTTGAAGCACCTCTACAAGGCCTCTCCATAGTGCATCCCTTATACTAACACCCATTTGTGAAGGATGAGTGCATGGGGACCCCACACCAATCTAGGACCATTTATACCACACCTTGAGTCGCCATGTGACTAGTGTCACCCACTCTCATGTTCCCCCACTTCACCGCAAATGTGGATCAAGCCTCCCACCTACCTCTTTCTTCTATACATCGTTAACATAATACCTTTTTCTTATAATCATTCAGACTCTTACATGGAACTGATGATTTACCACTCCTCCATGGAAATTCTAATTCCTTTCCCTATCCAATGGTGGGTCGTAAGTGGTCATGAAATATACAAGGGTGAGGAGTGAATCCCCTCACTTCTGTGTTTCATGATGTCAAAATGAATAGTTCTATGTCATAGAAACATGATATTAAATTTCACAAAAACATCCTTAAAACATGGAATACAACATTATAATTACCATGTATAAAAACAGAGGATTCCCCATGTATAATCACCATATGATGCCACGCTTTCCCACTGTGGGCCACATAGATGCACTCATGGTCCATAAAGTGTCACACCCAAGTAGCATTAATTCATAATCCCCAGTCCATCCTTCACCACCATGAGATGAGATGACCACAATATGATACTTAATTGCATAATCCCTAACCATACCTATTTGATTATCCTTTCGTGACATGAGCATATTTATCACATTATGATAAACTGGAGGGATCAGTTTGGTCTCACAACTTTAATCTTTGGCATTAAAATACATGGGTTTTGATCCTCTTCATCTATATAGGGTATATAGGATACCTATTTGATGTAAAATACAGATAATGGTGAAATATAGTGTGAAATATTACATCATAGGGATTAACCTTCCAGATATATCCCACATGGCCTCTGACCCGACTCCATAAGTCATTAAACACATGTCATGTTTCATCTCTAGAGGATGTTCTGATCTGTCTCCCCATGATGTATAACTTGTGACTTGAACCAAAGTACTCATACCAAGAAATAATTATGGGATGCCTGAGGAAAAAAATCCTTGGAAAAAAATTCATCCATGGTGTCAAATACATCATGATCGACACAATATTCCTTAGGTTTCATTCATATGATTCTTCATATGATATTCCCTCCCAAGAAAAAGATTCACAGGAGACCAATGTGTCCAATGTCTAGAAAATCCAAGAGATTCCCATCTTAACTACACTCTTGATCAATGGTTACTACCCTATAAGGAAAGAAGTAGGGTAATTAGTTGACTTCCACTAAGAGATGGTGTCAAGAATGAGCACCATAAACATGAATCAAATCTGTGAGCGAGACCTGTACTAGGAAATGATCTCGAAATAGGGATACATGGAAGAATGAACTGACATCCCATCATCTAGTTTTGATCTTGGATAGAAATCACAGATGGAAGTGATGAAATTCACCCACCCTTGAAAAGTTTGAATGTGGGGAGACATGAAGGGATCATATTTTAATGTGTGGGTTGGTCCTGAAAAACGTGTAAAAAATTGAAATGTTTAACCCTATAAGAAACTCTTATACTCAATATAAGGATCACTATAGTTAGATAACATATAGATTATAATTTCAATGGCTCCAAACACCCTATTCTAGGACACAATAGGAAAATAGTAGACACAACATGAAAATCACCAATGAAATCGAGCATGTAGCATTAGGCATATTTGATCTACAATATTTTCAGTTTTTATCCATTTCTATCATCATTAAATTTGATGTAATTTGGGAATTGGGCATCACTTTCCTTGTACCTATAGTGATGGTAGAATCAACCATCCTAATAGGACCCCACATATAGGGAATTAAGAACTGAACACCCACAAGCACTGAGGTCGGAGGAAAATTAATGTGGAAATTCCGCATGAACATTCTTCCACCATAACCTCTACCACAACTTCTACAACCAAGACACCATGTCCTATATCTCCTTTTGATATCATCTATAAGAGGGTTATCGTGACCCTCGTACTCTGGTAAAAGTATCACGGGGTCAATTACATAGTGTATATGGCTTTCTAGGACCTGGGGACATCAACTCCTCATCAGCATCGCCACCCCGAGGCCCACACAGGGGGAAATCACCCTCCGTTTGGATAATGAATCACTTCGAGAGTCTCCGTGGAATGATCTAATGACCATCTCCCCAACCCTAAGGAGGTGATAGATTCTTTATTTTCACAAGATATTAATACATTCCTAGGGACACCAAGGTGGGATCCCACTATACCTCATCAATACCCGGAACGACTAATCCCTCAGGATAAATAATAAGTGGAATTTATGGCTACTCTGTTGACCCTAATCTAAAGCACCCAACACCAACATAGGGAGAAGGATTGGGATAATGTTGAATAAGGGGTATATTATATAGTTCCAATGGACCCTATCACCATTGAAGTATCCCACAATATCCCTTTAGCAGGAAAATAATGATCTATCTTGCATGGATGGGATCAAGACCCCTTCCACCTCATAGGCTATCCAGGTCGACTCTTTAAATCGCTGACACCATTGGTAGTCATTACAAGCTTATCTATAATTAGGATACCATGCTTGAAGTTCCTAATCACGCTATCATGAACCCAAATGGAAGTCATAAATTTTTAATAACCATCATAGAAGTCATCCCAAAGTCATCACCAACTTAGAAGGAGGTCCTCCCACTTCATCAACAATGAGGGTGGAGGTCCTCGTCGATATTTCAACAACCAATACATAGGTCATCCATATACTCCTAAATATAAACCCAACGATCCAACAAATTTCATCACCGACTATAGTGAAAGAACTCCCCACTCCTCCGCCAACCAAATATTATGTCCCCCCACATTGCAACAAACTAGAGTCGTGGTCATCCCCACTCCTCCACCATCCAAAGTAATGTTCCTCACTGCATTTCAACTAATCGAACTGAAGGTCATCCCTACTCCATCAATTTCAATAATGGTGTTACTTCCTATGTCCCAACATATCATTGTGGAGGTCCACCCTATATTACCAACCACATGCATGGAGTTCCTCTTTATGCTGAAGAGGTACCCTCTATAAAGAACCATATCGTGGTAGAAGGGAGGACACCCACCATCAAAAGAAAATTCATAGAAAACACCATTTTTCATTAACCTATTAGACTCTGAGGGGAAAAATGACTCAAGGATAGAGTCTCCTACACAACTCTGAGAGTATGGGGAACGAAATCAGAAGTTGAGATCTATAGGATCCAAGTATCGCTCTATATATACTTGCAGGTGGAGGAATCTTTGGCCCTGGTATAGTGGGTAACCATGAATATATCCTCATAAACACTATTTTCCCTCCCATCTACCTATAAAAATGTCAATGGTGAGTGGATATTTTCAGGTATTACTCCCTCATATCATGAGAACACTGTTGACCCATAGATGAACACTACTACCCTCTCACCCAAGGCAGTGGTGAATACCCCATCCTATAAGGAGTTGATGATGTGGTTGGTGCCACCCTCGAGAGACATCTCAATGTGAAATTAATAGGTTACTGAAGCAGTGACTCCTCTACTGGTCAACCATTTGAAAAACTAATCAACATCAGTTCTTCCACCCATCTAATTCCCAGTTCCAATCAGAGCTTGCGTTGACCAAGAGTAGGACCCTCCAACTATGTAAAAGTACAATTTGGATGTTCTAGCCACCGACTGTCAATCAGTGGTGTCCTGGAGACAAAAAATCCAAAATTTTACATCCCAGAGTCCCATATCAATGAGAATCCATGCATTTCTTCCATATAATCGGCATAGTATTTCACCACATTCATGATCTCCAGTAATCCTATCTAGGCAGCCTAGATTACATATAGTTCATTACCAAGAAGTGTCATAGGATTGATATCACAACACTCATTGTGGATCAGTTCCATGATTTTTTTGGATACTAACAAACACTTCAAGATACCTACATCAAGTTCCTTATAGTGATCCTCGAGATCATGGAAGAGGCATCTCTACATGTCCAGATCAGAGGAATATGACAATATGATTCTCTTCTATTCAATCTTATCTAGTGACAACCTAACCTACCTACTGAGGATGATATATCCCATATTGGAATTATTAAAATAATAAAGTGTGTTCCATTTATTATATAGAACATGTTCATTGTCATAGGGATTGATTGGGAAAACCCTCCTTAAGGGGTAGGATAGTACTAAGTAGATACCTTGATAGGTGTCCACACCCATAGGAATGGAAGGCACTCACCCTTAAGAATCCCCCCAATGAGGAAACATATCCAACCCATCAGAATGACAACATGGTTAAGGAGCATGTTGGGCCTTCTGATCCATATAAGGTCACACCAAAATAAGAGGCAAAGCCCATAGTAGAAACCATTCTCATATATCATGAAGATCATAAAAGGCTCATCACTGAACTAATTGCTGATTTATTCCCTAATTATGGCACCACTCTGTGAGACCATATTTATCCTCTAGTGGGGAAACAATTACTCAATGGAAAGATGCCCCTGGTCGAGCTAGGTAACCTCGTGAATCAAGGATGAACATAGTTTGATGTATATGGAAGGCATCCAAGGTATGAGTCATCAAACCTACTCGAGTAGTGTAATTATCCTCCTTGGGATCCAACTCATGTGTCTTTTCGAGTTTATGTTCTCACTCCATGAGATGATGATCCTATAAAGAAATTGGTGGATAGAGATCCTCATCAGGATAGGGATCCCCCCTGAAATGACTTGATAGCCACTCTCAATATTTTCCATGATTCCCTTGAAGCAAGATAGGTGAACATCCCATCTAATTAAAATTCATACCCAATGTTGGTGGACAATTTCAGAGCGCCACTAGAGTTTGTGAATCCCATATTTTCCCAATTCAATGGAATGGGTGGCCCACTGCATCACTTGTTCCACTACATCTCATGTTTTAGACTAATGTTGGGAACCCTAGAGCAATAAAAGGCTACCAAGATTCAATTATTTCTCCAGATGCTAGAAGGACCACATTTTCTAGTATATCCTGCTACTTATAGGATCCATAACTATTTTGGAAGACCATCATAGGTATTTCCACTACTTCTTAATATCTATCATGTACACGATAAGTATTACAGAACTCTTCAAGTGAAATTGGAGGCCTGATTCGGGTTTCAAACATTGTATCCTCGTGAAAAGGACTCACATACTCACTCGACATGCCACTAACTAAAAATAATCTTTTAAAAATGTTGAAGGGGAATGGTAAGAATGATATGGTTCCTATAATTAACGCCCAGAAATTTCTTGGACGATTAAATTTATTTTCTGATAATGCACAATAATTGGAAGAATATATATAACATACAAGATATTCATGATCATTTCCCCTTCTATACCATACTAGAAGGCACGTTTAAGTATATATCTTTTCCCATATTTATAGAAGACCTTAACCCACTCGAGTTTTTATAACCTTTTACTAATGAGAATTGTCATGTGTAGAAACCATACCAGGCATAGCCTCACCTATAATTGAACCATTAGGAAATGCCTCACCAAGCACTTATACCTAGATGAGAAAATGTTTGTCAAGACCCTAATCAATGTTGTTCTCCTAGAGATCCCTTTCTGGATAGAAGGAATTGAATATATTCTTTCAAGTATACATAGGACCCTGAATAATTCATCTATTCCCTAGGGAATGGTATTCTAAATCTTCCATAGTGAAATAATCCCTAGGAATAAAGATTACTAACCTCCAAATCCATTTCCCATATCACAAAATCATCAGGCATGCCATCAAAGTGTGATATGTGTTCAAGGAGTGGAATGAAAAAAAATGGATTATGGTTTGGTCAAGATGTGTGACATCCTGATGTAGGTAATTAATATCTCATTCAAACATGGTAGTGATAGTGAGGGTTCAAGCGAATGGAATCTAGATTCCCTCTACATGACCACGATGTATGATTATTGGTTGGATTGAAGAGTAGTTTACTTGGACCAATGTATCATTCATTCCTGCCTCAGATGATCAGATCCTACTGTGGTCATTGTTCCTTCCTCGACCACTTGTTCTACAATTACTCCATGATATTCCAAATCATGATCAAATTAGAACTAATATTGTAAGGGAAAATAGAGTCCCCTGCTATTTCAAGAGTCTGATCACACTCTTATAAATTTCATGCCCCCTAAGTTCGGAGTCACGCCCATGGTCTTCCAATCATTAGAAGGACCCTATGATAATGAGAAGATGTATGCCTCTATGAACTCCATCATGTTAGCAGTCCACTTCATGGTTCATGGTGGTATAGAATACCATAAAAACCCCATGAATGTTGTTGGTCGACACCATCGAAGTAATATCTGAGGACTTGTGAACAACCAGAATACCTAGGACAATACCTCAAACCAAGACATGAAAAGTACTAATACTAAGCATTGTAAACACAACCCACTTCATCAGATTCAATTCCACAATTGACTACGTTAAAAAACTAAGAATATTAGTCATGACCATGTCATGATTGGCCACATACTATAAATTTTGGGAGTATTCCAACCAATTTCATGATAGAAATGGTTTAGTGTGGGTCATCCATTCAGCGACATGATGTTTCAAAAACTAGTCTGAACTCAGTGGCATATACAAAAACATTCATTGTTCCCCCATCCAAGAAACACACCTATGGGGAAAACATGTCTTTAGTATTAAAGCATGATGTGTTGAAGCACCTATTTGGCATACCCACAAGGACCTAAATCTATGAGGCCCAACTCTTGTAAGATGAAATGCATGAGGACATTCTAGAATCCCTAAAATTTCCCCTATGATTCAATGAAATGGTATTTTCCACAGAGGCCTACTATATAGAATAGGATGAGAAAGGGGAGCTTCAAGCCGTCATCTCATTATATAGGGAAGACGAAAGACCTATTGTGAAAGGGAATGTTATCGCAATGTACATTGTATTCTAGTTTAAAGGCATTTCGATCCATCGATCGACGGTTGTCCCAGGTTATGAGTCCAATCTAACCACAACTAGGATGTATCATAAGGAAGGATTGATCAAAGATTACATGACTCTCTCCATTCTTCCAATATAGGGACATGATAAGAGTGGCGAGAAACAATTTTTCTTGGTCCAACTGAATACCCAGTTTGGTATCCTGATAAAATGCATCAATTTTTTGGTATTATCATTCAATACCACCTAAAACATGCTGATTGGTGGACCCTAACTTCATATGAACATGGTAGTCCCCTACTCGTATCACTAGTGCCTCTAGTACACTTTCAAAGGATGAGTAGGGGAAGTCAATGGTGATGCATATCTCTTAGACTCCTATGAAAACTCTATATATGGAAGGCATATACAAGAAGAGAAAAGTAATCACGTTCAGACTTATAAGGTTGAGTGCAATAGGAATATGACAACCAACACGACCATTCTATGGGAATACATGGAAGATTATTCTGTTCTCTGGATTAATCAGTTGGATCCAACAATGTTCAGATTTGGAGGTTTCATCCTGGTCTATAAAGAAAAAATATTCTATATCCCAAAAAGTTAAAAGCATTCACATATTTTGTCTTACACATACACATGATAGTCATGAGTGATACCAGAATCCCCCACGCATATGAAATACCAATACGTTATTCATATGACCACTATTTCATGGAATTTCCAACTATTCTACATAGTAGGGTTAAATTGATAAAAGATAAATCACCACCATTTATTTGAAATAATGAATGGACATCATAGTAAGAGTCTAGAGGGAATTTGTTTTATAACGTCCAAGGACAAGGTTTCAGCAGAACCAGTACCCCTTATCAGAGACTCTCTGTCCACCCAAGAAGGCACTAGTGTGTCTCTTGTGTCAGTAAGTCTTGATGAACTACATCCTCCCATTGATTCTACCATCTCAGATGATGAAGATTATTTGGAATACATTCCTCGTATATTTGTAGAGTGTGTTTCCACCACCATTGATGTGTTAATTCAAGTGAACCATGGTTACAAAGAATACTTGAGGATGAATCTAATCATTGAAGCCATGCCTCCAAAGGAGAAACAACATTGTGTGGATTTCCTAATGCGGCGTCGTAATGTATTATATTGGTGATATGAAGAGATTTCAAGACTAGAACCTTAGGTCACCATCCACCACCTTGGTCTCCCAGCGACTTATCATGGGTTTAAACAACCTTTTAAAAAATGCACCCATATCAAGGTGCTATGGTTGAGGTTGAGGTTTATAAGATTATAAAATTAAAATTATTTAGGTATGTATAGTACCCCAAGTGGACGTCTAACATTATACTAGGAAATAATAAGAATATGTTGTTCATATTCTATATTGAATTATGGGACCTCAACTGCCACTGTCAAAAGTATGATTTCCACTTATAGAGACAGAGTTGTCAACACATGCTAAAACAGAGTTCTAGAGCCTCTATTTAATGGAAGGATACACTGGGTATAACCAAATAAAGATATCACCTAAGGATGAAGATTATACCACCTTAGGGGAACCAAAATGGACCTTTATCCCTCAGGTAAAGTACACTATCCAAAATAATGCGTGATCCATGTAGTAGTGGTCTATTAACTGCATCTTCAAACTGATTCTTGGGATGTTGGTGGAATTTAATTTGGATGAATTGATAGTTAAATATCACAAGTTTTAAGAAAATATCAAATACCTTAATAAGTTTTTCAGATTCCTCTGCTGGTATTTTTTTATATTAACCCCTTGAAATGTGAATTCAGGCTCTACTCATTGAAGTTCCTTAGTTTTGTTGTAAAATATAGAGGCATTGAGATCAACCCTAAGAAGATCAAGTCCATCATCTAAATTCCTCACCCAAGAAACCCGTGAGAACTATAATACCATTATGGATACTTAGCTTACAAATGGTGATTTATTTGTATTCCTTTTATCAAGTGTATGCCCTCATGAAGGCTCGTGAAGAAAGGTATCATCTATATGTGAGATGAGGAGTTCCGGAATTTGTCTAACTAAATCAAGGAGTATCTTCTACAATGTCTAGTTCTAATGAAACCAATTTCTTGGAAGACTCTATTCCTCTATGTGACCACCCTAGAGTCGTCCCTTGGTTCCCTTCTCACCTAGAATAATAGTGAGGGAGGAGAAAGAAGTTTATTATATCTCTATAACATGTTCCTCAACACATAAACCAGATAATCCATTATAAATAACTGTTTCCTTGAACTAGTTATTCGAGTGGAAAAGTAAAGGAATATTCTATAGTTTCATGAGATAATTTTGGTGTCCCATGTGGACCCATTGATGTATATCATAAATTTCCCCATGATGACAAGATTATTGGTTCACTGGGAAGTGATCCGATTTTTTTTTACATCAGTTTCATTCCACTAAAAGATTCCAAGTGTTATGCATTGTTAGAATTCTTTTCCACCCTTCTACATGATGAAGAGTTTCCCCTGTATGTTTATTTCCAAGATAATTCTATTCACTATGTAAACCCATATACTCCCTATTGGTAGATTCATTATGGTGGTGCCTCTTGGAACCCTTCCAGTAGAAGTATTTGTGATCCTAATCTCAACAGAGTAGTCCTAAGGATCTTATTCATCTTTCCAGCACATGAAGTCCTTCCATAGTGATTACTATAGTCAATATGATGCTTCAAAAACGAGGAGTATCAAGATCCTATTTTTGGTGTCAAGATGGACCTTGAGATTTATGTTCCCTACTGGCATGTGAAGGGAGACTCGGAGCTAGTCATCAAGAAAATATTGATGACTACATCGTTAGAAAGCAAGATTTCATATACATACTAGAGTACACTCAACAGTTGATGGCTTAGTTCCCTTAGTATCCATATTTTAATCATGTATCTTCATCATAGATTGGTCAATTATATTCCTTGGATAGTTTTTTCATGTCTCTTTTATAGAATGACCATGATGACTTCTTCATTATCATGGCACATGAGAGGGTCACCCCTCCCATCATTTCAGATGAAAATGATATGAAATAGGTTAACCATCTATCTTCTAGTGATTCTATTACAAGGCCCTTGGTTTTCCCCACATCAAGGGAAAAAACTTATTGAATAATTTCTTCATTCAAGTAACTCTAGCATGTCATTCTCCCACCATATTGATTCGTTCATGAGGAATCCTCCAACATGAAGTGTAGTTGTGACTCCAGAGCGGGAATAACATTGAGAAGACACTCTACAAATGTGGGTTTGATGGAATTATCCTCTATTTCATAGAACAATTTTAGATCCACCATGTTAGGATGTATTTTCATACAGATTCATGGGGAACACACACAATGGGATTTAATCTCTCCCACTAGATTTAGAGGATATGGTACTTGTCTGCCACAGTAGTCCATGAATGCATCAAGTATGACATGATAGGTTTCATTCCTGTTAATTCCATACCAAATTCATTCATCAATTGTAAAATATCCTCCACACCACCATTTATTCTTGTGACTTAGTATTATTGGGACATTATAGCCTATCACTTGGAACATCCTACAAATCTCTCTCAAGTCCATGTTGAGTTCCATGAATCTATATTGATGAAGAAGATATGTGACCCTCCACATGTATTGATCTCATTCATTATATTTCTAGTGAATGATATTTCTTACATGGAAAAAGTAGTTGAAATTATAGATCATAATCATAATTTTTTACGAATCAAGACCACTCACCTGGTCAAAGGTTTGTAGAGAATTCACCAGATTGGGGAATCCATGTGGAGACTTGAGGATATGATAAAGAATATGTATTCTCATTTTTTTACCTGAATGATGTATTTTAATGTATAAATTCCTTTTAAAGGGGGTACAATGAAATACCTTGAGTTTGATGAACTTATTTTCCTCAAATAAATTAATTTTCATTAATGTATTGCATGGAAAAAAGTCAAACATTTCATTCACATAAAATTGACTTGGCTTGAACTACACGTAACATCGAATTATCTAATGATACAATAAACATAGACTTGGCTTGTTCGATATGAAACACCGATATGGAATACGTTACAGGAAACATTGATTTTCAACAAAACACCATTTTATTGTTATTATTATTTAAATAAGGTGGTTATAACCGAGATAATCAACATAGTAACATGAATAGTAAAAAAACTATTTTTTTAAATGGTTTTATAAAAATAAAACATATTGATAAAGAGAAATATTTTTTTAAAAATACATTATAAGTTTAAAAATATTATTTTCTCAAGTGACCAACATTCCATTTTTGGAGAAAAAATTAAATTATTTATTGACGCATTTAGAAATAGAATTTTATAAAATAATCATAATAGTTGAATTTAAAATTTTATAATTATCTTCGAATGATTGTTTTGGATTATTCTGAGCATCGTCATTTTTTATGAATATTGAATAATCCAGAATTTCTAATAAAAACTGCATTTTCATATATTTATTTATATATTAAAATTTTATTATAATTTGGCTTTAAAGTTACATTATGTCATTAATAAATCTATTACCACAATTTAGATCATTTTATTATTTTTATATTTAATTTATATATAAAATCATAATGGAATTTTCAACATTCTTGATTTAAATACCTGCTCTCTCACCACGTCTGGGAGATTATAATTAAATGTAATGATTCCACTTCTATGAATTTAATTTTGAAAAAAAATCATGGTTTTAATAGGTATTATATATATAGTTTAATAACATCAACTTGGTTATTTTACCAAAATTATTAGTGAATGTTATTAAGAGTAATTAATTTGAATAAGGTAAAATTAAGATTAACTAGTGAATAAATCTTATACGTAAGGGACAAAAAGATATGTCCACTTTTAAGACACCCATTGGATTTAATTATTTCATCCATATCTATTAAATTGTTATTTTGGGTTTTTAATTAATTTTTTAGGTAAAAGAATAGAAACACCTTACTTGTTTTCATAAATGGAATGTATGTCCCCTCCCTTCCCTATAAAAGTCCACCACCTCTCCCCGTTATTGACACCTATAAAACCACTTATTTTTGGAAAAGATATTAACAATAAAATTCTCAGAATCCATTGATTACTACATGAATCCTCCCTTTGTGTAGAACTCTGTCCCATGATTCCCTGTTGTGAAAACCAAAAGCAGTTACCAAAAGAAGAGGTAATATAAGTTCTAAACATCCTTTATTTTATTTTCTTTCTCCACCACCTCAATTATTATTATCTAATGAGACAATAATATCCTTAGCATTCTTAATATACTTTTTATTTTTGTTATTTTATTATTTCAACCAGAATATACACACACATCTATCTAATGGGAGACTGACATACCATTCTTGTGTACGGAGAACTATCACCTCACGAAATAATGTTGTTCAGTCTTACTTTACTACCTCTTATGGTTAAGAATTATGATGGAAATGTTTTATATATAATATATTTCAATTATTTGTTTTTATAATTATTTATTTATTACATTAATCTTATCTTCATGCATTCCAATTTTTGTAAATACGATTACTTTGTTTGTGGAAGTGTGGACTATCGCATCCTCAAAGTGATGTGATTCATTCACACCTTACATAGAATGTAATAAAAATATCTTTAGTAAAATTATATATTATATGAGAAATAATAATTATACTTTATTGATATTATATACATATATATGTTCATTTAATTTACTTACTTTTTTCAATATTCCATGAAAGTGGAGATAAAGTTCATGTGTACCTACGACCTACCGTCTCCATAAATGGTTTATTCCATTTCACTACCTATCATTTATTGATTATTTTAAACAATTACATACTAAATATATATTATATATAAGTCTTTTTTATAGTTTTTAAAAATGTACAATATTATTTATTTAAGAGGATCAAGAATGAAATGTCAAAACACATTAGATAATCAAAGTAGTTATTAACCTAAAATTTAATTTAACATGGAATTGTTAATAAAAAGGTAATATAATTCCATATTATAAATTTATATAGTATTAAATATATGAATAAGGTTTTATGATAAATCTATAACATACGTATTAATATTACATAGGTGTATTGCACATGTACGATGAAATTGAAGACACAATGCTAAATTCATCCCATTTTTTATTTGGATGAAATACATACCTTATTCACCACTCATTTATTTTTTGTGGAGTATATACTAAAAATTTATGTATTATTTGATTATTATAATTAAATTTATTTGTATTTGAATATCTATTTTATGATCTTTATTTCATGGGTTTAATATTCAAAAGTTACCTGATCGAAAATGTAATTTTTTATTAGTTTTCATTCTTTGAGACACATGTTTTTTCATTCACCGACATTTGTTTTATAGGTGTATATACATCCCTTTTACAAGATATATCATGAATATATATATTTTCATGATATTTTTAGCTTCATTTCAATTAATTATCTTACATGGTGAGTATGATCCGAAGATACCCTAGGGTAATAATTTTTTGAATAAATCTCATCATTAATCAAAATAGTTTTTGATTATGCTCCAATTGATGAAATATTATGATCCATATCTCAAGAGAAATCATGAGTTTTATTCTTTAATTTTTATTAAATATATCTCCCTTCATTAGTTTTAGTTTTTTACTATTTTTTACTTAATATAATTAAGAAATTTGTTTGAGAAGAATCTTACCATATATCACTCTTCATTTGAGAATTTGTTCATTTCATAAACCATATTTTCAAAAATGTTATCAAAAACATTTTAAAATTGTGATTGAAGATTATTTTCAATGAAAAGTGATTTTAAAAATGTTTTATTGTTTAAAATAATTATTCATAATTTTTCAAAAACTATTTTCCGATAAAATTATTTTCAAAAAATTATTATGTTTTAAAAATATGTTTCAATTTTATAAAGGATAGTTTACTCAAGAAAGTTTTTAAAAATTTCAATTTAAATAATTTTCCATATAAGTTGAATTTTTTCGGTGTTACTCATGCCTTACTACAGACATCTTTCAATGTTTCCATTCATATTATTTCTCAAAACTGTATATGTTTTTATGGTATTATTAATATTAAAACCATTTCTCTTTCACATATTATATGCTTTTGAAACCCATATCTTTTCACTGGTTATGATTTTGATGAGATTATTATGAAACATATATCATTTTCAATAGGTTATGGTATAAATACATGTTTATGATAGCCCTTTAATTTTATGTGTTATATGATTTTTTTTTATTTTTTGTCACATGTATATATGATTTCATTATTAGATGGGTGAGTCCTATATCTATCTCTAATGCATTGGGTAAATATTTAAATCTCAAGGGATAGACTAAGATGGTATTGGGAGTGAACCATGACTACAGGTATGGACAAGGGAGTAAACCATGACTACCAAGATGGTATGGGGATTGGAATAATACTACTAAGATGGTCATGGGACTGAACTGTGACTACCAAGATGATATGGGGAGTGAACCCATACTACTAAAATAGTTGTTGAAGTAATAACTTTACTTCTGTAGAAATCATATTAATTTCTTATGTGTTATCCACAATTATTTGAATTATTCCTATAGTGTTATTTCATGCCTTATGTAGATTATTTTCATATGATTCTTGTCTTATGAACATCCAAGACTAATGTTGTGATTTATGTGTATGATATTATGATATGCATGGTATTCTCTTATAATGTTATGTCCATGTTCTCATACCCCTACACTCATGTTTATACTATATTTTATCCCTTTTTTACCCTTACTGATAATTTTATCTCACCCCTTTTTATTTTTCCTTCCCTAGGTTATGGGGATATGTATTATGTTATATGTTTCTTAGAGGGCTGGTTGTTATGAAGAACATAGTGGGAGATGATGCAGGTGACTAATGTATTAGTGTTTATGTTTCCATGTTTCCAAAGGCACTAAACTAATATGGTCTTTGGGCATCTATTTGTATAATGTCTTATGTATGCAAAAAATGTTATGTAATGTTAATGTATGAAATGAGAGGGTCTCTATAGTTGGTATCACATATTTTTTTTATCTTTTGGAAACCAGGATGAGAAAAACATAGTGATAACCCTAAGGTAATGTTTAAGGATAAATCTAACAATAAGGAAAAGAAATATAAAATGTCATATAATCTTGGTAAATGATAGAGTGAGTGGTTTATATGGAATACATCTCTATCTGTATATTACAACTAGATGAGGATCTACTACTGATGTACCTACCAGTAAAAACTCTGATAAGGAATTTTAGGCCTCACTCAGTGTAACTTGGTACACAACAATTGGCCTTACTGAAATCCTAGATTGACAATCTAGGGGGATGTGATTTGGGAATTCACCAAATCTTCATAAAACATTATAAATTATTTATATAGAAGGTGGTTATGAATAACCTATGATAAACCAAAGGTGTCATAGAATAAGTAAGGTATCATAATTTAGACATTGTATTTGTGAATATTTATTATTATGTGGTTCCTCATTAGGAAAATTGTTTCTTACTCTGTGTTTTTGGTTTTAGTCACTCGTTGGTACCCAAGAGAAATCACATTTATAGTGATTGTGATAGATTATGTAATTATTTTCTTCACGACCAACCGAATGGTATGGGTTTTGGAAAAAAATATTATTTCCATGCTCCCACAACATTCTCAAGATGTGAATATTAGTGGAATTCCAAATGAGAAATGTTGGGAACAAAATTATTTTGATTCCTTCAAGTAAACATTCTTTCAGTGGGACTTTTGATCAACTTTTTTTTAATAATTAGATTGGTATGACTAAAAATCTATTGTCAAAAATCCTGTGTTTAGAGAATGAAAAATTCATTATAATTATTTATTGGTTACAATGATAAGCAGGCATGTGGTGGAAGTTAATCCAGAATATGAGGTACCATGATGATATTGAATCCATGGATTGGGATGATTTTAAGAACATGTTTTTTAATAATTAATTTCCTCAAATTATTATACCATGATGTAAAAATAGTTCCTTGAGTTAAAAGAAAGGTATGATGAATTGGTTGGTACCTATGAGGAAACTTTTACATAGCTTGTGAGGACACTTTAGGAATTATCATCCCATAAGAAAGATAAGTTAACAGGCCATTCAGTTTCATAAAGCCAATCCCTATAAATGATTTTTCCATAAGAGACATTATTAGCTAGGAATATATTTTTCTTTTTGAAATCATGTTTGAACTAGAGTTTTTAGTCATGTATCCATCTCAGAGTTTTGACAAAAAAAAGGAAGATGATGTTTAATGGAAAATATAAAAGTCATATAGGGAATAATAAGAGATTTACTTTATGTTATATATGTGGGAAGAAACATACGAAAAATTCCCTTAAGGGTTTTAATAAATTTTTATAGAGTATAAGGGATTTATATTGGTAATTGTTTTTCCAATGTGATGGGAAGAAGTTTTCTAACAGTGAGAATGGAGAAAAGGTTGTATAGAATACACCTCCCATAGTTTAGTGCTACAAGTGTAAGGAGAATAAGAATCATGTTACCAGATTCCCAATCCCAAGGGTTGGAGATGATGATTGATATAAAAAACTTCTAAAGCCACGGGAAAAAGGGAAATCTCATGAAATCGCTATTTCTGATGAGGGGTTCAATAACAATATGATGAAAGGTACACTTACCATCAACAATATAATTTTTAATGTCTTATTTTATTCTATATAATCCCAATTATTCATATCTAATGAATTTTATAAGGGTGTTAACATTTCACCAAAATGATTAAATGTTGAATTAGTTGTGAAACCCCAAAATGGTGTAATGTTTTATTCGAAAGTCTATGATTCCCCTCAAGTTGATGTTTGTGGGAATGTGCTTTCTACAAATCTAGTCATTCATACTTTGGTTGAATTTTGATGTCATCTTAGGCATGGATTAGATTTATCTTTTTAAATCCCACATTAAATTTTGGGGAATAGGAATTATGGTTGATATTTAAAAACAACTTATATCCAACTATTAAATTGATAATACATATGAATATCATCTGGATGTTACAACCAATGTATGAGTCTAAATTTCCATTTAAAAGGGTTGTTTATCTCAAATAGTTGGGGAGAAAATAGAAATTTATGATATGCATATTGTTTGATAATTTTTGGATATCTTTTTGGTAGATTTTTCTAGGCCTCCGTCAAAATGAGATATTGAGTTATCATTAGAACAAATTTAAAATTCCACAAAAGTTTAAAATACATATTATATAATAGGCTTGATTGAGTTGAAATAATTGAATAAGAAACTCTGAGAAAACATAAATAAGGGATCCATTCATCCTTGTGTTTCCCCTTGGAGTGAACCTATTATTATTTTTGAAAATAAATATGGATAAATGAAGATCATCATTTATTATCCATAGTTTATCATGAATAAAATTAAGAAGACATATCTTATACCCCGTATTGATGTATTGTTTCATCTACTACACAGAGCTCAATAATTTTTCAAGATTGATCTTTTTTTTGATATCATCAATTAAGGGTCAAGAAAGAGGATATACCCAAGATGACATTCTGTAAAAGGTACGGACACAATAAATATATAGTAATACCTTTTGTTCTTACTAATTCTTATGTTATCTTCATTGATTTAATGTATAGAGTCTTTAGTGATTACCTCAATCAGTTTGCGGTAGTCTATATAAGTAACATTGTTATCTATTCAAAGTGAAAGGAATAGTAATAAAACTACATGAGAATTGAATTAATGAGAAAATGGAAGAATAAATGCATGAAAATTTTGAAAAAAATACATTTTAGCGGCAATGGTGTCATTTTTGGGTAATATAGTCACAAGAGATGGAATTGTAGTGCAACCATCAAAGACTGAGATTATTAAATGATATCCCATACCAATCATAGTGACTGGGATCCATATAGTTTTTGGTTTTGTTGGATACCATTGATAATTTTTTGATAATTTCACATGACTATCTAATCCTTAGACCAAGTTAAAAAGAAATGGTTCTATGTTCCTCTAGAAATATGAATGTGAAGAAAATTTAATAGAGATGATGAGAATGTTTGACAGGGTACTTGTGCTTACATTACCCTATAGTGGAGAATGGGTTTTAATATGTCGTAATGCATTTAGGAAGGTATTTGGATGTTTTAACATGATGAATAACACAGTTATCAATTCTACATCTTGGCAGTTGAATATTCATGAGAAAAATTAATGAACTCATTATTTGGAGTCAGTAGGAGTAATTTTTTATTAGAGATATGGCAGAATTATCTTTACATAGAAAATTGTCATATATAAAACTATAATAATAGTATAAAATATATATATTCACAAAGATGGATTTAAACAAGTGCTAAAGAAGAAGATTATAGTTGATAAAATATTATTATTGTCCGAAACATTACGACCATGGGAATATAAATACGGTGGATGATGCTTTGAGCCAAAATGATCATGATAGCTTGTTCCTCATAAGGATCACAGAAGACAAAATATTTCTATATTTTCAAAGGATTGATCTAGAAATCATGTGGTAAGGGGAAAAATCTTATCTTACACAAATGAATGTTCAAAGAACTATCCAAGTGAATATTTAAGAAGCACAACAGAAAAATGTAGTGTTTCAACATAAAGATATAAATGTTTCTTAGTTTAAACGTGATCTGGATGGAATTATAAGGTTCAGGAATCATGTATGTGTTCTTACCATTCCATATTTGAAAAATGATCTATTAGAGAAAGAACATAGATTGTAATTCTCAAATAATCATAGAAGAAGAAAGATGTATAGGTATTTGAAGGAATACATTTGGTGGTATGTCATGAAGAGAGATATTTTAGAGTTTGTATCTTGGTTCTTGGTATGACCTCATGTTAAGGCTGAAAGAAAATATTATAAAGGGGTTTTTCATCCATTACCCATACCATAAAATAAATTCAAAAATATATCTATTTATTTTGTCATTGGAATCCCAAATACTTATAAAGGGTGTAATGTTATATGCGTAGTAGTTGATCTTCATAAAAAGTCATCACAATTCATCAATGTTAGTGAAGACGTCTCTATGGATGAGGTTTCTATCATATACATTAAGGAAGTTATAACATTACATGGAGTGCCACATTCCATTGTATCAGATGAGGATCCAAGTTATACCATTAATTTCTATCAACGTATTCAGAAATAACATGATATGGAATTGAGTTACACCACTCATTATCATACTCAAATATATGTTCTGTCTAAAATTACCATTCAAACCATATAATATATGTTGATATATTGTTTGTTATATTTAAAATGTGGTTAGGATCGACACCTACCTCTAGTTTAGTTATCATACAACAACATATTTTTCTTAGGAATTCATATGTAATATTATTTATACTTCTATGTGAAGAAATATAGAGCACCGAGATGATGGGACGATGTTTGAGAAAGAATTATATTGGAACCTGGGATCACTAATGAAATGGTTGAGAAGGATAGAACATATTAAACTATATATCAGGGAATATTAATGGGGGTAGAAAATTTATGCAAATAACTGATTGTGTGACCTAAAAGTGGTTTCTGTAATGAATATGTTTCTATGAATCCCACCATATAAGAAGGGTATTATTTTTATAAAGGAAGGGAAACTAATATCTAGGTATATTAGTCCCTTTGGGATTCTTGATCATATCAAGAGGGTATCCTATCACTTCACACTTCCTCCAAATATCCATGAATTAATTGATGTGTTTCACATATATATCATAATGAAGTTTGTACATTACCCTTAAAATGTACTATAATCAGTGTTCATATCACTAGATTAGGATCATTCATTTAAGGAATAATTAGTTAAATTTCTAGATCATGCAGAGAAAGTTATACGAAATAAGACCACTCAACTGGTAAAAGTATTGTGTAGAAATAACCACTTATAAGAAGATATCTGGGTACATGATGATAGGATGAAGCAAAATTATCCTTATATTTTGTACTAGAATAGAAAATTTAATGTTTGAAATTCATTTTGAAGGCTTATAATGTAACACCCCAATTTTTAGGAACTTTTTTCCTCGAATAATTTTATTGTCCTTGATATCATACATTTCACTTATTAAAACATTCATTTAACGTGGAACCAACATGTATTATGAAAAAAACAACACCAATTAAACTTTAAATACATGAAAAATCGACTTTTCTTTCACTACACACAACATCGACTTCCCATATGTTACACACAACACTATGTTTCTATGAAACATCATTTTTATTGATATTATTATTTAACTGAGATAGTTATATCCTAGACGTTAATAATAGTAATATGAAGATAAATAACTACTTTTAAAATAATTTTTTATAATGGTTTTATATAACTAAAATTTATTTATAATGAAAAATATAATTTTTGGAAAAGTACTTATGTTTAAAAATACATTTTTCCCAAGTGAACTTCTTTTCATGTCCTTCTGTAAAAACCAATAAAATTAATTTTAGAAACTTATAGAAATTGAATTTTATAAGGTAATCTTAATTTTTTAATTTATAATTTTTAAATTCACTTATGATGAATTTTTGGAATTTTTATGAGAAATATTATTTTTTAATGAATAGTTAAGAATACTAAATTTTTATTCAAAATTACTTGTTTGTATAATTTATATATAATGTTAAATTAAATTATAAGTTTTATTTAAAGTAAAATTAGATATTTTATACATTTATGAACCCAATTTATGTGATTTTATAATTTTTAAGTTTAATTTAAATATAAAACCATAATGAACTTTTTAACATTCTCACTTTAAAAACACAGTTACTCACAACGTCGATGCGATTAAAATTAAACATAATTTCTCCTCATATATGAATGGAATTTATAAAAATAGAATTAAATGGTTGTAATAATAATTATATTTATATTCTAATAAGGTCATCATAATTGTTGTCCCAAATGATTAGAGAAGGTGATTAAGATTACTTATAGTGATTATGGTAAAATGAAACATAACAATGAAATCAACCGTTATCATAATGGAACAAATGACTTCTAAATTTTTAATAAACATACATTTTAGCCATATATTCGGCTATAAATATTCTATTATTGTGTTATTTTGTTTTATGACTTTTTTATGTAAAAACGTGGAACACAAAACTTGTTTTTCAAAAATGCCAAGTGTGTCCCCTCCCTTCCATATAAAAGGCCACCACCTCTCCCATTTCTTCACACCTCTCAACCGAGATAGGTTCTAAAAATATATACCCAATATATATCCAAATACCCCTCCCATACTTTTTGAATCCCTCCATTGGGAAGAAATCCATCCAAGGAATCCCTTCAGTGCAAACAGGAAGGTGTTTCCTAAAGAAGATGTAACATCCTTTCTCATGATCCCTTCTATTATTTTTATTCTCCACCACCTAAATTATTATTATATCATGCACAAAAAGATTCTTTAGTATCTTTAATATAATTAGATTATTTTCTTAATATTTATACTTGGAATTAGACACACTTCCAACTAATGGGTAAAAAACATTCCATTCTTGTGTACGATTAACCAATTTCTTACAAAACAATGTTGATAATTACCTTTACCACCACACATGGTTGGGAATTATGATGTAAAATTTGTTTATTTATTTTATATATGAAATATATTAAGTTTTTATACTTACAAATTTTTTATATAAATCATACCTTTAGGTCTGGCATTTTTTGTAAAAATGATAACTTCGTTTGTGGAAGTGTGGACTACTGCCTCCTTAAAGCAATATGATTCATTCGCTAATTGCGTGGAATGTATTAATGATGGGTTTAGTAAAATTATGTTATATAGAAAAAATAATAATTCTAATGTAATTATATTACATACATATTTACCTATATGTCATGTACTTTATTTCTTTTAATACACCCTGAAAATGGAAATAACATTCATGGATACATAGAGCATACCGTCGCCATGAATAGTGTATTCCATTACATGTATATGTATTTTATAGATTATTATAAATTATTATATACTAAATATGTAAGGTATATATTACATTTTTTACAATCATGAGAATATTAAATCATTATTCAAGTAAGAGGATCAAGAATGACAAGTAAAAACACATACGATAAACAAATCAGTCATTACCCGAAACATTACATTAAAATTTAATTATTAATAAACGTTTAACATAATGTCATAATCAAAAACTATATTGTATTATATATTTTAATGTGGTTATGTTATAAATTTATAATGAACTTATACTTATTATAAATTAGTCTTGTGTGTGTATGACGAATGTCAAGACATAAGGTAAGGGCATTTCATCTCAATTATTATTTGTAAAAAATACATGCCTAATTCACCAATCATTTATTTTGTGTGTTATATATAAATACCATGAATTTATTTTATAAATTTTATAACTATATTTATTCATATTTTCATATCCATTTTATTTTCCTTATTCTATTGGTTTTATGGTCTATAAGTTATCAAATCGGAAAAGTAATTTTGTGTGAATTTTTTTTCTATGAGACACATGTTTTGATTTGAGCATAAATTTTATCTTGATGTGTATATTCATCGATTTGATGGGTAATATCATGAATCTCTTTATATTATATATATTTTATGCTTCATTTAATTGAATTATCTTACTTGTATAGTATGATCCCAAGAAACCATGTGGTAAGAGTTTATTGAATCAATCTCATAAATTGGAAGGATTTTTTATGATTATGCTCTCATTGATGAAATATTATGACTTATATCACAAGAAGATTTGTGATTTTTATTTTAATCTTTTTATTAATGATATATCCATGTATTAGTACCATTTCCCACTTTTTCTTGCTTCAAATAATTAAGAAACTATTGTTAATTAAAATATGTCCAAATCAATCTCTTTTGTCAGAAATCTATTTTATCTAAAAAACCATGTTTTATAAGAAGATTTCTTTTTTTAAATTGATAATTGAATATTACTTTGACGTAAAATATATTTTTGAAATGAAATACAATTTTTAAAAGAATTTTTTATACGTTTTCAAAACTATTTTCAATGAAAAAACTATTCCAAAATGTATTGTGTCTTAAATAATTTTTTTTAATGATGAAATGAAATATTACTAAAGAAATGTTTTTAAAAGAACTTTCAAAATTATTTACCCTCTAAGAGTACTTATGTTGGTATTACTCATTCCTTTCTTGTAAATGTTTCAAATTTTAAATTAATATTCATTCACTGAATGTTGTATGTTTTTATGGAACAATGTTTATGAAAACTGTTTCACTTTCAAAGGTTATATGGTTTGGAAACTGACTTCTTTTCATGTGTAATTATTGTAATGGAATGATTATGAAACATGTATCTTTTTTATTGTTTATTATATTATTACATCTTTATTATACCTATTTCATTTTGTGGATTTGGAAATCATTTGTTAATGAGTTTTTGGAAAATTTATGCAAGATTTCATTATAAAATAGGTAGGACCTATATATTTGTCCAATGCATTGGTTAAAGATTTATTTCTTATCAGATTGGTGAATTTGGTCTCATAAGTGAACATAATCTACAAATATGGCCATTGGTGTGAACCATGACTACCAAGATGGTATGGAGAGTGAACGAATACAACTAATATATCCATGGGTGTGAACCATGACTACTAAGATTGTGTGTGGAGTGAACCCATGCTACTAATATTTCCTTGGAATATATTCCTTTACTACTATGGAAATCATATTATATGATTATATGTTCTCCACAATTCCTTGTTTTATTCCTATGTTATGATTTCATGGATTATTTTCATTATTTCCTTAGGATTCATGTCTTCTGAACTATAAATCATTATTCCATAATTCATGTTTATGATCTTATGATATGCAGGGTAGGATATTAAAATTTTTCGAACATGTTTTCATACCCATATACCATTGTTTATGCTTACATATCTCCCTGTTTTATCATTACTGAGCATTGGAGGTCACCCATTTTTATGTTTCCTTCCACTAGTTATGAATATATGTATCATTTTTGATGTGTATAAGAAGGTTTCTAGTCATGGAGAACATATTTTGAGATAATATAGTTCACTTATGTGCCAGGGTTTATGTTTCCTTGTTTCCAAAATAGGTAGACTTATACGGTATTTGAGAATCTGTTTGAATATTTTTTTTATGTATAAAAAATGTTATTTAATGTTAATGTATGAAAATATTGGGTCACTATACATATCACTATGTAAACTATCAATGTTAACCACAACAGACATATGAACCTTCTTGTGAACTGATGCAATTTGTATGGTTCATAGATCGGCTCACAATAAACTCTTTCCAATAGTAAACTACCTAACAAGTATAGGAGGAATTATTTATTATTGATGGGTCATTTACCTCCATCCTTCAGCATCCCAATTTGAAGGGTGAATATGTGAAACATGATGTTCTCTGCCATCCAAAACCTTTCGAACACATCCATCATTCTCAACATGAGTGTCAAACTCTCGAAGATGGTCTGATGTTTAAATTGAATGTTTTTCATTGGAGGGGATATGGTGTTTTTTAGTCATATCCCACCATGTTTATGGACACCTGTCTATGTAGAAAATAGAGGGGACCACATAAATGGAGTGGATTCTTCCCTTTGTAAATGTGGTGTAGCACCTTGTACAACTTCTCCAATACTGGGATCACTAGGTTGTCCTTCCATAGATGAGTGTTGAATGAAACCTTCTATCCAGACTTCTGGAGCTTTCAGATTGTTGTTGTTTCCCTACCACATCCACTGGCATACATCCAAGATCAGCCTATATGAGTACTCCTTGCCCCGTGGAATGACACTAGGAATGTATAAGGCCTCTATAGCAGCATATCTCATAACTCCTCCCACTTATGTGGCTCTTCCATAATTTATTTTACGAAATACCCAATTCATTTCTTGAAAGTTTTTTCATTCATCCCAATATTGTATCCATTTTTCCCATGCACCAACATCAGTAATGCCCTATCTAAAGTGGTAACCTACTTCTAGTCTTCCTTCAAATTATCTATGAATAAAAATTCTTTATACACGGACCCAAGAATCGGGATCCCAATAAACTGGTGAATTTCTCATAGGATATCAACAACCTACACATGATGCAGATGAATTTTTTTTTGTTCATGGTGAAAAACATCATAGAAGCTCAGGGAGATGTCCCGATGGCAGTAATTTTATAACTACATGGCCCATGCTACCATATAGATCCCCAATCACTTCCATATAGCCTAAAATTAATGACATGATTTGATTTGTCAATATTTTTAATCATATTCATCAGTAATGTTTCCACCTAAACACATGTCCTAGTTATCCTTAAATCTTTTTAGAGGATCCCCCTAACCCGCCTTGAGGATCTTATATTACTGTGGGGGGGGGGGTCCTCATCCACCAACTTCTCCATGTATGTATTGACTAAATGGATCTCATTATTTTCTTATGGGATTGATTTTTATTCCTTCCAGATGTGGCCTCCTAAAACCCTATTTAACTATTACTTCTTGGACTTGATTTTGAACCCATAGGCCAGTTCATCTTTTCTCACCAGAGGTAAAAAACAACATATCTCAACCTGAAGTCATGAAGTGGCACACTATTTCATACCAGTTACTCTTTTTTATCCTCCTTCAGTAATGAAATGATTGATTCATTATTAAATGATATATGATATTTTTTGTGATCATAATGTTCCTAACAATATCTCTCTAATCTGCAGGAACATCATTGGCTCCATCAGTAGCCATTTTGTTTATGAAATGCATTTTTTGGGTACTACTTGTGAATCTATGTCCATAGAAATCAATTTCATGGATCTCAATTCAAGAAGCTTGGTTTTTACAGGTCCAGTTCATAGTGTTTTTATTTGTAGACCACTATTCCAATGGGAGTTGATCTATGTGAGAAGTAAGGATCAGAATTAGAATATTCTCATAAAGGATGTGGTCTTCACAAAAAGAGAGTGCAAGATTTTTTTGAGAGAGTATAATGATTCATATAAGGGGTCCCTTCAATTTTTATAGGATTTGGTCCGACCATAGACATCACGATGGTATTCATGAAGAAAAAATCATGAAATGAGATAAAGAAAATATAATAAATTATTTTATTATGAATATAAATTTTTTAATCCCACCATTTGTTACTTCACAGAAAATTTTCACATTTTATGGTTTAGAAGCATTTATGATCATAATTGCTAAAATTAACAACATTGGATTTCTATTTTTTAATTTATTTATATATTTCATCCACTGATTTTTATACACAAATTCAAATTGATAAAATAAAAATAAATTGGTTTCTATAAATGTTTGGATTAATTTTAACCTTCTAAAAGCCATGGTAAATCCACCACATGGGGTCCCAAAATCATCTCACAAGTCAGTCCTCAAAATCTGTTCAATGATCTGACTGTTTTTATTGTTGGGCTCATATATGAAAAACTTCTTTCTCAAATGAGTAGAAATTCTACAAGGAACTTGTAAAAATCAACAAAATCTACATTTATTAAGGCATCCACACATGATTTCTAATTTATCATGGTCTTAATGGAATGGGAAATCCCTAATTTGGAATCCAAATAGTCATCCTAAGTAGAATAAAATCCAAAAATAATTTGGCTATATCTATCTATATACATTTCCATTGAAGCTGCATTTTTTCTGATAGAAGAGATATTTTTGAGAAACTTTTAACAAGAAAACTTTTCAAAATTCATCCATTAATTATATCAACCAAACACATACATTCAGTGGATGATTCTGGTGCTAGAAATTTCACATATTTTTTCTATAAAAGTGCATTTCTTTTTCATTTTAAGGTGCTGGAAACACAGGAGTAGCCTTTTTTAGACAATCTATGTAGTTTAGTATTGTATTTTATTTTGACTCTATATTTTTTTAGTTGTTTTAATTTACATGTTCTTATTTATCTCATATTATTTATCTGTTTTGTTTTCTTCCCATGTTTTCTTTTTCACAGTGAACTCTTATTCTCATGATTGTGAGTTTCAAGATTGATGAAGTTCTTATGGGAGTAATCTAGTGTTTATCCCATTTGTTTAAACATTAATGCTTAATGTTTCTTTTTGAAGAGATATTACAAGGGGGATCTTAGTGGGAAAGGTGCCTTTATATCTCTACTTTATACCTAAGGATTATATTTTACTTCAATAATAATCTGCCTCAATATAGGAGGTTAATGTGTGGTATCTTGGTTATCCTTGAGAGCAATATATATCTGCAACCATATATAGAAGATGATGTTCACATATACGATTTAGTGTGTTCATTAAGAAAATCCAAAAATAATAAAAACAACTTGAATATAACATCACTAGTAATTATATAATAATAATTTATCATATATATTATTAGTTATGAATTGGATAGTAATTTAACTTTAAAGGGATACTATTTCTGATATCATACCTGACATGCAATAATGGGTTTCTATGATATCTTATGTTGCACACAAGACTGGCTTATACCAAAAAATAATATGTTGTTATTATTATTATTATATTAAATGGTATTTATCGCATAGCCTTCGTATTGGTGGTAATGAAAAGAACTAAACATACCAGGTTTAAACATGTTTAATAAATGTTTTTACTTTCTTCCAATTAATTTTATGTGCTCAAAATATGAATAAATAAATTTTGAATCATAGAAAGATATAATATGTTTAAAAGGGTTTTTTACATCCAATTGATGGAGAAACATTTTTAATTATAAATTTTTATAGTTTTAAAAATTTTAAATTAGAAATTAAGTATATTTATTATAATTGGGACATCAAAATTTACTTTGATTGACTTTTTGATATTTTCTGATATTATTAAATTTTTAATGAATAATGAAAAATTATGTATTTTAATTCAAAACTATTTTTATTCTATTTTTTTATATAGTTAGTTTTTCCATATAATTTTTTTAATGTATAAATAAAAAATTGTTTTATAATTTAATCCATCATAGGTCATTTTAATCAATTTCACGTTGAAATTGGATATATAAACTTTGTCAACTTCTAAACATTTTTACTTAAAAAACTCATTTTCTCAATCCATATATAGATTAAAATTATATTAATTTAACCACCTATATGAAATGATTTATAAAAACCTAAATACTTGTTTATAATCTGTATTAAAAACGTGCTCAAATATGATCAAAATATTTTTTGGAATAGTAATTTTATCATTTTATTTACCACGTTTAGAGGTAAATTAAGTAATTAAAGGTAAAATTAATATTATAATTTTATAAAATTACCATAACACATGTTTTGATATTTATTGATGAGTTTTTATCATCTATCACCATCCTTGGGCAGAAATGGTGACATTTGGAATCCACTTGAGTGTGATTATGACATTTATAACATTTAATTTAAAGTAAAGTAAAATATGTCATAAATATGTATCTCTGTACTAAGAAAATTTTAATATGGAGTTATATAAGTGATTTCTTTTACTATGTATATTCATTAGAAACATAAAATTATTAGCTATATCATGTTAATTTTTTTTTTAATTTTTAGGAAATTAATAGTTCAAACAAATAGTGACACAATGATGATGAAGTAATTGACTTATTAAAGAATGAATCTAAAAACGATTTTAATAATAAAAAAATGAATAAAAGTTTATGTATTTAATTCCATAAAATTATTTTCTAGATGAATATGATATTATAGTATTGAGTTAATTTAGCTTTATCTAAGTAATAATGTTTTTCTGAGTTTTTAAAAATGTCATGTAATGAATAGGGTAAAAATAGACATAATTCACAACATAACTTAAAAATATCTAATCAAATGAAATAGAATTTATAAAAAATCAATATTCAACCAAAATGTCCATATACCTCTATAAATTTCATTAATGAATCATCAATTGGTGGTTTGGTATTATTTTGTAATTATTTGAACTCTCAATGTGTAAATTACTTTATAAAACTATAAGTGCTAAAATGATTAAAACAAAACGATAAGAATTAAAAATTATTAAATACATGTCTAATTATAATTGTATGATTATATTTAGACACATACTCATCCTATATTTTAAATAAATTAACCTAGACCCATTTGGAATCCAAATTTAATTTATGTTAATTTAATAATTTTGATAAATCCAAGGGTGCCCTTCCCCTCTCCTATGAAAAGGAACCCATTCCTCTCCATTATTCACACTTCAAAAACCATTTGGACGGGACATTATCATCACAAAATTATTTCTATAATCCCACGCCCCCCCATAATCATGATGCCTTAGTTTTTTCAGATCACCCTCCTTAGAGGTGTTAAGCTGTTAAGAAAGGTGATCATCTGATGGAAAGGAAATGTTTTTATTTAAGTGTTTCTATTTTATTTCATCTTCCACATCCATTAAATATCTTTAATCCAAGGGGAACTAAAAAATAGTGCACAAAAAATATATTTTGAGGATATTATGTTAATATCATCACCCAAATCCATCTCCAACTTCATCAAATAGGAAATGAACATTTCGATCGTGTGTATAGCAGACTACCGCCACACAAACCAATATAGTTATTTTTTAATTAGTGTATCTATAAACTAGAACTAATGATGGAATTAATGTTTTTATATTATTTTCATGACATATTTATCCTTATATGATAATAATATTCAATTATGTTGTTACTTTCCATGCACATAAAAATGGTAATGTTATTCGTGCTTACATATGGACTATCACCTCCACGAAGCGATAAAATCATTTTTTCACCACATCGCATGTATGATATATATATATATATTTAAATTATTATTATTATGATAAATATATTATAAAATTGGGTTTTATGTCATGAATTTTGTTCTGAAGATGGTGTAATTATGACCAAATGGATTATTGACATTGTACCAAGTTCATTTTCGACTCAAGTATTGAATATCGATAGAATGTCTTATATGAACACAAATAATAATTAAATTTTTATATCAAGGAAATAAGTTCTATAAAAGGATTAATAAAATTGAAAAATATTATAAATAAAGTACAAACTCACCTAAGTTTATTATTCAAGAATATAATTATTGTACGTGATAAGTTAGACTCACGGTATGGGACTTCGTCTCAATATCCATTCATTGAAACATATTGCGATAATATACACCAACATATTCTATACGTTGTATAATCAATCCATTTTAATTTTAATTTAATTAATTTGTTTTCAAAATTAATCTTTTTATATGAAACATTGTACTAAATGATAAAGGGAATATTTTTAACATATACAGTGACAATGACATTTCCACCATCATGACTATTATGAGATATTTGGATTCCTCTACAAGACATAATATTTTTAAAAGAAAACCAAATACCATATTAAATTTTCAAGAATTTTGATTTTGAATGTTTTTTCGAAAATGTATTGATTTTATCAATATATTCAAATGTAATCATGGGATTGAAAGTTGGAAAAAAAATTCCACTATACTTGTATTATGTGTTATGATTATGTTTAGGTTCTTGGGAATTGGTCATGTACACATGTGGTTCCTTGATAAACCGAGGGTGGGTGATCCCATGATAATTATCCAATGAATTTGGTAATGAGATGGAGGGAAATAGTATGTTTTCTTCTATTATATTTAAGGAATATACTATGATGGGTATTCCAAACATATCCATGATGGTTATTCCCTATGTAGATGTGAAAACATAAATGTAAGTATGAAATGGATTCCATAAGTTACCATTATTATTTATGATTCATAATAAGTTTGTTTAGGAATCGTATGATTTCATGTGGTATGTTAAAGTGTTTCTGTTTTGTGGACGAAAAGTATGTTTTGTGAAAATATTTTAATGAGTTGAAAATATTCATGGAATAACGGTTTCATTCATTATTTATATACCATACCATGTTTTTTGTGTTTATACCATGTTTTTAAAAGGTTTTCCACACGGTATAAGGAATATTAATAGTAAGGAATATGACATGAAGAATGTTATGAGGATTTCTATCAAGAAAAATAATTCATATTTAATTTAATTTTTTTTGATTATAAAAAAATTAATATCATGTAGACTTTTCTACTTTGTAATACTTGAGATTTAATGTAATAGGTATGGGATAATTCTATAATACTCTAAACATGAAAATATTATAAATTTTAATGAATGTAAATTCTTGACTTAACTCAAGATTATGTAATTTTTAAGGATTGGGCCTTATAGATGGTATCAAAGGTTAGTTTAGATAACAATCGGGGATAAGATATTTAAAATAGAATATCCTTAAATGATTTTTAATTTGTTGTCAAGTTGAAATTATATATAATTTTAATATTTCCATATTAAATATTCTATGAAATTTTTTTTCATATATTTTTCCATATAATAAACCAGGAAGGTATGCTAGGAAGGATTCTGGAAGAAAAAAACCTTCCAAATCAGCAACTTGAGATGGTCAGAATCTGAAATGAAATTTGTGTTGTAGAGAATGCATAGTTGAGTCAAGCAACAAATGAAGGTGGTATCCATCCACAATATCATCTATATCAACCATAAAATAACTTTTCATTTGTGTATCATTTCATGAGGCAACACCCACCATCATTCATAGGACCATCTGACCTCGTGCAAGCTGAAGGGTGGATTAAATCCCTCAAAATGATTTTTTATATCATGGGTTGTTAAAAAAATAAAAATTTCTCTATTTCTATTTACCACATTAATGGTGAATATGTTTAGTGGTGGTAAATGGTTAAGAATATCAGGGACAGTGAATAGATTGAGTATCTTGAGGGGGATGATTTTTAAAATATGATTCTTGGGAAATATTTTCCAAGGGAGGTTCATCTTAGGATGGAAAACAATTAATTGAATTGGGGAAAGATTGGGATTTAGTGGCCGCATATGAATATAAATATACTTTACTTTAAATGACCACTCAAATTTCGCCTGAGATCATGATATTAAAATCAATTGTTTTTAATCAAGATTAAATACAATGTATTGAAGGGTGATGGCCTCTCTTGAGCTCAAAAGTTACAAAAAAACATGTTCAATGTGTGGAGAAGGTGGAAATGGATTTTATAGATAATCAGGTTCTCTTTGATAGATATCATAATAAGAGGTTGAGGTGGAAATAAAAAGTGAATAATTCATTAAAAAAATTATGGTATGAAAATTATGTTTACATGTGAGACTGTGGTAAAAAATACACTAGAGAATGCATTCTGAATTCAAGTAAGTGCTTCTGATGTGGTAAAATAGGGCATAATAATCATAACTGCATGAAAAAAGATAAAGGTATTGGTATGAAAAAAACTTCTTTATAATGACTAATTTTTTAAATTGAAATTATACGTGTCATTATGAAAACGAGTGTCCGATGAAGAGCTCGAAAGTTTGGAAGCAACAATACTCTATGTAGAAAGTTGTGGTAAAATCCATTGCAACCACTTCTATAGATTTTGGGCCATCAAATGAAGATGTATCAGTTACATTTTTTGTTTATTTAAATTATCCAAATGTGGTGTTTTCTTTAGGGTCTATGCATTCATTCATTGGTGAGATATTTTCTATTAAAATGGAAATTCCACCTCAATAAATGAATCTAGAAATTATGGTAAAATAAACTGGGATAATATTGTGGAAAAAATAAATTACCAGAATCTTCATGTCCTTATCTATGTAAAGAATTTACTTGCGACCCTTGTTTTTTTACCTCTAGTAAGGTTTATATTATTATGGGTCTTCAATGGATTTCTATTTACCTTGTTAAGATTGAGTATAGATATAAAAAAGTTCCTTTACATAAAAAATCATTATGTGAACAATGGAGAACCCTTACCATTGATAACATATTATGAAGATGAGAAACTATTAAAATATGAAAATTAATGTTATATTTCACATATATTTTAAAACAAATGAAAAATTAAGTTTAATGATCTACTGGTATTAAATGACTATCATGATGTTTTTACTATTGAGTTTTCTATTATTTGAACTTATCGTGATGTTTCATTTACTACTGAGTTAGTTTTTGAGGCTAAACCAATTTAAACACCCCTTATTGAATGGAAAAAGTGAACTATTAGAGTCAATTAGGGAATTGTAGGAGTAATTAGATAAAGGATTCATTCGTCATAGTACATAACCATGGGGTTCTACTATCGTATTTGTTAAAAATAATGATGGTTTAATGAGTGTTTTCATTGATTATAGATCATTGAATAACATCAAAGTTAAGAAAAAGTATCATTTGCCTCATATCAATGAATTTTTATCAGCTCCAGGGAGAAATTTTTTTTCGAAGGTTGACTTGAGGTTGGGGTAACATCAGTTGAATGTAAAGGAAGAGGACATTCTGAAGACTGTGCTTCATACTATATATTACCATCATCAATTTTTAGTTATTCCATTTGGATAAACGGTTGTACCGACTATATTATTGGATATTATGAATAGAATATTCCATGAGTTCGTGGATAAGTCTAAGGTTGTGTTTATTGATGAATTTTTTATATTATAAACGTAAATAAGAGGATAAAATTGATATATTGGTTATTTTTAAAACCCAAAATGAAAATAAATTATATGGGAAATTCAGCAAGAGTGAATTTTGGATGTAACAAATTTCATTCCTCAATCACATTTTTTCTAAAGATGGAATAACTACTGATACTGTTAAAACAAAAGTTATTGATTAATGTGAAAGACCCACAAATATTATTGAAATTCAATGTGGTATAGGTTTAGAATGCTATTACAAAAGGTTTATTGAAAATTTTGATTTATTATCTACCACAAAGACATTGATAACTCAAAAAGGTGGTATATAAATCTGGGAAAAATAATTTGATCATTTTTATTCAAGAATTGTAAAAATTTGGTGAATTCTCTAGTTCTAACATTTCCATTTAGAAATGGTGAATTTTATTTCTATAATGATTCTATGTTGAAAGGATTTGGTTGTTTCCTAATGCGGAATGATGAGATAATTGCTTATTCTTTATGTCAGCTGAAAACTAAAGAGTTAAAATAACTTATATATGATTTGGATTTGGATGCTATTGTTTTTATTAATTAAGAATTTCGAGGCATCATTTAAATTGAGTAAAATGTAAAATATCATTTGACCACAAAAACATAAAGTACCTATTCACTCAAAAATAATTGAACATGAAACATAGAATTTTGTTGGAATTAATCAATGATTGTGATTCCACTATTAATTTTCATCATGGAAAATAAAATAATATTGTTGATGATTTAAGTCAGAACATAATAAAATACTAACCACACTATGTTTAGAATGTGATCCTTTGGAAAATGATTTAATGAAATTTAGATTAGAAGTTGTGGGTGGTAGAAATTCCACTCTTTTGTTTCAGGTTTTAGTAAAATCCCCTCCATCAGACCGAATTATGCAAGAACATAATGAAGACAGCGATTTGAAGAAAAAGGTATAATTACATCAAAAGGGTTTGGTTCCAAAGTTTAACATTGTTAATTATTATGTTTTTAGATTTGGTAAGATATTATGTTTGCCTTGTGATTCAAAATTTGAGAAATAATTGTTATTTGAAGCTCATAGTTCTCTAATTTCAGTTCGTCTTTATAGGGTAATGATCTATTGAGACCTTCAAGAGTATTACTGGTGGGATGGAATGAATGGAGATATATCTTTCATTACAATAATGTGTTTTACTTGTCATCTGGTTAATATAGAATGGTAGTTTCTAAATAGGATGCTTCATACTTTTCCTATTCTGAAGAGGAAATTGGAAAATATATCTATGTATTTTTTAGTGAGATTATTAAAGACATGTCACGGTAACAGTTTGATTTTGGTTATTGTTGTATGATTGAATAAATCTACTCATTTTCTTACTATTCAAGAAAAAATTTATTTAGATCAACTTTCTCATTTTTATCTTAAATATATAGCTAGGTTCCGTGGAGTTCCTCTCTTCATTTTATCTGATCATGATCACTGGTTCACTTATAAATTTTGGAAATCCCTTCATAAGGGAACTAAATTAAATTTCAATAAATATTTTCATCTATAATTAGATAGTCAGTCGGAATGAACAATTTTGACCTTGGAGGATATGCTATGTGTTTCTTCAATGGATTTCTTGGGAATTTGGGATCAAAATATTTCATTAGTTGAGTTTTATTATAAAAAAAGTTTTCATTCTAGTATACAGATTTCACCATTTGAGGCATTATATGGAATGTGGTTTCGTACTCAATATTTTTTGGATGAAGTAGTTGAAAGGAATTTGATTGGACCAGAATTTTTAGAAGAGATGGCAGATAAAGATCAGATAACTCATAAAAAGAATGAGGATAACTCTGTGAAAGAAGTAACGTTATGATGATAACTAGAGGAAGGATTCTTATTTTGAGGTAGGTGATCATTTATTTCTCAGAGTTTCTCTATAGAAAAGTGTGATGTGTTTTGGTAAGAATGGGAAGTTGAGTCCAGTGTTCATTGAACCGTATGAAATACTAGAAAAAGATGGATCAGTTGCGTACATAGTGTATTTACCTCTGAGATTATCCCATACACAAAATGTTTTCCACTTTAATGGTAAGAAATTATATGTTGGACCCATATTAGGTTTTGAGTCCATAAGTACTTCCATTGGTAAGGATTCTTTCTTATGAAGAACAATAATCCCATATTCTTGACTATAAAGATATAATGTTGAGGAATAAGTTGATCGATTAGGATAAGGTTTTGTGGAAAACCCAAATGGATGAAAAGGTACCATGGGAATTAAAAAATGTTATGAGAGAGAAATTCATCCACTAATTTTATATGGGAATAAATTTGTAAGAAAGAAATTTTCAAATGGGGGAAGGATATAAAAACCCAGGTAATTATTGAATAATACCTTTTCATATATATTAATATTTATTAATTATATATTAATTTCACTTTAATGGGGATGTTATGTCTGAAATCATATCCAACAGACAATAATGGGTTTTTCCGAAATCTTATGTTGCACAAAAGAATTAGTTATACCAAATAATAATATATTATTAATATTGTTATTTTAAATTATAGTTATCACATAGACATTGTATTGATGAGAATGAATTGAACGAACGATATTAATTTTAAACATGTTTATTAAATGTTTTCACTTTATTCAAATAAATTTTATGGGATTAAAATAATAATATATCTAATTTTAATCATAAAAAGATGTGATATTTGTAAAAGGTAGATTTACAGCTTATTTATGGAAAAAAAATCTTAATTCTAAATATAATTTTTTAAAAAAAATAATATGACAAATTAGTATCTTTCTTTAGAAGCAGGACATCAAATTTTACTTTTTTTGACTTTAATGTATTTTTCTAATATTATTCAATTTATAATGAATATAGAAAAATAATTCATTTTAATTCAAAACAGCTTTTCGCCTAATTTATTTATATAGTTAATTTTTCTTTTAATAGGTTTTAAAGTATATTTAAATAAATTTTTATCATTTCATCCAATTTATTTCATTGGAATCAATTTCACATTAATATTGAATATAAAAACGTTTTGAACTTTTAATGGTTTTAACTTGAAAACCCTTTTTCCTTGATCTATCAACATGATTAACATTAAATTGATTTAACCACTTATGTGAGATTAATTTTAAAAAATGGAAATACATGGATATAATCATTAGGAAAAATGTGGTCAAATATGATAAAAATAATTTTTTGTGAATAGTATGTTTTTTATTTTATTTACCATAGTTAAAGGTAAATATGATAATTAAAGGTAAAATTAATATTGAAATGTAATAAAAAATCCCTAACACTTGTTATAATCATATTTTTGAGTTATTATCAACCCTAAAAATACCTGGGCTGAAATTGTGAGCTTTGGAGTCCACTTGGGTGTGATTATTACATTTATAACATTTAATTTAAAGGAAAATATATCATAAATATGTCCCTCCTTACTAAAAAAGTTTTAATATAAAGTTATATAAGTGATATATTTGATTATGAATTCTCATTTGAATGATAAAAAGACTATATATATCATGATAACATAATAATAATTTTTGGTAGATAAATAATTAAATTAAAATGTTGAAAAATTAAGATGCATTAAATTATTTATTAAATAAATAATCAAATAAATGATATTAATTATATTAAAATAAATATAATTTAAAATATTTGATACCCTCTACATATTTTATTGATGAATATGTCATATTTTTATTTATTTAATGTAGTTTTTTAAGTAATAACGTTTTTAGGAATTTTTAAAAAAGTCATGAAATGAATAGTGTCAAAATTAACATAATTCATAACATAAATTATAAAATATCTAATTAAATTATGTTACGTTTAAAAAAAATCAAGTATCTACCAAAAAAGTATAGATAATTCTAAAAATTTCATTAATGACTTATTCATCAGTCATTTGACATGATTTTTTTATTATTTTAACTCTCAAAGTGTAAATAGCTCATAAAATTATAAGAGTTAAAAAGGATAAAAAATGATAAGGATTAATTTTTTTCAAAACATGTACAATAATAATTGGAAAACTATATTTTTACCCCACCTCAGCCTATATTCAAACTAACTCAACTTTGACCCATTTTTAATAGAAATTTAATTTATATTAATTTAATATTTCTAATAATTTCAATGGTAACCCCCTCCTATAAAAAGAACCCATTCCTCTATATTAATAACACTTTAAAACCTATTTGGTTTAGAAAATATCTTACCAATATGTACCATAAATCCCTACTCACATTTTTTAGGCCTTAGTATTTTCATAACACCCTTCTTAGATGTGTTAATTTGTGAAGAAAGGTGATCATCTGAATGAAAGGTAACATATTTATTAAGTGTTTCTATTTTATTTTTTCTTCATCTTCCTTTAAATATACTTCATAAATGAGGATAAAGTTATTGAAGTATCCTAAATATACTGAGATTTTATTTTGTTAATATAATATCTCAAATCCATCTCCAATTTCATCCCATGGGAAATTAATATTTCGTTCGTGTGTATGGAAGACTACAGGTTCAAGAACCGATATAGATCATTTTCCATTACTGTCTCTCAAGACTGATCATAATGGTGGAATTAATGTTTTATATAAATTTCATTCAATATTTATCATTAAAGAAGAATAATATATCAATTATTTTCTCACTTTCCATGGACATAAAAATGATAATTGAGTTCATGCGTATGGGTGAACTATCACCTCCACGAAGCGATGTAGATCTTTTTTTTTTCACCACATCACTTGTATGATATATATAATAATATTTAAATTATTATTGTAATATTATTTATATTATTATCATTTTTTAAATTTAAAATAATAATTAACTTATTTCAATAATGATCATTAAAAAATGGAAACATTACTCATGCATACGTATGACCTACCGTCTCTAGGATTATAACTTTCTTAATTTTTCATACCATAAATATGTGGTTTGATTTAAAAGTATAATTGATGTAAAAAAATTAATACCATGTCATGAATGTTATTTTGGAGATGAAGAGATAACGACCACATGGACTATTTACATTGTATCATGTTTATTTTCAAATCAAGTACCAAATATCAACATAACGTTCGATATAGACATAAATAATTATGTTATATTTTTAACATGGAAATAAGTAATATAAATTGAATAATAAACTTAAAAAAATGTTATCAAGAAATTATAAATTTATCTATGTTAAATTTTTAGGAATATAATAATTGTACGTGATGATTTGGACTCACTATAATGGACTTCATCTCAATCACCTTTAATTAAGGAATATTTTGATATCATACACCACCTTCTTTTATACAGTGTATAATGAACCCCTTTTAATTTTAATTTCATTCTATGGTATTTTAAAGTAATATTTTTATATGATGCGTTTTACTTAACAAAAGAAGTAATGTTTTTCTAATGTATACGACGATAATTAATTTTCCACCATCATAACCATTATTTGATATTTGGATTCCTTTACAAGATATAACATTTTTAAAAGTAAACTAAATACTATATTCCATTTTTAGGTATTTTGGTATTGAAAATGTTTTTGATAATGGATTGATTATATCAAAATATAGAAATTATATCTTGTAATTGCAATGCAGAAATGTTATTTTTTCATTATTCTTATTTTATGTGTTATGAATAGGTTATGGTTGTTGTGCATTGTTTATGTATACGAGTGATTCCATGATAAACCGAGTGAGGGTGAGCCCATTATAGCATTCCAATGCATTGGGTAATGAGAGAGATTGATACATTATGGTTTCGACAATGTAATATAGGTAATATATTGTGATTTGCATTCCAAACTTAAGCATGAAGGTTAATCCCTGTTTAGCTGTGAAAGCCACAATGTAAGTATGATCTAGAATACACAAGTTACCTTTATGATTTATGATTTCTAAGATGTTTTTTTAAGAATCATTTGATTTCACGAGGTATGATAAAGATTTTAAGTTTTATGTATGAAAAGTTTGAATTCATGAATAAAAAATTCATGAGTTTGAAGTATTCATTGACTAGTGGCTTCATTCCTTATTTATATCCCTTACTGGGATTTTTTTACTCATCCCATGTTTTTGAAATGTCTTCCACATGGTATAATAATGGTTAAGATAAAGGGAGAAGAGAAGTGGAATGTTATGATGAATTTTATCAAGAAAAATAATTCATGATTAATTATTAAATGATTTAGATTATGCAAAAAAATGGATGGAATATAGAATTTTATAATTTTAATATTTGAGACTCTATGTAAGGGTTATGGATTAATTATCTAAAACACTTAACCTGGAAATATCCTAAATATGAATGATGTTAAATTATTTACTTTTATAAAGATTATGTAATTTTTAAGGCTAGGTCCTTGTAATGAAGGTAAAATGTTGGTGATTCACTTAAAAATTTATCCTTTCTTCCAAAAATCAATATTCCTATATTCACATTGTCTATATTGCATTTTTATGTTCAATTTTTATTTTACATTCTCAATTTTAAAATGACTATTTCATTTCGTTTTTTTCAATAAAATATATTAAAATATTTATTTAGAATTAGTGAGTGATTGATTCAAATGATCCTCAAGAGAAAATCCAATTTCCACCCTTATGCTTCACTAAATATTTTTGAGAGAATGTATGACAACACTACATCAAACAGTCACCGTGAGTGAGCTTCATAAAAGAAAGTTTATAGACATTTTTTTAGTGATTCTCCCTTATAATCAGAGCCTCATTTTCCCTATTATATGTCATTATAATGTAGGGTGTTTTTAATGCTGAAATATTCTTATCACGAGAATAGTCAAGGATACAATGGATTATTCAGGGGGAATCTAATCCAACACAGCACAAAAATCACTCTAAGGATCAGTTATGTATACCTAAGATTCTTCTTGAATGGAAAAATCTTGTGAAGATCCCTAGTGAATAGAAAACTTCATGAATACTTCAAGGACTAATAATTCCTCTGAAAAGGGTCATTCAAAGTATCAGGAATCATAAAAAATGTGTGATGGTTTTTCAGGTAGCTTTGAAAGAGAGCTTTTGAACTCATAGAGCCATTCCCATTCTTAAAGAACATAATGATAATTTAATGACTCCAATATCCATCAAACTTTTACTCTATAAATACCCATTTTATTATGACATTTTATGTATGGACAATAACCTTTCATATTTTAAATGACTCACTTTTCATGAAACCCTTTAACATCATGAAAAAAATATAAAATGGACCACACAAGGTATCCAAACATCACGAAATAATCTCCCTTTTGTTTTCAAGAACCACCACCAAAAATTATGATGTCATTCACAAAGGCCCAATCCTATTGTAAAAAAAGTATTTCCTCTATGAAACATGACGATTCATGAATAATTAAGCCTTCATGATGAAATCATCGCTGAATTTTTACTTCACTCTAATGTGGATTTTCCATATTTCAGGAAACAAATTACTTCACAAAGACCGAAGACTCTGCGAGGACACCTAGACATACATGATCCACATTCATGAACCTATAATATTCACAAATAACCTCCCATGTGTCTCCCTAGGGTGACATCCTTTTCCTGACACCCCTTCAAGAAAGGTATACTAAGGGGTACTTGAGGGAGTCCATATAATTAAATAACAGAAATTCATCTCCAAACTCCATTGAAAGTGTACCCACATGGAATTTTACAACAGTTTTTTTTAGTTTTGAGGAAGGGAATACCTAATATAATTGGAAAATGAGAATTTACCTCATTATATTCCTTGTTAAGCATGTAAAACTCTGCTAGAAATATCATTTTTATTACCTAAATAAGTACATCTTCCAGGAATCTCCCTGGATGTATTATTGTTATGTTCTCCAACTAAACCACTCCTCTCATTGGATTTAACTCACCAACCCATAAAATATAGAATACATGGTGAGGTATCACAATTATAGAAGCTTTATTCTTATAGTTAATCTTGTATGGAATGTCCTGGGATCCGTGCACATTATTGGAATTTCAGGAGTTTGTGTAGTGAGTGTCGAAACTATCCCCCATGAATGATCCTATCATTTCCCTTAAGAAATATTCAATTAGTACGTAGTTTAATTAGGAATTTAGTACACACTATAATTTTTTTAATTACTTTAATTAAATATATGTTGATCTCAACATGCTTTAATGTGTCCAAGACCACTTTTTTCATCGTCTATTTAGCCATATTTCAAGTTTGACTAAAACTATTTGAAAAAGTAAGGTCTTTATGTGGAACATCATCAATTTCTTTCTGTAGTTTTTCATTCTCCTTGGGATGCTCATCAGCTTCCCTTGAATAAGGATTCTCTAGATTTTAGGTGAATTCAGGTGGAATGATAGGTGCATATATATTATTCATTTTTTTCCAAATTTTTAATATGATGGAATTGACATTCACGTTGGGATTTGGAGTAGGTAGAGAAGAATGATTCCCAAAGTTCATATTAACTAGTCCATGGTGGGTAGTGTAAATTTGGATCGTTTCTATCTTCAACTCCCTCAACTCAGAACCTATACTCCTATACTTATTCTTTTGATTAAGAAAGATTTGTTTCAAAATACCATCAACAATTGAATATACCTTTGTTTGAGAATTCCCAAATTTTTGAATTTTTTATGCTTGAGCTTCAAATCTATTTTGGGGTTGTTGGAAACTCTATTGATAAGGCATATGCTATTGTTTTTTATTGAAAAGGGGGCCTATTTTGTATAAAAAATCTATAACTAAGGCATGATTGATCCTTCCACCCATTCTTGTATGTTAGAGTAAAGTAATAATATTTCTTTTTTGATTTGGTATTTGTTGTTGCTGATATGGTCTCCAATGAAATACTTCTGTGCAGTCTTCCATCTCTTATAGTTGCAGGAAACAATCATTTGTGTGGCATGTTGTACTGAAAATGAAACAAGGCCTCATAGGAGGGGATTTGGATGTCTATTAATCCTAATAAATCTACCCCCATAGTTGTCAATTCATCTAACATGGTATTAAACAAATTATTTTAATGAGATGAAGGGCTTTCCTTATGCACTCCTCAAACATGTTTTTTATCTCGATCACCAACATGTTGGGAGTTTTGTTCCATATTATTTATCAACACACATGTAGAGACTGGTGTTTTGTCGACCAATTCCCCTCCATCCATGACATCCACCATGCTTTTCTCCATATGTGTGATTCCATCATATAATTAATGTATTAGTAGTTTCTCACTAGTTTGGTGATGTGGGAACCTTGCACAACACTTCTTGAATTTCTCCCAATACTCATACAACAAATCCCCTTGAAATTTCATGATTCTTAATATATCATTGCTAATAGAGTTGGAACATGATGCCTTAAAAAATATACGCATGAAAATATGTTTCAAATCATTCCAACAAGTAACATATTTTGGTTATAATTTATACATCCAGTCTTTTACAGTTCCATCACGTGAGAATATGAATAATATTAGTTTGATTTGATCTTTATATATATTTCCAAGTTTCATGGTTGGGAAAACCATATTAAATTCCTTGAAATGTTTATTTCGATCCTCACAACATAATCCATGAAATTTGGAGGTAGGTGAATTTACACAGATTTTAGTTTAATGCCGTACTCATGGTTTGGATGTGCAATACAATTTTGTTAATAGTTAATGTTGGGTGCATCCAATTCTATAATGGTTCAATTATGTTCATTTTTATTGTATGTAGCCACTGGTTCTTATTTTACGATTGAATTATAATTGATTCTAATTTATGTTTTAATATAATTGAGGAATTCTCCAACTATTAGAATGTTGAAACTTCTTATAGTCCATGACTATCGAATTCGATCCCAAAGGCTATGTTCAATCTCAGGTTCAACATCTAAATAATCCTTAGTATTAGTTCATGTCAAAAATAAAATAAAAATTAAAGGAAAGAAAGTAAACCATAATAAAATTAAAATGAGAAGTTTGAGTTAATGGTCAAAAAAGGATAATCATACGAAGAAAACAAAAGAATAAGAACAATTCGGATTGGGTAAAGAAGAAACAATGAAGAGAATGAAGGAATATAACAAAAAATAAAATAAATAACTTTAATTGGGTGAAAAAACTAATTTCCACCCTATAAATAGAACCAATTTGAATGGATTTATTTTGGGTTCTATCAAACGATGTTTAGTTTTTGGGTACTTAGATGTAGTAATGTGGTTGACCAAGGTCGTCTCTCAAAGAGGTAGTAATTAAAACAACTTATTAATGTTTTTTAAAAAATAAAATTATTTAATCTGAACACATGAATTAAAGGGACGATAATTTTTTTCCATTTATCAATGAATAAGAAGTATTCTATAAGAATCTAACATTTTTCTTGTTTTTATTTTGGAAATGAAATTTTAATAATAAAACGCAGTGGCAATATGTTTTTTTTGAAAATATTTTTAGAATGCATAATCAATCTTACTATAAATCATAAATTAGTTATTAATAATAAAAAAATAAATTAATATCCACATAAATATGATCCCCTAATTTTTTAATCCTCAAAAATTATATTAATTAACATAACCATAAAAATGAAATGATTATAACCTTAGGCTAGCTTCGAAACATGCAATTACAACAACCTAATTGGATTGATATTCTATAGTTAGCTTATGGTCAATGGTAAATAAATAAAACATGTAAACCCTATAAATAAGGATTAACTTTGTTTTGGTATTATATTCTATCTATACAAATTGATCTCATGTGGTTTTTTAATAAAGATTAAGTTGTTTCACTCACAATTTTAAAAGAAATCTTAACCTCGTTTGATTTTTGTTAATTGTTTAAGTGATTTATTAGTTTATTATAACATAAAAAATCAATTAAAAAATAATATTAGGTTAATTAATTTATCTCATTCAATAAATTTTAATAAATTAAGAACGTAATGGGTAGATCAAATACTAAGAAAACTACACTTTCATGGGCAGAGTTGTCGTCGTCGAGACGTTTCTCAAAAGGAATAGATTAAAAGGGAAGCCCCCAATATTGTCTACAAGCTTTAGATCTAGCCCAAATAAGTGAATAAAAGAATAATATAATTGATAATAATATAATAAATGGATAATAAGATATGATTTAATTAAAATATCAACAATATTATAACATATAAGAGGAAGATAAGAACATTTTGGAGGAGATTTTATTTTTGTAGCTTCCCTTCTCCAATTATGAATTGACATGGTAATGAAATAGTTAAAATATTCTCAAAATGTCCTAATTCGCGTCCCAACCCCTTCAAATGATACAAAAAAAATTTATAGAGTTGATGGTAGGGTATGTTTCAAAAGGTTTCAAGTGAGAATAGAGAAATTCAAACAAATAATTTAATGCAAAATGCACCTCTTATTTGACCACAAAAACACGTGACCTAGCTATTCATCTAGAAGGTTGTTTTTTTTTGTAAAAATTGAACTTTTACCACCAATCCATATTTGTGACCAATCCATTTATAAATGAAGAGGTTATGGCCCAAATTATGAAGGGAATGAAAAATCTACATAGTTCATCTCAACATTGATTTAATATCCTATTTAATCTAATAAAATTCATGTTTTGGATCATATGACTGAAGGAAAAGTTGTATTCCATTATGTCAGGAACAAAATTACAGAATTTTTTGTTCAAATAATTCACAAAAACAATATTCATGGTGGAAATACTATAGTGAATTTTAAAAGGAAAAATGGAATTTTCTTCTAATTTTAAAATAAATAATCTAATTCCAAATATTTTATTAATAAATATATTTACCATAATGTAAGTAAATTATTTCATTTTCTATAATTAAAATAGTCAATAATATTTTGTTTAATAGAAGACCATGAACTAGAATCCTCCTTCACACATAGATGATTTATTTGACCAACTTAGAGGATCAACAATTTTCTCCACGATTGTCTCGAGACCAAGCAATCATCATTTCAGGTAGAGTCATTATAAAATACCTAAAACTATATTTTAGAGTAATTATTGTCTATATAAGTACTTATTGTTGTCATCCATGTATATGAGTTCAACCAATGGTGTTCATCGTCTAAATGAATTGGGTCTTCCATCCTTATTTGGATACATTTATTGTAGAATTTTTTTATGATATTCTCATGTACTCCCATTCAAGATATGATCACATGAGAAATTTGGATATTACTTGGAGAATATTTATGGAGAATTTTTATATACCATGATATAATGTTTTCAGTTGTAGATCAACAATTTTTTCTTCATAGGGAATGTGATACTAGAGACGGGTGTATCAATGGGCCTTGATATGGTCAAGGATGTAGTTTCATATGTGTTTTCCAATATTGTTTTATGATGTAAATCTATTTGGGAATATCTAGATATTATATGAGGACTATATAAGGCATATTTCACGTAGAATGATATATAAAATTCCTAAACTAGATGGTGTAATGTTCGTTTGGTCAGATGGTTATGAGAGAGCCTTTATAGTGTGGAAATATAGGATGTAGTTATTCTTATGTTGAACTTTCCATAGTTGGGTTAGGATTAACCATTATATTGTGATGAACCATGATTCTACCTTAATGTGATTCTGAAATAGGATGGTTAGGTGGTTGTGTATGGGTCTATCCAATTGATGATGCATCAGTGGAACTATCCAATGCATGATTTTGTGTTATTAGTAGTGGTTTATTCCTATATATATTGGTGGTATTGTATTTTGAGTAAGAGGTTTGTGGTATACACTAACTATAAGGGTTATATTTACATCATCAAATTGCATGACCTGATCCTTTAGTAGTGAAGGTGGGTTGAGTAAATTTAGTATATATATTTTGAGTTGTATTGTACCCTTAGGATGGGGACATCATAAAAAATTAATTAATAAGAAGATTCAGTAAAATGTGGTGCACAAGTCATGACATTAGTGGAAAATGATGGCCATATTTTAAGAGTTTATTCTTAGTATTTCATAATACCATATTATGGTAACAATTAAATTTTTATCTATCACATAATTACACCTTAGTATGCTAATATAGAGTCAGGTATTAGATTCAGACTATCTAGTGATTAGGGGTAGTATATTTTGTAAAGATCTAGTGCCTGATTAGTCTCTTGATGTCAATAAGATACCTTATGTCTGAAGTCTTCTTGTGGTCCCCATAAAAACGAATTAAAATATGATGAAGAACTCACATGCCTCGAGGTGGGATTTATATTAAGGTTTTATAATGATATTACATATTATACATAGGTAGTATTGGTGGTCTAGAATTAAGAAGAATATAGTTGATTTTGTAACATGCTACACCACTTCTGAGACGGTTATGCATGATCACCTGTGTCACACTTGTAGTTCTCTATCATAATCCATTTTTAGTTTCATTTAGATGATGTAACTAAGGATTTTCTTATCAGATTTTTGAATACACCCTACAAGAGTGATGTATCATGGTTTATTATGGATTGGTAGACTAAGGTCACTCATTTCTTATCAATTCGATAGATTTTTCTGTTAATGAGATGTTTAATATCTATATACAAGAGATAGTATGCATGTATAGGGTACCTCAATGAATTATATAGGATAGGGACGGTTACATTACATTATGATTTTGGAAAGGCTTACTAAACTTATTGGTTATGACAGTGAACCTGAGAATTCCGTATCATCCTCAATTATATAGTCTATCTGAGTGTCTGATATGGATGTTAATGTTAATTATTTTGGAAATTTTCATAGATTTTTACGGTTTATGGGAAACCATTTAGCACTAGATTAATTCTAAATTTATAATAATTATCTGAATTTTATTGATATGAGTCTTCTTGGAGACTTATTTACTATGTCATGTCCCTGGATTCTATGATTGTTGGAGTTTTTGGTGTCATTAGTTATCAGGATGAGTCTAATGTATGAGACATAAAAGCATATATGGTTGATCAAGAATTTGTTTGAGACCACCCAGAGGTTTCATAGGTTATATGTTGATAGGTGACACTATCCTATGAGAATTGAGGTGGGGGAAAAGGTATTTCTAGGAGTGTTTCATAGATTTGGGAATATCTATATTCAATGATAATGGAAATTAACACCAATGTATGTGTTTCTATTTGAGATGGTGAAAATAAATTTGGTGGCGTACTAATTGGAAATTATTATATATTTTAGAGTTATTAATGATTTATTATACGTATTAACGCCTTGATAATTCCATTTTTACCATTCTTGTGACACTAATATTGATGATGTGGAGCTTGAGGTTGATGTATCATTTGTGTAATGTTTGGTTTGTATAGTGGATTCGAGTGAAAATACTATATATGGGAAGATAATTATTTTTCTATTGGTGTAGGGTAAGAATGATCTTATTTAATAGGAGGAATCAGCGAGGGATTTTGATATATAGGTTTAATGGCCAAACTTTTTCACCAAAGTTGTTGAGTGACGTTGAGGAACATAACTCTAGGATAAGTAGCAATGTGGTGGGGAGATTGTAACATCCTAGACTTTTCTAGGTGTGTCTATGTTGGATTTTTTTTCCTCCAACAATTGGATTATATTTTATTTCTTTCTTAAATATAATTTTTTTGTATAACACCCCAAACCCACACTATGGGATATACAGTTGAAATCATAAAAAATAAATTTATGGATTTGATACTGATAAATGTGACCAAATTTTTTCCCCAAAAAAATCAAAATAAAAAAATGGATACACTTACATTCTTAGGGACCTTTTAGGTTTTTATATTTATATAATTAGAAAAAAAATATTACATAAATAATACCCATGTCATTAAATAATAATTTCTCCCACAAAACCAAGAAATTATTATTAATTCATCATCATTGTTCATATAAAATCCTCCTAGACATAATTCATTCAACATTGTTCTTGATAACCTAGGGAAAATAGACATAAAAAGGGAGAGCTCAAATGACCAATAAGGTAATACACTAGAATTAAAAATTTAATGTCATAATTGAGCATAAGAAGTGAATAAGGGTATGTTGACATAATTGAAGTGCATGAGTGAATACTAAAAGAACTCAGACCCATCAATACCTGAATCATCAATCACGAAAAATTGAATAATTTTTTAATAATGAATGGTTCTTAAGAATCAATAATCATGATCCATGTGATAATAATATGTATCCACTAAACTATTATAAACCCATGAAAATCATAGATAAAATGTGTCCTTATTTAGGAACATCATCATAAAAGAACCCTTATAAAACCTTATTATTTTAATAACCATACCGTTGTATTTCAATATTATTTTTCAGAGAATATAATCATTTTTTAATGCAATGAATCACTATCTGGATGTGACTATCATATAATCTATAAAGGGATCACTTGATTCTACGTGGGTGCACCAATCACATAAGAACATTCTAAGAACCAAAACATTAATAAAGTTCATCGATATTAAATTTCATTATGAAAAAATAAAAATAATCATTATTCCTTTCAAATTATTATTAACCCATGGAAAAGAAATGGGTTCCATGAAAATATTGTTGAAACATGATTAGATCGTGGGAAAAAAGGGGTTCTATAACAATCTCTTTGAAATATGATGAACTCGTGAAGAATAAACATGTTTTATAAAAATATCATGAAAACAATAACAATCAATCTAGTGAAAATATTTGGATGGTATAATTATAAAATATAATAATTGAAAGAAAATTAAGAACAAGTTTTTGTTGAAGTTTATGAATGGAAATACTATTAGAAGATCATTAAATCATCTTTGAGGAAAAATAACATTTTCCTTTTGAAAATAAATTTTAAAACACAAAAAAAAATTAAAATTATTTTCATTAAATTTATCTTTTGAAAATTTATAAAGGAATAATCAAGAAAATCAGTGGTCATTAGGGAATGAAATTATGTACCAGTTCTATATGATAAAACGAATATTACTTTGAATTTTTAGTGAAATCCAAACGAACATTGTTTGTAAAATTCCATGAATATTCATTTAAAAATATATATAAAAAAGTCATGATTGGGTAAGAATTTCTTTAATTAATCATTTTAGATAATGCTAAAAACATTTTTCAAAACATTTTTTAGAAAACATGGCCTCAGATGAAAAAGTATTTCAAAATTAAAAGATAAAATAATTTGGATTTTCATAATAAAAATGCAATTATTTTAAGTACTGAATAGTAGAAAAAGGTAATATTAATTAAAAAATTCATGAATAACCAGTGTAGAATAATATAAAATAGGTTTATTATATGATTATCAAATAATTTTCTTCCACTTAAATTCAAGAAGAAACAATCTTGAGAAGAAAGACATTGTTAAATAAACCCTTATAGTGATAATAATGTATGAGTGAGAATTAATTATTAAATAAATTATGTATGTACACTATGACTATAGATTAAAAAAGTGTAAATAAAACAAAATATAATTAAAATTCATTACACATGTAATCTTATAATGTCAAATATGAAAAATAAATAATATAATCAAATGAAATGAATTTTTTTTATGAAATTTTTCACCACATGGTAAAACTGATATCAAATCACCTTAGATAAAATAATTAAAATTAAAAATAAAAATACCAAGAATTATTAAGGAATAATTATATTAATAATCTATGTGTAATTACATAAACCTTGAAAATTAATATAGGTGGTCCACGATACAATATTCTATAAAAAAGGGAAATTTAGACGTAGTCCCTTACTACTTTGATAATCTCTGGATAAAACCCCCCATAAAAAAAGAGATCCTTGTATAGATTAAAAAATACCAATAATTTTCATGAAAATAATCATTAAATATATAAATGTTAATAATTTACTCTAATAAATAAAAAAAGTGATGAACATGGGATATGTGTCATGGAAGTAAAAGTGATATGAGAAAACCCTTTCCTCGAGTCCTAAATTTTTTTGTATATCCATTAAATCATATATAATTAAGTTAAATAAATTATTTGGTTTCTTAAGAAAATTTCATATTTTTAATAATTAACACTTAAATAATTTATTTATTTATTTATTATGATATATTAGAATACTTAATATGTTAATTCCTTGTTGGGTGTTTTTAGGATGTTCAGATCAATGTTTCCAAACAACATCGGTGTGGTGACCGTGGTCAAAGAAGTAACTATTTCAAAAAATCCATAATAATATTCATTACATAATTATAATATATATTCATCAATTATACTTTTAAAAGCAATAATTAATCCTTTTTTGATAAATTAATTACATGTGATCATAGAGATGGAAGGTCATAGTTACTAATGAGTAATGTTACAATTTTTCAACGATCACTACAGATAAAGGGTAAGTAATATTTTATATTTGAATAATAATAATATTATTATATATAAAAAAAATTATTTAAAAATATTTATATATATCAACCATTTGTTGAGGTGATGAAAAGAGTGTCACATCTCTTTACAAAGGTTATAGTCAACACATACACGAATGAAATTATCATTTTCCAACGAGTGAAAAGGTAAGAAAAAAGTATATTATTTTTTAATAATGATAAATATATCATTATTATCTCATGTATGTCCAATATATTCATTAAAATAATCCTAATTACCTTCCTTGTAAATAATTGGTGAAAAACAAATCCCATCGCTTCACAAAGAGGTAGTCTACTGTACACACGACTTTATCATATCCCCCATTGAATGGAATGTATATTTATTTATGTTATATAACAACTATATTAGTATAAATATTTTAAAAATATCATATATATACATTAAATCCATCATTACAACAAGATGTGAAGGGTGAAGAAGGAAAATGAATGACATCATTTCGTTAGGCGGCAGTATGTCATACACAAGAATGGCGATTTTGAATCATATTTGATGAAAGAGGATATGGATTTTTGTTATATATATATAATATAATAACAAAAAAATTTATAGTATAAAAAGGATTTATCATGTCATCATATTTTAAAAACATTTTAAAGAGGTGGAATTAGAGATAAAATAATAATGTATTTTTAGGAATTTCAACTCTTCTCGAACCACCTCTTGGATTATACCTAAATTATTACTATAATATAATTATAAAAAAAGATTTTAGGATTGGGGTATGGATTTTGGGAAGTCATTTAATCAGATATTTGATGATCCTGTTTTTTTTCTTGTGATAATAATTTAGGATAGTGGGTGGCCTTTTTAATGAGAGGTAAATAGAACACGTGAAATTTTTTAATAGAAAAAGGTTTACCAACATTTTCACATTCTGAAAGGGTATAAGATGTATTATTATGAATAATTAGACATTATTAGGTCTAATTATGTCCATAAAATAGTTTTTATACATTTTTTATGTAATTTTGAAAATTATATATCTGCATTGATCATCCCTGGTAACCCCATTTTCACATTAACTACAGTAATTTATTTTTACTATTTTCATTATTCACTATGGTAAAAAATTACGTGGAACATATTAGATAAATTAAATTATTATTATTTGAAATATGGAATCCATATTATTAAATAAAATTCAAAAAATTTAAAAAATCTATCTAAAATTAAACCTATAAATGTGACTAAAAATCAAGTTTCTAAGAAGTGTTTTTTATATAAAATATAATTTTATATTAACTATATGAAAAAATAACCATTTTATGAATTAAAGTTAATATTTATTTATATATAATCAAAAAACTTTATATAAATAATTTCTCATTATGGTATTTTTTAATTAATTAGAAAGGAGAAACATTATGCATTTAGAAATAGTCTTCAGAAAAAAAACTCATTTTAAACACAAAGAAACAAATACACTAAAATAAAATATAATGTTGATTAAAAATAAATTATATATATTAGATATTACTAATTAATACATAAATTAGTATAATTAATATTCAAAACATAATGGGCATTTAAATTTCTTAATTTATCAAAATGAAAAGATATGTTTTGAAAAATCAGTATTTTCAGTATTCACTGATAAACCATTGTTTTCTAAAAATTCCAATAATATCACCCAATGAAAATTTAGATATTAAATTTTTAAAATATAATTTTTTTATCAAAATTTTTATTTATAATTTTAAAAATTTAATTATGATACGTTTTTCTTGAGAATCGTCAAGAATCATTTTAGAAGAAAACTTATTTTTGAAGACTAAAATTACTTTAATAAACATATATTGATTATTTACTAAAAAAAATCAATAAATTATATTCATTATAATATAAATATTTACATTACATAAATTAATTAATACTATTCATACCCACCAATTTAACAGTTATGTTATATTTATTATATATATCCTGAGTTGTTTAAGCTCGGTGTTGTGTGTATAATACCCTGTCGATCATTTCTTTATAAAATATCAAAGTGTTAAATTTCGTTTAAAGATACATTACTGTTATTTTCATATAGTTTTATGTCCGAGAGATATTTTTTTATCCCTATCTCATCCAATAATAATGGGACCCAAAAGAGGTGTAGGATGTGTTAGAATAGGTTTAGAAGTGACTATCAAGAATTGGTTAGGTTATAATGATTATTATACATTGAAATTAAGAATATACATATATGTATTTGATTAAAATAGAAATGTTTTGGTCTGAGTTTAGTATTCTTCTTGTTTATTTGGTTATTTAAAATGATTCTTATTATAGAACATTATTCATGAAAATATCAAAAACTCAAAAATATTATGTATCAATATGGGGAAATAAATTTTATATTTATAGATAAAAAAATATTATATATGGAGATAGTGTTATTACATATAAATTGATTATATTACATAATTTTTTTAATCCAAAGGAATAATCTTTTGTATATAAATATATATTATATAAATAATTAAATATATTATGTATCATGGAGTAAATATTAAATTTTGGCCTTTCAGAAGGAAAAAGTATTACATATTTAAAAAATATGTCACATACAATGTTTTGAGGGTATAAAATATATAATATATTAATTAATATATTATTCATGGGTTTTTAGAAAAAGAAAAAATCTTACACTTTGAGGTGTGATTTTTTTTATCAAATCTTTCCTAAGGGAAATTTATTTCATGTCAAGAAAATATATTATGGGTTGGTTTTCCACTAAGGAAAAAAACTTCTGTGTTGGATACCATGGGGATTAATAATTTTATATATAGGTTTTTTCTGAGGAAAATATAATGAATATAAGTTAAATATGATACATAAAATAGAAAATGTAATAGATGGGTTGGAATATTACATGTTGAGTTTTTTACATAGGAATGAAATTGCATATGATTTATATATATTAAATTTAAATGGAATATACTATGTGTGGTGATACATATGATTTAATAATAATATATATATATATATATCTTTGTGTGTGTGATACATAATATATAATTTTAGGGGTTTTAATGTTTTTAATTTTTGAAAATTTTGGATTTTTTCATAATGTTATAGAATATTAATAAAATGGTAAGAAAATTATATTAAAAATAAATTAGGAAACTTTATAACCTGAATATAAAAAAATGTCCCAAATTGGTCTCTCGTTATTGTTTTCATCTCCTATTGATATCTCTCTTCATTCTTAACAGTTTCATGTATTTTTCATTCTTGGTTATAGTTAACGGAATATCAACTAGTATACAAGAACTCATCTTCAATTTCTCATGTTTTTATATATTAATTTTAACATTTAATGAATTATTTTCGGGTTGTATCTAATTATATAATTCCTACCATTTCATCTCGAATTTTATACTAATGATCAATGATCATTTTCTCTTATTCTTAAGGTAAGTGGTCTCTAAGATATCCCTAAAGTCTATTTTTATTTAAATGTTTTTATGATGTTCTGTTTCATAGACATGACAAATTTTTGACATAAATCATAAATAAATTATTTAGCTTTTTATTACTTATGAAAATAACCATTATTTGGAATACGAGTTTCCTATAGATGGATTGATGTCTAGAAATTTTGGAACCAAGTAATGTGAGCCTTATTTTAGAGAAAAAGGGAATTGGAAAGTAAAAATAAGGGGATCATTATATACAAAGATGATATAAAAATATAAAAGTTGTTTCCCTAGTATGATTACTGGAATGTTATGTGTTATTAATGTGAGCTTGTAGAACAATATCACAAGAGTAATAAGTGTGTAGAAATTGGTTGGTGGAGTCTCCCTCTTGAATGGATAAAAGGAAAATATTTCTAACTTTAATGAAAAGACTTGTAAATGGAATTTTGAAAGTATATAATTTGTAAACACAAAAAATGTAATGGTATGACTGAAATAGTTTCAGTTCAAGGTGATATTCTACCACTAATGAGATATGAAGCATGTTTTTGATGGTGGGGGACTCTTACCCACTGATTATGTTTTTGAATTTTTTCCTGTTAGAGTATCTCTTCCCCATGATGATTTACATGTCTAATTTCTTGGACATGGGACTCTTCCCTTTGGTGCCATGTATATATGACTTATTTCCGTAGATAAATTCTGTTCCCCGAGATGATATATATATGTAATTTTTCTAGGATGGGGCACTCTTCCCCCTGATGATATGGTTATGTTTTTCATTCAGGATAGGGTTTCATCTCCCCTTGATGATGGAGTAATGGGATATTTCCATGATGGGGAACCATTCTTCATTGATGATGTAATGATTTACCTTAGTCAGATACATTAGGACCTATCCAAGTTAGGTGTGATTGATATATTCTATAATAAAAGAGCCTAAGGATTAATTTTTTTTATTAATTATGTTTTCATTTATTTATTATTTAACAACAACATGAACTTTATCATATCGTATATATTTTTGGGTTCAGCTAGTGGTGTCCCACTTAGTCATAATCTCACCTGGCTTAGGCCACATTCGGTACCAAAGAAAACAACATTTATATAGGAGTGGATAATGTAAACATCTCTATCACAATTATAATATGAGGATATAGCCATGGGACCAATTTCTGTCAATATCCCAAATAACTGTGGATATATCCTATATCCAATGAAACGTTGTTCCTGTCTATTAAATACATGGTTGTAGCGTTGGGTCTATAACCCTTTTGTTGTTTCACCCACTCCATGTGTCACCTATTACCATGGGTTGATGCTCATTCTTGTAAATGGATATTTCCGTAGGTGTAATATCATTGGCTATAAGGGTTAGCTATAAGTATCTATATCCATGGTTTAGTATGACTGTGACTATAGTGTTCACGTGAAAGTGCCTATAGCCATAGAATAATTTTATCGTGGCTATAGTTGTATAGTGTAAGGGGATATATCTATAGTTATACGCAACCATTGATGTATGCGTTAGGCATAAGGGGTTATATCCATGGTCCTGTATGGCCATGTCTATATGGGTTTGTTGCAATGGATTACAAACACAATACAATGTCACCGTAGATAAATGGGTACAGTGTAAAAGGATAAATCAACAACCATATATTTCTCAAGGGTATAGGATCATCCCACCATTTTTTCACACACAAAAAAGACATGCTAACTTATATCCACATAAAAAATTATCATGGTTATATGGAATCTATATCCATGGGTATAATTTAGCCACTGCTATAGGGGGCTTCTAGCAATGTAAATGTCACCCCTGTATATATACCCATGGATATATATTATTTTCTAGTAGTTTATGATTGATGGTTGATGAATATATCTTTTGTGGAGTATGGGGGATGGGAATGTGGTAGTACTAGAGACCAATATTTCATTTTTTTCTAAATATTGTTTATTACTGTTATTTATTGATTTTTTTTTGTATATGATCTTCCCAAAAGGGATATTTTTTGGAATTGTATTAATTTTATGATATATACATAAATATTTCTTATATAATACGAGTTTATTTTATTTTTTGAATGGTACTCAGTTATGATGTTGGCTTGTGATAGTTATCAATATGATTATTGTTGTTTTTATATTCACTATTTTTATGGTTATCTCTAACAGGGAGTGTAGTCTCTCCATGATCACTATTACACACCCTATTCTCATTGAGATCCTATAGAATACATGAAGGATCACCTAAGATCACATAACCCTGTTGTCTAGTTATTAGGGCAGGGTGGGGCTGGGGTGTAACATATAACATGTTTTTTTCTTTATATAGTTTTTATTGGAAGTGTGGTGTTTATATAAAATCCTGATGATGATAATTTTATCCCTGTAGAATTTTTATTTTCTCATAATTTCAATTCTATAGTAATTTTACTTTTTTGTATTATTAAGTTATCTTGTAATGTATTTAGTTTGTATCATAATATTCTATGAGGAGCTGTTCAATTTAGTTTGGTATAGTGTGTATCAGAATATGTCAAACCCACAATATTTATTTTAAAGGGAATATATACAAAACATTCAAGGTGATGCATTAAACCCCACTTTAAAAATATCCACCCAAAAATTTTCAATATATTTTTAGAAACAAATGTTGTTTCTTTTTCCTTTTTACATATTCAAGTTCCAATATTACTTCTTCAAAATTATGATTCTTCCGTAAAACATTATCTAGGTGAGTGTTCTTGTTTCCTATTACTTTATCTCTATTATCCAATATTTAAAACAATTATCCCTAACAAGAGATACATTGTTCTAGAAGTACAACCTTTGATTTTAGTAAATGTGATGGATTTCATATGTACTTCAGAAAAAGTGATTGATGGGACACATCCTACACATGTGAGATATTCATTGGAAGTACATAGTGATAGGATATAAATCCCACATTATTGATCCTTTGAAAGGGAATAATGTATCTTGGTCATAATTTTTATTTTTTTTATAGATATCATAAACTTTTTAATGATGATATTTTAAGGAATACAATATATTTAATGTAAAACATCAAATCTCATTGATGATTATCAATCTATATCTTTTATTAGCATTTTGAAATTTGAATACATAATTGAATAGATTGAAAACTATATGATATTTATTCAACAAAATTTGTCTCTAGAAGCATGCACTTTTAAACCTAACTCCAACATAATAGAGTTTCACCTTCTCTCATAAAAATACTAATATGATTCCATTTGTATTAATGAATTGAAACTATTGTTTTATGAGATCTCCACTTAGAGAAGGCTTTGATCCCAACCACCATTTAAATCCAGCCTGTAAGATTGTAGCATATGTTCTTGGTTTGAATGGTCTTTTAAAATTTAAAATCATTTTGTGGATAATAATTGTACTAATTATCAAATTTGTTTCCAATTATTATTAAATACCAATCTATAACATTAATTTAGTCATCATATCTCAATAAAATATAACTAAGTGTTGTATTGAATGAATTTTTATTTATTCCATTATATATATCATGGATTGTTGACCAAGTAAAAAATCATATCAAATAGAAATAAATTCTTTAACTCCACAAGGTGACCAACTATAACATAAATAGATTTATCTATTTTAGAGGTCTTGTGATATCCTATAATAAAATCCATGGTGACGTTCAATCACTTTAATGAAAGTGTGGGAAATAGTTTCCTCATATCCTTATAATAATTTTATTTTCATTATGTTGTTGGCATACAAAAAATCAATAAATTTTCTCTATAATCTATCTCTTTGTTTTTTCTCCTAGAAATGATCCATGAGATATATATACATCTCTGTTATTTTAGGATATATGAAAAATAACAATTTGTGTGGATAATCGAAAAGCTCAATTTTCATTTATAGTATTTAATGGACACATATTTTCTTCATTAATAATATAATTCCATTAATTTTAAGGTTGGTATATGGAATATTCCTTACTTTATTCTGTATCTCTATATCCTATTTTTGTACTACTTTGATATTTATAAGCATTTATTTTTTAATAGTCATTTGGTAAAGAAATTATTTATTCCCTTACCTTATGATCCTAAAGACAATCCTTTGAATATATACGAGCCCTTATTCTATTTTAATCATCATCATGGATAAAGTTGCATGATCCTCTAATCTCAAATCATTATCTATAATTTTTCATTTTTATGGTGGAAATGTATTGAGATGCTAATCATGAAACATATTATTCTGTATTTTAACAAATATAAAAGTGATTTAATATTTTTATATTGTTTATTATATAATAATTTAATAATTTTTTTATAAATATAAATTTTCAATAATTATTTAAAAACCCACCCAAAAGAAAAATTTCACTATTTTTCGCTATTTAAAAAATCAGTTTGGTATTTTTATCACGATAGTAATTAAACAGATTCAATCTAAAAAAATTATAATTATGTATTATTAAATAGGATTTTGTATCCATTTAATTCAACTGAACCAATTAATTAATCCCTCCATTGGAGGCCCAAATGAATTATATATGTAAGGATATAAATCTATCAACAATTTGAATCGATTTTAATGTTGGTACCATACCTCACCAACATCCAGTACAAAAGAAACTAAATTTTTCTTTGAGATATATAAGATTATAGGGAAACATTCATTAACTATGAATTTTAAACATTCAGGTGTTTTCATGGCTATAAATACATGTGCAACCAAGGATTAGAAATGTGAATGTTCTGATAGGTGAGAATATAAGAGTTCAGTAATTCAATCCCAATGTATTTATAAAAATTTCCAATAGACAGAAAATTTTATGAGTGGATATATAATATATATATAAATAACATCTTATATTATCAATTTTTATTATTTTTACCTCTCGAGTGTTGAATAGGCTTGAAAATTAGAAAGAAAATGGGGGTAAATAAAACCACATCTCATAAATATAAATATGTACCACCACTTTTATTCAAATAGTTATAATTTTTTTTAAAGAAAAAGAGATGTTTTGGAATATTAATTGATGATTTTGGATGTTCACTATTATTTTTTGGGTTTTTTGTTTTTAGTTGTAATCATATTTCTCATTTAAATATCTTATATTTATCTTCATCTTTATTTTCTTATTTTCTCTATTTTATTCCATTGCATCTCTAATAGTGTAGATGGTGAGTAAGAATACCATGGCTTGAATATATGTGAGGTTAAATTGATGTTCAAAAATCCATAATATATATTTCGTAATGCATATATCTTATTTTAATTGAGATTGGGATCTGTATTTTTGTTTGGTTGGAAAATTTTCCAACTCTCCCTGACCTGATTTTTGGTCTAATTTTACCCCTACCATATAATCATTCAACACATTCTCTGAGTAATTCCATTCATACTATTGAGTTGACTTTTTTGATAGATGAAATAGTATAAAATGGATCTGATACTTAAAATGTGTCACACACTTTATTAAGGTGTGTTAATATTTCTTTACTATTAGAGGGGGTGATATTTATTGCGATGAATAGATATCCTAGGCATGCTATGTTTTACTCTCAATGTAGGGGATTATAGTTCATTCCTTATTATATGAACAATAAAATATATTTTATAAAATAAGAATTTATATTTAAGGAACCTATGTATGAAACCTTTGGACCAAGGATTTTCTTCCTAACTCTTAGTGTGTTTTCATTTTCTCTTTTATTTAATGATTGTGTGTATCCATTTCAAGAAAACCAACCCACAATTCTTCCTTTATGTATAATATTAAAAATAAAAAAAAATATGCATAATAACATATTTTAAGGATATGTAATTTACATTAAACTATTCCCAAGAGAGATTTCCCTTATAAACCATTATGGTGCACTATGAAAATAATTATTATTTTGTACACTTCACAATATGTGTGTAAAAAAGCTATAACCTATGATGATGTTGGTTATTGTTCATCATGTTTATAAAACATAGTCTATGACATGAAAATGGATTGTGTTTTTTTCTTGGAAGGGGAATTGAGTGAGATATATATCCTTTATTTTCACTTAGATATTCATGTAATGGTATTTAAGAGTTAAACCTTCTCTTCTCTACCATGTACTGTAAAAAATGTTTACCGACCAACCCTTATCCACAAAATACCACATGAAATCCCTCACCTTGGAAAATGTTATTATATCCAATGATTTTTAGAAATTATATTCCTTACGACCATATATTGAAAAATTAATTTTCCATGTATGAGTATAACTGTAGATTAAATTTCACATGAATGGATAAGGACATGAATTTCAATATAAGGTAAAATGTGATTGGCCATGGATGTATTTTCATGGTTGAACAAATATATATGTAAGAGAATAAAATTAAATAAAATTTTAATTTCATAGATGAGACATATTGAATTATATTTTTGTGAAATATAATTGAAACTCTCTCATTATTGATTTTTGTGTTAATTTTATATAGGTATTTGAAATTTTTTTCCCAGGAATGCAAATCCATTGGTATAATGGTGTGATCACACAGTTAGTTACCCCATATTTTCCCCCTTATAGAAGTGGTTTACAATTTTTATAATTATTAGTATCATATAATTTAATCATTTAACATTCAACTGTCATTTTACATTCATTATATAAAATTACATTAAAATGGGGTTATTTCATTATTTTTAATATTTTTTTAAAAAAATATCAGTTTATTATTATCATCATAACATTCAATACTCTAGTAAAAATTGAAAAATATTTATTATTATTAAGTGTTCATTATGATTCTTTTTAGTCAGATGATAATGTTTATGAATACCACAATATAGGACTAAGTGAAGAATTTAAATGTGACTATGTTTGGAAATCATTCATTTTTAAGCCCATACATCGCAGAAAACAGCCTATAAGAGGTAAATTTTCTGTGTAGATATAAAATATGTTAGTAAAATTTTTAAATAACTACCAATTCACATGATTGATTTATTTTAAAGGCTATAAATTCATGGTAAATTAGTGGATGGAAATATTAAGAATAAACCAAAATAGAAAATAAACAATTTTTAATTCAGTCAATTGTTTTTCTAAATGTGTTATATGGACTCCAAATAATATGGTTAGATCGATACTATATTGAATATAAACATCCTAGATGACCAATATTCATGATTTAGAGGTCTTAGTGATTGAACAAGAATGAACATTGAAAGAGATGAATTTGAGGGAAATCAGTCATCCTTTCTTGATTATAAATATATACCAACACTTCCATTCATGAGTTAGCCATTTTTAGAGTAAATAAATATATTTCAAAACTAGAGACACTAAAGTGAGTTTGTAATCATGGTTTATGGTTATTTTACTTATTCTTTACCTCTATAATCAATTGTTACTTATTTCTATATGATAGTAGCTTCTTCTCCCTTGTTTATCTCTCATTTTCATTGTGTTATTCAATTATAGCTCTCTAATACTCAATATGGCGAGTTTCTAACATGGGGAATGATTTAGGAGGGAGGTTTTAATGGTGTTCTCGATTCCTTTTCCATTATTTAATAATGTTTTGGAACTCTTTTTAAATGCAATGGGTGTATAAAAAATGTATATGTTTCTAATATATTATCCATTACTTTTTTCCATTATCTACCTAAAATTCATTACTACCTTTTTCTTGATATTCCCATCATTTAATTGAGTTTTTTATCACGTAATGAAATCTTATACAATGGAACTATTTTTAAGATGGTTATATAGCCTCGATTTATATGGGAATATCATTCTTTACAATTAGAGGTGGTGAGATATTGTGTACCAACTTAATATATTTAGTCCACTAGGCCTTAAAACATAAGTACCGGGTATTAGATAATGGATTATTGTATGAGTTACTAAATGAATTCTAAACTATTAAAATGTATAATGTAGGAAATCATTTAGAAAAACCTTATATTCACATTCATTCTCACAAACTCGGTGTGTTTTCAATATTGAATGTTTTTTATGTTTGTTAAAATTCACCAAAACCAAAAAACTCATTTAAATTTTTTATAAAATGTAAAATAACAATCATATAATAGATTAAATTAGAATATTTACTGATTAAATAAAAAACCTCCACAAAAGAGACAACCCTAGCTAGCTGCTATATTTCACTTGGAAAATAAATATTATTTTTGTGCACCTTGTGATAGTAATTTCTATATATGGTTTAGTATCTCGTAATTTCATCATTTTTATTCAAACCAAAATTTTAAATTATTATATAGAAATAAATTAAAATTGGTTAATTTCATTTTTTTCATTTAAAAACATCATTTTTACTTTTTTCATAACATTCTCTACACATACCAGAACTAAACAATTACAGGATGAACTATTATTGATATCCATTTTATTACACATGACTAATTGTTGAATCCAACCATAGGAGGACCAAATGATTAACACAATTTGGGATAAGAAATCTACCCACAGTTTGAATTACATACAATATGAGTCCCATATATAGCATAAATAGAAAGTCTAAAAGATTTAATTTTTTTATAGATATAGATATGTTGTTGGGGAATAATTTCATTAACATTTACTTCTATATATTCACCCACTTTAAAAAAAGTAAATGAATTGGAACATAGTGAATGGGATTTTATAGAGTCCTTATGGATAAATAATACGACTTTAGAAATTCAATCACAAATAATTCTATATGTTTATAATGGACACATGTTTTTCTGGGTGTATAGATAAGATATATAATAAAAATATAATATATGATAAGTTTTAATGACTTCAATTTATTGTGAAATGAATAGGCATGTACATTAAATGGAAGGAATTCATTATATAGGTATCTACCTCTCTTGTTTATTAATATAAACTTCAAATTCAATTCAAATAGTTATCCACGTTTCATAGGAAAATGAGAGATAAAAAACATACCTTCTCAAATCAGTCAATGGCCATAATTTAGGGGTTTTACTTCTCATTAATTCTTTATATTATAATTTTCTATGTATTTCAACAAGATTTTAATTAAATATCCCTTTATTCTCTCTCATTTTATAGCTTTTCTTTCACCATAACACTATAATAAAACCAATAAAGACTATATAAAATAAAGAGTGATTGTAACGCCCTGACCCCAGTTACCTAGAGTCGGTGCATTATTACATAACATTGGCATGACACAAGGAATCATGTCTTGAAATAATAATCTGTTTAGTAGTATTATAAGTACTAGATATATTTATAAGTTTTACATTACATCATGAAATAAAAACATCAATAACATTTTGTTCCCTTTTTAACACACTTATATCCTTAGACTATCCATACAGGTCAACCAAAAAATTATTCTTCCCATATTGGGAAAAACAAAACATAGAAAGGGGTGATATCATATGCTCAGTAAGAATAACAATATAGAAAAAATACCCATAAATAAAATAAACATTTAAGGAAATGTACAAGACTAAAACAAAATCTTTTTAAACATAAACATCTATATAATATGGAAAAGATAAAATCAAATAATTCCATATAATTATTCACATGGAAATTCTAAAAGTAGAATAATCACGTGGAATATCAACACCTACATTCATAATGATGGAATGCATAATGCCAGACTTCATAACCACATAGTCAAGGCCTTGTGCCGAGAATACAAATATGATTTTATCAAGGCCTTGTGCCAATACACTAATTAATCTTATGATACCTACCAATGCATTGAGGATCTATAGAGGGCTCCACCAGTCAATGACTAAGTCAAATTCATTCCTTATATGAGAAGTTTGGTCAATAACATAAACATTCATATTAAAACTAGCATACCAAATGTTAATACTTTAACAATAAACCATGAATTGTATAAAAATAACACATCTATAGTAAAACATATCGCAATACCTTTAATAAAATTTGGAATATTGTATCTTAATGAATCAACTTTAATCAAAAATAAAATCCAATGATGGATGATGATATTTATGAAAATAATCCTTAAATCCATTTGAGAGAAATATCCCCTTTTTCTTGAAAACATTTAAAAGATTCACTATATATATATCAAGAATACATTTAAAATTGATCATTGAATCAAAGTGTCCCATACAACATTCAAACATTCAAAATTAATTAAAATTTTAAAACATTCATTTCAAAATAAATAAATCCCTAATCAATTTTTAAAACATGGACATTAATGACAAAGATTTAGATGAATAAAATTTTAATGCATTTAAAATGATATTTTAGTTAGAGTTCCTAACAAAATGATAGGTTATTGAATACAAATAATTGAGGTAATAAATTTTTTTTTTAATATCATGAAATTAAAGGGATTCATGATATACTATGTCAAAGTATAGTATATACACCAAATAAATGTGAATTGGAGCATAAAAATAAAGAGGTCTCAATGGAATGAAATTTGGGATGAATTACTTTATAAAGACCGTATGTTTGGGTTAAGTATAAATCAATGACATAATTATGTGTGAAAAATATAAATTCACACAATATTATTGGATATTCAGTGTAAATCAATCATAGGATATTCACACTCATTCATGTAAAAATAACACCAATACCTTGGATGATTAAATCAATGAATAGAGATTGAGTTAAAATTACTCTTACCAAGATCGTATCGATGAATTAAAAATTTATAAATGGAGTTGTTATGTGTATTAAAATTTTATCCACTCAAAGGGGAGTTTAAATTATTACATAAGTAAACAAATAGTGATTTCAAAAAAAATCATCGAGTAAAAGAAGCAGTGAAGTTTGCGTAAAACCGAATGAGTTGTAATTGAAATTTGAAATTCTATTACCGATTTGGTATCTTACGAAATATACAACCCATGAAAGAAGGATCATCCAATGATGGTATAAATACACATAAATTAAATTATATTACGCAAACAATACAATAATGGGCAGTATATACACCACACAAAATGTAATAGTGGCAAATATAGCATGAATCTCTCAGGAATAAAAGTGAGATGAAAACCCCTTACCATGAACTTTTCATTGGTCAATGGTACGTTAACCTCTTGTATAATACTTAAATAATTTTTATTAAATTATAAAATAATTATATACATAAAGATAATATCTTATATGATTCTCTATTCTTTCATTGTTAATAATATTTTATTAGTATCATCTCTTCTCGTGTTAACTGATTCGTTTTCATTTATATACTCAGTTACGTAATCCAGGTTTGTTTTGGATAGGATATATTTTTTTCATATAAAAAATGGTATTAAGTTCATAAACAATATTTCTAATCAAAAAATGAAAATTATTCTTGAATTATTACGATGGGGAATGAATCTAATCGTGTTCATAGAGACGGTAATCCGTACGTACGCACGAGCGCCAATATCATTATATAGATGGAAAAATTGTCTATAATTTGATGGAATATCATATATAAAGAATCATTAACATTTTATATTTAGTATATACATCATTTATACTCATTATTATACCCATCCAAATAATGATGTTTTTCAATAAAAAAACTACACCACGACATGGAGACGGTAATCCGTACGTACGCATGTATGGTGACATTGTCATTCATATGATGGATAGAATAATAAATATGGTTGTAAAAATTTATTTTTAACATAAAATTATATAGATGATACTGGATTTATTATTTTAGAATGGAATAAACAAATAACGAGGAAGTGGAAGAAGAAAAGAACATTAAATAGGTGATCAAATATTTACCTCTTCTTCGGATTCTTCCTTTTGATTGGATAAAAAATGCACATTAGGTCAGCTTTAATACCAAAGGAAGTCCTATAGGATGAAAATAGGAATGTTGGGAGGATATTTGGTCAGGGTTTGGCTGATCCAAATGGATATGTAGGTGTGAAATTAAGAGAAGTTGAAGTACCATTTTACAAGAGAGGTGAGGGTCACTTTAAAAAAGGCGTGAAATATTATTTTATAATAAAATCTTTTTCAGATTTTAAGGGCCTAAAATGATTTATTTCAAGGATAAGGTGGCGATGGTTCAAAAAACCATCATCCAATAGGATTTAGATAGGTTTAGTTCCCCATATAAAATTTATCATTTTGATTTTACTCTTAGTTAAATAGTTTAACATTTAAAATGTCTCTTTGTATTTTTATATTATATGGTTAATAAACATAGTATAACAAGGAAAGGGAACCCAAAGTGGTGTATTATTAATATATATAACATTATATATGTCCTTTGGATGAACTATAGTTTTTTTGGAATATTATATCAATTAATAATATAGTATTTGTTTTAAAAACACAATTATGTTAATTTTGACACTATTTAGTATTTGGTTTTTTGGAAAATCATTATAGTATGATTACTATGAAAAATATATTATTTAATCAACCCTAACATGTAATATTAACCTTTAAAATTAGTGTAATTCATAAAAAGTCTCAAATTACATATATTTGGATATTTATAATATCAATTATTTTAATCATTCATTAATAAGGTAATTACTGCATCATCATTGTGTACTAAATAAATTTAATTATTTTATTTCTAAAAATAATAAATAAAATAACATTATGTAGTAAATATTTTTAGATTTATAATTAATATTTATAGTCCAATTTATATTTTTTGTTACCCTATATTTAAAATGGTTTATTTATTAAACATTGAATTTTACTTTTTTAACTCTTTTATAAATAAAATAATAATAAATGTCCTAATATAATCCATGTGGAATAAAAGGATCATGTTTTATTCTTACTGTTTTTTTGGTCGAATTATATTTATCAAATAAAATTAGTACATGTGTTAGGGTAATTATAATATAATTTTACGCTTAATTATCCTATTTACTTTTAACTGTGTTAAATAAAAGTCAAAAGTTAGTATTCACCAAAAATTAGTTTCATCTTATTATAACACATTTTTCTTACTGATATCAACCGTGTATATTGTAATTTTGAAATTCAACTCAATAAGCAGAAAAATTAAGTTTTATTCAAATACGTAAATGCTTCTAGAAGGTGGGTAAAAGTCGGTAAAAAGTCCAATAAAATTTTATACATATAATTTTATTATAAAATGAATCCAAAAATTTAAATTTAACTTATATAGGTATTATATATCTCTTTTAAATTTAAAAAATTTAAAATAAAATAAATAAATAAATAAATAAATCGTCGGTTTTAAACTTTAAGGCTGTGTTTTTCACTATTCATCAAAAAATTGAATCTTTTTAGAGAAATACCAAAAAATTACCTTAACAAAATTTTTATATTACCAATAAAAAAATGAATTCTATTTTACCAAAATCAAAACATAGAAGTTGCATTAATTAATCTAAAATTAATTCCCATTGTCAAAACTGAAAAGTGGTTTTTTAAAAAGTAAAAACTAGAAAAACATTGACATGAGTTTATGTCAAATTTAAATGTGAAATTACATATAATGACCTAAATTTTTTTAAATTATAAGAACATAATCTAATTATAATTCCAACCCATTAAAATTCCTAATTTAAAACTATAAATTATTTCGAATAAAAAGGTTGTTTTCAATTAAAATTTAGTATTTTTCAGTATTCATCAAAATATAAAAGTTATCAAAAAAGTACCAAAAATTTATCCAAAAAATACTTTTCGGTCCCTATTTTAAATAATTATTTATTTGCATTAAATTGAATACATAAAAGTTTCAAATAATGGTTTTAAAAAGGGTTTGGCATTAAAAGGCAGAAAATATTCATTTTTTGAATAATACTTCATTTACCTGAAAAAATGAATTTGTTCTTATATTATGTCTAAGAAACACATAAAATGGATTATAAAATTATATGAAGTAAATAAAATTCAATATTCGTGTAATACTAGTCAAAACTATATTTTTGAACGACTAGTTTGATAAGTCGTTGTGCGCTCGAACTCAGTGTTTCCTATAGCGCAAACTATTGACTTAATTTAATGAAAATAACTTACTATGAAATATTAGGTTGTTACAATGATCAGAAAGGATTTTTAGTGGTGTTATTTAATCCCCATACTTTGTTTCATGAAGGGTGATTATTTTTTAATGAGGTAGTTGGTGTGTATTATCGATTACTTTATTATAATCTAAACCCATTATTTATTTCTTCCATTATCTTATACAAAACTTCTTAAAATAGAGTTGTATTGGTTGAGGGATTAAATACCATAATATGGAAGTATGGTAACACATTCTCAATTGAAATTTAATTGTCATGTTTTTACTATTTTAGGAGGTATGATTTGGTGTTCCGAAGATATCTCTTAGGTGCACTATGTAATGAAAAAAAAATTTGGGTTGTTAGATCATGTATCATCGGGTGAGTTATCCAAATAATTATAAATTAATAAAATGGATAATGTAAGAACCCATTTTTTAAAAAAATGGATTCAATTTCCCACCTACTAACTATTATTGTGTTTTCATTTCTCAATATATTTTATGTTTTTTTATTTCGCCACAACCAAACCCTCACCCCTTTTTCTTTTGTTTTTAGAAAATATAAGATACCAACAATATAATAATTAAAATTGGAATATAGATTGGTGGGCTCAAAGTGATCCTCAAGAGATATGGTTTTGGTTAACCTCTATACTACACAAGAAAAGTAAATTTTATTTTAGTACACCTTGTACAATGTGTTTTAGAAATATGGATTAGGATCCCATAATTTAATCATTTTTCATTCAGAAAATATTTTACATTTTATTATTTAAAAATGAATAAAAATGAAAATTTCACAATTATTTATATTTTCTTTGAAAAACATCAGTTTGTTGAAATTATCATTAGATTCACTAAAATAAACCAAATTAAAAAAATTTATCTAATGGTATTAAACGATTAATGGTATTTACTTAATTAAACTATATTTATTACTAAATACAACCATAGGAGGCCAAAATGAAGTATAAAAGTGTGGATAAATAATTTTTTCCTAGTTTGAACAACATTCAGTGTTGGCAACATAACTTGTAATAAAAAGTAAAATGTGCTTCAAATTTCTATGGTAGTGGATAATAGGAGGGACTATCCATTAATTATGAAATATAAGGATTAATCCATTTTCAAGGAAATAAATTCAAATAAAATATAAGAATTAGAATGTTAATATTCTATCATTAAATAAAATACAATTTAATTAATTAGGTTATAATGCATTTTAAATGTTCCTAATTAGATTGATATTTTTTATAGAGATAATATGTAATAGAATATCTTCCTAGATAGTTACATTTAGTGATTTAGCGGTATTCAAGTTGAACAAGGAAAACCATTTATAAGATATACTTTGGAGAAAAGGTATCCATATATCATTCATTTAAATATGTACATACACCATCATTCAATTAGTTGTCCATTTTGATAAACAAAGGATATAGTAAAAAAAAATCCACTTGATTATGTAAAAGAGAATAATTTATGAGTTTTACAACTTATTGTATACTTTTAGAATCATTTATTGAATAATTATAAAATAGTACTGTAAAATCACCCACTTGGAAAACATCATCATAACTAGAACTAATGGCCATTTTATCCCATGTGTGCCTCCCCATACCCCAGTGGCGTCCAACTAGTATCTAGGATAAAAGGAAATTCCATTAAGAGAATATAAACTGAAATAAAAGAAAGAAACACTAAAATAAAATAATTTCAATAAAAACATATAGAGAAATAAATGATATGACATTATGATAAGGACCACTAAAACAATATATAAGTCCCACAAAATATAAAAACTAATTTTACAAATTTTACAAAAATCAATAAAACCTTTTCTCGATCCCCATGTGTGGATCATAAGTATAGAAAACATAAAATAAACAATAAACTTGAACAATCCAAAAAACTGGTCCCAATCCCCAACTCAGTCCTGTCCCATATGTTTTATATTGAAAAAAAATCAACAATTGATCAAATATTATTTTACCTTATCCTTTCCTGTATATGTAAGATTAGGTCAGGTACCCACAACATTCTCAACAGGGTGTTAGTAATACTGAGTAGGTGCCCACGAACAACATCCCTAAATATATCCTGTCAAAAATAATGTTCATATTGATAAGATATAGTAAATAAATAAAAGTATAATAAATAAATAACAATCAATCCATGTGTTCTATGATGACACCCGGGATCAACTATACCTTTTTTTACCAGTGTTGGATTTCACAGAACAAGTAATATAACTATATAGGAGTAACCACATCCATCCCCTGATCCTTTATAATGACACATAGGGGAACCAAATATATGACAACCCTGCTTTTTATTACAACTTAAACATGCTTTATTACATAAAACTTCACTTGATACAACAAGGAAGATCGAGAAGTTTAGTGTCTTTGGGGCTTAGGATCATTACATAAAAACTTTAAACTTGAAATACAACATCTTTATTGAAAACTTCCTTTACATGACCACTACATTCCTTCGTACTTAGCATTGCATGGGATAACCTGAGGACATGCATAAGAAAAGGGTGAGCTATAAAGCCCAGTAAAGGAGTACACAATGAATAACATGAGGAGTACAATACATGTTAGGCAATAGTAACATCAATAGAGAATTAGAGTAACATGAACATAAAGGCATGATAAAGCATGATAACCATAACATGGAAATGTGGCAACAACACTTAACATTGAATTAGCATGAGCCAAGGCTCATTGCACATGGAGCATGAGTAAACCCTCACTGCACTTGATGCACGAGTAAACCCTCGTTGCACATGAATTAGCATGAGTAAACACTCATTGCACATGACTTATCATGATACTATACTTTACCCAATGCATTGGAGCGCTATAAAGGGCACACCCTTCTTAAACATTTCATTTCATGCATAAGTGTGCCACATGGATCATAAAACATGGATTCATAAAACATAATCATTTATTCCATGATAAAGGAATGTGGAATTCACACATGATACTTTATAATCAATTAGTAAATGTTCATATAGGTGAATACCCTTGATGGAGAAATGGGCATGTTATTCACTACACAATGATATTGGCTTAGAAAATCGGTGTGATTTCGGCAGCGTAACGGCGTGACATAAGAATTCATAAAAATGGTTGATGAGAGAGAAAGGGGTTCCTCATAATATTTACATGTAATGGACAATAAGGAGGTCATATAAATACATGTCCCAACAATTGAAAAGGAATTTAGATTCATGATACAAAAGTATTGCTTGAATATAGAAGGGGAGAAAAAAAAAGCTCCTTTCGGAATTTCGGCATAGTAACGGGTGTACATGGGAGGCATTTAATGAGAGAGAGAAAGGGGTCTCCCATCATTCAATCGATAAGAGGGAAGTATGGGAGAGGTGTGAAACCATACCCCAAAATTCATAATTGAAATTAAAAGGGAAATACAACTTAAAGAAAATTGACAAAAATGAGAAAGGAAGAAAAAAACCCTTACTTGGAAGTGTGCTTCCAAAGGCTAGAGAGAGGCTTGTGAGAGGCTTCTTGGGAGCTTGGGGCACCTTGAGAGGATTCTAGAGAGAGTAGGGCAGAGGTTGGACGAACCCCAAGGGCTTTGAGTGAGGAGGAAGTGGGAGCTTGGGTGGGGTTATATAGGAAAGTTGAGGGAATTCTTTATTATTTAGGTTTGGGACCTCTTATATTAAAATAATTCAAACCACAAACCATCCCATGGAATTTGCCCATGGTTTCTGGAAAATGAAAGAGGAAAAAAATATTTTACAAGGACAAGGTCCGAACTTATTAAAAAATTAGGGTTGCTTATTTGGAGGTGAGTCACACTCCCATGGAAATTAATTTAAAAAGGCAAAGTGTTGAATAAGTCTTGAGGGCTCCATTAATGCTTTGAAAAGTAAGTCAAACAAACCCAAAAACTCATTATTTTAATGATAAAACAATTATTGGCCGAACATAAGGATTATGGTATTTTATTACATCGCCATTGGGTCATTGTGATGTCATAAAACACATTATATATTTAAATGGTATTTAATTTTTACCCAAAAATTTGACTGTCTCAGAAAATTATGAAAAATTCACTGTTGGATAATTTCGACGTCCTGATTCCAAAAATAATATTTATTTTATCTAAATAATTTTCTAAATATGTGAATTTTCACTTTTAAAATAAGAACTGACATTTATAAAAAAATTCACGGGTTTTGACAGAAATGGCTTTCAAAATAAAAATTTTAATTGCATTCATAAAATTATAAGATCAATTATATTTAATAAAAATTATTTTAATATTAATAATAATATTATTTAATTCAAAAATCCTTTAATTTAATAAAATATAATTCTTAATTAAATAATAACTAAAAACACCATTAGTACTTTAAAAACTAATTAAAATGTATCAAAAATGACTAGAAATTATATTCATTATTATATACAAAAATAATGTACATGAACATGGTGCTACTTATTTGTTACATAATTTCTTAAAATAACCGCATAAGACCTAAGGGTAAGGTGTGAGATGGTGACAGACTCTTGGGGCGGCTCAGATAACATCGCTCGAGTGGTAATTTCAATCAACTTCCACTTTTCCCGTAGACGATCACGTTCGAGCTTGACTTGATGAAGCTCAGCTTGGGCTTGGTCAAGGGCAAAGCCCAAAGACGCCACCTCTTTTACAAGCTCTGACAAATGGGCTTCGTAAGGGGAAATTCTACTGGATGAGGCCATTGCTTCCTTTGTCCGAGTAGAAATGGGTTCGTTAATGCCTTATATTTATACCACTCAGATGATCACTGTTCATCGGCTAAAAAAGTAACGGTCACAAATCTTAACGTAAAACTAAAAAAGTTGACATCTTATAAAAACATTTTTCATAAAGAAACATTTAACTGGATCAAGAGGTATTTTCCATTAATGAAACTTTGGGTCGTTACAACATTCCCCCCTTAAGAAATTTCGCCCTCGAAATTTTCCTTTTCCCACACTAAAAAAAATGTGGGTAACTTAGCTTCATCATATCCTCCGACTCCCAAGTTGCTTCTTCAAACTTGTGGTTTCTCCACAACACCTTGACGAGGGGCATTGTCTTATTTCATAGAACTTTTTCTCTATGATCTAAGATCTTCACTGGTTGCTCCTCATAAGAAAGATCGTCTTCTAATTGTACCACCTCGGAAGAGAGTACATGTGAAGGGTCTGGTATGTACTTCCTTAAGAGGGATACATGGAAGACATCATGCACCTTGGCCATAGTAGGTGGAAGTACTAGTCGATAGGCCACAACCCCAACACGATCAAGAATCTCGAAGGGGCCGATGTACCTTGGACTTAACTTCCCTTTCTTTCCAAACCTCATGACCTTCTTCCACGGAGATATGCGTAAAAACACCATGTCTCCGACTTTAAACTCAAGGTCTCGTCGACGATTATCTGCATAACTCTTCTATCGACTTTGGGCTGCCTTGATATGCTGTTGAATGGTTTTCACCTTCTCCACCATTTCTTCGACCATTTCTGGTCCAAGCAGCTTAAGTTCACCGACCTCATCCCAACATTCTGGTGTTCTACACCTTTTCCCATACATGGCTTCATTTGGTGCCATTTGGATGCTCGAGTGGAAACTATTATTATAAGAGAACTCAACTAGAGGAAGATGTTGATCCCATCCTCCTTTAAAGTCCATTGAGCACGCTCTCAACATATCCTCAAGTGTTTGGATAGTCCGCTCGGATTGGCCATCAGTTTGAGGATGATAGGCCGTAATGAAGTTCAGTTCAGTATTCAGAGCATGTTGAAGACTCTTCCAAAACATAGAGGTAAATCTTGGATCTCGGTCATACATGATAGATAGTGGTACTCCATGCAACCATACCACTTCCCTGATATATATCTGTGCCAGTTGATCCAAAGAGAAATCCTCTCGAATAGCAATAAAGTGTGCAGTCTTTGTAAGACGATCCACAACAACCCAGATTGCATTATTGCCTTTGGATGTCCTTGGAAGTCCAGTGACGAAGTCCATGGTGATGTTCTCCCATTTCCATTCTGGTATGGGAAATGGTTGCATCATCCCCTTAGAATTCTGCATCTCTACCTTCACTTGCTGACACACCAGGCACTTTGATGTATATTCAGCGATCTCCTTCTACATATTATCCAACCAAAAGTTTTCTCGGAGATCCCGATACATCTTTGTGCTCCCTGGGTGAATAGAGAAATTTGAACTATGTGCATCATCCAAAAGTTCCTTCTTCAGCTCCGAACGTGATGGAACACATAGTCGTTTCCCAAACCGCACAATTCCTTCTTTATTAACATTAAACTCTGAGGATTTTCCCTTTTTGATAGCTTCCACTTTTTCTTGGATTCCCGTATCATCCTTTTGAGCATCCTTTATCCTTTCTAAAAGAGATGGTTGAGAAATAATTTGTGAAAGGATTGATGATGTTCCCTTCTTTATGATTCCCACATCCATCTTCATCACGTCTAAGAAGATTGGATCCTTCTCAATTCTCATCATTGATAGAATAGCTGGATCCTTTCTACTTAGGGCATCCGCCACCTTGTTCGCTTTCCCAGGGTGGTAATGTATTGAACAGTCATAATCCTTGATGAGCTCTATCCATCTTCTCTGGCGCATATTAAGCTCTTTCTGTGTGAATATATATTTAAGACCCTTGTGGTCAGTATATATCTCACATTTCTCTCCATAGAGATAATTCCGCCAGATTTTCAAGGCAAAGATCACTGCCGCCAACTCCAGATCATCCGTTGGAAAGTTTCGCTCCGGGATTTTCAACTTCCTTGAGGCATAGGATATCACTTTATCATTCTGCATCAGCACACATCCTAAGCCCTTCTTTGAATCATCACTGAATACCACAAAAAGCTCCCCACTTGTGGGTAAAGTGAACACAGATGCAGTGATAAGCCTCTTTTTCAACTCCTTGAATCTTTCTTCGCATTCATCACTCCAAGAAAACTTTACTCCCTTTTGAGTTAGCTTGGTAAGAGGGTTGGACAATCGTGAGAAATTTCTCACAAATCATCGATAATATCCAGATAACCCCAAGAAGCTACGAATATCAGTTACCGATGTTGGCCTCGGCCATCCCTCAATTGCATCTGTTTTGGAGGTGTCCACATATATCCCATTGCTTGTGATTATATAGCCCAAGAATGAGACTTACGTCAACCAAAACTCACACTTGCTGTACTTTGCATAGAGCTTCTCCTTACGCAAAGTCTCTAGTACAATTTTTAAATGCTCCTCATGGTCTTCCTTGGTTTTGGAGTATATTAGAATATCATCTATAAAGACTACCACAAATTTGTCTAGGTAATCTCTAAAGACTCTATTCATCAAGTCCATGAATATTGTTGGAGCATTGGTGAGTCCAAAAGGCATTACTATGAATTCATAGTGCTCGTACCTTGTACGAAAAGCAGTCTTGGGGATATCTTCCTTCTTCACCCTTACTTGATAATATCACGACCGCAAGTCCACCTTGGAGAAGTATTGTGCTCCACGCAGCTGATCAAACAAGTCATCTATTCTTGGGAGAGGATACTTGTTCTTTATCATGATTTTGTTAAGTTCGCGATAATCGATGCAAAGCCACATTGACCCATCCTTCTTCTTGACGAAGAGGACTGGTGCACCCCATGGTGATGCATTTGGGCGTATAAACCCTTTATCCAGATTCTCCTGTAGTTATTTCATCAGCTCTTCAAGCTCAACAACAGCCATTCTATATGGAGTCTTGGATATTGGTAGCGCCCCAGGTATAAGTTCAATTGAGAACTCAACATCTCTTCTTGGAGGAAGACCAAGAAGTTCCTCGGGAAATACTTCAGCGAATTACTTCACAATAGGCATTTCTTCAAGGGTGGTTTCTTCATTGGACTCAATCATCTGAGCCAGATATGCATGCTCATAAGGCAGTGATATCCATGCTTGAGATGATGGAGCTAAAGGAGATTCATCTTCCTCCTGACACTTGTAAATAATCGGGGGTCGATTCTCCATATGGAGTGTGATTTCCCTCTCCCGACAATTTATGTTGGCTCTGTATAAGGAAAGCCAATCGATGCCAAGAATTGCATAAAATTCCACCAGAGGGAGTATGATGAGGTTCTCTGGGAAATTCAATCCACAGATTATAACATGGGAGGACTTATACGCATGGGATGCAAGGATTGCCCAATTTGCCGTACTCACCGACATCTTTACTTCCATGATTTATGGTGGTGCAGGGATTGTTCTACTAAACTTTTGAGATATAAAAGAACGCGTAGAACCTGAATCAAAAAGTAGGTTTGCTATTCTTGAATGAATAACTAGCGTACCTATCATCACTTCATTTTCGGGGTTCACTTCGGCAGAAGTGATGGAAAAATCTCTTCCTTGCTGTCTTGGAGGTTGTTGATTGCCTCCGATAACCCTTGGATTAGGGCACTGATTCGCAAAATGACCCGGTTCTTTGCATTTGTAACATTGAACAACGCGTTGAGGTTTGAACGAAGCGTTCCTCTCCTCTGTCGCAGCCGCCGGTCCTTCTTGCTGACAGTTAACAGCAAGGTGCCCTTCTCTTCCACACATGAAGCATTTTCTTGTCCCCCTAAAGCAATTTCCAGGGTGCTTCTTTCCACACATTTGGCAAGTGGGGTGCTGGAATTTCTTAGCGCCGTTGGATTTATCCATAGAACCACCAGCATTGAAGTCCATGTTACGCATCTTGTCCTCATGATACCCATGTGATTCTACGATCTCCATTTCAACCATGAGGGCACATCGGACAATTTCCTCATAGCTTTCGAAGTCACGGATCACTAATGCTTTCCGCAAGATAGACTTCAGCCCACCAAAGAAGCGGTCAACCATGCATTCGGGGGTAACAACAAAGCCGTAAGCGTATCGTGCAAGCCTTGTGAAGTTTTCCTCGTACGCTCCCACAGATTCTTCATCTTTCTGTTTGAGGGAAAGGAAGTCCCTTTCCATCTTAAGACGGAGGGTGCGTGGAAAATATTTATCGAAAAACATCTTCCGGAATTCCTTCCATTCCAAAGCCTCGATCTCCTCCTCAGGCTTCGTATTTTTGATCAACGTCCACCATTGATCAGCTTCACCCTCCATACGATAAGCCGCCAGGAGAACCTTCTCTTTTTCAGAGCATTGGAGGATGAAGAATATCTTTTCAATGGAGTTGATCCATTGTTCAGCGATCGTGGGATCGGATGATCCACTAAAAGTAGGAGGCCATTGTCTCATGATGCTTTCAATAGCGACTTGTTCTTTCTTAGGGGGGGTTGAACATTCCTCTTGACCAGTGTTTCTATTCAAAACTTGAGTTAGCTGAGAGAGTAGCGTGACAAACTTCGCGATTCCCGCTCCCATTGGATTGGGCATCTCATATGTATAATCATCACACTGATCTTCACAACGGTTGTTAGCCCGAGTTCTACTATTACCGGCCATTGGCTGGAATAAAAGGAATGTTAGGGGTAACACATAAAGGGTAATCCAAAGACAAAAGTTGATGACTTATAAATAAACGTTAATCTCTTTAACTCATGAGTCTATAGGATTCAATCCAGGCTTTTCATGATCTTCCTTCTAACATATATTCTTAGGGGCATTTTTCCCTTAATAAGGGTTCATACTAAGATTGTGAATTTATCAAAACATATCCCCCGGGAGTGTCATAACCAAGAGTGCAGCAAGGCCCGTTGTCGTGCTCCAATTCCCGTTCGAGTCTAGCTCAAAGCAGTGTTTTCGGGTTTTACCCCTGGGATACATCTGTGCCAGAGCCGCCTCTACCTGCTCGTATCCAGACAAGGATGTATTTGTTTGATAAACCACATACTTAGTATTTACCAAAACCGAGGGATGTTTTTATTAGGCTTAGTCTTGTATCTAAGGCTTCACTAGGGTTTCCTAATCCCAAAAATAACTAAACCTATCCTCTGATACCAACTATGACAACCCTGCTTTTTATTACAACTTAAACATGCTTTATTACATAAAACTCCACTTGATACAACAAAGAAGATCGAGAGGTTTAGTGTCTTTGGGGCTTAGGATCATTACATAAAAACTTTAAACTTGAAATACAACATCTTTATTGAAAACTTCCTTTACATGACCACTACATTCCTTCGTACTTAGCATTGCATTGGATAACCTGTGGACATGCATAAGAAAAGGGTGAGATATAAAGCCCAGTAAGGGAGTACACAATGAATAACATGAGGAGTACAATACATTTTAGGCAATAGGAACATCAATAGAGAATTATAGTAACATGAACATAAAGGCATGATAAAGCATGATAACCATAACATGGAAATGTGGCAACAACACTTAACATTGAATTAGCATGAGCCAAGGTTCATTGCACATGGAGCATGAGTAAACCCTCATTGCACTTGAAGCACGAGTAAACCCTCGTTGCACTTGAATTAGCATGAGTAAACACTCATTGCACATGACGTATCATGATACTATACTTTACCCAATGCATTGGAGCGCTATAAAGGGCGCACCCTTCTTAAACATTTCATTTCATGCATAAGTGTGCCACATGGATCATAAAACATGGATTCATAAAACATAATCATTTATTCCACGATAAAGGATTGTGGAATTCACACATGAAACTTTATAATCAATTAGTAAATGTGCATAAAGGTTAATACCCTTGATGGAGAAATGGGCATGGTATTCACTACACAATGATATTGGCTTAGAAAATCGGTGTGATTTCGGCAGCGTAACGGCGTGACATAAGAATTCATAAAAATGGTTGATGAGAGAGAAAAGGGTTCCTCTTCATATTTACATGTAATGGACAGTAATGAGGTCATATAAATACATGTCCCAACAATTGAAAAGGAATTTATATTCATGATATAAAAGTATTGCTTGAATATAGAAGGGGAGAAAAAAAATCTCCTTTCAGAATTTCGGCATAGTAACGGGTGTACATGGGAGGAATTTAATGAGAGAGAGAAAGGGGTCTCCCATCATTCAAACGATAAGAGGGAAGTATGGAAGAGGTGTGAAACCATACCCCAACATTCATAATTGAAATTAAAAGGGCAATACAACTTAAAGAAAATTGAAAAAAATGAGAAAGGAAGAAAAAACCCTTACTTGGAAGTGTGCTTCCAAAGGCTAGAGAGAGGCTTGTGAGAGGCTTCTTGGGAGCTTGGGGCACCTTGAGAGGATTCTAGAGAGAGTAGGGAAGAGGTTGGACGAACTCAAAGGGCTTTGAGTGAGGAGGAAGTGGGAGCTTGGGAGGGTTTATATAGGAAAGGTGAGGGAATTCTTTATTATTTAGGTTTGGGACCCCTTATATTAAAATAATTAAAACCACAAACCATCCCATGGTATTTGCCCATGGTTTCTGGAAAATGAAAGAGGAAAAAAATATTTTACAAGGCCAAGATCCGAACGTATTAAAAAATTAGGGTTGCTTATGTGGAGGTGAGTCACACTCTCATGGAAATTAATTTAAAAAGGCAAAGTGTTGAATAAGTCTTGAGGGCTCCATTAATGCTTTGAAAAGTAAGTCAAACAAAACCAAAACCTCATTATTTTAATGATAAAACACATATTGGCCGAACATAAGGATTATTGTATTTTATTACATCATCATTGGGTCATTGTGATGTCATAAAACACATTATATATTTAAATGGTATTTAATTTTTACCCAAAAATTTGACTGTCTCAGAAAATTATGAAAAATTCACCGTTGGATAATTTCGACATCCTGATACCAAAAATAATATTTATTTTATCTAAATAATTTTCTAAATATGTGAATTTTCACTTTTAAAATAAGAACCGACATTTATAAAAAAATTCACGGGTTTTGACAGAAATGGATTTCAAAATAAAAATTTTAATTCCATTCATAAAATTATAAGATCATTTATATTTAATAAAAATTAATTTAATATTAATAATAATATTATTTAATTAGAAAATACTTTAATTTAATAAAATATAATTCTTAATTAAATAATAACTAAAAACCCCATTTGTACTTTAAAAACTAATTAAAATGTATCAAAAATGACTAGAAATTATATTCATTATTATATAAAAAAATAATGTACATGAACATGGTGCTACTTATTTGTTACATAACCCCTTAAAATAGCCGCATAAGACCTAAGGGTAAGGTGTGCGATGGTGACAGACTCTTGGGGCGGCTCAGATAACATCGCTCGAGTGGTAATTTCAATGAACTTCCACTTTTCCCGTAGACGATCACGTTCGAGCTTGACTTGATGAAGCTCTGCTTGGGCTTGGTCAAGGGAAAATCCCAAATATGCCACCTCTTCTCCGAGCTCTGACAAATGGGCTTCGTAAGGGGAAATTCTACTGGATGAGGCCATTTCTTCCTTTGTCTGAGTAGAAATGGGTTCGTTAAAGCCTTATATTTATACTACTCAGATGATCACTATTCAACGGCTAAAAAAGTAACGGTCACAAATCTTAACGTAAAACTAAAAAAGTTGACATCTTATAAAAACATTTTTCATAAAGAAACATTTAACTGGATCAAGATCGATTTTCCATTAATGAAACTTTGGGTCGTTACAAAATATTTCCATGTAACTATAATATATTCAACTAGGGGAACCACAAATATCCCCATAAACATCAGAATATCACCTTGGGGTAACCATTCCCAACCCTTGAACTATTATAATATAATTCAAATGGAACTAATTCATACTACATAACCATGAGAATATAACCAAGTGTTACCTATTTCCTTCATCAAAACCCTGAAAATTTTACCCAGATGAACCATGTCCGTCCCCATAACTATGAGAATATATCCAAAGGGGAATATTGTCCTTCCCCAGAACCATTACCACAGTTATTTACACATATCATATCTTTCGTCGTGAACAGTTTATTTATCTAACATAGAAAATTAATTTTCCATGATTTACAATTGAATTTTCTCTCCAAGTGGATATCACTTTAATTTTTAGGCACTCTATAGGACAACTTCCATGTATTTTTATTTTAGTAATATATGGTTCACCACTATTAGCAGCCTATGGCTTGGTATTTACACAAAACAATTGTACTGATTACAGTCTAAATAATATAATTCTACCATGGAACATTATTATATACCATTAAATTTATTTATTAGTTATGTACACATTATGTTAGTGGGACTTCACATCATACATAAATAAAAATAAGATGAAACACTTCAGTGATTTCTTATGAACCACCTACATAGATAGTTACTCATCAAATACATATAGGTAATACAATCACAAAAAATAGAAATGTTAATTTATGAAACAACACTGAAATAGGACATCAACATTTGTAATATGTATATGACTAAGAAACATGGTTAGAAACTATCATAGAATGGATAAAAAATGATAAATATACCATTAGATATAACTATATTCAAAAAACACTTAAATAAATTAAAAATATAATGAGATAACACTCTAGATCATAGAGTGGAATGAGATCCCAATTTAGGATGTGTTTTTTTATACAGGTCGTTAAAATACCCCATTTTTTCTTTAATATATATTTTAGACATTTATTTCATATTCAAAAAGTATTCCAATTTTTCAAAATTTTGACAATATCTGAAACCTCTAAATATATATATTACATATCATATATACATCTTATGTATTTTATATGTAATTTAACATATCCATGCATAATATATATAATCAACACATAAGATATATATTCAATACATAAGATGTTTCACTAGGGAAACACCAATTGTAATATATAAAGTCCATATGTATGATGTTATTTCCTTATGTAAGATATTTTACTTGAAATATTTCTATACATAATATATTTAACTCATAGAAAATATATTCGATCTATTATATAAGGTTGTTCCATTTTGAGAAAACCTATAAGTAATATAACTATTCTTTTCTAAGATATTTACCTTTGTGAAATATTCAATACGTGTCATATTTATATCTTACTTAATATATTTACCTTATATTTAATATGCTTTATTCCATATATAATATACATATCACCATGTTTAAATTATAATACTTAGGCATATTCTTCATATTTATTATTTTTTCTTATATGTCTGATATTTTCAATAACAAATTTCCAACATCCAATTAACAAAAAATCATATCCATTCCCCAACCTCTTTCGTATAAAAGTATTATCTCATACATTATATATATATATATATATATTTGTGTAAGACTTTACACAATATAAATTTTTTTAAAACTACCAATAACGAAAAAATATTTAAAATCAATCTAAACACATCCATTAAATTTCCACCACTAATAAGGCCTCTCAATCATCCTATAAACTGAATATTTCTACATAAAAAGTTAAAAAATTATAAGGTTCTGAAAAAAAATTCCCTGCCAATTAAAACTCTTCCAACACCTCCATTGGGTCCCAATATAATTGGGAGAGCCATGTTTTGATCCCAAATTCCATTCCTGAAGTTACAACCATTAAAACATCCCAAAAAAACACACACACACACATATATATATATATATTTAAAATATAATTTTATATTTAATAAAAATATTAAAAAAACTATGGTATTTTTATATCAATACAAATTATTTCATTCATAAATTAGTCTAGAGTTTTGCAACCTCCCCACTACATAGTTTATCATATTATAGGTACATTCCAAAACATCATCAGGCTTATTTAGTGAAAAACCCTAACCATAATGCCTCCATGTCAAACTCTCATTCCTACATTTCCTTATGGATACATCTTTGTATCCACTACACCCATACTAGAGTGAATATCTTCACACACGTTTTCTTTTAACTCTAAAAATGTTACGCATCAAACACTCCTCAAACGATGCATTAAACTAAATATTTATGTAATTGGTATTACTCGCATGAGATGGAATGATATAATACATAAAGTGATGAGATATTTGAAAAAAAAATCATGAATATCAGTGAACTATTTTCGAATATACAACTAGTCTTCCACTAGATTGATTCTCCCCAAAATCTCAAATGATTCCACATTGTTGGGTTTCAAAAGCCCGACCTCCTCTAACATCAATGTCTTAATCTAGGAGAAACTCATACAAATAGATGATTTATCATCCCAACATTTAGAGAATGGTGACATAGATCAATATAAAATCACTACCTACTTCAGGTGATTGATAAAAATCTAAGAACAATTTTAATTTATATATTAATAATTACATATTTATATTATAAAATACATTGACATAAACTCTATAAATAAATATATAAATACATTAAATATAGATAATATTTAAATTTATATATTCATATTATTTAAATTATAGTAGAAATATATTTACAGTATAGATATATTTTAATAATTATATGTGGGTATATTTACAAATATTTATTTATGATGTTTAAATAAGATTACACACCACTAGAAACAGGCACACCAAGGGACCATGGTCAGTCAAGCATCATCCCTACACAAAAGGCATGAAAAGGACCCACTAGAACTATTTTATGGCATGAAGTGAGCAGAATGACCATGTTTTATATGGAAAAAGGTAAAATTTATTGTGAACCAAAGGCCCATTAGGGGAGATGGCCCGAAGTTACGAAAGATTTTTATATTTTTTAAAAACTCATCAGCCTTCGAATGTGTTTTCTCTATTAGTAATAATCACACCATATGAAAAAATTATTATATATATATCAAATTATTTATATATAGAATGTATATTTAAAAATATAATTCATATTAAAATTAATATTTATTGTTTCATAATTTATATAAAAAAACTAATAGTTAATTAAAAATTTTACAATGCACTTAAATACATTAATAGTGTACATGTAAATATAAGATATTATTTTTTAAAATAATTATATTAATAATTAAATGAAAATATACTTATTTCAGTATATATATATTAATATATTTAAATAATATATATATATATATTAAAATAATTTTTTGTGTTGTGATGGGAATCATTTTTTATATAGCCTGAAAATATCGTGTTACCACAAAAGAAAAAAAAAGTTAAAATGGGGGGGGTCAGTATACGAGTAATAAATTCATAAAAATATGAATGAATCTGTCCCCGATGATTTTTCATTGATGACTGGTGACAATGCTGGTAAATATCAGAACATAAAAATCATTTAGTTCACAAACATTCATTTGTTTTAGTTTTAGTATAAATAAAAAATATTTAATTTTAAATATAATTATCATAAATGAGATGATAACCGGAAGTATAGATCGATATGAAGATGGAGATGGAGAGTGTGACAAGAAGAGTTCATCTTACAGTGATTATGGGTCATTTTTATGTTTTCGCCTCATATGGAATGAGAGGCTTTGTTGATTATTATTTGTGATATAGATATGAAACAATTTAAAGATTTATGTGAAGAAATATACATGTTTGTGATGGGTAAAAATCATTCGTGATGTGTAAAAAAAGAAATGACATACGCCAAATCAATTAAAATCATTCTGATTGTTTTCATTCATTAAAATAACGATTCATTACTCATTCAAGATGTGTAGAAATCAAACACACCTCAATACGAAGCATCATGTGAATGATATAACTTAAAGTGTAAATTTTTTATTCAAAATTGACAATTTATTAATGTATTATACTATATTAATTTTTAGGTAATTTATTTATAGTATTAATAACTTGATATTTTCTTTCTAATATTGGTGTATTCTTTTGCTCGAGTTAAACTGATTTATTCCGCAACCGATACCATGGACAATATTTTTTGAGAGGAGATCATGGGTGCCATAGATGATGAAGCATTTGTATTTCTAAATGATTATTGATAGTAATTGTAATATTAATTATAGATAACATTATTTGAAATGTATAAATTAGGGCTTTTTTGTATTCATGACGTACACTTTATTTCAATTACATTATATATTTTTCATAAATGTTAATTGTATTTTCTAGATTATGTCGTTATACTAAAAATACACTATAGCAGGTAGGGCCATTATTAATGCTAATGAAATCACTAATAAAGTGTTTCATTTATTGATATGTTTATAGAACTCATAAAGTCCCTACATTATCAATTTTTAGCACTGATAAATGGGACCACCTTTAATGGTGTTGATGACAACAATGCTTTCATAGTTTAGTGAACATACATTTTACACGCTATTAAAGAACATATTTGTATTAGTGATAAATAATACATTTTATTATATTAAATAATATAAAATTAAATAAAAATCAATGATGGTTTATTTTAATTGATAAATAAATATATTTTCTAATTTTTAAAATATTTTTATAAAATAAATTCATATCTAGTTTAAATATTTGTACATTAAATTCAATTATAATATTCCATAAATTTAAGTGTATATTTAAGTGAATATAAATATAAATATATTTTATTTTTTTAATATTTTTTATTTGTTTTCTGGTTTATCTTCAATAATATTTTCATTTTTTTTGATGTTGTAATGTATTCTATTTTTTCAATATAATATATAAACACATGTTGAATATTTTTTAAGGATATGAATATATATATATATATATATAACCACACACTTGTTGGAGTCTCTAACTCGAGACTGTTGAGTCAATAAGTTTTTTCTTATGACTTTTCCAGTCCTCTTGTTTTGAAAATCACAAACACCTTATAATTAAGAAAATATTTTTTTCCCCGTAAGGCACATTTACTTCTTTAAGGAAATTTACCCTAACCTATATTTTCTTATAAATTGCAATATTTTCATAAGTACAACAACCAGATTCATATCCAAAATCCAAGAGCTATATAATGAAAGATTTGGAGCATTCTGTTTTTTAGGATCCGAATTCTGGATGTGATCTACAATGTAGATCGACTCTGAACTCTCAAGTAGTTCGACTCCGAACACCTAAGTAGTTTGACTATGAACTCTTAAGTAGTTTGACTCTGAAATCTCAAGTAGTTCGACTCCAAACACCTATGAAGTTCGACTCCGAACTATTAAGTAGTTCGACTACAAACTCTTAAGGAGTTCGACTCCAAACTCTTAAGCAGTTCGACTCCAAACTCTTAAGAAGTTCGACGCCAAATTCTTAAGAAGTTTGACTCTGAACTCTTAAGCAGTTCGACTCCGAATTCTTAACCAGTTCGACTCAGAACTCATAAGTTGTTCGACTCCGAACTCTGCATGTTCAGATTCTGATCTCTGGTGAAACCAGACTCCAAATTCCTATAAAACAGAATCTGAAAATTTCTTAACATAGACTCCGAATTTCATTTTGGTTAGACTCCAAACTTTTTACTTGCTTACACTCCGAAATATTTATTATCTTTTACTTACGTATGCTTCGTATCAAAACGATGTCGTGCATTCAGTTATACATATTTTTTTATAAAACGATGTCGCCTATTCTGTTTCTAATTATCCGTTGGTTAAGTTACACGTGTATAGGTCCCTCTGAATTTCATGGAAAATATGACTGTTGGAAGAGGGAGCCGACCATTGGAAATTTTCCTATAAATAAGATCTCTTTTGAAAGAGCTCAATAAGAAGTTTATCGATCTAGAGAACACACGCTGTTAAGGTGATTTCTAGAGAGAGAAGCTTTTCATGCCTAGTGTATAATGAACTGCTCGTTCAGATTGCTTCGTGTGACTCCGGATGTTGGTGATTATATTCGAGGACTTCTAGGGATAGGAAGACAGAGGTTCCGACTACCTTTAAGTTAGAGGGCTTCCTTTCTGAGGAAGACAGAGGTTCCAACAACCGTGAAGTTGAGGGCTTGCTTGGATAGCAAGACAGAGATTCTGATCTTCATATCGAGGGCTTATCCTGGTGTTGGTAAGACTGACTTTCTTGAAATTATAAATCAAGAGATGTTTATCCAAGGTTGTTGGATACCCTTCTCTTTGGGTTAAAAGTGTTATTGTTTGTTACTTTTAGAATTTCTACTTGTTTGTTTCCGCTGCATATTGTATTATAAGGAAATTATAACCTTCTTGTATTTCCTTACACTTGTACTCTGATTAGTTTCAGATTCTATACGCTTTAAGGTAGAATCTTATATTTTAAACTTTGGTTCCAATTCTCCAGTTGGTGATCAGAGGTGTTGTGAATTTTCTTAGTTTAACCATGTTAAACATAGATTTTCCTTGTCTAAGGAAAACATAGTTATCCATAACCAACTTTAAAGGTTCCAAAAGAATTTTTAAAGTGTACAATTCACCCCCCCCCCCCCCTCTTGAATATTGAGCATCTACATCATTATTTCGATCCTACAATTGGTATCATAGGAGGTCTCTGAAATACTCATACTCATGTATAAGTTTTTCTTGCTCTTTATCATTACGAAATTTTTCATTTCGAAATTTTTCATTCTGAAATTTTTCATTCTGAAATTTTTCATTCCGAAGTTTTTCATTCCGAAATCTTTCATTCCGAACTTTTTCATTCCGAACTTTTTCATTCCAAACATTGTGGTTATGAAATTTTTCTACAAACTGGTTTGGTTGCCCAAGTTGTTTTAGAATAGAAGGAATCAATGTTGGTTCTATAGACAATCTAAATCCTACAAGACCACCAATATTTGATGGTAATGACTATGAGTACTAGAGAGATAGAATGAAGACTTTTGTTATCAACACTGGAGTGGACAATTTTGTTATGCTTACTGGTGATTATAAAATACCTGATAAGGAAGTTATAACTTTCACTAACCATGAAAAGAAAGAGTATCAAATCAATTATAAGGTATGCAATACTTTACTATGTTCAATGACTAGAAATATATATAGACAAATTTCTTCTTGTGAAGCAGCTAATTGCATCTAGAAGAAGTTAGAGGTTACACACTTTGTCACTTCTATAGTGATTGAAACTAGGAGAGCTGTTCTTAGAGAGGAATACCATGGATTCAATTTTCCATATGGTGAACCAATCTACAAAGTTCAACAGAGGTTAATGACTATAGTCAACAGATTACAGTCTATGGGAGAAAAATGGTTAGATGATGAAGCCCTTGTAGATAAGACAATTGATATTATGCCAAATTAGTGGGAATCAAAGAGAACAGCTATAGATGAGAACCGGAAGGTTACTCAAATTTCTCTTGATGAGCTATTCAGAACTCTTCTCCAACATGAAACCAGAATGAAGAGAGATGCTGACAACATCAAAAAGAAAAATGGGAATGGTACTGTTGCTTTTACAACAACATCAAATCATATGAAAGCTAAGACTCCTGAAAGAGTAATTAGATCCAAGTCTAAGAAGGTGGTTGTTCAATCAGATTCTAGTGAAAGTGAAATCTCAGAAAATGAGTTAGAAAATATAGCTCGAAGGATGAACAAGATAGTTGGCCAGAGAAATTTCCAATCCAAGTATAAGAGAAAGAAAGGAAAGAAAGGAAAGATGAAGAAGTTACTTGTTATGAATGCAAGAGAGCTGGAACTATTAGACCAGATTGCCCTCTAATCAAAAAGAAAGAAAGGGAAAAATCATTCTGAAAGGGGCACGAAGAAGTATTACAAAACCAAAGCTAAGAAAATTTTGAAATAAAATGACACCTGGAGTGCCAGTTGTGGTGAATCTTCAGATAAATTTTCTAATTATGAATCTTCGGGAAAGAAGAATCTTGGTCTTACAGCCAGATTACCTATTGACAATCATTGCTTTATGGATAAGGTAGGAAATGCTGAATCATTGACCAATGTATCTTTAAATTATAATGATAGTAACTATTATAAATCCTCCTATGAAAAATCCTCTTCTAATGAAGAAAATACTTCACCTACCTATGAAGATGTTTCTAGGTTTGCTGAACTTCTTGAGATTGAGAACTCAAAACTCAATAAGAAACTTGATAAGGAAAACTCTAGGAATTCTATTCTTACAGAAGAGATATCAGATCTTTCAAAAGACCTTGATAGGAAAAATGATGATTTTATAAGTATTTCATAAAATCTTGAGGAAGTAAGTCTGAGAGGAACAAACTTTCTAAAGAGTAAGAAAAAGTAATTTCTAAGAAAACTGTTTTCGAGCCTAGCTCTAGTTTTAAATCTAATGATTTTGAAGATAAAAACTTGGTTATCAAACTCAAGTCCAAAATTTTTTCCTTAAAGAAGTGTTTATCAAACTTTACCCATGGTAAGGAAAATTTTGATAAAATTTTTTCTCAAATAAAACCTTTAAGAAACAAATACGGATTTGGTTATACCCATGAAAAACCATTTTTTAGTGACAACTAATTTGTTCCACAAAGTGACCCATTTTGTACCAAGTGTCAATGTGGTGGTCACTGGGCAAAGAATAGTTCTTTAAATAAAACCCAATCCCTAGGTTTTCATAAAGCCTATTTTTCTAAGAAAGTGTGGGTTCCTAAAATTTTGTTGTCTACAAATCCCGGATCCAAGCATGTTTGGATTCCGAAAGTCTAATTATTTTTTTGTTTTCAGGAAGATAGTTGAAGTACCAACAACAGTACATGGTACATGGATAGTGGATGTTCCCAGAAGATGACTGGTAACAAAAGCTATTTTGAAAAGATTATCAAAATGAAATGAGGAAAGGTAACTTTTAGATATAATGTAGAGGGAGAAATTGTTGGTATTGGTAATATGGTTATTCTAGGTAAAACTTTGATTTCAGATGTTTTATTTGTTAAGGGTCCTAAGCACATCCTCATTAGCATAAGTCAGTTATGTGATGAAGGGTACATTGTGAATTTTAGGAATGATAAGTTCTTAATAGACAATTCCAAGGAAGAATTTATTCTCTCAGCCAATAGGCATGAGAATGTTTAAACTTTGAACGTAGACGACCCACAGAGCCAAGATTTACCTTGCATAAGTGCAATGGAAGATCATTCCTGGCTATGTCATAGAAGACTAGGACACAAAAACCTTAGAAACTTATGTAAACTCTCTAAGAAGAAACTAGATAAGGATCTACCGGAGCATATATATGATTCTTCTAAAGTTTGTGATCCTTGTCAATATGGAAAGCAACATAAATCTAGTTTTAAATCAATTGGTAAAGTCTCAACGACTGATGCATTACAGTTAGTGCACATTGACCTTTTCGGACCAACACAAACTGGAAGTATTAGAGGCAAATACTATGTGTTTATTCTAGTTGATGATTACACCAGATTTACTTTGGTCTATTTTCTAGAAAAGAAGTCTAAAGCTTTTTCCTATTTCAAATGTTTTAGAGCCCAAGTGAGAAATGAGAAAAATCTTCCACCGAAAACTATTTATAGTGATCATGGTGGAGAATTTCAAAATTCTGATTTTGAATATTTTTGTAGTAGGAAAGGTTTTACTCACAATTTTTCAGCACCTAGAACTCCTCAACAAAATGGTGTAGTTGAAAGAAGAAATAGAATTCTCTAAGAGATAACTAGAACCATGTTGAGTGAATATTATATAGCTAGAAATTTCTGGGCTGATGTTGTAAGTACTCCTTGTTATACTATAAATCGAGTTTTGATTAGACCTTTTCTTAATAAAACTCCTTATGAATTATGGAATGGTAGAAAACAAAGACTTTCCTTCTTCAAGGTTTTTGGTTCGAATGTATTCATTCTGAATACTAAAGATAACTTAAATAAATTCATACCAAAATATGATGAAGGAATTTTCTTAAGTTATTCCACAACTTCTTAGGCTTATAGAGTTTTTAATAAACATACTTGTACTGCTGAAGAAACAGTGCATGTAAAATTTGATGAGTCTGATCCTTTTGTTTTTAAACTATCCCAACCTATATCCTCAGATGTGTTTTCAAAAACTGATTGTCAACACTTGATAGTAGGTCCTTATGATAAGGAAAATTTTCAAGAAGATACTTCTGAAATATTTACCCGGGAAGAATTTCTACCGTATATTAATGAAGAGGTTTTACAAAACCCAAATCAGGTGTTTCTTAAGAATCATCCCAGTGACAGTATCATTGGTGATATAAATAAACTTTTTAAGGACTAGGAATTCCTTAAGAAATGAAGTAGAACATCTAGAATTTATTTCCCAATTAGAACCAAAAATCACTAATGAAGCTTTAGGTGATGGTGATTGGATCAAAGCCATGCCAGATGAACTAAATGAATTCGAGAGGAATAAGGTCTAGACCTTGGTTGAAAGACCTAAGGAAACTTCTGTTTTTGGAGTTAAATGGGTTTGCAGAAACAAATGTGATGAAAATGGAGTCATAGTAAGAAATAAAGCTAGCCTCGTTGCTAATGACTTTTATCAGCAAGAGGGAATAGACTATGAAAAAACCAATGCTCCAGTAGCTAGACTTGAATCTATTTGTATTCTACTTGCCTTTGCAGCATTCTTCAATTTTAAAATTTTTCAAATGGATGTGAAATGTTCTTTTCTTAACGGTTATGTTCAAGAGAATGTTTTTGTTGAACAACCTCATGGTTTTGAAGATACAAAACATCATGATCATGTTTTTAGACTTACCAAAGCTTTGTATGGTCTTAAACAAGCCCCACGAGCATGGTATGATAGACTCACATGATTTTTGCTTCAAAATAACAATGTTAAGGGAAATGCATATCCAACCCTTTTTATAAAGAAAGATAAGAAAAATGTTTTGATTGTTTAAATTTATGTTGATGACATCATATTTGGTTCAACTCTGCAATCTTTAACTGATTCTTTTGCAAGTCTAATGAAGTCTGAGTTTGAAATGAGTATGATGGGTGAGTTAACTTTTTTCCTTGGTTTTCAAATTTCTCAAAAACCATAAGGAACCTATATATCTCAACATAAGTATATTAAAGATCTTCTCAAAATGTATGGTTATGAAAACACTAAGAGTATAAGTACTCCCATCGGTACCTCAAACTCTTTAAATCATGATGAAGATGGGAAACCAGTAGATCAAACCTCTTTTAGCGGTATGATAGGAATTCGACTTTACATAACATCTAGTCTACCAGACTTAATGTTTTTAGTGTGCTTATGTGCAAGATATCAATCCAATCTTAAGGAATTTCAATTAAATGCGATGAAAACAAATTTCGCTACCTAACGAGAACCATGGATATAGGATTATTTTAAACATCTGGAAATGATTTTTTTCTAAAAATATTTTCTGATGCTGCCTTTAGTGGATGTTGACTGAATAGAAAAAGTACATCTGGAACTTGTCATTTATTAAGAGACACACTTGTTTCTTGGTCCTGCAAAAAGCAACATTCTGTAGCACGTTCCACTGCTGAAGCTGAATATGTAGCAGCTGGAAGTTGTTGTGCTCATGTGTTGTTGATGCCACACACACTCATAGGCTATATAATTACTAAGACTCAAATATTGTGTGATAACACAAGTTCCATTTCCTTATGTAAGAACCCTACACATCACTCTTGTTCAAAGCACATAGATATTATGCATCACTTTCTTAGGGATCACACACTTAAAGGAGATATCATTCTTCAGTTTATCAGAACGCAAGATCAACTTACTAATATTTTCACAATATATTTACCCTCCGATAGATTTGAAAACATTAAACAAAATCTAGGAATGATAACTGTAAAGTAATCATTCTTTATTAACTTCTTGTTGAAAAATTATCCTAACAGTAATAAACTCCTCTTTATAGGGGGGTACATTTCATTGTTAGTGTAACTATTTTATTTTTTGTTACGTTTTTCAAACTTTTTGGAACAGAAGTTTCCGGAATGGAAATTTCCGAAACCAGAATTTCCGGAATGGAAATTTCCAAAAATGAAATTTTCAGGACTAAAATTCTCAGAATGAGAACTTCTGGAATGGAAATCTTCATACTAAAAATATCTGGAATAAAATTTTCGTACTGATAAGTTTCGGAATGTAGATTTTCGGACTGGAGTTTTCGTAACGATATTTTTGTACTGGAACTTTCGTAATGAAGTTTTTTTTCTTCAAGAAGAATATTACTAATTACGAAAAATATTTCTAGTTAATCTATATGCTATGATTTTCTTACTTATAGTTTTGTAATCAAATATTTCCTACTTGTATTTTCATTTTTTTAAAATTCAGATTCTAGTTTTTCCTCAAATCTGGATGTTTTCTTTAAAAACCTCAGAATATCAGAGTCATGTTTTCCTTGCGGGATTGTTCTCAACCGTCAGATCAGATCAGATCTTTTTCAACCATTAGATGGTTATTGGAAGACCAACAGTCACAACCTTTGCCTATATAAAGGGGACCCTGAGACTCGTCCCACATCGGGTTTTCCAAGCTTTTGCATCTCGAAGCCCTGCTGCTCTTCTTAAGGCCGGTTCCGAACATTGTAAAGCTGATCCGAATCTTTCAGATTACTTCACTCCGAATGTCTGTTGAAGTAACTTCTCAAGATACGTCAACTGCGAAACCAATCTCAAAGTGGTTAGTCTTTAGGTAAATATTAGTTCATCCGAACTTCTATAAGCTGGATTCCCTTATTTCCAAGAACATAAAGCTGAATGGATGGGAAGATGTCTGCATAGAAAAGCCAGATAAACAGGATCCGGTTTATACTATTTTGCTGATCGAGTTTTACAAGTCTGTTTCCTTCCTGATGGAAGATGGCAGAGAATGGTTTTATTTCATGTCTTATGGGAATACTTCTAAGCTTTCTTACACCAATACCGTGAGCTTGGTTGGGTTATCATATGAAGGAGAAGCTGAATTCTTCTCTCACAAACTTCCTGATGTTCAAGGATGTTTCAATAAGGATAAGCCACTGTAGTGTCTTCGGCTTAAGGATGATTCAACAATTAAAATTGCTCGTCTTACTACGAACAATAGAATCCTTCAATGATGGGTGCAAGGCTTTCTGGTTCCATGAATAGGTGATAAAGACAATTTAAAGAAGGCTGATATCTATGTCTTAGATTTCATGGTAAATCTAAGAAAGTTAAATCTGATGAGGCATGTCTTGGTTACGATCAAGAATATCAAAGAAGGAAATTTGGGATCTCAGATTATCATGTTTCCTGTCTTGTTATCTAAGCTGATAGTTCGATGCTTCGAATCTTTCAAGATTGCCTGCAAATCAAAGATCCTGAATTACAGGCTCATGCTAGTCAGTGATGATACTCATAACAGGATGAAGATGGGATTTTCCAATGAATCTGGAGAATTTTACCCCTATTTGTGGAAGAGTTTGAAGTAGCTCAAAAATAATCACACTCTCCAGAACCATCCAAAAAGCAAAAGAAGAAGAGAAAGGCTAAGGAAGTGGTTGCTGATAAAGAAATTCCTTAGGCTAAGAAATCTCAATCTGCTCCCCCAAGCCGAAGAAGCAGAAAACATATACGAATGAAGTAGCATCCAAGTGGAGGGAAGACAAAAAAATGAGAAAGGAAGGGGATCCTCAATTCGGATTGGACCCTGCTGAGGCCAAGGCCTTAAAGGAAAAATCTGTTGAGGAGCTAGAGAGACAAGAAAAGGTAATGAAAATGAGAAAGAATATGTCTGAAGCTGATGTGGCGCAATCTTTGCTGAAAGATATAGAGTTGGCTTCCGAAATGCTTCCAGTTCCAGAATCTTTTTGGTGTTGAACCTTATTTTCCAGAAACTCCAACCAAAAACTATGTCACTCTGGAAAAATACAAGGGTAAAGAAATAGTTGAAGAAGCTGAGAAAGAAGTTGCTAAAGAAGTTGCTGAATAAATTGAAGAAGAAGAAGTGGAGGAGAAGAAGAGTGAAGATCTGGATATCTTGATCAAGCAAGTACATGACTACAAAGATAAGGCTGAATCTGAAAAGTTAGTTACTCTAGGTAAGTGGGATGAGGAAACTAGCAAGCAACATCAAGAAGAGGAACAAGAAAATGTGTTGTATGATGAAGAAGAATCCTATGAGAGGAATTTTCTTGAGGAAGGTCAAGAATAACAGAAACCAGATGAAGACCAGATCGTTCATGTTTCTGAATTCGAGGAAATATCTCCTAATGTGGAACTCATTCTGAAATCTGATAAGTGGAAGGAAGCTCTCATGGAGACACCTATAAAAGATCTCATCAGGAGGAAAGAGGTTGGTGGTATATCTAGAAAAATTCTGGTGCAACTTGAAGAAGAGAAATCTCAAAGAGAAATTTCTGATTCGGAGTCATCATCTCATGGGAATGATTTTGTGGTTCAGTCTCTGAGAATGTTGGTGGACATAATTTTGATTCTTCCAATAATAGATTCTAGATTCCAGATGCTGCAACAAACTATGAATCTGAAATCGGATTCTTTATCCATGGTCATGGATAAGTTTGTGAAGTTGGAAGCTGAACAGAAAAGTTTTCTGATCGATTATGATATACATAGAAATTCTTGCAGTAAGGTAACAATGTGGTCTAAGATAGTTGAATAAGACTTGACTATGTATGATAATTTTCAGAATGACATGAAAGAAGCATTTGTCACGGTAGATAAAAAGGTTAAGAATCTTGGAGATGAGCTGATTATTAAGAAAAGTACACGGAGTCAACAAGTGAAGGAACTGAATGAGAAGGAAAATTCTCTTGCTCAAAATAATATTAATGATAGAAATATCTGGATTGAGCTTGAGAAAAAAGTTGTTCGGCAAGATGAGTTCTTAAAGTTGCAGAAAGAATCCTTGGAGGCTCAGGAAGAGGCTTTAAAAGCTCAAGAAGAAAAGGTAAAATCCTTGGAGAGGCAACGAGAGGAAGATCAAAGAGACTTGAAGAAAATCAAAGCCTTGTTAAAGCAGCTCATTCCGAAGGAAAAGGAAGACAAATGAACCCACTCGGATCTTTTTTTGTAGTTTTCTTTCCTTGTATTTTTTCCCCAACTCTAATGAAATGGTTATCTGGTTGGTTGTATCTTGTTATATACTAATGTTTCAGGTACCATACATTGTTTTCCATTCCCATCAATTCTTTTTTAAAATCACAAAGGGGGAGAAGGAAAAAGTACTACTCCTAAGGAGGAAAAAGGAAAAGTTTCTAAGATAAATATCCTTAAAGAAAGGGGGAGTTTCCCACTACAAAGTTTTTCATTCTTACAATAATGAAAACTCATCTTCGAAAACTCAGAATACAATCCTTAGAGTCTCAATGCCTAAGGGGGAGTTAGTTGTATAAACTTTAATCCATGAACAAAGGGAGATTAGTTTTAAATTTCAAAGTCTAATGAAAATTTTCAAAATCCTTATATGCTTTTTCGATAGGATGTTTGTGCTTTCCTAAAAGGGGGTGATTGTTGAGTCAATAAGGTTTTCCTTACGACTTTTCCATTCCTCTTGTTTTGAAAATCACAAACACCTTATACTTAAGAAAATATTTTTTCCCCATAAGGAAAATTTACTTCCTTAAGGAAATTTACCCTAACATATATTTTCATATATATTGCAATATTTTCTTAAGTACAACAACCGAATTCATACCCAAAATCCCAGAGCTATATAATGAAAATATTTGGAGCATTCTGTTTTTTAGGATTAGAATTCTGGATGTGATCTGTAATGTAGTTCGACTCTGAACTCTCATGTAGTTCGACTCTGAACACCTAAGCAGTTCGACTCCGAACTCTTAAGTATTTCGACTCCGAACTCTCAAGTAGTTTGACTCCAAACACCTAAGAAGTTAGACTCCGAACTCTTAAGCAGTTCGAATCCAAACTCTTAAGTAGTTCAACTCCTTAATCTTAATCAGTTCGACTCCAAAATCATAAGCAGTTAAACTCCGAAGTCTTAAGAAGTTCGACTCCGAACTCAAAAGCAATTCGACTCCGAATTCTTTAGCAGTCCGACTCCAAACTCTTAAGTATTTTGACTTCAAACTCTGCATGTTCAGATTCTGATCTCTTGAGAAACAAGACCTTGAATTCCTATAAAACAGAATCCGAATATTTCTTAACATATACTCCGAATTTAATTTTGGTTAGACTCTGATATTTTGACATTCTTACACTCTGAAATATTGATTAGATTTTACTTACATATTCTTTGTTTCAAAACGATGTATTGCATTCAGTTAAACATAGTTTGTTATAAAACGATGTTGTCTATTCTTATTCTAATTAACCATTAGTTAAGTTACATGTGTACAGGTCCCTCCGAATTTCATGGAAAATATGACCATTAGAAGAGAGAGCCGACCGTTGGAAATTTGACTATAAATAGGATCTCTTTTGAAAGAGCTCAATAAGAAGTTGATCGACCTAGAGAACACACGCTGTTAAGGTGATTTCTAGAGAGAGAAGCTTTTCATGCCTTTTGCGTACTTAACTGCTCGTTCAGATTGCTTTGTGCGACTCCGGATGTTGGTGATTACATTTGATGACTTCTGGGGATAAGAAGACAGAGGTGCCGACTACCTTGATGTTCGATGGCTTCCTTGCTGAGGAAGGAAGAGGTTCCAACTACCTTGAAGTTGAGGGCTTGCGTGGATAGCAAGATAGATATTCCGATCTTCATATCGAGGGCTTATCCGGATGTGGGTAAGACAGACGTTCTTGAAAGTATAAATCAAGAGACCTTTATCCAAGGTTGTTGGATACACTTCTCTTTGGGTTAAAAGAGTTATTGTTTGTTACTTGTAGTTTTTATACTTGATTGTTTCCGTTGCATATTGTATTTTAAGGAAAGTATAACTTTCTTGTATTTCTTTACACTTGTATTCTGATTAGTTTAAGATTCTATACGCTTTATGGTAGAATCTTATATTGTAAACTTTGGTTCCAATTCTCTAGTTGGTGATCAGAGGTGTTGTGAATTTTCTTAGTTTAACTTTGTTAAACCTAGATTTTCCATGTCTAGGGAAAACATAGTTATCCATAACCAACTGTAAAGGTTCCAAAGGAATTATTAAAATGTACAATTCACCCCCCTCTTGTATATTGAGCATCTAAATCATTATTTTGATCCTACAGACACCCTCCACCAAAAAGGGATCCCAAATCATAACATATATTATATGATATTCTTTAATCATAACACATGTTAGATTATAAAAGAAAACATTTGTAAATTTTTTTAAAAAAGACTTCTCTCTTTCTAGAGAAATCTCCGTCCAAGGGTGTCCTTGTTTTTCAATGGATTCATGGTGATCCTGTAGTGGCCAGGACAATCTTAGTTCCTCCCTTCTTGTAGATCTATTGTTGAGGTGACTTTCTCTGAGTGGTCTCCTAAATCCATGCTTCATATTCTGGATTTTGTGCCTCATCCGGAGTTGTCTTCCTATTAGTGGCCATCCTCGGATCAACAGTTTTTACCTCCACTTACTTTAGTCAGCTCGTCAGCCTCTTTGCTTGTAGATGTTGGTCATAATCTGGTGATTTGTCCCCCCAATCTACAGATAAGGATATTCATCAGCAATTTTCTATTATTATCTTCATCCTTTTTCGTGGAGGATTTCGATTCGAGTATCCTGATGCATCACCAGAACAACAAATTCTTAATCAATATTCAGTGTTCTCTCACCTCTGGCATACCCCTGGATTTCTCAACACATATTTTGTGGGTTTTCCTCACATGGTTGGACAATTGAAGGTTGGGATAATGGAGGTTGTTTTTGGGTTGTTCTTGTTCATGTACTGTGGTCTTACGCAGGGGGTTGAACACTGTTTTGTTTTCCGGATAGGGGTTCTACATGAACAAATCATGGAATGGGGTGAAATGGTGGGTTTCTATGATGTTATTCTTTTACATATGGTGGTACCCGCATAGGGGTGGGACCATGTATGGTTTCAGCATGTGTTGTTTTTCTGTTAGCCTTGGTGTTGCACATGGAGACTTGGTTTCTAATGTTTTTTTCTTAGATTCCCTCTGATCCACTGAAACAAAGTCATGGAATCAGATTTACTGACTTGTTGATAGATCCTTTAATTAATATATATGTATAAAGGTTCAATACAAACATATAGTAATGAAGATGACTTTCTTTCTCATGAAATTTTGTTCCTGTTAATCAGGATATTTATGGAGAAAGAATTCAACAATTTGGGTGCTCTAAAAAACACACTGCAAAACGTCTAGAGAATGGAGGATGGAGTTTCCAAAAGATAAGTAATAGATATCCATAATTTTTTTTTAAATTTTTAATGAAAAAGTCAATTAAAATTTTCTCAAAGGGAGGCCATGGTCCATTAATAACTATAGAATCCTAATCGAGGACATAAAAGGTGGAGAGGGTATTCAGTAAATTACTCTTAATAGGTCACCTTTCTAGATATATATTAAAGGAATCCCATTTCATGATAGAACTGTTCGAGTTATGTACGAAATTGGTTGTCCTATGGGTAAATTTTGGGAATAGTACTAGTCCGATTCAATTCAATGGGGACCCATTATTTAGATTAGATCTCCGGTTATAGATGGGAATCCTCTAATGTGGGGATTTTCCTTGTTAGTAGAGGACTATAAAGTCTGGATATCCTTCAAATTTAAAAATATCCCGGTTTTATTTTTCATTTGGGGGTGTAATGAACATTTAGAAAAATATTGTGGTTCAAAGAAAAATAACAATCAAGGAAATGTTATTGAGAAGTATGGCCCCTCGTTCCCTGGAAAAACTACAGGAATGGATTTTGTTCCGAAGATTGGAAAAAATATCGAGACCGAATTGTGAAGGAATTCATTGAGAAGACTAAAATTAATCAAAATAATATCATCATGATAGGGTCACTGGAGTTTTATGTTATCACTCAAGTAAAGCAGAGGTTTGAAGGTTTTCCTTTGTGTAGTATAGTGGCTTTAGTCGACTCTAGATAAAATAAATCCAATCAGAGGGTGTTTTAGAATTTTGTCTTAACCAAGATCTCAAAATTAGAAAAGGACATGTCATTCCCATCGGTTGGGAAGAATTAATAATGTAAGAAACCAAGAGACCCAGGGTCTCATTTAGATCGTTTCTATGTGGAACCCCCAGATTGAGTTCTTCAACTAGGTTATGAGTAATCAATTTTCATATTCTGTGATGGTGATGATATGAGTAATCAATTCATCAAAATATGAAAGTTATCAAAAAATTACCATAAATTTATCCAAAATAATTTTATATGTCCCGATTTTAAAATTAAATAAATTTCATTAAATTGATTACATAAAAGTGTCAAATATTGGTTTTTAAAAGAGTTTGGCATTAAATGGCCGAAAAATTGCATTTTTAAAAAAATACTACTTTTATCTGAAAAAATGAATTGGTATTATATTATTTCTAAGAAACACATAAAATGGATTCTAAAATTATATGGAGTATATAAAATTCAAAATTCATTTCATACTATTCATAACTGCTTTTTTGAACGGCTAGTTTGGTAAGTTGTGGTGCGCTCAAACTCGGTGTTGTGTATAGTGCAAGCTATTGAATTTATTTGAATAAAATAACTTACTATGAAACATTGGGGTGTTACAATGATCATGAAGGATGTTTTAGTGGTTTTATTGAATCCCCATACTTTGTTTCAGGAGGTTTAATTATTTTGTAATGGGGTAGTGGGTGTGTATTATCAATTACTTTATTAGAATCTAAACCCATTCTTTAAATACTACATTAACTTAGACAAAACTACTTAAAATAGGAGTTGTATTGGTTGAGGGAATAAATACCGTAAGATGGATGTATGGTAACACATTCTCAATGGAAAATTAATTTTCATTTTTTACTATTTGGGGAGGTGATATTTGGTGTTCCGATGATATCTCTTACATGCACTTTGTATTGGAACAAAATTTGGGGTTGTTAGATCTTGTATCATAGGGTGAGTTATCAAATTAGTTATAAATTAATAAAATGTAAAATTAAGGAACCCATTTGTCAAAAAAATGGATTTAATTTCACACTCACTAACTATTTTTGTGTTTTCATTTTTCAATATATTTTATGTTTTATTTAATTCACAACAACTAACCCCTCACCATTTTTTCTTTTGTTTTTTGAAAATATAAAAAAACAATAATATAATAGATAAAATTGGAATATTGATTGATTTACTCAATGTGATCCTCAGGAGTGATGGTTTTGTTTATCCATTATACTATACAAGAAAATTAAATTTTATTTTTGTACACCTTGTGGAAGGTGTTTTGGAAAGATGTTTTAGAATCCCAAAATTTAATAAATTTTCATTCAAAAAATATTTTACATTTTATTATATAAAAATGAATTAAAAAGGATGATTTCACAGTTATATATAATTTCCATGAAAAATATTATTTTTTTGAAATTGTCATTACATTCACTAAAATAAACCAAATTAAAAAATTTGTTTTAATGGGATTAAATGATTAATGCTATTTACATAATTAAAATAGATCTATTACTAAATACAACCATAGAAGGCCAAAATTATGTAAACAAGTGGGGATAAATAATTTGTTCCTAGTTTGAACAACATTCAATGTTGGCCCCATAACTAATAAGAAATAGAAAAAAGTGCTTCAAATTTCTATGGAAATGGTTAACATAAGGGAAAATCCATTAATTGTGAATTCTAGAGATTTATCTATTTTCAAGGAAAAATTCAATTAATATCTAAGAATTATAATGTTAATATTCTATCATTCCAAAAAATACAATTTAATTAATTTGGTTATAATGTATTTTAAATGTTCCTAATAAACTTTGTATTTTTCTTGTATAGAGATAATATGTAATAGAATATGTTCCCATATAGCTACATTTAATGATTTAGCAGTCTGGTTGTTGTACATGGACAAACATTTATAATACATACTTTGGAGAAAAGGTATCCATATATCATTCTTTTAAATACGTGCATACAACATCATTCAATGAGTTATCCATTTTCATAAACAAATGAGAGATTCAAACAAAATTAACACATGATTGTGTAAAAGAGAAAAATTAGGAGTTTTATAGCTTATTGTATCCTTTTATAATCATTTATTGAATAATTATAAAATAGTAGTTTAAAATCCCTAACCCGAAAAACATCATCATAACTAGAACTGATGGCCATTTGATCTCATGTGTTCGTCCCCATATCCCAGTGGCTTCTAACTTGTATCTAGGATCAATGGTAATTCCATTAAATGAATATAAACTCAAATAAAAGTAAGAAACCCCAAAATTAAATAATGGTAATAAAACCATATAGAGAAATAAATGATAATGGAAATTAGATAAGGACCACTAAAATAGTATACACAACCCATGAAATATCCAAATTAATATTAAAACTTATATAAAAATCATAAAAACATATTCTACATCCCCATATGTGGATCATATATAGAAAAGACATAAAATAATAAAAAATAAAAAACATGAACAATCCAAAAAACTACTCTCGATCCCCAACTCAGTCCAATACCATATGTTTTTTATTGAAAAAACAAAATCAACCTTTGGTCATATAAATTTTCCCTTATCCTTTCATGCATCAATAAGGTTAGGTCGGGTACTTAAAAAATTCTCAACATGGTTTGATTAATAATAAGTAGGACCCCATGAATAACATCCCGAAATATATCCTATCAAAAATAATTTTCATGTTGATATGATATAGTAAATAAATAAAATATAATAAATAAAAAAAAATCGATCGATGTGTTCTATGATGACACCCGAGATCAATTATACTTTTTTTTACAAGTGTCGGGTTTCACTAAACAAGTAATATAACCATATATGAGTAACCAAATCCATCCCTAGCACCATTATAATGACACTCATGGGAACCAAATATTTCCATGTAACTATAACAATTTCAAATAGGGGAACCACAACCATCCACGTAACCTTCAGAATATCACCTTGGGGTAACCATGTCCAATATCTGACCAATTATAATATAATTAAAAGGGAACTAATTATTACTCTATAACCATGAGAATATAACCAAGTGTTAACTAATTCCTTCATCAAAACCATGAAAATTTATCCCAGGGGAAACACCTCCTTCCCTAAAGCTATGATAATATCTCCAAAGGGAAATATTTTCCTTCCCAAGAACCTTTAACACAATTATTTACAAATATAAAATCTTTCTTCCTGAACAGATTATTTATCTAACATTGAAAATCAATTATCCATGCTTAACAAGTAAATTTTCTCTCCAAGTGGATATCACATTAATTTTTAGGCACTCTATAGGCCATCTTTCAATATTATTATTTTAGTAAATTTAGGTTCACCACTATTAGCATCCTATGGATTGGTATTTACAAAAAAAGTATAATAATTACTGTCTAAATAATATAATTCTCCCATGGAACATAATTATATACAATTAAATTAATTTTTTTGGTTAAGAACACATTAGGTCGATGGGAATTCACCTCATACATAAATGAAAAAAGTTGAAACAGTTTAGTGATTTGTTAGGAATCACCTACATAGATAGTTACTCATCAAATACATTTTGGTAATACAATCACAAAAAATAGAAATTTTAAATTATGAAGCAACCTCGAAATAGGTCATAAACATTTGAAATATGTATAGGAATAAGAAACATTGTTATAAACTAAGTTAGAATGGATACAAAGTGATAAATATACCATTAGATATAACTCTATTCCAAAAATACTTAAATACATTATAAATATAATGAGATAACACTCTATATCATAGATTGGAATGAGTTCCCTATTTAGGATGTGTTAATTTTATACAGGTCATGAAAATACCCCATTTTTTCATTAATATATATTTTAGACATTTATTTCATATTCAAAAAGTATTCACATTTTTGAAAAATTTGACAAAAATATGAATCCTCTAAAAATATATATTACATATAATATATACATCTTATGTATTTTATATTTATGTTAACATATCCATGAATTATATATATAATCAACACATGAGATATATATTCAATACATAAGATATTTCCCTAGGGAAACACCATGTGTAATATATAAAGTCCATATGTAAGATGTTATTTCCATATTTAAGATATTTTACATGAAATATTTCCATACATAATATATTTAACTCATACAAAATATTTTCCATCTCTTATATATGATTTTCCCTATTGAGAAAACCTATACATAATATAACTATTCATTTGTAAGATATTTACTTTAATGAAATATTAGATTATTATCATAATTATCACTTAATTAATATATTTACCCTATATTTAATATGTTTTATTCCATATATAATATACATGTCACCATGTTTAAGATATAATAATTAAGCATATTCTTCATATTTATTATTTTTTCTCATATGTGTGAAATTTTCCTTAACTAATATCCAACGTCCACTCAACGAAAAATCATATCCATTTCTAATCCTCTTGTGTATGCAAGGATTATCTCATAAATTATGTATATATATATTTCTGTAAGACTTTACACAATGTAAAATTTTCAAAAACAGGCAATAACTAAAAAATATCTAAAATCACTCTAAACACTTCAATTAAATTTCCACCATGAATAAGGCCTCTATATCTTCTTAGAAACTAAAAATTTCTATATAAAAAGACATAAATTTAGAAAATTATGGAAAAAACATTTCACTTCCAATTAAAACACATCTATTGTGACCCAATTAAATTGGGAGTTCTATATTTTTAATCCCAAATACCATTCCCAAACATACAACCATTAAAACATCCCAAAAATCATATATATATAAATAAATATAAACAATAATATTATATATAAGGAAAATATTAAACAAACTATCTTTTTTATATATAAATACAAATTAGTTCATTCTTAAATTATTCTAGAGTGTTGCAACCTTCCCACTATAGAGTTTATCATATTGTAGATACATTACAAAACATCAATAGACCTATTTAGTGAACAACCCTAACCATAATGTCTACAATTCACCTCCCACTCCAAAATTTCTTTATAGATACATATTTGTATCCAATACACCCATACTAGACTGAATATCTTCACACACATTTCCTTTTTACTCTAAAAATGTTACACAAAAAACACTCCTCAAACGATGCATTGACCTCATGATTTATGTCATTGGTATTCTTCAAATGAGATGGATCGATGTAATAATTTAAATGATGAGTTATGTGAAAAAATTCATGAATATCACTGAACCATATTGGAAGATACAACTGGTCTTCCACTAGATTGATTCTCCCCAAAATCTCAAATGATTCCACAGAGTTTTGTTTCAATATTCCTAGCCTCCTCTTACATCAATGTATTAATCTAGGCGAAAATCCTACGAATACATGCTTTATCACCCCAAACTCTAGTGGACGGTGTCATAGATCAATATAAAATCACTTCCTACTTCAGTCGATTGCTAAAAATGTAAGTCAAATTTTAATTTATATATTAGTAATTACAAATTTATATTTTAAAACATAGTGACATAAACTATATAAAAAAATATACAAATTCATTAATGATAGATCATATTTAAATTTATATATTTATATTCATATAATATAAATTATAGTAGACATATATTTTTAGTATAGATATATTTTCATAATTGAGTGTGGGTAAATTTTTATATATTTATATTTCTGTTATAGAGGATTACAAACCACTAGAAAGAGACACACCAAGGCACCACGATCAGTTAAGCTTCATCCCTCCACACAAGGAATGAAAAGGACACACTAGATCTATTTTATGTCATGATGTGAGATGAAAGCCCATGTTCTAGATGGAAAAAGGTAAAATTGATTTTGAACTGAAGTCCATTTAGAGGAGATGGCCCGAAGTTACAAATGAGTTGTATATATTATACAAAGTCATCACCCTTTAGATGTGTTTCCCCTATTAGAAATAATCACACCGAATGAAATAATTATTATTCTTATATATATATATATATCAAATTATTTATATATATAATGTATATTTAAAAATATAATTCAAATTAAAAAATAATATTTATTATTTCATAGTTTATATATAAAAAATTAGTTAATTTAAAATTTAACAATGCACTTAAATAAATTAAAAATGTATATGTAAATACAAGATATTATTTTTTTAAATTATTATATTAATATATAATGTAAAATATACTTATTTTAGTATATTTATATTAATATATTTATATAATATATATATGTGTGTGTGTGTGTATTAATATAATTTTTTGTGCTGTGATGTGAATCTTGTTTGATATGGCCTGTAAATATAATTTTACAAAAAAGAAAAAAAAAGTGAAAAATGGGGGGGAGTATATGAGTAATCAATCCACCAAAATATGAAAGAATCTGTCCCCAGTGATTTTGTATCGATGACTGGTGACAAAGCCAGTAAATAACAGAACATCAAATTCATTTTGTTCACAAACATTCATTTGTTTTAATTTATGTTTAAATATAAAAAAATATTTAATTGTAAATATAATTATCATAAAGGAGCTGATAACTGAAAGTAGAGATCAAGATGAAGATGGAGATGGAGATTGTGACCAGAAGAGTTCATCTTACATTGATTAGTGGTCTTTTTTAGGTTTTCCCCTCATATGGAAAGAGAGTGTTTGTTGATTATTATTTGTGATATATAAATGAAACAATTTAAAGTTGGATGTGAACAAATATACTTTTTTGTGATGTGTATAAATCATCCGTGATGTGTACAAAAAGAAATTAAATACTCTAAATCAATCAAACTCATTCTGAATATTTTAATTCATTAATATAATGATCCATTGCTCATTCGTGATGTGTAGAAATCAACCACACATCAATTCGAAGCAACATGTGACTGATATAACTTCAAGTGTGAATTTTTTACTCAAAATTGACAATTTATTAATTTATCCTACTATATTAATTTTTAGTTCATTTTTTATAGTATTACTAACATAATATTTGTTTTCTAATATAGGAGGATTCTTTGGCTTGAGTTAAGGTGATTTGTTCAGCAACCGCTACCATGGACAATCTTTTTTGAGAGGTGATCGTGGGGGCCATAGATGATGAAGAATTTAATTTTTTAAATTATTACTGATAGTAATTGTAAATTTAATTATAGAAAACATTATTTGAAATGTATAATTTAGTGTTATTTCGTATTCATGATGTAAACATTATTTCAATTGCATTATATATTTTGCATACAGGTTAGTGGTTTTTTCTAGAGTATGTCATTATACTAACAATACACCATTGTAGGTAGGGCCATTATTAATTCTAATTAAAGCACTGATAAAGGGTTTTGTTTATTGATAGTTTTATATCACTCATAACGTCCATACTTTATCAATTATTTGCACTGATAAATGAAAACACATTTAATGGTTTTGAGGATAACCATGATTTTTTAGTGAAGTGAATAGACATTTTTCTTCTTGTTAAATAACATATTTGTATTAGTGATAAATAATAAATTTTATTATATTCAAACATGTCAAATTTAATGGAAATCAATTGTGGTTTATTTTAATTGAGAAATGAATATATTTTCTAATTTTTAAAATATTTTTTTAAAAAATAATTATTTTGTTTAATTAATTGTACCTTAAATTCAATTAAAAAATTCCATAAATTTATGTGTATATTTAAGTTATTATAAATAAATATATATTTTAGTTTTGTAATTTTTTTGTATTTTGGTTTATCCTCAATAATATTTTCATATTTTTTTGTAAAGGTGTACTGTAAGCTATTTTTTCAATACAATATAGAAACACATGATTAATACTTTTCAAGGATATGAATATATATATATATATATACCCACACACCTGGAGGAGTCTCCCACTCAAGACCCTCTACCAAAAAATGGAACCCAAATCATAACATAACATATATTATATTTTTTTTAATCATAACACATGTTTGATTATATAAGATAACACTTGTAAATTTTTTAAAAAATACTTCTCTCTTGCTAGAGAGATCTCCTTCCAAGGGTTTCCTTGTTTTTAAATGGTTTCCCAGTATGATTACTGTGGACAAGACAATATATGTTCCTCCCTTATTGTAGATCATTTGTTGAGGTGACATTCTCTGAGCGGTCTCCTTAATCCATGCTTCATCTTTTGGATTCTATGCCTTTTCCGGAGTGGTCTTCCTATTGGTGGTCATCCTCAGTTCAATGGTTTTGACCTCCGCTAGCTTCAGTAAGATTTTCGGCCCCCTTGATTGTAAATCTAGGTCATAATCCGGGGATTTGTCCCCCTATCTATATGTATTGATTTGCATCACTAATTTTCAATTTTGATCTTCATCTTTTCTAGTGGATGATTTCGACTCGAGTCTCTTGATGGGTCACTAGAACTATAGTTCCTCAATCAATATTCACCATTCTATCAACTCTAGAATACCCCCTAGATGTCTCCACACATATTATATGGGTTTTCCACAGATGGTTCGACATCTGAAGGTTGGGATCACGAGTGTTGTTTGTGAGTTGGTTTTGTTCATGTATGGTGGTCTTACGTAGGGGGATAAACGTTTTTGTGTTTTCTACATAGGGGATCTGCATGAACATCTCTTGGAATGGGGTGAAATGGTGGGTTTCAATTATGTTATGCTTACACATACGGTGGTACCCACATAATGGTTTGACCATGTACAGTTTCAGCATGGGTTATTTTTTTGTCCTTGGTGTTGCACATGGAGGCTTGGTTTCTGATATATTTTTCTCGGATTCCCTCTGATCCACTGAAACAAAGTCATGGAATCAGTTCCGGTGACTCATTGGTATAATCATTCCTTAATATATTAGTATAAAGGTTCAATACAAACATATAGTAATTAGGAGGAGTTTCTTTCGCATGACATGTTGTTCCTGTTAATAAGGATATTTGTGGAGAAACAGTTTGTCAATTTGGGAGCTCTAAAAAACACACTGCAAAACGTCTGGAGATTTAAAGAAGGTGTTTCCATAATAGAAGTGATAGAGGGCAATATTTTGTTTTAATTTTTTAATGTTAAAGAAAATAAAGATTGTCTCAATGGGAGGGCATCGTCCTTTGATAACCAGATCATCCTAATTGAGGACATAAATGGTGGATATGATATTCAAGAAAATTACTCTGACTTGATCACCTTTCTAAATACATATTAAGGGAATCCCATTTCATGATAGAACTGCTCAATTTATGCATGAAATTTTTGGTCTTATTGGTAAATTCTGGGAATGGGACTAGTCTGATGCAATTGAATGGGGACCCTTTGTTTAGATCAGAGCATTGGTTAATGTTGGTAATCCTCTAATAAGGGGCTTGTCCTTGTCAGTAAAAGACTATAAAGTTTGGATATCCTTTGAATTTAAAAATCTCCAAATTTTATGCTTCGTTTGTGGGTGTATTGAACATTTATAAAATGATTCCAGTTCAATGAAATATAACAAACAATGTAGTGTTATTATGAATTATTGCCCCTCGTTCCCTGCAAAAACTACAGGAATGGATTTTGTTCCTATGATTGAAAAACAAAAAGATCAAAACCGAATTGTGAAGGAATTAATTGAAAAGACTAAACATTATAAAAATAATATCGTCATGATTGGGACACTATAGTTTTATACTATCACTCAAGTGGATTAGGGGTCGGAAGGTGTTCCATTGTGTAACATAGTGGCTTTGGTCGACTCTAGTGAAAATAAATCCAATCAGGGGAAGTTTTGAAATTTTGTCTCAACCAAGGTTGCTAAATTCAAACGGTACATGTCATTCCCATCGGTAGGGAAGAATTAATAATGTCAGGAACCAAGAGACCCATGGTCTAGTTTGGAACTTTTCTGTGTGGAACCCCCAGATCCAGTTCTTCAACTAGGTTATGAGTTATCAATTCTCATATTCCATGATGGTGATGATATGATTTGGGTAATTTTTTCAGCTTCTAAAATAAATAAGGCATGGAGAAGGAAGATTAGATAGGATAGGGGTACTTATCCAGCTATTTCATAGACTGGGGAGAACAAATAGAGCATGAGGGGTGGTTAGATATTAGATATGCTTCCAAAGAAGAGGAATGTGATGGATAATTGGCAGTTTTGTAAAATTGTAGAGGCGAACGTGGGTGTGTCCTAGCCTCTCCTGAAGAAATGAAAATATATTTTTGGATCTTTCAGATTCTTGGAAAACCTTGTAATGTTTTTTCTCTAAGTCAATAGTCATTAAAATACCGCCATGACTTAGTTTTTGAATCTAAAAATATGATGGATAATAATGATTCTATTCTCTTGGGTTTGAATATTGGATTTAAGAATGTATTCCCTATGGGAATTCAGGGAAAATATGGTGGTATGTGCATCCTTTAGAAGTATTAAATCATTGTTCACGTTTCTAACTTCTCTAGAAATAACATTGTTTTTACTGTTTCTATTATAGGTTCCCCACATTGGTCTTTTGTGTGATTTTATGGTTGGCATGGGTGTAATGATAAACCTAAATCTTTTAAATTATTTAACTAATTGCAGAACACTCTTCCTGGACCTCTACTAGTTGGGAAATTTCAATGAGCTCCCTCTTCATCATGACATATATGGAGGTCGCTCAAAGAGTGGGGATGCACTGTAGTATTGTAGGATTTTTCTTGCGCTGAACTCTCTTCAATATCTCCAGTTTTTTTCTCTTTATTTACATGGAATCATGTAAGATAAATAGAGAACTATATTTATAAATAATTGGAATGATTTGATTGAATATACGAATGGAAATCTCTCTTACATGCTTTCTCTATTATTCATCCTCCTTTGGTTTCTTCTGTCCGTCATCCGATCATTTTTTCTATGTTCTCTCTAGGGGAAAAAGGAAGCATGTGTGAGCCTATCAAATTGAATATTTTTTCTCTAATATGGTAACTGTGAGGAGGTAGTTAAATCATCTTGGTAAGCATTGAACAGTTTCATTTCCATCAATATCCATAACATTGAATCCTGTTTACAGAAATGGAGTTCATCTTGGTTCAAGGATTTTTTCATATATATTAATGCTGCTCAAAATCACTTGAAGATACTCCACATTCTTTATAATTATTATTATATTATTAGGGATATCTCATTTCTAGAAAAAATCTTAGTGATACACTAAAGGAGAAGAAGATATTTTGGTTTCTAAGGGAATGTGAATCCCATATTAGTGATGGTGACCAGAATACTATCTTTTTCACCGAAAATTATCTACATGGAAGAGTAGAAACCACATTTCTCAACATGAGGATCCTACTAGGAAAATTTTCAATGATATCAATTATATTCACTCCATTATTCAGTTTTTTATGTAACCTCTGTTAAATGGATGTTATTGACATTCATTTATGTCAAAATAGTGGTATTACGAAACTTTTCATAGAGGATATGAATCATAAGATGGAGAGAGGTATTTATGATGATGAAGTGCTTGGGGCCCTCCATCATATTCACTCTCCAAGGGCCCAAGACCTGATGGCTTTCATGAAATATTTTTCAAAAAATTGGGGAATATTTTTTTGGACTGATGTGGTGACCTTCATAAAGAAGATATGGGCAAGAAAATATTCTCTCGAAGCCTTGAGTGAAACTCTAATTACTCTCATCCCAATAACATAGTTCCCATAGAAAATTATGGATATTTTCCTAATAAGTTTTTTAATTTGTTTTTAAAAAAACTTTTTCAAAATAGTGGGGGTACGGCTTTGGGATTTCCTCCTGCAACTTGTACTAAAAATTAAAGATATTTTGTACCAAATAGGTCTATAAATGAAAATGTATCCATTGCACAAGAACTATTTCAATTTATGATAATTCTATCATCTTCCTAAAAACATGACGGTAATGAAATTTTATATTCTGAAATCTTATGACATGGTCGATTGGAATTTTCTTCGAGTTGTTTTTTCTAGGTTGGGAATTGGGATGAAATGGATATTTAATATAATGAACTATGTTATGAATGATTCTTTTCAGATAAATATTAATTCTCCCCCCATAGTGATTTTTAAGAAATCAATAGATTTGCGTTCGGAGGATCCACTATTTCCTTATCTCTTCATTTGGGTGGATGAAATTTTTTTAATCTCCTATTGAAAGTGGTGGAGCAAGGAGTTATCCCTGGTGAAAGGTATGATGAAATGGCCCGCAATTTTCCATCTCTTATTTGGAGATGATAGTCCCCTTTTTTCTCATGTTATCCTGTAAGCGTAAAAATTAGTTATAAATATCATTAAACTATTTAAAAGGGATTCTAGGAAATGTATTAACCTTTTGAAATCAGAATTATACTCTTGTATGGGTGTGGTAAAAGCAAAGAGTGGTGAATATCAGTAGGTGTGTGGATTTCCTCTGTTCTAAAAGCATCTTAAATACATGGGCCTCCGGACCGCTCTCTGTAGATCAGAGAAACATGTGTTCAATTCAATAATGGATAGGGTGAAGCTTTTAATTTTCATATGGTCTTGTATGAATATTTCCAAGGTGGGGAAGGAATTTCTCATCAAGTCCGTGGCCCAAGAAATCTCATCTTTTGATATGCCGTTATTCAAATTTCAGAACTCTCTAATCGATCAAATCCATTCTCGATGGGATAACATTTGGTGGGGATCCCGTGATGGAAAACATAACATCCATTGGATGTAATTGGTGAAATTTTCTGTCCTGTAGTACCATAGAGGTATTGGATTTAAAAATCTAAAATTTCTTAACGATGAACTTTTGGAAAAGTATGGATGACGCCACCTATTCAATCCATATTCCCTTTTCTCAATGATTTTGTGTGAAAAATATTTTCCTCACTCAATCTATTTGAATACTAATCTAAGATTGTGACCTTTTTTGTAGAAGAATATGGGGTGAAAAATGTCACCCCCCGTCCAACAGGGCTCGTGCCGTGACTACCCCAATCCTGCCTCTCAAAGGCTAGCGGTTGGACAAAATCACTGAAGGCATCAACCTACATGTGGGAAGCATTTTCCTGAGTACCTGTACTCACACTCATGACCAACCATGTCCCACACACTGATCAAGGAAAAATGTCTCACTGAAATAAAATATTAGTATAACTAATAAAAGTGGGACATAATAAAACCTAAAAAAAGAACTGAAAACAAAAAAGTGCACTAAGGAAACACTGATGGACTTCCGCAGAAAACCCCACCTGATCATGAGTGTATTGTAGCTACTAGGAGCTGAATTATAATGTCATGTCCACCTGATCCTACTAGGTCTTGCCTAGTCCTAGGCCATCGAGATCACCATCGTAGCATTCGTCAGTCCCATCTCCCTAAGAACCTCTAGGTCTCAGTCCACCAAAGAATCTGTCAAAATTTAGATCATCTACACCATACACAACATGTGTGGACGAAGCCCATGCAAGGGTGAGTAACAAAATAATTAGTAGGGACCCCCAAAAAAGGAAAGAAGAAAAAACAATCCTCAATGTAAAACCTAAAACACATGACAACTCACACCAGGTATATGTTTAAGATAGTAATAAAAGAATCATCAGTCACATCATCGAACACATCACCTGCTATAGAACTTCTCCTATATCGAGTACAGTGGGCCAACCATGTTACATAGAAGTGCCTCCCTCTAACCGTGGACTTCCTCGGTACACCTCCTCATCATATACCATGGGCCTGCAAAGTTACACATAAGTGCTTCCCCCTAATAATTCCCAACTAAGGTACTCTTCCTCGTCAAGTATTGTGGGTCTGAAATGTCACATAGAAGTGCTTCCCACCATGGGCTTGCAAAGTCACATAGAAGTGCATCCCACTGGGCCACATTCAAGTCATACAATGTCAAAAGTCAGCAGTCTTCAGGTCTCAGCCAACCGTAGGGTTCCATAAGTAGCGCACTAGGGAGAACCTCTCATAAAGACATTTTTTGAATCTCAACTTCCATTAAAGCCTTCTCCGGGCATGACAAATGATCTTCTTGTTCAGAGAGTACCAACTGTGCAAACTGCTCTTCAATTGCACGCACGATTGGAAATTTATTAACATTTTTATAAATAGAGTACGGTTGCGTCTGGTCTTGGTCCAACCTGACCAACCTAGTCATAGGGTCCTACATACCCCAAATTAATTCGTCCAACTCGTCCTAACCATGTTCGGGTCTGGGTTTGTCTTGTCTAGCCTGGACAATGGGCCAAGCCTAATGGGAATTGCTGGACCTGGACCACTTTGGCCAAGGGTTCAGACAGCCGGGTCGCTCGGTGAACCTATTTATTCGGGGTCGGCCTGCCGGCATGGGTTCACACCACTGGGTGCAGTTCAGGCTCACTGGGTGCGGGCCTGGCCCACTTTGTGTGATTTGGCCCATTGGATGGGGCGATGCCTGCCAACCTGATGCCCGACCATCATGTGCGGTCTGATGGTGTGTCACCTAGTTGGGACGTGACATCATGCCATGTATTTCTCCCTCCTACCCCCTGAGATGCCAAGGGGCCTCTATCCAACTGCAGTCGAGCAACCATAGCAGAAGCTCATCCGGGTGGCCCATATGTTGGCCACCCCTCCACGCAATACCCGCCAATCACCACGTTATCCCACAGCTGCTGCGGCCAGCCTGCCACGGCCTCCTCTGGACGCAGCGCACTTACGGGCACACCATCGTCCCCCATCATGGTCGGTAAGGGATGACCTCCTCTTCTACCATAGCACTAGTTGTTTCCGCCCCTTCCTCGCGGCCAGCATGGGCTATCAACCACTTCTGGTCACCGGTGTCACTGCGCTGATGGTGCCACACTGAAGACACCTTCCACAGGCCATCGGAGTTGCTCTAGTGGTCTGTTTTCTGATCCATCTATGCCTACAAGCCTCTCAGGTCACCTCCATCACTTTTATGCTCTCCGACATGCCTTTCCATCATTTTGGATAAATAGGTTCATAAGGAGAGCACATGTGAAGGGGTAAAAGCCTTTGTTCATGTTGGACCACTCCCTTCACATTAGAAGTTTTATAACTAGGGTGGCTTGGGGGATATGTGTAGTTATAATAATAGTTAACTATTCCTTGATAGAGAATCCCCCAAATAATGTTACCGTCTCATATAAATGCATGATTTGTGGATCATCCTATTCGTGGGTTGATCCGCGTTCATTGTTTCTATAAGAGAATGGGGAAAGACATGCACAAATTAAACCCCTACCTAGATTCATTGGATCCTCTAATTATGAAGGATGCGATTCACATCATCATCTATTCATGGTCATTGGAATTGTTCAACACTAGTCAAAATTCAGATCCAATCATCCATCATTTCTCTCTTCATTCTTCATTCTTTCATTAGAGTGGGATTCTACTGGCTGTTCTTCAGAGATTCCCCTCGTGTGTTAATCCCCAAACTCCAACACATTTTAATATTAAAAGAAATATGCATAGCACCTTTGATGTCATTAATGAATCTCATTAAAGATACATATTTAATGGTCCATTAATGAACCAGTAAGATAACATCATAACTATTACAAACGAGCTATTAATGAACCTCCATTAATGATCCCCATTGTTGAACTGCAACATCGATGTCTTCCACTCAATGGTGTAAAAATTAAATACAATAATATTTTAATGTTATTTTATAATTTTTTGAAAAGTTATAAAAATAGATTTTCTTCTCGTCCATTGACATCCCAAGTTAAGTCATTTCTAGGAGAATCCCGGAATTTCATGTTCTATGGTGCCCTCATATTTTTGAACCGACCACCATTTCAGAAGTTTGAAAAACCTACTCGTACGTTTATTGAATGTACCTTAAATGATGCTCAAAAATCCATTTCGAGATCACCGGGCCTCAGTATCATGTGTCGTCAAAGCATGTGATCTCAGAATAATTCCATATAATTAAAAAAAATATACACAATTTCTATGACATTACATTCTCCCCACCTTAGGGATTTACATCGCTGAAATCCAAAACAAAAACTAATCAAAGAGATGGGGTTACTGAGCATGAATATGATCCTCTCGCTCCCATGTGCTCTCCATGATATTCTCATGATTCCACTAAATGCGCAAAAGAGGAATCGACTACCCACCTAGGACATGGTCTTTCCATTACTCTATCTCCACCAGGAACTCCGTAAATGTCACCTCATAATCAACATCCATCTCTCCCCAGTTGATGACATGCGATGGATCATGCACGTGCCTTCCTAGTTGCGACACATGGAAAACCTTATGTACCTGATGCATTTGTGGGGGAAGATCTAGCTGTTATTCCTCATCACCAACAATGCTTCTAATTTGAAAAGGTCTGATAAACCATTTATATAGCTTTCCACCCCAGTAAAATCTCCAAAATTCTCATTTAGACCTAAAGGAATGCGTCATCTCCCTCCTCAAACACCAAGGGTCTCCATCTCTTATCATCTTAATACTTTTTCCTCCTCTGTGTAGTCCTCATCCGCTCCTAGTTAAACTGCACATTCCTGATTGTAGCCCATACCATTTTTGGACACATGAGTGTCGACTCCCCTAGGTCTATCCAACATAGTGGTGATCTTCAAGGCTTCCCATTCAAATCCTAAAATGGTTCCATTCCAATGTTAGAGTGATAGATGTTTTTGTATACAAAATCCACCAGTGGTAGGTGGTCCTCTCAATTGTGACCAAAATCTAGGATGCAAGCATGTAGCATATCCTCAAAGGTATGTATGGTATGCTCTATGTGACCATCTATATAGAGATGAAATGTGGTGTTCAAACACAGCTGCATCCTAAACACCTCCTATAATCCCCTCCACAGCAGCGATGAAAAATGATTGTCACAACCTGATATGATCATCAAAGTCACCCAGTGAAGCCGCACTATCTCATGGATGTATAGGCATCACATGCCCTATATCGGTCCCTATTCTTGCATGGGTAGGATGTGAGATGACATAGAGAGGTGTTCAATGATCACACAGATATATTTTTCACCTCTAGATGTACATGGTAAACCCTTCAAAAATTCCATTGAGATATCATCCCATTTCCATTCTAGAACCTCAAGTGGTTGGGCCAAGCCAAACGGATCTTGATGCTCAAGCTTTACAATATGACAAGTGATTCATCATGAAATGAACTCGGACACCACTTTCTTCATCCCCGACCACCATTACTAATGTTGGAGTTCGTGGTATATCTTCACCACTCTACTATATACCATCAATTGGGATGTATGGAACTCCCTCATCACCTCATACCTCAACGTCAGTGGCGCTGAGGTTTGCACTCAGAAAATGATGATGTTCTCCCCTATCAAAAATCCATCCGGAGCCCGTCCTGAGGATAATTGAGCATGTTGGGCCTCGATGTCAACATCCACTAGTTGTACCTCCCAGACTCACTGTAAGTGTTGTAAAGTAATTGTCATCGATTAATGGTAAGCAACGTCATCATCATCCACAATGGATATCTTCATCGCGGCCAACTACTCCATCACCTCACTAAGAAATTGAAAATAGGTCTTCCCATTGAGTGTGTCAGCCACCATGTTCCCATTTCCAAGAGTATATACTATCTCAATGTCATAGACATGGAGAAATCTAGACATCACCACTGTCTATGTATCATGCCCTTCTAGGAGAAGATATACCTAAGACTCCCGTGGTCTGTGTAAACTGTAAACCATTCACCCATCAAGTTGTACCACCATATCTTAAATGAAAATACCACTAGTGATAACTATAGGTTGAGGGTCATGTAGCTCAGATCATGTTGTATTAATTATCATGAGCTGTAGGCGATCACTGCTCATACATATATTTAGAGACATCCCAGTCCGGTCCCCGATGTGTCGTAGTAAACTACATACCCAATGACCTCCTATGGCTATCTCATGTCGGGGGAACTAGTCAGTCTCTGCCTTTGCTCCTGGAAAATCTGTTTACATTTATCCATCCACACGATGGTTCGTCCCTTCATTTTCAATACCAATATGGGTGCTGCTACTCTATAAAAGTCAGGCACAAATAACATATAGTAACCAGCCAACCTCATTAATCTTCAAACCTATGTCACACCCATGGGTGTCTCCCAAGAAAGAATCACCTCTAACTTTGCTGGATATGTTGCAACTCTATCCTATGAGATGTCATGTCCTATAAAGTGGACTTCCTGAATCCAAAATTGACACTTCAAGAAAATTTTTTAATGTTGGCTCTCTCAGTGTGTATTCTGTACTATCCATAGGTGTGTAGCATGCTCCACCTCTGATGTCGAGTGCACCATGATTTCATCAATGATGACCATAAAAACCCCGTCAAGTTAAGGCTAGAAGATCTTGTTCATGTGTCGGATGAACAAAGCGGGGTTGTGGGTTATGTCCAAAGGCATCACCATGAGCTCATACCGGTTGTATCATCACCTGAAAGTTGTCTTAGGTACATCGTCGTACCATACCCAATGCTGGTGATATCACGATATCAGGTCTACCTTTGAGAACCACCTCACTCCCTTCTACAGGTTGAAGAGGTCCTCTAACCTCAACAATGGATACTTGTTCTTCTCGGTCATCTGCATTAGGTGTCGGAAGTCTGCACACAACCTCAAAATTAATTATAACTTCTTGGAAATAAGCATCGGGGCTACCCATGGTGAAACTCTGGGCCTTAAGAACCCCTTCTTCTATAATTCCTTCAGTTTTACCTTCAACTCGGGAAGCTTCACGAGATCCATCTGATATTCTAGTGTTGATATCAGTTCCGTCCGGGGGTACAGGTCGGTGAAAAATTCAACCTCTCTGCGAGGAGTTTGTCCCGGAATATACACAGTGAAAACATCCTCGTACACATCGACCACCTCATGGAATCATCAACTCCACTCATCCACTAGACCGAGGGTTAGGCTATCCATCTGGTGAGTATTGGGATGCTTCCTCCTTTGAAAAAGTTTGTCTTGCATTTCAAGGGTTTCCCTCCCACCAGTTAAGGAAAAATTCAACCTCCCTCCATGGACATAAAAAACTGCATAACTAAAATAGTCGAGCTGTGAATGGATTGTAGATAACCAATCATTAGAAAAGATGATTTCATATGGCCTCAATGCTGCTACTAAGAGATCCCAACCGAATCTCTCACCTCCTAGAGTAAGCTCACACTACTGAAAATAATCTGTAATCCTTGAATCACCTACCCTAAGAGTCTTTAGACATAAGGATCGATCAAAGGGCTCCACCGAAATCTCTAAGATTAAAACAAGAGTCATGATAAGGAAGGAGTGACTATATCCCTTTTCTATAAGAACTACAACTATGGTGGGGAAGACATAGATCATACCTCAGATCATCTATGGAGTGTCGGGGTCATAAGCCTCTCCGGCTGGATGTTATGGTAACCTTTATTTGCATGCTCCCAGATGTTATGGTGGACCACCTGGGGGGTGGCAGTAATACATCGAACTGTCACCAACCGCTAGCTGCTCGTCCATATCCCCTACCACATCCACCCCACGCATACCTCCATGGTCAAACCATCACCTTTGTGTCAGTGGTCCCTCGACTGTCTGTTAATCGTATGCATGATGGGTTGGGAAGTCACGAGCATTTTGTCCCTTCCTGCCACACATGTAGATAATTCTAGTTCCTAGATGACTCCCTCTAGTTTGAGATCCCCGTACTATTGTCCCTGAGTCTGGGGGTCATCCTTTGAAAGTAATGGCTTACTTTATCCCTCATGTTTGCTACCTACTACCTTTCGAAAACACGTCCACTTGGGTTATGCTAGTATCCCTAGCTGTGGGCGACTGCTATGTCAATAATCTGTCTAGCAGAAAGGCTCACTTTAGAACCCCATCCTAGGTAGGGATGTTGAGAGACAACATTAATGCCCTAATCTCTGGACAGATTTCCTACTCAATGGATCCATCACTGAATAAAGGGTCTCACACCATATATTTTGAGTATAAATAATGCTTCGTGAAACTCATTGAGTACTCGGACACCATTATGCTGCCCTACTACAGGTGAATCAACTCATGAATGTGCACAGATCATAGGATCTCAGGGGAAAACTTCTCTTGGAAAAGCCACTTGAATTATAACTAGGTGAGGGTCGCCTCATCGTGCATCTGGGTGGTCAATCTCCACCATCTCCCCACCCAACCCTGCAAAAGGCTCACTACTAAGATCACCATTTGGTTCTCTAGTGTCCTCAATAAGTGAAAGACTCACGTTACTACCTCAATCCTGTCCTAAAAAACCTGTGGTTTTATATCTCCCCTGGACCAGGGAGGTATCTGTTGGTAGGAGTGCATACTAAAGAGGTGGGTTAATTGAGTTCCAATTCAAATTTCTGTTAAAAATTATTTCTATTAAAATCCCCAGTTTATAAAACATGTTAAACTATAGTGAATTTGTAAAACTGTAAAGGTTTAATTAGGTTCTCAAAAAAATTATTAGGTCTCAGTAAATTTAATCAGAAGATTAAATTAGCTTTTGAAACTAATCTACTGATTTACAATAGTTACAAACACTTTCTAGACTAACTATCAAAGTTACATTAAATAGTATTATATTTAAAAGTAGTAGTGAAATATAAAATATTTGTAGTATAGTTTAAGATTAATATAAGAATGAATAGAATATGTAAAACAAGTGGTTCAATCTCAAGCCGAGACCTAATCCACTACACTTGGTGATAACCTGCCACCAAGCAGTTTATATAAATAAACTATGATCCACACCCTGGATCGGGGTTCACAACAGTTCATAGACTGTCCACGCCACGTAGAGACCTATACCACAGTTTTCGTGGGAAATAAAATAATGATCAGGCCATGCAGGGACCTCTACCACAGTTGTCGTGGGTAAACAGGAGTAGAAGGTTTGGTGTGAGGACTTTGAAGTGCTCTTGTTCAGCGCAGAAGTCAGTGTGTGTGTGTAAAATATGAAAAGTACACACACTGCTTGAATGTAAACAAAAGAATCACTTAGAGTAAGTAGAAAAGAGTTTATAATTCTCTATTGATTAGTAGTGCAGATCTGGACTCCTTTGATTCCGCAGAAATACTTCTGAGTTCTTCTCTGGGTTTTCTGTTGAAAAACAGAGTGTTGTGGGTCATCTTGTGTTCTTCCCAAGTGAAGATATTCTCTTGATTCCAATTTACATCCTGTGTTCTTCAGTAGTGTTGGATTTAATTTATGGGACCAAGCATTTCTTGAAGATCTATCAATGGGTTCTTCACTATTGTGCTCAGGATTGTCTTTATGTTTCGTACAGAGCACTCGAGTTTCTTGTTTTTCTCTTTTTTTTTCTTTTCTCTCATGTGCACACTTCTTGTTATCATCAAATTAATGAGGATGATCCAACAAGTTCCATTTATTTGGTGCCTCGTACCTTGTACTATGTCTAAAAATAAACATTAATTATGTTAGTGCAATAAAGTCTTTGAATATGACTGTTAAAAAGATATATAGTAAAATGACAAAAGAATTTAAGAAATGGTGTCACAGTAGTTATGAAAACGGTGTATCCTTCACGGTGTCTTCTTCATGGTATGTCCATCATGGTATGCCCTTCACAGTATGTCCTTCACGGTGTCTTCTTCATGGTGTGTCCTTAATGGTATGTCTATGTCACGGTGTCTTGCTCACGGTGTCTGAGTCACGGTGTCTGGCTTACGGTTTTTGGATGACTGTGTCTGGATAACTGTGTCTGGCTAATTGTGTCTGGATAACTGTATCTAGAACTTAGAAAAACAGAATGTCTTACTTTACGGTGTCATGCATACAGTGTCACGGTGTCTAGTGGTCACAGTGTCACATCGGTCACAGTGTCTCACTTGTCACAGTGCTTGTGTCTTGTTCACAGTGTCTGACTAACAGTGTCAAGCTTCATGGTGTCTTGAACTTAGGCAAATAATTGTATTCAGGCTTAAACAGTAATATGAATAAAATGAATTGATCTTAACCATTATAATGTATAAGATAACTTGAAACAAAAGTACACATGAATGACAAGATATGTGAGATTTTTGATTATGAATAAGATGTGTAATTATTATTGAGATTTTTGATCATTAAAACATGATTAATATATGAGGAGTCCAAAAATATCACCCTTTTTGATGATCAAAAATCATTTATGGGTAAAGTATAAATGAGATGCAGCTAGAGAGAATATAACATAATGAATAACATATGATAAAATAACACATAACTTTTTCTCCCCTTTTGGGATTATCAAAAAGTAGAAAGAGTATAGGGAAAACAATGCATATGTCATTGAAAATATTCATAATACCATATGCAGTAAAAATACAAAAAGAAAAAGAAATACCCATAAAAATAAAGTAGTCACTAGGATTTTTCAGGATGTGGCCTTCTCTTTTCCTTTATCAGCAGCAGAAGAGGAAGCTATAGGGGCAGTTTCTGATGTGGAAGAAGGCATATAGGTGGTAGAAAAATAAGGTAAACGTAGACCTTTGAATACATTGGTCTCCAAAGTTGGATCTGTAGAAGATCTAGTTTGTGGATGATCAAGATTCACTGGCCTGATCTGAGTAAGAGCATGACTAACTGACATGGATGTTGAGGCTAAAGCAGGCAGTCCAGGTCGGAGAGGAGCAGCAGCTGGAGCAACTATTGCTGTACTCTAGACATGAAGGTAAGGCTTCTGAAGATTGATGAAATCTGTAATAATTTCTCCACCATATTGCATTGCCTTTTCAAAATAATCTTTATTCTCCATTAACATATCCAACAGTCTGGTAAACTCAGTAAGCTTTTGAACTTGTGCTTTGAAGGCCTGAGTCACAGGAGGTATTATCTGATACACGACATGATACGTAAAGTGAATGGTCGTATCATATTTGGAGAAAATCCGGGTGAGATAGACATCTATCTTCTTAATGATCTCCTTCTGAGCATCATTGGCAATCATGGAATGAATTTGAACCAATTAAAGTGCTCAATCACTGTTCTTAACAACTTTAGATAAAGGAGTCAAATCAAAACCACTGAAGTCATTCTAAATTTATTCCATTATTATAGATCTGAGAAAAGAACTGTCCAAAGAAGATGTAGAGGTTTCATTAGATGGAGGACAATCCTTTATAGCTATGGTTACATCTTTGAGATGATTCAAGACTTTTTGAAGACACCTAGTGTATTTATCTCTATGATTATTCAGGTTCTGCACAAGCTCTTTCTTTCGGTGCAACATATGTGTGTGCCTTTCTCCAATATTTTCATCAAATGATATGAGGTAGGGATGCATTTTGGACACAATGTCTCAAGAAATGTTGGAAATAGTAGGTTCAAGAGAAGCATCAACAGGTGTAGGCTCTTCAATGGATTGCATTTCCTTCTGGAAGTTTTTAACCATACCTTTAAAAGTTGCAACATCAATACTAAGTAGCTTGTTTTCAACCCTTACTTCTTGAATTTCATGGATCATTCTGGGTTGAATGTGCAGAATAATGTTTTCCAAAAGCAGCAAGGCATCTTCCTGACATAGTTGTGTCACAAGACGAGGTTGAGAGGACATAATTTTCTCAACTCCAGCTATGATAGAATCTCCAAACACTTTCACATCATACTTGATGACAGAATATTGTAGATCAGTTAATGTTGGAGGAGCAGAAAGTGGTACATGGGTAGGTTTAGGGTCCGGTTGAGATTCAGATTTAGTTTCCGGTTTAGTTTCAGATTCAGTTTCAGGTTGAGGTTCAGGGTGTGTGACTGACTTCAATTGAAATAGAGAAGAAAGATCAATTCTAGTTGTAGTCACTTTCTAATATTCAGTCACATCACAGAAGCTAGGGAATTCATACTGAGTGTACACAGAAAAAGACTCAGTAGGAGGAGATGCTTCACTAGACTCAGCTTCATCAACAGCTTCATTAATCTCAATATTTTGAGGTTACTCCCCCTCATCATGTGAATCCTTTAAAGGAACTAGAGGCTCAGCAGCTTGGTCTGGATACACATGATCAACTCTAATTTCCTCAGCCATTTCTTGGCTAGACTACTAAAAGGCAATTTACATCCTCTCTTCAGCAGAGGGTATAAACTCAGGAACAGATTGCTCTTCATGGATTTATTCTTGATTTTCATCTTCCCTAACAGGTATTTCTCCTAGATTAGCTTCTTCCATAATAGGGAGGTATTCTTCATTTGTTTTTTCCATCACATGTTACTCTGGTTCTGGGATGACTAAATCTCTTGCAGTCTCAGGTTGGGTTTCCAGATTTACATCATCTCTAGGGACAATAGGTTTTTCTTCAAGAACAACACGAGGAGTAAGTCCTTTCCTTTTCAACACCAGCTTCTTCTCTATGAGGTACTTCAGCAGCTTCTTCCTATTCTTCATCATCGTTTGGATACTAAGAAACTTCATCCGGTTCCAAACCAGGATCAGTAATGTCCTTTGGCCTTGTTGGATAGTCTTTCGGATTGAACTTTTCATAATCCTTTCAATTATCATAAACCCACTCCTTCTTCCAGAGGTTCTAGTTAATTTTCATCCTCCTGATGGTTGGTTTAGATAGGGAGTATTTATAATCTATAAGAGATTCTTCATTTGTTCCAACTACTCCTTTGGCAACAAGCATTGTTGAGATCATCATAGAATAAAACAAAGAGGTGGATTTTGATGTGACCTTAATCAATTCACACATATGGTGAATGATATATTTTCACATATTTATCTTGTATCCATTCTTCATCAGATGAATCATGAAAACATCCTGATACATCAATATAGAAATGTCACCCATCCTCGGGCTAATCAAATTTTGAACAAATTTGAACAATAGCCTTGTCTCCCCATCCAGTTCGGCAGATATGTCCCTTCTCTGGGTTCCATTTCCAGTTAAGCTTTCTAGAGAATTTTCTAGGTAAAAGATATCGGTTGTAGGAGGGGGATATATTTGATAATCATCACAAATCCCTTCATGAAAAATCCATAGGCATGCAACCCCTAACCTTGATGAAAAGAAGAATATTTGTCCATTGATCCAGCTTCTCACAACAAAACATTCACCATCATCAAAAGAAAATTGATCATACTAATAAAACTGAGATACCAACCTTGGGTAAATTGGTTTATCCTTTCTATAGAACCATTCGAGCCAGCCTTGTTCTCTCAGAACATTTAAATCCAATGATTTTCTAGAAAATAACCACTCAGGGAAAACTTCCTTTTCAAGAAAAACTATATGGTTTACTATGTTTGGATTCAGGGGTCCTTCAGGTGCAAGTTCTGTGTTCTAATTTTTTTTCTTCGAGCGGTGCTTCTCAGATGAGGATGAAGATGGAAGCTTCATCCTTGGCATCCACTAAAGGTTTGGGTGAGAGAGAAGGAGAGAAGGGTTTCATGGTTGAGAGGGTTTGGAAAGAGTGAGAAGGAGATAGTTCGAGTGAGGAATCAAGTGAATAACTTTGTGTTTTACCATTTGGGAATGTCAAACGTCACAAAGATGAAAACATGGGAAAGTAAATATCAATGAAATAAAAATTTCCAAGATATGGGTTAATATAAATTTATAAATAATCTTCACGGTGAGAATTTGAGTATTCATTACGCTGCGATGATATGTGGTCATCATGGTGAGATAGTCCGTAGTCGTCATGGTGAGATAGGGAGTAAACTATTCAGTCGCGATGAGACAATTACTAAACTGCTCTGTCACGATGAGAGATTCACTGACAGACAGTGAACAAAAAGTGTTAACTGTGAGACCGTAAGCATGAGGTAGTAACCGAGAAACTGTGAACATTAAACAATAAAGTGAAAAGGTAGTAAAGTATTAGACAGTAAGACCAGTAAAATATCTATTTGTGATTGATCATGCCAAGATCATGTATTATGTAATCTAATCTATCATAATTTAATGGTTTAGTGAATATATCAGCAAGTTGATATTCAGTGCCAATGAATTCCAAAGTGATATCACCCTTTTGATAATTATCCCTCAAAAAGTGATGTCTTACATCAATATGTTTTGTCCTAGAATGTGAAACATTATTTTTTGAAATTTTAATAGCACTTGTGTTGTCAAAATTTATTGGTACATGTCTGAATTGATATCCATAGTCTAGTAAAGTGTGTTTCATCCAAAATATTTGTGCACAACAACTTCTAAAAGCTATGTACTCAGCTTCTGTAGTAGATAATGCAACATAATTTTATTTCATACTATACCATGATACTAGTGACTTGATTAAAAATTTACATGTTCCAGAGGTGATCTTTCTATCTAACTTATAGCCAACAAAGTCAGAATCAAAGAAACTAACTAGTTCAAATGATGGTCCTTTAGGATAGAACAGTCCTAGATTGGTCTTATGCATGAGGTATTTGAAAATTCTCTTTACCACATTTAAATGAGATTCTTTTGGGTTTTCTTGAAAACGATCCCATATACACACACTAAACATAATATCTTAACAGCTAGCAGTTATGTAGAGTAAACTTCCAATCATTTCTCTATAAGTGGTTTGATCAACAGATATTCCAACTTCAACAAGATCCAACTTACAGGTGGTACTCAAGGGAGTGTCACTACATTTTGTGCTATCCAATCCAAGAAGTTTTAAAAGATATCTAGTATCATTAAATTGAGATAAAACAATCCCATCATTATTTTGAATGATTTGTAATCCATGAAAGAATTTTAGTTCACCCATTAAACTCATTTCAATTTAGTTTTTCATCATTTTAGAAAAATCAATACATAATGAATTTTTTGAAGATCCAAATATAATATCATCTACATAAATTTTAACTACTAAAACATCATTAGAAATTTTTCTTATAAAGAGGGTAGGATCAGCTATTTATTTTTTAAAACCATTAGAAATAAGGAAAGTACTTAATCTGTCATACCAAGCTCTTGGAGAATGCCTTAAACAATATAAATCTTTTGATAGTTTGAAGATATGATTTTGAAAATGAGGGTATGTAAATCCATGGGGTTGTTCAACAAAAACATCCTCAGCTATATACCCATTTAATAATGCACTCTTGTCATCCATTTGATATAGTTTGAAATTCAGTTGTGCAGCATAATAAAATATAATTCTAATGGATTCAAGTCTAGATATTGGAGAAAAAGTCTCCTCATATTCATTTCCTTCTTCTTGAATATAGCCTTGTGCAACTAATCTATCCTTGTTTCTGAATACATTTCCAGTTTCATTTACCTTATTTCTAAACACCCATTTAGTTCCAATGATGAAAGTGTCCTTAGGTCTTTCCATGAATTCCCAGACATTGTTTCTATCAAATTGATTAAGTTCTTCTTGCATAGCCATTACCCAAAATTCATCATTGATTGCATCATCATTGGTTTTAGGTTCAAGATCTGAAAAAAAGGCTTGATGTTAAACCTGATTTCTAAGAGAATCTCTTGTATGTGTCCCTCTATCAAGATTACCAACAACAACATCTAAAGGATGATTCTTTAGGATCCTAGTTGATCTAGTAAAGGTGGGACTAGAAATTTCAGGTTCTTCTCTAGGTATGGGCTCATTAGGAGCAGATTCTGAAATACTTCCAGATCTGGTTGTCTTTACAATAGGTTCATTGATTTTATCATCAAGGTTCAGAATAGAGAAATATTCTTCAGGATTTTCAAGGGATGACTTAGGTTCATGTGGATCAGTTTCATCAAATTTGATGTGAACAGATTCTACCACACACTTGGTTTTCTTATTAAACACTCTATAGGCTTTGCTAATTATAGAATATCTCAAAAATATTCCTTCATCACTTTTAGAGTCAAACTTATCAAGATTATCCTTGGTATTAAGAATAAAGACTTTGCAACCAAAGTCTCTAAATTAATTAACTTTAGATTTTCCATTATTCCATAGTTCATATGTGTTCTTCTTGGGAATAGGTCTTATCAAGATTCTATTTATGATATAACAAGCTGTATTTATAGATTCATCCCAAAAATAAATAGGCATGTCATACTCATTAAGCACTGTTTTTGCAATTTCTTGAAGGGTTCTATTTCTTATTTCTACTACACCATTCTGTTGAGGTGTTCTAGGGGTAGAATAATTTTTATTATTTCCATTGTGTAAAAAATAAGACTCAAACTCATGATTTTAAAACTCACGGCCATGATCACTTCTCAGGGTCTTAATACTAAGTCCACTAATGTTCTCTATAGACTTGGAGTATTTAATAAAGTAAGCATAGACGTCACTTTTGTGAGCTAAGAAGTGTACCCATGTATATATAGAAAAGTAATCTACTAAGATATAGACATTGTGATTCCCAGTTAAAATAGAAACTCTATAAGGTCCAAACAAGTCCATGTGAACCAACTCGAGAGGTTGAGAATTTGGAACTTCATTCTTTGATTTAAAAGAAACTTTATGTTTCTTTCTCTTTTTATAGGGATTAAAAACATTGTCTGATGGGAATTCAAGTATGAGTATGTCTTTAACTAAGTTCTTACTAGTTAATTTTCTAAGTTAATGAATATTTCACTGTCCTAATATTATATTCCACAGCCAAGATTCTTTATGAAAAGCATTTAAACAAGCAACATTTTGTTTTGCTAATGAATTCAAATCAACAGCATAAACATTTTCATTTCTCAAGGCATAAAATACTAAACCATTTTTAGAATTAAAAATATTACAAGAATCATTTTCAAACGTAACATTAAATACATCAGCACATAACTGAGAAATACTTAACAAGTTGTATTTCAATCCACCACCAAATAAAACATTAGAAATTAAAACTGAGTTAGTGTTACCAATTTGGCCTAGGCCGATGATCATTCCATTAGAATTATCACCAAAGGTGACATAGCCTCCATCAACCTTTATTATAATTTCAAAGCATGAGAAGGCTCTTGTCATTTGTCTTGAACATTCGATGTCCAAGTACCATGTCTTCCTACATGAAATCTTTAAACAGGTTTCATACAAAACAGATTTCGATGGAAAATGATTTTCTTACCCAAATCATCCTGGTTCAAGACATGTTATCAATCAAAGCATTAGGTACCCAAATTTTTCTTATGGGTCTCAAATAATTGATATATTCAACATATTTTTATAGATAAAATCTATTTGATCTATAACAATGTGAGTAACCAGTTGAGGCATATGAATTTCTAGAACTATAACTATCAGAATTTTATCCAGATTTAGGAATAAATATATTTTTTGTAAACTGTATCTGTCCAGGTTGGTATCCCAAACATGTAGTATAATTTGGTGCCACTTGTTTACCTATAATTTGAGTTATATTGTCTTTTCCATTTTTTAACTTCTATAATTCCTTTCTCAGTTGCTCATTAGACATTTTCGGTTTAGTTTTTTCTTTTAACCGTTGAGCATTATTTTCCTTTTCAATCTCAAGGGAAGATTTAACAGTCCTAGATAAAGAATGTTGTTTCTTTATGGCTTTGCACTTTTCCTTCATTTCATTACAGGTCTCTTCTAGCATATTACAATATTAAAATAATTCTTCCCTTGAAATGTTTTCAGACTCAGAATCAAAATCAGAATCAACTCCAGAAAAGTATGAATTTAAAGAAGGAGGGTCCAATGTTACCTCGGATGTGTTTGTCATAAAACAAATGTTAGATTTATGAGAATCTTCATCCTTATCAGAATTAGAATCACTTGAAGTGTCCTCTAATGCACTCCATGTTTCTTTCATTTCATTCTTATACTTTTTTTCCTTATAGTCATGTTTCGTCTTGAACTTCAAATTTTGACAGTCAGCTTTAATGTGACCTTTTATCTTGCATTCATAGAAGTTAACTTTATCACTCTTATCAGCATTCTTCCAGTCCTTTTTCCAATGACCTTTGTTGTCATATTTACCTTTGTGGTTTGATTTTCTGAATAATTTCTTCTTACTATAGAATTTCTCAAATATCCTGGCTATTTAAGCCATCTCAGCATCACTATCAGAAGATGAACATTCACTTGTTGAGCTTTCAGTTTTAATGTGAACTTTCTCCATGACCTTTCTCTTTGAGGCAGTAGACTTAAATGCCACTGACTTCCTTTTAGGTTCATCATATTCTTCCTTAATCACCTTGAGTTCTTCCTCAAAAATCATAATCTTACCAATTAGATCTTTGATAGGAAGAGCACCAATGTCACATAACTCTCTTACTGAAACAGATGTGCCTCTCCATCAGTCTGGAAGACATCTCAATATTCTCTTAATTTGTTCCTTTGCTGGAACAGCCTTTCCATGGGAGCTCATAGTGTTAACAATATCATTGAACTTGAGATACATGTCAAAGATAGGGTCACCAGTATTCATATTAAAATTATCATATTTAATTGTAAAAGTTTTCAATCTCATTTCTATAACATTGGGTGTTCCTTAATGAGAAACACCCAAAGTATCCCATATTTCATAGGAAGTTTTTCAAGAAGATATTCTATTAAAATTTTCATCTCCTAGAGCACAATACATAGCATTCATAGCTTTACAATTATTATTGTAAGCAGTTTTAGTATGTTCATCCCAAGTAGCTCTTTCAGTTTCTGAATCTTATATCAAGTCTTAATAGCAGTCATGATGTCAAACCCCATACTATCTAAGTTTATTTTCGTCTTAAGTTCCCACTGGTCATAATTTGTACCATTAATGAAAGGTGTAATGTTGGTAGCAACAACTTCTAGTCTATTGTCCATAACTAGATTTTAGAAAATATATTTAAATAGATAAAAGTTAGAACAAATAGAAATTTAATATGTTTAAAGATGAAACTAAAATCACATTTGAAAAACAGAATGTTTTTAAATATTGGATTAATAAAAACAACCTCTAATACCAAATGTTGGTCGAACTGGATACTCAAGAGGGGGGGTGAATTCAGTTCCAATTAAAATTTCTGTTAAAAATTATTTCTATTAAAATCCTCAATTTATAAAACAAGTTAAACTGTAGTGAATTTGTAAAACTGTAATGGTTCAATTAGGTTCTTGAAAGATTTATTAGGTCTCAGTTAATTTAATCAGAAGATGAAATTAGCTTTTTAAACTAATCTACTGATTTTCAATAGTTACAAACACTTTCTAGATTAACTATCAAATTTACTTTAAAATAGTTTTGTATTTCAAAGTAAGTTGCAGAAAATATAAAATATATATAGTATAGTTTATGTTTAATCTAAGAATGCACAGTAGATGTAAAACAATTAGTTCAGTCTCAAGCTGATACCTATTCCACTCCACTTGGTGGTCACCTGCCACCAAGCAGTTTATATAAATAAACTCTGATCCACACACTAGATGGGGGTTAAAAATAGTTTATAGACTGTCCAGGCCACGCAGGGACCTCCACCACAGTTGTCATGGGAAAACAAATAATGATCAGGCCACGTAGGGACCTCTACCACAGTTTTCGTGGGTAGACAGGAGTAGAAGGTTTGGTGTGAGGACTTTGAAGTCCTCCAGTTCAGCGCATGAGTCAGTGTGTGTAAAATATGTAGAGTACACACACTGCTCGAAAGTAAACAGAAGAATCACTTAGAGTAAGTAGAAAAGAGTTTAAAATTCTATAGTGATTAGCAGTGTAGCTCTGGACTCCGTTGATTCAGCATAAATTCTTATAAGACCTTCTCTGGTTTTTCTGTTGAAAAACAGAGTGTCGTGGGTCATCTTGTGTTTTTCCCAAGTGAAGATATTCACTTGATTCCAATGTACTTCGTGTGTTCTTCAGTAGTGTTGGATTGCATGTATGGGACAATGCTTTTCTTGAAGATCTTGCAATGTGTTCTTCACTGTTGTGCTCAGGATTGTCTTTATGTTTTGTACAGAGTGCTCGAGTTTCTTGTTTTTCTCTATTTTTATTTTCTCTCGTGTACACACTTCTCTTTATCTTCGAATGCATGAGGTTGAGCTGACAGGTTCAATGTCATTGGTGCCTCGTACCTCATACTATGTCTACAAATAAACATTAACTATATCAGTTCATTAAAGTCATCAAATATGACCGTTAAAAGGTTAAATACTAAAACTACAAAAGAGTTTAAGAAATGGGGTCATAATAGTTATGAAAATGGTGTCTCCTTCATGGTGTCTTCTTCACAGTATGTCCTCCACGGTATCTCCTTCACATTGTATTCTTCACGGTATGTCCTTCACGGTATGTAAGTGTCTCGGTTTTTTTCTCACAGTGTCTGAGTCACGGTGTCTGGCTTATGGTTTCTGGATGACTATGTCTGGCTAACTGTGTCTGGCTGACTGTGTCTAGCACTTAGACAAACAGAATGTCTTGCTTCACGGTGTCAGGCTTATTGTGTCACTGTGTCTGGTGGTCATGGTGTCTCATTGGTCACTATGTCTCACTAATCACGGTGCCTGTGTCTTTCTCATAGTGTCTGACTTACTATGTCAAGCTTCAATGTGTCTTGTACTTAGGCAAATAACTGAATTCAGACTTAAACAGTAATATGCATAAAATGAATTGAGCTTAACCATAATAAAGTATAAGATAACTTGAAACATAAGTACACATGATTGATAAGATATGTGAGATTTATGATTATGAATAAGACGTGTAATTATTATTGAGATTAGTGATTATTAAAACATGATTAATTTATGAGGAGTCCAACAGTATCAGTATCTGAAACTCGTTCAGGGCACTAAGTCTACGCATGTCCTCTTCAGGAACCACCGGCCATAGATGTTGACCATCGAGTGGTGGTAACACGAGTGCACCACACGATGGGTCCATCAGCATAACTAGTCCATGAATGGATGTCTCGTCGCTAGGTGGGCTACCCTCACGACCTCGTATTGGGATCTTGGAAGGTCGTCCACATGGAGGCATATTGAGATATATCAAGATGTACCACAGAAAGAAGGTTATACCTGGTGTGATGAATTTTATTCAAAACTACACAAAGAGAAACTTATAAAACCCATATATTCATGTATAGAGCTGAAAAGTAGAATTCAAGGTCCTGGTGTTGGGATACATCGGCTACTGCACCAACACTGGACTCTATTAATATGAATGTCTGAATCGAAACACTTGACATTTTTGCCCAAAAAACAAAACATAGACTCTCGATCTTTGTGGTAGGGCCAACGACCATCTCATACAACTTTTTCATGATCCGTCCCCTATGGCCCGTGCCATGACTACCCCAAACCCACCTCTAGAAGGCCAGGACTGGCAACTTGCACTGAAGGCACCAACCTGCAAGTGTGAGGCATCTTCCCGACTAGTTGTACGCACACACAAACCCAACATTGTCCCACACACTGACCAAGGAAACAAGTATCACTGGAAAAAAAGCATATTACAACTAATTAAAGCTGGCCAGAATACAAATCCAATGAAAAGAACTGAAAATTGAATAGTACACAAAGGAAACTCTGAAGGTCACCCACGGAAAACCCCACTTGATCATGAGAGTAGTGTATCTACTGGAAGTTGAAGTAAAATATCATGTCCACGCAATCTTAATGTGTCCCACCTAGTCCAAGGCTACCATGTCCACCGCTGTACTGTTTGTCGGTCCTATCTCCACTACGGGAAAAATCAATATTTGCGACGGGTTAATTGTGACAGGAATAAACCCCATCGCAAATAAGCTGTCCAAGATGTTATTTGGGACGGGAGAATTTCCCCGTCGCAAATAACCAATTATTTGCGACGGGATTTCCTCTCCTGTCGCAAATAGTTTGGCGCGGCTTGCGCGCCAAAGCGCACGGCTTGTTCGCCAAACCGCGCAAGATTAATTGCGATAGGACCCGTCGCAAATACCCGGCAGCAGTTAATAGCTTTTTGCGGCGGGATGTCGTCCCATCGCAAAAAGATTGTAGGCAGGAACTATTTGTGACATGGCCCGTCGCAAATACCCTTTTAACTGCCGGCAGTAATTAATTCGAGCGAGGGTATTTTGCGACGGGCCCCGTCGCAAATATCACTATTTGCGACAGGATACCCGTCGCAAATAACCCCATCGCAACTAACCTAACCTATATATACCCCCACCTGTTTTTCCCAAATCACTCAGATCTGCCTCTCTCAGTCACTTTATTTTTCAGTTTCAAGGAAAAAATTTACTTTAGTTGAAATTTTTTAGGCGAGAGAAATTGGAAGGCACCAATACCTTCAAAATATCAATGTTTAAGATATTCATATTTTATATTTTTATATTTATTTTATTTGTTTATGTTAATTTTAATTGTTGTTTATTCATTGTAATTAAATTAGATTTCAATTGATTTTTGTTTATATTTATTTTTAATAAGAAATTGATATTGGTAGTGATAATTATAAATAATTAGTCATAATTAATATTAATTACATATAAATAGATATAATTAGTAATAAATAGATATAATTAGGAATAAATAGATATAATTAGCAATAAATACATATAATTTGCAATAAATAGATATAATTAGCAATAAATAGATATAATTAGTAATAAATAGATATAATTAGTAATAAATAGATATAATTAGATATAATTAGTCATAAATAGATATAATTAGTAATAATTAGTAATAATTAGTAATAATTAGTAATAATTAGTAGTAATTAGTAATAATTAGTAACAATTAGTAATAATTAGTAACAAATAGAAACAATTACTAATAATTAGTAATAATTAGTAATAATTAGTAATAATTAGTAATAATTAGATATAATTAGGAATAATTAGTAATAATTAGGAATAATTAGGAATAATTAGTAATAATTAGTAATAATTAGTAATAATTAGTATTAATTAATATTAATTAGTAATAATTAGTACTAATTAGTAATAATTAGTAATATTTAGTAATATTTAGTAATAAATAGTATTAATTAGTAATAATTAATAATAAATAGTAATAATTAGTAATAATTCGTAATAATTAGTAATAATTAGTAATAATTAGTAATAATTAGTAATAAATAGTAATATTTAGTAATATTTAGTAATAATAAGTAAGAATTAGTAAGAATTAGTAATAATTAGTAATAATTAGTAAAAATTAGTAAAAATTAGTAATAAATAGTAATAATTAGTAATAATTACTAATAAATGGTAATAAATAGTATTAATAAGTAATAAATAGTAATAAATTGTTATAATTAGTAATAAATAATAATAATTAGTAATAAATAGTAATAATTATTAATAATTAGTAATAATTAGTAATAATTAGTAATAAATAGGAATAAATAGTAATAAATAGTAATAAATAGTAATAAATAGTAATAAATAGTAATAAATAGTTATAAATTGTAATAATTAGTAATAAATAGTAATAATTTGTAATAATTAGTAATAATTAGTAGTAATTAGTAATAATTACTAATAATTAATAATAATTAGTAATAATTAGTAATAATTAATATCAATTAGTTATATTTAGTAATAATTATTAATAATTAGTAATAATTATTAATAATAAGTAATAATTAGTTTTAATTTGTAATAATTAGTAATAATTAGTAATAATTAGTAATAATTATATATAATGATATATAATTAGTAATAAATAGTAATAAATAGTAATAAATAGTAATAAATAGTAATAAATAGTAATAAATTGTAATAATTAGGAATAATTAGTATTAAATAGTAATAAAGAGTAAAAAATAGAAAAAAAGTAATAAATAGTAATAATTAGTAATAAATAGTAACAAATAGTAATAAATACTAATAAATAGTAATAAATAGTAATAAATAGTTATAAATAGTAATAATTAGTAATAATTGGTAATAATTAGTAATAATTAGTAATAATTAGTAATAATTAGTAATAATTAATAATAATTAGTAATAATTACTAATAATAAGTAATAATAAGTAATAATTAGTAATAATTATTAATAAATAGTAATAATTAGTAATAATTAGTAATAATTAGTAATAATTAGTAATAATTAGTAATAATTAGTAATAATTAGTAATAATTATTAATAATTATTAATAATTAGTAATAATTAGTAATAATTAGTAATAATTAGGAATAATTATTAATAATTATTAATAATTAGATATAATTTGTTATAATTAGATATAATTAGTAATAATTAGATATAATTAGTAATAATTAGATATAATTAGTACTAATTAGATATAATTAGATATAATTAGTAATAGTTAGATATAATTAGATATAATTTGTAATAATTAGTAATAAATAGATATAATTAGTAATAAATAGATATAATTAGTAATAAATAGATATAATTAGTAATAATTAGTAATAAATAGATATAATTAGTAATAATTATTAATAAACTGATATAATTAGTAATAAACAGATATAATTAGTAATAAATAGATATAATTACTAATAAATAGATATAATTAGTAATAAGAAGATATAATAGTAATAAATAGATATAATTAGTAATAATTAGTAATAATTAGTAATACTTAGTAATAATTAGTAATAATTATTAATAATTAGTAATAATTAGTAATAATTAGTAATAAAGAAACTATATTATCAATATTTATGAAAAACAATATTAATATTATTAGAATAATAAAAAATTTATAAAATATTAAAATTATAAATATTCGCAACATGATTTTCTCTATTATTAACATGTTCAAATCTCAAAGAGTCGCAAATTTTCAGGTCATTCGCAATAAAAAGTTTGTGTCAGCCATGTCCAATGTAAACACTATAATTTTCCTTGCATTGTTGATCACCTCGCAAGTAGTGTTGCAATAGGACAGCTGCAATGCCCCGGCCATAGTTATCCGGAGTCGGTGCATTATTTTAATACATTGCAAAATTATAAGGAATCAGGTCCCGAAGGACTGACAAGTTTAGTAGTCTTGGAAAATAGATTACATACAATAACATTACATTACAATTTGAAGCATAAAACACAACATAAATAGTTATTTGAGAATTCCATTTTCCCCATTAGATTAAACCTACATATCAATCATATTATACTTCATGGAATCCCGTGAAAATAAAACATAAGAAAGGGGTGAGCTTATATGCTCAGTAAGGGTAAATAATTTAGCGAAAGCTATAAACTTTTATGGCAATATGTGTAATAAAAATACCTTTTAAACATAAACATGAACATAATATGGTAAAAATAAATGAAACATTACCATATAAACATGCACATGGATATTATACTAGTCAAATAATCACATGTAATAACTAATTTCACAATGAGGGAATGCCTAAAACCAGACATCATTACCACATAGTCAAGGCCTCGTGCCAAGACTACACATAAATTTATTTTTCAAAGCCTTATTAAAAGACACTAGTTTTCCTCATGAGACCTACCGATGCATCGAGGAGCTATAGCAGGCTCCACCCGTCACTTACTAAGTCCACTGCATTCCTCACATGAAAAAGTTGAAACATAACATAAACATTCGTATTAAAACTAGCATACGAAATGTCATTACATTAACCATAAACCATGAATGGTATAAAAATAGATCATCCACAGTCAAAAATAGCATAACTCATTCAATACAACATGGAATATTGTATTATAATAAATCAACCTCAATCAAAAATAATATCCAGTAAAGGATGCTGGCATAGGTGAAAATGATGAGTAAAACTTTTTGAGATAAATACCCTTTTTTAAAATCATTTAAAAGTCACACATTTATAAATCAAGTAATTTAAAAGATATTATTGAATCAATCTGTCCCATAACACTTTGAATCTTTTGAAAAGAATTATCTTTTTAAAACATTCATGTCTATAAAAATAAATCCTCAAAATCATATTGAAAACATGGGCATTAATTAAAAAGATTTAGAAAGATAAATCTTTACAAAATTTAAAATTATGATCTTGATAAAGAGTACCTTTCACAAATACATAAAATATTCATTTTGATATCATTTTAATGAAAAATGGACATGGATGATAAAAATTTCCCATTAAATACTTACACATAAAAAATCTCGAATAATAATGAGATTGAGGAATTGAACCTTACCAATTTGGTAACTTCTGAAACATACACCCCATGAAGGAAGTATCATATAATGAATATGTAAATACATATAAATTAAATTTTATTACACAAATAATAAAATTATGGGCAGTACATACACCACACAAAAGGTTATAGTGTCAATATGACATGAATCTCACTATAATAAGGAGTGAGATGAAAACCCCTTACCTTGCACTTTCCTTTAGTCGAGGGTACATTTAAACTCATGTATGAAGACTAAATTATGTTATTAAATTATACCAGAACCATATTAATATTTATGATATCATACATTATTCATTTATGACTTCATACTACCCATTTAATAATAATTTCCATGTTATATTAATATTTCATCTAATAATCGCTTTCTTTATGGTATGTGTTTTAACTTGTTACTCTTGATTGTATCACTTAGATCATGATTTAAATACTTCCAGAATATAAAAAATGATTTATATATCATATATATTTAGAATATAAATATGTATAATATACGTATATATGAAATGGAAAACACCTTTTATGGAGACGGTAGTCCTTACGTACGCCTAAACACTATTTCCATTTTCATATAGTATTGAACGGAAGTAAGTGAATAAGATATATGTAATTACATAAATACTTATATATATAAATATATATATCTCTAGTAGAATTATTATGTCATATATAACATACTTATTAGTAATATATATTTTTATAATCGTCGATGAATGGTGAACTTGGAAATGAATCTCGTTGTGTCGTGGAGACGGTAATCCGTACATACGGACGAACAAAAATATCATTATTTTGATATTAAAATAATATATAATTGTATTATATATAATATATAAATAATCCTTGTCATGTTATATTTATTATTTACATCAAATACTCATCATTATTATATCCATCCAAATAATAATGTATCAAATAACAATTACACCATGACGTGGAGACGGTAAGCCGTATGTACGCACGTATGGTGAAATGTCATTCAAAGGGTGGATAGAATAATGAATTTGGTTGTTAGATAATTATAATAACATAACATTATTTATAAGATACTGAAGTTATTATTTTATAATGGAAACAACAAAGAAAAAGGAAGTGGAACAAGAAAGGAACATGAAAGAGGGTGGTGAAATTATAACCCGTTCTTCGGGTTCTTCCATTTAATTTGATCAAAAGGGATTTTTAGGATGAATTTATGATCAAAATAAGGCCTATAGGTTGAAGGGAGGATAGTTGAGAGGGTATTTGGGCAGGGTTTGGCCGATCCAAATGGCTTATAAGATGTGAATTAGAGTGAAGGGGGGAGTTCCCTTTTATAAGAGGGGTGAGGGGCACCTTTGGAAAAACGTAAAATATTATTTTATAATAAATTTATATTCAGTTTATAATGGCTCCAAAGTGACATATTTAGAGTCTAGGGTAAGAATGGGTCGATCTTCTCTCATAAAATTGGTTTTAGACAAGATTAGGTTACCATTCTAACCTTATATTTTAGATTTAATTATAAGATATATAATTTAACTTTTACCTTGTCTTCTTGTATTCTTACACTATGTGGTTAATAATATTACTATATACTACCAATTGAACCCAAGTTGGTTCATTAATGTCATATATATTATTATATAAGTATTTTTGCAGAACCATAGATTTTTAGGACCATTATATAAATTAATAATATAATATATTTTTTTGAAACTATTTTTTGTCAATTTTGACACTATTTGGTATTTATTTTTTTGTTAAGGTAATAAAAGAATGATTACTTCAAAAAAAAATACATTTAATCATTACTAACATGTCATATTAACCTTGAAAATTCTTGGATGTCATAAAAACTTTGAAATTATATTTATTTTAAAATTTATAATATCATTTATTTGATTCTTTCATTAATATGGTAATTACAGCATCATCATTGTGTCATTAATAACTTTAATTATTTAATCTATAAAAATTATAAATAAAATACCATTCTATGAGAAATATTTATATATTTCTAATTAATATTTATAGTCAAATTTATCTTTTGTATAACCCTATATAAAAATGGTTTAGTTATTAAAAATTGATTTTAACTCTTTTAACTCTTCTTTAAATAAAATAATAAATGTCTTAATCTAATACAAGTGGACTTAAAGGGTCATATTTTATTCCTATGTATTTTTTGAGTCGAATTAAACTTATACAATAAAATTAGTACATGTGTTAGGGTCATAATAATATCATGTTTACCCTTAATTACCATATTTATTTTTAACCGTGGTAAATAAAAGTAAAAAGTTAATATTCACAAAAAATTATTTTTATCTTATTGAACCAAATTTTACTCCTTGATATTAACCGTGTCTTTCAGATTTTTGAAATTCAACTCACAGAAGCGGTAAAATTATGTTTTATGTAAATTTGGAAATGCTCCTAGGATGTGGGTAAAAGACGGTAAAAAGTTTGATAAAATTTTTATATATCTAAAATTATTATAAACTGACTCCAATGAATTAAATTGAACTTTTATATGTATTATGTATCTATTTTGACATAAATTAATTTAAATAAAATAAATAAATATTTAAATAAAAAGCCGGTTTTAAAAAATAACTCAGTGTTTTTCACTATTCATAAAAAATTGACAGTTTTCAGAAAAATACCAAAAATTCAACCTAGGATAATTTCGATATTATGAATCCAAAAATGATGTCTATTTTAACAAATTAAAAAAAATAGAAGTTGCATTTATTAATTTAAAATTAATTCTCGCTGTTAAAACCAAAAGGTGTATTTTTAAAAATAATAACTATCAAAAGATTGACACTTGTTTATGTCCAATTTCAATGTCAAATTACTTACAATGAAAAGCATTGAATTAAATGGTAAAAATATAATATATTTATACTGAAAAACAATTAAAATGTATAATTTACCACTATAAATTATTTTGATTAAAAAAGTTGTTTTCAGATAAAATATAGTATTTTTCACTATTCACCCAAATATGAAAGTTACCAGAAAACACCAAACAATTATTGAAAATAAATGATTGTTACCGGATTCTAAAGAAAAAGTTTATTTTTTAAAATTGAATATATAAAAAATTTCAAATTTATGATTTAAAAAAAGTTCATCATTAAAAGGCGGTAAAATTGCATTTTTTGAAAAATACATCATTTATCTAAAAAAATGTATTTGTTCATTCAATATTTCTAAGCAACTAATAATATGGATTATAAAATTATACAGATTATATAAAGTTCAAAATTAATTTAATACTATTCATATCTGCTTTTGAATAGCTAATTTGGTAAGTCGTGATGCACTTGAACTCAGTGTTGCGTGTAGTACAAGTTATTGAATTACATGAAGAAATAAAGTACTATGAAATATTTTGGTGTTACAGAAACCCAAGTCATGCCCTTCTCATCTATAAGAATTATCTCACATTACCCTTTACATAGACCATTCTTCCTTGATAATTTAAGGGAAAGATTCTGATATCCCCTCAAATTTTTAAGGAAGAATGATTTATGTAAAGGGTCATGTGAGATGATTCTTAGAGAAGAGAACACCATTACATTGGTCGTCCTATTTTAACACTACTTGCGATTTGATCAACCATGCAAGTACAATTATAGAGTATACATTGGACATGGATGACATAAACTTTTTATTGCGCATGACTTGACAATTGGAGACCATTTGAGATTTGAACATCTTAAGTATAGAGAAAAGTCTGTTGAGAATATTGACAATTTTAATATTTTATAAATTTTTTATAATTTTAAAAATATTAATATTGTTTTTTATTAAATATTGATAATATAATTTTTTTATTAGTAATAATTAGTAAACAAAATCTGCTTGGATAATGAAGTGAAAATTTGTAATCATATCCACAACGATGATTACAAAATTTTCTTTCATTATTCAAGTAGTTTTTATTTTCCTAAGTATTGATATGTATTGCTAAATTATTAAAAGAGTAGACATTAATCCACTGTAAATTGTGTCTCCCTTAATTAATGGTAATTATTAAGTAGTTGTAATTATTTATCTTCTTTTTTCAGATATTGTTTTTATAATTTATAATTTTTCAAAAACATAGATGATTTTATATTTTATATAGGAAAATATGGAAAAAGGATGTTGACATCAGTCATTATTAGATGATTGAGCTTGGATAAATCAGCATAGAAATCCAAATGGTTCTGGTTTTAAATTCTATATATATTGAGGGTGTTGAAGCTTTCTTATCATTTGCATCATCAAAACTACAATATGTTTCAGAAGGCACAATTAAGTGTCCTTGTAAAAAAACGTGATCTGAGAACATTAGAAACATTTGACAAGGATGGGGGAGATCTCTTGAGGTTTGGTTTTCAACCAGATTATGTTTTTTGGTATCAACACAGTGAATGCAGTTCCAGAGAAGAGCCTAATAACTTGATTCCGAGTACATCACATTTTCAAAATTTATTACATGATGTTGCAGGTCTATCTGTGAAACAAACTGAAACTCATGATGATATTGATTTAACTCCTGAGTTGGAACCATCCAAATTTTATGAGTTGTTGAGGTCTGTTAAGGATGCATTTTATCCTGGTTGCAAGATAAGAAAATTAGAAGCGGTTGCAAAATTTATGGCTATTAAATAAGATAATTCAATGTCAAACAACTATTTTGATCAGATATTTTCTTTGGTTAAAACACTATTACCTGAAACAAATGTGTTTCCTACAAATTACATTGAGAGCAATAGGCTAATTCGTAATTTGGGGCTTAGTTATCAGAAGATTCATGCATGTCCAAATGATTTCATCTTATATTCTAGAAAAAAATGATTCATTGAATAGTTGTCCCACATGTGGACAATCTAGGTATAAAGAAGTTAAACGAGGGAAGTCTAGATCGATTCCAGTAAAACAATTGAGATATTTCCCCCTTACACCCAGGTTGCAGCGTTAATTTATGGAACTAAAATCTCAGGAAAATCAGTTTACTCAAAATTAATGTGGTTCCGCTGAAGTGGAAGGAATTGAAATTTTTCAAGAAACTGCTAAAAAATCCATCTGATTCAGAAAGAGACGTGAATATCGATGATGACACCCCAAAATTAAGGATCGGTGGTGATGAAGATGTTAATTATGTTAAAAAATAATTTTAAATGACAAGAGATGCTGAAACTGAAACTCATATGGATATTGATGATGCTGAGGAGGAAGATGAAGACATTGACAATGAAAGCTATGGAGAAGAGGATGAAGATGAACATTGACACAGTTAAATGCTGGTTATAATCATAAATAATATATATCTATATATAATAGTTATTTTCAACTATCTGCTAACAATAATCAGTTTGTGTTTTAGATGGACTGTGATCTATTTTGTGAGTTATAGGAGGCTGAGCTACCTTTGGATGATGGGGATATTGGATCATCTGACCCTCAACCTACTGGCGGTTATGGGGGTACGCAGAGGGGGTGTGATCTTGCACGATGGATGATTCCTGACCCTATCCCCGAGCAACGTCCACATCTTGGTTTTTATCCACACACACGGAGGTATTATAACCTTTATATTTTAGTTATCTTTCATTAATTTATTTAAATATATACTAATTGTTTGATTATTTATTCATTTTTCACAGTTTTGTGCATGTAACTATTTGACAGGGGAGCTCTATCTTGCACAATTATTTTTCTCAACCATAGATCACATGGGAACAGATTACTGTTGATGGCCGATGTGACATGTTCCATCATTGGCTGGTATGAAAATAAATAATATTTATTTTGAAATTTATTTTATTAACAACTTGATATTATAAATTATTTATAGGGTTTATGGTATCTTATCGATGATAGCATGTATGACGCTATCCACGCGGAATGGAAAGTTTCTATGTGGGACCGTTTCTGTCAGGTTTTTCACAATTTGAGAAGGAAACCCATTAAGAAAGCAGGAGTGACAGAATTTGATGAGTCGTGTAGATCCCACTGACCGGAGTACATTTCATCTCACGTTTGGGATGGATTATGTTTACACTAGTTGGGTGGTGGATTTCAGAGGAGATCTTCAGTGGGACGACAGAACTAGGGGAGATAGGAGGTGACACATTGAGCTGGTAGCCGTACATTCAGTTCGCATAGAGAGAATCTGGTAAGTTTATTTTCTAAATAATTTATATAACATTAAATATAAACAGTTTATTTTATATTTCTATAGGTATTCGAGCATCCTGATATTACGGAGTTTGGCGTTTATCAGAGGATGTACAGTGATCCAGCCACTTGAGAGATTAGAGGTGATCGCCAGCGTCAGATTGTGGTTAGTATTATTTTCTCAGTTTGACAATTAACTGCATATAATATTTTCACAATTTTAATTTTATATTTTAATTGAAGGAGTCATATGAGGCTGCGACCTCTCAGACACAGGCTGAGGGTCAGGGTGAGAGGACTAACCAGACCAGTGCTCACCATTTCGATGAGGCGACATGGATACAGGCGACTCAGTATGGATTTGAGAAGGGCAGAGTAGTTTATATCAGCTCTCATTTGACTCCTGGTACTTATTATGGTACTACTGCGATGTCGGAATCCATCTCAAGAGGAGCTCATAGAGAAGCATCATCTTCTAGATCGCAGAATCAAGAGTAGTTGCGAGCTCAGGCTGAGCTTATAGATAATTTATAGAAGCAACAAGAAGAGATGTGTCGATGGCAGCAGCAACAGGAGCAACATGACGAGGAGCAGATGTTTTGATGGTAGCAGCAGTAGAAACAACAAGAGGAGGAGATGCATCGATGTCAGCAGCAACATCACGAGTAGATAGAGTACATGCGTCGTCTGACTCATAGTTTAGGGATGGAGTTTCCTCCACCAGCTCTTTAATCTCCTCCACCTCCTCTAGAAGACGACCCCCCAGTGATTTTTATATGTTACAAACATTTGACTTTAACATTATAATATGAATTATTTAAATTTTTTGTGTTTTATATCGATGAAAATATTACATAATTTAATTTTTAATATTTTTTTATATTTTATTGTAAATATTGAGAATTTTAATATTTTTTATTTTTTTATTATTTTAATAATAGTAATATTATTTTTTTCATTAGTCGTAATTTTATTAAATTTTATTTTTTTAAAATTAATTTATTATTTTCTATGAGACCTTTTGCGACGGGACCTTTTGCGATAGGACCCTGTAATAGATATTATAACATTTTTTTTAAAACATATTTGCGACAGGACTACTTGTCTGTCGCAAATACATTGTTGCAATGGGCCCATCGCAGAACATTATATATATATATATATATTTCGACGAGACAAGGGCCCATCGCAAACACTATTTGTGACGAGCCCATCGTGAAAAGGTTTATGTATACATAATACATATAATCAGAGACTTATTTGCGACGATGATGTTACCCGTCACAAATATGATTAGTTGTGATGGGCCCACCTCGTGAAAAAGTTTATGTATACATAATACATATAATCGGAGACTTATTTGCGACGATGATGTTACCCGTCACAAATATGATTAGTTGTGATGGGCCCATCGTAAATAATTTTATTTGCGACAACATTTTCTGAAATGGGCTATTTGATACGGGACCTCATCGCTAAAGCCTATTTGCGATGGGATCCCATCGCAAATAACCCATCGAAAATACCAAGAATTCCAATAGTGCTCCATAAGCACCTCTGTGTCCTAGTGCACCAAAGTCTCTATTAACACATCGATCATCTACACCAGACACAACACGTGGGGCAAAGCCTATGTAAGGGTGAGTAAAAAAATACTCAATAGGGACCCAAAAAAAGTGGAAGGACCACACAACCATCCTCAATGAAAAGCACCAAACCCAAGACTGCTCTCACCAACTATACATTTAGGGTGGTGATAGATGAATCATCGGTCATGTCATTGAACACCTCATGTGTTGGATAACTCCTCATCTATCGAGTACAATGGTCTTACCAAGTCACAAAAAAGCTCTTCCCACTAACCTTAGACTTCCTAGGTACACCTCCTCATCACATACCTTGGGCCTGTAAAGTCCCACATAAGAGCATCATGCTAATCATGGCTAAAAGAGGTATTCCCCCTCATCACGTACCGTGGGATTTCTATGTCACACAGAAGTGAATCCCACCTTGGTCCTATAAGGTATCATATAAGTGCTTCCCACTAGGCCATAATCAAGTCATAGATAGTCAAATTTCAACTGTCTTTAGGTCTTCACCAACCGTAGGGTTCCATACGTTGCGTGCTTGGGAGAAGCTCTCCTCAAGCCATTCATTACATCTCAACTTTAAAGAAAGACTATTAAGGTCATTAAAAAATATACACCTTGTTGAGAATTTCCCAAGGCCGCAAAAGGCTCGTCAATCGGATGCTCAGTTTGAAATTTATTAGTGTTTTAGTAAATAGGGGTCGGTTGGGTCTGCGCCATGTCCGACCCAGTCGGACTGACCCGACCAACCCCGCCCAGTAGTCCCATGGACCCCAGTTTAATTTGACTAACTCAACATGAACCACTTCGGGTCTGGGGTTGTCCGTTCTAGCCTGGCCAGTTGGTTAGGCGCAATGGGACTTGCTGGAACCGACCAGATTTGGCTAAGGGTCAATCCCACCGGGTCACCCGGTGACCTAGTTTTGTCCCTCCTTGCCTGTCGGTGGGGTTCTGGACCACTAGCATGGGTCCAGCCCACCAGACCTTGGGTCTAGCCTACTGGCTGGTGGCTCAGCCCGCCAACCTGAAGCCAGGTCCTCTGGTGCGGACCAGTTGTGCGTTGGTGTGGAAAATTGGTGTGATGCCTGGTTGGGACGTTGTATCAGGCCGTTTTAGGATCCGTTCTACACTGAGGGTTGTCAAAAGCCCTCCTTCCTACCACGTTCAAGCGACCACGATGCCAGCTCATCTAAGTGGTCCAGATGCACGCTACCCCTCCACGAAGTTCCCTCCTGGTGCCACATCACCCCACAACGCATGCCCGGCGCTGCGTCACCCTGTGGCTACTAAGGGCGGTGCGGGCCGACCACCTCCTCTGTCACTAAATTTTTTGGTGATGCACCCTCCACATGGCTAACATGGGCCAGTCACACCGATGCCACCACACTGGTGACCCCTTCCATGGGACACCAGATTTGATGTGGAAGACCATTTTTCGATCTGTTTGTGTGAATGTGCCTCTCAGGTCACCACCATCACTACAATGGTTTTGAACGCACCTTGCCACCATTTTGGACAATCCATTCACATGGAGCACACATGTTGAGGGGTTTGGGCCATTCTTCATGTCAGCCTATGCCCACTGCATTAGATTTTTTTATACTAGGGTGGGTCAAGGGAGATGTTCAATAACAGAAAATGGAAAAATAATCCTAGATAAAGAGTCAACCAATTAAATTTACCCTACGTTATAAAGGCACAATTCGTAGATCAACTTGTTCGTGGGTTGATTTACATTCGTCAATTCTAGAAATTAATGGGGATGAAATTTTCCAAATTAAACCCCTAACTGGATTTGTTGGATTCAATGATGATTAAATATGTGATTCATAATGTTGTTGATCTATGTTTATTGGTGTTCATTGATGCTTGTCAAACTCCAGATTCGATCCCCCAATGTTCTTCACTTCATTATTCAGTAATCATTGGAGAGGGATTCTGTCTGCATTTAATTAATGATTCCCTATGTTTGTTAATCCCCAAAGTCCAACACATTTTAATATTAAAATAAATATGTGTAGTGAATTTGATCTCACTATTAAAGCTCATTAATGAGCCACATTTAATGAGCTATTAATGAACAATTATGATAATTGAATCACAATTACAAATGAACCAGTAATGAACCTCCATTAATGATCCTCATTGTTGTACCAATTTGTTTCCTTCCACCACTCAATGGTGTTAAAATTAATTAAAATTAATTTAAATAGTTATTTTATTATTTTTTTAAATGTCTGAAAAATAAATTTTCTGTTCGGCCCTTAGCGGCTGAAGTTAAGTCATTTCATGGCAATTCCAGGCGTTCCGAGTTCAACAGTTCCCTTAGATTATTGATCTGAGCACCAGTTAAAATGTAAGAAAAACCCTCTCACATGTTTATTTAATGTAACATAAAAAATCATTAAAATTCCATTCCAGACACACGAAGCCATGGAATCATGAGCCGTTAAAGCATGTGGTCTCATAATAATTCCATATAATAATAAAAATTACAAGGAATTTCAGAGACATTACATTTTACCCACCTTAGAGATTTATTTCCCAGAGAGTCAAAACAAAAAGTAATAAAATAGTTGGGGGTATTTATCATGAATATAAACCTCCTGATCGCATGTGCTCTCCTTAAAATTCTCATGCTTCCATCGAACATGCACCCAAGGAATTGACCACCCACATAGGACCCACTCTTTTCGGTCCTCTATCTGAACCAGAAACAATGAAAACATTTCCTGATCATTAATTTAAAGCTCTCTCTAGTTGATGACGTACATTTGATTATGTACATACCTCCTCAGTTTTGATACGTAGAAAACATCACGCACCCGGTTCATCTGTGGGGGAAGAGATAGGTTGTACACCACCTCACCAACTTGGCGCAAGATCTAAAAATGTCCGATGAACCTCAGAGACCACTAGAAGACCTATCCAAATATCCACAATCCATATCATGGTGAGACCCAGAGGAGTAAAAAATCTCCCTACAATAAATCTAATGGTATCTGTCTCCTGTCGACACAAGACTTCATCCTTATCTGTGTAGTCCTCATATTCTCTTGGATGTTCTTCACCTTCTTGATGGTAGCTGGTACTAGGTATGGAACCATGATTGCCAAATCCTCTAGCTCTATCCATCAAAGGGGTGATCTGAAAATATTCACATAAAAAGCCTCAAATGACACACTTAAAATGGTGGAGTGATAGATTTTGTTGAATGAAAACTCCACATGTGCCAGGTGGTGCTACCAACTGCGACCAAAATCCAGGATGCAAGCATATAGCATATGCTACGAGGTCTCTATGGTCCACTCTATCTGACCATCCATATGGGGAAGAAAAGATGGGAGAAAATTCATTTGTTTCCCAAATTCCTCCTGTAATCCCCTCTATAGCTGGGATGTAAAGAAAGTATCATGATCTGAGATGATCATTGAAGACATCCCGTCAAGCCACACTATCTCCTGGTCATAAAAGCATCCAAATAACTCTAACGGTCACAAATTAATTATGGGTAGGAAGTTAGGCAACTTGGTGAGTCATGCAATGATCACCCAGAAAGAGTCATGGCCATTGGTTGCACATGGTAACCCCGTCACAAATTTCATCGAGATACCACCACATTTCCACTCTAGTACCTCGAGTGGCTGGCCAAGGAAACTGGAACCTGATGCCGGACCTTCACTTGTTTACAAGTGAGGCATCGATGAACACACTTGGGAACCGCATTATTTATCCCAAGCCACCAGTACAGACGTCAGAGGTCCTAGTACATATTCAACACTCTAGGATGTATCACTAAGTGGGATGTATGAAACTCTCTCAACACCTCCTCCCACAGCATCAATAGCACTACGATGTTCCCTCTAAAAAGGATTACATGATCCCCACCTATCAAAAATTCATCAGGAGCCCATCCTAAAGATAACTAAGCATGTCTGGCCTCATGGTCAACATTCACCATTTGTGCCTCCCTAAATCACTGTTGGAGTGGGAGAGTAACAGTCATCAATTGAAGGTAAGAAGCTTCCCCATCATCCACAAAGAAGATCATCATCATGGCCAACATCGTTTTCACCTCACTTACCAGCTTCAAATCGGTCCATATAGCGACCCAAGACTTTTACATATAATATTTCATTATTTTAATAATAATTAATCATCAGAGTACAAGCCAAGGATCGTTAAGTCTAGTGTCTTGGAAGACTAGGTACATATAAAATAAAACATGGGGCTAAAAAAAACTTCTTTATTTAATCTCTATAATAAGATCCTAACTTCCTTTGAGACCTTACATCTGCATAGGGTACCCTAGGGAACACATGAACAAAGGGATGAGCTAAAAATTCCCAGTAAGGGAATGAACATAAGGATGCATATCATGCACATGAGTTAGGAGGCATGGAATAATGATATCCAAAGCATGAAAATTATAAAATAATTTAATATAATCATGGTATCATATAAACATGGAATCATATAAATGTGGTAGAATCATAAATCTTATCCTTAGTATAGGCCAGGGCTAACCGCCAATCTCGTTTCCCATTTTTGTACGGGTCAAGGCTAACCGCCAATCCCGTTTCACATCACATATCATGAGACTTATCCTTACCCAATGCATTGGAGCACTATCTGGGCACACCCATCTCCACATTGTCGTGGATATTATTTCCACATAAATATTCTTACCACATTTACAATCATACATAATCAACCATACACAAACATAAGGGTACCCATGGAAAGAATTGGGTACCACAATCATGACATAAATCATAACCAATGGGCGTATCATGAAAGTGTCCATGTAAGGAAAGAATTAGAAAGTACATGGAATTTCATAGGGTATATATTCATATAACATGGTAAGTGGTGTCAAAAATAAGTGAAAACATTTTAGAAATTCATTTTAGAACATTATCATTAAACGTTTTTTTGGTGGTTTTAAAGAAAATACTCTAGAGCTTTTCAAATAGAAAAGTGGATTTTCTTTTATACAAAACCATAATTGAACCAAGACAGTTTTAAAAATAAAAATACTGATTTAATAAATACAATTTAAACTTAATATAATGGATATAGTGAAATTTTAATTTGGGAAAAAATTTGGGAAATACCCTTAAAACATGTTGGCTTATTAGAATGTTCTAAGGAGGGAATCTTTCAAAATCATGTATATCACTGAAATAAAGTGATGAAAGTGTCTTGATATAATAATATTGTAAAAATAACCAGAAGTCATAATAATCACATAGATATATAAGATAACACAATTTATAAAGAAGGATAAGGCATCCCGAAAGAACAAAGAACGTTCGGGTAGAATTTGTTATGATTTTATCAGCATGGTGTCGGGTGTGACCAAGATAGATTTATAAGAGAGAAATGGGGTTTCTCATCACTTATAAATCTAGAATGATGTATTGGGGAGGTTCTTAAACATACCCCATAATTTTCTTGTACACATATAAAGTCATAGTATAGTGGAAAATCTTGATTAAGAGAGAAAAGGAGAGGATCCCTTACCTCAAATCTGGTGGTGTTTTCCACTTGCTATTAATGACATGAATAAACAAATTAGGATTATTAATTCATAAATCCAAAACCTCTTCTATATGTAATTTATTTTTTATAACCCTTTTTAGTTCATTAAAATCTTTTTTTATTAGTTATAAGGTTAAATTTCATTGTTCGGGCTCCTTTGTTTACTTGGCTTCAAAAGATCGGTTCACTTATATTCAAGTTTGGATTATATGAAAGATTAAAGTGGTTGTCCAGAATTGAAGTTATATTCTTTGGTTAATATCCAGTAGATTAAATGGTTTTAATTTTAATTAGGTTACATAGAGTGATGTCAAATTATTATATATATAACCTTAGTGATAACCGTTTTTGTTATTCGGTGGGTTTGATTAGATATAATGTGTTTTTCATTATAACATAATTCCATTTGTACCAAAAGATTACAGAAAAAAAAGGATATATTACATATATAATATTCTGCTTCAACCATAACAAAAATTGTTTCATGACAAGAATTAAAGACTATAACATAAATTGATAAACTATTGTCCATGAATGTGCTAAATTAGCACATCTTAAGCGGTGCTTTAATTTCTTTCAAATAAAAGTGTGGGGAAAGGAGAGAAGATAATGAAATATAACAATAGCATGAAGACATAACAGTAAATGTATTCTACTATATTTATCATAATATTATAGTGAATGGTGGTGAGGAAAGAATATAAAAAAGAAAAGAACTTAAAAGAAAAGAAGAAATTTTGGAAGAGGAATTTACCTCTTGAGACTTTTTTCTTTGAGAACCCCTTAAGGGGAAATGTTTTGATATTTTGAGGAGGCTAAGAGCTATTGGACGTGGGTTAGGACCTTGGGGAGATATTTTTGTAGAATTTAGAGAAGTCTTGGAGCTTGAGAGGAGTGGAGAGAAGAGGGAGTGAAGGGGGTTTTTATAGTGGAGGAGAGGAGGGATTTCATGATATTATAATCCTTAATTTATTATTTATTCACCAGACAAAGAATAGTATGTATTACCGGACCAAGAATAGTTATTTAATCATGTGATTCTGAACCAATTGGGCTAACATCAGCATAACATCATCGATGTCTCAATTAATCCATTAATTAGCATTGTTTGCGAATTACCAGATTCTACTATTCATCAAAAATTCATGTATTTCAGAAAAATCACAAAACTTTACCCCAAACCTTTTTTGAGGTGTAAAATACAAAAATGAATTCCATTTTACAAAAATAATTTTCTAAATATGATTATTTTAATATTTAATTAAAATAATAATTTATTATCAAAACCAGTTTTAAATCATTCCTTAACTCATTCTAAAATATAGGTATATCGTACTTCCAACAAGATTATTATTTTTATACCACCATAGGTGAGGTTAATATTCATTAGGGTATATCACTATTCATAAGGACATGCTACTATTCATTAAGGAAGGTTACTATTCACAAAAAAATTAATTTTTTGTTTTATTAGACTCCAAAAAACATCATGAACATAACTATGTATGCAGTATTTTCAAAATTCCAAAAACAGAAGTGACAAAATTATGTTTAAAGGTCACTTGTCACTTATTAGTGCATTATGTTGTGCTTTCATGTGATTTTATGACATAAATATAAGAAGGGAATTTCCATTCAATAACATTGGGTCGTTACATTCTTCCCCCCTTGGGAAATTTCACCCTCGAAATTTCGTTTTACATACTAAGCCAGAAATAGGTGAGGGTACTTTTCTTTCATTTCTTCCTCCAATTACCATGTTTCTTACTCAATATTATGGTTCCTACACAGCACTTTAACAAGATGGGTTGTCTTGTTGTGAAGAACCTTATCTCTCCGATCCAAAATCATTACTGGCTGCTCCTCATAGGAGAGATCATCTTCTAGTTGCACCACCTCTGAGCTTAGTACATGTGAGGGATCAGGTATGTACTTCTTCAAGAGTGATATGTGGAAAACATCATGAACTCAAGCCATATTCGGTGGAAGTGCAAGATGATAGACCCTGGCTCCTATGCGGTCAAGGATCTCAAAGGGGCCAATATACCTTAGGATTATCTTCCCTTCCTTCCCGAATCACATGACTCTCTTAGATGAAGATATTCAGAGGAATACTTAAGTCGAACTCCAAGCCACTTTGAAGGTTGTCACCCTAGATCTTTTTCCATCTTTGAGCATCTTTGATGTGTTTCTGGATGACTTGAACCTTCTCTGTATTCTCTTGAACAAGATCGGGTCCATGTAGCTTTCTTTCTCCAACATCATTCCAACAGGTTGGAGTACAACATCGCTTTCCATATAGAGCTTCATATGGCGCCATCTGAATACTTGAGTGGAAGATATTTTGGTATGAGAATTCAACTAATAAGAGATGCTGATCCCATCCACCTTCTAATTCTAGAGATCAGGCTCTTAGCATATCATCAAGTGTCTGAATAGTTCTTTCAGACTGGCCATCAGTTTAGGGTTGATCGGCCGGGCTGAAATTTAATTCAATACTCAAGGAATGTTGAAGGCTCCTCCAGAATTTAGATGTGAACCTTGGATAACGGTCAGATACAACTGAGAGTGGAACTCCATGAAGTCTCACCACTTCCCGCACATATAACTTTTCATGTTGTTCAAGCGAGAGATCTCCTCGAATAGAGATGAAATGAGATGTCTTGGTGAGTCGGTCAACCACAACCCATATCGCATTATATCCATTTGGCGTCTTTGCGAGACCCATGACAAAGTCCATATTACCATTTTCCCATTTCGACATGGGTATAGGAAATGGATTCATTATAACTTTGGACTTTTGTCACTCAGCTTTAACTTGTTGACATACCAAGTACCTTGATATATATTCTGTAATCTCTTTCTTCATGTTATCCCACTAGAAGTGTTCTCGGAGATCACTATACATTTTGGTACTCCCAGATTGGATAGAGAAGGTCGAGCTATGTGCATTATTCACTATCTCATTATTTATCTTTGGATCAGATGGTACACATAATCGTGTCCCAAATCTTACAACTCCTTCCTCATCAATTTTGAAATCGGAGGATTTCCCATTTTTAACAGCTTCCACCCTTTTATAAATTTCTACATCCTTTCTTTGAGCAATCTTTATTTTATCCCTGAGGCATGGTTGAGCAATCAATTGAGAAAGGATTGTTGATGTTCCTCCCTTACTGATTCCCATGTCCATCCTTTTCAAATCTAAGAAGATCAGATCCTTATCAATTCTCATCATTGATAAAGATGCGGATCCTTTCTACTTAGAGCATCTTCCACCTTGGTTGCCTTACCAGGATGGTAGTGGATTGAGCAGTCATAATCCTTGATGAGATCTATCCATATTCTTTGATGCATATTAAGCACTTTCGGTGTGAATATATATTTGAGACTCTTGAGGTCAGTATATATCTCACATTTTCCCCATAGAGATAATGACACTAGATTTTCAATGCAAAGATCACAGCCGACAACTCCATATCATGTGTGGGATAGTTTTTCTCAAGGATTTTCAGATTCCTTGAGGGATAGGCTATCATGTTATCATTTTGAATTAGCACACAACCTAAACCATTCTTAAAAGCATCACTATAAACCACAAAGAGTTCTCCACTTGAAGGGAGTGTGAGTACCGGCGCAGTGATAAGCCTCTTTTGCAACTCCTTCAAACAGTCTTCACATTCCTGTGTCCCGATGAACTTTACTTTCTTCCCTGTTAGCTTGGTCATTGGGTTTGAAAATAGTGAAAAGTTCTTCATGAATCATCGATAATACCCAGCTAGACCTAACACGCTACGGATCTACGTTACAGAAGTTGGCCTTAGACACTCTTCAATTGTCTTCTTCTTGGAAGGGTCCATAGATATCCCTTTCCTGGTGATAACATGCCCCATGAATGATACTTCCTTCATCCAGAACTCACATTTACTATACATTGCATACAAATTCTCCTTTCGCAAAGTCTTTAACATAGTTTCCAAATGCTTCTCATGTTCCTCATTGCTCTTGGAGTATATCATAATATCATCAATAAAGACCATCACAAATTTGTTGAGGTAATCTCTAAAGAATCTATTCATTAAATCCATGAAAATTTCTAGAGCATTAGTGAGTCTGAAGGGCATCACTATGAACTCATAGTGTCCATACCTCATTCGAAAGGTAGTCTTGTGAATATCTTCTTTCCTCGCCTTTAGTTGGTGATATCCCGACCGAAGGTCCACCTTAGAGAAATAACTAGCCCCACGAATCTGATCAAATAAGTCATCTTTCCATAGAAGGTGATACTTTTTCTTTATTGTGATTTTATTGAGTTCATGATAATCAATTCAGAGGCGCATTATCCATCCTTCTTCTTGACGAAGAGGACTGGAGCACCCACGATGAAGCACTTGGGCGTACAAAACCCTTCTCCATATTGTCATGTAAATACATCTTCAGCTCTTCTAGATATATAGTGGTCATTCTGTAATGTGTCTTTGATATTGAAAGAGATCTGAGGATAAGTTCAACTGGGAACTCAACCTATCAGTCAGGGGGAAGACCAAGAAACTCATCAGGGAATACTTCAGTGTAATCCCTCACGATGGGCACATATTTAAGCATGATTATCTACTTTGTCTCAATCATTTGAGCTAGGTATGCATGCTCATAAGGAATCAATATCCAAACAGGAGATGAATATTCTAAAGGATACTCATCTCCCTCCTTGCACTTGTAAAGAATCATAGGATGATTCTGGATGTGACGAGTAATCTTCCATTCCCGGTAGTTGATGTTGGCCTTGAACAAAGATAGCCAATCCATGCCCAAGATAGCATCAAACTCCACTAAAGGAAGTATGAAAAGATTTTCTGGGAGGTTAAGTCCACAAAAATTAACCGGGGAGGAGTTATAGACCATGGATGCAATAATCGTAGTTCTCAAATATAACTTTTCCACCAAATTTTGAGGTGGTGTTTGAATAGTTCTACAAAACTTGAAAGATATTAAAGAATGCGTAGAACCCGAATCAAATAGTACGTTCTCTATTCTTGAATGAATAACAATCATACTTGTCACCACATCATTTTCTGGATCCACCTCAGTAGTAGTGATAGCATAATCCCTTCCTTGTTGTTTTGGAGGTTGTTGATGATTGCCTCTGACAACCCTCAGCTTAGGGAAATTGTTTGCATAATGCCCAAGCTCCTTGTAGTTAAAACACTGCACTAGAGGCTGAGAGTTGATCTGAATCTTCCGTTCTTCTTCAAAATTAGTGGGAATTTTCATATCCCTTCGATAGTTCTTGGCCAGATGACCAAACTTTCCACATTTGAAGCAATTCTCGGTTCCCTTGAGACAGTCACCAAGATGCTTCTTCCCAAATTTTTTTCAAAGGGGAAAGCCATGCTTCATTCCATCAAGGGATTTGTTTGATGAACCACCCATGTTGTTCTCCATTTTCCTCTTCTTGTCACTAGGCCGATGAGACAACTGAGAGTCTCCAATCTCCATTTCAACCTTGAGGGCACAACAAAAAATCTCCTCATAGCTGTCGAAGTCTCGAGTTGCCAACACTTTTCATAGACTCAGCTTTAGTTCACTAAATAAGTGATCCACATTGTTTTTTGTGTTCATGAAAAAGCCAGAGGCATACCTGGAAAGCCTTGTAATGTTCTCATCATACACCCCGATGGACTCATCTTCATTGTTCTTGAGTACAAGGAACTATCTTTCCATCTTGAGACGGAGGGTTCGAGGAAAATATTTTTTGAAAAAAATCCTCTTGAATTCCTCCCAATATATGGAATCAATTTCTTCTTGGGACTTCGTATTCTTGATCAGTTCCCATCACTGATCAGCTTCCCTATCAAAACGATAGACTACCAGTACAACTTTCTCTTCTTCCAAGAACTAGAGGACATAGAAAATCATTTCAATGGAGTTAATCCATTGTTCAGCAAGGAGGGGATCAGAATACCCACAAAACATGGGAGGCCTTTGCCGCATGGATGATTCTACGGAAACATTCTCTTTCCTTGGAGGAGGGGGAAGTTCTACCTGATTCAAGTTATTATTCATAACTCGAGGTAGCTGAGAATGTACCGCCATGTAGTTTTGAGCACCCACTTCCATCACATCAGGCATGTCATTAGGACAATCATCACATTTCCTATCACATTGGTTGTTGGAACGTGTTCTTCTATGTCCCGCCATTAACTATGAAAGATAACGTATATTTAATAGTCTTGAATAATTATCTATTGAGCATAAAAAAGGAAACATTGAACATTAAAGGATAAATTTATATAGAAGAACTACATCCTAACATATGATTCCTTAGGTTTATATCTAGGTTACCCTCGATCTATTTCTTAATATATATTATTATGGCCTTTTTTTTGTACCTTAATAATGGTTAGTACTAAGCTCATAAATATACCAAAGCATATCCCCAAGGAGTGTCATAACCAAGAGTCCACCAAGGCCCGTTATCGTGCAACAATTCCCATTTGAGTCTACCTCAAAGAGGTGTTTTCGGGTTTTACCCCTAGATACATATGTTCCATAGCCGCCTCTACCTACTCATATCTAAATAGGGATGTATTTTCTTGATAAACCACTTACTATATACTCACCAAAATTTAGGAATGTTTTCTGATACTTAGTCTCATCATTGAGGTTCTCACTAAGGTTGTATATTCCTAATATCCAAAAAAACTAGACCATCCTCTAGTACCAACTATAGAGACCCAAGACATTTACGTATAACATTTCATTATTTTAAGCATAATTAATCATTAGAGTACAATCCAAGGATCGTTAAGTCTTGTGTCTTGGAAGACTAGGTACATATAACATAAATCATGGTACCTAAAAACATTTATTTATTTAATCTCCATAAAGATATTCTTACTTCCTTTGAGCCCTTACATCTGCATAGGGTACCCTGGGGAACACATGAACAAAGGAATGAGCTAAAAATTCCCAGTAAGGGAATGAACATAAGGATACATATCAAGCGCATGAGTTATGAGGCATGACATAATGATATCCAAAGCATGAAACTTATAAAATCATTTAATATAAGAATAGTATCATATAAACATGGAATCATATAAATGTGGAATAATCATAAATCACATCCTTAGTATGGGTCAAGGCAAACCGCCAATCCCGTTTCCCATCGCATCTCATTAGACTTATCCTTACCCAATGAATTGGAGCACTAACTATGCGCACCCATATCAACATTTTCATGGATATTCTTGCCACATAAATATTCTTACCACATATACAATCATACATAATCAACCATACACAAACATAAGGGTACCCATGGAAAGAATTGGGTACCACAATCATGACATAAATCATAACCAATGGGCGTATCATGAAAGTGTCCATATAAGGAAATAATTTGAAAATACATGGAAGTTAATAGGGTAAAATAGGAATATAACAAGGTAATTGGCTTCAATCATATGTGACAACACACTAGAAATGCATTTTAGAACATTAGGATTAAAATGTTTTTGTGCGATTTTAAAGAAAATACTCTAGAGCTTTTCAAATAGAAAAGAGGACATTATTTTATATAAAACAAGAATTTAACCAAGAATCTTTTCATAATAAAATTACTTATTTTATAAATACATTGGAATCTTAATTCATAGGATATATTGAAATTGAAATTTGGGTAAAAATTTGGGAAGTCCCCATAAAACAGGTTGACTTATCGGAAAGTTATAAGGGGGGAATCTTTCAAAATCATGTATATCTCCAAAAGAATGTGATGAAAGGGTATTGATATAATAATATTTTACAAATAACCAGAAGTCATAATAATCACATATATATATTATATAACACCATTTTTAAATAAGGATAAGGAAACCTGAAAGAACAAAGTAGGTTCGGGTAGAATTCGTTACGATTTTATTGGCATGGTGTCAGGTGTGACCATGAGTGATTTATGAGAGAGATATGGGCGTTATAATCACATATAAATCTATAAGAAATTATGAGGGAGGTTATTAAACATACCCCATCATTTTAAAGTACACATATAAATTCACAGTATAGAGGACAATCTTGATTAAGAGAGGAAAGGAGAGGATCCCTTACCTCAAATCATGTGGTGTTCTCCACTTGTTATTAATAACCTTAATAAAAAAATTAGGATTATTAATTCATAAGTAAAAAACCTCTTATATATTTAATTTATTTATTATAACCCTTTTTAGTTCATTCAAAGCCTTTTTTATTAGGTATAAGGTTCAATTTCTTTGTCTGGGCTCGTTTGTTTACTTGGCTTTAAAAGATCGGTTCACTTATAATCATGTTTTGATTATAGGAAAGATTAAAGTGATTGTACAAAATCGAAGTTACATTATTTGGTTCATACCAAGTATATTACATGGTTTTAATTTTAATTAGGTTACTTAGAGTGATGTATAATTATTTTATATACAACTTTAGTGATAACCGTTTTTTGTTATTTGGTGGGTTTGATTACAATGAATGTGTTTTGATTTATAAATTAATTCCATTTGTACCAAAATATTACAAAACCAAAAATAGGATATACTAAATATATAATAATATGTTTCCACAATAACAAAAAATGGTTTCATGACCAGAATTAAAGACAATAATAGAAATTGATAAACCGTTGTCCTTGAATGTGCTAAATTAGCACATCTCAAATGGTGATTTCATTTCATTCAAATAAAAGGGTGGGGAAAGGAGAGAAGATAAGGAAATATACCAATAGCATGAAAAAATTCCAGTACATGTATTCTACTAGATTTATATTACTATTATTGTGAAGGTATGTGAGGAAAGAAAATAAAAAAAAGAAAAGATCTTATATGAAAAGAAGAAATTTGGGAAGAGGAATTTGCCTATTGAGACTTCCTCCTTTGAGAACCTCTTAAGGGGAGAGGTTTTGGTATTTTGAAGAGGCTAAGAGATATTGGACGTTGGGGAGGAACTGGGTGAGAGATTTGGGAAGAATTTGGAGAAGGCTTGGAGCTTGAGATGAGTGGAGAGAAGAAGGAGTAAAGGGGGTTTTTATAGTGAAGGAGAGAAGGGATTTCATGATATTATAATCCTTAATTTATTATTTCTTCACAAGACAAAGAATAGTTAGTATTATGTTACCAATAATAGTTATTTTATCATGTGATCCTGAACCAAGTGGGCTTACATCAGTATAACATCATCAATGAATCAATTAATCCATTAATTATCATTTTTTGAGAATTATCAGATTCTAATATTCATAAAAAAATCTAGTATTTCAGAAAAATCCCAAAAATTTACCCCAACCATTTTTCGACGTGTCGAATCCAAAAATGAAGTCCTTTTTTCAAAAAAAAATTCCAAATATGATTATTTTAATATTTATTTAAAATAATAATTTATTATCAAAACATGTTTTAAAACATTCATTAACTCATTCTGAAATATAGGTATATAGTACTTCCAACATGAATATTTTTTTATACCACCATAGGTGAGTTTTATATTCATTAGGGTATATCAGTATTCATAAGGGTGTGTTAATATTCATTAGGGTATGTTACTATTCACTAAAATTATTTTTTTTGCATTATTAGATTCTAAAAAACATCTTGAACACAACCGTGTATGCCGTATTTTCGAAATTCCAAACACCGAAGTGAAAAACATATGTTTAAAGGTAACTTATCACTTATTAGTTCATTATGTTGTTCTTTTATGTGATTTTATTACATAAATATGATAAGGTAATTTTCATTGAAAAACATTGGGTCATTACGGTCCTTCTGTTGAGAGTGTCTACCACCACGTTCCCCATTCCAAGAGTATAGACTATCTCAATGAAATAGTCCTAAAGGAACTCAAGTCATTGCTGTTGTTTAAAGTTTAGGTCCTTCTAGGAGAAAATATACCTAAGACTCTTGTGCTGAGAGTAAATTGTATACCATTCATTCATCAATTAGTGCCGCCATATCTTCAAGGAAAATTCCACTACTTCTAAATCTAGATCAGGGGTCGCATAGTTCTGCTCATACTATCTTAGCTTTTGTGTTACATTGGCGATCACTTCTTGCTCATACATCATGACACAACCCATTATATTCCATGATGCATGGAAGTGAACTACATACCCAATAAAAACCTCTGGTAATCTCAAGATTAGGGTACTATTCCTTCTCCACCTCAGCTCCGGGAAACATTACTGACATTTTTCCGTCCACACGAAGGGTTGTCCATTCTATGTCAAAGATGATTAGGGTGACTCTACTCTAGAAAAGTTAGACATGAACCTCCAATAGTAACCATCCAACCACAAGAATCATTTCACCTCTGTCAATACCCTAGGTGGATCCTAAACAACCTCTACCTCTATATTCTCCAGATATATTGTAACTCCAGCCTTAGAGATAATGTATCCCATAAAGTGGACTTCCCGAATCCAAAACTGACACTTCAAGAGATTTCCATAATGCTAGTTATCTTAGAGAGTATCTAGGACTATCTGTAGGTGTGTATCATGTTCCTCCTCTGATGCTGGGTACACCAAGATGTCTTCAATGAAGACCACAACAAACAAGTAAAGTAAAGGCTAGAATATCCTGTTCATGTGTCCCACGAACACTTCTGAATCAGTCTTCATGCCGAAAGAAATCAATAGGAACTCATAGTGGTTGTATCATCACCTGAAGGCTATCTTCATTACCTCCTCATCCCTTACCCAAAGCTAGTGATGTCCAGATATTATGTATATCTTTGAGAACCACCTCTCTGCCATCATCTGGTGGAAGAGGTCCTCGATCCTTGGTAGTGGATGATTTTTCTTTATGGTATCTTGGTTCAGGCATCAGAAGTCCACTTAAATCCTCAAACTCCCATCTTACTTCTAGGAAAAAAGCATCGGGGATCCCCATGGTGAAACACTGGGCCTTTTGAACCCGTTCTCCTATAAGTCCACCAGCTGTACCCTGAGCTCATGAAGCTCCACGACAGACATTTGACATTTCAGAGTGGATATCTATGTCATATCAGGGTACATGTCGATGAAAAATCCACCTCAATGTAAGGAGGTAGTCTCGAAACATCCTAAGACAAAAAATCATCAGACTCATCCACCAATATAGGGAAACATGGACTCCTATTATCCACTGCACTGAGGTTGAGTCTTGTCAAATGGTTAGTAATCAACTGCAACCTCCTCCAAGAAAGTATGTCCCGCACTGAAAGGGTTTCCTTCTTGCTATTGAAGGAAAACCAGTTCCCATCTCTGTAGACACACTGCACTGTACGCCAAAAATATTCAATCTGAACCTAGATCATAGATAACCAATCCATAAAGAAGATGATGTTGTAAGACCTAGACGCTGCTACTTGGAGATTTATGACAATGTTGTAGCCTCCTAGATTAAGCTCACATTTTCGGCACTAGTGGGTAATCGTCGAATCCCCACTGTAGGAGTCTATATGCATAAGGATGAAGTAACCAACTCTATTTGAACATCTGATCTCCGAATGAGAGTCTTGAAAAAACAGTGACTAATATCTATGTTTATAAGAACTACAAATAGGGTGGAGAAGACATAGATTGTACCTCATATCACTTCTGGAGCGTCGTGGACGTAATCCTCCACTGCCTGAAGCTATGTTGGCCCCTCTCTTCCATCTCCCAGAGGTTAGGGTGGTCCACCTGGGGGTGGTGACAGTAATACCTTGAACTATTTCCCACCACCTATTGCCCGACCTGCTCCCCTACCACATCTTCCTCCCTACATACCTCCTTGCTCGAACTGGTACATTTGTCTCAGTGGTCCCTTGAATGTCTGCTGATCGTCTGCACAACTGGTCATGCACTCATGAGCCATGTGTCCCTACCTTCCACACAAATAGCAATGCCATGTTCCCAGCTGACTCCCTCTGGTTTGGGATCCTCGCACTTCTGACCCAGAGTCATGAGGTCATCCTCTAAATGACTTGGCCTCCATGGTCTCACGCGTCTACTACCTGTTGCATTATAAAGACTCTGACACCTGGGGTATATAGGTAGCTCGATCAATGGGTGTCTACCCTGCCAAGAATCTCTCTAACAGAAAGAATCACTCTAGAACATTAGCCCGAGTAGAGGTGCTGAGAGAGAACACTAATGCCCTAATATTCTGCCCGAGTGCATGCTTAATGTCTTGAACCATGATGAAAGGGTCTCATACCATATATTTGGAGTATCAAGGAATCTCACTGAAACTTTTTGATTACATGGACACCATCATGCTACCCTACTATTGGTGAAGTAGATCTTAAAGGCTCATAAAGCTCAAGGTTGCGGGAAAAAAGTAATTTCAAAAAAGGCACTCAAAATATGACCAGATGAGGGTCACCTAATCGTGATTCTTGGTGGTCGAGATCCACTATCCTCTTGAAAATCCCCACAAAAGGATTTCAGAAAAGAACGACATCTGGTCAGAAGGTTTCCACACTAAGCGGAAGACCCACATCACTTCCTCAAGCAAGTCATCACTAACCTGAGGATTTGTCACTCCCTTGAACATGGGAGGTCAATGTATCTGAAACTTATAAAGGACATTGAGTCTTCACACATCATCTACTAGAACCTCTGGACATATATTTGACCATCAGTTGGTGGAAGTATGGCTGCACCACTCAGTGGGGCCATCACTAGATGTGGTCCCTGAACGGAAGCCTCATCACTAGGCGGGTGGCCCTCACGACCTCGTGTCAGGATCCTAGATGGTCTTCCACATGGAGGCATCCTAAGATAGATGAAAATTTACAATGGCCAGAATCGTATACCTAGTTTTCTAACTTTTATTCAAAATAAAATAAGAAGACTCTTATGCATCCAATTTTTCACGTACAGAGACGAAAATATGAACTCAAGGTTTTGGTTTATAGATATGTAGGTTGTCGTACAAACAATGGAATCCCTGAACCTGAATGTTGGACTCGAATAATTTAACACTGTTTCCCATAAACAGAACACTGAATCCGGATCTTAATGGTAGGTATGAACTCCCTTTGACACCACATTGTCATGACCCGTCCACTGGGGCCCGTGTTGTGACTACCCCAAGCCCACCATCCGATGGACAAGGGCTGGCGACTAGCGCTAAAGGAAAAAACCTACATGTGGAAGGAATTTTACTAAGTACTTGTATGAACACTCAAATGACCAACCATTTCCCACACATTGACCGTGGAAACAATTATCAATGAAAACAAAGCCGAGTACAAATAACAAAACTGCGCAAGAATACAAACCCAATGAAGGAACTGAATACAGAAAAATACACAATGGAAACTCTGATGGTCATCTATGGAAAACCCCACCAGATCATGATAGTAGTTTATATAATGGAATAAAATCTATAATGACATTTTTACCTAATCCTACTGGGTTCAGTCTGGTCTTAGGCCACCAATCCCACCGTCGTAGCGTCTGTTGGTCTTATCTCCCTGAGAACCTTTGGGTCCCGGTCCACTAAAGTCTTTGTCCAAACGACGATCATCTGCACCAGAAACAAAATGTGCGGGAAAATCCTATGCATGGGTGAGTAAAAAAATACTCATTAGGGACCCAAAAACAAAATGGAAGGACCGATGAAAAATCCTCAAAGTAAAGCACAAAACACAAGACATCTCACACCAGGTATACATTTAGGGTAGTGATATAAGAATCATCAATCACATCATAGAATACTGAATATGTTTGATAAATCATCCTCTATCAAGTACACTATAACTACTAAGTAACATAGATGTGCTTCCCACTGACATAGGACTACCTAGGCACACCACCCCATTGCATACCGTGGGCCTGTAATGTCATAAAAGTGCTTCCATCTAATATTGGCCAATTGGGGCACTCCTCTTCGTCATGGAACGTGGCCCTAAAATTTTACCTATTAGTGGTTCCCACCAGGGGGCTGCAATATAACACAGATGTGCTTTCCATTGGGCCATAGTTAAGACATATAGAGTCGAAAGTCAGCAGTCATCATGTCTCAACCAACTGCAGGGTTCTGTACGTAGGGTTCCTAGGAGAACTTCTCTTCATGAAATTCTTCGCATCTAAACATCCATGAAAGCATCCTCATGGTAGGATAAAATATACACCTCATCCAGAGGGTCCGAACGCCCCAAATAACTTGTCAATAAGATGCCCAATTTTCAATTTATTTTCATTTTAGTAAATATGGGTCGGTTGGGTATGGACCTGGTTCGACCCAGTCAGACTGACCCAACCAACTCGGTTGGAGGTCCCACAAACCCTGGTTTAATTTGACATACCAGAACTGACTCTATAAGGGTATGGGTTAGTCTGGTGTGAACTAGACAGTGGGTCAGGCCTAATGGACCTTGCTGGACCTGGCCTGAAGGGCTTGTGTCTGACCTACTAGTGTGGGTTTGGCCTACAAGGTGTGGGTCTGGCCCGCCGGTGCGGGTCCAGCCTATTGGGCTGTCGAACCATCCCATTGGGCCCCGTGTTCGGCCCTTTGTTTAGGGTCTTGACCCGCAAACCCAAAGCTCTTCCCAAAGGTCATGGGTCCGGCCTATCAGCATGGTTCCGGCCAGCATGGTGTAGGAATGGCCCGCAAGTGTGGGTCCAGCTTTCTAGGCTACCGGACTGGCTCACTGGGCCACGTGTCCATCCCACTGGTTAGGGGCGCGACCCGCCAACCCGATGCTTTGTCTGTCGGTGCAGGCCAGTGGTGTCCCGCCTAGACGGGAGGTGACATTAGGCTGCTTCTAGCTCCCTACTTCATCAAGGGGAACCACAGGGCCTCCCTCTTGTCGTGATCGAGAAAACGAGGCGCCATCTCATTCGGGTGGCCCATATGTGGGACACCCCTCCACACAGTGCTCACTAGGCACCATGTCACCATGCCGTTTTCGCGGCCAACCGTCCATGACCACCTCCTTCCATGGCACCCCGAAAGGTGTGTCATCATCCTCCAGTGCTGCCAGTGAGGCCTGACTACCTCTTCTACCATGACACTGGTTGAAGTCTCCACCTCCACCAAGTCACCAGTCATCGGCGCTGCCTTGCCGATGGGGCTGTCACAGAGGGGGTGTCGTCTCACCAGTTGTGCTGCCGCACCAGTGGTTCCATCATTACAAAGGCACATTACATAGGCCATCGAAGCTGCCCCGGTGGTCCATTTTCCGATCTATCTATACTGACGGGCCTCTTGAGTCACCAACATCACCATGATGGTCTCAGATTCACCTTACTGCCATTTTTGACAATATGTTCACAAGGATTGCACACATGGAGGGGTTCGAGGCTTTGTTCGTGTCACCCCACATCCTCTACATTAATGGTTTTTAAACTAGAGAGGCTTAGAGGAGATGTTGAATCAGAGAAAAATATAAACTAATCCCGGAAATATAATCCCCCAAATAAAGATACCCTCCCGCATAAACGCACAATTTTTGGATCAACATGTTCATGGGTTGATCTTTGTTCATCGTTTCTAGAAGAGAATGGTGATGAAATTGAAAAAATTAAACCCATACCTAGATTCTTTAGATCTGCTGATGGCGAATGATGTGGTTAACATTTTCATCGATCTGCGGTTGTTGGCGTTCATTGCTGTTGGTCAACCTCCATAACTGATCCTCCAAAATTCGTCAATTTGTTCTTTGTTCTTTATTGAACATGTATTCCACCAGTGGCTCTTCAGAGAATCCCCACATTTGTTAATCCCCATACTCCAGCATATCTTAATATTAAATGAAATATACATAGAGACGGTGTGCTCATTAATGAAGCTCATTAATTTTCCACATTTAATGTTCAATTATTGAACAATTAAGATAACAACGTTCCGGTTACAAACAAGCCATCAATGACCCTCCATTAATGATTCTCATTGTTTCACTGTTGCATCACCGTCTTCTGCTCAATGGTATGAAAAATAAATATAATGACTTTTTAATTTTTTTTTTTTGAATTGTCCAAAAAAATAACTTTTCTGCTCGTCCCATACCAGTTGAAGTTATGTAATTTCAAGGAAAATAACAGGATTTCGAGTTAACCGATGCCCTTGTATTTTAGATTCGATAACTATTTCAAAATATATAAAAACACACTCCCATGATTAATGAATGAACATTAGAAAATTTAAAATTGCATTCTGAGCTCACCCGGTCTCGAAATCACGTGCCTTTAAAGCGCATGGTCTCAGAATAATTCCATATAATTAAAAAAAATTACACGCAATTTCTGAGACATTACAAAAAATATATTGAAGATATTTTTTGTGTTTGGAGGATTAAATATAGGAATGATGTTAGTGTTTGTAATGATTTGTGGTTATAAAATGCTGCAAATTTTATGATTTCCTTGACTACTGTTCTATGAATCGAAAATTCAAGGGTGCATGACCTGATCAATGCTTCTTTAGAGGACTAGGATCAATTAAATATTTTCAATTGGTTTAATGAGGTTGATAATAATCTCATCTTCAGTATTCCTCTCATTCGAGGAATGGGCATTGACCATTTTTTTGGATGGGGAAATATTCCGGGAGGTACTCATTTCATTTAGTCTACTAAATACGAGTTCATGGTTTGGCTCAGACACATCCTATTGATTTCTAGATGATGTTATGGTCACTCACATCTACACCTGATGTAATAAAATGTGGGGGATGGTTAGAGCTACATGCCTAGAAACTGACAAACTCTTGGTAAGATGATATCTCATGGAGGAATATCACTATACTTTGGGCCTCAAAGATGTGGAATCACCGATGCATTCAATTATATTTTATATTGTGGTAGAAGGGGTGTGGAAGGACTGTGCCCTAATTTTTAAAATTTACTTTTATCATTCTATTGGGTTGGTTTAAAACCTTAATAAATGAGTGTATTCATTGGAACCAAACATGGTGGGGTTGCTTTGCACAATTGCATTTTTGTTTTGGACAAGAAGAAATGTGTTTATCTTCATATAATGGTGATACAAGATCGTATTTGGATCATGAGGGAAAATTAATGTATAAATTTCTAGAATCTAAATGACCTGAGGCCCTCGTTGGTATGTCATCGGTAGAATTCTCAAGGATAGACTACCCCTAGAGGGTTTTATCAAGATTGATATAGATGCGGCTATATGCAAATTTGAGGTTTAGTTTTATATTTATTTCTCATTGCATTTGTGAATCGGTTGTGGGATCCCATTGCATGGCTACCCAAGCAATTTAGAGTCTTATGGTGGAAGATTATTTTTCTATCATTCATGGTATCCTTCATTCTCTCTCTAAAGATTGGGATATTATTTTGGGGGAATCTGATTTCCTAGAAGATATTATCACCTTATCTAAGATGGAGGACATCTTCATCCATTTGACCTTATCCTAAGAATGATTTTGGAATTGATCGAGAGCTTCACTAAATGGAAATTTACCTTTATCAAACGAGGGAGAAATAAAACGATGAATTGATTGGAAAGGTATGGAAAATATTATGGTGATCATTGTTGGGTTGAATCTTTTCCAGAATAGATTTGTAGGACTGGTGTTTTTGATCAGTAATATATTATCTCTCTTATATCAAAAATAAATATATAAAAAGAAACCATAATATAATTTTTTGTCAACTAGTATTATGAAAAATATAAATTTGACTATCATTGATGATGTTGTAGAGTGGTTACTGTCAACACTATAAAACAAAAGTAAAGAAGCATTCATCCTTGGTTGTTATTTTATTCATCAAAATATATCATCCGCAATTAGGATTTTGAAATTTTCGTTTTCTAATATCACATTATGAAGATCAATTTGGGAATATTATGTACTTAAAACAACATGTCATTCATCTTTTTAAGACATCAACCATTATGATGATCAAATGTAGTGTATCATTAATGGTGTGACATGTGGCGAATGTTTTAGGAGCATCCAAAATTATCATTTCTTGAAAATATGATTATATTTTAATGTAATTGAAGGTTGTTTCATTTGAAAAGGTATAATTTTCTAATTAGATCATCCTTTGTAACAAGAATGAATCAAAAAATTATGGGAAGATATTAAATTTAATCAATTTAATAAAGTTGTAATTTTATAAGAGGTTCTATATATGTGTTAAATAATTATATTTTTATGTGAATTCTTTTCAAATTTTTGATGAAGTGAGTGTATTATATTTAGGTAGACATACAACTACCCAAATTCCTTCAAATTTTTTATTATAACAAATCCCCCTTTTAAAATAAGAAGGGGGATCCCAGAAAATTTTTAACATCTCCTCTAGGGATGTTTAGGTAGAAATATTTCAGAAGAAAAGTGTATCTCAATTGGTATGAGCAATGGTTAAAATGTAATATTATTAGATAATCTGTTTTAAAAGGTAAAGAGGTTATCATTTCATTTTTTATCATTTTATTTTTTAAGGGATAGATATGTTTTATAAATCAGACCATCTTATTTTCTATACCAAGCATAGAATATATAGACATAGAGTAGAATGATTGATAACACATTTTAGGCATGAATTGATACCACTTTACAGAATAGTTAATATAGCTTGTTTATAATTAGGATACAATTTTAAATAAAAGTTTGATAAAAAATAGTTATATGATAAATGGTTCAAATTGAAATATCATTTAGAAGTATTTTTTAACAAATATAAAGGAAGAGTTTCTTTAGTCCACTTTTTGGTAAGTCGTATCTATTTTCAATAGATTTAAAAATGACATGAGGATGTGGTACTAGGATGTTTAGTGATAAACTAAAGCATGACAAAAAAGAAGAGACTAAAAGAAGAATTAACCTATTTATTGTGTATTGTGGATTATTGGAAGTTAAAAAAAATCAAACCAAGACACAACGACGACTTAAACGATTCCTTGCTCGCGGATCTCGCCTTCGCTCGGCGGTGATGCCCTAGACCGTGGATGACTGAGGTTCCAGCCCCCTCCTCCCCAACGAGGGGAGGGGGGACCCTTCATTCTTCCTCATCGCATCTACATTTTTCCCCTTTAAAAACCCGGATCTTCTCCTGCTTTTAACTTCGATCCCTATTTTCCCTAAGGTCCCTAACCTTCACGAAGGTTTTCCTCACCTTGAGATTTCTTCAAAGGAGTTCTTTACGGCATCAGATCTTCACAGATCTACACTTGTGGCTTGATTGAGGGGTCTATGTCCTTCGGTTTACGCTTTTGATAGGGTTTTCTTCGAATCATGGGGTCTTCAAAATTGGGCTGTGGTGGGTCTTCTTGATCGATTCCAGATGATGATTCGCTTATCATCAGAGGAGGATATGGTCGCCGCCTGGTCCAGAGCTCCTCGGATGCTCAATGGATACAGTTTTCTCCTCCTGAGATGGTCCTTCGATTTCATCATGCGTTGTGATCCAACGTCGGCTTCGGTGTGGGTTAGTTTTTCAGAATTTTTTTTGCCTTTTAAAAACCATTCAATTATATGTATGCTGGGGAACATGGTTGGAAGGTTTCTGTGCTCTGATTATCGCACACCCGCAGTATGCCATCCAATTTTGCCTCACGTTTGTGTTGAAGTTGATACCTCAAAACTTCCAACGGAGTGGTTGTGGATTTCGGTCGGTGAAGTGCTAAGATTTAAGTAGAGGGTGGTGTTTGACTACTGGCCTGCATTTTGCTCAGGATGTAGCAGACTAGGCCATTCAGCTTCGGAATGCAGTCGTGGGTTCCGAGATAGGTCAAACACGGTGCAGGTGGATCCGATAGGGCTCTTCCAGCCGAGGGTTTGTGGAGTTTTGGGTGAGCCTCAAGAGAACCGTGGGGATGACCTTATTGTAATGGACCTAGTCTGGTTCCAGAATGCCTCAAGTGCTGAGACCAGTTCTCGGGAGGCTTAGAAACAGGGGGCTTTATTGTGTTCATCAGGTGCTGAGTTGAATTCCACAAGATCTGTGAAGTTTGCGGAGCCTAAGAAGGATGAACCACGGGTTGCAGACATTTTCCCTCGGCTGAAACAAGATTTGGGGATCAATGGGGTTGAAATGAAGAGTCCCCTGGCAGTGTCTAGGGTGCAGCCTTTTGCTATATCCTTTCATACTGAGGAAGGGGTGGTGATCTCGAAGGAAATTAACATGAAAACGCAGTTTATGGGTTGTGGATATGAGGAATCCACTTGACCTGATGTAGTGTAGGGGAATTCATTCTTGGAGGCGGCATCTTCTCAATGCATACAAGGGAAGTTGGATAGAGAGACTTTCTTGGGTCCCTTAGCTCCAAACACCCTCAGTGGTATCCAGGCTGGATCTGGAGTGGGGGAATCTGGTTTGGAGAAAAAGGCCAGTAAGAAGGAGTTCCCAGGTAAGCATGGGGCACTTAATGTTAGCACACCGTTAAGGTTGGGGAACCGTTTTGAGGGATTGGAAGTTCAGGAACCTCCGTTGTCTCAGTAAAATAGGTTTCATAGTCTGTCAATGCAAGAAGAGGAGCATGTGGTTGATGACTTAGGGGATGATGGTCAGAACCATCTCTCCTGGGACAGTCTGGACGGTGCTTACAGGAATGACCCCCATATCCCAAGAAAGAAAAAAGGGAAGAAAGGTAAAAGTGACGCAGGGAAATGCATTGTTGTCCAGGGGAAAAATCCCAAAGGATGCAAAGACTATTCTCACCTACCAAAACTGATGGAAACAAGGTCAGCCAAGAAAGAGGGAAGTAAGGTGGAAAAAGGCTCAATGGACAGGGCAAGTGGCATCTTAAGTCGAGACACAGGTGTGATGGAGGAAGAGGTTAGAGAGTGTCTGAAACTCATTATTCACTCCAAGGAAGAAATTCCTAGGAACGACCTTCGAACCAATGCATCTAATGAGGATATTTTAAGAATTTATGAAAGAGGTGTGAAGGTTGAGGTCAGTGAAGAGCAAGGAGAGTGGATTTACATGCAATATCGAATCATTTCCTGGGGCTTCAACCAAGGTAAAATCACCATGGAAGCATTCATTCAGACAATGGACATAATGATTTCTCACCTCGAAGTCCTTATCCGGGAGAATACAGAAACACAGTTTAGTACCCTGCACTAGGAATTATATAGAGTGTCTGACTTGCATCATCTTAGTTTCATGTTTAATAATTTTGTGAGCTCCTTCAGCACATAGTGATCTATTTTTGGTAAAAAATGGTTTCCCACTTTTCCTTAAAGTGACTTTTTAATAAAAATTTATATTTGGAGTTGGATGATTGGAAGTTGAATATGAATTTTTTTTGAGGATTTGAAGATTCCCATAGATTATTTCCTGAAGATAAATTTATAACTTATCTCTATGATGGTTATGTTGAATTAGTGATTATAAAAATTCATTGAAGAATAATTGAGAAGGTATTGGAAATAATTTTTAAATAATCTAACTATTTTGGGTTGTTAGATTAAAAAATTGTCCAACCAAGGTATCAAAATGTCTAAACAGGTCATAACAAGTCAACATCATGGGATCCAGTTCAACTTAGATCACCTATGGTATTATATGGGAGATACAGAGTAATATCATGCATATAGGATGGTAGAGGTGTGCAGGCCTGGGTTCACATAGGTTGGAAGTCATGTTCGGTGGTTAGACTCTCGAGTGTGGGGTGGCACGAGAAGTTGTAGGGTGACCACCGACACCCCTCAAGATTATTTAGGTATTTTGGATATGTGTTTAGTGTTATTAATTTAAATAATTCCTAATATTAAAATTATTTATGATATCCACATATGTGGACAATATTCCTATATCATTAAAAAGGTGGAAAAAATCAAGGCCAAATAACATAGCACTGTGAGTTCATGTTTCTCCACTAATTCTTGAGATTTATGTGTAAACATTTTCTGATATAAAACATATACAAACCTAGACGTAACTCATAAAGATAATGTTACTAATCACATGATAAAATTTATACCTACTTCAGGATATATTTCTAATTTACCCCAGGAATAAGGATGAGTGACTAGTTACATGCTTGGTAGGTCAAGCATCCATAATTGCATTGTCGATAAAGAGACTATAGATACATATTTGATAAAGTTACCGTGTTGTTTATGGTTGATCAAGAAACCATATGGTGCATGTAAATTTAGGTGACTTCACTTCTTGCAGTCAATAATGTGACTACATGACATAATGAAGCTTTTATAATTTGAGTTGATGAACGAGATGTTGACGATTTGATGTGTTCTAATAAAACATATAATGGATAATATTAAAAAACTTATAATGATTAATTTGATGAAAAGTTGTTTGTTCATTAATTTTGTATATATCATGATAATAGTTAGCATGATCTATAGAAAAGGAAGAAAAATAACCTCTTCAAAAATAGGTTGATGTGGAATACATAAATGGAAATATCCATGTAGAGTAATATTAATATACAAAAATATGTATAAGAATACATATGTACATGAATTCCTAAGTGAATTTCAATGATGATAAAAACACTAGATATTATATGTAAGATGATATTTATTGAAATGATAATGATGAGGTTTTAGTTTGAGTTATGATTTAAGAATACATAAATTTGAAAGAAATCATGATATTTTTTTCATTCATGAATTAAGATAAGTGTAATGAGATGTGTTCAATGATAGAGGTCCCAAATTGCAGTATGTTCATACATTTGAGCATATATTTTCAGGAAAATAAATATGAATTGAATTTCATGTAATGAAGAATGAATTATTTTTCGGGGTCATTTGATATTATGAGTGAATGATGGAATCCATGAACACAACACTATTGGCTATATATATTTTTGCATGTTTAATGAGATTAAATGTACCATTATTAATCATGTAGACATGTGGAGGAGGAGGACATGGAAATTATTTAATGTTCATGAAATTATAGATAATTTATGAATACATGGTTTTTAAATTAGATGAATTTAAGTTTGCGGATTTCAGATCAAATCAAAGATAGTGAAGGCTGATATTAAAGGGTTTTCAATTAATGACAATCTAAGTAATTATAAATAAATCATTTACACAATATTTTGAATATGAAGGGAATTGAAGAATATGGTATGGAAAAAGTGATTATGCAATCGTTATTATTCATTCATGTCAAAAAATATGTGTATGAAAATTTCAGCACTAATATTCAAGATGGAATAATTATATGTTACAAGAAGAACATAAAACAAGATACGATTCTTTCTTAACGAGTTATTGCATTTTTAAGAAATAATGATTAGGTAGATCTAGTGTTTTTGTGTTCTACTAAATAACAGAAATGAATAAGATGAAAAAGTAGTCGAGTTAGCCATGTAGTTCACTAGATAAGAAAGAGTTTCTTTTTATATCAATTTCCACAAGAAAAATCTATAATATGGAAAGCATTCACTATGTGTACTCTAATAACCATAATATTTATTTAATATTAAAAAATTATTTATTATATAATAATACACATAATAAAACCTAGATAATCAAGAAGTATAGTTTCCTTGGGAATTAGTTATATGATATAACAATATAAAACATTAAATACAACATCATTATTGAAAACTTATTTAACTTTATCAATGTACTCCTTCTACAATAAATCATAATGGGATAACCTAGGTAAATACATAATAAAAGGGTGAGATAAAAATCATAGAAATGAAATAAAAATTCATAATTTTTTTACATATTATAAAATAGTAATGTCAATAAGGAATAAAAGAAACATGAATAACAAGACATGATATAACATGATAATCATTACATGGGAAATGTGGAAACAACTTAAAACACTAAATCATAAAAACATGTCAAGGATAAAACTACAATGAAATCATGATTTAAAAATTTCCATAATGGAATTGTGTTCACTCGAAATCCCAACGTCACATATCATGATACAAAAAATTACTTAATGCATTGAAGTGTTATCGGGGCACACTCATCATATTCATTTCATTCTCTTTCTTAAGTGAGCCACATAGATCATTCAAATTAGATTTATTAATCCAAAAATATATTTTTTCCACTCTCATGGAATGTGGAAGAAATATATTTATTTCCCTAATAAAAATGTATATGTACATAAATGTGAATACCCTTGATAGAAATATGGGTATGGTATTCAATACACAATTATTTTGGCATGGAAAATCATGGTAAAATTTCAGAAGCATAACAACGTTAAAAAAAATTCATAAAAATGATAGATGAGAGTGAAAGGGATCTCTCATCATTTGGAAATCAAATGGGATGTAAAAGACACATGGAAATAAATGTAAAAACTTTATTAAATGGAAATATAATGCATAAGTTCATAAAGAAACATGAATAAAGAAGAGATGGTCAGGATCCATTATGTAATTTGTGTATAGTACTGACTTATGTAAGTGTAAATATGAGGGAGGATGAATTATACCTCATTAAAATAGAATCAATTAGTCAATAAGTGAATTATTATAAATGAATTAAAATATACAAAATTGAGATTAAAAGATCAAATTTAAAATAAGGTTCTTGAATTTAAACGGAAGAGAGAAAGGTTCCTTACTTGAGTGTGTGATACCAAAATATTTGTAGGGGAATCTATAGAGATTTAGGGAACTATTTGAGGAATATATAGAGTGATGGGTAGAATATGTTCATGATATAAGGTGTTTTATTGAAGAGAATTTGTTGCTTGGGTGGGTTTATATATGATAATATGAGGATTTTATTATTATTTTGGTTCTAGAATTTACATAAGAAAATATCCAAAACCATGAACTATACCATGGTTTTTTTCACAAGGTTTCTCCCAAATAATATTGGGATTTACTATTTAATAAGTAAAATGGATGAAATTATTAAAATAATGTACATTATTATGTTGATGTGAGTCATATTTTTAATGAATGTATTTTGAAAACATAAAATTTATTATATGTTTTCGAGGTCTAATAATGGATTTAAAAAATAAAAAAATAAACATAAAATATCATTATTTTAAAGGGAAAAAATTTATTTTGTTTTGGATCCAATTTATAGTGATTATTACATCACTTTTGGGTCATTATGATGTCATTATACATAATGTATATTTATAAGGTATTTAATTTTTACCCAAAAATTTCACTATGTCAGAAAATAATAATAAATCAACAATTGGATAATTTGAACATTATAATTCACAATTTAATATTAATTATATCTGAATAAATTAATTTTTACCTTTAAAAGAATAATGGCATTTATTAAGGAATACTGGGTATTTTGACAATAATAGTTCTTGAACCCTTATAAAAATATCATTTTACTTCACAAATATTATATGATCATATATATTTGATAAATACTAATTAAAATATTATTAATTCAAACAATAAATTAATTTATAAATTCATTAACAGAATATGAATATTATCTAAAAAAACTTTTTCATTATCATATCAAAATAAAAACCATCTACAATGTAATAATTATTGATAGATAATATATTCATTATTTTATAAAAAATTACATATTCATATTTCTAGGGTCATGATACATATACCGTTAATACACCATAAAATAACCTGAGATTATGCATTATTATGGTGGTACATTCATGGGGCAGTTCAACAAACATTGTTTGGTTCATGATTTTTGATGAGCTTGAATAACACCCCAAAAGAGTTTAACTCATTATTATGTTTTTGAACATAAACATAGTATTGGTCAAGGTAAAACCCCAAAAGTTTCATCTACCATTATTGCTCCTATATATAGGCTCCATATGGTACGACCCTATAGGTTAGGACCATCACTTCCTTTTCCGTGTCAATTAGATTTGTTAAACCCCAATATTTATACTAATTATGTGATCAATATTCAATGAATATAATATCAAGGGAAATTAAATATTATGGTATTTTAAATCCCATAAAATATAATAAAACAAAATATTTTAATGAGTTTTCTATAACCACATTTCATGATGAGTCATTTAAATAAGTCAAAAGGTGGATTTTATTTATAATAGTTTTGTCATTACACATACTGTGAAGAAGTAATATGTATTGTTGTAAATTAAAATAGAGGGAGTTACTTGTTTTTTTGTATATTAGAATAATAAGAAGAATAATACAATGGGAACACATCAATGACTTATAATGTTATAAATTGGGGATAGTTTCACTGATTTTCCCCATATAATTTAATGTAAAATTACCATATGTACCTATGTGTGGGATGAACCAAATCACTATTCCTAGATGTTCACATGTTTTCTATGTATTTTTCCTACACAATATGATTCAAAGACTTTTACTATTGGAAGGTGCGATCATGGGTTTTAGAGGATCACACCAAGGACTAGATATCTCACATTGGGTAGTGAACCTTGTAAATTGTTCGGTATCTTATGAGTGTGTTTTGTTATGCTCCAAGAATGATCTGAAGTAATGATAGAGATAAAGTGTGATCTAATAACCTTTATAAGTGAATTTGGGAATGAAATAAAAAAGATAATAGTTTAATGTTGTAATTGGTTTAAAATTAACCAACATTGTTTCACTCACCTTCTCAGCGTGGTTCATATCCCAATCAATCCCCTTAAATAAGGGTATATACATGTGTTTGTGAGAGTGTTTATGTGTCTTTATATTTTTATGTGATTGTATAGATCTAGGGGTGGGTTTATGTGTATGAATTTTATGTTTGTGAGTAAGTGTATATATTTGTATGTATGTGTGTGTGTATTTGTATCAATGTCTATGGATGTGCATGTATGTGTATCAATGTGTATGTGAAAGTATGTATGTGTGTGTAAGTTTATGTTGGTATATATATGTGAATATATATGTATGTATGAATGTATATATGTGTATGTCTATATAATACCAATAATTAATGTTATTCATGTGTAACTAATGCAATAATATAAATATATATACATATATCTGTGTTTCTACATTTTAAAAACATATATAAATATATGTATATGTAATTTATAATTGTTTAAGAGTTATAATTTATATATAAAAAATGAATATATTAATTTTTTAACTATAAAATGATTAGGAATTTAATATTTTATTTTAATTAGTCAAATTCATTGAAAATATTTCTTATTTAAATATAATTCAAATATTATATTTATAAATATAAATATACCTCTTTATCTATTTTAAAATACTTATTCGTTTATATGATTAAAAATATGATTAAAAATACAACTAATGATATTAAAATTGAATTTAAATTTGTTTTATATTTTTTATTATGTATAATTCTAATATTATATATATTCCTATAATTATAAATTATTAATATTGACATCTAGATATTATCTATTTTTAAAAATTAATATACTAGTTATTAATTATTATTTGTTATATATAAAAATTATAATAAAATTATTTTATATGCATTATATGTGGACCTATACGTGGGTTAAATGACTCACTCGTCCTGATAATCCTAAACAAATAAAAAGGCTTACTATGGCTTAAATTCTAATATCTGATTTTTAAACAAGAATAAATTTAATTTTTTTTAATAATTGGGCCAGACTCAGTCTTTAATAAATGACATATTATGTGACACACAAGACCATATTAAGCTATAATATAGTTATATAGTTTTAAAAAATACATTATTATGAACATAATATTTCAAATAAAATAATATTATATATAAACTATATTTAATTCAACAATCTATTCAGTCCCAATTAATATGCATGTTTTTTCACAACCCAATTTATTTTCATACTTTTCTTCAAGGTCCGATTAATAAACTGGTTGAGTGATATTTAGTCCTACAACACCCAGTTAATAATTGAGTTGGTTTTTTCTTGTCCAAACATAATAGGCCCAACCAATCAGTAGGTCTAATTATATATAGTAATATATACATGAGTATGTGTTGATTTATCCTATTGAAAATACTATTATGCAATTTTTATTAATACTATATATATAATTATCATTATATCCATTTATATAATAAGTTTTTTAATTTTTTATTTAAATATATGTTTTTATAATAACATAATTAATACTATTTATTAATATTTCTCTTTTTCCAATTTTATTCATTTTTTATTTTTAATTTTTTTTTTCACATTTTATATTTATTCATTTAATATTATTTATTACAATATACATATTTTTTTATTTATCCATATTTAAGATTTTTTTAATTTATTCATTTTTAATATTTATTCATTTAATTTATTTAATTTATCGATTTTTAATATTTATTTATATATTTTTTATTTATAAATTTTTTAATATTTTATATTATAAAATTTTTATTTATTCAATTTATATTTGTTTTGATATTTATTCATTATTTATTAATTTTTAATATTTATTCATTTTTTATTATTTATTTATTTATTTTATTTTTGTAATATATTCTTTGTTAATTTTTTTTTCATTTTTAATATTTATTATTTTAATATTTTTCTAAATCATTCATTTTTAAATATATATTTTTACTTTTTTTTATTATTTTTCAGTATTTTCAATCTGTTTGTAATTTATATAAATAATATGTTGTCATTTTTAATATTTACTAATTTATGAATATTTACTAAAGGGAAAAACAAACAAATAAGAAGTATCTTACATATAATTAGTTTTATTATCTATTAGATGTTTGTCAATGCTAAAGTGTGCATTGATTAACCAGGCCTTTATCAATGATGATTAAATTTACTTTTGTTGATTCTATTTTAGCATTGGAAAAGTCATATCTTTCTTAGTACTTTTTTAGCACTTATAATTGGTATTTTTATCATATATTATTTGTTAAGGATTATATAACATTTTCCCTCATTTTGAAAAAACATAGATAGTCTTCACGCTCCTCCATCACCATTCATTCTTTTGTGGAACATAATCCTTGTTTCCACATATGTCAAACATTTTGGGCGAATTGAACCTCAAAATAGAATGTATGTTAATCGTAACTTGCGTATAAAGTGTTCGAAACTGATCCTTCATGAGTTTTTCATGTTTTTTCTTGTTCTTCATATTTTCTATAGATCCAAATGGTATATATATATATATTCCCACCTCTCCTCCCCCAATGTTCTTGTATATATATGTGTGTGTATAAATTTATATACAGAAAATAGTTTACATTTAATCACTAATTTTTTGGATGTTCTTCGCATAATCATAAGTATATATTTTTTGATATATACATATATATATATATATATATAATTTTGTGTGTTTCATTTGTTTTCATATATATAAATGTGTGTATATGTTTTTGTTTTTATCTTGGTGCATCGATATATCTATGTGTGTATATGTGTATGTGTTTGTGTTTATGTATAAATTTATATATTTATATATTAAAATTAATTAATATTATATTAAATTAGTATTTTTTTATATCTATATATATATAATAAACAAAAATTATAATTACTAAAAATAATTATTCAAATTTCTATATTTTCAAATTTAAAATATTTATGAAATATATATATATTCTTGCATAATAATAATAAAATTAAATCAATATAGAAAAGGGTTTCGATGATCACTTTGAATATTTGATTTGAGAACTTGAAAAAAGATTATTGATTTTGTATATTTAATTAACTTCTCAAAATGGGTCACCTATCTCAATGAAATGTCAATTCTATTTTAAATTGTCATAATACCCCTAAACATCAATAAATATAGAATACATGCAAATTTGTTGGTAAATTTAAAACTGTGTAGAAAAATACAATTAAATTAATATGAAAATTAACCAAAAAATATAATTATGTAGCACGTTACAAGGGTATCCAATTATTTTTAGAGAATAATTTGTCATCACCATAAAAAAATTTAAATAATAACGGGACATATTAATAAATAAATAACTCAACACACTTCTAACGAATAAAACATTTTCAATACAGTGAAATTCCCGAAGAATTTATACCATGGCATGAAGTATTTGAAATACATCCCAATAAAACTAATACATGGTTGAAACCAAAAATACGATAAGGCACTACAATAATTTCAGTCAACAATATTTTAAAAAATATAATAAATAATATGTTTTATTTTATTATAAAAATATTTCTAAAAACACACAATAACGTATACATAATTGTATATTTACACATCAATATTTAGTTTTTTAAAATATCAATGTATATATATTTATATATTATATAAAAATATATTTAACTATAAAACCATATTATATGTTGATACTTTTAATGTATTATATTTCATAGGATTTATATCTAATATTTTATATAATTTATATTGTATGTATCATAATATATAATTATACATTTAAAAGTTTTAATTTATGTAATTTATGAATGTGTAAAATTATACAATATATGTATACCTTATATATATATATTTATTTATTGTATAATATGAATATTATTGAAAAAAATATGATGAATATAAATAGAAAACATACAGATACTAATAGTTTGAATAAAAAAATATAAGTATAAGGTTAAAGATTTAATTTTGTTTGCAGCATAACATGGAAATTACAATTATCAAATCATTTATCTATGATTACATTGTTGTTATGGAAGATGAATTTGTCAAGAATTGTTGGAATAGAACTTGATATATAAATGTTGGATTAAACATAAAGATGAACTAAATGTATGTAGTAACTAGGATGACAATATAGTTTATAGATCATCTCATATGAGTAAAACTATAAATGATAATGGTGATAGAATTGTTGAAATGACAAAAAAAGTTGAAGAAGACATTCATGGTTATCCAAAGATATTTGAGAAGTTAAGGAGTAATGTAAACATTCCATTGTATTCTAATTGTACTAAATAGATAGTATTTTCAACTCCATCGAACCTATATAATACGAATACTAGAAATAGATAGAGTTACACTAGCTTTACAGAACTACTTTATATCTTGATTGATAAACAATTAGATGATAATGAGCTTCTATGTCGAAAATATGGTGATAAATGAATACTATGTTCGACATGTATGATATTTTAGTGAATAAATTTTAATTAAAAAGACTATTGATGATTTCTCAAAGACCATGAATCACTTAACAATTCCTTAACAATTGTGTGACATGATAAAATAAATAGGAATATATTCCTTAAATATTTTGACAATAATTTCAAATAATAAAATTTTTTTTGAGTCTATATGTAAGTATAGATACTACAAGGAAATTGTGTGGCATATAGATAAAATAATTTAGTGTGAGAAACAACATAACCCAGAAGACTCGCCTTAGTGGCTAAAAAATAATCATCAGCTTCTTGAATTTTGAAACAAACTAAGAAACTTCCATCTTACACTTTCCACCGATGGAATGAATCCTTATGGTGTAAAAAGTAACACTCACAGTACATGATCAATTATGTTTGTAAATTATATCATTCCATCATGGTTATGCATGAATTGAAAAACAACCTTGTAAGGACATGGATGTTTATATTGTTTCATTGAACAAATATATCAAATTAATGTTGGATTTAGGTGTTATATTGTATGATGCTCACTGAAATGAATATTTCATGATAAGATCCATGTTGTTTGGGATGATAAATGACTTTACTGCTTATGGATTTTTTTTTCAGGATATAACATTAAGGGAGTGTTTTGGTGTTCCATTTTTAATTAAGGTAAACTGTTAGTTAGGTTGAAATAGTTTTCAATGATAGTGTTTCTAGTACGCCGTAAATTTTTAATCTAATAATATAAATTCTAATATTGGACAACATTATTCAATGTGTATTCAAGTTAAGGTGCAACAGCTTTTCAAATAATAGTTGATGAAAAAATTTGATATACTAAATTATATTTTTACTATTTTTGGTAAACCCTTTTCAAAAAATATCACAAAAAAAGTTGAAAATAGTGATCATTTTTTAATTATCATATTGGAATTTTTATATGTCAACTAATTTATTGGCCATGAACATATAAAATTGTTTTTGTAATATTATCATTGAAAAATTAGTAATATATCTATGAAATAAAAATATTATATTATGGAAAGGATGGATGTGTTGGATATAGGGATAAGGGAAAATTTGGCTCCAATGAAGGGAGAAATATTATCTTTTATTCCTCTAGAAGATTACACTCTTTCCAGGAAGAGATTATAGTTTTGTAACTTCTTTAAGGGTGTACAATTTCTATAGGGGTATTTTTCAAATATCCTGAATAATATATCGATGAATGATTTTAACTTAAAGGGATTAAAATCACATGGATATCATATTTTGATGAAATATTTAATTCTCATGTATATACATTTTAGTTTACCTAAAAAATTATGATGCACAAAAACCATAATTTTCTTAATTTTTAACAATATATTATGTAAAGGGATATACCCAATGAATTTTACAACTATAGAAAATGAAATTTTGATCATTCTATATGAAATATATATGTTATTCACATAATAATTTTTTATATAATGGATCGTGATTCACTTGGATAGAGATATCTGATTATGTGGTATTATACATTATAAATGGATGTACCATATTGATTGGTTAATGAATATTTTGAAAGGGTATGTCAAAAAAAATCATAAATATTGTTTTATTATAGAGTGATACATGGATGTGGAATCCATTTAATTTTGTAACAAATAAATTTATGATGTGGATATCATTTATCTCTCAAAATATCGTAATAGTGGGCTTCTTGTGGGTGAAGGAATTTCTAAAGAGATGTTATTGAAACTACCATTATAGAGTATAAAAAGGTCCACCATTACGTCATACATAATATTATAGAGGTTGTGTGAAATATTTAAACTCAAAAATTAATTCATAGGAATTTTAACTCATCAAGGGTAAAAATTTGGTTATCAAGTATGATAATCAATAGTTTATAGGATGGAATCGAAACCATATTATTAAAGAGATATATGTCAATATGAATTCACGATGAATATGAATTTTTTATAAATAAAAAGGACAAAATGTATATGTATTATCTTATAATAGTGATATAATTAACATTTATACATTATATACAAAGGAACATGACACAGATAGTATAATGAAAATAGTTGTGTTACTCTTATTGTGGAATATAAACATGAATTTCTTATCAAGGATAAAAATAATTTTTTTTAATATATCATCCTTTAGAATCATTGAAAAAAATATGATATTTGGATTATACAATATTCCTTGTTCTGTTGTTTTGATTCAAATTAGATGATAATAGAGCTGCAATTAAAAACAATGAATTATGATTCATGAAATGGAATAATAGTAAGGAATGTTACAAGGCAGAAACATTTATAATGGAATCATAGGTATTATAATTATTTTATATACCAAAAAAATAAACACTAATTAATCAATCGTTCTATTTTTATCTAAAAAATTTATCAGGTCAAATGAAAATACCATTGAAGATGACATTTTCATTATGGTTTCACAATAATCCCAATATAGTTAGTGAATTTTATGTCTAAGGGGGGCATAAGGAAGGGGTTTGGATACTAAATAGTTGGTCCAAATCCATTCAATGTTTAAAAAAAAAGAATAGTGAACTAGCCAAATATCTCTTCTCAGTTTTTTTATATACAATTTTTTTATTTAAAACAACATATACTCAGTACTATATGCGTGTTATTAAAATTAAATGTTTAACTATTTCTGAAGATAATGGATTCTCAATTAGTATTCTACCAATGATGAGGAACAACATGCTAGAAATACTGAAATTAATGAAGTGCTCTAATTTGGATAAAAAAGGGTTGAAAAAATATAGGACCAGCGTTGCACGACAATCTTAGTGATAATTATTAATGTGAGAATTAATGGATTAAAATTAAAGGTTGGATGGATTGATCAAGACTAACTTATTGAAACCAAAAAGTCTATTTTCATTAGTTACATTTGATTAAATCCTTGAATATATATAGATATATATATATATATGTACTCATTTATATAGATGTGTGGAATAATATTGTTCCTACACCAAAGGAAATAATTTTGGAAGGTAGTAGGGTAACATTGTGAAATACATTCAATATTTTACCAAAAAGTAAAAAAATAAAACATGGATTTACTATTCATTATACCTCACCGAGTGAATTTATATTAGATAATTATCCAATGAAATTAATAATAAAATTTATTGGAAGGGATCAGAGAATATTTCATAAAATTCTTATGAAACATGATCTTAGGGATGTTGGGGAGATAATAAACCCCCACCCACTTGATTCATATTCTCATATAATAAACCATGAATCATGGGATTATTTTATTGAAATTCAGGAGGATGAAGCATTAAATTTACATTTTTATTCGTTATATTTTATTTCATATTATGTTTATTGATCACAATGATTTAGAAACCAACATACCCATACTATGCTGCTATGATGTGTTATGATTAAATTGAAAAATATATTATAAAAATTAAATTTAAAGTAAAACATTTACATGATATGAAACAATAAAATAATTATTTAATTTTTTCATAAAACAATTATGAATCAAAATATCAATCCACTACCATCCCAATCATGCACTATTGAAATAGGACCATGTAAATTAGAAGGAAAAAATAGTATATGAAAATGAAAAAATGCATGGAAATCATGTGTATGTATTATATAATAGATATTTTTCGTTATTTTAAAAAACATTATATATCATTGACTAGTTTTTTGAATATATTACATATCCATTATATACATAATAATTCCATATACTATACCTAATGAACAAATAATTTGGTGTTTTTTAAGCATCCAAAATAGTATAGATGTGGTTGATGTATAGGTTTTGGAGTGTCAAATTATGTATGTATTAAAAAATCAATGGAATAGGGGATGCCAATGAGAAAATGAAAAACCTAATGGTATTAATAGATTCCATACATGAATATATATTTTTTTGGTTCCCGAATTCAGTGGATCACTGAGGGGTACAGGTGAATCAATGTTCTATTTTTTTGGATTATTCTAATTTCGTTCTACATGTTAGACAATTTAATGTCCAGATTCAATCATAGTTTGGTCCCTTGTAATGAATAAAAAAATGATGCTAATAAAAGAATAAAAACTCTGGGATCTACAACATTTGATCTTGAAATCATGTTCCTTTCAGTGAATAGTTAGTCGCCCAAACAAAAGATTCCACTATTAACATGAGCAATTACATGGATAATTTTCAAACTATGATTTCAAAACATCCCACCATGTACTCTAGTATCCCATTAGGGGTTTTATAATTAATTACATAGATACTATCTTTGAACTAGTTCTTTCTACCTCCCACAACTCGATACTCACAACCAGATGGTGACTTCCTCACTTAGTTTTTTAATGGACCATTTCATGAATTTTTATGTAGGACATTGCCTACTCCACGTTCTTGCTGTGAAATAAACTAACCATGAAATTCCTCTTAGTTTTTGTATATATCTCAGTCAATTTCATAGTATGATACCATTATCTTATAGTCATCTTTCTTTATCTCCTTGCACTTCTTCCTAAATACAAACATGTGTTCATATATTAGGTATAATATCGAGTTTTCACACATCATAAAATGGATATATTCCTTCATGTGTTTGTACAGTGAAAATATTTTATAATTCTTATTCAATTTATTCACTTTTTATATTGATAAAGTAACAAATATTTTATTTCCATATATAAATTAGACACTCCTTCAAAACTTAGCTGTAGGAAGTACTTATTTTCCAAACTCCTGTAAAAACACATCCAGTATCCTCATTTTGACAAGGGATAATTTCCCCACATTCTATTTTAGTATCACAGTATCCATCCCCAGAAATGGTGGAACATTAATTCTATTAAAATTTCACTATGAATGCATGTTTGTGTGATGTGGTATGTCATATTTTTATGTGTAACTCATCTGAAATAATTTTAGACATAATTCATTATCTCAGCATGATTCATAATTTTTTATTTTTATTATTATAACATCGGTCTTTTTTTGCATCATTTGAATTCAATTTCAATATTATGATTTTATTCTATTTTATTATCTAGTTTTTTCATTATGTATGATATATTATGAGTTTTATCTTATTATGTGATAGAAATATTATATGAAAACAACTTAAAACCCATCTTCTTACATAATATAATGTTGTGCAGAAAATTTTTATGAACCAACTTTTTAAATAGTAGCATCTTAAGGAGAAGCGTCTTAAAAAAATAATAATCTTATTATGTATGTATGGAAACATTATACTTATCACCTGATATTATTATGTGGTATTTATATTACATTATATAAATCATACATTATGTGATATTTTTTATGAAGTATCCCGATATCGCATTTGTAGGATTTATTAAATGATTTCTAGCTTCGAAAGAACAAAAAATCGCTTCATATAAAATAATTTCATCATAAAAATTCATTCAATTGAAAAATATTATTACACACAGGATATAAAACTTCTATTATTTTCAAAAATGTTTGTACTTAATTAATTTTCTAATGTACCCTGTAAAGCTACTATGACTTCTTTTCGATTTTCCACTTTTGTTCATCCAATTCAAACTTTACTAAAATATTATCATTCTTTTTCATTTCATCTCTATGAATTCCCATCTACTTTAACCCATATAATATTATTCATCCAAACCAATTATTCTCCATATTAGAAAAAATTATGGCTTCTCATCAAGTTCCCGAATTTCAATCTCGACCCCCTATTGTTAATAATAATTCATCAAATGATTTAAACTAGTCAATTTCCCCTATTGGGTATTATAATCTGAATGAATGGAAGAATGAAAAAACATCTATTCAATACTATAGATATACCACTTGACGTATGACTTATTGATCCACTATAAATTAATATTTAGTAGTAGTGAAGTGGAAAAATGAATATTTGGATATTAGCTTCCCCATCAATCGAGTATTTTGGAAGCAGGTGGAAACCACACGGTACTAATGTCATAAATTCATCCCCATACACATACACCTTAGTAAAAACAATATTATACCGAAAATAAATTCAATGAAAAACCATGCAATTAAAATATTGTAAGGTAGATAATGAATACATTGTTTTTACCTACTTTAAACTATGTCTCATATAAATGAGAAAATTTGTTTACCTCTTTATATCATGTTTCATTAGGGATAAAAAACAAGCACTGTAGAGACCCAAACTTGACGTACGTGTGTATTATATTAATTTTACATTACTTTTTCGGAATACTTAATACATAACAAAAACTAACATCCAAGGACCATAATAGTTTAGTGTATTTCAAAATATGGAACATAAACTTATAATCATGTTGAAAGATATTTATCAAATCCTATAAAGATCTTCCCCTTTTGTTTTCTTACCTAAAATCTTTATTTACATCTCTGGGAAAAGAAAACATAAAAAGGTTGAGCTCAAATTCTCAGTAAGGGTAAACATTGATAACATATAAATAATTCCTAAACATTTGAACATAAAAACATGACTATAATACATCAAAATCTTGAGCAATGACATGAATCTTGGTAGTAAATAAGGCATAGATCATAATGGAACATTAGTAATGATAAAATATCATGGGAATAAAACATTTAATTATGGAAACCATTAAGTACCAGTTATGCTTTCCATAGTAGCAAAGGCATTGGTTCCAAGACCATCATAGTGTACAATGTCCATTACTAAATTGGGTTTACCTGCCATTCCATCCCTGTATTACTGTACTGGATTTACATTCCATTACAGCCATGTCTATATCATGAGATAAAAATCTTTACCCAATTCATTAGAGGGAGATATAGGTCCCACCCATCTCATAACTAAATCATTCTTACTTGTTCCACAAAATAAACATAAATCATTATCATAACCCAAAGAATAAAATGGGATACATAAACATCATCCCATCATAACATAGTCCATATAAAACAAATGGATATCATTTCATCATAAGAAGACAAACCATGTAAATAATAGAGACATTATACTTGAAACATAAACATGATAAATAATGTCATCTTATATGTAAAATAGTTTTGATAAAACACTTGAAATGAATTCTTAAGGAAAATATCCTTCCTTCCTAAAAATCTTTTTATTTTCTCAAAATGCCATGAAATTTTAAAAGAAAAGTATTTTGTTGAAAATAATCATGAAATATTGTACAAGAAGCTTCATGAAAATAAGGCGTCATGAACCTGTAAAAAACCATTTATTCCATATAAGTTAGAAAACATTCTTCTCATACTTTTGTCGGAAAATTCAAAAAGTACCTCGTATGGTAAAGAAAAGAAATATTCCTTCCATACAATGTGGTAAAAGTAAAAAAGGGAAAGAAGACCTTAAACATACATGGAAGAAAATTAAACATTTTATGAAAACATTTTGAGAACATATGTACATAGATGATAAACATAACCCCAACAAATACTTACGAATAAACAATCTCAGATAAGAATGAGATTGTAATAATTATCCCTTACCTTATGTCCAATTTCTTCCGTATGTTTACGAGACTCCAGTATAGTGGGTTTAAACATATTATTATCTTGTAACAGAAACATAATAATATTTATTATATCATATATGATTCACTTATGAATTTATATTAACCTTTAATTTTTCAATTCCATGTTAAAGAAGTGTTTTGGGTAAAATCGTTTCATTTATTGTACCTGTTTGGACTTTTAGTTCTTGTTATTATTATTACTTATATAATGATTTAATTACTTCTAGAATTTCAATCATGAGTTATATATCATATATATTCTGTAAAGATATGTATAATTGATAGATAAATTAAATTAAATACACCGTTCATGGATAAGGTAGGTCGTACGTACGCATGAACGTTGTTTTCCTTTCCTTATTGACTTGAATAGAAGTAAGTAGATGACATATATATATATATAAATAAATCCAATAGATTTATTATGTAATATATATTTTTTTCATTATATGTACTTTATAATCATTTTTGAATGGTTAACATGGAGAATTAATCTCATCGTGTCGTGGAGACGGTAATCTGTACATACGCATGAGCGATGATATCGTTCCCATAATTTTTGAATGGAATTGGAGTGGATGATATAATATCTCAGAATTAGTATCATGTAATAATAATCATATATAGTTATTCTTTACACCACAATACCCATCCTAGTAAGGTGGTGGTAGAAAAACATATTACACCACGGCGTGGAGACGGTATTCCATACGTACGCACGCGCGGTGATTTTTTTTCGAAGGATGGATAGAAGGTGAAATAGGGTTGTTTCATATTTATAATAAAATATAATTATATAAGTAATACTGATGTTATTACTTTATAATTAAAAAACTAAATAAGATGAAGTATAAGAAGAAATAAACATGAACGAATCGGTAGAAGAGATTACATCTTCTTCGACGTGCCTCTTTTAATCTTCTTCTTAGTGAACTAGAGTTGGTCTTTTGAGAAGACCGGAACTTCTATGATATAACGATAGATGTTTAGAAAAATAAATATTCAGGTTTTAACTGAGCTTGAAGGCTCAATATTGTGTAAAGAGGAGAGGGGGGAGGTTCCTTTTTATAAGGGAGGAGAGGGGCACCTTAGCAAAAACATCAAATATTATTTTATAATAAATTTATATTCGGTTTATAAAGGATCAAAATTGACTTATTTATATGATAGGGTGGGGATGGGTTGAAATCCTCTCAACCAATATGTTTTAGACATGTTTATGTTACCATTTTAATCTTATCATTTAGATTTAACTGTTAGTTAAATAATTTAATTTTTTCCGTGTCTTCTTGTATTATTACACTACATGGTTAATAAACATACTATAAATTGCCAATCGCACCCCCATAGGTTAATTAATGTAATATATATAATTATATAAGTCTTTTGGCTGAACATTATATTTCGATGAATATAATATCAATTAATAATTTAATATTGTTTTTAAAAACTCTTTTATGTCAATTTTGACACTATTCGGTATTTTGTTTTTGCTAAATTCATATCAACATTATTACTTCGAAAAAAATTCATCTAACCAACCCTAATATGATATATTAATCTATAAAATTAGTGTAATTTATAAAAAGACTCAAATTATATTTATTTGGGTATTTATAATATCATTTTTTTTAATATTTCTTTAATAAGGTAATTACTGTATCATCATTGTGTAAAAAGTAAATTAAATTATGTAATGTCAAAAAATTATAAATAAAATACCATTAGGTAGGAAATATTTTTATCTTTATACTTAATATTTATAGTCAAATGTATCTTAGGTACAACCCTATATTAAAAATGTTTTAGTTATTAATCTTTGATTTTAACTATTTTAACTCTTCTTTAAATAAAATAATAATAAATGTCCTAATCTAATCCAAGAGGACCTAAATGGAAATATTTTATTGTTAAAGTTGTTTTTGGTCTAATTATACTTATCCAATAGAATTAGGACATGTTTTAGGGTAATAATAATATCATTTTTACCCTTAATTACCCTATTTACTTTTAACTGTGGTAAATAAAAGTGAAAAGATACTATTCAGCAAAAATTATTTTTATCTTATTGAACCAAATTTTACATCTTGATATTAACTGTGTATCTCAGATTTTCGAAATTCAACTCACAGAAGTGGGAAAATTTAGTTTTATGTAAATTTGCAAATGCTCCTAGGAGGTGGGTAAAAGACGGTAAAAAGTTCAATAAAATTTTTATATATCTAAAATTATTATAAAATGACGCCAATTAATTACATTGAACGTATATAGGTATTATGTATATATTTTGACCTAAAATAAATTTAAATAAAATAAATTACTATTTAAATAAAAATTCGGTTTTAACCAACAACTCATTTTGTTCACTATTCATCAAAAATTGAATGTTTTCAGAAAAATACCAAAAATTCACCCTAGGTTAATTTCGATATTTCGAATCCAGAAATGAAGTTCATTTTGAATGATAAAATTTATAAAATTTCAAAAAGTGGGTATTACCATTCATAACGGCTAGTTTATATAATATTTCAATAACAAATCATTGTTTAGTGAAACCTGATATTGCGTACAACACATCCTATCGAGGAATGTCGTGATTGCATGTAATACAAGTCAAGTTAGGGTTGCGTGTAGTGTAAGATTATTTTGTTGTTGCGTATAACATAATACAACCAGATTTCATTTATACATTGAATATATATATATATATATATTCAATATAGCATATAAAAACATCTATCAAATGAACTTGAAATTGTGTGTAACATGATCCATGAATAGTGTTGCGTATAATGAAAGATAATACGGTTTTGCGTATAGCTCAAGATAATATTGGTGTAGCATATAACACATGACATCAAATAAATTAAAAGGAATACTTCTCATAAAATCTCAGGGTGTTATATTCTACTTTCCTTAAAATGAATTTCGCCCTTGAAATTCGTCGGGGTTATAAAATGTTTACAACTTGAAAGTTTCTTTTAAAGAAACCCACATAGTAAAAGGAATACTAAAATATAATTTTAAAAAGGAACATTAGAAACATATCAGATACCAAAAGTAACTCATCACTGGGTTTCCACATAAGAGATTATCGGTGAAAATATGGATATGGAAGAGAAATCTAACCATAGAGAGTGGTAGAGAACATGGCTATGAAAAAGTCAACCATCACAAAGCTAGAAATTTGTGATGATCTAAGGTACCATCTAATTCATTGGATATGAGGGTACTAGGACAACATTTTTGGTTTTCAATATCATTTCCCTAAAGATGAAAATTTCGAATGAGAAGAAATACTTACTTGATTTTGGTACAATCTCACCGTTGGTCATTCAATGAACAATTTACACTTCATATCATAATGAAATAAAGTAAAATTTGTCATTCGTGAAGTGTTAGCAGATAATGTGATAGAATGATGGGTAATTTCATCTATCTCAAACCAAAGGTTAGCAAAATTTATCAAATATACATAATTCCATCTGTGGTGAGGTTAATTGAATATGATTCCGAAAATGGACTTATACTTCATCTGTCATACTACTTAATAAAATAAAACTAGTTTCTTCTAACCAAGGACTTCTTGAAGGCCAAAGTTAGGGGATAAAGTCATGTGTCACTTCGGTTGGGGGTTCGATTCCCACATCCTTGTCTGAGGCGACAGGTTGTCGCTCGTCCTTCAGGTTGTCCTTTTTCTAAAACTACACTGTTATAACATTCCAGAAATAATATCGAAAAAAGGTTCTATCCTTAAAAAATATTATCTTATTTCCAACATAATCTATTTCAAATCTTTATGCTTATCCAAAATACTTCTATCCAAGATCATAGTACAAAAAAAATGATTACTAGAAATTTCATCAACCAAGAATGCGAATACCATCATTTATCCCCCATAAGATATATCTCATTGGTCACATTCCAAACATTTGAATACCTTAATATTGTATTATCTTTCAACATGAATTACCATAGAACCTTATTGAAAACATAAATGAAATCAAAAGTTAACTCATTCCACATACCAAAATCCCAAAATTTATATATACTCAACCCATGGGGTCACTTTGTTCTTATACCATTCAGGAGCTCATTAATACTATCAAACATATTATTTTATCCATATACATTCATTATTAGCATATCATATCCATTCAAAAATTATTTCAATCACATTTCAAGGTTACCGGTAACATACAATTATTGAAAACGAATACATAGATATTCTAAAATTCCACGATACTATAAATGAGATTCCATGATACTATTTTCAAATCGCATTACATAAACACTTACTCATTCCACAACATCATTTTCATACTCAACATCACAAATAGTGATCGCATGTGACTTCCCATTGTCCTTTTCCTTAAGAGGATTCTCATGTCGATCACCATTAACCCTTAGATTAGGGCACTGATTAGCATAATACCCCATTCCCTTGCACTTGAAGCATTGAGGTGTTGGTGGTGCGTTCTCTGTAGTCTTTTCTCTATTCACATCATTATCTACCCTTTTTCAATTACTTTGACAGTCACCTGATTGATGAAATTCTTTTACACACTAAAAACATTTTCTAGTCCCTTTAAGACATTCTCCACCATGCTTCTTTCCACACTTTGAGCATAAAGAAACATTCCTCTTCTTTTCATCATTTTTTTAGATTTTTCCTTGAACTCCATATTTAGTTTCTTGTCAAAACCATGAGATGGATATGTAGCACCAACTTCCAGTTCTAACATGACAACACAACACACAATTTCTTCATACTAATGAAGTCTCTTATATCTAATGCCCTTTGAAGACTTGGTTTTAAGCCACTGAAGAATTGATCAACTTTACCTTCTTATTGGATGATAAAGCCAGATGCATACCTTGAATGCCTTGTAAAATTATCCTCGTATATGCCAATAGATTCATCAAACTCTTTTTCCATCTTTTTTTGAAGAATTCGAGGGAAGTACTAATTGAAAAATAAGTTCTTCTACTCATCCCATTCCATGGATTCAATTTCACCTTGGGGAATTTTATTCTTAATTAGAGTCCACCACTGGTCTGCTTCACCTTCTAAATGGTAAACATCCAGAATGACTATTTCAGGTTCCAAACATCAAATTATAGAAAATATCATTTCAATGGTACTTATCCATTATTCAGTAACAAGTGTATGAGAAGACCCACTAAAAGAAGGTGGACATTGCCTCATGAAGGACACAATAAAATATTTTTCCCTTCTATGCTCATTCGAAAATCCAGAATGATTCATAGATTGTGTAAGTATAGCAATAAGATTTTGCACTCCATCTCCCATAACATTGGTTTGTTCAAGAGTAAAATCATTGCATTTCCCATTACATTGATCAACATGGTTCCTTCGGGTTACATCCATCCTCTAAAACCCAAAAATAATAGTGTAAGAGGCAAAACTCATTCTAGGAAAACAACATAATAAAGGGGGAGTAACTTCAATATATTACATTTTAGGATTAATTCAATGATAGTTACCAAAATTCTAGCACTATAACCTATACTTATACTTAACCTTAAGGAAACCCCTAGAAACACCTTAGAAATATCTCTAGGGATCTCACTAATGTTTTCACATCCTAGTTTCCAAATGTTGACTAAACTTTTCCTCTAATAACAATTGTAGAGACCCAAACATGACATACCAGGACATTACATTAATTTTACTTTACTTTTGTGGAATACTTAATACACAACAAAAACTAACATTCAAGGACTGTAATAGTTTAGTGTCTTTGGAAACTTCGAACATAAACTTTTAATCATGTTGAAAGATCTTCAACATCTCCCATAAAGATCATACCCTTTTGTTTTCTTATCTAAAACATTTCTTTATATCCTAGGGAAAAGGAATAATAAAAAGGGGGAGCTCAAATGCTCAGTAAGGGTAAGCATTGAGAACATATAAACAATCCATAAACATTTTAACATAAAAATATGAACAAAATACATCATAATCTTGAGCAATGACATTAATCTTGGTAGTAAATAAGGCATAGATCATAAAGGAACATTAGTCAAGATAAAATATCATGGGAATAAAACATGTAACTGTGGAAACCATTAAGCACATGTTATGATTTCCATTGTAGCCATGGCATTACTGCCAAGACCATCATAGTGGACAACTATTAATGAATCGGGTTTACCTGCCATTCAAGCTCTATATTACTATACCATATTTAGTTTCCATTATATACATGTATATCTCATGAGATATAAATCGTTACCCAATTCATTGGAGGGAGATATAGGTCCCACCAATCTCATAATGAAATCATTATTACTTGTGCCACAAAATAATCATAAATCATTTTTCATAACCCAATGAATAAAATAGGCTTCATAAACATCATCCCATCATAACATATTATATATAAAATAAATGGATATCATTTCATCACAAGAAGAATCAAACCATGTAAATAACCGAGAAATTATACTTGAAACATAAACATGCTAAATAATGTCTTATTATATGGAAAATAGTTTTGATAAAACACTTGAAAATAATTCTTGAGAAAAATATCCTTTCTGCTTAAAAATAATTTTCTTTTCTCAAAATTACATGAAATTTTAATAGAAAAGTATTTTGTTAAAAATAATCCTGAAATCTTGTACAGGATGTTTCAGGAAAATAAGTCATTTTGAAACTATTAAAATCCATTCATGTCTTATATGTTAAAAAAATATTCTAGTCATACTTTTTTCAGAAAAGTCAAAAAGTACCTCGTAGGGTAAACAAACGAAATATTCCTTCCATATGATGTGGTAAAAGTAAAAAATGGAAAAAATGACTTCAAACATACATGGAAGAGATGTAAACATTTTATGAAAACATTTCGTGAACATATGTACATGGATGATAAACATAACCCCAGTAAATACTTACATATAAACAATCTCAGATAAGAATGAGATTGGAATAATTATCCCTTACCTTATTTAAAATTTCTTCAGCATGTGTCTGGGACTTTTGTATAGTGGGTTTAGAAATATTATTATCTTGTAACAAAATCATAATAATATTCATGATATCATATATGATTCACTTATGACTTTATATTAACCGTTCATTTGCCAATACCATATTAAACAAGTGTTTTGGGTAAAATCGTTTCATTTATCGCACACGTTTGGACTTGTTGTTCTTGTTATTATTATTACTTATATCATGATTTACATACTTCCATAATTTAAATAATTATTTATATATCATATATATTCAATATATATATAATAGATAGATAAATGAAATGAAATACACCATTATTGGAGACGGTAGGTCGTACGTACGCATGGACGTTGTTTTCCTTTCCTTATTAACTTGAATGGAAGTAAGTAGATGATATATATATATATATACATAAATACAGTAGCTTTATTATGGAATATATTTCATTATTTTCAATTATATGTACATTATAATCATTCTTTAATGGTTAACATGGAGAATGAATCTCATCACGTCGTGGAGACGGTAATCCGTGCGTACGCACGGGTGATGATATCATTCCCATAATTACTGAATGGAATTGGAGTGGATGATATAATATATCAAAATCGGTATAATGTTATAATAATCATATATAGTTATTTTTTTACACCATTATACCCATCCATGTAAGGTGGTGGTAGAAAAACATATTACAACACAATGTTGATACAGTATTCCGTACGTACGCACACGCGGTGATTTCATTTTTCATAGGATGGATAGAAGGTTAAATAGGGTTGTTTCATATTTATAATAACATATTAGTATATAAGTAATACTTATTTAATTACTTTATAATGAAACAACTAAATAAGAGGAAGTTGAAAAAGAAAAAAACTTGGATGAATCGATAGAAGAGATTACCTCTTATTCGACGTGCCTCTTTTAGACTTCCTCTTAGGGAACTAGAGTTGGTTTTCTGAGAAGGATATAGCCTTTATGAAAAAAATGGATAGGTTGAGAAGAGAAATTTGCAGGGTTTGGACGAGCTTGAAGGCTCAAAATTGTGTAAATATGAGAGGGAGGATGTTCCCTTTTATAAGGGAGGAGAGGGGCACCTTAGGAAAAACTTAAAATATTATTTGATAATAAATTAATATTCTTGATTATAAAGGATCCAAACTGACTTATTTTGATGATATGGTGTGGAGGGGTATAAATCCTCTCAACCAATAGGTTTTATACAACTTTAGTTTACCATTTTTACCTTATCATTTAGATTTAACTCTAAGTTAAATAATTTAACTTTTACCATGTCTTCTTGTATTCTTACACTATATGGTTAATAAACATAGTATAAACTACCAATGGAACCCCAATTGGTTAATTAAGGTCATATAAATTATTATATATGTATTTTGGCAGAACCATATATTTTTAGGAATATAATATCAATTAATAATTTAATATTTGTTTTAAAAACTCTTTTATGTCAATTTTGAGACTATTTGGTATTTTGTTATTTAAAAATTCATAACAACATTATTACTTTGAAAAAATTCATATAAACAACCCAAATATGATATATTAACCTAGAAAATTAGTGTAATTCATAAAAAGTCTCAAATTACATCTATTTGTGTATTTATAATATCCATTATGGTAATATTTCATTAATAAGGTAATTACTGCACCATCATTGTGTAATAAATAAATTAAAATATTTAATTTCTAAAAATTATAAGTAAAATACCATTATGTAGGAAATATTTTTAGCCTTTTAATTAATATTTATAGTAGAATTTATCTTATGTACTACCCTATATTAAAAATGTTTTTGTTATTAAACTTTGATTTTAACTATTTTAACTCCACTTTAAATAAAATAATAATGAATGCCATAATCTAATCCACGTTTACCTAAAGGGTAATATATTATTCCAAAGGATTTTTGGTAGAATTATACTTATCCAATAGAATTTGGACATGTTTTAGGGTACTAATAATATAATTTTTACCCTTAATTACCCTTTTTTACTTTGAAGTGTGGTAAATAAAAGTAAAAAGATACTATTCACAAAAAATTATTTTAACTTATTGAACCACATTTTACTCATTTATATTAACCATATCTCTCGGATTTTCAAAATTCCACTCACAGAAGTAGAAAAATTATGTTTTATGTAAATTTACAAATGCTTCTATGAGGTGGGAAAAAGACGGAAAAAAGTTCGATAAAATTTTTTTATATCTAAAATTATTATATAAAATTTCAAAAAGTTGGTATTACTATTGATAATGGCTAGTTTAGATAATATTTTAATAACATATCATTGTTTAGTGAAACCCGATATTACGTATGACACACACTATCGTGGAAGGTCACGATTCCATGTAATGCAAGCCATGTCAGGGTTGCGTGTAGTGCAAGATTCATTTGTTGTTTCTTATAATAGAATCCAACCATATTTCATTCATACATTGAATATATATATAAACACACTCAATGTTGTGTATAATAAATTCTATCAAACGAACTTGAAATTTTATGTAACACGATTTAAGAATAGTGTTGCATATACCGCATGTTAATATGTTTTTGCGAATAGTGCAAGATAATCTTGGTGTAGCATACAACACAAGACATCAAATAAATTAAAAATAATTCTTCTCATTAAATATCAGGGTGTTACAATCACACATGTATCTAATAATTTAATTTAATTTAGTTTCAGTGTTTATACTGAATTCTAAGTGTTGAAATTCAATGAAATATTAATAAAATTTTAAATTATATTGGAATCATTATATATATCTATTATAAGTTTTCAAGTACATATAATCATGACTAATGAACCTAAGGAGGCTATAGAATGTAATAGAGGATCAAATTTTGATGCTCTATTAAAAATGAGCCAAAATAGACAGATTTAGGGAACGCTGCAGATCCCATGCGAGATACGTAGAGTGTTAGGTCAAAATAGATAGAGCTAGGGTTTAGTGTTGGGTATTTTAAGGGGAAATGACTACTTATGTTTCTCCAAGGTATGGTTCAAGCCGTATTGATGACTAGGATACATTTAATGTTTTTCAAATGTTATTAAATATTGTCTTCAACAACCACCATAATCCCTATGAAATTACTGAATTTTTTCAAATTATTTAATGGAATAAAATATTGTTCTTGTGTTTTTGGTTATCTATCATCATCTTTTTCATTAATTACATCATTGAATTGACACTAAATTTCTAGTCCACTAAAAAACCTCTCAACGAGAAATATTTAATCATATATATCTCAAGTATCTCATAAATTCTCTAAAATATGTAAATCTATATTATAATAATACTTTCAATAGATTTGTGAGGATAATTGTGATGGGTTTTCCTAAAGAATTTTTTTGATCTCTTCACCCTTCTCCAATGGGTTCTCATTCTGAAAAAGTGAGTGAGGGGTTACCAAGAAACTAATAATTTTAAAGTGGTTTCTAAAAAACCAAAATTCCATGGAACATGTTTCTTGAACACTTCCATGATCAGGGGATTGGTAATATGGACCTCTAGAGTCAAGGTGTGGAGATGTAGGGGTTCATATAAAGTTACTGTCAAACTCCATGTAAATTGAGTTTTCTCTCTATTTTATTTATCGTCTGACATCAGTTATCATGGATTCACGGAATTTAATAAATTATATTTGATTATTTCAATGATTAATTTATATTGATATAATTTTTATAAATAAAATCAAATTTTTCATCCATCGTGAAATCAATTTTTCAATTTATTATTTATTAATAATTTTAATTTTTAATTATCCTTTTACATAATCATTAATTTTTCACAGGGAAATTCACCCCTCCATCTATATATATCTAAAAAAAATATTATCACAGGTGTGCTTTTGGTTTTTATCATAAAATTATTATTTCAAAAATTATTTTTCAAATCATAAAAAAATTCTATGTACAATTTTAATATGACATCAACTTCTATTCACATGCTCCTTTTTTTCACGGTATCGATTTCTACTATTGGAAGAATCAAATATAAAATTTTCATGGTAGTAGTAGTTAAACAATATCGACAATGAATACCCATGGGTTTATTCAAACTACATAATCTGATGAAAAATGTAATCCTAAGGTTGTTAATAATTTTGAACAAAATATAAAATCCTTGGATTCCCTATATTATGGTCTTGATTGTAAAGAATTTAATCATATTTACATATGAAAAAATGTATTATGGAATATCTAAATTATAATATATCACAAAATAATAAATTAATAAATTAGATGACCTAAGATTGTATATATATAATGAATATTTAGAAATATGATTTATGTGTCAAAATTAATCTATTAAACATGTTTGTTAGATTTTCTAACATTTTTAATGGTATAAATTCTATCAATGATTATTTATCCATATAAATGATCATAAATAACATATTATGGGTTTTACCAACTTCAAAAGCCCCCAATTTCACAACCATTTAAGAACAAAAATATGAAAAATATGACGGTTGTTGAAGAAATCGTTATATTTAAATATAATTTGGAATGAAAAAGAAATTTATAGTTTAAAAAGATCCAATGAAGTCAAATTAAAAGAAATAAATATCCAAAAAATACTAATGATGAACCATATATAGGTGGGGTATAATACTTTTCTCAACTCACTATGTACATAAATAATATTTTCCAAAAGTATAAATTATCTAACTAATCAAAATAGATAAGTCAAAAGGAAGAACCAGAGCTGACAATATGTGAATGTAAAATGAATGATCAAATCATGTCAAAGTTCTCCATCGACAAAAAATATTTTTAAGTAAAATAAATATGGTAGAAAGGATTTTAAATTTACATTCTAGAGTCAATGTGATGACTCCATGTATTAAACATCCAAAACCCCTTCAATTGACTCAAGTCAAATGTGCCTTATGGACATGTTTATGAAGTCATTAAGGTTATTAACTATCTTCATCTTTCCTTCTCTAAATCTCATAATTCTAATTCATCTCCGATTTATTATTTTTCTTCGTCCTCGATTCACCTTAATAATGGAGACCAAAAATATGCTCATTATCAACTAATTTTTTTTTCATCAACTTTCTTCATTATATATAGAAATAGGAAACAAATTTAATAATGTGGTTCAAGATAATGAAAATATCCAAAAAGATAAGGATATTATCATTATTTAAAAAGGGATATCCATGAATATAAAATATCAATAGGATGTTGATAAACTCAAATCAACCATTAAAACCTTAAAACTTCTCTTCCCTAATTCATCAATAGAGAAAACAATTTAAATAAAAAATTGGTATCTCAATGAATTGGAGGACAAAGGGTTGTTCAAGGTTTCTCAAATCATATATGAACCACTAAAAATCCCTCAAAATATATTTTCATTAAAGGTTTGTTGTAAAATATAATTTTAAATTGTTATAAAATAATTTTTCATTTAATCTATGAATGTGATTTATAAAATTCATGATATTTTTGACCCAACTAAATTCATATTTTTCCTATGTTATATAAAACAAAACATTATGACAAAAAAATCTGGATTCATAAATCATTATTGGATAACATAAGCTGACCCAGGTTCATATGGGCACGAAAATCATTAGTCATTTAATTTATTTTGAAAATATTCTTCCCGGAAAAACCCAAAAAGAACCATTGTACATAGATATTGGATTCTCAAGACCCGTGTGGGATAAAATATCCAAATTTAGTCAAATTAATATGCTCAAATGTGGTCATAGCACCTTTGGTGATAAATCTACGAGTAAGATTTCTAGTTAATGAACTTGTAATATGATAGACTTCTGGGAAGTTTCTTATTATTAAAATATTTGTCTAAATCCCTTAATGTTCGTTAAATAAATGTATAACTTCTTCTTGATGTAGTTCAGAGGTGTCTTGGGGGCCCAAGACACAAAATAATTGAGAAATCAGACCATCCATTGCATGTTTCATGGTTAGAACATGTTAATTAGTAACCATGTTCACCAACCATGTTGGCCAGGGGGAAGGGTACATGGTTAGGTAAGTCATGCAAGGGGGAGGCTAAAATGTGTGAGCATGGAAAGATATATTCCACATGTTAGGAACATGATTTTTCAAACAATATAGTCTCCCCAGGAAATTCTGAAACCTCGGCCCTGTTATATAAATGTCGGTGGATGGTTGGCACATGAATTTGAAAATAGTGTGGATAAAGAGTATTCCACATTTAAAGATGCATTTTACCCATTTTTTCCTTCATGATTTCTGTGTTCTACCCAATTTCTAATCCCAATTTCTTCTCCAGTAACCCAATTGATGAACCATAATTACCAATGATTAATCTCCTTCAATTATACCCCATTTGGAGTGTCGTTGGGTTCAAATTGTATCTATGTATTTTTCTACCACCCATCTTCCTTCTATTTCATATTAGGTCTTGTTTGGTTTTTGTTTTTCTTTTGAAACCATAAACACTCATTTTACAATGGATCATATGATTTGGCTTCATAGGGTGTTCAAATATTATTCAATGGATAATGTTGATCATACAATAGTCTTCAAAATCGAGGTAGGTTGTAGCATCCCCGAACCAGAATCCCTAATCAAACAGTGCTCTAGGTCGGAGGGATATTGTGCTTTAGCCACACCTCCCCATATTACAAAGGCTTCAAAATAGGAGAGTGGGTGTAAAAAGTAATGATTGGGATAATATACCCCTAGGGAAATGATATAATAATGTTTTGAGTACACATAAAAAACTATACAGAGGACCAAAATAACCAGAAGACTCAAACCAGACATGAAAATGAAGTAAGCACATGAAATATCAAATAATAGTGGAATTTTAACTGAATAACAAAAGAACATATAAATAAACATGCCAAATATACAAATTGTAGAACTAAAATAGAGCATGCTTAAAAATAAGGGCCATACAAACATTATCCATATTGGTCACCAATGGCTGACCATAATATAATACATATATTTAATATTATGGTACAAAAGGAAACAAAAGAAAAAATAATGCACCACACTTTTATCTGTAAGAACCTCAAGATACCTTACTAATATCCCATTCTAATCAACCTTTATGATCCAACTCCTAAAGCATATCTCATACTTGAGTGTAAAAACAGAAAGTCTACACACATCCGGAAGGGCCCGTGTAGAGTATGAGACAATGACTTAGTAGGATACCACACAACTATGCATACCCAAAATATGTTTTCAAGTAGGTGGTAAAAATATTAAATAAAATAACACATGCATAAAATAATCATGGACTTACCTGGTTCTCAACAACCACTTGGAATCCATCACCTACGTTAGCCAACGTTAGAATCACGAATGAGTAGAGGATCCTTGTACCATGGACAGAGTTATCCCCTATTGTCAAAAAGATCATGGGAACCCTTGGTTCCACCTTTAGTTAATCAACCTGAAACCTCATTCCAACCAACACCCCAGGTCCCAAATCTTGTCCTTGACATCCTAATGGAATGTGCATGTAATATATCTCTGATCACTGGGACACCTACTCGAAAGAATACATCAGCTCAAATCACAACATCCAGAGAAATAAGGATATCTGTCCTCATATAAATATCATTTTCAGCACATATCATGACTACCCAAGGAATGTAAATGTACATAGTCCAACAATAGTCTCAACCCAGCAGCCTCAATACGGCGAGCCTCAACCCCCAAAATGATTGCATCATCCATATCTACCGAAGGCTCCTCACCTCCCACATGGATTTATATAGTAATCACACCCTACCTAATATTGTAAGCCTCATTACCTAGGGCGTATACCTACATGGGTGGTCAAAACCACCTCATTATTTAATCAACCTCTAATGATTCCAATTGATGCTTTGGCCATCACGAACGAGCGACAGTAACTAATGTCGAATGTATGACACATCCAACTGGAATCTCTTGCCCCTACAACAATGTCCCTCAGGTATGACATCCATGCCATCCAATATCACAAGGAACACCCTCAACCTAATGGGATCACCTTCTTAATCCGGTGACAGAGTTATCAAATCATGTGATCAACAACACTCAATATATTTGTGCTAAGCCCAACTAGATAACCTTGTCACCTCATTCCTAATAGCCAAGGCACCTCAATCCCTCTAGCTGAGCCAACCATGATCCACTAGATGACAACTGAATTTCCCAATATATATATATATATATATATAATACACTTCAAATTATATAATAAATTCAAACTAAACAATCAATTCAATCTAATTTAATTGAGTATCTCAATTTAAATGAAACAGATCAATTAAAAAACAATTCAATATAAATGATTTTTCTAATTCCAATTAATAAAAAAACGCAAATTTAATCAAGTACACACTATGAATGTACTACCCAAGCAATTAGACATCTTCTAACATGGGTTAAAATTTGTTAATTTGAAATGATTATTCTCAATAGAATCCTATAAGTTCACACAATAAATTTAGAAACAAGAAATCATTTTAAAAAAGGTCATTCTCAAAAACCAAACAACACACTAAAATCCAAACCACAAGAAATGACAAAAAAATATATAGATTTATTCACCACCTACCTTGGACTCATAGTAATTGTAGCCTCCATTATTAGACTCAAACTCTATGTGGTTTGGATGAAATTTGTGATTATCTCATACTCCCTAAAAATAGGGTAAAACCAACCTGACAGGATTAGCACTCTATGAGGTGGGAGAAGAGGAGATGAGAAAATAGGGTGAGGAGAGACTCACCAACATAGTTCCAATGCACCTAAAAACATTCAAAATAGAGATCGTATGAATGATCTAGGCTACACTTTGGAAGAGAGTATAAGGTATCTCCTTGTTGTTGATGCGTGCATCCCACAAGAAATGAAAGAATGGGAAAGAGGATAAAAATTGAAAATTATGGGAGGGAAAAGGTCAATTTAACACTTTTAATGATGCCCCGTGGTTAGATCACTTGGATTTCTAAATCACGTGGAAACCGTATGGGCTATAGTGCATAGGTACTTCCTATGTAGAACAACCCAAACAGTTTTCTGCACAATTTTCTATTACCATGCACAAAACATACTTAAGTATCTCAAAAAACTACATACATGACCCTATGATTCTACACCCCATACAAATAGTTTTCCCCAAACTATGATCAATGCAAAAGGGGTCACATAGTCAGCTGGAAGAGGCTGCCCAGTTTTCCCCAAACCATGTGCCCTATCCTATAATTCCAAAACATTATTTTGGGCCTCTGACACTGCCAAAACCCCTTATAAACACCTGCGGATTTATTAAACATCTAAAACCATTAACGAAATTATATTTAGTTAAAGAAACTATATTAATTGAGTTTTGATGACTGAAAAAAGGGATACCCACAAATTAAAAATTTCAAACCGGTAGAGGTTTTCAATGTGATTGAAAAACCTAGGATGTTATAATGTCTCCCAATTAACATAGATTATATATGAGCTATAATAAACACATAGATATTGTACCAAACACACCCATTCCACAATGAACAACTCAGACTACCCTAATAATAAGGTAATAGGTTTTCTTCCTCAAGGGGGCTCTCCACATTCAGAGTGACATACCCTATTGGAAACCCGACACAAATATAAAATCATGAAATTGTCCATATACCAATTAAAAATATCAAAAGTCCTCTTATGGGGCATCATCACTCTCACGCCTCATCAATTTATCTCGTTTCATACCATACTCCTATCAGAATCCCACATCTCATCGACACCCACCTCTTGTCCATGTCAAACATGGAACCAACGTATTCCCACATCCTATAAGATGCTCAAAATCAAACATGGTACCTCACACCTCAATAAAGTCACGAATCTAACGACTCCCTTATCCAATGAACCTATATTGAACCAAAAAATATTGATTACCTAATGTCTAATCACCTCATAAGTAAAGCATACAATGATGCTCAAATATAGAACATTGTGACACTCACCTGACAGGAACACACACACACACACTTATATATATATCACAAAACACCTAATAATTCCCCCATAAATATATATATTACACCACATGGTACAATTCCTTAACCAATCTCAGAACACTGAGTCTGCCCCAGTTCTTAACTACTATCTACCATAAAAGGATTCCTTTAGAAACTATATAGATGCCCAAAATTTCCATAGTCCAAGAAGTCCATTAGTGACTGGTCACACTATGTTCAGACATGTCCTGAAAACCTACACTAAAAGTAAACTTTCAAAGACACAGTATAAGGTGTTATTCCTGATTCATAGGCCTAACATACCTTATGAAACTCATGTCGACCACTCTTATATCAATCCATTTAAATGCCTATAAATTCCCCATAATCCTCTTTCTTTCTTGAGTATGACATATCCATCATATGTCCTTCGACTACGAGCACCTGGTTTACTGTCACTGAGAATGATTCCAACCAAAATATGTTTACCTATACAGTAATGGTGTGTGGAAAACCATCCCTGAATATCCTAACTCACTATTTGTATTCACTCACCAATATAGTTTCAATGTGAGATGATTCAGTGAACATTTTTTCATGTACCATAATAGACATGTCACCCTACTAGAGGCTCAATAAATCACGAGATATATCTTCCCTCAGGGTCTCTGAGAATATGTGATCAATGATCCAGTTATCAAATTTTTTCCAAGACAGTACCTCATGTCTTTACGCTTGAACCCGAATATACCGCCAATAATTTTTTATTCATATGATCATATTGGTTTCAAATTTCACCATCTCCCATGGAGGAATACCGAGCTTCTCTAAAAATGTCTACGTGGACTCGATCCAGTTTTTAGACACTTTTGGACCACCCTACCCTAAAAACTTTATGGGATATATGATTGTAACTCTTGATTCCACTATTTCATAGATGGCTCTACTCCTTGTGCACTCCTACTGATCCCCCGGATCACACGTACTATGATTTCTCTGAGTGCAATTTTTAGCCACGACCCAATATCTTCCATCAACAGAGATGGCCCTACCAGCACCAGGACCTACGCATGAGAATTTACATGATCCTGTACCTACTCTACCTGCCCCTTAGATGTACATATATATTCATGCTCCTGTGAAACAAATCCATCACCCGCATGATGCTTCAGCTGCACCGTCTGGGACGAACCCACTGAACGCCATCAACAATGTCAGACAACCCATATATATATATATAACATATATATTTATATATATATATATATATGGAAAAAAATTAATAGGAATAACATCCTCACTAGCCATAAACATAATTATATTAACCATGCCATAAGGAATACTAGTCTCATAGACTCATTACCCACCCTTAATATAGAAAAGTATCAATATACTGTAGAATATTCCCATCAGGGTGAAATACATCGCCTTAAACCGATGACCCCATCACCCAACATGATGATAAGAATCACCCCAATCCTTACTACCTTCTCTCTCTTATAATATACAAGACCATTTCACACATCACATGCAATTTATATATTACATGCACATAAATATATATATTACACCACATGGGATATCACATTTACAAAGAATTCCCCCATAAATGTTGAAAGTTTCATGATGATACATAATTAGACATTCTATTGTGATTATCAAAAGCATAAGCATTCATAAACAACTTTTCATATCAGTCCAAGTGTCTAAAATTTCATCCTTTTAAAAACAAGTACATGGTCACATATCATAAAAAAATAAAACCACATTCCAAGAATACAGCTCAAGGTGGAAATCATATAATATATAAATTGTCAAAAATAGAACAACATGTCTCACTCATGGAAACGTGGACTGTCCCTCATACATGGGGCTGAGGTCACCCAAGAATAACCAATAAAACTAGTTCCAACCACATCGTAATCTTCAATCTACTATAACCTAAATATTAACAACTGTAAAAATAAAATAATAAATCAATCTTGATCTCATTAGTCGCCCGACTTACACTACTACTAAATCCTAGTCAAGAACTAAAATGATACCATTTGTAGCATCCCTAAACCAGAATACTCTTTCAATTAGTTCTCTAGGATGAATAGATTCTAGGACATAGTTGAGCCTCCCCGTACACCAAAGGTTGTTGACTAGCAGTGAGGGTTTAATGAGTAAAAGTGGGGATACTATACCCTCATGGAAGTGATATAATAAAGGATTGAGTAAATATATATAACAATGTATTGTATGTATAGACTTAATATACTCAAATAATACATGATAATAGAGGAATCATAGTAAATATCAGTAAATAATAGAAGCATATGTGAATTAAAATCGTAGAAATAAATAAACATACTAATGATACCACTTATAACACTAAAATAAATTGCACATAATGATAAAAGTCAGAAAAACATTATATAGATGGGTCACTAATGGATGAACACTATACAATAAATATTTTTAGAATTATAAAAAAAAGGAAATTAAAAGAAAAATCAAAATTTACTAATTTAGAAGCAAGAATCTCTAGGTCCATTGTAAACATCCCATTCCAAACAACCACTATGATTCGTCTCGTAAAGCTAAACCCATACATAAATGTAAAAACATATAGTCTACAAACATCCCAATGAGACCATGTAGGGAGTGAGAACTAGTCTCAGTAGGATACCACCCAAGTGTGCATAACAAACATAAGTGTTACAGTATGTTTGAAGTATAATAAAAAACAGTACAAACATAAAATGAAAATGGACTTCCCTAGTGCTCAAAAGCCACCAGGAATCTATCCCCTACCCCGAACAACACTAGAATCATTGAGGAGGGGAGGATCCTTTCCCCATGGCCCATGGTATCCCCTAATTTCAGAAATCTAGGGTGAACCCTTAGGTTCCACCTCAGGTTAATAAACATGGTACCTCATGAAAACCAAAACAACATTTCCTAAATTATGTCACTTATGTAATGAATGAAAGTCCATGAAATATAACTTATTCTATATTACCCCTACATGAAAGTACCCAGTAGCTCAAATATTAACTTCTGGAGGAATAGAGATATTTATACTCAAATAAACGTCATCGTCGTCTAATATCATGGCATCACGAGGAACACAAATCTCTATCATCCGATAATTGTCCAAGCCTAACAACCTCAATATGGTGAGCCTCAACCCCAAACTCATAAACTCATCACTATAAACCAAAGGCTCCTCAACTTCCCAGTGTCTTTCTATGGTAATCACCCAAACACAATTTCTTAAGACAAACTACCTGGGGCATATAGACACATAAGGGGTCAAAACCTCCACATCACTAAGTAAACCTTTGTGAACATGAATCCAATTGTCACTTTTTCCATCATGTGTAAATAAAAGTCACCAATTTAGTACATAAGACACCTCCAACTAGAAACTTGTTCCCCATAAACCATGTCGATCAAGTATGATGGACATTCCATCAATTATCATGAGTCACACCCTCAACCTGACGACCTTTTCACATCAATATTATGGCCAAGGCATCCAATCCTATGATCGATATCACTCAATATATCCATGAAATCCCAACCACATGACCACATCGCCTCAATCCCGATGGCCAAGCCTCCTCAATCCCTCAGGCCGAGACAATCCTAATCCAATGGATCATATCATCATTTCAGAAGAATATATATTAATATATATATATATATATATAATTCACATTACATTAAATATGAAACTAAATAAAAATAATAAAATCTATATAATTGAATTTAATAACTCAATTTAAATTAAAAAATTTAATTTAAAATAAACAATTCAATATAATTGAATTATTCAATTCCAATTAAGAATATAAATCAAATCAAATAAATAATTCACCCCATCCTAACTACCCATGGAGTTTGAAATCCTAAAACCTGACCTAACATGTATTAATCTGGAAAGGGAATGTTCAAAAGTATCATATAAGGTAACATGAACTATTTATCAAGAAACAATCAATTCTAAAAATGTTTTCTCAAATACCAAATAGAATAGTAAAATTTTCATCCCCAAAATGACAATGTAAATAGAGGAATGTGATTCAAAACATTAAGTGGAATCATACACATAGTAATGTCTGATATTAGCCTCTAACTCCAAGAATCTTGTACGAAACCAATTATTCTGTTACACACCCAAAAAATAGGGTTAACTGATTTGAAAGGATTTAGCACTCAATGAGGAGAGATAAAAGGAGAAGAGAATACTCAACGGGGAGATACTCACTGATGAGGTTCCAACACACCCTATGAAATTCTAAATAGATATTGGATGATAGTTCCACGCCACACCCTAGAGGAGAGGTGGAAGGAGATCCCCCATGTTATTTCACATGACCCATGTGATAATAATGAAGGAAAAATAGAGGAAAAAGTGAAAATAAAGGGAGGTTAAAAATGTAATTTTACACCATTAATGAGGCCACTTGGTTATCTCTCATGGTTTTCCAAATTATGCAGTAACCGTGTTGGCTACAGTGAATATGTACTGCTTAAGTAGAAATACATCTATGGATACCTGCACAGTTTTCCCTAACCATGTGCAAACCATGCAGAAGCCTCTTATAAAATAGCATACATGGATTTACATCAATATACCACATATTCAATGTTTCCCAAAATCATTCTCAGTGCAAAAAAATACCACATGGTAAGATTGAAGAGGCCACATGATTTTCCCCAAACTCTCCACCTTGACATGCATCTCTAGAACTAGCCTTCAGGACTCTAACCCTCCCAAAACCCCATTAGAACACCTGAGAATTTGGATAAACCTCTAAGACCATAAAAAATGATATTAGGTTGATAGAACTCTTGAAATTAAGTTACAATGAATGAAAAATAAAAATTAATACCAACTATTTCAAAAATTCAAAACATGAGAGGTTTTCAACCCGATACAAAAACCAGGGATGTTACATTGGTGGTATACAAGATATACCGTATAGAATTGATGTTGGTTTATATACATGTGAAACTATTATTTGTTCCTTTTCAATGAATTTGATAATTTTAGTAATATATGGTAATTTGATTGGAGTAACGAGTAATTTCACCCATCATTATCCCTATGGGATGCATTGAAGATGGTTAGACCCATTATGGGTGCAACCATGGGGTGTTCCATTACCCAATCAAAGAAAATGGTAATCTAAAAATTTAATTTTATCATAATAAAGTAGATACCTCGATAAATGTGTTTAATTATTTATTGGGGTTATAAAATGGAATAAATGAAATTGTGCCTAGTTGTTAACATGGAACAAGGGGTTGTCTGGAACATTATCAATATGTTAAATTAAATAAAGTGAAAGCGTAAAATGAAATATAGGTAAGAATGGAAATATATAAATGAGTTAATGGTAAAAAATGAAAATGTGTAAATGGGCTAATTCATAATTATGGTTCATGTATTTAATAAACAGTGAATTGTGAATGTTGTGGGTATTTATTGGATATGATTTATTGAAATTGTGTATATAGTGAATGATTGTTAAAAACATGTGCACATGTCTTGGTTGTGTGTTGGATAATGTACCAAGATTCCTCCCATTGTTTTAGTTGGACTAAGGCTCTAAACCACGACCCTAAAATGCACGGTTTACGGAGTCAAATAGAGAATCTAGGCCACTAATTTTTCTCAGGATGAAACTACCTAGACTAAGGCTCCATGGTAAGTGTGATGTCTTTTTGTGAATTTTTATACATTAGTGATATATTGGACTTGATATAACCCCTTATTCATGGTAATTGTCCAACATTGGCTGAATTGAAGTTGTTTAAAATACCTAACCCATAGAATAAATAAAGAAAATGAAGTAAGTGAACATTTTAAATATTGTATCCCGGTTTTCCCTAGTTTATATTACTGTTTTTAATACATTCATACACAATATATTTAGACATGATATTTTATAGACACTGTTGGTGGTGGCCTACTGAGTTTTACATAGACCCTACTCGGGCTATCGTTGGGTATATGAGTATATTTTATGGTTTTAGGTTTAGACATTGGAATAGACCATATTCTAGAGGATAAACCTATAGTTGGAGTCAAGACCCATTTTTTGGGATTCTTTGTTTTGTCTTTATTTTTTGTTTTCCATGCACTTGACACTGTACTAACATTATATAGCATGTTTACTATTGGTTGTGGGTTTATACCCAGTTTTGGGAAATGGATTTGAATGCTTGGTTTCTAGTTTTTATGTTCTTATTTATTTTACTTTGTTATATATTGAGGATTATTTGATAAATATCATTTATTATCCCAAAATATTACTTTATAACCTCCCTACTAGTTGGAATCCTCTAGCACATGGGGAGGTACACATGAGGTCATGTGGCGACTTGGATCAAGGCACTGGTTTAGTGGCATACGGGTTGTGGGTGTTACAATATTGTATCAAAGCACCTATTTCATGTGGTATTATTATTTAGGGATTTTATATGAGAGATTAGTATGTGTTGGGTCACAGAAATGAGTTCGTTCTTGGGAGTATGTAACCCATGTTTGTGAGAAAACCTATGCTCTCTGGGTGGGATTGTTTATCTTGATGTGTGTTGTTAAGGTTGAATGATATTTAACCATTAGGTTATGCACTTCTTTGATAAGTGAAAATTTTATGATATATTTCTCATGGAAAAAATTTAATGAGGTTTTGATTTCATGAATAATTTTATGCACATAAGGATATAGATTGCATGCATTATGGTAGACCCATATAGAGAAGATGAGTAATCTATGAGTGGTATAATGAATTTAATTTTTTAATAAAAGTTTGAATGTAGTGGTGTTTAATAAATATTACATTAGTGGGTGAAATGGTTAAAAAACTATGTATAATTAAAGACCTGTGATTATGATAGTTATTTTATCCATGTAGACTATGACCCATCGCAGGGATGGATAAAGGTATTGGAAGAGCTGTGACGACCCCCATTGGAATGGTGCATTTGGAATGGGATATTTATGTCCTGAATAGAACATTCCATTTTGAAAAGGTGGATTATTTCGGTTATGTGTGTTATGAGATGCATTTTTGTCATTGTAAGAAGGTTCTACCCTGACATCATGTAATGGTTGGGACATATGAGGATGTTACCGAGAAGACTTCTCTAGAAATGGAGAAAGGACACATAGTGAACCCGAGTTTCGGGGGAGAGGAGCTGTTCAGTAACAAATTCATTCATTTTATACAGATTGTGGAGTAGAACCCATGGTGGGATATTCCTTGTATGTTTCAGATCATTAGGAAGTTCCATCAGAAAGACTCTCAAACTTTCACAATAGAGGGTAGACCAGATAAATTCAATATTTGGATAGATTCTATTAATATTATTCTAGATCACTTAGATACACATCCTTAAAAGTGAGTTAAGATGGTGGGTTACATGTTTTTGGGTCATGAACAGAACTGGTGAGATGTTATGGTTCAGAACTAGAAGGATGATGGTATGATATGAAAGGATGTATAGAAAACCACTCTCGAACATTTCTATTTAGATACCTTGAGGAAAGGGAAGGATGCAGAGATAATGAGGTTGACCTAAGGGTCCATGTCACTGATGGATTAGGTTGGATGCTTCACCAACTTGTAATTCTTCATCCCATCATTGGAATGGGATGAGGAAGCTACAAAAATACATCTTCCTGATGGAATTAGATATGAAATTAAGTACCATGTGGATTTTATTCAATTGAAGAGGGTTTTAAAAGTGTTGGATCATGCCCTTTTTTTAGAAGGGAATCTGAAAAAAGAATATGGTTGTAGGAAGGAAGTTCCATTTTGGAGATATAGTGGTGAGGGTTCCAATAGTATGAAGTGTTTCATTGAGAGTTTAAAACAGTGTAGTGGTGGAAAGGGTGTTCAAAAAAGGGAACTAGCAACCTGGGGTGGTGATCATATTTTATTCTATTAGTGTAGCAGGCCACAAATCATGGCCGACCAATGTCAGATACCACTAGTTGAGTGCAGAGTGTGTGGAAGGATGGGGAATGTGTGTAGGTTATGTAAAAACCCTTAAAAAATGGGCATGGTTTGGGGAAATGAGGTTGATAAAGAGTGCAGGTAGGTGGTTGGTTACCCTATATCATATAGGTAGTTGGAGAACTAACGGCCATACCGATTGGGTTCTAGACACGGTTATTCTGGATAAGAGAGATATCATCATCATGGTTGTGTAGTACTAGGAGTTCATGACATAGCTCAGGGCATAGGGGTAGGTTATCTTCACATATTTCAGCCTACACCTCGAGGTGGGAATCAGGGACATCAATAGTTCAATGTATGATTTTTTATATTCCATGGTTTCTAGTTAATTTTTTTATAAAAATAATTCTCAATCATTCATATCTTATCATTTTTTGAGTGTGTTGGGACAAGAAGTGGAAAATGTTTTTGTGTCTATATCGATTGACACATCATTTAGGGTGCCAACATAAAATATCTTGCAATGTAAGGTGTGTGCACTGAATTTTGGTTGGTTTCATTTTCTATGGAACACGTTTGTGCTAAAAGTTTTAAGTTTGGATCAGATATTTTGGATGTATTGGATAGTATTATATCTATCCCATAGTGATTTTTACCAACGTATGGTGATTTTTATTTCCCTGGAAGGAAATAATTCTGTTAATCAGGGGGAATGGCATATCTGGGAAATCTATATAGGTATCGTTTTTTAGTAATTAGGTGAAATCACTTCTTAATTGGATTTTATTATGTTTTATTATGGGGAATAATATCACTATATCTTTCCTCATGTGGTGGATCAATTTCAGTATGTGTTTCCTAAAGTCTTATTTGGGATTCCACCTAAGAAGGATCTTGATTTCACAGTAGAGTTTCTACTAGGTGTGGAATCTAATTTTATTCTACCATAAAAAAGGATCTAATTGAACATCGAGAACATAAAATTAATTTGGAGGAATGGGAAAAAAGGGTTTTATTCTTATGAGTGTGTCATCCTAGGGATCTCTAATATTGTTTTCACATAAGGCTAATATGTCTTTGAGATTATGTGTTGATTATAGGAAGTTTAATAAAGTGGTTGTTAATAATAAATACCCCCTTTTTAAAATCAATTATATTTTTGGCCAACTGATAGGTGATTTGGTGTTATCCAAGATTTATCAAAAATTAGGTTATCAACTAATGATGGTGATACAATTTTAAGTAATTTAAAATACCATTAATATCATATATTGGTTTTATGAGTTGGTTTTGATGACGTTTGGGTTGAACAATGCCTCTGTAGAGTTTATGGCCCAAGTAAAAACAATTATTCACCAATACCTGAATCAGTTTGTAGTTGTATTTGGGGATGAAATCTCGGTGTACTCCAAGACAGATGATGATCATGTAAAACATCTTGACATCATCTTGAACACACTAAGATAATATAGTCTATACTCCATGCTATAAATGATTCATTTTTGGATTGATAATGTATATTTATTTGGTCGCATCAGATTTGAGGAAGGTGTGTCAGTGGAGCTTGATAAAGTGAAAGTCATCATATCTTGAGAGAAGCCCAACAATGGTTCTGATGTCTGATGTTTTCTTGGTTTTCCTGGATATTATAAAAGTTTTATCAATAACTTTTCCCAATTAGAATCACCACTCTCAAGATTGACTAATAAGGGAATCAACATTGAAAGGTCTGAAATAAGTGATATTTCTTTTCAAGATTTAATGAAGTGTCTAACAAGTGCACTAATATTTATTATGCCTCAGAAATGTAAGGAGTATACCTTATCTTGTGATGCATCCGGAGTAGGTCATGAAGAATTATTGATGTAGGTTGATTAGGTTGTGGTGTATGGGTCATGAAATAAACAATCATACACATGACCTTGAATAGGCCATAGTGGTTTATTCCTTAATGTTTTTGTGGAACTACTTATTGGGAGGGTGTTTTATCGTGTATACCGATCATAAAATCCTTAAGTATATCTTCTCACAACATTACATGAATTATCACCAATAGAGATGGATTTAATTCATGATTTCTTTCAATTTAGATATGCTTTACATGTTTGGTAAGGGGAATAATTTTGTGGATAATTTTATATGAATTGCACAAAACTATGTAGTTCAGGAATCCAGTTCTGAGTGGATGATGATAGATATTTTTGTGGATATTCATCTATAGGTTCAAGATTAAAAAGAATAGATAACCTTGGAATCCTATTCATTTGAGTGCACCATTTTGAGTTAGATCAAGGAAAGTCATTATGATGACCTAGAGTGTTTGGATTCGAGGGATTTTCTTGAAGGAGGGGACATACTTTCCAGATGTACTATTTATAGTGATGAGATCATGTATGTTTGTGCCTATGTTTTTTTGCCCACCAGTATGTTGAAAGAGTTGATTGTTGAGTTCCAAGTTTCGAAGTGGGCAGTGTATCATGGCTTGACTAAAATGTATTGTGATATTTATAGATAATATTTGTGTCTATTGATGAATATGTATGTGGTAGGTTTCATGACATGATTCTATACATGTCTGGAGGTAAAGGCATAACATGAGTGATTCAGTGGTTTGATAAATCAATTTACCCTTCCGAATTGGAAATGGGTTGATGTGATAGTAGATTTGTTTTTGGTATTCCAAGGATGCCTCAGAAAAATAATATTATCTGGGAAGTTTGGGATTAGTTGACTATGGTGGAACATTTCTTATCAATTTGAAATTACATCACTATTGATCTATTGAGATTATTGTATGTTTGAGAGACCATACGACTGCATGGGGTTCCCAAAACCATAGTTTCATATCATGATCCACATTTTATGTCATGTTTCTTGAAGGGGTTATAGAGAATGATTGGTACCCTAGTGTTTTTTAGTATGGTTTTCCACCTGTAGAAAGAATTATTGTCAGAGCATACATTTCAAGTGTTAGAGTACATTTTGATGGCTTGTGTCCAAATTTTTTATAGATAATGGGAGAAACACTTAGATCATATTAAGAACACCTATGAAAGCAATTTCCAAGATATTATTTAGATGGAACTATATGGGTTGTTCCATGGGAGGCTGTGTAGATCCCAATTATGTCTGATGAAAGATGTGGAGTTTAAGTTATTGGGTCTCATTCTCATAAATAATGTCATATCAGGTTTTGGTAATCCTGAAGTAGATGGCTATAGATGAGAGTGGTAAAAATTTATATGTTGAATATTTCCATCAACCTCTTGATTTTATAGTGGGTAATCATGTTTTCCTTTGGGTGCCTCCATGGTTGGGTCAATATCAGAAATGATAATATGGTATGTTTGAACCCATGTACATGGGGAAGTTGGAGATTGTGGAGAGGATCATACCAGGGGCATAATAATTTCTTCTTTCATAGTGTTATAGTGACATGCATGATGTTTTTCATGTTTCAAAAATTCGGCAGTATCTCCTCGAACCATATCATGAGATTGATGTGGATGATGTTGAGATTGAGGCCGATGCGTCCTTTCATGTGCATCTAGTTTTTATTTTGGATTTTACTGATAAATTCTTGAGAAGAACGTATGTACATTTGATGTGGGTGTTTTGAAAGCATGGAAATGTTCACCATGAAACATGGTAGAAGGAGAGAGATATCCAGTCACATTGGACTGAAAACTTTTCATTGGGAGCTCGATGATTCATGGAGAAAGCATCTTGAGGATAAGTCATTATCAGGTGGGGAGGTTGTAATATCCCCTACATAATGGTGGTATTTTTCTATTTAAATATTTGTTTAAATCTCTTAATGGTTGTTAATTAAATTTTTATCATATGTATAAGGAGGTTCAGAGGTGTCCCAGGGAATTGGGATATGAAAGAAAGGGGGAATCATGCCATTATATGCATGTTTCATGGTTGCTGCATGTTTATTAATAATTTTGTTCCCAAACCATATAATCCAGGGGTAAAGGATTCATGGTTTGGTAAACCATGTAGGGGTGGAAGTTAAATGAAGTATTGGATAGAGCCAATCCACATGGTTGGTGCATGGTTTTTTAAACCATGAATTCTCCCCAGATAACCATACAACCTATTCCTTTCCAGATAGAGGCTAGTGCATTTTTAGTGCTTGGATTGGAAAACTATGTGAAAAAACCATGGGACTCATTAAAAGTGATATTTTACCCATTCCCCCTCAGTATATATGTATTATACATGATATTTCCTCTCCATTATCTTTACAAACAACCCTAGTGAGGAACCAAAATTCCCAAGCCTTCCTAAGGAGCAATCTCTATTGATTCAACGATATTTGAAGCACCATTACTTGTGAATCAAAACTCAATGAATGGTTAGTAATCACCATCCGTATATTTTTGGGATTAGGGATTGTGTGGTTGTTCTTTTTCATTAAAATTTATAAAACCATCATTTTACAGTGGATCATGGGTTGGAGATTTTAAGGGTGTTCGAATCCAAGTCATGGGATTAGGCTGAATGTACAATTGTCTTCAGAATTCAGGTCGGTGGTCTTCAAGTTATATTCCATAGTCTTGATGTTGTTTTATGTTCATGTGGTTGGGATATTGTTTTTTTTATTTTTCATTTTATTCCCTTAATAAGATATGGTAATTTGTTTGGATAAGAATTTAAATTCAATCCTCATAATTCATTTGGGATGCATTGAGGTTGATTAGACCCATTATAGGGCCACCCATGGCGTGTTCAATTACCTAAACAAGTAAAATGGTAATGTCAAGAATTGACTTGTTTTATAATGAAGTAGATCACTTGAAATATTTTCTGACTTAATTATTGTGGCTATGAAATTGAATAATAGAAATTGTTTTTAGTTTTTAAAATATCACAAGGGGATGTTTAGATCATTGTGAATGGGTTACATGTATTAAATTGAATATCTTAAATGGCATATGGGTTGGAATGTAAATATATATAGTTATGGAACGAAATGGTAATTTGTTAATTAGATAATGCATAAAGATTGTTTTTATTCTTAATGAACAACGAAATATGAATGATATGGATATTTCTTGTTTATGCTTTATTGAAATGGTTTATGTAATTAATGTTTATTAAATCATGTTCACATGGCATGGTGGTGTTTGGGATAATGGAATGATTCTCTTACCATTGGCCATCTTGGAATGAGGATCTAAACCCCAACCCTAAAATGCACGAGCTTGGGAGTCAGACTGAGGCTCTAGAACCCTAATGGTTCCATTGGATGAAACTACCTACATTGAGGATCCAAGGTAATTGTAATGTATAGTTTGTGAATTGTTTCCCCTAGTGAGATAGGGAACTTGATATTACCCTTTATTCATAGTAATTTATCTTCATTGATCAGAGATAAATTGATGAAAATTCTTAACCTATGGAATAAATTATGAAAATGAATTAAGTTACCATGTCATCTAATGGAACTCGATTTACCCTTCTTTATATAGTTATTTATATTACTACTTTCCTAAAATATCTCATTAGACTATATATTTTATAGACACCATTGGTGGTGGCATACTAATTATTACTCACACCCTTCTCTGGCTGTTGTTGGTTACCCAAGCAGATTTCATGGTTGCATGTCAGGAAAAGGGAAAAAGCCTTGTGTTGGAGTGTTGATTTGGGAATTGGATATGCATGGAGGAGAGACCCAGACATAGAGTTGGGGCCCATTTTAGGGATTCTTCCATTTCAATGATTTTTTTAATTAAAATTGATATTTTATTAACATTACATAGCATGGATAATTTTGGTTGTTGGATTGTACCCAGTTTGGGTAAATAGATTCAGATCCATGGTTTCTGGTTATTTGGTTTTTTATTTCTCTTTTTTATCTACTATTGATACTCAAATATTGATGATATATATTCCCTACATGTTACATAATACTCTTACTATTAGTCAGATAACATTGGAATACGAGGAGGTACGCTTGAGTTCATGTAGCTTCTCAGCTCGGGGCACCAGTTTAGTGGCCTCCAGTTTGGGGACATTACAATTCCACTGCTTTTTTATGTTATAGTCTATTAAAAAAAATTTATTATCAAATATATTGAAACAAAATTATCTACACATTATTTGATTTTGTTATTATAGTAATAAAAATGATTTTGAAAATGATTTTTTTTCAAAGTTATCGAATCAAAGGGAAAATAATTATGTACCGATTATTGATTTAAAATTTTTATAAAATAAATTTAAAATATATAACTATAAATAAAATTAATTTCTTGATTGATCAAGTTAATGAGTTTTGGAATTGGAGTAGATTAATTTTCTAGAATATCACACACTCATATGTTAAACTAAACTATTATCAAGTAGTTCATGATCTACTCAAACACAATTTCAATAGTTACATAGTTTGTGATGCATTCCAACATGGAAAGAAACAAAAACCATTGTTTAAATAAAAATGGAATTAATTATTTAATTTTATATGAATTAATTTGTATTTATTTATTCAGAATTTCTAAAATTAAAATTAAGGAAGGTAAATAATATAATCTTTTTATTGTTGATGAATTTACTAATTCACATGGAATTACTTCTTATCCCTTAAAATTGATTCTTTTAATTCCATCATAATGTTTTCTACTGATGTTGAAAATGAAAGAAATTTTAATTTGTGTTATTTGAAGTGATAATGGTGTAGAATTAGAAAATAAATATGTTTATGATTTATGCCCTTCTCAAGGGTATAATTATTCTTTTTATTCTTATAAAAAAATTCTACCAAATAGTTTGTTAGATTGGGGAAATTCAAATATCAAATAAATCTGTAAAACTATTTTAAATTATTTTAATTTTCTAAATTATTTTTGGGGTGAGGACATGAATAATATATGATATATCATTAATCATGTTATTATAATATGTTTTCTAAAAATATCACTTTTGAACATTAAAAAAATATGATAACCAAAAGGTATATTTTTAAAATTATTTTGTTACAAATGATTCATTTTAAACACCGAAGATAATTTTAGAAAATTTTATTCAATATTTGAAAAATGTAACATTATTGGGTACTCAAACACATGAATTTAATAAAAAGAATTTAATAGTATTACTATTATGTTTTAAGAATAAATCAATGTAGTTTTTGAGGAAATTTCCTTATATTATCATTCCCAAAATGTTTTTGAAAATTATATTTAAATGAAAAATTTTATATTAATTAAGATGAAGAAGATCAAGAATTTATTTTAAATTAATTACATAATTATTTAAAAAAACCAAAATTCCTTCCCCTTGAAAAATTATTCATATATCTACAAATGTTAACTCACTATAGAATATTTTTTTAATGTGGTTGAACACATCAATTTTGTATCTCACATAAATCCCCAAAACATTACTAATTCCATTACTGATTAAAACTTACAAAATCCCATTTAAAATAAGCTAAATAAATTCACTCAAAACGATCAATAGAATCAATTTAAAATATGTTCTGATAATATTATTTTACAATATAAATGGTTTTTTAGAAATAATCTTGGCAACCTTGGTGAAATTACATAAAATAATTCCTATTTAGTTGATAATGGTTACAACCAAGAATAAGGAATCGACTATAGTGAATCATTTTCACCTACATATCTGTTGGAATCACTTGTAATCTTAATTTAAATCACCTCACCTATTAATTTTAAACCCTACTAAATGGGTTTCAATAGAACCTTATTAATTTATTATTTTTATAGATTTTTTTTGGAATGACCACCAGGTTTTGAATATAGAATTTTTCTAAATTATATTTCAAAATTAACAAAAATATTTATATGGTTTTAAACATGACACTCAAGTAGGTAATGAACATCATTAAAAATATATTCATCCAAATGGTTATAATTTGGGACAATACAATTGAATTATATTTCTAAATTACATATAAATTAACTTGTTACTAATTTAAATTTATGTTGATGATGTTATTAACGACTCTAAAATTGAATCAATTAATTTTAAATTTTTCGATGTAATTAATAAGAATTCCAAATTTTCATTTTTTAATGAACTAAAATTATATCTCGGTTTTCAAATTTCAAAATAAATGATGGTATTTTTATAAATCAAGAAAAATACTCCAATGAACTCTTAAACTGATTTTTATGGGTCACACTAATGAAATTAGCATTCCCATGAGTAAAACATGTATGTTACCTTCTAATGAAGTAGTATATATGGTTGGAAAAACCATTATAAATGTATGATTGGTATTCTACATTATCTTACTATGACTCAACAAGATATCATGTTCAGTATTTTTCTGTATGATCATTTTCAATCAAAACCAAAAAAATATCACTACAAACCTATCAAAATGATTTTTCGTTATTTAAAAGGAACAAAAAATATATTTTTTTATCCCCAAGTAAATTATTTGGAATTAAATTGTTTTTACAATGTACATTTTTTAGGATTCCATATTTATTCTAAACGTTCATGTGGGGCATTCCAATTACATAGAAAATATCTCATCTCATGGGGTAGTAAGAATATTAACTCTGATTGTCTTTCAAGAGATGATGTTTAATACATAGACATTGGGAATTTTTTCTACCAAATATTATGGTTGAAAAACTCTATCTATTGGTATTTGGGACTAGAGTTTACCATATCCATATTAAATAAAATAACACTACTTCTATTAATATCTTCAAAAATTATATCCAACACTCTTTAACCAAAATAATTTACCTAAGAAACCATTTATTAAGAAATCTCTTGTAAAAAAGGGATATATTATTGGAGTTTATTAACATGAAATATCAAATCACTATTATTTTCACCAAACCTCTAGTACTTTATTTTTTCTAAATTATTAATGGTGAAATAGGAATGTCTCTATTGTGAAGCCTTTAATTTGATCCATGGATATCTTGAGAAAAATCTTGATCTTATATCAAGTCTTTCTTAGATATTTTTAAAAATTTATTTTCTTGGTTTATGTTGTATATTGTCCCTTTATCATAAAAATTATATCGTTTTATGGGATCATTATCTCTTTTTAATTATGAAATTTTTCAAAGGAGAGATCATTTATTTTCAATTAATTATTATCAAATTTTGTAGATCATTTGGAAAATTTTTAAAATTTATTTTCTATGATTAATTAATTTTTATACTATTATGTTCATTTTTAAACTAAATTATTTTTCATAATTAATAAAATTATTCTTGTATACAAATTATTTTTAATTTTTTAATCTCTCTTAAAATAATATTAAAAATGAATAAAAATATTTTATATACTTATCACTTTAAATTTACTATTGAGTTCTCTATGATGAAATGGAATTTAAAGAACACATTCAAGTAAGATTCTTGACAAAATGTTGTAGATCATTTGGAAAATTTAAAAAATTGATTTTCTATTATTAATTAATTTTTATAATATTATTATATTTTTTAAATTAAAATCATTTTCAAAATGAATAAAATTATTCATTAATATAATTTTTTTTTATTTTTTTTATCTCCCTTAAAATAAGATTAAAGATGTGTATAAATATTTTATATACTTATGACTCTAAATTTATGATTGACTTCTCTATGGTGAAATTAAAATTGAAGAACACTTTAATGTAAGTTTATCTTTAAAGGAAACTCTCAAAGATCTTTCAAATGAAAATATCAATCATTGGTGGTAAGACCATTATTTGTAGAACGATGTGTTATGGCCAATCTATGTACCATTTTTATTTTCATTATTTTTTCTATTTTTCCCTATTTCACTTTGTTCCCTTTTCAAAATATAATTTTATTTTTCTCTCTTTTTTATTATTTATTCTATCTCTATCAAAAACCACTATTAAAAATTACATTTTAATATTAAAAGTTTTTTTTTGAAAATCTATTTTTTCCTATATTCAAAATATTTTTTTCTCATTAAATATATATTTAAAAAATCTATAATTTTGATTTTGAAAATATCCCATGATTTTATTTTTCAAAACATTATTACGTTTCTTCTTTCTCCACATATTATTATTTTTGATAATTACTAGAGAGAGGAATTTCCTATGATTATTTATTCAAAGAAGAATAAGTTAATGAAATATTTTTTATTTTTGTTCGTCACCATTTCATATCAAAGCTATAAGTATTGTATCTAATATTGATAATGGATTTCAATATTCTTCAAGTAATTAAATTTTTTATATAGGGGATCTTATAAAATTAAACTTCATTATTTTTAATAACATGTGTGATTTATTCCCTCCTTGATATCATGGAATATATTTTCAATATAATGAATTAGTTTTTTATCTTTTTCAATATTTATTTACTATTAATATATCTATTTTTATAAGTGTTTATGATCATCAAAACGGGGGATATTGTTGTGCCTCACTATTATGGTTTTTTCATGATAAAAACCACTCACCTATATTTCTCAAAAAAAAATTATATAAGTTTAAGTATTTAAATTAAATACCAATTGTTTGGATTTAGTGGAATCACAAATATCTTTTAATTTGTTGTTTAAGGTTTTTATTTGTCTCTTATTTTTTTAAGAATATGAAATAAATTATTAAGAACAATAGGAGTCCTTAGAATGAAGTGAATGATCCACTTGTTGGTGCTCTATGTAAAAAATTACAAAATAGTAAGAGATGTGATATTATGGAAAATTCAGTGTGCATAGGTAGAGTGATAGGACAAAAATACCACATCCATGATTTGTTACATGTTATTTTTGGAAACAAAAAAATTGTAATTTTTCACCAGGGTGTGGTGCAAGTTTTTTCAATGTTAGGGATGCATTTAATATTGGTCAGACATAATTAAATTCATTATTCAATGATATCATTTTTCATTTTAACCTTATTTTATTTGTCAAATTTAATTATTTATCATCTATTTTCATATATTCATGAATTTTATTGGATCATTTCCATGCTTAATTTATATTGGTATTATTGTATTAGAATGACTCAAAATTTTCCACTATCACTCATTCGATTTATCGATTTATTATTTCTATTACATTTTAATATTTGAATTTATAATTTACTTCATTATTAATTCTTAAATGTTAGATAACCATCTATATTTAAATATGTCATCAAAAAATAGAAACTACACAGATACATTATTGTACTAAAATAATATGATTACAAGTTAAATGTAGATTAAAAAAACAAGTAACCCTCTCATAATTCTCATATCTCTAATAAATAATCATAATTATTAACACATAGAGTCAATTTATCATAATGTTATCATGTAACTTAATTGCAATAAAAATATACAAAATATGTTAAACACGCTCTTCAAAAGACTCATGACAATAGACATGGCCTCCAAATTACTGTTACTAACCAAGTGACCAATCATCTTTATTGAACTTCTGGACCTCTCAGTGCTCCACCATATTACCCTAAGTAGATGTGAACTTATTCTATACATATTTCCATTATATTAACCCATATTACAATGGGGGATAATAAATAATAATACCTTTACATCGATCCCAAACACCTACTGTTAACCCAATTTTTCTGTGTTTGTAATTCTGATGCTTGAATATTTAGGCATTTAATCTTATGATGACTTGAACAGGGATTCACTTCCAAAAAATATACCACTTGGATACTTGTTCTATTTAAAAACATTGAAACCCTATAATAAATATCATTAAATAGTGTTTCACTTCCATATCCTTTATTCACCTATGTCCCAGTGAAGCTTGATTCTACCTGTGACTTTCCTAAACTATCACCAATGGTGAATATGTCTGCCAGATTTTGGTATCCTTCTAATTTACGTGGATCCAACTCCTTTTACTCTATAATGATTCTAATGAAATAATTCTTCATATTAATATAAATTTCGTGGAAGTGAGACTCCAAATTTTTATCCAAGTGAATTTAACTTTGGATGTCATAGAAAAGTTCCACCACTTCTAGACTCTATCTATATTCTTGTAGAAATCTCTACTACCATACCATTTATTTCCTAATTTTCATTATTTATATATAATATAATTAAATTTCTCTAAATGTAAAAATATTTTAAATTCAATAAATCAAAATAAATTTATTTTCTATATATTTATACATTAATATTGTTGTACCCTTTTTGTACTTGAATCTCCAGTAATGTGAGAATCCAAAATACCCTAAAACAGATATTCTTACACAACAAAAAGAGCTTTATTTTCATTTTCCTTAAAACACTAAAGGAACCACTTAACATCCTAACAAAAACATTCATAGGATTTACCATGTACCGAATCACTACACACACTACATGGGATGTGTCTGGCTGCATGAAAACCATTGTGTAAATCAAACCTATGACCAATGATGCATATTGTACATTTTACATCAAAATGGACTCAAATTAATTTACAAGTTCCTATGAATTTGAAAACATGAAATGTGACAAAATATTGATGATTTTTTATTAATTTAATAATCTAAAACCTATCCATGATCTTATGGATATTTTATTTCAGAGATAGAACAAAATTCAAAATTTTCCCATCAATCATGATCATCATCCCCAAAATATTCTGTTTCTATCCAATAGTTTCAATTTAAAATTCTTTTGAAATATAACACTTTAACGTTTATATTTTTTGAACATATGATACAAAAATAATTATGTCACCCAAATATAAAAATAACATGATTAATGTACTAGAATCCAATTTCTTACAATAATATTTATGATATATGTTTCACCAATGAACCCTTAATCAGAAATGAATGAATCATGTTTCAAAATCCATGGTCATACAGATTACTTCAATCCGTAGAGGGTTTTGATTAGTTTTATCACTAAATAATGATAACCAACATGTTTTACTCCTATTGTTTATATCACGTAAATATCATCCTCAAAATCGCCCTAAGGGATAGTGGTCCTGACAACCATCTACTTCAGATAAAGATATTATGATGCACATATTCATAGAATTGTTGTAATGGTATAATTTTTAACTACCATTGTTAAGATTTATGAGAAATAAAATCCTTCCTTATATTTAGCACCTCTGTATTAGAAATTATTTGTATCTATTCTTTGTATCAACTTCTTCATTGTTCCAGTAAACCCATGAGTTTTCAAGTTCATTTTTACCCTGTTATAGTTTATCCATCTACCATGTTCTGTTAAACTTCAATGAGTTCATATCCTAATTCATGGAAGACCTCCACTACTTAGAGTCACTATGGGAAGCTGACTCCAATATAGTTTAATCTTATCCTACACTAATTAGAAGCATGTATTTCATATCAGACTCATACCTCTGAACTGGTTTTCTGATTCTGGTTGATCTATTCAACTGAATTGGATGTTCTGAGCTACTTAGATATTCTCATTCTAGTGGTACCATAACGTATAGTACTCATACATCTGGGGAACCAAATTCTAGCGCTCCAAATCATGCTTTAGATACATTTGAATTTCTTGGTCCTTCTGGGGGCCATTCATCTAGACTTATGATGTATTCAATAATGACAAATATGTTATTTGATTTTTTTCAAACAATTGGTACATTGATCAACATGGATTTATAAATTTGATTCTCTATTAGATTATTACACACCCATGTTCTGATCCTTCCATAGTACCTTCCCATAAAAAAAACAACCATGATTTTGATTGTCTATTTTCATTCACCATCCCTTAAATGATATCCAAAATCATTAACTCTATAACCAAGAAAAAACATTATTGACTTTGAATCATATTCTTAATTATACTTATTATTTAAATGTATATATGATAAATTAATAAATAATCAAGGACACTAAAATTATGGTCATTTTCATGACCAAATATCCTTTGTATATTCCTACCCAACTACTGATACTATATTTCTGTTGGTGAAATAAGTTTTAGTGTTAAACACCTCCTTGAAAGTTATCTTGGAAATTATGGGCTGAAAACTAACACTATTTTATTTCAATGTTAATTTTTGATTCATAATTTAATCTATTAAATCCTATTTTAGATTTATGGTAACCCTATTATCAATACTTATCCCTTATTTCCTTCATAAATTCATGATGATGGGTCAAGCGTACTCACCATAATTTTTCATTCGTATGCACTTCAACATCTGAATGAATTCCATTTCTACAAACTCTTTCCTATGAATAAAAACCTAATATACATCATACTTATTCTTCAATAAGTAAATCCATAATTTCATTTTTTTTCCTCACCAATGAGAGTAGTAAATTATAAAAAACCATCATAAGATTTAATTGGGGTGGGTCTTCAATCATCTGAGCGCACAGGGTCCAACTACCATTCCCTAAGATTCTGAATATTTAAGATGAAAGACTCTCTATTCTTCTTTCCCAACACAAAAAATTCACAAATTAAAATTTGTAAGGGATATAAATTCAATATTTCATTGGGCTTAATTACTTTTATGTCATTTTTAGTATGTTTTTCAAACCTATATTTCTATACCTCTGGTTTATTAAAAGTTGTACTTATAACATCATTACTCCCATAGGAATCATTAGTTATATAAAGGGTCGAAATATTTACTCCTTTTGAAATCACAATGAATCCCCAGTTAACCATCCATTATATATTTTAAATGATATTTCTATATAATACATCATACTATTTTCAAATCTAAATAAGATTACTCCTATGTTTAGATATGAAAAAAATACTTGTGATTGTTTCAAGAATCATCCATTCTTCATTCAGATGTTTTATCTCATTTTCCAATTATATTAAAAGATTAACCATACAACATATATAATATGACAAAAAATATAGATATAGTTTATGAAATTCATGTTTTATTTACTGTTATATAGAGATATTATCAACAGTAAAACTCTGAATCTTATACTGGTGTGTTCTTAAATAGAAAACAGTCATTATGAACATAATTTACAGTGATAAATACTGAACTTTTTATGGTTAGAATATTTAAAATGTTATCCTTCTTTATTTAGAAATACTTATTAAATTTTACTTTATTCAAATATTTTTATAAGTATTAAGTGAATAACAAGAATATTAAAATTTCCTTTTATAAAGTTATACACTCATTATTAAATTATGGAGACCAAAAAACTCTAAATAATCATTTCAATTAAAATTACTAACTACAATAACAATTTCATTCCATCTATTTGAATGTGAGAATAATTGTAGTACCACCCATAAATCATTAATATATGTTAACTTTATCTATTGAAGATACCCATGAATCATGTTAAAGTAATTTACATTATCTTTCATTGGTATTCATTCTGTCAACCATAAACCAAACAATCATCACAATTTGATGAATTATTTAATGGTTATTATTTTTTCATATATGCCTATTAATGCATTTATAACATCTGTTATAGTCTTCTAGTCCAAAATATTTAATTTATAACTACATTTAATGTAAATTATTACATGTACAATTAATTTTCTCCCCATGAAATCCCACTCATTTTTCTCTATCAATACTAGATTCAATCCTTATAAAGTATCTTCCATGTCCTTATAAATCAAATATCCATCGATTTTTATTCCATAAAATAAAAAATAATTTCTATCAATTTTTTTGATATAGATCTATCCTTCATTTGATTCCCTGATTTAAATAATAATGGTGTGAAAAAAATGATATCAAAACTAAATCCTTACGATACAACTATTTGGGAAATGAAATCCAAAAAATGGTATAATGAATGATCAACTATCTATATTGTCCAAATTACAGTGAATGTGAAATCGACAGATCCACTAAAAAAACATATTCAGAAGCTACATGATGGAAAACTGAATATACATTCATTTCCTTCCCACTCAACTGAGTGTTTGGGATGTAGGTAGACATTTTACAATATTCACTGCACAAAGTCTTCCTCACACACACACATAACTCAATAAAGAAAAAGTAACAATAATAAATTCAATGGTAAAACATTAAATAGATATATTGGTTACAAAAGAAATAAAATAATGTTTTAACATGCATCCAACCATATCCTATATTCAATGGAAGAAAACCACATTGCTACATTATTTTATTACAACTAGAATATTATAGGTTAAAAAAAATATTACAAAGACAACTAATTATCACCAAATTCTAAAATATCCAATAAATGCTCAAAAATTATCACACATGGTCCCACATTGTTCTGAAGGTCCCATATAAGTAATACTAAGAATAACCATCCAAAAAAGATAATTCTTCTATAATTAAAATCAAATTCAAAATGCATGACCTCTTAATAAAGGTTACCAACCCAGTGACCCATAATCATTGATTAACATCTAGAACTCCCAATTCTATAAACTTAAACCTTTGGAAGATATGAAAATTTTATGGACCTACCACTAATGGTGGAAACATGCTGTTGATGGAGAGATGGACTCTCACTACCATTACATTGATCCCAACCACGTGTTGCTGACCAAATATTGGGGGTACATAATTCTATTCCTGAAACATTCAGTGATTTGAATTTCTGAAGTTATGAATACGAATTCACATCCTAAATCCCACAAAGCTTTATTTAAACAATAGTATAATCTCGTCTGAAATTTTATTTTATCATAAGAATAAATATTATAATAATCAGTCATCATATATAGAGCTTCTCATTGAGAAAATGTTTCCAAATGTCCCAAGTACCATACTTACTTTCTTTTCTATTTATGATGGATGTTTCCTATATTTTCATCATTGATTCTCCTCAAAATATATTTATCGCATCACATTTGTCATGGAAGTCTTCTTTATTGATAAAAATTTCTATCCACTCATGGGATCATTATTTGGATGGCTAATATGATAGACTAGTTTCTTCAAAGGGATCAATAAGAATAATACAGATAGTGGAAACCAAATGATGTATATATACACATTCCCATATTTGACCCTATAAATTCACCTAAAAAACATCCTAACACAAGGCAATTGAATTTTTCATAAAATATTCTTTTGAGTATTAATAAATAAACTACTGATACATTTCTTGTACAAAAATTCTATTGGGTGGGTTGATTGTGATTTTTATCTTTTAGAACTCCCTCATCACCTTTTTGAAAAATTGACTTTGTAAAATATAAAATAATATATTCTATATAATATATAAATTTCAAAATATCCTGTGAGAGTAGGGATTCATGTAACTCAAGAGATGAGTTCCATGATACTTGTTCCCCTTGATGATCTTAATGTTCACATGGTTAACCTCTCTAATGCAACTTTCTTTACATGGGAATTTTATCTTATTAAAATAATTGAGAATAAAAATTTATATAATTTATAATTTAGATCATATGGAAAATATTTATAATTAATTAAAAAGATCAAAACTAAGGATTATTATTTTTCTAGGATAAAATTAAAGGCAAACAAATGGTAATGTCAAACCTATCTTGATAATCAACCGATGGATCAAAAGGACATTGCAATAGTGAATTTTCCCCAATAAGTAACTTATTAATTTATTAAAATTATATATTCTCATAGATATAACATTCCATGATCAAAATAAATCTGACATTGAATTTTAAAATAAAATTCATGTAGAGGTTAATACTGACATGATCAGTCTTGTGATTGTAAATGAAATTATCAAGAATGAATTATTTAGATCCTTGGATGTGAATGTATACATGTGCTATATTTTTTTAATTAATTATCCAATAATAAATATATTATTATAATTAAATTTTTAATATTTTTTATATTTTATACTCCATCATATATCACTATAATGTAAATGGAGAACCATGCGTAGATAATTTTGAATTTAGTAGTCCTGATTTAACTATTACACCAAAAAATAATTTGATGAAAATAAAATTTTTGTAAGAGCACAAAATATATCTATAATATTTTTAAAAACTAAAATATATTATAGGACCTTCTTAATGCCTATAATTTTGGGGTATATAAAAAATAATATTTTAATAAACCTTAATCCATGATTTATTAAATAAATTTACACTTAATACAACCTCAAAATAATTGTAGGCCTATTGTATTTGGTAAATTTGGTATATAGAATAATAACATAAATCATAGATACAATGAAAATATTTAATACCCAACAACATGCCCATAAAATATTTTTATCTTATAATACTACATTATATAACCTAGTGATATACATCAAAAAGGTGTGTGCTATAAACCTGAGTAAAGGAATAATAAAATCATAACACGATAAAATTAATACATGTTAGACAGTAAGAATATCAAAGAGACCTAAAATGGTTGAGAAATATAAACATTATCACCAATGCATGATGTATGATAATAACATAAAGGCAACTTATTAATGTTGCAAAAACACTAAACATGACATCATAAAAAATTAAAGCACAACTTCCAAGACATCATAACATATTATTCATAAGATAAACTCCCATTCACCATATGTTGTATGTCACAAGATGACAACATTATCCAACACATTAGAGGGATAAATAATGTTGATCCCACCCATCCCATTCATATCACGAACATGCATATGTGAGAAACCCATAACATACAACTTAAGAATAAATTTTATCAATATCAATTCCACAATTAAATATTTTCAATTAAATACATGCATGTTTACAGTAAATTAAGGATATATACATATAATTGAATAAACATGAATGGAAATATGGATTGGTATTCACTATAGAAATGTTCACATGAAATATCACAAGATAATTTTAGCAGCATAATGAATGTACATAAAGATTCATATATGGGTTTAATGAATGTGAAGGGGTAACTAATCACAGGTCCTTAATATGTAAAGTAATTGGGATGTTTAAAAAAAATCCCAACAGTAATATTGGGATTGAAAGTGAATAATATAAAAAGGATCTTGAATAAAGAGAAGAAGGAAAAGATCCCTTACCTTGAGAAGATGAGTATAAAACATTAGGGTTATATTTTTATGAGCATTGAGGATCCTTGGTTTGGATTTATAGAGGTAAAGGTAGAGTAAAATATTTCTACAAGGGGTTTTACTGAATATGAATTGGAGTTTATGTGATTTTTATATCAAGAGAGGGGAGAAATATTTCTTTATTTATAAAAAAAGATGTTCGATTCTATATAAATAAATTTTAAAAACTGAAAACCATACTGTTGTTTATTCCGAGGTTTTCCACTCTTATGCTACGCCGACTTTCAGGCCTATTACAGATTTCTATGTTAGTTGGATGTAATGGCTTCTAAGGAGGTTTTTCAATGTTCTTGTGTGTGGTATGGTGTTCCAGGATGCATGATATGCTGTGAACTTCTTCTTTTGTTTTGTAATTTGTAATTCGTATTTTTTGGGCTATAGAGATTGGATACGTTGAGGGTCTTGGTTGCGCATTCCTCTGATCTTGCTTCAGGATTTCTTTACTCCCTCCAAGGTGGATTTGAGTAGTGGTCTTCTTGATGCTTTGGTATGTGAGAGTGATCGACGGTTGACGTCTTGTGGTGTCTCCATCTCAAATGGCTCTCAGTGATGTTCTTGAAGGGTTGGAGGAGGTTGTTACGTTTGAGGATGAAAAGGCGGTCCTTATGGATTTGATTTTTATATTTTAAGACTTCACACACATGACTCTTCTTGGTTTGCATCATAATGCTTGGTCTTTTGTTATTTTGTGATTCTGATATGTGAGAGCTTCTCGAGAAGCTACAAGGATCCGATCCATTTGGGGTTTCAGGGCATGAATCATTCACCAGATCTTGGCCATCCAGATTTGGAAGAATGAGAGGGTATGGCTTTTTCCATCGGTATCAGGCTCGTGCAAACCTACATGGGATAGTTAGTCGAGTGGCCTTGCGTTGGTGGAGTTTTGACAAAATGTTGTAATCATTGGGGGTGGGTGTTTCTTGTAGTCTTTATCTGGGTTGTCATTCATTTTAAAGGTTTTTATTGGGTGAAGTTGATAGGGTTCACACTTAGAATTTAAAAATGTCATTTGAAAATAAAAAAAATGGATTCTGATCTAAAGACTATATTTTTTGGGTACTCTTTATAGTTTTATTATAACACATTTTTCTATTATGATATTATAATACATACCATATATTTATATCATATTTAATTTTTTCCCAAATAAATGAACCGCCTCAGATAATTATGAAAAATAAATAATTGTCTAATTTTTATGTAATAACATCAAAAATTATGTTTATTTTATTTAAATAAATAATTAAATATAAAAATTTAAATTTTAAAATAAAAAATACCCATTTATCAAAAAATTTCGGGGTTTTATGATGATAATAGTTTTCGACCCTTATAAAAATAACCTTTGACTTCATTAAATTATATTATCATTCATATTTAATAGAATATCATTTCATTGAAAATTTTTTAATGTAAAATTTATTTAAAAAATTACGAACTTCATTAAAAAATAGTGTTTGATTAAAACTATGTATTTACCAAAATGAAATTGATTTTCAACATAAAAATAACTAATTTTTATAAAAATAATTATTTATTAATTTATAAAGTCATAAATAATATTAATTTGATAATAATTTTATAATAAATTAAAAATAAAAATTTATACTATTGAGGTCTAGAAACATATCCCATTATTACTCCAGAATATTCTTTAATGGTAAGGTGTGTTATGGTGAAACTTTCTTAGATTGGTTCAGTGAACATGGTTTTGGCAATGATATTGATATGTTTAAACATAACCCATAAAATGATTCACCAATGTTTTAGTTGATGAATCTCATATATGTATTGGTTCATAGAAAATCCCTATGAAACAATCTCCCTTGGAATCTGGGATAAATGGGATTCATAGGGTACAATCCTTCGAGTCAAGGTCATCACTTCTTCCATACATGTCAATGGTACATTATCATAATACTTAACACATACTTATCTTAATGGTCACTATAAATAGACTATATTGTCAATGGTAATGATGCTTAACAGTATTTTAAATATGATAGGATATAATTTATATTAGTTCTAAATAAGGGCATGTTTTTTCTATAACAAAAAAACATAAAAAAGTAATTTATTAATTTTAAAGGTGAATTTTATTTATAATTAATTTTCTCATTAAATTATTCCCCCATTAATAAATTTCATCCAAAATAATTTCATTCATAAACTAAAACACGTGAGGGTACTTTTGTTTCATCACCTCTCTTTGTTTTAATGTTTCTTCCTCAAACATATGGTTCCACCACAACACTATTACCAGATGAGTTTTCTTGTTATGTAAAACATTATCTCTAAAATAAATGATCTCCACCAGATGCTCCTCAAATAAAAGATCATTATCTAATGGTTCCACCAATGTATTTAGTAAATATGAGGGTTCATGTATGTACTTCCTTAAGAGGGATACATGTAACAAATCATGTAATTAAAATATGTTAGGTTGGAGTGATAGTTGATAGGAAAAAACTCTAACATGATCAAGGATCTCAAAGGGGATGCTATATCATGTAATAATTTCTTCCTTCTTCTAATACCTCATGAATTTCTTCCACAATGATTTTTGAAAGAACCCCTTATCCCTGACTTCAACCTCAAGGTCTCATCGATGATTATTTTTATATATTTATCATCAAAAATGTGTGTATTTAATAAGATGTAGAATGATTTGAACCTTCTCATACATATCTTGGATAAGATCATGTTTCATAAGATTCCAAAAACTAACATCATCATAGCATATTGGAGGTCAACACCTCTTCCTATATGGAACCTCATAAGGTTCCATTTAAATGATATAATGGAAACAAATTTCATATGAGAACTCCACTAGGGATGGTATTGATCCCAAAATCCCTAGAAATTTGTTTAACATTGTCTCAAAAAATCTTCTATTTTTTAATAGTTCTCTTATATTGGACATCCATCTAAGGGTGATACGAAATACTAATACATAGTTTTATATCCATATCGTTCTTAAGGCTTCTCCAAAACCACATGGTAAATATCACATCTTGATCAGATATAATGGAGTGTGGAAGTCTATGTAGTATTTCCACTTATCTTATGTATATCATGTAGTGTTTCTCAAGGGAAAAATTTTCTTGATATAATTGAAATGTGTAAAATTTTTACAATGATCGATCACCACCCAGGGGATTATTATATTCATATATCTCTGTGATTCCTATAATGAAAGCTATGTTTATTTTTATTAATTTTCATACTATTAGGGTAAATTCATGAATCATACCTTGAGCCTTCCCTTCATTAATGCATGACTTGTTGGCATACCATGCTTTGAGATAAATGTTCTATATTATCCCTCTTCATGTTATCTCACTAGAAGTTAATTCTCATATCTCTATACATATTACTTTTTTAATGTATAAACATAAAAAAAATTTATGTGCACAATATATATATGTTCCTTCCTTAGTTTTCATTTTAATGAGACACATCCCCTAGTTCCCAACAAAATTAATTCATCATTTCAAAAGATGAACATTTGAATAATTACTACCTTTTCTATATAACCTCATCATCCGTATGAGCCCCTTTTATCCCCATCAGAAATGATGGCTGATAAGTATTTTATGTAATGTAATATGAATTTTATTTTATTTCTCCCATTTCCATCCTTTTCAAATCCAAAAATAATGTATCCTTTACAATCATTATCCTGAGTAGTGTCATAGGATCCTTTCTACTCAGGGAATCTACCACATTTTTCTCCATCCCATGGTGGTAATGGTTAAAAAAATCATAATCATGGATCTACTCTATCCACCTTAATTGGAACTTGTTGAGATACTATTTTGTGAATATATACTTTAGGCTTTTAGGATTTGTATATATGTCAAAATTTATCCTATAAAGATAATTATATAATATGTTCAATGAAAATATCACAATAGACAATTCTAGATAACGTGTTTGGTAGTTCTTCTCATATATCTTTAATAGGTTGTTATTATATTATCTAAATTATTCATCCTCAATGAGTACACAACCCATGACCTTTTTGAATGCATCAATGTACATAAAAAACCCTTCCCCAATAATTGGTAATGTGACTAAGATTATTGTCGATAGACTCTTCTTTAACTCTATAAATCTCACATCACATTCATCAGTCCAAGAAAACATGACTCCCATCAAAATTATCTTGGTTTTTTGTATTTAAAATTGTGATAATTTTATCACATATTAGTGATAGTACGAAATTAATCAAGGGAAACTATGGACATATGTTTTCAATATTAAGTTAAATACACTAATAGGAGGGTGAATCAGGGTATGACAATTTAAAACTATTTCCCCTTCTGATCGTATTTTGTCATTAAAAAACAATCTTCTCTCATTCTCCCATAAAAATGTATGAACATAAATTAAATAATACATGGTAGGTGATGATTTTACATGGTTAACACTCACTAGGAAACATACAGGGATCATACAGTGGTGATATTACAATATAGAAAATTCACTAAGGCTCACTACCTAATTACAATGTTTGGATAGATCACTTATATGCTCAAACTCGCTGGATTTACAATGTTTAGGGTTTTCTCATTTCTTTCCCAATGGAAACTCCCTATGTCTCTTTATCTAGATCACTAAAGGTGGAAAGAATAACTCTCTTCATATTCCTTTTCCCATTTCTCTTAGAGGGAATCCAATCAATGTTTGTTGACCTATATGTCCCTTCATTTTCATGAAATCACACATCCTCAACTAGATATTGATGATCCATTGAAGTCATTTTTTCACTTGTAGATGAAATAAAATTTTCTATGTACTGTGAAATTGCATAAATTGATTTTGAAAAGTGTTTTAGTCCCTCTGAGAACATCATCATATCCTTCATCAACTATAATACACTGTGTGGAGATAGTAGTTCATGTACCACCTTTGTCTTCCACGGACCATACCATATTCTTAGAAATATTCCACTTATGAGGACCACTTCTCCTTCATGGATGGATGATGTCCTGTAGACCACCTATCCTCCACAAGCCCTTCTTCTTTTTGGGGATATAGTTCCCGAGAAAACCCTTTCATAAACTGCCTTCATGGAATCCCTATGGAAAATATATTCCATGTGGACTCTATCATTCACATAATCCATCCTTATGAACTCTTTCATACTTCACCAATTTATTCCAAGAGAAAAAGTATTTTATAATGAAAATAACATTATATAATGATGAGATTATATGTCCTTATATTGGTAAAAATATCCTCAAATATCACTTATGATATTTATTCAATGTTTTGATGTGGTACAACCTTCACTGGAGACTCTGCTACGCAATCTGCATAGCGATTTCTTCCATCATGATGGCTTATATATTCCACACATGAAACCCATTTGATGCTCCTCAAAAAATTTCCTCCTTTTCAGAAATAAAGATATGTCCCATGAACTGCACAACTTTTATGAAATCCAACCCTCCGACGAACAATTTTTCATACGCAGTCTTCATAGAATCATATAGAATCCATATATCACTGATATGCATAAATTTTACTTTTCCATGTTTCCTTTTTCCCTTCCACTAAACTCATTTTTTGGTTAAAAAACTGTGATTAATTATCCAAAAAATTTTAGCCAATTGTGTAAAATATTCCTTTAGAAAAAACCAACTCTTGATTTGGTCAAGAAAAAATTTGGAAAACAATTGGAAACTGCACCACCTTAAAACATTACCTTGAAAACATCAACCGAACTCATCCACGGTCATATGCCATTATAAAAAATAGATTCTCACCCAAAAATTGTCAGAGGATTCCATGAGGGATTTTTTTCCAATGAATCTACCCCTTTGGGTATGTGGACAACTATTCACATTTTTAAGCATCATTAATGAATCTTAAAATATTTTCAACATTAGATTCTTCTGGTTAATATAATGATCTATGATTTACTCAACAAACACACTAATCCCGCATGAGAAATGTTCAATATGAGAAAAAAGAGTTTCATGAAAGGTTCATCAGCGAAACACTTCATTTCTTTCCAGAATAACAGTACTTATTTTATTGTGAATCTTATCTATCATGATATATAGTACTTAATTGATCACTATAAGAATTTTTAGATTTAATACTTCCCTAATATCGTACTTTTAAATTCCAGCATCTGATGCTTCCCTTTTCATCTTCTACCCTACATTGATTAATAAATTCTCTCCCATTTTACATCTTCAATTCCACCCATTGTCAATGACCCTTAAGTCTATTCCTTTTAGGTATGCATTATGATAAACAAAATTTTTTACAATATTATGGAAAAACACACAATACCTTAGGGGTATGGGGTCTTACCTTAACACCTTTTCAATTTTGATAAATCTATTAAACTCTAAGACCCAGTCAATGCATTTCATATTTTTCATTTTGTATGGACTTTTTATGATAATCCACGACCTGTACATCGGTACACACTTAATCCAACTTCATAAGCCCTTTCTCTGCCATCTCCTTGAGGAAATGATACATGATTTTAACGTTATTTTTCCTATAGTAATGGATTTGATTTTGTATAATATTTATAGAATGTGAATTATCATAATGGATTCTAATCATAGATATCACTTCAATACTCATATCACTAAGCTACTGTTTCATCCAAAATAACTATGTGTATGCTTGAGTATCCACAACATATTAATCTTCTATGATGCTCAATGAAATGAAATCTTATTTCATTCTTAAAAAAGAAATACACAGTCTTCAAAAATAGAATGCCCCACCTGATGTCAATTTTTTATCATCTATTGAACCATCCCAATCTACATATGTATATCCCAATAACCGTTTCTGATATTTTTCATTATACATCAGACTAAACTCCACCACGCCCTCGATAGACCGAATTATTTTTTTAATTTCAAGAATGTGGATTTCCTTGGGATTTATTTTATTCCATGATGCTTAGAATGTGGAGGAAACAATATTGGTTCTATTCACTATCAATTATAGTAGATTGTTAATGGTTTTCCTATATTTTATATAGTTAACATCATCACCTTCATCATCTCTTGATACTTTCATCCAAGTAGCTATCCGAGTAGTAATCTATTCGGAATAATCCATTGAAAATATTCTTATGACCTCTATGGAATATTTTTACCGATAAATAAATGTTAAATTATTTCATCATTTCACCTCTAATCCATGGAAAAATATTAATTCACCAATCATGAAAATTTCAAATTCACTTTTCATGAATTCAGATAATTTCATGCACTGAGCTTCATCTGATCCACCAAAGATAATGTCATCAAAATATACTAGACAAAACATCCTTTGATTATTATCATGGTTGAAATATATATATTAACTAACTCCACCACAATTAAATCCAATCTTTTTTAAAAACTGATCTATCCTTGAACACCATGTATTTGGTGCTTTCTACTAAAAATATAAAGCCTTCATCATCCAAAAAACACTATTCCTATATTCATGAATGATAATTCCATATAAATATGCTGAATTTAAACATATTCTTCTATAATCCCATTAAGAATGATAACACGACATCAATCTGAAAGTATTTGTACTTTCATTGAACTATAATGGCCAAGAATAATCCAAATTTATTTATCCTTGAAATAGGTGACAACGTTTCATAAACATAGATAACCGCTCTATGGAAATACCCTTTAAACAATAATAATGATTTTTTTCGAATTACTTCACCACCATCATTAATCTATATGTGAAATACCCATTTTTTCCAGTTATATTCTTATTTTTTGGCTTCAAAACAATATCCCATGTATGATTCTTCTAGATTTGGTCAATATATTCATTTATAGAATGTACTCATTTCTTATCTCTAGATAATTTATCAAAACATTTGTGCTCTACCATTGATAATATATAATTCTTTTTATAGATTCTTCATCTTTAATGTCTGTATTGGTATTTTTGTATCACCAATTCTGTTAAGTCTATCAATTTTACCTTCTCTCTTATGAAATTTTAAAGATACTAAATTCTTTTCATCCTTATCATTATATATATATTTATACTATTTTGAATCAACCTCTGGTACAGAAATATCCCTTGATCTATATATCTCTTCATCACTATCCTCCCAAGACTGATCGTGTATTTCCTAAAGAAGTTTCTCATTATCCATTATAGTTTCATCATAGTATTCATCAATTTTTACTAGCTACTTATTGAAGAATTATTATTCTTTTTTCTCTTTTATTTTCCAAGAAATATTCCTTTGTCTACATGGGATTCAAACATCATTTGTTTCTCCATGTTGAGAATGAAACACATACTTATGAATTATTTGAAAAATTTCAAAATTGGATTCATTCCATACCATAGCTCATAAGGAGTTTTATCGTCTTTTGGATATACTAATAATCTATTTGGTGTGTAGACTGGGGTCATCACTATATCCTTCCAAAAATTACTTGTTGGAATTTATCAATGATCATTTTTGAACCATGTTTTTGATTATTATGTTTTTTCTCTCAACTAATCCATTTATCTATTGATATCTCGCTGCTAGAACATGGTTCCTAATTCCATGTTTCTCAAGATAATCCTTCAATTTGATATTTATGAACTTGGTTCATTTATCTCTTATAATATTCTACATTTTCTAACCTAGCATCTTTTCATCTTATCATCAATATCTTTTAATGAATCTGAACTCCTTTGACATGTGGTTGAAGATTGATACCCTCACAATTCACCTAAAATCAACAATGAAGAGAAAATAATATCTCATCCCATAAATAGATCTTGGTGACATAGGTTCACACACATCGATATGAACTAGCTCAAGCAATCTTGTTGATATTTTCCATTTTTCCTTATATGTCTTTCAAATGGTCTTCCCTTGTTGACATGAATCACGTGTATGAGTACAATCATCCGATAAACTAGGGTGTCACATACAGAATCATGTTTCACTAGATCCTACATGAATGTTTTGATTAATTATCAAAGATGTTTATGCCATAACATGATTTCATCATCCTTATAAATAATGCAAATATCTTCCTCTCCACTCAAAATATAATGATTTCCTTTTTTACACATTCCATGCAAAACTACCTCACCATATTTTTTTGTGATGCCACATAATTTCTTTGAAAAGCTTATGGAAAGTCCTAAGTCAAATAGATGACTAACACTAAGAAGGTTGGGACTGAGAACTTCAAAAAATAAGACATCTACATGTCTCATGTCTTTTCCTCCAAACAAGGTTTTTAATAAGCCAATAGTCTTTGTGCCATCATAATTACCAATCCTTCGACTCCTTCTTTATCGTACATGATTATGGTCCCCATATATTTATTTCTTATCATATGAAACGTGAATCCATTATCAATGATATATATTCCAGTGTGATGTGATGCATTAAACACAATCTCTTCAACTATTGCTTATTTGTATCTTTTCTTTTTGATCCATGTTTTTGACTTCATACATGATATTAATTGATAATATTTATCTTCTTTGAAGTATACTGGACCAGATTAATCCTATAGATCTGGAAATTGATTTCGAATTTTATGCTCATTTGATGATATGAATAGCTACTTCTTATGACTACATTAATTCATTTTTTACCATTTTTCTATATTCGTTATTAGTAGTATCATTCAATGTTCTTGAATCCTCCACAATAGAAACAGTGACCATGAAATGATATTCTAGAATATTGAGACTTGTATTGCTTCTTATGTTGGTCTTGTTTCATTTGACACCTCTTTCCCATGGAATAATCATTTTTTAGTGTACTATCATTCCAAAATAATTGCATCTAACGTTTTGTGCATCCCTATGTGGTAACACTTAACTATTATTTCTCCCTTGAGTTCTCTGAGTCTTCAGATTCTAATTCGTAACAAAACCAATATTCAACCTCATAGTGGAAGCTTGTAGTCTAACACAACCATTACATTTTTTTGATAAATCTCATACCAACGATATCATCATAATAAATAATTATCCTTTTATGACACTCCATTTTCTACATTACTGGAACTCTAAATTCTATATTTCATTTTCCTATTTCCTGTGTTTCTTACTTTTCTAGAATCAAGAGTTTCTCTAGATATTTCACTTCTCTTCTCATACTGAAAAATTCCTCTTATATCTCTTCGATAAGCTTGATTTGAACATTTCCAGTATTAATAAAATGATCAATATCTCTTTTCTGTTCTCCAATTTTGAGTTTCTCCTCAACCACATTTTCTATGCTTTCTGGCACTGAAGACTTCTGTTTTTCAATTTCATTATTCGTATCAGAATTATCTTATTCATGTTTCTATATATAATTTTTTGCATCCTGAACCACATTGTTGGCATTATTCATTTTGGATCTCCAAAAACCTATCAATTCAAGAGAATTTTCTAATTCAACCTAAAGTAAACCTCTTCATTCTAACTATCCCTCATTATTGTCACCTTATTCTATTATTTGGTAATTTCCCACCGCTAACACCACAACTCTTTTATCATTGATTCTTCTAAAAATTCATCTTCTCTCAAAAGTAAATTCTTCTTTTTGATGAAGTTTCACTTAAATGTTCTCTTTCATTTCATATAGGATGATGATTTTATATATGTAATTTCATATTTTTCATCATCATCATCTCAAAAATATTAGGAATGTTTCCATTAAAATTTCCAATCTTTCCACATCAAAATCATGCCAGTGGGAGTTTACATTTGAACATTCCTCTTTAGATAGTTAGATTTGAGGAGAGAAATGACATGACATCATCCAAATTATCTTCCTCCTGAATATCATTAACAGATATCTTCTTCATTTCCTTTAATTACTCTTATTTGGACTTACCATTTTATATAACATTGTTATCATCATTTATCATTTAATATGGAATAATATTGTTGTGCAAGTAATCAAATTTCAACACCTTTAGCTATTTATCATTCAATACAGAAGCCTTCATATTAAAACAAGGTGGAATTTTTCTCAATATGATTGAAAATAATTATAACGTAAAGAATTTCGATAAGAATGTGCATGTATTCCACAAAAAATTAACCCGATTGATGAATGTATCAACATACTCATTACGGTGCATTTTAAGATCCTCATATTTTTTACCATATAACTTGTGTCTTTTATTCATTGAATTTTCAGTCACCCTCATAAATGTCAAATAGATTTTCCCACATAGCATGTTATTTTTACAAGACATCACCTTAATACTGATATTATAGTATAGGGATCCCCTAATGTAATTATTCCTTTGGAATCCTCATCCAATTCCCTCTGGTCAGCATCTGATAAAGCACCAAAATCGATATTCACTAAAATTACATTAATCAATGATATAAAGTCATCCAATACCAATGATCAAAAGCAACGATGCATTATATTCTTCCATAATTGAATTTTTTTTCCATCGACGATCTAAATCCCTTTGGGATTGACAACTTCCATTACTTTAATGAAGAGAAAACCAATGACATTAAACTATTCCCTCTAATTTCAATTGTTATCCCAATTAGTTTATGTACCCAGATATTGGGGGGATCAGGGAATGACATATTTTTTATTTTTTATGGTATTACAGATTAAATCTAAAGCCCATTTAAATCGTGTTTCATCATTAAAAAACACTTTTATCTCTTTCTCTCGTACCAATATATAAATAGGTATAAAATCATGCATGAGAGATTATGATTTTACATGGTTCATCCTCACTTGGATACATCAAAGGATAATACAATAATATTGTGATGATGATCAATATTCAAAAAAATTTCACTTAGAAATTATAAGATTCAGGCTAGATAACTTATATGCCCATGCTCACTACCCTTATAAGTTTTATAGTCATCTCATTTCTTTCCCAAAGGCAACTCCTTCTGTCTCTTTCTCTAGGCCACTTTTAGTGGAAAGAATCACCATCTTTCCCTTACATTTCTCAAATCCCTTTGAAGGTGTCTACTCATAGTATATGTACTTCTAGTTCCCATCATTTTCATGAATGCATTCATCCTTTACTATAGATATATGCTCTATTGAATTCATATTTTCACCCATAGATTAAATTAGCCTTTTCCATGTACAGTTAGTTTGTAGAAAAAAAATTCATGAACTATTTGAGTCCCTTATTTATATTTCTCATGTCCTCTGCAAACTACCATTCACCGAATGGAACAAGTGCATCATGGACCAGCTTTGTCTTCCACAGACCACCCCCACATCTGAGGCATATTATTATTCGGCATAAAACATCTCCTCTTTGGATGGATGATGTCTTGTAGTCTGACTCTCCAGCATAGAACCTTAATCCTTTGCATACTATAATTTTCCACAAATTATGTTTGCAAACATCCTTCACAGACACATTTCACAGATTTACTTCCCAGTGAACTATAACATTCATGGAATCCCTCCCCTGAAATAGTTTCAATCTTCACCAAATTCATCATGGAGAAATAATGTATTCTAGTGAAAATAGAATAACATAATTATGGGATTAGCGGTCCTTATATATGAAAAAATATATAAAAATTTCACTAATATGACTTCCCTAAAGTTTCAATGCGGTATAGTACAACCATTATCGCAGACTCTGTTTTATGGTTGACATAACACCTTTCTTCCTTCTTGGTGGATGATCGCTTATGTAAGAACTGAATTCTTATTTTTGACGTACGAGTTTATTCCTTTCACTTTTCCTTAAGTGTTTTTGAGAAAATAATGAAAATGGGGGGGGGGAATCATAATTTTCTGACAACACGCCATGTACTTTTCTACATGCCGTGTACTTTGGCTGCGTGGAATGAGTACACAGGGCGTGGAGGCCTGTCGACGATGATGGGTGTAAAAGGCGAGTACATGCCATATATAGATTATTTACACGCCATGTATTCAGTCATCAGGTGAACAGTAAGGCGATGGAGGCAGCCGCCAGCTGAGCGACTGTACAAGTCGTGTAATCAGGAATACACACCGTTTACTCATGTCGACAGATGAACAGTACGACGGTGGGAAAAGTAGCTTCCATAAGAACAATTAAATGAGAAAAGTATATGTTGTTTAGTCAATATTACATGCCGTGTAGTTTTGTTTCCGCTTAAAATGGGCAGTAGCCTCCCTTGTTCACAGAATTGGCTTAGAACTGGAGGAGGGCTTGGGAGAGACGGCCGACCTTTGTAGATCAACCAAGTGAGAACCGGGAATCCGATTCCACCTCCATCGATCTCGTTGGAACCGTGCGTGTAAGCCTTTCCATCTCCTTAATACATTATTACCAATTATTTCCTGAGTGGAAGTTATTTTCATTTGAATGGGTTTTCATTCTTCTTAGATCTACTTCACTCTTGGACGATCTGAGGGGCATTGTTCACGTATATCAATCAGGGATGATCGAGGTAGGTGGCTTAGTGTTTAAATTCCAAATGATGTGCGTTTTTGTGAACCGTTGAGCTACGAACCCATGATGGGGTATCATGTGGCTAAGGCCTTGGCTTTTTTTAGTACCTATAATTGTATATGTAGTTAAATGTGATAATAAAATGTTGTTTAGGATCACTGCCTAGATCCAGGACCACCCAGGGGTGCGTTCTTCTGTTTAGCTGTTTGGCTAGGATACCCGAGGGTATGCCATGTTTATATTGTTTATTAAATTTTCATTGAGAGGAATTGTATATAAATTTCTTGTTTATATGTTGGGGATGACCTGATTACTTTTTTAGCCCGAGGGAAGTGTTTTAATTAGCCTGAGGGTAGTGTTTCCATTAGCCTGAGGGAAGTGGTTATTTTAGCCTGGGGGAATCTCCTTTCGAGCTTGTTGGAAATAGACTCTTTGCCTGAGGGTGACACTTAATATGCCTGAGGGCAATATCTGTCATGCATGTGGGAAATTACATGTGGGATACAATTCTGATTACCTAAGGGTAATGGTTTGTGTGTTTGAGGAAACTGATTGTTTACATAGAAAATTCACCTAGAATATGTATTATATTTAATTGAGAAAATTATTATTAAAATGGAAATATAACTGGAAATGTTAGTTACTTTTGAGTACTTCTGAGTTTATTGCATTTTACTAATGCACACTACTGTTGCACATTACACTATCAGTAGGGAATGGGGCTTTGGTGGGTGCCTACTGGGATTTATTTCTCACAACCTATGTGGGTCATGTCTTCTATCCAAACATATTATGTTTCGGTAGGTTTGGATAAGAACAAGGGTCCCTATACAGGTACTTGACTGTTGTTAAGGAGTGAGGGAGAATGGGACTGAGCTTAGGCTCGCCATGCTTCCAGCTGTTTTGTTTTGTTTTACTGTACCTGGTATTTGAGCTGTATTGTATTGTAATACTATGTAACATGTTCTGGATATTTTCTTAGAACTTGAGACATGTTGCATCATTATCTATATGGCTGTTGGTTGTATTTTACTACAGTTTTTATCCTTAAATGTGTATGGTTTATTGCTTCCGCTGTTGTTGTATGTTTGTATATTTTATTCTGCAATGATACTCTTTGAAAAATGAGGGTATAGTTTCCCCACTATCATACCTAGGCCCTCGCTGCTAGTCGGCAGCCTCTGTCATTTGGGGAAATGCGCTTCAGGTCATGTCACCAATCGGGTTTGGGGCACCCGGTGAGTGGCACCTGGGCCCAGGACGTTACGAAGTGGTATCAGAGGACATTTATTTTCTTTGACTAACTGTTTGGAGCCGTAGTCAGGGATAGGATGGTCAAGGTATTTGGTAATAATATGTGCCCGGTCGTACTAACCCGTGTACGTGGAAAAGCTAAATTACCTCGTAATTTCAATTTTACTGGTTTCACAATTTTATAGTTGATTTGATTTTCACCATTGGGTGACGCATTCGTGATTGTGCTATTTATATTTTATCAATGGGTTCTATTTATTTGCAACCAAATGAGATGAGGGTATTCCATATCATGCATCATTTAGGAACATGCTAAAAATCACATGTCATGCATAGTTCCATGACATGTAGGCGCATTAGAAATTGCATGTTGTTATGATAGTTTTTGTGCTAGAAAAGTATGTTGTTGTGATAGCTGTGTTGATAAATACCTGCTATTTATAGGGTATTATTGTGTGATGGCTTGATTGAATGGATGCAAAACTTTGGTTTTTGGAGAGTATGGGCCATCATTGACCGGAATTTGGTGGATCATTGACTATTTATCTTGTTATAACACATATAAAATGAAAAATGTTGATTCGTGGGGAGTATGAGCCCCCACGGATCGTAATTTGGCACTTAGGTGTTGATTTTCAGTATTTTATGGGTTCCGGAGTAGTTTTAGAGGCATACTGTCTGGAAAACCCAGGATACACACTATGTAGTTCCTAGGAAACAAGCCATGAGTTCTTCTATTTGGGAAGAAAAGGAAAACATTTTATGTACACGCCGCGTACCCTCAGTAAATGTTGTGTAGTCTCTTCCCATGTCATAGACCATGTGAGCGGGGACACGAGGAAGGGAAATTATTGGGAAAAACACCCCGTGTACCGGATGAACATGACATGTTGGGGTGACCTGGAGTCCGCCCGTGTAACTAACAAACCCGGACAGAGGATATGTTAAGACATACAAGCTGTGTCCACTATGGAACACACTGTGTAGTTTGGCCTGGGGACCCGGGCATGTAACTAACAAACATGGGTCAGTTTTACCTATTATTGAACACATTGTGTACCTGTGGGACATGTCGTGTATTCTTGACTGATGAGAGACCATGTGGACTTAGCCGTGTGACTGGGTAAACGGGGTGGTGTACACGCCGTGTGCGGGTGTCACACAATGTGTAGTAACAAGCCGAGTAGTCGGCCGTGTCAGGAACGACACGAGCAGTTGGAAAATTAAACCACACACATCATGTAGCGTATATACACGTCGTCTAGTCTGGTTCAATGGGAGCCATGTGGTTTAGCCGTGTAGAAGGACCCGGCCAGGGGAAGAGAAGACATGTACATGTCATGTAGTCAGTATAGACGCTGTGTAGTCTTGTTTTGAAAATCTTGAATGCCTTCTTCCCCCTGTTCCCTTTTTGGTCACTTGTTTTACAGACTATGATAATATTGTTCTAAGGTGTGCATTTGAACCTGTAGTGTCATGCCACCGAGATGACCACGCGTTGTTCACCAAGAGAGCGACATCGATTATACTCCAGATATGGTGGGCCAGGGGATACCATTGGATCCTCCAGAAGAGACAGAAGTAGTGCCAACCATTATACCGGATATAGTTGTAGATATGCAATTCGATGAAGGCTTTATGCGGTTCATGCAGACCTTTCAGGGAGCACCACCGGCTGCCACATCTATGGCTGAGCTGACTCATATCTTCCAGCAGCAGCATCTACCTACGTTTTCCAGGGATGGCGGACCACAGGCTGTGGAGTCTTGGATGGGGTCTATGAAGACTATTTTCGAGCATCTTGAGATGCCTCCAAGGCGGAGGGTCAAGCTCGCGACTTACATGCTATGTGATTCTGCCAAGAGGTGGGGGGATGTTACCACTCAGACAGAGCATCACAGAGACATGGTGTGGGATGATTTTTAGACATTTTTCTTTGATTTATTCTTCCCAGAGACGCTGAGGGAAGATAGAGCTTGAGAGTTCATGAATATGCAGTAGGGCGCTATGTCAGTGATGGATTATTCTGCTCGTTTCACCAAGATTCAATGTTTTGTACCCGTTCTGGTGGGTGATGAGAGGTTGAGGGCCAGGAACATTGGGGATGGTCTTCGATATGACACCCGAACACTGGTGAATTTTTTCAGGTTTCCTTCACTGCATTCTATCATAAACAAGGTGCTGATTACAGGAAGGAACCTTCGAGAATCTAGTGGTGCATTACAAGGTGGTTCAACACCTGTTTCTGGTACTATTTCGGCTGGTTAGAGGAATACATAGATGGATTTATCTCATGGTGGAAGTACCAGCCAGAACAATGTTTCAGTTGGTCAAGTCATGTTCTACCAGTGCGGTAAAGAGGGGCACAAGACACCACAATGTCCACGTGATCCAGTGTAGTGCCGAGTTTGTGGCAAGATGGGTCATCTTCATCACTTTTGCTGGGCGTTTCCACCAATGGCTAGTGAGAGGGGTTCTGTGCAGACTCTGCATGCGAGAGTAGGACCAGCAGCTTCTTATCAGTCGGGAAACCGGGATACATTTGGACTTACATACAGAGGTAGTGGTCATGGTTGTGGTATCCAGACACCAGGATCTTAGAGGCAGCAGGGTGGGACAGCTCAGTGTAGCTTGGCTGTGTGGCCGGGCCGCGGCACTGGGCATGCATATGCAGTGCAATAGACCCTGCAGGAGCAGGAACCCAAACCATCTACTGGCATAGGTACTATTCTAGTAGCTTCTATCTTATCTTCATTACTTTTCGATACGGGTGATACACATAGTTATATATCTATGCCCTTTGTGGAGATCCTTGGGCTCTGTGTTTCTTCTTCTTCTGCTATTATGACACTAGACACTCCGCTAGGAACTAGAACGGCTGGTGTGCATCAGTGCAGGGAGTTCCCCCTAGAGGATGGTGGGTGTCACTATATATGGGACCTCTATGTCTTGGATATGATGATATTTGATGTCATTCTCAGGATGGACTGGTTGGTTCCCTTTCGAGCCTTTGTAGATTGCTATCTCGCAGGGTGAGTTTCACGTCACTAGAGGCGGAGAGTTTCTATACAAGGGCGAGTGGGATGTTCACGCGAGTCGAGCTAGACCAGAGCATCATGGGTGAGGTGGAGTGATATCCCAGATTGCGAGCTTATATCTAGATAATCAGGGGACTTGTCAGAAGGATTTCCCTAGAGTGGTTGATCATTTCAGGGATGTCTTCCCAGATGACATTTCTGGTCTACCTCTAGAGCGTGAGGAAGATTTCTCTATTGATCTTGTGCACGGAGTGTCACTAGTATCCATTCCTCCTTATAGGATGGCTACAACTGAGTTACAGGAGCTCATGAGATAGTTATAGGAGTTACAGTCAAATGGTTTTATCCGACCCAATACTTCTCCTTGGGGTTATCCAGTCCTTTTTGAGAAAAAGGAAGACAACACCCTCAAACTCTATGTGAATTATTAGAAGCTGAACCAGTTTATGGTTAAGAACCTATATCCCTTTCCGAGGATTGATGATATTTTTGATCAACTTCGAGGTGCACGAGTGTTCTAGAATATTTACTTGAGATCCAGATATCATCATTTGCGAGTTAGACCATCTGATGTACCTCTCACAGCCTTCAGGAGTAGGTATGGTCTATATGAATACTTGGTTATGCCATTTGGACTCACGAACGAGCTAGAAGTTTTCATGTCTTTAATGAATCGTGTGTTCCATCCTTATCTATATTCATTTGTGGTAGTATTCGTGGACAATATATTGGTGTACTCTCACACTCGACACGACCATGCCACCCATCTTGAGATCATATTGAGTACATTGAGAGAGCATCAGCTATATGCTAAACTCTCAAAGTGCCACTTTTTGATGGACCATATTCACTTCCTGGGTCATATCATCTTAGAGGCAGGAGTTGTAGTAGACCCATAGAAGGTGAGAGCAGTAGTTTCCTGGGAGAAACCTAAGAACGTGTTTATGATATAGAGTTTCTTGGGGCTGGATGGTGACTACAGGAGTTTTATACAAGACTTCTCCTGCTTAGCTGCGCTGTTGATGGGTTTGACTAAGAAGGGTGTGAAGTTTGTTTCGACATAAGTTTGTGAGAAAGCCTTTTAGGACCTGAATGGAAGGTTTACATTAGCACCAATCCTAAAACTTCCAGTGCAAATAAAGAGCTATGCAGTTTAATGTGATGCATCAGGTATTGGGCTGGGAGCTGTGTTGATGTAGGGCGATCGAGTCGTTGTGTATGGGTCTCGGCAGTTGAGGCCACATGAGTGGAATTACTTGACGCATGATCTTGAGTTGGCTGTAGTTGTTCATGTGTTGAGCTATTGGAGACACTATCTTTTGGGAGAGAATTTTGTGGTTTTCACCAACCACAAAAGTCTCAAGTATATCTTTACTCAGTGTGACTCGAATCTGAGGCAGTGAAGGTGGGTCAAATACCTTCAGTCTATTGATTTTGAGATTTCTTATACACCTGGTAAGGGAAATGCAGTTGCTGATGCACTGAGTAGGAAGACTCAGACACAAAAAAATCATGAGGCTAGTGGTGAGTGGCATTTTATGGCTTTGTTCTCTGAGATGCATTTGGATGTGCACGACAGTCAGGGGAAAACATATCTTTTATCATTAGCCATGACCTCTACCCTCCTAGATAGAGTGAGTATGAGACAACTATCTGATTCAAAAGGCCTAGTTCTACGGGAGTCGGTGGCAAGTGAGGACCCTCCTCCTGGATGGATGATAGGCGATGATGAGGTACTGTGTTTCCATGGACGAGTGTGGGTTCCATGGGATATAAGCGAGGAGTTGATGTGGGAGTTTCATGCTTCACCTTGGGTTGTTCATCCCAGGGTTACCAAGATGTACCGTGACTTGAGACGTCAGTATTGGTGGCTGGGTATGAAGAGAGAGATATATGTTTTTTCTATGAGATGTTCCACCTGTTAGCAGGTGAAGGCAGAGCATTAGAGGCTAGCTGAACTGTTATAACAGTTACCCATTCTAGAGTGTAAATGAGATAATTTCGCGACGTATTTCGTGACTGGGTTGCCAATGTCACCTCGAGGAAATGATGTCATGTGGGTTGTTGTGGACTGAATCACGAAGGTAGCTCACTTTTTTCAGATCAAGGAGACCGTCGGTGTTGATGAGATTGGATAGCTGTATATTTGAGATATCATATGTCTTCATGGGGTTCCCCATTTTATCGTTTCAGATAGGGATTCTCGTTTTACATCTCGTTTTTGGTTGAGTTTTCAGAGGGCACTGGGTACACAGGTGCTTATGAGCACAACTTACCGCCCACAGACCGATTGTCAGTCAGAGCGTATGATATAGGATCCTGAGGACATGCTGCTTTCATGTGTCCTAGACATTGGGGGCTCCTGGGAGAAGCATATACCCCTAGTCGAGTTTTCCTATAATAATAGTTTTTGGGAAACTATTGAAATGGATCCTTATAAAGCTTTATAAAGTAGGCCATGCTGATCACCTATGTTCTAGTTGGAGGCAGGTGATGTAGCTTTAATGGGACCACAGCTCGTGGAGGAGACTTCTGAGCAGGTCCAGTTGATTTAGAGGCGGATGGATACTGCATAGTCTTGTCATAAATCTTATGCTAATCACCGCAGACAACCCTTAGAGTTTGTGGTCGGGGATCAGGTTTTATTGTGTGTTTATCCGAGGTTGGGACACATGCAGATCATGAGATAGGGTAAACCTTCACCGTGGTATGTGGGGCCATTTGAGATTTTGGAGAGAGTCAGGCTGGTTACCTATCGGTTGTAGATACCACAGTGGTACTAGGCCACGCACGATGGCTTCCATGTATCTCAGCTACACCGTTATCATTCACCTCGTCTCATGTCTTTCATCCAGAGGAGGTTGAGCTTTAGGTAGATGCATCCATTTAAGATCATCTAATTCATATATTTGATAGGAGCACGATGGTTCTCTAAGTCTAGTCAGTTCCTCTAGTACTGGTGCTATGGAAGCATGGCCGACTGCAGGACGAAACCTGGGAGTGGGCGACCGACGTACGTGCTCAATGGCCCGAGTTGTTCAAAAATTTATCTTCACCACCCTTGGAAGGGAAATTTGGGGACATATTGCTTTATGGGGGGAAGTTTGTAAGAACTCGGTTCTGATTTTTGAGGTACGTTTTTTTTTCCTTTCACTTTTCCTTAAGTGTATTTGAGAAAATAAGGGAAATGGGGGGGAAATCACAATTTTGTGACTACACGCTATGTCCTTTTCCACACGCCATGTACTTTATCCATGTGTATTGAGTATATGGAGCGTGTAGGCCCGTCGACGATGATTGGTGTAAAAACATACTACATGCCATATATAGGGTATTTACACAGTATGTATTCAATCGGAAGGTGAACAGTAAGGCGGTGGAGGCAGCCGCCAGCTAAGCGACAGTACACGCCGTGTAATGAGGAATACATGTCGTATACTCATGTAGACAGATGAACAGTACGACGGTGGGAAATGTTTCCACAAAAGGACCAGTTAAATGATAAAATTACACACCGTGTAGTCAATAGTACATGCCTTGTAGTTTGTTTTTTTCGCTTAAAATGGGTAGTAGCCTCCCATTTTCACAGAATTGGATTAGAACCGGAGGAGGGATTGGGAGAGATGGACAGACGTTTGGAGATCAACCGAGCGAGCACCAAGAATCGGATTCTGCCTCCGTCGATCTCGTTGGAACCGTACGGGTAATCCTTTCCATCTCCTTAATATGTTCTTACCAATTATTTCTTGAGGGGAAGTTATTTTCATTTGAACGTGTTTTCTTTCATCTTATATCTACTTCTCTCTTGGACGATCCGAGGAGTGTTTTTCTTGTATATCGATCAGGGGTGATCAAAGTATGTGGATTAGTGTTTAAATTCTAGCTGATGTGTGGTTTTGTGTACTGTTGAGCTACACAACCATGTTGAGGTGTCATGTGGCTGAGTATATGGCTATTTTGAGTACATAGAATTGTATAGGTAATTAAATGTGATAATAAAACGTTGTTTGGGATTGATTCTTGGATCGAGGACCACCTGGGGTGCGTTCCTCTGTTTAGTCGTTTGGCTAGGATACCTGAGGGTATTCCATGTTTGTATTGGCTATTAATTTTTCCTTGAGAGGAATTGTATATAAATTTCTTGTTTATATGTTGGGCATGGCCCGATTACTTGTTTAGCCTGAGGGATGTTTTTTAATTAGCCTGAGGGCGGTGTTTCCTTTAGCCTGAGGGAAGTGGTTATTTTAGCCTTAGGGAAAATCCTTTTGAGCCTATGGGCAATAGACTCTCGGCCAGAGGGAGAAACTTCGTATGCCTAAGGGAAATATCTGTCATGCCTGTGGGCAATTACCTACGGGTTACGATTCTGATTAGCTAAGGGTAAGGGTTTACGTGTTTGAGGACACTGACTGTTTACATTGAAATGTCACCAAGGTGATGTATTATATTGATTGGATAAAATGAATATTAAAATGGAAATATAACTAAAAAAGATAGTTACTTTTGATTACTACTTAGTTTATTGCATTTTAATACTGCACACTGATGTTGCACATTACACCCTCAGTTGGGCATGGGCCTTTGGTGGGTGCCTACTGGGATTTATTTCTCACACCCTATTTGGGTCATGTCTTTGGCACAAACAGTTTACGTTTCTGAAGGTGTGGATAAGGGAAAGGGTCCATATATAGGTACTTGACTATTACTGAGGAGTAGGGGAGCATGAGACCGAGCTTAGGCTTGTGACCCGGCCGGCTATTATGTTTTGTTTTACTATACCTGGTATTTGAGCTGTATTGTATTGTACTGCAATGTAACATGTTCTGGATGTTTTCTTAGAAGATGAGAAATGTTGCATCATTATCTATATGAATTTTGGTTGTTTTTTACTGTAGTTGTTCACCTTAAATGTGTATGGCTTATTACTTCCATTGTTGTTGTATGTTTGTATATTTTATTCCGTTGCACTACACTTTGACATATGAGGGCCTAGTTTCCCCAATATTAGACCTGGGCCCTCACTTCTAGTTGGTAGCCTCTACCATTTGGGGAAATGCGCTTGAGTTCATGTGACCAATCGGGTTCAGGGCACCCATTGAGTGGAACCTGGTCCCGGGACATTACAGCTTCCATGGAAAAAACCCTTTATTGATTCTCAAATCGACCTCTATTTTACAAAAATATGATCATTACCATAAATTTCTTGCATTCTACAAACCCCAAACCTCATGAGGATTTTTTCTGATATGCATTCCATGTAGCATCCTTCACAGTCCACATAACACTACTAGGATGGAATTTTCCTTTTCTAAATTTACTTTGTCATTCCGTGAAACACATTTTTTAGTCTATGAACTGTACGTCATGATCTAAAAAATTTGAACCCTTTATAGAAAGCCACCATTTTCCAAAAAACAATCCCATGATTTTAATGACCAAAAAATTTGAAAACACAAGGAAATTTCTCCACTATGAGAATATGCCTCTCCAACATCAACCAAACATATTTCCAGTCATATATATTTTTCAACAAATACAATCCCACAAAAAAACACTGACAATACACCTTAGGGGATTTTTCACAATAATGGATATCACCAATGTTGGTATGGTCCATCCTTTGATTTCATCTTTTTATTGAATGATCCATTTATATCCATTTTATAGCGATAACATGCCCTATTAATGTTAATTTATTCATTTAGAAGTACCAATTTCTATAATTATCACAATAATTTTAATTTCATATTATTTTCAAAACAACATCCCAATAATTTTCAGTCTCCTCCAATCATTTATGGAAGATAAGAATATCATTTATAGTGACTACCATTATTTTTTGAGGTAATCCCAAAATTATATATTCATCATGTCCATGAAGATATATAAATTATTAGAGAGTCTAAATAAAATCACTATAAACTCATAGTATTATACCTTCAACAAAAATAATTCCTAGAGATATCCGAATTAATCACAATTACTTAATAATATCCCAACCGAAGATTGACCACAGAAAATTATTGATCTCCACATATCTAATCAAGAACGTCATCATTCTGTCATAGAGGATACATGTTAGATTTTTTGATCTTGTAAAAAATACAATTATAAATCTAGAGGCACATTTACCCATCCTTATTATACATAAAAGTGAATTTTGTACCCCCATAGTTAGTCACTAGGGTGTATAAACCCTTTTTCTAGATTTTCCAATAATTTCATCAGCATCTCCTCAAGTTCAAAAATGGTTACTCTATAAGGGGTCCTAGATATTTGAAAAGAAAGAGGTATATTATTGATTGAGAACCCAACCTCATGTCATGGTGTAATACTAGAAAATTCCTTGGAATACCCATAAACATATTTCCTTATGATGGGAATGTCATCAAGGATGATAATTTCCCTAAACTCAATCATTTGAGCAAGATATTCTTGATTAAAAAGAAATAATTTTTATGCTTTAGATTATGATACCAAATAATATTCAACCTCATTCATTCACTTGTATAAAACGGAATGGTGATTTTAAATACAGAGGGTGACTTCATTCTCTTGGCAATTTTTGTTGGCTTAATTCAATGAAATTAAACTCATGATTAGAATACCATTTAATTCCACTAAAGGGATTATAAAAATGTTCAATAAGAAGTTAAACAAATAAATACATGTATGAGAGTAATTATAAACCTAGGATGAAACAATTGACTCATTTACCATCTTCGTCCAAAAGGTGAATTCCATGTTTTGAGGGGGTGTTTCAATTGATTTAATAAACCTATGTGATAGGAAATAATTCATAGAATGAGAATGAAATACCACACTCACGATCATTAAATGTATAACTAACCTACCTAACACCAATTTATTTTTAGGATTAAACTCATTAGTTTTGATGGAGTAATATAACCTTTTTTCTGTTGGACTTAGAGGTTATTACCGTTGATTTTAATTTACATCCCATGTATTAGTGCATTTATTTTCATAGTTTCCTTATTCCATAAAATTAAAACAATGTACAATATAAAAATGCTTCACTAGATAATTCCTTTATATTATCTCATTGGTGGGTTTCTCCCATCCTTAATCTTTAGCTATGTTTTATTCCTTCCTGCACCTGAATAATTTCCTTTTCCCCATTAATAAATTTATATGATAATTCTTTCCAAAAATTAATAAGGTGAGACGTTTAAATTTCTAACCACCATGAGAGTTCTCCATCCCACTTATAGGATTAAAATCTATTCTACACATTATATCTCATGACCCATGAGATTCAATTATCTCTATTTCAAATTCCATGTAACATTGATTAATTTCCACATAGATTTTAATGTCATAAATCACTAATGATTTTTTTATAGACACATATTAATCCCACCAATGAAGCAGTAAACTTTAAATTATGGGGAAATAAAACATTGAGGGTGTATTGTGAATGTCTAGTGAATTTTACCTCATATTCCTTGATGGATTCATAGTACATTGTCTTAATGAGAAGTAAATCCCTCCCCATTTTAGTTATAGAATGTGAATAAAATATTTATTAAAAAAATTATGAATTGTTTCAACTATACAGTGTTGTTTTCTTCCTTGAACATTTTATAATTGATCAACATCCACCATTAATCAACTTATACCTCTATATGATTAAAATCTGGTACGACCTTCTCTTGCTCGATGTATTGAATAATAGAGATTTTTTTTCAACAGATTTGATACATTGTTCCATGAATAAACTATTAGAAGTTTCACTGAAATTTAGTGGCCTTTTTTGACATAATTAACTCAATTTCACTTGATCTTTCTCAGGGGGGGTGTTGTTTTTCACCATGATTCACATTTTTATTCAATACATGTGTTATACAAGAACGTATTTTCATAAATTTCCCTCCTCTAATCATGTAGGGCATCTCATTAGGGAATTCACTACATTTATCATCAAATTAATTATGGAAATGGTTCATCCTATTACTATTAATTAAATAAAACAATGTTAAAATTACGAATAAGAATTTTAAAACCACTAGTAAATAATAAAGTAACAATGAATATTAAATGAATAAGTCAAAAATTATATATATTCCATAGCATATGAATTTATATGCTTCAGTATAAGTTATCCATGATCAATTTCATGACATAAAATATTATGTTAATTTTTTTCCCATAATAATGTTTATTACGGAGCTTGTGATTTTACCAAATCAATTTCTAAAAGAGTGTCAATCCAGGTGTGAAATGATACCTATTTTTTATGAACCATTTTTGTATCAGCTAATCCCAATGGTCCCTTTTCATGGTTATTACCCCTATGCACAATTTTTAATGATCAAAATTTACATAGAGTATCCATATAGGGATGTATTTTCTTGGAAACCACTTATTATAAACATTACAAAAAATTTAGAAATTCTTCATAATTTTAGTCCTATACCGAATATTTTCCTAAGGGTTTTATAATCCCAATCCCTAAAAATAACTAGACTTCCCACTTATATAAACAATGAAAACCCAAATTTTAATAACCATTAATTCATTATTTATTACCTAAATGTAAACATAATACAATCTCAGATGATCCTAAGGCCTTGTTTATTTAGAAAATTTGGAATATATAAAAATAGATTAAAACATGGATACAATGAATTTATTTCAAACACTACAACATTAACTTAAATTCATTTCATATTCTAATACTACATGGGATTACATTGGGAGGTACCTAATAAAGGGGTGATATATAAAGCCTATTAGGGGAATAATAAAATCATAACATGAAGAAAGTAATGAAATTTAGTAAATATGAATATAAAGGTGAAATAAAATGTTTTGGAATCACAAAAATTCTCATTGAATAATTATATAATATGAAAACTTAAAGGAAATATAGGAATGTGTAAACAAAAAACATTCATGAAATCATTAAAAATAGTTGAGTATAACTACAAATAATTCATAATGTAGTGTTATTAGGATGACATACAATGTACCATACATGGTATATCTTGTGAAAAAACTTTTCACAATGAATTAGAGGGACATATAATTCTAGGCCCACCCATCACATTATTATCATGTACATGCATATGTGTGCCACATAGATTATAAAACATACGAATTCCTTTAATCACTTTTAAACCATGATTAAGAAGTCTTTGTTAAATACACTGTAGTACCCGATCAAGGAATGATAGGTACACTTATATGACTAACAATGGCTTGAAATGGGGATTTATTTTCACTACATATATGTTGGGAATGAAATAATAAGAGATAAGTTTGGTAACATAACGGGGGTGAAAAATGATTTATGGAAGGGTTTAATGAGATTAATAGGTAATATAATCACCTTTTCTTCATAATATATAATTAGGATATGTAAAACCATATCCCGAAGTTAACAATTAGGAAATAAAAGGTATAATATAAATAATTTACATGAATTAGGAGGGAAAGGAGTAGTTTCCTTACCTTAAGTGGGAACTTCCAATTTCTAGAGAAGAGTTTCTTAAGATCATAGGGGATAATTTAGAGGAATATAGAGAGGAAAAGGTAGATAAAATATATGTTATTTGGTTTTTAATTATTATTATTAATGGGCGTTTGGGAGTTATTTTATTGTAAAAGAAAGGGTATTGATTTATTAATTTCCAAACATTGGTTTCGGACACCAAATAAAAAATAATCAAGGTAAAAAAATGCATTTGTTTTGGAATTTGGTTTCTACCAAATAGAATTTTCTATAAATATTTTATTAGGATACAAACCCAAACCATTAATATAATACCCTTAGTGATGTGGAAGTGATTCATGTTAACAATATATAAATTTAAAAAACTAAATATTTTATATATATTCTGGAGGATTCATCAAGTCCTTATAAAATAAATCAAATAAATTTAAAAACTCATTAATTGAAAAGGAATGTATAATTTTGGCAGCGAATACTATTTATATTATTTATTACATCACTAGTTTTATATTTCATAATAAGTACCATGTATATATAAAATATTTTATTTTTATATAAAAATATGACAATATCAGAAAATTTTTAAAAAATAACCATTGGATTATTTTGATGTGAAAAATTGAAAAATATATTTATTTTATCAAAATAATTCATTAAATTTCAAAATTCACACATTAAAATAAATAAAATCCATATTTATTGAAATATACAGGTTTCTATAATAATATCAGTTGCTGACCCATATAAAAATAACAATTGAATTTATAATATTACATTATCATTTATATTTAAATAAAAATTATTAAATAAGAATATTTCATTAAGATATAATTTTTTTTAAAAAATTTTATTCATCAAAAAATTATCTTCATTGAAATAATATATTTTCCAAAAATACAATTTTTTTTTCATGAAATCAAAATTTAATTTCTATCAAACACATTATTTAATAATTTACAAAGTAGTAAAAATAAATAAATATAATCATTATTTTATTACAAATAAAAATATAAAAAATTCATAATATTATGGTTTAGATATATGGTCCCTTATTAAAGTGGTATATTCCATAAGGTTAAAGTGTCGGCCTGTGATATTTTCATAGTATGGCTCAAAAAACATGGTTTGGTGCATGATCTCCATAACATTGATCTTCTCCAATAGTTGGTTAAAATTGTTATTTAGTTATCGACTCTTGACATGAGCTTGGTCAAGGGTGAATCCAAGCCATGTCATATCCTTTAGAAGAAATGATAAATGGGTAATATAGGGTGTGATCCTACTAGTTGAGGACATTGCTTCCTCCATCTCTGTCTGTTGAACTTTTTTAAAACACTTAATATATACTAATATTAATGGTTACAATAACATTATTATATTATCAACGGTAATGATTCTTAATGGTCCTTTAAATATGGCATGGTACAACTTATAATGGTAAAAAATGACCACATTAGTGAATTTTATAAATAAAATAATTACATAAATAGACATATATTTTTTCAAAAATGAAATTTCATTTCAAAAAATTTCATTTTTTACAGGTTAAAAATAAAACATGTAATCATTTTATATATATTTTCACACATTTTCCTTAATTATTAATTTTTTATGATGCACTAGATGCTGATTGAGATCAATTTGGATTCTCTAAGGATATAGGTTCTGGATATAAAGAATAAATATACAAAAAATAGTCCAGTCACGATGTCCAATATTATTTTTTGATACAGTTATTCAATATTCTACAAATAAACCTTAAATTATTTATTTTATATTTTTTTATTAAGAATTTGTTATGATATAGTATTATTTATATATCATTAGAACAATGCTGTGTTAATGGTAAATGCACATATGAAGCCTATGTATTTCTACAACTATATAAGTATTAATCTATATATAATAAGATTTCACTATCAAATCATTTGTGAAAATAAATAATTTAATTTTTGAAACATTTTTTTCGTTTCCAAAAAAACCTAAGGCTAGTTATTGTAGTTATTAAATTTTAAAAGTTCATAAATATATAATATTACATAAAAAACCTAGCGTCCCTGATAAGGTATTTTTTATGATAATTGATATTTCATTTAAAATATTTATTAACATGTTAATCTATATTTTTTTAGGAATCCCAGGACATTCAACAACCCACATATATAAAATAAGAAATATAGTTTTGTAGGAATAATTTGGAAACTTAAATGGTGTTAGAATTCTTAAATACATCATGAAGTGGTGATTTCAAATGGAGTTTTTTATTTTGTTATTTTATAGATATTACAAATATTTGGTTAATATTCACTTTAGTTATTTTTTTCTTATCAATTTTTGTTAGATTAATATATATGTTTAGGATTTAAAATCCAAATATTTCTATTTAAGTGGGAATCTAATTGAATATATGGAGTTTTTTCTAGAAAATATTCCATAATAATATTATTATTGTGTGATTGAGAGCCCATATTATTTGAAATTTTGTATGGTTATTGATATTTATTCTCATCTATGTAAATTCATGGTATCTCAACATCCCCATTAAACAAATTTTATAGGATTCAATAATCCCAAATCAATGGTCCCCTAGAAAAATAAATGAAATCACATGTAAAGTAGAAATGCATAAATTATGATTGTGTACCTTACCAAATTTATACCAATACACCATATTCAAACATCATCATATGAGTTTTAAAATAGTAACTAAGTGGAATCCATAAATATTTAAGATAATAGAATTATCTAAAATATAATACCTCACAATATGGCCACTCATATATCATGACTTTCTTATGTCTAGGATTTATGCTATAGTTAGTTATATTTTATTACATGCATTGGAAAAAACATCAAATTATTCTTTACGATATCACTAAGTCATAAAATATGACATATCCCTAAAAAATCTTATATGAAGTGGATTTTGGTCACATCATCTTCATTGTGATGGAGATATTAATGCAGTTTTCTCTCATTAGGTGTATCGATTGTCTTCATATTTTAGAGTAAAGATCAATAATTCATTTGTGACATTTAAGAATTAAAAAAAATCAATATTACACATGGTGTGGGTTTTATAATAGAAAACATGTGTTTTCAATTAAAAATATTAATTTTAGTTCAAAATATGTGTTACATACTCATAAATGAGTAAACATGCTCATATAATCATGATTCATTAGGAAAATGGTTGTATGTTCCTAATGACATGTAGGAAATAACCTCAAATAAATATGAAACATATTGGAAACCATAATGACTAAAAGTGTGTGTTTTCCTTAAAATGTTTTATTTTTGATAAAAATATATTTTATAAATGAAAAACTAAGATAAAATTCTCATTTTTCCTTGATAGAGTATATAAATGATCTATCATTCATTTCAGATGATTAGAAATTAATACCACATTAATACGACACATTGTATAGATGATATGACTGAAAATGAGTGTTTTCTGTTTAAAAAATACATTTTAGTTCAAAGCATGTGTCATATACTAATTATGAGGAAACAAATTAAAATTTTATTTATAAATGAGGAAACATAATTATAATTAACTTTAAAATATCGGAATTAACTAAACATCAACCTGACAAACTAAGTGGTCAGTATGATTGAAGTCCCACATTTTAATTTAAATGTGATATTTTTTGTTTAAAATAATCTTCATTGATGTAAAAATAATAAAAAATCCTTATATTTTCAATTTATCATTAAGGGAAAATTATTTATAATTAGTTTTTGATACGTATGAATTAACTACACCTCAATTTGTTACACGGTTTGGCCAGAATTATTGAATGTTCATTTTTTCATTTATAAATGAAATATTTTCTAAAAAATACTGTAATTATATTAACACTTAAGAAGAAAGATCTATAATTAATTTATAATGTACATGAATTAATCCTTATTCAAAATGGTACACGGAATGGTAGTTATGACTGGAGGTCTATGTTTTCATTTAAAAGTGACAATTTATTTGGAAGCATCCATGAAATAATAAGAACTAACCAAACACACTCATATGGTATTGATATATTAGGGGAATTATCAATAATTCATTTTGGCATTAATCAATTATCCACACGTAAATTTGATGTATGGTAAGTATGATGTGACTGAATGATTTCATTTTCATTTAATGAATACATTTTAGTTCCAAACACTCATCACGTCCTTAAAATTGAGAAAACAAACATGAATTCTCAGTATATATTTTATTAAAAATATAAATAAATCATTTTCATGTTTATTAATTAACCACACGTGAATCTAAAACATGGTGTAGCTAATATATCCGAATGTTATTGTTTTTATTTAAAAGATATATTTTTGTTTAAAATATGAATCTAATAATCAAGGATATGAAAAAAAAATATAATTAGTATTGATACATTTAGATGATATTGATGATACATCTATGATGTGTAGGAATTAACTACAAGTCAATATGAAAAACTATGTGACCGGTATGGCTGAATGTGTAATGTTTATTTTTAAAACATAAAATTTTCTTCAAAATCTACATCACGTACTCAAAACTATTAAAATTCCCTCAAATTTTATTAATATGTTATGAAAAATATAAACAATTCAATCATTTATGTAATAATTAAATGCATATCAATTAGTCGCATGATGTGTATGGGGTAAATAAATGTGAATGTCTTCATTTAAAAGTGACATTTGAACTCAAAACATGAATTATGTACTCAAAAAGAATAAAACATACTCTATTTGTTATGATACATTGAAAAAATATCAATAATTCATTTTTGATGTGTATGAATTGACCTTATATCAAGTAGACACATAATGTTTCTAATATGACTAAAATTTTATGTATTCATTTAAGAGTGACATTTTATTTCAAAACATATTTCACATGATAAAAAGAGGTCAAATTAACTTGAGTTATCTTGAAAACTTTAGAGAAATATATGTAATTAATTTGTGACTTATAAGATTTAATCACACATTAACATGATGCATAGCATGTTTGGTATGTCAAAAACTAAAATTTCTCATTTAAAATAGACATTTTATTTTGAAATATATTCCACATACTCAAAAATAAGAATGAATCCATGGTTTTTTAATGTACACTTTTAAATAATTGTTAATAATTAATTTTTTTTATGCTTCAAAATTTACTACATGTCAATATAACACATAGTGTGTCCGGTTTGACTAAAAGTGTGTGCATTAATTTTAAAGTAACATTTTAGATAAAAATTAACATTACATACTGAAAAATGAGAAATAATGATATGATTTTATTGATAATTGTTAAAAAATAGGATAATACATTTTGGATGTATCGAAATTAACCTCACATCAATTTGAATAATGGTGTTGTCGGTATGACTGAAAGTGAATGATTTCATTTCTATGTGAAATTTTAGTTTGAGATGTGTATATATAGAACCTATTTTTCCTTGTATGAATTTTAAATAGGTCATGGTTTATTTTTAAATCTTGGTACAATGATGGAATGTGATTCTGAGACTCAGTGATCCAGGAATCAATTTTATAAAAATAGTAAATATATTTTATATCACACATCAACAGTTTTTTAGAATAATGAAATATTTCATAAATAGAGTCTCAAATAAAAAAATCTATGTCCATGGATGAATAAATAGAATAATTTTTACCCAGGGAGTCACTTAATGTTGGTCATATCGAGATGTTCAGATAAATCATCCATTGATAGGTATAGTTAGTGGATTAATTAATTATTAAATTTAAATAATTAATTAACTCAATTTTGTATCCATTTTAAATATGGTGTTGCTGATAATCACCAAGGTTATCCTCGCAAGAATTTTATATTTGAGAGTAGGTTTTACAACCCTTCATTAATGAATCCAGATCAAGTGATTGGTCGAAAACCAAATCAAGGCGAATCGAAGCATAGTTAACACAACATATCATCCCCTAGAGTTGGTGAACACATTATTCTCCAAATAATGGCCAAATATCAAGGGAGAAATCATAATTTGTGTATTATATATGTATTATTAAAATATTGAGTATGATAAAATCTATTTCATTGATCAACATTTTATTTAATCCTTTGCATGATCTCTTGTACTGTATTTTAATTAGTAATTTAATTTATTCCTGTCGTGCAATGTTTCTCAACCCTATTATCCAGAATCTATTTTATTTGACCAAGAATTCATGGCCAATTATTTTTTCACCTTTTTATGTGATTTTAACCTATCCTGATTTTTTATGTACACCAATGGGCTAAAAGGCCACAATTTTACCTTTTCAGGTGGGATCGAGTGTGATCAAACCCTCAGATTCACAGAAGATTCACCTATGATGAACATATCAGTGATTAGAAAATCGATCAGGATTTTTTGAGTGATATTTGTTACACCACCATCGATCATTAATTCATTGAGGAAATGGGAGGTAGCATAAGTGAATAATACATGATGTTGATTCGTACATGGGTATTGGAATACCGACTTCCAACTAACAAAGGGCCAAAAGCAATGGTCGATGGAGTTTTCCACTGATTTCGGTTTTTTTGTGGGAAATTTTGGAAGTGGTAGAGCCAAATCATGGATTCTCAAGATATATCTCTAATTATGTTAAAAAACTGACTACTATTTTCATAGTATAATGAACACATGATGTGCTTAAACTGGTTACAACGTATAGGGTTTTTAGATGAGTTAAATATCACATGTCCTAAGGGACACCAACATGCAATGAGACTTAGCGGTGGTTACCCAGTTTATACTCTAGGAGTACACATACATAGAAAGGGATAAGAACACGCCATGTACTAGCACATTTATAGTGTACACAGGCACGACTAGGAGAAAGAATCTCGACCACGAGTGGTTGAGATACACAATTTAACTCCACAACATGCCATATAGTAGTAAATGGATAACAATATATGTACCAGTGAGGGAATGGATAGGTAACAGGGAGGGAATTCATGCCTTGTGGGACCCATACATTCAATGTAGCTAATTTTTTGAGAAACTAATACCTCTTGTATCTACTTCATTTGGACTCATATTTTGGTCCGTGATTAGACCATCATCTGTGTTTTTCCACATAAAACACCTTGGAGTAATTGCTATGGGATTTGGAGATATGGTACAAGATTTTATGATTTTGGTAATTAGTTAGGTGTAAAATTATGATGGAAGTGATTGAGTATGATCATTTACTGAGTGGCACCCACCTACGTAGACATGGAACAGTTCATCAATCTACTAAGTGGCATACTTCTATGGAGTCAGTGAAAGATTCCCATAAATACTAAGTGGAACCCTCTTAGGGAGTCATGGAATGGGTCCTCTATCTACTGAGTGGAAACCTCTGGTAGATTCATGACATGGGTCCTCTATCTACTATATGGAACCCTTCTGTAAAGTATGGGAATCAGTCCTTTATCTTCTAAGAGGAAAACTAAAAAACTTTCAGGTCATGGGTCCTCTATCTACTATGTGGAACTATCCTATGATGATGGGGCATGGTACCTATTCCAATAGAGTGGAACACTCTTATTGTACCATAAAATGATACATAAACCTAGATAGTATGTCCCCTTGACTTTGTGACACATTGGTGGGGTGTGGCTCTACATAGATAATTCTTTAGATAGAAACGTGAGATGATGGGAATCACTAGTGGACATTTTTGGAACTTATGGTTGACTCACCATCCTAGACTGAGCTCTTTTATAGATATACCATTTATCTCTTGTATTGATTAATTTTAGGATCATATACATCCCTACTTTCTAGTTTTCATTCTTCACTTTCTATGGGTTACGATGTTTACTTCTATTGTTTCCCATATTACTCCACTAATATCTTTCAGGAAACAGTACCAGGTACGTATATAATCACCCCTGCATGGGTTCTTCCCACACGTGTAATGTCTTATGAAGATGATGGAAAGGTCGAAAATTATTTCAATGGTGGAAAGGGATACCCCGGTGCATTTGACTTGTATGATGTTCGGAATATAGATATTTAGAGATGTGCACTCTCAGAAATTTCATTTACAGTTATTTTCACATTGAGACATATTTCTAGTAGGGGATGCATTTTCCCCATTAGTTTTTATATTATTTTTACATACTCTTTTTTCCCTAGATGATTGTTACATGAATACTTAATACTCTAAATTTTATTGTGTTTTATATTTATACACTTCTTGCATGGATATGGTTTAGTGTTTTCGTATAAGTAAATTAGGAAAATTCATCATATAGTAGTCAGTCATTTCAATGCTTTTGGACAACCCCTAGCCTATGGAGGTCTGCTTAGGGTATTTGTGACTCGCCTCTCCACTGACCAGGATATTTTCAAGGGGGTGGGTTCATGACATATTGGTATAAAAAAAATATCATTCTATTGGATGGTTTTTGGATTTTTTTTACTTATAATGATTTGGATGTGACTTAGGGAATTAGTGTAAAAGTATATTGAGTTCAAATTTTAGACAATGGAACCCAATGCTGACATGGTAGCCTACATATTCAACCATCAGGACTCTAACCACCTACTTTTGAACATGTAATACTGTGAAATTGGTTATAGAGAACATCAATACCTAAATCATATCGGATTAAGTATTTTAATATTCTTCTTGATTCACCTCCACATATATATATGGTCATCAAATTGTAGTACTCTTACTAAAATTTGTCATGATTAAAATGTGAATACATACCTCTTGGTTTCCAATTTAAGATCATGAGTATGATCTTAAGAGGGATGAGGCCTTAGATTAAGGGATAATAATATGAGATCATTCCTCTTGGTAGACAGGTAGTTGAACCCTCACCTATTGTGTAACTATAGTAATAGAAGAGTGGTATTAGTATGTGAACAAGATTAGTTCACTCCAAATGTTCCAAAACTAGAGGAAAGTAATTATCCATTGTGATCTAGATCCCAAGGTGGTGGATGATGTTCTAGAGATGATGAACTGAGTTTTCAGACATATCCAGACTACAACAGAAAAAGTGGTTGTTTTGGCATCCCGTATTTTACATGGAATAGCTGGGTGCTATTATTGACTTGTAACATAGATACCTGATGAGTCTACACTCTCATGGACCAACTTCAATTATATATTTTTTTATGATGAGTATTATCCATCATGCATACACTCAATTAAAATTCATGAGAATCTACTATTGTGGTAGTGAGGGATTATTGTTCTTGATTATTCCATGGGTTTCATTAACCTCACATAGTACACCCTCGATATGATTAGATAAGGCTACTTCTAGGTGTATAATTTTGAGGAGGGTCTCTAAAGAGACATATTTCCTAATATGTTTCCCCTATTCATACCTATATCAGATTGTTGGACTGGGCATTTTTGGAATATATCATTCCATTAAAAGGATTCAATTCATCTAAAGAAGATAGTGGGAATTATGGGGATGAGTCATATGAAGTATTTATAAGACCCAATTTGGAAGAATCATAACATAGGAATTATTATTAGGATCATACCAGGGAATGTGGTCATTCAACGCAGGGACCTCAAAATAGATTTGAAAATCCAAGAGAGGGGATATTTTATGTATAACATGGGAGAGGTCACATGACATGTGATATACCGACAAAACATGATGATGATGGTTAACATATAGAGGATGAACTACCATGAAAATGGCAGAATTGTGATCATGGTTACGCTATACAGGGAAAGGGTGTCCCATGGGGGGGGAAGAACTGACAATAGATTGGGTGGGGATTCCAAAAGAGGATATGTGGGTGGTGGATGTTTCTATAAGATCATTAAACCACCACCACAAGGTGGACCAGGCCATGCGTAGGGATCTAGTGGTTGGGGCCATAGTCACTTATAGGATATTGAGACATATGACACGAAAGCTTTCAATAAGATTAGAGGTACAATATATTTTTATTTTATTTTTAAGTCTATACTAGTAGACACAAGAATGATTTATTCCTCCATCTATTTACTCATGGAATAATACAAAGATCTCCCAGATGTGACTTTAACCCAAATTTTTTTCTAAAGGTTCATATTGGGAAAGGTTCTTTGATAACATTTATCTATATGAAGTTTGAGATATCCCTTGGTGAAGAGATATTCTTGTGAGGCCTCTTGATTGTATGCATAAGTCCATATGACATCATCATGCGTATGGACTGTTTTTCAATGGTCTGATCACATATTGACTATCACCACAAACGGGTCAGATGCCATTAGACTTGTGGTATGAGATCATCCATTGTGGTTGAGAGAGATCTGTTGGTGGAGTGAGTGGGTATTGTGAGTAGGAAGATATGACCCATCACACACTAGTTTGTGATTTTATCAGATAGTGGAGCAGACTCTTTAGGTATCTTTATATCTTTATTCATGGATGATTAAATGGATGTCATCCCTAAGGAAATTCCAAGATAACCGATGAGGTGAAATATGTAGTCTTGCTTTGACTTTCACACCAGGACCACTCTGATATATTATCAATCATATCAGACTTCCCCTACCATGATCATAGATCCACGGTTATAGTTTTAGGACCTTCAATATAAGGTGTTCTTTAGACCCAATGTGTCCCACTATGTAGATTTGACGTTGTTCAGGAAAACATTTTTTCGAATCTTATTGATTTGTTTCCACTATCATCATATAAACTATTCCATGATAAATAAAAATTAACCATTTAAAAGGATTGAAAAACTCATTTACCATTTTTGAGATATTAGTTGGTTCTCTAAGAGTGATCTCTGGTCCAACTTCTACAGGTTTAGATTTCATGTGGTTGATATTTTGAATCTGGAATTGTGATGTCTCTATGAAAACTATGAGTTTATGGTGAGATATTTTGATGTGAAGAATTTCCCCAACATTTTTATGGACTCGAAGAACAAGATCTTCGATATATAAATGGACCGATATGTTTTTTCCTTTATTTACTACATTCTCATATACTATGCATAAGTGTAGGAGAGTGACAAACACTTTAGGATGGCCTTAGACTTTTTTTGGCATCCCCAAAATTATGGTAATATCTAAAAGATCCTTTTTTTTCATCCGTAAGGTTTGGATCAAAGGTTTATCCATCACTAAAAATGGATTAGCTAAGGATCTAGTGAAGATAGATGTTGTTATTTCTTGAGAGCCACCCAAGAACATGTCAGAGGTGAAGATACTTCCAATATTGGTGGGGGTAATATGGGAGGTTCATAGAAGACTTCTCTAGGATTTAATACCCTTTAATATCCCTAAAACAGATAGGAAATCCATTTACATTGACTAATAATTGTCAATGGGCCTTCTTGGATTTGAGGCTGAGGCTGATGGGTGATCCAATTTTGAGAATATCAGAGGAGTTGTGGAGTACGTAGTTTATTGTGATGACTTTAAATTTGGGATAAGCTTCATATTGATGAAAATGATGGGAGTGATCACATATGGGTTAAGGTAGTTGATTCCCCATGAGCTGAACTCTATGAATCATGACTTGGAGTTGGTAGAGATGGTTTTCACGTTGTGGATGTAGATGCATTGTCATCTAGGAGAGAGCCTTTTTGTTTGATCAGAGCATCATATTCTCTGGTACATCTTCATGCAGGGTGACCGGAACCAGAGAAAGTGGTGTTGGATGGAGTTCCTATAGGACTATGACTATGTGATAGTATATACTTATATGAAGGTCAATGTGACGGAAGATTCCCTTAGAAGGAATTCCCAGGCTCATTCAGTGTTGGAGGCATATGAGCACGTGGCTTCCATGAAGCCAACCCCAATTGCAGAAGATGGTGCAAAATTTTTCAGTCTGTGTTTTTGACTAAACCACTTATCTGGTGCTTGAGAGAGACCCCAGTTATGAGACATTGACCGTGTGCTCTTATGTGACCTGATATCCTCAGGAGATTTACTAGATGAATTTTCAAATGGTTTGAATCACTTCATCCTTTTCTATAGATGGATGAGGTCCTAGTCATGATATGAGAAGAGGTGATGAGGATGTTTCACACCTATCCTTTTTTTACATCATATTGTGGGTAATATGTATATATCCCTTAAGAGGAATCTTTGGTTGGATGAAATGAGGTTTAAAGGGATAATTTAATCACTTAGTGTCTCACATGTCATCATGTGAAGGCTGAGCAATAGGTCGGGGGGGTTGTTGTATCCTCGTGATATCCGAGAGTGGAAATGGTATGGAATATCCATGGAATTTGTGACAGGGCCTCCAAAAAATATAAATACACCATGACACCATATGTGTGAAATTTGACCAACATACAAATTCGATGCACTTCCTTGCAATCAAGGAGTTGATTTTGGTGGATTGTTTAGGGAACATGAATATGTCAGAGATTATATACCTTCATTGGGTTCCCTTAATTATTTTATCAAGTAGTGATACATAGTTAATGTCATGGTTGTAGAGAGTCATGAAGGGGGAATTTGGGACCCAAATGTGGATGAGTACAACATTTTACTCCCAGAAGGATAGGAAGATAGTGCACACTATCTAGGTGCTAGAGGATATGTTGAGATATTGTGTGTCAGATTTGAGATAAAGATTTTAAGATCACAGACATTTGAAATATTTTTCGTATAATAATATCTATAACTCTACTATTTTCATTGATCCTTTGGAGGCCCTATACGAGAGACCCTAAAAGTCGTCCTTATGCTATAGTAAGATCAACAGGGAATCTATTTTTAGCCTAGAGATGGTGTTGGTGATAGTGGATATGGTCTATATAATCCAGAAGTGATGGACGATAGATCAGAGAAGGCTGAAATATTATGAATATTGACATCATAGGCCCTTTGATTTCGAGTAGGGGGACCATTTTTTCTTGAGACATTTCCCATGATGGGGATTGTACTGATTAGGTAGGGGAGGAATGTTGTCTATGAGGTTCATACATCCATTGGATATCTTTTTTAGGGTTGGTGAGGTTGATTACTACCTTGGATTGTCCACATAGTTGGAGAGGGTTCACGATGTCTTCTATGTGTCATTTCTGAGGAGATATGTTCATGATCCCATGCTTGTTATTGACTAGGGTGATATGGACATCGAATAGGGATCCACATTCGTGAATCACCCATAGGTGATCGAGGATCAACATGAGAGAATCATGCATGAATTTACTATTCCCATTTTTTCCTATTATGTGGTAGCATGAGAGCATGTAGGAGAGATCTTGGAAGTGGGAGATCCATATGTGGGCTTGATATCCCAACTTTTTTTCTTATTCATTTCTTTTGGAAGGAAAAAATCAAAAAGGATGATATAATGTAGAGAACATGTTTTTTCATTGGAACACTTTGAAATATATCAAGGAATATTTTCATAGCCATGAGATGATAAGACATGTGATTCCAATTCTTATTGTTCCCAGAATTAATTTATAAAAATTATAAATATATTTTTTATCAAACAACCATATATTTTCTCAGAAATAATGGGATATATCCTAAAATGAGCCTCAATTAAAAAATGGGAGACAACAAATAAATCCAAATAGTGAGGTTTACTCATGTAACGACTAAAATTTGGTCGGTGTCAGCCATTCAGATAAAGAATGTGTTGCTGGGTATGTTTAATGTATTAATTAATTAGTTAATTATTTAATTAATTTATGTAATTTAGTTAATTTAATGAACTAATCTAATTTCATCTATAAGTACTATATTACATATACCACCACGGTTAGCATCATAACCCTGGGATATGTGAGAAGAGGTTCTTCCACCCTTTATTATAAAATCGAGGTTTGGTGACCAAATGACAATCAGAACAAGGAGAATTGAGGCACAATGAACCCAATATATCATCCTCCATCTTTGTAAAACACATTCTTCACCAAAAAACTATCTAATATCAAGGTAGGATCCCTCATTTTTTGAATACTCCATTATGATTAAATTGTTGAACATGATCACATATATTTCTTTATTTTACACCTGATTTAATACATTGAATGAGAACATGTATGAGATTTTAATTATTTGTTCAATTTATTCCCATTATGCCATTTTTCACTTTCATATTTTTATGTATTTCCCCTGCTGATCTTCGTGAAATTTTTCATTAGACCACTAAACCATGATTCAACATTTTAGAGTGAGATCAAGTGACGTTAAACCAATGGATTCATGTTAGATTCACATAAGATGAATGGATTTTTGATTAGAGGACATATCATCATTGTTTTCAGGATACAAGGGATTACACCAGGGATCATGAATTTAGTGAGGCATTGGGAGATGCCATGAGCGATGGAGGTGTGATGCAGTTTCATATGGGAGGATCAGAATACCAATTTCTAACCACCATATAGACATAATTGATGTTTGGAAGAGGATTCCATTGATTTCAAGTGATCATCGGGTGGTTTTTGGAGGTGGATGAGGTAGATCAAGGATCAATTAATTAGATATAGAATTATGTGAAAATCCAGACTACACGACATGTAGTCTAATGAACACATGACGTGTAGTGACCCATCTACGATGGAAAGATTTTTCAGTTGATTTAAATATAATATTCCAGGTGGAACCCCCACACACCACACGACTAATTTCTAGCATCCCAGCCCATTCTCTTGTAGTAAACGATCATAGGCTCGTCCAAAAATATATCGTCTACTGGAACATGGCCACTGTACATAGTCATGGCCAAGAGAACATGAGTCAACCCCTAGTGGTCGAGACATTCATGTGTAATAGAACTACATGAAGTTTAGTACTAAATTGATAATGGGACTTGTGATGTAGAGAGCATACCAAGTAGAAGAGTGGGAGTGCACATCGTGTGTGTCCCTTACAAGCTGTGCACCTATTTTTTAGGAAAATAATTCCTCTTATATCTCCTGCATATAGATTTGAATTTTGACAGTGAGTATCCTATCTTGGGTGTTTTTCAATATAGAACTCAATGGTGAATTTTGTAAGGGGTTTTGAGATAATATACGAGATGTTATGAATGTATCTCTTCTTTAGGAAATGCTTGATGAAGGTTGTGATTCGATTAGGATGATTTAATAAATGGACCCCACCTGTGGAGTCCGGGCACAAGTCCTCTATCTTCTAAGTAGGACCCACTTATGGAGTCCGGGAATGGGTCCTATATCTACTGAACGACACCCTCTTATGGAGTTATGGCATGGGTCTTCTATCAACTGAGTATCAACCTCTTATAGATTCATGCTAGTGTTCCTTTATCTATTGAGTTTTACCCACCCACATGTTGGGACCATGTTGGATGTAGAAGGAAGTATGAAGAGTTGGCTATTATAGAGTGTTGTATTTTTGATGTCAAAGAAGCTAAATCAATTTACTTTTTGAAGGACTTGTAAACCAGATGATGATTTACTGATATGTATTTCACAAAAATCATAAGTCCGGAGAACTTGTGATGCAATCCTTGTGATGGAAATGGGGAGAAATGAAGATTCCGGTCATATACAATTTTTATTGGAAGGAATGATGCTGCTGGAAGATATAGAAGTTTCGGTAATTTCCATTGAAACGATGACTATGCTTTGCAGATTAGTATTTCACAAATATCGTAAGTTTGGAGAACTTGTTATGCAATCCTTATGAAGTATAGGGAGAGTAAAGAAGTGTTTTTAGAAAAAGAAAGAAAGTCGTGTGCATGTAAAAAGTGGTGCACAAGTGTGGTGAGAAGGTATATGTGGCGCGAAAGTGTATGTTTCACTCAATTCATATTTCAACATCATCATATCAAAACATGACAAAGGAAAGAATGTTTCACGCTAGTGATTGAATGTCGCACAATTGATGGATCGACGCTCAAGTGCTGGAGCGGCGCACAAGTGTATGTGGCACACAAGTCACCAAAATTCCTATAAATAGATGACTAACCTCCTTATTTTTTAAAGGAACAACACTTAAGAAACAATTTGAGCTCCGATCGCGCAAGTTGTAGAAAGTGGCTCGCAAACTAAAGTGGCACCCAAGCTAAAGTGGTGAGCAATATGAGGGTTATTTATAAGGCGCGCAAGTAGGGTGGCGCGCAAGTATGGTGGCACGCAAGAAAAAGTGTCACGTAAGTTTTCATAGGTGTGTATTTAGGGAGCTGTCTTCAAGAGGTGTGTTGTGTATAATCCAATAGTAGCGTGCATGTTGTGAGATGTGCACAATAATGGCACACAAGTAGTTAGTGGCACAAAAACTGGTAGGCGCACAAACTGAGTGGCGCGCAAGCAGGTGGCACACAAGAAGGTGGCACGCAAGTTGATACAGGGAGGTGCACAAGCAGGGAGGCGCGCAAGAATGCATGTTCACAAGCTGGAAGGCATGCAGGCAGGGAGTGGCGCACAAGCTGTTTGCACAAGGAGGTTCTTACCAGCTTCTAGGTAGGAATGTGAAGAATGTTTTTGAATGAAATGATTTATGAATGTTCATTAAGAAGCACAAAATCAATACATTACCCAATTTCTGCTAAGAGGGAGAACACACACTATTATATTGTTTTCAAAGTTCTACAAAAGTTTAAGGGTATAACCTACTCGTTTTATTGCACCTCAAAGGAATGTTTTCTAGTGGATTGTGTGGTGCTAGAATGTTTCTGTACCATACCAAGGACATAGCTAATCTTGTTTAGTAGTGAACCATGTAAATATTATGTCCATGTGTTTGTGTGTGTTCAGCAGGGATAAAACTCTTTAATATGAGGTGAAGGTTGTTTCAAAAATAAGGAATCATAAAAAGAAAAATATATCATAGATTCACCCCCTCCCCCTCTCAGTGATACATGGATCCTGACTGGGAAATTCAATTGTAATCAGAGTGACAGTTTCCCTTGGTTTATTCTCATTATTGAAGTGGTTTAAGAGAATTTGTGATGGAGAATCAAAATTGCATGAACAATAAGGGGATTATGATTTTTGATAGAATGAACTATCACATCTGGAAGGACAGAATGATGCCTTATCTTATGCCTCAAGGATATGTAGTTCTTGAAACTACAACAGATGGATTTACTACTTTTTATGACAAGGATTCTTTTACTCCTATGGATAAGAAGATTCTTGTGAATGATGGAAGAAATAAAAATGTGTTACTCTGATCTCTTTCTGAGAGTGAATTTCTTAGAGTCAAAGGTGTTGCTACAGCCAAAGGAATCTAGGACAAACTAAAGAACATCTATGAAGGAAATAAAAAAGTGAAGAAGGCTAAACTAAAAATCTAGAGACTGATGTACGAAGACTAGAAAATGGGAGAATATGAATCTGTTGGGGATTTCATTACCAGGATAAAGGATATTGTCAGTAAAATCAGATGTCTTGGTGAAATGTTGGAGGATTCTACAGTTTTCGAAAATATTTTGAGAATTCTACCTAACAAGTTTGATGTTAAAGTGTCTTCATTAGAAGATAGAGACCCTGAAACAATATCATTGGATGATTTTCATAACACTCTCATTACTTATGAGATGATAAGGGAGAAGACTATGAAGGGAAAAACAAAAGCTAATAGGGAATTTTCATTCAAGGCTACAAAGAGAGAGAAGTCAAAGAAGACTCTTATTGAAGATGATGATGGTGAATCTGATTCTGAAGATGAGGTATGTAAAAGTTTTGGTGAAATTTTATCATTGTTTTCTAAGAATGTGAAAAGAGGTACATGGAAATACAAGGGTAAACATCCGTTGAAATGTTTTGAGTGTGGAGACATTGGTCACTTTGCGGCTAACAGTACGAAAAATAATAAAGAAGAAGATAATGATGATGATAAACGAAGTCCAATAAGGTTGTGGAAGAAAAAAGCTGACAAAGATAAATATTTCTCAATGGGGAAGGATAAAAAGTTCTTCAAATCAAAAATAAGAATCTTTTAATCTAAATATGGAAATAAGAAGTCAACGTAGATAAATCTGAGAAATTATTTGCTAAAAAAACTAGAGAAAATACCTTTATTGATATAGTGAATAATGAAGATTACGAGAGAACCAGTTCATAAGAAGAAGAATCTCAATTTGAATATCATCTGAGAGATTAGTAGAAATAATTTTTGAGGAAGATCAGAAGACTTGAGAAGGAAAACAACAAGCTGATAAATGAAAATTCTACATTAAACAATCAAGAAGGTTTTACTGATTAGAAAATCATGATGGAAAAAGAGATTGATGATCTGAAAAATTCTCTTGATAATACATTGAATTTTAATGATCATCATGTAGTAAAGCTTATGGAAAAATAATAAGAGTTGGAACTTGTCCAATAGAAACTTTATAAAGCTAAAGAAATGAATATCTGTTTCAAAAATTCTATCTCAGATGTTTGTAAATGTTTTAGAACTAATGATCTAAATGGGGATTTACAAAAGTTACCTTCAAAGGTTGAAATGAAAGACAGAACTGGCTCTCATAAGAACAAGGTTGCAAAGACCATGTATGTGGTCAAAGTCAGCAATGATAAAAAATCAGAAGTGTATAAAAATCATGAGTCCAGAAAGGCTTCTAATATTTTTCGTGTTGTTAAATCCGAAATGATAAAGGGAGTTACAAATGATTACATGAAGGTTGATGGTCAACATAGTTATATTAAGAAGGTTGTTGAGAAGCGTGTTCACTAATCTGGTCAGTATATAAGTTTCAAGGGAAAATATTCTTTCTGTGGTTATTGTTGGTATTGTGGTGGATTCGAACACATGGAAAATATGTGTTGGTTCAACAAACAACATTACAACGATTCCAAAAGTTTTTAAAGACAATGATTGAGGTATATTCTATCCTTTCAAAGTAGAATGTATCTGAATATATTTTAGAAGATTTCTGATAAGACTAGTGTGAATGATGAGAATAGGTTCCAACCACTAGAATCTATTTGTGAAAGATGTGATCGACTTGGACATCTTGCCAAGGGCTGCCTTAGTGTGTTACCAGAGCAACAAAAGATTATTAATAATTCTCAAATGCTAGTGTTTTTAAAAGATAAAAGGGACATGTATGATAATTTTGAAAAGAAATAGTGCATGGTTCTATGGCTAGAACACATTGACCTGGCTAGGAAATTGGAGGATTCACAATAAAAAGTGATGGAAAAGGATTAAAAAAAGATCTTGTTGTCAAAACTTCTTTGAAAGCTACAAAAGCAGAACGTCCATGGATTATTGATAATGGGTGTTCTTCTCAAATGACTGGAGACTTAAAGTTGCTGAAGAATGTGAAAGATTTCAATGAAGGAACTGTTACATTTGGAAATGATGAATCTCTGAGAATCAAAGGTGTTGGATGAGCCATCATCAGAAAAGAAAAAAATTAAATCTAAGAAAACATTATATGATCATGGGTTGAAACATAATCTTCTGAGTGTTTCAAAACTCTATCATGTGGGAAAAAAAGATATATTCAGAAAATATGGGTTCATTGTGAAATGTGAAAATGAGGGAAATATATTTACAAGAGGCCAACATACAAAAGAAACCTTCTTCCAAGTTGGTGAAGTACAAAATTCTTGTTACTTGGGCTTGGTGGATGAAAATTAGTTATGTGATAAAAGTCTAGGACATATGTGTAAGAGAAACATGTGTAAGTTATCTACGCGAGATAGTGTTTGAGATATGCCTGATTTATCAAGAAGAAGAGATTGGTGCTGCTCTATTTGTGAAAAAGGAAATATTAAAAAATCTTTTCATAAGGGAGTTTAAATACATTCAAAACTACCCTTCGAACTTATACATTCTGATATATGTGGATGAATGACCATGAAATCAAGAAATGAAGATAATTTCATCATTACATTCATTGACGTCTTTACACACATTACTTGTGTTATGTATATGAGACATAAGTCATATGATCTAAAAATGTTTAATAGTTTCAGGTGGAAAGAAGAAAAGGAATGTGAGTATTCAGTGAAAAAGTCGAGAACTGATAATGGTGGAGAGTATATGAATAAAGAGTTTGAATTTTATCTTGAGAATCATGGAATTCGGCATGAGTTTAGCTCACAATACACACCTTAACAAAATGGGGTTGCTGAAAGAAATAATCAAAGATTGGTGGAAATAGGGAGAACTATGCTGCTTGAGCATAGTCTTTCTCATTATTATTAGAGGCATGCCATGAGCACTGATGTGTATATTTAGAACTGATGTTTCGTTAGACCAAACTCATATATGACTCCAAACAAAATGTTATATAAAAAATCTCCATGTCTGAAACACTGAAGATTTTTTGGGAGTCCATGAATTATAAAGAAGAAAGGTGGAAACCTTGGAATGTTTGAGAAAAGAAGAGATGATGGAATTTTTCTTGTCTATTCTATAGAAGTAAGAGGATATAGATGTCTCAACAAACAAACATGAATAATTACTGATTATTCATATGTAAAAGATTTTGAAAATGTTGAGAAAGAAAAGCAGTCATATGTTGATGAGGAAGTTGAGCAGGATAGAGAAGCTTTTGTTAATGATTCTCATAATGCTATAGACTGTGTTAATCCTTCCGATGAAGAGGAAACCGACTCAGAAATATTGAGTGATGAGGATGAAGTTCGAATAACTCATCCTATTTTAAGGAAACAAGTAGAGGCTTGGAATATTATTGGAGATAAACATCATAGGGTTCAAACAAGAAGAACAAAGAATGCTATATCACATACTTCTCTTTATTTGAAAGTTGAACCGAGTGATGTAAATAAATCATTTGAGAATCCAGAATGGGTTCATGAATTGAATGACGAGCTTGATCAGATAGAGAATAATGATTCTTGGGGACTTGTACCCAATCCGGACAACAAGAACATTATTGGTACAAAGTGGGTTTTCCGGAAACAGATGAATGAAGAAGGTAAAGTAATAAGAAACAAATCAAGATTTTTTTGAAAAGGGTATTCAAAAATTGAAGGCATTGATTTTTAAGAAACCTTTTCTATGGTGGAAATATTAGAAAAAATAAGAATATATCTTGTTATTGCTACACAACGAGGTTAAAAACACTCCATTGGATGTAAAATATGCATTATTGAATGGTGACCCTGATGAGGAAGTATACATTGATCAAGCTTGTGGATTTGTTATTGGAATGGATGAAAGTTATGTGTGCAGGTTTAAGAAGGCTTTTTATGGGATAAAACAGGCTCTGAGAGCATGGAATTCTAAATTAGAAACTTGCTTAAAGAAGATGAACATTATGAAAGGGAGAGTTGACAAAAATATCTACATCATGAAATGTCATGAGTTTTCACTGAATGTTATTGTTTATGTTGATGATATTATATTTGGTAGAAATTATGAAAGATCACGTGAAAAAATTTATGAGGATATTAAGAAGTTATTTTAGATGTCCATAAGAGGAGAAATGAAGAACTTTCTTAGGCTACAAATTTCACAAAAGAAGAATCACATTTTTCTGTCTCAAGAAAAGTATCCTCGTTAACATTTGAAGAACTTTGGCATGGAAAATTCGAAACTAGTTTCCACACCAATTTCAGTGGGAACCATGTTGTCTAAAGATGCAGAAGACAAGGAAGTTGATCGGAACGAGTTTCAAAAGCTTATTGGAAGTCTGTTGTATTTGACTTCCTCATGACCCGAAATCATCTATGCTGTCAATTTATGTGAAACATTTTAGAGTGCTCTTAAAGAATCAAATTTGATTGTTGGAAAAATAATTCTCAGATATATCAATGGCACAAACAATTTTGGAATAAGTTATGATGGCTCAGGAAGTATTGATCTATTCCGGTATTCTGATGCCGATTAGGCAGGAAATGTTGATGATCGAAGATCCACACCTGGTGGAGTTTTCTTTCTGGGGAAATGTTTTGTTAGTTTGCATACCATGAAAAAAAATTCATTAACTATTAGAATAGCTGAAGCTGATTATGTCGCTGCTATACAAGCTGCAACTCAACTAATGTGGTTGAAGACTCAACTAGAAGATCTACTTGTTGAAGTAAAGAAACCATTGCTCATGGGTTGTGATAATCAGAGTGCAATCAATCTTACATGAAATCTGGTACAACATTGTCGTTCAAAACAAATTGATATAAAGTAACACTTCATCAATGAGAAGGTGGAGAAGAATGAAATTAGGCTGGAGTACGTTCCTACATCTGAAAAAATGGCAGATATATTAACAAAATCTTTACCGAAGGAACCATTTGCAAAATAAAGATTGAACATGGGTGTCCAACATCCTTCTTATCATGGTTAAGGTACATGTTTCTGTATCCACTCCCATATTTCCTTTGGATAGTGTTTTCAAGGGGGATAATTGTTTCATAAATCTATCCTTATTGATGCATGCATAATGGGGGAGTTGTGGAAAAGCTGTGAATCCAGCATGTATGTGTGTGAACGAGTCTAACTATTTGTTAGAGTGGTTGTAGGAAACAATTTTGTTTTCTAGGAAAGATAAAGATGTAAAGAATGCTTAATTATAATCTTGAATGATGTTATGAAAAAGGCTGAGGAGATACAATCATTAGATTTCAAACTCAGTGCTTTTAGACAACATGGTTTTTTCTAGTCAATAACTCATGTTTCCTACGACGAGTTAGCTCACATAGGACTAGAATTGTTGATAAGTAATCCATTGCTTAAGGTTACAAATTTAAGTGATATATGAATCTTGGTTGATAAGAAAATCCAAAGGGGGGGATTGTTGGCACCAAGTTGGATAGATAAGGATGCAAGAAGAGTTTACTGTTACAGAGTGTTGTTTTTTGTTGTCATAAAAGCTATATCAATTCACTGTATAAAGGACTTGTAAATCAGAAGAAGCTTTTCTTATATGTATTTCACAAATATCATAAGTCATGAGAACTTGTGATGCAAGCCTTATTATGGAAAGGGGGATAAATGATGATGCCAGTCATATATAATTTTTATTGGAATGAATGATGCTGCTAGAAGATATGGATGTTTTAGTACTTTCCATTAAAACTACGATGCTGCTTTTCTAATTTTTATTTCACAAATATCATATGTTTGGAGAACTTGTGATGCAAGCCTTATGATGTACAGGAAGTTTAATGAAGTGTTTTTGGAAAAAGAATGAAAGCAGCATGCAATTCAAAAGTGGTGCGCATGTGTATGTTGTGCGCAAGTCATTTTTCAACATCATCATATCAAAATATGACAAACAAAAGAAAGTTTCGCACTAGTGTTGGAAGGCCACACAAGTGATGGAGTGGCTCACAAGTGCTACAGCGGTGTGCAAGTGTTGGAGCGGTGTGAAAGAGTATGTGGCACACAAGTCAACAAAATTCCTATAAATAGATGAATAACCTCCTCCTTTTTTAAAGGAGCAACACTTAAGAAAAACTATGAGCTATGATCGCACAAGTCATTGAAAGTAGCTCACAAACTGAAGTGATGTGTATGCTATATTGGCGCGCAACCTGAAGGGTTTTTATAAGGCGCACAAGTAGGGTGGCGCGTAAGTAACGTGGCATACAAGAAGAAGTGGCATGAAAGTTGTCAGAGGCACACAAGATGGGAGGCGTCTTCAAGAAGTGTGTTGTGAATATGCCAAAAGTGGTGGGCAAGTTGTGATCTATGAACAATAGTGGCGTGCAAGTAATTAGTGGCACACAAGTAGGTACGCGCGCAAGCTAAGTGTCGCGCAGGCAGGTGGCACCCATGTTGGTGGTGTGCAAGCTGATATAGGGAGGTGTGCAAGCAGGGAGGTGCGCTAGTAGAGAGGCATATATACCGGTAGTCGTGCAAGCAGGGAGTGGCGTGCAAGCTTTTTTCACCAAGAGGTTCTTACCAGCTTCTGGGTAGGAATGTGAAGAATTTTTTTGAAAGATTTTATTTGTGAAAGTTCGTTAAGAAGCACAAAATCATTATATTTCCCTATTTATGCTAAGAGGGAGCACACACACTATTGGATTGTGCTCAATGTGCTACACTAGTGTAAGAGTATATCTTATTCATTGTATTCCACCTCAAAGGATTGTTTTCTAGTGGATTTTTTGGAATTTGACTGTTTCAATACAATACCAAGGATGTAGTTACACTTGCTGAGTAGTAAACCTTGTAAATCTTGTGTTCCTGTGGTTGTGTGTGTTCAGCAAAGAATAAACTCTTTAACAGGAGGCGATGGTTGTTTTCAAAAGAAGGAAACATAAAAAGAAAATGATATCACTGATTCACCCTCTCCCCCTCTCAGTGATACTTGAATCCCTAATGGGAAATTCACCACAGATTCATGTAATGGATCCTCTATGTACTAATGACACTCTATTATAGTGTCAAGTCATGGATCCTCTTTCTAATAAGTGGACAGATTCTATTGAGATACAATATTTTCCTCTACCAATTTAGTGGATAGCACCTATTATACTTGGGAATGATTCTAATAAATAGATATCATACCTAACAGATTGCATGACATAGTGATGATGTGCGGGGTTTATTAGAGTTACTTATTCATAAAAACATGTGATATTATTGGAATAATTGGTGGAGAAATTTTATAATGATGGAAGACTCATCATCCTAGACTAAGATGTCAGATATAGATCCCCATTCTCTTTCAATTGTATTTTTATGAGCATATATATCTCGGTTGATTGGTTTTGATTCCTATCTTGTTATCTCTTGAGTTTTCTACTTCAACTGTGTCTCCTATTACTCCCCCTTCATATTTATGGGAATCATATGATATACATATATTCTCACCCGTATGTGATTTTTCTACACATGTCGTGTCTTATGTAGATGATGGATATATCAACGGTTATTTCATAGGATCATAGGGAGACCATGGTGAATTTGAAGATGTGCGGTGGTTGGAGCCTTGAGATTCTGATTCGGGAGCTCTATGAATTTACTTTTATAGTAATTGTAAACATGGGACATATTTATGTTTGGGAATGTATTTTTACCATTTTCTTTTCTAATAAAATTTATATTCTCTTGTTTTCCTAGAGAATTATTGAATTCATGGTTATTACAATAGATGTTACCATCTTTTTTTTATTCCTTTTAACATCTATATGGAGATGGTTGGGTGTGTCCATGTAGGTACATTAGGTGAATGCCTCACATATTAATGATTCCATTTGATGCTTATCACCAACCCCTAGACTTTGGAGGTGGGATTTTCATTGACGAAACTCAAATCTCTACTAGTATGGTAGGCTCTAGTAGGGTGGGTCATGATAGTTCATCAAATACTAAAAAATGATTCAATTTTTATGGATTGCCACAATACTTTAGAACAATGACTTGTTATTCATTTTTAACTTGTAGAATGAAACTGCATATTATTCCAACTGAAATTTTTTATGGCTTATATAAAATTTAAAATTTAAATTGTAAATTATTTTATATGTAATATCACTAAAATATACATTTTTATTATTATTGGAACACTCTTCTTTTGAATGAGGTTGTTTTGATCACTTGAGAAGGATTTCTAGATGTGTTCTATTTTGGTAGGGGTAGTTATTATTTTTTGTTTTAAGGGAATTTTATTTCAATGTAACTGTATTATAAATAAATTATTTATTGTGATATTTTTATTGAAATTATGGCGCTTTGTAAATTAATTTTTTTATGTTTAATGTAATACTTTTACTATAAAATAATTTTTTTTGTTTTTTATCGACTTCTATAGAGTGATACAATTATAGTTATTAGGAAACTGTTGAGTAAGGTAATTAAATTTATGACAAAAAATTATAGAGATGATAAACACCCCATTTATTAGTACCAATGCTATTATTGACATAGTGGCCCTTTACCAGTATTATATATCAGAAACATAAACGTCTTTATTATTATTGATAAGAAACATATTGAAAAGGTCACACTTATTAGTTAATTTCTTATCAATAATAAATAATTTCTATATGAATTCCAATAAAATAACTTTTTTTTATTATGTTTTGGAACATCAGTTTTTTTACACTGAAAAAAGTGCTTTCTAACACATTTAATGGAATTATCTATAGTAGTATTAGGTTCACTAGGTCTTGTACATAGAGGTTGGTAACTAATATATGATGGGATGAGTTATTAAATTAATTCTAAACTTTTAAAATGGTAATTAATGAAACCAATTAGACAAAAATTTGATTGTATTTCTTTCTCTTTAATTCATTCTGTGTTTATTTTTCCATTTAATGTAAGTTTTTTAATTTGAAAAAACAAAAATCCTTAATTTACATTTCTTATTCAGATAATATAAAATGGAAAAGATATAATACATATTATTCTAATATTGAGTGATTTAATCAATGGAATCTTCAATAGAGATGAACATAGTAGGCCATCGTACTGCAATATAAAGATAAAAATTCTTTTAATACACTTTATTAAAAATGTGCTAAAAATACGATTTAGTAGCCCAAAATATAATCATTTTTATTTCAAAACTCATTTTACATTAAATATATAATGATACACTATAATGGGAAATTTTACTACTTTTTATATTTTCATGGAAAAAAACATTAGGTTTTTTTCTCATAATATTCAACAAATAGATCCAAATTAAAAAAAACTATTTTTAGTAGGAATAAATGGTTTCTAAACAGTATTTAATTTAACTGATAAAATTATTTAATTTATCCCTAGCAGTCCCTATAAACCATACATGTGTGGCGAAGAAATATTTCCATTGTCAAAATGATTTTCAATGTATGGAAAACATCTCAGAGAAAGTTAATATAAAAGAGATTTTTTTTGAAGAGATAAATAATAGGTCGAGTAACAATTTTATTAACTATTATTTATAAGAATTCATTATTTTTAAAAGCCATAAATTCTTTTGTAACTGTAGAATGAGATTGAGAAGAGTGTCTTAGTCCAAATAACATAATTTTATTCCTTCAGTCATCACACTCCAAGGCATCTACAATGTGATCAATTTTCTTACTGATAAAATTTGGAAGAACAATGTTTTAGATTATAAATTTATAAAATTTCTAGGTGTTGGGGGTTTAAAATGATTGATAATATGAAGTAAATAATTAGATGGAAATATATCTACTTCCATTAATTATTAATATGTACCCCAAATTTTATTCATATTGTTAGTCATTTTTCAGATGAATTAAGAAGATTTGAAAACCGTATCATTTTGGTTGGGTTGATGAGAAATGTTTAGGGTTTTCTCTATAGATAAGTTCAAAATGATTTCAATTTGGTGAACATATATAACAAATAGATTTTCCAAAAAAAATTTACTTCCATGATGGTGATATATAAAAATTTGGGGAATAATTTAATTAATTATGACCTATCATGTTTAGATCATTTCTCTGGATATAAATTCATTGGAAACCATAGAATGATAATGTGAGGTGTTTTCTAGGACACCAAATATGAAATTAGTAATTTGTTCGCACCATTTTCTGAACATTTCTAAATAACTCAAAAAAAAAATTGGTGGGATATATATGATTTATTAGAACCACATCTTATATGATAATTTTTCAAAATAATGAGGCCATTTGGGTTGAATAGTAATGACCATTTGAAATTATGAATTCAAGTAAAAGATATCCAGCTATATTACATATATAAATATATAACCACATAAATTAAAATACTTATAATTATTTTTAAGAAAAGAATATATTAAAAAATAAACTAACTTCTATGTTAGGTCTATGACAATATTTTATATGAAACCCCATGCATTTTTAATAAGATATCATTGTTATGGTTTACCAATATTCATGATTATAAATTTTTATATATTATTTAGACATGTATATATATATATATATATTGTCACAAATGAAATCATATAATCAATTATATACCAAATATTCTTTTAAAATCATCGATTTTACATTGTAATATAAAATTAGTGTTATTTAATGATTAGATATGTTTATTAAAATAATTTCTTATTAATATTTATTAAATGAAATATTAAACATTTTTTGAATGGGTATTTATGTTAATTATAAAAATTGATGTTTATATTTATTAATATGATAATATTAATAATACACTTTTCAAGGTATGATTCAAGCATTCTATTTTTTACTTAAAAATTAAATAGTTTTGATTCTAAATATGTATTTTCATATACACTATATTGTTTAAATTAAAAGATAAATTTATAAATTTAATTTGATAAAATATGAAAAAACAATTAGTCTCATTATTTTGAAATTATATATGGGTTATTTTTTGGTATTTATCACGGTAAGTTGGTTTTTAGGGGAATTGTTAAAAAACATGGATTTTATGAATATCCTAATATTTTTTGAAATTATCAGGATGTAAATATGAACTAAAAAATTATGAAACATTTCTAAAGAAATTAAGATATATAATTGTGATTATACAATCAAAATATCATGAAATTGAAATAGGTTATACTTTATTTTATGATAAACATGAAAACTTTAATTAGTGATAACGCAGGGCCTGAGAAAATGTGGAAAATTCAAAATCGATGATTATATGATAATATTTGGATAATTATAGGATCAAAATTATGTATATATAATTGGAATAATATATTTTTTATGTTTATTTATAAATTTTAGTGTTACATACTATGTTAATTATCTAAATGCTTACTCAGCCTTTGCCTAAGGTAAGAAAAGTGAATGTAGTTTCTTAAAAATGATTTTATGATAAGGGTGATATTAAATATAAACTATAAATTTTTATATATAAAAATAATTTTTATTAATAAATTTAATTAATATAACTGTTATTTTTAATTTTTAACAATATGTTATTTTTCAAAAATGGTTATGTAACATTCACATTGCGCATGTGTAAGTTGGTTAAAAGTCTATATAATTATTTTAAAAATATTTAAGGTTACATTCTTTAGATAATTTATGGTATTTAATTATTTTCAGTTATGGATAGAAAATTCAAATAATTATGTATATGTTTAAATTATATTTTCGAAATTACCATAATATTTTTTTAAAGGTAAATTTTGAAAATAATCTTGAAATGGTCTCTAAAGGGTATTTAAAATACAAATAGTTTATGAGATAATAAAAATCATAAAAATATTATCTTGCATATATTGTTAGGGTTAATGGTATATTATATCTTCAATTTCTAATTTATTAACAATGTTCCATTTTTGAAATTCCATGCATGAATCTTAAAGATTAAATATTTTCAAAACCACCAATTAATTTTCCATATAAATGGGGACTCATTATAACCATTTAAAAATGCATATGAAGATAGGTTTTATCTCTATATCATAGCCAAATATATATTTAAACATTAGTTTTCAATGTCCACTAACGTGTTTCCATTATAAATAATCATTTCATAAAAGGCATTAGACTCAATCTGAATGTGGTCACACAAAGAGAATTATTTGAGTTTCTAAGTCACTTTCTCTTAATAATAAAACACATTTTAAAAATATCTTATATCAATAAAATGGTTATATTCTAATGGTATATAAATATTTTCCAATTTATACATGATATAATATGATCCATTACACCTCGTTAAGTTCTTATCACGGGTCGTTACTACTTGAAAATGTCTATTTTTATGAAAATGTGTCTATTTCTCTCAACTCTTATGTTAATAATTTCAACAGTATAAGTTATATTTAAACATTTCCTTAAAAAATCACTTTATTAATAATATTATTTTTTTAAACTCTAATCCTTATTTATCCTTCCTCTAATTTAATCTAATTTGGAAAAAAACACCAAATGTAGTGCTTTTACTCAACCTAAGTGAATGATAATTATTTAGTAAACCATATTTCATTCATAGATATTTTTGAAAATTTATTTTATTATATAATATAATATTAATAGTCAAGTAGTTTTTTGTTTAATATAATTTAATGGTATCATATTAATTAAAATATGACAATAAAAAAATGAATCATTGTTATTTTTAACATCAGAAAAATCATATAAAAGAAGATTCTCTAAAAAGTTACTATTTTATGGCATATTGAACTCCTTTTTTTATGTGATGATATTTAAATAATATTTTGAAACTTTTTGGGCTTATATAAAGATTGGAAAATTAATTTTTTCCATTAAATAAATAATAAATCTTATTTGCAGATTGTGAACCAAATGACCACATAACAAATGAATGAACAATACAAATATATTAGATAAATAAAACATGATAATAAATGATTTAAAAGTAAAAAAATAAATTAACACAAAAATATTCTAAACTAAGTCAGTAATTAATATAATTTAAATTTTCAAGATATTAGAGAAGATCATGAAAAATAAAATAGGAGATCATTTGTTACAAAATAATATAGAGGATGTGAATAATGAGATGTTTACTGAGTTCAGTATTGATCAAGAATATGTAAAAAATTATATACTAGTCTATGTGCTCCATAAATTCTAGAAATAAAGAAGTAGATGATGGATGAATCTCATAACTATATATTCTCTATAAATCCTGAAGTCTCTAAAATATATAGGTAACTTTATTATCATTATTGGTGGTATAACATAAAAAGGGTCATTCCTGACTATAGTACAAGGATCTTGTTGTCTCAACAAGTGAAAGAACAGAGACAATTTCCAAATGTTATATTATAACCACTACCCATGGAATCGAGGAATTGGGACAATATCACTATAGAAATTTCCACTGGTCTCCCAAAAATATTAAAAGTAAACAATGTGATTTTGGTTATAACAGATGTTCTCAACAAGACTTCCCATTTCATTGCTATTTAGAAATACTTCACAATTTAAAATCATTCCATGATATACATGAAAGAAGTGGAGAGTATATATGTTGTACCACTCTATATCATATCTAATTGTTATCCAAAATTCACATCAAAACTATGGAGATGTATTCGACATTCCTTGATTACTAAACTGAATTTCAATATGGCCTATCACCCTTAAATTTATGTCTAATGTGGAAGGACTATACAAACACTCAAGGAAATGTTGAAAACATACTAAATGGAATTTAAAGGTATATGGGATCAACATATTTCATTACTTGAGTTCTCATTCAACAACTGCTTCCATGTGAGTACTCCAATGGAACTTTATAAAGTTCTATATATGAAATTATGTGAAACTCAAATATGGTGGGATAATTTAGGTGAGATAATGTTTACTAGGCCTTATATTTTTCAAGAGATGGTTGAAAAGGTTCACACCAACCAACAACATAATAATAATTCTCAAGGTCGGAAGAAGAGCTATGATGACTATAATCAATGGGACATAGAGTTTAGTGTTGTTGAAAAAAGTGTTCCATAAAAAAATCTATGGAAGAGAGTCACGTTTTATTGGACAAACTAGAAGCTTAGCCACATGTAAATTGGCCCCTATGAAATCATAGATCACATTGGAGGATTGTCCTATCAGCTTTTAAATCCACAAAATATTGCTAAAGTTCAGGATGTGTTCTACATGTATCTCTAAAGGAAGTAAATACCCAACCCTTCAATTGTACGAAATCACGAGGTGGTACCAATGGAACATGACCTTTCTCATTAAGAGTAGTCGATGTATATCCTAGAGCATAGAGACAAGGTTCTGTGAAATAGGACTTCCCACCTCATCATAGTTTTATAGAGGAACCATGAATATGAAAAATTGAAGCAGGAAATTGAGGAGATAATGGTTAAGAAATACCCACACCTTATCTCTGCTGAGAAGTTGTGTTGAAATTTCAAGGATGAAATTTTTTAATGAGGGGGATAATGTAATTTCCAAAACTTTTTAAATGGTAACAGTTTCTTAAAAATGTGTGTAACATTTTATTATTGAAAAAAAATAATGTGTTTATTTATTGATGTGAATATAAAGGGAAAAGTGGCAATATATTTTCAACCATTATATGACCATTAGAAAATAATGACCGTTGGACAATATGAACATTCAGAAAAATATTGTTAAAAGTAATTTTAATATTTTAATTAGAGTTTATAAGAAAACTTTTGAAAATGTAGAAATGATACAGAAAAAAGATTCAATTGCCACAACATGTAGTGTTGTTCCATTTGAATAACAAATATCAAAAAATGGGAGGGAGGTATTATCACTGGGGGTCTCCCTTGACAAATCTCAAGTCGAACTTCAATATTTGAAGCCTGAATGAAATCACATACTAGAGAATTTCATGTTAGTGGATATTACCACTCGATTGATGCATGCTGAGGCACCCCACGAAACTACCACCATTCCACACCATACTATTTTGGTGTATTCATGTGTAATAAGGGGTTCTCTTTCAAGTCCCTATTATCATAAAGTGTTTTTAAGTTTTATAAATAATATTTATATTTCATCATTTTCATTTTAAGAATAATTTACCTCTATGAAACTGAGAGATAATTTTATAAACATAATTTTTTGATAGATAATATAATTTTTAGAAAAGAAATAGTTATTATAATAATATAATTTATTATGAATAATGATTATTCTAATTCAATATTATGAATAAAAAAATCTTAAATAATAATAAATCATAATTTTATCTAGTGGAAGAAATTTTACTACGCATTTTCAATTTACTAATATTATTAATAAATAATTATTATTTATATTGAGAATTTAAAGTTATCTTATTTATAGAATTATCATGATAAAATAAAAACCATATTTATATAATTTTTTAAAATAATTTATTTTGTTATGAATAGTAAAAATATAGTTTGAGTTTTTGTCATGTTAATGATGTCATAATTATGTCATAATGATTTACTAAATAAATAACCAAAATCTATAACATAAGAATTTTAAATTTATTAATATCATGTTTTTTAATTTATTTTAATGAATTTCCATGAATATAATTTACATTCCAAATTATAATATATAAACATTAACATTAAAAATGTTATTTGATGAAAATATTACCCTTCCTTGCTAAAATAAGTAAAATAAATTGATGGTATAATCTTACGCATTAAAATAACACAAAATGTGTCCTAATTTTACAATACCATGGAAAAATACCATGGAAATCCCATGGTTTTACATTTACAAATTCATAGCTTTATAAGGCCTATATTTGGAAACTGATAAACAAATCCTCCACTGTTACTATAAATTGACTCACATTTCTCCTTTTCCATCAACAACCAATTAATCCTACATGAATAAATGAGAGTTTTTCCTCTAGATGTGTCCTTCCAGGCTATTCTTAGGACCCTAAGGTCCAATTTTTTATGTTTTAGAAGCTACTCTTCAAGGTAAGGAAAATATCCTTTTTTCTCTTCATTTCAAGATCCAATATTGTTATATGTAATTTAAATGTAAAGGTAACTATACCCTATTTACATTTTATTCATTCACTTACAAAAAAATAATTATTTATGAATTAGAGACCCTAGTCCCTTACCATTTTACCCTTATTAAACACCATGTTTTATACCCGTTATGCTGTCGATTTACTTCTAAAATTTTCTCTCTTCTCAAGAAATTCCCATTAGTTTTATTTTTGGAAATACCCAAACATATTTATTTTCTATGATTATTGAACAAGATATATAAATAATTTATTTTATTCAATTGTTGATATAAATAATTCCCACACTCCATTTCTATGGATTAATAATGACATAATGATCACGTTTTTAAAGAACTTTTGAAACACCATGCTTTTGAAATGAAACCCATTTTCTTTAATTTCCAACAGTTTATTTGTGATATGATTTAATATGATCAATGTAACTCACATGAAAATTTATACATATGGTATATTTTCCATGATAGTTATCCAATGCATTATGTAAATAATTTAATCTCTAGAGATAACATATTTTATGATACCTTAGTGATCAACCTTGGCAATATTTATAAGTCCTCAATGAAAAAACATGTTGATATGATTATGAAGGGATTATTAAAATATTGTATCCACATTTACATGTTATTATTTATGTTATTTTTATTATGTTATTTCAAAATTTAATATGACATTCCTCTTGTTTTTATTAATATTCTTCAAGATCACTTGTAAACTGTTTTCATTTCATAATCCCTTACTGGTTCTTCTGATCACCCTTTTGTTAGATGTTTGTCCAATGGTTATGAGATGTAGTTAAAGTACATAGGATGAACCACTGAAAAATCCACTCTCATTGTTTAAAAGAATATTTTAACTGTTCATGAATTATGTACGTTGTTTTCAAGAAACCAGACATTAAAAGATCTTCTAGTCTGTATAGTGTAATGAAAAGTAAAATGAAATAAAATGGAGAGATTAAATAGTGGTCCACCAATTGATCCACCGGGAACTAAAAGGATACATACTACAATGTCTTCTGCTGTCTTGATGGTGAGATCCTTGTGCAACCCCACATGGTGAGTAATTAGATCACACCTCCTAAACTAGAGAATAATATATAGATGAAAACCTATGTCAAAATCCATCACCTTGTATGCTTTATTCCTAGCCTAGAGAGGACTGAAATAGAGATAGTAGGTAAAACATGATGAATCATGAGATAAGAACATAATATCCTAATGAAGCTACCTAAAATCTTGTACTTATTCTATCAGTATCAAGTAAGGAAATAACTCCATAATTAATAAATATTTGAAGGAATACCATGTCTAACAATCAATTATTTTGTTATAGATCATTGTACTCCACTTTATCCTAGTGGGTATCTAAAATATAAAGGAAGTCTATAGGTTTGGTCATAGTGAATTCACCATGGTTGTGTGATAAATAAAAATTTATTTCCATTTCAAATTTTTCATAACCCGAAGAGATGATATTTTCACATTAATTTTATAATTAATTTTTTTATGATTTAAATAAAAATTTACTTCATATTAAAGTATTTCAAAAATGTATATGTTAATATTTAGAAAAAACCCATTACAGATTACCTTTTTTGTTCTACAAGGATCCAAGTGTGTAATACCTCTAGTTATGAACCACACGTACTCCTTTAATCTCTCTTAGACATCAATTTACTTCTATTTTCTAGTGCAGTGAATCAATCGTCGTATATTATTAGTCTTGATCACATCATGATATTTCTAGATTGAAATATTTTTTATCTTTCATAAAAAGATTTGAGGATGAATTCAAGAGGGATGTATTTTGTGTATGGAGATTCCCAATTGTTGATTGAACCTACAAAATGGATAAAACCATCTATTTACTGAGCAAGGGTTTATATAAAAATTATTTAATTACATAACATCCCTTAAAAAACATTACAATCCAAAAAAATCCATACTATATAATATTAACATTGTTTTTTTATTTTATAGCGTATGAAAATGCACGAAATAAATTAAAATTAACATTTATTCTCAAATAAAAACATATAAGAAACAAAAAACAAGGAATCGTAATCTCAATGTGAAAAATGTAATGAATACCAAGAGAATTGTTATTAAAAATGAGCTTAAAATAATTTGGTATATACCCCATAATTTTGTAAATAATAAATATATCTTTGTTACATTCTTTTCCAGATAACACATTAGTTGCACAGTTCCATTTCCTCCATATATGACTGATAAAAGTATTATAACTAAATGAAATTTGACAATACATGATTGTATAAGCCATCTCCAAAGGTAGATCATGCATTTTATGTATAATTGAATTCAAAATAGTAGATTCAGTTTCCACTTTTTAAATATCATTGTTAAAGTGCCTAGAAAAATTCTTAGAAGTGTCCAAGGATCTAGTCTTAGCACTAATAGAATTAACTACACTAAAAAGTAAATGATGTCGGAGATCATAGAACCCCATTTATCTCGAACCAGAATGACCCCTCTCATCTCCCCATCCAAAAAACATCCTTCAATGATCAATTTTCACCCTAGACTGGGAGGTTTCTAGTTAACCCACCTACCAAGATTACCATATCTTGTATCCAAATACATGCATAGACTATGAATAAAATTCTTGAGGGAGATAGATTTCACAACACCATTAATAAGGGATGAAATCTCTACCACTACTAGCTTCCCCATAGCTTGGAAAGAAATTGTGAAATTTTTTATTCCTTCTATGACCTTGTTTTGATATTCCCAAAGGATCCAATATAAAACCGCAAATGCCATACCATGAATTTTCACCTTCAACCCTTGAAAACCTGAGCCACAGAACCGGGCCACTTTTATCTTCTTTATTGAATATTCACTGATGAATATATTCATCCCATTTTAAATGAGATCCTAAACCCTCATTTTCATACTCTCCATAAAATAAAAGATCCCATAATGTCTCATGTTGGGGAGCATAAAGTAGTGACATCGTAAGAACAAATTAATTCCACTTTTTTAAATATTTACATCATTCAATAAAGCATGATTTTTTATTCCTCAATCCAAGAAATTCATTTTACCTTGGATATCCATGCAGTATTGTTTCAAATCCCAAACATCCATTCCATTTAGAGTATGAATTAAATTTCCAAAATCCCAACCACGAAACCTAACCAATTTAGATACCACAAAAGGACACATGTCGTGTTCATCAACAAAGCATATACTATCCAAAATAACCATATGATCACGATTCATAATGGAAACCATTAATTCTAGGTATAATACAACCACCTAGAATGGGATGGATGGAGTGAGACAAAAAAATCAGGTTTCATCTAGACTAGTTATACTCCATGTTTGATATATCCACACCCCACACTGAAACAAACATCCCCCTGTATCTCCTCTATATTATCATCCATGCACCTTTCCAAACATGAAATTATTGGTTTTCTCATAGAACATACTCTCCAATATTCTCTATACCTGTCATTAATGAACTTTTTGAATCGTTCTATCCCTTCAAAAATTTCCATCACCAACCTCACATGTATAGATCTCATTGCCTCATCTACATTATGTAAAATTATGCCACCCTCATCAATTGGTTTTTCAATTCATTTCTATAAAACCTAACAGAAATGACTATATTGGATTGCATACCATTCTAATGAAGCCATAACATTTTCAAGCATTGTAATAGATCCCTTTGGTGGTTTAATAATAGATATCACATCCACTGGAATATATATTAGTATAGTATTTAACAATCTAATCCTTCCACTAAATGATAAAATTTTTTTCTTCCGATTAATAATTTTCCATATAATATAGTTGATGATGTTTTGAAAAAAAATTATCCTTTTATTAGAAATAGTAGCATCAACAAAAACTACTATAATTTATCACCTTTGCATTCCTAACTTATTATGAATTTAAATGTTGCACCCCCCTTAGCATTTATTTGAGTAAAAAACAATACTCATTCATTTATTAATGATTTTAACACTTATGTTATAATAAATAGACTAAATTTTTGTAATTATAGTGATTTATATTATCCAAAAATTAATAAGAAATAATATGTCATTCTTTTACGTGAAATGGGCACACCACTACTTGCGAACCTATTATTGTAGGGAATGATCTTCCCATCTTCTAGGATTTCATGAATGATCCTCATAAGTGCCTCCTCGTAAATAATGAAGAGAGTGGGTGATAAGGTTTCATCATACCTAGCACTACATGATGATTTAAAAACACTAATGACCTTGCCATTAGAGAAATGGAAATTCATGGAGAGGCATAACACCTAAAATATAATTCACAAATCCACTCATGGAGTCCAAATCATCTCATGGACCCTAAAATAATCTTCATTCCATTTTATCATAGGCCTTTTAGATATCCAACTTGATCATTATACTGGAACCAATATCCTTTTTATTTAATTCTTAGTCCATTTGTTTGAAATAACAATTTCCCTCTAAATACACCTCAGTTTAGAGAATAATATTTATTATAACAATTAAATTAAAATATAATTTAATCAAGATAAGAAACACATAGTGTGTAACCATATGGGATTATTTCTTCTTGGAATTAGTATGTCCTTCCAAGAGTCTAATATCATTGTCTATAAATGGATCAATGAACCCAATAGATATAATTTAATGTTCAAACAGTGAAAACCACATAAAAATTATCAGTATGTAATATGATATATTTTCACAATATTTCATCAATATGGTTTCACATGTATGTCATCAACCTACCTATTTGATACGTCTTTCTTTGACAATCTAAAAAAGTGTATTTTTACTGTGACATGGAATTTAAGGTGAAAAATTTATTTCAATCAATGGGATGACATATCTACATCAATAAATATGGAAAAGAAAATATTTCCATGACTTGTCTATTAATAGCATGTCATTAATGACCCACCAAATATATCCAACTTCTATTAAAACTGTTATTGTCATGGTTTACAAAATACATCTATGTGCATGTTTCATAAAATGAATTAATAATAATATAAAATTATATGAACCGTTAAACAAGATTGAAGGTATAAATATTTGACGACAAAAAAATTAAGGAATTCCTAAAGGAATGCCTATTCTCATAATAACTTTTCATGAATATTAACAAGTTTGAGCTTCATAAGAGAATTTTTCATCTTCTTTTGAGTACCCACTCCTGATAGTCTATATAATATGTTCACCATCATAGTATGTGATTAGACCAAATAACTATATTTAATAGTATCATAGTGCCATATAAAGGTTCTCATCATAGTGGGGAATGTTTATGATCTTATAAATAAGACACATAATCTAAGACATTATCACATCTATGTTATGAATAATAATAATAAATATGTGATAATGTGTTTATATTTATATTAAATCATTTAAATATATATATATAATTTAATGCAAAAGTACTTGGTTTTAGGGAACCAACTCCAACGAACTCCCAATTGATCTTTATAAAATTTCTAATGACCATTATGTTCTCACATGTTGAACATGTTTCCATTGAATATGGTTACAAATGTTAGGAATACATTGTTTTCATGACTTGGTTTCCTAACGATATCGGTATTTGTTGAGAATATACTTACTATAACATTACTATCCTTAAAACCCATCAAGTGGTGACATAACTCAGTGTCTACCACTTGTTAAAATTTTATAATTATTACATCTTGACTAAATTCATAGTTAAATATTATAACTATAATGATAAATCTCTTTCTTTTTGTATAACCCAATATTAAAATAATAAATTTCTGAGCTGCTTTTAAGCATTATTAGAGGCCACAGTATACATGGATATTATTGATATTGAAACCACTAAATATAATAAATTTCTCTTGTATATTACCTTAAAATTTTATGTGATACAGGTTCAATTTGAATAAAACAAATAAAAGTGTTGTATTACATTGATCCCATGTATTACCACTTCTCATGACACTAGAAAATCATGAAATTATACTTTTCAAAGTAAAATCAGCTAGTTCTAATATCTAGACTATGAAATTATAATGGGATTTCCTGATATCCACCCTTAATACATTATGCATAAGTAATGAAAAATGTTAGTACATATGAAGGCACATGAGATAAATTCCTAGCACTCGAGATTTTAAAAATTATTTTAATCACTATAATCACTTCATATTCCCATCAATGTTATACTAGAGGGATTTTATGCCAATAAAAATGGTTTTTTAATTGATTCAAATTTTGTTTTCAATAAATTTTTATATATGTATTATCACTTTATTTTGTAAACTCAAAAATTAATTTTGTCTATCTTGTTCTCTAGAGCCCGATTGCTACTTTATGTCATACATAGAGAAATTTCCATTCTATAATCATAAGAAAATAGTAAAACATGATATGGTTTCTATATATTATCAATATATATATATATATCATTAATACTTATATAGAATCTACTAACTATATTGAAATTTGTGAAAATAATTCATTTCCAAATGAATATTCTTTGATCACTAGACATGATTTATCCATAAAATAATTATTATACCACATATATCTCATTTTTAGTAATTGATGTCATTAAACATTTCTATTTATTCTTTGTAGACATATACCTTTAGGTATCCTTTTGGTCATGTCCTATATACATATCCCATAAGGATTTCTACAAATGAGGTGTCCTTGACTATAAATATCCTAATATGATGATCATTGATGTTTGCTTTGACAAGTAGAATTAAAAAGTATCTTAACAATGGTGATTAGTGTATATGTCCTGTGAATGAGTATACATTTAAATAATTAATCATGATTTATTTGAATAATCATATAACTTCTATGTCCAATTTATCTTGAATAATAACTATGAATATTAATTCATAGAATCATTCAATATATGGATTCCTAGAATTCATAAAAATTGAGTTCATCACTTGAATATATACATAATTGTAATCCTATGATTATTTTCATTTACAGTATATTTTTGGAATACTTATTTTGAATGACTAAAATATATATCACCCAATATAGTGAACATAAATCTCCTTTTTAGTTATAAATTCCTACACAGTATGGGTCTCTATAACTACTCCTCCCACTAAGCTCAGTAGATTCTAATATTTCAATGACAGATCATGTGCTTCCAGAGCCATAACCCATATAATTTATGTATGTATCCACTATATTCAATTCTATAAGATTCCATTATTGAAATATGGTTATTCTGGACTATATGATAATATCACTAGTGTCTATAAGATCATTAAATCATATTTTTCTTAGTGTTTTAATGTTTTTTATAGCTAAAGTCATAATTTAATAACATGTTTTCAAAAAGAATTAGTGGAACTGTCCTAAATAAACATTTCATATCACAATTTATATGTTATCTATTATATGGTATAATTAGTATATAGTAAGTTGGGTCATATAATTTTGAAAAACATGTATTAGAAGGAATAATAAATGATTTACAATATATATAGGACTCATCTACGATATTCCTTTTAACACCATCAATGCATTTATGTATGTATGGAATTATGATTTAAGGATAACTTTTACACTACATATATGATCAATGGTAACATGGCTAAGTTTTTCTCCAATAATCTTGCTCAGATATTCATTAATCTTCACCAAGTACACTCATTTTTTTCACTGAGAATTTCTAAAATTTCTAAATAAATCTCATAAACTATATGATGTTACCTTTAGTTATATAATGAATCATGTGCCCATATCGAACCACCTATAATAGTTTTCTTAACACACATTTATTTGATAAGGTATATTTATCTAAAATATGATAAGTAGTTTGTTTATATATACAATATCATAGCACAATTGAGACTAAAACACTTTTATGGGTATAGATAGATCCGCTATATTCAATTTTATTTGACCAAAGATTATTTTACCAAGATTGGGTTTGAATGTTATATTTCATATTCATCATTAATTTCAATGTATATTGTTTTTTTGAAGAGTTATTGAACTATTATTGTAGTATTAGAACACTAGAACATAAATTATTCTAAAAATGAGATAATTTATCATTGATTCTAGTTGAACACCAAGATAAATAATCTTGTATAACTAATAAAAAACATTAATAAATCCAATATTGAAATTATTGAATATGATCTCCCCTTGGATGATATATGAATCACCCTTTCTCAATTACATTGGAGTTCACTCTCCAACCATTCAATTATCAGTAATTTCCTATATTTAAATACATACATGTGGTAGGAATAATGTATTTAATACACAAGTTTGGAATAGTATATTTATGAATATACATGATGTGGATGGATATAATTACTTCTTCAATTCATGTTAATTTTTTATTGGGTCGATCATTCCACATAATATGAAAATAGATTCATCTTCTTTCTTCTTAATTTGAATCATTTGTCTATTTTAAGGATGCTGTGAAATAGCTTTTGGATTTAGATGAACAATCAAATATACAACCTTGTATTACAAAATAAATTACATAAAGGATGGTGAAACAAGTTTTAACTGATACTTACCCATGTAGTGAAGTATGGAGAAATATTTCTTTAGTGAAATTTCCATTTCATTTGTCCAAGATGGGACAATGAAGAATAATCATAGTGGTATATATAATGAAGTAATATTAAAGGATAATTTCTTATCTACCTGGAAGAACAATTTTTCTATCTGATCAATATAACGCATCATTTTGGAAGCATGATCAGTAAATATATTTTCAGCTACTAGTTTACAATGATATATTTCATTGAAAATATTATTTATTTTAATTAATTCTATCTATTTATCCATAAAATAGAGATGTGAAATTATGGTTTCAGCTTCCATATCCTTATGTTATATCATCAACTATCTATACCTTGTTGATAGTATAATAAAACATACATAGGAATAATACTCTACATATAGATGGTCGGAATACATGTTACATTCACTCACGTACTAGGGTGGTAGAATAGGAAAATGGGATTCCAACAAATAATTCAATTTTTATGATAATACTTAATCATATAAATGATTTTACCACATAAAAAAATCATATTTGAGTATGTACCCTTAGTTAATGAATTATCAAACTATATTAATAGTTTTTATTTCCATTATCTACTGTATTAAAAGAGTATATTTGCAGTCCTTATCTTGAATACGGATCATATAATATTTAATACAAATAAATCTTATTAGATCTCCCAGTATTATACCATGTCTCAAAGAACATCACCACTTAAATTGGAATGCCCCATCATAGAATAAATTCATATTTAATGATCTAAATTTCCATTTTTTATGATATGAAATTTTGAAATGAAAATTATAAGAAGGTGTTTAGGTATGAATTTTTTCCCATTACAGGCTTATGGCTCCTTGATCCGTTTAATGTAATCTAAAATATTGAAATCCTAACTTGGATTTCCATATCACTTTCATCAAAATTTGTATAAAATTTATTTTGGTCATTAAATTAAATACATGATTAGTTAATTACCCCCACTATATTAGTTTAGATGTCTCAACAGTTAATAATTCTTCTAACTTTGTCCAAATAGTCATTTTAATGATGGGTTTATCATAATTCACTCAATGGATGGCTTATCATCATAATATTTAATTAATTAATTTTTTAAATGATGCATATACATTTCTTATTTTATACATTACATTTATTGTTAATATCTATTGGACGTGTAAGAGATATCTAGGAAAGAATTTTATTTAGAATGAATAGAATGTTAATGCCAAGGGATATGGTTTGAATGGAAACCAAATAGTTTAGTACTGAAGATAAATATGGATAGTTCCTATGACAATGGTGTTATGAGAGGGATATGATTAGTACTAGATGACAAGGGATTAGTGATTTTTGTAATCAACCCCTTCAATGTACCTAGTTATTCCATTGGAAAAAAAGGTCATGTATAGTGGCATATTGTAATGTTATCTTTACAACATCAATATCATAGTGCTTAAATTAGAATTCATTGTTTTGTACGGTTTCATCACAAAAAAACTACCACACCATGTGATCTTGCATGATTCATCAAGAAATACAATATTATTATTGAATAAAGCATTGAATTCATCACATGTAGAGGTAATGTAACATTTTAGTGGATGATTTGGCTAACAAAGTAAGTCCTAGTGAGATCATTATCTTATGTCATTGTATTGGATTTATTCCTCAGGACTGTAAAAAAATAGTTAGTGGTGATTCCATAAGCCTCCATCATCCCCCAAAACTCTGCTTTCTCATGAAAAAAATTGTGGGAGTGACCTAGGGGAAAACTCATTATGTCGATCCTCACATGAGTTACAACATCCCTTATATCCACCCATGTATCACATAGATTGGATTTATTTTTATTCGGTATTGAACCACCTACACATTCTTATGGATAATCCATTAACAAAATGTATTTTTTAACTCACACGTATGTTAGGGGAAGAAAAGGATTAGTTAAGGGAGTTTAAATAGATAACCATGGAAACATATGCCATACATAAAAATGTAGAGAGGTATGACACACACGAAATCATTTTAATATAAAAATTAATAATTTAAAACCCATGAAATAAAATAAATTAAATAAATACAAGTTATAAAAAAGTTTTATTCAAGCTTATGAATGGTTTTAATCATGAAATGAATACAAAAAAAGTAAAACTAGTTAAGATTAATGCACAATTATTAAGATAAACATGTTTTCATTAATTAATTAATTAATTAATATTATAACATAGTATTATTTATCCTAATTAAAATATGAATTATATTATAGATAACCAAAATATACGTTTTTATGGAAAATAAATTGTACAACCAACAATTACAGATTATAATAATAAATTAATTACTAATATAAAATTATATAAAAACAAAATTAAATTATTAAAGATAATAAGTTCAAATAGATTTTAAATGGTTTTAATGCTATAACTAGAAACATAATGCAATTTTATTCTATTCTGTATTGGGAGACAACATGGCTTGTAATTTCTAGCTACATGTCGTGTAGCTCGTTTTTTATGTATCTAGGGTACACTCTAGGGGATTCAGTGCGTACCTTGGTTGGACTAAATGGCATGTACTTACCAGATGCACACCATATAATATATTTTCCTCATTCCTATGATATATTCTTGTGTAATTTTCATATATCATAATGGATTCAATGGTATATACTAATGAACTACTGGTCGTGTGGTTTGAATTCCACGTGTCTCTGCAACCTGCTTTGGTACTTGGAGTTTTTATTCAATGTAGGACTATAAGATATGTAAAATCTTTCAATACACCATGTATCATTCATGTTCTGTGTCCACATAGGTTACTAAGGAACTAAATTCATGTTTTATTCATGGGAATTAATTAACTACACGCCATTTTTGTTGGAAACACATTATCAACATCATTAATGATCAAGGTTATTAGTATCTTGCAGTTTGGACCATGTATTTAACCACATAGTTTGTTCAAATTTCGCTTCTTAAACATTGTAAACTACACAAAATTTATGCCAACTACACTTTGTTTAATCTTACATTCTATTTTCTAGAGTAGCATGATCTATACATAGTGTGCAATAAATGAATAACATATAATTAATATTTTTTATGTCATGTATCCCACAACACATCTAGATACAATACAATCAGTTACATGGTGTGTATTATGTCTACATGTTGTGTAATCAAGTCTTACTGGAAAGAATTGTTAGAACATCCCAATAGAATCTCGAGTTATTCTTAATTTTTTCACAGTATTTTAAGAAAATTAATCTCCAAACTATGATGATTAAAATTGCAAAAACATGTTAGTGAAAATTGGATATAAGTAGTGAGTAATTCATGAAATATAAATCTAACCACTATTGATAATATAGATTAACAATCAAATAAATTTTTATAGATTCATAATGTTACCCCTTTAATACCAGATATAGGTTCTAAGTAGATTAGAAGCTCCTTGTGTGGGAGATAAATCAAAAAATAATTTTATTTAGTATTTCCAATATCCAATGAGATTATCTTTTCATATTACATTTATAATTAATTTATCAATGATCGAAAGAAAAGGATACATTTTCTTAAGAAATTTTTTAAAATTAGAATATGACCTTTCGAAAATCCCTTTCTAGATTACCATTGTTACACTATAAACCACCAGTGCGGAACCAACAGGTAGGAATTCCACGTGGGACACACCAAAATTGTGGGATGTGGCAACGACCACAACGTGGGACATCGCTTGTAACTACCTAGAGAGGGGGCTGCAGATGACATGGGCCATGTGAAGCGTCGCACAAGCGAGAATGCGAGGATGAGAGAATGGGTTGGGCCAAGTGGACTGGGTTGAGTGGTCTAGGATAGGTGGGATGGATTAGGTGGGTTGGACCCAGGTTAGACCTAGGGTGACGGGAGTGGAGTTGGGCCACATTCAACTATGGTGGTCCATAGTGATCCATGATTTCTCCACCTACCATAGTTTTATGGTATCACGGGTCTATCAACCACAATAATCAGGCACAGTAGTATGTGGGCTGACTGTGTGGTCAGTCTATAGGCCCAGTGACCCCCATAAAAAATTCAAACAACAATGAATTATAAATGGAGAGTTCAATCGACCAGCTATCTACGACATTGAGACCCTCATAGTGAGATGGAACCTTTGAGTAAATAAATATTTTTTTTGGACTAGTATAGTTTTAGTGCATTCCCTTGGTCCTTTCCCCAAGGGTTCTGTATAACATTACGTCCACATCACTGGATTTTAATCCACTATTGAGGTCGAGTCCTAGATAGAATATGGCATCCCTCTATGGGAATGGAGTGTGATCTTATTTAAACCATAATGGAGTTTTCTTGAATAAATGTTACCACTAAGATAAGGGAGTTGGTCCTCCATCATGTGGGCCAAATAATTATGGTAAGTGCCATTCTCCAGTGTGTATGAGAAGGATCCTCAATGTAGCGGGTTGATCTAGATTGGGTATGTGGTATACCTTATTGTGTTTGGGAATTATCCCCTCTATGAGTGTCATATTATTCCTTAACCAATGAGTTCACTTTGGGTGGGGCCCAAATGAGATAGAAATTTTTGTTGTTTCCCCTAATGATGTCATGGCTTGAGGTGTGAGATCTCCCAGAATGAGCATGCATTGAGAAGAATCTTTTGACTGGTAATTGGTTGTTGATTACCACTAGAATTCATTTCTTGGTTTGAGTATATCTATATGTTTTTGTTATATGTGTTGTATATATTTTCATGTGTAGTTATTACCATACTTTACTTTGTGGCATTCCTTTTTGGTATTCTATTGTGGTTTCAGGGTGTCCTACTAAGTATTGTTATACCCATCCATGCATGGGATTTTCCGACATGTGTCATGTCTTATGCAGATGATGACCATTCAAAGGATTCACATGCATACTAGGAATAGGTGGTTCTTTGTGACACCATAAAGATAAATGTGTGTTTCAGTGGCTTTTCAGACCACATTCTCTATACCTATTTTAATACTTGTTGGACTTGTGGTTACATACTCATTCTGAAGAGCATCTATTTGGACCTGTTTACATTCTATTACTTTAACTATTTTCTTTTTTTTGTGTGGTATATAGTGGTTTTCATGCTTTATTTGCATTGTTTTATTACATTCCATCACTTATGTCTTTGATATTTGTGTGTGCGTTAATACATGTACCTTAGGAAACTACATCCCATTTGAGGGATATACCTACTCGGTGCTAGTCATCAACCTATGGCCTATTGCAAGATGTCTTGGGGTAGTCCTGGAATGGACCCCTCTAGGACAAGCTATGATAAGAAACACATAGTTTGTGTTCTAATAAGAATCATTCTTCTATGAAATAAAAAGGATTTCCATAATTCCAAGATTTCTATCAAACAATGGGTCAAGGAACCCATGATAATGAACATAATTTACCAATGTCAACAAACACATATGAATACTCAATGTGAAATATAAATCATTTTTCACAATATATCAAAATGTAGGTTTCACATTTATGTCATCAAAATATGTGCTTGATAAGTATTTCTTTGAATATATGAAAAAAATAATATTGAACTTGGAAATGTAATTTTGCAAGACAGGTATATTTCCTGAAAATAGATAAGATATCCATATCAATAATAATTGAAGGGACCAATCCATCCTCGAATTATCCCCTAAAAACATGTCACCCATGATACACCCATTATATCTAACATCTCAATGAACTATTATTTCCATGGTTTATAAAAATATCTATGAAAATGAGTCATAAAATGAATTAATAATAATATCAAAGGATAAGGACCATTACACACACTTGTAGATATGAATATTAAACTACCCCAAAACATTTGGAATTCTATTTGGTGGGTTTGTTCTCATAAAGTTCTACCATGAAGAATATACAATGTAAACTTCATGAGTAGAAGTATCATCCACTTTTGAGTACAGAATTCTGATGATCTATATACTATGTTCCCCATTATAATATTTTATCCAATGATAGACCTATCTTTATGAATATTTTAGGGCATTTCAAGGATCCCATCATAGTGAAGAACTATTATGTCCCTATCAGTGTGAAAAATACAATATGGAATCATCACTTGAATTTTATTAATAATAAAAATAAATATATGATAAGACACTAATATTAATATTTAATCCGTTGATTATACATGTAATATAATGTAAATAGTATGTGGTTCTTGAGAATTAACTCTAACACAACCAACATAATTCATTGATCCTATAGAATATCTAACATTGAAAGGATTCCCTCAATGATGTCAATAACATCCTTATCATCCTAGGGACCTCTTTTTTCCTATAAAGAAAAGGGATACTAAAAAAGAAAATCACAAGAATAATTAATCATAGTCCCATGTGTGCCCGCTCTTTGAAATGGAAAATTTTTAAAAACTTATGTATCGATCGACTCTACTACCATAATCATTAGAGAAGGTAAATTAGAAAACTCAAAATTGCCATCATATACATGTGGTTGTGGTAGTATAGAGTTCTCCCTTGTGGGTTCATTATTTTCCATTATTTTAATTGGTTACATCATACGTCTCTGAGATGGCATTTTATATAATGTAAAAAACGTTTAGAACACCTATAATTTGTTCCATAAGAGAAAAATCAAGTCATTGTAAGGCATACATAAGTTATTCTTATTAGAAAATTTATCTGATTATATACCTATTCACAAGGTATAACCCTCCCAGTTCTACCCAACGCTCAATCATCGTTCTACATACTTTCTTATTAGTCACAAGAATATATATACTAAACACAGAAACATGATAAAGTTCAAATAGCTAATGCTATCGAATATATCAAAACATTAATTGGGAATAAAAATATATCACTCAATAATTATCATTGACTAAGTAATTAAATTAAATAAAATATGTAGGGTTTTTGAGGAATCTATTTTCTCTTAGTGTTCTCTCTCGAGAGTGATTCTTATCCATCTAGGGTTCCTCCCCTAGAATTAGAGTGGCTCGACTCTTCGTCTCATTCCACGTGTTCCTGATTCACACCTACTTTTTGATCTTATTTCATCCTTCTCATATTTTTCTCTCTTCTTCGGTGACCAAGTTTTTCCACCAAATTTCATTTTTATTACTTCTATCCACAGTTATCCCACTTCCTCTCTTTTTCGTATGCTCTCATAGTAATCATACTATTTATTTTGGAGTCTATTTTTTGATAGTTCCATTTCATTGGATTTATTGTTTTGGTTTCATGGAAGTATTATGCCCACACCTCTTATTTTACCAGATGATACTTATTGTTAATCCCCATTTTAGTTTTTCATGAAGAAACTATGGTGGTTTGGGATTTTTTTGTTGTGAGGTTTGATAGAATCCTTCTCTTCATAATTTCCCTACACTTCTATTTCTACCCTTCCTCTTGTGTCTTCCCTTTTTTTTTAGTCTGTGGGAATTTGAAGTGGTCTTGGGATAGTGTTTTGGGTTATGATTCGATGGTCGGGGATCATCTCAGCTAGTGAATTACATCATTTTTCTTTCCAGTTTAATCAGATGATACATGGTTTCTATTTACAATTGTTTCTTCCTAGTGAAGGTAATGTTTTCTATGATCTATTGATCAAAATTTTGAATGGAATTATGCTCACTTTTTTGGATATTTTGGTTTGATCATAATGTTATCTATTGGATTGGTGGTGCTGGCATCATCATGGCTCACTGTGGAGGTTTTTTCTTCTCTTAATCTACTATAGATTCTAGATACATTACTTTTTTCTAGGTCGGTTGGGTGAGGTGGCTTCCAAGGATGTAAGGGGTTGTCTTCGTGTGAGTGGTAAGGTGTTTGAGGAGGCAAAACATGAAATGTATTTATCTATTTCCCTCGGTTTCCTTGGTGTTGGTTCGAAATTTTTATTGCCTCTTAGGAAATGTGTTTATGATTTTTCTTCAATGACAACATCAATGATGAGACATGTTTTTTTGGTTTGTGGGATGTTCTTTTGATGAAGATGTCCCCAAAAGGTATTATGGTGATACTATTTTTGATGTTCTAATGTTGTTTGGTGTTTATTCCAGTAACTATGTGGGGTCAATGATGTAAGGGTTCTTCTGGTTGGTTTGAGGCTCGAGTTTCCATCTTCTCAAGCGGTTCATTATTGGTTTCTTACCAAATAGGTGTGTTAGTTAATTTTTAGAAATTGGTAGTTTGAAATATGAATTTTGAACGGTGGAAGGTGGCCTAAGGCGGTTTTGATTATTTTAAATTTTATTTTGTGGATGGATTGAGAAGACACCGATCTCCATATTCCCCTTTAGTTCTATCTATGTTTATTTTGAATTCAATTTTTATGCCATTCTTGTTATATTTGAATTTTGATTCTGAGTATCCCACTCTTCCAAAAAAGTGGACTATTCAAAAAATGAGAAAAAATGATTATGATGAAGGGAATTAAATTAAAAAACAATTATGAACCATACAACAATTATATATATGGAATGTGATCCTACATTCCTTCTCACACTGCATTGAACATAACTTAATCTCATAAATTTGCGAAAAAATCAATATTCCACAAGACCACATGTGCACCTCCAAATATAAAAGTGGCTTCTGACTATAGGATAGGGAGTAAGAGTGATTTTGGTAGACTATACCCTTGGTAATAATATCCAAGCAACATAAACATAATAAAATATAACATCCTTGAATATGATAATAGAATACAATGAAAACATATTGAAGTAACAAATTTCAACCATGTCCTACATGTAAATTGAATTAGGATCCCAATGTGGCCAACCCCAAAAAATATAAACACATCAAAAAGTAAATAATTGAATTAGCAATAGTTGGCGTATATCTTAGTATCCACTCCATGTGAAATCCTTGATATCTTATTCTCCCGATGACAATACCCTTTACCTTTACCTAATCCTTGGTTATGAAATACATACAAACATCATGATTCTCGGGTAATGTGATAGTATTACTCAATAGGACACTAAATATTTATCCTTAATATAATTAAAAGTTGGTATAAAAGTGTATTACATGATTTTAAATAAATTTACACATAAAAAATTAATAATATTCTGAGCATCGATGTATTAACCAAGCGGCCACAACACACTGTCGTACATGTTTTCCATCCATGCTAGAAGAATATCTAAAACGATCATGTGAACATCATATGTGGAGGAACTAGCCACAATTTTTATCAGTAGTAGTACATGAATAATCCCACATGTCATCCCATATAAGGATATCATTCCTCATATTTAGGCCCAATGAATCTAGACAAACCATATATGGTTATCTTGCCTATTCTGCTCTTCTACCACTCAGGTTTGGTCACTGAACACAATCATGGACCATTGTCTGACTGGGTCATGTCATAATGTTACATGAAATGTTTGAACATGATCCCTCTCTAGGGACACCAATCCATGATGTGTCCATCATTCAATTTTTTAACATGCATACAATAATAAAAATATAGAATTTACCAAAAAAACTACAGATGATAATAGTGTCATTATAACAATCACATATATCAAGAGTTACTGAATAATAATCCTAGATCTCACAGGCTACACATGCACACACAAGAATACCATTTCAAACAATGGTTCTCTATGTTAGTTATACACATGGGCCCACATGTTTATATAACACAAGTAACGTATGGATATAATGACACATAAAATAGAAATTGGAAACCACTCTAGATCAAGTCCATACATAACTATGAATTTATACCATTAGCTTGTTGATGACAATATCTGAAACCCATTGAGATATGATACCCTGGTCATGGTCATGCTCAATCTAGATTAATCCCTCATATAATGGACCCCTAAAACTAATCCTAGATAAATTAAATCTAGGGTTGAAGAATTATATTCATGATGTTTCTGTGCCAAAGGTATTGGATCTATATCAACATATCTCTTGTAATACACCAATGTCACTAATCCGCATTGGATTAAAGAACTGATACCATCACACTAAATCCATCACTGATCTAGTATTGATCCAAAAAATATTCATTTGATGATAAAAAACCAAAGATCATTCAATTATATGTCAGTTATATGATTTATCTCAATATTGAGCGCTACATCTAGAATAAATCTGAAGAGCAGAGGTCTAGGAATCAAATACCATAATTATTCCAATCACCAATAAGCTTTGATCATAGAAAATTGAGCTTAGAAGGGATGAAATTTTATATGGATATCTTGTCGACACTCTAGGATTTAGAGGAAATTAATTATAAAGAAAAATATGATCAAACCATGTGAGTGAGATCTAATGAAATGAAAATCCCATGCAATGAAAATAAAACACCTGATTTGACCAATTCATTTACATACTTCCATCACCCTCAAAACTAAATGCATCATTGAATATTTTTATAAAAATTCCTACCGTTTTGTGATTAATTCAAACAGATCCAAGTGTATTTAGGATCAGGGAATTATGGTATGTGATCTATAAAGCTATGTTCTTTTCATTTCTTCTAAATTTTACCTTCATCCCTTGAGATAGATCTTATATATTGAATGTCATGGATTGATCAATGAATTATGATATCATCTGAAGAGAAATTCATGGAGATTTTATAGATCAACAATTGATCTTGTGTGATAGTTCCTTTCATTTGAACCAAATAAGATCATTCAAAATTGGAATAATCTATGTGGCATGATGATATGGAATCAGTATCAATGGAATATAATTATCTTTAATCACATTGTAAAAAACCATATATGATTTATTTAGGATCATTTTTAGTGCTCCTTAACATCTGGGATTTATCTGATTGGTGCATGGGCATAACTCAGGTATTGTATCTTGAGTGATATTAGTGTATTTTGTTGATGATCTAAGGGTAAAAATTCATTACCATATAGGGCCTTGATCTTGAGTTGGTATCCATGTTCTTTTTTGTGTACGTGCATAGCCATATGTATCTTGTGAGATATGAACATGTGTGTACCATGTGGAAACATAGCATAAAGAACCATTGGGTGGTTTGGTATGCGTGTGTGTGTATGTATAGCCAATGAGATCCACTCTTATTGGGCTATGACTTTGGATATATGTGACTATTATTAAGAAACAATTTCCATGTGATTTATTTTGTATATGAAATATTGTTACTATTAAATGTATATTAACAATGAGATTGGTGGACCCATAATGGCATGGTGTACCTAATGTGGGATCATGTTCAGATGTTGTATGTGATATGATGACATGGATGAGTTAGAGGGAAGGTCATGATAGAAGTTGGTGTCCTTATTCGGGAGACAACAATGTGGATGGGGTATGATAGACTTTTGTAGTGTGACCTGTGGACTTGGTCCTGGAGTCTGGGAATGATGGCCTTATGTGGCTTGACCTATGGCATTGGTCCTATACTGCTACTAATAACACATGTAGTTAGCTCATCCATATATGAAATTCAAACTGCCATTTTAGATATTATTACATCATGGAACTAGTGTTCGTAAAGTTTGGCATAATGGTGTCTTAGTTACAGCAAGGATTCTCTGTGTGATACTTAATTCCTATATTTTCCTTTATTTATTATCATAGAATGTGTCTCTATATACATATTCACTTATGTTAGTGTTTAATTGGTGGTTTCCTACTAGGTTATTCTCACATCAATCATGGGAATCTCAATTCACATGAATATTTCATGGCCAGGGATCAAATGAAGGTTAAGGGCCCTATGATAGAGAGATGAAGTGATAGAGTCATAGAGATATAGGTGATACTAAGAAAATTTATAATCTTTTTATACTTAATTTATTTAATTTTTTGTTTTAATATATGACTAGGTTTGTCTTTCCACATTCAAATCCCTTTTATTTTTACATGTTTTCTATGGGTGAATTTTTTTACTACACTATCTTTCATTTATCCTACATTGTAATATTCTAGGATGATATATTTTTTTATGTTTTGGTGTAATGATATTATTACCATGGATATAGTCTACCCCTTTCTCCCTTATTCTGTCACCACTATTCATAAATATCTTTCTTTTGGGGAGACACACATGAAGCCCTGTAGAATCTCTACTTGGGTGATTTTTGGGAAATAATGGTCGGTTCATTACATTTTCTTCATGGTTTACCCAAACCATGTGAAAACTATGATCCCTTTACTGTTATTTTAAAAAAATGACATGATTGGTCTTAAATGGTAGAGAAACCATACCCCAACCATAAAAAATGGCTATATTAGATTATTAATCTCATCCAAACATCTATCACATGGTTTGTCCAATAATGCAACCAAACAGTTCAACTAGAATAATGTTTGAAATTTTAATTGTTTTTGAAATAAAAATACATGATCCTATAAATTAATTAATTAATTATGATTCTTAAGGGTATGGATTCGAAATAATATAACATAATTAGAGTGTATATTTATATTTTAATGGGGTTGATATGATATGTTAGTTGAAAAATATTGTGAAGAACTAGATACAATATGAATTCCTCCATTATCGAAATGGGTTTCATTGAAATAAACGATTTGACTGTATTTATTAGAACCATAGGATACCAAAGGTGTATTAACGATTTATAAGAGGGAATTTTGGTAGGGATTAAGAAGATAATTAAAAATAGTGGTTTTGGTGGGGAATAGTGTGGGTTCATTTATAAGTGAATTTTGAGTGGTATTATTAAAAACCCATTCCCTATGGTTTAGGTCATTATTTTTCATGAAAACTAGAAAAAACTATAAAAATAAAATATACAGTTCATGAATTCCATCACCCAAACAGTTAGAAGATATTCATGGAGATACTTTAGGAATGTACCCCTTAATTTATCCATTTTACACAATTTCAAATTTATTATGGTATTATAAGTTTTATATCTATAGAATATTGTTTTCCCAAAAATCAAATAGACCCCCTTACATTATTATGGAATTTTTAATCTAAATTTTAATTTCATTTAAAATAATTAAATTTATAAATATGTTAGATTTATCTTTTAAATAAAATATGTTACATATAGAAAAAAAAATGTTTTTTTGAAACATTTATTTTAAACATTACATGTTCTTAATCATATTTTATATCAATTACTTTTTAAATGGGTGTTAATTTATGTTTTTATTCATTGAAAAATCATATTTTATTAGAATAATTATTTAATGGTAAATTTTTTATTTATTTATATGAAAATAAACTACACTTATAAATATATTTTTTTTATTAATATCCATTTTTGACTTGAATTGATTTGAATATGGGGTTTGGCTCAATGGTAAGAACACTGTAATACTACAACAAGTCTAGGGTTTAAAACATATTAGAAGTTGTTACTATAGTAACACTATAGTGGTACTATATTAGGACTGTAGTGTGTGGTGAAACTGTAGCACTGAAAACCATACTGCAGGTGAAGGTATTGTAGCATGTACTTAAGCTGCAACACAATTGTAACCGATACTATAGTAGTTTGGGTATTGTAGCTTTATTATTCATCATGGGTGCCTTTGGGGGATAATTATCCCTTCAAGCCTAGAATTATGGATTCCAAGCCCTATGGCCTATGGACACTTTTTTAATAGGATTCAATTCCATATAGGGCTACATGTCATGTAATGGGTCTCCTATACAAAAAAGAGGTGTTTTTTTAATAAAAATAGCCTTGAACCCCAAAATAAAAAATACATGAAATAATTTTAATCACATCCCATTATTTATGTTCTTATAAAATTAAATCAATCCATTGGTATTTGAATATTTCATTGAATTTTATATACACATAAAATCATTCTATAAAAATTCATACAGAAATACATTTTTTATACTAAATCGTCTTAATTTATTATTATCATTTTATCTTATTCCATAATTATTTATTGTATGTGTATTAATATATATTTATTTTATTATTAATAATTATACATCTTAAATATACCCATTTCATAAAATTATATCCAATGACTATATATCCAACAACCATATAACCAACAACTATATATATATAAAAAATATTTCATTCCTATATATAGACTTAAATACATATATAAAATCATTCATGTAATTATCTAATCACTTTTTCAATATTTTTATCAGATATCTAGAATGTTTTAATAATTTCATTATTATCATTTGTTGTATGATATTAATATGTGGTCATGATTATTTGAATTTAAACCTCGTAGTATTCTTATTTACTTATGGGTCAATTCCTTTATTAATTTTACTAATTATGTTTCATTTATTTATCCCGTAATATATTTAATTTTTTATTTTAATATTATACCACAATTAAATAGGTCATTGATAATTTTAGTTTTGTATTGTGTGTATAACAAGAAATCTAAGACATAGGATTTTTTAAATGGAAATACAGACTAAAATAATGTGGGGTTAAATAACATATAATGGTTCATGTTTAAAAAATAAATATTAATAAAACAAAAAGTCATTGATTCAATACATATTGTATATGGTGGAACCAATTCATAATTATATCTATTGTTTTCATGGTATTTTCATAATTTTTTTTTAAATATTATATGAATTTATCATGTTATAAAAAATCATTTCTACATTATCATTCTTTCATGTGTGATAAAAATATTACACATGTATAATGATAATTAATTAATTAATGAGTTTTTTACATTTATTTGGATAATTATTATTATGGAAAATCATGAGTAGTGACAAGATGTTAATATTATTTTAAGAAGGGGGTCATTTAGAGATAAATAGTTAACTCATAAGGAAAAAATGAGTTTTCTGTTCTAGAGGACCTACATGAAAAAGTCACAAGAAGTTTCATACATTGTTTCATTGGTATGATTAGGTTACAAGATTCATAGTATTACCCGTTACTATAGGTCAATAAATATTCTAATATATAAGCATTCACATAGTTACATCTTTCTTATTTATTCTACGAGATTGAGATAATAAAAGGGACGTTTGGTATGTTGTTGATTATGTGGTCCAATTTAATTAATGAAGATGAGATTTTTACCCATGTATGATAGGAATTATATTTTTTCCATTGATTTTTAATTATTAAGGAAGTGTGTGGTCATTCTTAGATAAGTCTCAAGTAACATACTTATATATTTTTATGAGCTACATGTGATGTATTTATCCACTTGGATAAATAACATAATATGTGTTCATAAATATAATTTATTATTTAATTAGGAAATCAATAATATATGAGTCAACTATATGATATTAAACTGATTCATGTCTTTTGTTCACTCAATTTATTGAACAAATATATTGTTTGATTATGCATGATGTATGGGGTAAATATAGCTGATAAAAGAATAGAGTTACATGTGTTGGATGTAAACCATGCTAGATACATTTGTTTCTTAATTAAAATTGATTCATTTTATAGGAGATTCCTTTATTAAAATTTCTTATTTGTGAATCCATATTTATTTTGACCACATTTAATGAATTATTGGGTAACACATATGGGTTATTTGATTGTGAATAAGCTTTGTTATAAATTTTATGTAAAAAATATAATGTTTGTAATAGTTTCATTTCCTAATGGATTGTTGGAGGATATCAAAAATTAGTTTTGGATATGATTTCATTAGTTTTAATATATGATTTAATTGAAGATTAATGTTTACAAATTATATGAGGATTTTGTGTTTGTAATATATTTTAAGAAATGTGTACTAAAACAAAATTTCATGGTAATGATATTCACTACATTATTTTTTTTGATTTTTTATACAAGATCCCACATCATGGTGAAGGTCACCATTCTGTGGTTATAATCATTGTTGTGTGTATTTTATGAAAATAAATGTTGATTCATACTCTATATAATGAAACCATGATTAGTTATCAAAATTATATAATGATATTAGGGAGTTCGACTACTTCAATTAATTGTTTATGTATGAAAAAATTATGTTAGGATGTATCAAATGATATAAAGACTTTTATCATTATGAAATTTTCATAAAATTTTAAAAAATTATATTCAAACAATTATGAAACATTTGGGAATCTAATGAGTATCCCTGGATGTTTCAACAAAAAGTTATAATCTGTATGAAATGATATATTTATAGATGTGAATGGATGATTAAGTCACGTTAATAATCCATGTCGATCATATCAATTTTTCATTTCTATTCAACTCATCGGTTTTACTAAGTTGTGAATGTGTGAGAAATTCAAACATATTTATTAATAGATTCATACAACTTATTGACTATCCATGGATGGTGTCTATAGGCTAGTTTGTAAGAGATCATATTCCATCAGTTATGAAGATTACAAGGTTTATTTTACTTCAAATTTTAGTATATTTTTATTTAATATTTATATTTAATTAAATTAAATTATTGTTTAAACTTATGGAAAATTGTTTTAGTGTTTATTTCCTCTATATCTATATATATTTCACCATAATAAAACCCACTATTCATTATTTATCATGATTTTATATTATTTATTAATATCATTGGGTATCTTTTGGTTCAGTTTTAAATTTTCATCCACCTTATTTTGGGCATAATTGTTTCCTGTAAAACCCATCAGTAGTGATATTAAACTTATCCAAATATAGTTGAAAGAACCACTAAAATAATTTTACATAATTTCCCACCATAGTTCTTTTAATTGAATAATTTAATAAATGAATAATGGAAGAGTCTTTCGATAACCATGAAATATCATATATGTGAATATTATAGTTTATTAAGACTCATCGAACAACACCATAATTTATAAACTATCCCATATTTTGTGTTGACTTAATTAACATCACGTCATCATTAAATAAAAATTTAATATAAAATGTTTCATAGAAATATATAATTGTAAAATATTTTTTCCCAAGTCATCGTTATAATAGAAACACAACATTGTGAATAAAGAAACAAGATGTGGTTTTAAGAATTATCGATGAAAATTATTTTAATTAAAATAATGAAAAAAATTCTCTATCATGGGCTATATTAGTCCATGCTAATTCTAAAATTTGATTTATCCCAATAAATTTTTTACAAATAATAACTATGTTTAAAATCATTAATTTATATAGTTTTTGTTTATGATTTTAATTTATGTGTTTATCAAAAAATTATAAATAATTTTCAAATTTCTTATAAATAATAAAATATTTCTAAATTTAAAAGAGTTTGAAATATTTTTTTTATTTTATTTTTTTCATTAAAATCAACTATTAATATTATGCACCACTAAAAATGTATGTGATCACCTTAGTACATAGAAAATCAATAAAACAAACAAACAATATGCCACAAAGGTTATTTAGCAATGGTTTAAACCACTATGTTCACAATGGTTTGTCAAAATTTGATATGGATTCCTGTGTCAAGGATTAATTCATTGTTGATTTAAAAATTTATTGTGAATCATTATGTGATGGTTTTTTATATTTAATAGTTATATGTTATTTAGTACTGGTTTAAACCACTACGTATGTATATACTATGGTTTTTAAAAATCAATGTGGATTTTTGTTTCAAGGATTATTTCATGATTCTTCTAAAAAATCATTGTGAATCCTTTTTGGGGGTTTTTTAAATATTTAATATTAATTTTATATTTTTAATTTTATAATGTAGGATTTTATGATAAATAATTATCTAATGTTTTCTTGAAAAAATATTTTATTTATTTATAATTATTTATTTATAATTTAGTATTTATTTGAAAAGTCACATTCTATTGAATTAGATGTATGTGCTTGGGCGAAGATTTAAATATCTTATAACGTGGGTATTCTATATTTCTATTACCATCCACCAAACTCTTCATGTTGTTACTAAACCTGATTTAATATACTTATATATATATATATACAAATAAGTACATGTAAATTCATATATATTCATACATATATTTATTAATATTTTATAAATAATGATATATATATATAAATATATATATAATTAAATTTACTTAAATTTATGTAAATGAACACAAAAACAAATATATTGTCGGACTCGCATATTTTGTTAATTACAAATCATGTTTTATTTATATAAAACATCTTGTTCCTCCTGCAAGATAATCATTTATGTGAAAATCATGCTTATCTCAAGGTAATACCTATGTACTACTAATCTCACTGCTCTCATTTTAAGCTTACAGTTCAAAATTTATCTAAATACAAGGTCCCTGATACAAGGTCACCAATACAAGGTCATGGATACAAGGTCACTAATACAAAGTCACTAACACAAGGTCATTGATACAAGGTCACCGATACAAGGTCACTGTTACAAGGTCACTGATACAAGGTCACTGTTATAAGGTCACCGCTATAAGGTCACCGATACAAGGTCACCGATACACGGTCACCAATATATGGTCACCTATACAAAGGTCACTGATGCAAGCCTACTGTTGAAGTATATCGCTGAAGGTTACTGATGGAAGGATATAGTTGGAGGTTGTCGATGTGCACCTGCTGTTGAATCCTACCAATGTGAAGGATACCATTACCAGTTTACTGATACCCTTACATTGTCAAATTCATGATACTTATTTTTAATGGTCATATTTTATAATTTAAATGATTCTAAATTAAATAACGGTTATTGTAGACATATCATGAGGCCATATAATGACAATACAAGGATCGAGAAATATTGCATGTGATGTAATTACTCCTATTTTCAGACCTCAAATATGGAAGAGAAGAATGAGGAAAAAGGATATATAGAGGCACAAAAAAACGAGGAATGGAAGTCCATATGTTTAATCCATGATGAAGAAATTAATGAAGAACAAGGATGAACCATTCAGGAACCTTCACCGTGAACTCCAAGAACATCAAGAGAATAATTTCAGGAAAACTAATTGAGGTTTCCTTCTATGTCTCATTAACATTCAATCAACTCAAGAAGTAGAGAACTCTATTCCCAAATGCTAGTACTTGGAGTTGTGACACTCTGTTTTGGATACAACTCCCAGAGATAGACTCAAACATAAAATTCATTACTCCAAGGAGTCAAATTCTGAACTTCTAACACATAGAAACTTCTAAACTCAAGATTATAGTCGTAGATCTATTGCGTTCTTTCATATTAAATTTCTAAGAAGTGTGTGTGTCTGTATGTTTCACACACTATGCCTTATGATTAAAGTGTAGGATACTGAATATTATCACATCAAACTTCATCTACATTTGATTTCCCACATATAACTGGGGAAGAGGTCCCTGTGTGGATTGGTTATTTTTACCCATGATAAGCCGTGGAAGAGGGTGTGAACCCTGGACAGTTTTTGAAAACTATTGTAAAGCCCAATAAAGGCTTTGTATCATGTTTATAGTTAATATAAACTACTTGGTGTTAGGTGATCACCAAGTGGAGAGGATTAGGTCTCGTCTTGAGACTAAAACTCCTACTTTACTTCATTTTGCACTCTATTTTGTTATAGTCTATTTTATCTATTTTCTACTACTTATATTTTGTAAAACATTATTTTTTTTCTTTCACCTTGATAGTTTGTTTTGGTTATTTTGTGTATTTTTTTAATTCATTAAAATTGTTTCAAAAGACATATAGGTATATTAACCTGATTCAACTGATGATTAATCACCATTTAAGAAACCTGTTGACCAATGAAACATTTATATATTTACTGCCTTAATTAAATGGGCCATTCTAAAATTTGGGGATCCTTTTAAAATAATATTTTTAACAAAAACTATTAGTAGAAACTCAATTCACCCCACTCTTGAGATTCTACTCCAACCAACATTTTGTATCATAGGTTCATTATTTTCATGTTTTCAAATTCTTCACAACTATGATTTCATTTGTTTCTTAAAGATCATAAAATTTCTGTCATATCTAATTTTTTAGATCTTTAAATTATAATTTACAATGGATAACTGATTTGAGGGTGCTGCTACCAACATACAACCTTTATTTTATTGTAATAACTGTGCTCATTAGAAATTAAGAATGAAAATCTATCTAGAAATCATATGTCCTGAAATCTGGGACACAATTGTAGAACTGCAAATATTGCCTACTATTATTAGAGACACATGGTATTAGATGACTAAATCCACATATAACAATAGCTATAAAGTAATTAATTCATTGTACTATTAACTAGGTGATGAAGAATTCAGTAGAATATCTTCTTGATAAACTTCATATCAAATTTGGCATACTTTAGATGTTTATCCTAAGCGAACAACCAAAGATAAAGAAATGAGATTAAATACTTATACTATTAAATATGATAATTTTAAAATGAACCCTGATGAACATATCTCTGAAATGTATCTCAGGTTCAAAGAAATAGTGAATACAATGAGTCTGATTAGTGAACCAATGGATAAAAAGGACCATATTATATCATTACTTAGATTCCTACCTGATAGATGGAGAAGAACTTGTGTTTCTATCATATAATCTTGTAACATAAACAAACTACAATTTTAGGAACTAATTGGAATTATTATGATGTGTGAAGATTAACTTAAAGTCATTCTAGAAGTAGATGAAGAACTACAGGAGAAATATTTTGCATTCGAGAATTATTCCTCAAAGAACAATGATAAAGAAAAAGTTCAAGATCATGTAGACACTTACAATGTAAAGACTATGACTTCAACAGTGATGATGAGATGGACCATCTTGTAAGGAGATTCAAGAAGTTCTATCTAAAGGGAATGTTCTTTTGAAAATAAAACTTCAAATGAAGATTTGATAATAAAGGATAGTGGAAAAGAAATATAAAATGGAAGGACAATCGAAATGAGATAGTCTGATATGAGTGTAAACAAAGAGGCCATGTGAACGATGGTTTCCCCAAGCTTAAATTTAAGAAGAAATATGAAGACAAGGTCAAGGGTTATAAAAGGGATTTGAAAGATACATGGTGTGACTCAGAAGATAGATCAAGTGGATCTGACACTTCTAATACTGACAAGAACAGACGTGCAAATCTGTTTTTCATGACAGAAACATACAAGGTAACACCCAATTCTTTTGTACACAAGACTTACTATTCTAGGATTGAAAGAGAATCCAACAATGATGAAAATTTAACTAAGGATGAACTATTTGATTACTGTGGAATACTTGAGGATGCATTTAATAAACATATGAATAAATATAAACTATTGAAAATACTACATGCTTTAAATGCTAATTACAAATCATATCTTGATATTGAGAAAGAAAATTGTGATCAGCTATTAAAAGAAATTACCAAACTCAAATTATCAAATGATAAATTAAAAAGGGATTTGGAAAAATTTACTGCCAATAGAGAGAACAGGACTCAGTTTCTAGGAAAACAAATTTCCCTAAAATACACAACTGGTCAAGGATATCAACCAGGACATAGAAGAATTATTAAAACTAAATTTATTTCAAAATCTGGAAAGTTCTCAGCTTGTTCTAGTTATGGACCATCGTTTGAAACACAATTTTCCAAAGGACCTAACAATATCATTATGTCTCAAAATATATCTGTTGAGTATTGGATATCTTTAAAACAAATATGGGATCCTAATGTTCTACTTGCTAACCTATCTGGAACCATGACAATCTGGGTACCAAAGTAACCCATTGCTTAATCTGTCATGCAAGGAAACTGCATAAAGAGTTTTTGTAAAACCTTATGGTACCTGTACATTGGATGTTCAAGACATATGACTGGAGAAAATTTTTTCTTTAAGAGATTAATCAAAGTTGATGGTGGACATGTCACCATTATTGACATTTCTAAAGGAAGAATCATCGGCTTAGTCCATATCGGTAACCCTAATACAATATTAATTTCCAAAGTAATTTTTGTTGATGGATTAAAGTAAATTTAACATAGTATCTCTTAGTTGTGTGATGATTGTTTTAATGTCATGTTATAAAATGATGCATGTAATGTTTTTGATTCTAAAAATGATTTAGTTTTCACTTCCAATAGAAAAGAAAATGTGTATGCTGTTGATTTAAATTCCATAGCCAAGAAAAATGTTTCTTTCTTAAATTCATTTGATAAGGAATATTGGTTATGGTATATAAGATTAGTACACTTCAATGTGCACTCTCTTAGGAAAATATCAATGAAAGGTTTTGATAGAGACTAACCTAAATTTGATTTCCCCCTTGACAAAGTGTGTAATCCATATCAAAAGGGAAAACAACACAATGTTTCATTCAAACCAAAGAAAGATGTCTCTACTTCTCAACCACTTGAGTTGTTTCACATTGAATTTGTTTGGACCATCAGGAGTATAATGCTTAAATGGGAAGCACTATGTTTATGTTCTTATAGATGATTTTTCTAGGTACACTTGGGTATACTTTCTGGATCAAAAATGTGAATCATGTTCTTATATTATCAAATACTCCATGTCTGTAGAAAATCTTAGTGGACTTAGAATTAATCCCTTGAGAAGTGATTAGGGCTGTGAGTTTGAGAATCAAGACATTGAATCTTTTTCTCACAAAATGGATATACTCACAATTTCTCTACTCCTAGAACACCCCATCAAAATGAAGTTGGGGAAGAAGAAATAGAACCCTTCAAGAAATTTCTAGGACAATGCTCAATGAATATGATCTGCCAATTTATTTTTGGGGTGTGGCTGTAAATACATCTTGTTACATTATCAATAGAGTCATGATTAGACATGTTCTTAAGAATACCCCTTATGAGCATTGGAATAATAGGAAGCCAATGGTTTATTACTTTAGAGTTTTTGGGTGCAAAGTCTTTATCCTTAACACTAAAGATAATCTTGACAAATTTTCTTCAAAAAGTGATGAAGGAATTTTCCTAGGTTACTCAATATCTTGTAAAGCCTATATCGTATTTAATAAGTGAACCAAATGTGTTGAAAAATCAGTTCATGTCAAATATTATGAGGCTGATCCATATGAACCCAATACCACTCTTGAACATCTTGAGGAAGATATGTCCATTTTGGACCTAAATGATAAAGACAGTGAACCCTTGGTGAAAATAACCCATTATAAAAACATTATAGAATCTATGTATGTTGAATCTGAACCTACAGATAATCACGAGGAGTCTAGTTAAACTCTTTCTAGAGGTATAGGAACTCACAAAAATCATTCTTTAGATGCTATAGTAGGTGATCTGAATAGAGGGACACAAACTTGAGCTTCTCTGAGAAACCAGGTTGAACATGAAGCTCTTCTTTCACATCTTGAACATAAAAATATCAATGACACAATTAGTGATGAATTTTCAATGATATATATGCAAGAATAATTGAATCACATCGAAAGAAACAATGTATGGGAATTAGTAGATAGTCCTAAAGTCACCTTGACCATAGAAACAAAGTGGGTGTTTAGAAATAAAGTGGTTTAATATCGAAATATAGTTAAAAACAAAGCTAGGTTAGTTGTACAAGGGTATAGTCAAAAGGATGGAATAGACTATGAGGAGACCACTACACCTATATCTATATTAGAGGCCATTAGGATAAAAATTTCTTATATAGCCTATCTGAATTTCAAACTTTATCAAATGGATGTTAAAATTTCTTTTTATAAACGTGTATATAGTTGAGGATGTGTTTGTTGAACAACCCCTTGGATTTACCAATCCCCATTTTTTAAATCATGTTTTTAAACATTCTAAAGCCTTGTATGGTCTAAAACAAGCTCCAAGAGCTTGGTATGATAGACTTAGTTCCTTTCTTATTTCGAAAGGTTTTACTAAAGGAATAACCGATCCTACTCCCTTTATTAAAAGGATTTCCAAGGATATTTAATAGTACAAATTTATGTAGATGATATTTTTTTGGATCCTCTAAAAATTCATTATGCACTTATTTTTTAATAATGAAGTAAGATGAATTTGTAATGAGTTTAATGGGGGATCTTAATTTTTCCTTGGATTTCAAATTTCTAAAGTTAAAATTTGTATTATATTAAATCAAAGAAAATATACTAAGGATTGTTTGGAATGTTTTGGTTTGGATGGTAGTAAAGGTACTAATACACCTATGAGTACCACTTGCAAGTTGGATGCTGATGATACTGGTAAATCAGTGGATTAAACCAACTACCGAGGTATGATTGTGAGTCTTCTCTATCTTACTACTTGCAGACCTGACATTATGTTCAGCGTGTGCATGTGTGGTCATTTTCAATCCAATCCCAAAGAGTCTCAATTAAATTCTGTTAAAAGGAATTTTTAAATATCTCATGTAATCTATAAATTTAGGAGTGTTTTATCCAAGAGGACAGTTAATTTATATAATAAGTTATTCATATACTGACTATGCTGGTTGCATGTTAGACAGAAAAAGAACCTCTGGAACATGTCACATTTTAGGAATGTCACTAGTATCATGGGGTAGTAAGAAATTGAATTTTGTGGCATTATCTACTTCTGAGGAGGAATATATAGCTGCTGGTAGTTGTTCTGCTCAAATTCAATGGATGAAACATACTTTACTAGTCTATGGATATCAATTAAAATAGGTCTCTATAAACAGTGACAACAAAAGTGCTATTAACATCTCTAAAAATACAATATCTAATTCTAGGAAAAATCATATTGTTGTAGGACATCACTACTTGAGAGGTCATTATGAATGAAGTGATATCACTCTTGAATTCATTGGTACTAAACACCAATTGGATGATATATTCAAAAAGAATTTGAATTATGATAGGATAAATTATATCAACCATGAGTTAGGTATGATAAAATGTTGAGTATAGGACCTCACTATTAGACCTTATCGATAATACCTCACTATTATACCTTACCGATAGTACCTCACCGTTAGACCGTACCGATAGGACCTCACTGTTGGACCATACCAATGCCTCCTTACTAATAGATGACTTGAGTGTGGGACTTTTCCTTTTTTGTGTTCTCAGCCAAAATCTGAAATGTTTTGTGTATATTACTTATTTATTTTCTCTGTTTCATTTTTAGATCCCTAAATGTTAAAAATAAAACACATATCCCACTTCAATCCACATAAAACCCTCTCCCAAAACTTTTTCTCTCAAATCTCAGAACCCAAACCTCTACTGACACCTTGAACCACTCCAGATCGATGGAGAGAGCGAAAAGGTCGTTGATTGTTGATAATGGAGACCCATACGATCCTTAGGGACCTAGATATCAGTCTAGTAGTGGATGAAAAACAGTGGATAGGGTTCTTAATATGAATTTATCTAAGAGGGAAATAGTGGTTGAGAAGGAATTATGTTCGGAGTGGCTGGTGTTGAGCTGATCATTAGTACTGAATGTACTTGAAGCATTGGTCTGGGTTGAGTGTTTTTCATAAAAAAATAGACCATATTAAACGAAATTAGTGAAGGAATTTTATGAGTACCTTTTGTTTGAGTAGCCTGAGGATGAGCACAAAATCTCTTTACATGATAATGGAGTATGTGTGAGCTTCTCCTCTACTGAATGGGCAGAATTTTTGAGAGTGCCGCATGAAGAGATTTTTGACTATTAAGAAAAAGTGGTTCCTCCCACTGCTGTGTTATTTTTTTATGAAGAAGCTCTGGATGAACTGACTGTGAGTAGGATCCTAATAAATGTTATTGCTGCTGATATGGAAGGTTAAGATAGGATGCATTTCATGTTTATCCAGCATGTTTTAGGTCCCAGGAGAGGGGACATTGCAACTTTAAAGTTTCAGGATGTTTTTCTCTTGTACATTTTAAAGAATAAATAGAAGATCAAATTATGTATGTTGTTGATGATTAAACTGGAAGATAAGACCAAAACTAGTTCCAAATCCAATGCCCTATTTCATGCTAAGTTGATATCTCTTATATTGAATGTGAAAGGAGTTGTTCAAGATAAGGAGGAAACTGTTGTTGTGAAATATAACCATTTCATCCCCAAATCTATTTGCAAGATGATGAAGATCAACTTGAATCAATGGCTGAGGAGATGGTTCAATGATGAGGCTAAGGTGTATGAAGAATTTAACCCTGCTTCTCATCCTACTAGGCCTAAAAATAAGAGATACCCTGGTTTTTGCCTAGGGAAGTAGAGCCTTATTATTTAGATGAAGATAATGAAACTATTGTAGTGAAAGAAAGAGAGGATTCTCGTATAGATGTCAGGAATGATCATGACCTTCCCTCAATTCATCGTGCTAATACTGTATCCTTTGGTGACCCTATCCCACCAAATTGATTTCCTAGATGGGAGAATTTCTTAATGGACAATGATGAGGAAACTAGTGAAGAAGAAGGGGCTGAAAATTTCTTAAGAGGCATTAGAGATACCTCAGATGAGGATGAGGACACTGATTCAAGTCAATATGACTTTGAGATAGCTACTGCTACATGTGAAGATGAATGATCATGTCTCAGTCCTCTAATAGGACATCCAGAAAGGGTAGAAAGTGGAGATGAAATAATTGCTTATTCAGTTGAAGTTGGACTTGTTTTGGAAGTCATTGAAGATTCTATCTAGGATGTTCCAGAAGACCTTACTATTAATGAAGTTGATCAAGGATGTCTGATGGAGATAGAAGTGGAAGATCAAGAGAATTCTCCATGTGGGGGGAGGAACTTGTTGCTATAGGATCAGTTTCTCTTGATCATGAGATAGAAGACAAGAAAAAAGCTCCTGGATTTGTGGTTTTAGGATTAGATAATGGATATTCTGAAGATGACCAGCCAATCAGAAGTCATCCAATTCATACTGTCTAAGAAACTACCATTGTGCAACTAGTGGTTATGTTACCTTGAGACTAAATAAAGTAGGATGAATTGGATTCTTTGGAATCAGACCTGAAGAGGCATACTGATGAGAAATCCACTGAGATAGCGATAACAATAGCTCACAATCAATGACTCATGACATCTGCAGTGAAAAGGATAGTCTCTACCTCTCACTCACATGTGTTACATTACGTCAAGGAATGTCTGAATCAGGTAAGAACATTGGTATTTTCTATGGAATCAGGGATGCAGTCTATTTCCAACATAGATGCATATATGGTTTCAAGGGCTCAGGTGGATATGGACATTAGATATTTTAAAAGTGTGGTCCAACAAATGGTGATCGTGTTTCAGTATTTTAATAAGTATATGGAAATACATGTGAAAGGCCAAGATGATGATGTAAAAATTATGATCAGTAGGCTAACCAAATCATTTAAAGATACCGTATCATTCTCTATGTAACCTCTCAGTGCACCTGGATCTTCTTCAACCTCTCCTCCAGTTGATATTGAAGCCTTCTAGACCGTTGTTAGAGAAGAAGTGGAAATGTTATCTAGTTCTAGTACCGCAGACTCTCAGGTCATTTCCATTACCAGAGAAATTCATAACCTTGTGGGAAATTATTTAAGGGAAGCTTCTCAAGATTAGAAGGCCATCAAGGATCAAGTTGACTTCTATTACAAAAGGGTATACAATAAGCATCGGAAGGATGGTCACTTTAAGAATATTTTGGAAAATTTTAGAATCCCTCCTATCACTCTAGAATTTAAATATAAAATGAGAAACCATAGAGAGCTGACTCCTTCCCTGAATAAATTCCTGAAAAAAAAAGATGATTTCATTTCAGCCATGGAAAGAGGGGGAAGCATAATTAATGAATTCATAAATCTTCTGTTACCCTTCCTCCGTGTAGACTGCACACCCATCAGTATTCCTCCTACTTTTCCTGATTCTTCAGCTGCCTTAGGTTCTACCAGTACTGCTCCTTTGATTACTCTTGTGAAGGCCATCAAAAATTTGACACCAATGTTTACTCAAAGATCTACTCACTATAGGTTATTTGATTCCTTAGTGGATGCTCCTCCTACACTACTCACATCCATCCCTTAGCCTATCCCTCCACCTTCAGAACCTTCCTACTCAGCATCCAAATACAATGATCCATTGGACATAGCTGATGTGGATTAAGTGTGGACTGTCTTAGCTGATAGGGATTTGTGTATTCTTTTGGTCTATAGTACTCCTATTTTATTAATTAAAACACTATCTTTTATCTCTTTTTGTTATGTATTCCTTTTAGTTAATCAGAAAGGGGGAGAAGTGTTTATATATATATGTTCTGGCCTCAATGTAGTGTTCACCATATAATTTGAGCATGCTCGCATCACTAATGAAATTAAAAGACGTGTTTAACCTTGATTCAAAACTCCTAAACCTAAAAATTCATTGACATAATTTGTGATTATTAAAAGGGGGAGATTGTTGGAGTCACCTATTTTGATAATCACAAATCATGTTTCATTTATATCAAGATTCTTGTTTCTCCTACAGGATAATTGTTTATGTGAAAATCATGCTTACCACAATGTAATACCTATGTACTGTTAATCCCACTACTCTCATTTTAAGCTTACAGTTTAGAATTTTTCTAAATACAAGGTCGCCGATACAAGGTCACCAATACAAGGTCACCGATATAAGGTCACTGATATAAGGTCACTGATACAAGGTCACTGATTCCAGGTAAATGTTACAAGGTCACCGATACAAGGTTATTGATAAATGGTCACCAATACAAGGTCACTTATTCAGGGTCACCGATACAAGGTCTCCGATACAAGGTCACCGATACAAGGTCACCGATACATAGTCCCTAATACATGGTCATCTATAAAAAGGTCACTAATGAAAGCCTACTATTGAAGGTTTCCAATGGAAGGTTACAGTTGGAGGTTGTCGATGTTCCCTTGTTGTTGAAGCCTACTGATCTGAAGGCTACCATTAATAGTGTACTAATAACCTTAATTTTTCCAATTCTTGATATATATTTTTCAAACCATCATATTTTATAATTTAAATGCTTCTGACATAATTAATTCTTGTTGTAGACATATCAATAGACCATGTCTTGACAGTATGGAGTACGAGAAAGATTTCCCGTGATGTACTTACTCTTATTATCGAACCTCAAATATGAAAGAGAAGACCAAGGAAGAAAGATATATAGAGGCACTAAGAAAAATGAGGAATGAATGTCCAGAAGTTAAATACATGAAGAATAAATTACTGAAGAATAAGGAAGAACCATCGAGCACCTTTACTGCGATCCCTAAGAACTTCATGAAGATAATTTTGGGAAAACAACTTGAGGCTGCCTTCTGTGTCTTATTAAATTTCAATCAACTCAAGAAGTAGAACACTCAATTTCTTGAAAGACAATACCTAGAGTTGCGACACTCAGTTTTAGAGACAACTTCCAGAGGTAGACTCAAACATCAAATTCTTCACTTAAACGAGTCAAGAGCTGAACTTCTAACATATAGAGCTTTCCAAACTCAAGCTTATAGTCTTAGCTCTATTGTATTCATTTATTTTAAATTTTTCACGCGTGTGTGTGCCTATCAACTTCACTCAATGTCACTTTTGCTTAAAATGGAGGATATTGAATAACCTCACCTCAAACATCATCTACATTTGTTTTCCCATGTATAACAATGGAAGAGGTCCTTGTGTTTCCTGGTTGTTTGTACCCATGATGAACTATGGAAGAGTGTGTGAACCCAGAAGAGTTTGTGAAAACTATTGTAAAGCCTGATACAGGCTGTGTATCATGTTTATTGCTCATATAAACTACTTGGTGGCAGGCTATCACCAAGTGGAGAGGATTAAGTCCCGACTTGAGACTGAACCTCTTGTTGTTCTTCACTATTCACTATATTTTGTTATACTCTATTTTATCTATTTTCCGCTGCTTATATTTGTAAAAACATAAAACTATTTTTAGTTTACATTGATAGTTAGTTTTGGTTAGTGTGAGTATTTGTTTATTTCAATAAACTTGTTTCAAAAGTCAAATAGTTGTTTTACACTGATTCAACTAAGGACTAATCACCCTTTAAGAAACCTGTTGACCAAATAAACATTTACATCTCTACTACCTTAATTAACTTGGCCGTTTTAAAATTGGGGGATCCTTTTAAAATAAGTTTTTTAACAAAAATTTTATATAAGAACTCAATACACCCCCTCTTGAGATTCCACTTTGACCAACATATATAATTAAATATAATTAAATATCTATATATAGAAAAGATCCATGGTCAATAAATATTTATAAAACAAAGGAAACACACTTTTTAATTGGGTCAAGGAGTAACTTTTTACATTACCCAATGTCCCAGTGGATTGTAATCCTAATACGATTTAAAAAGTCCCAACATTTTACGGGAAAAAAATCATTACACTACATTAGTGCCACTGCCTTGTGTCACTATTTTTCCGTATCACCAACTCAACCACCATCTACCTGTCTCAGTGCCTACATCCTAGACAGCGCCATAAACCACCCTAAAGATGCTATCATGATTAAAACCCTATTATCCTAGATGGGTAGATCATGATGAGTACCCCTCTACTGTGGTTGAGACCATATTATATATATATATATATACTTGTGTCTGTGTTTTTTTATATAAATAAATTTACAAAAGTAAATAAATATTTATTGATATACATAGAAACGCATATAAATATATATACCCACATAATATATATATATATATAACATATATATATAATATATATATATAAACACATAGATATTCCAAAATACATAGGAATTTAAAAAAAATAATTTAATATATATAAATTGATATATACAGACACACATATATATATATATAAATATTTATAAATATATGAACATAGACAAATTTAATAACCTTAAAAATCCCCTACTAATAAATTTTGATATACACACATTTTTATCCCTAGATTACATCCAAATTAATGTTTCAACATTCCCATGAGAAAAGTATATCCAATTAATAGAGACATGACTATCCTGGACACATAAGACACATTAAAAAAATAAATCACTAAAGGATGAAAAAATGAAACAATTTTAACACCATAATGTCAATTTGAATTTAAACTTATAAAATAAATTCATATAAAAGACCCTATTAAATTAAGTAAAAATACCCTATTAAATCCAGGAAAATAAGACTCTCTTAAATGAAGTATAAATTCCATCGAATGATCTAAAAAATTGCACTTTAACATAAAAATCAATATTCGAATCATTTCAGGATTATTATAATAAAAAGGGCTATAGGTTCCTCTTAACTCTTGAAATGGATAATCATGTTATAATATATGATTTGAAAAGTTTTAGAGCCCAAATGGGAACTTAGGTCAATAATTATGGTTGTTCAAGTTGATGTATGACATTCAATTTCTCTTGCATGATGAATGAAATTTTTCATTTTTATTTATTAAAAATTTTTATTCAAGTGTGATCATATTTATTTTCATAAATGTCGATTTGACATGTAAAGGAGAACAAATGGACACCATAATAAAAAATTAAGGTCATTTGAAACTGAAATCCAAATTTCATATTCTATTAGAACATTAGATAAATGGGAATTTTTCTGTCATAATCTTAATATATATATTTATGAATGATTTTATGTATGCATGTATGTTTATATATGAGTGTGGGTATTTGAATATTTAAATATATAGAGATATAAATAATTAATAATTAATAATTTCAAATTAATAACTGAGAATTATGGAATAATTAAAAATTACTAAATAAATACTAACTAATTTTGTTTTTTAAATAATTAATAAGTAATAATTTTATGTAATTAAAAATTAATGATTAACAATTAATGATTAACTAAAATTTAAATAATAAAAAGTAAATTATTATAATTATTAAATACAAGTTATTAAATAATCATTGATAATAAATAGGTTATTTAAATTTAAATTAATTATTAATTATCATGAATTTCTTCATAGTTTTTAATACACCACAATGAATAAGATACATTATTATGAAAGCCCCATATAAAATTAAATAAATTTTATAAAAAATATAATTTTATAGATTTTTTCATGGGTTTAACTACCACTAAATGTCACTGATTTTTAATAAACCAACCCATGTTAGAAACATATTTCCTAAAAAACCACAAAAAATCAAAATGAAGCATTCAGTGAACCTTTTAAAAATCACCATTGGTACTGAAAGCAAACACTAAGATCACTTATAATCCCCCATTATAGACCCACCATCTTCTTAGGATAACTAAAATTTGAGTCCATCAACTAATTTTTGGGAATCGACCTACTTCAAGAATATTCCAATTTTGATATGAAATTATTATACACAATCATATTCTCCTACACTTTCTAATTCTACTTCACTCCAAATCAATAAATTTTTTTTATGAAGTGAAATTTTAAGGTTCTTTGTTATCCCGAAAATAAATTCCAAGTTATAGACAAACCTTGTTGATCAATTTCAAATACAAAATAGCACTAAAACCATAACCATCACTCTATTCTAAAGAAGAAAATATTGGAAAATACTTAAAATATTTTCCATGGTCCTCTTCACTGTCAATAATATAAAATTAGTTCTTGACAATTATTGGAAGTTGGATTTTCTTAATCACCTTATGAGTAATCATTTATATATTAAATTCAACTCGTATAACATCATCAATAATTTGATAATGAATAACTTACAGGAACTCATTTAACATTATCTTGGGTAAACCCTCAAATCCCAATCGTGGATTATCAGAAAAATTATTATCTCTTTTTCATCGATTATATCATAAATAACAATATTCCTTCCAACTATCTCCTTAGACAATAGCATCATTAGTTATTGTTGTGCTTCTAAATTTACCCATGTTATTAGGTAAGATGACTAGATTCAAGCTATTGATCCTCCTTCCATCATTAAGTAATTAATCATGAAATCCAAAAGGGTTATTCTTCTTGTTATAATACCATTTATATTTTCATTCCTTTCTATATCTACAGACCTATAACCAGTTTTTTCATGCTTTTGAATGATTTATTTATTGCAATACTTTAAATAAGATTATGTTTCTGAGTTTTCAATGTCCACTCATTAACTATAATGAAATAAAAAGCCTCACTATCTCCATTATTACATAATGAAGAGTTAAAATCATATCCAATTAACACATGATCAAATTCATAGACATATAGTAATAATAAAGTAGGAATAACTGTATTATTCATAATATAGAAAATATCATAATAATATTTAGGATGGTAAATTTTATTATCTTCATCAAAATAATAATAGATGGGATTAACAAATGAATAATCATCTTTCATTGGACCACTCAGTTGAAACTGGTCAATCTGAATTGATTCTCATCAAATATCCAACTTCCCTTGATGGTTAAGAACGTATTCTGAAAGCAAACTGACATGATGAAAAATTATTGGACTACATGGATACTTTTGAAAATAGTGAAATAAAAATTATCTTTATGATTCAAACAATAGTTTTTCCATTTCTCAAAGACCGTATAACAATTCCTCTTCAATTTTAATCCAAATAAAATACCGAGTAGACTTCAAGATTTCATCTTTAACAAAAATATGATGAGCAGTTAGATGGAACATTTTACTTGTTGTTATATCTCAATAGAGTTATCTAAATAATGAATTAACCATCAATATAAGAAGTTATGGGTTTTAAAAAAGGAAAAAGAAGACCCTAAAACTGCACCCAAATCAATAAACTAGTAGTTTCTCTTTTTTATGTGAAGGTCGAAAGGATCTCTAAATAGATTTAACTATTTTTTTTGAAAATTCATAGTCTTCATGACCATACTTACACCATATTATATTCATCAATAAAACCAACATATATATGTTGGGGATATAGATGTTAAACTACCATGTGGTTCATCAAGAACCATGATTCATCGTAATAGATTTTAAAAAAAATATAAATGATCCAGTGATACCCAATATCCCAACTATGAACAAATGGAGATGATATGATGCCTTTGTAAGCTTTAATCAAAGCCTTTGTAAACTCTAATAGAATAGATATGATGAATCTCAAAACTCCAAGGGGGACATAGATAATTATTGAAGGATTTTTTATTATCCAAAATCATTAACACAATTTTTGGTGAGATTTTAGTAAAATAAAATAAATTATTTAATTGAATATAAAAAAATTAATTAAAATAAATGATAGTGATTTTTGTCATAATATTTGTATCAATAACTTAGTAAAAGAAAAGAAGTTATTTAGATTTCACCCAAATTTGTTTGTTGAAACTTATTAAAATACATGAATAAAAAATCTTTTGATAAAATTTGAAAATAGGGATAAATTAAAAATTTAAAATATTAATTGGCCCCCATCATCATCTCCTTCCAAATAATATAAAATATTGGGATGATTTAAAAATAATAGGTGGAAAGAAATATATTTCCAAATTGTTCTCTCCACTTAAAATTTCATCACCAAAAATTAGAAATATATTTCCATCCATTGTATCATGTATTTTCTCCCCAAATAACTCATGAAAATCTAGCCCTAAGGCACACAATTATTCTGTGTTTAATAAGAAAGTATTCAAAGTCGGTGAATTGAATGAAAATGTTAGTCAGTCCTTTAAAGACTAGAATATGGGACATGATAGGGCAAGAGGTTGGGAGAGCTATTATCCCTAGATAGGGTAGCATAAACACCAACCGTGATGGAGATTATCTATATGTTCGACTTATTCTAGGGTAAGGAATAATAAATATTAGTTTTTAACATATTTTTATATTATAATATGAATTTATATTATACAATTTATTATTATAAATTTTAGTTAATATAGGTAAAAATGGTTTTGGTGGATTTGATCAATGATTTATATAAATGTAACATTTATGATATTTAAAAAATGTATATTTTTTATATTATTTAAATGGAGTGTTCATATGTTAGGAAATATTATGTTTTTATATTTCTCTGGTCATCGTATATTTTTATATGAATAAGTTCATATAATTTAGATGTTAATGAAAAAATATGAAGAATTTATATAGAAATATAAATGTAAATTGGCCATATATATATAAATATTAATATTAGTGATTGTCATAAAACTGATTAAAATTTATTAAATGTTTTTATTTTTTATTTATAAAGAAGACATAAATATATATCTCATATCTATGTTTGTAATAATTTTATTCATTTATTTGTTCTGTAATTTTTTATTATTCATGAATATATTATATTTATATTATTAATAAATGTATAATTTAGATAATTTTCTTTAATTGCTTCATATTAATTTCATTCTGTGTATATAAAGAGGTACATTCTATGTAAAAAATAACATAGTGTTTTTCTTAATGAATACAATAATTTTTTAAAATTTTAAATTCAGAAGTAATGGATAATTATGATTAGTGTGTAATAGGAATTAGGGTTATATTTGAATTAATATCACTATTGAGTATGGTTCTACATATACTGTAACTTTGGGTGAAACCTTCCACCGACCTGGTGATCAAGCAATGTTCTAGAAAAGTATGGGTTAACTATTTTCACAAAAAACATACCCTTGAGTATATTTTAGTTTCAAATGATTATAAAACATCCCATGAATTTTCTATTTAAATTTTTTTGTGATTAATTTACATATGCATGAATTTAATTAGCTTTTATTTTAGGTAAATAACAAAAACAATTAATTATATAAAGTGATATATAGTTATAAAGTTTTAATATATTAATTTGGTTTATGTTATAAGATACAAAACTAAATCATTATATGTTTGTATACATGTAAGGAATACATTATATAATATTGTTAAATTAATAGATATTTTCTAAAATACTTATTGTGAGATTTATTTCAAATTAAACACTTGGTAAAATCACATTAATTAAAATCAACTGGTCATTTCAAAGATGGGTGCCAATGGAATGTCTTGTGTATAAAAATTAATTGATAGAGGACCTTAATAAGATTATCTTCTTATAGTTGGTGTGAATATTTTGTTATACTTAGCTGAAAAAATTTTATAGTTGGGATAACATATAATTAGAGTTAGGATAATCTATACAAAAATTTTGGGTATGTAATTTTCCACTAAACTATCTAACTCTCATATATAAAATGATATATATGATTATTTATTTAAATATCTACGTGATTAGAGAAATTAAAATGTGATATACCAAGTGGTTAGGTGAAGAATTTTGTGTGTACATCTAACCCAGTAATTTGTATTTTGCTCTATTTGAGGTGTTGGAGATGATATTGAAAGTTGGGAGTCAATTATTATGTTTTGGGACTAGGTGTGTGATCTATCACTTGATGAAATATAGCATCACGTACCTATTGGTTTAGTACTAGGTATCTAGTGGACCCAGGTAGTGAGTAGAAGACCCTAGAGAGTCATCAATTACATAGTGAGTGTATCTGGGGGGTGACCGATTAGATGGTAGGAGTTTGGGGAGTTTTTTTATTTAAAATATTTAAAATAAATTGTGATTAATATGTTATTATATGATATTTTGTTGTATTTCTCCCAAATAGACCCACAATTTTCATCTATTTATCTCACTCCCATTATTATTCATCTTCATTGTGAGATTTACATTATTTTTAGTTTGATCATCATACCATTTTCCCAATGGATCATTGTCAGCACATCTAACCTATATCTACCTCTCATTAAATTTGTAGTTTTCTTACTATATAATCACCCATCACTAGAAATCCCTAATTTTAATGTTTATATCATATTTTGAGAAATCCACTAATTGAATGTGAATCATCTAATTTTATCCAATGTAGGGGGTCCTACATAGTTGAGGTAGATTATTCCAAGATACTTTCATTGTTTTATTAGTTCTTACCTCATGTGATTTGTGGTCATGTGTAGGACTGTTTGATCAATTGACAACAAGATTGATTGTGTTCTTTGTAGATAAATAATGGATTACTAGGGGTTTTTATGTGCGATAAGGTGTGGTTATCGGTTTATCTATGATGGTTATGAGTCGTGAAAGAGTTGATTGAGTGGATACTTGGTTGGAACAACATTTTTTGGATGCTTTTAATGGTTAAAATGCTTATAATTGGATGGTGATGAGATTTTTCTATACGATATGGTGTGATATCATTCACTACTGATGGGGTGACTGTGGGTTATCTAGTAAATAGGCATACGATATTGTTGGCGCATACCATTATCTTGGATATGTTTTATGGGAGGCGTAGACCAGATAATTGACTGGGTCACAAAATTATTAGTGGGATCCTCAATAGATGTTGGAGATCCTTTGTGATAATTATTTTTAACAAATATTTTTTATTTTTTGAAAAATAGCCTTTTTTACAAGAGAGTATATTTTTTTATTCATGAATCAGACCCAGTCTATCATAAAGAGTTTTGTAATAATGTTGAATGTTTCTTCTTACTTAGACCTAAAATGAATGGGGTAGAGATTTCTGTTTTCAGGAAATTGGTTTCTAGAATTATGGATTGGTGTTTATATGAAAGGAATTTATAATAATACTGAAGAGGTTTGTTGAAGAAATTGAAGTCATTATTTAGAAATTTCATATACCTTACAAACAAATTATATGATGCTTTTCTGATGAAGAAGTTCTCACAGATCATAAAAACTATCATGTATAATCATTTGAAAAAATGGAGGAACTATTCATATTTAATCAACTCCAGTTGCCAAGAAAATGTCTCCATTATATGAAGAATTACCAGAACTAGAATTTTTCAGTAGAAATAATGTATAAATCAGATGAATTTTAATGAAGTTATATGTTTTAAGTGGATTAATCATTGATTACATAACATAGTTGTTAAAAAATAATCATAAATACATTTCCATTGTAATGATAATTCCATTTTAATGATTATTCCAATAGACTAACTCTGAGAAATAAAAAGATCAGAATGATTTAAGAAATAAATAGATTCAAATGAGCTGATAAGGAAAAAATATTAATGAGATGTAAAGGAAAAAAATCATAATGAGATGAGAATTAAACAGATCATAATAAGTTTAGATGGAAACAGATCATATTGATATTAGAAGGAAATAAATCATGATTAACTAAGAAGGAAATAAATCATAATGAGAATAGAATGAAACAAATTTTAATTAGGTGATAAGGAAACAGATCATAATTATCTATGAAAGAAATAGATCGTAATGATCTGAGGAAGAGAAATATTGTAATGAGATGAGAAATATATGAAGAGATGAATATTTCTAACTAGAATTTCATTTTTCATAAATACCAGTGAAATATTAGAGGGATTTACTATTTCAATGAAAAAGATTAATTTTGATCATTTTTCATAGTTTTGAAATTTGAGGAAGTGGGGAATATTTTCATGTTTTCCATATTTTTTCAATTTCACCTATAAATAATTTCTCAAATAATTCATTCATTATAGATTTTAAAAAATCAGAAAAATGGGAGTGCTAAAGAAATAAATTGAGCTATATTTCTAAACAGGGATTTTGTGGGAGGATCAAATAGATATAAGATGATTTACCAAAGTGAGAAAGATCATATTGAGAAGATCATATGGAGTCGGTAATACTAAGAAAAGACATATTATGTTTATGGGAGGTGTTAGAGAAGTAGAGTTTGAGAAAGGAATAATCATATTAATTTGTTCAGACTGAATTAATTAGATCTAGACTCATCAGTTTGAGAAGATCAAATCCATCCAAATCAGACTGAGGATTTAGACCGAGAAATTCTACCATATTTTCGACAAAAAAAATATTATTTCATTCGGACCAATTACTTTGTTAGAAATAATTTTAAACTAACCAGAGTATGTATATTATTTCCTATCATGATACAAAGGGTATTTAGTGGGATTTTTAATATGTTTTATTCACATATTCATAATAGTGAATTTTCATAAACCCAAGGGAGTTTCTATAGAAAAGATGTAGGTTCTCAAACTGTGGTAAAACCTTGTAAATAATGTGTTCTCTACTATATTTAAAAATTCTTCATGCATGAGTATTTATAAATATGATAAGGGGGTATATCTTAACACGTTTTAGGGTATAGGTTATTAAATAGAATTGAATCATATAATAGTTATAAACTAATTAAACACTCTCCCCCCATTAGTTTCTTTTTAGTTCTTTGGATGTTGAATTTGTATCATAGGAAGGGTCCCTTGTTGAATCCCTATCATGTATAATATAAATTCTGTCAATAGTAGAAGAATTCCTACACTTTGTGGAAAATTTATTGTTTATTGAATAATAGGTTGATCCATTATCTCATATCTCTTTGCCTGGATGTTGTTGATGCTGCTACTTTTAGATTTCCAACTATTGAAAAATATGCCCCAATAATTTTTGTTAATAAAAAAATATATATTTTTATGGAAAGTCTATAAATGAAATCCTTATACCCTTATTAGTTAATATTTATCAAATGTGATGGGTCTTAATACTTTTAAATGAATTTGGGACCATCTGGAAAGTATTTTTGATGGAAATACCAATGTGAAAGAATAAATACTGAAAATATAGCATAGTATGTATGAAGACATCAGAATTAGATATGAAGAAACTATTTATGAATACATCACTAGTGTAAATGATTTTTTGTGCAAAATCATTGGATTTAGTGTTGTCTTATAAGATTCAACAATTGTGAAGAATCTTATGCAATTTTTTATAGGTTTGATTCTAAAACTTCCTCTTTATAAGACAAGGATGATTTATCTCTTGATGAATTACATTACATTCATGTTTCTTATGAAATGATAAAATTTATAATGTTTTAATATTAGATGAAAATTTAAAAGTTTTTTGAAACAATGAGTAAGTTAAGAATTCTTGATGTTGAGGATGTTGAACCTTGTGACTTTAAAAGAAAAGGGGATGATCATTTGAATGATAAAATCATGATTCTTATATCCAAGAACTATCAAAGAGGAACATGAAAGTATATAGGATATATTCCTCTCAAATTTCTTTAGAGTAGTGTAATTTGACACTTTTCTATGAATAACCCCATGAATTCTAGAGAATATCAAGATGAGTCTGTTGAAAAAACTCGATGGGAAAAGTGGAACAAAATTTATAATGATTAATATTCAGAAAAAAATAAAAAAATATGTTTATTGGGAAGAAGATAGGTATGTTTCTTATTAATGGTGAATCAGACTCATATGGAAAAAATTCAGCAAAATATGAATGTTCAAAAAAATTCACAACCTTCATTGTAAAAGTTGAGAATATGGAATAAATCTAAAATTGTAAAGAAGAAGGAGGTGATGAATCATAGATAGAGTATCCTCATAGAATAAAATATCTAACATATCTGTTGAAAAAATAACTTAGTAAACAAATAAAAATGATAATGAAATATTATTAATAAGTTATCGAAGGAAGAAAAAATGTAATCTTGTATAAGGATGAATAGAATCAGAATATTTTTAGTTGGTGACATAGAATTGATAAAAAAATAAAAGATAGTTGAATATCATAGTAAGATTATGGTAGTTAAGGAATAAGAACATAATAATTATCTATAAAAACATCTTGAGTATTAAATTACCTTGAGGATGATGAATTAAAACTTCAAAAATGATTTAGAAGTAAAATTGGAGACTTTCAAAGTGGATGAGTAGGATCAATATTAGAATCATGTGAAATCTTAACACACCCTTTTTTTATTAAATTATTTTTCCATTTTAGGTGCTATGAGTGATTTTGGGAATTCTTGGGTAGACGAAAAATATGCAAAACCTATCAAATTAAAAATGTATAAAAATCACTAAAAAGGAAATATAGTCCACACCCTATGTATTTTAGAATTTAAATAATTTATCATCCACCACAAAGTTTCAATAGGGAAACATCATTCATAAATCAAAAATCAAGATTTGATGTGAATTTCTAGTGTTTTGGATCATATGAGCACATAACTTATAATTGATGGAAAACAATATCATTTCCAAGAATAATATTTGAGCGGAATGGAATAAATAATGGATCTATAATTTTAACATTTATAACTTATATAATGTTGAAAAATTGAATTTAATGATCTTAGAAACATTTCAACAAGAATTCAATTTGAATGTCCAGTTGAAGTTTTTAAAAGATGTGATAAGGCTATTCATCATTACCAAAAATTTATGTCACTCCTTCTAGAAAAAGTTTCATACAATAGTAATGAAAATTATGTTAGTAAAAAGAAAGTAGAGGAAGTAGAATTTTCCATTGGGACAGAATCAAAATCAAAGAAAAGGAACAAACCATGGATACCTGATAGTTGTATTTCCTCACATATGATTGGTGATATAAAAAACATGAAACATGTTGATTTTCATGATGTAGGAGAAATAAATTTTGGTAATGAATGTTCCTTATATATAATTGGAATATTAATGACTGATATTGACATAGAAATATTAAAATATAAGGATGTTTAATTTTTTATGGGATAAAACATAACTTATATAGTGTAAGATTACATGGTGATAATGGCAAAGAAGTAATCTGCAGAAAAGATTCTTGTTTTATAAAAAGTATGTAAAATGGAAAAGTTATTAAAAATGAAAAATAACCTATGGGAATATATTCTAAATAATATATTTTTAAAAATATTTTCACAGGAGTGATGAGGATGAAAATAAGTTGTGGCACTAATTACATGGACACCGTGTGATGAAAAACATGACTTTTTTAAAGTAGATGTTGTCCAAAATTTTCTAGAATTAAAAAATATGAAAAAGTATATTTTTATTTATTTCAAGAAAGTAATGATCACTAATAAAAATAAATATTAAATCTACCAAACCTCTTTATGTTATTCAATATCTTTTGGGTGGGCCGATGAGACATAGATCGACCGAAGGAGATTTATAATTTACCACAGTAACTGATGGTATTACTCGAAAGGAAAAATCATGTTTATGAAATAAAATTTAGATGCTATTTAAATTTTCATGTTTATTATAAAATAAGTTGAGAAACAAACGTGTGTTTATATAAAGAAGTTGAGAAAAGATAATGGTTCAAAATTCACTAGTAATGATTTTGAAGCATATTTGAGAAAACAATGTATCATACATTAGTATAGTGCTCCATATAATCCAAAAAAAAATTCAGTATCAGAATGTATGAATAGAATCTAGGTTGAATTTGGAATAAGTATGTCAATAGAATATAAACTTTAATTTTTTTTACTATAAAGACACTATTACTACTACTCTCTATATTCAGAAAACATGTCTGTTGATACCAAAATCAATCGATGAATCCTTATGTAATGTGTTATAACAAAAAAACTACATTTAAATACATAGTAGTTTGTATAAGTCCATGATTACTTAAAATAAACAATCTTCTTTATGGAATGTTTTACGAGAATACTGAGGAAGGAAGTTTTCAGGGTTATTCACCAAATAGTAGAATATATAAATGTTGTAACAAATTTTTACAATTTTTGGTTGAATCATTTGTTTTGAATTTTTTTTAAAACCAAAATTGCTTAAAAAATATTTGATAAATATGAGGAGGAATAACTGTAGATTTCTAACAATGGTGATAGTATGTCAAAATATAAATATCACGATTTATAAGAATCGTGTGATGAAGAAAGCTCATCAGGTAAATAAACACTAAAATTTCATACCATACACAAACATGTTGAATACAAAAAGTTTAATGGGAAATAAAAGGCTTTGGTTCATACCAAAAGGATTATGGGATTTGAAAAACAGACTTCACTTGTCTCAAAAGTTGAACCATAATCTGTTTTAGAGTTTATTCAAGACAATGAATGGGTGGATTCTATGAATATATAGTTGGATCTAATTGAGAAAAATAAAAACATGGGATCTTTTTCCGTGGATAGAAAATAAAAATGATATCTAAACAATCTGGGTTTAGAGAAACAAATAGAATTACTATAGAGATGATTCAAAAAAAAAAAGAAATAATTTCTTGTAAATTCTAGGCATAAGTGAAATATTTGAATTTTGATAAAACATTTTCCTCTGTTATAAGTATAGAAAATATTATAATAATTCCTTGAGTGGATACACATCATAATTTCAAATATTATTATATGGATTTATAATCATATTTATTAAATAGTGATAATGAAGAAGATGTTTACATTAAAAACCATGTGGGATTCAACTTAATGAGGATGAAAAAATATTTCTAAATTGTGGAAAGATTTGTATGGGATTAAACAGGATCCATGTGCTTGGTATTCAAAACATGTTATTTAGGAAATTTAGAATTTTTCTTATGGAAATTTAGATAGAAATTTTTATATGAAATATGTTGACTCTATATATCTAGTTGTACTTGTTTATGTGGATGATATAATTTTTTTTTCTTTGGATGGAAGAAAAGTTTGTAGATTGTATTTTGAATAAATTTATAAATTTTTTAAAATTTTTTTGTTAAGAAAATTAACATTATTCCTTGGATTTCATGTTCATAAAAAAGAGAAATAAATTTTATTATATCCAGAAAAGTGTTCCAGGGAACTGTTAAGGAATATTGGGATGGAATAATCTGAAAAAGTATCTACTCCTATGTCTCTGAGCCCAATATTAAGTAAAGATGAATCCCAAAAAAGAGTAAATAAGAGTTAATTTCAAAAGTGACATGGAGTTTAATTTATCTTAAAGTATCAAATCATTACATTGTTTATGTTGTAACATTACGTTCCTGGTATAACAGAAGTCCAACAGAATCAAATATGTTGGAAGAAAAAATAATTTTGAGATATGTCAATGGAACAACTGCACATGGGTTGTCATACAAAAGAAACAGTGAGATGATGTTTCATAGTGATAGTGATGTTGATTGTGATGGAGTTTATACTGATAATAAATCAACCTCAGGAGAAATATTTTTCTTAGGTGAATGTTTTTTTTAGTTGGTATATAAAGAAACAAAGTTTAGTAACATTTATCATATTTGAATATTAATATGTTGTAGCAACCTAGGATTGTACTAAAATGTTCTCGAAGAATGTTTTGATGAATACATGAGAGTAAGTGTTTATAAACTATTAAAGATGCAATGAGATAATTTGACTTCAATTGGTATTTATAAAAATACATTCCAACAGTCATGACCAACACACATTTATATAACGTTTCACTTTATAATATAGAAAGTTTCTTCTAGAGTTGTTATACTTGAATACATCTCAACAAATTATCAATTTATTGATATTTTTAAAAAATAAATTATGAAAGAATGATTTGTGGAATTGAGGAAAAAAATTAATATTCATCATCCTCACCTGACATCCTAAACATCAAAAGGAAGAACCCCACCCCCCTCCATGCTTTGGATTATGTTGAAAAATAGGGAGAAAAAGTGACCAAATTATATTTATCTTTCATTAATGAATTTTAATAAGTGGTTATAATAAAATAGGGGATATAAAAAACAGATAAGATAATAAAAAACTAAGGGGAATTTTATATTTACATATCAAAAAAAAATTTTCTACCTATGGATGAAATTCCACTAAATCAATATTTTATCTAGTTGTGTAGTTTCCAAAAAAAATCTTTTATAGAAGGCTATGTTTTAATAAAATTAAAGAAACAAGATATGTTTTCAAAAGTTGAGTGGTGAATCTTTTTTTAGAGTTTTATAACTTCTAGTTAAGGGTTTTCAACACATACAAATTTGGAGATTGAGGAACCTTTGTGATAATTTATTTAACCAAATATTTTTAATTTGTTCATAGCTAACCTTTTTTTAAAAGAATATTTTTTTCTTTAGGAAACAGACCCATTGCTTCTCAATGAGTTATATAATCAAGTCAAAAAAATACTAACTATTTAATCCTAATCATAAAGAGGGACATATGTTTTTAAGTTTTTTGGAAACAAGTTTCCTGGCTCAATTTTTGAATTTTATAATAATGGAAGTTATAATGATGCTCAGGAGGTTTTTTAAAGAATGAGAAGTCATGAGTTATAAAGTTATCAAAAATTATAAACAAACCTAATGATTCTTTGTTGATCAAGAAGGTCTCACAAATCATGGAAACAATCTTGGAAAAATACTTTGAAGAAATAAATGAATCATAATTACAGAATCGATTCTAGAAATCATGAAAATATCTCCATTGTATCTAGATGTACCAGTACCAAAACATTTCAGTTGTGAGAATGTGTGATTATAATGATGTTTAAGTAAGTTCAAACTTGATAAAAGTATTCATTTTTGAATACATTACCTCATTATGGGATATAATCGAAGTGAAATTTATATAGTAGTGACAATTCCATCATAATGAGGATTCCATCAGACTAATTATAAGAAAAAATACATCATAATAAGCTAGGAAAGAAATAGATCATAATAAGGTAATATTGAAATTGATCGTAATGAGATGAGAGTGAGATAGACCATATTAAGTTGAGAACCAAAAATTTATAATGACCTCATAAAGAAAAAGATACTAATGAACTAGTAAGGGAAAAATCATAATGTGATGAGAAGGAAATATATTGTAATTATATGAGAAGGATACATTTCGTGTTGATATGATTAGTAAATAGATCATAATTTGTTGAGGAAGAAATGGATCATAAAGTGCTGATGAAGAAATAAATTATAATGAGCTGAAAAAGAAATAGATTGTAAGGAGCTGAGAATGATATAAAGAGTTTAAGTGGTGAAACTTGAAATTCATATTTTATAAATCTCATATAAATATGAGAAGTATTGAATATGTCAATGTAGATGATTAAATGAATGTGTTCTAGAATGTTTTGATATTTTAGGATGTAGGGAATGTTTTCCTGTTTCCTACATTTTTTCTTTGTCACCTATAAATATATTCTCAAATAATTCATTCAGTGTATCTTTTATATAATTGGAAAATTTGGATCTCAAAATAAATCAAGTGAAGGATATTTCTAGATATAAATATCATGATGAGGATTAGACAACTGAATGTTTGTTTATCAGAGTGACAATGATTATATTGAGAAGATCATATTGGGTTGATCGGATTGAGAAATATCATACTGTGTTTATTAGTAAAATTTGAGAAGAAATATTTAATAAATGTTTTTATTTTACTGGACTAAGTTCACCGGTTCCAACATCCTCATATTGAGAAACTTAGATCTAGAAAAATCAGGCTGAGGATTCAGACTGAGTATTTATGGACCAATTTCAACAAATTTTTTATTTTATTGTTTCGATCAGTTGTTTTAAATGAAAAAATTGTAAACTAATAGAAGTTAGTACAATATTTCCTATCAAGAGATATAAGGTGTCTAATGGAATTTGGAATAGGTTGTATTCACTTTTTCATAATAGTGAATTTACATAGACCCATGGGAGTGTAATGTAAAGGATGTAGGTCATCAGACTGAGGACAACCCATGTAAATCTTTTGTTCATTACTTTATTTTCGAATTTTCAATCATGAGTTTTAAAATGATGATAATAAAATATATTTTAACATTTGTTATGTGTTTAGTTTTTAAAAATTTATGAAACTTATAAATGTTAAAAAATGATTCAACCCATCCCGCATTCTTAGTTGTCTTTAAATCCTTTCTAACTTCATATGTTTTAGCATTAGGTAGAGTTTTTGATCACAAGATGTGTCGAGAAATATGATATAATTTTTTTCATAATGTTTCAACAGATGAATGTGATAACCATTATGAGTCCAGAAACTTATAATATATGGAATTTCATTTGGGTTATGTGAGGATGAAGTATCAATAAATTGGAGAAACTATATGGTGATGCCTCATTCTCCAAGGGGTTAGGGGTATGGTGATGAGTCCTTTACTTGTTTATGATATGAGTGGATGGATTGTTGCCCATTGGGTAGTTCTTAGAATCTAATAGATCCATCCTATTCTAGAACTGAATATGGAACGTAACATGCTCACCCATGGATTATCACATATGGAGTGGGTAATGGTTGGTTTATTTTTGGTATTTTTCATATGTTTCACTTTTCAGGAACCCATATACATGTGTATTTTTATCTTGGAACACTACTGGTTGTAAACTACATATCATAATCTCACACCCTATAGGGAACCTTAGTCTACATGTATAAATCATGGTTTATGAAGAATGTAATTTAAATTCCCTACGGTGTATATTTGATTTGGATGATCATAGTTTCTGTAAAGAGGCAGGAATAGATGGAGAAACTAGTATAGATTTTGGGTTGTCTCCAAATTTTTTTATTATAATCAATTAAACTATGGTTCATTAATTTATGGTATCACCAGGATTGTGGATCATGTTGGTGTGTGTGTGTGTGTGTTATCAGAACCCGATATGGGAATGTGGTTTCATAATGTCAGATTTTATTAGATCTTGGCGTGGATAATTATTTTTTTAAGCTTGTAAGATTTAGAACCTATTAAAACATTAATAATCATTAATATCAGATCTAGGATTCATTAATTGAGAATGATATTTTATTTTAGTGTGATTCCCCTGAGATGTGTGTCTGGGTTCCCTAAGGATAGAGATGAGAATGCACCACATGAGAATTTTCTAATGAATCCAATGTAGTCAGTTGAGATGGGTAGACCATTTGATGATCAATTTAAAGAAAAATAATTATGAATGATCATGATTACTAACTGAGGGACTCATAGATTTGATTCATCTATATAATATCTTACTAGATTGGTTTAATATTAATAGCCTATTTTTTATATTTAGAGGAAAGACTCTAGGAATTTGAGTGTTAGATATAATTAGTTTATACCATTTTTAACTAGATTGGGACACCACTAGAGAAGGGGGTGAAATTTTTAGCATATAAGATATAGGGTCCTATGAAATAATATTGGGGAAAATGGGTGCGTGTTATTAGACATGTGGTGATGCCTTGAAAATTTTTAAACTGAATTTATTTGATTATTTCATTCCTTCGACACTAAGGGTAGATCATGCCCATGTGTACATAAATTTGTCGTTGGGGGAGACATCAAATATCGATTATGCTACTGGTTTCATGAATCTATTGTGTTTTTTATGTCATTAGAAGTGCATGAGATTACTATGGTCTTGCTCATTGAGTAGTTCATTCAACAGGATACCAGGATGCATGTGAAAATATTAAAAGTATCTTCATTTTATATGGTATTGAGATATAAATTGATAAAATATATGAATATTAATAATATAAGTGCACCCAACAAGGCATTTGTAGCAGGTGATGTATGTAGTGGTGATTTATGCAGTAGGAAGTAGATGTGTTAGGAGTCCTGGTAGGGTAGATGAGGTAGAAGAAAATATTTTCCTCCTCAAAAGGGGTCATTTTTATATGTCATTAGTATATAATTTTATATCCCATTTGAGGTCATTATGATTTAACACTCAAGGATTTTAGGGATTATTTGAAAATGATACATTTGGAGAGGTTCTGTCAAGAATTTTCATAGTTAACAAGGGAGAATGTTGTAGTAAAACTCATAAATTTGAGGTAGGATTGAGACCATCACAAAAAGGAAGTTATTATGGATCATCTACGTACTGAGGTCATGGGTGGGAATTAATTATTAAGTAGCATGTATAGTTTTTGATAGAGAGTGTAACCCTTCTATGAGGTCATGTATCTAGAGGTTGGGGTTGGTGTTAATTTTATCCTATCGAGATTTGTCTGTGAGATGTATATAGAGATATTAAAAGAGAAAGTCACCTCAGTATTGTGTAAATTTATTATTCAATTGAAATTTAATATTGAATTATATTTATTATGTTGGAAGGACCAACCAGGTGATGGATTGGGTTTATGCATCAATTATGATGCATGTTGATGAGGTTTTTTGTGACCAATATGTGTATTTTCATATGATATGTATGAGTATTATATCATCATCAATTGAAGTGAATGGTTTTTTGTGTGGGTTGTTATGAAATTTCTCTAGTTTGGAGTAAACATAGATGGAATTAATCTTTTTGAGTCTTTTGGTCATAATGGTAAAAAATTAAGATATGGGTTTGGGACCTTCTCAGTTTCTTAAGGATGATATGAGTAAGATGTTTGAGTAATGGTAGAGAGTATTTGGTCTTTAATTTAGATATAGTTTATGGATTAACTATTTTATAGTGGGGTGGTTGTAAAATATCATGTGTCTAGGTCAGGATTTTTTGGTCTATGTCTAGACTAATCCGGTGTATTTAGCCTTATTTATGGTATTTAAGGTGTTTGTGGTGATGGAGAGTCAGGTTTTAGAGGTTTTTCTTGGGTACATGATCTATAATTTAATGATACGTAACCTTGACCACCTGGTTGTCTAGTACTGAGTACCCTATAAACATTTCTAGTGAGAAAAATACTCATAAGGGTTACTAGGTACCCAGTGTGGGGTGAATAAATCATCGATGAGATTCTGGATAATTTTTTATTCCTTTAAATTAAATTAAATTTTTATTATGATACTAGGAAATACATGTTACTCCCATTTCTTACTACGATACCCACATTCCTCATATCCTTATATAATTTAATTGTTCATAAGTATGGTGATACCCACTTTTATAATTTCTGATCGATATAATATCCTTCGTAGAGGATCCATCATTGTAATGTTAACCGATTTCACTCTTCAAATATTTGGTGTTCTCTTTATTTCATTTTAGCACATTATAAATCCATAATTTTATTGTTTATGGATGATTTTGGGAAATATATTTACTAAAACTAAAATTAATAATGATATATAAGGAGAGAGGTCTTATTATATTATTAGAAGGTGGGTTTAGAAAGCATCCATAATTTATTTTCTTTATAAGAATTTTTTTTCCATGAATGGTTAGGAGTGAATGAAAAAATAAGAAGATGATTAGGTATGGTCTATGTGGTTCAAGTGAGGTATATTTAGGGTATTCTAGTACTGGAATGTGTGTCTATGGTTTTATCTATGATTATGATGAGTTATTTAGGGGTTTATTGATAGAACAATTGGTTGGAAATTCATTCTTTTGATCTTTCGTAATTTTAGAGATTATTATAGCAGTGTGGTGATATTATTTTCTAGTATGATTTGGGGTGATATCATTCATTTATGATGGGATGACTAAGGTTCACGATGTATGTTTCCATTTTATTTTTGTTACATCACTCACTATTGAGGCAATTGTTGATGGGTTTTAGACACCCAAGGAGTGATGTGGTCATCAAATTGGTAGTGAAATCATCTGTAGATATTATGAAACTAGGTGGACTTTGTGATCATTGGATGTGTAGAGGGATAAACCATAGTTGTGGCGATTAGTTTTTTGTGTGCCGATTGTGTTCGTTATTCGGAAGTAAGACACTCCTTGTAGGAGGAATTACACTATGTGCATGTGAGGGTGATATATCATTCACTATGTTAGACAATATATTGATGCATCATTCACAGAGTGTTTATGAGTATGATAATGAATCATTAGCTTGATTAGGAGATGAGTGGTATGGATAATTCCCCTAGGGTGTTTTCATACTATTGCAGAATCATTCTATTCAAGCACTGTTTGCAGCCAGTAGGTTGATCACCCTTGAATTTTTTAGTAAGAAGTTGAGTGGGTTTTGTTTATTTTATATTTTAGTCATATATTGTGAAGGTTTTATAAAGACATAATGACACATATTTACTGAATTATAAGTAAATGGGAATAAAAAATTCTGATGATCTATGAAAACAAAAATCTTGTATTATAAAATTGTATAACATGTACCTTGTACTGATGATTTTTTTCATTTTTTGACACTAATAATATTGCTGATTAAGATCCCTTATATGTATACATTATATTTCTTCTTCCATGATCAATACATGGGCCTAATTTAATCACCCAATAATCAGTATGGATTCTATACAACCCTAGGGTATACTAAGACAACATGGTGGAAAAGGGAGAAGGGAACAAAGAGATTCAAGAGTAGAAATAAACACAATAGGTTTACATTAGATCAAAATAATTAAAAAAATAAAAATGGTTTCTTCCTCTTATATATTCCTCAAGTATAATTCCCATGCCTCTATATCATTTACTCATATAATGAAAAATCTGTTAGTAAATAGAGAAGTTTACAACAATTTGAACTAATTTTCCATTTCTAATTCCCAAACGCATAATATTTTTGAAATGTTTATAATGATAGTTATTTATAGAATATATTTAAATGATAAAACATTCAACTAACTTATTAATTATATATTATAATCAATCAATATCATCATTTATAACATCAATAAAATATATGGAATGACCTAGATATGTTATCAGAGAGATACCATATACCTCTCTGTATGATATACCTAAACCAAAGTATATGTTACTATTTTGGTTTAGATATATATATATCATACAATTGAACATATATTTATCATACAATATAATACATACCATTTTAACATCATATATTTCAAAGGATTTAAGGAATATATCAATCAATCACCCACATGATTAATGCCTCATGGACTTCATGCCTACCCACCTTATATAATGTCATATACAACAACTTGTGAAATAATATCAACAAATCATTTTTTATATTTCCAAAACATCTTTTAGGAAGCTATCATAGAATTTACCTTATACCAAATCCTATAAAATAACTTGTGAATATCCTTCTAAAAATCCTTTGGGATAATCTCTAAAACACTATTATATAATGAATATAAATATTATAATATGTAATCTCTATCTAGTGAACCACAATATATGACCCAGTATGAATTTATAGTATAAGAAAAAGATATAAATTCATTGATTCAGAAATATAATCCAAGACCATCCTCTAGAAATGCATCAATTCTACTGAAGATATAAAGGTATTCAGTGTGATCTCAATAAAACACATGTATCTCTATACCTATGTCCACCAACTATATCAAATAAACTTATTCATTTAAATATTATCACTATTCTTAAGAAATCACATAACCATGAGGTTGAGAGTGTGACAATTCTGTATAGTCACTCATATGTTCTCAATTCTACGAGTATAGACTGAATAGGTCGATGAGTAAATAACATTTCATTAATCTAAGATGTTTAACACATTACATTACACATATCTTGAACCATATTACTGTTTAGTTTATCTCAATCGAGGGATCATATTTCATACATTTCTTATGATAGTATAAACCCTATATCGGTTAATCTTCACCAGATGACATGATTATCAACATACCCAACCACCCCTTGATTATATAAGCCTCATGGTTTGTTTAGGAAGGGTATAAAAGTGTGAATTTTGAAATTATAAATATATATATATATATATATATATATATTTCCAACCTCCGATTTTTGGAATTCCCAATATAAACATTAATTACAAGTATACAAAATATTTACTGTATTACACTCTATATAGTATACTGGTGGGTCATATAGCACCATAAACCTTGTTTTTCCTCATGCGAATACTTTAGAGCTCCATAAACAATCCATATAGTGACCTGGGATTCTTATACATGGATTTTACATCTCTTTAGATAAATTTTCTTTACACTAAACAAACACATCGATCAGGATTGTAATAGTTTAGTGTCTTTGGAGACTAGGTACACAATATTTAAATTTGTTGAATGATCTTCAACATATACCCTAAATATCATCTTCTCTAGTAATATTCAAAAAAATTCCCTACTTAATACATTTCTTCATAACCTTGTAAAATGAAACATAAGAAAGGGTGAGGTCTGATGCTTATTATGGTCAAATAAAGGATATATGTAATCATAACATGGACATAAGGGTATGAGAACATTAGTATAGAATATCAAAATCATACATTTTATATAAAATATCATAATCTTGAATCATTTAATAAATATTGGTAGTTCAAAAGGCATGAATAATAATTAAATCAACGAACATGATCCATGAGGGCACAATATTGTCATAAAACATAAAATTTTGTCATATACATAAGCATACAAAATAATTAATATAGAATTCAGGGCTCACATACAAAGATATCATAGTTGAATAAGTTCACTCTCCTAACCATCATAGTATTCAAGGCCCACTCCCAATACCATTATAGTATACAGTGTCCCTTACTAAACTTATTCAACTCCATATTCTGATTCAGACTATTTCATGAGATAGAAATATTTTCCCAATGAATTAGAGTGAGATATAGATCACACCCATCACATAATGAAAATCATATGTATGTTTTCTACAAGATCATAAAATGTTTATCATATCACATTTTATGAAATGATACGAGTTTCTTAAAAATACCATCATATCATAACATATGTAAAATAGTTAGGTTTGAAAATTATTTCCTAATTTAATTATTTCATAACCCATGGAAAAATGATTCGGTTCCATAATATTTTTTATGGTATAAACCATGGAAGAGAAATAGGTTCCATAAACATGAAATCATCTTAATACTAACCCATTCAGATAATGAAAAATAATAATATCCTTGGATCGCAAACTTAATATATCATATGTAACCTCAAAGGATATCTTCTTATATTGAGAATTATTGTAAAAAAAAACTCACTTGGAACGTTTCATCTAAAAAATAAACATTATTCGAAAATATTTTTTTAAAACTAAAAAATATATAATATTTTAAAGATCACATTAATTAAAAATGATCACGATAACTTATAAAATAATATTTAAAAATCATTTAAAACATTTCTTGATGAAAATATACCTTTCCGATTTTCAAACACTATTTAAATTAAAAACTATTTTAAAAATCATTTTTTTTTAAATAATATTTTCAAAATATCCCATATATTGAGGAATAAAAATTTATGTATAAAATAATTTATTAACTTTAATGGAATATTGAAATATTTTATTGGTCATGAAATCAAGGAATATTGTTCATGTCATCCATATTAAAACAATTATTCGTCTCACATTTTTAGTAAAATCATAACAAGTATTGTTTGGAAAATAAAATTAATATTGTATTGAATATATTTATTAAAAGTAAATGAGGATTAAAAGTATCATTAATATATTATTTTAATAATTTTAAAAAATATTTCTGAAAACATTTTTATAAAACATGTTTTTGGATGAAAAAACATTTCAGATCGAAAAGAGAAATTATGTCGGAGTTTATTAAAAACATTTTTTAATTATTTCATATTAAAAAAGTCAAGAAATATAGTATTATTACTTGAAAATATCATGAATATCTATAATAGAATAAATTTAATATGTTTTTTGATATACGGATCGTATGATTTTATCATAAAAAACATAATCCTAAAAATCTTGATAAATAATGAGATTACAATAGAAAATCATTACCACATTGGTAACATTGAATCATATTATCCATGATGGTATAACATAAAATGAATCATAAATTATAAATATTATAAATAAATTCATGATATTAAATTTAACAGGATATGTACATACACCTTTTAAATGGAAATAGTTTCACAACATAACATATGTCTGAAATATGGACAATTTTGATAAAACCCTTATCCCTTGGGTGAATTTTGAGCCATAAAACCCATGAAAGAGATAACATAAAATATATATGTTAATGCCCCAAATTTTAACAATAAAATTATAAAATAAATTCATGGGTAGTATATACACAATATAAAAGAAATAAATTCTGAATATGGGATTTGACTCAATGATGTAAAAAGTGAGATGAATATCCCTTACCTTTACTCTAAAATTCCATCGTAATAATTTGAAACTCCTGAATAATGAATATAAGTTTAATATAAAAAAATTAAAAAACCAAACATACATACATAATACCTTTTATTATTTACTTCTATTAGTTTATTAACTGTATATTGACAATTCTATGTGAAAATCATGTCTCAGTTAATAACTGCTTTGATTTTCATATATGATTTGATTTTTTATTTTAGGTTCTCTTAATTGATAATGGTTATATCATATATATAAAAATTATTATTATCATATTTATCATATGTATACATAAATTATAATTATAAATACCTATCATGAAATATGATTTTTAGAAATGATTTATGTTATGATCATGAGGATGGTTGGTCGTACATACGCGTGTGTAACGTTTCCACTTTTAAACAAAAAGTAGTGATAGGGGGTAGGTAATATATTATCTTTATATAATTATAATAATATATTAAAAATAATACAATTTGGTTAAATATCTTATACAAATCATGAAATTGGTGTTGTGATGAAAAAAGACGCACATCTTTTTATGATGGCAGTAATCACATGAACATGAATGTTGTTATAACCAATCAGTGAGTGAAAATGTAAGAAAAAAATGATATATTATCTATTAAAAATAATATGTATTTCATGAATATCATAATTACTTGATTTATAACATATATAATTATTAAATTTTTAAAAAAAAAATCCATGTAAAGAGTTAGTTAAAATTAGTCATATCGCTCCATGAGGCGGTAGTCAACCATACACACAAATGGCATTATAATATCCCAAAGAAAATGGAATGTCAATATATATTTATATGATGTTTTACGATTCCATATGTATAATTATGATATAAATATCATATATATAATTTTTATTCATTATCAAACCCAATCATGAGAGGTGGTAACGGAAAAATGAATGTCATCAGTTCACGAGGCGGTAGTCCTCCGTACATCTGAACGATGATTTTGTAACAAATTTTATGCAAGTGATTATGGTACTAAGTCTTGAAATTAAAATAAAAACATTAAAATATATGTAATATACCTTGTTATTTGTATCATAATTGTTTAATAAGTGTTATAGGAGCTAGATGTGTTAATAAAATAAAAAATGCTTGTTGAAAACATTACCACTTCTTCGGGTAACATCCTTGGGTTTTAACAAAAATCCCTCCTAGTATTGATTAATGTATAAAATAATAATTCTAGGATAAAATATTGAATTTAGGAATGTATTAGTTAGGTATTTTAAAAAAAAATGGTTTGATGGTGTGTAGAGGAGAAGATAAGGGGTGAACTTTTATAAGTGAGATGAGTGACACAATTGTTATTTTAGAAAAAGAAAAGGTGGACCCACATTAATCTCTGGAATGTCAAACCCAAAATAGAGTATTTTAAATAATTATACATTATATAGTATAAATATGTCCATAAAATGTGTATTGTAATTTTATTGTGTTATTTTTAACCCTTATGATTATTATTTTACTCGATATAAACCCATTTTTATAATACCTGTAGTAATTAATTATTTTTGTCTCAACCATTAATTTTGTTAAAATATTAAGTCTAAATTATTATATAATATAAATTATTGATGATTAAAAATATTTAATCCAATTTTTCTACAAATAATCACATACGTGGAAATTATATATTTAAAATTAATATAGTAGACATAATGGAAAAATGAATTTTCAATCAGAAAATGTTCTATAGTTTACAATGTTTTTATAACAAATTTCAATACTAAACTGATAAACATGAAGAAAATTAGATTAATATATATATATATATATATATATTATAAACATAATTTCCCTTCACAAATAAAATAAAAAAATTATCGTTATAAATAATTTAATCAATACAGATGTTTTAAATTAAAACATATTGTATTAACTATTCATCCAAAAATAATCTCTTTAGAAAATTATAGAAAATAATTATGAACTAATTTTTACACGATGATTTAAAAAATAATGTTAATTTTTTTAAATAAATTTTATAAAATTATAAAAAAGTGATTTTTTTAAAAAACATATACCAGTGTAAAAAAGTATGTTTTAAGGAAGTGTATTTTTAAGGAATATGAAAGTATTATATTAACTATGTGTATAATAATAATAACTATAAGTACATATATTAAATTTCATTTATATATAAACTATAAATTTCATTGAATACATTCCTCAATATTTATTATTTTAATAAATTAAAATGGGGAAAATTATTCACTTCAAAATAGTTTTCATAAAAATAATTTTTAACCAAAAAACAAATTTATACTAAATCCTAATATAAATATAATAAAAAAAAATGTACGAGGATTAAGTATACTATGTAATACTTTTCTAAAAAAATATAAATTAAATTCAAATTACTTATGTTAGTGAAAAGATATTATATGTTTACAAAAATCAATATTTTCACTGCTCGTTGAAAAATAAACATTTTTCCAAAAATACTAAAACATTATAATAAGTTAACTGATATACTATTATATAAAAAATTAAGGTAATTTTTTCAACTTAAATATCTAAAATATATATAAATTAATTATAATATTTCTTCATAAAATGCAATAATTTTTTTTAAGAAAACATTTTTTGAAGAATATTATTACATTCTTAACAATTGATTGATTATATAAAAATAATTTATAAATATATTTATATGTATAAATCATAATTTAGTTAATATTATTCATACACAATTAGTGAATGACTAGATTATAAAAACATTATTTTTTTGTTCACTGAAGCATAATGTATCATGTCATTCACTTAATCAAAGAAACATGCTGTGTTGTGTAATGTAACAAAAAATCAGTGTTACATGTAATGAAAAATAAACCTAGTGTTATGTGTAAAATAAAAAAATAGAAAAAATTACATTTAGTTGAGAAAAATATTTCAAAACTATAAGGCCCCAGCCTTAAACCTTACTTAATCTTGATTTATTACAAGATTACACATTGAGGATCTTTTCAGGTTTAGAGTTTTAGAGAATTAGATCATAAAACATGCATTACATTCCACATTTAAACAAAGTGGTTACATAAAAGATAGTATTCATTCTTCCCATCAACGGGAACATATTTAAAATATAACACGGATTCTTTCTTGACACATCCTTGACACTATCATCACACCATGTACCTTTCCCATGACCTATGAAAAACATTTCAAAAACTTGGGATGAGCATAAAAAGCTCAGTAAGAGTTATAAAAATATGGAAAGGAAACATGAGTTCATATATACATAAGAATGAAATCATACTTTACCCATAAAACAAAGGCACATTAACATACCTCATCAAACCATGAATAAATCATAGAAATCATAAGACATAAGGTAACTTGAGGCATTCATAACATTCTTACGTAGGGAGTAGCCCTCTTGGTTACGTTTGGAATACCCATCTCAGTATATTCCCTAAATCTCTTCGGAGAAACCTTAACGTTTCACTCCTTCGCGTTACCCAATGCATTGGAGAGCTATATCGGGCTCACCCGCCCTTAGTTTATCACGGAACCACCCGTTCTTCATAACAATGCCCAAGAACCATAACATAATCATATCACATAAAACATGAATAAAGGAAACATAACATTTCCACATTTTAATCACAATATAACATTTTAGGATATTGAAATAATGAATCCAAAAAAGAAACCATTTCCGAAACCATTTAAAACATTTAATTAAAAGATTTTTGAATCAAAGTGTCCCATACCACATTGAAGCTTTTAACATTTTAAACCATTAATATCCATAGAAATAAATCCTTAAAACCATTTTGAAAACATGGATATTAATAAGAACAAAATAATTAAAACATTTAAAACGATATTCTGGTAAAAGGGGTTTCACCAAAATTAGAGACACTTGAATACAATAATTGAGGAATAACATTTAGTCAGAACTTTATAATATCATGAGAATAAAAGGATTCATGATATAATACTCCAAAGGACAGTATATACACCATATAAGAGTGAATTGGTGCATAACAACAATGAACCCTCAATAGAAATGTCAAATGTGATGAAATCCCTTATAAAGAAGGTATCCTTAAATTAAGGACAAATCAATCTAGAAATATGTGTGACAAATATAAATACACCCAATATAAGTGGATATTAAGTGTAAAACAATAAAAGGTCATTCACACATATTCAATGGATGACATATTCTATGACTACATGTTGAACCCAAAGAAATCGAAATTGGGTTAAGAAGTTCCCTTGACAGCCTAACGGCGTCACATCAAAATGAGTTGATGAGAGATAAAAAGAGTATCTCATCACTTGGACACAAAATTTACATCATTAATGATATATGAGAACATATCCCAACATAAAAATATGTAAATTAAAAGACCCAATAAAAGAAGTCTTTTAAAAAGAGGAGGGTGAAAGGTTCCCTTACCGACTTGGGTATCTTTCAAAACATACACCCCATGAAATAAGGGCAATAAATCAATTATGTAAATACTCATAAACAAAAGTATATTACACAAAGAGTAGAATAATGGGCAGTACATACACCACTCAAAGGAAATTGTGGCAAATGTAGCATAAATCTCACGGGGATAAAAGTGAGATGAAAAATCCCTTACGAAAACTCGGCAGCCTAACGACGCCACATAAAACTTCAAAAAGGATTGATGAGAGAGAATAGGGTCTCTCATCACATGAACATAAAAATTACAGTAAGAGTAATATAAAATAACATCCCAATCATAAGAAATATGAGCTTAAAAGAAATTACATAAAAGAGTGTACTTAAAAGGAAAGAGAGTTGTAGGATCCCTTACCTCGGGTCTGACTTGACTCGATCGTTCTTTAATCTCCTGAATAATAAACTTGAGTTAATTTATAATTCCTTAAGAGCACTTTTTCAAGTTAATTATTACTTTTATACCACTTATTACCATGTCACAAACATTATGTAATCATTTAAGTTAATAATATTTGTTTTGCCGATATTTGGTTCTTAAGTCGAAAGTGGTCTTCTTACAATTACATGTTGTTCGTGTGGCCAAATGTTTATTATATCCAGAATTGTATTCATTATGTAGATATCATATATGTAATATATATCCAGTACATGCATGCATTTATAACATTACATAATCATTTAGAGGTAAGAAATGAAATGCACCGTTCATGGAGACGGTAAGCCGTACGTACGCATGAACGCTACTTTCATTTCTATTTCGTATTTTATAGAATGGAATAATAATGATATAAAGGTATATTATAATTACAGTATAATATCATATATAATATCATATTTCCATCCTTTATACATCCCACATATGGTATTTAACGAATCAAATCACTTTGAGGGGGCGGTAGTCCGCACTTCCTTAAATGAAGATATCGCGTATACCCATAATGGAATCCATAAAGGTAAGACAAAAATGAAAAATACAGAAGAATAAATAAAACATAAACATATTATATATTATATATAAAAATTGTGACATCGTAATGGCCACCTTTGAAGGTGTTAAATGAGTATTGAACAATCATCGTTTCGGGAGGCAGAATTTCACCATCCACGGAAACCGTATGTTATTTAACCATTTGATGTAGTTGTGTGAGAGTGTAGATCGAATAAATCTTATAACAACATCCTAGTATATTGAAGATACTGGTGTTGTTACAAAAGATGTAAATAAAAAGAGTTTAGGGGGTTGGAGAAATAAAACAAATGAACATGAGATAATGAATTACCTTTAAAAGTGTAACTCCTTTTGATTTAAGCCTAAAGGCTTCCTTTGAAAGGATTCTGCCCAAAGGGAGTCCTCTAGGATGAGGAGAGGTATGTGGAGAGAGTAAATGGGCAGGGGTTGTCCGAGCCAAAGGCTTGAGGTGTGTGTTAAATGAGGTAGAGGTGGGGGCCTTTTATAAGAGGAGAGGAGGGGTACTTTTGGAAAGTAAGAAATATTACTTTATTTGAAAATGTGTTTCGGTTTTAAAAGGTCCCACATTGATTGAATTCGTGGATAAGGTGATAAGGCTTCAAAATCCACTCATCCAATTGGTTTTGGACATGTGTAGTTCTTAGATTTTACATTATCATTCCATTTTATTTAAATCATCAAATAATGATGGCATCGCTCCATCATTATTATTTATTAAATAATTTAATTTATTTGATGTCTAAAAATTATAGAAAAATTACTATGTTGTAGGAAATATTTTTATCTTTCCAATGAATATTTATAATCAAAATTTGTACTTGTGTAACCCCACTTAAAAACTGTTTTAGTAAAATAATTTATGTTAGTGTCATTTTCACTTTAACATTAAATAAAAATATATTAATGTCATTTTCCAACTAAAGTGGCTCCATGGGGTCCCCAAGTTGGCCCATGGCTTGTCTTAGTCTGCCATGACTCACCCAATAGGTGTAGGAAAAGTTTCATGGTGTTTTCACATTCTTATAATATCATTTTTACCTTAAACTACACTAATTACCACTAATCGCGATTAAAAACTTAATAAGTTACTATTCACCAAAAAATTATTTTAATCTCATTGAACCACATTTTACTTCTTAATGACAACCATGTATGTCGGATTTTTTAAAATAAAAACACAATTATGGCAAAATTTCATTTAAATGAAAAATCAGTTTTTTATAAGTACCACTTAATGGTTTCACTATTCATAAAAATTGAAGTTTTTCAGAAAATTACAAAAAATTCACCCTAAGCTATATTTGATATTCCGAATTCAAAAATGAAGTCTATTTTAAAAAATTCAAAACATATTAGTCACATTAATTAATTTAATAATTAATTCCCGCTGTCAGAGCAAATATCGTGTTTTTATAAAACAATAAGTATCAAAAGATTGACACTAGTTTAAGTCTGATTTCAAAGTGAAATTAATTCCAATGACCACTATTGGATTTAATGGTAAAAATATTTTATATGTTCACTTTAAAACCAATTCAAAATATTATCTAATCATATAAATAAATTAGATTAAAAAGTGGTTTTGAATTAAAATACAACATTTTACACTATTCATTAAAACAATGAACTTTATCAGAAAGATACCAAAAATTTACACAAGGTAAATTTTGATGTCCCGATTCTTAATAAGAGTTTTATTTGGTCCAAAAGAATGTTTAAGAGTGAACAAAACTATATTTAATGACGGTTCTCCACCAAAAGGTGATAAGTGAACCTTTAGTGAAAACTAGGGCATATACGCCAAAAATTGAATTCTTTCCGTATTTTAAGCCTTTATCTTTTATTGTATAAATGTAAAAATATTTAAGAACATATATACTCATATTTTAGTTATTTCTATCCATTCCTGCCAATACAATAGCTACATGTTAACTACCATTTAAAATAATATTATTTTATTATTAGAGTGCAACGTAAGATTCCCAAGAAACTCGTTGTTGCGTGTTGGGTATGCCATCGAGCATAGCTTCCCCTTTAAAGTCATATTAATATTTTATTCACAAATATGGATAAATATGAAAATTTCATATTGATTATTTACCTGGGTTGTTACATCCTTCCCCCCTTTTGGGAATTGCGTTCTCGCAATTTTAAAATTGCACTTGGAAACATCCTTGAAAGTCCCACATCGGAACAAAAGTCGGTAAAACAAACACTTTAAAATAAAGAAAGATAAGTACAAAGGTCACCTGAGTTAACCCATACTAGGATTCCATGTATGAAAATATGGACATGGAGGAAAAAACAAAGGGTTATTTTCTGATGGAGAGTGATAGGAAACATGTTTAGGAGAAAGTTAACCACGATAAAATCACAAACTTGTGATGGGTTAAACAGTCTTCGATTCCCCAGTAGGAAAAGTTAATAGACAACATTTTTGCTTTAAGTTACTTTTTATTGAGGAATTTATTCATAAGGAAACATAATCACTTATCATAATGACTTTCAACCTTTATTAGATTCCTTACACAAACTCATATTTTCTCCAAAAGATGAGTATTTAGGAAGACTTGTTCACATTAAGAGTACTATAAACAACTTCTAGAGGAGCACCTAAAAAAAGAATTATACATTTCCCATGTCTTCAAACCTTAACCAAAACTAAAACCAAAAATGTTACTACAAGATCAGATAATCCAGAAAAGGATAACCCTTTATAAAAAGAAAATCTATTCTTAATCTCAAAATTTTTCCAAAAAAACACAATGTTCAACGAGGACCATCCGATAAACAATTTGTCCATAAAATTCTTCAAAGTAAACCTAATATAATATTGAAACCCAAATATTTGAAGGATTTAGTCACATAGTCTTCCATGTTAAATCGTAACATTTATCTCCAAACAACATTAGTTGTTCCTAAAGTCTCGTATTGAAAAGTAATTAACCTAATCACATATCCTCCATGATAGGTTAATAATTTTTATAAATAACCCAAAATCAATTTACTCTTAATTCATAAAATCATATAACTAGAATGAATCAGTCAAACTAACCAGGGACTTCATGTAGTCCAGTGGTAGGCGATAAATACCAGTCGCACTTTGGTTGTGGGTTCGATTCTCGCAGCTTTGTCCGACGCGACGGGTTGTCACACGGTCTACGTGTTGTCCTTTTTTCAAAACTATATAATTCTCAAAACATTCCCCAAAACGAGATAAAATCTTCAAAAATATTCATAACATATTTTAACCTCAATTTTATCTCATGCCTTCCACTTCAATCATTACATTTAGTAACCCATAATTTCCTCAAAAGTAGGGACCATATAAACCCAAATGGTTCTTTATAACTATGTCCACAAAAGAAAAGATAACTATTCCTTGGATAAAATTTGCCTATATTAAACATCAGGGTTACACATAATATAAAAAGTCTTCTAATGTAACCCCATCATCAAAAGAGACTTGATAATCTTAAGAATTTCACCATAACTCTTAAAGCCCTTATATGTTGACATCTTACTCATTAAACATTCTTCATGTTCCATTATCCATTCCTTTCCAACCTATTCTGAAATACCTCTTTCCTATAAACAAAATCATGAATAATATCCTAAGATTCCAAAATAGGAAAACAATAGTCATGAAATAGTACATACCTTTGATTGGTCATTGTCAGTTTCTTCATCCTCAATAGGAATGGCATTAGGTGTTGGTAAACGAATATTTGTACGCTCTTGGTGACCCCATTCAGGAAACTTCTTCATAGAACATGTGTTTGCATAATAACCATGCACACCACATTTAAAACATTCAATTGATCCCTCAGAAATAACTTCTTTCCCTTTACTCGAGTCAACTGGATGCTTCCTTTTTCCATGGCAGGTTCTTGATTTATGACATTCATTTCCACATATATAACATATTTCTGTCCCTTTGAAACATTTTCCTAGGTGTTTCTTTCCACATATTTGACACATAGGTTTTTGAACACACGTACCTTTATGATTATTACCTGTACTTCCGTAGGGATTTGTTTCTTGCATATATGATGCCTTAGAGAAAACTCCAAGGTTTAGGTGGTCAATCATTACTCCAGATAGTTGGTTGAGGATAATCCGAAGAGTTCTCATTGCAGCTCCCATATCATTCAGTTGCTTGCTCAAATAACTGTCATAGTTTCCTTCACATCCACTGTTACTTTGGTGCCTGCTAGATCCATCCATTTACTAAAACCAAAATGGTCAGTGTGAGTATATCAACAAAACCATCATGTACTAATGAGGAAGATAAACACTACGATACACTTACTCATTCACTTTATCTAAAACTAGGACTCTTTCTGAAATCCTAACCATTATGGTAATGTCACTTATGCTTAAAGAGTACCCTAACCTCTAATGTTATCTAAACCGACCTTTGATACCAACTATAAGGCCCCAGCCTTAAACCTTACTTAATCTTGATTTATTACAAGATTACACATTGAGGATCTTTTCAGGTTTAGAGTTTTAGAGAATTAGATCATGAAACTTGCATTACATTCCACATTTAAACAAAGTGGTTACATAAAAGATAGTATTCATTCTTCCCATCAACGGGAACATATTTAAAATATAACACGGATTCTTTCTTGACACATCCTTGACACTATCATCACATCATGTACCATTCCCATGACCTGTGAAAAACATTTCAAAAACATGGGATGAGCATAAAAAGCTCAGTAAGAGTTATAAAAATATGGAAATGAAACATGAGTTCATATATACATAAGAATGAAATCATACTTTACCCATAAAACAAAGTCACTTTAACATACCTCATCAAACCATGAATAAATCATAGAAATCATAAGACATAAGGTAACTTGAGGCATTCATAACATTCTTACGTAGGGAGTATCCCTCTTGGTTACGTTTGGAATACCCATCTCAGTATATTCCCTAAATCTCTTCGGAGAAACCTTAACATTTCACTCCTTCGCGTTACCCAATTCATTGGAGAGCTATATCGGGCTCACCCGCCCTTAGTTTATCACAGAACCACCCGTTCTTCATAACAATGCCCATGAACCATAACATAATCATATCACATAAAACATGAATAAAGGAAACATAACATTTCCACATTTCAGTCACAATATAACATTTTAGGATATTGAAATAATGAATCCAAAAAAGAAACCATTTCCAAAACCATTTAAAACATTTAATAAAGTTATTTTTAAATCAAAGTGTCCCATACCACCTTGAAGCTTTTAACATTTTAAACCATTAATATCCATATAAATAAATCCTTAAAACCATTTTGAAAACATGGATATTAATAAGAACAAATAATTAAAACATTTAAAACGATATTATGGTAAAAGGGGTTTCACCAAAATTAGAGACACTTGAATAAAATAATTGAGGAATAACATTTAGTCAGAACTTTATAATATCATGAGAATAAAAGTATTCATGATATAATACTCCAAAGTACAGTATATACACCATATAAGAGTGAATTGGTGCATAACAACAATGAACCCTCAATAGAAATGTCAAATGTGATGAAATCCCTTATAAAGAAGGTATCCTTAAATTAAGGACAAATCAAACTCAAAATATGTGTGACAAATATAAATACACCCAATATAAGTGGATATTAAGTGTAAAACAATAAAAGGTCATTCACACATATTCAATGGATGACATATTCAATGACTACTTGTTGAACCCAAAGAAATCGAAATTGGGTTAAGAAGTTCCCTTGATAGCCTAACAGCGTCACATCAAAATGAGTTGATGAGAGATAAAAAGAGTATCTCATCACTTGGACACAAAATTTACATCATTAAGGATATATGATAACATATCCGAACATAAAAATATGTAAATTAAAAGACCCAATAAAAGAAGTCTTTTAAAAAGAGGAGGGTGAAAGGCTCCCTTACCGACTTGGGTATCTTTCAAAACATACACCCCATGAAATAAGGGAAATAAATCAATGATGTAAATACTCATAAACGAAAGTATATTACACAAAGAGTAGAATAATGGGCAGTACATACACCACTCAAAGGAAATTGTGGCAAATGTAGCATAAATCTCACGGGGATAAAAGTGAGATGAAAAATCCCTTACGAAAACTCGGCAGCCTAACGGCGCCACATAAAACTTCAAAAAGGATTGATGAGAGAGAATAGGGTCTCTCATCACATGAACATAAAAATTACAGTAGGAGTAATATAAAATAACATCCCAATCATAATAAATATGAGCTTAAAAGAAATTACATAAAAGAGTGTACTTAAAAGGAAAGAGAGTTGTAGGATCCCTTACCTCGGGTCTGACTTGACTCGATCGTTCTTTAATCTCCTGAATAATAAACTTGAGTTAATTTATAATTCCTTAAGAACCCTTTTTCAAGTTCATTATTACTTTTATACCACTTATTACCATGTCACAAACATTATGTAATCATTTAAGTTAATAATATTTGTTTTGCCGATATTTGGTTCTTAAGTCGAAAGTGGTCTTCTTACAATTACATGTTGTTCGTGTGTCCAAATGTTTATTATATCCAGAATTGTATTCATTATGTAGATATCATATATGTCATATATATCCAGTACATGCATGCATTTATAACATTACATAATCATTTAGAGGTAAGAAATGAAATGCACCGTTCATGGAGACGGTAAGTCGTACGTACGCATGAATGCTACTTTCATTTCTATTTCGTATTTTGTAGAATGGAATAATAATGATATAAAGGTATATTATAATTCCAGTATAATATCATATATAATATCATATTTCCATCCTTTATACATCCCACATATGGTATTTAACGAATCAAATCACTTTGAGGGGGCGGTAGTCCGCACTTCCTTAAATGAAGATATCGCGTATACCCATAATGGAAGCCATAAAGGTTAGACAAAAATGAAAAATACAGAAGGATAAATAAAACATAAACATATTATATATTATATATAAAAATGGTGACATCATAATGGCCACCTTTGAAGGTGTTAAATGAGTATTGAACAATCATCGTTTCGGGAGGCAGAATTTCACCATCCACGGAAACCGTATGTTCTTTAACCATTTGATGTAGTTGTGTGAGAGTGTAGCTCGAATAAATCTTATAAAAACATCCTAGTATATTGAAGATACTGGTGTTGTTACAAAAGAAGTAAATAAAAAGAGTTTAGGGGGTTGGAGAAATAAAACAAATGAACATGAGAGAATGAATTACCTTTAAAAGTGTAACTCCTTTTGATTTAAGCCTAAAGGCTTCCTTTGAAAGGATTCTACCCAACGGGAGTCCACTAGGATGAGGAGAGGGATGTGGAGAGAGTAAATGGGCAGGGGTTGGCCTACCCAAAGGCTTGAGGTGTGTGTTAAATGTGGTAGAGGTGGGGGCCTTTTATAAGAGGAGAGGAGGGGTACTTTTGGAAAGTAAGAAATATTACTTTATTTGAAAATGTGTTTCGGTTTTAAAAGGTCCCACATTGATAGAATTCGTGGATAAGGTGATAAGGCTTCAAAATCCACTCATCCAATTGGTTTTGGACATGTGTAGTTTTTAGATTTTACATTATCATTCCATTTTATTTAAATCATCAAATAATGATGTCATCGCTCCATCATTATTATTTCATAAATAATTTATTTTATATGATGTCTAAAAATTATAAAAAATTTACTATGTTGTAGGAAATATTTTCAGATTTCCAATGAATATTTATAATCAAAATTTGGACTTTTGTAACCCCACTTAAAAACTGTTTTAGTAAAACAATTTATGTTAGTGTCATTTTCACTTTAACATTAAATAAAAATATATTAATGTCATTTTGCAACTAATGTGGCTCCATGGGGTCCCCAAGTTGGCCCATGGCTTTTCTTGGTCGGCCATGACTCACCCAATAGGTGTAGGACAAGTTTCATGGTGTTTTCACATTCTTATAATATCATTTTTACCTTAAACTACACTAATTACCACTAATCGCGATTAAAAACTTAATAAGTTACTATTCACCAAAAAATTATTTTAATCTCATTGAACCACATTTTACTTCTTAATGACAACCATGTATGTCGGGTTTTTTAAAATCAAAACACAATTATGGAAAAATTTCATTTAAATGAAAAATCAGGTTTTTATAAGTACCACTTAGTGGTTTCACTATTCATCAAAAATTGAAGTTTTTCAGAAAATTACCAAAAATTCACCCTAAGCTATATTTGATATTACGAATTCAAAAATGAAGTCTATTTTACAAAATTCAAAACATATTAGTCACATTAATTAATTTAATAATTAATTCCCGTTGTCAGAGCAAATAGCGTGTTTTTATAAAACAATAAGTATCAAAAGATTGACACTAGTTTAAGTCTGATTTCAAAGTGAAATTAATTCCAATGACCACTATTGGATTTAATGGTAAAAATATTTTCTAAGTTCACTTTAAAACCAATTCAAAATATTATCTAATCATATAAATAAATTAGATTAAAATGTGGTTTTGAATTAAAATACAACATTTTACACTATTCATTAAAAAAATGAACTTTATCAGAAAGATACCAAAAATTTACACAAGGTAAATTTTGATGTCCCGATTCTTAATAAGAGTTTTATTTGGTCCAAAAGAGTGTTTAAGAGTGAACAAAACTATATTTAATGATGGTTCTCCATCAAAAGGTGATAAGTGAACCTTTAGTGAAAACTAGGGCATATACGCCAAAAATTGAATTATTTCTGTATTTTAAGCCTTTATCTTTTATTGTATAAATTTAAAAATATTTAAGAACATATATAATCATATTTTTGTTATTTCTATCCATTCCGGCCAATACAACGGCTACATGTTAACTACCATTTAAAATAATATTATTTTATTATTAGAGTGCAACGTAAGATTCCCAAGAAACTCGTTGTTGCGTGTTGGGTACGCCATCGAGCATAGCGTCCCCTTTAAAGTCATATTAATAATTTATTCACAAATATGGATAAATATGAAAATTTCATATTCATTATTTACCTGGGGTGTTACAAAAACATATCATGGAGTTAGATTCTACCCCCTTTAAATCGATTTTTTTCTTCAAAATATTTCACATTGGTACCAATATTTGTGGAAAATGATGACTCATTACATCCGTATATTCCCATATATATTCTGTAATCTAATCATTTAAACACAAAATATTTACAATATAAGTGGGTTTTGTTTTGTAAAACCTTCTCGATTTGGTCTAGAATGTATAACAGTTGTTCCCCACAAAGAATATCATGCCCCTACAGTATGAACTCTATGTTCAATTCATGTGTTTGATCAAGTATTTACATCTTTACAAGATATATATGGAACACTTCTTTATCCAATGTGAGGTTTTGTGGATGCACTAATCAATAGATTACTATTCCAACACAATCAATAATTTCAAAGGGGTCAATATACCTTGGAAATATATTTCATGTGTTTCTTAAACAAAATTTAATCCTTTGGTTATGATTCGACCAGTTTAAAATTCATCTATTACTCCATGAAATGAATATTAATTTCTTATTCTTGAAGAACTAATAAATAAAAACACCCATAATATAATGAGAAGTCATTCCTTCTATCCATAGTAAAAAAATTATCAATTTTTATCCAATATATATAAAACATCGTATGGGGAAATAATATGTTAATCTCTTAAAATGCATCCAAAGTTCAAATCATACCATTCCACAAATGGTTAACTATATACCCCTTTAAAAATTCAAAATATATTAATAATGTTACAAAATTTATCCAAATCATCTTAACATTGGTCCCCTATATATCATAAAGTAACTCTTGATTATCACATAAAAAAATGTGAGTACCTTAATCATCTATTCTCATGAAACATGGTAATAACCTAAATTACACTGAACAATTATTGAAAACATTAACTTTTTATAATTCTTTACAAAAATAACATATTGTAAGATAGATTCCGTAAATCCATAAATGGTGTAAACTCTATCAATGATATCATAATCCCATTTTTCAAGAAAAAAAATTCATCCATTTAGAGGTAATCAATAATATATAATTTAATTTATAGACATAAAACATATATTTATCCTAGTATCATTATCTCATATTCATGATCCTATTAAGGTTTACCTTTCTGATAATCATTTATGTTACATGAATATCACCTTGCTATTAAATAATTTTTTTGGTCCTTATAATCATTCAATATGTTATTTTAAATACTAAACGAAAATATTATACATAAAAAATCATTATATATTTCATAATTATTTGATTTCAATACTTAAAAAATCATTATATATCATTTTTAATCCATTTACTATGTTTCATCATTTTATTCCATAAATCCTCTTTCTATTCTTATGTCATTCATAGTCTCTACATCATCAACAGTAAATCCATTACTCAAAGGAAATTGATAATTCAATTCAAGATATCCCCCCTGGGAAATAAATTTTTATAATTCGCATATGTTCCACATTTTAAACATTAAATATTCAATTATCCCTTAGGTTCACCATTATTTACATCCATTGTGTTAAATGAACATTTTATTTTTTTTCTTTTGTAGTATCTTTCTTGTATACTTTTTTTTCACACTTAAATATTCTCATTCCTCTACATGATTATATTCATGGGTCTTAAAAAATTTGTGGAATATATAAAACTGAATTTTCTACTCTCCATGGTCTATGATACAAGATATCTTAGTGAAATATATCATTATATTAATTGGTGAGTCTGAGAGATGGTTAAGTTGTCTGTTGTCAAAAAAATATCCGAGAAAATCATAAAGACTAATAAAAATATCCTTAAATCCATTCATAATCCTAGTTGGATTCTCATCTTCTTATTTTCCATCACAATCAATGTTAACATGTTCCTTCTACTACACATTATTGACTAAATCCCAAAAGAAACATGCATGAGAAATGATAATCATAACAGAAAACCAAATGATCATGAAAATCACATATATGATCTATAAACCATGATAAATCATTTTTAGTTTATGCATCCTTAGGTTTATCCTAGATTATTCATATTAACCATTTATTTAAATCTATCATGTTGGTTTATAATGTTTTGGTTAATTTCTAGAGAATATCCTTGAAGAGTTTCAAACTAGGTGTGTAGTAAGGCCTGTTGTTATGCACCTATTGATGATTGAGTCTTGGTCAATGCACCATTTTTAGAGTTATTACCCCTTGGAACCTCTATTATAGAGCCAAATCCAATTCCAGTATCCATTTAGGGATGGAATTTTCTCGAAACCACTCACTCTATCATTCATAAAAATTCGAGGACATTTTACTGTACTTGGGATCTTCCCTGGACCTGTCATTAGATGCATCCCTATACATATAAGTATAAATATCCCTTGGAATATAACTAATGTTTTCCCATCCTAGTATCTAATTGTTTACTAATACTTTTGTCTGATAACAATTATAGTGACTAATTGTTCTCATACATGGAAATTACATATTTATGTAAGAATATTTGTGACATTACACAAGAACGTGCTTGAGGACTAATAGTTTAGTGTATTTTGAGATTAGGTTCATTATATTAGAATTTTTTGAAATATCTTCAAAATAATCCATAAATATCTTATCCTTTATTACCCTTCCCAAACATACCCTACTTAATACCTTTTTTTATTACATGGTGAAAAGCATAAGAAATGGTGGTCTCAGATGACCAGTAAGGATAAACAAGGGAGGTACATAAGTATAACATGAACATAAAGGTATGATAACATAAATATATCACATGGAAACCATACCCTATATATAAAATATCATAATCTTGAGACATCAAAAAATTTGGAAATTAATAAGTCATCAATTATTTATAAATAAAATAACATGAGTCATGAGTTAATGACATTGACATGAAACATGGAATTGTGTCATACAAATAAGAATATAAAATCATTTCCATATTAGTCAAGGATTAGTACCAAGGATATCCTATTAGAATAGGTTAACTCATCAAACCATTATAGTAGTCATGGTTAAATCCCATGACCATCGTAGAGAAAAGTCTGTTACTAAACGTTCTTCACTCCCATTTATAGTCATATCATTCACATAATATAGAAATCATTACCCAATTAATTAGAGGGAGATATTGGTCCCACCCATAACATAATGAATACCATAAATATGTATGACACAATATTATAAAATATTCATCATTTCATTACTCATTAAATGAAATGGGTTTCATAAAAACGTAATCATATCATACCCTATGGAAAACATTCATATTTCATATGAATTTCATCATTATATAACATCTGGAAGAGAAACGAGTTTCCTAAACATAACATCATCAAAAACTAAAACCATTTAGAGACATAATAATAATGCTATCTTCGATTTTATCTATAATGATGTATACCTATCCTCAAATTATATCATCTTATATGGAGAATGGTTTTGAAATAAAAGTCACTTGGAATATTCCATTAGTAATACAACCTTTCATTGATAAAAGTATTATAAAACTCCACATTATAAAATATTTTGGAAATAAACTTATCTTAAAATAAACTTAAAAAATTGTAAATACAATTTTAGAAAACATTTAAAACATTTCTTATGGAAAACATCATTTATGATATTTAAAACACTTTCTTGAAAACTATTTTCAGTATACATTTTATTTTAAAACCATAATATAAAAATTTCCCTAAATATGAAGGAAAAAATTTTCATTAAAATTAAAAATGAAAACATTTAATGGAATATTGAAATCATTTATTGGTTATGGAAAAGAGAAATAATTTTTATACTATACATGTTAAAATAATGATTATTTTAACATTCTTGGTGAAAGACAAAAGAACATTGTTTTGAAAAAGAACTAAATATTCCAATAATTGTTTTGAAAATATTAACAAATTGGGATAAAATTTCATTAATAAATCATTTTAATAATGTTTATTTTTTTTTAATTTTTTTTAAACTATTTTTGGAAGAATACTTATTTCTGACCGAAGAGAGAAATAATTTCTTAATTTTTTAACAACATTTAATCAATTAAATTAAGTAACAACGAGTAGAAAAATTGTAATATGACACTAAAATATCATTAATGAACATAAGATATCAAAATTCATGAATTGTTTGAGATATGGGACAGATGAGTTTATCATTGGAAACATATTCCTAAACAGTTAGGATTGATGATGAGATTGTAATATAAAATCACTACCACATTGGCAACATTGAATCATATTCCCCATGAATGAATAATATAAAATAAAATAGAAAATATCACAAGGGTAAATAAATAAATTATATCACATTTAAAAGTATATATAAATCATATTTTTTAAATAAGATAGGTTTATAAAATTACATATGTCTCAAAGATGGAAAATTGAGACCAAACCCCCTTAACTATTTGGTATCTTGTGAACCAAAAACTCCTCTAAATAGAGATAATAAAATGGATATGTAAATACCCATAATTTTAAGGGAATGAATAAGTAAATATATTATGGGTAATTATATACCCAAAAAAAATAAATAGGTGGTGAAAATGGCATGTGTGTCATAAAAGTAAAAAGATAGATGAAAATCCAATCCCATATGTATTGAATACCTCTACAATAATATGAACCTCCTATATAATATAAGCTGGTTTATTAATATTATATTAAATTATAAATATTAAATATATGATACAATATATTATTTACTTATGTAATTTTATTAACCGTTTAATAATTATTCCCATTAAAACTCACATTTTGGGTTCTAATTGATTTTTTTTCATATATATTTTGATTTTCTATTATTTGTACTCTAACATTGATCATGGTTAAATCGACTCCAAAAAAATAATCATGAAATAATTATCATATTTATACATAAAATATATTTTCAATTCCAATCATGAAATATGGTTTAGATAAACGATGTACGTTATGATCACTGAGATTGCAGTCGTACGTACTGATGACTAATGTTTCCATTTTTCAAAAATCAATAAATAAAGGAGGTATGTAGTATAATATAATTACATAAGTAAAATTATATAAATAATAACATATTATATCTTTAAATATACTTATACATATCATACATGTGGTGTGGTAATGAAAATATAGTCACATCTCTTCGAGACGACGGTAATCCACAAGTGCAAGAATAATGTTATCATCTTTCAGTGATAGAAAAGGTAAGAAAGAAAATTATATTTAATATTTTAAAATTTACAATATTTCGTGAAAATAATAATTATTTCATTTATATAAATATTTTTATAACATTATCATTATTATTTTTCTGGTAAAGGAATTTTGAAAATGAACTTCTGGAGGTGATAATCGTCCATACACACAACTTCCATTATCATATAACATATGGAATGGAAATTAAAAAAGGAATATATAATTTAATTATTCCATGGTTATAATTATTATTTAAATATCATATATAAACATTTTATCTATCACCAAACAAAACATTTAGTCGTGATGATAGAAAAACCAATGACATCAGTACACGAGATAAAATTCTGTCATACAAACAAATGCTGATTTAGTAACACATTTTATGGAAGTGGATATTTATTTAGATACTAAAATTAATATAAAAACATATTTTTATATTTAATATTCTTATTTTATTATATTATCATGGTTTAATAATAATCAAAGGATTTTGAGGAAGAAATAAAACAAAATTTCTCGTTCAAGAACATTTCCTCTTCTTCAGTTTTACCCACAAAGTTGGATACAAAATAGATCATAGGGTTGAATTATATCCAAAATATGGCTTATAAGATGATATTATGTAATTTTGGAAGTATTTTTTCATGTTATGGATTAATAAATGGGTTTTATGGTATGAATTGGAGGGACAAGAGGTGACCTTTTATAAGTGAGGTGAGTGGCCCACTTGTATTTTTTTGAAAAAAATATGTACCAACTTTTTTCACCATAATAATGATCCAAAATGGATTATTAGCTATAATTATACATGATAGGGTCAATATATTTCAATAAATTTTGTTTTGAAAATATTTATGTTATTTTTATCCCTGGTATTTTTAGTCGAATCCAAAAGAAACCTATTTTTACTTTAATCGCGGTAATTAATTATTATTATTTTCAATATAAATTTTCGAAAAAAAATACAATAAAAATATTATGAAAAATAAATTATTATTATTCCAAATATGGAATTAATTTTTATGAAATTATATTCTCATAAGTGAAATTTTTTAATTTATAATTAATCTCACAGATGTAACGATGAAGCGTGTTTTCAGAGAAAAAATGTGCAACTGTTTACAAAGTTATTATATAAAAATTAAATATTAAAACAAATAAAATACCCCAATATAATTAATTGATATATATTTTAACTAATAAAAATTTAAAACCAATTTTAAATATAATTTAATATTTTAAATAATTTAACATAAAAAATAGATATCAATTAAAATTCAAAATTGATCCAAATTCATCAAAAAATTATTATTTTTTGACAATTATCAAAAAAACTCCCTAATATAATTTTGAAAATATTATTTAAAAAATAATCATTTTTATCAAATAAAATTTATAATATTTTCGTAAAGTTAATTTAAAACAATACCCACAGATGTGATGAATAAAATGGTTTTCGTGAAGTGGATTTTTCAAGCGCAAGATGATTTTATATTTAATCTATATAGAATAATAATAACTGTATATAAATATTTTAGAATATAATGATATATAATTTATAAATTTAATTTAAAAAATTTATTATCATGGATTTTTTTATGGAATTAAAATGGTGAACCATTTTTAATAATAAAATAGTTTTCTAAAAAACCTATTTGTTATACCTACAAGAATTATAATAAAGTAAAATTAAAAGTTTACTAAAAATTAATTAATTTTTTTAAATATACTTAACAATACTTATGTTTATTTTGAAAATAATTGTACATTTAATTTAATTAATTGATTTAAAATAATTGATAGTTTAAAAAAGATATTTTCATTATTCACTAAAAAATTACTAATTTCCCTGAAATCCAAAAATTTCACAACAAGTTAAATTTAAAATGAGGATTTAAAAAATTAATTTAATCTTATAAAATTATTTATCTAAATTCTTTTTTGATTAATTATAATATATTTTAATAAAAATAATTTTTCAAGAAAACATATTTTTTGATGATTGAAATTTTTTACTAAAAATTTAATGATTATTTACTGAGAATTTAAAAATAATTTTATTTTCGATAGGAAATTTATATGTATATTTAATAAACTATTTAATACTATTAATATCCTCCTACTTATATTCTTTGTTATAATAATATTATTTCTCGGTTTGTGGATTCTTAGTGTCACATGTCATACACTCTATCGAAGAAACTCATTATTGAATATAACATAAGAAAAAAATCAATGTTATGTGTAACTAAAAATAAAATCAATATTTTGTGTTACCAAACAATAATAAAAAGATTAAATTTATTTGAAATATGTATTTTAGAAAATCTTGGGGTGTTACAATCCTACTCAAGTTTTTATTACATTTAATCACAACCAATAATACTCTTCGATGAAAATTAATTGGGGATAACTAAAAGTTATACATTTTTAAGTTTATTATCATATAAATTTTAACAATATATGAATCCAATGTGAATGTTCAGAAAATATTAAAATATATTTTTTATAAAAAGAATTATTTATTGTTTTGAAATTATTTTACCAATTTTAGTAACACTGTACATATGTGATTATATAATCGTATCCCATATGATATAATTCAAGAGAGGTGTTATTCTTCTTACACTTTTTAGGGTTTTTGGTTAACTTTTACATCTATATGTAATTGTTGTGACATATCTATATAGAAATATAATAAAACACACCCCCTAATATCCTTTATATTGAAAAATCAATTAATAAAACCATTTTGTATAATGCTGCAACTATAAGATCATATTCTTAATGTAAAACTCTTTGACCATAGCATCCAAACTTTATATCAAAACATGAAATGTTCCATTGGTAATAACTTATATTTCTTACATAGAAACCATTAATTTTTCATCATTATCAGAATTATTGTAAATTTTTAAAAATATTCCTTGGTATTATTTTGGTAAAAAATTATTGTTTTACATTAACTTGTTTACCAAATCATCATAAATTTTTTTAGGATATAAAGTGACATTAAAATCATTAAGGAAACTAATTGTAACTATTTTACATTTCTATTTACCAATATACCCTATACTCCATTACAGTATTTTGTAAAATTATACTTGAATATGAATTTGATAATATTTTATTTTTTATCCCTAAACTTATCAAAGTCTAAACATACTCCGAATAGACTCATAGAGACTATATTTTATTATGAATATCTATCTAAGATGCCAAAAATAAATTATGTTGATAAATAACCCTTATTAAATTTAATTTGTAATATTTTACAAATAATCTTTTATATCCATATCATATATGGTATTTTATGTTTTTTAAGTGTTATATGGAAAATAATTCTTTATTTTTAAATATATATGATCAAAGAGTTGTGGGATTGAATCCCCCATGTTTTAATAAATATCATAGACATAATATTTTTATCCTAGGTAAAAATCCTTTATCCTTATAATATTTCAAATAATGCTATAGAATATGATAAATAAAAAACATGTGTTCTAAATCTATAATATATATAATGGAAAATACCTCTAGAAATACTCTCGGTGTTTTTTTGTGTGACAATGTTTGGTGAAAAAGATATATGACAGTGAATATGTATGAATGATGTTTTTCGGAGAAGGTTTTTAAGGTGGCCCAGTTTTTCAGTGATTTCCAAATTATCTGGCCTCAAAATAAGGTGGTTTTTAAAGATAGTTTTTCCATGTAGGAGTAAATAGTTCACAGACCATGAAAGACGATTTTTGGAATAAAAAAGGTGGTATGAAAAACCACATTTGTAAATTTTACAGTGAATGATTCTGCATAGCACGTTGTGTGGACCACATAGAAAACATAGTTCAAGGGGTGGCTTCTGGTTCATAGAAGGAAATGGATAATGGAAGGCTTTTCGTATGAATGATGGCTCGTCATTTTTGAAAACGAGGTGGTGATTTCAGGAGCCATGAAAGGGTTCATTCAGAGAAGAGATCGACTGCTGTGAAAGAAGAGAAGCGGTACACATATCGCATAGGGAAAAATGTTTCGCGAGAGAAGTTGTGACACACCAAACCCAGTTTTCTTGTAATAAATACTTTTTATTAAATATGTATCATCATTTGTTGAATGAATAAATAAAACAAATTCATAATAAATGAAAGGAAATAATTTTATTCAACACAACCATTGGATATAAAAACCCAACCAACCAAAAATACATTCTAAAATCTCTGTCTAAGCCACATGGAGGACACCTAATACAAAGAAAAGACCCAATAAATAATTAGGGTCCTTCGGCTCATTCGCAAAGATTAATATCATAGCCAAAAGCATGACATTCGTACTAATAATTACAGGTATAATGAGTACCATTTTCACCAAGTTGTCTAGAAATGAATCAATCGTAAACATGGTTTTATAAGGCCTTAATTCAACCATTTCCCTTTAAGATACCATTGGGTTTATAGTAGCTATAATTATAGCCACTGGTCGTTTTTGTGGATTAATTTAAAATTTGTAGGAATAACTAGTTTTCCATATAATTAATGTAAGAATAGAAATTATAATATTTAAACATATAATATCCTTTTATAAGCATTAAAAGGAAAATGATTTAATATTTTAAGCAACACTTAGTATGATTTCAATATGAGGTTGGAATTTCAAATACCTTTCAGATGTTTTAAATGTATTAATAATCGTTCATAAATGTTTCCATTCTTGATGTTTAGACTAAGATATTAACCACAAATATGTTTTTGATTTAAGTAATACACCATTAATGATGTCAAAAAACATGATTTATCACTTTTTGTTTTTAAAACATTATCATTTATACAAATAAGGAAAATATTTATGTTTTATTAGGGAATTCATATTTTGAAGAATACCTATATAAATATAAATAATCCTATTTTTAAAATTATCAAAAAATAAATATGTACATTGTTAAAAGTTACGTGAGTACCTCATATAGCCGAGGGTCACCTTGTGGCAGCCCTCAAAGCCTTGATGGGCATCTCACCTCTAATCCCTTGGAATTAGCTCAGGGGATGTGTGCTGGCAAGGTGTGTGTTAAGTCACACATATGGGATGCATAGCTTACCCTTAGCGCACATAGGTGTGTGTGAAAGGACCATAGCGCACCACCGTGCAGAGCGGCTTGACAATGTTTGTGGGCAAAAGAGCGCACCTGTAGAAGAACCTGATACGAGGCCGTACCGAGAGGGGGGAGGGAGAATTCTGGATGATTTATAAAAGCCCCTAGATTATAATGGATTCATGGGAGGCTTTTAAATTTGATGTGGGATGATGAAAATTGGCCGGGAGAAGATCTGGGTCGTTTGATCCCGCCGCGCATGATCAGAGCCATGCGATCAGTCTGGCTAGCAAACCTCAGTGGCAATAGATATTCTCCGCAGGTTTTAATGTGTCATTTGATCCGAATGCGATCTCATCGCATCTATTACTTTCATTATAAATAACTTTTAATATCGGATCCGTCCAACAATCTCTTCAGAAGATCTAGACCATCCATCTTATATTAAAAATACATGACTCTCCCCAGCTATGTGATCTAGGTGAGATTTAATCCCAAAAATCCATTTATTTTCTAGATTTTCAAACACACTATCTTATTCTTCTCATGCATGCACTGAACCAGTGGTTTTTTCCAATTTATTTTTTTCATTCTTCTACACCCGTGACTCCAGTGGCCCTCCCTTGCTATATGTTTTTCCACACAGACTCACCCTCAGTCTTTTTATATACCGGGTGGTATTTGGTTTTCATAAAGTTTCATAAATATATATATGTGTGTGTGCGTGAGTGTTTTATTAATAATATTGTTTATTTATGACTCATTTTACACGCAAAACCCCCTAGCTGATCTTCCCCCTCTCAAGCATCCATCAAGCCTCCCCGAGCCTATCGTCCACATTCAAATCTGGTAAGGGAAAAATTTTATATGTCTTCTTTTAAATGTTATATCCTTGTGTATAAACGGATCTATATTTATAAATTCGCTAACAGTTTCATACTACACCAAAACCTTAAAACATGATAGATTTTCTAAATGTATTTTTGAGTATATAATGCATGAATGTGATTTTATACTTCAACTTCTGCAGGAAAATCCTTCCAATCTATATTCAATTTACACGGATTTTATTAAGTCTTCCTAAACCATTTTGAAATTTCAAATTTTTTTAAATACGATTTAATTGTATAACTAACCACATTAGGTATAGGATTTTTTAATGGTGATATTATGTTTTTAAACGATGTTTCGTAAAACCTGAAATACATGTAAGAGTTTAGTTCAACATGTTTTTAATATTCAAAACCTTTATTTTAAATTAATGTATGGATGGTTATGCATAAAATAATAAGTCTGATTACAACTGAGTTTTCATAAAACATATCCTTTTTCATTTAAATCATTTTTATGAAGAATAAAATAGTTGCATGAAATTATTAAAGCTAGTTTTGGGTCATGCAGATCCCAAACATACACTTTGTGTATATATAATTGTATATATATATATAATATCATTCCATGATTTTCAAATCAACATTAATACAGATATATCGAGCTTGATTTCACAAGAATGTTGTATAAGGGTTTTTTATGTTTAGGTATAAAAATTAATTCATGCATAGGACCACATGTTTAAGTATTTATTTTAAGCATAAAAACTTCATAGGAAATAATCCATACCCTATATTGTAAGTTATCACAAGAAAATCCTTTGATTATTTAATGATATGATTTAATAATATTTAAAAAAATTAACATATCATGGATTAAATGATTATCTCAAAGTGCAATCATGTAAATATGGTTTTGGAAAAGGTCACAATATTAAGGGTTTAATGTAAGTGTTGTTATTTTATGTGAAAACCCATTATTTTCTGTCTACTAGTTCTTAATACATGTGCAAGAGTATGTTGTTTTATTTCATGCATGCCACTGTCAAATTAGAAACAACCAAATCTAGTTATTTTACACATAATGCATAATTAAATTATAGTATGATTATGTATTCAAATCATTATGGATTATGAATGTATGTTCATATGTAGTAGAGAGAATATGGAAATGAGACCATACTAAGACAAATGACAAATTTATTGGACTTAAAATATGTGACGGGTTCCCTGGAATTATACAACACTCCAATGAAATGACTAAAGTGATGTATCTCTTGAATTTAAGTGATATGATGTGTGAACAAGAGTGCTAACATTGTTGGCAACTATATGTGGTAGTTAACCGCAGTTATGTAGGGTTTTTACCAATATGATTATTCCAAAAGGCCTCGATAAATTCTGGCATTATACATTCCCTTATTATATAATGGTAAAGGATCAACCAAGGGATTGTTCGACTAACAGAATATCTCTTGGCTATGATTTTCTATTATAAAGTCATAATCATGTAAGTGAATGGAATGTACTAAAACTAAAATTTATCTAATGTTAAGGTTATATTAATTTTATTTTAATGGATAATGAATTGTGAAATGAAATTTTATGTTCAATATTATGCATTTAGAGTTGTATTGACCATGTAATGAATTATGCACATTTTTTGCATTTATTATGTAAGAACCCGGATTATGTTTTTTGGTATGTGACCCTTGGATGTTGTTTTTTTGGTCTTAAGGTTAATGGTGGTGAACGAAAGAGTCAGGAGAAATTTAGGTGAGGTTTTGAGGAAAAATGAGAAATCACACGAGCGGAGCACAGTTTGTTTAACCGTGCAGCTAAATCGTGCATAATAGATGTCTAAGGAAGTAGCACTAGTATGATTGGTGTATGGTTATGAGAGACCATGTGATGAGGCCATGCAAATGGGGTGGCCGAGATACTGGCTACCACATGGTTAGGACACAGTTTTTCTAACCGTGCGAGCATACTGTGCGAGCACTTATGTGAGATCCTAAAAAAGTGGATCTCACCCGTTTTAGCCTCAATGTGGCTCATTTTACCTCCTATGAGGAAATAACTCGTGAATTTTCGCCTCCTAAGGTCAAAGAAGGTTCTCCCATCATTCTGTAGGTGATCTGAATTCTTCCCTTGGCAAATCCAAGCATATTTCTTAAGGTATGTGATCGTTCTTCTTTGTTCATGCTCGGTTTCATATATCCACTTAGATCTACTTCTAATCTTCTCTCGATTTATTAGATCTACACCCGTTATGGGTACATCTATGTGTGTGGATGACCTTTTTGAGGAGTTTTTGTCTAGGTATTATTAGGAGAACAGATCTAAGGTGGGTTCTCAGAGAATCAAACTGGGTTTCTTGTGCGTTCTTCGTTTTTTGGGGGATTTCGTCAGAACCTTTGAAGTAGGTGGTTTGTGCCTTTCTGTAGAATTTCTTTGATTATTTTGTAAAAATTCCACCAATACCCTTTAATGGGTTATTGCGTGTTACATGTTTTTCCCTTGTTTATTTCATGCTTTTCCTGTATGCCTAAGTAGAGGTTATTGCTTGTGAATAAGGTAATTTACTATTGTTTGGATGTTTTTACCATGCATGTTTTGCCTGTTTATCACTGTTTGGTCTAGTTTTTCCTGTTAATATATTTCCAGTTCTATGCCAAGTTCTAGGATGGAGTGACTTTGTTTCTGTTACGGTGATATGTTGTAGAATGCTAGCCAAGTAGTTCTTGAGGTTACTTTGGCCGTTACGCGATGCGATACTTGCTGACTTTACATAGGGCTGCGGGAACCTAGTGTAGTAGACCATAGGGAGAATGGACGTAAGGGCTATTACATAGTGTATTTTAAAACTATATAAGACCACAGGGGTAATTGACGTTGAGTGCTTCCCCAGAGTGTCTGTTGTTCCTCGATGTGGGCCACAGGGGGAATGAGACGTTGAGTGTTTTCCCAGAGCACCTTTAGTATGATACGAGACTATAGGGGAAATTGGTGGTCAGTTCGTCCCCATATATTCCTTTCATTATCTGAACCAGAGGGGGTGAGACTGTGTGTTCCTCCCATAGGTTTTCTAGTACTTGTAGGGTGAACCTGGGGGGTTAGGCCGTGAGAACTACCCAGAGGGTTACCTGTTTTTGCTTCTTGTTTGTGTAGTTAATTACCTATTGTGGATTAGAGGCATGAAATGATGGATTGTTTACTTTTTAGTACATTCATGTTTACTACTTCTTTACTTTTACCTACCATATATTCACTGATGGTTAGGCACATATCTCGTGGTGGTTTCCTATTGGGATTTAGCCTCACACCCTGTTTGGGCCATGCTTTTAGGCCCAAATAGATTATTTTGCTGCAGGTATAGACAAGGGCAAGCTCCCTTATACTTCAGGTTCATGATATGTTGTGGAGCTGGAGAGAACATGACCAAGCTGAGCCTTGAAATGATGAGGATATTTTTATCTAGTTTTCTTTTGTACTTTAGTTTAGTACTATTGAATTCCAGCATTGTGACTTGTTTGGCTGTTTTCCAAGACATATGTATCATGAATCATATATATATTTGCTCTTACTGTTTATCATATTTGGTCGTCCGATGTTTACTTTGTATGGATTGTTACTACTTATGATATTGAATGTTATTTACATTCGGTGTGTACTCTGCCAATGAGGGCATAGTTTCCCCACTATCGCACCCAAGGCCCTAACTACTAGTCGGAAGCCTCTAGCGTTCAGGGAAATGCGTTTGAGGCCATGTGACCAACCGGGTATGGTGTGCCTATGGGTGTCTTCTGGAACCGGGATGTTATAGATTACATACATATGCACACTTTGGATCAGGTTTTTATGTATTATTTTAGGTAAGAAATATTATCTTGTATAAAAGATCTTTCTGAACAATGTTTGAATGTAACCATTGAAAATGCTGATGACTTCCCTGAAGAAAAAAATGTCCCCTCTTATGAAAAACGTTTTATGATGGTTGTTTTAATGGGAATTTCTTCAATTGCATAAAACCACTTACTGGGAATTCTTATGGTCACCATATATTTTAAATTATGTTTTATAGGGAATATTATATTATTCCATGCTTTGTGTACTTTTATGTGACAACATCAATATAAGGCTTATCCATGTCATGTTCTTGGATGAAGTGTTTCAATAGAATATGATTTTTAAGAACCCAAACCGAATCGATCTTTTTTTTGGAAGAAAATGTGTAATTTTTGTATACATGTATTTATAAAAATTTCACACCAGGTTTCAGGCACTGATTCCTGACATTTGGGGTCGAGGTCATGATAGTTGGTATCAGGGGTTCGGTTTAGATAACACTGGAAAACTAGAACTGAAAAATAAAAAAATACTTAAGCATTACTAGTTATGTTGTTTTCATAATTTTAAGAAGGAAAAAAAATACCAGTCTTTTCCCTCTTTCTATTGAGGCTCTAGAATGCATAGATTCCATATCCAGCCACAACAACATTTTAAACTATCCACACATTCGTATGACATGAAAATACCTCTATGATGTGTCAAACCCTCCCCATGTACTCCAAATCCACTGAGCAGCGGGGTTTGACTACCTCTTTATGACACAAATCCAATTTCCATCCTATGCACATTGGTGAATGTACATTCGGGGTCTTTTTATATGCTTCACCACATTAGAAGGAACCCTGTTCCTCAGGGCTTTCGATGAAGCTGTAGCAGAGGGTGTCCTCAGTGCAGCATATATGTGCCAAATCTTGTCAGATGGACATTCTGTCAACTAATGGAACTTTAAATCCTTGAAATTAATGCATTCCATTCCTTATATAGACATCAAGTACATACTAATGTCTCTCGGCTTTACACACCTCATGTATCACTCTTGAGTCACCATAAGTGTACCAATGAGATTGAACTAGACTTCTCAGGTTGCATTTGGTTTAGGGAGATTGAGGGTTTCAAAATTGTGTTGGGGATGAATGTAACTGGGAAATGTAGAAAACATTACCCCTAGGTGTTTCTTACTAGTTTTTTTAAGAAAATAAAACTTCATCATTATTCGTTCTCACACCTTTTCAGTGTTTGTACTTTTGGATGAGTTTCACTGATTGGACGTTCATGGAAAATTTTTATTTTCAGATGGAAGGACAAAACCATATCTTATCTCTTCCATTTGAGGTACTACTGGACATTATGGTTAGAAACTATGTGGAATAATACATTCCCTTCAAAAACCTGTGAGAACATGAAAAAATAATTACGAGGTATTGAAAAGTCTAGACATTCTCCACTCCTTCCAAGGGAATTCCTATATCTACCACTGCATAGCCACAACTCGCTGAGTATAGGCGAAGTGGAAAGTACCAAGAATGTCTTTTCCCATTCTTCACTATATCCTGAAACTTCACGGTCGGAGAAAGGTTTCAAGAAGCTACCTTGGAAAAGGAACCTTTGTACAGCCTACGTGCACCATATTCTAAGCTTCAGTTTGTATGACCACATCTATGACATTGACATTCTCAAACAAGAGACATTCTAATGAGTTCATAGAGCGTTTTTCCATTTTGACATCTCTGAACATTCTACCATTCGAGACTCACTCTAGATGCCTGAGTGTGCAACACAAGAGTTTAACCCATATTTCATGGTGTGTGTCTAGGCCAGCGAAGTGAAAGAATTGAACACCAATTTGGGTATTCAGGTGACCGCACCTGAGTTTCCTTCATGATGGGGGATGTTGTGAATAATTTCAAAGAGTCTATTTAGCACAATTATATGAAATGAATTTCAAGGATGGAATTCCTGCTAGGGGGGGGGGATGTGACCCCCCAAAACTAGTTGTCATTTAACAATAACCTTTGCTTAAATTTTTATCGTGATATTGTTGAATTCAAAAAATAAACAAACACATAAGAAAAGAAAGGTAATAATTTTATTCAACACAGAAACATTACATGACCATTGGGTCTAAAAAACCAACTAACCAAAAATACTTACTAAAATCCCTTCCAAAGCCATAGGAATGACACCTAAGACAATGATGAGACCCAATAAATAATGTAGGTCCTTATGGTTAGTCACAACGAAGAACATCATGATCTGAATCACAATAATAGTACTAATAATCAGTGGTATAATGAGCACCATTTTCACCAGGTTATCTATAAGTGGATCAACCCTGAACATGGTTTTATAAGGCATTGATTCGATTGTTTCCCTTTGGATGACCGTTGAGTTTCTAATGACTATAACTATAGTCGTTACTAATTTTTGTGGTTTAATTTAAAATACCTAGGAATAACTACTTTTCCAAATAATTAATGTAAGAATTGAAATTATAACTTTTAAAATTATAAACACATTTTATAATATTAAAAACGGATAATGATTTAATATATTAAGCTACACATAATATTATTTTAAAATGAGATTTGGATTTCAAATACCTTTCAAATTTTTCAAATGTATTGAAAAGATTTAATAAATGTTTTAATTTTTGATGTTTAAACCATGATCTTAACAGTGAATCTATTTTTGATTTATGTAACACATTATTAATGATGTCTTAAAACATTATTAATCAATTTATGTTTTTAAAACATTATCATTTATAAATCTATGTAAAATATTTAGGTTAGAATAGGGAATTTATATTTTTAAGAATACCTATATACATATAAATATGCTTATTTTTATAATTAACAAAAAATAAATATGAACTTTGTTAAAATTTAGGTGAGTAGCCCACCTAGCCAAGGGCAACCTCGTGGCAGCCCTCAAAGCCTTGATGAGCATCTGACCTCTCATCCCTAGGAATTGTCTTAGGCGCATTGTTCATGCAGGGTGCGTGTTATGTCGTGTGCATGAGAAGTATATCTTACCCTCAGCATGCACAGGTGTGTGTGCATGGACCAGAGCACGCCACTGTTACAGGATGTACGTTGGAGTGGGTTGGCGTTTGAACACGCCCACACAAGAACCTAGTACGGGGTTGTGCCGTAAGGGGGGGGGGAGTATTCTGGGCGAATTCCAGGAGCCATAGTCTTATAATGGAGCTGTACGAGGATTCCCATTTCGATGTGGGATGACGTATATCGGCATGGAGCATATGTAGGCCATTCGAGCATGTCACACGATTATCTGAGTCGTGCGATCAATCCAACTATCGAACCTCAGCGGCTACAGATATCCTATGAGTGTTTTTAGGTGCCGTCTAATCCGACTGAGATCTAATCTCAACTCTTACATTCAATTTAAATCATCCTATATATTTAAGCATTTAGATCATCTCTTCAACAAATCTGGGCCGCCAATCTTCATGTAAAATTCACAGACTCAACCCATCCATCGGATATGGGCAACATTTAATCCCATCCATCAATTTATTTTTTGGATTTTATCCCACAATGTCTTTTTCTTGCCTTGTATGCGCTGAACCAGTGGGTTTTTTTCACTTTCTCCTTTTCATTCTTCCACACCCGTGGCTCTAGTGGCCCTCCCTTGCACTCATTTTTTTCTCAAAGACTCACCCTCAATATTTTTATATACCGGTGGGCCTTAGTTTCTATAAAGTGTCATTAAAACATATATATATATGTTTTATGTATAATATATTTGATATATGAGTCATTTTAAACCAAAACCCCTCAGTTGTTCGTCCTCCTCTCAAACATCCGGCAGGTCTCTGCAAGCCTCTCCTCCTCATTCAAATCAGGTAAGAGATAAATTTTCTATGTCCCAATTTATTAAAACTCTTATATACTTGTGTATATATGGATCTATAATCATATATAAAAAAACAATTACATATTTCTCCTAAACCATAACTCATGGTGGATTTTCTTAATGTATTTTTTAGTATATAACGTATGCATTGGATTTTAGGCTTCATCTTCTACTTGAAAATCCTTCTCATCTATATTCATGTTTCACGGAATATATAAGTCTTCCAAAACCATTTTTAAATTTCAAAATTTAATACACACGATTTATTTTATTAACAAACCGCTTCGGGTTTATGATTTTGGAATGGTGATCGTATGCTTATAAACTATGTCTCATTAAACCTGAAATACATGTAGGAGTTTAGTTCATCATATTTTTACTATGAAAAACCATTATTTTCAATTCATGTATGGATGATTATGTGTAAAATTATAACTTTGACTACATCTGATTTTTTATTAAACCTATCCTTTTTTATTTAAATCATGTTTATGAAGAATACAACAGTTGAATGAATTTATCAAATCTTTATTTTTGAGTTATGAAGATCCCAAGCATACACTTTGTGTGTATATATATAAATATATATATATATATTACATTTTTCTGTGATTTTAAAATCCACATGAATACATATATTTCAAGCTTGATTTCCCAAGATAATTGTTAAAATGTTTTTTTGTTTATGTGTAAAAAATCATTCATGGTTGACCACACATTTTAAAGTATTTCTTTTGTTCATAAACACTTCACAAGAAATAATACATACCCTGAATTCTATGTTGTCACAAGAAATGCCATTGATTATTTAATGATATGTTTAAATCTTTTATATAACAATTTAAATTTCATGGATTAAATGATTATCTCAATGTAAAAACATGTAAACATGGTTTTGGAAAAGGTCACATTCTTAAGGGTTTAATGTAAGTGTTCTTATTTCATGTGACAAACCATTTTTTTATGTGTACTAGTTCGTACTACATGTGATAAAGTATGTTGTTTTAGTTCATGCACGCTACTGTTAAATCAAAAACCACAAAATCTAGTTATTTTTCACATAATGCATAATTAAATTAATGTGTGAGTATGTATGAAAATGATTATGGATTAAGAATGTATGTTCCTACATAGTAGGGACAATATGGAAATGATACCATACTAAGACATATGAGGAATGTATTTGACTTAATGGATGTGACGGGTGCACCCCAAATTATACATTTCTCCAATGGATTGGATGAAGTGATAAATCTCCTGAGTTTAAGTGAAGTGATGTGTGAACAAGATTTTATCTATGTTCACAACTATGTTTGGTAGTTATCCAAAATTATGTTTGGTTTTTACCCATACGGTCCTGGAGAAAGTCCTTGACAATGTCTGAAATTATACATTCCCTCATTATGTAATGGAAAATGATCAACCAAGGGATTGTTCGACAAACAGAATATCCTTCAGCTTATATTTTCTATGATAATGGAATAATCATGTAAGCTAATGAAATGTAATACAAGGAAAATGTATCAATTTTTATGGTTATATTAATTTCATTTTAAGGGCTAATTAATCTTGATTGAATATTAAAGTTCAAAACTATGCATTTAGGGTTGGATAGACCAAGTTATGAATTATACACATTTCATGCATTTTTTACATACATATACACACTCTAGTTCTTGTTTTTATGGAAATTTTTATTTAAGCACTATTATCTTGTGTTAAATGTCATTATAAATAATGTTTGAATGTATCCTTTGAAAATATTTATGACGATCCATAAGAAAAAAAACTTTCTATTTAAGAAAAAAATTTCATGATGATTGTTTTAAAGGGAATTGTTTCAATTGTTTAATACCCATTACTATGAATTATTATGCTCACACTATGTTTTAAATTATGTTTTACAGGGATTATTAGATTATTATAAGCATTGAGTACTTTTATGTGATGACATCAATATGCATCTTATCCTTATAACGTTTTTTGAATAACTGTTTTAGCAGCATCTGGTTTCCCATAACCTAAACCAAATCGATCCTCTCTGTTGGAATATAATGTGTAATTTTTGTATACATGTATTTATAAGAATTTCACATTAGGTTTTAGGTAACAATTCTAGACATCTATGGTCGGTGATGTGATAGAAGTACTACGCAGTGAAGGCTTTACCACTTATTTTTTTGGATATATCATATTAGTGGATTTTGAAGATCTATTTTAATATTTAGGGGATCGTTAATACCATCAATATATAGAGAGGTTTTATTTAGAATAAATTATCACCCTTAGAAGAAATTTGGATATGTATGAAAATATTTTGGGGGGATTCAACAAATGATAAGAGGTTTGTGAGGAGGATTCCATGGAAGGATAAGGATTTCATGAGAATAGTTCATGAAGGGATTTTTTGAGCCTCTAAATCGTGAAAAATAAAAATTGAATGTGAAAGGGGAATGGTTCGTGAAAGAAGAAGTGGTTCATAGGGAGAACCAATAATTGAAAGAGATGGTGGTATGCGGAGGTGGTATGTTTAGGTGGTATGCGAAGAAGTTTCATGGAGGTGGCACATGGAGGAAGTATGTTATAGTGGTAAACGGAGGCAGTGTGTAAAAATGGTGATCAACATGGCATATAAGCTAAGTGGTGCAACACTGTTCGCAGAGGATGTAGGCTATTTGTGAAAGGACAGAAATAGTTTGTTAAAGCATTTTCCACAAACATACAGTACATAGAATAATGGGTTTTATCTATAGGTGAAAATGAATATTCAATAATATATATATCTATAATTGAGGATATATGATTTCATAAACATTAAGGGACTTACTAGCCTATAAAACGTGAGTGGATGCCATCCCAAATAAGTGAGGAAAGAAAGAGGAAGATAGCGATCCATTCCATCAGCAGTGCGCTAGAGAAAGAGACATAGCGAGTAACCCTTGGGAATGTAGTGAGAAGACCCTAAATCTTGTAAAGGTAGTGGACCTTGGTATAAAAGTGATCTAGGATGAACCTTGTAATTCTGGTGTGATCATTAATTTATTTGGTACATTCGGATCATTTCTATTGTATCCTCCTTGGAAAAAGTGAAATGGGGCTAGACAATGTAAAAATCACTATCTTTCATGAATGATTTAATTTATGTTCATATATTTATATCGGAAGAATAGAGAAAGTTGTTTTTTAATGATGAAGCAAAACCTGAAGGGTCGGTTTTTTAAATCTGGCATAGCCTGATTCACCTGCCCTCTCAGGGTATTTAACCTAATTATGATAAAAATTGGTATCATATGGAAAGACTGAAATTTATTGGATCTATCTCAGTATAATAAAGGGAGATTTTCAATAAAAATGGATTCTGTGTTTGATGGAAATGATTTTTTATAATGGAAGAATCAGATGCATCACTACTTCTGATCATTATGAATGGATGTCTTTGTAGAAGATATTCACGGAATAATATCCAATATCGGTAGTGGTTCCGTATTTGAATTAAATATAAGGTAATTGAATGGTGATGTTAAAGGGATTAATGCTTTAGGGGGGGCATTGTCCATTTCAAACTATATAAAGGTGATGTCATGTAAAACCTCACAAGATATGTGGGAAAAGCAGTAGAACATTTATGAGGGTGACTCAAAAGACAGAAAAAATCAGCAGTTTATATGGAACAAATTTGATGATTTTAGAATGAACCCTAATGTGTCTATTAATTAAATATCAAATCAGGTGAATGTTTTCATGGACAAAATGGTTGGACTCAGAGAAATTATTGAATATATAATGACTGTGGAGAACATCACGAGAACAATTCCACCTTAATTTAATCCTATGGTTTCAATATTAGAAGATAATTATTTGAAGGAGTTAACATTAGAAAACTTTCACATTAATATTGTTGTGTATGAAAAGGGAAATTTTGATAACAATATTGTGGAAAAGGCAATGTCCAAAAAATTTGCTTCCAAGGCCATGAAGATTCTCTCTGTTAAAGATATTAAGGATGATGTAAATTTGGATATTTTCAAGTCCATTCTATCATAAAATCAACAAATATGAAGGGAAAAGTCCAAAGTTAAAATTCCAATTTCTTGATTCTGATGGGGAAAGATTAGACATTTCTCAACAAGTATTCCTAATATGTATGAAGATGATGAGGAAGAAAATGATGGAATTACCCAAAAAAGTATTCATCCCAAGACAAAGTTATGATAAATACAAAGAGATTTTTTTTAAAATAGATGAATATACATTAAAAAGAAGATGAATGTTTAAATTAATATGAGGTTGGTGGGTTTGAATACTACAAGGATCACAAAAAAAATTTTATAGTGATAGTTGGGGGAAACTACCAAACAATGGAAGGAAGAGGCTATGATGAGGTAGAAGTAGAAGACTGAGTTCAACATTAGGATGAATTAGATGATTCCCTTAAAGAGATTGGTGATTGGATATCTAATAAATATAAAACCAACTTATTGGTTCTTGATGAAAAACATTATATGCAGATACTAAATGAAGAGAAGTTTGAGATGAATTAAGAAATTTAATAGATGAACTCTTCAACAGTAGAAATCTTCGAAAAAGTGGTTGAGTAAAAACTAAAATTTCAAAAAAAATTAAAAGACAGATCGATAGTTTGAATAATAATCGAAATGACAAAATCAAATGTATCTAAGGACTTTAAGAATATGTTGTTAGTATGTGATGAAAAGTGAAATATCAAGAGACATTATTGATTCCAGTGATGTAGACAAAATAATGTGAGGAAAAAAATGATTAATAATAATGATATAGTTGGTATGTGGATTCATTTCAAAAATAAATTAGTAATGATGTAAATTTGACCATAACATCCCACTATGAGGTTAAATATTGATTTAGATATGAATCGGAATTATAATAATGAGATACACCAAGGGAGAACTAGTAGTGTAGTATTGCCACATAAGAATGCACCTCACATTAGATTCTATTATTGTGGAAAGATTGAAAACTCACAAAATTGTTGTTCCCTATAAAAGTAGTAACAAAGTGAAAAATACCAGAAGTGGTAGCACTACTAGGCTCAATTTTATAAGACATCGTTCGATGGTCATTATTTCAGATGTGGAAAATTCTGGCCCATGGAAAGATACAGCTCATCAAAATAAATCAAAATGTGCCAAAGATGATTCAATGGAGTCCTAATAAGAAACTAAAGGTAGAATCAAATGATATGAAAATGAAAATATGATTTGATTCTCTACAAGATGAAGTTGGTACATCATAATTTGAGGAAGATCAATATTATAAATTTGAACCGGGTTTTTCATAAAAACATGGAGAGAAAAGAAGAATATAGTTGAACATGCATTATTTATAGAGAATTCTTTTAAAGAATTAGATCACAATGGAATGTGGATTATTGATAGGGGATGCAACTCTCACATGAATGGTAATAAATATATAGTGAACAAAATCAATATTTCTAAGGAATGTATCATATTATTAGGTAATGATGAGGGTATGAATATTGTTGGAATGGGAAAAGACAAGTTTGGGGGAGAATATAAGAGACATGCTGATGTCTTAATTGTTGAAGATCTCAGCTACAAATTTCATAGTGTTGGTAAACTATTTGACTCCAGAAATTATATACACTTTTCAAAGAAATTATGTTCCATCAAGAAAAAAGGAAGTGTTGTTTTTTTGGGGAAATCATATAAAAGGAAATCTCATTCTTATGAGTGGATAATAAGATATGTTCATTAAGTACAAGGAAGAGGAAAATATGTTTTGGTATAAATGTATTGTACACTTAATGAAAAAACACCTTAGAAGTTCTTTTAAAATATATTTCCACTCTTGGAATACATAGATTATCATGTGATCTAACTCATACATGTGATGCTTTTCAAAAAGTAAATATCATTCAAAAGACATGTATGGAAAAAGAGAAATGGTTAAAAATATTTTTTGAGCTTGTACATATGGAAGTGTCTGGATCTATTTCACCAAGTTCTATTAATGGGAGGAGATATTATGTTCCATTAATTGATGATTTTAGTTGAATGGTGTGGGTATCAATCATCACCAACAAGTCTAAGGTGATTAGTTGAATTACAATAAATTTATGGGAAGACGAAAAGATGTTATGTCAGAAAATACGGAAGACAGAAAAGACAATTCAATATAATTCACAGGGATCCAAGTGGAGGATTATCTAAAGAATCATCATATAAAGAACCATGTTTCAATAGTAAGAACCCCATAACAAAATGTATTAGTTGAGGGAAGAAACTAAATTATCCACAACATGGATAGAATTATGATAGTTTTATAGGACCTACCATAGAGGTTTTGGAAGGAAGCATCAATGAAATACGTCTACACATCATATATAACACTGTTATGTCCAATATAGTAGAAGACTCTATATTATCTATGGGGTGGAGAAAATCTATCATTGGATAACTTTCGAGTCTATGTAATTTAGTGTTTCATTATCAATAAGTAGAAACACAGGAATTATGAATCACATGGAGATGAAGGGTTATTTCTTAGCTACTGAAAGAAAATAAATGAAAATAAATGATTCAATAAGTGATTGGTAAAGGTAGTTTAAAACAATGATGTAACTATAGTGGAGATTGATTATAATATTTTTAAAATAAATTATCAGTATTAGGAGGATAGTGATAAATATATAAAAAGATCATAGGATTTTCTAGTTCCGGAGACTGATTAAAAAGATGATTCAGATATTGAAGAGGATGAGAATAATTTAGTAACTGCACAAGGACAAAAGACATGATCCCCAATTTATTGACATATATAATTGGTTATTAGACAGCTCTATTATTGACAAGAAGTATGGGGACTCTACAATAAGAATCATAATTATTGTAGGTAGAGCCTAAATGTTTTGATGAATTATCTAGATATGATAATTGTGCTCATACTATGACTAAAGAGCTTTACCAAATTGGTACGTATCATACCTGGTATACTGTTTGGGGGACAACAGATTAGAATTTCATTGGGACTGAATGGATCTTTCGCAACAAAATGGACGAATATGGTGTCGTAATTCAAAATAAATCATGATTAGTGTGTAAATGGAACTACCAAATAGAGTTTATCGATGTTAATGGAATATTTTCACTTATTTAATGGATATAAACAATTAGATTATTCTTTCCCATAGATGTAAATAGACTATTCAATGATTTCTATATGGATGTAAAGTCATAATTTTTAAATGGGGTTCTAGAGGAAGAAGTTTATTTTGAACATTGAAATGGTTTTCTTATTCATGAAGATGAGAACAATTTTTTTTGGTTAAATAAGTCTTTATATACTTTGATGAAATCAAAAAGAGTGTAATTTTAAAGGATTGATTTGTTTCTGAAGAATCTCAGTTTTTAGTGAGGGGGAGTTTATTATAATATGTATTACCACAATGAAAGTAACCAGAGGATGATAATGGTGGATTTTGTCGATTACATAATATTCAGTGGATTATATGATTCACAATGCTGACAATTTTCGCAATTCATGAAAAGTGAGTTTGAAATATCAATGATTATTGAAATGATGTTTTTTCGTTGGTTTGTGGATAAGACAAGGAAATAATGGAACATTCATTTCTAAATCCATATATGACAAGGAGATATTGAGAATATTTAGAGTGGACAATTCAAAGGATATGGAAATTATGGTGGCTACCTAGATGAGATATTTACAAGATAATGATGGAAAATCAGTTAATATCACTAAATATAGGCAGATCGTTTGAACCATGGTGTACATAATAGAAACATGACTGAATATTTTTTTCACAAATGTTAAGAAGAGTGGTATCAAATAAATCACAGGGAAATACAATTTCATAAAATGAGTAGAATAATTTGGTATATCAAGTGCATGGTGGATTTTGTCTTACTATACTATGAAAAATCTCTGTAAGAGTTATTGGTGTATACAAATGCATATTGGGATATATCCATAGATGATAGAAAATCAACTTCAGGTGGTATATTCAATTTTGGTGGATTGTGTATTTCTTGGAAAAGCAAGAAACAATATTGAATTCTATTGAGAACCACAGAATCTGAGTATATTGCGGCAATTCAAGTGTTCATGCAACTATTATGGATTAAGCATCAGCTAGATGATATGAGGTTTCAAATGAAGTCTCTGATCTGAATCCATTTTTATAATTGATGTGCTATAAATAGATGGAAAATTCATTCTATCACTTAATGATAAATAAAAAAGAAATAAAATATCAATTTATTAAGCAGAATGTGGAGTAAGGGCATGTGAAGTTATGGTATGTGCCTACAAAACAAATATGTGGATATTCTTACAAAGTCATTACGCAAAGAAGCATTTTAAAGGAATTGATTAGATTTGGGAGTTTAGTCAACTCTAAGCACTTGAAAATGTGTGGATATGGGACACCCTCTACCCAAGGAATGGTGTGTATTTGGATAATGTGATAATTTTTCTTCTTTAACCTATATCATACAACAAATAAGTGACCTTCGAGATCACTGACAAAGGAGGAGACGTTTTGGATTTTTAAAAAGGGAGAAAAGTCATGACATAAGATATGGGGATAAGTTGTTATGTGGAGTAGTGAGATAAGGAGATCAACAAGATAGGGTCCCTTTAAAATCTGATGATGCCAGATGTGATTGATAAATGGATAAATTCTACAATATCTGAGGTTCGTGATGAAAGAATAATAGTCGTTTTGGAATGAAAATAAGTGATTCATTGATGAAATTTAACTTATATTGTTGTTTCTCACATAACAAATTGATTATTTGGTTTTAGAATAGGTGTTTTGTAAATCATTAATCTATATATTAATAAAAATAATCAAATAATGATATAATAAAGAATGAGATTCGATAATATATAAAACATTTGATGAATTTTCGATAAACCCAAAGGGAAAGATTGTTGGAAAATAACCCCTCAAGGTTTAGTTTTAGTGTTTTCGGGCGTGATGGTGGTTTTTTCAAAGCTATCTAACCAAAATAAGTATGGATGATGTTTTCTAATGTGGATGTTTATGGTGGTGTAATTTCTAAGTGTTTGACAAAAATTTTGGCCTTAAAATCGAGAATTTTTTTCTGGAAAATGATGATTTTGTAATTATGAGATAAGAGTTTTAAGACCAAAAAATAGAGTTTCTAGTTAAAAAACATGGTACATCAAATTGATTTGGGAAATTGTCAAAGGAAGTATCATTATGAAGACTACGAAGTGTGGTTCGATTACTATGTAGGAAAAACAATTTTTGGGAGGAGTTAGGTTTATATAAGGAAAATGGTTCACTAAAAAATTGTGGAATGTTGGATGGATAATTATTTATGGAAATGATGTGGTAATTTTAGGAGGCTAAAAGGTTTTAATTTGTTGAAGAGATCAGCCACTATGAAGGAAGAGAATTGGTAACCACACTATGGAGGAAAAATGGTTTGTGTGAGAAGATATATGTGGTGAAGGTTGTACCGCATCAAAATCAAATATTTCACCTATTTTATTATTTTTCGAATCTATTTTCTTGTATAAAGGACTGATAGTCTAATCATAAATTAGAGAAATTTTAATATGAAAAAATCATATCTTTAGGAATAAATGCAGCTATGTCAGAAAAGTATTCATCAGTAGTCTGCAAAGAAGAAGAGGTTCATGAGGAGGATGCCATGAATGGAGAATGAGTTCGTAGGAATGGTTCATGAAGGGGTTTTGAGAGGCTAATAATCTTACAGAGGAAAATCACAATCAATGGGAAATGGTTTGTAGAAAATAAGTGGTCTTTTTGCAGAAGCGATGAATAGAAGAAATGGCAGTACACGAAGGTGGTATATGGAAGAAGTACACATTGATAGTTTACAAAGTCATCACCTATATGTGATACATGATAGTGGTAAGTGGGTGTGTTATATGGAAGAGGTGATCCACAATGGATAAATTCAACATGGTGTAACATATTTTTCGGAATAAGAAAGTTTATTTCAAAGGTAATTAAACAGTTCATGAAAAAAAATTCCAGAAACTAACGGTACATATAATAATGTGGTTCATTAACCAGTGAAAATGAAAAATCAAGAGATAATCTATCTATAGATGTGGATGAATGATTTCATAAAAATTATGGAACCTAAAATTTTATAAACTAATAGTGGATGCATTCTAAGAGTAGTGAACAATGGGAGTGGAAAATTATGATCCATTACACTTAAATTAATCTAGGTAAAGATACATAAGGTGTGGTCCATGGGAATGTTGTCAGAAGACCCTAAATCTTGTAATGGTTGTGAGATTGGGCATAGAATGATGGAAGAATGGTCTCTCACACTCACAACATCTATGGAACCCTAGGTCTGGCGTCGTCTGCCTCATGAAGCAGTGATGGCCGATCTGCCTGACCCCTCCTTGAAACAACCCTTCATTCCCTTTACAGACCCAACCTTTTTCCCCCAATCATCCTTTGCCCGAATGTCCCCAATCTCTACTATGGGACTCCCTACCTTATAATTTCCTTAATGGAGTTCATAGTGGCATCAAAACATCATGGTCTGTCCCTAGTGGCTCACTTCAGTAGTCATAGGTTGTCGCTTGACAGGTTCAAAATGTTCTTTAATGACACTTGGCCTCTACAATGACGAATCATAGTAGACCACTATGATCTGGGGAATTTTAACCTATGTTTCTCCTCCTCCGATGATCTTTCCAAATCATAGTCTAAAGGGACAATATCATGTGATGGTTTCTGCTTCATCCTACTCATATAGAGCTATGAGTTTCAATGAAGATGGGACTTAGCCGTTGTGGAAATTTGGATCGGCTTCTCGGGTCTTGCACTACCATTCAAAAACCCTACAATTCTCCAGATGGTAGGTAATCTTGTTGGTAGATTCCTAGCCTTTTACAAATATTTGAGATCCTTATGCCATTTAATTGTTCCCAAAATATGTTTGGAGGTGGACATATTGAAACATATGGTTGAAGATGTCCTGATTGAGGTATGTAACAGACTTCGTTATCATCAGTCCCTGGTATTTGAAAATTGTTCCGATTATTTCCTACCCTGCCGTTATTTTGGAAATCTGAAAAAAGACTTCAGTGAGTCAAGAACCTCATTTCCAACTGATAATGGTCTTTTAGGTACCATAGTTCAAACAACCAGTGATGAAACCAGTCGGATAGAGGCTGGGCTAGATGATGAAGGTGGCCAGCAGCTCGGGGATGTCCGCACCACCCCTCCTATTCCTCTAGAGTAGCATTTGGTTCCTCTGGCTTACCCGAGTGTCTCCAAAATCTATCAGTGGTTGATATTTTATCTTGGTGGTGCATAACCTTCAAACACTTCTACTATAAGGGAAAGTGAGGAAGAGAGGGAAGTCCACATGGACTCTTCCCTAGCATTGCAAATGAACCCTTCAAACCCAACCAATGGAGTTCCGTTTATTGAGGCTATCTGTGCAGATCAAGAAACTAGTGAGGCTTCCCAGTGTCTCGTTTTGGAGGAAAACTAATAATAATTGAAATTCAGGGGATGTGGATTATAACAAACAAGAGCTTCAGAAAAATCCAAGCAGGTGACACAGACCAGAATTTCCAACGCAGAGAAGCTTAAATCTAGGGGTTCAACTTTTCCTTCTCCAAACCAGTTTTCAGTTTTAGGAGAAGATGCATTCCATGTTAATGAGGAATTAAGAGGTATGGATAATAGAGATGACACTTGGTGTTTGTGGAAGAATCTCAAGAGGAAATGGACGAGGCCTTAGATTCCACTAAGTCAATAGAACAGGTCATAGAGGAGGACTACATATGATCCTCCTTATAGAAGGGAAAAAACAAAATTATGGATTCCGATGGATTCATAATGAACAATCCTAGGGCACGACGTAGGAAGGACTAATCCAACATACTTAGTGCTCTTGTTACTACATCTTCATACAAGGGTAAGATGCCATCGAAGGCTCCTATAATTTTAGGTATCACTCCCTTGAACAAACACAAAGGTTTTGACGATCATGAGGTGGGAGACATTTCCATGGACATAGGGGATACAGTTTCTTTCATTCCCATGGTTGATAATAGACTTCGTGATTGTGGGCAGAAACATAAGGTATGATCCAATGAAGACCCTCAACGACAGTTGTCATCAGTGCTAGAACACATTGATATTCTCAAGCATTCAGATTAAATGGTAGAGGGTGATCTAGATATTAAGGTGTCAAAGAATACGATACCACTTCTGGTGACCACTACGAAAGATCAAAGTGAGTGGATAGATAAAAAGGTCCATATTTTTCTTAGAGGACTCAACATGGGTAAGATCAAAAAGGAGGAATACAGTAAATATGAGGAAAAAATAGTGTATCTATATGAAGGATCCATAAAATACTACCCTAACACCAAAGTACATTCTGTACCTTGGATATTTTTTAGGGAGATTGATTCCAACCAAATCAAACTGTTTTCCACAAATCTATCAAATCATTTGGTGCTGAAATTGGTCAGATGTGAGGGTTCTCACCTATACCTTAAATGTTTTTGAAAAAAAAAATTAAAATTGGATGCTTGGGCATAGAAGTGATATAGTCTGAACAATGTAATTCGGAAGTGAGCCATAGTAGATTTGGTACAATCAGCACAATATCATTGTATGCTCCTTGGATGAAGAGCAGTGATGGTGAACCAAGGAAGAATCATTGTGTCTCAAGGAAGATTTCATTTCTATTAATATTTTTATTTGGGATGAATAGAGAAGAGTGTTTTGTTTAATTAAAGAACAATATCAGAAGGGGCATTTTTTTAATCTGTCAAACCCGAATTCCCCAACCCACCACACCCACCTCTTAGGGTATTTAACATAATTGTGATAATAATATCTTATTAATTATAACAACTATATATTTATAGAAAATATATGTGTTCGTACAAAAAAAATGCCTATAAACATCCTTTAAATAAATTCATATGAGATCAATATATATTCATTTGAATTTAAATCCATGATTCAATAATAAATTTCATCATCATTTTATATCAAACTAAAAGATTCATAAGTTATTACCTTTTTTAAACTCTTATAAATTTAAAAAAATTTAAAATAAGAATTTGTTATCATATACCCTTCAAAAATGAGGAATTTATTTTTGTAACAATGAAACGTGACATGGACTCTCCATAGAGTTTTCCAAACCCCTTCTTGTTGCATAAAAATATATATCTCATATGTTAATTGATTCAAATTATAGGAACCCAATTTAGATTATGATTATGGATGATGACTGTTAGAAAAAAAATATTCTTCTAGACTAAACCATTACTATTTTTTAGTGTCACATTAACATAGAAACCTTGATATCACATGTCATTCTCATATATATTTAACACTTTGAGAATGTTGGATAATTTTTATAAAAATATTTCACAATTCAGTTAATTTTTAACAATTATTTAAAATGAATTTAACATCCATGTCATTCATTATAGGATATATTCAATCACACGAAGTTATTAGCATGCTCAATCACATTGAGTATTGAATGAACGTTCCATATATAATATTGTATGTAATTACATTGTAATTGTTGTTGGATTCATTTATGATCATAAGAATTTAGATCTTACTGGTGTAAAAATTCATCATTTTTTTCACTCATGGTGATATTTTTCTTGCATATAAAATTTTTATTATTAGAAAAAGAATATTTTTTATGTTCCTAAACCTATCTAAATTGTTTCATACATTAATCTATTCATACTCAAGAATTGATCAGAATGTTATGTTTGATGATGGTGATGTTATTTTTTCTACAACAAATGTTTCATGTCATGTGAATATCATGTTTTACTTTTACATAATAACGTATTTTATTAAATATTATACCACTAAAATGATGACACCATTTAAAACATAAATCGTATCCAATAGTGGTCCAAGATCTACATATAACTATTATTTGTCTGAATTATCACTTCACCCATCACATAGATATATATTTATAAAATCATTTCAATCATATAAAATATAACTATTTGGAAGTTAAGTGAATAACTCTTTAAAGTAATACATCATATAGATTCACTCAATATAGTTCATAGGGTAACCAAATATTGTTAGGATATTGTAAGACCCTGACCCAAATCACTAATCTAAGACCAAGAGCTATGTGGACTTATGCATGCCTCCCCATATTCCACAGTTTACTGAATAGTGGTTAGATCCTAATTCATGCATTAGGGTTACTACTTCCCCAATTAAGAGTAAAAAATATAAAAAATATGCAAACACCATCCACAATCATAAATAGATTATGTAGAAGAAATCAATATAGCATTTTATACATAATGAATGTTGGAACATACAATCATACATCCCAGATAACCCATTGGGTATATCAAAAATATTAAATAAAAAAATACATAAGAGGATCTACTAAAATCCTTGATTCTCAACAACCCAATATCTAATCCCATTAAGATGCTCCAAATTTATCTACTACACAACCAATCGTTTACATGAAAAATTGGCATAAGGTCTGAAAAAAACTATTGTTCCCATGCATGGAATGGTAAAAACATGTCATTAGTGTCTCACCAAGTTCTCATATTATATGAAATCATATGCATGCATACATGAGGAAGATAAATACCAAAAATGAACATGTAAATAAGGTTATCATGTTCTAACCAGGCCTCCATGACTACCAACCAAGCCTACTTTAATCTATGTAAGAAATACACATCGTTCCACCCCTACACGAACACATGTCATGTCATCGTGCGCTATCCAGTATCAGAAAACACCGGAAAATACCTGATTCTACTATTTTCACAATCTAATCATCTCATGTCGTGAATCGTTACTTGTTCTAGAATACTTATGGTGGGTATATCATCAAGAACCCATTAAATCCAATGTTTGAAGTTTGGAAAGAATAAATACTAACCCATTCAGCACAAGGGATGGGAATAATGTAAATCACCAAAGGAAATTCACCTAAATTAAGGATTCACATTATATATCCCAACTGATTCAATAATTAAATAAGGGTGAATTGAATGTATGAAACCCTCCACCTTATTGTAATGGGAGAACTGAATAGATCGAAACCCTTCTCTTTTTCTGGAGTGGGAGAATTGAGTGTACCTAACCAAACTCCCCACAGGGAAGGGAGTAAGGATAAGATCCCAAAATGTTCCCTCATTAGGGATATTTTCACTAAAATTACCCAACCATCCACCTCTTTCATGAGTGTGTTCACCAGAAAGATCCCATCCATCCTCCTATTTAAAAAAGGGTGCACTAAAAGTTCCCACCCTAACTCCATATAGACAAGATCACACTAATGTGATCACAAAACAATCCACATTAATAATCTGCTCATTAATAATTCTCACTTTATCCCAATATAACAGGGTAATTCATCCATCATCATATAATGTCACACATCAAGGAAAAAACAGGTAGAAAAAAATTCCTACAACAAATCCCATAAGCTCACCAACTCATCGCCAGGGCTCTAGTCACTCAAGACCTATCACCAAACCTATATATATATATATATATATATATCATTGTTCATATGACCTCATTGAATATTCCCCTCATAATATCTCACTAAAATTTACATAACATAATGATCCCACAATCCATCTCAAATCACCCATAAGGGAATTTACTAGGCTCATTAGAACCCTTCCTTCTATTACTCATTGGAACCAATCCGCAATCATACCCCATGGTATTCTCTCATCTCATAGGTTCTACCTAACCTTATATTTTGGAGTCCAATCCCAAACCCCATCCAAATATGTCTTTCACCATTATCCCAGTAATCTAGAACCATCCCAAAGCTACCTCATAGAAAACCCCTCGGAAAACCTCATGGAAATCACTCCAAAAAAATATCATCCCGTAGCAGGTTTATCTCATATATTCAGCACAAGATCATTCAATCTTATAACATAAGGGAAACCACTCCCAGTCAAATCAACCACAGTTCTGAAGGACTCATAATAATCATAGTGCACTCAAATTCCCAATCCACCCATAAAAGGGTGTTCTTTACTAAGCATGAGTAATAATGTTATCTCACAACTCACCCCAAGACCAAAGAAGCTCATTCCATCCCAACATGATATTGGAAATAAATCCAAGGTTATCCATGTCTCATATAAATTCTCAAGAACTACCATATGAAACTTTTCAACTCAACTAACACCATCTCCCCTTAGCGATATGGTCATTAGGTTATCTAAGTCTACCCAAAGCGCTAAGATGCAATTATTCCAACTCGATGAGGCTCAATAAGACCCTCTACCTCTTAACGAGGTCATGCTTGTTCCCTATCAATTCAACTATAAAGATCAAAAAATATTCATGAATTAATACTCATGTATAAAAATGCCTATTAGTTTGTATTAAAGGCACTACCTACCTCAAAATAGGAGTTACAACCCATTCCATGCTCTGAAAAACCTCATCCAATCCCTTTTATGCCTTGTCCAAGTATATACCACCACTAAATATTATATCACACAACATAACATTTAAATAATTAATAATAACATATTATAATTAATTATTAAATTTAATCGAAATAAGAGTACTTCCCAAAGAGACTCATCAGTCATCGTTGTGTCACTGAAACGACAAAAAAACACACATGTTCATCCTTTTAGGATCTTCTTCTGTCACACCGAGATAAATACCCTAAAAATCAATATGATTCAACCATGACCTGGTGGAATTTTCACTATATCTATGAATTTATACATCCAAAAATCTTTGATAATAAATAAGAAGTAGATTAATGAAGAAAATAAGACAGAATTTTTTTGAATACTATAAAAAATACAACCCAAAAACATCATTCATCAAGGGTAATGGACAAGAGAAAGAATTGAAGAGGATCTAACCAGATGGCCCTCCCAATATTAATACAACCTAAAATCCAAGGGTGGTGAACGCAAATTAACGGGTCTTATAACATTAAAAAAATTGATCAGATGCCTTGTCATGGAGTAACAATGAGGGTTGTGGAACATCCCTTCTTATTTGAAGTGATAATAGCCAAGGTAGAGGGTATAAATTCAATTATTTCCTCTACCATGGTGTGAAACCTGTAAGGTCACAGTGAAACCACCTCATGAACAGGGTCCACCCCTTATCCAACCACTATAAGGGAGTGAAATTTCTCACCCAAGTGTGGCGTAAACCCCCATGTCCTAGTCTCCCAAACGTAGAACAAAACCCCTTGCTACAAACCATGAAACCCCTTATTAAAATCCATAATGATAAATTGAACACTTTCATAAAACACCATAAAATTGAGGGGATCTCTTGACCCCACTCCAATGCTCCCTTAATCACTCAAAACACCATCTGAGTCACAATCCTTGTATAAAATCATCTATTTGAGATGTTTTGACCATTTGATTCCCTTTATGAATACCAATTAATTACATTTACCATAACCTAGAGTAAGAATTAACATTTTTTCAATATAAATCTCAAAAACATTTTGGTTAATTAAAAAATCATCATCATAACACTTATCATCAAAGAAAATCCACAGTTCTACAACACCCAAAACTCACAGCCTACATTCGTCATTAATTTACTTCTAACATAAGATGTTATATCCTTGAAAACTGAATAATACTCCATAATAAAAATAAAAAAATCAAGTTTCATTATTAATAAAAAATTAAGCCGTACACATGTCACTATCATTGACATTATGATGATCCTCAACGACACATATCCATCTCAATACATCGATGTGTCATTAACTGAATAATAATTTTGATAATGGAACTCAAAACCATATGAATCCACTCAAAAATAATGATTTCAACCCATTAATCTACCCACCAAATTAATAAATTACTAAAAATGTGATTTAAACATTCCATCTACAAAATCAATGTGATATCTATCTAACCACATAGAATTCAATGGAAGAACACTAATTGGTCCTCCTTAGCAGACTTCACCCAAAAACAGTCAAACACACCCTCCAATGCGCTATCACAACACTATATAATAATGAATTAAATCCCATAGGCATGAAAATATCATTCAAACACTCACAATAAATTTCAAACCTAACAGTCATTATAATTAAATTGTTAGATCACCATACACCCACACCATCCATCGTGATCTTGACATGTTCATCATCCCATGCCTATATAGAATCCTCTTTAGATAATGTCAATTCCATCCTAATACTGATGACAACATAGAGACACCATCTAACACCACATATTAATCCAAAATATGGTATTTTATCAACAACCAAATGAAATCAAATCTACTCGTACATTGATATCACGGAGCCAATTTAAACATTCAAAAACCACTCTCACTATATCTATGACCCTACCAACATAATTTTTATAATATCTTGATTGATATTATTCTCCCCATCATAAGATAATAATTACTATCACCCCACTAAACTAAACTCTTAATCTCCCCACCCAATATCTTTTTTATTACCAAATATAATGAATGAAATAAACATACCAATCATATCTGAGTTCCAGCTTCAAGAACTAGACACAACTCATTCGTGGACCACCTATAATTGCATTGTCAACACCTACCAAAATTACACCGAAAATGAAGGCCAGACCCTATATAATACAGTGGTTCACCACCATCGTATGGGTTCATTTACACAACTCCTCAAGCACAATGCCAAACAAATTCCAACATGGAATGCATATCACTCCACCGTATCCACACTCACCAATTCTGAAAACACATTTCACCATATATATATGATATTACCATCCATTATAAATTAAATTACATACATACTTAACAAAATTACGATGAACATTTTTCTAATTGTTTCAAATAATAACATCATTGTACATATCACACATGGTCATACACAGATTTACCAACCAAGTGGGAATTACATGTATCCTTCATAAACCTATCCTCACACATGAATATTATTCCATGGAAAGTGAAATCAACCCTAACTCTCCTCTCCCCAGGTAGGGAAACCCGCCCAAGAACCCTATCACCTATTTTACCCACTATTAATCTTGATCTCATCTCAACCCAATAGAGGAATCCTCCCAAAAAACTTGATTGTACTACCTAATTCATGATGCCATTAGTCATATCCCATTGGACATAGGCTCACATGCCTAATCCACTAATCATTATTTACTTTTAGATCAAACTCTTCTAATCAAAAACATCCCTGATGCTTCTTTACCAATAATTTTGAGGTATTTAACTCATGAAGAGGCCCACCACATGATCACCTACCACCCAAGAGGAATTCCAAAAATATAAATCATTTATAAATGCTTATGTTGTACCACCCAATAAATAATCTATAATAAATAGTTATATGCAACCAATCTGTCCCTCCCTCTCACCCAAATTCTATACCACTAGAATTTAGAGTTCACCGCATATCAAAAGACTATATAATTTCATAGGCCTCTCCTAAACACATTTGTAGGTATATTCTACATTTGGGTAACTCATTATCATCATTTAATCATCTCTTAGAAACAAATAAATTATACTAAACCATCTAGGGGTCAATCTCTAAGGATTACAATGAATTTACCAACCCACCAAATGTTTCTATATATCCCTTTCAAAAAGGTAATATATAACTACAACCAAATAATGAATCACTATATGATACACATAAACTTCCACTATAATATTTATCATTAATGAATATAATAGTATAACTTTGTTGAATTCCACAAAAATGTTATAGGAGAAAACACAGTATAAGTCAGTGTTGAAACTATAAGTAGATGAACTTATATTTTCAGTAATAACAAATAAAAAAAATCACATATTTTCATGTGAATTATAAATGCTAAAATATTTTACGTATATTTCCCCATTTCCAATGTTCCAATAACTAAAACCACCAATCAATAAATCCCCAAAAATACATCATAATTTAAAAAACATCTCAATCATAAATTTAAAAAATAGTAATCTTGTAACATAGGCAACCAATAACTATCACTAGAAAAGGTATTCACGATACACTAGTGAGATGTCCATCATAATAATTGAAATGTCCCAATCCCATATATACCACATCTCAAAATATTATGAAAATAAAATAAGCACTAATTTAACTTGTAACACCGAATACTAGATCACCATTATAAACTAAAGACCTCTGTTTCCCAAATAAACCCTCTATGTAAGGAAAATAATTACTATTAGTGCTGAGGTCCTAAATCAGTTGTTTGGGAGGCAATAACATTGGGTCAAAGTAAGAAATATTGGGAATAACTAAAAATCATCTTTACACATAAATAGATTGTGTGGAAGCTATAAATATAACACTATATAAAAAATAAATGTGTATGAATACTTTCATACATCCCTAATATCCCAAAAAAATAATCCAAAATATAAAATAAATATATTAATAATACCCAAGAAGTGACACTACAATCCACAATACTCCTAAATTTTGTCTCTAATCCTTTCATGCATCTCCTTCCTGAACCACCTCAGAACTTATAAATCAAAAATAAGGTATTCATGTGCACCAGAGTTCCCATACAGGGTGTGAGAAATAAATATTAGTAGGGACTCGCTATATTATCAAATATAAGCTTTCAGTTGAATGGATTCACAAGGATGGTAAATATAGAATAAAACCTTCATTTTGGGTCGTTTTGTGAAGACAAGGACACCATGAAACTCATCCAAATAAAATTCATCCTATGTTTGAAATACACCTCATGAAACCATCACACAAACACACAATTGTTAGTTTATCATGTATTTAATAGTCCACCATGATGTCACACCATACTTGATTCATTAATATTTGGAATCTAGTCACCTTATTCCACATGTCTCATACCACGCTAAAATACTTAATGTTTGTTACACATTGAGTACTGACTCCAATACCTTCAGGAAAGGCCACACTGAAGATATCCCAAACCATTCCCTCTGGGGGTGTTTTTACTAATAATATTTTAGCCCTGTTACCCACATGGAAGTGTTCATTATAAAGATCCCAACCCATTACCTTTCCTAGGAAATGTTCCTTGGAAGTTCCCAACCCTACTCCTCTTACATGAGTGCGAACACTAAATAGAACCCAACCCTCCTACTCTTTTGGAGTGAGATTTCTAAAGAGATACCAACCCTTCTTCTCTATGGGAGTGGGTATATTGAAAGTTACCAAACGAACACCCCATAAGAAATGGGTTCAATTATGATATCGCATCCCATTTCTTAATTAGGTAAAGGATCAGTAAAAATACCCAATCCTCCTCCTCTAATGATAGAGGGAACATTGTATAAATCCTAACCCCCTATAAGAGTGGAATAACTAATGATACACAACCTAACTCCCTAATTAGAAGGGAACATTAATATGCTCCCAATCCCAACATTGTAGAGAAAGAGTACCCTGATAAGGCTTGGTTTTTCCCCCTTCCATATGGGATTCTGTCTATGCACATTTGGAATCACACTATTAGTTATATATTATCAGTGAAAATAGAGCATACATCCCACCCCACAAGTTCACAAAATCATTACCAATATTATATTCACTTGATAAATAGTCCCAAAACTCAATGTACATATTATTGTTTATATTTCTTCACTGGATAATCTACTTAAATGATCCTAGTCACAATAATATATAAATTTGAAACCTTTATCAATATTATATCACCCATAAGGGCATCAATTAGGCTCTTCATAACCTTCCATATATTTTAATGATAGTACCAAATGGCATCCAAAACCCTAAGTTTTCCCTCATCCCTTGGCTCTATCCATCCAAATATTCAAGAGTTTAGTAAAAAAACTTATCAAAATATAACTCATAACCCGGTCCTACTAAAAAAATAATATCCCAACCTGTCTTGAACCATTCCCTTTGGTAAACCCCACAAAAATTTATTTAACACTCCCCCTATACAATACTGTTTCCATATCACATATCCATTTAGATGTATATCAATCCCATCACCAAGGGGGTACCCCTCTTCTTCACATGAAGTCTAGCCTCATAGGGCTCACCCCGCTCATATTGGACACAAATTCCCAATCTACCATAAAAAGGGGATCCTTAACAAGGATGAGACATAATGTAATATCACATATCAACCCATGTCATAATCCCCTCCTTATTGTATAAAAATCTATATAAAATTTATATAGGCTATCTATGTCTCATATTAAATCTCGAGACTTACCTAAGGTATCTCATAAACTAAAACAATCCTCCCTTTAGAGACATAGTCATTCGGATAACCTATATTACACACTGTTCTAAGAATCACATATTCTATATTTAAGAGGATAAATTCTACCCTCTCCTTCTTACCTCTTTCCATATTCATTCTACTGATGCAGAAAAATAGGAATATCGATTTTAATTAATGTGACCACCTGCCTAAAAACATGAGTTTCTACCCATGCATTTTCAATACATCCTCGGCCAAACCCATCCACTTCTCATCCATAATCATTTCGCCAAAAAATCTCATATATCATTATATAACATCAGATTAATTAATAATAACATCAAACTAATTAATAATAAAATATTATAATTAAATATTCAATTTAATCTAATGAGGTATATCAACTGAATAAAATGAGAATCATAATATTACTAAAACTACATGAAACCCCATGCATTCATCCTTACTGGATCTCCTGTATAAATTGTGCGAATAATACCTTTTGAATCGATATGGTTATATCAAACTCTGATGGAATCATCACCAAATCCCTATTTAGCAACATCCAAAAATCTTAAACAATGATAGAAAAGGAGATTTAATGGAATTTGAGAAATATTGTTCCTTGATTTCAAGGGAATATACTACAAAAGGAACCTTGCCTAAATTAGGATAAATTGGAGGAGTAAAAGAGGTATGATCATGATGAATGGACCTCCTCCATATCTATTAAACCTAAAACCTAAGGGGCATGACTTTAAAGTCATGGGTCTTCAAATAATTAAAAATAGCCTATGAACACCTCGATGACACAACCATACAGTTCATGGAATGATAAAACTTAGTAGAGGTTTTGAAACCCCAAACTAAATCTATCATGGAAAAGACCCTCATTATGGGGGTCTGACCAACCTAGGTAGAGGGTACTCCCCTTTGCAACCAATATCAATGAGTAAACCCTATAGGTCACAACATGATGTGCCACACCCATATGAGGCCCAAAACCCCAAGTCACAAATTTTCCTATTATAGAATAACACCCTATAATATATGAAATATCAACTCTCACTACAAGATATTTCAGCACGACTGAAAGGCGTAGATCTATCGGTTGATTGTAGTAAAAATATAAAAGTATACGAGTCACCCTAACCAAACTCTAATGCTCACCTAAGAACCTAAAAGACCATATGGACCTTGATCCTATTCCAAATACCTCTACATGGGATGTTCTAACCCTCATATTATCAATCAGAATCAAAATTCCTGAAACATCCCCTTTTTTATACAAATAATTCAAATTTCAACTAAAAATAAGGAATCAAAAATCAATAGGACATTACATGTTTCCAGAATTGGTGTACCCCAATGGAAATTCCAAAATGGTCATATAATCCTTCTAGCAGCAACCATTAACCTAAATCCTTACACAAGATAATAAAATGGAACCTATCATTAGCATGACCCAACTAATTGGATGACTAGGATCTTAATAATTGTTTGTTTTGGAAGGAATCTAACAATTTTTATTTTTACATTTATATTAATCTCACATTCTAATCTCATGTTATTTCCATGAAATGTTTTCATTTTTTACTGAATTTTTGGAATCATTTTTCATTTTGGAAAATAAATATAATCAAATCATATTGACGCATAACTCTTTAAACTACTCTTGCATATGTCAGAGAAAATGTTTCAAAAACTAAATCAATTATCAATGTTACCATGTAACTATTTATAATCATGTATGAAAATATTTAAATGTAGTTCAACTCTATAAAATAAATAATAGATCCATTTATAATTAAAAACTATATAGATTAATTAAATAGAGAATAAAATAAATATATGAAAAATTAATTTATGTAATTATGAGATAACAATTTATGAAAAATTCATAAATAAATTAAAAAGATTTTATACTATTGGCGTGAATTATTGACATTAAATAATTAAAACATACAAAAAAATATATTTACATCTAATACGAACTATTTCATATTATCCTATATTAGAATTTTTATTTGTAGATGTGATCAAAGAAAAAGAATCATTATATCTATAATCTATCTATATTTTTTGTAAATATCCAGAATATTATATATTTAATCTTATCTAAACATTGATCATATCAATTTTTAATACATAATATAGTATCTAATAAATAATTTCTCAATCCTTATCATTAATTTTAACATTAAAAACTTATATTTAAGCACCATTATTAATTAAAAATAAACTCAAAATCTTAAAGGTTTGGGTTGAATCCTAAAGTTTATTAGTATAGAAAATACCTTTTTTGACTGGGTAGAGAGAGACACATTATAGAGCCCGAAGGCTCAAAGAACAAGTGGTCTAAATACAAGGTCTGGAATCCCATTTCTTAGCCTAAATGGCGCTTTAGTGAATAGTACTTTTACAGTACTCATCTTGCTATAGTAAATGGTCCAAAATCATTTAATAATAATTTATAAAATTTTTATAATTAACTAATTTATAAAAAAAATTATAAATTAAATAAATATCCAAAAATAAATTCACTTTATTTATATAAATTTTATAAATTATACAAATTGATTCAGATATGAAATTTAGATAAATAAGTTTTCCTATATATTGTTTTTTATGACACACTCACATAATTAACAATCCTTCTGTTCAAAACTAAATCATGGTTTATAACATATAGTCTGACCCATTATATCCTCATACACTAAAATATATTTTTTGTAATAAATAATCCTCAATAATGAAATTACATTTGATGTTTGATAATTGTTTCTTACAGTATTACCAACACTATAACAATGATTCAATGATTTATTTTTATAAAAAGGGTCATCACTATTTTAACCAATGACATAACACGTCATATTTCATTATAAATAAATACCAATGAATTTAAAATTTATGTCACATTGTGATATCACGTGTCATATTAAAAAATATATACCCTGACTTACAATATCAAATATCAAAATATTTTTCATAGCTAAAAATTTATACATTCTTTAATGATATGAATTATGTTATCAAAAAATAGAATACATTATTTATTCATTTCAAATATGATATCATGAATAATGAAACCTGGTGAATCTTTGTTACCACTTAACGGTTTCTAATGAATTAATAATACCTATTCAAAAAAATAGAAAGAAATAAAAAATATAAATTCCCAATATGATTATGCTAAAAAATAAAAACTATATATTGAAAATGAAGAACATACACCTTTCAATGATGATAAATTAAGCCATTTCCCTCCATATTAGCCTTTATGAGGATCCCTTAGAAGAAAACATCATGTTTTTTTTCATGGATTATTTATTGGTTTATCTGAATCACCAAATGAATGGGTGGGATTCTCTAGAACTTGTATTGTATGCTAGTGTGACTCGATGGAAAATTGGAAAAGATAAAGTTCTATTAAAGTGGAGAATTCATTAGTGTAGTTTTAATAAGTATTAACCTTTTTCCAATACTATATAAATGGATACTAACTTTTATATAAGAATCAAGGATACTCTGTTGGGCTATGTAGGATTTAATCATTTGTTACAAAATATAAATGTTGAGATAGATACAACACATTACAAAATGTATAACTCCATGATGATGGTTACAATTATTTTAATCGCATATAATGATTCAATAAAACATAAATTTAATATTTATGAGACAATTATAATGATATATTTTTATTGAAGATTCTTGAATATTAAAATATATATTTTCCGTATTAATCATTCATTATAATTTATCTACATCACAATCTGTGATATAATCATAATGTATGATACGAAATAACTAAGGTAGTGGAGAGATATCATATATATCCCAATATAATATATATAAACTGAATAATATGCTATTCCTTATGTTTACATACCTCATACCATACGATATATCAATATTGGAAAATATGTTTCAAACATTTCTACATCATATGAATTCAATGATTTAGGAAATATCTCCATCATATTTCACTTTTCATGAACTAATATATGCTTGGAAATTATCTAGGATAACCAATTTTGGTATCCTACTTATTTTACACTCACAAATGTATGGGGACCCTTTTGTGCGTGTATACATCATGGTTCATGAAATGTTGATGTATCACTAATTTATTATGTTTTATACATATATTTTTCATTCCATTAATTGATATATGCATGATGAATTGGAATTATTTAAGATAAATTCTTTAAATATAATTAATTTGAGTGAAAATTTATATTCATTGTATTATTGTTAGAAAATATTAATTTTTTTGATAAAATCTTTAAAATTATGTTTCATAAATTTACATATATTTTTGTGATCTACATTTATAGCTGTTTTTTCATGTGTTTTGATAATAATATAAATTTTTATTGAAATATGAATATTTTCTATGGACTTTGGATGAATTTTAGTGGATTTATTGAAATATTTAAAAAATATTATTTTTGAATGATTAATTGAATTTAAAAAAATTTAGAATCGGACAATGAAGTGAAATTATGATTTTTAAATGCTTTTATCATGAAATACATTATTTTTATTAATGAAGCTTTTATTTTAAATTAACATGGTCGAATTTTAGGGGGATTCATTAGAATATGTGTAATATCAATTCAAATTCATTTTCACAACATGATGAAGTGGAGGTGATACCCAAGAATAAATGCATGGAAGGCTGTCCATAATGCTAGAGTAGATTTACTACCTAGTAATTTAGGTATGAATAAGTGTATATCATAGAGATATACATGATTAGAAGTCTAATATGAAAATAAATGATACGATGAATCAATTCATAGGGGAAAATTAAAGGGGGTGAGGTCATTTAATATTATATCATCCTATATGAAGATATTTTCAAAGGAAATATGAATATAAGAAACTCCATGTTGATAACGAAAGATGATTGAGGCCGAGTTTAGTCAAACTAGGTCAGATAAATGGCCACAAACCAAAACTAAATTGATGGTATAAAAACTGTGCACCAACCATAATTTTCACTATATTTTTACTAAAAATATTTTCTTAATCACCATCAATATTTTCAAAAAAAAACATGAATCAATTACGTGCACATATTGAAACTCATAAATATCCTTGCACAATTTCCTAGAGATATTTCTTGGTTTCCCATAACCATTATCAAACTGTTCATTCTTAGAAAAAAATTTATAATGCACCAAAACCATATGAAAAATCCCAAAACATGGACCAAATTTAATGTAATATCAAAATACATAATAAAACTATAAAATACATAAAACCAATGGTGCACCACTCTACCCACTAGTCGGCTCTTCAAATATAAAATGATATAGATTTATAATAATTTGGGAATGTTCGGGCCTTTGTTCTGGCATTAGGTCTTCTCATTCTCATGTATCTTCATAAATTTCACCATGATTAAATAGAACTCACAAAAAAATATACCTTCTATGAAGAAATTTCTCATTTTTATCTATAATCCCTATTAGTATCATTAGTAAAGTATCATCTAGTACCTGATAAATGTGGACCCACTGAATCATATGGTCTAGATCTAAATGCTTCCAGTTCAATTGAAATATATAAACTTCATTGTGTAGAGAAGTGAATCATAACCCTAATTTCAATTGAAAATACATGTCACAAATTTATGGAAGTATTTAAAAAGGTCTGATGTACTTCGGTAACAATTTAACTTTCTTACCCAAACATTTATTCCTATGGCGTTAAGTGACTTTCAAGAAAACATGACCGCCAACATCAAATGATAATGGTTGATGATGATGATCCACCTAATATTTTTTAAAAATTGAAACATCCATATTATATTATTGATCATATGAATTCCCTCATTCATCTTCCTATTTCTTAGGTCGTTACCCTAAAAATTGGAGACTAAAAACCATATCTAAAAAACGAGTCAAAATTATCCATATATATCAATTCCTAATAATTATTATTGTATAATAATTCCACATGATTAATATGATCCTTTCAAGACCATATAAAATCAATAATATGATTATTGAGTATACCTTCTGATGTGTAGATAATCAAGTCTGATTATACATCCATTCTGAGGACGATAATATAAGCTCAGGGTCAACTGGGTACCCAAATCTTGTTATAGTGATAAAAAAATCCTTGATTTTAAATTGGGATCTCAGTTACAGACAATATATATTGGTATTCCATGAAATATAAATACTTCCTAGATAATAATTTACTTTTGAAAATATTAAACCTTATTAGATTCATGAATAAGGATTATGTTATTCTAATTTATGATGTGATCCACATTAACCCATATGGAATTGTCTTTCTGAACCGTTCTTCGTAGAAATGTGAAAAAATTCATTTATATGTACTCACATTTCTATATATTTATTGGAAAAAATTATAACATACCATATGATTGTTAGTTCTCATCCTTATCCCAAAAAAATTAGTTTTCTCAAGACACACTCCACCATTTTCCTTTCCTCGTCATCCGATCAGAAATAAGTTCAAATCACCTTATACTTCTTCTAAATTCTAGGATAAACCATCAATTTCAAATAGTGGTATTAATAAAGTAGTTTTTCATAGAATAAAAATGAGAAAAAAATCCAATCCAAAAAAAGGAATTTAGACACATTTCCATCCATTAATGGTACCCCACCATTAATCTTTAACATAATGGTATGGAATTGAGGATCTGTTATTTCAGAATACCTGAATTATTCATCCAAGTCTAGAATAAGAAAAAACTAATAGAAAATTTGAACTTCATTTTGCTAAGTTAAATCCAAATGTAAATCCCATATCGTGTTCTTCAATTTTCACTAATCAAATGATTCTTTGGCTAATAGATTATTCAATTTTCATATTGATGCATCAAAAACAGAATTTCCTTTTCTAGGTGTATAATCCAAACTAAAGTCAAACATATGAAGATATTACATCTTCCCCATTATTCCCAAGTTTAAATAACATTTATAAATGCTTGTATTATGATTTTATGATATGTGGACATAGTGAATTTATATATAAATAAATAATGACACCAAATTTTCAAATAATTAACCACCATAACCAATTCCAAATCATGTATCGGATAAATATTTTCAAGAATTCACAAATATTGTGATCCATAATATATCACATGGTCTCCTATAATGAGAATAAATCCCTGTATATATTTAGACCATTCATAGTAAACCATATAGACCTTAACAGGATCTCAAAAAACAATATTGGTAAAGGAAGTGATCTTGGATATAAACTCTACATATTATTATTTACAATCCACAATCCAGAGAAATTTATTTCTCTTTCAGAGGATCACAGTCATAATATATTTTATTCATGATAATTCCTCAAAAAAGTTACTATATTAACCTCATAAGCCTATACTACTACGTATCTTGAAAATAGTATCCATTGGTTTCTAAGATAAAACCACTTCTATCATTATGGGGTCAAATGATATTAATTTATTAGAGATGAAATAGAAAAGGGAGGAAACATCTTGTATCTGAAAATCACATTTATGGTGTTTTTCATATAACCAACGCTTACAAAAAATGATCACCCCAATCTCTAAATGTTATTCATGTTATTTTAATGTTTGATAAAATATAGGAATCCCATGCATAAATACTAAAATTAGATATTCTAGGAACATCTCAGTGATATGATTTATAAATTCCATGATAACTATTGTAATATTTGTAAGACTAAAGAGTACTAACAAAAATTCAAAATATATGTAATGATTTCTAGGATCTATATTTTTTATATCATATTTCCTAACTTTTAGTTTTTGATACCTGGAGCATAGATTTATTTTGTAGAACCATTGATATCTTTTCAGTTGATCAGATAGGTCATCAATACAAGGCATTCAATGTACATTTTTTCCTAACTAGATTCATTTTATGATAATAAACAAAGATACATAAAGAACCATCTTCCTTATTGAAAAAGGTATTGGAGTATCCAAATGTTACAAAATTGGTTTTATAAACCCATTAATTTCCAATTCCTCCAATTAGATCATGAACTCATTCAATTGTGTTGGTATTATTATATACAGAAGAAGTGGAATATGATTTTTCTCTAAAATGAGATCAATTGAAAATTCCACCTCATTTTCCAAAGGAAAAATAGGGAAAACATTAGTAAATACTTTAGGGTAGCAATAAATAATGGTAGAAAATTTTATAGTCTCAATTGTACCATTAGTACCCAAATTTAAATTTTTTAATTGATAATAATAAGTGTTAACCATCGGTACTAAATGTATTTTTTTAGTTTTAACATCCCAATTTCCATTAAAAAATGCACTTCCCCGTCATTATATAAAAACACTACCTATCATGCACAAGAATTTATATGAGCCTTAAACGAGTCTCACCAATACATTCCCTTGATCAATTCAACGTCATAAATGAAAAATATTGAAAAATTATAATCAAACTAGTATCTATCAATTTTTATAATATAAGATGCACATTTAAATATATTATTCTATTGATATCCAAGAGGTGTATTGATACTCATCACTTATGGAATTATCTTTATGTTTATGCCCTTTTAATTAATGATGCATAATGAAATAAAAGAGAGTGATGTGGAATTATCAAATAGAACTTGAAAAGGAGTTGAATTAAGTTGAATGGTAACTTTTATAGTTGATGGACCTGATCAGTTTACTAGGACCATCTACTAAATTCCCTACAATTTATTAACCCCCTTGGGGTGTTCCCAGATTTACCTGGTTTGGAGTAGTTTGGAGGACTAGAACATTACTAAAATTTACATACAGATTAATCATAAGATGTATGAGACACATGAGGCTGTTTCTTGTAGCTAAATTCAAAGAACTAAAATAATAATAATGAATATATACCATATTATTATAGTTGTGACACTCTTTAGAAAGTTTCATGAAGTCTGGAATTTTATTCTAAGATGAAGAACAAATAAAACAACCATGTTTTCTACAAACTGGTCTAACAGATTGATTATATGATTCTCCACACCATGGAAATTGGTCTCCCTCTTAATGTTTTCCTTATAAAAAGAGTTCTAACCTATTCATGTATACATTAATATATAACACCAAGTTTTATTCCTAGTAATATTCCTCTCATCCACATTCTCTCTATTACTAATCATTGTAAAATTATTAATATATATCCCATTAATCCTAGAATGAATTTTTGGTCTCATTATCAACTTAAAGAAGAAATATTTCAAGGTTTCACTCGCTACAAATTCAATAGAAATATAATTTAAATTCATAGACATAACTATATATTTTATAAAAGAAAAAATGTGTTCCTTATTTATGTAGAAAATTAACATTCTATCTTCCATGAAGGAGTGAGGATAGAATTATTTTTTGATCAAATATCCAAATCCTTCTTATGAGAGGACTTGGTCAAAATTATCATAGACAAATAAATGTATCCATTAGTGTGAATGATCTGAAAACATGTATACTACTAAATTAAGCTTTAGATGATCCAGTGTTCTAAGGAAATAAAAAACACTATTCATTATAATAAGAGTCACTTCTGACATTTCATGTTTCGAATCACCTGGAAATATTGGTGTATTATAATTATGATACTACATAGAATTATTTTTTATCATGGTTCATTATTTTGTTTTCTCTTATAAATAATTTGAAAATATTGAATAATGTTCTAAAAAGGATGTTGGTTCACCTATGGATCGTGTGGAACAATGTTTTCTGTAGAAAATTCATTAAAGGTTCATTTGTCATTAAAATGGTTCCATATATCTATAAACAAAAAGAAATACCACTTAGTCATCAATTATTAGAAAAATGAATGGTTATAATATTTCAAAACAACTTAGGTTATAACCTGTATCAATAATTTTTAATAATCATCATTCATAATATAAATAATGTAATCCTAATGGGTTGTCTATGTATTAATTCATGAGATTCTACAATCATTGGATAAACCCTTGACGATGAGATGAAAACACTCCTTAAATTATCATAGAACAATTTTTTACTCAATCTATCATGATAAATTTTATTCCATTATAAATAGGATAGTTGTATATTTTTATTCTATATAGATTGAGTTTTGGAATTTCATATTTCTTTGATACCATTAGAATATAATAGTCTAACCAAGACATATATCATTGTTAATATCACAACCCAAACAGTTGGTTTGAAAAGCGCCATGCAGCCACTAACCTTAGGTGATTTCCCCATGACACCGAAGGATAGAAATAAATTCAATGGGATTACTTTGATATCATTGAATGAATTTACATTCTTAAACATTACAAACAATCAAATTAAAATATAAATAAAATTATCAATTATATTGTGTATTATTATAAATAATACAAAACATGAAAAAATAAAAAAAAAAATATCAGAGTAGTTGTGAAAAATTATTATAAATAGATTTACGAGAACTAAAATATGACGGGACACAAGAAGACCATTGTGGAATAATTCCAATGATTCTAAAATCTATCCCATTGTAAAGGCATCATGACTCTCCACTACATGGAAACAATGTTATTAATTTACTTTTTACATGAAAAACAGCATCTGCATACACACTAACGTGCATATATAGGTAGTGGGTAAACACAACCCATACGAAATCCAAAAAAATCGTCCGACACACCTCACAAGTAAAATTAATCAAAAACTCACCATTTAAGAAGATATTTTAAACATGAAGTGAAATAAGGAATTAAATCACGAATGTAAAAAAAATTAAAAGTTAATCAAAAAACAATGTATAAATTCATCAATTATCACTTATTTACACTTCCAATAACTAAATCCCATCCATTTATTACACAAGCATGCATTTTGTGTGATATTCCCATAATCATGGGTGGTTACCCATCAACAAACTTAATTTTCCCTAGAAAACCAATATATCAGTTCATCCATTATAAAACCACACCCACTCATCAATGTGATTTAAAATTAAAATAAACTCACACCAACCATTTAATTTATTTTCATAGGCCAATTCATTTCAAAAAAATCATTTATTCCTTTTGAACATTTAATCGAATGTCTTACAAGTGTGAAATGAAAAGGAATATTTTTGATTCATAAAAAATTGGGTAATATAAAAATAATTCTATTTATAAAAGTTCCAAATATTATTAAAATACGTTTCCAAAGAGAAATCATCACATTATTCAATTTAAATTCATGTAGTTGAATTTGAATATCTAAGCCTTATTATTCTAGAATAAGTGGAGAAGAGAAAAATCCAACTACCTCCTGATGGGTGATGAAAATGGTGAATAATACAATGAATCCTCTATATAAAGGGTCGAAACGTCTTTAAATCAATAGACCCAATAAACATATCATAAATTAACATCAAAATAGTATATCTATTCATAACAGATTATATATAACATTTTGGGTGAGAGTGGATGAGGCAGTCTAATATGAAAGAGAGAAAATTGATACATAACAATGAATTTGAGAAATGAACAAACATAAATCTAGGTAACCCCCATTTTTAATCACTGGGAAACACCATTAATGATTAAGAGAGGAAATGGGTTCAATAACTGAAGAAGAAAATATAAAAATGGGGGTTTCATGGCTAAAAATAGATTTAAACTCTCATTTTTTGGAGTATTTAAAAAAATTATGTGCTAATCCTCATAGTTTGGGAAACTATGTGACAAGTGCATGAAATATAGTATATCCAAACCTCAATATTTAATTGGTGGTTCTCATAGTTTAAAAAACCATGCACTAAAAGTGTGACTTCCCAAAAACTCTCATATTCCCTTGCATGGTTTCTGGGAGAGGTTGTATGGCTTCCCTAACCATGATAAAAAAATAAAACCTTTAACAACATCCAAGAATCACAAAAACCATATATAATATACTAAATCTAAACCCAAGTATTATATAACAAAAAAAATATATTAGAAAAATGTAAATTAAAAAAAATAAAGGGTTTTACAACCCTATATATAGCTGATCTGGAGACACATGATGGGGAATCCTTAATTAATGAATGGCCCAATATCACTAAAATTTAAATGGATCTAACTAAAGATCTTCTAAAGTTTCCACATTTCAACTAAGTAGATGTAATTCCAAATAGTGATTTTAATTGTATATAATTAGGTGGATTCAATTTTATGAAATGATTCACCCTTCAAAGGATATCCACCTATTTTTTCACCATTTATCTATTAGTAAAATTATGAAATTTTATACTAAATTAAAGTGTAGTTTCATTTTGTGTATTTCTATATTTTGTGTTTTGATGTGATATCGATACCCACGGTAATTGAGAGCTAATTATTTTTAATTTATATGGTAGCTAACCTCCGTATACTACAAATATTATAAAAAAATTATTATATTATATATTTCACAATAAGAAATTTCATTTTATTTAGAATTATATCATTTATGTTGTTGTAATGTCTTTTTTAACTACTTTTCTTCTTATTTTTTTAATATTTCCCATCATTTCAGCACTGTAATTTTTCATATGGTGGAGAATGATTACAATGATAATGTTTAGATAGTCAGTTTATTTTCTAAATTTAAGAAGTGATTCCCTTGTATCGAAATTTTTTCCAAGAAAATTAGTCATGACTAGATTAAGAATAAAAATAAGGGGTGATATTTATTTTTTCATTAAGTGAGAATAATGTGATTGTTTTCGATAGAATAGTGAAAGTTTTTTATTTGATCTCCCATAAACAATATTATTCTTTACAAATTATTTTTACCTAATATAAATCTATGAAGATGTTGTAAGGCAGCCCTAATAGATGATATTAGAAAATATTTTTAAACCATTGATTGTAGTTTTATTTTCAAAAATATATGGAACTTTAGATTTAATGAATCTTTCAATAATAGAATTTAGACCCTCTTCAATTTGGTCTACATATCAATACATGTTAATGGAACTATTAGGGGTTATTTTGAAATCTCCCAAGGGGTTAGACTGGGATAAACCCTCTCCGTAATTCTTTTCTCGAATGTTGAGGACTACGTAAGACGATTACTCACTCAACTGGTAGATCAAAACAAGAATAAAGTAATTCATGTGTCTTTTAATTTGAATGCCCCAATATATCTCTTTTATGTAGATGGCATCATCAATTATTACAAGGTTACATGTGTAATATTAATAACCTTAAAATTCACTCCTTTACTATTGTAATGTGTCTTCCCAAACCATTAGTTGGATAATATCCTATATCTTTTTTGGAAACAGATTTCCTCCGAACAAGAAAATCAATATTATATATGTTTTAAGAATTAATGAAGGGTGCCTACCATTCACCAATCTGTGTATTCACATTTTCTAGGGAAGAACCGAATCTAGTTATATTTATAACTTTTTTTTTACCAAATTCTCCACCCACTATCCTCATGGAAAGGTAAATCCCTCTCTACGGCTGGCAGGATCTGTCTAGTCAAGTCCACGATTGTCTCCAGAATGGTCTATTCCATGATGGTTTATAAATGGAATGCTGGTATCTGGAAGAAAACAAATGTTTCTATTATATAAATTTTTCCGAGAGGAATCACTCTGGAAATTATTCTAGTAACTATTCCCTAGTTTACATATTGTAATCCTTTGGAAAAGGTGGTCTCGACATAAAAAAAATCAAATTTTTCACTGTTTCCTTGCAGGCCAGACTCACTTGGAATCTTATTCATAATAAATCATCTTCCCTTATTTTCTATAAAAACTTGATTCATGATAAATTAATGAAACAAAATATAAATTATATGAGTTCCTCCAACTGGCCATCCTTTAGGAAGGATTTTTTAACATCGTGTCTAATTCTAAATGGATTGTGAACAAAGACCACACCTTGAACTTTTGGATTTCCAACTGGACTAGTGATCCACATAACTCTATCGCAACCCTAACTCAGTTTCCTAAACACTCTAATAATACCATTAATGATATGTTAAAAACACAAAACACCATATTTCTAGAAATTATTGACAAGGTCATTGAAAACAATCATTTTTTGCACTACTGATGATTTTTTAATTTGGGAACATACTCATTATGGCATGTTTGACTCAAAAAATTATTAGGGACTTCTTTTTTATAACACTAAAACTTATTGGAGTTTGGTAAAAAAAATTAATAAATTATGGCTTAAACACTATATATTCTCTCTTATCATGCGTATTTCCCACAAATGGGTCCCAACTGATGCTTATATTCAATCTTTTGGGATTCAAGTTTTCTATAAATTTAATTTTTTTATTAACATAAGGAATACATTAATCACCAATTTATTTCATGTGTTATGGAAACTTCCATTTGGAATTATTTCGTTGATCTTTTGGACTGTACATGGTTACATTATGATTATTTCAACTCTCAACTTCATTGTTATGTAGAAATGACAGCCTCTCAACAAATCAGGATTATATTCATAACAGTTGTTGTTGATATTCGACTTGTAATATGGTATGATATACATTCTTATATTCATAAAAATTACTCATTTAGTATTAATGTAGGTAAAATGGTAATACAAATTTCCATTTGGGAAACTACCTCAATTTATAAGGGTATTTGGAGCAACATTTTTAGAGACCATGAGATTCATTAGCAGCTTGGGGTGATGGGAATTTAATCACATCTTATATAAACTTTTAAAGATTTACGGAAAGTGCCGCCTCCTAGATGTATTAATGTTAATGTTAATAGTGATTATAATGAAACCTGATACCCTTGGGATGTGGTGATATCTATAGAAACCACTATGGAAAGAATCTAGGTTTCTTATATGGTAATTGTATTGTCACTTTATGAATGGAAGCTGAAATAAATTGTTAGACACATTCCATATATTTTGAAAAGAATCATTTAAGGAGAAATCTTTGGATCAAAAGTGATTCAATAACCATTTTGAAAACCATTTGGAATGGAGTGGTTCACCTTGCTTGGCCACTAAATTCACATTAGATGGATTGTTTTCATTCCCTCACAGATAACAGCTATATTGCCACTCATACCTATTGTAATGCGAACAAGGTATAAGATGTCCTTAATAATATGGGAGTCAACCGCGATATTATCTTGTAGAATGAACTCCCTTGTGATTTTTTTCACTTTATGATAGGGACTTCAAAAATATATCATCTTTCATAAATATGTTATTCGTCTCTTTAATGCAATTTGTATTTTAGCCTTTTACCAGACCAAAAACTTTTAAAAAATTTAATATTTATATGCATTATTTTATATCTACATACCATATTAATTTCCAAATAAAATACCTAACTTCAGTTTTATATTTTTGAATTACTGTATATAAATAATAATAGTAGACATAGAGAATAATTGAGTCTAAGTGGTCTAATTAAATAATTGAACCTAAGTCATGTGAAATTATAGTACATTTCTTAGGGAATAACAAAAATATTTTGAATAGATATTCATAAAGAAATATCTTCCATAATTTGAAGCCATTTTGGGGATACATGGTCAATTCAAATTTTTTTATTAAAATAAAAAAAATTATCATTTAAAAAAGTCATAAATATACAACATTAAGTTAATCATTTCACCATGTCCTAATCATAGAAGCTATTGATTTTCACTGATTTTGAGTACTATCTCATTACAATTAGTGACATTCTATAGTTGTTAAATTCATTCAATAAATATTTATACATGTTGAAATATAAAATTTGATAGTGTTCAATCCGTTTTTGATTAATTTAATTATGAATATGTATTTTTTTTTTACTATTAACCCTATATTTGTAAAAATGGATTTTTTATGAGTGTAGAGAGTTCATTTTGGAGGAAATAGAGCCTTGTTTTACTATGAAAATTAAGAGACACTATTATTTAGGTTTTTATGATAAATATTTTAGGGAGTTGTGGTTTGAAACTAATGACGATTTCAAAATTATTATGCTTGAGATTTGGACTTTGGAGGTCACGAAATTCCCTATTCTCAGTCCTGTGTATTATGTTTATGTGGAAAAAGGAACAAACCTAAGATAATCATTTCGAGATTTATATCATGACTATGAAGAAGGAAATACACTAGAGATAGATGATATTATAGATGATTATCCAATGCCTTATATATCTAGTTTACTCCCAGAGGATTTTGATGTGTACATGGACAGTAGAGTGGAGTAGTTGGGTTGGTGAGTTGGAGATATATGCTTATGGGTATGTGGAATCTTCAAGGGGATAAATTTTAACTGTAGTATAAGAATTTTTGGATGTAGTAGATTTTTAAGGTGAGATATAAAATAGGAAGACTTTATATGGAATATAATGGGGAATATGATAGGGACCCATTATTGTTGGATGATAATAAATTGAGGGTAGGATATAGTGATAAATGAAAGGATAATATATTCTTTTCATAGATTTGCCTTCATAATTGGGGGGGAGTAGAAATAAATCCTCAGTACTATTATTACTCTATAATTCTTCTGCATTAAATCATTTCTCCTTATATCGAAATTATTATTTGTGTATCAATTAATTCAAATTGCTACCTACTAGTGGTATTGTTCATGTTGAATTTTTTTTCAATCGATCCAACATGAGGTAAATCCATTTTTATATAGAGAAGTCATGATGGATATGATAATGGATGCTGTGGACTAAACTATATGGGGGATCAACTTTTTGATTCTCATGGTTGGGAATTAATAGCAATTTATTCTTCATAAGTGCAATCTATAAATGTGAGAAGACACATAACTATGGAAACCTTAATTCAACTATTGTGTCATTTGGGAATGAATCTATAGTTAGATAGAAATAGGATGATACTAGAAATATATAATTTGGGAATCAATGTTACTTGTTCAACTCACCATGAGTTTGTGGGGAGGAATGCATCCTTGACATGGATTGAGATTGGTGATATGTTAGCTTTAATTCCAATCATCGGGGGATGATATTTTTCAATTTTTGATATAAATGATCTATGAGGTTGGATTACAATAATATATAAACCCTTAAAAATATCCAAAAAGCTCTGGAATCCTTGATATTCCTCTCACATAGTTAATTATGGTGGGAAATGAAAAAACTATGTTTAATATTGTGCTAATGTTCTATAAAGATTTGTCTAGTTTAGTATTAAATGATGAATTAATAGACCATGTATGTGGTAAATCACCTACCATTTTACAAATTGAAGACATATTAAAGAGGCCCCACCTTCTTAGCTAGAAAAAATATCTGAGGTATTTTTTTAGCATCGAAAACATTAGAGAAATTTGGATTATGTCACAGGTTTGTTAGTAAATATGACTAACAACACTCCAGTTAAGTCATGTATACTTTTTTAGCTATATGATGACACACCTACATTAGTGAACGTGGACGAAATTATTGAGCAGTTCATAGGTGTGATCGAAATATCCAATTTCATGTAATAAATGATGAAATATGATCAAGGAGATAAGCTACATCTATTTAAAGGGAGGGGTTTGTGGAGATAGAGTACTCAAGTGGAACTATCAGTATTGTTTGACGTTCTTTTTCATAGGTAGAAAAATTCATTCATTAGACCACTCTATTTTACTTGGTTAGTGAACTAAAAAATTCCTCAAATTTATGTAAATAACTTGTTAAACCTTTTAGAAGATACTTGGAGTCGAATGTATGGATTGCACATCGATAAAAAAAGTGACCACCCTAGTATGTACATGAATCCGTCCTTCATACACACCAATGTCTTTGTTATAATGATGTATTTTTGAAATAAATTATACCCATGTATCATGTAACTGGTTATTGGAGAATCAGCTATGTGAATGGATTCTAAGATCATTTACAATAATATTAGCACATTTGAGTGATACATGTATAAATTCAACCATATTTCCAAATCTCAAAACAACATAAAAGTTGGGCCTCTATATAGTGAGCTACAGTTTTTCCACCATGAACATCATCTAGTCTATGTAATCTGAATTCCTATTCCTTGAGCTATGAAAGTCTATGTTGCAACCTCAATGGCTAGTGGCTATAAAAATATTTATATGATTATGATTTTATTCTATGGTGGGAGTATGTTTTGATAGGATGTAATAGATGATTGAAAGTGTTTAATAGTTTTAATATATACGTATCAAAGCATTGGTTATTCCCTTATATAAATGTATGGTGGCATGGCTTCCCTGTACAATTTTCCTTGATTTGCATGAAAAGAGGAAAAATGAGACATAGAGTGAGATAATTCATATTGTGAGAATATGTCGAGAGTTTATTAATAATACTTTATCTATGTATAAAAATAATAATGAAATTGTTATGAGAAACCAAGAAATATATGATAATTTCTCAATTGATCTACTTAGAGATCCAATACATGGAGTTCGGAGACATGAATTTATTTTAAATCATAGGTTTAATATTTTGGGATCATCAAGATTATTATCTATTAAATAGTCTAAATGAAATGTAAAGGGAAAAACTCAAAATGGGGAATTAAAAAATAATACAATTATTAGTCATGTTTAAATACGTTATAGTTGTGTAGTTTTGGATATTAGGCTTCCCTAATTCTTCACTCTGGGCAACCGCATGCTAATTTTTTATTTTCAAAATGAACTTGCGTAAATGAGGTGTGGATATCACCAGTCACAATTAAAATGGGATACTAAGTGAATTTATAATGATAAAAAATATTATGATTCATGTATAATTAGACCACTTGAAGGAAATATAGATAATATTACGTGGTAGCAATTAAATGGGGTCATCTTCCAAATAGAGGAGTGTGGAACGTGCTTTGAAGAATTTGGTATCCCCACTACACATGCACTGAAGATAAATTATCACAAATATATATATATTTCAACCATATTAGTGCCTCATTATGATAAAATAATGACCAGGGATAGGTTCAATCCATTAATAAAGGCGTCGACAAACGATGTAAGTAGAGTGGAGTTGAGAGGGATAAGGATTAGAGTAATGAATTATGGGAAGATTATGGCATCTGATGTGACTATATTTGAAATGTATCATTATTATTAGCTAAAAGAAAAGGATATCTTAAAGGGAGAGGTGGTATAAGGTATTTTAATAACATGTAGGGCAGTAGGGATAGTGGGGTGGGGGTGCATATAACTATGTGTGGGGAATCTACTAGGGGTATGATTTTACCTATAATAAGTTGATTTCAGTTCCATCTAAAGTTATTAGGAGGGATGGAAAACTAGGGGAATATACTGGGGACACACAGTTTTTAGTGTTTGTTAAATACTAAGAAGGATATCATGATAAGTGTGGGGATAATATTTTCTTTTATGGGATCGGCTTTTAGGAATTCGTAGGGAGTAGTAGTGCCTCCCAGTATCATAATTCCTATATAATTCATTTAATTTTACTCCTTTATCTAAACGTTGTTATTCTCATTAGAGTATCAAGTAATACCACGTATACATATATTAGTTGGACTACCAGCATTGGATTCTTATAGTAGATTATCCAATTCCTAAACTATCAACATTAATCCGATGTTTATTTTACAAGTTAGACTTTATGGTTGATAATTTTAAGTGATTTGTAATGGATTTACATTCTTATTTTTTATGCCATTCTAAACATGTAATTTATAATAAATTATCATATTTAAATTTTCTATGATCAACACCATTGTATTATACATTGGGTGAGGAAGCTAATTTTATGTAGGGGGTCTTATTCATCCATAACTCAACACTTTGAAGTTCCCTTATGTGTATAAATTATATAATAATATTATTAATTTTGAACATGAATTTTATATTCCACATTGTCTCTTTACCTAAAATGATATTTTTTTTGGTAAAACATGATTAAATCATTTAATGTTTCTTTCATAAACAAATTATATCCTTTAAAAAATATCATAACTTCTAAAATGATTAATTTTAATGAAATAAAATATAAATTGTAAATGGGATGTTTGGAATGGGTTTGAATTTAATTCAATTTTTATTACTTTTATGATGAGAAAGGATTAGGGAATTAAGAGGAACATGTTCAACATAAAATAAATGTTTTAGTACATAATATTTATGCTCCATTAGAATATGAATTTGGATATGTAGATTCAAAGTCTTCATGGATTTTCTTGCCCAAAAATGACTATTTTATTGATGAAATTAAATTTGAAAATGTGACCATTAATTCTTTATTTGTAAATTATTATGAGATATATATGATGTGTCTATGAAAAAGAATTCGTTCAATCTATTTGAATTGAATCCTTTTTCTTTTTTTTAAAAAATATAATAAATAAATTGGTTGATTAGTTTTAAATTTGAAATAAATTTGATATTTTTTAATTATACACTAAATTATATGGAATTGATTTCTTGGGTAATTAGATTTATCTTAAATTGGTTTGTTTTAATGTCATGAAATTTATTTAGTGTGTTAAATTATTATTTATTAAAACGTGAATGACTTCTTTGTTAGTGTGGATAAAATGTAGTTAAAATATCATTTTCCACTATCATTTCATCTAATCCTTTATTGGATGAAAATGAATTAGTTTTTAATGATTAAATAGGTGTTTAATATTAATTTTAATAACTCTTAAATATATCACTTACACCAATAGTGAATTCCATTTAATTTTTGAGTGGATAAATTCAAATATATACACCATTATATAAACTATTTCGAAACATTCATTTTTTAAATAAAAATAATTTAGTGGATCATATTTCCTGAATTGAATTGAAAAATTTTCACGTGGTTTACTATTATGAAACATGCATCAAAATCCTTATCTAGTGTTTTGGAAGGGTGTTATATTTTTTCAATTCGAAAATTGATAACATGATAAACTACTTAATTAAATTAAAATTACATTTTATCATTTTTGATTTGTTTTCACACATTAGGAATAAATATAGAAAACTACATATAAAATTTATCTATTTTCCATATTAAAAAAATCCCAGGTACGCATTTCATTTTTATTATTTTAATTCTATTCATGTTTGTATTATTTTTTTCTGAAAATAATTAAGGAACTGTGGTCCACTATATTAAAGTAAATCTCTAGATTATATCCATTTAAATTAATGAATATCAATGTGGTATATTCCCATTCCAATTCTTGTAATTACCAAATTATAATCACGTTCTAAATTTTTTTTTCTGAAGAGGTATTAAATTTGAGAAATTTGTTATTGTTCCTGTTGTTTATTAAAAATATGAGTTGTTTAAATTTTTATTATCATTGAACTGAGTTTTATACATGTTCTCTCTATTTTTTTAATGAAAAATCATTATGATCCATGATTTTTGTAATGTATGTGAATCCTAATTTTTTGGGTACCACTAAAAAGTTTTTGAATATGGTGTTGATTAATATTTTTGATACCGCTGTTATATTAAATTTATGTAGTGAAATTATATAATATTTTTAAACCATGTTTGATAAATTAAAACTTCCAACATAAGATCAAAATTATGGATAATGTGGAACATAATTTTGGTAGAATGGTGTTTATTGGTGCTAACATTTTTTTTTGATACAAATAAGGTTTTCATTAACTGGTTTTTAATTATTTTTACATGAATGTGATGGTTTTCATAATGAGATAAATGGTAAATGCTCTAAAAATTGAAGTATGTTTTTATTGAATCTTTTTAATCAATTCAATTTCTCCAAGTAATTTTTACATATTTTATTCCCTTTAAAATCCAATCATGGTGAAAATTTAATAGTTTCTTTAAAATTTTCAATTGCCTATAATATTCATTATTTGGATTTAAATTTTTAATTTTACATTCATAGAATCTAACAAATTCACTCATAATTCCTTAATATTTTGTGTCATTATTAGAAGTTTATGTATGATTTGTTATATATTTATAATGGTACTAATTATGTTTTTGAAATACTTAATCATTATAATTTTTGGGTTGTATTTAATTATTTATATCAGTATTCTATTTAAGATTTATTGCGGACTTGTGTGTGTTTCATCCATAATGAAATAAGAAAGTTTGGAGTAATATTTGAATAAATAATTTTTATGGCTCTATATAATCCACAAATTGTAGATTTGATCATAAATTTTTATTTAGAAACTGGATTTTTCCAATAATTTTAATCATAAGGGTGGGATGGCATCTTTTCATTTATTAATATATTATAGGAAAACTAATTCTGTAAGTACATCATGATATGTATTACTTACATCCTTCTTTATATTTATGTTCATTAAACTGAGTGTTATGAATTTTTTAATAGATTGAAAGAAAAGAATTAGTGTGGTTGAATTTGAACTATCACTATTTTATAATGTTTTTTATATTTACATATATATAGTAAGATAATTTGTTGATAAAATTATAATAAATTAGTATTTAATGGTGAATTGTTGATATATATTTAATTTAATTAAAAATTTATGTTTTTTATTCTTGTTGAAAAATATGAATTTTAGTACAAAATTGATTAAATGATCAATGTTTGAATTTTTATATGTTTTTAGAACTAATTTTATGGTAATTTTTAGGGGGGTTTTAATTAGAATATCATTTATCTAAATAAAATTTTTTTCTATGTAAGTTTATTTTTTTCAATTTTATGAATATTTAATAAATATTTTTTATGAATGAATAATTGATTTTAAAAAATATTAAAATATAGTCCTAATATAAAATTATAAATTTATTATGATTTATAATCATTTTATTGTATTTTTAGTAAAGTAGTTTTAGTCATATTTTTATGGTTTAATTATAGGTATAATCCTCTAATGATTTATAATTATAAATTGATGTTTTTTTCTTGAGTGTAATAATTAGAGAAAATTTGTAAGAATAAATTATTTAATACTTATTGAAATGTATGAGTATATCTCTTAACCAATATTTCATACAATAATAATTGGTAATGACATAGGTATATAAGATTATAATTCAAATATAAAGGATTCTTTCCATATTGTGTCATTATGCATAAAAAAATGAAGGGGGTAAATGCCATGTAATATTATATTTGTCTCTATCAAAAAATTAAAGGAAAAAAAAAAGATATGAAATTCCATAATTCTAGGTTGAAAGAGGGTTATGTTTGATTTTTATCAACCATGTTTGAATGACCGACTACAATAGAAATATAATTTTTAGGGATATTAATGAGTTATTTTGGAAATTTGGTCAAACAAATTTAATCTGACAAACACTGAATCAAATATTTAATGAAATATATTTCTATTTATATGGGAAGATATATCATCAAAGGAAAATTTTCAAATCGAGTACTAAGGATGATATGAAAATAAATCATATTTCAATCAAAGATTCATTAAAATATATTATATGATCTAAAAATAATATTGATGATTAGAAGATATAGGATTGATGTTTTTAATTTCATTGGATGAAAATTTTATCAATTGAATTTCTGTGAATGGAAGGAGAATACAATGAAGTGGAGTAATTTGGGAAAAAAAATCTTATGAAGAGCCTATATCTAATGAAGATGAAAAAAATAAAAGGAAAATAAGTAAATTTATGGAATAAAAATGAGATATATTGGGTTTAACTCAAAGTATAGTAAAGTTATCCAGGACTTGGATCACTATGATAAATATGGAAGAAGACTGAGTGTTGATTGTGTGATTCCTAGAATCTGAATTTGAAGATGAATATTATTATACAAAATTGTTTTAATGGTATATTATATGTAGGTTTGGTCTATATTTTTGCAAGACGAATGAATTCATTAAAGATACTCTGAAACTATAGATGGGAATATTCCATGTTATTTTTCAAATGATTAAGATGTTCTTATGAGTTTATGAATAAAATTCATTTTTTGGGGGTATATTAAATTCATTGAAGATGAATAATAATATATGAGATGAATTAATGAGTTAGTGTAAGACTATTAATTAGGATATGTGTGTAGTTTGAAAGATAAATACAACTACTTGTATGTTATGGAATGTGGTGGAATTTTTATTACCTCTCTAGAGGATGAATACTAATTTACGTGAAGAAAACTAGTTGTCTAGATGAAAAAAATTATAAATCAATAAAAGGAAGAGATATTAAATTATTATTGGAAATAAGTTAGACTTGAATATTAATTTACCCCCAGCATTAGACAGATAATGTTTGTCTTAAAATAATTATTAAAAATTGATATTGGGTTGAAGTGATTGGTGTTGGTAAGGTATTGAAATAATATTGAGTGTTTTAATAAAAATATTGAGGATCTATTTATTACCCTTATTACATAAGAAATAACCAAAAAAACTGCTGGATTTAATGTAATGATTTTGATACAAATTAACCATAATTAATAAAATCAACTACATGAAACCGACATGATGTTTACATAGAATAATTTGATTGGATCATATTTTTTCAGATATTGGGATACTGTCACTATAATTTAAATGAAGATTGTTTAAGATCATTCATAGTGTAGATACATGGAAAAAACTGATGAAATTCTAGGTGGAGACATTTCATGTATATGACTAGGTGAATTCCAATATAATAATCCATGACTTATTTAGAGAAATGTTTTTTTCTACATTATTCTATATTTCTATGTTACAATAATTCTATATTACATTTTAATTAACTATGAAGTTTCTTGTTGTGTCTATATTAATTTAATTTCATGTTGATATCTTTAACACTATAGAAATATATAGCTTATTCATAGCTAATACAAATAGAGGTAACTAGTGTATTATCTATGTATTATAAATTTTTTTCTCATTTTTTATAATGAAAAATTTAATAATTATTTAATTGATATCATTGTATTTTTTATAATATTTCTATAAACTACTAATGTACTTATTGTTCAATAGTTTATATTCCCTTCATCACTATGATTCTTTCTATAGTGGGGAGTTATTATGTTGAAGATTCTTAGTAAGGTAGTTACTATAAAAATTTTTGGAATATTATTATCTTTTATGTTTGAGGTTTTTATATAATTTAGTCACAATAAAAATAAGAAGATTAATAATGAATAGTGTTGAGTAATTCATTGAGTGAGTAAAATGAGAATTATTATTTTTCAATAGAATAATGATAAATATCATTGAGAACTCATATAAATAGAATTATTATTTTATAATTCCAATATGTTTTAGTAATTTACATATATATTCATATTCAAGCATTTATATTCATATACAACATTCATAAAAAATCCAATATTATTTTCATTCATTATATAATTTTTTAAAATAATAAATTATAATGATGATAAATAATTAGTGAGTGTATGTTTTATACTTATTATATTGACCATGTTTTATGTTAAATTATAGTCCATTAATTGGAAATAAGAATAATATTTATGTTAAATATCCAGGAAAAAACCTATTCCATCACAAAAGTAATGGAATAGTACATATGTTAGATAGCTAATCTAAAGAAGAATGGTTAGTGCAAGGAGGAATGATCAGGGGGAGACATGAGTGAATATATTGGTTTTCCGCTTCACAATATTATACTTGTATACTATAAAAGTATTTTTATACCCAATTAGTAATACAATTTAATATTGTATGACTTGTATGACATTGTATTTCATCACAATGTTATAGAATGTGAGATTTTATCACATGCACACTTTGTGATATATTATTTTGACTATTTATTGAAATTACTTTTTTTGTTAAGGATAAATGTATCATTGAGTATAGCTTTCCCATGATCAGTTATAGATAGTCACCATTAGTTGGATGGCTTCAGCATATGGGGAGGCATTCCCGAGGTCATGTTACACCACTTAGCTTTGATCTATTCACGTCGACTAGGTTTGGTGATTTTACTCCAAATACTACCCAATGTTTAATAGAAATATCAATCTTGGATTTCTATTACATATGATGTATATTAAATGGATTCATAAGTTTCATGGGATTATATTCATTCAAATGTTATTAAATATATGTAAAACATGATACTCATTTGAAAAAATCTTGAGTTATAGATAATGTGAAATCATTATATAAATAAAATTTTATGAAAATGATATTAAATGTGAATGTTAAATGAAGAAACTTCTTATTATATTAAATAAACATGATTATAGTTATTAAAAAAGAAGATAATATCAATATTCCTAAGAAATCAAATCCTGATCAACAACTACTTACATTATCAATCAAGGTGATATAAAATCTTATTTGAAGCATAAGAATCATTATCTAGATGTATCTACTCAAATTATAGTATATATGGAACCTATATTTAAAAAGATAAATGAAAACAAAGATATGTTCAAGATAATAGATAACCATAAGGGGTTCAATCTAGAATTATCAATGTATAAGTTATATAAGGATTCAATAGAATTATTTAGATATAAAATGACTAAGTAACATAATTATAAACTCATGAAATAAATATAATGAGGAATTTTATTTATTTAGGGATATTGAGATATCATTTAAGGTTTTATGTGACTCTGAACTTAATTCTAAAAAAAATTCAATAATGCTTTTGACAAATACTATTTATATATAATTAAAATGAGTTCAAAAAAATTTACAGTGTCTTCATAATATATTAAGGATAACTAATTATGGAATAGAAATTTCCAAATATGGTGTTGTAATGATACTAAATAAGGGTAAATATTTAATCTAGAAAAGGAATAAAACCACTGGAGGCTCTAATAGTCAACAAGGATAATTTAAACAAAAAAGTAGGGTATCTGAATTTAATGATAATGTTTATATTTAGGAATTATTATACATTATATAATTCATTAACTTGAATATATTAATGGGTGAATCAAACACTATAGAAATTCCATGAAAGGTATTATTGTTATAAAAATAAGGTATCCTATTTTGAAGTGTATTAGATACAAAATATTCATGAGAAAATCATTATTAATTTGAACATGAGATCAAAATTATAGAATAAATGATGAAGAAACAATGGTGTTTACATAAATATAATGGAAATAGTTTTTTATATAGTGAAAAAATGAAAATAATCACTTCAATATTGATGGATTGGGAAATTAAAAACAAGATGTTTATTTTTCATATCATTTTGTGATTATTTTGTAAAAAAATATTTTTCTAAAACAATAGTTGTTTTTGAATCAAAGGATTTTACATTTTAATACAAATCACTAATTATTTTAATTATTTTATATAAATTTTTTAAAATAAATTTTATGGGATTTATTATACTAGATAAACGTTTTTTATTTAGTTAATATGTTAGAATATAATGGAAGAGTTATCACCACCAATAAATGGAAAAATTTAACACTTAAGGATTTTATTTTTTGTTAAGGATCTAAATATATAAAATTCTAGGTAGTATATGATAGTAAAATTATTTTTCCAAAATTACTCCCACAAAAGAAATAAATCTTATTTTAATTACCCAAAAATGTGTCAATCATTGAAATATATTTTAGAAAATTCAAATTATTAAGAGGATATTTTTGAACTTTATGAAGATAAAAATATAAAAAATAATATAGATACTAGTGTAATCCAAAATGATTCAAAAATAGTTTAAAATATATTAGTGAATAATAACTAAATGTAAGAGATAAATTATTATTTTTCACTAAGTGATCACATAATATATATTTTTATTTTAAAGGATTTTATGTGTCAGGATATTTTTTCAATAAGAAGTTATGTACATAAAAATATGATATATTTCAAAGTAAACAAATTTTGATAAAAGGTTCAAGTGTAAAACATTAGTAGTCTTAACCCTAATCTCACCATTATCAAATTATTATTTTCTGTAAGATGTGTTCTCACTAAAAGCGTTTAATTTGATACTTTATCACTATTGAAAAATATAGGTTTCCCTTGATTTTTTAAGATTTTAATCACCAGATAGATTGAGACTACATAAACCCTATCCTTCTATCTATATTATTTCATGATTTTATGAATAATTAACCATCAAAGACAAACCAAGTATTATAAAGTCAAGTTTCCTTAGAATATTAAGTAAATAATTAGAAAAGATGAAGCAAAAATAAAGGGATATTTTATTTAAAGTCCATAATGATCTCCTAACTACCTATGAGGTCTTAAATCTGCATATGATAACCTAGGAAATACATGAACAATGTGATGATATAAAATACTTATAAGGGAATGAACACATGAATAAATATTAGCACATGAATTAGAAGGCAAAATAAGATGAAATAAAAATGCATGGAAAAAGAATAAAAATATTGAAGAATAACATACAGAACATGGGCTCATATAATAATGGTAACATTGAAATGTTGAATCAACATAACAAAAGACAAAAATATGATTCAATGATAACCACCAAGACTATATCACATGCTAGACAAAGCACAATAAAGGGATCAGGTTTACTCCCTATCCCCACATGACGTCTCATGTGACTAAAAATCACCAAATGAATTATATCTCTCTATGTGTGCACCCATCATTACATTTTCATTCATATTTTTTCCTCATAAATAATTATACATAAGGAATAAAAAAAGGTGGTACCCATTAAAGTAATTGGGTATCGTAATCAGGGTATAATGCCTAACAAATGGGTGTATCACAAAGGTGTCCATTAAAGAATGGATTTAAATAATTAATGGAGACTGATTAAGGAAAATAGGCATAGATCATGATAATTTATTTCAAATTTAAGTGAAAACATGTAAAAATGTGTTTATGAAACATTAGAAATGAGCCACATCAGTGTTATTTATGGAAAATAACAATAGGTATTTAATGAGCTAAAATAAATAGTTGTTTTTATAATAACAAAAAATGAACCAGTTTTTTTCACTATAAAATCATTTATTCTAGGAAAATAATGGTTCTTTAATATTTAATATGGATTGTAATTGAAAATTGGTATGAAATTGGGAATTTCCATTTAATTGGGCTTTCTTATTGGGAATAATTGACAAGGGAAACTTATCAAACATGCATTTTCTATCAAATAAAGTATAATTGTTCTAGGTACATCGGTTTTTATAATAGAAAAATAATTAATGAGGATTAAATAAGTATAATTAATAATTAAATATTTTAAATTAGAGAGAAAGCGTAACCCTAAGGAAAAATGGAGGTACATAGAGAATTCTTTACCTTATGTGTGAAAGCATTTTGTAGTTGGGGTAAATATCATGGAAAAAAAATTATATTCATTAATAATTTATTTTCGAACCTATTACAAATAAAATTTATTTATTATAATTTTATTATGTTCATTTATAGAAATTTCAATGAGCTATGGAGTTTATTTTTGTCGTTCTAAGAGCATTTGTTTCATTGGTTCATGATTAGTCCACTTGGGTATAATTATGGAAGTTATTATAAAATTATAATAGTTCTTAGAAATTAAATTTATATCTTATTAATTAACTTCCATAAATTTAAATTGTTCCTTATATTATTTTCTTTTTTTACATGAGTATTAATCATTAGATAAAACATTATTGAGAAATGATTAGTTTTTTTTTTGATTATTTCTTTTTACCATGCTTAACTAATGTCATTTTATTTAATATTATGTTTATATAATGGTTATGAAATTATAAATAAGTTTTATTAAACGTATTATAATATTTTTTATCCAAAAATGGTTTTATGACCAACCTTGATGGATGTATTGAAAAACAAAAACTCCTCATCCATGAAGGTGGTCAATTGAAAACCCATAAAAGATATTTTCTTTTTTATAATTCCACGACATGATAAGAGTTTTGCTGATGTATATTAAATTAAATGATTAAAATTAACATATATATATATGTGTGTGTATGTTTATATTAATGGATTTATCAGGCTATTTTTTATATGGTATGTAAGAGGATGTTATAAAATAAATGAAATTATAAGACAAAGAGGGATGATTTTACCTCTTGAGTGTCATCTCCTTGACAACTTCTTTAAGGAACTCAGAACCGGACTTCTGGGAAGTCTAGAAAGACTGACACATGGGGAAGAGGTTTTGTAAAGTAATTGGCAATAATATTAGCAGTATCCAAAGCATAGAAGGTGTGAGGATAATTGGTGGTGAGCACTCATATTTATAGGGTATGAGAGGGGTTCTTTTTTATTATTTTATTAATAGGATTATAATTTTGTATTAAGACTACACATAGTGTAGATTATTGGGACTAAATACCATAAATAGGGAATTTTATATTGATATAATGGTGACATAGATCCTAAATGATTCATCCATGACAAACAATTCATTTATTTACTTATAATTTTAGATACCGAAAATTATCATATTTCACTATTTATAAAGAATTCAAATATTCATGAAAAATGCAAAAACAATCACCTGAAACATTTTTATACATGTGTATATCAAACATTACCACCATTTTATTATAATAAGTTTCAATATATGAGAAATTAAGTATTTAAATAAATTCATAATTTACTTAAAAATAACGATATTAATATTATAACTGATTTTATGACACATTCAAAAATTTATTAACGTCTCCTAAAATTATTTTATAATTATAATACCAAAAATATATTTATGTATGATTTTGTTTTAAGAATATAACTTTTCTTTTAAATAAATATATTAATTATAAAATTATGTACAATCATTTTGGTTTTATGAAAATAACAACAATTATTTTATCATTTTTAAACAATTTATTTATTTATTCGTAGATATAAATATATCATATTTTCAGTAAATGGTGCCCAAGTATTATTTACACTTTTATTGTTGAGTTTGCTATTTTATTGTCTAGTTTACTATTCCAAGAGGTCATATTACAATTCCAATGGTCCAGTTACTATTCCATTAGTATAGGTTCTTCAATAGCATGTATTTAATTATTAATTTATGAAAAAGATGTTTTAATTGGGTTATCTATGTGAAATATGTGTTTTATACTATATAAAATAATCACAATGAGGGAAATCACAGTGATAAATGTTGGGACAATACATTATTCCCCCCATATAAAATTTCATCCTTGAAATTTCATTTTATATTATTAGTGAAAAATATGTGAGGCTACTTCTACTTCATTAATACCTATGGTTCCTATGTTTCCTATTCTAATTTATTGTTTCTCTATAGTACATTTGATATCTTAGTTGTCTTGTTGTGTGGTAAATTATCTCTATGGTCCTCGATCTTCAGTATATGATCCTAATAAGAGATATCATTTTAAAACTATATCAGGTCTATATTTAGTACATTTGATGGACCTGGTAAGTACTTCCGTAAGAGGGATATGCGGAATACATCATGAACTAGAGACATGATTTTTGGGAGTGTTGGTAGTTAGGCCACAGCTCCAAAAAGACCAAAAACATCGAAGGGTCCGATGTACATGGGAATTAACATTATTTTAATCCCAAATATAAGTAATCTATTCCACAGAGATATATATAGGAATACCATGCCACAAACTTCAATCTCTATGTCCCATTTACAATTATCTACAAATCGCTTCTATTGAATTTGGGCTACCTTGATGTGACGTAGAATGGTTTTAACCTCTTCACCCATTTTTTAACCATTTTTCGTTCTATAATCTTATGTTTATTAACTTATTTATACAAAACCAGCATTCTGCATCTTATCCCACAATGGGATTCATATGGATCCATTTATATGCTCATCAAGACACTATTATTGTATGATTAGTTGACCAAAGGTAGATATTGGTCCCATCCTCCCATGAAGTCCATAGCACAAGATCACAACATGTATTCTAGTGTCTGAATAGTTTTCTTTGAATGTATATTGGTTTGAGGGTGATAAGATTCACTTAAATTCAACATAGTGTTTAGAGAATGTTGGAGAATTTTTAAAAACATGGAATTATATCTCAGATCTCGATCACATACAATCAATGGTGGTACTCCAGGAATCTTCACCACTTCTATGATATATATATATATATATATATATATTCATGTTTATTGAGTGAAAAGTCCTATTGAAATCTAATAAAGTGAGTTGTATTTTTATGATGATCGACAATGACCCATATAGAATTATTTTTTATGGATGCATTTGGAATTCCAGTGACAATATCAATGTTGTTGTTCTCCCATTTCTATGTTGTCATGGGTAATGGTTTCATTATCCCTTTATACATTTTCTTTTTAGGGCATACATGCTGGAATACGAAGCACATTAATGTATATTCGACAATCACCGTCTTCATATTGTCCAACCAATAGTTTCTTAGAGATATACATATATATTTGTCCTCCATGGGTTAATACTTAATGTTGAGCTATTTTAATTGTCCATAATCTCTTTCTTTATCTATAGAATGGGTGCTACATATAATTATCACCCGGCGCTTAATAATCCATCCTCATCAATTACCAAATCTTCATATTTCCCATCCCTGATATCTTCCACATTTTTTCATATTTTTACATCATTTATTTGGGATTCCATTATTTTATTTGTTTTCTATGGACGAGTAATCAATTGAGGAAATACTAATAATTTTCCTTCCAAAAATATTCACTTGTCAATCCTTTACCGGTATAAAAAGATTGGATCCTTCTAAATTATCATCACTGATACTGTTATACGATACATCATTCTTAGAAAATACACCACATTATTTTCAGTAATAGGATGTTAGTTGATTGAAAAATCATAATCCTTAATGAGATATTACCATATTCATTGGCACGTATTAAACTCCTTAGATATGAATATTTATTTAAGGATCTTATAATCAGTATCTATATGACACTTCTCCCTATAGAGATAATTATGCCATATTTTCAACATGAAGAGAACATATCATTTTTCATCAGTACACATCCACATTACTTGTTTTAAGAATCTATGTATACCACAAAGAGTTCCACACTTGTAATAATTGTGAGTACTATTACATTGATAAGTCTCTTTTTCAACTCTTTTAAGTAGTCTTCACATTCAATATTCTAGAAAAACATTACTCCCTTCTGATTCAACATGGTTAGTGGCTTTTACAATAATGATAATTTATTCCCAAATCATTGGTAAAACCCACCTAGACTATGGAAACTATGGATCTCCCTTTCAAATTTTGGTATGGGCCACTCCTTAATTTCCATTATTTTAGATGTTTCTATAGTTATCCCATTATTGGTGATAACATTCCAAACATATTGATAAATACTCCATCTATAACACGAATTTGTTATATGTTCCAAATATTTTCTCTCATCACACAACCTTTAACATAATATTCAAATGATTCTCATGTTCCTCTATGCTCTTAAAGTATAAAAAAATATCATCGATAAAGAGTACCAAAAATGTTTCAAGGTAATATCTAAGGAATATATTCATTAAGTCCATGAAATTAGATGAATAATTAGTGACTCTGAACAGAATCACTATGAATTCCTAGTATTCATACCACATTTGAAATGCAGTCTTGGGAATATCATTATTCATCACATTTAATTGGTGATATCCCAACCCAAGATCCACCTTAGAGAAATATGTGACCCCACATAGTTGATAAATAATCCATTTATTCATTTCCAATGATAATTCATCTTTATATTTGTTTATTGAATCATATGATAATCAATATAGAGGAGAATTGATCTATCTCTCCTCTTGACATAGAGGAATGGACCACCCCACAGTGAAGCATGTAGGTGTATGAAACTCTTATCTATATTATCTTATAAATACATCTTCAGTTATTCTAGATCAATGGTGGACATTATATAAGGAGTCTTTGATGTAGTAATAGATCCATTAATTTGATCAATTTACAACATAACCTCTTAGTTAGGAGGAAGACCATAATATTATTTAGGGAACACATCAATATAGTCCCTAAAAATGGGCATGTCTTCAAGTATGATTCACTCCTTTGTCTCAACCATTTTATATAGATATGCATTAAGATAAGGCAAAAATATCCACAATTGACAAGATTATTATAAAAGAGATTTATCCCCCTCCTTGCACTTGACAAAAATTAGAGGATACCTCGAGGTGAGAAGAGTGATGTCCAATACACAGCAGTTGATGTGGGATTTTAATAAAGATAGACAATATATTCCGAATCTAGTATCAAACTCCACAAAATGAAGTAAGATGAGAATTTTTGGGAGGTTCTATCTGAAAACATTAACAATAGAGGATCTATATACATTTTATGCAATAATTTACCCATTTTATGTTCTTGTAGATAACTCATCCTCTATAATTTGAGGCAGTATTAAAATAAATCTACTAAATGTGCAACTTATGAAAGAATATATATAACATGAATCAAATAGTAAATTTTCAATTATGTAATGAATAACTATCATTCTGATAACCAAATCATTATCAAGATCCATGTCAATTATAGTGATACAATATTCTCTCGTTTACATCATTGGAGGGTGTTGTTGGTTACCTCTAACAACCATTAGGTTAGGGAATTGTCCTGTATAATTCCCTTGTTCCTTGTTGTTGAAACACAACACTACAGGCTGATTGTTCCTTTGAACATTATTTTATTTTTCCACATTAGATGGATTATTTAAATTTCTTCAGTAAAAATTATCATGATTACCATCTCATTCATATTTTTATCATCTTATGGTTTCCCTTATAAACGTTAAAGGATTATTCTTCCCACACTTTTGAAATGCAGGATGTTGGGTATTCATTCCATCTCAGGGTTTATCTATTTATCCACCCATATTAAAAAACATTTTATGCTTTTTTATCTCGAGTCCTAGGAAACCACTGAGTGTCCATGATCTCCATTTCATCCTTTAGTGATCAAAAAAAAAATACTCATAACATCCAATGTCTCAAATCACCAAAACTTTTCATAGACATAGATTTTTGTTGATAAAAAAGTTACCAACCTTGATTTAAGTGTTTATGAAAAATTTATTGGATTATCGTTCAATCATTATAATGTTTTCCTTGTATACTTTAATATATTTTTAGTCCTTATTATATAGAATGAGGAACTTCTTTTCTATCTTAATATGCAGTGTCTGGAAAAAAATATTTATAGAAAATATTTTATTGTATGATTCCCTTTCCATGGAATCAATTTACTCTTTAGAATTTGGGTTCAGGATTACAGTCTACCACCGATTAGCTTCCCAATAAAAATTATAGAACACCGACAAAAAGTTTATCTTATTATGAGCACTAGATAAAACATAATATCTTGTCAGTGGAGTTATTCCAATGTTCAGAATTGAGTGTAATAGATGATCCTATAAATATAGGTGGCTATTAACACAAAAAATATTTGACTGCAATATTATCTTTCATAGGATAAAGAGTTATATATGATATAAGTTATTATTTATAACATGATCCTATTGAGAAAATAAGTTCATAATATTTTGACCTCACATTCCCATTATATTTTGAATTTCCTTTGGGAAATCATCACATTATCTATCACACAGATTTTTTGAAAGGGTTCTTATATTTCTCCCCATTAAAATGAAAGGAAAAAATAAAATTAAGGGGTCTTGAATACATTTCGCATAAACATTAAAAAAAGAATCTTTGAACAGAGATGGATAAACTTGTGAATAAATAGTATATCCTCTATTGTGATTCCCAATGTTTTGATATACGTTATCAATTATGATAGAATTATTCACAAGATTCGTAGTCACATTTTACAGTTCAAATCTCAAAAAATAACCAGAAAATTCACAAATATCAAATATAGAGATCCTAGAATTTTACACAAATTATTACTTGATTTTAAGCATAATTAACCATCAAATAAAACCAAGGATACCAATTTCTAGTTTATTTGGAGGATTCGGTACATAATTAAAAATAAAAAAAATCAAAATAAAGTCTTATTTTATTTAAAATCCATAATTAGCTCATATATTTATTTTATCTCTTATATTTAGATACAATAACATATAGAATACATGATCAATGAGATGGGATAAATAGAAATATAGGAGGATAAGCATAGGAATAAACATTAGCACAAGAGTTATAAGACATAACATGATGACATAAAAGGAATGAAACAATAATAGACATATAGATTAATGATAGAGCAAAAACGGGGTCACATAGTCATTCAAACATTTAATGGTGGTAGAAACATAAAAAAATGCATAAACACGAGTCATGGATAATTTTCAATAATATATCACATTGTAAACAAAGTAGCACAAATGAATTAGGATTACTGTGTATCCTAACATGACATCACATGAGACTAAAAATTTCCAAATGTATTGGATATCTATCTGGGTGCACCCATTATAACATGTTCATGAATATGTGTGCAACATGTACTGTCATATATAATTAATAAACACAAGTGTTCCCCATGGAAAAAATGGGTATCCAAATCATGTCATATGGCATAACAAATGAGACTATCATTATATTGTACATGAAAGAATTGATTTAAATCATACATTGGAATTGTATAGGGAAAATAGGAAAATTTAATGAAATGTTAAGTCAAACTAAAGTAAAATCAAGTAAAAAAAGTTTTTAAGAAATATTATAAATGATCCACTTTCCTACAGTTTAATTAAAATAATAATGATTATTAAAAGTGTAAAAATGCATAATTGTTTATACAATAACAATAACTTAACTAAGATATTTTTTACATGATAAAATTTGTTATATAATAAAAATTTTAGTGTAATAAAATATATTATAGAGGTTACTTGAAAATGGGTAAGAAATTGGGATATTCCCTTTAAGTGTGATTACATATTAGGATAAATTAAGAAGGGAACTTTATAAAACATAAATTTTCTATCAAAGAAAGAGCTATTAATCTAGGTAAATGTGGCTGTAATATATTTACATAATTTTGGTGTAGTACATAATAATAATTATTAATAGAATTAGTTAAAATAGAGAGGCATAACCCTAAGGAAAAATGGAGGTTTTGAGAGAATCCCTTACCTTATTTCTGAAGTTGTTTTCCATTTATAAAGAGTTTCCTAGTTAATAAAATTAGATACATTAATAATTTATTTTATAACCTCTTCCAGTTATATTTTATTATTTTTAATTTTATTGAGTTCATTTATGGAAATTCCAATGAGTTATATAGTTTATTATTGTTATTCAAAGAGAATTTGTTTCATGGTTTCATGATCAGTCCACTATGGTTTAATTAGAGAACATCTTATCAAATTGGATTAATTCTTTAAAAGAACATTATATGGTATTAACTAACTTCCATAAATTTAAATTTCCCCTTATATTATTTTCTTCTTGGACATGAGGATGATTTCTTAGATAAAACATTATTATAGAGTGATTAGTATTTTTTGGTTGTTTTTATGATGATCATGAAATAGTATCATTTTATTTAATATTATGTTTATTTAATGGTTAAAAATGTAAAATAAGTTATAGAAAACATATAATAATATTCTCTATACATAAAATTGTTTTTCTAACCAACATTGAAAGTGGTAATGAAAAACAAAAACTCATCGTCCATGAAGGTGGTGAATCAACACCTCGTCGATGATTTTTTTAGAAAAGTTCCCCCTGCCAAAAGGCCGAGGCATTAATTCATAAAAAGAGAAATTTTAAAAAAGACGAAATTACAGGACATTATTACAATAATCCATTTAGGATAGAAGTAAGGCCTCAGAGTGAGAATCAGACCAGGTAATAGGTTTTCAAACTCCAATGTTTGCAAGACCATCCGCAATCCTGTTAGCCCTTCGAATGATATGCATGATAATGAAGTTTAGAGTCGAAAGGGACTCCATGAATTGCATACACTTTGAAGAAAGATGCCAAGAGATAATCATTTCACCATTTCTGATGGCATTCACAATGGTTGAAGAGTCACTCTCTAACCAGATATTAGACAAGCCCTTTATTTTCAAAAAGAAACAGCACGTATGATCTCAAGCATTTCAGCCTCAAGAGAGCTTGTCATGCCACAGAGCCATTAAAACATCCATTCACATAGTCATTATGAGCACTAAAGACTGAACCACAACCAGAAGGGCCATGATTCCCTTTTGAGGTGCCATTTGTATCGATTTTAACCAAAATGGGGAAATGAGGGAACCAAAATACCTCTACGGTTCCCAAAGTAGGTCTAAAATTCCTGCTAACACACATATTTTTTTAGAACCTTGAAGTCCCGAATATTATCAATAGTGTTTATTATTTTGAATAAATATATTATGTAGAGAATTTTTGTATGATATAATGGCCACTTACATCATACATGACTCATCTATGATGGAAAAATTCATTTGTTTACTAATAATGTTAAATACCGTAAATTACCATATTCCTCAATCCAAAAAACATTCATCTATTTTATAAAAATACCAATAATTAACCCATAATATTTTTCAACATGTATATTTAAAAAATGGACACCATTTTATGAAAATATGTTTTTAAGTATGAGAATGTTAATTTTTTTAAAAATTATCATTTACTTCAAAAATACTTATTTTAATATTATAACAAATTTTATGACACATTAAAAAATCAATTAATGTCTCATAAAATAATCTTCATATTATTATATTGAAAAATATAAATCTGAATATATTTTATGAAAATATATTTTCTTTAAAATCATTGTATTAATTATAAAATTATAAATATGAATTTTTATTTTTTAAAAATAAGATGAATTCATTTATAATTTTAAAAAGATTTGTTTACTTAATTCAAGATATAATTATGTCATATTTTAATTTATAGGATATCCAAAAAAATTACACTTTCATAGCTGAGTTTACTATTCTACTGGCTGGATTACTATTCCTATTGGTGATATTACTATTCTAATGTTCAAGTTACTATCACGTCTGTATTGGTTCCTTAGAATTTTTTTAACTATAAACTTATAAGAGTGATTTTTTGTTATGTTCTATATGTAAGGTATGTTTTTTGTAATATATAACATAATTACAGTAAGGTAAGTATCAATTATAAATTCTAGGTCCATACATTATTCCCCCCTTATGAAATTCCATCATTGAAATTTTGTTTTATATTCAATGTTGAAAATTAGTGTGGGTAACTCTCCTTCATTTATTCCTTAATTTTCTATATTGCCTCTTCATATTTTTGTTTTATCGAGTGTACCTTTACTACATGAGTAGTATTTATTTTTATAAATTTTTCTCTATAGTCATGATCTTCCCTGGCTTCTCCTCATAATAGAGATCATTTAACAACTATAACAGCTCTAAATTAAGTACGTGTGAGGATCTAGTATGTACTTCCATAAGAGGGATATATGGAATATATCATGAACACGAGGCATGGTTGGTGGGAGTTCTAGTTGGTAGGCCACATTTATTAAATGCTTGAGAATCTCAAAGGAGCCAATGTACCTCAGACATAACATTATTTAATTCTGAAATCTCATAAATCTATTCCATAGTGATATGTAGATTAATAAAATGTCACCTACAGAATACTCTAAGTCCCATAAACTATTATATACATAGCTCCTCTATCGACTTTGGGTTTCCTTGATGTGTTACTATATTCTTATCACCTTTTCTACCATTTTATTAACCATTTATGGTCTTAGAATCTGTCATTCACCGAAATCATTCCATCAATCAAGTGTTATATATCGTTTTCAATAAAGAGATTCATATAGAGCCATTTGGATGCTCAACTGTAAACTATTTTTGTAAGAGAACTCGACCAAAGGTAGATCATTGTATCATACTCCCATGAAGTTCATAGATCATGATATTAATATGTCTTAATGTGTATGAGAAGTTCACTAATAATGGATATCAGTTTGAGGGTGATAAATCGTACTGATGTTTGACTCATTTTTTAGAGCATGCTAGTGATTTTAATAACATGGTGGTAAATATCATATCTCAATCAGATACAATCAATATTGGTACTCCATGAATCTTCACTATTTACATAATGTATATTTAGGCATGTTGATGAAGTAAAAAGTCCTCCCAATATTTTATTATGTGAGCGGTATTTGTATGATCTCCCACATTGACCCATATGGATTTGTTTCCTCTAGATGTCATTTGAAGTCTAGTAATGAATTTAATGTTGTTGTTTTCCAATTTATATGTTGTTATGGGAAATTATTCTATTACCCCATTATGCTTTTTCATTTCAGACATAACCTACTAGCATACCAAGCACTTTGATGTATATTTAACAATCTGGTTTCTTATATTCGTCCACCAATAGTGCTCTCAGAGATCTCGTTTCATATTTCTTATCCTTAGGTGAATAGAGGATGTTTGTCTATTTTCATTTTTTAGAATCTCTTTTTTTCACTAGATTGGGTGTTATACATAATCATGACCCAAATATTACCACTCCATCCTCGTCAATTATGAACTCTAATGATTTCCCATTTCTGATAGATTTCACCTTTTTCTGAATTTCATCATCATTTATTTGAGGTTCTTTTATTTTCATAAAAAGTGTTGCTTGAGAAATAATTTGGTAAAGTATTGATGATTTTACTTCCGAAGAAAATCCAATGTCCATCCTTTATCATTCGAATATGATTATAAACTTATCAATTTTCATCCTTGATAAAGTTGGAGGACCTTTTCTACTTAGATCATCTTCCACATTATTTTCATTACTAGGATGTTAATGGATTGAGTTTTTGTAATCCTTTATGATCTCTAACCATATTAATTGAAACATATCAAGATACTTTGATATGAATATATATATATATATATATATATTAGTCTCTTTAATCTATATATATATCACACTTCTCCCCTATAAATAATGTGGCTATATTTTCAACATGAATATCATAACGGATAACTCCATATTGTTTGTGGGATAGTTTGGATAATTAATTTTCAAATAAAATAAGGTTTCGGTTATAGATTTATCATTATTAATCGTCACACAATCTAATACCTTATATGATTCATCTTTGAATACCAGAAGGGGTTCCCCACTTTTCAAAAGTTTTATTATTGGTTTAGTGATAAGACCCTTTTTTAACTCTTTGAAGTAGTATTCAAATTCAATATTCTAGAAAAAATTTACTCCCTTCTAAGTCATCATGCTTAGTGGGTTTAATAATTATGACAATTTCTTCACAAATCATCAGTAATACTCACCTAGACTAAAGAAACGATGGATCTCTATTAAAAATGTTGGTTTGATCCACTCCTCAATTGTCTTTATTTATGAAGGGTGTATTGATATACCGTTATTGGTGATAAAATTCTCAATGAATGATACTTCTTCCATCTAAATCTCATATTTACTATACATTTTATATAGTTTCTCCCTTCACAAAATCATTATCATAGTGTTCAAATTATCATCATTTTCCTCTTTTATCTTTGAGTATAGAAAAATATCATCGATAAAGACGACTAGAAATTTGTCGAGGTAACCTCTACATAATATATTCATAAAGTCCATGAAAATTTTGAGAGCATTAGTGAGTCTGATGGGGTAAATTTGAAATCACATATTACATACCTAAATCTAATGACATTAATAGGAATATCTTAATTCATCACCTTTAATTAGTGATATCTCTACCAAAGGTCTACCTTAAAGAAATACATGACACCACGTAGCTGATAAAACAGTTAATCTATCCATCAAAATTGATACTATTTCTTTATCATTATTTTTTTAAGATCATGATAATTAATTCTGAGGCCCATTGATATATACTTCTTCTTGACAATGAGCATTATCACACCCCACTATGAAGCATGTAGGCATATAAAATCCTTATGTAGATTCTATTATAACAATTTATTCAATTCATCTTACTTAATGGTCACCATTATATAATGATTATTTGATATAATAATATATCTTGGAATAATTTAAATTGAGAACTCAACCTCTCTATCAATAGGTATACAATAAAATTAGTTGTGTAACACATCAGCATAGTCCCTAACAATGGGAATAACATCAAGCTTGGTTATCTCTTTTGTCTCAATCATTTTATCTAGATATGATTTCTCATAAGGCAAGAATATTTATAATCAAGAGGATGATTTTGAAAGATATTAATCATCCTCCTTACACTTATACAAAATTGGAGGATTCCTCAGAATGTGAAGAGTGATCTCCCTTTTCCAAATATTGAGGTTGTATTTGTATAAAGATAGAAAATGTATTCCCAATAAATCATAAAACATTATTCAATGAAGTAATATGAGAATATTATTGAGGATAAGTCATGAAATACTAACTATGGAGGAGCTATATACATTGGATGAAATTATTGACCCATTTTATATTCCCATAAATAACTCTTCCTTTATATTTTGATGTAGTGATTTAATAGAACTTTAAAAATTCATGGATATGAAAGAATGCATAGAACCAAAATAAAATACTATTTTTTCTATTAATAAATGAATTACATTCATACCTATCCTCACATAAATTTTGGGCTCCACCTCAGTATTATTGATAACATGTTCCCTCCCTGACACTTTTATAGGTTGTTTTTATTGCCTCTGATGACAATTATCTTAGAGAATTGTCTCACATAGTGTACATGTTCCATATAGTTGAAAAACAACACTACGAGCTGAGTGATATTCTAAAACATCCTTTTTTACTTACCCATTAGAGGGATTATTAAAATACATTAAGTAAATATTTTCCTAATAACCCTCTCTTCCACATTTGAAGCATCTCCTAGTTCCCCAAATGATAGTTCACAGGATGCTTCTTCCAACACATTTTCTATGTGAGATGTGGGGTTTTATTTCCATAAAAGGATTTATCTGTTGATACTTCCACAATAAAATATATTTTTTATTTTTAAAATAGGGACCATGAGAACACTAGGAGTCTCTAATCTTAATTTAAACATTACATGAACAACTGACAATCTCATCCTTGTAATCAAATTATCGAATCCCCAAAAATTGTTATAGACTAATAAATAGCTAGATAAAGACTATATCCAACTTGAATTTAGTGTTCACAAAAAATCCAATGGCTCATCATGCATGTATTGTAATGTTTTCAATGTATGCCCTGATATGGTCATATTCTATATTCTTCAGTCCAATGATCTCCCTTTTGATCTCAAGATAACGTTTTTGGGGAAAATATTTATTTAAAAATATATTATATAATATTCTCATTCCAGGGAATAAATTTTTTATTTATAATTTGTGTCCTTCATTATCTTCCACCAAAAATTAGCTTACCCATAAAAATGATCGAATGCCAGAAAATATGTTTTTTAATGAGCACTGGAGGACATATAATATCTTCTTAATGGAGTTAATCCAATGTTATATGATGAGAATATTAAAAGTTACACTAAATATAGGGGTCCCTTATCACATAAAGGATTCTAAAACAACTTTCTCTTTATTAAGATAAGTAGGGAATTCCACACGATTAAATTTACTGTACATAACATGGGCTAGTTGAGCAACTACTTTTATGATGTTTTGAGCTCCTTTTCTCATTAGATCTTGAATTTCACTAGGGAAATCATCACATTACCTATCACATTTATTATTGGAAATTGTTCTCCAATTTCCCACCATTACCTAAGAAAAGGAAAAAAATTAAGTTGGCTTGAATTCCTAACTCATAAGCCTATAAGAATTTTATATTTAACATAGATGGATAAACTTTAAATGAAAAGTATATCCTATCTTGACATTCCCTCAGTTTCAATTTAGGTTATCCATGGTTATGTAATTATCCCTAATGTTCATACTTGTGATTTATAGTTCAAATCTCAAAACATAACAAGACCATTCAATGATACAAATTAAAGAGACAATAGCCTTTTACATAGATTATTACTTGATTTTTAGAATAATTAACAATATCATTCAAACTAAGGATCGTATTGTCTATTGTATTTAGATGATTTGGAACATAATTATAAAGCACGAAACAAAAATAAATACACAGTTAATTTAAATTGAATAATGAGATAATAATGTCTTTTGATCTATTACAGCATTATAGGATAACCTAGGTAATACATAAACAAAATGATGAGTTAAAGAGTCCAGTATGGGAATAAGAATAGGAATAAATATTATTACATGAGTTAGAAGGCATATCAAAATGAAAGAAAAAGGAAAATAATGAGAATAAACCAATGAAATAATAACATATAAAATATGGGATCATGTAATTAGGTAAACATAGTAATGTTTTAAGAACATACAACATAAAATAAACATGAGTCATGGATAACTTCTAGGGCTATATCACATGGTGGCAATGTACCATAAAGGAATTACATGTACTCCATATCCCAACATGAAGTCTCACGAGACAGACATTAAAAAATTAATTAGAGTGCTATCTAGGTGTACCCATCATAATTTTTTCATCTATATGTTTTCTACAAGAACATTCATATATACATAAAAAACCAAAGCGTTACCAGTGGAATGAAATGGGTATCATAATCATGTCAGAAGGCATAAAAATGGGTGTATCATAAATGTGTCCATAAAATAATTAATTTAAATCATACATAATAATTAATAATGTAAAATAGGCATATATCATGAAATTTTATGTCAAACTGAAGTGAAAACATGAAAAAATAGTGTTTAAGAAACAATTGAAATGATCAAATTTAGTTTGGTTTAGGGAAAATAATAAAGGGTATTTAATAGAGGAAAATGCGAAAAAAATTATAATCACCAGAAATAAAAAATGATAATGTTTCAAAATAAAATTAGTTATTTCAGAAAAAATGGTGGATTAAAATATATTATGGATGATACTTGAAACTGTGTGAGAAATTGGGAAATTCCCTTTAATCGGAATTTCTTATCAGGTTAAATTGAGAATGGATCCTTATAAAACATGTATATACCATCAAATAAATAATAATTGAGATATTTAAAAATGTTTGGAACATATACACATAATTTATAATGTGTTAAGGAGTAGAATTAAAAATTACTATAGGGTATAAAGAGATAATGTGCAACTCGAAAGGAAAAAGGAGGTTCATAGAGAATCCTTTACCATATGTCCATAAGTGTTATACACTTGTACATAATGTCCTAGATAATCAAATTATATTTATTAGTAATTTAGTTTATATCAAATTAACATATAATTTAGTTATTAAATTTTGTTTAAGGATAATTAGGGGATATTTGGATAAGTTATAGTGTCTAATTTCATTGTTCCATGAGCATTTGTTTAATTGTTTCAGGATTGATCCACTTGTGTATAATAATTGAATTTAATTTCAAATTTGAATAGTTCTCTATAAGTTATGATATATGGTATTAATTATCTTCTATAAATTTAAATGTACCCATATATAATTTTAATTTTTTACATGATAATGAATCATTAGATAAAACGTCAATGAAAAATGAATAGATTATTTTGGTTGCTTTTATGACCATCATGAACTAATATCATTCTATTTAATATTATGTTTATATATTGTATAAAAAACATTAAACAAGTTCTAAACCAAATATTATAATTATCTTTATCTGTAAATTTTTTTTATGACTAACCTTGAAGGCTTTTATAAAGAACTAAAATGAATCATTCACAAAGGTAGTGAATCGACACCACATAGACGATGTTTTTTTTGTTTTTTGAATAAAAGGATTGGAGAATATATTTGATGATTTAAATTAAATTAATAGACTAAATTCAATATATATATATATATATATAATTCTAGAGTTATAATGTTTTTTGGATAAGATATGTGACTGTAGTGTATGAAACGAAAATATATTAAATGAGGAAGAAGGGGGGTTTTACCACAAGCATGTCATCTCTTTGAGAACCATCTTAAGGAACGTAGAAATGGTTGTTTAGTGAGACCAGAAAGACCAATATGTGGGGATGTGGTTTAAGAGTTGAATATGTTATTACATAAGAATGTTATAGATCATAGATGGTGTGAGGAGAAGTGGTGTTGAGGGGTGGTATTTATAGTGGAGGGGAGAGATGTTTCTTGGGTATTTTATTCATTTATTTATTATTTAGCCTCAAGAATATAAATAGTGTTGAGTTTTTGAATTTTATATAGTAAATAGATATTTTTTATCAACATAATGGAAACTTACATCATCCACGACTCATCCATGACTCAAAAATTCATTTATCTAATTATAATGTTAAATATTATAAATTATCATATATCACTATTCACCAAAAATTTAACATTTTTAGAAAAATCCATAAAATACACCCCAAGAATTTTTTAAATCGTATATTTAAAAAAGGACTCCATTTTATGAAAATAATTTACTAATTATGAGAAAATTATTTTTTAAATACAATCATAATATACTCAAAAAATAATAATTTTAATATTATAATCAGTTTTAGAATACATTCAATAGTTTACTAAGGTATCATATATTTAAAATATAATTATAAGACCCAGAAATATTAATTTATGAAAATATTTTATGAAAATATATTTTTTAAATCATTATATTATTTATAAAATTTTAAATAAATAATTATATTTCACAAAAATACAGACACTAAATTTATCATTTCTAAAACAATTTTTTACTTATTCAAATATATAAATATATCATATTTTGATTTATATGTATTGGTAAATCTGTGTATCTCAAGAGGGAGTTGAATTGAGTTCCCAATAAATATTTCTAGATAAAATCGAATATTTTGAAATCCCGCAAATATTTAAATACCGCCCAGTTTGTCAAAATAAGTTGTATGATATAGATCTAAATATTTCTACATATTTCATGGAAGATTTATTAGGAATTTTATAAATAATATACAATATTATCGGGTCGTTCTATATGAATTTACTTTATCAAAATAATATACGATAATTATTTAATATAAACATTTAAAGTACATATTTTTTTATTGTTAAAACAATGTTTAGTTTAAAAGCCTAAGTAATGTAAAACAAAATTAAAGAACAAAACATATTGAATGAATACAAGGGGTTCATCATAAATTGCAGACATAGTCCATTCCTCTTGGTTATCACCAAGAACATTGTATTTTATATAAAATAATCAAAATGAACATTAACTAGGATTGGGTTTTACATCGTCAAAAATACAATCAAGTCACAGACGAACTATACCGTAGTTATATATGGTGGGAAAACTAAATAATCCACAAAAGGAAATACACAAATCTTATCCATGAGAGAAACTAATTTTAAATGAGTTTAAGGAGATATAGATTATCTTCTTCTTTAGCACATGAGACAGTGTTCATGTGATGAAACAAAGTATGAATAAACACTATTTCAAATGTAGAAAAGATAAATAAAAAATAAAAATAAAAATGTGTAGATTTTAGAAATTATCAATCTTTTTCAATGAAAATTCGGAGTCTGGTGTTGATTTTTATGTGCATTTTGAGTCAGGTTCTCTAGAAAACATCATGAAAATAGAGTTTCACAGACTCTTGTTCATTAACTGGAAGAAATGAGCAAATGTGATTGTGTAGTTAGAGATGTAGTAAAATATTTGTAATAAGTTAGATCTTATTGTTTTCAATTAGGTTCATCTATATTTATGTTCAATAATCATTAAGTCACACCTTATTATCTGTCCACATCATTCATTATTACATATATACAACAGGAGGGAGAGTGTTTCACCTTTATCACCAGTAGAAATGAGAATATTTGTATTAGGTTCTTCCTCATTTTCCACATCCTTGCACTCTCTTAAATGACTTATATATAGAATTTAATCTACAATCATTAAAATTGTAAATGGAATTATCTTCAATATGTATAGTGGTTAGAATATTGAGATTCATAAATATATGTTAATAAAAATAGTGGTGGTGTCTTCGACGTGTAGTGTCTTAAGGTCCGACGATGTCACACTCTTTAAATATATTAGTTTTGATGTATGATAATGGGGGTGACTAAGACGTAACCAAGTTTCCAATATTTTGATAGTGTCTTAACTAGCTATGTCCGGTCTAGCGGTGTGGTCTTATGGTGTGTTGGAATTAACCAATTTTTTGTATTTTTGGTATGATGTTGAAGATGCATCATATGTAAGATTATCATTCTTAGCCAAATTAGTGTTCTGGAAGCAAGACATCCTAATGGTATCTTGAATGATGGTGTCTCATACATTTTCAAATTCGTAGTCTATTGGTTTGACATTATGGCAGTGTGATTTCCTAGGGATATCTCAGACTTAGCAATAATTTTATTCTTGCAGCAAGTAATAGAAAATGATTTCCTTAGTTAGCGGAGTCTGTGTCAAGAGTATCTTATATATAGAAATTTTGTTCACCTAGCCTAGAATACAAATTTCATATAGAGAAACATAAGGTTCATTAATATCATTAGAATTCTGATTTTTGATCATTAAAACTAAAAGATCAAAAAATACCATTTATTATGATCACAAATTATGGAATCAAAATAAATAAAGATGTTAAACATTGTTAATATTGACATTATCAAAGAAAAATAAGAAAATAGTAAGAATCCAAGGTATGTAACAGAGATAGAAACATTAAAAATATAAAATATAACATGCATTCATTGTGGTAATAAACCCTAAATTACATAAGGTGTTCAATATTATATTAGAATCCCTCCTTTATTATTTTCAAAAAGGTAAGGATTATAAGAATAAATCTAATTAAAAGAAGAAAAAACAAAGTTAAATAAAAGAAAATTTGTGATAAAAGGCATTCAAAATGGTGATAAAAAAGTTATTACAAAGCTGGTCTCATCAAAGACATATATCTTAAGAAAACAAATGAAAATATTTTTACATTTAGAAGTGTGGTTCATTGGTTATTTTCTATTTTCCTTGGATTTAAATTTCTCCCAATCTAACATAGAAAGTCTTTATTTAGGTAAGAGATAAGAAACACCAGATTAGAGTCCCTCTATAGTCTGAGGATGACTTCCACAATAAAAACTAGATCGAGCTGGCTCAAAGAATGAACATGGGACAATAAAAAATGTTGGAAACTAGGAATAAAATGTTCTGGATAATATCTAGAAACTCCGGGTCTGAGAGAAAAATAAGGACTAATGAGAACTACTTCATGAGAAATAACTAGTTGGAAATTAATATAAAGAAATGGATTCATGATATTTTAAAAAGTTGTGATGATTAGGACACCTATTTTCAATTCATAAAGGAATAATACTTCTCTTCCATAATTTGGTTCAACATTAGTGTCTTTTCTTTGAGATATCTTACCTGTTCTTTGAAATCCTGAGTCCCATGAGGCATCCTCAAATTTGCATCAATGAATTTGAATTATTCATCCATTGCATGATTATTTTAAATCATTTATAGATAAAATTTTATGGATTTTATAATGGTTTCTATGTTATCTTTCATGTAATTAGAACATCTAGAAATATAATTTAGAATATGATCTGAATTATACCGGATTTTTCTCAAGGTCTCTTAGGGTCAATTAATGAAAATTTCAGAAGCACTAGCTCAATTAGTTCTCAATGAATCTCTCAGAACTATTCTTAACAGATCAACATCAATCATTAGTGGAGGAGGAGTAACATTAATATAAGTATCTTAATATGTATCCTCTAGAAAATTTAGGATTCTACTCATGGATTCTTTAAAATCATATCTCATTTCTTCATCCAAATAAACGAGGGATTCCAGTTCACCACAAATACACTTATTCTAAAAATAAATATCATATATATGATGCATCATCTTTGTTAGTATGTGGATAACAACAAACTGAAATAGATAATTGGAATAAATATAACATAATTTCGTTAGGAGAGGATCTTGATTTTTAAAACACTTACGACATTTAGAAAGATAAATTTCACTAAAAATTTCCCAATCATCATTAGTAACTACATCGACTATAATAACATGAGGAGCTAGAGTAACCAGTTCAAGTGCAAGAGGTTTTACTAAGGAATTTAATCTAACAAAGCCTCTATATTTACTTGAGCTATCCAAGATCTCTTATGATCACCTTGAACTCAAAAAATTGGCCCAACATTTTTTGGTGGACTCATACTGAATTTTTCCCATTTTTCGAATGCATAATAAACCCATCTCCTAGAAACCTAATTATTTATTGGAGAAGTTATAAGAGGGACTATAACATAATGTTCAAGCACCTATATCTCAAATATTCTTATAATATCAAAAATTTATCTTCCTATAAACTATACAATGGATATAAATATTTCTTTTAATTTTTAGGAATCTATAATCTATGTAACAACACCGGAAGAATTTAATTCTAACTATAAACAAATAGTTGGTTTATCTATCATGTAAAAATTCTTTTATTAAACAAAATTGGTGTATTTAGCTTCCACACTATCATGAACATGAGGATTCTGAGTATTTATATCAAATAACTATTCATTATGATATTAATCCAAAATAATATTTGTTTTTGTGTTTCATAGTTACATGTTATTCAACAGTATCTATAACCCTTTTCTTATTAACCATAGAGTAATTAGAAACTTCTTGACCATTGGTAACAGAGCAGAATTCGACATCATCATCCAATAGATCTTCATGAAATATCTCCATATATGGGGATTTCTCCCCCCAATAGGTGAATCTTGAAGCTCTTGAGGTATCTCCACTTCATTCCTCTTAATTTGACCACTAACACAATTATGGTCAGAATAATCTCCATCATCACTTCATCCATCATTTATATACCTTTCATTTCCATTATCATTTTCACCATTTACATTCTCATAATAATCTTCATTTCCTTCCTTATCACCACCACCAGTATCATCATCTACTTAAGAGGATTTCGAAGTCTTATAATACTCCACTCTGAAGACCTAAATCACCTTTTCAACACTTTTGAAAATATTTGCCCTTTTTTGAAACATACTAGGTGGAATAGGTGCTATAAATGTAATACATGATTCTTTTGGAGTCATGTCAAGATCATTCACTGCATCAAAAAATGGTTCAACTTGTTTTTATTCAGATAACATATTCTTCTTTATCCTTATCAGAGTATTCTTAATCTTCATCAGTATCTATGCCTAGATCAACATCATCCCTTGATCTAGTTGTACAATAAACTAAATTATACTTAACATATAATTTCTTAGAAAAACTATCAAACTATTTCTTCCAATGTATCTAGATAATCTTTATTCTTGAATAAGCAACACTTTAAGCGAGAAATCACCCTAGTCTATAATAGACTCACCATCCTCACCTAATAGGCCCTTAGCCTTCAAAATGGAAGAAATATATATTAGGTAGATCAAGGTGCTGGGTATGGATGATGGTTTGGTCATCTCACTTATATAAACCTTGAGATATCTCTATAGATTATTATTCTGACCATATATCATAAGATATAAAAGATAGATATCATGGTATCACAGAGTTGTGAAATAAGTCTTTCTTGGGAATAGATTGTGAAACAAGATATTAATGAGTAGCCAACATATTCCATCCAACTCTGAGGTAAAATTACTTATAGTTAGACCACCTTCTACTAGCATAGAAATATAATCCCCATATTTAAAAAATCACATGATTTTTTAATTTGGTCTTGATAGTAATCATAAATTCCATCTTCAGGTACACATAAACTGTTATCTCAATTTGTTGATGAAAACCCAAATACATGTCCTTTAACACGACTTATTTACCAAAAATCACTATATTTATCAAATTAAATATTTACATTTTGATAGAACTCATAAACTTTATTAGGTGAGAAAGGTTTTTTGATTATTGAGAATCACTCTAACCACCTATGGATTGGGAGAACATTGATTACAAGAGACTTACAAGACAACAAAAACTTTTAATCAAATTCCTTTTCCAGTAGACTAATTCTGTTTTCAAGATCATGATTGACTAGGGAAACTGAAGAAGGTGTAGTCAACACTTTATTTTTCTTTTTATAAAGATAATAATAATAATAACACTTCATTATTAGAATGGAGAAATGTTCAAAAATCTCTATCCAGGGTTAGAAGAGGGTTTGAAATGCAAGCGGTAAAGGTTTTCACATGGCTCTAGAGAGAATGATACGGGTGTATCGCGTTGGAGTCAAGGTGTGTTAGGAATAGAAATTATTTCATTATTATATCATTTGAGATTTTAGGTATTCTAAAATAGAAATAATACATGAAACCAAATTCAAAATTAAGTAAAAATAAGAATCGAGTTATTATAAAAATGATAAACTAAAATATAAATCAGTGGTTCAAAATATCATGAAACATAATTTTTTTTAAAATGCATGAAAAGTAATGAAATGAAAATACAACTATATGACAAGCCAACGGTGTGTTACCACACTGACATTTCATTACAATGGTGTGTCAATAATAATGGTATTCCATCAAAATGGTGTGTCAATCCTAATGGTATATTATAACTATGGTCTATCAATCACAATTGTATGTCCCATAAAATAATACATAACCAAAATTAATCATTAATAATTCTTGATTGATATAATTAATTCTCCCAGAATTCAACGGTATTGTAAATATAATTGATAAATGATTTTTTGTGCTAATAAATTCTATATTGAAATCTCCTTTTTGGAAATAGTATCTCAAAAAGTTATGTCTTATATCAATATGTTTTTACTAGAATTAGAAATTGGACTCATTGAAATATAAATAGAAATTTTATTTTCACGGTTATTGGGACATGTTGAAATTCATGTCCATAATCTAGTAGAGTGTGTTTAATAAACAAAATTTATGCACAACAACTACCTGTAGCTATGTGCTCAACTTCAACAGTGGAGAGTTGTATTAAATTATGTTTCTCACTACACCATGAAACTATATACATTACTAATAAGTGACATTTTTGAGACGATATTTTTCTATCAAACTTTAATCAACCAAAATCTGCATCATAATAACCTACTAAATAAATTTTATTTCCTATAAGGTAAATTTAACAAAAATTGGTTTTATACTTTTAGTAATTTTAAATTATTCTAATAGAAGAAATGTGTGACTATATTTGGTTTTCTGGAAAATGATCATACATACACACTCTAAATTGTATATCTTGTCAACAAGAATTCAAGGAAAGTTGACTTCGATTGATACCTCTATAATTGGTTTCCTAGCTTTATAAAGATCCAATTTACAAGTTGTACTAATTAGAGTGTCACTACCCTTACTATTTTCCATGTTAAAACGTTTTATATGATCTTTTGTATGATTACATTTATTTAAATTAATTATTTTTTTGCTGAAAAATCTGAATTTCAATAAAAAATTTGTGTTCACCCACTAAACTCATTACAATAACATTTTCATCATTTTAGAAAAATCTGTAAAAATATAATTTTATGATAATCCAAAAATAATATCATCATCGTATATTTGTACTACCAATACTTTTTTCGAAATTTTCATTATGAAAATATTTGGATCATCTATTACTTTTCAAAATAAATTTTGAAATCAAGAAATTGTTAATCCTAGAATACAATGCTCTTGGATATCTTTTTAATGAATATAATTGATTACAAAATTTAAAATCATGATTTTCAATATGATTGTTTGAAAAAACATGGTTTTTTTATAAAAAATCCTCAACTATAAATAAATTTTATATATATACTATTTACATCTATTTGATATAACATGAAGTATAGATGTACTGTATATGAAAGAATAATTATTATGGATTCATGTATTGCTAGAGGTTAAAATGATTCTGCATGGTTTATCCCTTCTTCTTCATGATAACCATGTGAAACAATTCTATCCTTGTTTCTAACTATTGTTCTTGACTCGTCAACATTATTCCTAAACACCCATTTATTTAAAATAGTCATGGTTTCCTTAGGTCTATCTACAAGTTACTACACCTTGTTTCTTTAAAACTGATATAATTCTTATTTCATAGATATTACCCTAAATTCATCATTAATAGATTATATGGTGTTCTTAGGTTCCAAATAAGACAAGAAAATTTGATATTCAACTAATTTATAAAATAATATCTAGTTTATATTGATATATTTAGATCAGCTACAATAGAATCTAAACGATTCGACATAATGGTTTTAACACCTCTAGAGAAAGTATGACTTGACACATAAGAATTTTCAGGTTCAAGTTCAAGATGTTTTGGATATTATTCAAAACTGGATGATTTTTTTTCTTATTTTATAGAAGGGTCTAAATGTATAGTTTTTTAATTCAGAGGAGATAAATATTTCTCACTATTTTATAAAGAGACATTAGGCTCATGTGGATCATTTTCATCAAATTCAACATAGACTAATTCTTACAACTTTTTGATATTCTTATTGAAAACACTGTATGATTTTCAATACAATTAATAACATATAAATATCCAATCATTACTTTTGGATGAAATGTTTTCCAAATTATCATTAGTCTTAAGAATAAATATTTTTCAACCAAAAACTGTAAAATAGTCAACCTTTGTTTTCCTATTTTTCCAGATCTCATAATGGATCTTCTTAAGGATGGGTCTGATCAAAAACATTATTGATGATATGAATGGTTGTATTGACAGTTTCTTACCAAAAATAGATAGGTTGGTCATACACATTTATCATAGTTCAAGATATCCCTTGTAAGGGTTTACTTACCCTTTCAACAAATCCATTCTTCTGAGGTGTTGTAGGAGAAGATAAGTTAATAGTGGAGCCATTTTATGAGAAAAATGATTCCAAATCTTGATATTCAGACCCACATCCATGATCACTCTAAAATATTTTAATTCAAATTCCACTATGATTTAGTACAAACATGTCATTCTTGGTAAAATAATAGAAATCTTGGATTTTTGAGGTAGAAAGTATAAACGAATATACCAAGTATAGTCATCTACTTTAACATAAACATAGTGATTCCCATTAATACATGAATCACTAGAAGGTCCAAAAAAATCCAGGTGAACCAACTCATTGTGTTGATAATATGTATATTATTTATTTAATTTAGAATTGATTTTATGTTGTTTCCCTTTTTGATAGAGGTTACATAATATTTCAATCGGGAGATCATAATTATGTAAGTCCCTAAATAATACTTTTCTAGTTAGCTTTCTATATGGGTGAATGTTGAAATAGATTATTATCATACTCCAATGCCACAACTTCTTGTGAAGTCACATAATCCTGAAATAATTTTATAGAATAATGAATTTAAATCCATATCATCAAAATTATAATTTCTCAAAGATGTGAAAAATATAATATATTTAGAATAACAAACATTGAAAGAATAATTCTAATATTTTACATAAAAGCCATCATCACATTACTTTGAAATGGTTAAAAATTATTATTTAAACCTTTAATTTATAAAACACAACAAAATAAAACTATTTTTATTATGAATCTATCCTAGGACAATGATGTTTCCCTTAAAATTATCACCAATGGTGATATAGGCAACCTAAAACTTGATAAGGATATTTAAGAAAGAATAATTCATTCCCATATGTCGTGAAAAATTGTTTTCAATGTACCATAGACTTTTATTGTAGGTCATCAGATAGTTTTCCTAAAAAACATATTTTATGGAACGAATGATTTTGGTACAATTTTTCTTTGATCTAGAAATTTTTGTAATTAGAGACTTTTTAACACACAATTTCCTCATGGGTTTTCTAGAAAGAGATTTTAGTTTTTTTGAAATAAAAAATGTATAGTGAAATTTTGAAAAATTATTTGCAAATGAAATTTTAGGTCTAGATTTTGGAATATAAGTGCTTTTTGTTATTTTTCTCTGTCCAGGTTGGTATCCAATTCCACTAACATATTTTGGTGACAAATTCATTCTAAATTTTTTTATTATTGTATCTCTACCATTAGTAAAAATATCAAGATCTTTGTTATGTGTCTTACTTGAAAATTTAAGACTACTATTTTTCTTAAGCCATTGTGATTTTTTCTCATTTTAAATAGGTAATTCAAATTTTATATTTATAGTATGATCATGAGACCTTTTAAGACTTTAATACTTATCCTTTAATTCAACAGAGGCATCCTCTTTCATATTTCATTATTCAAATAATTCTTCATTTGATGTATTATTATCAAAATTTGGTTCATTGTATGAGTGATCAGACTCATATAGGGGGAAAATACAAGAAACAATGTGTAATGAAGATAACATGCTAACTTTTGTCATGAAATGGATATCTATTATATTTGTCTTATCTTCTGGTGAAGAATCAGAATCACTATATCAATCTTCAAATTTTCTTTATACAACCTTCAAATCCTTTTTTAATCTTCTATAATTTTCTTCATTTTTATTTTTATACTTAATCATTACCCAGTCATATTCTACGTGTCATTTACTCTTATGTTTATAGAAAAAAACTACTTTTGGATCATCATCGTTATTCTAATATTTCTTCCAATTTCCTATTTTTCATAATTATATTTATATTTTTATTCTATGAAAATATTTTTCTTCCTATTGAAGTTTATAAATCTTCTAGAAAAGTAATTCATCTCATCATCACTATCATAATGTGATTCACTATCACTGGAATCTACAACTTAGACATTCTTTTTTTCTTTCTTTATTTTTTATATTTGGGATGTATTCTTGAATGATAATGAATTTTATTTTAGGCTCCTCATATTATACTTGTTTTACATATAATTCCTTTTTTACATCACAAGTGTTACGATAAACTCTTTTATAGGATGTTTACTCAAGTATTATGATTCTCTATTGGAAACTAATGTGCCTTTCCATCATTCTCATAAGCATCTTAGTAGTATAATAATATTATCCTTTACAGATACTAGTTTTCTAAAGAGAGATTATTGTATTGATAATATTTTTAAACATTATATACATGTTACAAATTTACTCATTAAGCTTCATCATAAAATTACAATACTTAATTGTATAACTATTGAGTCGTATCTCTTTAAAATTCGATGTTCCCTCATGGGAAACAAATAAACTATTCCAAATTTCAAATTTAGTTTCACATGCAGAAATTCTATTAAATTTATCATCTCCCAAATAATATTAAAGGTAATTCATATCTTTACCTTTATTTTTGTATGAAATCTTAGTAGCATCATCCCTAGTACATCTAACAGTATTAGGAACAATATATTGATCTTCAATGGTAGACCAAATGTCAAAAACTAGATTCTCTTTATGAATTCTCATCTTAATTTTCCATTGGGAATAATTTTTTCCTTTATGAAAGGAGGTATGTTAGTAGAATATCCTTCGTGATGATTATCCATTTAAGGAAATGAATTTTGAAATAAATTTAATTTAGGATTTTAAATTATGAAATAAAATAATAGATAGAAATAAAATAAAAATAATTAATTCAAAAAAAATTTCTGTTGATACAAATTGTTGGTCAGAGTGAGTATCTAAAGAGGGGGGTGAATTGTGTACCCAATAAAATATTATATCTAAAATAGACTATTTTGAAATCTCCCAAATATTTTAATATAGTCCAGTTTATCAAAATAATTAGTATGATATAGTTCACAATCCTTATAAATATTCCTTTGAAAATTGATTAGTTCTCAAATTAATAATTTATAATATTAGTGGATCCTTTCAAATCAATGTACTTTATCAAAATACTATATAAAGTAAATTAATATAAACTATCAAAGTATATATTTTCTATAGTTAAATTTTTTTTCATTTTCAAGCATAAATAATGTAATAAAAAACTAAAGCGCACATCTGAAATAATGAATACACGAGATTAATTCTCAAGTAGAGAAATAGTCCCCTCTAATTTATGATAACCTTTAATAATATGTTTATATAAAATAAACAAGATGATCCATAATTTGGATCCGGTTTTATAACAACCTACAAACTATCTAGGTTACACATCACCTCTTCCATTTTTTTATATGGGATAAAAACTAAAGAGGATACATAATGACATATACCACTCTTATAAAATAGATAAAAAAATGAAACATGTTTTCAAAGATATTGATCATCTTCTAGTTTATCATAGGATATATTGTGTGTTTGATAAAATAGAGTAAGCACACACACTACTAACAATGTACTAAAGTTAAACCGAATTGATAAATATAAAAGTATAATGATTATAAATTCTTGATCTATATTAATTCATCATGGGACTCTTGATTTGATTATATAGTTATTCTTGGGTCGGGTTTTCTTGAAAAATTATAGAAAATAGAGGGACATCGACTCTTGTTCTTCAATTGGAAGAAAGCAGAAATTTTGAATTTGTAGTTCGGCTTCAAGTCAAATGATTACAACATGTGTGATATTATTGTTTTCAATTTGGTATAGCATTATGTATGTTTAGTATTCATGAAATCTCATCTTGATATTGATCCACTTAATCCACTATTTCATCTCTACTGCATGAGGGAGTGTGCCCCAACTATATCACCAGCATCAAGGAGAATATTCAATTAAATTTCTTCCTCACACTTCAAATCTTAAAACTCTATTCAATTATTTATATCGATAATTTCAGAAAAATCATTAATATATTATATTTAATTATCTTAAAAAAATATAGAAATTAGAATAATGTGATTCAAAAAGATATGTTTTGAAAAATAGGGGTGTTGTCTTAGACTAGAGGTGTCCCAAGGGCTAGAGGAACACACTATAGGGTTATATTGTTTTGGTGGTATTATATTGGTGGTTTCATTAACTTTTCAAAATTTTTACAATGCTGAAGGAGTCTCAAATAGTGGTTTTGAGTCGAGTGGTGTGTGTTCTGATATTGTGTTAGACTTATCCATAATTCTGTGATGATGATATGATATTGATGGTTCCTCATCTAGTGATATTTTTAACTTATCCAAATTTTCATTCTAGTAGTATGAATTCTTCACGGTATGTTGCATAAAAGTGTCGCAGTCTTTGTAAATTTTTTATTACAATGGTATGACATTCGGTCAGTGTGATATCATGGAGGTATCTTAGACTGAGCAATATTTTTCTGCTAGTGGCGAGTCATGGATAATGGTTTGTCGAGTTGGAATTGTGTGTCTCAACGATGTCTCAGACAAAGAAATTTTTTTCACATAGATCGGAATATAAATACCTTAAATAGGAACATGATGTACATTAATATCATTATAATCATGAATGTTTTTTCATTAAAACTAGGAGGTTAATAAAAAAATAAAAAATTTTTATTTACACTTTCATCGGTGAGATTACTATTATATGGGATGGTTTTGTATTCCTAAGGGTAATATTAATATTTCAATGGTCAAGTACCAATTACATTGGCACATGATCCTTAATATCATTTATTTAATTCTTAATTTGTGAGAATTATGTTTTTATTAGGTTATCTCTGTGATTTACATGGTTCACACTATAAAAAATAACTATATTAATGGATATATTTTTGTTAAAATTCATAGTCATTACAAAGAATTTATTGAAAGTGATGTTGTAAAATTGTTTTTCTATGTCATTTTGTAAAAAAAATCTTCTGAAATCATTCTATAAAATAGATTGAAAATGTTTTTAAAATAAAATATACAATAAATGATGTGAAAACCCGTTTAATAGTTCAATATTTTTAAATAACGAAAAGGATAAACTATCTCTCAAATCAATTATAGTGTAATTAATGTGAAAATTTTTTTATCTTTTTTCACCAATTAAATAATAAATATCTTGAAAATGATTTTTCATATTAAAATTAAATATAATATCCTAAATTTAGAACACTAGAATTAGAGAAAAAAATAACAATAGTTGAAACCAAATATGGCTCCATAAATTAATATCATTTCAACATTGAAATTAGAAATTTCATTTTTGATATATATAATAAATATAAACTAAAAAAATCATATTAGTGAATTAATCGACCCATTCTCTATATAAGTGATGTAAATGATGTTTTGTATAAGTTAGAGGGTCATCAAAAGGCTAAAAATTTAAAATATTGATTTTGAACTACATTCAGAATATAGTTATAATATAAATTAAAATAAAAGGTTACAATAAAATCTAACATTATTGAATTTTTTAACTATACTAACTTAAATAATTATAGATATTGGTCACCGAACATAAATTCCACATTACATTACTCAATAGTTAACAATATTCTATTTAAAAAAATGTTCTATTTCAAAATATCATTTTAGGATTTTTGAGTGAAAATTTAGAAATTACAATTGAGTAGTTACCTTTTCACCAATACATTTGATCTTTATGCTCCCCTTTAATATTGGATCTCTATTGTAATAATATTCCCTCTATGAAAATAATATGTTTGATTTAAAATTAAAACTAATTATAATTTACATGTATTTAAGTAATAAAACTTTTGTGTTTACCAAATTATGAAAATTTTCTTACACATCACCATGTATAGAGCATTAACACTAATCTATCTTCTCATTTAGACAAAAAACACACAACATCCAATGAGCACTATAATACAATAAATATACAATTTTTGTTATTTATTTAATGTAAATAAAACATTATGAAATATAACTTTCATACACTTCCCGATTATGAAGCATCAAACAATAAATTATATTATTTCGAAATACTTCTATAATATATATTGATCTTTATGAATCTTTAAGTATCATATCTATTGGTTAAATAAATTACTAGTCCAAAACTTCATATACTAATGTCATATTATACTGAATAAAATGTGTATAAATATACCCAATACAAAACAAACATTAGTATTATGTTTCAATAAATCCAAATAACTATAATAATCATGATAATCAACTTATATAGAAAATACCTACATCATGTTAATTCCCAAAAAAAATCTCTAATTACAAGCTCTTTGATATCTCTCTTTAAAATAATTAGTAACATTTGATGACAAAAAATTTCAGAATCCACTAGAATTTTATAAAATACCAAAAAAATATTAATATGTCTCATAATATAACATATAAAAAATAAATAGTATCTCAATCCATTGAATCATCTACTTTTGTGGTCCTTATAATATGACTTTTTCCATTTATGTATTCATGTATGAAATAAATAAATATATAAATTTTAAAATCTTAAGACAAATTTAACACCACAAAGAAATAAAATATATAATCTTTAAATACATAAATGTAAATTTGTTGAATAGGACTGAATGGATAAAATAAAAAAATGCATGTTAATTTTTCTAACTATAGTAACATCATATTTAATATATGATACACTTGCTGATCTATCTATAATATCCTACAGAATGAGAATAAGTTGAATTATCTTTATTTCATGATGACTGATGGTATCCACAATATAATATATAGTAATATATTCAATAATTTATTCTAGGTATCCTCAAAATATATCTCACAAAATATGGGAAGATGTGGAGGAGGAGTTGTAGGAGTTGGAAAAGGAGAGCAAATTCGAGGAGTGTAATCTATAGGTGGAGGTGGAGTAGTGTGATTTATAGCCTAACAATATATTTTCAGGTCTATAAATATCTATTATATCGAAGCTATGATTCTTTCCTCAATTATCTCACCCTTCTTCTAAACTCCATCTTCTAAAGATTCTATTTTTTCGCTAATATACTTCCACCGTTGAATAATATCTAAAATTTCAAATTTTTTTATTGATACACTTTTAAGGTGTCCCTACACCTGAACTAGATGTTTGGGATTTACCGATGTAGTAGATAAAATATTCTTCCTAACCTGTGATATGATGCCCCCATTGTTCTATGTTCATTAGTGAATTACTGTATCGAATATTTGAAAAAATCATTATTGAATCAGAATATATAATGACTTGAATTAATTTGAATAATAAAAATAAATTAAATAACTCTTTTCGATCCTCTCAGATAAAACTCCACACTATTTCAAAAGATATTTTCACTTTATTCTAATTTGTGTCTACTTCTATTTTTCATGTATATAAAGGGTGAAACAAATATGGATCTTGATGAACTGTCTCTCAATTTTTAATTTTTATTATAATTTTAATAACATATACCATCCATAAGATAATGTATAAGCGTATACATTTTTGGAATTTTTCTCCAGATGAGATCATCTTCATTTCTAAAATAAAAAAATAAAAAAATCCTTAATAAGATCATTAATATAAAATATTCTGAAAGATAATATTGCACAAAACAAAAATTATTATCGTCTTCTACTATATAGAAACAACTAACATGTATCATCATCTAGAACATGATACATATAAAATTTACTTTTATCTTATATTTATGAATAAATTAAATTTTATGTGTGGGGTAATTAAAAATATCTCCACATCCAAATATCCAAATCTCTATATTAAATTATGACTTATCTATTATTAGTTATATTATATTTCATCTGATAAAGAAAATAAAGAAACATATATTTGTAAAATCATTTCATGAAAAAATTATAATAATTGATATTACTAAAATTTTTTACCATAAATTATATGTTTTCACTTTTCCAATACTTTTCCAACCAAAATGAAAATACTAACTTGCTAACAATATTGGATTGCAACGAAAGTATTAAATTGAATTGAATTTTTAACCATTAGAATATCATTATCATCGAGCTCAACATATATTGTCTTGGTTCGATTATAAGAAAATTATAATTTTTTGTAATTATTTGCTTCTATGTTTACCCACACTTGATTCATTATTTTTCATTGCAGAAGTAGTAGGATCATGCGTAGAAGTAAGGGGGATCCTTAGTAAAAGTATGTGTACAGTACTTACCCGGAGCTCGAGAAGACAATGTATTCTGATCTAGTATTATCATAGAAATAATATTAATAATAAATTAGTTTAAAAATAAACCAATCCAACTAGAATACAATAAATTGAAGAAAAAATGAAAAATTATTCAATGAAATGTAAACTAAATTTGAAATGTTATTATTATTATTTTTTAATGTATTTAAATAAAATACTAGAAATATTTATGACTCATAAACTAAAATAATATATGAGATAATTAAATAAAAAATATTATACAAATCCAGAGGTTACATAAAAATGTATTGATATTTTAATATCATCAAAACAAAACAAAATAATATAGAATTAACCATATTTGTTATATTCTTTAGAGTAATTAACAACACCTTTAAAAATAATACTTACAATAATATTTATCTTATTAATTTGTAATTAAAAATGAAAAATAATATAGGAAATATTTATGACACATATAATGACATTGGTAAAATAAAAAATATATTAATAAAAAATTAATAAAAATTCAAAATTCTTATATAATGTTAAATAGTTGAAAAATGATACAAGCCAAAATAAATGAATCTAAAAAAATTTATTATATTTTTCATAATTTGTATTGATGCAAAAATATTAAAACTAATAGCTATAAAATTTTAAGAAATATTAAAAGGTTAAAAAGAAATAAATATATACTTCATGTGATATAAAGATGTTATTAAATTATTCCCATATCAATTACTCACAATCATTCTATATGGAAAATCCATGCCTATAATGAGGTCATAAATATTATCTGGTAATATTTCCATGGAAGTAGGGTTCTATCACAAACCATCATCATGTTTTTAACAACAAAAATACAAATTTTCTATGTGAAATGATACACTAACGAAAATTTAATGGACTGAGAACATATAATTTTTTCTTCATGTTTTTCCATAATTAAAGAATCGGATGGGTATTCAAATATATTCAAAATAATTAGTGTCATCCTGAATTCAGGGTTCCTAAAACTATATTTTATAATAACCCATTTGTAGTTAAACACTAAAACATGAAATTCAATATAATAAACCTCCCATATTTCATCAATAACTCTATAATATTCACATGATGTAGAGATTTTGATTTTTCCTTTATCACTTGAAAAATAAATTTCTTTAATGAAAACCAATATAGTAAAATTATAAATAACACTTCTATTGTCCTAATATTTTGAATGAAATGTACCACAATTAATTGAAAACTCAAACAATGTTATAAAATTCAAATTTGGGCCACCCAACAAACAACTCATTTTTTCAAATCCGTATGATCAATTATGAATAGTATTTTTAAAAATGACAAATAATTATAATAGCCTTGAAATCTCACACCCGAATCCAATAATTACATTTCTATCCATGATACCAATACACAAGAACTAAATTTAACCCATCAAGACATATAATAGAAAATTGATGTATTGGATTACTCACATACAAAAAATACCATTTGGGTTTATATTTTTATACAATTAAAAAAACTCTTACATAAATACATTGATACAAAAACAAAAATTTTATAAAAATATAAATCATATCCAACTATATTCATTACATTTAGAATTATTTTCAGGAATTACATACATAAAAAATTTCATTAAATCCTAATGAAAATGAAACATAAGAATGTGGTAAAATATTCTCAGTATGGGTAACAATAAGAATTGAAAATCAAATGTAATCACTGAGAAAAATTTGATAATAATGGTATGATAACATAATCAAAGTTCACGAGATTAACATGAGAAAAATAATACCCATTAAAAATGGATCATTAAAAATACAACATGGAATAAAACATTAACATGTGATAAGATTCATATAATTTTACAATCACGAGCCACGTTAAAACAAAACATTTGAGAATGATCTCTTATAATCTGATGCAATATAAAATAAAACTTGTATGTAACTTTGAAAATCTTTTTCATATGACTCTTATAATAACTGTTACAATTTTAATATCTATACATGAATATTAAAATATTTCATTAAGAAAAAACTATAACCAGTAAGCTTTTCCCTATTAACAATTCATTATAGATAAATAATAAGATATACCATTATCATAAGATATATCTATCCCACCATCATGAAAAAATGTATAAGAACCCTAACATATATATAACACATGAAAGAATTCATTTTTCATTATAATATTAACTATTTTTCTTTTGTAGCTTTCATTACCAATGGAAAAGAAATTTCATCCATGGGAATCTCATTGAAATAATAATAATAATTCCATAGAAAGAATGAGGATGGTATCTTAATAAAATATCCCTGTGTGAAAATAAGTAAAATCGATGGTTTTTCGATGATGATGTACAAAATTACCAAAAAATATCAATAAATTTATTTGGAGGGAAACACCCTTTCTGTTTTGAATTTCATTTAAATGATTTTATAATAATAGTGAAATTATTTCTTTATATATAACCATAAAACCATGTAAATGAATCATCAAGGAATTTAACATTCATGGTAGCTATAAATTCTGTTCGTTTCATATTTTTTAAAATAGATATTTTTTTACACATTGTATAAAATATAACTTATTCATTGATGAGAATATTATTTTTAATTTTTTAGGGTAATATCTTTGTAAAAAATTAATTTATTATATTATTTAATATTACTCAGAAACATTATTATTTATTTAGAAAACATGAATATGGAAAAAAAGTTTGTTTAATTAAAAATAAGAAAATAATGTTGATTTTTCTTAAAAACGTTTTTTGAATATTATGATTACCAAAGTGAGTAAAATGAAACAGAAACATATAATTTCATGAAACAATGTGAACAAAACAAAAATTATTTGGTAATATTGGATATGTATGATTTAATTTCCACAGTGTAAATTCAATCAAAAAAATCTGTACTAAAATGAGATTGAATCATAAACCACTTATTGGTTTGGTAATTTTGAAATTTAATCCCAAAAAATATCATATGAAACATTAAATATTATTAAAATTAGTATATTCCGGAAAACAAAACATGTTAAAGGGTTAGTATATAAACTTTATAAAATAATACAGGTGTATAACATAGACATATGCCCACAAGAAGGAAATTTTGGGACAAAACACCCATATGAAGATCATATCATTGAATTGAGAATGAATAAAAGGTTATATTTGGTGAAGAAACAAGTGTCATTAAAAAATTACTTAATAAAATTAAATTTTACACATAATCTGGGAATAAAGTGATAAATGATTAAGAGATATGACTCAATGAAATAATACAGGTTAAGAAAAACCCTTACCACATTGGTAGGAACTAAATCAAAAACCCTTGGATGAATTAACATGATTAATAAATTAAAATACAATGAATTATTAAGTATTAATGATATAATGTATAAAATGTAATTATATACACCATATAATATCAATTAGGGGAAAAACATTAAAATATGCCTAAGTGAATGGAAATTTAAATGAAATCACTCACAACAACTCCAGACACTCTATGTATTTCCTTTAAAATATGTTTGATAAACTTATATTAATTATATTATAAATTAATAAACTTATAAAATATTAGTACATTATCTTCATAAGTTTTATTTAATTTATTTGAACAACATATTTCATTACTGAATCAGTTAAGTCAACTTTTCATGTATTAAGGATGTTCGGTTCTTAATTTTAAAATTAAATTGGTATGTTGTATATTGTAAGAAAATATAATTGTTCCATAATATAAAGAATAATTATAATAAAAGATTACCAATTTCATAATATAATTATATTTTTAAAACAAATCATAAAATATGATTTTGAAAAATGAATTATGTCACAATCATGGAGATGGTATGTTGTATATACTAATGAGTAACAATTTCATTTATAAAATATAATGTGGGAAAATATAATTTTATCCTTAAATAATGTTGATTATATTATAAAAATAATATTATTTCTTTAAATAAACGTATATATACCATCCTTGTGGTGTGGTGATTAAAAATGAATCACATCCCTTTGTGGAGATGGAAATCCACATGTACACATTAAAATTATAATTTTTTTCAAAGGATTGAAAATTAATAAAATTGATTCTATATTAACCATAAAGTATAGTAAATATTTCCTGAATATCATATAAATAAATTAATTCAATCATTATAACCATATGATGGAGTTAGTGATGGAAACAAAATTGCATCATTTCGCATTGAAGAAGTCCACCTTTTACACAAATAATGGTTTCAATTTTTATTAGATTGAATATGAGATGGATATAAGTTATGAAATTAATCAAATAACATATAAATATATGTAATATATTTATTTTGGTATTAAATAATGGTTTATGAATATTTTAAGGGTATTGAACAATAAATAAGATGAAAATGCTTGTTTAAGAAGTATAACACTTTTTTGGGCAACCTATATAGTTTTATAAGGAAATACTTCCTTGGATGATGTATGATCAAACTAGGTGCTCTAATAAATGATTAGATATGTTATTAATTTACTATTAAATGTCATTTGAAAACAGTAAATATCCTTCTCTATGCATATGAGAGGAGAGGGGTGTCTATTTATAAGTGGGGGAGTGGATAGAAGTATACATTTTAAAAATATTAAAATATATTAATGTAATGTTAAAGAAAAGTTGACCCTAAATGGATAATTTAAGAATATTATATGATATAGGGTCTAAATAATTCCATAAGATATGTTATGAAAATTATTTACATCATTATAACCCTTATCACTTTAGTTTCACACATGATAATAGTTTTTAACGATAACTTTGGTAACAAATTTTAACTATTTTTACAATTAATTATAATTAAAATTTAACTTAAAAATATAAATTAATATTAATTTTTATTATTAAAAATATGGGAATCATTTTATGAAATTCAATTTTCATAAATGTAATAATTTAATTTAAAATTAATCCTACAAAACACAATGAAAAATTGGGTTTAAAGAATTACTTTTATAATTATAAACATATTCTATCACAATTTGATGTATAAAGATGAGTCCAATAAAATTTAATAGATATATATTAATGAAAAATGTCTAATTAAATATTAATTATAATCTAAAATATAATGTGGCTTTATAAATACAAGAAAATAGAAAACGTTTTCAATAAAAATCAGTATTTTTACTACATATTGAAATAAAATATTTTAAAAAAATTCACAAAACAAATTATTCACTAATTTTGAAACACTAATGAGGTTAATTTTTAAAAACATAAAATTATATAATTTGGAAATAAATATTTTAAATATAACAGTATATGCATGAATAACCAATTTTTTTAGAAATAATGCCTTTTTGTTTTGACTTAAAATTTACATAATATTATTATAATAAATACCACTATATAAAATATAATTAATTGATTTTAATAATACATGAAAATTATTTATATTAACATTATATGGTTTGTCACATTATTTACCCTTTTTATAACTCCTACCAATTTCATCTCGTTCCTGATAGAAAGGGTTTATAACATTTCAAGAATAAATTTCAATGAGTGGATGTTAATCCATAATACATAAAATTAAAAACATTTTAATATTTAGAAATACATTTTTTTAAAAACCAAATTGTAAAAATGGATATTAATATTTTTATTGAAAATAAGGAAATAAAAATACCAATATTATAAGGAATATTAGGTTAATATGTTTCAAAATTGGAGAAAATTAGTGAGAAGTGAAAACAAGGACATGGATGAAAAAAATTAATGTTCAAATAATGATGAAGAGTGATAGAGAACACTGATCATAAGAAATTTTAAAATTTTAATAAATTAAATGAAAAAACAATCATAAACCAATTAGGTGTGAAAATACATACAATTTATCAGAGATAAAGGTAACAATATAACATTTTTGTTTCAATATCATTTTCCTAGAGTAAGGAAATTACTTTACTATCTAGAATAAAAACATAAGAAAATATTATTACATGAAAAATAATGTTTCATGATAACAAATATTCAAAAAAATATCACATTTAACTCCAAATTATGATTATTCATTATGAATTTTTCTTGTGTAAATCACTAAAATAAAATAATGTATCCCATAGTCCACAAAAAGATAACATGCCCTTCCTTCTATCTTCATATTTTAACCAAAAATGAAATATTCCAGACATGGTATGATATTATAAAAACATTATAAACATTCTTATGAATGATTTATAGATTAACATTAAAACATACCGAAAAACACCATAGGTTCAACTTATATCATTCAATAAATAAATATTCCTATATCCCAAATAACCTCAATAACATCCACATTAAAGTACATTTTAACCTTAATGGTTATCTCAAAAATTCCATATTGCATCCAATAAAATGTAATATTTTTCTTCTAAAACTATATTTCATATTAATTTTAATGTGTAAATTTACCTAAACTAAATAAACATTTCACATTAATTCATTAATCAGTTTAAAATCCCAAAACTTAAAACGTGAATAGGATTATTGATGCCTTTGAACTTATAATCAACCATAATCTTAATAACCCATGATATTATCCATAAATATTATGTTTAACTCACATTGAAACTTCAAACTCTACAATATTATCTAATAGTTTTTCATAATACGAACTATAATAGTACTAAATCTTGAAACCTAAATCTAGTGATAAAATAAAATCATTAAATTTTTGGATTTGATATTGATAAACAAGACCTATTTTTAACACTTCAAAACATTTTACATAAAACTAAATTATTAGATAAATAACATAACCAATGACATTTTAGATTAAGAGTTTTATCGAATTAGAAAAAAATCTTATAAAATAGTTTGTATAAATTAAAAAAAATGGTCAAAAAAATATGTCATCTCTAACTATGTCCTGCACACATAGTCCACTTCTTCGGAATAACATGCCTAAAACCTTTTTGAACGACCTGGGGAAAATAAAACATAAGAATGGTGATCTAAAAATATTGGTAATGGTAAACTTACAAATTAATAATTTAATTTCTTTAGTGATGATAATATAATCATAGGGATATAAAGAAAATATCAAAGACAATGAAAATTACCTAAGATAATTCATACCCATCAGAACATGGATCATAAAACATAAAAAATGTAATTAAACTATAACATAATACAAGTTTCATATAGATGAGTAAAAACGAACCAAAAAACAATACATTGGAAAATGATCCATTAATACTTGATTAAATCTTATAAAAACAAGTTGGTTACTTGGAGCATCATTTTCATATAACTTTTAAAATCACTCTTACAAATGTAATAACCCAAATTCTATGTTCCAACAATCTCTTATGATAATCTTATAATATGTTGAATTCAGCCATTTTTAAAATGAATATGAGAGACATATTAAGATCAGAAATCATAATGAGCAATATCAGGCTCAACCATCATCAAACAAATGTCTAAGAGCCAATAAATAATCATTACACAAGAATTATTTCATTTTAAACATAAAAATACCCAACGTTATTTTGTAGATTGATTTAATCAATGAAATAAAATGGGTTCTATGAAAAAATAATTGAAAAAAATAAAAAAAATCAATATAAAAAATAAGGATGGTTCCCTTGAAAAACATCTATCATTGAGAATATGTTAAATAAAAGATTTTCATCGATTAATAGAAATATCATAATAATATCCTTGAGAACATTCTTGAGTAAAATATTGTTCACACTTTGAAAATGTATTTTAAAAACTTAAATTTATAGAATATTTATAAATAATGTTTTCTTAAAACAAAAATGAAAAATTATAATGTAATAATTAATGATTTGGGATGATATTATTGAAGAAAATTCCACTCATATCTTAATCATTAACATGGGGATTTTATTCACACCATCAATTAAAATTACGTTATTCATAAAAAAAAGAAGATTCTAGTGAATCTTATTGAAAAAAAATTAAAATATGGATAAAAGTAAATTTAAAAAATTATTCAATAACATTAAAAAAATTCTTTAAAAATATATAGATAACATGGGTATGGCAGAAATTGTTTATCTGATTGAATGATGATAAAATAAGGCATGCTTTTATTAAAAAAAATTGAAACCATTTTGAGTACAAAATCAAAGGAAAATGGTATTATAACCTAAAATTAATATAATTTTTCTTATAATAAGAAAAATAAATGAAGATTATCAGATATTGATCATATAATATCCCAAATGGATATTAAATCATAAATAATCTAAATTAAAATGAGATTTAAACAATAACCCCTTTTTAGATTTGTAACTTTTGAATTGAAATCCACAAGAAATAATATCATGAAATGACACATTAAATATCATGAAAATGACGATATTAATGATATAAAAATTCAAAAAAGTATCATATACACCTCATACAAGAAGATAAGTTCATAACATAAATATATGTCCCAAATATGGGAAATTTGATACGAAGACCCCATTTAATGTTCATATCATTTAATTTAGAATTAATCAATGTAATGTTATGTGTAAAAATATTTAATACACCCAAAAAAATTTAAATACAACATTAATAAAACAAATTTAATTTTACAAATTATAATTATATAATACAATCAATGAATATGTGATATAACCCAATGAATGAAAATTGCGTTAAGAATACCCTTACTGCTTTAGTAACATATAAATCAACACCTCTTGGATGAACTAAAATTAATTTTTACATAAAATAATATAATTTTTTATGAATTAATAATATAAAATTCAAAATTTCAGTATATGAAAAATTGAAAAAAATTAGGCGTACAACATTAAAACATGCCTCAATGAAGGGAAATTGAGACAAAATCCCTTACCATAAGACTAATATTTTTTTTGTATGTTCTATAACACCTGTATAATAAAATTATATCAATTATTTTATACAATAAAAGTAACTTCTATTTTTAATAACCTATCATTTACTATTCATATCTTTTATGACAATGACATATTTAATTATTTAATCGGATGAGTCCACTTTGAGTGTTTTTTTGATTTTTTATTTATAATTTAAAACTGACATAGATATATTTCCCATGGTAATAGAAAGTAACTATTTCATAATAATAATAATTATGAATTAATTATAAATTTTAGACATTAATTATATTTTTAAAGCAACCCATTAAATATGGTTATGACAAATGAATTATGATACAATCATGGACACTATAAGTAGTACGGGCACATGACTAATGTTATTATTTTTCAAAGTACATGGGGGAAAAATCAGTATAATATTATATTTAATTAATTATTATTATATATTAAATATAGTATAATATATTTAAATAAACATATATATACCAACAATGTGATTCATTGATGAAAGACAAATCACCTCACTTCATGGATGTGATAATTTGAAGGTATGCACATACGACATTATCATTTTTCAATGGATAGAATGTTATGAAAGTATATGATATATTATATTTCTAGAATTATAAATATGTAATTAATATAATATATAAATACATTAAATCCATCATCGTAACCTTTAAGGACAGGCAGTGATGGAAAAATAATTACATTATATTGAAAGGTTGTACTCCTCCGTACACACAAACGATGATTCCATTTATAATTTGAGGGATGATGTGATTAATATAGGTTATTACATTACCATAATTATATATAATCATATGGAAGATATTAATTATATTAATTATTAATTTTTTATGAAATCTTTATGGAGTTAATATAATAAATAAAATTAAAACACCGAATATAAACTTATTCTCTTCTTCTGCAACCTCTTTATGTTTATACATAAATCATTCCTAGGATTTTTTTGTGATAAAAAATGAACTCTAGGACAAGAATATGGATGTCAGGAATGTATTTGGGTAGTTATTTTCTAAAATAAAGATCTTTTTTATGTGTGTATAAGATATGAGAGGGGTGTCCGTTTATCTGTTAGAAAGCAGACAGACATGGAATTTTTTAATGGAATTAAAGATACTAATTTATCACTCAAGAAATATGGCTCCAAATTGAGCCATTTGAAAACATGATATGATATAGGGCCTAAATATGGTTATAAAATTGGTTTTATACAAGTATTTAGGTTATTTTAGGCCACATTAGTTGAGTTTAACCAGCCGGTAAATCTGTTCTAACCTTAATCATGGTAATATATTTTTGTAATTTATCCTATTAATTATGTAAAAAATTAATTTGACCTTACAAAATAAATTTACTTATTTGGATTAAAAGTAATTATTTTGTTTTATCATATAAAATATGTGTAAATGGAAATTTTAAAAATAAATTTAAACTTCTAAAATGTGATGAAAATGGGTTTTCATAAAAATTCCTTTTAAGTAAAAAAATGTTTTCATTAAACACTATAGTATAATTATGATTACCATTAAATTAATAGGATTACTATTAATAAAAATAAAATAATTTAATTTTGAAAATAATCCAAAATAGAATTTTATTTTGAAAATAATTGAAAATAAATTATAATTTTCAATAAAAAAAATATCTCTCAATATTAATTGAAAAATAAATCATTTTATATATTTCCCAAAATTTCATATTATAATATTTTTTACATGATGAAATAAAAAATTACCTTTATTTTCTCATAATAGAATTTTATTATTTTGAAATTGTGATTTTAAATAAAACCATATAATGCATGAAAACCAAATTTGGATAGAAATTATGTCTTTCAATTTTGACTTAAAAATTATAAAAAATTATTATAATTACAATAAATAAATATTATGTAATTAATTAATATTAATAATACATTAGAATTATTTATATTAACATTATATTGATTGATAATGTTTCTTTATTTTGCTTATTCTAAATCCACATATTATTATTTTTCGATAAAATTGTTTTAACACATTAATATTCCACGTTATATATGACAAATAATTATTTATGTTATTCATGATGTATAAATGTACAAGATTTATCAATTAAACTGTGAATTGTTTTAATCTCAATCAATGGATCCCCATTCCCCATAACTGGCTCATTCATGGTGAGATATTGATAAGCTGTTGTTCTCCAGTATAGACTATCAGTTTGTACAAAACACTATAAACTTCTAAAAAATATACTTCTCAATAGTGGATGCTTCAAGAATATATGGATTATTAACATATCCCTTCAATGTATTCATATAAATTTCAAAAGGATATATCCAACATATATATTCAAGTTCATAAATCATTATTTCGTAAACAAAATAAACCATTAATTGAACCATGAAAAAAACGAAAATGGAAAATACATTTTTATTTGATAAAGTATATAAATTAAATCATTCTCTAAATAGTTCAATGAATTTAGATCAATAAAATCATTAAAATTTTAATTGAAAAAATAGGACCCCTTCATTAGAGTCATTATAACATTTATGCGTAATATTAAATGCAATTAATCTATTTTTAGTTTTTGCATCATGTTGTTATAATCATGATATTTCATACTTGGAAACATCAATTATTTTAGCGGAAATTTTTTGTATATTTCACGAATAAATTTACAGTAATTGGATACCATGGATACAATAATAAAAACTGTATTATCAGAAAACATTTTACAAATGTGTCAATTGAATTTAGAGGTTCTATTTTTTCTGGTCGTTAAAATATGTTATTTTTGTTATTCCTTAGAAAGGATTTGGGTTAAACTTAAGAATTTCGGAAGGAAGAGGGATAGTGCATGGTGATAACACATATTTTTCCAAACCTTGTGCCCAACCCCAATTATTTTGTGAACCAAGATAGAGGGGATTCAAATGGATGGAATAAATGTTTTCAAACTGTGTGCCCTTTTAGTGGTAATTGTCTGACCCCTTGGGAGGATGCACAAAATTATGTGCATAGTTAGGGGACACCATGAAACCTGAGGAGAAAACCATGAATGCATATTTTTAATCCCAAGGAAACTATTACAAATATTCCCAAATCCCCTTATTATATCCCTACACCCCAAACATGACCCTAAAAAATTTTCCATCATTTTTAGGAGTTTGGGGATGAATTCCTAGGCCATCCAACCTCAATTCGTAGAGATTTGAAGCTCATATTGAAGATAGTCACCTCTCTAAGTAATATATTGTTATTTCATATGGTTTCCTCACTCCTCTAATATTTCAACAACACCATGAATGGGTTTTCCTCTTTTGATAATGGATCTTGATACAAGATTGTTGGATCTTGAATCATTTGATCTTAGATCTAGGTTTTGGATCTAGATCTCATTATTTGTCTTGAACACGATTGTTCTTCTTCAATTGGGGACTTCTGATGGGGAGGATTTATCCTTAGTTTTCATGTATGTGGTCTTAACTGAAACTCCCATCCTTTTGATTTAATTACATGTATGTAATTTTGAATTTATAAATTTCCATGAAATGGAAATTTCATTGATGATTAAATTGATATGATTTAATTTCCATAAAATAATGATTGGCGATATATTAGGTAAATTGAAGTTGTTGTTTTGGACTAATTAATTGTTTAATTAATTAATGAAATCTCTTGACTATGAAATTGAAGAGAAATTGTTATTGTTAAATTGATCAATTAATGACATATGAATTAATTGAAAATGGGATAATGATATGGTTGACTTGACCTTATTTGATTAATGTTGTATATCCAATGGATATTTAAAAATGTTTTTATGGTGAATTGATCATATTATTTCATGTGATTAATGTATTTAATCATGAATTGTTGTTGTAAATAAGGATGGTGCCAAAATTTTAATTTTGGTAACACAGATTAATGTTGAATAATATTATTTGGTGTAATATGTGTAAATTTGTTTACTTATTGATAAATGTGTGTGGGACATGTACGGATCCTTCAAAAGATCATAGTGATAAATTTTTATATGTGTGTGGGATATGGACTTCTAATTAAAAATACCATAGTTATAAGTGAGAGCAATAAAAAGAAACATTCTTTAAAATTCCACATGTATGATTGTTTGATAAACGAGTTGTGGGACACAGTCTACTACTTCAAAAACCCATGTGGTGCTAGAAACAGTGTTGTAGATCCAAAATGATGGAATTAGATTGTGGTTCTGATTTAACGTAATATGAATTGAAATTAAATTATAATTGATAACCATTGTATTATGATATGTGATATCCCTTGGAAATAGTTCAGACTCATGTATGGTTTGAAGTATGTTTTATGGTGTGGGTTTCCTTGGGAACCAAAAAAGTTTTGTTGTTAAATAAAGAATAATGGAATATTTCTAAATTTTATACTTTATTGATTTTATTTTAATTTTTTACATCTTCATTCATTTCTAATTTCTGGATAATTATTTATACAACATTGGTGGTGTCCTACTGAGTTTCACACACATCCTACTCAGGCTTCCTCATCTATACCTAAATAGACATCATGTTTGGAGGACAAGATAAGACAAATAGTCTTATGTCATATAGATTACATGGGATCAATAATGGATGGGGTAACTGAGCATGATATTGGGGCCTTCTTGGGAGAATGAATATCATTATTTTGGGTTTTACATATTAATACTTGACACATATCTGTCATGAAATATTTAATATTTAAATTTGGATATTTTATTTCCCATTTTGGACCTCATGATTATCTAGTTTGGTTTGTTTACTAGTTACATCATTTCGATATCCTTATTTATTTCCTCTGTTGTGCTACTTTGATAAAGAGGGTATAGTCTCCCCATGACCAATATTAGAGCCTTTTCGTTATTCGATTGTCTATGGTGTTTATGGAGTCATGCCTGAGTTCATGTGACCAACCATCATGGGACATCGATGTGTGGCACCCAGGCCAGGATGTTACAAAGTTTTATTAGAGGAGTTCTATTCTATTTTTCATTTTTATTACAATTCTGAAACGGTATACATGATAATATTATGAGTTTGGACTTGGATAATATATCATGCATGGTAGTTGTTAACCCAAGTATGAGGGTAAAATCCAAGTACCCAGGGAGGGATTATTATTTTTGATATGTGTTGTTACGACTGGATGTTATTTCACCTGGAGTGATTAACTTGGAATTTTATATGATTGTTGTTTAATAGATTTTATTATATTGTACTCATGGACCATTATGGCATGGGAGTTGAGTATTCATGAATCATTCTAGGTACTCCTGAATTATTGTGACATGCATCATTTTTAGACATGCATTAGAAAATGATTTTTGGGTAAGTTGAGGAAATTGAAATGTTTTTCCTTTCCTAAGCAACGGAAATGAAAATGGCGCTTATTATGAAATTTAATGTTTTTAAATGATGAAAATTGTGAATAAATGGGTGTAAAATGAGAAACAGGAATAATTAGAATGAATTTACCCCCTTTATCCATGTTATAGATGTATAGTTATGGTTAGTTACAACACATCAATTTTGACTGTGTAGCCAGGTTTTTTTAAATTACTTGTTACGACTTGTGTGAATACCACATACATAAATGAATTAGTGTTGTGAAATGTTTCGTGATGCATGTGTTTGTAATTTATGATATATGACTCCATGGTGATTTGTGTCGAGAGGAAAACAACAAGTCTTGTATTGGAATGATCCACTAGTAGTGGAACCTGGGGCCCAAATAATGTTAGCTGAGGAAGCCAGAGAGATGTTTCGAGAGAATTTTCTTGTTGAATTATGTTTATGGAAGGAGGCCAGTGGTGGGTTTTAAATAGTATGTTCGATATAACAATGGATTTATAGTTGAAACACCCTCTTATATTTACTTAATAAGGTGGACCTAAGGCATACGAGTGTGGGATTGAATTTGTCTAGACTATGATTAACCATTTGGATACTCTTGGAGAGAAGAGAGTCAAATTGGTTGATTACATATTATGAGGTCAAGAGATGTGTTTGTGAGATATCCATATATGAAATGAAAATTTCTATAGTATAATGTGTACTGATTTTCAAAATATGTTTAAGGATAAATTTTATAATGAGACACTTGGGGAGGATATAGTAGGTGATTTTATTAGTTTGAATCTAGGGACTATGTCTGTTAAAATCTATAATGGAAACATTATAGATTTGAATTTCATTTCTACATTTTTTATTAGAGATGAGGTTACCATATCAAAATGGTTTCTAGATGGGCATAAATGAAAAATCATGTACCAGGTAAATGTCTGTAGGCTAAATAATTTTTTAGAAGTTCGGAATTAGACTCTCATTTCTTAGGGGAACATAAAGGAGTCTTATGGTGGAAGACATGTCATTTCTACTAGATGTCCAAGATGTATGTATTGAGAAATCAGGAAGTGTCGTTAGGATATTTTTTATCAGAGGTGTGGAAATCAGAGTGGCATGGGGGGAGGTTCATTAATATAGGTCCTTACTCGAGTGAATTGTCACCAGTGTGGTCAGTCATGTCACTTTATTAGATAGCTCCAAGGACCACTAATAGAGTTTTGATCATCTGTAATGATGGAAAATTTACAAAGTCTATTCAGGAACCCATTAAGGCTAGTTAGTGATGAAGCTTTTAGGTAGAACTAGAGTACCAGAAGGGGGTATTATACCCTATAACATTCCAAAAGTTATTGTTATAATAGCTGTGGAGGTAGAGGAAGTGGTCATGATGATTTTGAGAAAGAGTTCCCATATCAGCCGAGTGGTGTAGCTTAGAAAAATCAAAATGCAGCATAGGGAACATGGGAAGGATAACTTGATGTATTATATCCTACATGTGTGGATGGAAAGGCAGAAACATCATCAGATAGAGGTATTATTCTTTAATATTAAACTTTATCTAGTTCCTTATTTAATACATGATCCTCTCATTCATTTATATTTTCACAACATTAAAATGGTTTGATCCTATTAGTGGTGTTCATGAGTGGGGTTACGATTAAAAATATTCATTTGATAGTACAGTCAAGAGACATCTATTTGTTAAAGGGTTGTTCTCTCGATTATGGGATGTATTATTTCCGTTGGGATCTTTACATCCCCGACATGTCAAGCTTTAACATAATTATAGGAATAGAATTTTGAGTATCATACCAAGATAACAATTATTTCTACTAAAGGGGAGTGACTTTTATATCTCTTATAGGTTACCATTTTGTTCATCATGGTGAATGTGACATCAAGGTGGGTAGTGCAGGGGTAGTTCATCAACAAATAGGGTAGCTCAACACCTTGGAATCTAGTCTATTTTTGGATGAAAGTGGTGAAAAAAGGGATGTCTTTCCCCCCATATTTGAATAGTTTTAGGATTTTTTTTCTTGAATTATTATCGTGGTTTCCACCTTATAGTGATGTTGTATTTACAATTATTCCCATTTCAGGGGATTAGAAAATTTCATTTCCACCATAAATAATAAAACAAATAGAGCATTAACAGATTAATACTCAGATGGAATAATTGATTGATAAGGGGTTTATCCACACGAGTATGTGTTGTTTAGGTTCTCCCATATGGTTTTCTTGGAAGGATAAATGGACTCTATTCTTATCCAATGATTACTAGATATTGAACCGAATAACTATGACAAATTGTGACCGTATTCCATCTATCAATGATATACTTGACATGTAGTGTAGATCTTCTGTTTTCTATAAGATCTATATGGGATAAGGGTATCATCAGTAGATATTTTGGACTTACGATATACATTGGACTACATTCATATGTATGTATGGCCTTTAGGTGTATTTTTCATTCTGTTAGGTCTAACGAACATAGAAACAATGAATTTAGCCTTCATGAATCAAATTTTGAACTCGTATGAGTTTTAGTTTGTGGTAGTGTTTGTTGATGACAACTTGGTGTACTCCAAGACTCATGATGGTCATTCCAAACGTCTCAAACTCATCATATGTACACATAGAGTGAATTAAATGTGTTTCATGTTATCATTGTGTTAATTATGGATTGTTCATGTGTACTTCTTGGGTAACATCATCTCATTGGAAGGCTTGTCAGTGTTCCAAAAGAATGTTTACACAGTGGTTTCTTTGGAGTATTACCAGAATTTGTTTTGGGGTATTTATCTTTATAGGGTTATCATGATATTTTTGGAGGTTCATCTATGATTTTTAAGAGTTTGAATCACATATTTTGGGCTTGAAAAAATGGGTATGTTGTTTGAATGGTTTGAATATCGCGATTATTTCTTATAAGAGTTGAAGAATCATTTGACATCGACCCCAATCATGATCATACCCGATCCAGGTGAGGAGTATTTGGAAATTTTTTATGCTTTTGGTATCAATATTAGTGAAATGTTTATATACGAAGATCAATTTTTTGAATAAAAGTCTTTGTATTTGAGTCCACTTGAATTAAAATACCCTATCATGTATCAAAAATTAGATACAATTTTTCACACATTAATGTCATGGAATCGGTATCTATTGAGTAAAGATTTTACTCTGCATTCTAACCATAAGAGATTAATGTGTATCTTTTCACTGTGATATTTGAATATCCAAAAGTGGATATGGTTTTATTATATTTATTCATTAAAATCATATCTAATATATACTCTTGATAATATAAATGGTGTTTCTGGTTCTTTAATTAGGAAAACTCATACTCATGTATTTTAAGAGTCTAGTTCAAAGTGTAAGATGATGAATTTTCTAGATAAAATACATTTTTTGGGATTAAAAGGGTTAGGAGAGAATGATTCTCATATTAGTTTTAGTTGAGTCTACACTTTTGATCTGGTTTTAGGAATAATAGTATGATGATCCGGACAATTTTTCATTGAGTAAAATCCTTGATGGTGGGGGGTACCTTTCGAATGGGAAACAGATGAGGATGAGATCATCTATGTTAAGAAAAGAGTTTTTGTTCCTAATCGCATGCATGAAGAGATGTTGCATGTCATTAATTCACCAAAGTAGATGGTTCATACAATTATGTCCCAAATATACCATGACCTATGACAACAATATTGGTACCTAGGCATGAAAAATGTTATAGTAAGGTTTCATAAAAATGATGTTACACCTATCAGCAGGTGAAGGATGAGCATCGATGACTTTGTAGTTTACTATAATGGTTTCCCATTCTAAAATGGATGTATTATGAAGATACTATGGACTTTTTGGTGGGTCTCTTGCTGATTCCTTGAAAGAATGAATCTATCTGGGTGGTTGTAGAATGATTGATGAATGAACTACAGTTCTTGATTATACATGAGAGCTTATAAGTAGTGTAGATGAGAGACATGTATGTCCATGAAATAGTCTACCTACATGGGATTTCATGGAGTATATTTCCAATCCATGAACCATGTTTTACTTCATGGTTCTACAAGTTGTTGTAGAAGGTGATTGGTATATAGGTTTAATTCAGTACAAAATTCCAACCAAAGACAAATGGGCAGTCAAATCACACTACACATTCTCTTTAGTATGTGATGTGAGAGTGTGTTATCAAATTCAGGGTTTCTTGAAAAAATAACTAATATATGATGGAGCTTTCCAATAACAACAGTTAACAGGAAACTATACAGATGGATCCATATAAGGATCTTTATGGTAGTTTATGCAGATCACCTCTATGTTAGATGTATGTAGGTTACTCATAATTTTTGATATATTGTACAATTATAGAGACATTATTGTAGGTTCATATAATTCAAAAATTAATGGTTATGGATTATAGTATCCAAATGTGATAATATATATGTATATGGACACAAGATTTTACAGTTTTTGATTGTGTATTCCTCCAAATCTTGCCTAGATTAGGTCATCATAGGATATAGTGATATGGAAAGTTAGTGCCCAAGTTTGATGGACCATTTTATGTTGTAGAGAGAGTAATGTTAGTGGCATATTTATTTTATCTTCAATAGAGTTATTGTGCTATGTATGACGTATTTCATGTGCCATATCATTGGTGGTATCACCCTGACCCTTATCATGTGATCGATATAGATGATATTAATCGTGAGATTGATGCATCCTTTGAGGAGAATCATATACATGTGTTGGATCACAATGTGAAAATATTGTGGTGTAAATATCAAGGTTATATTTCATGTATTGTGGAAACATGAATGAGATCACGAGGAAACATTAGAGAGATAAGTAGATTTGAGGGAATAATGGCTTAATTTTTAGGACTCAGAATCTTTGAGATGTTTGGGAGTAAATCTCAAAGATTGGATATTATGAGATGGGTAGATTATATGATCTCATCCATTTCCTAGATGTATAAATATAATTTATGGGTACTCAATTTCGTTGTTTTGAGTGTATGTTTTTTGTGTTTTTCCTTGGGAGTTTTTGGTGAAATTTGAGAATTTTGGAAGAAAGAGCAGTAGTTCTTGGTTGGGACATTCTTTTTCCAAACTGTGTGCATAGCTTAGAAAACCATGCAAAACAAAGCATGTGGGATTCATATGGCTGACACTTGTTTGTAAAACTATGAACCCTTTTAGTAGTTTTCATGCATCCCCTAGGGGGAGGTTCATGATTAGGGTAAATTGTGGGCCCCAAGTAAGAAAATATGTGCGTGTGTTTTAGTCCACATAAAATTATGAAAAATATTCCCATACTCTTGTCTTATATCCATAAACCACCTAGATCAACCATGAAATGTTTTCTATTATTTTTAGAGGTTTCTAGATGTATACCAAAGCCTTTATACATCCGTTCTTGATGGTGTAATGAACCTATAGAAGATCTGCACCTCACCTATTATGAAATTCTCATCATGTATGGCTTCATCCCTCTCCCAAATATTTATATAATATTTTTAAGGGATTTTTTCCCCTATTGATGATAGATATATATCTCGGATTATTATACAATGATTTTTTGATCATGGATCTAGGTTTTGGATCTAGATCTTGTTCTTTATTCTGATCATGGTTCTCTAACTTCAATTGGGGATTTCTATTGGATGGGGTTTTTCATCTATTTTTATGTATGTGGAATAAATTAAAAATACCATAATCTTGATAAAATTATATGTATGTAATTATGAATTTAATAATTTACATGATTGATAAATTGGATTGATGGTCAAATTTATTTAATTGAATTTCCATGAAATATGGATTTGGGTTAAATTTGGGCAATTGAAGATGTGGTCAAAGATTAATAAATTGTTCAATTAATTTATGGAATATTGTGAACGTGAAATTAATGGGAAATTTAGGATTGTGAAATTAGAAATTTAATGTGATATGAATTAAGTGGATATAGGATTATGAAATGGTTGACTCGACCTTAATGTGTTAATGGGTTATTTGAATTGAATATTGAAAAACGATTCAATAGTGATAAGCTGATATGCATTTGTGGGACATCAAATATTTCTTCAAAAGACCATAGTGATAAATTAATGTCAGACATAGACTACTGCATCAAATTCCAATAGGGTTCTAGGTAAAGAGTAATAGAACCAAAATTTTATCATTGGACTATGGTTTTGACTAAATATAAAATGAATTAATATTAAATGATAATTGATAACCATTGTATTGTGATATGTGATATCTCTTCGTGATTGTTCAGCCTCCAGCGTGGGCCGAAGTCGGTATTGTGGTTCAGGTGTCCTTTGGAACCCAGTGATTTATGTGGTTAAATAAATAATATTTGAATATCTATGAATAGTTTACATTATTTATTATATATTATTCTTTATACAACTTCATAACCTTCTATTGAATGGATATTGTATTATATATCATTGGTGGTGGCCAACTAAGTTGTACTGAAACCCTACATGGGTTTCATGTTCATCACCCGAATTGACTTAGTGACTGAAATACATGATAAGGTGAAGATGAATATATTATATGGATGATATGAGACAGATCATGGATGAGGGAACTAGAAATTTTATCGAGGCCCACATGGGAGAATCGGTGTCTTTATCTTTAGTTTTTCATATTGACAATTGACATGTATTTAGCATGACATATCTACTATTTAGTTTCGGCTATTTTATTACATGTTTCCGTCATCATGTGATACAAGTTTGGATTGATTATTGGTTATATCATTTTGTTATACATTCTTAAATTATGATAATTTGATAAGGATGGTATATTCTCCCCATGACTAATATTAGACCCCTACTACTATTCTGTAGCCTCTGGCATATAGGGAGGCTTGCCTAATGCCATGTGACCAACTAGCTTGGGACATTAGAACGTGGAACCCGAGTCCGGAAATTACAAAAACTAATTTTATCCATCTAGAATAATTTATTACAATCCAATGGAAGGTATGTTCTTATTCCATTAGGAGTGGGAGCTATCTCTAAATGTCTTCCCATTGAGAGTATGTCCAATCATCCATTCAACAGATCTTTATTATTTCATTTAAAATAAAAAAATGTTTCATTAAAATTTCCATAAATATTTTTCTACACATGCATTAAATCAATTTTATGATTAACCTCATGATATCTATAACACACCATGATTTTTAGGATAACAAAATCCTCTAAAGTGTATACAACATTCAACACATAGCTTAAACACAATAATAAATATTATTATTTTAAAATTATTATAACACTATAATCAAATTGGAGGGTAAAAATAGTATTAAAACTTAATGAAATATAAATATAAAGGACCTAATAAATAAAAACATATTTATAAATTATTAGGAAATAATAATTTTTTCTTTTAGTAAATTTATATTACGATTCAAAAATACATTTAATTAAAAATGGTTTTTTTATTTTTATGATTTTTGAGGAAGTATTATATTTATTTTCTTAAAATCTTAGAAAATTTAGTTTAAGATATAATCCTCATTTTTAAATCATTATCTCAAAATAATCATTGGGTGAATATATTAGATATTTGTTAAAAATGTTAATGTTCTGATGAATGCTAGTTTTTTATTATTTTCATTGAAAACAATATTTCATTTTCATAAAAAAGTTTCAAAGTTAAATTATTTCTATTATATTATAAATATTTCTATTATTTTTACTAGAATCTATTTTATTTTTTAATTTTTTATACAAACATTTTTATAGGTTAAATTTTATTTTTCTAAAATAACTATATTTATGCATGCTATGTATTTTTATCTTAATAAATATATTGATCACTATTTGTGGTTTATTTTAAAAAAGTTATATAATATATATTCAATAATATATTTTAACAATCACCTAATATTTTTATATATTAATGGGATAAGAATAAATCAAGTTTTCTTCTTAATACTTTATTAATCTAAAAAGTGGTTTTCATCGTGTTTTTAATTTTTTTAAAAATTAATTTATACCACTAATAGGTATTAAATAATTATAAAATAAATTCCATATTTAGAATATGGATGTTCATATTTAGTTAGTTGGACCCTTTTATTTTTTCAAAATATTAAGAGTAACTGTGGTAAAAGTTTTCATCTCTATAAAGGGTAAATCCAATTAATCTAGATTAAAACAAAGTGATAAGGCCATAAGTCTTCATTATAGTTACTATTTTATGAAGATAATGATTCTTGTATCACTATATAAAAATAATTTATTTTCTTAATGGATACTAATCCATGAAAATGACATATATAGTATTTAATGGAAAGGAAAATACATAATGTCACTCTCTTACTTATAAATAACTATTATATGTCCCTATACATTAAAAATAATCTAATTAGTGAATATAAATTTATATTTTTATAATAATTAAATTTTTTTTATAATGGGCATTTATTTTAATTTTTTAATAATTATATAATTAACTTAACTTCTTACTCTACACTAACAAAATATATCTTCAATTAACAAAAAATATAATAAGTGATTTTAAAAATATTAAAAGTAATAAAATTTGTTCAATTTAGTGCATTAAATGAATTTTTTATATGAATATGACATATTATTAATGCGGAAATAGATTATACTTTAATTCCATGATTTTATAGTTATATTTATAGTAAATTTAAATGAATAGTTAATAATTTGTAATTAATACTATTTTAATAAAATTATAATTCATTAATTTATTTTAAAATCATAAAATATTTTTTGATGATTAGGAGGATAATATTTAATCTAAACTATAATCCCTTTTATATTTATGATCAAATTGTCACATAATCTATAAAATATAAATCCTTTAATGGGGAAATTGTTAAGTTGGTTAAGGTAAAAATTTATTAACTAAGCGGTTAAAAAATGATAGTGTTTATAAAACAACTAAACCCGATAAAAAATTTACTGGTTTTTTGGGATTTCAAAACCATATTAACTTTTATTTTATTCCCTTTAAATATGTATTTATTCTTGAGAGAGGATAAATTTTTATTTTTTCTATTTTATGAATATCCAAGATTGCCCTTCCCCTAGATTCAAAAAAGGGAATCATCTAAAATCTTCATTACATAGAATGTACCCTCAAATCCTAGCCAAAACATGAAAAAATATCTTTCCAAATCCACTAAAAATATTTAATAGGTGTTGGTATTTCTAAACTACCAACCTATGGACCATCAAGAGAAGATAAAAAATAGTTGTTTAAAAGAAGGGGTAATCGCCTTAACAAATCACTTTCTTTTTATTTAATATTTTATCTCCTTTGAATATGTTATATTCTTTTTAAAATAATATCCTCACTATCAGAAATATATTTAAATTATATTATAATTATGAAACCACCATTATTCACCCCATTCTCCATCAAATGTGTAGTGAATGTATTACTCTCGCATACATAAAAATTACCCTTACCATGTGATATACTATACATTTTCCATAACCATGAATCAATGATGATTGTTATGATGGGTAGATATATTATATGTGATATTTATTACATAATTATTTTTCTTCAGTAATAATATAAAGTATACCTTTATACCTTCCATGCTATTAGAAAATAATAACAACACTCGTTCATACATGTGGACAGTCACCTCCATCAGGCAATGTATTTTTTTCACATTTCTGTGTCACTTGGATGGTAATAAGAATGTATTTAATGAATATATATCATATAATAATTATTTCATAGTGGTGAATTATTATTTACCTTTCATTACATTCATCCATTTAAAATTAAAAACAACATTCATGCATACCTATGACATACCATCTCAATGAACGGTGTAATTCATTTTTAGATCTAAATATTTATTGAATTTTTATAATATTGAATATAATTTATGTATATAATATTTATATCATCAATAAAATTCAGGATATTATATAACAATGATAAACATAAAAGGACCAGAAATACTAAACCAAAATTCCATAAAATTGAAACATTTAACACCCAGATAAGAAAATTTTAATAAGAATTTATTAAAATGGTGTTGAAATTTTATAATGGTATCATATATGATATTATAAATATTTGAATTACTATGGAATAATATTATGATAATTATAAATTTATTATACAGTATGGTGTAGCTTTATCTAAGAAAAAAAACTCAATGTATGTGTTTATCATCTAAAAGTTTCTTCTTGGGGATATATGTTATTTTAAAAAATATATATTCCTCTATGGGGTGTATTAATATCCTAGGACATGTTATATCTTGATTATATTTTTTAGGTTATTTTATGTTTCATTCTATGACATTCTTTCATAGGGATTATTGTCAAATTTTACAAAATTGGTAAGGGTTTTCTTTTAAAATCAATATTATTTTTCATAATTGTTTATGATTAACTTCCAATTCATAAATATTATCACATGACTCTATAAAAACTATTTAATTTTAATCTTCTCTTGTTATTTATTTATAATACATGTTTTTCGTCCATTTTTATCATTTTGGGTACGTAATAGATGGAATTGTTTTAATAATAACATTATTTCTATCTACATTCACATTTATTTCATCTATATACATGTGTTTTTAAAATAATTTGAATAATGTTTTAATAATATGATGAAATTATTTGAGTTCATTTTTACAAATGTCTTCATTATTTTAAAAATGGTTTAAAATTAATCTTCTTTTATTTTTCCAATTAAGGAACTTTTTTCATTTTAAAAACATGTGATATAGATGTTTTCTTTTAAATTATATGGTCTGAAAATAATCTACCATCTTCATGACCCGAAAATAATTTGAAGATTACTTTACACATTTCTAATTTTATTTTTATATTATGTTTTTTATTTAATTTTGGGAAATTTTTATATGTAAAATAAACGATTTCAAATTTGAAAGGAAATTATCTATAATAAATCTCAATGTGATAATTTACTTTACTTTTTATCTAATATGACAATATTTAATGTAGTATATGATTTAGAATTGTTATAATACAAGGATACAACACTTACTATATCTCTAGCAGGTTTACGATTGTAATGATGAAATTTTGTATGAAACCTGTCCCTTTTCCACTGGTTATAGTATATGATGATTGATTTATTATATAACTGAACAAATGCGAATGGATCATGATTATGTGATAGGTGGCCCCATATTAATATGTCCCTCTAATTAATTGGGTAATCATGGATAACACATGATGTAAATATGTTTTTCATGGACCTGATTTCTTATTCACAATTTCTTATATGGACTTGGATTTCATTTTTACAGGATTAAGTATGGACCAAGATTTCGTGTTCGTAACCTTATAAATGGTCTTAGATTCATGTCCAAATGATTATATTGGGACCTATTTTTCAGGTCCAAAAGGTTTTGCGAGAGAATGATATCATTTCCTTAAATTGTAAGCCTGTTTGTATTTATCAATTTCCATAATGTTATATGATTTTTTTTCACAACCTTATGTATATGTTCGGCTCTAATAAATTATGTTATTTGATTACATTATAATCATGTTTTATGAATTGAAATTATTTTTTCCTATAATAAATACTATGATATTTGATATATCAGGTATTTTTTTTAAATGTTAATCTCAAGTTCACATAATCATATATCCATGTTATGTTCATGTGATGATTGATGTCTATCTTATTTATCCTTAATGAGAATCTAATATCACCCCCTTTATAAGTTTCATTTCACCTTGTTATGAATAAAAGTTTTATAAAGGATATTCCTAAAAAGGGTAATAGTTATAAATAAATAAGTTGTAGATGATGGGGTTCATTTATGAATAAGTAGTTTATGTTTCCATGTTTGCAACGATACTTGACCTATATGATTCTAGGTGTTCATTATGATATCTAATTAATATTAATGTAACAATATATAATATCAATTTCTGAAAAGTATGAGATGTTATATTTGGTATTTGAGAATTGTTTAGTTATTCATAGGAGACTATGATGAGAAAATATTAGTGGGAACCCTATAATTACGTCTATGTGTGGAATAACATCCAAATGTTTTGATAACGATCTTGAATGATCTAGGTTAAACCTAGGTTTTTTTGATTTAAAATAAGGTGAAAAACTTTAAACGTCATGTAAATGAATTTTCATGATTCCTTACTAATACTATTCTTTATCACACACTGTTTTTTGGTTTTAGTTAATGGCTGCGACTAATAGGATTAAGATTATAATTGAAAGAAAATTGAATTATTTTCGTCATGAGAATCTAAATGAAAGGGGATCAGGTATAAATTTTTTTTATTATGCCCAATAATCTATCAATTTATATAATTAGAAACCTATACATAATTAAGTTTCTTAAAAAACTAAATAATTGTAAATTTTAGTTTCTTGAAGACCATAGAGGAATGAAGGGCCAGCTTCCAACATACCAAGAAAGTTTTAAGAAACACTAAAAGTTATGTATAAATGAGATGGGAATGTGTCTTCTTTATGGAAGTGAAGGGAATATTGAAATTAATTTCCAAGGAAAATATGAAGAGTTTGATGAATGGAAATGATATACATCCTATGTAACAATTATATTTTAAATTTCCAATTTTTGGTGAATATGGGAATTACCAAAGCCAAGGATCTGATCTAAGGGATAACACCAAGAACCAAAATGGAACTATGATATCTCAATCTTTGATTATAAAGGATTAATTTTTTATGTGTTCGGATTATTGATATTTGGGATATATGAATCCGGAAACAGCTAAAGATTGTTCCATAACAGATTTATTTAAGTATTTGAAAACATATGTTGAATGGATTGGATACGAAATAAAAGTGATTTAGTGGTAGGGTGATAAAGTTTAATTGATATATAGAGATGATTGAAATTAATGAGATAGAATTGTGACCTATAAATTATATAATTATTTGATGAAAAAGTGATTTACGTCATATTTGACGAAGTTTATTTATTTTATGGATTTATACAATATATTCAATAGTCTAAGATGTTATTTGAGAAATAAGTATTGAGTTAATTTCTTTTATCATATATTTTTTCCTTCTAGGATGAATTAATTGATAAGGATGCCATCATTAGTATCTAAATTTAAGGTTAATCATAATTTGAAAGGCATTGACAACCCCTTTTAAATTTTTTAGGTGAAGGATTTCTGAAGTTATTTGAAACGTTTGGTGGGTTTTAGGAAGAATAATCTGTTTCTGTTTATATAACCATTTTGTTTATTATGTGATTCTATTTTAAGTTCATTATTTCTTGTTTCATATTTGGATATATAAAAAATTGATGGTTCAAAAGTAATTCATTCACAAGGTGATATCTCATGAGATATTTATGGTTATGTTAAGGATTTCATTTTAAGTTAGTATCAAAATTTTATTTGTGATGTTTTAGTGACATTCATAATGTTACAATATTATATAGTTATCTATTATGGTGATTAATTAATTTCTTGGAGATGTTTCATTATGTTGAGGTATATGTAACCCTTAGGTTAAGTAATTTTTTATCATGATTTTTTTTGGGGAAGTATGAATGGAAAAAATTTAAAAATGTAAGAAGTGAGGCATGATATAACATTTGAAGATGAAAAATACCATAATGATGAGGTTATAGAGATAATTTGGGATTTTGGATTATTTATTGAGTTCAACAACGGGTGATATTATTATGGATTTGCAGACTAATACAGTATTTCATCATATTAAGGTTTATTCATTTTGTGAATTATCCTACCATATGATAACAATTTTTTGATTAATGACAAAAAAATAGAATTAATATATTGATAAATTTTTCTATTTTTTATTAGTTGATTTTATTAATCTGAAGATGAAAATTCCTCTATAACTGTCATCATTGTGCGAAACAGGTTAGATTGTGATGTAAATTGATTAAATGATGAAATTATACATTCCATGTAAGTATATTTAATTATGTTCTTATTCAATATGGTAAATTAATTCTTCAACACTATGAAAATTATCATGAAATAATTATTTCTCTTTAACCTTCAATTATGAGGAATTTATGGTCTTTTCCACACATAATCAATTTATAGCTTTGTGGATCTCAACATTATCCAGACCATTCAATTTATTGTGATAAATTTTCTCCATCACTCTTTATAATTATATAAATATTAGATTTTTCATACATGTTAATATTTTTACTTCCCACTAATTTTATCTTATCTAGAAACCTATATTTTAGTTATTTTAGGTAACCATCATATTAATCTTTCCCTCTTTTCAAGTGGTTGTTTTATTAAAACATTTAATTATAATTATTTTTAAGCAAGTAATTTTGAAATATCAAACCTTGATTTTCTTGAAAATTTTCAAATACTAAGGTAGTAATTTATTAGCGGGGATGTAAAACCATAATATTTTTAATGGAACAATATATTTTATAGCATGTGAAACACACAAACCTAATCAAAAATGAAATGAAAAATATTATTATTTTAAAACCATTATGACATGATCACTGAATTAGTGGGTATGAATAGAACTAACCAGATTATGAAATATATATAATGGTCATTCTAAATACAAATATAAGTATTAATTCTTAGGAAATAAACATTTAATTTGTTTTGTAAATTATTTTTTGGTTAAAAAGTAATTTTCATTCCAATTGTTTTTTCTTTTAGTGAGAAAAAATCTTATCCAATTTTAGCTAGATTTATATAATAAATTTATTTAATTTGTTTTCATTTTAAAAATCATCATTTAAAATTAACATAGGGTAAAATTTTTGGATTTATATGAAACGATTGATTTTCAAATGAATAGTAAAAAATATTGTATTTTATTAAAAATGGTATTTCATTTTGTTTTAAAATGACTAAAAATGAAAATTAGATCTATTATATTTTAAAAAATCCAATCGTTTTAATTGTAATCAATTTTATGATTTTTGTCATGGCCCGACCCAACGGGGCTCAATCCGTGACTCCCCAGGCCTGCCTCCAATAGGCCAGGGGCTGGCGACTAGCGCCGAGTAGGTTATCACACACATGGGAGGCATTAGCCTAAGGTACCTATACACACGCACCCACAAACACCTCCATACAACAGTGCAAAGATATAGAAAACTGAAAAGTAAATGCATGCATACATCTATCCCAAACCAGAGTACAACAAAAGTACAAAAGGGAAAAACAGGGTCCACCAAAAGAAAACTAAAAAAGCGCGTCCAACCTGCTCTGAATAAGGGGAACGCTGCCAAAAACACCGCCAGAAAGCTCCCTCGGCACTGCACCGGAAAACACCCCGGTCAGTCTCGCTCACTCAGCTCCGCCTACTCCGGGTCCTCCTGGGACTTTGTCGAAAGGCATGTGGTCTGAACAAGACACAAACATGTGCCGGAAAAGCCCGTGCAGGGGTGAGTATAAACATACTCATTAGGCACCCCAAAAACCAAAAACCAAAGAGAACTACTGAAAGGAAACAGTCTGGTAATCCCAGCCAGAGGGAACCCAGATGAGATAGAAACTCCATCTCCGGACCATCCTCGGCTAAACCCAACTTGTCAGCTCAGCTCAGGTGTATTCCCATACATACACCTTGAAAATCCATATATAATTATCTCACGCAACAAGCCACATGAGGTACTGACCTCAACACCAGCAACTGTCCACAACCAGGAGAGTACACGACACGATCACAGTCATCACAGATGACACACATCGGAGAGATAAACTCCATCGGGTTTCTCTCAAACCTCTCAGACGCTCACCCAAGAGATCATACTCATCGAATAGCATCACTGAGGAAACCTCGCTGAAACAACATAACCAACGAACTCCTTGGATAGGGGATCTCTCCTAGGGTCCGCTAGGGGATACCAGAACCCACTTCGGTATATGAAGCTCACAGATAGGGGATCACTCCCAGGGTCCACTGGGGGATACCATGACCCGATCTAGCAAACGTAGTTCTCACAGAGAGGGGATCACACCCAAGATCCGCTGGGGGATACCACAACTCGATCTGGCACTCGACAGAAGCATATCACTCAGATAGAGGATCATCGCCTATATAAAGGTGGTCACGACAATACCAGAACCCTATCTGGTATAACTCGCAATGTAAGGGATCGAACCGACGATGCCACAACCCTACCGAAACCACGCGCTGAGTAGGGGATCACATAACAAACGATACCGCAACCCTACGGACACCAAGCACTGGATAGGGGATCGTATAACCAACCATACCGCAACCCTACTATAATCCTCATGCTGAGTAGGGAATCGTTTACCCGAAAATGTCACAACCCTACTGAGCATGGCCCACTACATAGGGGATCATATTCCCGATGATGCCACAAACCCTACGTGTTTACCTGCTAGATAGGGGATCTCCGCCCGTGAATAAGCAGTCAAAACGATACCAAGAACCCGATCTAGGGAGAAGTTGCTAGAGGATCCCGCTTCTGGCCCACCAGAGGGATGCCACAACTGTAACAATTTAAACATCCCATCGAGAGGATCACAATCCTATAAGAAGGTTGTGATGCCACACGAACCCTCGTGGGAATGAACCAATGGAGTACCCTCAACCACTGCTGGTCCAAAACGTCACTAACCCGAGCGACCAGCAACAACGCCACACTGCGCACCTCTAAAGCCAATACTAACGCCACCATCGCAATCCATGCGGAAAAACATGCAGGATAGGCTGCTTACTCGCCCGAAAAGGACTACCAGTGAAAAATGTACTATTCACCATAGCTAGCTCGTGCGGGGCCCACACAATGATCCCGAAACCCATCGAGCATATCATACCACAGCGATCCCCTCGGAAAAACAAGCGGAATCTACTACTCGCTCGTCTGAAATGGACACCCGGTGAAAAAGGCACTATTCGCTGAAGCCAGCTCGGGGGGCCCATGCCTCGATCCCGAAACTCATCGAACGGATCGCACCATTGCGATCCTCTTGGTAAAACACACAGTATCGACTATTCATCCGTTAAAATCGGACTCCTGGTGCGAAAGCTGCGTTTCTCTGCAAACGCCAAAACCCGGCCTCGTGGGGCCTGCACCCTGTTCACAGTCCCAACACCCCGAAAACATCTCAAAAAGTCCACCGTACCAGCAGGATCTCAACGCCATTGACGACACGTCATTCGGACGTTTCAGGTAGAAGATACAACGGCCCGAAGTCGAATAATAACAAAATATCATTACTTTCATAGACTTTTCAAGCTCCCCGGCCACGATCCCGAACCCTTAAACCCTCAAACCCACAATGGAGGGTTCGCATCGCAGTCAGGGTCACGTCGCCGCAAATGACACGTGAATCTGACTCCTAGATTGCACGATAAGGGGGTTTAAAGACCCCCCCGAAAAAACCTGGCCAAACCACCGTCTGCCTCGCCGGAAACCACCGCACTGCCGCCGAATTCTGCCGCGCCGCTGTCGGATTCTGCCGCGCCGTCACCCGATTTCGCCATGTCCGCCGCCCCTCATTGCCGGAAAACCGGGTTTTCGCTGAAAAACATCCGGGAGCCACTGGGAGCACCTCCGTGGTCCAAATTCAGATCTGAAACATGTTTCGGAATGCTCGGGACCCGAACTATACAACCCTAATGAAAATTTGAAGAAAAACAACACAAAAATAGGATCCGAGATTTTAAAACTCACACCACCTACCTCACGGGCGAAACGCCAACGTTATGCCCCTTAGATACGCGCTCCAGAGCTTCCGCTGCACGCTCATGGAACGTCCGCCGCCGAAATCCAAGCTCGTGGGTGCTTCGTTTGCTCGATTCGGCGGATCGGCGGTGAAGAACAGCGAAGAATGTCGAGAGGAACGATAAGGGGGGGTGATATTTATATCAGCCACTTGACGACGCCAAACCCGCCTCGGACCCGACGCCCAATGAGAACAATGGTATGGTCACCCCTAGGGTAAACGTGTCGTTATGAACACAACGGTGAAATCAGATTTGCGATCTGAAACTCCGTTCAGAAGTTATTTGAGCCAACGCTCATAAATTGACTTTTCCACTTATTTACGGAAATGCCCCTGGTGGCGCTTTCCACCGCAGGCCCACGCCCGCAAAGTTTACAACATGCCTAGGGTAAACGGCACGTTCCGGACACAAACGTACCCTCATATTCCCATTCTGAGCTACAGTTTGGGAGATATCACAACCCCTCCATGTTCATAGTATAAAAATAATTAATATTTTTATAAAATTAATTCCGGGCACACCGGGCCACCGAATCGCACGTCGTCTTTGCGCCTAGCTCTATAATTATTCGTAGAAGTAATCCAATGTTCGACAGGGCCAAAATCCGAGTCGCTACATCCTCCCCCCTTAGAAATTTTCATCCCTGAAAAGCCCTATGCTCAAGGGAAGCGACTGGACTCTCAACTGGGTCCCACACCAGTGAGTTCACCAACAAACACCCACGCCCGAACACATAAGTCGGAAGGATTCATCCACCACACCTCAATACTATCCGCTTTGGGCGGCACTGACTCGCCTGCACTATATTAATCGCATCACAAAAACGCGTCTCGGTGGGGGAAGGATCCCTCTTTTCACACATTCGTAGCATGCCAAAAAACACCCACTCATGTTCTTACAAACACCCAGAACAAAACTCGAGCAAGCAACCGAAAGGAAAGGTACCGCTAAATGGTGTCTATCAAACTACTGTAGAAAGTAGAAAGGACACAAGGTGTACCTCTATCCATCTGCGGTGCCTCTAGGTCAATAGCCTCCAGGGCATGCAACTGTCCTCGCCCTCATCCACCAACTCCCTGAGCTTGGTGTGGACCTCCTGGGGGTGGGGGTGCTGGCAACTAGTACCGACTACCACCTCCAGCTGCTGCACCCGCTCTACCGCCACATCTGCCGCCCTGCAGACCTCCTTACTCGAGACACTGCCTCTGCCAAGGCGGTCCATCGACCGACTCCCTCTCAGTAGCATGACGGGTCGGACAATCTATAGCAAGATGTCCCAAACCGTCTCAAGCATATCACCGCCTCTCCTGCGGCTGACCAAAACTGTTCTGCGAGCCCTGTGAGCCCTGATCCTCAGATCCACCATCCTGGGGTTGCCTCCTGAAACGCCGACCACGTCTAGACCCCTGATTCTATCATCGGGTACCAGATTCCGACGTCTCAGCTTTCACGTGCCCAACACTAACAGGGGGAAACTGCTCAGCCAAAAAACACTCCACCACCAACGCTCGTTCCAGCACTCCAGCATAAGTGGGAAGGCACAATGAAACCACACCTGTTCAGATGTCCCTGCGTAAGCCCTACTCGAAGGTCCGAGCCCTAAATAATGGGTATTGAACCATATCCAAGGAGTAGCGCGATAGGTCCGTAAACCTCGCCGAGTACTCCGACAGAGTCAAGCCCTCCTGCCGAAGCTATAGAAGCTCCTAAATCCACACTGACCTCAGTGTCACCGAATAGATCTCCTCCCAGAATAGGCGCTAAAACTCTACCCCCGTGAGCGTCTCCTGGTCATGGGACTGTGTCACCAAACCGCACCATCACTTGGCCGAACCATGAAGAAGGCTCGCCGCTAGGACCACCATCTGATCAGGAGGTGTCCTCACTGGGCGGAAAACTCAGGTGACTGCCTCAAGACAGTCATCAGCTGCCTGGGGGACTGGATCACCCCGAAACCTCAGAGGTCGGTGCCTCTCGAACTCGTGCAGTGCACTCAGACTTCGTGCAACCTCGTCCTGCACTGCCGGAACAACCAGCTGCTCGACAGGTGGCAGATCAATAGGCAGACCACCTGGAGGTGCAACCACTGAACCTGCGCCCTCCTCCACAGCCTCTATACGGGGCGGGTCGTCAGCACAATCCTGCTGCGGAACCCATGCTGGCTGTCATCATAGAGGAATCCTGAAATAAATTCAAGACGCACCACGGTCAAAGAGTATATCTAGAGAGCTGACTCAAGAAGGTCAAGGAAAACCCAAAACCCTGTCCAATATGATTCATGTACAATTATGTCCTTGGGACCAGTGTCTGAATGTATCGAGTCGAAAGGCAGGTTATCAGAGTCCGGGTGTATGGATATGTTGGCCTCCGCACCAACACTGGAGTCTCTGGCCTGAAAGCCAAGCTTGAAACATCATAACACTGCCTCTATGAAACCCAAACCAAAGTCACAGCTAGACCAACTATGCTCTGAGATCCGAAAGGTGGAACCTACTCTGATACCACTCTGTCACGACCCGACCCAACGGGGCTCGAGCCGCAACTCCCCAACCCCGCCTCCAATAGGCCACGGGCTGGAAACTGGCGCTGAGTAGGCTATCACACACATGGGAGGCATTTGCCTAAGGTACCTGTACACACGCACCCACAAACACCTCCATATAACAGTGCAGAGATATAGAAAACTAAAAAGTAAATGCTTGCATACATCTATCCCAAACTAGAGTACAATAGAAGTACAAAAGGTGAAAACAGGGCCCACCAAAAGAAAACTACAAAAGCGCGTCCAACCTGCTCTGAAAAAGGGGAAAGCTGCCACAAACACCACCGGAAACCTCCCTCGGCACCGCACCGACAAACACCCCGTTCAGTCTCACTTGCTCAGCTCCACCTGCTCCGGGTCCTCCTAAGACCCCATCGAAAGGCTTGTGGTCTTAAAAAGACACAAACATGTGTGGGAAAATCCCGTGCAGGGGTGAGTATAAACATACTCAGTAGGCACCCCAAAAACCCAAAACCAAAGAGAGAAACTGAAAGACAATAGTCTGCTCATCCCAGCCAGAGGGGATCCAGATGAGATAGAAACTCTATCTCGTGACCATCCTTGGCTAAACACAACTTGTTAGCTCAACACAAGTGTATTCCCATACATACACCTTGAACAATCCAGATATAATTAGCTCACGCATCATGCCACATGAGGTACCGACCTCAACACCAGCAACTGTCCACAACCAAGAATGTTCACCACATGATCACTGTCATCACAAATGACACTCATCTGAGAGATACACTCCATCGGGTTTCTCTCAAACCTCTCAGACGCTCACCCGAGAGATCATGCTCGTCGGATAGCATCACTGAGGAAACCTCGCTAAAACAACATAACCACCAAACTCCTCAGATAGGGGATCACTTCTAGGGTCCTCTAGGGGATACCAGAAACCACTCCAGTATACGAAGCTCACAGATAGGGGATCACTCCCTGGGACCACTGGGGGATACCATGACCCGATCTGGCATACGTAGTTCTCACAGATAGGGGATCACACCTAGGATCCGCTGGGGGATACCACAACCCGATCTGGTGCTCGACAGAAGCACATCAGTCAGATAGAGGATCATCCCCCATATAATTGTGGTCATGACGATACCAGAATTCTATCTGGTATAACTCGCGATGTAGGGGATCGAACCGATGATGCTGCAACCCTACCGAAACCACGCGCTGAGTAGAGGATCAAATAACCAACAATACTACAACCCTACCGACACCAAGCGCTGAGTAGGGGATCTTATAAACAACGATACCACAACCCTACTATAAACCACATGCTGAGTAGAAGATCGTATACCCGACGATGCCACAACCCTACTGAGCACGACCGACTGCGTAGGGGATCATATTCCCGATGATGCCACAAACCCTATGAGGTTAACCTTCTAGATAGGGGATCACCTCTTATGAATAAGCTGTCACAATGATACCAAGAACCCGATCTAGGGAGAAGATGTTAGAGGATCCCGCTCCGGCCCCACCAGAAGAATTCCACAACTCTAACAGTTTAAACATCCCATTGAGAGGATCACAAACCTATATTAAGGTTGTGATGCCACACGAACCCTCATGGGAATGAACCAAGGGAGTACCCTCAACCACTGCTGGTCCAAAACGTCGCTAACCTAAGCGACCCGCAACAACGCCACAATGCGCACCTCTAAAACCAATACTGATGTTTCTATTGCGATCCATGCGGAAAAACACACAGGATAAGCTGCTTACTCGCCCGAAACGGACTACCGGTGAAAAAGGCACTATTCACCCTAGCTAGCTCGTGCGGGGCCCACACAACGATCTCGAAACATATCGAGCGGATCATACCACGACGATCGCCTTGGAAAAACATGCGGAATCAGCTACTCGCTCGTCTGAAACGGACACCCGGTGAAAAAGGTATTATTCACCGAAGCCAGCTTAGGTGGGGCCCACACCTCGATCCCGAAACTCATCAAACGGGTCGCTCCATTACGATACTCTCAGTAAAACACGTAGGATCGACTATTCATCTGTCAAAATCGGACTCCTGGTGAGAAAGCTGCGTTTCTCCGCAAACGCCAAAACCCGGCCTCGTGGGGCCTACACCCCATTCTCAGTCCCAACACCCGGAAAACATCTCAAATAGTCCGTCGTACCATCAAGATCTCAACGCCACTGACGGCATGTCATTCAGACGCTCTGGGTAGAAGATACAACGGCCAGAAGTCGAATAAAAATAAAACATCATTACTTTCTTCGACTTTTCAAGCTCCCAGGCCACGATCCCGAACCCTTAAACCCTCGAACCCACACTGGAGGGTTCGTAGCGTTGTCAGGGTCACGTCGCTGCAAACGGCATGCGAATCCAATTCTCGGATTGCAAGATAAGGGGGTTTAAAGAACCCTCGGAAAAACCTGGTCGGACCACCGTCTGCCTCACCGGAAACCACCGCGCTGCCGCCGTATTCCGCCGCGCCACTGCTGGATTCCACCTCACCGCCAAACCCGCTTCGGACCCGATGCCCGATGCGAACAAAGGTAAGGTAACCCCTAGGGTAAACGTGCAGTTCTAAACACAACGGCGAACTCGGATTTGCGTTCCGAGACTCAGTTCAGAAGTTATTCGAGCCGACGCTGGTAAATGGACTTTTCCACTTATTTACGAAAACGCCACTGGTGGCGCTTTCCATGGCAGGTCTGCACCCGCAATGTTTACACCTCGTCTAGGGTAAACGGCACGTTCTGGACACAAACGTACCTTTAGATTCCCGTTCTGAGATACCGTTTGGGAGATATCACACCCCCGCCATGTGCATATTATAAAAATACTTAATATTTTTATAAAATTAATTCCGGGAACACCGGGCCTCAGAATCGCACGTCGTCCTCATGCTTAGCTTTGTAATTATTCGTAGAAATAATCCAAAGTCTGATAGGGCCAAAATCCAAGTCGCTACAATTTTATATGGTATTAAAGCATTTCTATAAGTAAAAAAGGTACTTCTCTTGAATTACTATTTTTATGCACGTAATGGATTTTTATATTAATAAAATAAATTTATCACTACTGATGCTTGATTTAAATTTAAATAATATATTATATATTCAATCATATTTTTTATTATTTATCTAATATTTTTTCCAGGCCTGGAATTAGAACAAATCCAATTTTATGTTAAAAATGTATGTTTCTAAAATCTGGTTTCATCTTCTTTTCACACATACATTAAAATTAATTTCTTCTAATTATATTTATTTAATTATATAAAATGTATAACATGTTTGGTATCAAGAGGAATTTATTTTTTCAAATAGGCTAATTTTATTTTTGTTCAATATATTTTGCATCTTTGGTCAAATGGTTCTCCCTAGTAAAGGGTAACTCGAGATAATCTAGGTTAAAAGTAATCTATAAGAAAATAATTATTTCATTATAATTAATATTTGAAGAATTAAATTTTATCCCCATCACCTATTATTTTAATTTTATTTTTTTAGTGGACACATGTCTTTGTGGATGACCTATAAAAAAGCAACGAAAATACAAGATATCACTCTCTAAATTTTAAATATTTATTATACGTCCACATAAAAACAAAAAAAATTATAAAGGAATATAAGATTACATTTTGAGAATAATGGATCTATTTTAGTTATGTACGTTTATTTATATTTTTTTAATTATAAAATTATCTTAGTTTCTTATGCTACACGGACACAGTATTTCATTAAATAAGAAAAAAAATAAAATAATTTATTTTAAAAATAAAAAAAGTAACATAACTTCATTGGTTCATAGATTAAAATAATTTTTTTAAATAATATTAAATATTATTAATGTGTAAATGGATTATATTTGAATTACACCTTTGTGTTGTCATCATTAAAGTCAAATTAGATGAATATTCTCAAAATTAACATTAATTATATTTTATTAAAATGATATTTTATCAAATTATTTACAAAAATAAAAAATATATTTATTGATAAATAATTATAATATTTATTTCATTGGCCATTTATGGGACAATTTTCACAATATATGTAAAATTATAACCCATTTAGAGGGAAAAATTGTTACAATGGTTAAAATTTAAATAGCATTGCTAGGGGGTAAAGAAAATGTTATGGTTTTAAAAAATCATTTTACCATATATAAATTTTATTATGAAAACATATATAGACACATAATACCTTATATCAAAATATCTTTCATTTTGGATGTGTTTGGATGAGATAATGACTTTGTTATTTTTTAAAAATTTAGAAATTTCCATGAGTTCTCCTCCCATAAATTATTAAAGAGAACCCATGTTATCTATTATTTACACCATTTTTATCTATATATCCCCAAAAACAAATAAAAATTTCCTTTAATAGTCCACTATACACATTCTAGTGGTATCAGGATTCCCAAAAGACCAACCCTAGTTCCATTAAGTGATGATCTAATGGAGTTGTTATAATGAAAAGGTGGTCTCCTAAATCGATCTCTTTCTTAATAATTCTAATATTACCTCTTCAAAAAATATTATATTATTCATTAAATATTAAATTAAATATTATAAATACATTTAAATATTATTATTATAATGAAAAAACCATTATTCATTATATTATCCATCAAATGGGAAGTGAAATTATCGCTTGTGTATACGTTCGACTTAACGTCTCCAAGTAGTGATACAATTCATTTTCCCAATATATATTTAATTTATGGTTATTATGATGGGTATAATGTTTATATGTGATATTTATGACATAATTATTCATATTTTATGATAATATAATAACTACCTTCTTACCTTCCAAGCTATTGGAAATTGATATCGTCGCTCCTGCGTACATGAGGACTACCACCTCCACGAAGCGATGTGATTTGTTTTTAATTTATGTTTTACATGTATAGTATCAAATATTGATTTAATTAATATATTTGATATAATATTGATTTAATAAATGTTAATTTTTATTTACATTTCTTTGGTTCCACTCATTAAAAAGTGAAAATAATGTTTATTTGTAAGTACGATATACTATCTCTAGAAACAATGTACTCATTTTTCTACCTACATATTTGATATATTGTTATATATATATATAATTTATATATATAATTTATATATATAATATTTATATCATTTTTAATAGTATGGATATTTTTAAACTATGTTCGATGTACATGTATTGTAAATACAGAACCGAAACTCTCTAAAAAATGAAATAGTTAACAACCATAAATGATGATTTTAATAAGGAATTATAAAAAAGGATTTAAAATTTTATAAGGGGAAAATATATGATATTATAACTATTTAAATTTTTCTATTATAAATTTTTAATATGTTTCAATTTATTATTGATGAGTGTATAGTGAATTTGAAGAAATTCAAACTTAGAGAAATTTTTTATCATATCAAATATTCTTCTTTGGGACATTTGGTATGTCATGCACATATCTTCTTTTATAAGTTATATATAAATACCATGGGCCTGTTATATCCTTATTATAATAATATTAATGATACATAAGTAATAATTTGAAGCTATTATTTCATGGGGATTACAATTTAAATGTTACCAATACGGCAAGGGTTTTATATTACAATATCATTATTCATCAAGATTGTTTATGATTAAGTTATATTGATGAAATATTATGATTTACCTCACTATAAACTCATGAATTATATTATCATACTGTTAATACATTATAATAAATGATTAACTTTTTTATGTTTTATGTACTCAATATACCAAAAGAAATTTTTTACAGAAAACTGCCTTTGTTTTACTCTTGGGGAGAAACACTATTTTCTTCCATATACATGTTTTCTTGAAAATTTTTCATGAATATTTTCATATAATAATTTTATTTTTAATGGTCATTTTTACCCATGAATAACTTATTTATAAATTGTTTTATAATTAATTTCCTTATTGTTTTTCAAATTATATACTTTTTGAATTTTTATAAAAATGTGAAAGGAATGTTTTCTTTTATCTTATCTAACATGAAAAAAATTTCCCGAAATCATGGCCCATCATTACCTTGAAGATTATTTTACAATTTCCCGGGATTATTTTCTGGAAAAAATTTTATTTATTAATAATGAGTAAATTCATTGTTTTTGAAAAGGTTATTTCAATGTGAAAAGGATATTTTCCTCAATAAATACTCTATGTGATATTTTTAAGTAAATTGAATTTAAGATGAAATCCTTTCATGTTACTTATAATTTACTAGGGATATGATCTGAGTATTAAATCCATATTATTCTGATGGATATTTTATGAGTATGATGATGAAATAATTATGAATCCTATATCTTTTCTATTGGTTAGAACATATTAAGATTGATTTTTGATCTTGTGGACCACATATTAATGGATAAAGATTATGTGATGAGTGGGTTTGGTATAATATAATCGTCTAATTAATTTTCTAATTATGGATAACTTGTGAGGATAATATGTTATGCATTAATCTGATTTTATAATAAAATATTCATTATTTTACATGGATTTCATGCCTATAATAATTTTCATGGACCATGCTTTCATGTCCTTATGTTTTTTCACATACCTATAATTCATGACCGTAAGATTATCTGTGGGCCTAGTTTTCATGTCCATAGGTTTTTGTAAGAGGCTGATATCACTTCATTAACTGAATGAGTGAACGTGTTCCTATTTATACATATTTACAATCTTATAATATTATATGTTTATATTTTATTGTCTTAATAATTCTATCATGGATTATGTAATTTTATTTTTTTAGGATTCATGTATTATAACCTCTCAAGATTTATTCAATTGATAAATGTTATGATCTTTTATATATAGTTTATGGTTTTAAAATTTTAAACTAATCTTCAAATACCCTTATTCCCACTTTATACTCATGTTTTCATTTATATCTCCCTAGATTAACCTTACTTAGAATAAAATCTCACCCCATTCTTATGTTTCTTTTCACCTGGTTATGATGAAAGTTTTAATGTGTGATATTTATAAAAAGGGTTATAGTTATGATGAATTATATGGGTGATGATGTGGTTTATTTACAAACTATTTGGTTATGCTTCCATGTTTCTAATGATAGTTTACCTATAGGATTGCGGTGTAGTTTATTATGTAACGTACTGAATATTCCAAAAATAATCTGTAATATTTATGTACTAAAATTATGGGTTTTAACAATATCACTAATATTAATTTTTTTAAAACTGATCATTCCATTCAAATATTTCAATGGTTACCATAGTTTTGTTTCATTGTGAACGTTACATCAGTCATTATCACTCTCTCAAAATATTGATTAGTGGACAAAGGTTTCAGAGAAATATAAAATACCCATGACCCAGTGAATTCATTTTATAATTTCCAATATGATTTATCCATTGAAAAAACCAACATTGAACCATGTATACTATATCTCTACAATGTGGTAGTTGATAATATAATGTCCATTCTTGAAAAAATTGGACAAGCATTATTACTCATATCAATATATACAAAAAAACTCCCCTATCTTGGGAAGTCATTTATTGTGAATATAATCATTTCAGGCAGTTGAATTTTTTCACTTTTCAAGAATCAAACATTCTAATCCATTCCTCCCAGAGAAGTTTCAAATCATTAATTAATAGTGATTAGAAAAAAACATATATCATTTCCAATTTATTTTTGAAAAGAAATCATTAAACTCAACAAGATATATTTCTACTTCCTATAAATATTCTAAGATAAGTTATAAATTAAAAATTGTATTGTCCATGACCTATTTTTCTACTAAGAATTCAATATGGATTCATTACATCTATGCACAGTATGAGATTTATAAATTCATTTCCTAATTTAGAAAATTATATATCTATTTTCTTCCACTTTGGAAATCAATTTGATGATATAATGTTTTATCAGATATCTACTCAACTACATTCCATCCTAACCTTTTTCATTATTTTAATTTTCATATAAAAATTTCAAAAGAAGAATTATAGGAAGAAACCAAATTTCATTAGTAGTTGTATTTGTAATTAAAAAATCCTATCTTTTTTATTTAAACTCATGCCATGATTTCCCACATTGAAGAAAGTCTAAGAATTATTCATATTAAATTATATATACAAAAAACTCATCTAGGTTGGAATTTATATTAATATAACCTAAATCCAGAAATAATAATAGGTTCTTCACATTATAATGTAGATCCAGAAGATTCTTTCCCTCAGAAATTATTCCTTTCAATGGATATAGAAACTCTGTTAATATCTTCTCACTCTATTGATATTTATCCTTTATGTTAATCAATCATAACACCAATTATAATACCCAAGATTATGAAAAACATTGATAAAATGGTTTTCATCATCACTATAGAGGTATTTAATTATTTTTTCCCAATAGAATCTACTTCAATATCACGAATCATTTTTTCAATTTTATCAGACATATCATCTTGAAAATAATCATCACTAATAAATCATGAATTCTGAATACTTCCTACATGAAAGATTAAAGGACTGTAACTTAGATTAAAACCTTCAAAAATTAAATTATCATTGATTTATATACTATTCAACTTTTTCATATTTAAAAATTTAAATCACGGAATGAAAAAAGGTTGTTATTTGAAGCACATCATTTATAAAACTCCAAAAAACAATCCACACCTTTTTCATGTTCATCACTTGTTCATACAATAGAAATCCAACATTTAATCATTATAATTAATAAAAAATATCAATATTTGAAAATAAATTATTATATTTAGAAATTTAATTAAACTTTACTTTTACAAATATCACTAAAAAACATAAACTAGTTTTCAAAAATAAAATAATGACTAAAATTTTTATAAAAAAATATCACTACAAGCATATTTTATTATCAAGCTTTTAAACAAACTTAAAAAAAGAATGGTATAAAAACATTAACTTTGATTTCAAAAGATTGACCACAAATAAAACAAAAATATTCCTTAATTTTCTAATGTAATTTCAAAATTATATATTCATATTTTGGAAATCAATTAAATTAATATCATAGTAAAAATTGAATTATATTAGAATGTGATAAAAAATAAATTAAAAAATCTGATAAATAATATAAAGAAAATCGTATACTTATACCAAAATTAACATGTAGGTGTTAATATAATACCATACTAATAAGGATCACAAATATGTATATAAATATATATATAATTAAATGAAATTCAAATCACAATACGCTAGTAAAATCAACATGATTATCTAAATATATATTCTTAATACTCTATATTAAAACATCATAATCCATTATACATTAAAAACATCCATTCATAATGAATAAATCAATTTACCTTAGACACCTATTAATCAATATATTAAATTTATATTTAAAAACTTATTAAAAATCATATAAGAAAACGTTAATATAAACATATTCATTCATCTATTAAAAATACCTTATATGTGTGATTAATCAAAATAACAAATAATAATTTTAAAGATATTTCAATAGAATATCTGATAGAGATCATTACATAATCTAATACCACTAAATTTTTCATAAAATTAATAATACCTTGGATGAATGAAAATTTAGATCAATAATTTCAATTTTTAAATAGATATTATAGATAAGTCACATCAATGGAGGGTGAAGAATGAGAAGGTGGTGACAATGATAACCGAAATGACTATTATTTTTTAATGTTTTAACATAAGGAATATAATGATTTACCAAAAAAAATGTCATTAAACTTTATAATGAGTATAAAATAACAAATATTATGAAGGAATAGAAAACTATAACCCATCTAAGGAACATACCTAAGAGGGTGGAGGATGAAAACAAAACAAGCAACGAAAGATGGACTAGAGAGCCTAAAAGTGGAAAAAGATGATGTATGAGGGTGGAATATAATTTTCAAGACCAATTGAATGTGATATGAGTGAACCCAATCAATGAACAATGGTTAGGGTTTATCATGGGAGTGGAAAACAACTATTTTTTTGGGAATGAATAACCGTCAAATGACTTGTTCTAATATTTTATAATTTTTTTAAGTGTTATTAGTGTCTATTATAAAATTACCAACACCAAAAAGATACTCATAATATTATATACAATTGTTATTTTATAACTAATGTTAAAATTATATATATAAATATACATAAATTAGGTTCATGGGGGTACAATTACATTAAACACACATGATACACCAACAACCCGAAAAGAAAGACCATAGCTCCCCTAAGGGATAACCCACCCATAATGCCTTCTTTTATTTAGTACATGGACAAAAGGCCATGTGGACAACGAGACCAATACAAAGACCAAAGTCCCACAACCAAACCAATTAGAAGTCTATGAGACCTGGGTGGCATCAAATACCACTACATGTCCGTAAAGTCTAATATTTCTTCCCAATGATTTATGATGGTGTTTTATTTTCATAGATACTGTAATGATTGATTCTTTTTTCATTAATTTAGTATTATCAAATGATTTTAATAATTTATGGGAGTATTATTATATACAAAGGCAATAACTATTTTACCATTAATTCATAAATGAAATATATTTTATGAAATTAAATGTAAATAACCACTTAGTGAATGATATTTTTACATTTTTAATTCATGTCCATCTTGGAGATTTATGGGGATTTATGAAATTTGATAATTGTGCTTCTTTGAGTGATGTAAAGAATATAAGAAATCCAACCAATAATCCTGGGTTATGTCCAAAAACCATAATCTATCCCATTCCCCATAGTAATGACACTCTCCAAATCATAATATATATTGGAATAAATTTGAACAAAATATATTAAAAGTATCCAAACTAACCCCCCCAGATTGGATGATGATATAAGTCTCACTAACACATACGTTTTCTTTCAACATTTAACTATCAATATCAAAAACTTTCCAAGCCAAATAATTTAAAACGTTATCATCTTCATCATGAGTGATAAGACAAGGGATAAGTGATTGACTATTTTATAGTCCCTAAAATTCTAGATGCATGTTAAAAGATACATAGAACATGATGGAATAAAGTATAAATATCATTCTTGGATAACAAGACTATAATCTGGTATTTAAAATCACTTAATAAAATATCACCAATCATAATATCATTAAGGTGAATTTATTATGGTTGATTTCATTCAACCCCCACCATTTATTATATCATTAATTACCTATATATATATATGGAATATTAAATATCATTATAGGAGGGATTTTATTCTATCCGAGATTTTATACATCTCTCTTACCTAGGAAATGTACAATATATTCCCTATGATTCTTAAAACATCATAAAAATTCCTTTTAATTCAAGAATTAAAAAATAATCATTCTCATCACCATCCATATAAATATTAAAATTTATATTTCAATTTAGTCTCTCTATCCAAAACCACACATATCCATTAATTCCATTGTATAAATAAATTTCAACATAATAAAATAGGATTATTCAAGGGTTTTAGAAATTTTATGTAGACATCATAGCTAGTGGTACTCCTATCATCCAATCAACCTCACCACTATTATATAAATATAATGAATTATAAGAAGATTAATGACATTCATGACAATAATGCTTTTTTGAAATGGAATCATTATAATTTTATATGTCCTCATATAAATATTAAATTATTATTATGTAAGACTATGAATAAAAATACATTTCCACTACATAGTGACATCACCCAAATAATAGAATTACAATGCCATTTTAAATTCACATTTAATAAAAATTGATGAATTTCAGAAGTTTTCAAACATTATTTTGTATTATTTCATAATTCATCATCCTTATTTATTCATTCATCAATCCTCGTTAACCATTCTCCACCCATTATTCAAAACATAAATGATGATTTAATAAAATATAACATAGGATAGAAAAGAGGAGAATATATTAGTTATATGAAAAATAAGGGGGAAATCTTATATTTATGAATGATAAATTTTATTCTAAGATTAATTTATCTAATTGAACACTTAATAAATATATTATCACCAATTTAATGTCATCCTATGGATTTCTAATCAAAACACTCATAACTCCTCTGAATTGAATACACCTCATCACATTGAACTAATGAAACCTTCCACCATCACATCTATAAAATATTCTCTTGTAAACTCTCTCCATAAAAAATAATATAATGAATTTTTAAATATAATCCATATATATATATTTTACCCAAAATATAAACAAATACCTAAAATTATCCATGTATTTTGATTCATAAATATTTACTATATTTTTACCTAAGGGTAAATATTCAATTTTGACTTCTTATTTCTATAAAAATTTTATTCCAATGTTAGTGACATTATAGTTTTAAGCATCAAATTCAGAAAGTCAAAAATAAAATAGAAAGATTCAAAATATTTGTGGAATAAAAATACTAGTCTCTAAAATCTCTTCACCTTCAAAACGTTTCATTCGAAAAAAGATTAAACAAACCCATCACCAAAAAAACATTCTCAGAAAACATTTTCAATACAAGAATATGTATCATTTATTTATAATTTCAAAAATATAATATATGGATAAAATAATTCAAGATGATACATTATCATATGTGATTTCCAATACTAATTAATTTTTCAATATTTCACCATGTCTCCAAAAGAACACCCACATAGAGAATAAATTTTCATGAAAAACCTTATCTCAATGATTTTAAATATGTATAAGATGTTAATAAATTTATTTTATCCTCGATTATAAGATAACTAAAATAATAAATGTAATGGAATATTATAGTACTTATGAAGATAAAATACGTAAAAAAATTCAATAAACCTCTCTATTTATGGAGGAATCACTAATTGATAAGATACATATCTGATACATTTCAATAGGTTGAATGGTCAATTAAATTTTGATAAAAAATTACTCCACTTACAAAATCCTTTTTTCCTACGTTGCGGTGAAACTCTTAAGAATATATGATCACTAAATCAAAAATATAATCATATTATCCTATACTCTACAAAATATTTGTTTATACTCTAAGTAGTCCTCATGTAATTCTAAATCATATGAACATACTTCTCTACAACCTGTTTTCATTTTGATATAATAATTGTTAAATCATCATTGTCAACTAAATATAGAGTAAACAAAATAGTTATCCATATAGTGCATCAAACGGTTATATTTAAATAGATTAATCATAGTTGTTATTATAAGAAAATAAATAAATGGTAAATTATCCACTCATGACCCATTGAAACACGTAATAATTTCATTAATAATATAATCTATGTCTATATTTGTTTCTTAATTTTACTATATGTTATGGATGAAATATTATACCTAGGCCCATATTGTTTCCAAATTAATGATGTAATCCTCTAAATAAAAAATAAGTAAACTGATATTTATAATCATATAATCTAAAATAATAAAATATATTCAATAAAAATACATTTTCCAAAATGAAGATAAACTAATCTCTCAATATAAATTCACTCCGTAGTATTCAATAAATGAGACAATTTCAATATTTTATAAAAAATGTAACAAATAGAATCATATACCATAATAAAATAAGGTAATGTTATTAATAAATCCCATAAAATTAAATTATATTTCTACTAGGGAATAATCAATAGTAGTGACATTCAAATCTGTACATGATTCTCCACCTTTACTGATTGATAGATTAAACAATAAATCATGTGATTTACAAATAATTCCATTATTTTAGTACACAAAGACAATGTATAGAAAGAATAATATATATTACCCACATTTTCAGTACTATAATTGGCGAATTATTAAACTTTTCAACAGTTCATTTTACACATCCCAAGGAACAAACAAACATCCTCTATAATTGATTTAATATTCCCCACATACCAACCAATCATGTGAAACATCATCATGAATAATGAAATTTTTTATACCTCTATAATAAGTTTACCAAGATGATACATTATCACACATTATATCTTGAAATGCATAACCCACATTACATAATGTAATATTTTTTCATAAACTCCTTCAAAATAAAGACAAATAGATTCCCATAACCTCATCCAGTCAACTAATGAGAAGCATCAATATATTAATTTTGATTAAAAGTTTCCACAACCATATTACCCTTATGTATAATGTATATGATCACAAGATAATGTTTTTTAAAAAACTCCACAAATATTCTCTTTTATTACTTAATTTTCTTTTATGTGAATATATATTATAAAGTCTTGTAATCAATGTGAAACAAAGAATTCTTAGAAAAAACATTGTCTCAATAACCTAAGTGAAAATACCACCAATTTAATATAAGAATAATAAGTGACATATTTATATTCATACATATATGTCCATCTAAACCCATATACAATAGAAAAATTCAAATATTATAGTACACATATAAATCCTTGGTGAAATGTATCACAATAAATTTCATAATGAATACATTCTCTAATAAATAAAATAATTATAGAACTCATTAACATCACATTTATGTTTTCAAAAGAATATTGTAAATCTCACATCTATCCAAATAAATGGTCTTTATCATTCAAGGCTACTAGTTGGTTCATGATAAATAAAAATTAAGCTAGACACCTTCTATAATGACCAGTCAATCCAAAATAAACACCATTACATAGAATTTTCTTTTGGAAAATTTCAAATAAATAACCACTTTAATTTTAATTGAATCTTCCACTAAACCATGATTTGATATTATAAGAACATGTTAGTGAACTTCATGTGTCCAAAATCTAAATGTCTACATTTATCTATATAACTAGTGTTTTTTGAGAAACTACAAAACCGTTATGAGATATACTACATGATCTTCCTCTATCATTGAATAATTATAATGTCATTAATAAATCACAAGATAAATTTATCATGATAGGGATGAAAATCAAAAAAAATTTGTCCTATAATCATAATTTTTGATGTTTTGTCTCCAAATGATATCATTAAAATCATAAAATTTTATTAAATTAAAATCTATCATAGTGATGTCTTCATATTTGACCCACATATTATAAAATCTAATACATATATCAATATTTATGAACAAAAATTATCCCATGAAATGGTTAAATAAATCATATATACTAGGAAATTGATAATGAATATTTATATTTAATAGATCTAATAATATATAAACTATAAACAACCTACCAATCTCACCTGTCTTCTTATAGAACAATAATTGAACTACCCATGGTGATATAAATTTCTGAATCGAAACATTATATAATAAATAATCAATTTGAATCCATAACTCGTAAATATTTATTGGTGGTATATGATAATATTCCATTGCAAACATTGTAATTCACGTATATAAATATTTCATGAAATTTATATCTCACATAGAGGAAAAATCATGTTTTATTCACATAATACAACACTATATTTATTTACAACTCAATAAAATTCCTCCACATTCACTTTATATATATATATATATATGCAGGTGAGTAGATTAACTCTATGACATAATCCATAATTTTTTTATAAAAAAATATATATTACTCTGAAAAAAACATGGTCTATAATATTGTCATATAATACCAAAAATATTTGAATATTGTCAACGTTATCTTGTACATAATACAAAACAATAATTTGAATGATGAAATGATAGTGGTATTTATATAATTTTACTTAGTTCCATAAATATAAATAATTTTCCATGGCTATACCTTAAATGGTGTGTGGAGTTTCTATATTATAATTTCTAACCCCTAAATGGGGATAGGCATAAAAATTAAATATACATTATTAATATTAATAAAAATAAAATAATTATTTGATAAAATGATAATAAAAACATAAACCACCTTTTGTTACTCAACCACTTGAATGGGAATTTCCAAGATTTGTTCTCGAAAAAATCCCTATTTTCGACACATATACTATTTTCCTCTTCATTTTACCTAATTAACTCTCAATTTTTGAGATTTTGATTATCCTTCATGGTGTTTTACTCTCGTAAAAACTTGTTTTGGTCATACTACAATCATCTAAAATGTTATAGTTATATATTTTTTTAACAAGGGGTGAAATAATACTATATATGCAGTATATCAATAGTCATTATTTTATTTGGAATCATCTTACCATTATATAGAAAATGAAATTAATTATTGTGATTACCCCGACCACTATAAGGGAAATCTAAAATTCCATGGTTGCCACTTGATGGTCTGTAATTTTCGATTCTAGAGAAATTAGATTTCATTAGAAGTTGGTTTCTACAATTATGTATAAACCATAAATAACTTTAAAGTCGAGAGATTCTACCTCTAACTCTGAATTATGCATTAATAAACTAATAAATCTCTATAGAAAATATATGATTCAATAGATTATTAATAGTATAAATCTCATTTAATAACATATTATAATTTTTTAAAGGATCTCAAATTACCTATAAAACTCTAGTTAAAATGTATTTAAAATTTATGGTCTCTCAACCTTTCATTAGCCATTAAATATAATTAGTATCACAATAACTCCATTATTCTCACACATAACTATTGATAAATTTAACTCCCTTTCTGAATGACTAATAAATTTTATTGATGATCTACTCTAAGAGTATTAGAGAAAAACTATTTAATAAATATATAATTAAATTTTCCAAAATCAATCGTGGATATATTTTGATACACTGTTAATAGAATACTTAATTTTCTTTCGTGTCCTTATAACATAATCAATACCAAGGGAATACATATATTTTTCTCTATTTTAATCTCCTAGAATTCAATATTTGTTACTTGAATCAAATTTTCATACTCATATATAGAGATAAACCATTAAAGAATCAATAATTTCTACTTCTAGATCTCCAAAAATAGAAATTTACAACACTATCCATCTTTTTAATATATCCTCTGATATATAGATTCAAGTTATTAATAGGATTCCTAGATAGAAAGGTTGTGATAAAGGTATAAAAATAATATTACTCTAGGTAAATAAACCAAATTTGGCCTATGTACAAAATAGGTTTTTTATTAATATTATGTCATAGTTTTATTAACAGAAACCATCCCCATATAATAAATATAAGATACCACAATGGCCTGAAAAGTACTTGATTCATGGACTCATACCAATAAAATATCCATAAATTAAGAATGTTTCCTCTATTAATGATCTATATGAAATTAATATCATTTTTAAGGGTCATGGTATTCCTCTTCATCCATAAAGAATTTCTCTATCCCGTATAACATATTAGTTTCAAGCGAACTTCCCTCTAACATTGAAAATTTAATCCCCAGTATTGCATACTTTACAATCCATTCAAAAATCTATCTTTTATGAGATGTTTTTGGGAAGGAGCCCTTTTGAAACCCCATCTAAAACCACCCATAGATAACAAAATGATACCCCTATCCCTCCTTCAGTTGGTTTTGTTTTGATGAATATCATCCTTGGTATGATTACCTTTTTATAAGGACCTATTAATTAAAATGAAACTTATTATAATCATAATACATAATAAATTAATTTCCAAATAAAAAATCAATAGAAAAATTTATACTAAGTTCATGTCATTCTATAAAACCATACAAAAAACAAGTGAAAAGTGAAAAAATTACTAAAAAAGTATATATTATATAAAATAAGAAAAATATAATGAATAACTTTTATAATGAGGAACTACACGTACATAAGCTACAATCATTTTACACCACTTCTAAATTTATCCTATAAATAAAAAAATAATCATATTAAGTATAGGTGAATTATGAAATTTACTTAGTAGATTTCTCCCATAAAATATAATGAATTCATAGAAATTGACTTTAATAATGCATCTATGAATTAATTAAATAAATGAAAACAAACAATTATCCAATGAAAACCCAAATCTATTTCACTAATATAAATATCACAATAATACCTAATGGAACATCATAATCTCAACCCTAATATAGTTATATCAACTACATACAAATCTAATTCATCAAAAATTTCATCATCATTATCATAAGGGGTAGGGGATGGAGAATAAAATTAACCATATAATAGTCTATCTGTAGCTATATGTTGGGTGATGTTCATGTAACACATGATTAAATAAAATAATATCATCACACTCAATTAAGAATAAAATAATATACACTCTAACCATTCGTAATCAAATCTAATACTATCACCTTTTTTCAATAGTGAAATAGATGGAATTTCAATTATTTTAAACAACCTCCATTAATTATAATATTAATTTAAGGGATTTTTGTATTCATACACCTAAATACATTTTTTTCAATTCATTCAACCCATCCAAACAAAAATATAAGATATATTAAAATAATGACCCATTATACATTTCATATGGACCACCCACATAGTTAATCCTCAATATAGGCTTATGTTACGTAACATGTTTATATACATCCTCATAATCTTGGACATTAAAAATATGTCATTCTCTTCAATTGAATTATAAATATCAAAAACCATTTTCCATTGAATGTTTTTTACAAAACCACCGATATCTATTTATACCTATATTAATATAAAACTGATTACCACTATAGGGGTCTATATTGTGGTTTTGGAGAATTTTAAAATTCATTATAGGTAGAGGCATGACCCTATTTAATTGAACTCTCCTCTATTTTACAAAAATAAGGAAAATTTAAAAGTGAAGTGGGTGGTATGAAACCCATTTTTATATTTATTGACCCTATGTAGATTATACATGACCCGAAATAGATAGTATAAATCCATTTTTAAGTATCTAGATAAAAATAAATTTCTACTAGTAAGTTTCACATGTCACACTTGACACAATTATTGTGTTGGGTTTTCTCCTATAGTTCAAATGAGAATCAACATATATCATTTTTTAGATAGTGGGATGAACCCATGTCAAAAATTTGAAAATATATATATAATGTCACTTAGAGAAAAATATAGTAAATTTAAACAAACCATTATCAATACACACACATAGAGTTATCATGATTTCAAATAAATTATACATAATCTATTTTATCCAATGCTCAATCATATTTAAATCAACAATAAAAGTACTCTAAAAAATTGTGTGTTCCTTTTCTCATTAATAATGTATTTTTTTTGTTTTTTTAATATATATGATTTATTATGTTGTATCCCTATGATTAAAATAATTCATAGTTGGATGTTAGTTTGATAAATTGGTTTGGAATTATGTGAATGGTATGGGCTTATTGTCATTGTTTGTGGAAGATGTAGTTAAATGTGTACCATGACATGGCACGATGGATATCCAAAATGTAAAATGGGTTTTTAGAGTATGCGTTTACATGTAACCCGTATTTATGTTCTATTCTATAATTATTGTTTACTATCATTATCTGTGAGATGAAACAATCAATTAATATAATTATACGTGTGACCCGATATATGGGAATTGTGAGAGGTTCTAGAAGGAAAGGTGTTTGGGTTTTCTGCTCCCACTATTATAGGAATATTTCTATGGTTGTTGATATTACAATATATCACAGCATGTGATGATCATATAGTGTTTAATATTAGAATTATGATATTAATTTAGTATGAAATTATTTATACGGTACATTCTATAGATTAGTTTAATGGCATGAGATATATGTATTATATACCCGAATGATTTAGTGATAATGGTTTGGGGAAGATATGGTATCACCAAAGTCTTTATTCATTAATTGGGATTAGTCTAGGTATTTATTTTATCTTTTACATTCATTGTTGCAGTAGTATACAATGATCACATCTAAGTAATTTTAAGCTAGTGTATAAATCTACTAAGTATGTTTATACTCATCCATGATTATTATGTCTATTTTTAATATATTAAGGAGTATTTTTTTCTTTTTCTATGAATATTTAGATTGTGGGTTAGTGGATAAATTGGTATAGATTTGAGTAGTCATATACCATCACTAAGGAATATTTGATATTTTAACTATCTTTTTTAATGAATTTTTAGGGATATATTATGTTGATGACTGTATTTATTTCATACTAATATGGTTATATTATTTTAATTTTTCCATATATATTCAATTTCATATAGAGTTTTCATTATTTATCGATTCTACCGCCCTTTTTACTTATTTATATCTCATTCCTATTATATTAAGGGAAATATATCATATATGTATTCATTTTATACCATAATTTCTAATGGATACACATGGAGTTTTGGAGGAATTATTGGAGTTCCATATTTGATATTTTTCATTACCCTGAATGGGGTGTTAGTAGAGTAAGGTCATGAAATTTCCTTTTATACTTTTACATGTTACATCCAGACAGAGTTCTCTTGACATCTTTGACCTTCAACACTCCCATAAGTGTTTTAGTTAGTCCTGGACAAATTTAAATTTCTATCCCCTAAAATAGATTCTAAAAACTGAACAATTAAATGAATTAATTTAATAAACCAATAAAAAATTCTATTTCATTAAAAAACTATGAAATCATGATTCCTTCCACAATAAAATTTTATAAATTTAATATAGAATATTATAAAATGATCATAAATTATATTTATATTCCTACATGATTCCTAAAAGTATTTCTCAGGATAAAACCACCATAATTTTTAGAAAAAACTGTTAAATAATTCATTCACATATCAATATGAAATACAATATAAAATATATATCATAATTGATCTAATTCTATAACCAAATCTCCATGTATATGTTTTGGGTACCCCAACCAAATGATAGAGTAGTGTTTTAAGAGACATTCATCCCATATTAATAATTATTCAAGTGATTATGAAATTAATAAATGAAATTAATTAAAATAATCCCTTCAATTACCTATTTATATTTTTTAAATACATAGTCAACAAAGATAAATTAAATGAAATTCTTTCAATTGAAATTTTTAGATATCTGAATTTTCCATCCACATTTTCTCGTAGATTAAACTTGGGGTTTCAAGGGATTTATGTCTTATTGCGACTATAAAAAAATAAAGAATATATAAAAGTGTAAAATGAATAATAAATAGTCACATTTATTTTGGGAGAGGTAGAAATATTAAAATTAACATTAAATATTGTAATGATTATTTAGATAAGTTCTCTATTGGATTGTCTATCACATGCTATTTTGAAAAACATTATTATATATTTCGATATACTTTATGTATTTTTTATTTGATGAAGTGATATTTAATGTTGATGTATTTAAAACTAAAATATTGTGTTTTATATTATGATAATTTGGTATCACATTCATTTAGAATATGATGCTCAATTAAAATTTCCAAATAACTCTTTTATCTCCATGTTGATATTTTATAAAAAAAAATTGTATTATTTTTAATGATTTAACCACTTAATAAACCACATTTTTTTTCAAGGTAATATAACATTGTTTTTTTATAATTCAATAAAACACATCTTCTACTAGAAAAGAATTAACCACCTAATGTTGACCTATGAACATCACCACTCCTACCCAATTTACATTATTGAAGCCATATAATTGTATTTATCCATATTTGTTATATATAATGACATATATATATATAACTATATTGTATCTATGAATTCTATTATCTATAAACTGGTTATATTATATTTAATTAAATATATATTATTACCATAATGTCACTAAAATAATGATGCCTGTTAATGATGCTAACAAGTACAAGAAGCTACTAATTAATCTTCTGAATACCCTTTTATTCATAGGAATTCCATATTCATCCATTAATGTTTTTTTAATTATAATAAAATATATTAACATCCATTGAGTATATTATTTTCATTCATTTGTTTAATTAATTATCAAATATTTCATATGAGAAAAAAATATCCACAACATTGTGTATTTAATAAACCAAAAACTAAAATCACCTCACTGTGTATTCATGAAGTTTTCAAAGTTCTTCTTTACTTGACTCACAAAATAAAAAATAAAAAATTTATAAATCTAGATAACTGCAAACTAATTGTAAATTTTATCAGAGTAGTGGTCGAGGATAATCCACTAAGAATAGTTTAGAAATGATTAATATGATTAAGGAGAATCACAAAAGCATAAAGAATACATTTTTGGGTATGATGTTATGATAAAAATACCATGAAAATATAAATATAGGTTCATGTAAGTAGTTGAAAATGTGGTTTTATTAAAATCGTATTCTATTACGATTAAACTATAAGAAAAAATCTTATTACTGTACTTACATTCCACTTTATGAACACCACATTCCCCTATCAGATGCTTGGATTAATTCTTAAGAGGATGTTCAAAACCATGTCTAAAAATATATATATGTATATCTTTCATTTTTTGTTCACTATGATGGAAATCATGTTATAATTTCTTAAATAATCATACCCTCCATGCAAAACATTATATGATTATTAAAAATCTTGTAAGTTTGAGATCAAAATTACTAAAAAAGGAAACTCGTCATAGAAATAAATGTCACACACATTAATTACTATAGTATAATCCGTTTTCTATACAAATAATAGTAAAAGTGAATTACCCATTCCTGAAATTCATTAGGGAATATGAAAATAAGGAGCACCTAATATGGTAGAAATACTCCATAGTTACTTTAGATGCTTAACCTTCGTTCATCCACCTAGTTCCTAGGGGTCAAAACATTATTCCCTTACCATTTTTCCAAATAACCTTATCTCGCATTTTTGTTCCCCTGATGAGAATTGTATATCTAATTCAAATTTTAAAATTATTCCCCTCCCACCGGTATTTTTCTACCATTTAACATGTTGAGGGATTCCCTCAAATACCTCTAGGTAGGCTAGGTCTTACTTATTTTATTTGTAACACCCCAAGATTTCATAGTACGTTATTTTTTCAAAGTAATTCAATAACTTGCTCTACACGCAACACCGAGTTCAAGCGCACCACGTCTTACCAAACTAGTGGTTCAAAAGCTGTTATGAATAGTATTAACTGAATTTTGAACTATATATAATCCTTAAATTTTTAGAATCCATATTATGAGTTTTTTAGACATAATGTATGAACTACTTCATTTTTTCATATAAAAGAAGTATTTTTCAAAAAATACACTTTTACTTCTGTTTAATGTTGAACCATTTTTAAATATGATGCTTGAAACTTTTATATATTCAATTAGAAAAAATAAACATTTTCTTATGAATCTGTATATAAGAATTTAGTTTCAATAATTTTTTTTCTGTTTTTCTGATAGCTTTCATATTTGGGTGAATAGTGAAAGATACTATATTTTAACTGAAAACTACTTTTTAATCAAAATAATTTGTAGAGTTAAATTATACATTTTAATGGTTTGAATGTATAAATAGATTATATTTTTACCTATTAATCCAATTCTGGTCATTGTAAGTAATTTCACTTTGAAATTGGACATAAACAAGTGTTAATCTTTTGATAGTTATTGTTTCTTAAAAATAAACCTTTTTGATTTGACAATGGGAATTAATTTTAAAATTAATAAATACAACTTCTATGTTTTGAATTTTGTAAAATAGTTCTCATTTTTTAATTTGAAATTAAAAAATTAGCTTATGGTGAATTTTTTGCGTTTTTCTGAAAACATTCAATTTTTGATGAATATTGAAAAACACTGAGTTATTGTTTAAAACCGACTTTTTATTAAAATAATTATATATTTTATTTAAATTTATTTTAGGTTAAAATAGATACATAATACCTATATATGTTAAATTTAATTCATTGGAGTCATTTTTTAATAATATTAGATATATAAAATTTTATTAGGCTTTTCACCATCTTTTACCCACCTCATAGGAGAATTTGCAAATTCACATAAAAGATAATTTTAGCGCTTCTATGAGTGGAATTTCAAAAATTTGAGAGACACAGTTGATATCAGTAAGAAAAATGTGGTTCAATAAGATAAAAATAATTTTTTGGTGAATAGTAACTTTTTACTTTTATTTACCTTGGTTAAAAGTAAATTGGGTAATTAAGGGTAAAAATGATATTATTCTTACCTTAACTAATGCCTGAATTCTATTGGATAAGTGTAATTCGACCAAAAACAACCCTAGGAATAAAATATGACCCTTTAGGTCCGCTTGGATTAGATTAGAACATTTATTATTATTTAATTCAAAGATGAGTTAAAAGAGTAAAAATCAATGTTTAATAACTAAAACATTTTTAATATAGTGTTATACATAAGATAAATTCCCCTATAAATATTCATTAGAAAGCTAAAAAGATTTCCTACATAATGATAATATATATATAATTTTTATACATTAAATAATTAAATTTATCTATGGCAGAATGATGATGCATTAATTTGTATATATGACATTAATGAACCAATTGGGGTTTGATTGGCAATTTATAGAAAGTTTATTAACCATATAATACAAAAATACAATGAGGCATGGTAAATGTAAAAGTATTTAACTAAGAGTAAAGTTTAAAATTTAAGTTTAATATGGTGACCTAATATTGTCTAAAACCTATTGGTTGAGTGGTTTTCGACTTTTCCCCACATTATCCTTTAAAAATTTTATTTTCGAGCCATTAGAAATCGAAAAGGAAATTATTATAAAATAATAGTTTAAGTTTTTCCTATGGTTCCCCTCACCCCTCTAATATAAGTACACTTCCCCTTCTCTCAAATTCACACGTCCCAAGCTATTTGTCTCGTCCAACCCTTGCCCAAATATCCTCTAAACAATACTCCATTAATCCTAGAGGCCTTACTTTGGTCAGAAGGCCAACATATGGAGCCCTTTTGATCAAGTCAAAAATGAAAAACCCAAAGAAGAGGTAAATATTTCATCACCTCTTTCACGTTATTTTCTTCTTTCACTTCTTCTATATTTGTTGTTTCCATTCTAAAATAATAACTCTAGAATCTTTTATATATTGTGATGTTATTATAAATATGATAGAAACATATTCATTATTCTATCCATACTTTGAATGACATGTCACTATACGTGCGTACGTATGGCTTACCGTCTCCACGTCGTGGTGTAATTGTTATTCAATATATTATTATTTGAATGGGTATAATAATGATGTGTAATTGATATAAATAATAAATATAACATGATAATGATTCATTATATATGAAATACCATCCAATTATAAATTATTTTAATATCAAAATAATGATATTGTCGCTCATTCTTATGTACAGATTATCGTCTCTACTATATGAGGAGAATCATTTCCATGTTCACCATTCAACGATGATTATAAAATATATATCATTAATAAATATGTAATATTTGACATAATAATTCTTCTGGATATATATATATATATGTGTGTGTGTGTGTGTGTGTGTGTGTATTTACATGAATCTTATTCACTTAGTTTCGTTCAATACGATATGAAAACGGAAACAGCGTTTATGCGTACATATGGACTACCGTCTCCATAAATAGTGTTTTCCATTTCATATATATGTCTATTATACATATTTATATTCTAAATACATATGATATATAAATCATGTTTTACCTTCTATAAGTATTTAAATCATTATCTAAGTGATACAATCAAGAGTAACAAGTTAAAACACGTACTATAAAGTAAGTTATTATTAACTGAAATGTTAATTTAACATGGAAATAATTATTAAATGGGTAGTATAAAGTAATAAATGAATCATTTATGATATAATAAATATTAATTTGGTTCTAGTATAATTTAATAACATACTACGGTTTTCATACAGGAGGTTAAATGTACCCTCGACTAATGGAAAGTGCAAGGTAAGGGTTAATTTCTCAATCTCGTTATTATCCAAGATTGTTTATGTGTAAGTATCTACTATGACATATTTATTATCCATTTCCATGTTTCATAAAATCTTTTTCAAATGGAATATTTTAGAGGGACTTTTTTTTACTAAAACATCACTTTAAATTTATAAAATATTTATTCTTCTGAATCATTCTCATTAATGACCATGTTTTCAAAATGGTTTTTAAGGATTTATTTATATGGACATGAATTTTTTTAAAATATTAATTCCATTAAAAATTTTAAAAGTGGTATCGGACACTTTTATTCAAAAATTTCTTTAAATTTATTTTTTCTAAAATGTGCTACTTTTAAATGTATTTATGAAAAAGGGATATATTTCTCTCAATGATTTTTACAAATCATTTTCAACTATATCAACATCCCTTGATGGATTTTAAACATGTTTGAAGTTGATTTACTATAATAAAAATATTCCATATTGTATTGAACGTTTTGTGTTTTGTTTGAGTGTGGATGTGTTATTTTTATACCATTCATGGTTTATGGATAAAGTATTGTCATGTTGTATTATAGATTTAAAATGAAGGTTTATGTTATGTTTAAACCATTTCATATGAGGAATGCATTGGACTTAGTAAGTGAAAGGTGGAGACCACTATAGCTCCTCGATTCATTAGTAGGTCTCATGAGACAAACTTGTGTCTTGGCATAAGGCCTTGAAAAAATCTTATTTATAGTCTTGGCACAGGGCCTTGACTATCTGGTTAGAAATACTGTCATTATTCATTACATCATTATGAAAGGGGAAATTGATATTTCATGTGATTATTCGACTTGTAGAATATTTATGTGAATAAATAAATGGAATTATTTTATTGTACCTTTTCAATATTATGATGAAATTTTTGTTTCAATGGCTTTTGTTTTAGTCTGATACATTTCCTTAAATCCTTATGCTTATTTATGAAATTTTTAGCTTTATTGTTGTCCTTACTAAGAAACTGAGCTCACCCCTTTATATCTTATAATTTTCCCAGGATTCCATGACATGTATTATGATTGATAAGTAGGGTTAAGCCAGGGGATTAATGGAATTCTCAAAGGATCATTTATGTTGTGTTTTATATTCTAATGTGAAATGTAACGTTCATGTATGTAATATATTTTCCAAGACTGTTAAACTGATCGGTCTTTTGGGACATGATTCCTTGAAATCATGCCAATGTATTAAAATAATGCACTGAATCTGGGATTCTGGGGTAGGAGCATTATAGATGGTGTCAGAGGATGTTTAGAAATTACCATGGAAACTAGATTTAGATAAACTCTGGTTAGAGCACATTACCATAAGATAGACATTGAGGATTGGTATAGAAGAACTTCCTAAAATTTTGGTAATTTAGATATTTTGTGAGTTTTCAAAAAAATACATCCATGTTTGGATACGAGCAGGTAGAGGTGGCTCTGGAACAGATGTACCTAGGGATAAAACCCAAAAACACCACTTTGAGCTAGACTCGAACGGGAACTGCTGCATGACAATGGGTCATTCTACACTCTTGGTTAAAACACTCTCGAGGTATATTCTTTGGATAATTCTCATTTTCTTTACAAATCATTATGAAGGATTTATGAGTATATACCTCCTCAATGAAAATATTTTTATGGATTATATCCATAAGTTGTTCTATTTATGTTAGGTATTTTTCACGTTTGTAATTATTCATTGCAATTCATAAACTAATCTAGGATATTCCATTGTATAGAAATGGATACCCATATATGGAATGTGAACTCCCACAATATGTATGATCTAAAGAGTAAGGATGATCATATATTTCATGGTATTAAGAAATCATTTAGAAGGGAAATAGTCTCTCATGTATTTTCAATATATGAAGAAATATTATCATGTGTTAATGTGATAAGTAAATAATTCTCTGATTCTTACAGATTTGAAGGGAAGAAAGAGAAGAAAATGATGGAAGAGAAAAATATGGATAAAGGGAAGAGGGAAAATAAGTATTTTCCTATATGTGATAATTATGGAAAGAATCTCCTTGGTAAATGCATGAATGGAATTGGAGTTTGTTATAATTGTGGAGAAAAAGGACACCATGTATGTGATTGTAAGGGTAAGACAAAAATTTCAAAAGTACAATGCAATATCTGTAAGGAGTTGGGAAACTATGTGAATCACTGTCCAAATCATCAGAGTATACCCCAAATACTACTATTGGATAAGAATCATGTTATGATTCAACTGAAGATGAAGAGGAATGATTAAGAGTTCTTATGTTGTTATTAAAGTATTCTGTCAATGATGTACTGGTTATATGAATTATGGAAATAAATAAGGATTGTATTGCAGTACTATTTTATTGGGAATTTGAGATTATATGGTCTTGATACTAAGGTAGTAATTTTGGAATAATAGATGGTCGATTTTGATAAATTATATTTCATATTCTTGACAATCTTGGAAATGATTAATGGTTTTTTTATTTCATGATTGTTGGAATATTAATATTTTTTTGGATATAATGAATATATCTAGTATTATAAAAAGGATAAGGGATCATGAATTTAATCAATAAAGTTTTATGGTAATTCCCAGTGTTACCATGTTTTAAAATAATACATGGTGAAGGTGTTCGCATTACATAGAACAAAAATGGATCTTCATTGTGTTTAACTTCCGTATAAATTATGGACTGTGAGTTTGGATAGATGTATTTTGGATAAGTCTAAATGTTCAAATTTATTATGTTTGAAATTGGATATTATTGTTAATGTTACTTTTGGATTTTTATAAAAAGGACAACATGCAGACCGTGTGACAATCCGTTGCGTCGGACAAAGCTACAGGAATCTATCTAACAACCATAGTGAGATTGAGATTTATCGCCTACCACTAAACTACATGATGTCCCTTGATGGTATAATCTTGTTTTTTAAAGGGTCTGATAGGTGAATTATAAATTCATTATTTTTGGAACCCTATATAATTTGGATAAATAAATTGATTTTTGAAAACTATTAGAGTCAAAGATGAGTTTGTGGTAGGAATTAAGTAAATTATGTAACTCTACTTGTCAATTATATATATATATATATATATTCCCTATTATTAAGACTAAATTCTATTATCCCAATTTCCGATATGATTTCTCCACAAAGGTATTTTATATTTTCAACCTCTTATTTTCGATGAACAATTTGAAATTACGAGGAAGAAATTTATTGTAGGAGGGGAGAATTTAACATCCCAATATTTCATAGTACGTTTTTTCTTCAAAGTAATTCAATTACTTGAACTACATGCAACACCGAGTTCAAGTGCACCATGACATACCAAAGTAGCCGTTAAAAAGCGGTTATGAATACTATTAACTGAATTTTTAACTATATATAACCCTTACAATTTTAGATAACATATTATTAGTTTCCTAGACATAATGTAAGAACTAATTCATTTTTTCAGATAAAAGAAGTATTTTTTAAAAAAAATGCAGTTTTGCTCCCTTTTAATGTTGAACCCTTCTTAAATCCAATATTTGAAATTTTTATATATTCAATTTGAAAAAAATAAAATTCTTCTTTAGAATCAAGACATAATAATTTAGTTTCAATAATATTTTGGTGTTTTTTGATAACTTTCATATTTGGGTGGATAGTGAAAAATACTATATTTTAACTGAAAACAACTTTTATAATCAATATAATTTATATTGTTAAATTATATATTTTAATGGTTTGGAAGTGTAAATAGATTATATTTTTACTGTTTAATTCAATTATGGTCATTGTATGTATCTTCACTTTGAAATTGGACATAAACAACTGTAAATATTTTGATATATATTGTTTCTTAAAAATACCCCTTTGGTTTTGACAATATGAATTAATTTTAAAATTAATAAATAAAACTAATATGTTTTTAATTTGGAAAAATAGTCATCATTTTTTAATTCAAAATATCAAAATTAGCTCAGGGTGAAGTTTTGGTATTTTTCTGAAAACATTCAATTTTTGATGAATAGTGAAAACACTGATTTATTGTTTACAACCGACATTTTATTTTAATTATTTTATTTAAATTAATTTTAGGTCAAAATAGATACATTATACCTATATATTTTCAATGTAATTCATTGTAGTCATTTTTTAATAATATTAGATATATAAAATTTTATTGAACTTTTCATTGTCTTTTACCCACCTTTTAGAAGAATAATAAATTTTGCATAAACATAATTTTACCACTTCTATCAGTGGAATTTAAAAAATCTCAGAGAAACGGTTGATATTAGTAAAAAAAATTTGGTTTAATAAGATAAAAATTATTTTTGTTGAATAGTAACTTTTTACTCTTATTTACCACGGTTAAAAGTAAATAGGGTAATTAAGGGTAAAAATGGTATTATTCTTATCCTAACACATGTTTTAATTCTAATGGATAATTTTAATTAGACCAAAAACAACCCTCTGAATAAAATAAGATCCTTTAGGTCCACTTGTATTAGATAAGAACATTTATTATTATTTAATTAAAAGAAGATATAAAATCAAACTTTAACAACTAAAAGATTTTTAATATAGGGTGATACATAAGACAAATTCGACTATAAATATTAATTAGAAATATTAACAAATTTTCATAAAAAATGGTATATTATTTATAATTTTTAGACATTAAATAGTTAAATTTATATATGACACAATGACGATGCCGTAATTATTATATTAATGAATGATTAAAATAATTGACATTATAAATATCCAAATAAATGTAATTTGAGAGTTTTTATAAATTAAACTAATTTTATAGGTAATTATGACATTTTATGGTTAGTTAGATAAGTGTTTTTTGAAGTAATCATTCTATTATGATTTTAACAAAAAAATAAATGCCAAATAGTGTGAAAAATGACACAAAATAGTTTTTAAGAAAAATATTATATTATTAATTGATATAATAGTTTAAAAATATAAGGCTAGGCCAAAAGGCTTATATAATAATATATATTACATTAATGATCCAATTGGGTCGATTGGAATTTTATAGTATGTTAATTAGCCATATACTATAAAAATTCAAAGAGACATGGTAAATGTAAAACTACTTAACTAAGAGTTAAATCAAAAAGTTAAGGTTAATATGGTGACATAAACCAGTCTAAGACCAATCAGTTGAGATGTTTTCGACCTATACCCACCTTATAATTTAAGTAATTTATTTTATATCCTTTAGAAACCGAAAATGAATTTATTATAAAATAATATTTTATGTTTTTCTTAAGGTTCCCATCACCCCTCTTATAAAAGGGCACTTCCCCTTCTCTCAAATTCACACCTCCAAAGCCATTTGGCTCTTCCAACCCCTGACTTAATATCCCCTCAACTATCCTTTATTTATTCTAGAGGCCTTACTTTGGCCAGAACGCCAACCTAAGGAGCCCTTTTATTCGAGTCAAAAGGAAGAACCCAAATAATAGGTAAATATTTCATCACCTATTTCAGATTCTTTTCATCTTCCACTTTCTTGTTCTTTGTTGTTTCCATTCTAAAAGAATGACTCCAGTATCTTCTATATATTTTGATGTTATTATAAATATGGTACAACCATATTAATTATTCTATCCCTCCATTGAATGACATGTCACCATACATGCGTACGTATGGCTTACCATCTCCACGTCGTGGTGTAATTGTTATTCAATACATTATTATTTGTATGGTTATAATAATGATGTGTAATTCATGTAAATAATAAATATAACATGATACTTATTATTTATATATGATATAACATCCAATTATAAATTATTTTAATATCAAAATAATGATATTGTCACTCGTGCATACGTACGGATTACCGTCGCAACGACATGATGAGAAACATTTCCTCGTTCACCATTCAATGATGATTATAAAATATATATCATTAATAAGTATTTAATATATGACACAATAATTCTTCTGGATATATTTATATATATATTTACTTACATATATCTTATTCACTTATTTCTGTTCAATAGGATATGAAAATGGAAACAACATTTATGCGTATGTACGGACTACCGTTTCCATAAATAGTGTTTTCCATTAAAAATATATGTCTATTATAAATATTTATATTCTATATATATATGATATATAAATCATGTTTTACATTCTGTAAGTATTTAAATCATTATCCATGTGATACAATCAATAGTGACATGTTAGAACGCGTACGATAAAGAAAGCGATTATTACCCAAAATGTTAATTTAACATGGAAATTTTTATTAAATGGGTAGTATAATTTCATAAATTAATCATGTATGATATCATAAATATTAATATGGTTCTATTATAATTTAATAACATACTACAGTCTTCATATAAGAGGTTTAGCATACCCTTGATTAAAGGAATGTGCAAGGTAAGGGTTAATTCCCCAATCTCATTATTATCCAAGATTGTTTATGTGTAAGTATCTACTAGGACATATTTATTACCGATGTCCATGTTTCATAAAATAGTTTTCAAAGGTATATTTTAAGATAGTTTTTTTACTAAAACATTATTTTAAATTTTTTAAATATTTATTCTTCTAAATCATTCTCATTAGTGTCCATTTTTTCAAAATGGGTTTTAAGGATTTACTTATATGGACATGAATGTTTTCAAAATATTAATTCTTTTAAAAAGTTTTAAAGTGGTATGGGACACTTTGATTCAAAAACGTATTTAAATTTTTTTCTTTCTAAATTGTGTTCCTTTTAAATGTTTTTATGATAAATGGATATTTTTCTCCAAGATTATACAAATAATTTTCATCTATATCAAAATACCTTGATGGATTATAAACTTGTTTGAAATTGATTTACTATGACAAAAATCTTCCATATTGTACTGAAGGTTTTGTGATATGTTTGACAATGGTTGTGTTATTTTTATACCATTCATGGTTTATGGATAAAGTATTGAAATTTCCTATGCTAGTTTCAATACGAATGTTTATATTATGTTTAGACCTTTTCATATGAGGAATGCATTGGACATAGTAAGTGATGGGGGGAGCCCGCATAGATCCTCGATGCAATGACAGGTCTCAAGAGAAAAACTAGTGTCTTGGAACAAGTCCTTGACAAAATAGTATTTGTAGTCTTGGAACAAGGCCTTGACTATGTAGTTATAAAGTTTGGCATTATGTATTCCATCTTTATAAAAGTGGATATTGATATTGCATGTGATTATTTGACTAGTAGAATATCCATGTGAATAAGTAAATGGAATTATTTTATTGTACCTTTAATATATTATGATAATGATTATGTTTCAAATGCTTTTGTTTTAGTCATATACATTTCCTTAAATGTTTATTCTTATTTATGAAATTTTCAGCTATATTGTTATCCTTACTGAGGATCTATGCTCACTCCATTCTATGTTTTGATTTTCCCAGGATTCCAAGATGTGTATTGTGATTGATAAGCAGGGTTAAGCTAGGGGATTAATGGTTTTTTCAAATGATCATTTATATTGTGTTTTATTTTCTAATGTGTAATGTAATGTTCATGTATGTAATCTATTTTCCAAGACTGCTAAATTGATTGGTCTTTCGGGACTTGATTCCTTATAATCATGCCAATGTATTAAAATAATATACCGACTCTGGGATTCTGGGGTCGGGGTGTTACATTAAGAGAGTATATTTACTTCCCTAATAAGATCATATATTTTTTCAGATATGTCTCACTATAAGCATTTCAAATTATCCTTGTTGTTTGAGTCATTTTTTGATACAAAAATCCTTTTTTGGATAAAATTACTAAATGTTCAGGGATGTATGCTCATTTGATTAAATGGAGTCTTTGAATAAATGTGACTAAGTGTTAAAATGGGATCCTGGTATGTTGATAAGCATTAAAGGGGTTTTGGGTTGTTTAAAAGGAAAATTGGTTGAAATGAAATAGAATAACAATTGCGGATTATTTAAAGGGATTACACGTCATGTAATTATTTTAGGGTTTTCTGAAAATAAATCTTAGGTGATTAGTTATTTAACGAATTACATTAAAACCCATTACAAAACATGTAACCACATTACACACCTTGTAAATTCCTAACCTTAAATTTTAAACATGTTTTGCATATAATTTTCATGCTAACACACTACTAATTCTATACTCTCAACCCTAGTGAATTATATAGGAAATTTTATGGTGAAAAATTCTATTTTTAGTCATCCATGCCTTCATTATAATGGGAATTGGCCATTGGAAGAATGTTTGGATTTTCATCTAAAGGTCGGGGGTCTATATCATAACCTTTTTGTTTGATAATTTCCATTTTTATATAATATTTTGATCATGAAATTGTTGCATGCACCCAAATTAAATAAATAATCGAATGATATTATTCCATGATTTATTTTGTTTCAAGTGGATTTGTAATTAGATAATTCATTAATGTGTGTAGCATGCTATGTGACCTATGATGATTTCATGTTATGTAATCCCTAAATTTTTTCTTATTTCTTATTAATATAAATTTTATTTAATTTTGAAATGAATAGCAAGTAGAATATATATATGAAAATTGGACATTACTATAATTAAACCTTGATAATTGTGATGTGATATTGTGATATCCATGTTTTATAACTGGGAATTTGTTCTATATTGTAATTAATATATATTAGGAATGACCCTATAACATCGAAACACTTATATGATGTAATGATGATATTATGCGAGCTCAGCCCAGAACATGCAATAATGTTTTTGTGGAGAATATTATGCCCAGTCTCATGTTGTAATTCTTGTAGGGATTTTTCCTAGAATACTCTAATGATTATAGCACTTTGACAAAGATTGATTTGTGTGGCTATTTCATGGTTATATGGTTGTGGTTGGCTTTGTCGTAAGACATGCTTAGATATATTTCTGAATGGTGCTGAAGATGTTTATCATACCATGTTAATATGGTTGTGTTTAGCATGGTCGAAATAAATTCTCCAAGATATTTCGATATAGAGTCGAAGAAGGTTATAGATTTATTTTATTAAATGTTTAATTAATTAATGAACCTATTTATTTACAAATTACATACACATATTATCAGACTAGTTTGGTTTAGACAAGGTGGATTCAATGTTAATAGTTATACTAAAACACAATTTGGTCCACCATTTGGAACCTGCGAAGATTATATAGAAGTTGGTTTCGAAAAGGGAAAAGGGACTTGTGGTAGATTTCTTGTTTAATTTTTGGTTTCAGTTTGGGGATGGGGTTGACATAGTGTTTGGGACTCAGGACTCGAAGACTTATATTTGAGTCTTCTAGTATATTTCTTTTGTTTTTATATCATAACATTAAGTTACATTCCACCATTCCATCATATTATACCATATTATTTATTGGATTGTTCTTTTTTAATGTTGTGTTGTGATATGTATTTACTCTAATTATTTCTATTTTATTATGAATTGTTTCTTATTTTATGACACTTCATACTTGGTTGAATATTCTCCCCACTATGCTTTTCACACCCCCTACTAGTGGGTTGCCTATTCCATATGAGGATGTGTGCTTCAGGTATCATAACCATCCCATTCTAGGAATGTTAAAGTGTTCCATATTTCATGTCCGTACAAAGTGGTATCAAATGAGAAGGTTTTATTTTATTCTTCATTACTATTTGGGAGAAGTTAAAAAGGATACTCAGATGCATCCAAATTTTTTTATGAGATTGTACATGGGTGTCAGTAACCCATGTACGAGGGAAAATATAAGTGCCTAAGGATGAGATTTTGTTTTCTGTTGTGTTTTTATAATATTTGGTGATATTTTACCTCGAGTGATTCACATTTTTGTGATGTTATTGATTTATAATCTTACTATTTCTTGATATTTTCACTCATAGCCTACTATGTTGTGGGATAAGAATATAAGCATCATAATAAGGAAATATTGATATATTTACATGAATTGTTCATTATAGGGACATATCTATTTTTACATGTGACATATACATTAATATTAAATAGTAATATAAGATATCTGTTTCATTGGATAAATGAAATGATTTATCATGATAGGATAAAATACTTTTAAACCATGTCTATAGAGACCAAGAGTTAGAGGTTCTTTGTTGCAGTCACCTATTAGGTTGACCATGTTTCTATCAATTTATTTATGGTGAGAATTGTTATTGGATAGAAAATACCTTCTCACCTATTCTACTTGTGAGTCATGAGAGTGGAAATAACCATGCTAAAAAAACAAAACTAAATTTTCATATTGTTTTAGAGATGTAGATAAATGTTTGTCATCAATAATTCTTCCTCAAGGTTATTAATGTTATGGAATGGGATAATGTTTATACCATTTCATTGATATTTGAGATGACTAGAGAGTTTCAACTTCATCATCCGTCTGTGTTTACTATAGTAGGGGAACCCCGGAGACCAATGTTCCAGATTTAGTCAGTCCAAAAAATATTCAAGAATGTAAAGACACCCATGGATATGAGGGTGAAGATTTAAATGTATATTCTTCATGTACATCCCAATAATTGGTGGGATATTCTAGAAGAAAATGATTTGTAGGATAAGATATCATAGAAGGAATTTGAGTTGAATTACCTAATCAATTTATATACTGAAAACATGATAGATGAAAAAGATCCAAACTGTATTCATCTGAAATAAGAGGGATAGTTAGTGTTGGTCTATGATTGACGTTTTACCACCCAACAATGATTTTTTCCATCATATGTAGTTAATTAAATCTCTAGGAGAGACGTTTTTATGATGGTATTCATTATGAGATCATGTCATTGGTAAATTTTTTCTTTTTATTCACCTTGTTAGATCTGATGAATCAATCACTCATCACATAAGGGAATCTGAAAGAGGCACCGAGTAGTTGTCAGGATGCTTCAATAGGGTGATATGGAAATTATTCTTTGATAGGTAAGAAGCACCATTATACTAGTTGCAACCAATGTAATTGTTGTTAAAGTAGTTAGGGTACTAAAATACAATCTCAATACTATGGTCTATTCCATTACTATCACTTTGGAATGTTTGGTCACAAGCTCCCATAGTTTTCTTTCCCCACAGTCCAGTGTCATATCATTGGTAGACTGGGACATATTTGGAGGTTCTATGAACAATTTTCAATGAATAATATTTGAAATGGCTTAGGATAAGAACCACAATTGAGATGGGGATCATATACCTTTCAATTGGTTAGTAGTATATGTTCCATTGGCTATTCAAGCTAAGTTAGAGGATGTGGTACCACAGTTCATGAGAAATAGTACTGAGTAATGGATGTAGCTCAGGGTAGTCCCACTGGAGCACATTAAATAGGGAAAATTTAGTTGTGCATTATGAAGACTACTCTAGCAAACATGGATACATGACCATATACCACTAGAGGTCTGATTCTTATCATCTAATTTATCAATTTTTCTCTTTGATATTGGAGCATCTCATTCTTTTCAATCTACTCTTTTTTAAAATTATGTGGGATTATATGTGAAAACAGTAGACATTTCTTAATCATTGACACATTGTTGGCAGCATGTTCTGAAAATATCCAACATTACAAGGTGGGTTCTCTTGAGATAAGTGGTAACTGAATTTTCTGGGATCTATTTGTGAAGGAAATGATCATCTTAAACTTAATTATATGTGTGGATAATTCTATTTTATATTAGGCTCACAACATCTATTATTTTAGAGGAGTTACTGTTCTATATCTATATGGAATCATCTATTCTCACTAGGGTGAGTGGGATCATCAAGATGGTCATATGAGACCAATTCTGTGTAGACTGTATTGTCTAAATGATTAGATCACCAATTTTGTTCTAGATGATGGTGGGATATAGAAGGATTCTTCTCCTCTAGTGGTATACAAATTTTGGGATGTTTTTCTGGATGTGTTTTATGGCTTACCCATTGAGTGAGAAATCATGTTCATTATTGAGTTAGTGCTGGGAGCAGAGCCAGTTTACATCCCAACGTACCGAATTGCACTAGAAAAGCTTTAGGAGTTGATGGTTTTGTTGGAAGTTATAGAGTATAAAGGATTATTATTCCCGAATACATCTTTTTGGGTTTCTAAATTTATCTTTTCCAAAAATGATGATGGATCTATCTGTTTTATTTTGTGGATTATCGGATGATGAACCAGATGAAGGTCATGAAACGATATCCTCGTTTTCACATTGATGATATTTTCGATTAGATGAGAGGGGACAAGAACATTTAAAATATTGATTCAAGATCAATATATCAAATGTTAGGAGTGAGACCATCAGAAATACCTCAGACTGCTATTAATAGAATGTATGGTTTGTATGAATTAGTAGTGATCCCATTTGGGTTGACTAAGGAGCCTGTGGTATTCATGGCCTTAATGAATAGGATATTTCAACCTTTTCAGTATCTATTTTTTGTTGTTTTATTTGTAGATATCTTAGTGTAATCCCAATTAGTAGATGATCATGCCTAACATCTTTACGTCATCTTGTGTATATTGATGGAGCATCAGTTTTACAACGATATAACTAAATGAAGTTTCTGGAAAAATGATGTGCACTTCATGGGCCATGTCATCTTAGAGACAGAGTGTATTTGGACCCTAAACAAATTGCATCCATGATATAATGGGAATAAGCCAGAATATATTTTAAATTCCTATCATTCTAGGTTTAAAATTTTATTACCTTGTTTTATGTAATATTTCTCCCATTTTTCCACACTGATGTCTGTGATGAATAAAAAAAGGCCGATGTTTGTTTTGTATGAGTCTTTTGAGAGATATATTCTAGAGATTAAGGTAGGGATAACCTCAACAACTATGCTCACTTACCTATTCCTAATAATGTATATATCATTTACCATGAATCATCTTGAGTAAGACTAAAAGAAGTTCTTATGTATGAGGATTGTGTGGCAGCATATGGAAACAATATGTTGAGACCACATTAGACGAATTACCCAACTCAGAATTTGGAGTTAATGAAACTGGAACACTCCCTATGATGTTAAAGACACAATCTCAAAGGTGAGAGATTCGTAGTAAACATGGATAACAAGAGCCTCAATTACATATTTTCTTAATGGGGCATGAACCTTCAGCAAAAGATGTTAGTTGAGTATTTTTAATTTTTCAACATTGAATTAGATTATACATTGGGAAATAAAAATTTCATTTTCGATTATTTGATTTGGATGACACAGACATAGGAAATGTGAATGTCTTGTGACAAGTGGAGGATATTGGTCTAGTTTTTTTACGAGAATCTATATGTTGAGGAATATTAGGGACATGTTTCTCTGACTTCAACATAAGTTGTACCCATGATTTTGGACCAGATTAAGACCGAGATGTTTTTTGAACCGGAGGGCTCAGTTATGAGATTTTAATTATATAGTGGGGAGACTCTATCAAGATGGTATCTCAGCAGTAGAAATTTCCATATTTTTATTGGCTTATAATGGGATCCTATGAGCTTGCATGAGGAGCTGATGAGGGAGTTTTAGGCTTCTGATGGGTGGTGAATCTTGGTTTAACAAATATGTAACATGATCTTCATAGATTGTAATAGAGGTCAAGAACGAAGAATTAGGTGGAAATATTTGTGGCTAGATGCTACAGATTTCAAAAGGTGAATGTCAGTCATCAGAGGAGACCTATGATTTTGTAGCCTTTACCCATTCTAGAGAAGAAATGGGATGATTTAAAAATTGATTTCTTTGATAGGTTTACCTTGGATGACATGGAATAATGACTCTATATAGGTTTTGGTTAATCGACTGTCTACGGTATACCACTTCATAATAATTAGTGAATCCTTAACTACTAAAGATCTATGAAATCTTTATGTGTATGTGGTTGTACAGTTACATGGTATTTCAAAGAGTATCATTTTAAATAGAGATCATTATTTAACATCACATTTCTAGAGGGGTATCCATAATTCCCTGGGATCTTGGGTAATTTTAACTATAACATATCATCTACAGACAAATGGTCATTTTGAGTGGACTATTCAGATTCTGGAGGATATGATATGAGAGTGTGTTTTGGATTTTGGTTTTTCATGGGATAAATATAAATCACTCGTGTAGTTTTCTTATAAAAATGTGTTTAAGGAATCAATCATAGTTTCACCTATTTTTATGTTGGAGGTCGGTGATTCCACAATTGTTGGGTATAGTCTTATGAATGAGACATCATAACAAGTAAGGTTGATCAAAAAATAGTTGGTGACCACATAGAGCTGGAAAAAATCATATGCTGAACATAAGATAAAACCTCTAGAATTTGTGTTTGTTCAACATGTTTTCTTCGTAGGGTTGCTATAGTTAGGGAAATTCCGTATCAGGAAACATGGGAACCTAGTGCATAGATTTTTCGTGCCAGTAGAAATACTGGTAAGGGTTATTCCAATGGTGTACCATTTAGCGTTTCCATAGCACTACATTTCATTCCATGTTGAATTCCATATTCTATAACTATGAAGATATCATCCAGACCCTTCCCATATGATAGACATGGCACGCATCGATCTTTTTTCTAATGTTTATTTTTTAGAGCATTTGATATGGGTTATGGATAAGAGTGAAAAATATATTTAGGGTCGGACAATGTTGTTGGATTGTGTGAAATTGAATAATGGGAGGTTTATAGAGGAGACCAATGAGAAGGAGTATAGTATGCAGACATAGTGTCCATACATATTCGCGGGGACCTCACAGTGATGCTTAGAGAAGATCGGGGATGAGTTGTTATAAGGTGGGGAGTGTGTATGATCCCACCTTTTTTAGGTATGCCTATCATTGAGTTTTTTGTTTTATCATTCATGGTCGATCATTATTTAATGATTGAGATCCACTAAGGGATAATATGTTCTACATTTCAAGGATGCATTATCATTTGGGTTAATAGATCTGTGTGTAAATAGGACTATGTGTTAAAAGTATTGTTCATTAAGGTAAGATTCTTAATAGGAATTTGGTTTGTTTATAATGAAAATGTTCTAAAAATGTAGATAATTTACACATAATTTAAAGGGATTACACATTATGTAATTATTTTAGATTTTAAGGAAAATAAACTTGAGGTGACAGGTTTTTTAGAAAATTCTATTAATAACATTTACAGGACCTGTAAGCGCATTACATGTCGTGTAAATGGCTGACCTATTATTTTAAAAATGTTGTGTGTTTGATTTTCATTCTAATCCACTGCATCTCATCTACTCTCAACAATATTAAATATTTCAGTCAATTTTTGGGTGCCAACGATTCTTCTAGAATTCTCGATTATTTGAGAAATCTCTGGAATGTCCTTTTGGTTAGGTTCTTCATTTTTCTCCAACCGTTGTGGAAAAATCTTGCAGCTGATTTCATTTATAGTTTTGATCTTAATATTCTTTTTTATGGGAACCTAATTGTAATCATCCACACCTTATTTCTTGTGGGTTTTGGTCTTTTCAAGCATTGTTGGATTGTCCAATAAACATATGGTGTCTAAATATTAACTTTATGGCTTAATAATTTCCATATTTAAGAAATATCATGATCAAAGAATCATTGTACATGCCCAAATTAGTTAAATAATTGAATGGGATTATTCATTTATCTCTGTTGGTTTCAAATGGATTTTTAATTTTGTATGATCCTGAACATTTTTGTATATGGCTATGGAACATTTATAGGTACACTTTTACCAAGATTGGGTAATTTTCATTTGGGTTTTATTTGGGGTGTTTTTGGGAGAATGTTTGAGAAAAAATTGATGAAAAGGGAATTGTACGATTGGATCAGAGTTTTCCTTAACCATGTTCCCTGACCCAACAAACCGGGGTACTATAGACAGAGGGGGATTGAAAAGTTCATGCCCTGTTTTTCAATCCATTCACTATTCTTTGATGTAATTGATCCCCCCCCCAAATAGGTGAATGACTAATGTGCATAGTTAGGGGAGACTGTTTTCCCTGATTAGAAAACAACGTATATGGGTTTTTACTCCCAACATAAATTATTAAAATATATCCTGAACCCCCCGTAGTATAAACTTGAATTCCCTAGCTCGACCCATAACTGATTTTTCTCAATTCCAAAGTCTTACGAAAGGATTCCGGGTCCATCTAACCACTGTTCCTCGAGATTCAAAGCATGTATCGATGATATTGACCCCTCCTGGTAAGAGAATCATATCCCGCTTGGTATCCAATTGTTTTTAATTTCCTCTATTATCCACGAATGGTTTGTTCTTCCAATCTATAATTGATCTAGATCTAGGATTTTGGATATAGATCTATTATTTAAGGATATTAAATTTTTTTATCTTGATTTAGCGGTTTAGATCCAGATCTTATTATATGTTTTTTTGTCACCAAATTTTTGGGAATTTCTATTAGTCGATCGTTCATCATTGAATTGTGGGAGATGATCTATAATTTATATTCCAAACCTTAATTGATATTATATATATGTAACCATATATTTTATATAAGTTTATAATAAATTTAGTTTGTGATTGAATTGATTAAATTGGTAAATTAATTAATTACAAAAAAATGGGAAATTGATGATTTCAGAATTTTGGATTTCAAATAATTAACTTTGGAATTAATTATGGGATTATTGGTACGGTTGAATTTGATTAATTAATTGGGAAATTAATTAATGAGAATTTATATTGAAAAATAATTGTTGAATTAATAATAAATTGAGACGAATGATTAATTATTGAGTTTATTAATAAGATTGATAGGGTTAATTAATTATATAATTAATTAATTGTATTGAGAATATTCATTAATTATATAGTTAATTAGAGGGAGTGAGAAGATTAATTAAATGTTGAATTAATTAATGATGATGATAAGATTAATTAATTGTCGAGTTAATTAATTTGATTATGATAATTAATTAGTTTTTATGTAATTAATGAAATTGTGATGATTAATTAGTTTTCATGGTAATTAATGAGTTTCAGATGTTTAGTTAGTTGTGGAATTAATTATTGAGATTCAAATGATTAATTAATTGTAGAATTAATTAATTAAATAATGATTGTTAGTAACAGAGTTCATATAAGAATTGAGATTTAGAATGATAAAAACAAAATTCAGAGATTCAAATGATATGGAATGGTGATAATGGACTTCTATAACATGAAATCCTTTAGGTATTGTGTAGATTCCACTATAGATGAGGCTGTTATTTAGTTTTGGGTATCCTCAGTGTAACATCCCGGTTCCGGGAGCCACCTAGAGGTGACCCGTACCTGGTTGGTCACATGGTCTCATGTGCATTTCACCAAATGCGAGAGGCTGCTGACTAACAGTAAGGGCCTTGTGTGTGATAATGGGGAAACTATGCTCTCATTGGCATAGTAACACAAATGAAGTAAAACAGATATCAATAGCGGAAGTAGTAAAACTTTCAATAAGTAAACAACAGTTGTAATAAAAATTTGTATCACACCTATATATATAAATTCTGCATGATACATATGTTTAGGAAAGTATCCAAACAAATCAAAAAGCTTGAATACAATACTAAAGCAAAGTAAAATGAAAAGAAAGTAAACATATCTACAGCACCGCAAGCCTCATCTTGGTCCCATGCTCTCCAGAACCACATCAATCAAGTACCTATAGTAGAAGAGTTTTTTCCCTTATCTATACCTCTAGAAATTTAATCTGTTTGGGTGAAAAAGTACGACCCAAATTGGTGGTGGGACAAATCCTAGTAGGCAACCACTCAATGATATGTGCCTAATAGTCAGTGAATTTGTATGGCATGGATTAAACAAAATGAAGTGGTAAACAATGAAGTACACATAGTTACAATCCTACGAATTCAATTGCATTCATTTTCATATACCAAGTAATCAGCAAATAAAAAGAAGGTAACCCTCTGTGATGTACTCACAACCTTACCCCTCTGTTTCAACCAAACAAACACAACCTACCCTTTTTGAAATACACACAGTCTAACCCCTCTGGTTTAGTTTTAGCAAAGACACACAGAGGAAGCACTCACTGTCAATTCCCCATGTGGTATCTTAATGGTAACTAATAGGCACTACGAGGAATCACTCGACGTCCTATTCCCCATGTGGCCTATATTGAATAAAACTACATACACTCTAAGGGATCACAAAGTTCATCCCCCTATGGTCTCAAAACGTAACAGTAAAACATACACTCTGGAGAAGCCATCATCGTCCATTCTCCCTATGGTCTACTACACCAGGATCTCACGGCCCTCTAAAAGTCAATTTTTCACAACGGTACATGGTAGCCAATGAAAACCTCACGAACTACTTGGCTAAAAAAATATACCCCATATCATAGCACGATAGATAATAATCAGTCCATCTTAACAATACTAGGCATGGAAATTAAAGAAGCATCTCAATAGGCAAAGAAAGACCAAACAGTCAAAACAAGAAAAAATGGGGAAAACAGACATATCATGTCTAGGTTAACTATATTTAAATCAATTAACAATTATCTAAACAAACAAGGAATAACAGTTCATACCTAGGAAAAAACCATAAACACGCAATACCCTGTTCTTGGGTATTGGGAATTTTTTCACATAAAATTCAATGACTATCTACGGAAAGTTACAAACCACCTACCTCGGCATTGTGAGATCGATATATGTGATTCTTAGGTCTTGAATGACACTATAACATCATAGATCTAAAAAATTATAAAAGCGTTCAACCGAGGATAACTCAGGAGAGATGATAAATCAAGATATGATGTTCAATTGGAAAAGAGAACTCACCAATGTTATTTCAACTGTAACACCCCAAGATTTCAAAGTACGTTATTTCTTCAATGTAATTCAATAACTTTCACTACACGCAACACCGAGTTCTAGCGCACCATGACTTACTAAACAAGCCGTTCAAAAGCGGTTATGAATAGTATTATCTGAATTTTGAACTTTATATAATCCTTTTAATTTTAGATTCCATACTATTAGTTTCTTAGACATAATTTAAGAACAAGTACATTTTTTCAGATAAAAGAAGTATTTTTCAAAAAATGCAATTTTACCACCATTTAATGGAGAATCCTTTTTAAATACAACATTTGAATCTTTTATATATTCAATCTTTCAAAATAAACTTCTTCGTGATAATCGGGACATAAGAATTTAGTTTCAATAAATTTTCAGGGTTTTTCTGGTAACTTTCATATTTGGTTGAATAGTGAAAAATACTATATTTTAACTGAAAACAAATTTTTTATTCAAAATAATTTATATTGTTAAATTATACATTTTAATGTTATGGAAGTATAAATAGATTATTTTTTTAGCATGTAATTCAATGATGGTCATTGTAAGTAATTTCACTTTGAAATTGGACATAAACATGTGTCTAACATTTGATAGTTATTAAAAATATGCATTTCGATTTCAATAGCGGGAATTAATTTTAAATTAATAAATGAAACTTTTATGTTTTTAATTTGGTAAAATATACGTCATTTTTGTATTTGGAATATCGAAATTAGCTTTTGGTGAAATTTTGGTACTTTTCTGATAACTTTCAATTTTTGATGAATAGTGAAAAACACTAAGTTATTGGTAAAAACCAACTTTTTATTTAAATAAATATTTATATTATTTAAATTTATTATAGGTAAAAATAGATACGTAATACCTATATAAGTTCAATGTAATTCATTATAGTCGTTTTATAAAAATATTAGACATATAAAAATTTTATTTAACTTTTCACCGTCTTTTACCCATCTCCTATGAGAATTTTCAAATTCACAAAAAACATAATTTTACTGCTTCTGTGAGTGGAATTTAGAAAATCCGAGAGAAAAGGTTAATATAAAAGAGTAAAATATGTTTCAATAAGATTAAAATAATTTTTGGTGAATAGTAACATTTTACTTTTATTTACCACGGTAAAAAGTAAATAGGGTAATTAAAGGTAAAAATGAAATTATTATTACCCTAACACATGTCCTAATTATAATGGCTAAGTATAATTAGACCAAAAAAACCTTAGGAATAAAATAGGATCCTCTTTGGTCCACTTGGATTAGATTAGGTCATTTATTATTATTTAATTCAAAGAAGAGTTTAAAGAGTTAAAATCAAAGTTTAAAAAAAATTAATATGTGTTTATACATAACATAAATGCTATAATAATTATTCCCTATAAAGATAAAAATATTTAATACATTATGGTATTTTATTTATAATTTTTATACATTAAATAATTTAATTTATTTATGACACAATGGTGATGCGGTAATTACATAATTAATGAAATATTAAAATAATTGATAATATAAATATCCAAAAAAATGTAATTTGAGACTTTTTATGAATTAAACTAATATTATATGTTAATATAACATATTATTATTTGTTATATTAATTTTATTCTAAGTAATAATGCTGTTATAAAATTATCAAAAACAAAATACCCAATAGTGTCAAAGTTGACATAAAAGAGTTTTTAAAAAAAATATTATATTATTATTTGATATTATATTCCTAAAAATCTAAGGATTTGCCAAAGGACATATATAATTATATCTGTATCATTAATGGACCACTTTGGGGAATCTTGAAAGTATATAGTATGTTTATTAACTATATAATATAAAAATACAAAGAGACATGGTAAATGTCAAACTATTTAACTAAGAGTTAAATCTAAAAGATAAGGTTACTATAGTGACCCAGACCTATCGAAAATCAATTTTTTGGGTGGTTTTCGACCCATACCCAGCTTATACATTCAATAATCCACTTTTGAGGCATTATTAACTGAATATGAATTTATTATAAATTAATACTTTATGTTTTTTCTAAAGAGCCCCTCCCCCCTTATAAAAGGACACCACTTCTAACCAATTCCTCACACCTATAAGCCTTTTGGCTCGTCCAAAATCATCTTAATTAAGCTTCCCACATCCCTCTTCTCCTCCTAGGGGTCTAAACATAGGCATAAGGCACTTCAGGAGTCCTTTTTGGTTCAAGCCAAAGGGAGTTACCCAAATTAAAGGTTACGATTTCTCTTAGCTTCTTTTCTTTTATTTTACTTATCCAACCCCTAAAATCTTCTCATTATTTTATTTTGTAACTAAACCAGTATCCTAAATATAATATAATGTTGTTATGAGAAGTATTCATACTAAACATACACACACCTCCATCTAATGGGTGAAGATCATAATGTTTCTGTGGATGGCAACCAAACGCCTCACGAAACGATGATTGTTAAATTATCTCCTACCACCTCTCATGGTAGAAATTATGATGGCACTATAATTAAATATGATATTAATGATATTAATTTTAAATATAAGCATATTTAATCCCATTTTATAGCATACCATTATTCTTTTCATGTCGTATATATATATATATATATATATATATGATAATTTCATTTGAGGAAGTGAGGACTACCGCCCCCTCAAAGAGATATGACTCGTTCATACCATACATGGAACATATAAAGGATGGTGTTATTGAAAAAAAGTAACAAATATATTATATTATATTATACTGGAATAATAATATACCTATGTTTCATTTGGTTTTTATTCCTTTTAAATTGAAAAATGAAATGGAAGTAGCGTTCGTGCGTACGTACAGATTACGGTCTCCACGAACGCGATGAGATTCATTTCCACATCGTATCCATTCAAGTATAATTATAATTTGATAATTAAAAATAATTTTTAATGACTTGATATCATTCTGTATATGAATAAGATACAACCTATCCATAAAAACACAGCTTATGTAACAAAACATAAAAAATAAAACGAGTAAGTTAACACCCGAAACGACGATAATACTAAAATATTATTAACAAAGCAATGTTAAAAGATCATATATGATATCATATTAATGTAAATGATTCTTTTATAATTTAATAACAATTATTTCACCATTATACATGAGTTTAACCTACCCTCAACCAAGGAAAAGTACACGGTAAGGGTTAATTTCACAATCTTTTTATTATCCGAGGTTGTTTTTATGTAAGTATCTACTGGGACCTCATTATCATCCACACCCATGATTCATAAAAATGTATTTCAAATCATTCTTACTATTTTATAGACTATGGGTTAAAGTAATTTATAATTTTTTTTTTACTTTTTATAATATTTTTATAAAGGAATCTTTATGTTGTTTTCCAAACAAGGTAGTTTTTCACCTTTTCGACAAAATTATGGTATGAATGTCTTTTTAAAACTTATACGGTGGGTGCGGCTATCTTCCACCGTTATAAAATCATCAAAACCTCCCTTACAGGATTTTAAGAATATTTTGAAAGTAAATGTTTTATTTTATAATTATGTTACTTTTAAATGATTACAAAATGAATATTTTAAGAATTTGTGAAATGTACTCTTTATCAAGATCAGAATTTTAAATGTTTTAATGATTTATCGATCTAAATATTTTTAATTAATGTCCAAGTTTTCAAAATTATTTTAAGTAATTATTTATATGGAAATTAATGTTTTTAAATGATATTTATTTTCAAAATATTCAATGTTTTGTGGGACACTTTGATTCAAAAATATATTTTAAATTACATCCTTAATAAATGTGTGACTTTTAAATGAATAAAAAATAGATATTTCATTCAAATAGTTTTGATTTCATCTATGTCATTATCCTTTGATGGATATTATGCTTATTTGAAGTTGAGTTATTATGATACAAAACTTCCTTATTGTATTGAAGTTTTTGTGATAAGTTTGACTGTGGATGTGTTATTTTTAGACCATTCATGGTTTATGGAGAAAGTATTGACATTTCGTATGCTAGATTTCATATGAATTTTTATGTTATGTTTAAACCTATTCATAGGAGGAATGCATTGGACTTTGTAAGTGATGGGTGGAGCCCACTATAGCTCATCGATGCATTGGTTGGTCACATGAAACAAACTAGTGTCTTGGCACGAGGCGTTGACAAAATATTATTTGTAGTCTTAGCACGATGCCTTCGCTACGTGGTTATGATAGTATGAAATTATGCATTATATCATTATGAAAGTGGTTATTGATATTGAATGGGAATATTCAACTATTAGAATATCCATGTGAATAAGTAAATGGAATTATTTCATTTTATATTTTCCATATTAAGATTATATTCAAGATTTAAAGGCTTTTGTTTTAGTTATACATTGACTTAAACGTTTATGTTTATTAATGAAAGTTTCCGCTATATTGTTATCCTTACTGAGCATATGAGATCCCCCCTTTCAATGTTTTACTTTTTCCCAGGATGTCAAAATGTATTTTATGAATGACCTGCAGGGAATGTATAAGGGGATATGAAGACAATATGTTGTTGTAGTTGTTTTTACTTTATAATGTAATGTAAATTTTATGAATGTATATAGTGATTCCAAGGCTACTAAAGTAATCGGTCATTCGAGACTTGATCTTTTGTGATCATGCCAATGTTATGTAATAATGCACCGACTCTGGGTAATAGGGGTTGGGGTGTTACAGTTGATATGAGAGAAAGTATAGTACAAACCTTGGAAGCTAGATTTAGATAAACTCTGATTAGAGAACATAGCCCTAAGATAGACTTTGAGGATTAGTATAGAAGAACTTCCTAGAATTTTGGTGTTGTTGAGATTTTGTGAGTTATCCAAGCAATACAACCCTGTCTAGATACGAGCTTGTAGAGGTGGCTCTAGAACAGATGTACCTAGGGGTAAAACCCTAAAACACCGCTTTGAGATAGACTTGAATGGGAACTGGTGCACAACAACGGGAATTGCTACACTCTTTGTTATGACACTCCTGGGGGATATTCTTGGGATAATTCTCATTTTATTTACAACCATTATGAAGGGTTTATGATTATATACTCCCTCAAAGAAGAAATTTTTATGATTATGGATTATATCTATAAAATGTTTAATTTATGTTAAGTGGTTTACAAGTTTGGGATTAGGTATTGCGATTCATAAACTAATCTAGTGTATTCCATTGTTTATAAATGGTGCCCAGTAGAAGGAATGATAACATTAGCAATACGCATGATCGAATGAGTATGAAGGATCATATCTTTCATAGTCATAAGCTAGAATTTAAAAGGGAAATATTCTCCCATGTATTATCATCATATGAAAAGATAGTATCATGTGATTATAATATAATTAAATTTTTCTCGGAGTCCTACGGATTTGAAGGGAAGTCAGAGAAGAAAATGATGGTAGGGAGAAAGACAGATAAAGGGAAGAAGGTAATGAATGATTTTATTATATGTGATAACTGTAGAAAGAATCACCTTTGAAAATGCTTGAAGGGAATGGGAGTATTTTATAAGTGTGGAAAAAAAGGACACCATGTTCGTCATTGTGAGGGTAATTTTTTTTTCAAATGTACAATGCTTCATCTGTAAGGAGTGGGGACACTACGCGAATCAATGTTCAAATCATCAGAGTATGACCCGAATGATGATATTGGATAATAATAAATTTATGTTACTACCACAAATGAAGAGGAATGACTAGTGTTCTTATTTTGTGATTAAATAATAATTCATTTTGAGTGTTGTATCAACGATGTACTAGTTATATGAATTATGATTGTACTGTAGTACTATTTCATTAAGGATTTGAGATTATATGGTACTCAGAAAAGTGACTCAACACCATGTTAAACTTTTTTTTGGAAAATACATGGTCGAAGGAAAGGTTATCCTTAATATGGTCTTGATACTGTGGTAGTAATTTTGGAATAAGAGATGGTTGATTTGGATAAATTTCATTGGATATTCTTGACATCCTTGGCACTGATTAATTGTTTTTTTATTTCATCATGGTTGGTATATTCAATGTTTTTGGATATTAGGAGTGTATCCAGTATTCTATAAGTAATAAGGGATAATGAATGTAATCAATAAGGTTTTCTGGTATTTCAGGATGTTGCATTGTTTTAAATGAATACATGATGAAGGTGTTCACGTGCTATTACGTGGGAAAAAGGATCTTCATTGTGTTTACCTACTTTATAAATTTTGGACTGTGAGTAGGAAAAATGTATTTTGGATTAGTCGAGTTTGAGATTATTTTTGGATTCCCATAAAAAGGACAACCTAGAGGTCGGGCAGCAACCCGTCGGGTCCGACAAGGCCGCGAGACTTGAACCCGCAACCGAAGGGCGACAATGGCGTATCACCTACCACTGACCCACGTGATGTCCTATATTGAATAATGTAGTTTTTTAATGGTTCTACTAGATGAATTATAAATTGATATTTTTGAACCCTATACGAATAGGATAAATAGAATATTATTTTTATGTTTTATTATCTTTTAGAGTGAAAGATGAGTTTGCGGTCGAACTTAGTTAAAGGATGGGACTCTACTTGTCAAGTATATATATTTATTCTTCTATTTTTCAATGAAGAAATTAATTATTATACTTTAGTGAAGGGGATCATAAAAACAAACATGTGTTATCCTAATACCATATTTTTTGTTGAACCAATGGTATTTTAAATCATCATAGATTGATGAATTTAAGGCCCTCAATTTTACAATTGTTTATGATTGATGACGTCAATCACTACCTATAAATATTTCCATTTGTCTCCAATTATATGTCTCTAACTTCAACCAATGTTCTCCTAATCGAGATCATAATTTGGTGGTGACCCTTTAATTTCCCTTTTCCTCATATTAAGACTAAATTTTACTAACCAAATTTCCGATGTGGGTTTTCCCAAAGGTATTTTCTATTTTCAACCATTTATTTTCGGAAAATAATTTAAAATTGTGCGGACAAAATTTATTGAAGGAGGGAAGAATGTAAAACCCCAAGATTTCATAGTACGTTATTTATTCAAAGTAATTCAATAACTTTCACTACACTCAACACCGACTTCCAATGCACCATGACTTACCAAACAAGCCGTTCCAAAGTGGTTATGAATAGTAATAACTGAATTTTGAACATTATATAATCCTTAAAATTTTATAGTCCATATTATGAGTTTCTTAGAAATAATGTAAGAACAAATACATTTTTTCAGATAAAAGAAGTATTTTTAAAAAAATCCAATTTTACTGCCTTTTAATGGTGAATCCTTTTTAAATCCAATATTTGAAATTTTTATATATTTAATTTGACAAAATAAACTTCTTCTTTAGAATCTAGAGATAAGAATTTAGTTTCAATAACGTTTTGGTGTTTTTCTGATAACTTTCAAATTAGGATGAATAGTGAAAAATACTATATTTTAATTGAAAACAACTTTTTAAATCAATATAATTTATATTGTTAAATTTTACATTTTAATGGTATGGAAGTATAAATAGATTATGATTTTACCATTTAATTCAATGATGTTAATTGTACATAATTTCACTTTGAAATTGGTCATAAACAAGTGTCAACATTTTGATAGTTATTAAAAATAATTCTGTTGGTTTCAATAGTGGGAATTAATATTGAATTAATAAATGAAACTTTTATTTTTTTTAATTTTGTAAAATAGACTTCATTTTTGGATTTAGAATATAAAAATTAGATTAGGGTGAAATTTTGGCACTTTTCTGATAACTGTAAATTTTTAATGAATAGTGAAAAACAATAAGTTATTGGTTAAAACCGACTTTTTATTTAAATAATTATTTATTTTATTTAAATTTATTTTATGTCAAAATAGATACATAACACCTGTATAAGTTCAATGTAATTAATTGGAGTTAGTTTATAATAATTTTAGATATATAAATATTTTATTGAAATTTTCACTGTCTTTTACCCATCTCCTTTAAAAATTTTCAAATTCGCATAAAATATAATTTTACCACTTTTGTGAGTGGAATTTCAAAAATCCAAGTGACATAGTTAATATCAAAGAGTAAAATGTGGTTCAATAAGAAAAAAATAATTTTTTGTGAATAGTATCTTTTTCCTTTTATTTACCACGATAAAAATTAAATAGGGTAATTAATGGTAAAAATGAAATTATTATTACCCTAACACATGTCCTAATTATATTGGATAAGTATAATTTGACCATAAACCACCTTAGTAATAAAATATGAACCACTTTGGTCCACTTGGATTAGATTAGGAAATTTATTGTTATTTAATTCATTGATGAGTTAAAAGAGTTAAAATCAAAGTTTAATAATGAAAACATTTTTAATATAAGGTCATACCTAAGACAAATTTGATTCAAAATATTCATTATAAAGATAAAAAATACTTCCTACATGATTGAATTTTATCTATAATTTTTAGATATTAAATAATTTAATTTATTTATGACACAATGGTGATGCGGTAATTAATTAATTAATTAAATAATAAAGTAATTGATATTATAAATATCCAAATAAATGTAATTTGAGACTTTTTTGGAATTAAAATAATTTTCTAGGTTAATATGACATATTATTTTTGGCTATATGAATTATATTCGAAGTAATAATGCTATTATGAATATATCAAAAACAAAATACCCAATAGTGTCAAAATTGACATAAAAGTGTATTTTTTAAAATATTATATTATTAATTGATATAATATTACTTAAAATCTAAGGCTCGGCCAAAGGACTTCTATAATAATAGGTGTATCATTAATGGACCACTTTGGGGTCACTTGGACGTATATAGTACATTTATTAACTATATAATATAAAAATACAAAGAGACATGGTAAATGTCAAACTATTTAACTAAGATTTAAATCCAAAAGATAAGGTTACTATAGTGACCCAAACTTGTCTAAAATATATTGGGTGGGTGGTTTTTGACCCATACACACCTTATAAATTTAATAATACACTTTTGAGACATTATAAACCGAATATGAATTTATTATAAATTAATACTTTATGTTTTTTCTAAAGAGCCCCTCCACCCCCTTATAAAAGGACACAACTTCTAACCAATTCCTCACACCTCTCAACCCTTTTGGTTCATCGAACCTCTGAAAAATTAATCTCCATACATCCCTACCCTACTCATAGAATACTTAACTTAGGATAAAAGCACTTCATGAGTCCTTTTTGGTTCAAACCAAAGGGAGTTACCCAAATTAAAGGTAACGATTTCTCTTAGCTTCTTTTCTTTTATTTTACTTTTCCAACAACTAAACTCTTCTTATTATTTTCTTTTGTAACAAAAATAGTATCCTAAATATACTTGGATATTTTTATGAGAAGTATTTGAACTAAACATACACACACCTCCATCTAATGGGTGAAGAACATAATGTTTCTGTGGATGGAAACCAAACGCCTAATGAAACGATGATTGTTCAATTATCTCCTACCACCTTTCATGGTGGCCATTATAATGGAACTATAATTAAATTTGATATTAATGATATTTATTTTATATATAATCTTCCATAATCACATTTTATAGATACTATTATTCATTTCATGTTGTATATATATACACGATAATTTCATTGGAGGAAGTGCGGACCACCGCCCCCTCAAAGTGATATGACTCGTTGATTCCATACATGGAAAGTATAAAGGATAGTGTTAATGAAATTAAGTTACACATATAAGATATTATATTATAATTTAGTAACAATATACATATGTACCATTTTGTTTTGATTCATTTTAAAATGAAAAATGAAATGGAAGTAGCCTTCGTGCATACGTACGGATTACCGTCTCCACAAACACGATGAGATTCATTTCCCCATACTATCCATTCAAGTCTAATTCTCATTTGATGATTATAAATAATGTATAAGGACATGATATAATTATGGATATGAATAATATACAACCTATCCATATCAAAGACTGCTTATGTAACAAGATATATAAAAGAAAACGAGTAAGTTAACACCCAAAACGACGATAATACTAAGATATTATTAACAACACAATGTTAAAAGATCATATATGATGTCATATTAATGTATATAAATCTTTTATAATTTAATAATAGTTATCTCACCATTATACAGGATTTTAACCTACCCTCAACCAAGTAAAAGTACAAGGTAAGGGTTAATTTCACAATTTCTTTATTATCCAAGGTTGGTTTTACATAAGTATCTACTAGGACCTCTTTATCATCCACATCCATGTTTCTTAACAATTTATTTCAAATCATTATTACTATTTTATATACTATGGGTTAAATTACTTTATTCCATTGTAGACTTTTTATAAGATTTTTATAAAAGAATCTTTCTGTCGTTTTCCTAACAAGGTCCTTTTTAACCTTTTCAACAAAGTTATTGTAAGAATATCTTTTTTTTAAACTTATACGGCGGGTGTGGATATTTTCCGCCATTATAAAATCATAAAAGATTCGCTTACAAGCTTATAAGAATATTTTTAAAGCAAAGGTTTTATTTTATAATTATGTGACTTTTAATAGAATTCAAAATGAATATTTTAAGAATTTGTGAAAGGTACTCTTTATCAAGATCAGAATTTTAAATGTTTTAAAGATTTATCTTTCTCAATCTTTTTAATTAATGTACATGTTTTCAAAATTATTTTAAGGATTTATTTATAATGAAATTAAAGTTTTTAAATGATATTTCTTTTCAAAATAATCAAAGTGGTATGGGACACTTTAATTCAAAAATCACTTTTAAATTACTTCCTTAATAAATGTGCGACTTTTAAATGATTTTAAAAAAAGAGATATTTCTCTCAAATAATTTTGATTTCATATATGTCAACGTTATTTGATGGATTTGAAGCTTCTTTGATGTTAATTTATTATTATACAAAACTTCCTTATTCTATTGAGGGTTTTTTGATATGTTTGACCGTGGATGTGTTATTTTTATACCATTCATGGTTTACGGAGAAAGTATTGACATTTCGTATACTAGTTTTAATACAAAATTTTATGTTATTTTTAAACGTATTCATATGAGGAATGCTTTTGACTTAGTAAGTGATGAGTGGATCCCGCTATAGCTTCTCGATGCATCGGTTGGTCTCATGAGACAAACTAGTGTCTTGGCATGAGGGCTTGACAAAATATTATTTTTAGTCTTATCACGAGACCTTTGCTACATGGTTATGATAGTCTAGAATTATGCATTCCATCATTATGAAAGTGGTTATTGATATTGAATGTGATTATTAGACTAGTAGAATGTCTATGTGAATTAGTAAATGACATTATTTCTTTTTATCTTTTCCATATTATGTTGATGTTCAAGTTTTAAAGGATTTTATTTTAATTTATACATTGCCTTAAATGTTTATGTTTATTTATGAATGTTTCGGCTATATTGTTATCCTTACTCAGCATCTAAGCTCACCCCTTTAAATGTTTTAATTTTTACCAGGATGTGAAGAAGTACTTTATGAATGACCTGCAAGAAATGTATGAGGGGACAAGAAGACATGATGTTGTTGTACATGATTTCACTTTATGATGTAATGTAAACTTTATGAATATATCTAGTGATTACAAGGATACTGAACTAATCAGTCTTTCGAGACATGACCTTTTGTGATCATGAAAATGTTATGTAATAATACACCGACTCTAGGTAAATGAGGTCAGGGAATCATAGTTGGTATCAGCGGATGTTTATTACAATCCTTGGAAGCTAGATTTAGATAAACTCTGATTAGAGCACATATCCCAAAGATATACTTTTAGGATTCGTATAGAAGAACATCCTAGAATTTTGGTATTGTTGAGATTTTGTGAGTTTTCTGAGTAATACATCCCTGTCTAGATATAAGCAGGTAGAGGTGGCTCTGGAAATGATGTACCTAGGGTTAACACCCGAAAAAACCACTTTGAGCTAGAATAGAATGGGAAATGGTGCACGACAATGGGTCATACTGCACTCTTGGTCACGACACTCCTGGGAGATATGCATATGATAATTCTCATTTACATTACAACCATTGTGAAGGGTTTATGAGTATATACTCTCTCATAGAATACATTTTTATGATTATAGATTATATCCATAATCTGTTTAATTTATGTTAAGTGGTTTACAAGTTTGGGATTAGGTATTTCTATTCATAAACTAATATAGTGTATGCCATTGTTTAGAAATGGTGTCCAGTAGAAGGAATGAGAACTCTAGCAACATGCATGATCCAAAGAGTAAGAAGGATCATTTATTTCATGGTCATAAGCCAGAATTTAGAAGGTAAATAGTATCCCATGTATTTTTTTCAAATGAATAAATAGTATCATGCGTTGATAAGATAAGTAAATATTTCTTGGATTCCTATGTATTTGAAGGGAACCCAGAGAAGAAAAGGATGGTAGGGAGAAAGACAGATAAAGAGAAGAAGGTAAAGAAGGATTTTCCCATATGTGATAACTGTGGAAATAATCACCTTGGAAAATTCTTCAAGGGAATGGGATTATGTTATAAGTGTGGTGAAAAAGGACACCATGTTTGTGATTTCTAGGGTACGAAATGTTTTTTAAATGTACAATGCTTCATCTGTATGGAGTGGGGGCACTACGTGAATAAATGTTCAAATTATCAGAGTATGCCCCAAATGATGATATTGGATAATAATAATAATGTTATGATACTACCAAAGATGAAGAGCAATGACTAGTCTTCTTATGTTATTATTAAAGAATTATTCCATTTGTGTGTTGTATTAATGATGTACTAGTTATATGAATTATGATTGTACTGCAGTACTATTTCATTGAGGATTTGAGATTATATAGTACTATGAAAAGTGACTCAACACCAATTTAAATATTTTTTTAAAATACATAGTTTAAGGAAAGGTAATCCATAATATGGTCTTGATACTGAGGTAGTAATTTTGGAATAAGAGATTGTTGATTTGGATAAATTATATTGTATATTCTGGACTACCTTGGCACAGATTAATGGTTTGTTTATTTCATCAATGTTGGAATATTAAAAGTTTTTTTATGTAAGGAGTATATATAGTGTTCTAAATGTAATAAGGGATCATGAATGTAATCAATAAGTCTTTATGGTATTTTAGGATGTTGCAATGTTTTAAAAGAATACATGATGAAGGTGTTCACATGCTATTACATGGGGAAAAGGATCTTCATTGTGTTTACCAACATTATAAATTTTGGACTGTGAGTTGGAAAAAAGTATTTTGGATAAGTATAGTTTGAGATTATTTTTGGATTTCCATAAAAAGGACAACCCAGAGGTCGGGCGGTAACCCGTCGCGTCTGACAAGGCCGCGAGACTTGAACCCGCAACCGGAGGGTGACAAGGGTGTATCACCTACCACTGACCCACATGATGTCCTGGATTGAATAATGTAGTTTTTTTAATGGTTATTCTAGATGAATTTTAAATTCATTTTTTTGAACCCTATACTAATAGGATAAATAGAATATTATTTTTACGTTTTTTTATCTTTTAGAGTGAAAGATGTGTTTGTGGTAGAACTTAGTTAAAGGATGGGACTGTACTTGTCATGTATATATATTTATTCTTCACTTATTAAATGAAGAAATTAATTCTTATACTATAGTGAAGTGGATCTTAAAACAAAAAATGTGTTATTCTAATACCATATTTTTTGTTGAATAGATGGTATTTTAGATCATCATAGATTGATGAATTTAAGGCCCTCAATTTTACAATTGTTTGTGATTGACAAACTCAATCACTACCTATAAATATTTATGTTTTTAATCCATTTATATCTCTCTAATTTCCACCAATGTTCTTCTAATCGAGATCATAATTTGGTGGTGACCCTTTCATTTCCCTTTTCCTCATATTAAGACTAAATTTCACTAACCTAATTTCTGATGTGGCGTTTCCGAAAGGTATTTTCTATTGTAAACCTGTTATTTTTGAAAAATAATTTCAAATTGCAAGGATTCAATTTATATAAGGATGGAATAATGTAACACCCCATGATTTCATAGTACGTTATTTCTTCAAAGTAATTCAATAACATTCACTATACACAACACCGATTTCTAGCCCACCATGGCTTACCAAACAAGTCGTTCAAAAGTGGTTATGAATACTATTAACTGAATTTTGAACTTTATATAATCCTTATAATTTTAGAATCCATATTATGAGTTTCTTAGACATAATGTAAGAACATGTACATTTTTTTCAGATAAAACAAGTATTTCTCAAAAAATGAAATTTTACCAACTTTTAATGGTGTAGCCTTTTTAAATCCAATATTTGACAATTTTATATCTTCAATTTGACAAAATAAACTTCTTCTTTAGAATTGGGACATAGGAATTTAGTTTCAATAATGTTTTGGTGTTTTTCTGATAACTTTCATATTTGGGTGAATAGTGAAAAATACTATATTTTAACTTAAAACAACATTTTTAATCAAAATAATTTATATTGTTAAATTATACATTTTAATGGTATGTAAGTATAAATATATCATGTTTTTACCATTTAATTCAATGATGGTCATTTTATGTAATTTCACTTTGAAATTGGACATAAATAACTGTCAAACTTTTGATAGTTATTAAAAATACACCTTGTGGTTTCAATAGCAGGAATTAATTTTAAATTAATAAATGAAACTTTTATTTTTTTATTTTGTAAAATAGACTTCATTTTTGGATTCGGAATATCGAAATTATATTATGGTGAAATTTTGGTACTTTTCTTATAACTTTTAATTTTGGATTAATAGTGAAAAACACTGAGTTATTGGTTAAAACTGACTTTTTATTTAAATAATTATTTATTTTATTTAAATTTATTTTAGTTTAAAAAAGATACATAATACATATATAAGTTCAATTTAATATATTGGAGTCATTTTATAATAATTTTAGATATATAAAAATTTTATTGAACTTCCAACCGTCATTTACCCATCTCCTATGAGAATTTGAAAATTCACATAAAATATAATTTTACCACTACTGTGAGTGGAATTTCAAAAATTTGAGAGACGCGATTAATATCAAGGAGTAAAATTTGGTTCAATAAGATAAAATTAATTTTTGGGGAATAGTAACGTTTTGCTTTTATTTACCACGGTAAAAAGTAAATTGGTTGATTAAGGGTAAAAATGAAATTATTATTACCATAACACATGTCATAATTCTATTGGATAAGTATAAATATACCAAAAAAACCTTAGGAATAAAATATGAACCCTTTTGGTCCACTTGAATTAGATTATGACATTAATTATTATTTAATTTGAAGAATCGTTAAAAGAGATAAATCAATGTTTAATAACTAAAACATATTTAATATAGGGTTATACATTAGATAAATTCAATTATAAATATTAATTAGAAATATAAAAAGATTTCCTACAAGATTTTATTTTATTTATAATATTTATACATTATATAATTTATTTTATTTATGACACAATGGTGAAGCGGTAATTACCTAACTAATGAAATATTAAAATAGTTGATATTATAATATCTAAATAAATGTAATTTGAGACTTTTTATGAATTAAAATAATTTTATAGGTTAATATGGCATATTATTATAGTTTATATGATTTTTTTTCGGAGTAATAATGCTGTTATGAATTTATCAAAAACAACATACCCAATAGTGTCAAAATGGACATAAAAGAGTTCTTAAAACAAATATTATATTATTAATTGATATTATATTCTTAAAAATCTAATGTTTGGAAATAAAGACTTATAAAATGATATGTGTATCATTAATGGACCACTTTGGGGTCTCTTGGAAGTATATAGTAAGTTTATTAACTATATAATAAAAAATACAAAGAGACGTGGTAAATGTCAAACTATTTAACTAAGAATTTAAATCTAAAAGATAAGGTTACTATAGTGACCCAAACCTGTCTAAAATCTATTTTTGGGTGTTTTTTGACCCTTAAGTAACGTAGAAATTGAATAATATACTTTGGATCCATTGGAAACTGAATATAAATTTATTATAAATTAATACTTTATGTTTTTTCTAAAGAACCCATCCTCCCCCTTATAAAAGGACACCACTTCTAACCAATTCCTCACACCTCTCAAGACTTTTGGATCGTCCAAACTCTGCCCAATTAAGCTCCATACATCTCTCTCCTCTTCCTAGAGGCATAAATTAGGCAGAAGTCACTTCAAAAGTCCGTTATGGTTCAATCCAAAGAGTGTTACCCATATTAAAGGTAACAATTTCTATTATCTTCTTTTATTTTATTTTACTTCTCCTACCACTAAACTCTTCTTATTATTTTATTTTGTAACAAAACCAGTATCCTAAATATACTAATATATTTTTATGATAATTATTCGAACTAAACTTAAACACACCTCCATCTAATGGGTGAAGAACATAATGTTTCTGTGGATTGAAATCAAATGCTTCACGAAACAATGATTGTTCAATTATCTCCTACCACCTCTCATGGTGGCCATTAGGATGGAACTATAATTAAATATTATATTAATAATATTTATTTTATATATAAGCTTCTGTAATCCCATATTATATCATACCATTATTAGTTTCATGTTGTATATATAAACTATAATTTCATTTGAGGAAGTGCGGACTACCGCCTCCTCAAAGTGATATGACTCGTTCATACGATACATGGAACATAAAATGGATGGTGTTAATGAACTTAAGTAACACATATAAGATATTATATTATACTGGAATAGTAATATACCAATGTATCATTTGGTTTTGATTCCTTTTAAAGTGAAAAATGAAATGGAAGTAGCATTCGTCCGTACGTATGGATTACCGTCTCCACGGATGTGATGCGATTCATTTACCCATCGTATCCATTCATGTCTAATTCTCATTTTATGATTAAAAATAGTTTTTATGGACTTGATAACATATTGGATATGAAAAATATACAACCTATCTATACCAAACACGGCTTATGTAACAAAACATATAAAAGAAAACGAGTAAGTTAACACCCTAAATGGCGATAATACTAAGATATTATTAACATAGAAATGTTTAAAGATCATATATGATATAATATTAAGGTATATGATTCTTTTATAATTTAATAACAATTATTTCACTATTATACAGGAGGTTAACCTACCCTCAACCAAGTAAAAGTATAAAGTATGGGTTAATTTCACAATCTCTTTATTATCCATGGTTGTTTTTACATAAGTATCTACTAGGACCTCTTTATCATCCACATCCATGTTTCGTAAAAATGTATTTCAAATCATTTTTACTATTTTATATACTATGGGTAAAATTAATTTATACCATTGTTGACTTTTTATAAAAAAAATTTAAAGAAATATTTCTGTCATTTTCCAAACAAGGTCCTTTTTAACCTTTTCGACAAAATTATGGTAAGAATGTATTTTTTTTAACTTATACGGAGGGTGAAGCTATTTTCCATTGTTATAAAATCTTTGAAGCTTATCTTACAAGCTTATAAGAATATTTTGAAATTAAATGTCTTATTTTATAATTATGTGACTTTTAAATGATTTCAAAATGAATATTTTAAGAATTTTTGAAAGGTACTCTTTATCAATATCAAAATTTTATATGTATTAAAGATTTATCTTTCTAAATATTTTTAATTAATGTCCATGTTTTCAAAATGAGTTTAAGGATTTATTTATATGTAAATGAATGTTTTGAAATGATATTTCCTTTCAATAGTTTCAAAGTGGTATGAGACACATTGATTCAAAATTCTATTTTAAAATACATCCTTAATAAATGTTCGTCTTTTTAATGGTTTAAAAAAAGAGATATTTCTCTCAAAGAGTTTTGATTTCATCTATGTCAACATCCTTTGATGGATTTTAAGCTTATTTGAAGTTGATTTATTATGATACAAAACTTCATTATTCTATTGAAGGTTTTATGATCTGTTTGACTGTGGATGTGTTATTTTTATACTATTCATGGTTTATGGAGAAGGTTTTGACATTTAGTATGCTAGTTTTAATATAAACTTTTATGTTATGTTTAAACCTGTTCATACGAGGAATGCATTGGACTTAGTAAGTGACTGGTGGATCCCGCTATAGCTCCTCGATGCATCGGTAGGTCTCATGAGACAAACTAGTGTCCTGGCACAAGGCCTTGACAAAATCTTATTTGTAGTCTTGGCACGAGGCCTTGGCTACATGGTTATGATAGTCTGGAATTATGCATTCCATCATTATGAAAATGGTTATTGATATTGAATGTGATTATTTCACTAGTATAATATCCTTGTGAATAAGTAAATGACATTATTTCATTTTATCTTTTCCATATTATGCTGAAGTTCAAGTTGTAAAGGCTTTTGTTCTAGTTATACATTGCCTAAAATGTTTATGTTTATTTAAGAAAGTTTATGATATATTGATTTCCTTACTGAGCATCTGAGCTCACCCCTTTCAATGTTTTAATTTTTCCCAGGATTTGAAGAAGTATTTTATGAATGAGTTGTAGGGAATGTATGAGGGGATATAAAGAAAAGATGATGTTGCAGTTGTTTTTTACATTATGATGTAATGTAAAATTTATGAATGTATCTAGTGATTCCAAGGCTACTAAACTAATTTGTCTTTCGAGACATGGCCTTTTGTTATCATGCCAATGTTACGTAATAATGCACCAAATCTGGGAAACTGGGGTTGGGGCGTTACAGAAACATAATAGAAAATGTTTTATTTGCACAACGGATTGCGATTCAGGGGTTTAGAGAAGATCTATGGCCCTAAGGACACTCCAAGATGAGAAAAATGATAAAGAAGTCCGTTTGGTCAATTATTCGTGACCACGGTCTGTTTAAGAAAATAAAACGAAAGTACATGATGTGTTCATTAAAAGTACATGGCGTGTACTTGCCTTTTCTGGAATTTGCATTAGGCGGTCTCTAGGTCACCACAAATGGGCTTCAACTCGGCCATTATGCAGCCAGTACACTGTCCCCGACGGCAACCGGGTACATGGTGTGTACATAAAAGTACATGGCGTGTACTCTTGAAATTTTTAGAAACTATGATTTTTCTAAAAAACAACCAGAAATGAAAATAATACTTTAAAAGAAGATCTGTGTTCTCAAAAAATTCCCTATTTAATGAAATTATTCGTTGAATTTCCCTAGAAAGGCGGCGTAGTTGGAGAATCCTCAGAAATCTCAAGAAACTGTGATCATACATCTTCCTCCTTCTCCTAAGTCTCATCCTGTACTCGAGTGTGCTACCATAACACTCATACTAGAGGAACATACCAGTCATAGAGATCCTTCACACTTTGATTAACAATCCAAGGACGATTCTCCTTGAATGATTCCTCCACCACTTACTCAACCTCTTCGGGTTAGAAAAGTTGAGATGGTTCTGAGAAGTAACATCGATGGTGAGAAACGTGGAAGACATCAAACATTTCCCGGTACCTATGAGCTAACTACAACTGATAAGAAACCAGACCAAATCCCTCCCACACCTCAAATGGAATGGCATACCTTGATGAAATATTACCCTATCTCTTAATCCTTCAATATTCCAAGCTCAGTGTGACACATAAAAAAACCTAATCCCCAACCTCAAACTCCTGAGGTCATCTCCATAGATCAACATAAGACTTCTATCTTGACTGTGCAATACCCATCCTCTTCTGAGTCAATTATACTTTCACTATGGTCTCCTGGACAAGACGAGGTCCTAGCATAGCTGCCTCTCTAGCCTCTATCAAGCATAAGGGTGATCGACAAGACCTACTGTAAAAAGACTCATAATGTGTCATCTGAATAGTGGCTTCAAAAATATTATTTTTGAAAAACTCCACAACATGTATTTGTTTCTCCCACGAACCTCCAAAATCAAGGATGCATGATCAAACCATGTCATCTATCACCTTAATCGTACGCTCAGACTGGCCATATGTCAACGGATGGTAAACTACACTCAGAAGTACATTTTTACTCAAAGCCTTCTATAATCCCTTCCAGACCCGAGAAGTGAAACATGCATCTCTATCTGACACAATAGAGTGTAGAACCCCATGTAAATGTAAAATCTCTCCAATGTAAAACTTCACAAGCTCATCAACACTGAAGGTCTCCTTGATCGAAAATATGTGAGCAACCTTTGTGAGTTTCTCAATGAAAAATCATATTGCCTAATTCCCTCGAGGTGACCTTGGAAAACCTGTCATGAAACCCATTTCGAAATCATTCCACTTCCACTTTAGAATGGGTAACTACTACAAAATCACTGCTGCTCACTGATGCTCCTCCTTCACCTGCTGACAGGATGAACACCTCGTGATAAAACCAACAATGTCTCTCATCATACTTTTCCACCAATACCAATAGTGTAGATCATGATACATCTTCGTGACACTAAGATGAACTTCCCAAACTGAGTAATGGATGTCTTGCATTTGCTCTTCACGTAATCTTGTTGCACCAACACACGTCCATGAAAACACAAGATATTATCCTCCCCTATTGTTTATCTAGGAATAGGGTCCTCTCCGGAAACACTCTCCCGTAGTACTAGGCCTTCAGAATCTGATAGATGTCTCCTTCGAAAATGATCAATAAGAGTAGAGGTAACAACTACAGAAGATATAAATGTTTCCCCTTGTCAGTCACGCACCTCCATATGCATCTCAAAGAACATAGTTATAAGCCTCCAATCACTGTTGGCCTCCTTAACTACGTGTAGCTGAGTTCTCTTTCTCAATGCATCAGCCACTACATTGAATTTCCCAAGTGTGTAGGCATGCTCAAAGTCAATGGACTGAAGGTACTCATCCCCTATTTGTTGTCTCAAATTTAGATCGTGGTGAGTGATGAAATACTTTAGAATTTTGTGGTCAGTAAAAATCACAAAATGATCTTCCAAAATGTAGTGTCTTTAATAGTGTAAAGCATGAATGACTGCAGTGAGATCAAGATCATGCATTAGGTAATTTCTCTCATGTGGCCTTATCTTCTAAGAACCTTATACAGCAACCACTTCTCCCTGCATAAGCACTGCTCCCAGTCCAATAACTACTGCATCATAGTATATAGAATAGCTCATGCACCGACTTTGTAAATACTAGTATCGGTGTTGATGTCAACCTCCCTATCATCTAATTAAAGACTGACTCAATAGAATCTGATGACAAGTAATTCACACCCTTCTTTGTCAGGACTGTTAATGGTGATTCTATGTGTGAGAAGTTCTGTAAGAAACGTTTTTTGTAACCATCCAACCCTAGAAACCACCATACCTCAAAGACATTCTTTGGTTGCTCCCAGGAAACTACTACTCTCACATTCTTTGGGTGTACTGATACTCCTATCTCTGAGATAACATGTCCCAAGAAGTGAATCTGGTCCATCCAAAAGTGGAATTTTTAAAGGTTATCATATTACTGATGATCTCTCATTGTACTCAAAATGATTTCAAGAAAAGTGACATGATCATGTCAAGTGTGAGAGTACACCAAGATATCATCCATGAAGGCTGCCACAAATGATTCCATGTAAATATGGAACACTCGGTTCATCAGTTCCATGAATAATGTTGGCCAATTCATGAGACCGAACAACATAGCCACATACTCATATAGACTATACCTGCTCTGAAAGTCTATAAGAGGTATATCAGAAGTACTAATGCACAACTAATGGTATCCAAACCACAAAACAATATTCATGAACACTCGGGCTTCTTGAAGTTGATCAAAGAGATCATCAATCCTCGGCAAGGGATATCTATTCATGACTGTCAACTAGTTCAACTTATGATAATCCACACAATGTCTGAGGGTATCGTCTTCCTTGTTCACAAACAGGATAAGTGAACCCCATTGAGAAGTACTTAGGCGGATGAAACCCTATGACTGAAACTCCTCCGACTACTTATTAAGATCCTTTAACTCTAGTGTAGCCATCCTTTAAGGAGGAATAGACACCAGTGAAACTCTTAGAACAATCTCAATAAAAAATTCCACCTCTCACTCTGGAGGAAAACCTGAAAATTCCTCTGGAAAGACATCCCTGAAACTATCCACCACTGGAGGAAATTCCATCTAGGAATTCCCCTGGTCATCCAGATATAGACTAGAAATCTAGGAAATAACTCATCCCAACCCATGATGCTCAGGTCTCGCTATGCTTGTCTTGATATCTCATTCACCCATATGAAAAAACGATCTACCCGCTTGTGAAGTGAATCTCTCCCTACAGATATAGCAGTCATAAAAAATCCTAAAGGGAACTTACCAGTCCATTATGAAAATGATGACATATCCCATCGTCTCAAATACATGGATGTCCCAATATAATTGACACCCACCAACCTCTAGAGGGAACACCTTTCACTGACACACACTAGCAATTTTAGTCACCAATAGAGTTTCAATCGTCAAGATATCGGTAGAAGAAAAGATATAGATCCCAAGGGTCTCCACAATAGTGATAGATATAAAGCAATGGGAAGCCCCTATATCAAATAGTGCAGAAGCTAAAACCAAGGAAACTAGGACTGTACCTCGATCTGTAGAGGGTCTAGGATCGTACTCTTTCTGGGTCTGAACCACTGCAAATATCTGAATTGCAATGTGCCCATGTGACCCTGCCTGATCACCCTAAACTGATCCACTAAATTGTCACTGAAATCCAGGAAATTGGTTACCCCGACCATGACCTCCTCCTCGACCTAATTAGCCGGATGAACTCCAATTCCCTAACTGTTGAGAAACTAGTGGTGCTGCACATGAATGCAGAGTCATATAAGGACCCATGTCACCAAATTCTAGTGAGAAGAACTAAAAGAAGTGTAGAAGATGACCCACCTTTCCACATGATCGACACTCCACTAGGTCTCTCATGCAATGTTTCCTCATATGTTCACTCTTCCCGTCCTGGTATCACACCACAAGACTACCATATTAAGTGTCTTGACTCCTTGGGTCCTCATGCGTAGACTCTCGGCGGCACTTACTAATATCAGTAGGAGGGATACCAACTCCAAATGTCAAACTTCACATGGTCATCACTCTATAATACCTCATATTGCACTCCATGATCAGCGAGTGGTTGAATATAAAAGAGATGGAAGTCAACCTGAAGATGTTTACCAGAGATCAGATGTAGATCTTGAGACCATCCTAAAACCTCCTTGCCAAAAATAAAACATCACCTCCTGGAATAGGCATGAAGCGTTGTAGATCAGTGAAGCGAGATGAATAATCCATGACTGAGAGAGTACCCTCTTCTAGACTCATGAACTCTTGGGTTCGATCGACCCTCAAAGTCTCCAGGTAAAAGTAGTCATAGAAGGAACACTAGAACTCATCCAATGCCATAATTTGCTGGCGTCGTGCCTATGTGATCACATCCCACCATCTCTTGGTAGAGTTCCAAAGCATATAAGTAGCAAGCTTCACCATCCTATTTGGAGGATTCTCTAAATTCTCGAAGATAGATAGAATGGCTTATAACCCTGAATCTACAGCCTGAGGTCCTCCATCCCCTGTGAAGGTGGGAGGATAATGTTGTTAGAAAACTAGTGTCAACTCTACCATTGTAGGGGCAGGATGAAATACTCCTCGAATGGTCTGCATAAACCTCATAAATCCATCTCAGAACTGTGTGTCATCACCTGTGTCCAGAATGATGGATGGTGCGAAGGCTATAACAACTGGAGGATCTGCTGGAAGTTCCTGATCATCCACATAGAGACCCAAATCACGACGTACATAGACATTACATTACTTTTGAGGACTACTTAATACATGAAAAAAAACAAAGGCCCAAAGATCGTATTATTTTAGTGTCTTTGTAAACTCAGAACACAATCTTCTAATCATGTTGAAAGATCTTAAAAGTCTCCCATAACTATCATCCTCCTATGTTTTCCTACCTAAAACCATTCATTAAATCATGGGGAAATAAAAAATATAATGGGTGAGCTCAAATGCTCAGTATGGGAAAACATGGAGAAAATAAAACAACCCATAAACATTTTAACGTAAAACCATGAATATAAAACTTGAAGATCATGGGTAATGACATAAATCATGGTAGTAAATAAGGTAGAGATCATAAAGGAACATTAAACAAGATAAAATAGCATGGGAAAAACATGTAATTGTAGAAAACCATTAAGCACACTTATGATTTCCATAGTATCCAAGGCATTGCTGCCAATACCATTAGAGTGGACAATGTCCATTACCGAACTGGGTTTCCTTGTTGTTCTAGTCCTGTATTACTCAACCGGATTGACTTGTCGTTCAAGCCATGTATATCTCATGAGATATAAATCTTTACCCAATGAATTGGAGGAAGATATTGGTCCCACCAACTCATAATGAAATCATTCTTTTGTGTGAAAAAAAATAAAAATAAATCATTCATCATAACCAAATGAATAAAATGTGTTTCATAAACATCATCTCATTGTGACATAATCCATATAAAACAAATGGATATCATTTCATCATAATAAAAATCAAAACATGTAAATAATAGAGAAATTATACTTCAAACATAAACATACTAAATAATTTCATCTTAGACGGCAAATAGTTTTGATAAAACACTTGAAATGAATTCTTGAGGAAAATAGCCTTTCTTTCTCAAAATCATTTTCTTTTCACAAAATGCCATTAAATTTTAAAAGAAAAGGATTTTTGTTGAAAATAATCATGAAATATTGTAGAGGAAGCTTCATTAAAATAAGGCGTTATAAAACTGTAAAAATCCATTCATGCTATATAAGTTAAAAAAACATTCTTCTCGTACTATTGCTGGAAAAGTCAAAAAGTACCTCGTATGGTAAACAAAAGAAATATTCTTTCCAAACCTTGTGGTAAAAGTCATAAAAGGGTAAAAATGACTTTGAACATATATGTAATAATAGTAATCATTTTATGAAATAATTTTGAGATAACATGGACGTGGATGATAAACATAACCCCAGTGAATACTTACGATTACACAATCTCAGATAAGAATTAGATTGGAATAATTATCCATTACCGTAGGTCCAATTTCTTCCGTACGTGTCCAAAACTCCTATATAGTGGATTTTAACATTTTATTAACATGTAATATAATAATAATAATATTTATTATTTCATATATGATTCACTTAGGAATTTATATTACCTGTTATTTTGTCAATTCTATGTTTAAGCATCGTTTTTGGGGAAAATTGTTTCATTTACGTAGGGGTTTAGTCTAGTTGTTTTTGATATTATTACTTATAATCTGATTTAAATAATTTCATAATGTAATACATGGTTTATATATAATATATATTCAGTATATAATTATATATGATTGATCGATAAACATATTATTAACATGTAATATAATAATAATAATATTTATTATTTCATATATGATTCACTTAGGACATTATATTACCTGTTATTTTGTCAATTCTATGTTTAAGCATCGTTTTTGGGTAAAATTGTTTCATTTACGTACGGGTTTCGACTAGTTGTTATTGATATTATTACTTATATCCTGATTTAAATAATTTCATAATGTAATACATGGTTTATATATAATATATATTCAGTATATAATTATATATGATTGATCGATAAATTAAATTAAATACACCGTTCACGGAGACGATAGGCTGTACATACGCATGAACGCTGTTTTTGTTTCCTTGTTGAATTGAATGGAATTAAGTAAATGAAAATATATGTACATAAATTTAGTATCATTATTATGTCATATCTTTCATTATTATTTATTATATATACTTTATAATCATAATTGAATGGTTAATCATGGAGAATGAATCTCATCGCATCGTGGAGACGGTAATCCGTACGTACACACGAGTGATGATATCTTTCCCATAATTATTGAATGGAATTAAAGTGGATGATATATTTTATTAGAATCAGTATGATGTTATAATAATCATTCATATTTATTATTTCCACCACTATACCCATCCACGTAAGGTGATGATGGAAAATAGATTACACCACGGTGTGGAGACGGTATTCCGTACGTACACAAGTGCTGTGATTTTGTTTTCCATAGGATGGATAGAAGGTGAAATTGGGTTGTTTCATATTTGTAATAACATATCAGTATATGCGTGATACTAATGTTATTACTTTATAATTAAACAAATAAATAAGAGGATTTAGAAGAATTGATAAATTTGAAAGAATCGATAAAGGATATTACCGCTTCTTCAACGCGCCTCATCTAAACCTCCACTTGCGGAACTAAAGTTGGTCTTTAATGAATCCCAGAAGCACGAGTATGTTACTAGGAATGTGTAGAAGAGAAATTGGCAGGGTTTGGTCGATCTTGAAGGCTAAAAATGGTGTGACGAGGAGAGTGAGGTGGTTCCCTTTTATAAGAGAGTAGAGGGGCACTTTTGGAATCCTCTAAAATATTAATTTATAATAAACTCAAACCCCACTTAAAAACATCCCAAATGACTCAAATTAGAAAATTATAAGTGATCGTGTTTTAATATCATCATACAATAAAATTTAGATATGTTTATAAATTTTTTTAAACCATATTAGCATGATTTATCCTTATTTGATCTATTTAATTTTTTTTGTGGTATAATATTATAAATTTTAAATTGTTATAAATAATTACTTATGTGTTGTGAATTATCCCTACACGGGTAATTTATGATGTTTTAGACCATATAAATTTAAATTTATAATTTTTTAAAATTTGTTTGATTTTTAAACAATTTAATAATATGTAATTTTTAGAAAAAAACAACAGTGTTAATTTTGATACTATTTATTTATATGAATATAAATAAAATCCACACCATGGATATATTCGAAACAAAATGTTTACTAGATTTATAACATTAAATAATAATTTATAAAATTTGAGGATAATATTAATTAGTTCATATAATATTTATTTTAATATTTTTAATACCATTTGTTTGATATTTCTCTTAATGAAATAATTACTACTACATTTTTTTATAATTAAATAATATAATTATTTTTTGTGTAAGAATTAAAAATAAAATACTATGATGAATACAAATATAAAATAATTTATATTAATACTTTTACTCGAATTTATCTTCTTAACATAAAAACATATAAAATGTTATATTTATTAAATTATGAAGGTGATAACTTTGAAATCATTTAAAATAAAATAATATAAATGTTCTAATCTCTTTTATACAGCTCCAAATGATTCTCAAGTAGACCCTTGGATGATTATGGTACAGCCATACTTGAAAAATAAGTTTTGGTCAAGTGTTTGGTCCTTTTTAGGGGTATTATCACTTTAATAATAACCATATTATTGATTTTCCACAAATTAAATAATTTATGCATCATTATTGTATAAGCTATTAAAGTAATTATATATTTTTTAAATATTACAAATAAATTACCATAATAAAGAAAAACATTTTAGATTTCAAATTAGTGTTTATAATTTAATTTATATTCTGTATAACCTTATTTTAAAAATACTTTAATTATTATGGTTTGAGTGAGACATATTTCACTTTCCTTTAAATAAAATATATTAATGGTCTTAATCACATCCAAGTGGGTTCAAATAGATTCCATTTCTACCCAATTATGTTTTAGGACGAAATATAATCATCCAATTATACTAAGACAAGTGGTAGGGTAATTTTATAATATTATATTTCCCCTTAATTACCCGATTTACCTTTAACTATGGTAAATAAAATTTTTCATAGTTACTATTCATACTACCCAAAAATAAAAAGTATCCTATTAACATAATTTGGACCTACTGATTCAAAATATGGAATAAAATTTTCCAAATTAAAATCATAGAAGTTTCAGATATTAATTTAAAATTAATCTTGTTGTTAAGAAAACAATTTTTAAAAGTTAAAACATTGCAAAAGATTGAAACGATTTTACCTATGAATTGAATGTAAAATCAATTAAAATTACATAAATTATATTAAAAGGTAAAAATATATTCTATTTATACTTTATAACCATTAAATATTATAAATTAACCATATAAGTTATTACGATGAAAAAAGTTGTCTTTAATTAAAATATAACATGTTTTTTACTATTCATTAAAATATTAAGGTTATCAAAATAATATGAAAATTTTATCCAAAGTAAATTTTTATATCCTGATTCCAAAGAAGAATTTTATTTTTTCAAATTTAACATAAAAAGATGTCAAAAACTAGATTTAAAGTGGGTGCTCCATCAAAAGGTGGAAAACTGTATTTTTTAAAAAATACTTATTTTACCCAGAAAAATTATTTTATTCTCATACCATGTTATAGAAAATGGTTAAGATGAATAATCGTGTTATAAAATTTAAAATTTAGTTAATAATTTTCATAACGGCTAGATTATAATAATATTATAACAATATATCGTTGTTTAGTGAAACCTGGAATTGCGTACTACACACACTCTCGAGGAAGGTCGTTATTGCGTGTAATGCAAGCCAAGTCAGGGATGTGTATAGTGCAATCTCCCTTTGGTGTTGCGTATAACATAATAAAAACTTATTTCATTTATACATGGAAAAAATCTATACTTAATGTTGCATAGAATAATTTCTACAAAACTAACATGAAATTGTCTATAACACGAGCCAAAAATAGTGTTGCATATAATGAAAGCTAATACGGTGTTGCATATAGTACACAATAATCTTGGTGTAGTGTAAAATGGAAGACATCAATTAAATTAAGAAAAATATTTCTCATAAAATCTCTGGGTGTTACATTCCACCCCCCTTAAAATGAATTTCTCCCTCGAAATTCGTCAGGGTTATAAATCGTTTACTACTTGAATGTTTCATTCATAGAAACCCACATCATAAAAATGAATACTAAAACTTAATTTTAAAAATTGAAGTAAGAATCTTAATGGTTACCCAAATTAAATCATCATTGGGCTTTCACATAATAGAACATAGGTGAAAATATGGATATGGAAGAGGAATATAACCATCAAATTCGGATGAAGAGTAGTAGAGGACATGACTATGAAAAATCCAACAATCACAAATCCATGAATTTGTGATGATCTAAGTTACCATCTGATTCATCAGATATGAGTGAACTAGGACATCATTTTTGGGTTTCATGATCATTTCCCAAATGTTGGAGAATTTTTGAAAAAGAAATACTTACTTGATTTTGGTAAAATCTCAACATTGATCATGCCTTGAACAATATCCACTTCATCTCTTAAAAAATTAAGTAGAATTTGTCTTTCGTGAATTGTTAGCAGATCATGGGATAGAATGATAGGTCATTTCATCTGTCTCAAACATATGGTTAGAAAAAGTTATATACATAAGTCCATATTATGGTGAGATTAATTGTATATGGTTCCAAAAATGGAATTATACTTCATTTAGCATACCTCTTAATAAAATTAAACATGTTTCTACTATCCAGATAATTAATATTGGATAGTGGTAGGCGATAAAGGCCTATCTCACTTCGATTGTGGTTCGATTCCTGTAACCTTGTCCAACGCGATGAGTTGTCGCGCATCCTGCAGGTTGTACTTTTTCTAAAACTACACTATTATAACATTACTGATATAACATACAAAGATTCGATCCTTAAACAATACGATATGATGTCCAACATAATCCATATCAATCTTATCCAAAATACATCTGTCTAATCTCTTAGTATAAAAAAATATTACTGTAATGTTCACATAACAGGCACGTCAATACCATCATTTATCCCCCATATATCATAAGATATATCTTATTGATCACATTCCAAAAATGTGAATACCTTAATCATGTATTCTCTTGAAACATATATTACTATATAACATTAGTGAAAACATGAATACTTTCAAAAGGTAACTCTTTACACATACCAAAATCCAAAAAATAATACATACTCAAACCATGATATCACTGTGTCCTTATATCAGTCATGAGCCCATGAATACTATCACACATTTTATTTTCCCCTTATCCATTCATTTTTTGCACATCATCTTCTTTCCAAAAATATCTGAATAACCTTTCATGTTTACTGGTACCATTCAAAATATACATTCAAATAATTTTGAAAAAACAATAGTGTAACAATCATTAGATGTTTCTTTATTCTATAGTGCCTTCAAATTACCTATACAACATAACTCCTGATAAAAATAAAATAATTCCAATACCTTCTTAAACCATTGACCAAACATCATCATTTTATTCGCTAACACTTATTTCATCTCACATATCATTTGTAGTCTCTTCATCATCATCAAGATTAAAATTACCAATAAGACCATGCTGATTCTCTTCATGAGATTTCCCCTTAGGGCATTGGCTTTCCTAATTCTCATACATTTCACATTTAAAACATTTAACTATGGTTGATGTCTTTGGAATACCATTCTCTTTTTCCATAGTATTAAATGATCCCTTTCTCTTGCACTTACTAGCTTTGTGTCCTTCTTTTCCACACCCAAAGTATCATCCAGTTCCTTTTAAACATTATCCTTGATGTCTCTTCACACATGATTTACATAAGGAAAATTGAACTTTCTTTCCTCTTTGATCATCTTGAAGCTCTATATTTCTCTTATTAGCCGAGTCAGGAAACCTACCAATGTTAAGACTATTGATCATATTATGAGATTGTGGATTAGGCATAAAAATGATGCTTCACATTCAAAATACCATTTCATTTTCATGATCATGAAGAATATCATTCCATTGTCCATAATGTTATCCATTAACATGAGTCTTCTTGTTTCCACCCATTTTCTAAAACCCAAAAAGAATAGTTTGAGAGGAAAAAATCACACTCAAAAAACAATATAATCCAGGGTAGTAAATTCATTCTCTAATATCATAGGATTACTCCTAGGTTATTCATGATTGTTATAATAATTCTAGGATTGTAACCAATACTTATACTTAACCTTACAGACATCCCTAGACATACCTTAGAAATATCTCTATGGATCTCACTAATGTTTTCGCATCCTAGTTTCCAAAGGTTGACTAAACCTTCTCTCTGATACCAACTCTAGAGACCCAAAGCATGACGTACATAGAAAATACATTACTTTTGTGGAATACTTAATACATGACAAAAATAGATGCCCAAAGATCGTATTAGTTTAGTGTCTTTGAAAACAAAGAACATAATCTTCTAATCATGTTGAACGATATTTAACATCTCCCATAACAATCTTCCCCTTTTGTTTTATTACCTAAAACCTTTCCTTAAATCCTAGTGAAAGAAAATATATAAATGGTGAGTTCAAATTCTCAGTAAGGGAAGACATGGAGAACATAAAACAACCCATACAAATTTGAACGTAAAACCATGAACATAAAACATCAACATCATGAGTAATGACATAAATATTGGGAGTACATAAGGAAGAGATCATAAAGGAACATTAAACATGATAAAATAGCATGGGAACAAAACATGTAATTGTGGAAAACCATTAAGCACATGTTATGATTTCCATAGTAGCAAAGACATTGCTGCCAAGACCATCATAGTGGAAAAAGTCCATTACTGAACTGGGTTTACTTGTCGTTCTAGCGCTGTATTACTGAACCAGATTCACTTTCCATTCCAGTCAAGTCTATCTCATGAGATATAAATATTTACCCAATGCATTGGAGGGAGATATAGTTCCCACCCATCTCATAATGAAGTCATTCATTCATGTGCCACAAAATAAAAATAAATCATTCATTATAACCCAATGAATAAAATGGATTTCATAAAAATCGTCTCATCATGAAATAATCCATATAAAAAAATCGATACCATTTCATCATAATAAAAATCAAACCATTTAAATAATAGGGACATTATACTTGAAACAAAAACATACTAAATAATTTCATCTTATACGGGAAATAGTTTCGATAAAACACATGAAATGAATTCTTGAGGAAAATATCCTTTCTTCTTTAAAATCATTTAGTTTTCACAAAATGCCATGAAATATTAAAAGAAAAGGATTTTTGTTGAAAAATATCATTATATCATGTAGGATAAGCTTCAATAAAATAAGGCGTTATGAAACTGTAAAAATCCTTTCCTACGGTATAAGTTAAAATAACATTCTTCTCGTACTCTTGCCGGAAAAGTCAAAAAGTACCTCATATGGTAAAGAAAAGAATGATTCCTTCCAAAACTTGTGGTAAAAGTCATAAAATGGTAAAAATTACATTAAAAATACATGTATGAATAGTAAAAATTTTATGAATTTATTTTGACAAAACATGGACATGGATGATAAACATAACCCTGGTGAATACTTACGAATACACAATCTCAGATAAGAATGAGATTGGAATAATTATCCCTTAACATAGGACAAATTTATTTCATACTTGTCTGAAACTTCTGTATAGTGGGTTTAAAAATATTATTAACTTTTAATTGAACCATAATAATATTTATGACATCATATATGATTCACTTAGGACTTTATATTACCCGTTCTTTTGTCAATTCCATGTTAAAGATGCGTTTTTGGGTAAAATTGTTTCATTTATCGTACATGTTTCGACTTTTTTTCTTGATATTATTACATATATCCTGATTTACATAATTAAGGAATGTAAAACATGGTTTATATATAATATATATTCATCATATAAATATATATGATAGATCGATAAATTAAATGAAATACACCATTGATGGAGATGGTAGGCCGTACGTACGCATGAACGCTGTCATCGTTTCATTATTGAATTAAATGGAATTATGTAAATGAAACATACATGTACATAAATACAGTATCATTATAATGTCATATATTTCATGATTATTTATTATATATACTTTATAATCATACTTTAATGGTTAATCATGGAGAATGAATCTCATCACGTCGTGGAGACGGTAATCCGTACGTACGCACGAGCGATGATATCATTCACATAATTATTGAATGGAATTGGAGTGGATTATATAATTTATCATAATCAGTTTTATGTTATTATAATCATATATAGTTATTATTTCCACCATTATACCCATCCAAGTAAGGTGGTGGTGGAAAACAGATTACACCACGACGTGGAGACAATATTCCATACGTACGCACGCATGGTGATTTCATTTTCCATAGGATGGATAGAAGGTGAAATATGGTTGTTTCATATATATAATAACATATCAGTATAAGATGGATACTTATTTTTTTACTTTATAATGAAACAAATAAAGAAGAATAAGTAGAAGAAGAAATAAATTTGAATCAATCGGTAAAGGATTTTACCTCTTCTTCGATGCGCCTCTTCTAAACCTTCCCATAGGGCACTAATGATGGTATTTGAAGAATACCAGGACCTCTAGTATGTTTCTAGGAAAGTGTTGAAGAGAAATTGGTAGGGGTTGGGAGAGATTTAAGGCTCAAAATGGTGTGAGGAGGAGAGGGAGGAGGTTCCCTTTTATAAGAGAGGAGAGGGGCTCTTTTGGAAACCTCTAAAAATTAATTTATAATAAACTAAAAACCCACATAAAAACATCCCAAATGACTCAAATATGAATATTATATGAGATAGGGTTGTAATATCATCAACCAAAAAAATTTATACATGTTTGGAATATATTTTAAACCTTATCAACCGGATTTATCCTTATTTAATCTATTTAATTTTATTTGTGGTAATAATATTCTAAATTCTAATTTGTATTAAATAATTACTTGTGTGTTGTGAATTATCCATAATTGGGTACTTTATGACATTTTAAAACATATAAATTTCAATTTATAATATTTAAATATTTTTTTGATTTTTAAAGAATTTAATAATATGTTATTTTTATAAAATAACAATAGTGTTAATTTTGAAAATATTTATTTATTTGAATTTAAATAAAATCCCCAAGGATGTTATATTAAAAAACTGTTTAATAGATTTATAAAATGTAATATTCATCAATAAAAGTTGTGGATAATATTAATTAGTTCATATAATATTTATTTTAATATTTTTAAAACCTTTTTGTGATATTTCTCTTAATGAAATAATTACTACAACATTTTTGTATAACAATTTAATATACTTATTTATTGCAAAACAATTAAAAATAAAATACTATGATGAATATAAATATAATATCTTTATGAATAATACTTTTACCCGAATTTATCATCTTAAAATAAAAACATATAAATTTTTATATTAATTAAATTACGAAGGTCACAACTTTGACATCATTTAAAATATAATAACATAAATTTCATAATCTATTTTATATGGATCTAAATGATCCCCAAGTCTACCCTTAGATGTTTATGGTATAGATATACTCAACCAATAAGTTTTGGTCATGTTTTAGATCCTTTTTATGGGTACTAAAACTTTAATAAAAACTATATTATTTAATTTTCACTAAGTAAATAATTTCTGCATCATTAATGTATAAGCTATTAAGGTAATTAAATATTTCTTAAAAATTAAAAATAAATTACCATAACAAAGAAAAACATTTTATCTATGAAATGAGTATTTATAAACTAATTTATATTCTGTATAACCTTATATTAGGAATACTTTAATTATTAATGTTTCAGTGAGCCATATTTCACTTTCCTTTAAATAAAATAAATTAAAGGTCTTAATCACATCCAAGTGGGTTCAAATACATTCCATTTCGACCCAAATATGTTTTATGACAAAATATAATCATCAATTTATATTAAGAAAATTGTTAGGGTAATTTTATAATATTATATTTACCCTTAATTACCCGATTGACCTTTAACTATGGTAAATACAATTTTCCGTAGTTACTATTCATAGTGACCAAAAATAAAAAGTACCCTATTAACATAATTTGTACCTACTGATTCCAAATATATAATCCATTATTACAAATTAAAATCACATAATTTGCAGAAATTGATTTGACATTAATTCCATTGTTAAGAAAATGAGTTTTAAAAGTTAAAACATTGCAAAAGATTGAAATGATTTTAACTATGAATTCAATTTAAAATCAATGATAATGACATAAATTATATTAAATGGTAAAAATATATCCTATTTATACTTTAAAACAATTAAATATTATAATTTAACCATATAAATTATTACGATGAAAAAAGTTGTTTTTAATTAAAATATAGCGTATTTTTACTATTCATTAAAATATAAAAGTTCTCCGAATAATATGAAAATTTTATCCAAAGTAAATTTTTATATCCTTATTCCAAATAAGAATTTGATTTTGTCAAATTTAACTTATAAACATTTCAAAAACAAGATTTAAAGTGGGTGTGCAATCAAAAGGCGGCAAAACTGCATTTTTTAAAAAATACATATTTTACCCAAAAAAATTATTTTGTTATCATACCATATTCTAGAAAATATGTAATATGAATAATAATGTTGTAAAATTTAAAATTTAGTTAATACTATTCATAATATCTAGTTAATAATAATATTATAACAATATATCATTGTTTAGTGAAACCCGCTATTGCGTACTACACATGCTATAGAGGAAGGTCACGATTGCTTGTAATACAAGACAAGTCAGGGCTACGTGTAGTGAAAGATCCCTTTGCTGTTGCGTATAACATAATAAAATCTTATTTTATTTACACATTAAAAAAAATATAATTAATGTTTCGTAGAGTAATTTCTACAAAATGAACTTGAAATTCTGTGTAACACGAGGCAAGAATAGTATTTCCAATACTCCTAGCTAATACAATGTTGTGTATAGTACAAGATAATAATGGTGTAGTTTACAATAAAAGAAATCAATGAATTCAAAAAGAATATATCTCACAAAATCTCAAGCTGTTACATGCCATGTCCGATTTCTTATCACTGCCCTGTAACTGGCGGACAATCGGAGGATGTCTCAGTGGAATGATTGTTCAAGGTCAAGCGCACACCTTAGATCAAGATTATCAAGGACCGAAAAATTGAACCATAAGAAGTGAAAAACATAAAGAAAGCATTCATGTTTCTCTAGACAAGGATACATGGCGTGAATAGTGGATACACGACATGTTCCTTTATGCCTTCACATGGGTGGGTACTTCTGCCAACCCAGGTCATGTAACACCTCATGCACATGGCATGATGCCCTAACACATGCCGTATACTTGAATCCTTTTCCCTTGGTCTATTTATTCTACATGGCTAAGACACACTGTTCCCCTAGAACAAGACTACACATTGTGTTATTCCCAGACACGATGTGTACTCGATGAACGTCACCGACCCATGTTATTAGTTACATGGCAGGTTACACGGGTGACTCTATATGTCTTATTTATGCAAGACACGACCTGTACTAGAAGGATTCCACCATTTAGTTTTGTTCATTACATGGTCAGATACAAGGGTTATACTACACAACATCTTCAATCATGACATGGCCTGTAAAACCTATGGTTTATCCATCTATGTCATTAGTCACACTAGTAGACACCTTGTCTAATCAACACGACGTGTACATCTAGTATACAGTGTGTCCCACAAATGAATTCCCAACACTGTGTCTCTGCCCACAGAGCTAGTGACACGGTTAGAGACCACACGACATGTATATACAGTACACGATGGGTACTTAATAAGAATATTTCCTTCCCAAACAGAAGGACGCATGGCTTGTATTCATTATTACACGCTTTGTATTATAGGTTTTTCTAGAAAGTAAGCCGCAGAAACTACTCTGGTACCCATAAAACATTGAAATGAATATTAAAGTGCCAAATTTCCATCATTGAGGTCCCTTACTCCCTGCAAATAAAATCTTGTCATCTAATACATGTTATATACCAGAACAATAAGGTAGTGATCCACCAAATTCTGATCCATGATGTCCTAAAACACCTCAACAACCAATGTTTGTCATTCATTTAAATGAAACCTTACAGAAATCATAATCCAATCAAAAGATGGAATTCTATCAAGGAATCTATCACTGCAGCATGCATATCTATCCCGGAATCTATCACAACAACATGCACTCACTAATTCACCCAAAATGGAATGTTAGGAATGCATAAAAGGTGATTTCTAACCAGTGCCTATATGATTCACGAGATGGAATACTCTCACATAATCGGGTTGCAAAAGAAATTGATCCTTAATAATATCAACGATAATAGTACAAAACATGTGAATCACCCAACGACGAAATAAAATCAAATGTAATAATTTCAAAACCAAAAAATTGTAATAATGAGTTAAATTGGCTTTTCCCTGTACATAGGTTAGCTAATACTGGGTACAACTAATTACCAAGCACCTATTCCTTCCTATACTTGGATAAAGGCTCCACATAGTATGTCAAGAAGAAATGAATCCATCTGGTATCACTTTATAATGTGCCAGTTCGGGGAGCCACCCAGAGGAGCCCGATACCTAGTTGGTCACATGGCCTCAAGCCCATTTCCCCGAATGGTAGTGGCTATAGACTAGCAGCGAGGGATTTGGGTGTGATAGTGGGGAAACTATTCCCTCATTGGAAAAGTAACACAATATATGAAAAACAGAGAGCAATAATGGAAGCAGTAAAACAAGCAATAAGTAAACAAAGGAAGTAATAAACAACTAGAGGGCACACATATATGTAAATGATGCATGATACATATGTCTACAAATGTAGGAAATCAAATCACAATGTTGGAATATAATACTAAACCAATGTATAATGAAAATTATGTAAATAGATCTACATAAACTCAACCCTCTGCATGGTCCCATGCTCCCCAGCTCCACAACAATCATGTACCTGAAGTAGAAGGGTTTTTACCCTTATCTATACATGTAGCAATATAATATGTTTGGGACCAAAATAATGACCCAAAAAATGTGTGAGACTAATCCCAATAGGTAACCAGACAAATATATGTTCCTAACAGTAAGTGGATTTATATGGCAGGCAATAAAAAAATTGAAGCAGTAAACAAGGTACTACACATCATAACAATCCTACGAATTCAATTTCATTCATTTTAATATGCCATGTAATAAATTAATCAAAATAAAGTAAACCTCTAGGATTTACTCATAGACTAACCCCTCTGGTTCAACCAAACAAACACAATCAACCATTTGAGAAGTACACACAATCTCAACCCTCTGGTTCAGCTTTATCAAAGGCACTATGAGGAAGCACTCACCATCAATTCCCCCTGTGGTCTCATATCGGTAACTAATATGCACTATGAAGAAGCACTCAATATAAAATTCCCTCTGTGAACAATATTGAGTAAACTAAAGACACTCATAGGGAGCACAAAGTCCATCCCCCCTATGGTCTCGCAATGTAACAGTAAAACAGACACTCTGGAGAAGCCCTAAATGTCCATTCTCTCTATGGTCTACTACACTAGTTTCCCACGGTCCTGTGTACGTCAATCATGCACAATGAAACATGGCAGACAATTTAAACTTCCAGAACTACTTGGCTAAATAGGCTACAACATATCATAGCATGATAAATAATAATCACTCCATACTAACAATATTAGGCATGGAATGAAAAGTAGCAGCCTAACTTGCAATGCTAGACTAAACGGTAAAAATAATAAAACATGGGAAAAACATCCAGAGCATTGCATGGTTATCCTTATTCATGAAAATTATCCTCTATCCAAACAAACAAGGAGTAGCAGGTAATAACTGAGTAAAAACCATAAATACGCAATACCCCATTCTTGGGTATTGAGCATTTTTTCACATAAAATTCAACGACTATCTATGGAAAGGCACAAACCACCATCCTCGGGGTTGTGAGATCGATATACATAATCTTCAGGCCATGAATCTCCCTATAATGTTGTATATATACACAAATGCTATAAACATTCAACTGAGGATGACTCATGAGAGAAGAGAAATCAAAAGAAGATGTTCAAGAAGAAAAGCAAACTCACCGATGGGATTCCAACACAATCGAGGGCGGTCGATTCGGAGAACGGATGGTGGGTCAGGGTCTTGGAGAAGATCCACAGCCATACAAATTCTCCTGGATGAGAAAGATAAAGCAGAAGATTTTTCTGTCAATTAGACACGGCCCTGGTCCATTAAATGAAATAAAATGAAAGTACATGGTGTGTTCTTTAAAATTACACGGTGTGTATGTTTCTTTTACAGCCTCTGCTTTAGGCGGTCTCGAGTTCACCACACATGGCCATCTACTCGGCCGTTAGATGGTCAGTACATGGTCACTAGTGGGAACTGGGAACATGGAATGTACATAAAATTATAGAGCGTGTACTCCTGAAATATCTAAAAACTCATTTTTTTCTCAAAAACAATAAGAAAATATAAACATTCATGAAAAGAGGATTCGAGTTCTTACACATATAAACCTTAGGGATGTTATGTGGTCATATAAATAATAATTTTATAATGTGATAAGTTCTTCTTTATGTATTAATCTTATTTATTTAGACAACTACATACATTGATATTGATAGGATATTGTTTTGTATAATATTGGTGGTTCCTAATAGGTACCTAAATAGATTTCATAATTAGTGGATAATTTTAGTGAAAAGGACATATGTTTGATGGCTGATTTTTTAATGGAGCATGGATGATCCAACTGAATGTGGTTAGGGACCCATTGGGGAGTCCTCAATGTCTTGATTTTGAGTTTTTATTTTTTTTAACGCCCCGACCCAAGTTACCCTAAGTTGGTTCATTATTTTAAAACATTGGCATGATTACAAGGAATCTTGTCCTGAAGGACGGATCAGTTTAGTAGTTTTGGAAACAAGACATGTACATATGTTCAACATTACAACTTGAAAATAAAACCAATACTAATTTATTCCATTAGAAACATCCAACCCTCCAAGATTATGACTGCAAGTCACTCATAACTAAATCTTTAATATCCATGGAAAAAGGAACATTAGAATGGGGTGAGCTCAAACACTCTGTTTGGGTAAGAAATACAGTGGAATATAACATAAAAATTAAGCATGGTTAATAATTGAAAACACATTCCTTAATGAATTATAAACATGAGCACTTTATGTTATGAATATTTGCTGAGTAAATAATTCCATAATAAAACATAGTCATGGGTATTTTATTAGTCAAATAATCACATGAAATATCAATAGATAATCTAATAATGATGGAATACATAATTCCGTACATCATAAAAACATAGTCAAGGCCTCATGCCAATACTACAAATAAGATTTTGTCAAGGCCTTCTTCCAAGACACTAGTTTGTCTCATGATACCTACTGATGCATCAAGGAGCTATTACGAGCTCCACCCATCACTTACTAAGTCCAATTCATTCCTAATATGAAAAGTTTTAAACAGAACATAAACATTTGTATTAAAACTAGCATACAAAATTTCAATACATTATCTATAAACGATGAATGGTATAAAAATAGCTCATCCACAGTAAAAAAACTCATTAAATAGAATATAGAAGATTTTATTATAATATATTAACCTCAATAGAGAATAATGAAGGATATTGACATAGATGAAAAAATCAACAAAAATATTTGAGAGAAATATCACCCTTTTTCATGAAAAACATTTAAAAGTCTCGTAATTTATCAAGAAGTCATTTTAAAATATATTTTTGAATCAAAGTGTCTCATACCACATTGAAAATTTTAAAAGGAATTTTAATTTGAAAACATTAATGTCCATAAAAATAAATCATTGAAACCATTTTTTAACCATGGACATTAGTGAGATGTATTTAGAAGAATAAATCTTTAACACATTTAAAATGATATTTTAGTTAGAGTTCATAACCAAATGAGAGACACTTGAATAAAAATAATTGAGTTAATAAAAACATTATAATATCATGAGAATAAAGGTATTAATGATATACTATGTCAAAGTAGATTATATACACCATATAAAAGTGAATTGGTGTATAACAACAAAGAAGTCTCAATGGAATGTAAATTGAGATGAAATACCTTATAAAGATCGTATCCTTAGGTTAAGGATAAATCAACGACATAATTATCTGTGAAAGTTATAAATACAGTAAATATGATTGGATATTAAGTGTAAATCAATAAGAGTACCTTCACACATATTCTTGTAAAAACAACACCAAGGACTTGGATTTTTAACTCAATGAATGGAAATTGAGTTAAGATTACTCTTATCATGTTCATATCAATGACTTGAGAAATTATCAATGGAGTTATTTTTTTATCAAAAGTATATCCACACAAAGGGGAGTGAAAATTAATACATAATTAATAAATAGTGATTCTACACATAAACTTGGAGTAAAATAATAAATTACATATGCATAAAGCCAAATGGGTAGAAATTGAAATTTGAAAATCCCTTACAGATTTGGTAAATAATGAAACATACACCCCATGAAAGAAGGATCATACAATGAAGATGTAAATAACCATAAGTAAAATTATATTACACCAAGAATACAATCATGGTCAGTACAAAGACCCAAAAAAGGAAATAGTGGCAATACAACATGAATATCACGGGAATAAGAAGTGAGATGAAATCCCCTTACCAAATTATAATCAATCGATTCATATGAGAAAAATTTAATAACCAGAAAATTATTCACATAATACCATGAATATAAACATAATCATGCCAATTTATATCAAATTTCAGGGCAAAATACACCACATGCAATAAATAAGCAGCGAACAATGGAAATCTCATGAAATTAAGAGTGAGATAAGAAACCCCTACCATTGTACTCTTCCTTGGTAAAATGTAAGTTAACCTCCTGTATAATAGTTAAATCATTGTTATTATATTATAAAAGGACTATATGCATAAATATGATATCATATATGATCCTCTATTAATGCTTTGTTTTTAATATTTTAGTAGTATCATCGTTTCGGGTGTTAACTGATTCGGTTTACTTTATATTATGTATTATTTGAGTCAAATTTGTTATGTATGGGATGTATATTATTCATATTCAAAATGATATCAACTCTTTAAACATTATTTCTAATCATAAAATGAAATTTTTTCTTGAATGGATACGATGGGGAATTAATCTTATCACATTCATGGAGACGGTATTTCGTACCTATGCACGAGTGATAATATCATTCTTTTGATATTAAAATCATATATAATTGGATGGAATATCCTATAAAAAATCATTATCATTTTATATTTATTATTTTCATAATTTAAACTCATTATTATACCCATACAATTCATGAAGTTTTTGAATAACAAAAGACACCACGACGTGGAGATGTTAAGATGTATGTACGTACGTATGGTGACATGTCATTCATAGGATAGATAAAATAATGAATATGGTTTCAACATATTTATAATAACATCACAATATATAGAATATAATGGATTTATTATTTTATAATAGAAACAACAAAGAAAGTGGAAGTAGAAGAAGAAAAGAACTTGAAATAGGTGATGAAAATATTTACCTATTCTTCGGGTTCTTCATTTTTCATTAATCAAAATAGATCTTTAGGTTGGCTTTTTGACTAAATAAAATCATATATAATGAAGGGGGGGAGTGTAGAGAATATTCAGGTAGGTTTTGGCGGAGCCTAATGGCTTTGATTGTGTGAATTTGAGAGAAGGGGAAGATCCCTTTTATAAGAGGATCAAGGGGCACCTTAGGAAATGATTAAATATTATTTTATGATAAAAACATTTTCGGTTAATAATGGATAAAAAATAAATTATTTAAAGTCTAAATTAGTGATGGGTCTAAAACCACTCAAACAATAGGTTTTAGTTAGGTTTGGGTCACTGTACTAACATTGTCTTTTAGATTTATCTCTTTGTTAAATAGTTTGACATTTACCATGTCTCTTTGTAGTTTTATATAATATTGTTAATAAACTAACTATAAACATCCAAGTTAACTCCAAGTGGTTCGTTAATGATACACCTATCATTATATAAGTCTTTTCTCAGAACCATATATTTTTAGGAATATAATATCAATTAATAATATTTTTTTTCTAAAAACTCTTCTATGTCAATTTTGGCACTATTTGGTATTTTGTTTTTTCTAAATTCATAAAATCATTTTTACATCGAAAAAAATTCATCTAACCAACCCTAACATGTCATATTAACCAATAAAATTATCATAATTCATAAAAAGTTTCAAATTATATTTATTTGGAAATTTATAATATCAATTATTTTAATATGTTATTGATTATGAAATTATTACATCATCATTATGTCATAAATAAATTAAATTATTTAATGTCTCAATAATATATAAAAATACCAATATGTAGGAAATATTTTTAGCTTTCTAATGAATATTTATTGTCGAATTTATCTTATGTTTAACTCCATATTAAAAAAGGTTTCCTTATTAAACATTTCATTTAACACTTTTAACTCTTCTTTGAATTAAATAATAATAAATGTCCTAATATAATCCAATTGGACCTAAAGGATCATATTTTATTCCTAAGGTTAATTTTGGTCGAATTTAACTTATCCAATAGAATTAGGACATGTGTTAGGGTAATTATAATATCATTTTTACCCTTAACTACAATATTTACTTTTAACCGTGGAAAATAAAAGTAAAAATTTACTATTCATAAAAAATTATTTTCATCTTATTGAACCAAATTTGACATAATGATATAAACTGTGTCTCTTGGATTTTTTAAATTCAACTCACAGAAGTGGTAAAATAATGTTTTATGTAAATTTTCAAATGCTCTTATGAGGTGGGTAAAAGACGGTAAAAAGTTCAATAAAATTTTATACATCTAATTTTATTATAAAATGACTCCAATGAATTATATTGAACATATATAGGTATTATATATCTCTTTTGACATAAAATAAATTTGTATGAAATAAATAATTATTTATATAAAAAGTCGGTTTTAAACTATAACGAAGTGTTTTTCACTATTCATCTAAAAATGAATGTTTTCAGAAAAATACCAAAATATCACAGTAAGCTAATTTTGATATTGTGAATTCACAAACTAAGTCTATTTTACCAAATTCAAAACATATAAGTTTCATTTATTAATTTAAAATTCATTCTCATTGTCAAAACCAAAAGGAGTTTTCTTAAAAATAATAACTACAAAAAAATTGATACTTGTTTATGTTCAATTTCAAAGTGAAAATATTTCCAATGAATAAAATTGGATTAAATGGTAAAAATATAATCTATTTATACATCCAAAAAATTAAAATGTATAATTTAACACAACAAATTACTTAGATTAAAAAATAATTGTTCAGTTAAAATAAAGTATTTTTTTCACTATTTACCCAAATATGAAAGTTATCAGAAAAAACAACAAAAAATTAATAAAACTAAATTATTATGTACTGATTCTAAAGAAGAAGTTTATTTTTTCAAATTTAATATATTCAATTTGGAAATATTGGATTTAATAAGGGTACAACATTAAAAGGTAGTAAAATTGCATATTTTTAAAATACTTCTTTTATCTGGAAAAAATGAATTTTTAATCATTATGTCTAAGAAACTCATAATATGGATTCTATAATTATAAGGACTATTATGTTCAAAATTTAGTTAATACTATTCATAAACGCTTTTGAACAGCTAGTTTGGTAAGTCATGGTGCGCTCGAACTCAGTGTTTCTTGAAGCATAAGCTATTGAATTAAAGAAAATAACTTACAATGAAATCATGGGGTGTTACATTCTTCCACCCTTTTGGAAATTTTGTCCTGGAAATTTTAAAATTGGGCTTGGGAACATTATTGAAAGTCCCACATCAAAAAATGAGTCAATAAAAATATCTCTTTAAAAGAAATAATGAGAAGTATAATGGTCACCTGGGATAACCCACACTAGGATACCATGTAGGAAAACATAGATATAGAAGATAAAATAAGTGTCATGTTCAGGTGGAGTGTGATATAAAAAATTATTAGAATAAAGTTAACAACAAGAAAACCACAAACTTGTTATGAGATAAACTTTTATTAGTTTCCTAGTAGAAAAAGTAAACGAATAGTTTTTTGTTTTAAGTTTCATTTCATAATGTTAAGGAATTTATTTATGAGATTGACTTAAAACATAAAGATATATACTTACTTTTTAAATATAGTTTCATGCTTTAATAAATTTCAACCACAGAATCATTTATTTTTCAAATGATGAGTATTCAAGACGACTTGGCCACACATGAAGTGCTTGAATCAACATCTAGAGAATCACATAATCCACAAATGATAAACTATATATATTTACCTAGTCTTTAGAGATTAACCAAAAGAAAAATGGTTAGAACATGATCAGATAATCCCCCAAAAGTATAATCCTTTAGAGAAAAAAAACATACCTTAATTTCAAAAATTAAACCAATAATACCCAATGTTCAAATAAATACCATCCAATAGACAATTGTCCTTAAAATCCATTAATATAATCCAATCTAATGTTGTATCCCAAATCATATAAGAATTTTATTACACATTATTCCATGTTAAATTGTATTTCTAAATAACATCAACCACTCTTAAAGTCACATACTTAAAATTAATTAACCTAATCACATATTCTATATGACAGGTAAATAATTTCCATAAATTACCCAAATATCTAGAAATACACAATAAAAACATAAAAAAAATCACCCATTACTCCTCAAATGAATTCCCATAGTATTCCATTTTCTATAGGCATATTGTATTCCAAACAAAAAGATTGTCTTCCAAAATAAAATTTATCACTTAATCTCCAAATCATTTTCCTATACTAAGGATATACATTTGACAAGACATAAGATCTCAAATCAATTTATTAATGATAAATAACATAATTTAACCAAAAAATAATTAGTCCCACTAACCAGGGACTTCACGTAGTCTACTGGTAGGAGATAAATCCCAATCGCACTCTGGTTGTGGGTTTGATTCTCACAACTTTGTCTGACGCGACGAGTTGTCACGCGGTCTGTGTGTTGTCCTTTTTAAAATCTATATTTTATAACATTAAAAAAATGAGATAAATTATTCAAAATAACTATAACATAATCTAACCAAAAATTTTATATCATACCTTTCATTTTCATCCCAAAATATAATAACTTGTAATTTCCTAAAAAACAGTGATCATATAAAACCAAATGGTTATTTATAACTATATCCACAAGAGAAAAGATATTTCTTCCTCAAATATCATTTTAACATGAAAAATTGTAGGGTTACAAATACAAGAGAGAAGTATTGCAATGTAATCAAATCAACAAATAGCACTAATACTTTTAAACTTTTCTCCAACGATTTATTTTTACGTAGCTTTTTCTTTGACCATGAAAATATCTTATAGAATAGGGATTTCACTTAGGAAATGTCCAAGTCCCCTACATTTACAACAAATTACTGTAAATTGATTCTTGGTAAAAAATTTATTTTCTTCTATAGTACTCTTCATTTTTACTCGGAAATTATTTACATTATGTCCTTCTTTCCCACACGTAATCAATTTCTTTGTACCATTGAGACACTTCCCTGGGTGTCAACTTCCACATTTCCTGCATGACTGAAATTGAGGACTCATTTCTCCATCATGTCCACTACTGGAGCTCTTGAAATTAATCGCCTGTCTCTTCTTTATTGATTCCGAGAATTGGTTAATGTATATGATGTTGATCATATTTTTTGAAAACTGAGCTGTCATGAACGCGATATATTTTACGCCTATCAACATTCTATTTTTCTTCTCATTTCCACCACTGTTCCCACCTTGTACATCATGCTCCATGTTACTATTACTTCCTCGGAATCCATCCATTGACTAAAACCAGAAAGCATTGTGTGAGTTACAATAGTCATAAAATCATTTAGAGAATATCATGACACTATATTTTCAATTTGAAACACCTTGGGATTAAACAAGGTCATTTATTCTCATCTTATATTAAAATAATTCAAATTGGTTTGAAAAGAAAATCTGAATTATCCAAATCGTATCTCCTAGGAATGTCCTACCCAAGAGTGAAGTAAGGCCTGTTGTCATGCACTAGTTCTCGTTCGAGTCTATCTCAAAGCGGTGTTTTTGGGTTTTACCCCTAGGTACATTTGTGCCAGAGCCGCCTCTTCCTTCTCGTTTCTAGACAGGGATGTATTTCTTGGAAAACTCACTAAATCACTACAATACCAAAATTTTATAATGTTCTTCTATAGTAATATTTAAAGTCTTTTTTAGGGATATGTTCTCTAATTAGAGTTTATCTAAATGTAGTTTCTAGGGTTTGTTCTAAACTTCCTATGATACCAACTATAACTCACTAACCCCAGTTACCCAGATTCGGTGCATTATTTTAATACATTGGCATGATTACAAGGAATCAAGTCCCAAAGGTCCAATTCGTTTAGTAGTCTAGGAAACAAGTTACATACATAAGTTCAACATTATAACTTGAAAATAAAAAACAACACTAATTTATTCCATTATAAACATCCAAGCCTCCTGGATTATGCCTACAAGTCACTTATAAAAAACACCTTAATATCCTGGGAAAATGAAACATAAAAAAGTGGTGAGCTCAAACTTTCAGTAAGGGTAAGAAATACAGTGGAAGATAACATAAATATTAAGAATGGTTAATAATTTAAAACATGTTCCTTAGCAAATAATAAACATGGGAACTTTATGGTAGGAATATGAGCTAAGTAAATACTTCCATAATAAATCATAGTCATGGGTGTTCTACTAGTCAAATAACCACATGAAATATTAATATCTAATCTCATAATGATGGAATTCATAATGTCGGACATCATAACCACAAAGTCAAGGCCTGGTGCCAATACTACAAATAAGATTTTATCAAATCCTTATGCCAAGACACTAGTTTGTTTCATGAGACATACCAATGCATCTAGGAGCTATAGTGGGATCCACCCATCACATACTATGTCCAGTGCATTCCTCATTAAATAGGTTTAAACATAAGATAATCATTCGTATTAAAACTGTCATACGAAATGTCAATTCTTTATCTATAAACCATGAATGGTATAAAAATAGCACATCCACTATCAAAAATAAGTCATTCAATACAATATGGATGATTATATTTTAATATATTAACCTCAATGGATAATAATGAAGGATATTTTTAAAGATGAAAAAAAATCATCAAAACTATTTCAGAGAAATTTCCCCCTTTTTCTTGAAAACATTTAAAAGTATCACAATTTATCATGAAGTCGTTTGAAAATAGATTTTTGAATCAAAGGGTCCCATACAACTTTGAAACTTTTAAAATGAATTTTAATTTGAAAACATTAATTCCCATATAAATAAATCATTGAAATCATTTTTATAATGTGGACATTAATGAGAACGATTTAAAAGAATAAATCATTAAAATATTTAAAATAAAATTTTAGTTAGAGTTCCTAACCAAATGAGAGACACTTGAATACCAATAATTGATGTAATAAGAATTTTATAATATAATGAGAATAAATGGATTCATGATATACTATGTCAAAGTACATTATATACACCATATAAAAGTGAATTGAAGTATAACAACAATGAAGTCTCAATGGAATGTGAATTGAGATGAAATCACTTATAAAGACTGTATCTTTAGGATAAGGATAAATCAATGACATAATTATTTGTGACAAATATAAATACACTCAATATGATTGGAAATTTAGTGTAAATCAATCAGAGGACATTCACACATATTCTTGTAAAAACAACACTAATTACTTGGATGTTTAACACAATGAATGGAAATTGAGTGAAGATTACTATTATCAAGTTCATATCAATGAATTAAGAAATTATAAATGGAGATATTATGTGTATAAAAATTATATCCACACAAATGTGAGTTAATATTACAACATAATTAAGAAATAGCGATTCCACACATAATCTTGGAGTAAAATAATCAATAAAGTATGCATAAATCCAAATGGGTAGAAATTGAAATTTAAAATTCCCTTACTGATTTGATAAATTACAAAACATACATACCATGAAAGAAGGATCATAAAATGAATAAGTAAATACCATAAAATTAATGTTTATTACACCATGAATACAATCATGGGCAGTACATTGACCACAAAAAGGAAATAGTGGCAATATATCATGAATCTCACGGGAATTAGAAGTGAGATGAAATCCCCTAACCATGTTCTAATAAATAGAGTCATATGAAAAAAGTTAATAACCACTAAATGATTCATAGAATACCATGAATATAAATATAATCATGAAAATATATATCAAATGGCAGTACACAATACACCACAAGCAATAAATAAGTAGGGAACAATGAAAATATCATGAAATTGAGAGTTGGATAAGAAACCCCTTACCTTGTACTTTTCCTTGTTCTAGGGTACGTTAACCTATTGTATAATAGTTAAATCATTTTTATTAGATTATAAAACGAAAATATTCATAAATATTATATCATATATGATCCTCTAATATTTGTTTGTTAATAATATTTTAGTGGTATCATTGTTTCAGTTGTTAACTGATTCATTTTCAATTATATTATTTGTTATGTGAGTCATATTTGTTATAGATGGGATGTATATTATTCATATTCAGAATATTATCAAGTATTTAAAAATTATTTTTAATCATCAAATGAAAATAAGTCTTGAATTGATATGATGGGGAATGAATCTCATCGCGTTCGTGGAGATGGTATTCTGTGCGTATGCACGAGCGAAAATATCATGCTTTTGATATTAAAATAGTATATAATTGGATGGAATATCATATATAAAGAATCATTAACATGTTATATTTATTATTTTAATCATTTATACTCATTATTATACCCATCCAAATGATGAAGTGTTTGAATAACAAACTACACCACGACGTGTAAACGGTAAGCTTTATGTACGCACGTATGGTGACGTGTCATTCATAGGATGGATAACATAATGAATATGGTTGTAAGATATTTTTAATAACATCAAATTGTATTGAATATACGGGATATATTATTTTAGAATAGAAACAACAAAGAAAGAGGAAGTGGAAGAAGAAAATAACTTGAAAGAGGTGATGAAATATTTACCTCATATTTGGGTTCTTCCTTTTGCTTTGATCAAACGGGAAACATAGGTTGGCTTTTTGACTAAAGTGATGCCTCGAGGATGAATTTAGGAGAGTTGGGAGGATATTTCGGTAGGGTTTTTCGGAGGGAAATGGATTTAATGGTGTGAATTTGAGAGAAAGGGAAGTGACCTTTTATAAGAGGAGTAAGGGGCACCTTAGGAAAAGATTGAGATATTCTTTTATAATAAAATAATTTTCGGTTTCTAATGGCTCAAAAATGAATTATTTAAATCCTAAGGTGATCATGGGTCGAAAAACACTCAACCAATTGGTTTTAGACTGGTTTGGGCACTATTATAACTTAATATTTTAGATTTAACTCTTAGATAAATAGTTTGACATTTACCATGTCCCTTTGTATTTTTATATTATATGGTTAATAAACATACTAAAAGCTTTCAGGAGAACCCCAAGCGGTTTATTAATGATACACCTATAATTATATAAGTTTTTAGGAGAACCATATATTTTTAAGAATAGAATGACAATTAATTAAATAATATTTGTTTTAAAAAGTCTTTTATGTCAAGTTTGACACTATTTGGTATTTTGTTTTTTCTAAATTTATAACAGCATTATTACATTGAAAAAAATTCATATAAAAAACCCTAATATGTCACACTAAACTAGAAAATTAGTGCAATTCATAAACGTCTCAAATTACATTTATTTGGAAATTTATAATATCATTTATTTTAATATTTCATTAATTAGGTAATAAATGCATCATCATTGTGTCATAAATAAATTAAATTATTTAATGTCTAAAAACTATAAATGCAATACCATTATGTAGGAAATATTTTTAGGTTTGTAATGAATATTTATAGTTGAATTTATCTTATGTGTAACCATATAATAAAAATAATTTAGTTATTAAACATTGAGTTTAACACTTTTAACTCTTCTTTGAATTAAAAAAATAATAAATGTCCTAATCGATTCCAAATGAACCTAAAATATCATATTTTATTCTTAAGTTGATTTTGGTCGAATTATACTTATCCAATAGAATTAGGACATGTGTTAGGGTAATAATAATATCATTTTTACCCTTAACTACAATATTTACTTTTAAATATGGTAAATAAAATTAAAAAGTTACTATTCACAAAAAAATTATTTTAATTTCATTAAACAACATATTACTTACTTATGAGATTTGTGTCTCTCTGATCTTTAAAATTCAACTCATAAAAGCAGTGAAATTATGTTTTATGTAAAGTAGTAAATGCTCCTAGGAGGTGGGTAAAAGACGGTATAAAGGTCAATAAAATTTTATACAACTAATTTTATTATAAAATGACTCCAATGAATTATATTGATCTTATATATGTATTATATATCTATTTTTTCTTAAAATAAATTTAAATAAAATAATTAATTATTTAAATAAATAGTCGTTTTTAAACTATAACATAGTGTTTTTCACTATTCATCAAAAATTGAATGTTTTTAGAAAAATACCAAAATTTCACCCTAAGATAATTTTGATATTATGAATCCAAAAATCAAGTCTATTTTACCAAATTAAAAACATATATGTTTCATTTATTAATTAATGATTAATTCCCGTTGTCTAAACCAAAAAGTTTGTTTTTAAAAAATAATAACTAACAAAAGATTGATACTTGTTTATGTTCAATTTCAATGATTAATTATTTCAAATGAATAACATTAGATTAGATGGTAATAATATAACCTCTTTATACTTACAAACCATTAAAATGTATAATTTAACACTAAAAATTATGTTGATTAAAATTCTTGTTTTTAGTTAAAATATAGTTTATTTCACTATTCACCCAAATATAAAAGTTATCAAAAAAATACAAAAAATTTATTGAAACTAAATTATTATGACCTGATTCTAAAGAAGTATTTTATTTTTTCAAATTTAATATATAAAAGAATCATATATTAGATTTAAAAAGGGTTCCCCATTAAAAGGTGGTAAAATTTCAATTTTTTAAAAATACTTCTTTTATCTGAAAAAAATCATTTTTTTTATTATGTATAAGAAATTCATAATATAGATTCTATAATTATAAGTATTATATTAAGTTCATAATTTAGTTAATACTAATTATAACCGTTTTTTAACAGCTATTTTGGTTAGTCGGGGTGTGCTTGAACTCATTGTTGCGTATAGCGCAAGCTATTGAATTGAAGAAAACAACTTACTATGAAATTTTGTGGTGTTACATTTTTACACTAGGATAATATTCTAGCATGTTATATATACTATTTAGTTTTGATGTTTTAATTCATATTTTGTCTCTCCAATGATATTAGTGCTTTTCCAGTTATGAAAATTGTGGTTATTTAGTTTTTATGGTTTATTTATTTCTCTTTAGTGTATTACTCTTATAAAAGTTGGTATAGTATCCCAATTAATGTTATTAGACCCTCGATTCTTCTCAAGAAATCTCTGGTGTACGAGGAGATTCACATAAGGTCATGAGGTGAACCCTGTTGGCGGACACATATGTTGCATCTGATCAATGACATTAAAAAACTGGTATCAATGCTAGTTCCCTTCTCCTTTTCTTTTGTCATACTATTTGAGAATGGTAAATATAAGACTAGGAATATTTGGATATTGTTTATGAAATTGTGAATTGGATTAGCTTTCACATGTATGGGGGAGAACCCATGTACCCAAGGTTGGATTATTTTTTTTTTTATCATTTATAGTTGAATATAATTTCACCATGGGTGACACACTTGTTGTGTGCTGTATTTATTGGGATTATATTTTTATGATATTTGAATCATATCCCACTAAGGAATGATATTTGAATAATCATGCATCATTCTAGGAACATAGGATTATTTTCTTACATTCATCATTTTAGGAATGCATAGGATAACGATTAATAATAAGTTGGTATACTTGAATTATTTTATCCTACTAGTAATATTGAACTAGATCTGGCGTCTAACCTGAAATTGGTAAATACTGTAAAATGATGCAAGAAGATATTAAATGGGTGTCCAAATTAGAAACTTGAAAAGGGGAAATTCTGTTACCCTTTTGTTAAACTTTTCCAAGATGTTGGATGGTTTTCGGTAGTTATAGCACCTCAATTTTGACTGTGTGGTGGAGTTTGGGGAAATGACTAGTCGTTACTTATTGATTTTCCTGTAAATGTGTTAATATTCTGAACCATTACCTATGTTGAATCTTTATCCTGTAGAGTCATTCCACCACAATAAAGTATCCTAAGAGGACGATAAAAGGACATCGTTGGATATGTTCCTCTAATAGTAAAACCTGAGGAACCGATTCTGCCGAGGGACGAATTTGGAGAGCAATTACAGGAGAAATTTTCATAGTTAATACAATTCATGGAAAGAGACCCCTGGTAGATTGAGAATTATATTTTTGATGTGATGAGGGAGTTGTAGTCGTATCATCATATGACTCTCTCTAGAGAGGGCAGACATAAGGGATCTCAGTTCTGGACTAATTCTATCCATACCATACAAGACCACATGGAAACTCCAATTGACACTAATAAAAATCATGCCATTAACATTGCTTTAAATGGCCTTTATCAGTTCGACTGAATCGTAGACTATAAGAAAAATATTAAAAGCTATACTCTTTTTTGAATACTAAAAATGTTTCCCTAGATAGATACTTAATCTGAACTAGTAGAAGTTCCAATAATGGAAAAATTTATCGGTGATTTTGGATGTTCTAATAAAGTACACCTTTAGAGAAACTTATAAAAGCACAGAAAATGTTTTGTTTTATTAGTAATAAAAAAACCACTGATAATTAGGAATGTTGTAGGGTCCTATAACAGAACACTACATCACTAGTCCGGTGTGCTATATTGGCACACCAAAACACTAAAAACAAAATGATAACAGAAAAATCAACTACCAATATATAATTTAAATAACATAATTTTAACAACAAAAATACCTTAATAAAAAACAATATTAATTTTATTTAAAACATTGGTTTATAAAATTACATAACTAAAAATTATTACATATATTATAAAAAATTACTGTTCTATTTTCTTTTGATCTTAACCCCTGATCAAGAAAATAATTCACCATTGTAAGAATGAAATAATTATGTCAATAATAATATATAGAAATAAATTAATATAACTTTTAAATTTTATTAGTAAAAAGTGAGTCATATAAGGAACATTGTTTATCAGATTGAGTTGTAGTTGATTCTTACATGTCACATCATTTATTATTATGGTTCAAGAATTATATCATTGAAAATTAACAAAATAAATATAATATAGAATGATAAAGAAATGAATTAAATTACATAAATACAATTTTAAGAAAACAATATACACTCATTTTCTCTATTTTGGTGATGTGATGCATGTTTTAACCTAAAAGCAAACATATATATTGGAAATATAAAATTTGAGTCCTTATGGTCAAACTATGTGTCTTATTGAGGTGAGAATAATTCCTAATATTCTAAAATGCCTTCTATATATTTTCAAATGAATCTGTACAATCCAAATATGACTTCTCGGTTTTGAGTATATCACTTATCATTTTTACTGAAATATTATTTTAAACTAGAAACACTCGCATTCAATCATACGCGTCACATCGTGTCTATGATTTACATGATGAAAATTAATACACTTCAAAAATTTAGTTTGAATAATTATCATAAGTTGTCAATACAATCCAAATATTTTATCATAGTTTTATGTGACTAACACCTTTTCAACTAAAATGATAATTTTTAACTACTAACAGACACATTGAGTAATACTGGTCACGTTATGTATTGGATTTAGGTGAGCATGATTCCCAAATACCAAAAATTACATATATATTTTTTTTTCAATGTATCAAAACAATAAGATTGTGTTTTCACAGTTTTGGGTAGGTCAGTCTTTTATTTTCTTGTAAAATAGGTATCAAGTTTTTTAGAAAAAGATGTACTTTGAGTAATACTGGTCACACCATGCATCATATTGAGGTTAAAATTAGTTTTACATGTCATATATGACATTTGGATCATTTTTCTAATGTATCAATAAAATATTAATGGTATTTCTTGGTTTATAGAGGGCTTTTTTCCTTTTAATAAATTGATGCCAATTTTTAATAAAAATGAATAATTTGAGTCATAACATACACACCATGTATCATACTGAGGTAAAGATGATTCCTATACATCCAAAATGACATATTAATATTTTTAAAAATACTGAAAAAATAAATGCATTTACTCGATTTTGAGTACGTCACATGTCCTTTTTTCTAAAATGTCATTTTAAACTAATAACACACACATAGACTCATTCCAATCACATCATGTGACTATTTAGTTTGTGGTAGATTCGAACATGTTTAAAATGAGTTATTAATCATTTTCCTAAATTATCAATAAAATATATACATGATTTCTTGGCTTTCTGTGAGTGACACTTTTTTTATGTAAATTTTTGATTTTAAACTGATAACGGATACATTGAGTCATACAGGGAACATTGTCTATCCGATTGAGTTATGAATTATTGTTACACATAAAAATGAATTAAGGAAAGTTTTGTAAAATTATCAAAACCTTCTTAAGGGAATGTTCATAGATTTGAGTTATTAACTTGTTTTCTTACTAAAATGTATGTCAAATTTAAATATAAATAGACACTTTGAGTTACACCGGTCACATCATGCGTCAGATTGAGGCCTGACTGATTCATACACCTCTCAAATAACTTGTGTATTATTTTTTAAAATCATAAAAACAGTACAAATGTTTTAACTAATTCGTTTTATGTAATTTTAAACTGGAAACACACACTTTGACTTATACTGATCACATCATGTATTAGTTTGACATGATAATGACTCATAAACATCAAAAATGACATATGAGTTGATTTCCAAAATTATCAATAAAATATGATTACATTTTCTTGTTTTCAGCGAGCGGCATTTGTGGAACTAAATTATCGATTTTAAACTGATAATGGGCACATTGAGTCATATCGGGAAAATCATATATCAGATTACATTACTTCTAATTCATAAACAAAAAAATGACCTATGTATCATTTAATTAAATTATCAAAATGATATGGATTTTTATACTCACATTTGAGTAGGTTACTTAACTTTTTTACAAAAACTGATGTCAGTTTTTAATAAAATGGAGCTCATGATGTCATATCGGTCATGCCATGAATCAGATTGATGTGATAGTGATTCTTACAGGTCTTAAATGTAATTAGGATTGTTTTCATAAGGTAGCAAAACAATCAAAAAATGTTTTCTTGCTTTTGAGTATGTCCCTTTTCCTTTTTACCAATATAATTTTAATGAATAAATAAAATGAAAAACTTGGTGTCTTAACAGTTACACCATGTGTCAGATTGAGTATAGAATGATTTCTACACATCTCCAACGTCTTATGAATAATTTTCTTGAAGAATCCAAAATATAGCATACCAAGTATTTATATCATGTTACTTTTTTGTATCAATTAATATTTATGAATATGATATTTATTTTACATTAACGAGACTCTTTTTATAATAGAGTACTCAAAACACAAAAATGGGTTCCTCTGAAATCTTACATCACACACAGTAGTGAATTATAATAGAAAATAAGATAATAATATTATTATTATTTAAATTGGTAGGTAACGTGTAGCCATTGTATTTGTGGGAATAAAAATAACTAACTAAAATATAATTATACATAATTTTTAAATGTTTTTAAGTTTATTCTATATATTTTAGAGGATTAAAATGAGGATGATTCAAATTTTAAGCATAATATACTATAATATTTTTAAAAGGCTGTTTTCCAACTTTTGATGGGGAACCCTTTTTATAATATAGTTTTTGTAACAATTATATGTTTGATTTGAAAAAAATATTCTTCTTTATAAGAGGAACATCAAAATTTAATTCCGTTGATATTTTGCCATTTTTCTGGTGAAATTCATATTTTAATGAATAGTGAAAAATACTGCATTTTTATTCAAATTTCTTTTTTCATCTTATTTATTTATATAGTTATATTGTTATTTTAATTGGTTTTAAAGTTTAATTGGATTTTGTTTTAATCATTTAATCCAATTTTGGTCATTGAAAGTCATTTCCCATTATAATTGGATATAAACACATGTCAATTTTCTAATAGTTATTACTTCCCAAAAAGCCGCTTTCTGGTTTTGACAACGACAAATAATTTCAAATTAATTTTTTGCAATTTTATGTTTTGAATTTTTAAAAATGGATTCCATATTTGAAATCAAAAATTCAAAAAAATTTAAATAGTTTCCCTTTATTTTTAGACATTATGTATAATAACATCAGAAATTATTTTATTTACCATGGTTAAATGGTAAATAGGGTAAATTAGAGTAAAAATAGAATATTATAATTATATTAAACTAACCTAACACATTTTCTAATCCTATTAAATGAGATATGTCTGAGTATGGGCATAATTGGGTATTTTTTTGCACGCCATGGAGCCACTATGGTGGGGTAATAATATGTTATAAGAATTAATATAATGTAAAGAGAAATATGACCTAAACATGCATCTTTTATAAAAATAGTTTTAATATAATGTTATATAAATTATCTATTTGACTATAAATAGTAATTATAATGTTAAAATATTTACTACATCATGGAATTTAATTTATAAATTTCATACACTAAATAAAAAATGTTATTTATGACATAATGATGATGTTGTGATTTATTCATTAATAAGGGATTAAATAAATGATATTATAAATGTTAAAATAAACATTATTTAACATAATTGATTTCATCCATGAATTCTGTAGGTGAGTATGACATGTTGGGATTGATTAAATGTATTTTTGAAGGAATAATGTTTCAATGCATTCTTAATAAAGTCAAATATGAGTAGTGTCCAAAATTGACAAAATTCATACATAAAATATTAAATATTTTATTAAATGATGTTATATTCCTAAAAATCTAAGATCTATCTTAATGTTTATGATAAGTTCACAATTTTCATAAACTATTTTTTGGGTCATTTGAAATAATATGGTAACAACATTAACCCACAATGCGTAAATAACATGATGTCATTTTATGCTTAAAAATGGTATAATTAGGGCTAAAAATGATAAGGATAAAAAATATTCCAAACTTGTATAATAAAATTTGGATGATGGTAACTCAATCCAAAATAATCTTATCTTGGAATTTAATTAGTCTTTGACCTTTTGTAATCTAAATAAAATATATAATAAAATAATATTTCAAGACATTCTTAAAGTACCCCTCCCCCCTCTTATAAAAGGCCACCCCTTCTACCCACTTACTCAAACCTCTTAAGCCACATTAGCTCATCCAAATTCAGATAAAATAATCTCCCAATATCCCACCCTTCCACCTAGAAGCCAAAAAATGGGATGAAAAAAATTCAATAAGGGCTTTTGGCTCATCTCAAAAGATGTTACCCGATTTAGTGGCAATGTCTTCTCTCATGTTCATTTCATTTATATTCCTTCTACACTCCCAATGATATTTTTATTCTATGAATAAATAATTGTCACAGTATGCTAAATATAATAGGATGATTTTATGTTATTTATTAGAACTACACTTATACGCACCTCCATCTAATGGATACAAACATACTGTTTCTGTTTATAGAAAACTACAGTCTCACGAAATGACGATTGTTCAATTTTCCCCCACCACATATTATGAACAACTAGAAAATTATGCTACTACCACAGACCTATAGCCATGGTTTTAAAACCATGGATATAACTATTGTTTTAATACTATGGATATAGGCCAGTTATCGTGGCCTATGAACATAGTTTTCAGAACTGTGGAAATAGGCTATGGTTATAGTCACGGTTCTGTGGTCTATAGCCACGATTCTAAAACCGTGGCTATAGGCCAATTTTTTCAATGTCCCATTGCCACGTTTTTTTCAAAACTGTGGAATTATGGTTCCCGAGCTTTGGCGTGAAAAACTTTTCCTACCAAATAATTGGTGGGAAGACCTACCACCACTGTATTGAGGATATTCGCACAGTTTATATTAATATATATACATTTACCCGTAATGTCACTCGGTGTAGTGGTAAGTATGCTGGTTCGTTGTGAAAAGGTACATGGATCAAAACTTGCTGGTGAAATTTTGTATTTAGGCTATTTCCACGGTTTACCATAGCTATAGCCACAGTTAAAACCACCACAATAACTTCCTATGGCCACAGTTTATACTTTGTACATAAGTCAATTTCCATGGTGGAAATTTTTAAGACCTATTGCCACGGTTTTCCAAATTGTTGACATATGCATCTATTTCCACGGCAATAGTGGCCACAGTTGTCCAAAACTGTGGTCGTTGCCTGAGGCCAATGTTTTGGGGCCAACTACCACAGTTTTGAACCGTGGCACTAGGTCTTTTTTCAAGTTGTGATAGTGGAAATTATGATGGAACTATTTTTATATATGATATATATTATATTTGTATTTTCTCTACGATTTGGTAGTTTTTTATTTACAACATAACATTATGCTTTCCGTGTTGGGTAAATACAATATTTTTATTTGAGAAAGTGTGGACTACCACCCCTCAAAATGATATGACTCATTCATTATGTACATCGAATGTATAAAGGATGGTTTTATCAAACCTATGTGACAAAAATTACATAAATATAATACTGTTATTATAATATTCATTTATTTCATTTTATTATTATTCTTTTATTATCATAAAGAAATGGAAGTAGCATTCATGCGTACAAATGACCTACCATATCTTTGAATGGTGCATTTCATTTCTCATCCCCAAATGTTATGGAGTATTTTAAATTCATATTTATTGGATTTATGTAGATTTTAAATAATGAATATCAATATGGGGATGATTTAATTTTGACTACATGGTCAATTTATATCAAAACAGGTTCATTTTTTACTAATGTGTCGAATATCGACAAAATGACCGGTGACAACATAAATAATTATGAGATTTTTATAACATGGTAATAAGTGATATAAAATGTAGAATAGAAACGTAAAAGGTTCTCAAGAAAGTATAAATTGACCTATGTTTATTATTCTGGAACATAACGATTATACATGAAGAGTCAAACTAAATGTGAGGGAACTTCTATTCCCAATATACATTCTTTGGGTTGATTATCTACTTATTGTTTATGTCATGATATGAGTAATTAATTTTGATATATTATCTTGTATTTATACATTTATTAGGTGTAATTATTTTTAATACACATAATCAATCTATTTTATTGAAAAAATGATCTTTGTAATGGAATTTCAGAACTCAATTTCCACACATTGGGTTTTACGCATACTTCGTTGATTATATTATGCCCAGATTATGAGTGGAATCCCTATTTATTTATTTATATTATAATTCCTACTTAAATTTGTTTGAATATATATTTCTACACATATTCACCCCATTGATAAATTCTTACTTCATTTATATGAACAATGTATGGAAAATCGTAACTCAATCTCCATTCATTGAGTAAAATATCCATGTCATTGGCTTCGTTTTTCCATGAATATGTGATAATGACCACTGATTGTTTTATACTTAATATCCACTTATATTTGGTGTATTTATAGTTTTCACAGATAATTATGTCACTGATTTATCCTCAATAAAATGATACAATCATTTTAAGGGAGTTCTTCTCAATCTCTTTTCATTGAGGCACATCTTGAGGTTATGAACCTTTAATATCCTATAAAGTGTATATAAAATCATTGTGACATGTATTATCATGAATTATAATATAATATTTTTTTTATTTTTTAATTATATTCTTTAATTATTTCTATTCCAGTGCTTCTAAAGTATCAAGGGACTCTTTAACTAAAATATCGTTTTAAATGTTGTCATGATTTCTTCTTCTAAATATTTCTAATTATTGTCCATGTTTTAAAAATGTCTTTAAAGATTTATTTATATATAAATCATTGTTTTGAATTGTAAATTCCTTTCCAAAGTATCAAATTGAAATGAGACACTTTGATTAAAAAGTCTTCTTTATATATTTTTAAATGGCATTGGAAATGTATTGAATATTTCAATGTCACGAATTTATTTCCTTTTATTTATAATTGAAATGTAGATAATTTTAATCTTTTATGTGTATGATTATGTAATAGTACTTGGACATTCGACCAGTGGTTACGTGATACACCAAATACGTGTGGTTACATGATAAGATAAATGATTGGTGGTTCTGTGATAAACTAAGGTAGGGTGGTTACATGACAATCCAAATGACAGGTGGTTCTGTGATAATCCCAGGACATGTGGTAACGTTATAACCTCTAATGCATTGGGTACTGAAGATGGATGTATGGATATTCCATTTACTGATATGTGTATAAGTCGACCATATGGTTATTCCATTTATGTATGTTTATGTCCCAAGGTAACTTTATTTTGATATGTTGCTTTATATGGGAATTATGATAATCTTTTGGTTACAATAATGGTCACCAATAAGATTATATTTGTTGAAGTATATTTTCTAATTCATAAAGGTGAACTTTATTACTTTATGATATTGTATCTATGGTTTTCATGTAATCCCACGACTAATAGTTTTCTTTTTTTTTGTATCCCTTAATGATCTTTTTATGCTCATCCCACATTTTGAAATGTTTTTCACAGTACATAATGAAAAATAGAGTCACCTATGGGATCAAGGAAAATTCATTATATTTAAAACATGAAACCAAACTTGTTTATTTTAAAAGATTTAATTTTTTATAAAACAATGGATTGTGAGGAGAACTGTCTAATTGTAATATTCAACTTGTTATGTATATTTTATGACCTAATTCTCTAAATATATAAACTTGAAAACATACTTGATCTGAATTAAAGTCAATTTATTGACTTATCTCAAGATTATGTAATGTTTACGGCTTGAACCTTACCATTATAATCAGAGTTGGTTTAGATATCTTTAGAGGATAGGGTGTTATTTAATCATAAGTGACATGTTTTATATAACCACACCGGTTAGAATATTATAAAGATTCATAGTTATTTATGATAAATTGAATGAGTGTATGATAACACTAATAAGTATATATTAGTGTTTACCCTCCTCATAAGATAGTATATGATGATTATACAAATATACTTACACAGAATCATTTGGTTTTAGTAAATGGTTAGATCTAGTAGGAACCAAAGTAATAATGGATGTGATAGAAACGATGGTGTTGTTATGAATTAGAAACCAAATGAAATGGTAGCTAAAATGATAAATCTTGTGGGTATTCTTATCCAACTATTTGGATTCATGATTGGCCACATCATCATTGGTGATTTTTCTAAGGCATCAAATATGGGAGAAATGAATCCCAATTGAAATTCAATTAATAATCATAAAGGTAATTATATTCAAATACATATGTACTAAGGATGTGGAAAGAAACACCTATGAAAATGTTTTTGTAAGAACCGAGATCTTCTTTTGATATATGTTTTACTATTTCCTAGAGTTTTTGAGAAAATATGAGTTTCTTGAAATTTTTGAAGTACAGGCAGTGTACATTATGAGTACACAACATGTAATTGGTTACCGCAGGTAGCCATGTGATGGACGTGTAACGACCTTGCACACATCCATGTGTGATGAGTTATAGGCCACCTAAAGCGGGGTATGGAAATGATGAGTACACACCATGTAATTTAAAAGTACACACCGTGTATTTTTTTTAATTAAATGCACCGAGGTCACGTCTAGCAGACAGAACCATATCTTTCTCAACCTAGTTCATCTGAGAGCCCGAGCATCCATGGATCTTTAACGAACCCTCGGTCGAGCGTCCATCCTCCGAATCAAACACTGACGGTTGTGTTGGAATCCCATCGATGAGTTCTCTCTTCTCTTAGAGCATCATACCTTGATTTCTCCTCTTTCTTGAGTTATCGTGGGCTGATATGATAATATGTTTTCATAGATCTATGATGTTCTACGGTGTTTCAAGCTTCGTGGTTCAAGTATCTTGATCTCCCAACATTGAGGTTGGTGGTTTGTGCCTTTCTGTTGAATTTATTTAAGTATTACATGAAAATTTTTCCAATACCCATGAATGGGGTATTGCCCATTTACAGTATTATCCATATTGTATCTCTCCTATGCTTGTATTCTTGAGTAGATGATATTTGATTGTGAATAGGGTGAATAGTTGTGCTTTGGATGTGTTTCCCATTCAAGTTTTGCCTGTTTTGACCTTTGACCCTAGTTGAATATTAGGTTGTTGTTTACATTCCCATGACTAGTATTGGCTGATCGTGTGACTGTTGTTCTGCAATACTGATATGTTGTAGAATGCTAGCCAAGTAGTTCTTGAGGTTTACATTGACCGATATGTTATGCTATAATTGTTGATTTACACAGGGCTGTGAGAACCTAGTGTAGTAGACCATTGGGAGAATGGACGTAAGGGCTTCTCCATAGGGTCTTTTATAATATTACAATGCAAGACCACATGGGGGAATTGAAATTGAGTGCTTCCTCAGAGAGTGTGTAGTTCCTTGACGTGGGCCATGGAGGGAATATAACATCAGTGCTTCCCTATAGAGCCTTTAGTATTGATAGGAGAATATAGGGGGGATTGACTGTGAGTGCTTCCTCAGAGAGTCTATTCTTTAGTTGAACCATAGGGGTGAGACTGTGTGTGGTGCCCAGAGGTTTTCTTGTACTTGTTAGGTAGGACAAGAGGGGTTAGACTGAGTGTGCTTCCCAGAGGGATACCTGTTGTGTTTATCTGCATATTTAGTTGTTGCTTGATATTGAGACTGTGGATTGTTTATTGTTGAGTACCTTCTGGATTATTGTTTTCTGTACTATTACCTACCATATACTCATAGACTATTAGGCATTGATCTTGTGGTTGTTTTTTATTGGGATTATTCTCACACCCTGTTTGGCCCATTCTTTTGGGCCCAAAGAGATTGTATTTTTTCAGACATAGACAATGGAAATCACCCTTATACATCAGGCACATGACATGTTGTGGAGCTAGAGAGCATGGGACAATAATTAGTCTTATGATGATGTGAAGATGATTGCATTTTTTCTTTTTTACTTGGTTTAGTACAGTATTCCATCATTGTTACTTGTTCGATGATTTCCTAGACACATGTATTATGCATCACATTATATATGTGCTCCAGTTAGTTCTATTAGTCTTCTGCTATTTATTTTTTCTATGATATTATTACTGCTTACACTCTTGGGTATCTTTTTTTACTTCCTCTGTATAACCTGCCAATGAGGGAATTATTTCCCCACTATCACACCCAAGGCCCTCGCTGCTAGTCGGCAGCCTCTGGCATTTGGGGAAAATCGCTTGAGGTCATGTGACCAATCGGGTATGGGGAGCCTCTAAGTGGCTTCCAGAACCGGCACATTACAAAGTGGTATTAGAGGAATTACTTTCTCTTGACATACTGTATGGAGCCTATAGTCAGGGATCAGATGGATAGATACATGGTAATAATATGGGCCAGGGAGTAGCTAACTCATGTACAGAGAAAAGCCAATCTACCGTTTTTATTGCAATTTTTCTGTTTTGTGATTTTACAGTTGATTTTATTTTCACCATTAGGTGACTCAAATATATTGTTCAATTATCATTGATATTATTGAGTTTCTATTTCTGTCGCAACCCGATGAGATGAGGGTATTCAATCTCATGCATCATATAGGTACTTTCTAAAATTCACATGTCATGCATTCTTTCTATGTTGTCTAGGATGAATTAGAAATGGCATGTTGTTGTGATAGATGTTGTGTAGAATATACATTCTGTTTTGATATATTCCTTGATAAAAATACATTTTTTATTGGCAATTATTTTTGTATGGTTTTGTTTGAATTAACGTTGAACATTGGTTCATGAGGTGTTATGGGCCCTCATGGACCAGAATTTGGTGGATTATTTCCTTGTTTTCCTTGTTATAACATGTGTAAGACGCCAAGCTTTTATTCTTGGTGAATATGGGCCCCTCAGATCCTAATTTGAATCTTTCAATGTTTTTTTCCAAGTATTATGGGTCTTGGAGTAGTTTCTGAGGCTTAGTGTCTGAAAAAACCCATAATACATGCTGTGTAGTTTTGACTAGACACCATGTGTTCTTCTATTCTGGAAGAAACCATTGTTTAAAAGTACATGCCATGTAATGTATATAGATGTCTTGTGGTCTCTAACCATGTTGTAGGCCTTGTGGACAGAGACACGGGACGGGTAATTTCTTGTGGGAACACACCGTGTACCAGTTTACCACACCGTGTAGTCTGACCTAGGTACCTGACCATGTAACGAACAACACATGTTAGTGTTATCCATCCTCATACACAGCGTGTCCTGATAGAACAAGATGTGTAGTGTTATCCATGTGTTATTCCATTTCACTAACAACACGGGCCCGATGAAGCTTGTCTAGCGCACGCCGTGTCTGCCTTGGACACGCCGTGTAATCTTCTCTTAGGAGAGTTGTGTGGCTTAACCGTGAAGAAGGACTTGGGTAGGGAAATAGAATTCGAGTAAATGTCGTTTGTTTGGAAAACATTCCATGTGTTTTGGGTGTTACACAACCATTTTTGGAATAATTACATGACAATGTGATTGACTTAAGGGAACACGCCATGTAAAAATTGTACACGCCATGTAGTCATGTTTGGTAAAAATAGAATGCTTTATTTCTTATATTCCCTTCTTATGCTTCTAGTTTTTATTCCATGACGATCTTAATCTAAGGTGTGTGCTTGACCTTGCAGATTCATGCCACAGAGACGTCCTATGGATGTACGCCTGTTTCCAGGCAGTGATCAGACACCAAATATGGCCGATCAGGGACTTCCCACAGATCCTCCTATTGTGCCGGTCATGGAACCATTAGTTATACTTCATATTGGTTCTAATGCATAGTTTATGGAAGGATTTATGTGGATGATGCAGACATTTCTGGGGGAACCACCTCCTGCCCCGTTGATGGATGATTTGAGATGGGTTTTTCAGTAGCAGCAGCATCCCACTTTCTCAGGGGATAGAGGACCCCAGACTGCAGAGTAATGTCTAGAAGCCATGCTGATGATATTTGAGCATCTAAATATGCCTCTAGAGAGGAGTTTTAAGCTAGATACCTATATGCTTCGGGACTCTTCCATGTGGTGGTGGGATGTGATCTCACAGATGAGATGACAGTATGTTTAGGCGTGGGGTGAGTTTCATCACATCTTCTATGACTACTTCTATCTAGAGAACTTGTGGGCCAATTGAACCCAAGATTTTATGAGTCTGGAATAGGGTACTCTTTCTATTATGGAGTATTCCTCCCACTTTACCGAGCTGCAGCGATTCACGCCTATTTTAGGAGGTGATCAGTTATTCATGGAAATGAAGTTAGAGGATATTCTAAGGCATGAAATATGATCGTAGGTGAACATATTTTGGTTGAATTCTATCACTTTTATCGTCTACAAAGCAGTAATCACGGAGCACAATATCGGGGATTACGGAGTGGTGAACCAGTGCGGATCAGCATATGGAGTTAGCATCCCTCCTACTGACAGTAGGATGCGCCACAGGGAGTCTTCGCTTGGTGATCCAAGGAGGTGAGAGACACCTTCAGTTATCTAGGTGGTAAGATACCGGTGTTGTAGGGAAGGACATACGAGGATGCAGTGCTAGAGAGACCTAGTGGAGTTCCGATATTGCAGTAAGATGGGCCATCTTCAGCGCTTCTGTCAGATCTTCTCACTAGCAGCTAGTGACAGGAGTTCATCAATGACTCTGCATTTAGGAGCACCCCCACCTATTTCTCACCAGTCAGGGAACTGGAGTTTTTTTTCCATTCAGGCCGAGGTGTAGGCCGTGGTCATGGAGGTCAGTCGCCAGTCGTTCAGTGAATGTAGAGTGGATAAGCATGGAGTGGTCAGGTAAGGTGATAGGGTCATGAAACTGGCTGCACCATTGCAGTGGAGCATACCCAATAGAAGTAGCATCCCATACCTTCTACAGTTCCATGTATGATCTTATTTTCCTCATAATTATCATCTTCTCTTTTCGATATAAGAGCTTCCCAAAGCTTCATACCCGTTTCTTTTGTTGAGTGCCTCAGGATTTATATCTTTTCCTCCACTGATATCTTGACATTAGACACTCCGATGGGGACTAGGACAACTAGTGTATGTTAGTGCAAGGAGTTCCCTCTAGAGGTTGGTGGGTGTAACTCTTATGGTATCTCTATATCCTAGAGATGATAAGCTGTGATGTGAATCATGGAATTGACTGGATAGTTCCCTTCCAAGCAGTCATTGACAGTTATCACTGAAGGGTGAGTTTCATATCACCAGAGGATGGATCTTTTCATTATAAGGGTGAATGGGATGTCCAGAGAAGTATAGGGGGTCCCGAGAATCATTGGTTGGGAGGAGTTACCACCCGGATTGGTAGTCTATATGTATATGATCAGGGGACTTCACAATTAGACATTCCTCTAATGGGGGATCATTTTAGAGATGTGTTTCCAGATGAATTTTCAGGTTTTCCACTGGAGTGCGAGGTGGAATTTTCGATTGAGCTTGTGCCAGGAGCGGCACCAGTGTCCATTCCTCGTGATAGGATGGCTACACCAGAGTTGTAGGAGAACATGAAGCAGTTGGAGGAGTTGCAAACAAAGAGTTCCATTCGACCCAGTGCTTCTCCTTGGGGTTCGCATGTCTCGTTTTTTGAAGAAGGAAGACAAAACTCTTTGGTTTTGTGTGGATTATAAGAAGTTGAACCATTTACGGTCAAGAACAGATACCCCTTGCCGAGTATTGGTGATCTCTTTGACCTGCTTCGTGGAGCTTGGGTGTTCTAGAATATTGACTTGAGGTTCGGATACCATCAGTTGCGCATTAGACAATCAGATATACCTCTTAAATCCTTTCGGAGTTGGTATGGTTTATACGAGTATATGGTTATGTCGTTCGGTATCATGAACGTGCCAGTTTTTTTCAGGGAACTAATGAATTGAGTGTTCCATCCAAAACCGGATTCCTTCGTGGTGGTCTTCATCGATGATATCATGGTGGAATCTCATACTCGACACGACCATGCTACCCATCATGAGATCATTTGGAGTACACTGAGAGAGTATCAGTTATATGATAAGATCTCAAAATATCACTTTTGGATGGATCAGATTCATTTCATGGGTCATGTTATCTCAGAGATAAGATTGTCAGTAGACACAGAGAAAGTGAGTGTAGCAGTTTCTTGGGAGCATCCAAAGAACGTCTTTGATGTGAGGATCCTTCTATGGGTGGATGGATACTACAGATGTTTTATACATTATTTTTGATGCTTAGAATAACCACTGACGAGTTTTAATAAAAAGGGTGAGATGTTATTATGGTCATATTTTTGTGAGTCAGCCTTTCAGGAGCTGAAATGGAGGTTGAATTTAGCACCAATAGTAGTATTTCCAGATCCGGGAAAGTGCTATACTATTTATTGTTATTATCTAGGTATTGGGCTGGGATCTATGCTTATGCAGGGAGATTGAGTCATTGCGCACAGGTCTCGGCAGTTGAGGCCACACGAGAGGAATTACCTGACACACGATCTAGAGTTAACAGCTGTTGTTCATTCCTCACGTTGTTGGAGACATTACCTACTAGGAGATCATATTGTGGTTTTCCCCGACCATAAGAGTCTCAAGTACATCTTCACTCCGTGTGATCTGAATATGATACAACGAAGGTGGGTGAGTACCTTCAGTCATTTGAATTTGAGCACACCTACACGCCTTGGAAAGGCAACACAGTGGCTAATGTTTTGAGCAGGAGGACTCAGATACAGTCAGTTTAGGAGGCCAGTATCAAGTGTCATCTTATGGATCTATTCTCAGAGATGCATTTGGAGGTGAATGACAGACAGGGGTAGACCTTTCTTTCATTTGTAGTTGTTACCTCTACCTTTCTTTATTGAGTATGAATGAGGCATCTATAAGAACCTGAAGGCCTAGTCTTGTGGGAAAGTGTGTCAGGAGAGGACACTATTCCTGGATGGACTATAGGTGAGGATGAGATCTTTAATTTCTAGGGACACGTATGGGTTCAAGAAGATATACGCTAGGAGATAATTCCGGATTTTCATTCCTCAGTTTGGGCAGTTCATCCTTATGTCACCAAGATGTATTGTGATCTACACCATCAGTATTGGTGGCCAGGTATGAAGAGGAATGTTTTTTGTTTTTCGTTGAGGTGTTCCACTTGTCACGAGGTGACAGCGGAGCATTAGCAACTATTGGGGCTTCTATAGCAGTTACCAATTCCCATGTGGAAGTGGAATGACGTCGTGATTGATTTCATGATAGAATTTCCTAGGTCACCTCGTGGGAATGATGCAGTATGGGTTGTCATTGACAGACATACAAAGGTCACTCACTTCTTGCTGATCAAGGAGACCTTTAGTGTTGATGAGATGGGAAATTTGTACATCCGAGAGATTGTGCACTAACATGGAGTTTCACACTCCATTGTTTCAGACAGAGATGCTTGTTTTACTTCTCGGATTTTTCAGGGGCTCTAGAAGGCTTTGGGTACACAGGTACATTTGAGTACAACTTACCACCCCCGGATAGATGGCCAGTCTGAGCGTATGATTCCGGTGCTTGAGGACATTATCGGAGCATGAATCCTAGATTTTGGAGGTTCTTGGGAGAAGCATATACCTCTTGTAGATTTTTCCTACAACAATAGTTTTTTGAAACTATTCAGATGGAACGATATAAAGCTTTGTACAGTAGGTCATGCTGATCACCCTTTTCTTGGATGGAGGCAGGAGAGGCAGTTTTGCTGGGACCGTGTGTTGTTCAGGAGACCAAGGAGCAGATAAAGTTGATTCGAAAGAGGATGGCTACTGCACAGTCTCGTCAGAAGTCTTATGCTGATCAGCGGAGATGACCTCTAGATTTCAAGGTCGGGGATCTGGTTATCTACGTGTTACACCGAGGTTGGGACACAAGACGATTAAGAGACAGGGTATGCTTTCGTTAAGGTTCGTTGGGCCAGTTGAGGTGTTGGAGATAGTTGGGATGGTGGCCTATCGGTTTTAGTTACCTCAGAGGTACCGGGCTATGCATGATGTTTTCCATGTTTTCCAGCTTCTTCATTACTTTTCAGACCCATCTCATGTTTTCCAACCAGAGGAGGTTGAGTTGGAAGTGGACGAATCTTTCAAGGATAATCCTATCTGGATTGTTGATCGAAGTACGAAGGCTCTCTGTGGCTAGTTTGTTCCTCTGATATGAGTGTTATGGAACCACGAGCGAGTATAGGATGAGACTTGGGAGAGGGAAGTTGATGTATGATCGTAGGGGTAGGATTTTTTTGGGTTTCTTTATCTACGCCGCCTTTCTAGGGAAATCAGGGACAAATTTCATTAAGGGGGAAGTCTATAAGAACCCAAATCTTCTTTTCAAGTACGTTTTTCTTTTTCTTGGTGGTTTTGAGAAAAGTGTAGTTTCTTGAAATTTATGAATTACACACCAGATGTTTTATGAATACATGCCATGTACTCAGTTACGGCAGGTAGCTGTGTGCTAGCCATGTAGCAGCCTTGCAAATGTCCATGTGTGATGACCTGGAGGCCGCCTATAGAGGAGTATAGAAATGGAAAGTACATGCTGTGCATTTTTTCATTAAACGCACCAGGGTCGCATCTGACGGAAAAAACCATCTCCTTCTCAGCCTAGTTCATCTGAGAGCACTGAGCAGTCGTGGATCTTTGAAGAGTCCCCAGCCGAGCGTCCGTCCCCTGAATCAAAGACTGACATTTTTGTTGAAATCACATCAGTGAGTTATATCTTCCCCTAGAGCACCATCCCTTGATTTCTCCTCTTTCATGAGGTATCATGGGTTGAACGTTTTATAAATTTTCACAGATTTACGAAATTATATGGTGATTCAAGCCTTGTAGTTCAAGTATCTTGATCTCCCAACACCGTGGTAGGTGGTTTGTGCCTTTCTGTTGAAATTATTTGAGTTTTATGTGAAAATATGTCCAATACCCATGAACGGGGTACTGTACATTTACCATTTTAGCCCTATAGTTTGTCTGTTATGCTTTTATGTTTGAGTAGATGATATTTTATTGTGAATAAGGATAATTTCTATTCTTTGGATGTGTTTCCCATGCATGTTTTTCCTGTTTTGACCTTTGGGTCTAGTTGCATGTTAGGTTGATTTTTAAATTCCCATGCCTAGTATTGTAGAATTGTGTGACTATTTTTCGGACATGCTGATATGTTGTAGAATTCTATCCAAGTAGTTCCTGTGGTTTACTTTGGCTGATACGCGATACTATACTTGTTGATTTACATAGGTTCGTGAGAACCTAGTGTAGTAGACCTTATGGAGAATGGATATAAGGGCTTCTCTAGAGTGTGTTTTATAATATTACGATGCGAGACCATAGGGGGAGTTGGTGTTGAGTGCTTCCACAGAGAGTCTATTTTTCCTCGTCGCGGGCCATAGAGGGAATGTGACGTAAGTGCTTCCCAAGAGTGCCTTCAGTACTGATACGAGACAATATAGGGAATTGATAGTGAGTTCTTCCTTGAAGAGTCTATACTTTAGTTGAACCAGAGGGGTGAGACTGTGTGTGTTTCCCATAGGGTTTCTTGTACGTGTTAGGTTGGACCAGAGGGGTTAGACTGAGTGTGCTTCCCAGAGGGTTACCAATTCTGTTTATCTGCATGTTTTGTTGTTGGTTGATATTGAGACTGTGGATTGTTTATTACTGATTACCTTCCTGTTTGTTGTTTCCAATAATTTTACCTTCCACATACTCACTAATTGTTAGACACAGATATCATGGTGGTTGCCTACTGAGATTAGTCTTACACCCTGTTTGGGACATGCTTTTAGGCCCAAACAGATTGTATTGTTGCAGGAATACACAAGGGAAAGCACCCTTCTACTTCAGGTACTTGACATGTTGTGGAGATAGAGAGAAAGAGACCATGTTTATGCTTGCGATGTTGTGGAGCTGATTACTATTTTTCTTTGTACTTGGTTTAGTACCATATTTCAGCATAGTTCTGTGTTCCCTGCTTTCATAGAAATGTGTGTTATTCATCACTTTATATATGTGCTCTAGTTTGTTCTACCAATATTCCACTATATATTTTTTGAATGATATTATTACTACTTATGATCTTGGGTATATTGTTTTACTTCCACCGTGTAATATTCCAATAAGGGCATAGTTTCCCCACTATCACACCCAAGGCCCTCGCTGCTAGTCGCCAGCCTTTGGAATTCGGGGAAATACGCTTGAGGCCATGGGAATAACCGGTTACGAGGCGCCTCTGGGTGGCTTTCAGAACCGAGATGTTATATTTTCCAAGGTATGACAAGATATTATAGATGTCGTAATGAAGGTTGTAAAGCAACAGTCTACCTTTGAAAAAGGAAGCATTTAGTTAAATATCTGAAAGGGAAATATTTTCTTTATAATGGATCAATTGAATGTTTCAAATGTGGTGTGAAATGTAATTACAGAAATATATAACAAATGAAGAAGGTTTGAAAATGGGATTAGTAGGACCATAAAAATATATGTGTACCAAAACCTAATTCTATTCCAATTGAAGAAGAATATCTAAAAATAACCTATATAAGTTATGTATTGTTTCTTAGCTATTATATAGAAATTATTGAATCCTAGGACATTATTCATGATTTTTCCGTATGAAAGAATTATAAATGTATAAGATGTAAAAATATGGAATAAGGATCATGAAGAAAGTTCGATTATTAATATTTATACATTTCAGGAATTGAAGAGTAATGATGGATCAATGGATGATGATATGTTTAAATGTATTAAATATTAGGTTACATTGGAACAATCTTTTATTTCTAACCCTTATCTTTTTTATATAAAAATGATTATTGAGGAAGAATTATATTTTTTGTGTGGATATAGTTATAAAGGACCATTATGGTTTATATGATCCTTGAATTTGATGTAATTATGGGTTATTATATTTTGGGATGCAAAATACTTGGTATGAGATGACCTTTGAGGTTAAAATATGTTATGATTATTTTTGAAGATTTTATCTCATTTTTTCTAATTTTATAAAATTATATAGTTTTTGAAAAGGGACAACACACATACTGTGTGACAACACATCTCATCGAACAAAGCTCCAGGAATCGAACCCACAACCGAAGTGCGACTATGCTTTATCACTTACCACTAGACTACATGAAGTCTTTGGTTTGCATAAATTATTGTTTTTTGTAAAAGGAATATATGGATCAAGAATAAGTTGATGATGGGGAATTATGTTTTATCAAAATTATATCCTTATTTTATGAAAATGATTTAGTGATTAAGTGATAAATGATATTTTATAAGATGTTTTCTCTTTTATGAACACTATATGTCTAAGAAAAATATAGTACTATGGGATATCATTTTAGGAGTAATGGTTGAATTTAACATTGTAAGAATATATGGGTTTATTTTGGACATATGGTTATTTGGTTTATTTACTGAAGTGATTAACTTATCATGGATGATATATGATAAGGTTAATTACTTTTATGTGTGAGACATTAATAGTCGTTGATGTTATTATGAGATAAATGTTAATATTTATCGTGGATGATAATGTGGTGAAATCATTCTAAATTTTGGGTTTCAATATTATTTTGGATTATTTTGAATTATTTTAAGTATATATATTTATTTAATGATATTTTTTGAACATTGGGTATTATTTGTTTAATTTTGGAGATTCATAGTAGTATTAATTTCTTGAAAAGAATATTATTTTTGGGGATTATATGATCTTGTACTAACCTTTTTGGTTTTGGGTTATTTTCAAAAGACAAGAGAAATATAGAGTTTATCTTTTGAGGAATATGTGATTCTCTAAAAGTTTATTTGAGCACTTTATGTGTGACCAAAACATCTTGAATACTCATCCTTTGTATAAAAGATAAGTATGTGGTATATATTTATTAAAAGATTAAACTCTAATTGACAAGTAAGTATGTTTCCTTATGTTATTAGTCAAGACCATAACTAAATTCCTCAACATTATGAAAAGAATATTAAAAAAACATTTTCTATTTACTTTTCATACTAGGAACTCAAACACTGTTTAACACATCACATGTTTCTGGTTTTATGGTTTTTAACATTTTCCAAACATAGTCCTTCTTCCATATCCATGTTTTCCAATATGGAATCCTAGTATGTGTTCTCTCACGTGACCTTTTTTACTTCTATTTTTTTTAATTTTCTTGTTTTATTGAATCTTATACCAGTGCGGGATTTTCAATGATGTTTCTGAGCATAATTTTAAAATTGGGGGGACACAATTTCCGATATGCGGAATAATGTGTCATCTAAAGTATTTATAGAATAATACATTTTATATCTATTAATATTAATGAATAAGATATTAATATAATGTTAATGGGACCCTTTTTCCAATATCTTTCTTGAAACACAACAGTGACTTTTTTCCGAAATCTTACGTTGCACACAACAGTGAATTATATAGAAAAATAATATAATATTATTATTATTAGTTTAAATGGTAGTTAACGCCTTGTCGATCTATTGGAATTAATGAATATAATTCACCATAATATGATTATACATATTTTTTAAATGTTTTTACATTTATCAAATAAATTTTAGAGGCTTAAAATGAGACTGAATCCAATTTTTATCATAAAATACTCTAATCTTTTTAAATATCAATTTTACTACTTTTTTATGGAAACCCCTTTTTACGTATAGTTTTTATCGCTTTCATATGTTCTATTTGAAAAAATAAACATATTATTTAGAATAAAGAGTTCAAAATTTACTATAATATAAATTTTGGTATTTTTGTGATAAAATTCCTATTTTGACGAATTTTGAAAAATACTGCATTTTAATTCAGTACGGTATTTTAATCTAATTTATTTATATTGAAAAACTATTATTTTATTGTTTTTAAATATTAATTCGATTATATTTTTGTAATTTAATCCAATTTTGGTAATTGGATGTAATTTCCCATTGAAATAGGATATAAACACATCAATCTTTTGATAGTTATTACTTTTTAAAATCCATCTTTCATGTTTTGACAATAGATAATAATTTGAAATTAATTTATTCAATTTATGTATTTTTAATTTGAATAAATGGATTAAATTTTGGGAATTATAAGGTACAAATTTTTTAAATAGGTAAAATTTATTTATGGATATTATGAATAGTAACTTTCATAAATATTTTATTTACCACGGTTAAAGAGTAAATATGGTAAATAAGAGTATAAAGTAAAATTATAAAAAAACTAAACTACTATAACAAATGTCCTAATTATATTTTATGATACATGTCTAATAATGGGAATCCTTGGTTCAATTTAGGTACCCCATGGAGCTACTTGGGTGTGATAATGACATGTAATAAGAAGTAAATTAATGTAAAGAGAAATATAACATAAACATGTATGTCTTACTAATTTTATTTAATATAGGGTTATATAAATTATATATTTTAATTTAAATAGTCATTATAAATCTAATTTTTTTACATCACTGTATTTTATTTATAATTTTTAAATATTAAATAAATAATTTCATTTATGAAAAAATGATGATGCAATGATTGCTTAATTTATAAGTGTTTCAAATTAATGATATTATAAATTTTAAAATAAATATTATTTGACCTAATTAACAACATAAATGAATTATTTTAGTGAATATGACATTTTAGGATTGATTAACTATTTTTTTGAAGGAATAATGTTTTTATGATTTTTTAAAAAAGTCAAGTATGAATAGTGTCCAAAATTGACATTTTTCCTATCATAGAAAATATAATATTTTATTAAATGATATTAAATTCCAAAAAAAAATATAAGATTTGTAAAAATGGATAAAATAAGTCTATATATGTCATAAATGACTTTTTGTGGGTTGTTTTACATGATATGGTAATTAATTTAACCCACAATGGGTAAATGACATGATATCACTGTATGATTAAAACAAGTAGAATAATTGACAAACCAAAAATATAAGGAAAACATATATATTAAAAACGTGTCTAAAACGTATTGGAGGAATTTTATTTGAACTAAAATTATCTTTTATTCTAATTAAAATAATTTTTGACAATTTTTAATAAAAACTGATATTATAATAGTAAAATATTTCAAGAATTTCCTATAACGCACCTCCTCCCTCTTAAAAAGGACCACCACCTCTACCCACTTAATCACACCTATAAATACAATTGTATTATCCAAATTCATATCAAATAATCATTCAAAGTCTCTTCATTTCTATTATATTCCTTACTTTGGGAATAAGGAAATTCAAGAAATTCTTTTAGTTAATATCAAAATAAGTTACCTGATTTAGAGGTAATGTCTTCTCTCAAGTTATTTTATTATATTTTCCTTATACACTCCCAATTATCTTCTTATTCTATGATTAAATAACAAACCTTGTGTCCTACATATACTAGTACATTTTAATGTGAAGTATTATAAATACACTTACAGAAACCTCCATCTAATGGTTTCAGACATATTGTTTCTGTGTACAACGAACTATTACCTCACGAAACTATGATTGGTCAATTTTCCCATACCACCTCTCATAGTGTACATTATGAGAGAACCCTATTTTTATATGAGATATACTATATTTATAATGTCTTTAAAATTATCTAATGTTTATTTAGAACATACCTTTACGCATTCTATTATGTGTAAATATAATAATTTCAGTTGAGGATGTGTGGACTACTGCCCCCTCAAAATGACATGACTCCTTCATGATATACAGGGAACATATAAAATAAGGTTTTATTAAATATTTGATACATAAAAGAAGTTATTATAATACTGGTATTATAATATATATTTATATCTTTGATTATTATTGTTTTAATATGACTAACAAATGGAAGTAGTGTTCTTACCTATGTACAACACACCGTCGGCATGAATGGTGCATTTCATTTCTTATATCCAAATGTTTTGAACTATTGTAAATACATATATAATAGATAAAAATGATATATAAATATTTAATTCCATTATGGAGATGATGTACATTTGACTACATTGAAAATTTATATCAAAACAATTTAATTTATTACCCAAGTACCTAATATCAACAAAATGACTGATGTTAACATAAATAATTATTTGATTTTTATAAAGTGATAATAAGTGATATAAAGTTAATAATAAAATTATAAAATGTTCTAACATGAGTATAAATTAACAAAAGTTTATCATTCACTAACATAATGATTATATGTGATGAGTCAGACTCAAGGTAAGGGAACTTCTTAACCCAATTTCCATTATTTGCGTTGATCTTATACTTCTTGATTATGTCATGAAGTGAGAAATTAATGTTGATATACTATCTAGTATTTATAAATTTTTATCTTTAATTTTAGTTAAAACACATAATTGATGGATTTTATTGACAGAAATTATCATTCTATGGGAATTTCTAAACTCAATTTCCACTCCTTGGGTTTCACCCATACTTCATTGGAAATATTATGCCATAATTATGTGTGGAATATCTATCTATTTATTTATGATGTAGTTTCAACTTATATATTTGTGGATATACTATTTGTGCACATAATCACCCCATTGATAAATTTCTATGTCATTTATAAATGTTTTGTAAGAGAAATCATAACTCAATCTCCATTCAACGAGTTAAATATCCAAGTCATTGGTTTCTTTTTTTATAAAAACATGTGTGTGTGACCACTAATTTTTTTACCAATAATATACACTTATACTGGGTGAATTTATATTTTTCAAAAATAATTACGTCAGCAATTTATCCTTAAATCAAATGAGACAATCATTGTAAGGGACTTCGTCTCAATCTCATTTCATTGAGGCATATCTCGATGGTATGAACCATTATTATCCTATTAAGTGTGTATAAAACCCTTTTTACATGTTATATTAGAAGTTAATATATTTTCATTATATTTTATGTTTTGTTTTATTATATTCCTCAACTATTTCTATTCAAGTGTTTGTTAAGTATCAAGGGACTCTTTAATTAAAACATCATTTTAAATGTTTTCAAGATTTTTTCTTCTATATATTTCTCATTATTGTAAACCATTTTCTAAATAGTTTTAAGGATTTAGTTATATATAAATGATTTTAGTAACGTTTAAATTCCTTTAAAAATTATCAAATTGGTATGAGAAACATTGATTAAAAAATATCCCTTTTAAATGTTTAAATGGTTTTGGAAATGTATTGAATATTTCAATATCTTGAATTGATTTGTTGTGATAGACAAGTGAAATGTTGATAATTTCAATATTTTATGTGTTATGATAATGTAATGGTAGTTGGAAATTTAATGGATTATTACATGATAAACCAAATATGGGTGGTTACTTGATAAACCAAATTGTGGGTGGTTCCGTGATAAACCAAGGGCAGGTGGTTACGTTGTGACCTCTAATGCATTGGGTATGAAATTCAGTCGTATGAATTTTTTATTTAGTGATATGTCTAGAAGTCGATTGTATCATTATTCTAATTATATATTTTTATGTTTGATGTTACCGTTATTTGTTATATGTTTTTTTTTCTATGGGAATTACGGTAATCTTTTTGGTTACATAAAGGGTAAGAAATGAGATTATATTTAGTGAATTATATTTACTAATTCCTAAAGGTGATAAGTATTACATTATAATAAAGTATTCATCATTTTAATGTTATCCCATGACTAACATTTTTCCTTCTTTGTGTATCCCTTAACGATGTTTTTATGATCATACCATTTTTGAAACGTTATTACAAAACATAATGATGAATAGAGTCAAGGATGGGATCAAAAAAAAAAGTCACGCTATTTAAAACATGAATCAAAACATGCTTCACTTTAATAATTTTTTTAGGGAAAATGGATAGTGAGTAAAAGGGTTTACTTTTAATATTCAAGTTGTTATGTATATGTTATGAAGTAATTCTCAAAATATCTAAACCTAAAAAAGTTCATCGATGTCAATTAAAGTCAAATAATTGAACTATCTCAAGATTAAGTAATGTTTAAGGCTGAGACCTTACAAAAACAACCTGAATCAATTTTATTAGTTTTTGAGAAAATAACCTGTATTTTTTACTAAAATGTTATTTTCAAAATTAAACAAACACATTGAATCATACAGATCAGACAATGTATCATTTTTTATGCGATACCAATTCCTACACATGAAAACTGATTTGTGGATATATTTCATAAATTATCATGAATGTATGATCATTCTTGCATAGTTTTCAATGTGTTTCATTTTGAAAATGATGATTTTAAAATGATAACGGACTCTTTGAGTAATACTATGCACAATGTGTATCAAATTTAGGCATGTTTTATTACTAAACATCACAAATCACTTATGAATTGCTTTCATAAGTAACAAAACAATTGGAATATCTTTTATCAGTTTAGAGCATGTTAATTGCTTTTTTTAGTAAAATCGATATAAATTTTAAATAAAAAAAAATGGAGTCATACTGGAAACACCGTGTGTCGAATTCAGGTGCAGTTGATTCCTAAACATCCTAATGTCTAAAAAATATCCAAACAACCAATGTTACCAAAATTTACATTTCTATTCCTTGTTGAACTAAAAAAACTACATATGGAATCAACGTTCTTAGACAAAAAATTAATCACATAATTTAATGTTATATGATAAGAGGAAGCTCATGCGCCCATTGTATCATAAGAAGTCACCATAATGGGAACATGATCATCTAAGAATATTTTGTATTTAAAAAATGAGAAGGGTATTTCAGTTAAGAACATCGAGACAATATATAGTGTTGGATGTTTAGAGAAGGCAGAAAATGGGAATAGAAATCAGGGAAACGTAGGAAGAAGGAAAAAATTTATCCCTCTTGGGGTTTTTTGAAGATACTTGAATGAATAATATTAATTCAAACAAGATATGTGAATAAGATAAATAAGTTTTAGAGAAAAATGATATAGAAATTAACATAAAAAAGTAGATAATATTATGATAATATTAATTAAATAAGTAGTAGGAATTCACTATTTCTTTATGGTTATATGAATTCTTGAAATAATTCCATGTTGTTGTTATCTCAGTTGATTTCTTGAAGTCCAATATCTCATGAGCGTTATCATCATTGAAAAAACCACCCCAAATCGAACAAAAAAATCCACCTATACAAGAAAACAATTATTATATGAGTAATAAGAAAGAGTAATTAATTTAACATAAATATTAAGTAATAAATTATTTCTATACAAAATGGTTATACTGTTAAAACATCAAGATTACCTCTATGATTGGGCAGTGGATAGAGCATGATTGAATGTGATAAATTTCAACACATTAGGGGTGGAATGATTTTTAGGGAGAATAAGTATATAGATTTTTTGGGGCATAAAGACATGAAAGATGAAAAAACAACCCTACCTCGAACAAAAAATACACCTATATAAGAACATAATTAATATTTTAGTAATAATAAAAGGACATAAATTAAAGATATGTATGAAGCAATAAATTAATTATGTGGAATATTTTTTGTGTGTGAAAACATGGAGATTATATTTTTGATTGAGCAAGGGTTTATTTGTTGCTCTTACTGTAATGTAATGGAGGGAACTTTCTGGAATGTGATAAATGTCACGCAATATGTGTGAAACTATTTTGAGGGATAAGTTTATCGATGTCTTCATTTATAAAGTAATGAAATATGGATAGAAATATTCTAAAATAAAAAATATCTATAATTAATATCAAAAATTAAATCGATATTTCATTATATATTTTTTTGTTAAAATAGGGAAATTCTATCGTAACATTACCTTTAAATCTTCCAAAGGGTTTCCTTTGTTATATTTTTTTATTCTGAGGGATTGTTAACATCATCATTTGTAGAAGAAATTTCCTAGATGAGTATTCAAATATTTAATTTATTTTATCATAATGTGGTACATAATATATATTATTATTTGTAAAAACATAGTACGTTAAAAAATTTACCTTCTCATTGAACACTCTTTATTTTTTAATGGTTTTGGGGATTTGGTTCCATTATCGAAATCCAAATCCACTATTTGTGGCCCCCTCTAATGTACAAGACATTATATTTATTGGGAATGTTATAAAATTATTGTGATCTCCGAATGAAAGGGTTATCCTTGAATGAATTCTCATCTATCACGACATTTGTTTTAGTCACCAGTAGGCAAAATAGACCAACTCTTGTTTTTTGGATATGGAACATAAAATACATGCACTGATTTTGATGAAACATTGAATGGATATTCTTTTTCCCATTTGACACTAAAATTCACCTTCACAAAGACCATTATAAATGGATAATATATTATCATCTAAATTCATTCAAAGGTGAATGTTATAGGAAAATATCATCCTCATCAGCTCATCTCCTGAAATTTTATCATTACATTTTTCTATACAACAAGCAACATCTATCTATTGTGAGAATGAACCTATGTTTCTTGAAATTATCTAAGAAGTAGTAATACATGGGATGAAAATTTATAAATTTAGTAGAATGAAAATAAAAGGTATAGGGTATGAGTCTCAAGGCCACAAAATCAAATAATAAAAGTTCGAGGGATGGAGTTGTTGAGGATGAAAATTGAACTGCACTGTGTTCTATAAAAGGGGTAATGCCTCCCATTTTTCAGAATTACACCATTGGAACTAGTTATGAACTCATGCCTTATTTAAGGTGAGATTTTGGGGCATAAAAATTCTAGTATGGGATTCAATGTGTCTCGGCAAGGACAAGTTATGATATACGAATCCTTGGGACCTCTATGAAATCTCTATTTATAGGACAAATCTCACTTTTAATAGTTTTTTTCTTCTCAATATGACTACTCTTACCTCAATTAAAATGATTCACCATGTCTTTCTTAAATCCCCTAAACAAATGAAAATATAATCTACGAAATTAAAGAGTATAAGAAACTAAAATATGACAATCTAGAATAATAAACTATCATTCGATCAACTAGAAAATATAAAAAATTTATTGATAAAACATTTTATATATTAAATTTTTGTATCATATATATTGATTGTAATCATATAATCCTAGGGGTTGATCCAATATATATAGACCTATAATGATGAATAACTAAAAAAATTTAAAATAATTATTTCAAAATATATAGAATTTGATTACCTCAATTATATTTTTTGGAACAAGTGATGTATCAACCCAAAAAAGTATTAAATTCAAATTAATTGTATCTAATTTTTTTTAAATCATATCAAAATAATAATTTAAATTAAAAATAAATATGGACTAAAAAAATAATCTTAAGTAAATAAATACCTAATAATGATATTGGTTTTATACATATTGAAATTCCTAGTTGATAAATTGATTCTTGAATTTCCTATAGAAATGTTGAGAAAAATAAGTATTTTCAAGTGGACGAATAGTATGCTTTATAATAAAACATCATTTTCATGTCCATTATGGGTTCTATGGGGATTTTTGACACATAGTAAATCAAATCTCACAATGAAATAAATAATAGTAATTTTAGGTGATATATAGGTTTTAAGTCTAATGGTTAATGATTGACTCTTACAAAAATAGTTTCAAAGTGTGACGAATCTTCTTAAACAAAATCGGATTATGAATTTCAACCATTGAATTAACATTATTGAAATATATATGTATAATATATTTTTATAATATATTTTTATAATACATTTCTATAATATATTTGTAGAATATATTTTAATAATATATTTTTTCAAATATATTTTTAAAATATACATGAGCAATATAAATTTGTATAATATATATTTTTGTACTGTAGAATATTTATATTCATATATACATATATTTGTATAAAATATTTTTATAATATATAAATATTTAATATTTATTATTTATTTATTTACATATAATTATAATATAGATAAATATATAACAAATTTTTATTTTCTAATTTTATGTATTTAAAATTTTTTGTAATATATTGGTATAAAGTATATTTATAATATATATTTTAGTAACATAATTGTATAATATATTTATATATTATATTTTTATAATTTATTTTTATGATATATTTGTATAATATATATTTTTATAGTATAATTTTTTTTTATAATATATATTTTTCCATAATGTATTTGTATAATATATATATATATATTATACTTTTTAAAAATACATGTCTGTGTGTGTTTGTATATAAATAATCTTATTTTTTACATCTCTAATAAAAACCATAGAACCCTAAGAAATGTTCCACTTTTCATTTATAAACCATGTGGCAAATCTTACATCATCCAGGTAACCAACAGAAATTATGTTCCTCCATAAACATGATATATTTATAACTTATTCTAATATCAAGTAAGATTCATATGAAATATCCAATTTAAAAAAACCCATCCCCATAATCCAAAGATCATTATCATCGACAAAATTGAAATTTCTGAAAAAATGAGATACATAATAATATGTGCATCCCTTATTGTTTATAGAGTGGACTATAGTCTCATAATTAATAATCCATGATTATAATAGAATTTTTAGACTCAATAATAAACAATTAATTCATTTAGTGGCATTGGGGTGGAGGGTTGCACGTAATTGGAATGGGGTGATGGTGGGGGAGTGCATGGAATGATAAACCTATATATTTTCAACCAAACAAACCTAATAAAATTTTTGACCACAGGGTCATGTTGACGATAAAATAAAAATTTTGGTAAAAAAATTATATCTCTTTATAAAATCAATAAATGAGTAGGAGGATGAGTATAAAATAAAATACCTTGGATTGAAGATTTAAATCATTAGAGAGAAATTCAAGATATCAAAAAACTAGACAAAAATTGAACCTCAGATTCATTGAACTGTTGAATCATTCGAGCCTTGGATTTGATCCATGAAATTGATTAGGAATTTATTTATTCCATTATTCAACTTTAATCCACTAAGGAGGAGTTCCGGGAGAGGGTGGATTCAACAGAAATATTATGATATCATGATGGGTTTTTGACTGGTTAGGGTTAATTTAAATTGACAGAGAAAATTTTAACCGTACCTTAAAAAATATTTGATAGAGATCCCTTTTATTAGCCCTATTTTAAATAGCACTGATAAAATGAATATTTATGGCTTCTTTTTTAGCACTAAAAAATCTATTTCTTTATCAGAGCTAAAAACTGCTCATAACGATGTATGTTATCAGTGCTAAATAATCTAGTGCTGATAAAGGGTTTATAATTATAATTATAAATAATTTTTTTTGAAAATATATTAAAATAAATGTATATATAATTAATAAATATATATAAATTTAAATATAGTAAATATATTATTTCATTAAACATTTTTATTATAATTTTATAATTCGTTATATATATTATTACTTATTTTTAATTATGTAAATAATTTTTTAAATAATATTTATATCATTATATATAAATAATAAATAAATAAAAATATAAATATAGTAAATATATGAATTATTTAAATAAAATTGTTATAAATTTATAATTATTTAAATATATATAATTATTTCTTTATAATTATATAATTACTTTGAAAAAAATAATACTTATTTATTTATAATTATAAATATATTAATGTATAAAAATAGTAAATATACCGTTAAAAATATATTTATTTATAAATAATATTTTCTATTTATATTATTGACATTATTAGTGAATATTTAATCTTAAGTTCATGCATGATTGAAAAGAATGGAATTGAATAATTAGAAATGACCACACATTAATTGTATTGAGAAATTGGATATGTTTTGATTAAATGAATATAAATTATTAAATAAATGGATATATATTTATATAAATATGAATACATATTGAAAATATTAAAACATAGTGAATAAATAGTTATATAATAATTAATATAAATTAATTAAAAATTACCAAAATTTTTTGTGTGTGTGTACATTATATATAAATATAAATAAATTACATATTTTTTGAATGAATATAACATACCATTGATATAATTTAAATTGAAAAATCAAAAAATATTCAGTTATATCCATTACACAAAGCAATTAGTTTGTATTTTAAATTCAAATTAATTTCTAATTATAAACCATTATTCACTAAATATATTACTACTAAATGCAATTCAAAAATATTTTGAATCATATAAATCTTATTTATCTACATTCATATATATATATATATCTATATATTATATATATACTATTTATTAAGATTATCAATTATTATTCAATTAATAATATGTGTAATATGTTTCTCAATTTAATTATTTTTATTTTTTGTTTAATCTTATTTTTACACACACAGAGAGAGATATATATATAATAAACTGTTTATTATTTTTTATAATTTATATATAGTATAATAAATTTATTCATTTTTATCAATAAATGTTTAATCAAAACATTTTTTAATAAACTTATTTCTATTTTTTATTTATTTAATTTTTTTATTATATTCATATTTTCATTAGTGCAAAAAAAATCAATGATAAATGATCTATTTATGGGTGCTAAAAATAATGTGATAATAAAGAGCGCATAAAGGGAACCCTTTATCAATGCACAAAAAAATGTGATGGATAAAGGGTTCCTTTTATCCATGCTAAAAATATACTGATAAAATGTACCCTTGACCAGTGGTTGTTTTTTCTCTGATAAAGGCATTTTTTGTTGTAGTGTTAGTAAAGGGTTAATCAAGCTACATATATACTATAAGGATCATTGAAGTGCTGGTGGGACGTTTAGACTCAAACTGGATTGGTTGATGGTATATTATTGAAGGATTTCATGGATCGTTCTTAGAGCCATTCAATCTAGACATCTTGATGTAGGAGAGAGTAGTTGAGTTCCTGAGGGTGAATTAGGGGAGTATGTCTGTGATGGACAATACTCGACTCATTAAACATTTTAAGGACTTTTCTCTAGCATTGACTTCGGGTGAGGCTACATCAGTAAAACTAAATAAGGACTTTAGTGTTAAATTTATATCTAGGAGAAAATATTCAGTTTGAAGAAGTTATCAAAAGTGGTGAATCATTCCCTCATAGTTTACGGGGACCTGAAGGAGGCTTCCAGTGTATGGAAGATGATTTGTGCTGGATGATCAAGATGTAATTCTTCCGATAGAAGGAAGCATCTTTATGATAACTTTAACTAGAGAAGTGAAGAATAGAGTAGCCAAGGGGGGAAGTCAGTGGCACAAAGCCTTCTTTAAGTGATTTTCCATTAGTGTGTTAGGCCATACCACTATAGTATACAATATACCCAAACACCAGTTTTTTGATGATCTTGTTAAAAGATGGGAAATATTCAGAAATTATGCTAGATCCAGCTATATATGGGTAATGATGGGTCTTCTAGATAGAATTAGACTATATGAAAAGGATCTTCTATATCTTATATAGTAGGTAGTTCGAGTTCTACTGGCCATGGAGGTAGAGGTAGTGGATTCTGTACTTTTGGAAAAGATCACTTGTATCATCATAGTTTTCTAGTAGAGGGGACTCATACAACATCACAAGTAAGAGGGGTGTTTCAATACTTTATATTAATCCTACACGTGGGGATAGCGAGTCTATACCATTAAAAATGAGAGCTTTTATTCTTGTAGCTTCTACATTGTATAGTGCCTCATTTGATATAGGTTATTCTCATTCTGTTACATTTTCAAAAGTAGTAAATTGTTTAAGTAAGGAGGTGGATTTTTTGTGTGGGGTGTTAATGATAGATATATCTTTAGGTTTTTAGTATAGAGAAATCTTCTGGTGGGAGGGATATTCTCTTAAAGTTGGTGAGTATTGGTTTATGAGGTATATGTATTCTTTAAATGTCAAGGTTTGACCTAATTTTAGGTATGGACTAGTTTGTAGTATACTGAGACCATATAGATTGTTACTATAGGATAGTGGCATTTACATCACCTAAGGGTGGTAATTACATTCACCGTGGAGAGTGGGGTATCCTTGAGAAATGATCAAGTCCAATTCATCATCAACTTGGAGAGCCCCCAACCGAGGTTACTTTTCTTTTAGTGGACGATGGATGCGTAAATCATGATGTTTTTTCTCAAGTACTACATATATTTCAAGATGTGTTTACCTATGATTTATCATGAATACCACCTCAGAATGTTTTGGAATTTACTATTGAGATCACTCAAGGAGCTGATCTAGTTTATATTCCATAATTTAGAATAACGTCGATCTAGATTCAATAACTCATTACTCAGCCTCATTATTTGATAGAAATTGGTTTTATCCATTTTAGTTTTTCACCTTGGTGACCAAATAATTTTTTTTTTCAAATAAAGTTACTGATAATTTACGCATTTGTGTCGATTATTGGAAGTTCAACTAGAAGATTTTGATGAACACACATCTTCCTCCCCAAAGAAATGACCATTTTGACCAGTTGGGAGGAGCTTCTGTTTTCTCCATGTTTGACTTGATATCATGGTTTCATGAGTTTTGGGTTTGAACGTCTGATATGATGAGGATTTCTTTTAGTATTAGGTAATGCCTATATGAGTTTTAGTAATGTTTTTTGGTTTGATGATCACACAAGAAGTGTTTATAGACATAATGAAAAAAATATTCCACTCATAACTATACCAATTTTATGTTGAATTGGTGGATTACATATTGGTGTACTCTAATACTCATGATGACCATTCTCAATATCTTGAAATTTTTTCAAGTACACAAATATAGCATCAGAAATTCACCAATCTATTTAATTTTTTGTTTCGAATTGATGAGGTGTACTTCATAGGATGCATCATATCAAAGGAAGGAGTGTTAGTAGACTCAGAGATGTTTTAGGCAATGGTTTCATGGGATTTTCCCAATAATCTTTTCGATATACATAGTTTTTTAGGAGTAACTCGATATTATTGAAGGTTTATTCATGACTATTGCTGAATATTCATTCCAATTTTTTTCTTCACCAAGAACGTGATTTGGTATTAATGGTCATAATCATGTAATATTTCCTTCTAGTACATTTAGAATCACTTCACATCAAAACCAATCATGATCCTACCTGAGTAAGGTGAGGAGTATACAGGGTTTTGCGATGCTTCTCAGATAGTTTTTGGACTAGTGCTGATACAGGGAGATTGAGTTGTGGTGTTTACGCCTTAGTAGATGAGGTTGTATGAACAAAATTACCCTACAAATGATATCGAGTTCAGTGTTGTGTTTTATGATTTGATGTTTTGGTTTAATTATCTGTTGGGAGAAAATTTTATTGTGTAAACAAACCACAAGGGAATAATGTATATATTTTCACTGTTATATTTGAGACTTCGGTTGTGGAGATGGGTTGATTATATGAAGTCATATGATTTTGAACTATAATATTTTCCCATGAATGGAAATTGTGTTGCTTATGTTTTATGTAGGAAAACCCAGACTCAAGCTATTCAGGAGTCCAGTGCTGAATGGAATATAATGACTCTACAAGGTTAGATTCATGTGGTTGTTCAAGAAAATCAGGAGTATATGACTCTCGTATTAGTTTTAGTAGAGTTTGTACTTTTGATACAAATTAGATACACACTTTTGAATGATCTGGAATGATTATATTCGAGGAAAAACCCTGATGACTGGGATACACCTTCTGACTTATTGATAGATGAGTATGAGGTCATCTATGTCATGAATCAGATAGTTCATCCTATGAGTATGCAGGTAGGGTTAATGTGGGAGGTTCATTCCACGAAGTGGTTGGTAAATAAAGGTGTGACCAAAATGTAATGTGACATATGATGGCATTTTTTTCACTGAACATGGAAAAGAAGATATTAGGGTTCATTGCATGATGGTACACTTATCTGTAGGTGAATGAGGAGAATAAACCACCTATAGGTTTACTATATCTATATCCCATTCCGAAGTGGATGTGGGATTCCATGACCATGGAATATTTGGTGGGACTCCCATGATAACCTTGAAAGAATGATTATATTTGGATGATTATGGATAGTTTAATGAAAGTAGCACATTTCATGCCTATACGAGAGACTTTCTTAGTGAAAAATTTGGGGGACTTGTATATTCCAAAGATAGTCCATATTTACGGGGATCCTTGTACATAGTTTCAGATCAGGACATGGGTATTTCATCATTCTTCTTATAGAGCTTACATAAGGAACAAGGTACATATTCATTTTTGAGCATGAATTTCTACCTAAAGATAAATGGGTAGTTTGAGTGTACTTTAAATGTACATGAGGATTGGTTGTGAGTCAGTTTTTTTTAGATTTCTATGGATAATGGTTGAAACACATATATATGGTTGAGTTATAATATAACAATAGTTAATAGGATACTATTTAGAAGGAAATAAATGAGGTTCTTTATGGTAGGCCATGATGATCAGCAATATGATGGATATCGGTAGGTGACTCATGGTTGATGGGACCGAGTCTCATTCAAGAGACATTAGTGTAGGTGCAGTTCATTCTGATATGTATGGATATAGCTCAAAGTAGAAAATAATAATATACATATAGAAATTGATTATTCCTAGAGTTTACAGAAGGTGATCATGTATTCATTCAAATGTCTCATAGGATGAGTCACAAGAGGATAAAATGATAGGATAAGTTGACAGCTAGTTTTACTGGACCGTTGAGGTTGTGGATAGAATCAGACTGGGGGAATACCTATTGGATCTTCCACAAAAAATCCTTGTTATGCATTATATTTTTCATGTATCAAAACTAAATAGGTATCACCCCGATCCTTCTTAATTGTTTTATGTGGACAGAGTTGAGCATAAGATATATTCATTTTTTCTGGAGAATCCCCTATGGGTATTGGATCACATTAAGAACGTTTTGTAGGGAAATTCAATGAAAATAATTCATGTATTAGGTAAATGTGGTCTTATGAAAGAGGATATATGGGAAACAGAAGCAGATATAAGGGCTCAGTGAGCTAGTTTATTTTTCTTAGAATCCTAAAGTTTCATGGGTGTACAGCTCGGGGATAAGTTGTTATATGATGGGGAGACTGTAAGATCCCAAATTTTTATAGAGATTACTCAGTCTCATCTATAGATACCCATTTACCTATTGTTGAGAACAGTTCAGTTCGGTTTTACCTTTAGGTGTGATTGGGTTATGGTTTGATAAAAATGGAATAAAATAGGTAGTCCACAATTGATGCACAATTTTCTGTGGCCACGCCCTGAGACACAAAAAACCATACACCCCAAGATATAGGAAAAATTGCATGGATGGTGCACTATTTATCATGTCATGAACCCTCTTAAAGTTATATTTGAACCCCCTATAAGAGGAACATGGTTTATGAGCATTGTTAGGGGAAATCCTTCTCCCTAAGCAGCACACTATGTGTACGTGTTTTTAACAGCCTGAAAATTATTAACATATTTCTTGAACCCCCGTCTTATACCCCAAACTCCCTGGCTTGACCCATAATTGGTTTTTATCAATTAGAAAGCCTTTTAATGGGATTCCAAGGTCGTATGACCTCCATTATTCAAGATTCAAAGAACATATTGGAGATGTGCACCCATCTCGGAATTTGAATCCTATCCCATATGGTTTCTCATTCTTCTTCCTTTATTCCTCATCCTAGAAATTGTTATTATTATTTTTTTTATTAGATCTATATCTATGACTGAGGATATAGATCTAGAATTAAATAATATTTATATTTTCAATATTGATTTAGGTTTTTAGATCTAGATCTCATTCTACATTCATATGTCGCACAAATTTTGGGAGTTTCCTTTGATAGATCACTCATCCACGAATTGAGCTAGATAGTATAAAATTTGAATACAAAATTCTTGATTGGAATTATGTATATGTAATTTATGAATTTTTATTATATGATTATAAATTGTGTTCATGATTGAATTTATTAAATCATTGAATTAATTAATTAAGGAAAAATGGGAAATTGGGGAAGTTGGAATTATAGAATGTGAATAATTAATTGTGGAATTAATTAGGTGTAATTGATATTTTCTAATAGCATAATTAAATATAGAATTAATTATGGGATACTAATATAGTGAATTTAAAAAATTTATTGTGGAATAAAATATATAATAATAATATTGTGAATAGAATAATTAATTGACGAATTAATTATGGGATTATTGGAATGGTGGAATTTTATTAATGATTTTAGTAATTATGTAAATTAATTTGAAACACTAATTTTTGAAATATTAATGAATTGAGATGATTAATTAATTGGTTAGTTAATTAATAATATCATGATGATTAAATAATTTTTGAGTTAATTAATATGATTGAGAATATTAATTAATTATCAACTTAGTAAATGATATTGAGAAGATTAATTAACTATTGAGTTAATTAATAAAAGTGGTACTATTAATTAATTGTTGAGTTAATTATTGAGCATGATAAGATTTATAAATTATTTATTTAATTAATTAGATTCAAGTGATTAATTATTTTTGGGGTAAATTAATGATATTGATATGATTAATTAATTGTTTAGTTAATTAATGTGGTTGATATTATTAATTAATTAAAGAGTTAGATAATGAGTTTGATATGATTAATTAGTTTTTGAACTAATTATTAAAATGATCAATGGTAACAATATCATTCCTATGAGAATTGAGATCTATAATGGTAACAATAGAATTCTGAGTTTGAGATGATATATAATGGTAATAACGGAATTCTAGAACATGATATCCCTTAGGGGTAGTTTAGAATCTAGTGTGGACAATGTAGGTATAGATGTTAGGGTGTCCAAATAAACTCATGGGAAGTTATGTGGTTAAATAAATAATAATTTTGAAATGTAATAACTATTTATATATTAATTGTGCTTATTTCTTGATGCAACATAATACACTATTATTGACTATATATTTTTTTAGACACCTTTGGGGGTGTCCAACTGAGTTGCAATCACACCCTACTCAGGATTTCTGATCCTTACCCGAATATATTTCATTATTGGATGATAGTTAAAATGAAAAACCCTACATTGGATGGATAATTTCAGAATAGATGATAGATGATGGAACCCCGCATGGTTTTGGACCCATTGGGTAATTGTTGGTTTATTGATTTGGATTTTTTATTTTTATAATGGACACATATTCTAGCATGGAATATCTACTATTTAGTTTTGATATTGTATTTCTAGTTTTTTCCCTCTTGATATATTAGTATTGTTCTTGTTTTGATATCATTTGGTTATATTTTTATTGTTATTTATTTATTTCCACCAATGTATTACTCTGATAAAAGATGGTATAGTATCCCCTGATAAATTATAGACCCCAATAGTTAGTCATTTTCCTCTGGTTTATGGGGAGACATGTTTTAGGTCATGTGAAAATGGGCTCACAACACCGACGTGTGGCACGTGGGTCAAGACATTACATGTTGAATAATGTCTTAAGGTACGTTTATTGTGAAATATGACCTAGGATGATTTATTTTCATATAATCCATAAATTCTAGATTTTTTGTATTGATATATTTTTTAATAAATTTAATTTGAAACGTAAGTGGAATTTGAATGAAGTATGGAAATTATCATAATTGACCATTGAGAATTATAAGACGATATTATCATATCAATACTTTATGAAATAGAATTTTGTCTATGTTTTAATGCTTATATAATGTGATCAACCATATAAAATTCACACTTTTAGGATGTAATGCTTATATTTGGTTGGGTTGGCTCATTACATGCATTAATTATTTTAGAGTGAGGGTTATTCCAAGTCCCATGTTGTAATTCTAATAGGGATTTGATCTGTAATGCTTTAATGCTTATAGTTATTTGACCTTGATTGATTGTTTTGACTATACCATGGTTATTTGATTGTCGTTGGCATGATCGTAAGACATGATTATAGATATTATAACATGGAACCAATGTAGGTTATCTTACATTGGTTTTATGGTTTGGGTTGTCATTTTATTCGGGGGTGATCAGATATATTTCATCGTGAAGATGAAGTAGGTTATGGTTGTATTTTATTAATTAATGAATTAATTAATTCACTTTCTTATTTTCATATTTCATACACTTCTTACCATACTAGTTTTTTAAACAAGGTGGTGATGACCAACTGAGTTATACTAATGCCCTATTCCGGCCACCATTTCAAATCCAACTAGATTATATGGATGCATGTTTGGAGAGGGGAAAAGAAATTTCTGTTGATTGCTTTTTTTTGTTGGGATGGAGTTTTGAGATGGAATTGACATGGGGTTTGAAAAGAAATACTATGAGTCTTTTATATTAGACTTCTAGTATTTTTATTATATATTAACAACATGAAATTTAGTTACATTCAATAACGTCATTACATTATTCATTATTATTATTGAATTATTTAGTTTGATCCCAATGATTTCTTAGAAAATGTATCTATCCTGATTATTTAAGTTTTATTATAAATTTTTTTAACTAATATGACACTTCTTACTAGGAGGTATAGTCTCACCACAATACTATTAACATCCCCAATGCTATTTGGTAGACTATGGTGTTTGAGGGGATCTTTTGCTGTCTTATAACCATAAATTTATGGCCATGTGATATATTTCCAAATTAGGGGACATCACACCTCATTTTTAGGTGAGGATCCCACAAGTGATGTTCCCTTATTTCAATCTTTGATGTGTGATGGCTCAAAATAACACCCAATATCTTTTGGAATGTAACATAAATTTATAAAAAAAAATGTGGCATGGTTGAAGCCATGAGGAATATCCTTTCATGGTCATCTATAGACTACGACATAGTCGACTCCCCGTGGTGCAGCAGTGAATTCTTCCATTTTTTATTCTACTACCATTTTTTAATCTACCATGTCATAGTAGAGGTCCTACAATGTACCTTTATGGTGCATTTTCTTAATTACAACTATGGTGAAGCTAATTTCCATTACGTCACAACATCTTACTTTATTATTATTGAGTTAAACGAGTCTACAAAAAAATCACCCCGAATAATGTCACAACACCTGTATTGAATATTCATTAATTGGGATCCATGGTGAAATAGTACGTATATGGAGTAACATGTTTTCTTCATTTCGATCTTCCTTGTAAACTATGTTGTGTATCCATAGTTGTGGCATAGTGTGTCTCGAAATGTTAGTGTCCAATGGTCTCTATGCCACTATTTATGGTAGGATTATGGAGTAGTGTGGTGGGTGGAGGTTGAGAGAGCATGTTTCATCCATCAGATGAAGAAAATTCATGAGATTAATTGGATGAAAACATTCAACTTAAGTAAATAGTGCACCAGAGTGCTCAATGTTCCACATAAAAAAATAGGATGTTCTACCTCTTCTATTTTAACAAACTGCTCTACTCAGTGATATTTCAAGTCAGATGGGGGTTGGAGGACCACATGATCCATCGTCCACCTCCTTGTGTTGGTGATTAATTCTTCCAGCCACTATGTGTATCAATTCCCTGCATGTTAATGCTCTCTCACTTTGATACTCATATAATCTTCTATGTTACCAACACTCCCTATAAGGTTTATTGGATTTCTAGACCTTATTCATTTCTTCTTAGTGGATTGACGCCATTAGGGCTGAGGGATAAGCGCATTTTCCTACTTTTCTATCTATCTCCCATTATTATTCCTTTTTTATTTTATACACAGCACACACACATAAAATACTTACGAGAAAAATAACATTGTAAAATATGTACTTCTTATCTTTTTAATTTATTTTTCACAAATAAAATAAAAATAAAAATTAATACAGTAAATTAATGTATGGGTCTTATCAATCAAAAAAATTAACAATATAACTATAACAGTGTTAAAACTTTTATGAAACATATTAACTCATTAATTAACATTGAAAATGTATTTCTTATCTATTAAAATAGTTATTCATGGACATAAGTTATATCTCTAATGAATATGATGTTATCAAATATGTAGGTTCACATAGATCAATTTTTTGTTATTTTATTTGATATACATATTATTATACACACACTTTTTCTTCAAATAAATGTTACTAAAATTAATATATTCAACATAGAGTACCAATCATAAAAATTTATTTTTTAAACATTGGGAACCGTCTTCAAATTTAAAATTATTTCACCTTCACTATCATCTGAAAATTCCTTTAGTTTGTCAATATAGATATCCCCTTAAGATCTCAATAAGGAAATTATAATTCAAAATCTATTTAGTATAATTTAATTATTGTTTAGAATTGAATTTCTAAGAAAATATTTATAATTTTCAATTTTAAAATAAGATAAATCTTCTCATCAAATTATATTTCTTATTTTTTTAATATAAATTGCATAAAAAGTGTTCTTTATACCTCACCCAATCTAATTTATTCTTAATTTTGTTAAGAAAAACCTAATTTGTGCAAAATTGTTTATTTTATATTGGAATTTCAACACTATATCAAACAAAACTATTATTATTTTAAACATTCTTTATAGTTGTAAAATCAATATATTCCATATACCTAAGTGATTACTTAACTACTTTGGCTCAGTTTGTGAAATCTAGCTAGTGTGGATTCTTGTCATATATTTTCATAAATTGATCACCCCTATTGATCATTACTAATAATATTTCTAGTCTTAAATTGACATAAAGGTCCCTATTCATTATATTTTAGGAGACACACATCATTAAAATTGTTGTAATATATTATATTTACCTCAATAAGTTTTATTTCAATAGCATTATTAAAATTTTCATCTATATATTCAATGTTTCAGTTTGTATCTCTTTACATACATTATTAACAATATATTTTTCTGATCTGTTACATCATTAGTGACCATGATATCATAATAACGAATAACATTTACCAATTTATTGTAATATTAGTGATAAAATATATATTTACTATCTACTTAAGGATTATGCAATCATCTCCTCAGTCGTTAAATTTATCAATGTTCTTCTTTTTCACATTGATCAGAAAAATATTTTCTAACACATATTATTGTTTAAACAATATATTTTTTAAAATAATGTCATTAGATTTAATGTATTATTTTTTATTTTAGAGATAATAATAATAAAATTTTCTCATTGTCAATATCCCATTACTATAAATGTACCTTAATGTTTCATGATAAATTAACATAGTTCTCTAAATGATTATATAGTATTTTAAATTTTCAATAGGTTTTAATTCAAAGACTATACAACATTATTTTTTATGGAGTATATAGAAAATTTAACTCACGTAATATGTCATGAATTTAAATATATTCTAAAAATATGACTTATTTAAAAAAAATTCCAATGTCACATCTAGGACCTTTGATTTCATGATTTGTTTCTATTTATATATATATATATATATATTGAAATATTTAGATATTTTAAATACATTATATTTACTCAACATGAACATAAAACATTCCATTTGAGTGAAAACGTTAATAAAAGTAAATAATTAATAAACTCCATTGCTAAATTTCATACTCATATGGATATGAACATTACAATAAATTAGATTACCAGAATTTAATTTTTAAATTTTATCACCTTTGTGACATTGATTCCTGATTTTTCTTTAATGACATGTCTCACATGATTATATATGTTCACATTTTCTATTTGGGTCATTATGAATTGAATTTTCTCAAATAAACATTTTAATTTTATTTTGTTAATGTTAATCATGCTTTCTATACCAATGAGTATTCTAAATATTCATACCAAGGTAGTAGGGATTAGTTTAATATCCTAATTGAATTAGATTTCTATTAATTCTTTAAATCCTATAAATTATTACACCATCTCTCAACTACTATACTATAAATATTTTTTTATAGAAAATAGATTCATCTCAACTGTTTTATAGAAGAGAAGAACTTGTTTACATCTATCAATGAAATCAATATTCTTCGAATGAATTTCCCTCCTACTAATTGGTAAAAATTAGACTCAATTGATTTTTAAAAATCCATAATGTTTGAATATAACTAAATCATTATTATACTTTTCAAATCCTTGAGAATATTTTCAACTCTAGTTATGTGTGATATGAAACAACAATCAAGAGTCCATGTTTTTTTATTCTCCAAATCGTAATAATTATTTACCACTACCATTTGTTAGTATATTTTTAAATTTTTCATTTGATATTTTTCATAATCGTTTTTTTAATTTATTATTTTTGAATAATTCTGAGACACTTCTCATTTGTGTATAATTATTGAATACACCTTCCACAATTAAAATCATTACACAAAAAATTGTTATTTTCTTTAAATTTTTTCTTTATTTTTTTGGGTATTCCTTCATCAATGTTTTTGATTTTTTACCTCATTAAATTGAAATATCTAATATTTATAAGAAAATACATTTCATACCAGAAAATGATGTATTTATGTCCAAATTTTCGAAAACCCATCAACTTTCATGAATTATACTCTTAAAAAATGTAATGTGACATCATGTATGTCACTAATATGATTGATACTTTTATAACATTTGATAAATTTTCTTTAAAAAACTCTTATGATATTTTTTTAATTCTTATTTCATGAATGATTTTATAATCATTGAATTTTTCACATTCCATATTAAAAAAGGTTACTTTTATACAAGTCATTAAAAATAAGATAACATGATATTCTTCTCTATTCAGATAAATAAGATGGATCTTATTATGTACCGATTAGCCCAAAAAATATCTTTAACATATACATGATATTATAATCCCACTATATGTTATTTTATCTAGTAAATACATTCATTTAGATTATTATATTTCAAAAATTTATTAATGGACGATTTAAAACTCCTAAAAACATCAATAATTAGTGTTATGTTATAATCAAATTTGAATTTATTCGAATGTTTTTCAGATTCAAGAACATTTGATTTATTTTTATATGATTCCTCATCATTTTCACCAACTTTTATGTAATATCATCACATAGTTTTTTCAGATCATTAAGTAATATTTTGATACGTTTAGTTTTCTTCACAAGATACATTTTGTTTTAAATAATTTTATCATCAATATCCTTTGAGTCGTGAATTTTATTTAAAGAATAAATTCCCTTATCTAACATAAAAACCACCTTATTGAACACTTTTTTCTTCATTTATTACACATACTCTATTTCAAACTCTTCTTATTCAACATAAAATTTATATTATCAATATCAGAATATTTATTTTTATCACCAAAAGTGTTTTCTCTCCTATCATATAAGAATTAACCCATATTTTTTATATTTTATATTATTTAAATCATCAATATTTTCTTCACTATATAATACATCTTATTTATTTTATATAATAGATATTATTTTCAAAATTGATTACATATTCTATTTTTCTAATTCTATTATGTTATATCATTTTACACTCATCACCTTTTATGTTTTTTCTCAAAGAATATATTTAATGATTCCTCAATAATTCCCCCTTTATCAATCCTCATTGGATTATTAAAATAAAAATAGCCTATATTATCATATTTGAGACAATTGAAGGGATTTGTCCATTATATTTCAATGCATCTTGAGATGATATTTTCTTTTCATTTACTTTTAAAAAATTAGTGGATCTTAATGATTCTTCTTAATCAAATGATTCTCATAAAGAAAAAATATATCCATATGTTAGTAATTCAATGATATGATTTTAACATAGAATTTTTCAAGAATCATTCTATTCAAATTCTTTACAATTGGGGAATCCTCAAGTATCTTTCCATTCTCAATAATTGTTCCTATAATCATGCTTACTTGAGTGAAAAACAATGAACTAATTTAGCTTAGACTATTTTAGAATAATAAAATTTATTTCAACACACTCAATTCTATTTCATTAACCTTTTTTTACCCTTAAAATATAGTATAAACTTTTCTCCATTTCTTCCAAAATTACAGATCATGTATTTTTCAACTATTTCTCTCAAAGTGAATATAATAATTCATCTCTTTCTCATCCAAAAAATTGATATTATCTAATTATATTTAATAGTATAATATAACCCCTTCCATAAATATAAAATATGTAAAAATAATATTCAACATATCAATACCATGTGGTAATAAATAATAAACCCTACACCCCTTCCATATGTAATATCCATTTCCATAAAATGTGGGGATAACCTTATTTTTAATAGAATTATGTAAATTTATCAAAAACAATTCATGAGAGTGTTGTAAATTAATGTTCTTAGTGTTCAAAGAACAATAAAATTCAGTTTACCCTGTTATCAATTACATTAATGGATATTTTTTAAGCTGACATTCATATAAATAACATTATCAAGATATAGTAAATACTAAATTTTTAAAAAAGGATTGACACTTGATTTTAGTGTCCAGTAATATAGGTGTTATGGGATATAACTTAATTCAAATGGATTTTAATTTTATTATCAAGTCAAAATGTAAAAATGATAGGGGAAAATCATAAAAGCTTTAAAAAATATCTCATAATCACTATTGATCCATTAAAAAATCCACAATTTTTTTAAGAAACTTGTAAAGAAGATAAAAAATTAATAATAAGTCCTATTGAAAAAATAAATACATTCTCACTCAATTTACATTGGTCCTTAAATAGATATTCAGGTATATATATTCCTCTTCCAAATGTAGTTAATAAAAAAATTCGATCAAGAATCCTTTAAGATGTTATGTTAGAGTAGTTCTACCAAATATATATTTTAATATCATAGATATAATTAGTTAATTAACTAAAATAAATGTTTTATGTATAGTAACAGGTCTTTATATACTTCCAATAAAATATAATCAATGTATATATCTCATATAATAACATAAATTATTTAATATAATTCCAGGTTTAATCATAATTTATTCCTTGATTAAAATTAAATTTATATGAATTAGTTTTCCAAATCTATTTTCATATATTCCTAATATTTTAGTATATATAGTAATTCTATTTTAACATGATATCATTAAACCATGAAGTATTCTTCTTCATGAAAACATAATGATGTTTAGTTAATGATGTCCTTCAAAAATCTTTTCTATCACTTTTTTTCTTGAAAGTGTTATCATTTAAATATATTTAAAATCATGCACATATAATGAAAATTAAAATTTAATATTAAACATGAAATGGATTTTCCATCCACAAAAATTTCATGTCCTTCATAATTCATTCTCCTATTTCTTCGAATAGAACTAATACTGAGAAACAGCATCCACTAAACCATGGCCTTATCAATGACGTAGTGTTCAAATTTTTATTTTTTCACCCATAAAACTAATCTATAAAATATTTAACTATGACCAGCACCACAATCATTTTTTTTAATAATATAGGTTCTTTTTACCTACTAATGATTTTCAAAACAAATTGATGAAATTGTTTCTTTTGAAAAACCCTAAGAATATTTGTCCTTTCGGTGGTGTAGTGATATCTACCAGGATTTAGTTTTCTATATCAATGTAGAAATTCATCCAATTATCCTCAATCACATAAAGACTCATAATTATTGTATTTAGAATATACTTATGATAAAAACATCAATATATGATATCAAATACTGTTAATTTAGAAAATTTCATGTTTAAAAAAATACAATATGACATGGAAATCATGATAAGTTTAATTCCATACCAAATATCCTTACATAAAATCACGATACAACAACACATGATAAATTTTTATTTTGAGATACATTTATTCCCTTGTAACATGATTTCATGTTGTCAAATAATATATAAAAAAATTCTTAAAAGGATATATTTATCAAGAAAATATAAATAATACTACTTTTATTGACATGTTTAAAAGATTAAGTGTCATTCTTAAATATTAAAAACGAAAATACAATATAGTTTATCCTCTCATAGAATAAACACCTATTTGTTATTTTTAAAGTAGTGTTAAAATATTTGTGTTTGATGTATAAGACAAATTTACTTGATGAATAAATGTTTATTCTTAATTATATAGTAGTAAATATGAACAATAATCATTAATATATATATGATTTTAAAATTATTGATAATATAAAAAGTATATATTAAGAAGAATATATAAATATGAAATATGAAACATCAAAATAATTTTCAAGGGTAATACATTTGAGGTAACTTTTTATCCACTCATGCACATAATATGATAGGGTTAAATGTAATAGAGGATGATTGGGTTCACCTCCCATGTTAGGATTTGAAATGAATTTTATCTTTCAACCATTTCCATAAAAATATTAACAATTCATTATTAAATATAATATGAATAATTTTACTCACTATTTAATTTATCTACATAGTATTTTTAGTACTTTTTTGAAATCAATGGAAATTTATAATTTTAGAATCATAATGATGCTGCAAAATAATATGTGTAAAACATTGACTCAAATTAAAACAGGGAAGTTCTTTAGAGAGTCCAAATAAATTTAGAAATCCTTAAAACAAAAATGGGGAATCTATAAGGATTGATTATGATTTAATGTGATAAATTCAGGATATTAAATGGATAATTTCATAGAATACCCTGATGAGTTGTGAATGAACCATGGAAAGTTTACATTTAGAATTTATATTTTAGAAAGAAATTTTTCTGATTTTGACTCATGTGTATGTTATGTTGACTATGAATTATAATTTATAATATATTCCCAAGGATGTAGAAATTAAGGGAAGGATGATGAAAGGTGTTTGAGTTCTATGTTTTGATAATTTAAAATGAATTCATATATTAGGAGTGGAATATATGACTTAATTTGACCTATATTATCATATTCCATTACTTTAATGTTATTTCATTATTCATTTATAACCATGTTATCATGACCCATCTCTATTAGAACCCCGCTTGTTCTAGTAGTGGAGTTGTACATGACGCCATCAATCCACCTCTAAAAGTTCATGGATTAGATACTATCACCAATGGTATGTCATGCAAAAAAATAAGAGTGATTAACCTCTTATAATCCATGTAAAATTAAATAAACCACTAATCAATGGAAACAAATACATGAGATAACCTAAAACTCCATACATAATATAAATATACCTAAAATTTAATGTAAATTTAATAAAATATCCAAAGTAATCACTAATCATAGAATAATCCATAAAACAACTACATTTACAAAAATTGAACCTTATGTCATGAGGTTATGAGGTCTATCCCACTCTCCAATATTTTCCTATAAATATGTAAAAAATAATATATATTAATGAAGGTGAGTATGCAATTATACTATGTATCTTATTCTGTTATAAAATCTTTTTCTAAAGTGGATGAATAATCTAACATCCTTATAGGATGATTAATAAGATTGATATGTGTCTCATCCAATGTCAACTGATAAGGACATATCACCATAGGCCTACTCTCTAAATTTTTATACAGTATATATATTTAGATAGAAAATTCATTATAAAATATAAAATGAGGTACCTCATACCTACTTCCATATGGATATAGTACCACTTATATCAAAATAATATATTGCATAACACTCAAATTCTTTCCCATATCAAAATAACACAACAAGTCTATAATCTATTCCACATCCACGTACCACTACTACATACCATGTCAATATACCAAAAAAACCAAATGACACAGTAAATAATATATATAGATAGATGGAAGAGCATGAAGAGTATTATACATTCATATATGTAACCCCAATCCTGGATATGGGGGATTCATCATATACTAAATACATTATAATTTCATTAACTATGTCACACTACATAGATAGTGGTTTATATGAAACAACTAACATACAATAAAGATAATGTAATATAGGATAACAACATAGTTTACACATCCAATCACAATATTTATATAACAAAATCTCAACATCACACTAATATATTCACACATAAAAATAATTTCCCCCCAAGAACTATCAAAAAAACAATAGCACAACTCCACATTGACAACATAATTCTTCTTATTTAACTTTTCAAATTAAATTTGATACCAATCATGTGAAAAAATCATAGAAATATGTAAATTATTATTTTCACAACAAAATATATTAAAATATACTTTATTAATCATGGATGTACCCAATTTTTCACAAGGTTCTAATGAAATTATTTTATGTATGAAAATTAAAAAAAGTCATCACATTTATTTTTGTGATCCCAACATAGTCTTCTTGATTTATGATCATTGTAATAGAATTTATTTAACATAATATCCCTCTTTATCATCCAAATTATCAATAATAAGCTCATAATTTATCGTCATATGATTTTTTTATCCTATCAAAAAAATTAGTATCATTACAATGACCCTTTACAGCTTGAAGAATGAAAAATTGATTATAAACAGATGGATTAATCTGATTCTATTCTTAACAATCATTTCATTCTTTATGCCTTGACCCAATACATGGGAGAATTATAATTTATACAATATGTTGGAAATAAAATTCATTGTTCTAAAATGGGATTAAAACACGTTGTTTATTTTTCAAAACATCATCTTTTGTACCATAAAGAATCGTAAACTGTATTTTTAACCCATCATGACATATAAAACCATTATAACCCAAAAAATATCATAAAAATTTAATTATTAATAATTTAAATAATAAAAATTTTCATGAAATAAAAAAACCATTAACTTATTTCATTCCTTATAATATATATATCAAATCATGAAAAAAACATAATTTATAAAAAACATAATTTTTCCAAATTAAATTTTTCTATATAAATAATATTTCAATACCTTGAGAATGAAATTCAAATATTATTATTATAAATTCAATAATATATATTTGTATTTATAAATTTAATTAATTGTGATCATTCACTCTTAGAAAATCACTGACACACATGCTTGGGGCCAACATCATCAAAAATGTTGATTTATCCTAATTAGTAGAATATATGTATACACATCATATATGTAACCATAGGAATGTATCCTGATAGAAGTTATTTATAATCACAAACTAATAGTGTTATCTTGCAATAAATCCTGGATTCTAAATAGATATGGATAATTCATATATATGTGAACCTTTTAGAGAGACTTATTATGTAGTACAATCTCTTTATCTCATTATATATTATATGGAATGGTGCATACCCTCTATCAACATCCTTTAATTATCTACATATAATTTATTGAATTAATTTTGATTTATTTGATTTATATACCATGGTCATGGATTTATTTATGGCACTATCATTTTGTTCAAGTGAATAAATTTCATATTTATATATTTAAAAGTGAAAAATATTGTTATTATTATTCAATAAATGTAATACTTAGCGTAAAAAACTGAACACAATCCACATTTTTAAAACATAAATATACGTAGTATGCATAAAAAATTAAATTATGTGATAAAATGATACACTCTAAATACCGTACTTTAATCATTACATATTATAGTAACTTTAGACATGAAATCTATTTCATAAAATTTTAATTTTCTTTTGGGATAGTGTTTTAGAGAATTAGTAAATACTCTTACATAGTAAATAGATACATTACATTTGTATAATATTACAATGCATCCTTTTTTTCTATCATACAATATTTTTAAAATAATACATCGTTTATTTTCAGGATAATTATTTAAAATTTCTCTCATGACACCATACTTGTCTCAAATCATACATAAACGTGGTGAAAAATGATAAAACCATGGGATGAGAAAAAAAATATGAGAAATGAACCTAAAATAGTAAATCCTTTATTCTATAAGAAACTATTTCATAAAACATTCCTCTTCATGTGTTAGGTATTCATTTTTCATTAAAAAGATTAATTATCATTCCTTTTGAGATCAAACAATTTCACCAAAAACTCATTAGAAGTCATAAAAGAGTAATTTAGGTACCTTGTAAAATAATAATCACTAAACCCTTAAATATTCCTTAAAATTTCTTTAATAAGAACCCTTAAAAGAGTAATTAATATAATACTGACATCAAATATAATTCTCTTGATAAAAAATCATTACCTAATTCATTGGAGTAGTATCTCATTACAAACAAAGATATAACGGGATAAACCATGAGTCATAATGGGGATCTAACCCTCGTAAATAATATTAACTGGCCATATCATAATGTAAACCCTTGAGAATTTTTTGAGACCCATGTTACAAACACTTTTACATATTAAAATACCAATTTTTTTTAAAAAAATCAATTTTAAAATCTAAAAACTCTACACATCATAATGAAAGTATTTTCATTATATAGAAAAAAAAACATATAAGGGTATATTGAAAAAAATTAAATAATCATTCAGGTTGTAAAATTATCTCATTATATATAATCTAAATAATATATTACATTTTATTTTTAAAAAAATAAGTAACAAATGAGTTTTGAATGATGCTATTTAAATGAAAGTCCCTTACATTGAGTCTGACTTGTCATGTATGTTGGTTGTATTCATGAATAATAAATATATGATAATTTTATAATTTCATAATAAACTTTTTAAAATAAATTTTTTCTTTATATAAATTATTACCATGTTATATACAAATAATTAATCATTTAATATCATGTGTGACATTTTGACAACATTCAGTATTTAAGTCCAAAATGAATTTTCTATATTTACTATGGACAAAGTGGTCATTATTCCATCATATCGAGAATTATTTTCAATGAATAAATATCATTTTTTTAAATAATTAATTATTTTATAAACATCTATTAAATATGTTTTTTAAAAATGAACTATGATACAATCTTGGAGATGGTAGGCTGTATGTACACATGAGTAACGTTTCCATTTTTCAAATATCATTATAAAAAGATGATATTTATTATTTTATATTTATATAATGATCATTATATCAAAAATATAATTTTAATTCTTCATATATACTTATATATATATACCATGTGATGCAGAGATGAAAAATAAAGCACAACACTTCATAGAGTTAGTAATCCACTTCTACGCATGAATGATGTTATCTTTTTAATATGCTTAAAAGGGTAAGAAAATAAATAATATATTTTATTTTAATAATTATAAATATTTCATTAATATCATATTTAAATCTTCATTTCTTAATTTTAAAGAGTATTTAGATAAAGTAATGGAAAATGAATTAGATCGGTTTGTGAGGTGGTAGTCTACTATACATACAGACAATGAATTATTTTACCATTTGATGAATGTTGAGATGAATATAGGTAATTACACTAATATAATAACATCTATTTATATTTTCCATAATGGATTTATTATTTAATAATTGATTAATAAGGATTTTAGGGTGAGGAAGAATAAAAAAACCAAAACAAGAATATAAAACCATACCTCTACTTTTGAAAACTTTCATTTCTCAACACCTTAATACCTCTACGATTGGAATAATTCCTAAAAATATATATATAATGATTAGAGGGATTACAAGAAAGGTTAATTATGTCCCGGTAAAAAATGGGGGTTAATGTGTGAAGGATTGAGAAAAAGATGTTCCTTTTTATAAGAGTGGAGATGGGTACTCATGGAATTTCACAGAATATTAAAATATGATAAGAAAATTATTGAGGAAAATGATTCCAAATGGAATATAAATTAATTGGTGATGAAATAATGAACCATATATTATCACGTGTATTTTTATTTAATAATAATATTTTTTACAAAATACTTTAATAAAATATTAATTCAATACAATATAATTATTTTTAATTTTTATAGTATTCATTACCTTGGCTATAAAAAGATTAATAAATCTTGTAAAATTAAAACTAACAATTTTATTACATCCTAAAAATATCTTGGAAATATATATTATTATTTTATAATATTATTTATCTCAAATAATATTTATATTAATATATTTAGATATTTTATTTTATTTATGTACTAATTAATTAATTATTTCCTCAAAGTTGTGAAATCATTTATGGTAACTATTTATTCAATAAAAAATTAAAATAAACTAATATGATGAAAATTCATATTTATATTTAAAAATACTATTTAGAAACCATCCTATGCTATGGATAATACCATATTAAACATATTACACCTATTAAAAAAAGATCTTGACATGATTGAATTTTCATTAAATAAAATACTATAAAGGTCCTAATCTCATACATGTGGCTCAAAAGTCCATAAATTAGACCCTTGGATGAATATGGTTGACATATCGTCATATAAAAAATTTAGGTATGTGTTTGGATAATTTAAGATTTATTATAATATTATTTATAATCTAAATTACCTTATTTACCAATTACCGTGTTATGAATAAATATTAAGGTTAAATTAAACTAGAAAAATACAAAACAAAACAATTTTTTCTATAATTTCCCTTTTATGATTAATACTATGTATATACTAAATACATGTATAAAATCTATTTAAAAAATAAATTTTATTATTTTAAATTAAATTTAAATAAATAAAATTCCAATCTAATATAAAAAATAAATTTGTCCTCTAAGTACTTTTAAATAATATAATGTTTTAAATAAATATCAGTATTTTTCACTATTCCTTGAAAAATCTATATTTTCAAAATATTTATAAAAATTAAATTTATGATAAATTTAAATTTATGAATATAAAAATTATGAAAATGGTGAAAAAAATTTCCATATCTTCTAGTAATTATAATATTCAATCATGAAAACATAGAAACCACATTTTTAAAGAAAACATATTTTTGAAGAACAAAATGATTTTACTAAAAAATTGTGAGTATTTTATAAGAAATTTACCAATAAATTAAAATAAAGATTTAAATTTAAATTTATTTATAAAATAATTTACTCATACTCATACACTAAAATTTAACTATTAGGTTATAAAGATCTCATTTAATTAAAAATATTTATTTGTTCATTGAAGCTCGATATGGCGTATCTTGCACGTTAACGAACATAGTCTTTGGTATCAAAATCGCTATCGGTCACATACACATTGATAATGATATCATTTTTTGAGAAAAATAAACATGGTCATATATTGGAGAATCCCATGACCAAAAAAATATGTGGTGTTCCTTTTGGTTCGCCAACCATAATGTTCTCCATTACAATAGATCACAAAATGTGAGCTTCATGAGGAAAAGTCTCAATTCCTATAAGCCTGAATACCTGATTGGAAAAATAATCAATATCATATCATTATGAGGTTTCTGTACTAAAGAAAATATGTTTTGGATTATTTTTATATTATCACAATGTACTCATTATATTTCAGAATTATTATAATTATTGGATATGATAAATAATATAAAGAAATTTCTATATAAATAGTATATGAACATGTAAAAACACCATTATCATAAGAAAAATGATAAATAAATAAACATATATAAATGATATGGTAATCAAAATGTACTACTCATGTTGGGCCTAGGAAACCCACTCCCTCAACAAATACAATTCAACATTATTTATCCATAACAATATTAAATTCATTGAGACACATTATATTGTAAATTATAACAAGTCCTCAAAATATTATTTACCACATCCATGAATTCCATCATTATAATATATTCATTACTTACAATTTAATTATCATAATATATTATTGATCCATTTCATTAAAATTATATTTTATAGCATCAATTCATTATAATCGAATTTCCATTCCACTTTATTGAACACATTCACTAGTTAAAAAATTTCATATCTTGGTCAAATGAAATACTATAATTTACTAACCTCATCAAAAAAACAACATCATAAACCAAAATCAAGACTACATATAATAAAATATTCCAAATTAATCACCCACTACCACATATAATTCATCCATATTATACCGACATAATAAAAATCAAAGAAATATCATTACTTTATTACGAATTTATCATATCACCATTTCAGTTACCACTTTACATGCTCAACACATTTAATTTTATCTAAATTTCACATGTCATGAAAAAAAATATCAAATAAAAATTGGGAATCACATAGGTATAATTACCATCTATTACTAATATAACCCATTTCCTTTGATTCATTTCTTCATTAAGTAGAACAATTATGGCTCCTTAACTAATGAGGAAAAATACATTATTAAACCACCTCAACAACCATAAATAATCATAAGTAATATAAATCACCAACATCGATAAGAATCTAGAAACAAAACGATATCAATAAAAGATGAATATAAAAATGTGCATGTCCATATATATATATTCAAAAAGACCTATATTAATTTATCCATGCATAAATATTAAATTATATACATTCCCCAACTACTACCATAACTATGTTAGATAAATTATATAATAAAATAAATAATGAATAAGGTAAAATAATACATCAAATCATGAGAAACATATCCCATTAGACGCGAGATTCAAATATCTACAATGTTAGAATGGTGGAAATATATATGTAATAATGCATGAATTTATTTCATGAATACTATGTTTTAAAACTTATCGTTCACACAAATCATAAATGAAATTAATTTTTATATGTTATAGAAATATTATTATTTAAATATGATAGTTATAGCCTAGTCAATCTATTGATAGAGATTTTAATAGAGGTAATATCATTATGATATATATATATATAGATAGATTTTTTACTATTAAAATTTTATTTATTAATTACTTGGAAATAATTATTCATTTTTAACAACAAATAATTAAATGATATTATTTTATAAATATTAAATGTCTAAATAAGTCACTTTTAATAAAATAATGTTTTATTTAAATTTTATATGTATCATTTAAAAGATAAATTTATCTCATTTTGAGTGTCAAATTTATTTAACATATATTATTTGTAAAATTAATCTAATTAATCATCAGTCCTTCAATGATTAATGACATTTTTAAATGAAGATAAAATCATTTGATGATAATGTTTTTAGTAACTATTTTCAAGTAAGTAATAGATTTTTTTCTTAATAAGTTATGATAATCACTATTAATTAAATAAATTACCGAATTTTAATTATAATAAATTACATAAAATATATTAATTTTAATTTAATTTTTTTTACTAGGAATGTACATAGAATAATTTTATTTATGCTCCAAAAATACATTTTCTTTCTAATAATCGTTTTTACATGTTTTTTGTATGGATAATAGAATTATTTTATTAAAATTATAGAATGTTTTTTTTATTGAACAAAATTATTTTATGATATCATCATATAAAAATAATATTAGATTTATGTTTATGTATTTTTCATAAATACTAGATTTTTTGGTGACTAGAAAAATTTTTTTTATAAATTCAGTAATTTTTTTTGAAATTATCAGGATATAAAATTAATTTTTTGGTTTATGAAACTGTTTTTATTAAAAAAAATATATTTTATAAGTAAGGTATTCTATTTAAAAATAAAATATTGAGCATTTTAATCTATGTTTGAAAATTTTTAAATAAGTGTTATATTTTATTGAAATGGAATCTGTTATTTGTTCTAGTTTATAAATTTTTTCCCAATGTTCAGTTTTAATAAAAATTTCAATAAGAAAAAAAATTATTTAAAATAATTCAATTTTTCCATTTGAATCTAAATAATACATTTTTTTAAAAATAATTTTTAGGTTTAAGAATTACATTTTTCAAAAAACAACCGTCATTGCATTATGTGAAATTATATTAATAGAAATATCTTCCACATCTATGAAACTAACCTTGTAAAATAGGTTATATATTTAGAATAATCAAAATTTATATTTTTTAATGAGTCAAACATAATTTTTATTCAGAATTAATCACAACTATGGTAATCATTTATCACATATGTTAAGGGTAAAATGAGTCAAAAGGGTTAAAATAAAGGGACAAGGCTTCATGATAACTCAAAAATCTTCCATAAATCTAATTGGAGGGACTTATATAGACCATAATCAGGTAATATTTACAATTATGGAAATATGGAGAGACTTTAATTGAGTAAGGCATAAATTTTTAATAAAGTCTTATATATTTACAAGTATTCCCCCCACCTCAATTATAAAAGGTCACAGTCTCTCCTAATTTTATTAAAACATTGATCGCTTTAGATCAGAAAAAATCATCTGAAATACCTTATTATAATCCTTACCCAAGTCATGGTTATTCTTGTCTCATAAAAATACCAACCTCTGAAGGATTACGATGCACTATAAAATATGTTTTCAAATAAGAGGTATAATTGTTAATTAAGTTATTTCATGTTTATTTCTTTTGAAAACTCATTCCAACCTATCATAAAAATTATTATATAATATCATTAGTAAAATCAATATAATTAATTTTTTATTTTTATCCTATAACCATTTTCATCTTTTTTTCAATCCAATGATAAATTAAAGCATTACTCATTCTTATTTACGGACAACCATTTCCAAAAAACTGATGTTTATCATTTTTCATCTTCATCTCATTTGAATAGATATAAATAAGATATTAATGAGGATATATGAAATTGAAGAAATTATCATTATAATTTTAATATAATATATCATTTAACTTATTCCCCTTACATTTTTTGGGAAATGATAATGTCATTCGTGCATACATATGAATTACCAACTCTACAAAGTGATGTGATTCATTTTTCATTTCCTCCTTACGTGGAAGATCATAATGATATTTTTAAAAAATATAAATGATTTTATGTCATAAAAATGATTATATTAATATTAATAATTATATAAATTCATTCCATTACAATGATTAGGAAAATGATGACATCATCATATGTACTTGTGAACTACTGCTTCCATGAACAATGTATTTCATTTTTCTAATACCAGACTACATGGATGATCCAAAAAATTTATAAAATGATTAAAAATTATATTCATCATTTTATTAAAATTTTGGATATAATGGAACTATTTTATAAAATCATTAACCAGATTCAATATATCGAAGTTGTTTTTTGGTTATTGACCAAACAACCATAAGTGATCGATGAAAGAAAGATGTACATATTAGGAATCATTATATAATGATTATAAAATGAAATAATGAAATAAAATAAAGATGAAATTGTTCTTAATAATGTATTTAAAAAATATAAATACAAAATTTAAGATGATATAACATATCTGACCACACAATAATCCAATGTAAAAGATTTTTGTCTGAATTCCACTTCATTAACACATATTTAAAATTATTCACATAATTTATTTTGTATGGTATATATAAATCACATTTGACATATAATATAAATAATTCCTCTTTATTCATGGTTTTTAATATTTCCATTCTTCTTTTCAATTTTAAGTGTCTTTGATTCAAAAAAATTTGAATCCATATAGGTTTATCTTATAATCATTCCCTTATTCAGGATTGTTCATGTTCACATTTATATTAGAAATGTTATATATAGTTTATGTTCTGAACCTGAATATATTTTATCAAAATATATCTAATTCTAGTTTTTCCATTTAATTTATCAAATACATCTTCTCTTTCATGCTCAATGTCCTAATGATGGTTCTTAAGAAAACCAATCATTTTTTCCTTATTTAGACTGGGAATATTTTTCTTCCATATTAATATTTTTTATTATGTTTTATGGATGTTTTTATAAAATTTTAAATGAATGGTAATGGTTTTTTTTTGTAAATTATTATTTCATTACAATTGTTTTAAAGGAATATTTTTTTAAATAAATCTATCATTAAAAGTGTGAAGGGAATTTTATTATTAATGCATAGGGTATATACAAATTCTTCCACCACCGTGACAAATATTCTCTATTTAAATTTCACAACATGTTTCTATTGTTTTTAAGAAAAAAAGTTCCATTATTCTAGGAATATTAATCTATTATATTAATATAAAAATAAATTATTTTCTATAATGATGATTTTTTAAAATGAACTGTAATATTGTTGTTTATGAAAAAGTTATAAAATATATAATTAATTTTTTTAAAAAAACATCACATCCATTTTACACACAAATTTTTTAGACTTTAAACTATTTAAAACCTTCATTTTGGTTCATGTTTTGGCCATATATCATCCATTACTGATTTGTGGATTATAACAAATTTTTTTATTTTTTACATTCTTCAGATCGTGTTCACTATCACTCTCCATTATTCATAGAACATTATTTTTCTCCTTCATGACTATATTTTCCGTATCTTGTATATAATCTGTATAAAATCTAATATAATGATATTTCCTTAACTATATACCATTTCAATATATTTTTTAATTTTATGAAATATTATTAATTATGTTTTCTCTTTTAATTTGGAAATATAGATGTTCTATATTCTTGATTCAATATGGTTCTTTATTTATTATTAAGGAATATTGGTTTTGTAAAATATTTTTGATTTAATATATTTGGAATTAATTGGATATATGCTAGTGGTGGGTTGGTCTTCATTATAGATATCCTCTAGATGCATAGAATGGTCTCATGAGAAAAAAAGTTTGCTAAATAATATTAGAATTTGGTGTATGCCTTCACATTAATTTAAATTTCATATAATATGTACTTTATGGTATGGTTTATGATATCTTGGAATGAGGCCTTTATGGTAACAACATGATATCTGACACTTTTCGTTTTCTTCATTATGATTCTAGTTATTTTTATCCATGAGAATGATATGATGATATTTTTCATTAATATATTTTAATATCAAGTTATTTTTGAAATGGTATATATATTGAATTTCTAATCTATTATATTTTTAATTCCTTACATAATCAGCATAGTCTCCATTGTTTTTATCCCTTACTATCCATTTGAGTGATGCTTTTTTATGTTTCCTTTTATCTAAGATGGGTAGAATGAATATTTGAATGATTTTTAGAGATGAAAATACTATGTTTTTATCTTCGAATTTAATATTGAATTTAGGAATGTATTTATTCATCCAAGACTACTGAAATAATCAATCCTTCATGGTTTAATCTATTCTATTATATACCAATGTAATTATATATATAATTATTCTTGATTATTGGAGTTTGGTTTTATATAGTATTTATTAAAGGAAGTTTAGTAGGACCCATGGTGACTAGATTTTAGAAGAACATAACTATAAAATTAATTATGCAAAATATGTTAGAATATTTGATAAATTTTCCATTTATAGGGTTTTTATTACATTTTTCAATATTCCTGATGATTATGAGAGGAATATGTGTGTGTCATTTTTTTGAGATGGCTCCTAGAAAAAGGAAGGTGAATCATATCCACACTTCTTCACAGTATATATATCTACCAAAAGATTATTGAAATATAGATGTTGTTTGTAGTACCCCCGGTTTCTGGCATGTAACCCTTTTTAGATGATTTTCATAGTTTTAAAGTTCAGGGTGATTAATCAGAGAGTCGGTAGAACTTGAATGAATTTTTGAGGTAAAGGGGAAGTCGCACGGACAACGCACGAATTGTCTAAACCGTGCGGTAAAACCTTGCTATAAAACCTTGCAGTAAAATTGTGCATAGTTGGTCTTAGAGGCAATAGCTTCTGCATGGGTGGCACAAGGTTTGTCTAACCATGAGGCCAAACCATTTGTGGAGTGTCTGTAGAGGTAGTTTCAAACACATGGTTAGCGCACAGTTTGTCTAACCGTGTGGGGAAATTGTGCAGCCACTTAAATGAGATCCTATAAAGGTGGATCTCACACATTTTTTCCTCTAAGTTGCTCGTTTTTCATTTTAAGAGGCCCTAACTCGATATTTTTCTTCTCCTAAGGTCAAAGAGGGTTCTCAAATTATTACGGAGGTGATTTGAAGCCTTATATTGGCGAATTGAAGACGAGTTCTTGAGGTATGCCGTTGTTCTTGATCGTTTTCTTATATCTACTTACGTATACTTCTCCTATTATCTCCGTTTCTTAGATCTACACCCGTTATGCGTAGATCTAAGTGTGTGGATGCCAAATATGATGAGATTTGGTCTTGATCTTGCTAAGAGAAGTGATCTAACGCGGGTTTTTGGAAGATCGATCCAGTTTTCTTCAGTGTTTTTTCAACCATTGTGGTTTTCATCAAAACCTTTGAGGTAGGAGGCTTCGATCTTGACCCCACTTGTTATAATTGATTGTATTAGTTTCAAATTGGTTTATTTGAATGGTTTTGATTATTAAAAGCATGGAATAAATCTTTTTCAGTGATGATTTATGGTTTTGATGTAATTGTGAAATCATGGTGAATTGTTGTGGAATGTGATTTGGATTCTTGAATTTAAAATGATTATTTTAAATTATGATTGCTTAAATTGTAAATGGTTTGATGAAAAATTGGTTTTCAATATAAAGTGAGTTTTAAAGAAATGGTTTGGAATTGAAATAGTTAGATATTGAAATGACATTGATGGATTTAGTTTTCAATAAAAAGGGAGTTTTATTAAAATGGTTTAGAATTGAAATGGTTTTGATGGAAATGGTATTCAATAAAAAGGTTTGTTTATTGAAATGGTGTTTTGGCATGACTTTTGGGAATATGTGGTGTCTGTTCATGTTTCATTTATGAGTCATGGTTGAAATATGATTTTGTGGTCAGGGCCAAACTTTTGATGGCACAATGGTAACTATATATACGAGGCTTGGTTGAAATCAGACCTTATACTTGGTTCCAAATGTGTAATGGCACATGAGAAACAATTACCTTGTGATGACTAGGTAGATCGATGAGAGACCGCTCATGAGTACGGAATTGTCATGACGAAGCACACATGGCTGGTAGCATGGGTTGGGAAATGGTTGTGTATGCTAAAAAGGAATGTTTGCGAAATAGTTTTTAAGCATGTTTTGTTATTTTTCTAGAAAAATAACTTGCTGGAAAATTGGTTTCAATTGATCTTGAAGTGACTATGGTTATGAATGGTTTTGGAAACATGATTATATTTAGTTATAAACCAATTTTAAGAAAAAGTATTATATAAATTTATATATATATATGTGGCCAACTCTTCTATCCTAGTGGTGTTAGTAGGGAAGTCATTGGGGAAAACCTACTGGGTTTTATACTCACCCCTACTTTGGCATGTTGGTACTTTTGCAGATGTCGTATTCTGGGAAATAGGTAAAGGTAAATAATCTTATTCCTAGTGACTTGTGGTGATGCTTGGGGGATGTTGTGGAGCTTGGAGCTTGTGAAACTTGGAGTTGTAGTGTCTTCTGAGAGTCTTGAGTTGTTCATCCGCTGTGCACTTTGATTCTTAGTTTGGTCTCTCGCTGTTGTGTACTTTGATTTGGTTTCATATAAATGAAGTTGTTTATTGGTCTTTCATTTGTTCATTCATCATATAGTGAATGTTTGGTTATGGTTGGTTTATGGTTTTATTTCATAAAGGTTAAATCATCCCCCACTTGTACTTGATACCCTTCGACATTTATTACCAACCTTTGGAACATTGGGGATGTCGCTTAAGGCCTAATAATGACTCATGGTACTCTTAAGACAATGAGAATTGGTGGGTCATTACAAATGGTATCAGGTTGTTCGTTCCTTGCCTAATAAGTGGTCATTTATGTTCTTGGTCTTGGAGTTGAAATTCATTCTTATCTATTCCATGGGAAATCATAGACATGAGTAGTATTGTCAAAACATCAAATGTATAGAATAAAAGGACGTACCTAAACTATTTATGATGAACTACATGTTACCAGGGTTTTGGTTATATATTTGTTTTGGATACACTTATAGAATGTTGTAAATATCATTGTCATAGGTATATCCAATGAGAGGGTAATGACATGCATTCAAGAGGAATGGATTCCCAGTTGGATTGCAAATATCATTTTGAGGAATGAGTATGTATTTTGTGTAAGGTTCAGATTTTTTGAAAAATGTCGAAATTGTTTTCAAGTGAATGATTTTGAAAACATGGTATTTGGTGTATTTTGAAAATTGGTTGATTTTCAATAAAAATGTTGAATGTTTTCAAAAATGTGTGATCATGGGAAAAAATTATTTTGAGGAAAATGTTGTGATAGATGTTGTGATAGAATATCAAATTCTAATACATCATTTTCTAGAGAGTGAGATTGATGGAGTTTTTTATTTGTTTAGAAAATGGAACCCAGTTGGCGTCGTCAGACCTAACCCGAAGAGGCTGCAGAGAATGTGGTTACAACAGAACCATGTGTGAACCAAGAGCTGGTTCAGAGTTTTGTTCAGGATATTCATGCTGTGGATACGGGGAACTATAGGAATGAACCAAGGCATGTGGATCATACCATCTAGTTCATGAAGTAGAATCCACCGAACATTCGGGGTGATGCTGAACCTGAAAAGGAAGAGGTGTGGCTAAGTAGGATGAATCGTATCTCCAATTTCATAGGCACTGCATCAGAGCTCAAGGTCCTGTAGGCAACATATCTTTTCGAGGATCTTGCATGTTAATGGAGGGATTTAGAAGTGCTGGGTAAATTGGATGATGGCCTTACATGGGAGGATTTTGATGAATTTTCAACAAAAAATTCTACCCTCACAGGTTCAAGATCTAGAAAACAACAAAATATTTTATCTTGAAGCACGAGAGCCTCTCTTTCATAGAGTATGTGGATAAGTTCATGAACTTAGTTTGTTTTGCATGAGAGGTTATGGCATGTGCATCTTTAAAGGACCTCATCATCAAATTGGGGATAAGGTGGAAGATTCGATCAAAGATTGCGGTGCTCTGTATTATGGATTGTACATAGATGGTGAATAGAGTGATTTTTTCTGAACGTGATATATCAGGATCAATAGGAGGAGGAATGATGATACCCATGGGAAATGGTGGGAACTCAACCGCTGGGAACAAGAGGAAAAGGGATACCAATTTCCACAGTGTGAGTGTAAATCAGAACCCGACGACAGGATCAGTGAACCTTATTCCATGACCCCAGAGCAATGTAGCTGGCTTTTAATGTGGTTCGATTAACCACATAATGCCAGAGTGTATGACGCAACCTATAGCATTTCAAAATTGCAATTAAATGGGGCATCTATAGTGATATTGTAGGAATTATCCAAGGTTGGGTGCACGTGAAACTTCTCAGGCATTGCAAGCATCGTATGATTCAACAGGATGAGGACAACAAAATCAGTTTTGTCAGCATAATAAACCTATCTATGATGATTCTCGATATAACATGACTCCTCAACTAGGGAAATATCAGTAAGGAAATAAGGAGAACAGTGTAGCGACGGAGCAATTATATGGAGTCGAGCAGATGATGGTTGATGATCATGATGGACCATCTATGGTGAGAGGTACGATTCTTTTGAATTATACCATAAGGAAGTGATCATTGATACTGGTGCATCACATTCCTTCATTGCTTCTCGTGTTGTTGACTTGCTATGTTTAAAACTGGAAATGATGACTTCGATTTTGAAACTGAAAACTCTTCTTGGTGAAAGATAATGTCAAGACATTGTCTGTAGACCATGTGTTATAATGGTTGATGGAGATGAGTTAAAATGGGACTTATTGATGTTGTACATGGATGTGTATAATGTGACCCTGGGTATGGATTGGTTCACAATGTTTAAGGCTCACATCGACTGTTATAGGAGAACAGTTAGTTTCACTATTGAGGATGGCATCGACCATATCTTCAGTGGAGAAAGGATGGTAAAAATATATGCAAATAGATTTTTGACACCAATGGTGGAAAAAATGTCTTACCAATTGGGAGCATTGACTTTGGCCTCAAGGGATGATATTAAATAAAATAGTTTTCCATTGGTGGTGGATCAATTTCTATATGTCTTTCCTAGCAACATCTCAGGGTTACCACCTCTAAGGGAAGTAGAGTTTACGATTGACCTCCTTCTGGGTACCAGTCCTATTTCCATTCCGTCTTATAGTATGGAACCAACAGTGATACATGAATTGAAATTGCAGTTATAGGTGCTGAAAAGAAAGAGTTCCATTCGACCAAGTACTTCTCCATTGGTAGCACCAGGGTTGTTTGTGCAGAAGGCATGTGGAACTCTTGTACTGAATGCTGATTATCGTAATCTTAACCAAGTTACAAAAAAGAATAGATATCCACTTCCATGCATTGATTATCTATTTGATCAATTAAGTGGAGCTCAGTGATTCTCCAATATGGACTTGCGATCAGGAAATCACCAATTGCGAGTTCGAAAGGAGGATATTTCAAAGGCAACCTTCAGAAGAAGATATGGCCACTACGAATATGTAGTAATGCCTTTCGGTTTAACAAATTCACCAGTGGTCATCATGGATTTGATGAATCAGATATTTCAATGATATCTAGATTCTTTTGTTGTGATGTTTGTTGACGATATCTTGGTGTATTCATAGACAAGGGTTGAGCATGAGGTGCACCTTAAAACAATGTTACAAATCATTAGAGATCATCGTGTGTATTCCAAATTATCAAAGTTTGATTTTTGGATACAAGAAGTACGTTTCCATGGCCATGTCATTTCTGAGAAGGGAATTTCTGTTGAACATGAAAAGATAGAAGCTGTTATCTCTTGGAAAACACCAAAGAATGTGTTCAAGATATGACATTTTCTTGATCTAGCTAGTTACTACCGACACTTTTTACATGAGTTTTCATGGCTAGCTTCACCAATGACAGCTCTGACTAAGATGAATGCTCCCATCCAATGGACGGAAGAATATAAGAAATCCTTTCAGGAACTGAAACATCGACTTACATCAACACCTATCTTGTATTTACCAGAATCAGGATATGGGTATGTTGTGTATTGTGATGCTTATGGATCTGGGTTTGGATGTCTTGTCATGCAAAGAGATCACGAGGTTGCTTATGGATCAAGGCATTTAAGGTGCATGATAAAAATTACCCAAGACATGATTTGGAGTTAGCCGCAATCATCCATGCTTTGAAAACATGGAGACATTATCTCTTTTGTGAGAAATTTACTATTTTTATGGATCACAAAATCATAAAATACATTTTCTCACAGCGAGATTTGAACCTAAGGAAAATGAGGTGGATGGAGTATCTCCAAATTTTTGATGTTGAATTGATGTACACACCTGGAAAAGGAAATTCAGTGGTAGATGCATTGAGTAGAAAGTCATATGCTCAGTTGGGGAAAGAATCTTTAGACGAATGGAAGTTGATGTCAGTCTTATCCGACATGCATGTGGAATGTAAAGACCGAGGTGATGTTGTTTTTTTCTATTCATCTACACATGTTCAAGACTTGTTAAATATGATCAAAGAAGCACCAACATCTGATTCAGAATGTCTGGTTGTAAGATCAAAACTCAATGGTGGGGAGACCATTGATGGCTGGAAACTTGATGGGGGTTCGGTTCTGTGTTTTAGAGATCAGATGATTTTACCTATGGTTTTTTATGAACAACTCCTTCATGCTTACCACCAGTCAAGATGGGATGTACATCCAGGTATATAGAATATGAATAAGGTGTTGAAGGTGCAGTTTTGGTAGAGCGACATAAAAAGGAAGGTGGTTGAGTTCGCCTCGCGGTGCTTAACTTGTTATTAGGTTAAAAGAGAGCATCAGAAACTAACTGGTGTGTTACAATATTTACCTATCCGAGTGTGGAAATGGGATCATAGAGTAATGTATTTTGTTAAAGGTCTTCCAAGAACGGTCCGGAAACATGATTCCATTTGGGTGATAGTGCATACTCTAAGTAAGTCGGACCATTTCATCCCGATTCGTAAAACCCATATGGTGGAAGACCTTTTAAAAATATATATCTAAGGAGTGGTAAAGAGGCATGGTGTACCAGTGTATATAGTCTTAGATATAGATCCAAGTATCACATCTCATTTCTAGAAATCATTATAGCAATCCCTTGTAACTCAGTGGACAATGATCATGGCATACCATCCCAGATGGATGGGCTATCCGAGCGGATGATACAAACATTGGAATACTTGTTGCGGGCTTGTGTAATAGATTTTTGTGGCTAATGGGAGGAGCATATACCCATAGTGGTGTTCTCATACGATAACAACTATCAATCCTTGATATGCACACCTCAGTTTGAAGCATTATATGGATTTCCTTGTCATTCTCAACTATGTTGGGTGGAAATGGGTGAAACTTCACAAGTCAGACCGTGCCTTGTCCAAGATACAACACAGATGATCCAATTGATTAGAAAGAGGATGGATACGACTCAAAGTCACCAGAGATTTTATTCAGATCACTGTCAAAGACCGTTGACGTTCATTTTGGGAGATCGTGTCTTCCTGGGGATCAGTACAAGGCTTGAACTTCGTCATTTCAAGAAGTAGAGCATATTATCTCTTAGATACTTTGGCCCTTTTGAGATACTGGTTCAGGTTGGAGAGGTGGAATATCAGTTGGAATTACCACCACAGTTTAGTTTGGAGCATAATGTGTTCCATGTATCTCAGTTGAAAAAGTATTAGCCTGATCCCAACCATGTGATTAGATGGGATCTCATTGAACGAGAGATGGATGCTTCAGTGATACAGATCCCGGTACGGATTGTGGATAGGAAGTAGAAAATCTTGTGGGGAAAAAAGCATCTGTCTTGTGCGGTTTTTATGGAGGCATGGTCAGATTCCGGAATAGACTTGGGAACATGAGAAGGAAATGAAAGAGTAGTGGTCAGATCTCTTTCAGTTGGGTGATGGTTATCTCCTCTCCGAGGATGGAAAACCAATGGTTGGGAGAATGTAGTACCCCTGATTTGTGTTATGTAACCCTTTCTTGATGCTTTTCATGGTTTTAATGATAATGGTGATGAATAGGAGAGTCCGGAGTACTTGAATGATGTTTTGAGGAAAATGGGAAGTCGCACGGATGGAGCACTGTTTTTCTAAACCGGGAGGTAAAACAGTACATAGTTAGTCTTGGAGGTAGATGCTTTTTCACGGGCAGTGCACAGTTTTTCTAACCGTGTGGCCACACCATGCGTGGAGTGTCTGTCGAGGCAGTGGCTAATGCACAGTTAGGGCAGGGTTTGTCTAACCGTGCGTGCAAACCATGCAGCCACTTTAATGAGATCTTATAATGATGGATCTCATGCGTTTTTGCCTATAAGTAGATCCTTTTTCCTCTCAATCGGACCTAACACTGGATTTTACTTCTCCTAAGGTTAAATAGGGTTCTCCCATCATTCAGGAGGTGATCTGAAGGCTCTTCTTGGCGAATCAATGCCAGATTCTTGAGGTATGTGATTGTTCATGATCAGTTTCTTAGTTCTACATAGATATACTTCTCCTCTTCTCTCGGTTTCCATGATCTTCGCCCGTTACTGGTAGATCTATGTGTGTGGATTCCAAATATGATATGATTTGGTCTTGATCTTTCTAGGAGAAGTGATCTAATGTGGGTTTTTGGAAGATCAACCTGGTTTTCTCCACCATTCTTCGACCGTTGTAGTCTTCGTCAAAACCTTTGAGGTAGGAGGCTTCACTCTCGACTCCTCGTGTTAGAATTTATTGTCTTAGTTTAAAATTGGTTTATTTGAATGGTTTTTATTGTGGAAAAACATGGAATAAATATTCTTTAGTGATGAATTATGGTTTTGATGTAATTGTCAAATAATGTTGAATTATTATGCAATGTGATTTGGATTCTTGAATTTGAAATGTTTATTTTAAATTATGATTACTGAAATTGTAAATGGTTTGATTAAAAATTGGTTTTCAAGAAAAATGGAGTTTTATTGAAATGGTTTCAGATTGAAATAACATTATGAATTTGGTTTTCAATAAAAAGGGAGTTTTATTGAAATGGATTGGAATTTAAATGGTTCGATATTGAAATGACTTTGATGGATTTGGCCTTCAATAAGAATGTAGTTTTATTGAAATGGTTCGGAATCAAAATGGTTTTTATGGAAATTGTTTTCAATAAAAGGTTTTTTATGGAAAGGGTGTTTTGGCATGACCGTTGGGAATATGTGGTGTGTGTTCTTGTTTCATGTATGAGGGTCGGTTGAAATATGACCTTGTGCTTGGTGCCAAACGTTTAATGACACAATGGTAACTATATGTATGAGTCTTGGTTGAAATATGACCTTGTTCTCGGTGCCAAAGGTGTAATGGTACATAGAAAAAAATTACCATGTGATGACTTGGTAGATCGACGAGAGACTTCTCATGAGTATGGAACTGTCAAAACGAAGATGCACTTTTGGTAGAATGGGTTTTGAAATGGTTTGTGTAACAGCCCAAGATTTTATGAAAAATATTCTTTTTAATTTTATTAATGTCTTGTGTTGTACGCTACACCAAAAGGAGCTTGCACAACACGCATCCTTGACTTGCCTTGCATTACACGCAATCGCAACCTTCCTCGATAGTGTGTGTAGTACGCAATAACGAGTTTAACTAAACAGCGATATGCTATTAAAACTAGCCGTTATGAATAGTAATAACCACTTTTTGAAATTTTGTAAATTTTATTTTTCAAAATGGATTTCATTTTTGGATTCGGAGTATCGAATTTAGCCTAAGGTGAAATTTTGGTACATTTCGGATAACTTTCATATTCTGATGAATGGTGAAAATTACTAAATTATAATTAAAAACAACTTTTTTAATCGAAATAATTAATAGTGATAAATTATTAATTTGAGTGGTTTTAAAGTATATTTAGAATATATTTTTACAATTTAATACAATGTTGGTCATTGGACGTAATTTCACATTTAAACCTGACATAAACAAGTGTCAATCTTTTGATAGATATTGTTTCGTAAAAACACGCTATTTGTTTTAATAGCGGGATTTAATTATAAAATTAATTAATTCAACTTCTATGTTATGAATTTGGTAAAATAGACTTCATTTTTGAATTCGGAATATGAAATATAGCTTAGGATGAAATTTTGGCATTTTTCTGAAAACTTTCAATTTTTGATGAATAGTGAAACCACTAAGTGGTAGGTTAAAAACTGAATTTTGCATAAAACTTAATTTTACCACTTCTGTGAATGGAATTTCGAAAATCCGAGAGACACGGTTAATATCAAGGACTAAAATGTGGTTCAATGAGATGAAAATAATTTTTGGTGAATAGTAACTTTTTACTTTTTTTTACCGCGGTTAATAGTAAATATGGTAACTAAGGGTAAATATGATATTACTATTACCCTAACACATGTCCTAATTCTATTGGACAAGTGTAATTCGACCAAAAACAAACTTAGGAATAAAATATGACCATTTAGGCCCACTTGGATTAGATTAGGACATTTATTATGAATTTATTTAAAGAAGGGTTAAAATAGTTAAAATCAAAGTCTAATAAGTAAATCATTTTTAATATGGGGTTATACATAAGATAAATTCGATTGTAAATATTCATTAGAAAGCTAAAACGATTTCCTACATGATGGTATTTTATTTGTAATTTTCAGACATCAAATAATTTAATTTATTTATGACACAACGATGATGCAGTAATTATCTTATTAATGAAATATTGACATAATTGATGTTATAAACACCAAAATAAATGTAATTTGAGATTTTTTATGAATTCCACTAATTTTCTAGGTTACTATGATATATTAATGTCGATTTAATCAACTTGGTTCGAACATATAATTCTGTTATGACTTTCAAAAAAATCATATATCAAATAGTGTCAAAATTGACACAAAATAGTTTTTAAATAAAATATTATATTATTAATTGTTATTTTATTCTTAAAAATCTAAGGTTCGGCCAAATGACTTAGATAAGGATATATATATTAATAATAAACAATATTTGGTTCGTTTGGCATGTTATAGTAAGTTTATTAACCATATAGTGAAAGAAAACAAAAAGACACGGTAAAAGTTAAATTATTTAACTTAGAGTTAAATATAATTGATAAGGTTTAAAATAATATCCAAACACGTCTAAATTTGATTGGTTGATAAGATTACAACCCTATCTCATCTAATCTTATAATATGAGTCATTTTTGGAGGTTTTTAAGTGGGGTTAGATTTATTATAAATTAATATTTTTAAGAATTCCTAAGGTGCCCCTCTCCTCCCTTATAAAAGGGCACCTCCTCCCCCTCCTCCTCACACCAATTTTGAGCACTCAAGGTCGGCCAACCCCTGCCATTTTCTCCTCTCCACTTTCCTAGAATAATCCTAGAGGTTCTGGTCTTCTCCAAAGACCAATCTTAGTTCCTTAAGTGGAGGATTCAAAGAGGCGTTCCAAAGAAGAGGTAATATCCATTACCGATCTTTTCAATTTCTTTCTTCTTCAACTTCTTCTTCTTTAGTTGTTTCATGATAAAGTAATAACATCAGTATTACTTACATACTGATATGTTATTATAAATATGAAACAACCCTAATTCACCTTCTATCCATCCTACGGAAAAATGAAATCACCGCGCGTGCGTACGTACGGAATACCGTCTCCACGCCGTGGTGTAATCTATTTTCCACCATCACCTTACAAGGATGGGTATAATGGTGTAATGAGTAACTACATATGATTATTATGAAGTAATATTAATACTGAAATAATATATATATACTCCAATACAATTCCACGATCATAGGAACGATATCATCACTCGTGCGTACGTACGGAATACCGTCTCCACGATGTGATGCGACTCGTTCTACATGATCTTCATTTCATAATGATTATATAAATGAATTGAATGAATGAATATGGTATATACTACACTAATACCATTCTGGAAATGAATTATCTATAACCTAAAGATAAGAATAAGAATTTATTCGACAAAACACGCATAAGAACAAAAAGTTATAAAGACCCGAGTAACAAGTAACAATGAAATATTACTAACAAGAAACTAATAATATGACCATATATGATATCATATCAATATGTATGATTCTGGAATAAGTCAATAACATTATTTAAACCATTATACAGGAGCTTCGGACACGTACAAAGCTAATCGGACCTAAGGTAAGGGAAATATCACAATCTCATTTTTATCCGAGATTGTTTATTCGTAAGTATTTACTGGGGTGTATTTTATCATCCACATCCATGTTCCCTCAATATGTAATATTGTTTCCATCCACTTGAAATAATTTAAATCCAATTTTACCCTTAGGTGAGTTTTTAGTAAAGAATATGAAAGGAATCTTTTGTCGTTTTTCCGTACGAGGTACTTTTTGACTTTTCCGACAAAAGTACGAAGAATGTTTTTTTAACTTATACGGCATGAATGGATTTTTAAAACATTACTTCAAAGAAGCTTACTTTACAAGTTTTCAAGTTTATTTTTAATCAACTTCTTTTATTTTAAAGTTGTATGACATGTTATGAAAGGAAAAATGTTTTTGAAGAAGAAAGGATATTTTCCTCAAGAATTCAATTCAAGTGTTTTATCAAAATTATTTTCCATATAAGATAATAAAGGGTTCTGTTTCTATCCATATTTTTACATTGATTTGACTATGTTGTGATGAAATTATGTTTATGAATTCCTTTATCTTATATGAATGGTTTTATGATGTCATGTTGTTTAAGAATCCCATTTTTATTACATGGGTTATGCAATGATGTATGATTTATGGTTTTGTGGCACACATAAGAAAGGATTCATTAAGAGATGGGTGGGACCTATATCTCCCTCCAATGCATTGGGTAAAGATTTTATATCTCATGAGATAGACATGGCTGGAACGGAAGGTTATTTCGGTTCAGTGATACAGGACTGAAACGAGGAGTGAACTCGGTTCAGAAAGGGACTTTGTCCACTAAGATAGTCTTGGCAATGAGTCATGACTAACAAGAAATGATTTTCCATGATTATGTGTTCATGCCACAAAGTTTCAAGTTTCATGTTATGATTATGGGGATCTCATTTTCACTTCTATGATTTGTTCCATGTTAAGATATTATGATCTTTTTTGCAGGTTGTGATTTTCAAAAAGATATGATATGATTTTTATTTCTTTTGTATACCCTTACTGAGCATTTGAGCTCACCCTTTTATGTTTTCTTTTCCCCAGGATATAAATAAAGGTTTTAGGTAAAAAAATGGAAGATCTTTACAGGAGATATTGAAGATCTTTCACCAGGATTAGAAGATTATGTTCCGAGTTTCCAAAGACACTAAACTATTACGATCCTTTAGTGTGTGTTTTTGTTATGTATTAAGTATTCCGCAAATGTAATGTAATGTCCATGTACGTCAAGATACGGGTCTCTACAGTTGGTATCAGAGGAAAGGTTTAGTCAACCTTTGGAAACTAGGATGCGAAAACGTTAGTGAGATCCCTAGAGATATTTCTAAGGTATGTCTAGGGATGTCCCTAGGGATAAGTATACGTATAGGTTATAGTAATAGAATTACGCTAACGATCATAGAATTAAACCTAAGATGTTGGATATTGAAGGTACTCCCCCTTTATTATGTTGTTTTCCCTAGCATGATTTTTTCCTCTCACACTATTCTTTTTGGGTTTTAGATGATGGCTGGAACCCGAAGGAACCGTGTTGATCAATGCAATGGACAATGCAATGATTGCCCTCCTGAACAAACAAATGTTATGGGAGATGGAGTGAAAAATCTTATTGCTATACTTACACAAGCTATGAATCATTCTGGACTTCCAAATGAGTAGAGAAGGGAACAATATTCTATTGAGTCCTTCATGAGGCAACGTCCACCTTCTTTCAGTGGGACTTCCGATCCACTTGTTGCTGAACAATGGATCAATACCACTGAAAAGATATTTTCAGTTCTTCAATGTTCAGAACATGATAAAGTCATCTTACCAGTATATCGTTTGGAAGGTGAAGCTGATCAATGGTGGAATCTTATCAAGAATACGAGGCCAAGGGATGAAATTGAGTCCATGGAATGGGACGAGTTCAAGAACTTGTTTTTCAGTAAGTACTTCCCTAGTATTCTTCGAACAAATATGGAAAAGGAGTTTATTGAGCTGAAGCAGAAGGATGATGAATCTGTTGGTATATATGAAGCGAATTTTACAAGACTTGCAAGGTATGCATCTGGCATTATCATCCAACCTGAAAGTAAAGTTGATCGATTTTTCAGTGGCTTAAAACCAAGTCTTCGAAGGGAATTAGCTATAAGAGACTTCAGTAGCTATGAGGAAATTGTGCGTTGTGCTATCAAGGTAGAAATGGAAGTTGGTGTTACATATCCATCTCATGGTTTTGACAAGAAACGAAAGATGGAGTTCAAGGAGAAATCTCATAATAATGGTGAAAAGAAGATGAATGTTTCCTTATGCACAAAGTGTGGAAAGAAGCATGGTGGAGATTGTCTTAAAGGAACTAGAAAATGTTTTAAGTGTGGAAAAGAAGGTCATCGAGCAGCTGAGTGTCGAAGTAATGGAAAAAGGGTTTCTAATGATGTGAATAAAGCAAACACTGCAGAGAACGCACCGCCAACACTTCAATGCTTCAAGTGCAAGGAAATGGGGCATTATGCTAATAATTGCCCTAATCCAAGGGTTAGTGATGATCAACATGAGCAACCACTGAAGGAAAAGGACAAAGGGAAATCACATGCGATCACTATTGGCAATGTTGAATATGATAACGATGTGGTGGAATGATTAAGTGTTTATGTAATGGGATTCCAAAATAATGTTGTATCATGGAGTATTGGAATATTTATGTATTGGTTTAATGTGGTATTCAAAGTGATTGAGATATTTTTGGAAATAAGATGATATGCGCATAATGAAGGGAAAATAAGAAAATGAAATGTTTAACAATATTCATGAGCTCATGATTGATATAAGGACTAAGTGATATCATGGATTGAGTATATAGAATTTTGAGGATTTTGGTATGTGGAAAGTGTTAACTTTTAACTGCATTCATGTTTTCACTACGGTATTCAAGAGAATACATGATTAAGGACTTTGAATGTTTAGAATGTGACCAACAAAACATATCTTATGATATGTGGGGATCAACGACAGTATTAAATCTCTGGTAATCGTTGTCACTATATTATGAGAGTGGACTGCAGTATTATGGATAAGCCTAAAGATTGAAATGGATTATGTTGGACATAAGTGAGTATTGTTTAAGGATCGAAGTTTTCTCGATATTATTGATGGGATGTTATAGTAATATAGTTTTAGAAAAAGGACAACCTGCAGGACGGGCGACAGCCCATCGCTTCGGACAAGGCTGTAGGAATCGAACCCACAACCGAAGTGCGACTGGACTTTATCGCCTACCACTGACCTACAGGAAGTCCCTATTTAGTAGAAACTAGTTTTATTATATTAAGCAGTATGATATATGAAGTATAAGTCCATTTTAGGAACCATATATGATTAATCTCACTATAGATCGATTTATGCATATAATTTTTGCTAACCTTTTGTTTGAGACAGATGGAATGACCCGTCATTCTATCACATTATCTGCTAACACTTCACGAATAACAAATTCAACTTCATTTATTTAAGAGATGAAGTGGAAATTGTTCAAGGCACGAACAACAGTGAGATTGTACCAAAATAAAGTAAGTATTTATTCTAATTCAAATTTTCAACTTTAGGGAAATGATCTTGAAAACCAAAAATGTTGTCCTAGTGATCTTATACCTGAGGAATCAGATGGTACCTTATATCATCACAAATTTATGGATTTGTGATTTTTGGCTTTTCCATAGCCATGTTCTCTACCACTCTCCATCAGAACATGATGGTTAGATTTTTCTTCCATATCCATATTTTTACCTTTGTGGAAACCCAACAATTAGTTTATTTGGGTAATCGTTACATTTCATACTTTAGTTTTTAAATCCATGTTTTGGTATTCCTTTTTACGATGTGGGAAACTTTCGAATAGAAAACCATTTATAACCCCGACGAATTTCGAGGGCGAAATTCATTTTAAGGGGGGTAGAATGTAACAGCCCAAGATTTTATGAAAAATATTCTTTTTAATTTTATTAATGTCTTGTGTTGTACGCTACACCAAAAGGAGCTTGCACAACACGCATCCTTGACTTGCCTTGCATTACACGCAATCACAACCTTCCTCGATAGTGTGTGTAGTACGCAATAACGAGTTTCACTAAACAGCGATATGCTATTAAAACTAGCCGTTATGAATAGTAATAACCACTTTTTGAAATTTTGTAAATTTTATTTTTCAAAATGGATTTCATTTTTGGATTCGGAGTATCGAATTTAGCCTAAGGTGAAATTTTGGTACATTTCGGATAACTTTCATATTCTGATGAATGGTGAAAATTACTAAATTATAATTAAAAACAACTTTTTTAATCGAAATAATTAATAGTGATAAATTATTAATTTGAGTGGTTTTAAAGTATATTTAGAATATATTTTTACAATTTAATACAATGTTGTTCATTGGACGTAATTTCACATTTAAACCTGACATAAACAAGTGTCAATCTTTTGATAGATATTGTTTCGTAAAAACACGCTATTTGTTTTAATAGCGGGATTTAATTATAAAATTAATTAATTCAACTTCTATGTTATGAATTTGGTAAAATAGACTTCATTTTTGAATTCGGAATATGAAATATAGCTTAGGATGAAATTTTGGCATTTTTCTGAAAACTTTCAATTTTTGATGAATAGTGAAACCACTAAGTGATAGGTTAAAAACTGAATTTTGCATAAAACTTAATTTTACCACTTCTGTGAATGGAATTTCGAAAATCCGAGAGACACGGTTAATATCAAGGACTAAAATGTGGTTCAATGAGATGAAAATAATTTTTGGTGAATAGTAACTTTTTACTTTTTTTTACCGCGGTTAATAGTAAATATGGTAACTAAGGGTAAATATGATATTACTATTACCCTAACACATGTCCTAATTCTATTGGACAAGTGTAATTCGACCAAAAACAAACTTAGGAATAAAATATGACCATTTAGGCCCACTTGGATTAGATTAGGACATTTATTATGAATTTATTTAAAGAAGGGTTAAAATAGTTAAAATCAAAGTCTAATAAGTAAATCATTTTTAATATGGGGTTATACATAAGATAAATTCGATTGTAAATATTCATTAGAAAGCTAAAACGATTTCCTACATGATGGTGTTTTATTTGTAATTTTCAGACATCAAATAATTTAATTTATTTATGACACAACGATGATGCAGTAATTATCTTATTAATGAAATATTGACATAATTGATGTTATAAACACCAAAATAAATGTAATTTGAGATTTTTTATGAATTCCACTAATTTTATAGGTTACTATGATATATTAATGTCGATTTAATCAACTTGGTTCGAACATATAATTCTGTTATGACTTTCACAAAAATCATATATCAAATAGTGTCAAAATTGACACAAAATAGTTTTTAAATAAAATATTATATTATTAATTGTTATTGTATTCCTAAAAATCTAAGGTTCGGCCAAATGACTTAGATAAGGATATATATATTAATAATAAACAATATTTGGTTCGTTTGGCATGTTATAGTAAGTTTATTAACCATATAGTGAAAGAAAACAAAAAGACACGGTAAAAGTTAAATTATTTAACTTAGAGTTAAATATAATTGATAAGGTTTAAAATAATATCCAAACATGTCTAAATTTGATTGGTTGATAAGATTACAACCCTATCTCATCTAATCTTCTAATATGAGTCATTTTTGGAGGTTTTTAAGTGGGGTTAGATTTATTATAAATTAATATTTTTAAGAATTCCTAAGGTGCCCCTCTCCTCCCTTATAAAAGGGCACCTCCTCCCCCTCCTCCTCACACCAATTTTGAGCACTCAAGGTCGGCCAACCCCTGCCATTTTCTCCTCTCCACTTTCCTAGAATAATCCTAGAGGTTCTGGTCTTCTCCAAAGACCAATCTTAGTTCCTTAAGTGGAGGATTCAAAGAGGCGTTCCAAAGAAGAGGTAATATCCATTACCGATCTTTTCAATTTCTTTCTTCTTCAACTTCTTCTTCTTTAGTTGTTTCATGATAAAGTAATAACATCAGTATTACTTACATACTGATATGTTATTATAAATATGAAACAACCCTAATTCACCTTCTATCCATCCTACGGAAAAATGAAATCACCGCGCGTGCGTACGTACGGAATACCGTCTCCACGCCGTGGTGTAATCTATTTTCCACCATCACCTTACAAGGATGGGTATAATGGTGTAATGAGTAACTACATATGATTATTATGAAGTAATATTAATACTGAAATAATATATATATACTCCAATACAATTCCACGATCATAGGAACGATATCATCACTCGTGCGTACGTACGGAATACCGTCTCCACGATGTGATGCGACTCGTTCTACATGATCTTCATTTCATAATGATTATATAAATGAATTGAATGAATGAATATGGTATATACTACACTAATACCATTCTGGAAATGAATTATCTATAACCTAAAGATAAGAATAAGAATTTATTCGACAAAACACGCATAAGAACAAAAAGTTATAAAGACCCGAGTAACAAGTAACAATGAAATATTACTAACAAGAAACTAATAATATGACCATATATGATATCATATCAATATGTATGATTCTGGAATAAGTCAATAACATTATTTAAACCATTATACAGGAGCTTCGGACACGTACAAAGCTAATCGGACCTAAGGTAAGGGAAATATCACAATCTCATTTTTATCCGAGATTGTTTATTCGTAAGTATTTACTGGGGTGTATTTTATCATCCACATCCATGTTCCCTCAATATGTAATATTGTTTCCATCCACTTGAAATAGTTTAAATCCAATTTTACCCTTAGGTGAGTTTTTAGTAAAGAATATGAAAGGAATCTTTTGTCGTTTTTCCGTACGAGGTACTTTTTGACTTTTCCGACAAAAGTACGAAGAATGTTTTTTTAACTTATACGGCATGAATGGATTTTTAAAACATTACTTCAAAGAAGCTTACTTTACAAGTTTTCAAGTTTATTTTTAATCAACTTCTTTTATTTTAAAGTTGTATGACATGTTATGAAAGGAAAAATGTTTTTGAAGAAGAAAGGATATTTTCCTCAAGAATTCAATTCAAGTGTTTTATCAAAATTATTTTCCATATAAGATAATAAAGGGTTCTGTTTCTATCCATATTTTTACATTGATTTGACTATGTTGTGATGAAATTATGTTTATGAATTACTTTATCTTATATGAATGGTTTTATGATGTCATGTTGTTTAAGAATCCCATTTTTATTACATGGGTTATGCAATGATGTATGATTTATGGTTTTGTGGCACACATAAGAAAGGATTCATTAAGAGATGGGTGGGACCTATATCTCCCTCCAATGCATTGGGTAAAGATTTTATATCTCATGAGATAGACATGGCTGGAACGGAAGGTTATTTCGGTTCAGTGATACAGGACTGAAACGAGGAGTGAACTCGGTTCAGAAAGGGACTTTGTCCACTAAGATAGTCTTGGCAATGAGTCATGACTAACAAGAAATGATTTTCCATGATTATGTGTGCATGCCACAAAGTTTCAAGTTTCATGTTATGATTATGGGGATCTCATTTTCACTTCTATGATTTGTTCCATGTTAAGATATTATGATCTTTTTTGCAGGTTGTGATTTTCAAAAAGATATGATATGATTTTTATTTCTTTTGTATACCCTTACTGAGCATTTGAGCTCACCCTTTTATGTTTTCTTTTCCCCAGGATATAAAGAAAGGTTTTAGGTAAAAAAATGGAAGATCTTTACAGGAGATATTGAAGATCTTTCACCAGGATTAGAAGATTATGTTCCGAGTTTCCAAAGACACTAAACTATTACGATCCTTTAGTGTGTGTTTTTGTTATGTATTAAGTATTCCGCAAATGTAATGTAATGTCCATGTACGTCAAGATACGGGTCTCTACAGTTTGGTATGCCAAATAGGAATGTTTGTGAAATGTTTTTTTAAGCTTGATTGGTTATTTTTCTAGAAAAATAACATTCTGGAAAATTGTTTTCAATTTCTCTTGAAGTGCCTTTTGTTATGAATGGTTTTGGACACTTGTTTAAATTTAGTTATAAATTGCTTTTGAAGAAATTTTTTATATAAACTGTTTTCATATATATGTGGATAACTCTTCAATCCTAGTGGTGTGAGTAGGGAAGTCATTGGGGAAAACCTACTGGGTTTTATACTCTCCCCTGCTTTGGCACGTTGGTGCTTTTGCAGATGTCATATTCCGGGACACATGTAAAGGTAATGCATCTTATTTCTAGTGACTTGTGGTGATGCTTGGGAGATGTTGTGGAGCTTGGAGCTTATGGAGCATGAAGTTGTATTGTCTTTTGAGTGTCTTGAGTTGTTCATCTGCTGTGTACTTTGATGCTTAGTTTGGTCTTCTGTTGTTGTGTACTTTTATGTGGTTTGATACAAATGAAGTTGTTTATTGGTCTTTCATTTGTTCATGCATCAAATATTGAATGTTTGGTTATAGTTGGTTTATGGGTTTATTTCTTAAAGGGTAAATCATCCCCCACTTGAACTTGAAACCCTTCCACATTTATTTCTAGCCTTTGGTGCCATGGGGATGTCGCTTAAGGATTATAAATGACTCTTGTTACTCTTAAGCCAATGAGAATTGGCAGGTCATTACATTTTGGTTGCTCAAAAATTTAATACTATATTAGAAAAGTTCTCTTATGTTATGACCAGTTAGTTTTCCTATATAGAGAATACTTTTTATTCTTAGTATAGTTAAATGATGTTGTAATATGTCATGCGGATGAAGCCACCATTCATTAATGGAAATAATAATCAAGTGGTATATGAGAAATGGATCAAGTCCCCTGATAAGATATTACCATAAATTATAAGTAATGAAATGTAAAATTTTATTATATTGTTTAAAAGGAAATGAAAACCAGGGGTTGTAATTGAATAATAATTCTACGGAGAAATAGGTTGTCACATGTAAGGAATGAAGAACTTTTAAGGTGATTTTCTTTGTGAAATATTTTTATTGAGAATAATGTCCTAATAAAAAAATGAATTATTTAAATTTAATTGAGATGTAAGTGGACGTTTTTTTAAATTTCTGAGGATAAATTTTCAATCTTATAAAGTAATTTCACAAAATAAATATATATATAAATTTAGATTGATCGCATAATTCATAGGAGGAAGAGAACCCTTACAAGGGCCTTAGTTTCAAAAACAAATCAGAAAAGGGTGGTATGGTATCAGGTTCAATTATGAATGAAAAATAATCATGCTGGACTTATATTTTTAAAATAAATCAAGAGAAAAAGTTATAATTTGAGCACTAGGATAAAGGAAATGTATTGAATATGAAGAAATGAACATAATAAATTCCAACATGTTAAATTTTTTTAAAGAAACATCCTCGTATTTGTTTAAATTTTATTTGTATTTTTGACATGTAATTAGATAAACCACATAGGGTTCATGAATTTAATGATAATAATGAATCCACTAATATCTAGTGCTTCACTTGTAAAGATATTATTAACTATTCGAATTAAATCCCCAAAAGTCAAGGAGTACATAATAATTTAATTATGATTTTAGTGATGTTATATTGGTATACAAAAATGGATGAGGAGCATGAGAATCACATTAGAATCAGTCATGAGACAATAAAAAGAAAGTAGTCAACTGATAAATTTAGCATGTGTTAATTTTTATTCAAATATTTTGTTTTCATGGAAGTATTATCTCAAAGGATAGAATATTTTTTGATATTTCCATTACAAGGAAGACCTTCACCATCATATATAACCTTTACAGATATTTTTCTTTTTCAAGTATGTACCCTTGTTTTAAATTTATATAAATATATGACAAGGATGTATTTAAATTTATTCTAGAATATTTTGATGAGTTTTAGGGTTTAATTATAAATATTGAACCTTAGGTCTGATTACATTACTTTTAGGGATTAAAATAATGATTTTTTTTGTGGTTTACTTTTTTGAATTTCATTTTTTCTTATTCTCTCCATTTTTTAGTAAATAGATACAAATGTAGGGATTATACAATAAGTAAATCAATCATAAATATAAGAACCATATCAATTAATAGATCTCACAATCCCTTAAAAGATGAGTTTTTGTGCTTCAAATGTGAAAAAATTCATATTTTTCATTCATCATTTTTAATATGATGTGAAAAAAATTATAAAACTGACCAAAACACATTCGATTATGGAAATAATGTTAGTGAATTTTCTTATAAATACTCGAAGAAATAATAAATAAATCTATCATTTTTTTTCTTGAATGTATCACTTAAATATAAAGGATGACTTATAGAAACACATTAATAAGTGTATACCTTATAATAGAACACATATTATTTACAAAATATATTTTTTTATGAGATAATATGTTACCTACTCATACCCTATAAATTATAATTCATGAAAAAATATATTATCTTATCATTAGATACTGAAAAAGATTTAAAATTGTGAGGATATAATTTATTCAAATATTTGAGAATATAACACCACACTATTTTAGATTATGAATACTGTGTATGATGTCTTCTGATACACAAAACATAAATCTTAAAAAAACCATGATATGCTATAGGAATGTTATTCTTTAAATAAAATTATTATAACCTAACCAGTGGATTGGTAGGTTTTAATAAGATTAAACAGATTATTAAATATTTGTAGAATATTTTTCTAATTAAAATTTATTTTTGAGTTATTATGAAATTTTAATTTATTTTTGAATGAAAAATAATTAAATAATATAATGATAAAAATAGTTAATGGGTAACTTGGTAAAGTTTCTAAAAAATGGGTTTTCATTATATTATATATAATTTAATTAAATGATTAATTTATCTTATAATTATTGTTAAATTTATGGATAATTATTTTTATATTTTTTAACTAATTAATAATAATCTATATATTTAATATAAATTAGTTATAAATTAAGATAAAATCATTTTATGATAAAAAGATATCTTTCTTAGAGAGCTGTTTTTATTTGTGTAATACATTTTTATCGTATTAAATAATTTTAATTATTGATTAATTGTTTTGATAAATTATATTGACTATATATTTATTAAAATAATATAACATTCATTTAATGGTTTTTTCTATTAAAGAAATGAGAACAAATTAATTTTATGCTTTGTAGATATGGTTTATCTAAAAATTGATTTCACATATTTTTTACATGGATAATTGAATTATTTTCTACCATTTTATATATTTTATTTTATAAAATAAATTTATTTTTGGTATCGTTATATCAAATTTATCTTGATGCATATATCTCCTTTTTTTAGAAGTACTTGATTTTGGGGTGAATAATGAAAAATACCAATTTGACAAATATTTTCACTTTTATGATATTACAAATATATGAAAATAAATTTAATTATTATGAAAGAAAATTTATAATAAAAATATTTTATAAATAATAATATTTATATATATATATATATATTATTGAACATATACATCTATGTTTGACATTTTGGGAATCTAATTAATGTTTTTCTTCAAATTGAAATTATATTTGGTTCTTCTATTTTGAAAAATTATTAACAAGGCTAATTTTGAAATTTGATTGATTTTAGTGTAAAATAATATTTCATTTATTTAATATAGTCTAAATTATTCCATATTAATAAACATTATATTTTATTTTTCAATAAATTCAATATTCAAGTGAAAAATGACATATTTTTTAAAATGTGTTTCATTACGTTTTGTGAACATATATTAATTGTAATTTCTTCAAAATATAAGAATTAAATCCTATAAAATTAATTAAATAATGATAATAATCCTAATTAATATCTGTTAATTATTTCAACTTTATTTATTTTCACAATTAATAGAACCCATGAAAAAAATAATCACCATGGTTTAGGGAAAATGATTTAAAAGGGATAAGATAATAGGATAAGGCTTGAAGATAACACAAAAATATTCATTATATATAATTGGTGGGTTTTATTTATACCATAACATTATCACCTACAAAACTACGAAAATTTAGATCTATTAGACCTGGGTAATTCATATATTATATAATAAAGATTCCAATATTTACGCATTTTAACGAACCTCACTTATAAAAGGGAACTTCATATCCACACTTATTTAAAAAACATTGGGTAATCTAGATTGTAAAATCACATTCAAAAAAAATTATCAACTTCCTTCACTATATCCAAGATGCCCAGATCTTATCAAAATTACAACCTATGAATGCTTAAGGTGTATGCCAAATGAGGTTTTCTAAAGAATAGTTCTAACTATTAACCAAGTCATTTAAAGTTAATTAATTCTTCTACCACCTTCAAGAATATAATAAATATTATTATTTAAAAACATAATTAATGAAGTTATAATAAAATTGTATTATTTTTATTAGCACATGGGCCTTAGCCCTATTTGTAAGGACTCCGTATGTGCATCCAAGCGACCAGGGATCAAAACTAGGCCAAGGCAGGATTTATGGGTTACTATACCAGTATTGTAGCTGGTACTGTAGCGGGAAAAGTGCAGTAATGTAGCATGTACTGTAGCGGGAACTGTAACAGGCACTGTTTGGCACTGTAGTAGCTGGGAATATTCCCCCATTTAGGCCCTCGGGCCAACGATTTGGTCCCTAGGTCCTTTAAGGCCTTCGAGTGACCCAAGCCTTTGGGTCAGTAAGGCCTTAGGGCCACCTTAAGTGCAGATGAAAACAAAACAACCTACAAGGAACAAGCTCTACAAGGAGGATGAGCAAGGAGGTTTCACCATAGTAGAAGCTAAACAGATTGAAAAAATGAGAGGGTATAGCACCTGCCATCGGGACAAGCCTGTGCATGGTTAAGAATTCCTAGCCGAATAGCCATGTGAAGGTGGAGAGCTGATTTCATGATGAAGATACTGGGGAGGAGCAGTTCCAAGTAGTTAGTCTGGGTTATATGTAATGTTTGAAGCCTACGGGCAATGAATTCCTCTAAGGCCTACAAGCCATGTAATACTTATGCCTACGGTCCTTATAACGATTCCACCTCACCCCTTGAAAGGTGGATTATCAAAATCAATAAAAAAATGAAGGCATTTGGGCCATTGGAGGAGTATTATTTTTATTATATAACAAATTTTCTTCTCTTTTTCCATCTAATGAGAAATGAAATCATTGCTCACACATATGCACAAAATACCATCTATACGATGTGATGCAGAACATTTTTCATTACCGGATCACATGGATGATAATAAATATGGTATTGATGAATTTATTTTACAATAATGTAATTATTATTATTCTATTAATATAATATATATGCTACCATCGTACCCTCATATTCATTGGAAATTAATAATGTCATTTATTCATATGTGTGAACTACCACCTCTATGAAGTGATGTGATTTATTTTTCATTTCCACTCAACATGGATTATATTAAGATATATTTAATTATCATATATATATTTTGTTATATAATTTTCTTTAATAAGTATTAATCATTATATTCAATATTTTATTTCTCACTATTAGGAATGTGAAAACAATATCATGCTTACGCGCAAAATACTGCTTCCAGGTATAATATATTTCATTTTTCTATTATTGACTAGCATTGATGATTATAAAACATTATAAAATGAATAAAATTATTTTTTTTATTTTTAAATTAAATATTTTTGAAAAAAAATTCACAATATACTTAACCACAGTCAATACGTTGAATTATATTTCGTGAAATTGACCAAACAACATTAACTGGTCAATGTAAGAATGAAGTATAAAATAAATGCACATAAAATTATTATAAAATTACTTATAAAAGTTATTATAGATGAAAATGGTTCTTAAGATAAAATTTAACAAATTTAACTAGTTATTTTTTGAGTATATTACAAAACCATTCAAGTTGGAATCCAAGGTAAATATTTTTCTTCTCAATTCCACTCCATTAAGATATATTTTATATTATTAAACTAATGTACTTTATATATTTTATATAAAACCCCTTTGGAATGTTATATAATGAATTTATATTTAACAATGCTATTTGATGTTTCAATTCATGTTTTCTATTTTTAGGTGTTTTGATTCAAAAAAATTTAATATGTACAGGTTTGTATTATAATAAAATTATTTTTCAGGATTAGTCGTGTTTAAATTTAAAATAGAAAAATGATATAATATTTATATTCATAAGACCAATATATTTTAATCTCATATGGTTATTTCTATGGTTTCCATATATTTCTACTTACTTTTCTTCTCTTTGGTTCTCAATGACTGTAAGAATGTTTTTTAAAAAAATGACCTTATTTCTTCTTTTAGTATGAGAATATTTTGATTCTGTATCTATATTTTTCAAATTGTTTCAAGGAGGTATTTATCTACTTTTAAATTGTTTTTAAAGGTATTTTCCGGCAACTATTCACTTTTTCAAAAATATTTTAAATAAAACTTTCTACTTTTTTTAAACAAGTTGGTTTTGTCTTTATGATAGAAATGATTGAAATATCATTTCTAATGAATATAGAATGAATAAATTTTCCAACTAAGTTGTCTATTATTCTATATTCACATACCACTATAAAATACTATGGATGTTCATTGAAAATAAAATTCAACTATTCTATTAATTTTTAATCCTTATATTATAACAAAAAAAATATTTTGGAAAAGGATGAAAATAATTCTAGGAATGATTTATAAATTCATTTTTAAAATAATTTTATTAAAACAATTAAGGAATATAATTTTAATATCCTCACCACCATTTAACATAATTATTAAAATAATTAAATTTATATGAAACCTTCATATTTGATTAATTGGTGGTATTCTATTATCCTTTACTAATTTAGGGATTAGACCTCAGTTTTTTATCATTAACATTCTTGTGATTATGTTCTATATGCCTCTCCATTATTTATTTGGATTTATTTTTATCCTTCATGTCGATATATTATGTATCATAGAGGGTGTTGGTATCATTTTCACTATTTTTATATTATCTCAACCATATTTCATTTCAATATACTATCTCAGTTTCAGAAAGGTTATAAATAATGTTGATGAATTTACTAGGGAAATATTGATGTTCTGTATTCTTGATTCATTGATGATAATTATTTATTGATAAAAAATATTTGTTATTATTATAATATTCAATATGTGAATAATTAATCAGAAATGTATAAGTTATGGGTGGTTCCTGATAATAAATTTCCCCACTATGAATTGATAAGTCTCTGGAGATAAATAGTTGTCCAAATTATGTGGGTACTTTGTGTATATCTATCCATTAATTTAAATTCATTGGCATAAGACCTTAATGGTTGGGTTTATAATGTTTATGAACAAAACATTGATGAAATGATCATGATGTCTAAAATTATGAATTTCTTTCATTAAGATTTATTTACTTATAATCCATGTGTGGAATATATTGATATTATCAAGGGATGTCTATTGATTTTCAATTGATTTATTAAATGAAATGTGTTTAGATTTTCCACTATACAATATTATTTATTACCTATATTCTCATGGTTGGTTATGTTTTATATAATACTTATTCAGCATCTAAGATCACCCTTTATTATGTTTTTTCTCTTTGATCTAAATAATGAATATTTTAATGATTTTGATGGATGTACGAAAATTTTCCAGGCTATTTTATTTTCATCAATTGTAATATGAAATTCATGTATGTATATAGATTTTAAATAATTCTAAACCGGTTGATCATTCATGGTGTGCAACATTATATTTTTTTAGTAATGTAATAAAGTAAACACCAGCTCTAGGGTACCTGATTCAGGGTTTCTAGACAATCAATTAGATGGTGTTATAACAAGAGTTAGTGTCTTGTACAAAATTCCAATCCTGGTACTATAGAAAATCAAACTAGAGACACTGACATTTGATGTTGTAGTATTGTTGACATTACCAAATTAGTAACAAGAACTATATGGACTTTACCAACATTGGTACTATAGGAATGTTGAATACTATGTTGATATGTAACAATAATAATGAAGATTATCGTAACAATATATTTCCATATAATCCTGTATTTGAGGTAGGATTTATATACATTGTGAGTGACATGTAATTTCTTTTATAAAATAATAATGTAATTATTATTGTCTATGGATGTAATAATTCTTCCTAAACTCTTTAAATCTAAATATTTAAATTAAATTTATTCTTTTACATAATACTTTTTCGCTTATTTACTATTATTTTATGAATTTTATCATTGATAATCCGTAATATTTCAATAAAACACATAGGGTGTCTAAAATCACCAAAAGTAATCATCTTTTCCACCTAGTTTATCTATAAGGATAATGGAATTGAGAGAGAGAAAAACAGTGTCTATAATTATAATTTTTATTTTACAGACCAAGACATAACAAGGTGAATGTTAAAAATGACATAAATTAGTTAAACCAGAGAGGATATAAAAATACGGTACCATAAAACATTGGTTTTCTAAAATATCTTAAGATTATTATTTCCAAAAATATGGCATTGAAAAAAAATAATAACATGTCAAATAAAACCATATTGTAATTCCATTTATATATCCCTAAATCCCCAAAACAACCATGGTGTGGTGACGTTAGAACATTCCATTTTAAGTACCCTCGGTTTGAGTTATGTAGCCTTTGTTTATGCATTTTAATGTGTTTAAAATGCATGGGATGAGTTGGGTAGAGGTTGGGAGAGTTTGGAATCGTTTTGGATGAGTTTGTAGGCTTTTAAATGGGTGCACAGTTTGAGAAATGTTAAGGGAAACCATGCGGATTCTCCAAGAAACCGTGCAGGGGGAGACAGTAGACTTCGCACAGCCTGCACAAGGTTTGCCAAACCGTGTGAGGAAACTGTGTGAACCCTTTCTCTCGAGGCAGTAGCATGTGCACGGTTAGCGCACAGTTTTCCAAACTATGCAGACTAACCGTGAAACAACTTAAAAATCGGGTTTTAAAACCCTGGCTCACTTGGTCTTTCCTCACTCCTCTCCAAACATTCTCCCACTCGAATATCACTCGAGTTTTTCAGTTCTCAAAAGTTGGAGGAGATATCCCACTCGATTTGGAAGATTTTTGAATAGGTTTCTTGGCAGTTTGAAGGTGGTTTCTCCCGGGTAAGTCTCTCCTCTTGGTTTCCTTGTGTTTTACACTAGATTTACATCCCTCTCTTTATTGGTTTTCTAGATCTACACTTATTTTTCATAGATCTAGGGTTTTGGTTGCCTTGGATTTTAATATTAAGGCTTTTGGATGTTTGGGAAAAGGATCTAGAGAGGTTTCGGTGGTGCGTTCACTGGATTTGTGGGGTGGTTGTTCGTGGGTTGATTTCTCGGGAACCCTAAAGGTTGGTGTCTTCTCTCTCGAATCCACTTTCTTAGAACTATTGGCTCTTTATTTATAATTAATTTGTTTTCCTAAAAAATCAATTGGTATTTTTTTGTGCAAAATTGGTGGAAAATCCCTTGGGTGATGTTTTGGGGATTTTTTTCGGGAAAATGGGGTTTTATGGTGAAATGATTTTGTTGTGGATTTTAAAATGGAGATTTTAAAATGGGATGATATGGTTGATTTGTGAAAAAGATTTATGTAAATGGTTTTCAATAAATAGTTTGTTTTATTGAAATGTTGTTTAACATGGAAAACGATTTTCAGTAAATGGGTAATTTATTGATGTTGATTGATGCGCAATAAAATTTGGTTGATTCCATGATGTTGTGACCTTGATGGGTAATATGATTAGTTTTTATTGATTCGAATACTGTGTGGAAGTGGCGAGATGTAACACTATAAAAAGGGAATGGATAGTGGACGGAATGTACACCATCAAAGTATAAGTGGATGGGAAGATCTACTAAGTGTGAATGGATGAACAGGTTGGATGGAAGCTCCACCGTTTGGTTGATTTGGTTTTCTATTGTGTGTTGCTTTGGAAGATGGGAATTATTGTGCTAGTGTGTGAATGATGAAATGTCTTGTGGAATGTTTTGTTGGCTTTCCCTTGGTTGGTGGGTTTGTGTGTGCTGGCTTGGTAAGGGCATGGTTGGCCTATGGAAAATGGTTGTAATTGTGATTATTTTATACAATTTTTTTTATATAAATGTGCTAACAGTTTCTTCCTAGTGGCATGTGTTGGGAAGTCATTTGGGGAAATCCTACTGATCTTTAGTACTCACCCCCTTCTTTTGCACGTTGGTGTCATTGCAGATGTTGTGTACCATGATGTGGGAAAAGTTAATGCATCACCCTCATTTAGTGGTGCATTGTGATGTCTTGGTGGATCTTGGATCCTGGAGCATGGTGTAGAGCTGTGGTGGCATCATGGCATATGGTTCTTGTTGTTTGGTCTTCTGCATAGTACTCTGAAACAGTGTTGTTGTTTTGGATTTGGGTTGTATGGTGGAACAACTTGCTTGTATTTTGGGAATTCATGTTAGAATGTTTTATTTACATGCATCATATAGTGGTGGTTAATGGATGGTTTGGTTGGTTTTGTCTTAAGGTAAAATCGTTCCCTTGTTTTATCTTGAAGCGCTCGGCATTTATTTCCATCCATTGGAATTTGGGGAACTTTGCTTAAGGCCAAGTAGCCCTCACTGCCTCTTCAAGAGAATGAGGTAGGGGTGGGGTGTCATAAGTGGTATCAGCTTGTCCGGTCCTTTGGAGTTGATTCTCGTATGTGGATTTCACATTTGTTGTGGTATATTCCTTTAGTCGGGATGGTAGCAAGGCGTTGGATTGTCAGAACAGGGAATGTATAGCATAAAAGGATGTAGCTTACCCTTTTATGCTAAACTTCATGTTACTAGGGAATAGAGTACATAAGTGTTTTGGAGAAACTTATAAGCATTGGTTATCTCATTGTCGTGGTTGTAGCCATTGAGATGAGCATGACATGTAAGGTAGAAATGACTTCCCACTAGGATTCATATTTCATTGAGGTATAATGATTTATTATGTGATATGAATCTGTGAAATTGTAATGTGAATAAATTTGGTATTTTGAAAATAGTTTGGTTTTCAAAATGGTTAAACATGGAACTTCTGGAAAAGGTGGAAAGCCTTGTCATGATAGTGTGGTGTAAGGTGGTTTGAAATGGGATTTCGTGATGTCTACGGAAGTGAGACTCCTTGTTGTTTTTTGTTTTATTTATCGAAATGGAACCAGGTAACCATCGTAGAGACCAACCGGAGGAGGATGCTGAGAATGTGGTAGCACCTCAGCCTCTGGTGAACCAATAGATAGTGAAAAGCATAGTGCAAGCTTTCCATGCTGTGGAAAGTGGAAATAAAATCGATGAACCAAGGCATGTTGATCACGTGGTTCAGTTTCAAAAGAAGAATCCAACCATCTTCATGGGTGATTTAGAGTCGGGGAGGGTAGAACCATAGTTTAATAGAATGAACAAGATCTTCGAGTTCTTGGGAACATTGGTAGAGTTAAAAGTTAAGTTGGCCACATATATGTTGGAATATCATACCCTTCAGTGGTGGGAGTTGGTAGTCCAAGTAGGGAAGGACCAGGTTATGTTGTTGGAAGGCTTTGAAGAATTGTTTAATGAAAAATTCAACCCATATACGTTTAACATTCAGTGCATGATTTATTTCTTCATTTTGAAGAAAGAGAATATGTCCGTGATGGAGTATGTAGATAAGTGTATAATCTTAATGTGGTTTTCACCCGAGGTGGCGGGTAGCACATCGTTGAAGGCGAGGAACATTGAAGTGGGGTTATGGAAAGAAATCCATTCAAAGATAGTTGTGAAGTGTATAGATGATTACAAAGAGATGGTGAATAGAGACTCGGTGGCTGAGCGAGATCTGTTGGGCACTCCGGGTGGAGGAAGCAGGGTGGTACCCATGGGTAATAGTGGGAACTCTAATACTGGGTTCAAGTGGAGGAGTAACACTTATTCCCAGGGCGAGAGTATGACATATAATCCAATGACAGGATCGATGAATCTTCCTCCAATGCCCCAGAGAAAACCAAGATGTTTTCAGTGTGGTTCGACGAGCCACATCAACCAAGATTGTACGACACGACCTAGAGCATGTCATAATTGTAAAAAGATGGGGCATCTACAACATTATTGTCAGAATTCTCCGAGGTCGGGTGCACGTGATACTTCTTTGCGATCGCAGACGTCGTATGCTTCGACGGGATGGGGGCAGCAGCATACCCCTCGACAGCAGGGTATAGTGGGTCATGTTGATTCTAGGAATACCACAACACCTCAGCATGGAAATAAAGAGCAGAGCGTGGCATGAAAACATGTGTTTTGGAGCTGATCTGGTTGTGGTGGATGATCTATCGGGAACATCCACAGTGCGAGAAACTATTCTTTTAAATTCTACCTTGATGCAAGTATTATTTGATAAGGGTTCTTCACAATCTTTTATTGCACCACGTGTGGTTGATTTGATGGGTTTAAGGGTAGAAATAATGCCCTCGGTTTTGAAACATCAATCTCTTCTGGGTCAAAGAGAGCGTCGAGCCTTCCTGTGTAGAGAATTTCACATCATTGTGGGCGAGGTGGAGCTAGTGTGGAAATTTTCAATGCCTAAGATGGATGGGTATGATGTAATTCTAAGAATGGATTGGCTGGTGGCGTTTATGGCCCACATTGATTGTGATGCTTGAACAATGGCTTTTATGACACATGATGGTGTTAGACATCTCTTTAGAGGAGATAGGCATGAAAGGCAGGGTGCAATGAGTTTGTTGGCACCAGTAGTGGGTAAATTATCGTATCAGTTGGCAGTATTGTCATTGGAATCAGTAAAGGGTGTTGAGTAGAGTGTTCTTACGGTAGTGGTAGATCAGTTCATGGATGTTTTTCCTGAAGAATTTTCTAGGTTGCCTTCCGTAAGATAAGTCGAGTTTATGATTGATCTCTTTCTAGGGACCAGCCCTATCTCACTTCTGTCTTATCGGATGGAACCTGCTGAATTGCGGGAATTGAAATTCTAGTTTGAAGAGTTAGATAACAAATGGTTTATCTGGCCTAGCACGTCTCCATGGGTGGCACCGGTGTTGTTAGTGAAAAAGTCGGATGGAAGATTAAGACTTTGTGTTGATTATCATAGGCTTAACCAAGTTACGAATAAGAACAAATATCCACTTCCACGAATAGATGATTTTTTCGACCAGTTGATGGGAGCCCAGGGGTTCTCCAAGATCGACCTGAGGTCGGGATATCATCAATTGTTGGTGAGGAATGATGATATTCCTAAAATAGCGTTCAGAAGTATATACGGCCATTATGAATATGTGGTTATTCTCTTTGGTCTAACGATTGCACTAGCAGTGTTCATGGCATTGATGAATCGGGTGTTCTAGAAATATCTGTATTCATTTGTGGTGGTGTTTCTAGATGATATTATAGTGTATTCAAAGACCAGGGTGGATCATGAGAATCACTTGGTGATAGTGCTGGGGATCTTGAGGGATCCTTGGTTATATGCCAAATTTCCAAAGTGTGACTTTTTGATAGAAGAAGTTCGTTTTCATGGCCATGTGCTTTCTGAAAGGGGTGTTTTAGTGGATCCAGAAAAGATTGAGGCTGTTATTTCGTGGAAACGTCTAAATAATGTGTTTGAGATACAGATTTTCCTTGGTCTAACTAGGATTTATCATCATTTTGTTCGTAATTTTTCACGTTTGGCTTCACCGATGAGAGCTTTGACAAGGAAGAATGTTCCATTCCAGTTGAGTGAATAGTGTAACCAGTGTTTTGAAGAGCTAAAGGGTCGTCTTACATCGGCACCAATCTTGGTTATTCAAGAACCAGGAAAAGGGTACGTGGTGTATTGCGATGCATCAAGATCAGGGTTGGGGTGCGTTCTCATGCAAGGGAATCATGTGGTTTCATATAGATCACGGTAGTTGAGAGTGCATGAGAAGAACTACCTAAATCATGATTTGGTATTGGCAGTAGTGATCCATGACTTGAAAGTGTGGCGTCATTATCTCTTCGGTGGGAAATTCATGGTATATAAAAATCATAAGATCTTGAAACACATTTTCTCACAAAGGGATTTAAAGTTGAGGCAATGGAGATGGATGGAATATCTCCAAATGTTTTATTTTGATTTAATGTACACACCAGATAAGGGAAATTTGGTGGCGGATGCAACAAGTAGAAAATAATATGCTTAGATTGTGAAACCGGCATCGGACTAGTGGCAGTTAATGTCTGTTGTAGTCGATATGCGGTTAGAATGTGAGGACCAGGGCAATAGAGTGGTTTTTTTCTGGTTTTTTTTATTATTGACTTGGTTGGCATGGTTAGAGAGGAACAAATATCTAATTCTGAGTGTTTGGACATGGGTTTGAGACTCAATGGTGGGGAGACTATTGAAGGTTGGAAACTGAATTGAGATTAAGTTTTGTGTTTTCGGAATTAGATGGTTGTACCAGTTGCTTATCAGGAAGATCTTCTTAGGGCATATCATCATTCTAGGTGGGATGTTAATCCTGGAATTCAGAAAATGTATAAAGCATTGAAAGCGCAGTTCTGGTTGTCTGGTATGAAAAGAAGAGTGGCTGAGTTTGTTTCGAGATACTTGACTTGTCAACAGGTCAAGTTAGAGCATCAGAGGCTATCAAGAATGATGCAGTATTTACCAATCCCCTTTTGGAAGTGGGAGTAGATAGCGATGGATTTTGTCACAGGTCTCCCATGAATGTTCAGAAAGCATGATGTCATTTGGGTGAAAGTGGATTGACTAACGAAGTCGAGCCATTTCATCCTAATTCATGAATCTCATATGGTGGAGGATCTGTCCAAATTCGATATTCAGGAGGTGTTAAAGGGTCATGGTGTTCGAGTTTCGATCGTATATGATAGATATCCATGGATTACATCTCTTTTTTTTTTGAAATGCTTACAGCAATCCATTAGAACTAAGTTGACCATGAGTAATGTGTATCACCCACAGATGGATGGTCAATCCGAGAGGATGATATAAACTCTGGAGGATATTTTATGGTCTTGTGTCATGGATTTTGGTGGCTCATGAGAGGAGCACATGCCTTTGGTTGCGTTATCATACAATAACAGTTATCAAACATCCATACATATGGCTCTGTTTGAAGGGTTTTATGAGAGGTCGTGTCGTTCTCCACTATGTTGGGTTGAAGTAGGTGAGTCCTCAATGGTCGGACCGAGCCTTGACTATGAGACTATGGAGAAGATCAAGCTGATAAGAAAGAGAATGGAGATGGCTAAGAGTTGTTAGAAATTGTATTCGGATCATCGTTGAGGACCGTTGTCATTCGAGGTGAGTGATCATGTTTTCTTGAGGATCTCTTCTATGTTGGGACATAATTGGTTTAGGAATCAGGGAAAGCTATATTCGAGGTATATTAGGCCTTTTGGGATTCTTGAGCAGGTTGGTGAGGTGACTTATCATTGGGCTTTTCCACCTAGGTTCAGTGCGATTCACAATGTGTTTCATGTGTCGCAGTTGAAAAGTATCAGCCGGATCGTGACCATGTCATTCGATGGGATGATGTTGAGCTAGAACCATATGCTTCATTGGTGTATGTGCCAGTGTGGGTTGTGGATAGGCAAGAGAATGTCTTTCGTGGTAAAAGAATCGGTTTCGTTCGTGTTTTGTGGCAACATGGTCAGATTCAAGAGGATCCTTATGAGTGGGAGAAAGAGATCATCGAGCAGTGTCCTGAGCTCTTTCGGAAAAAGGGTGGGTTCACTACGTTCCGAGGACAGAAAGTCCAATGGTGGGGAGATTTTAGTACCCTTAGTTTGAGGTACGTAGCCTTTTCTTATGCATTTCTATGTGTTTAAAGTGCGTGGGATGAGTTGGGAAGAGGTTGGAAGAGTTTGGAATGGTTCTGGATGAGTTTGGAGGCTTTTAAATGGGTGCACAGTTTGAGCATGGTTAAAGGAAACAATGTGGATTCTCTTGGAAACCGTGCAGGGGGAGACAGTAGGCTTCACATGGCCTGCACACAGTTTTCCAAACCGTGTGAACTAACAGTGCGACTACTTAAAAATAGAGGTTTAAAACCTGGTCCCACTCGGGCTTGCCTCATTTCTCTCCAAACTTTCTCCCACTCAAATCTCACTCAGGTTTTTCAGTTCTCAAGCATTGGAGGGGCTATCCCACTCAATTTGGAAGCGTTTTGAAGAGTTTTCTTAGCAGTTTGAAGGTGGTTTCTCCCATGTAAGTCTCTCCTCTTTGTTTCCTTGTGTTTTCCTCTAGATCTACATACCTCTATTTCTTGGTTTTCTATATCTACAATTGTTTTTTTGTAGATCTAGGGTTTTGATTGCATTGGATGTTAATATTAAGTCTTGTGGATGGTAGGGAAAAGGATCTAGAGAGGTTTCTGTGGTGTGTTCGCCGGATTTGAGGCGTAGTTGTTCGTTGGTCGATTTCTCGGGAACCCTAAAGTTAGATGGATTCTATCTTGACTCCACCTGGTTAGAACTAGCAGTTTTTTGTTTGCAATTAATTTTTTGTGCTGAAATATTAATTGTGATTTGTTGTTCGAAATTGGTTTAAAATCCCTTGGGTAATGTTTTGGGGATTTTTGGAAAAAAGGGATTTTTTGGTGAAATGATTTTGTTGTAGATTTTAAAATGGAGATATTAAAAAGGGATGATATAGTTGATTTGTGAAAATGATTGATGGAAATGGTTTTCAATAAAGTGGTTGTTTTTTTTGAAATTTGGTTTGTCATGGAAAATGATTTTCAATAAATGGGTGATTTAATGAAGTTGATTGATACACAATGGAATTTGGTTGATTGCATGATGTTGTGACCTTGATGGGTTATATGCATGGTTTTGATTTATTGGAATGTTGTGTGGAAGTGGTGAGAAGTACCACTATAAAAAAAGGATGGATAGTGGACAGAAGGGCCACCATCAATGGATAAGTGGACGAGAAGAGCCACTAGGTGTGAATGGATGAACGGGTTGGATGGAAGCTCCACCGTTTGGTTGTTTTTGTTGTTTTTGTTCATTTATTTACATATTGGAAATTATTTTGCTAGTATGTGAATGATGAAATGGCTTGTGGCATGTTTTGTGGGATTTCCCTTGGTTTCTTTGTTTGGGTGTGATGGCTTGGTAAGGGCATGGTTGGCCAATGGAAAGTGGTTGTACTTATGATTATTTTATATAAACTATTTTATATAAATGTGATAACAGTTTTAACCTAGTTTCATGTGTAGGGATGTCATTTGGGGGAATCCTACTGAGTTTTAGTACTCACCCCCTTCTTTGGCATGTTGGTGTCTTTGCAGATGTTGTGTACCGTGACGTGGGAAAAGGTACGGCATCACCCTCCTTTAGTGGTGCATTATGATGTCTTGGTGGAGCTTGGAACATGGATCATGGTGTAGAGTTTCAGTGGCATCATGGAACATGGTTTTTGTTGTTTGGTCTTCCACATAATACTCTGATATGGTGTTTTTATTTTGGTTTTGGGTTGTAGGGTGGAACAACTTAGTTGTCTTTTGGGAATTCATGTTGGAACGTTTTATTGACATTCATCATATAGTGATGGTTAATGGATGGTTCGGTTGCTTTTTTCTTAAGAGAAAATCATTCCCCAATTTGATCTTGAAGCCCTCGGCATTTATTTCCAGCCTTTGGAATCTTGGGAACATCGCTTAAGGACATGTAGCCCACACCGCCTCCTCAATCCAATAAGGTAGGCGTGGGTGGTTACACAATTATTAAACATTAAAGAATAAAATAGTGGTTTCCTTCTCCTCATTGAAACCTATAAGTGTTTTAAACTCCATCAATAAAACATGACCTGAAAAAATTACCTATCTAAAACTACATATTGTTATATAAAAACATGTTAATTGTTCCCCCAATAATAGCCAACATCTTCTTAAACAATCAATTCTGATAAAAATAGTAACATCACCACCACAAGTGTTGAAACCATTATAAAAACATATAATACATATTGTATTGATACATAAGTATGATGTGTTTTCTTCAAAATCCAAATAAACCTTACTTATCATCCAACATTCATCTTGAAAATTAATATTTCCATCTCTAACACCTATAATATAATAAAGATAGGGATTGGTATATTTAGACCTCAACATTACACATTGATAGAATTATTATCATCCTTGATAATAAAAAAATATATATAATGTGTAAAAAACACTAAAAACTAAAATAAATAATGTGATACCTCTAAATAGTACACTCCTCAACATAAATAGAACAACCATAATATAAAAGGAAAGAACTGAAACATTAATTATATCATTATATTTCAAATGAAATAAATAAATTCTTCTAAAAATACACTTTTTTATACATATTTCATCTATCTCTAAAGATAATAACTGACAAGGATATGCTATCTTTATAATTCCACCTCAGTATCTCCAAGAAGAGACTCCTCCACCAGCTAAAACAATGAAGAATACACATTTAGCCAATATAAGAAAAATCCACCCTTAAATTATTATCTAGATTTATAAAAAGACACATGTTTCTCCAATATACTCCACTAATCCCTAGATTTTCAAAAAGTATATAAATGAGTCTTCGATGTTATCACATCAGCTACCACATTTATTATCATTGGAGTGATGGATATATCAACATCATGATCTAATACGAGCCCAACCAGTATCAACTCATAGAAATTAAATTCACATGAATAGAATATATACAACATGATTTTATTATCTATGAAGAAAATAAAAAAAACTCCATAATATAATTTATCCTCAATTTTAAGGTAAGGACTACTACTAAAACCTCATAACCATAGATAAAATAATTATGTTCATGATATTGTAAAATCTAGGGATTATAAAATATCATTGATTTCTATAATATTAGAAAACAACCCATTCCATGATGAATATATTCAAAATATACCTAGAACATAACTCTTTATTTAATAAAATAAAGAAAAAGAGTTATAATTAGCTTCTCTTTAAAATACTCAAATATTTCTATGCATTAATCTATTCACACCACTACTTGGTCTATTCAGGTCAAATTAATAACAAGTGAACAAATCCAATATAAATCAGACATAAACCACCAATAAAATAATTTATGAAAAAAGATACTATTTATTTCCACCAAATTCATGGAAAATAATTTTGAAAAAAACATCAATATTCAATGGGTCTATAATTGCACACTTTTGAGGCATGACATGGCTAATGAATTGAACCTCACATGTATAAATTTAGACCTTAAAAACATTACACATAATTAATATTATTGGGTGATATCCAAAATAGATCTAAAATTACTATAATTTTTCCTCTCTTACCAGAAATACTTCAGTATATCATCGATGGACACCGTTTTGAAATTATAACAAACTGTATTTTCATAATAATGCCTTTGAATATTTTTTTATATCTTAAAAGAGTGTTGTAATGCCAATTCCTTTTTTATTATGTTCTTTAGGAAAAATATGTAATGTAATTAATAAATTATTTTTTCTATATTCATTGTAAAATTTAATAACTTCCAAAAATGGTACAAAATCCAAATTTTGATGTTTTTATTGAGTACAAAATGGGTGCTTTTACTTAAGAGAGGTATAAATTTTATTTTTGGTCTTCAGGTTGCAGACCACAAATTTTAGGGGTTTTAATTAAATATATGGTAATTATAACATATAAAATAGGATTGGATTTTAAATATTATTTCATAACTCATTCCATGGATGGGTTATTTTGATCCTTAGAAAACACAAAATACAATCACTTTCAGGACTTATGAGATGAAGAAGTAATCATTATGGTGGATTCAATAAAGAATGTGGATCAAGATATAAGTTTTGAACCTTACTCTATTAGCTATAATGGTAGGGTGTTTTCTATAATAATGATCTCCTTGTTCTATGGGTTATTAATTTAATGTATCCAAAGATTGAATATTCATTGTCACACATGATTATAATTTTTACAATTCATGGATTTTCAACAGTCACAAATATATTTTCCATGATATGTGATATTTGATAATTAATCCACAACTATATGATTAACATGAGAATGAATTTGGATAAAACGATTCTTTTATGTTCATGATTATTATTATTTGATTCTGAACATTTTTGTTGAATTATGATATGAAGTGAAAAATAGATATTCATTTTTATTAGGAATTTTTTTGGGTTTTTTCAGCTGAATAATTTTGAAATAGTATTTTAACAAAATGGTAATTTCCCATTGATAAAATATATTTTTCCTTGAGGAAATAATATAATTACTGGAAAAAATATCTAAATCGGACTCCACCTAGTCCAGTAGTATGGGTTTTTTACACTTTAAGTCCACCTTCAATGGGAATAAGGCCAGAGACTATCATCAAATAAGAATATCATAAATGATAAGAGTTTTAAGACTAATGTACTGATACACAAAAAACCCTATAAAATACATAATAATTTAAGATGGACAATAAAATCCAATAATAATATAACATAAATATAAAACATGCTAATATGAAAAAAGTATTAAAAATATTTAAACCATAAGTAAATTATATGAAAATTCACACCTAATAAACCCATCAGAAAACTGGCCAAAAGAAACCTGTATGATGGGATATATATATAGATACTGAATGACAAGATAATTTTTTCCCTTTATTATATATTTTGGGAACCAATAAGCTGTTAGTTTCCCTACACCATATTCACCAAAGTCGCCATCAAACTTCCTATCTTATGGATTATAATGAAACATGTTAGAGAACTGACTGTGATGGAGTGAGTATATGTTTACATAATAGAATACCATAGAAACCATAAAAACACCAATAAAGTGAGGAATAGTCGTATTTAATCCCCAAAAATGTAAAACACCCTCAGTCAAGAGAACATGAAAAACATATTCCTAGTTATACTTTAAGATATCTAATCAAGGACATGGAGTCCCACACATCATAGAAAAACTAATAAATGAATCAAGAAACATGAGAAACTCAATAATATAATCAACAAATCTAAAACAACCGAACTTATATCATTGAACATAGTGGGGGACTTGTTTTTGATGTCCCTTGCCCTATTCTCCCTCACATGACTAATATGGGTTTCCATATGACCTCAAACATGCCTCCCTAAATTCTTCCCGATGTATAAGATGACAGGGGTTCAACTATACCAACTTCAACATAATTCTACATGTCTTCTTCCATTCTCACCACTAAGTTCATGTAGATTCCCATGCTATGGACCAATAACAAATTTAGTTCATAGCTCACCCAAGGAATATTTACACTCTAGTGGGGATTTATGTATTCAACATATCAATAGACCCTTTTTGGATTCCCATTATAGAGACACTTACATGTTTATTTTCATCAATTCCATCAAAAATTCCAATTATTGGGGAAATAATACATTTTTGTATAAAAAACTAGGAAGAGACAACACATATAATACTACCAAAGAATCCATATATGTTAATCATATTCCATATTGATTAATTCATTCCAAAAACTATTTATCATGTTAATATAAGTTACATGATGATATTCCTTTATGGTCACTTCCATTTACATGGAATTTTCCCATCCACATATCAATTTTGATATTCTAATTCACATACCAATTACATCAATGATAAGTAAATTAAAAAATTTATGCTAATATTCCAATAACCAATTTCATGTTATTATATCAATCAATATTTTCAATCCAATATTTCAATTCACAAGCTATTAAATTCCTACAATCAATTTTCTAGTCCAATTACAGGACTATATATTTTCACATTCTGAGTATAAACCTTGGGTCATAGATAAGAGCACTACCTGAGTGGATGAAATCCCAGTGTCATATTGTTTTGTTGGCTCGGTGATATATATAAGAGGTACAATAATAAAAATTCGTGAAATTATAGTGTATTACAATTAGAAGAAGATGTGTGTATGGTTTTCAAGAATTATAGATCATTTTTCACATACTATACTGAAAAATAAGACAAAAAAGAAATGATTCAGAGCACTAACCTCGAAATTAGAGAAGGAAATTTATAAATATTATGAATCCAAATAAACATGAAATAAAAATAAATCATAAGTATTTATATATTTTTATTACATTATGGACGGAAGAATAAGACTTCCGATGAAAAAAATTGTAATTCATCAATTTAGAGAATGTATTACATATTTTGGAAGTTCAAATCAAATAATTGATCAATGAATCAAGAGGAATCATTGGATAATCTGATTAATCCCTATGTAACCCTTCCAAATTGTTAATAAAAAAATAGGGTAAAATATTTGGGATTATAAAAACAAATAGGGGTTTCAATAGATAAAAATAAAACTTTACCTCAAACATTATTTCCATAGGTCGGTGCCACCGACTATCCATTGGCATTCACCAACAAGGTAGTTGCACTAGGTAGAGGGAATTCACCCCTAGGATCCCCACAAGTTGTATAGTTGTAGTCTAATTGGAATCCCAATCTACCAATATTCCAACATTTGGGGGCTGAGATTCTTGTATCCATACCCTGATACATCCCCATCCACCGGTTAGTCGATGAAAATTGAGTATTCCATAAATAATTTCCACTAAAATCTCTCGCTTGTTCTCCTCCTATAATCCCTTGAGCAATACCAAGAGATTATTTTAACTGGATACTATGATTTCTTATAGAAATAATGGATTAAAAACTTTAACAAAAAAATTACTTGGATAATATATAGGGTCTTTTAACCTCCATAACATATAACAACTCATCATCAAGCTCTGATCCCATGAATCATTTATAGATATCAATAATGAAATTGGGCCACTAAAATTGTATACCTGACTCTCTATCCTAGATATCCTCCTGATGTCTCCTCATATTCATCCTCAGATGCCACTATGCAGATACTAGGTGATGGTTTATTCGTCGTTTGATTTCTGACTATGGTGTATTATATGGATCGGATTCTCCTCAATGTAAATGTCATCATCAATATTAACCTCTTTGATATATTTAACGTTAGAAGGATCAAGGTGATATCTTTGATGCTGTGACACATATAGATCATTGTGGAAGGCACTATAGCCTTATAGAAAATCCAATTAGTGTGCAACAAGACAAATCCACTCCGCTGTCTCAAATGCCATAAAAACTAGGGTTCTAGGTTCCATAGGTTCTAGATACCACAATAACCCATCCGTGCAGACTACCAAAATAAGACGTTGTGGATATCCTCTAATTACAGAGGTAACCTATAGTGGGTTTTATGATATTTGTACCCACTCTGTGGTGTTTCATAACACATTATGATCAAATAATACTACTATTATATATCCTATATGATACTAAGTATAATGTGTTTTTAATCACCCTCCTCTAGGCATCACAAAGGTGAATGACATGGTTTTTCATATTACTTCTTGAAAATATCTGTTTGGATCGATGCTTATAAGTTATTCTTACAAGTTAACTACATTATAACTAGGTACTACTCACAAGAACTAACAAAGTCTAGGTGATAATAACATGTTATCTAGAATATGAATCATCAATTTAGTTTATATTTTAATCTTAATATGACAGGTTAGGATCAAAATAACCAATTACAATATTTCCTTCTAAATACCCTACAAAAAATAGGATGTAATATGGATATCTCGATCCAAAATAATCTTCCAATGAACAAAATTTAGTTGAACTATATCCCATACATAGAGGTTACCCATGTCATCAACGATGAAGGCTTCCATTATAGGAAATAAATGGTTTACCTTCATTAGTATATCCATGAACTCCCACACCGCATCATTCTTTCTATGCATCCAAGGTAATCATATCACAAAATCCATGTTGATATCTTCAAAATTAAATTCTGTAATGGGTAGAGGATAAAATAATTCAGCAAACCATTGATGCATGGAATTTATATAGTATTAGGAAAAGTGTCATTCCATAACCTTATACTAATTTATTTATCACTAGTCATTAGTATTTATTATGGGTATGAAAATACATATTCATCAACATATGATATAAGACCAATTTAGAAGCATATAATTACCTCATTTTTACCCCCACATACATATAGTAACATAAATAGAATCATGAATTTGATGATCCTCATTGTTGTTAAGGAAAAAATTCCAATAGTGGGTCCCCACCATATATTCTACCCCACTAGGATAATCCCCTTAGATTAGATAACTACCTTTTCTTGATCAGATCTAGAAACATGAGAACAACATATGCCTATCTTAGAGTTTCTCACCCCTTATACTACATAATATCAAGATGAAAATTCAAAAAGAAAACTATTAGTCACCACTCATCATAAGATTCCAAAAACATCCAAAGTCTATGTCCTCCAACTCAAGTATTTAACAATGATTTTTCACGTTCTAAGACAATATCAAAACTTGAAGTTGAAACACTATGGATAATCAACCCACCTCTTAGGTCAAAGGATCATGTACCACTATGATATGATGTACTTAATTAACCTATTATCTATATAGAACATGAATTTACCACCCAAAAGATACTTTCACTCTCTTTTTAGGTGAGTACAACAAAATTTAACTCTAGGTCATGCATAAGATAATTCCTCTCATGAATACTGAACTATTTGGAGCCATAAGAAACCTTTTAATCCTCCTACACAAAAACTACTCTCATCCCAAATATTGATTCATTTAAATACACTGTATAAAACAGAACTGGATTATGTATTTTTATTATAGACGTTGTGGTTATCTTAATCATCAATTATTATAAATTTCTCTCATAAATATAAGAAAAATAAATCTTCACCCCTTTCTTAGTCAGACTAGACATCAGTGCTATGAGTGAAAATAATTTATAGATGAATCATAAATAATAGTCTTCCATTGAAAAAAATATCTAGATACTTATGATGTTAATGTTATTTTTCTAATGATACCAAGGCTTCCACCATGATTGGATTCACTAACACTATATTATTTTACATGACGGGGCCTAATTAGTTCACATTGAAAATCTAGAAATTAAATTTAGATAGATTGGAATATTTTCAAATCACTCTAATAATAATCAAGATAATGTCAAGATATTGGCATTGATCACTTTTGTATTTGGTGTACACAATTGTTTCATTGATGAAAGTTATCATGAACTAATCTGGGTATACATGATATATTATATTCATTAAGGCACAAAATATTATAGGTGCATTTAGGAGACCAAATGTGAGACACACCAAGTTTGAGTTACATTTCCATTTAATTATTTTTTATGAATATATATAATCATTTTTTTCATTTTATTGAGTTTTAGGAAATATTTTATATGTTTTTAATAAGTTTTAAGAGTTTATATTTTGAGTACTATTATGGGAAACCATGGACCCTATCTAGGAAACCGTGAAAGGATATTCTAGGAGTCACAAGGTAGGTGAATAGTTTCCAAAAAATCTTGGTAAAATCATGATTTTACCCATTATAAAATATATGAGGGGTTATTTTGGAGATATTCACATGCAGACGGTGGGAACATAGTTTTCTAAACCATGTAGAACAACTCTGTGAACATCTGGATGTTGTCTTGTATTATACACATGATTGGAACAAAATTTGAGAAACAATGGGGTCTAACCACGAGATATGTATTAAATACTCTAAAAATAATTTTATTTCTCAGTTTAAGGGCCCAAAAATCTCATATTTATTATCCACTCTATGTCATTGGTACTCTTCTCTTTCCTTATGTGCTCGTGGTGACTCCTTTCAATCAACATTCATGTTTTAATGAATGAACATGTGTTCGATCTCCAATATATATAGTAAATTATTTTTCTTGCACATTATCTCTATTTATTATCATATACTATTTCATAAGTCCATAAATATTTTATTATATATATATATTATGATGTGAATTTTGATGATATATTATTAGGATTTAATGAAGGGGATTTGTTTTAAGTCTCGATCTGAAAAATTCTTGTGTCATTACCTGTTTTCTTTAACTAATGGGAGGTAAGTGGATTCTATCCTAAAATAGTAATTCTAATACATGAAGGATTAATTTTTTAATCACTATATTTTTAATTTTTTTGAAAAACTCCAATGGTTTTACTATAAAAATATTTGGTTTTGAAAAGATACACATATGTGTTTGATAAATTTATTAAAATAAATGGTTGTAAAAAATGGTTTTTGTTAAATAAATGCAATTGGTGGTTTGTGTGAATTCATAAAATTTCATCGGTGAAACCATATTGGTTCAGATTTGGGGCCAGTTTTAAATTGAATCGATGATGATTCCATTAGGTGATCACTTGGTGATGTGATGGGTCACCTCTAATGAGTACTCGAATTTTCATTAGGAATTCATGTGTGCGAGTTATGGAATTTTAACACTAATTGGATAATGTTTATGAACATTTTTAATTAATTTATTATTTATTTATATATAACTTACTCAAAATATATTTTTTATAAATATAAATGGGTGATAATTTTTTCTTTTCCCTAGCGGCAAGTGTTTGGAAGTATCTGGGGATTGCATACTACGTTATATACTCAACACCTATATAGGAACATTGGTTCAGTAATTTTATTTTGTGTATCGAGATATAAGTAATGTTATGGTGTCATATTTCTCTAGATGTTCTTTATGATATGGTCATCTTTGGACTTTGAGCCAATTCATGGAGCTTATTTGGAGTTATTCATGGGTTGATGTCAGATTGGTGTTAATGAGTTATATCATTTTTTATTCTGTAATTGTAAATTTTTTTATTCAGTTTTAAAATATGTTATTATAATTTGGTTTGAGTTGGATTATATTACTATTTTTGTATCATATATAACACCCCATTATTTTAATTGGGTCTGTATAAAATTAACTACTATATGATATCTATATATATATATATTCTACTCGATATGAAATATTGATAAATGATTATTTTATATTCAGTCTATTTTTAGACATGTAATTTTATTATTGAAAAATTTATTTTCTTGAAAAAAATTATTTCTTTTAATGAAAAACTATTATAAATAATTATAGGAAAACTAATAAAATTTACTTTAAAATGAAAATAAATTTAAAAATATAATAATACATTAATTTACAATGTGTAAAATTTATAGATTTTTCCGAAAATATTGATTTTTGAATTAATAGTCAAAAATGAAAATATTTGTAAAAAATCATTTCATTTAACTAAATTTTTTATATTTATGTAATGTCCCAAGATTCATAGTATGTTATTCTCATTAAAGCATTTCAATAGTTTGTGTTTTTTACAACACCGAGATTGAGCTAACCACAACTTACCAATCTAGCCATTCAAAAAACCTATTGTGAATAATATTAGCTGAAATTTTTATTTTATATACTTTATATAATTTTAGATTCCATATTATTTGTTTATTAGACATAATATAAGAATAAATTCATTTTTTTAAGATAAAAGAAGTAATATCCAAAAAAGAAATTTTACCACATTTTAATGGAAAATGATTTTAAAAAAAATATTTCACACTTTTATTTATTCAATTTAATGAAATAATTTTTTTTAGAATTGGGTCATAAAATATTATTTTGGATAAATATTTTTTACTTTTCTGATTACATTCATATTTTGATTAATACGGTGAAATACTAAATTTTAATTGAAAACAACTTTTTCATAAAACTAATTTATAGTTTTAAAATATGAATTTTAAGGGTTTAAAAGTGTAATTATATTATATTTTATCATTTAATAAAAGTTAGGTCATTATAAGTAATTTTGACATTTAAATGTGACAGAAACACAAGTCAATATTTTGATAGTTTTTACTTTTTAAAAAACTGCTTTTCGATTTTGATCACGGGAATTAATTTTAAATTAATTAGTGCAACTTCTATGTTTTGAATTTAGTGAAATAGAATACATTTTTGAATTTTGAACTATCATAATTAGCTTACGGTAATTTATTGGTATTTTTTTTGAAAACATTCAATTTTTTTATGAATAGTGAAAACACTGTGTTATAGTTTTAGCCCGTCTTTTTATTTAAAGAAATATTTATTTTATTTATATTTATCTCTAATAAAAATTGATATATAAAAAATATATATGTTCAATTTAATTCATTAGAGTCATTTTATAATAAAAGTAGATGTATAAAAGTTTATTGAACTTTTTACCGTCTTTTACCCACCTTCTAAGAGCATTTACAAATTTGCATAAAACATAATTTTACCATTTCAGTAAGTTGAATTTCAAAAATATGAGAGACATGGCTAACATTAGAAAGTCAAATGTGGTTCAATAAGATGAAAATAATTTTTTTGAATAGTAACTTCTGCCTTTTATTTACCACGGTTAAAAGTAAATAGGGTAATTAAGGGAAAAAATGATATTATAATTATCCTGACACATGACTGAATTCAATTATATAAGTGTAATTCAATCATAAAAAATCTTAGGAATAAAATATGATCATTTTGGTCCACTTGAATTAGATTAGGACATTTATTATTATTTTATTTAAAGAAGTGTTAAACAAGTTAAATTTAATGTTTAATAACTATACCATTTTTAATAGAGGGATATTCAAGAGGTAAATTCGACAATAAATATTCATTATAAATATACAAAGATTTAATACATAATGGTAATTTTTTTTATTATTTTTAGAAATTATATAATTAAATTTATTTATGACACAATGATGAAGCAATAATTATGTTATTAATGAAAAATTCAAACAATTGATATTATAAATATCCAACTAAATTTAATTTTTGACTTTTGATAAATTAAAATAATTTAATATTTTAATATGACAATTTAAGGTTGATTAAATATTTTTTTTTCGAAGTAATGATTCAGTTATGATTTTCACAAAAACAAAATACTAAATAGTATCAAAATTGACATAATTGATTTTTTTAAATACTATATTTTTAATTGATATAATATTCTTAAAGATCTAAGGTAATTCTAAATGACTTATATAAGGTTAAATATATTATTAATAAACCACGTGGGGTTTGATTGGCTTGTTATAGTGAGTTTATTAACCATGTAATATAAAAATACAAAGAGACATGGAAAATGTAAAACTATTTAACTAAGAGTTAAATCTAAATGATAAGGTTTATATGTTGACCAAAACCCGTCTATAACCTATTGGATGAATGGTTTTCGATCCATACCCACCTTATCCTTGCAATAAATTACATTGGAGCCATGATAAAACAAAAATAATTTTATTATAAAATAATATTTCAAGATTTTCCTAATGTGACCCTCACCTCTCTTATAAAAGGTTACATCACCTTCCTTTAATTTAACACCCCCAAAGCCATTTGGCCTAGCCAAACCCTGCCCAAATATCCTCTCAACATTACTCCTTTTATCCTAGAGGCCTTAAGTTTTTAAGAAATCCAACCTATGAATCATTTTTGATCAAATCAAAAAGATGAACCCGAAGAAGAGGTAAATATTTCACCACCTCATTCAAATTATTTTATTTGTCCACATCCTCATTCATTATTGTTTCATTTTATAATAATAAATCCAGTATCATATATATAATTTGATGTTATTATAAAAATGGTACAACCATATTTATTATTCTATCCATCAAATGAATGATAATTTCACCATACGTGGGTATGTACGGCTTACAGTCTCCACGTTGTGGTATAGTTTGTTATGAAAAAACATAATTAATTGAATAGGTATATTATTGAGAATAACATATGTTAATAATAAATATAACATGTTAATGATTATGTAAATATGATATAACATCCGATTACATACAATTTCACCATCAATATAATGATATTGTCACTGGTGCGTACATACGCATTACCGTCTCCATGAACGTGATATGATTCATTCCCCATTGTAAACATTCAAGAATAATTTTCAGTTTATGAATAACAATAATTTATAATAACTTCATATCATTCTGGATATGAATAAAATACATCTTATCCATAACAAACAAGGCTTACGTAACTAAGCATATAAAGGAAAATGGACCAGTTAACACCTGAAATGATGATACTACTAAAATATTATTAACAAAGCAATATTAAAGGATCATATATGATATCATATTTATGTATATAATATTTTTATAAATTATTAACAATGATTTAACTATTATACCGAAGTTTAATGTACCCTTGACCAAGGAAAAGTACAAGGTAAGGGGTTTTCAACACACTTTTTTCTTGTGAGATTGATGCTAAATTTGCCAATGTTACCTTTTGTGTTGTGTATGTACTGCCAATTATTGATTTTTCTGTGTAATATACATTAATATATTGTTTTTTACATCTTAATTGGATGATTTTTCTTTCATGGGGTGTATGATTCATAAGATTCCAAATTGGTAAGAGAATTTTAAATTTCAATTTCCACTCATACGGTTTTACACAAACTTCCTAGATTATTTTACTCCATGATTATGTGTGAAATCAGTATTTATTTACTTACATATTAATTTCAATTATAATTTGTGTGTATATAATTTTGATACACATAATCATTCTATTTATTAATTCTCATGTCATCGATTTGATCATGATAAGAGTAATTTTAACTCAATCTATATTCATTGAGTTAAACATCCGAGTCATTGTTGATGTTTTTACAAGAATTTCTGTGAATGTCCTATGATTTATTTACACAGAATATCCAATAATATTGAGTGTATTTATAGATTTCACATATAATTATGTCAATAATTTATCCTTAACCAAAGGATATGGTCATTATAATGGAATTTATCTCAACTTACATTCCATTGATACTTCCTTATTATTATGCGCCATTTCACATTTATTTTGTGTATATACTATACTTGGAAATATTATATCATGAATATCATTAATCTCATGATATTATTATGTTTTTATTACATCAATTATTTTTAATCAAGTGTCTCTCATTTTTATAGGAGATCTAACTAAAATATCATTTTAAATGTTTTATAATTTTATTCATCTAAATAATTCACATTAGTGTCCTTGTTTTAAAAATTATTTTACAGATTTATTTATATGTACAAGAATTTTTTAAAATTAAAATTCCTTGTAAATGTTTCAATGTGGTATGGGATCATTGATTCAAAAATTCATTTTAAACATCTTCTGGATAAATAGTAAAACTTTTAAATGATTTCAAGAAAAGGGTGATATTTCTCTCAAAAGGTTTTAATGATTATTTTTATCTATGTCATGATCATTCATTAGATTTTAAATTTGTTTAAAGTTAAATAATTATGATACAATATTCAAAATGGTATTGTAGTTTTAGTGATATGTTTGTCTACGTATTTTTTATTTTTATACCATTCATGGTTTATGGTTACAATATTAACATTTTGTATCCTAGTTTTCATACGAATGTTTATGTTTTGTTTCAGCCTTTTAATATGAGAAATTCATTGGACATATTAAGTGATGCATGGAGCCCACTAAAATCTTTGATGCATCTGTAGGTATCATGATACAAACTAGTGTCTTGGCACAAGACCTTCAAAAAATCTTATTTGTAGTCTTGGAAGAAGGCCTTGACTTTGTGGTTTTGAAGTCTGACATTATGCATTCCATCATTATGAAATGGATATTGACATTTCATTGATTATTTGACTAGTAGAATATCCATGAAAATAAGTAAATTTCATTATTTGATTTTATATTTTCCACATTATTCTTAAGTCTAAGTTTAAAATGATTTTTTTAGTCTTATAAATTGAATTAAATATTTATGCTTATTTAAGAAATTTTCTGCTATATTGTTATCCATAAAGAGCATCTGCTATCACCCAATTCTCTATTTTATTTTTTCCAGGATGTGATGTATTATTTTATTCTTTAACTATAAGGATATGATATGTATATAAGTGTGTTAAAAAGGGGACAAAATTTTGTTGATGTTTTTATTTCATGTAGTAATGTAATTCTTATGACTGTATCTAGTACTTCAAAGGATACTAAACATATTGGTATTTCAGGGCTTGATTTCTTGTAACATACCATTGATATATAATAATTCACTTACTCTGGGTAATATGGTTTGGGGCTTTACTGTTGGTATCATATAAAGTTATGTACAAACCTTGGAAGCTAGATTTAGATAAACTCTAATTAGAAAACACTACCCTAAGATATACGTTGAGGATTAGTATAGAAGAACATCCAAAAAAATTTCAATGTCAATATAATTTGGGTTTTCCATGCAATACATCCCTGTCTAGATATGAGTAGGTAGAGGCGGCTCTGGCACAGATGAACCTAGGAGTCACAACTCCAACTAAAAGTTTCGAGATTGACACTAGATATCCTGGTACACAACAACAAGACTGGTTGAACTCTTGTCTAGGACACTCCCGGGAGATATTATTAGGATAAATCAAATTTTCTCTACTAACCGATTTGATGGATTTTAATATAAGATTTGAATAAATAACTTTGGTCAATCCTATTGTGTTTTAGATTTAAAATAACATGTTATGATATTGTCTAAATGATTTTATGACTCCCAGTACACTTTCTTGTTTTAGTCAATGGCTGAATTCCAAGGAAGTCATAATAATAGTTAACATGATGTACAAGGTGGGAATGGTGGTGGAAATGAGAAAATAAATGGAATATTGATAGTTTTAAAAGATATCATGATCATGCCGAATTATTTTTCCAATAATATGACCAAAAACATATATAGTAAAAAACTCTTAGACTAAACAAAGAAGAGAAAGGCTGTGTATGATAACAGTTCCAATAGTGGAGACCATGGTGAAAGGAAACCTAAATTTTCATCATACAGGAAATGTGGAAGGAGAAAACTATGAATGTGTTTTAATGGAACAAATAAATACATTATGTGTTGTAAATAATGATATAAAGTAAATAATTCCTGAGAATAAATGAAGAGTACTTTGGAAGAAATAAAAGACCCCAATAATTCCATTAAAGTCATTTTTCGTAAATGTATAGGACTTAGACATTATCCAAGTGAATTCCCTATTCTATAGTATAACCTCTTGTTTAAGGAAGAACTTATGTGGTAATAAATGGATGGTGAAATGTTTAAATGTATTAGTGATCTTTGTTGATGTGATTACTTCAGAAGACCTTTCTCTTGTATGTGTAACCTTTGAGTTTGTTATGTGAAAAATTCTATTTTAGGAAGAATTATCGTTTCTATTGTTGATATAGTTAAAAATTACCATTTATGTTAATATGAAACATGAATATGAGGCAATTAAAAGTTATTAAATTTCGTTATGAAAATGCGATGTATTAGATAGAATTTGTGATGAAATTATGTTATGGTTATTTTGAGGAATTTATCTCATTTTGGGAATGTTGTAAAATATAGTTTATTTAAAAAGGAAAAAACACAGACCGTGCGACAACCCTTCGCGTCGGACAAAGCTACGAGAATCCAACCCACAACCATAGTGCGATTGGGATTTATCACCTACCACTGGACTACGTGAAGTCCTTGGTTAGTGTGACTAATTCTTTTTAGTTAAATGAATTTATTGATCAATAATAAGTTGATTTTGGATCATATTTCTTATCAAATAGATATTATTAGTATAGAAAAATGATTTGGTGATTAAGTGTTAAATGTTATTTTAGAAGACGTTCGCTCTGTTGCGAACACTATATGCCTAAGGAAAATAAAATACAATGGGATTTCATTTAAGGAGTAATGGTGTATTCTTATCTATGTTTTCAGTGTGGATTTATAGGGATTTGGGTTATTTATGGAAATGATTAACCTATCATAGAGAATATGTGATTTGATTAATTACTTTTAAGTATGTGACATTAAGAGTAGTCAATGTTATTTGGAGATATAATTTTACATGGAAGACTATGTAATAAAAATCTTCTATGTTTTGGGTTTCAATTTTAGTTTGGATTATATTGAAGGTTTTTAAGGACTATAGTCTATTTAATGGTATTTATTGACATTTGGGTATTTTTGGTTTAATTTTTGAAATTAAGATTAGTATTTCAGTCTCTAAAGGATTATTCTTTTGGGGATCATATGATCTTGTACTAACAATTTTGGTTTTGGTTAATATATAAGGACAAGGTAAATATATATTTTATCCTTTTTGATAATTTGATTCACTAGAAGTTGATTCTAGCGCTTCAGATATGACCATGTCATTTTGAATACCCATCATTTGAAAAAAAGAAGAGTTAGTGTTAGAAATTTATTAATGGAAAAAACACTACATAAAAATTAAGTATATATCTTTATGTTCTTAGTCAATCTCATAAATAAATTCCTCAACTTTATGAAAATGTAACTTAAAACAAAAAAAACATTTTCTATTTACTTTTTCTAATGTGAAACTAATGACCGTTTATCCCATCACATGTTTGTGGGTTTCTTATTGTTAACATTCTCCTGATCATGTTTTTTGTCACTCTCCATCAGAACATGACACTTATTTTATCTTCCATATCAATTTTTTCAAATATGGAATCATTGTATTGGTTATCTCGGGTAACCTTTGTACTTCACATTCATTCTTTTAAAGTGATAGTTTTATTGACTCTTTTTCTAATGTGGGACAGTCAATGAAGTTCCAAAGCTTAATTTTAAAATTTCAAGGACAAAATTTCTAAAAGGGTGGAATAATGTAGCACCCCAATATTTCATAGTAAGTTATTTTATTTAACTTAATTCAATATTTTGTGCTATATGCAACACCGAGTTCAAGTGTATCACGACATACAAAACTAGCCATTCAAAAAAACCTTTAGGAATAGAATTAACAAAAACTTGAATTTTATATACTCCATATAATTTTAGAATCCATATTATGTTTTTCTTAGACATAATGTAAGAACAAATTCATTTTTTCAGAAAAGAGAAGTATTTTACAAAAAATACAATTTTACCACCATTTAATAGAAAACCCTTTTTAAATCCGATATTTGACACTTTTATGTATTTATTTCAATGAAATAAAATTCTCCTTTATAATTTGGACATAAAAATTTATTTTGGATATATTTTTGGTACTTTTCTGATATAATTCGTATTTTGATGAATACTGAAAAAGACTAAATTTTAATTGAAAACAACTTTTTTAATCGAAAACATTTATAGTGAAAAATTATGTATTTGAATGGTTTGTATGTATAATAAGATTATATTTTTATCATTTAATACAATTTAGGTCATTATAAGTAATTTCACATTTAAATTGGATATAAACACATGTCAATCTTTTGATAGTTTTTACTTTTTAAAAACCGGCATTTCGGTTTTGTCAATGGGAATTAATTTTAAATCAATTAATGCAGAATATATGTTTTTAATTTGGTAAAATATAATTCATTTTTGAATTTGAAATATTAAAAATGAATTAGGGAAATTTTTTGTTATTTTTCTGAAAACATTCAATTTTTTGATGAATAGTGAAAACACTACTTTATAGTTTAAAACCAACTATTTATTTAAATAATTATTTAATTTATTTTAATTTATTTTAAGTAAAAATAGATATATAATAAATATATAAGTTCAATTTAATTCATTAGAGTCATTTTATAATAAAATTATATGTATAAAATTTTATTGAACTTTCTACCGTCTTTTACCAACCTTCGAGGAGCGTTTACAAATTTTCATAACACATAATTTTACCACTTTTGTGAGTATAATTTCGAAAATAAAAATGGCACGGTTGACATCAGTAGTAAAATGTGGTTCAATAAGATGAAAACATTTTTTGGAGAATGGTAACTTTTGACTTTTATTTTCCACATTTAAAAGTAAATAGGGTAATTAATTGTAAAAATGATATTATAATTACACTAAAACATATCTTAATTGTATTAGATAAGTTTAATTCAACCAATAATATCCTTAAGAATAAAATATGATCCTTTGGGTCCACTTGGAGTAGATTATGTCATTTATTATTATTTTATTTAAAGATTAGTTAAAAAAGATAAATTCAAAGATTAATAACTAAAACATTTTTAATATAGGGATATACATAAGATAAATTCTAATATAAATATTGATTATAAATATAAAAATATTTACTACAAAGTGATTTTTATTTATAATTTTTAGATATTAAATAGTTAAATTATATTATGACACAGTGATGATGTCGTAATTACCTTATTAATGATAGATATAAAATAATTGATATTATAAATATCCTAATAAATGTACTTTGAGACTTTTTTTAAAATACAAAAAATTTTAAAGGTTAATTTTAAATGTTAGGTTTGATCAAATAATTTATGTATGATGTAATAATTCTATTATAATTTTCACAAAAACCTAATACTATATAGTGTCAAAATTGACAAAATTTAGTTTTTAAACCAAATATTATTTTTATTAATTGATATAATATTAATAAAAATATATGGTTCGGCCAAAGGACTTATATATAGTTATATATATTAATAATAAATCACTTGGGGTTTTATGGGCTTGTTAAAGTAAGTTTATTAACCATATAATATAAAAATAGAAAGAGACATGGTAAATGTCGAATTATTTAACTAAGAGTTAAATCTAAATGATAAAGTTAATATGGTGACCTATACCTATATAAAAACAATTTGTTGAGAGGTTTTGACCCATTCCCACATTATCATCGAAATAAATCATTTTGGATCCATTATAACCCAAAATTTATTTTATTATAAAATAATATTTCAATCTTTTTCTAAAGTGACTCTCACCTCTCTTATAAAATAGTACCTCCCATTCTCTTTATTTCATACCTCCAATGAAATTTGGATTGGTCAACCACTTCCCAAATAACATTCCATCTTTCTTCCCTTCAACATAGAGGACTTACTTTGGTCCTAAATCCAAAATAAGGATCCCTTTTGATCAAATTAAAAGGATGAACACGAAGAAGCGGTAAATATTTTATCAGCACTTTCTAGTTCTTTTATTCTACCACTTCCTCTTTTCTTTTGGTTTCCATTATCAAATAGTAAATCCAGTATCGTCTGTATACTGTGATATTATTATAAAAATGGTACAACCATATTTATTATTTGATCCATCATATTAATGACAATGTCACCATATGTGCATACATACGGCTTACCGTCTCCACGTTGTGGTGTAGTTTTTTATTCAACCACATCATTATTTGGAAGGGTATAATAATGAGTATTAATTATGTAAAAAATAAATATAAATTGTTAATGATTCTGTATATATGATATACCATCCAATTATATATGATTTCACCATAATTATAATGATATTGTCGCTCGTGCGTACTTAGGGATTATCGTATCCACGAACGTGATGAGATTCATTACCCATAGAAAACATTCATGAATAATTTTCATTTTTTGATACAAAATAATTTTTAATAACATAATACCATTCTGGATATGAATAAAATACATCCTATAAAAAACATGGCTTACGTAACCGATCATATAAAGGAAAACATATCAGTTAACTCCCGAAACAATGATACTACTAAAATATTATTAACAATGCAATATTAGAGGATCATATAAGATATATTATTTATGTATATAGTTCTTGTATAATTTAATAACAATGATTTAACTATTATACAAGAGTCTAACGTACCCTTGACGAAGGAAATGTACAAGTTATGTTGTTTCCATCTCACTTTCATTCTCGTGAGATTCATGCTATATTTTCCACTATTACATTTATTGTTGTGTATGTACTACCCATTATTGTATTGTTTGATTAATATGATATAATTTATGGGTATTTACCTCATTATTGGATGATTCTCCTTTCATAGGGTGTATGTTTTTTAAGTTACCAAATCGAGAAGGGAATTTCAAATTCCAATTTCTACTCATTCGATTTTACGCACACATCATTGATTATTTTGCTCGATGATTTTGTTTGAAATCACTATTTATTTACATATGTATTAATTTCTACTCCACTTTGTGTGGATATTATTATGATACACATAATTGATCCATTAATAAATTCTCAAGTCATCGATATGATCTTGGTAAGTGTAATTTTAACTCAATCTCAATTAATTGAGTTAAGCACCCAAGTCATTGGAGTTGTTTTTACAAGAATGTGTGTGAATATCCTCTAACTGATTTAAACTAAATATCTAATCATATTTAGTGTATTTATATTTTTCACAGATAATTATGTCATTGATTTGTCCTTAACCAATGGATATGGTCTTTATAATGGAATTCATCTCAACTTACATTCCATTGAGACTTCATTATTTTTATGCACCAATTAACATTTATTTTTTGTATATACTATACTTTGACATAGTATATCAATAATGCATTTAATATCATGATATTTTAATATTTTAATTACCTCAATTATTTGTATTCAAGCATATGTCATTTGGTTAGGAACTCTAACTAAAATATAATTTTAAATGTTTTCAAGTTTTATTCTTCTAAATCATTCTCATTAATGTCCATGCTTTAAAAATGGGTTTAAATATTTATATATATGTACATGAATGATTTAAAATTGAAATTCTTTTAAAAAGATTCACAGTGGTATGGGAAAATTTGACTAAAAAATCTATTTTAAACAGCTTCTTGAAAAATAGTGAGACTTTTAAATTTTTTCAAGAAAAATAGGATATTTCTCTCAAATGGATTTAATGATTATTTTCATCTATGTCAACATCCTTCAATGGATTTTACATTTGTTTAATGTTGATTCATTATGATAAAATCTTACAAATGATATTGATGTTTTAGTGATATGTTTGACTATGGATGTGTTATTTTTATACAATTTATGGTTTATGGTTAATGTATTAACATTTCTTATGCTAGTTTTGATATGAATGTATATGTTTTGATTCATCTTTTTCATATGAGGAATGCATTAGACATTATAAGTGACCTGTGGAGCCTGCTATAGATCCTCTATGAATCTCTTAGACTCATTAGACAAACTAGTGTGTTGGATCAGGGCCTTGAAAAAAATTTATTTGTAGTCTTGGAACAAGGCCTTGACTACGTGGTTATGAAGTCTGCCATTATAAATTCTGTTATTATGAAAGAGGCTTTTCATATTTCATGTGATTATTTGACTAGTAAAATATACATGTGAATAACCAAGTGGAATTATTTGATTTTTTTCTTTTCCAGATTATGCTGAAGTTTATGTTTAAATGGATTTTTTCAGTCTTAATCATTGACATAAATGTTTATTCCTATTTATAAAGGTTTCTGCTATATTTTTATCCTTACATAGTATATGATCTCACCCTTTTATTTGTTTTATTTCATCCAGTATGTGAATAAGTATTTTATGGTTGACCACCAAGGATAAGCTAAGGATATAAGTGTGTTAAAAAGGGGACAAAATGTTGTTGATGTTTTTATTTCATGATGTAATGTACAACATATGAATGTATCTAGTACTTACAAGGCTCCAAAACTGATCAGTCTTTCAGGACATGATTCCTTGTATCATGCCAATTTTATGTAACAGGGAACCGACACTGGGTAACTGCAGTTAGGGTGTTACTATTGGTATTAGAGGAAGTTTATTACAAACCTAGGAAACCAGATTTAGAAATTCTCTGATTAGAAAACTCTACCCTAAGAGGGTCTTTGAGGATTAGTATAAAAGAACATCCAAAAATTTTGGTAATTTTAATATTATGTGGGATTTCCATGTCATACATCCCATTCTGGATACGAGAAGGTAGAGGCGGCTCTAGCACAAATGTACCTTGGAGTGAAAACTCTTATATGGAGTTTTGGGCTTGACCCAGGGTGTCCTTGTACACGAAAATGGGCCCTCCTGCACTCTTGGGTATGACACTCCCGAGGGATATTCTTAAGATAATTCACATTTTCTCCAAAACTGATTTGAAGGATTTAAATATAAGATGAGAATAAATAAACTTGCTTAATCCTAAGGTGTTTTATATAGAGAATAATGTGTTCTGATATTATCTAAATGGCTTTATGACTCGTAGTATGCTTTCTTGTGTTAGTTAATGGCTGGTTTCCAAGGAAGTCATAGTAACATTTAACATGATGTACATGGTGGGAATGATGATGAAAATGAGCAATGAAATGGAATTTTGATAGGTGTAAAAGATATCGTGTTCATGTCGAATTAGTTTTCAAATAATATGATCAGGAACATATATATTAACCAACTCCCAGACTCAAAAACGAAGAGAAAGGCAGTGAATGATAAGTGCTACAAAAGTAGAGACCATGGATAAATGAAACCTCAATTTCTATCATATATGAAATGGGGAAAAAGACAACTAGGAAAGTGTCTCAATGGAAAAAAATTCTTTATGTGTTAGAAAGAATGATATAAAGTAAATAATTGCTGAGAAAAAATGACGAGTATTATGGAAGAAAACAAATGATCCCAAGAATCCATTAACAATCATTTTTCATAAATTTAGAGGACCTATGAATTAACCAAGTGAATTCCCTACACTATAGAATAACCTCTTGGTAAAGGAAGAACCTAGGTGGTAATAATTGGTTGGAGAAATGTTTAAAAGTATTAGTGATCTATGTAAAGTAGGTGACGATGGGAACTATAGGCCCCACTATCCATCCACCATAAGCTAGGAGTCGATGGGCGTCACTCTGATCCCTCCCGTCTTTGCGGGGGAGGTACCCTCTTAATTTCCCACTCCACATTCTTTCCTTCCCTTCTCTAACCCTAATTTTCTCCCTCTTTTTCTGCTGATTGCAATTTTCCATAATATTCCGAATCTATTTGAAGGCCACCCGCAACCCTCAATTTTGGCCTCAAAGATCACCAATGATTCGTCTCTTCTGTATTTGACCTTGGTTATGCGGTTCATGTATCGATGACCATCGGTGGACTCTTTCAACAAGATTGTGTTTGACGCTTGGGGTTTATCCGAACGAGCTACCGTTGGCCTTCTCGACAACATGAATATTATGGTTTGTTTTTCTTCAGAGTCGGATTTAATCATTGCCTTTTTCAAAGCATCATAGTTCTAAAATGGATCTCACTTCTTTGTTTTTCAGTGGTCCTATGATTTTCACATGAAGCATGATTCTCCAACAACGACGATCTGGGTTCTCTTGCCGGAGCATCCTCTTCAATTCTGTAACCCTTCAACCATCCAGATGATAGGTAATATGATATGTCGTTCTATTTTCTCTGATATTAAGAACTAACACAATATGTCACTCGACTTCTCCTCGTATATGTGTTGAAATCAATGATTCAAGGATACTTGTTGATTTTTTTGGATTGAAGTTGAAAATTAATTTCGGTATAAGAAAGCTATTGTCTTCGAATCATGGGTGGATTTCTGTTCAGTTTGTAAGAAAATTCGTCATCGACTGTCAACGTGTCAGCACGAGATCATGGTCATTCATCGGAGGGAGGCTGCGGTGATGGTAAGGGATACTGGTGTGGTCATGGATAATGGTCCGGGAGGGCTGGCCCTGGGCGGTGCATCCTCAGAGGCTGATCTGAAGGTGACAGTTCCAGGTGGAGCATCCACCGAAGCTCCTCCACTGGAAAATTTTTTCCCAGTGAACCTTATTCCGACTGTTGCAGATGTCTTTGGAATACTATGGAGTGACCTGAATCTTGAGGAGAAAGGTATGCCTGAGTCTATAGTGCTAGATGGCGTGTGTATATCATGAATTTGTGAGCAGAATACCGCCACTTCCAAGGCTACGTATTATGCGGAGGCTATCCACGCTGGAATAAATGGGTCTCGTGAGATGAATCTTGGGTTACATGGTCATGAAAAGGTTTCTTATGAGGCAAGGGAGGGTGAAGAAACTTGTGGCAATGGCCAGGAATTGCATACTGCAGGGGGAGGGGTGCACGTCACGCCAAAGAAAATGTCAGATATCCATCTTGTTAAAAGATTTCAAGGTTTATCTAGGGAAGGGCTGGATCAGGACCATGATACAGCTTGGGTAGGGAACCTTAATGAAGGGCAGAGACTCCAAATGGAAGAGTATAGTGATGGGTCTTCTATTCTTTAAGAAGACAGTGCAATTGAAATCCAGTGCGGAGGGCTACCCAGTCCGAGGAGAAGGAAGGGCCGAAGAGGGAATGGGACTTAGGGAGGTGCATCCTGATTAAAAGACTCAATTCAAAGGGTTTCAAGGACTACTCATACTTACCCCAACCTATGGATACTATATCCGCTAAAAATGATATGTCCAATGAAGGAGTTATCTCAGATGATTTATAGAAAAAATTGGATGTCTCGGTGGTGCTGAACCTGCCTCCTACTGGGGACTCTAGCCAGCATGAAGCTGTTGGAAATGAAGAGATATGGGAAATTATTATTCAATCTGATGAATAAATGTTTTAGGATTCGTTTCTGATTAATGCCTCAAAATAGGATACAACTACGATGTCTGAGTGACTGCTTCGGGTGGACACTAATAAGGTGCAATTAGAGTGGATTGGAAAGAAATATCACATTCTAATAAGTGGTTTCAATGCAGAGAATATTATATTGGAGCAGTACATCCATACATGGGACAAGATAGCCTATTGGTTTGAAGACCTTGTCAAGGATGATCCAGCCTTAGAGGTAAATGGCCTCCATTGGAAATTATTTAGGAATAGAGTGTCTAACAGACTTAAATTAGACTTAAATGGCATGTCTATATCTTATGGCATTTGAAGCTTTGTATTATGTACTACATGGTTTCTCACTTTTCCGTAAAAGTGTTTCGAAAATAAAAAATTAGAATGATGATGACAATGATACTATAAAAATGAGTGTAAGAGGATTTGGGTATTAGTGATCTTTTTCGATGGGATTACTTTGGAAGACTTTTCTCTTTTATGTGTAACCCTATATTTTGTTATGTGAAAATACTATTTTAGGATGAATTACCTTTTATATTGTTGATATAGTTATAAATAACCATTTGGGTTTATATGATACATGAATTTGATGCAATTAAAAGTTATTAAATTTTGAGATGATAATGGGAGGTATGATATAGAATTTGGGATTGAATTATGTTATGGTTATTTTGATGAATTTATCTCATTTTTGGAATGTTATAAAATATGGTTTTTTAAAAAGGACAACACGCAGACTGTGTGACAACCCATCGCGTCAGACAAAGCTGTGGGAATCAAAACCAAAACTGGAGTGCGATTGAGATTTATCTCATACCACTGGACTACATGAAGTCCCTGGTTAGTGTGTCTAATTATTTTTCATTAAATGATTTTATTGATCAATATTAAATTTATTTTGGATATTATGTCTAATCAAATGGATATCCTTAGTATAGGAAAATGATTTTGTGATTAATGGAAAAATATTATTTTGGAAGACGTTCGCTCTGTTGGGAACATTATATGCCTAAGTAAAATAGAATACTATGGGATTTCATTTGAGGAGTAATGGATCATTCTTATAAATTTTTTTACTGTGGATTTATAGAGATTCGGGTCATTTATGGAAATGATTAACCTATCATATAGAATATGTGATTAGATAAATTTCTTTTAAGTGTGTGACTTTGATAGTAGTCAATTCTATTTAAAGATACAATTTAACATGGAGGACTATGTAATCAAATTATTCTTGGTTTTTGGTTTCAATATTAGCTTGGATTATATTAAAATATTCTAAATACTATTGTCTATTTAATGGTATTTTATGAAATTTGGGTATTATTGGTTTAATTTTAGAAATTAATATTATTGTTTCTTTATGTAACAGAATATCATTTTGGGGATCATATGATCTGGTACTAACCATTTTGGTTTTTTTAAACATCAAATACAAGTGAAATATATATTTTATCCTTTGGGATAATGTGATTCTCAAGAATTTGATTCTATCGCTGTAGGTGTGACCTAGCCATCCTGAATTCTCATTAATTGAAAAAAAAATGAGTTAGGGTTAGAAATTTATTAAAGGATAAAACTCTACATTAAAAGTATGTTTATCTATTTATGTTCTTAGTAAATCTCATAAATAAATTCCGTCACATTATGAAATGAACATAAAACAAAAAAACACATTGTATGTAATCATTTCCAATTGGGAAACTGAGGACAGTTTATTCCATCACAAGTTTGTGGTTTTCTTGTTGTTAACATTCCCGTAATCATGTTTTCTACCACTCTCCATCAGAACGTGACACTTAGTTTATCTTCAATATCTATGTTTTCCAACATGGAATCATAGTATGGGTTATCTCGGGTGACCTTTGTACTTCTCTTTCTTTCTTTTAATGGGATAGTTTTATTGAATCTTTTTCTGATGTGAGATATTCAATGACGTTCCAAATCCCAGTTTCAAAATTATGAGGACAAAATTTCTAAAATGGGGGAATAATGTAGCACCACAATATTTCATAGTAAGTTATTTTCTATTAAGTAATTCATCAGTGTGCGCTATACGCAGCACCGAGTTCAAGCGCACCACGACTTACCAAACTAGCCATAAAAAATTATTTATGAATACTATTAACTGAATTTTTAATTTCATATATTCCATATAATTTTAGAATAAATATTATGTTTTTCTTAGACATAATAAAATAACAAATACATTTTTTCAAATAGAAGAAGTATTTTAAAAAAAATTCAATTTTACCACCTTTTAATGGAATACCCTTTTTAAAACCAATATTTGACACTTTTATGTATTCAATTTAATGAAATTAAATTCTTATTTATAATTGGGATATAAAAATTTATTTTTGATTAATTTTTCGTATTTTTTGATAACTTTCATATTTTGTTGAATAGTAAAAAATACAAAATTTAAATTGAAAACAACTTTTTTAATCAAAACATTATTTAGTATAAAATTATGATTTTTAATTGTTTGAAAGTATAATTATATTATATTATTATCATTTAACTCATTGTATGTCATTATAAGTAATTTTATATTTGAATTTTATATAAACACATCTCAATCATTGGATAATTTTTATTTTTTTAAAACCCATTTTTCAGTTTTGTCAACGGGAATTAATTTTAAATTAATTAATGCAACTTATATGTTTTTTATTTTTTTAAAATAGAATTCATTTTTGAATTTAGAATATCAAAATTATCTTTGGGTAATTTTATTGTATTTTTATGAAAACATTCAATTTTTTGATGAATAGTGAAATATACTACGTTATGGTTTAAAACCGACTTTAAATTTAAATAATTATTTTTTTTTACAATTTATTTTAAGTAAAAATAGATATATAATACCTATATAAGTTGAATTTAATTCACTAGATTCATTTTTTAATAAAATTAGATGTATAAAAGTTTGTTGAATTTTTATCATCTTTTACCCTCCTTATAAGAGCAATTACAAAATTGCATAAAACATAATTTTACCGTTTCTATGAGTTGAATTTCAAAAATCAAAGAAACACAGTTTAAATCAGTAAGTAAAATGCGGTTCAATAAGATGAAAATAATTTTTTGTGAATAGTAACTTTTGGCTTTTATTTACCACAGTTAAAAGTAAATAGGGTAATTAAGTGTAAAATTGATATTATAATTACCCTATCACATTTCCTAATTCTTTTAGAAATTTATTATTCTACCAAAAACAACCTTGATAATTAAATATGATCCTTTAGGTTCAATTGGATTAAATTATGATATTTATTATTATTTTATTTATAGAAGAGTTAAAAAAGTTAAATTCAATGTTTAATAACAAAACCATTTTTAATAAAGTGTTATACATAAGATAAATTCAAAAAAAATCTTAATTAGGAAAATAAATATATTTACAACATAATGGTATTTTATTTATAATTTTTAGACATTAAATAATTAAATTTATTTATGACACAATGATGATACAATAATTCCCTTGTTAATGAATGATTAGAATAATTGATATTATAAATATCCAAATAAATGTAATTTGAGACTTTTTATGAGTTACAATAATTTTATAGGTTAATATGACATGTTAGGGTTGATTAAATAATTTTTTTTTGAAGTAATCAGGCTTTTATGATTTTCACAAAAATCAAATACTATATTGGAAAAATTTACATAATTGAGTTTTTAAAACAAATACTATATTATTAAAAGATATAATATTCCATAAAATCTAAGGATCATCCTATGTTCTTAGATAAGGTAATATATATTAATAATAAAACACTGGGGGGTTTCTTGGTTTGTTATTTAATTTTTATTAACTATATAATATAAAAATCCAAAGAGACAAGGAAAATGTCAAACTACCAAACTAAGAGTTAAATCTAAATGATAAGGTTAATCTGGTGACATAAACCAATCTAATATCTATTGGTAGAGAGTTTTTTTACCCATAACCACCTTATCCTCGAAATAAATAAATTTGGGGCCCATAGAAACCGAAAATTATTTTATTATAAAATAATATTTCAATCTTTTCCTAAAGTGACACTCACATCTCTTATAAAAGGGTACTTTCCCTTCTCTTTATTTCACACCTCCAAATCCATTTTTCTCATCCAAAACCTTCCCAAATATCCTTCCATCTTTCCTCCCAACATCCATGAGGCCTTCCATTGGTCATAAATCCATCTTAAGGATCCCTTTTGATCAAATCAAAAGGAAGAACCTGAAGAAAAGGTAAATATTTCATCACCTCTTTCAAGTTATTCCCATCTACAACTTCCTCTTTCTATTTTGTTTCCATTCTCAAATAATAACTCTAGTATCATCTATATAATGTGATGTTATTATAAAAAAGTTACAGCAATCTTTTTTATTCTATCCATCGTATGATTGACAATGTCGCCATACGTGCATACATAGGGCTTACCGTCTCCACATCTTGGTATAGTTTGTTATTCAAACACATAATTATTTGGATGCATATAATAAGAAGTATTAATGATATAAATAATAAATATAACATGTTAATGATTCTTTATATATTATATACCATCCAATTTCATATGATTTCACCATCAATACAATGATATTGTCACTCATGCATACACACGGATTATAGTCTCCACAAACGCGATGAGATTCATTCCCCATCGTAATAATTCAAGAATAAATTTAATTTAATGAATAAAAATAATATTTAAGAACATAAAATAATTATAGATATGAATAAAATAGATCCTATCCCTAATAGACATGGATTATGTAACCGATCATATAAATTAAAACATATTAGTTTACACCTGAAACATTGTTACTACTAAAATATTATTAACAAAGGAATATTAGAGGATGATATATGATATCATATATATGTATATTGTTATTGTATAATTTAGTAAAATTTATTTAACTATTATAAAGGAGGTTAGAATACCCTCAACCAATGAAAATTACAAGATAAGGGGTTTTCATCTCACTTTTATTCCCATGAGATTCTTGTTATATTTCCCACTATTACCATTTTTGTGGTGTATGTACTACCCATGATTGAATTTTTTGAGTCATATAATTTAATTTATGGGTATGAAAATAATCATTGGATGCCCGTTCTTTGATGGGGTGTATTTTTCGTAAGTTACCAAATCAGTAAGGGAATTTCAAATTTCAATTTCCACTCATTCGGTTTTACACAAACTTCACTGATTATTTTACACCAAGATTATGTGTGAAATCACTATTTATTTATCTATGTAGTAATTTCCACTCCGCTTTATGTGGATATACTATTGATAAAAATAATCACTTCATTGATATATTCTCAAGTCATCGATATGATCTTGATAATAGTACTTTTAACTCAATCTCTATTCATTGATTTAAACATCCTAGTCATTGGTGTTGTTTTTACAAGAATGTGTGTGAATGTCTTATGATTGTTTTAAACTGAATATCCAATCATATTTAGTGTATTTATATTTTCCACTCAAAATTATGTCATTTATTTATCCTTAACCTAATGATACAGTCATTATAAAGGAATTCATCTCAACTTACATTCCTTTGAGACTTCATTATTGTTATGTGCCAATTCACATTTATTTGGTGTATATAATATACTTTGACATAGTATATCATGAATCTATTTAATCTCATGATATTATAACGTTTTTATTACCTCAATTACCTGTATTCAAGAATCTCTCATTTGTTTATAATTCTAACTAAAATATCATGTCAAATGTTTTCAAATTTTATTCTTATAAATATTTCTCATTAATGTCCATTTTTTAAAATTTGTTTTAAGGATTTATTTATAGGGTCATTAATGTTTTAAAATTAATATTCCTTTTAAATGATTCAACGTGGTATGAGACACTTTGATTCAAAAATATTTTTTAAATAGATTCTTGATAAATTGTGGGACATTTAAATGTTTTCATGAAAAAGGTGATATTTCTCTCAAATGGTTTTAATGATTATTTTAATCTATGTCAACATCCTTCATTGGATTTTATGTTTGTTTAATATTGATTCTATATGATACAATAGTACAAATGGTATTAATGGTTTTGTGATATCTTTGATTGTGGATATGTTATTTTTATACCATTCATGGTTTATGGTTAAAGTATTGACATTTCATATGCTTGTTTTAATAAGAATGTTTATGTTATGTTTCAACCTTTTCATATGAGGAATGCATTGGACATAGTAAGTGACAAGTGGAGCCTGATATATCTCCTCAATGAATTAGTGGGTCTCATGAGACAAACATGTGTCTTTGTACAAGGCCTTGACCAAATCTTATTTATTATCTAGGAACTAGGCCTTGACTATGTGGTAATGAAGTTTGGCATTATGAATTACATCATTATGAAAGTGGCTTTGAATATTGCATGAGGTTATTCGATTAGTATAACATCCACTTGAATAAGTAAACAGAATTATTTGATTTTATATTTCCCATATTATGTTGATGTTTAAGTTTAAAATGATTTTGTTATAGTATTATACATTTTGTTAAATGTTTATGCTTATTAATTAAAGTTCCCGCTATATTGTTTTCCATATTGACCATCTGAGGTCACCCCTTTCTACATTTCATTTTTTCTAAGATGTACATAAGTATTTTATGGTTGACCTGAAGGGATAGGATAAGGATATAAGTGTGTTAAAAATTGGGAAAATTTTATTGATGTTTTTATTTAATGATGTAATGTAAAACTTATGAATGTATCGTGTACTACCGTGCGTACTAAACTTATCAGTCTTTCGGGACATGATTCCTTGTATCATGTCAATGTTATTTAATAATGCACTGACTCTTGGTAACTGGTGTCAGGGCATTACAATTTAAAAGTGCCATTATGTTTTATATATGATTTAGAATTTATAAATTATTATTTATTTGTATTTAAATCACTAGTTTACATTTTATTCATCTTCATATTGGATTATAGAATAAGTTAATTCGTGGGTTTAAAATGAGTTTTCCAGAGAACTGTTTTAATGTTAAAAATGATTAGATTATTTTATTAAATAAAAAAACATTAATGATGAATTATTTAAAGTATTTTTATTTATTATATATAATTAATTATTATTTAATATTCCTAAAATTATATTTATTATTCGTACAGTTAATATAAAATAATCTTTTTCTTGAAAAATGAAATTCCTGACAACCAACTGTTTCATCATGTCTACATGTATAATTTTAAATTAAAATTTCCCACTAATGTGAATTGAAATTGGTAAAATGGATTGAACAGTTTGAATAATAAAAATTTAAAATATCTAATTAGTTAAAATTAATTTCTAACCATAATGAATAGTAAAATAAACCAAAATTTATGACTATGGTTTAGGTGAAAACAGCCTTACTGATAGTTACCCAAAACTGATAAGGCTAAAAATGACCTCAAAACCTATCTAAAAACTATTTCCTAAAAATATTTGTAAAATATAATTTCAAATTCTCTTAAATGTTCTACTATTTATTTATTCATCAAAAAAACATTTAATAACATTTTCTTTGAAAAAATTACATGTGTGTCACTCAGGTCACTTATAAAAGGCAACCCCCTCTACAATATTCTACAAACATTAAAAATTCTCTGGATAAGAAAAATACCTACCAAAATGTATTCATTAATTCAATATGAACATCTTAAATCTATTATTTTAATCATAAATCTATTATAATATTACATTTGGTGCTTACCAAGGGATGTTGTCCTAAGAAGAGGTATCATGCTTAATAGATCCACATTATTTTATTTGTTCTTACACCAATTTTAAAAAAACATAAATTATTATTATATAATAAAAACAGTATATAATTCATAATTAAAGGTATTTATGTTACATTAATATCATAATTTTATCTCCTGTTCCAACAAATGGGATAAAAAATCATTATTCATGTGTATGGCAGACTATTGACTTATAAACTGATGTCATGTGTTTTCTATCATCACTATATACAAAGTGATATAATGATTGAGTAAAAGTATATATATATATATATATATTATTTTAACATATTTATACTTCTTGAAATATTATATCATATATAATTTTAAATTTTCTATTCTTTGGGGGATATGATAATGTCGCTCTTGTGTACGATAGACTAGCTCCACACAATGTGATGTGACTCGTTTTTCCACTAATGATTTACATGGATGATAATAAATATAAATTTAATGGATAAATTTTATATAAATATTTATTTGATTAATTAAATATTTATCATTATAAAATTTTAATATTTCATTTTCTTTTTTACAGTAAAAATGATAACGTTGTTTCAGTGCATGTGTGGACAACAACCTCATCGATGCGACATGATTCTTTTTATTCATCACCAAAACACTTGGATGAAATATATAAGTATATTTAATGAAATAATATGGTATATATTATGTTTTATAAGTTTATAAACATAAAATATTACAAAACATAATTCAATAATGATCATTTAAAAATGGAATCATTAATCACGTGTACTCATGACCCACCGTCTCTATGATTATAAAGTTGTTAATTTTTTGATAAAAAAATTTCATTATTGATTTGAAAATTTTAATTTATGTATAAATATGAAAAGTATACCTCAATTAGTATTGTGGATATGTTTCTATAATTTCAACTTGATCATGGTTAACAAACCAAATCCATTTTGAAACAATGAAATGAATGTCCAAAAAAACCCCGACGTGGACATAAATGATTAGTTATTTTAAAATATTATTAAAATGAAATAAAATATATGCTTTAATTATGAGGTATTTAGAAATAAAATGTTTCTTAACAAATAAAATAATTCATAGAAGCTAATTATATAGGATTCAATAGAACACAAGTAATGTATAGAATTTTGGTAAGGTCTATTTCGTCCCAATTTTTTATTTCTATGAGTCATATTACCTATTCACCATTTTAATTGATTTGTGTATATAAAACCAATTTTACATGTAGTAAAATGAATCCTAAATAAATAAGGGTATTTTAAGTTTCTATTTTCTTATTTCATTCATGGGAAATTGACTTGAAACATACTGATTTGTAAATAATTTCGTCAGTAGATTTCTTTTCATTGGGATATATTACATATTTATTGACATAATCATGTCTTGATTATCAGTTTAATGAATTTTTATTATCTTATGTTGTATTTCAAATTTTTTAATATGGTTATAGATTCGATACACATAATCTATTCATCCATTAATTCTCAAATTCAATGTTTTTTAAGGACTATTCATCTTAAATTCATTTTATGAGACATACGTTTATAATGTTAACGTATATTCATTTTTAGTTGTATATAATTAAATTTGACATTTTTATCAGGAAATCACTAATTTTAATGTTTTTTAATGTATATTTTTCTATTATTTCATGGATCTTATGATAAAAAAGTCACCAATGTGGAAAAGGATTTTTGTTACAATCTCATTTATTTAGAGAATAATTATTTTCATGGTTATTTTGGAGGAAATAATATGATAATAGTTTTTAAAACCAAATATCAATTATTATCCTATATATATGAATTTGGTTAACATGTTTAATTTAAATTTCTCCTTATTTATTAAATAAACATCAATGAATTCATTTTATAAGTGATACTGATGTTGTATTTTCATTTAGATCAGGTTTCATTCTCATATATATCGATGTTTTCTGAAATGATTTAAAAAATATATTTTATAAAAATAAATTATTTCGTCAATACATTTTAGACGATGTCATACGTTCATTTAAAAGGTTTCAAAATGTATGATTCCTATGGTTTTTTAGATGGGTCAGTTTTGACTCCATTTTACTAACTGTATTGAAAAGAATATTTTTTTAACATTTTTATGATGAATTTATTTTCCTAATACTGTTTCAATTATATATTTTCCTTGATTATTCTCTCATATATTTACAAGGGTGATTTCAGTAAAAATTATATTCTTAATATTTAGTTATTTTTAATTTTTTAAAAGTTTTTTTTCAAAATGAAAAGATTAATTTAATCAAAAAAAATATATTTTAATTGTACTTACATTCATCAAAATAAAAATCCCTTTTTTGTTACTAGTGTTTCAATGAAGGTATTTTTTAATGATATCTCCCACATTATTCTTATGGATGTATTATTAATGTTTCAAAGAGATTTTTATGGAACTTGCTTCTTTTCAATGAGTTAAAAATGTTTCATAGATATTGTTAGAACACCCTTTCTTTTTCTATGAATTTATAATGTTTTAAAAGTAATAATTATTTTTTATGAGTTTTATGATGAAATGTATGCCTTATATATTTTATTTATGGTTCATAGACATTGTTATTTGATGTGTGTGCCCAGATAACACTAAGAGAGCCCAATATAGATTATATGATGGGTGTGAACAATTAGTGATCTAATTAATTAGGTAATTATTATCTTTTCTAGATAATTATCATGGAATTGGATAGTATGGTTATTCCATATGTAAGGGTTCTATATGGGTTCTATAGTTTTTCAATAGAGGTGAAGTAAAAAAATACTAATAGGTTTTTTTATGGTTTTTGTGTGTTATAAATGTTTCATATGATAAATATTGATATCATATGTATCATGATAATTTATTCTGATGACTCTAAAAATTTAGAAATTCTTCTTCCATCTTTTCATGTTTCATGATCTTGGTATTGATGGGTATGGATATTCTTATTCAATGCTCATACACTTTGATTATGTCATCATTCACTTATGTTATCCTTTTGATAATTGATTAAATTCAATTATTAATTAATATTTTAAACCTTATAGATAATTTGGTCTCAACATTCATATGTTTCCATTATCTCTGTTTATCATAAATGGTGTTGAATGATCTATATATAGAAGGGTTTCGTATGGATGATGACGATGACTTAAAATTAAAATATGAAATTCTAGGTTGAGTGGGATTTATTATCATTTCAAGACATGGGTAATGATTATGTTTTAGTTTATCATAATTCTATAAATCTAAAAATCTAAATGTTTCTTAAAAATGTTTGCGATCGAATTTTCCTACTGAAGTGGTATGTTTTGGATTATAAAAATGGGGTCACCTTCATCACTATCCAATCCAAAAATGTAATGATTATGATTCAAACAAATGATTTAAGATTCTATGTTTGGGGATATTATAGTTGGAATCAAATGATGATTTAGATAACATTAACGATTATGATTTTTTTCATCTTAAGGGTTTCAGATAACTTCATATGTTCTTGATTTTTTTCATTGACAATAATTTTAAATATACTAAGAAACCTTAGGGTTTATAAGATCATTAATTATTAAAGATAATATTAAGGATATTAACCACATTCATAGGAAATTTATAATGATATATTTTTGTAAAAATTAAAAACTGGTTTCTAGGAGAGGACCCATTGCATCTAGTATGTCTGTGGGGTATTAACCCAAAACTGATGGATAATAACAGTGTAGCAACTACCATTGGCCTATATAATTTCTTAGTTAGTATGATATCACAATTTTCACATAAATAGTATAATGTATAATGATAAACATGATTTTCAGAACATATTTTGTATTATATAGATATTCATATGAATGAAATATGATATGATGATAAGGTGATTAATTTCATTTTTTAATTAGATAACTATAATTTTAGGAATCAACTAACTGTGTCCTATCCATTTATGTTTTGGTTAATATAATAGATGTGTGGAATAAATGTATATTCCCATTTATGGTTATGGGATTCTATAAAATATATTTTTAGTGCTTTATCCATGAAAAAAATTTCAACTTAAGTACTCATCGTTTGGAGCATGATATGAGATTGTGGGTAAAATTTATAAAAAGATGAAATTATACTCATTATGAAAGTATATATCTTTATTCTCCTAATTTATATCGAAAATGAATTCCTAGACTTCTGGAAATTGATCTTCAAATAATAACTTTCATATTAACACCATTTCTGATTATATAAATGACTTTTTTCACCCCACTTTCATTTATGGTTCTGTGGGTTTTTAATTTCTCTTGATCATTCAGTTTCTTGTGATCGATGATCTCTATCGCTCTATATATTTATTTTTGAAATACTATTTTCATCCATTTTCAAATCATAATTTTCCAAATATGTTATATTATTTTTAAATCTAGTATGTGTTATTCTAGAAGACCATCTTATGTATTTTTGTCTCTTATCAATATGATGTTTTATTAACACTTTTTACCATGTCGGTTTCCAAAAAAAATATTTCCAAATGTATATTCTATGATAAATAATATAATTATAAAATTATTAGGGTAAATTTTTTTTATCTAGGAGGATGATGTAACACCCAATTAATTTAGAAAATAAGACTATGCTCGATATTGTTTTGGTCACACAACATTATTCATTAACGACCCGCAAAATTTATAACTATTATATCCTAGACAACAATTAGTGGTCTAGAGTAGCATAAATTTTATATATATATATATATCTTACTAAATATAAAATATTTCCAAATTCTTATCAAACAATGAATCATTTTTTAATGTAATTTTATTCTTCAAATATATGATTTCTTTAATAATGATTTAATTGATTTTCAAGAAAAACATATTATAAAAAAATTGGTAAATATTTGTAAAATTTAATTTATAATATAAAAATCATTTTTAATTGGGAATATGAAAATTTAATACATGTGAAATTTTAGGAATTTTAAACAAATATTGATTTTTTTAATTAATAGTGAAAATTATGGTTTATTGTGAAAATGGTATTCATTTCATTATATAAAGTAAATTTTAAATTCCCAATATGTTGTTAATATGATTTAATGAAAAATAATTTTTATTATGATATATATAATAAATTTAATTGCATTTTATTTTTTTATAGTGGAGTTTAGTATAAGTAAATATTTTTCTTTAAAATTTTATTTTTTGGAAAACTGTTTCAAATTGCATACTGATTACACATTTTAATTAATAAAAATACCTTAATTAGAAATATTTTAAATTAAATATTTACATTATATATCAATAAAAATGAATTTATATTCCTACAACGAATATGATAAGTCATTAAATTAATATAAAATCATATTTTTCATGGAAAATACACTTGATGAAGACTAGATTTTTTATAACATCTATACATTTTATTTTAAATTAAAAATTTCCACAAAATTGAATTTAATGTAGAAAAACTGAATAAATATTTGGGTTCATTATAATTTATATTATTAAATAATTTCAACTTCTTTTTTTCCATAATGAATAGTAATAATAATAAAAAATTACTTACTACGGAAATGGTGTAAACATGTTTACTGTGGGTTAAACTAAAAAGATATGTATAAAAATGATTGAGAATGTATTATAAAAAACTACTTTGTGTAAATATTTAGACAATATATATTCTTATTCTTCATAATGATCCATTTTTTAGCCTTTTGGCATGAAAAATGTGTCTATAACTTTTTATTTGAAAAAATTACAGGCGTGTCACTCACCACACTTATAAAATTATACCCACTATCCTCTTATATAGAAACCATAAAATACCTTTGTTTAATAAAAAATTAAAAAAATTTATTACATAATTTCACTTCAAAATCCTATATCCCTTAATTTGATCATAAATCTATTGTAATAATCCTTTTGGTTCTTAGCTAAGTAGGTTGTCTGAATAAGAGGTATAATTCTCAACCGAGCATAATTATTTTATTTATTCTTTCAACCCCATAAAATATAATTAAATTATTATCATACAATTAAATAAGTATCCAAAATATAATGTATGATATTATTTTAATGTAATAACTTAAATACTTATCCTATTCTATATAATGTGATACAAAATCAGCAATCATGTGTACAATGGACTAATGCATCACAAAATGATGTCATTCAGTTTCTATAATCACTTTTCATGAATTGATATTGTAATCGAATGAATTTATATATATGATATCTATAACATATTTATACTTTTATAAATATAATCTCATTTATAATTTTTTAATTTATATTCAGTGGGGGATAAGATAACATCACTAATGCCTACTGCGGACTATCACCTCATGATGAAATGTGATGCCTTTCTAACTAATACTTTACAGGGAAGGTATTAAAGAATTATTTTTCAATATATTTTATATTCATGAAATATTTATTATATTGATGAAATATTTTTTAATATTAAAATAGATTATATGATTTTATTTATTACACTAAAATATGATAACGTCATTCGTTCACATGTGTGGACTATTGCGTCCACTAAACGATATGATTATTTTTTTCACCAACACAACATAATAATGATATATATAAGTATTTTTAATGATATAATATGTCATTTATTGTGTTAAGATAATTAATTATTTATAAAATATCAATTACCTTTTTACATAATTTTCGATGAAAAATAGAAATTTTATACATATATACGTATGAATAACCATTAACAATATTGTAATATAGTTCATTTTCCTAACCATATTTCATGATTGCTTTTTAAAATTAAAATTTATTTATTAATATGGTAAATATTTAATTGTTATTGTTATGTATATTTTTAAATAATGACCGCTTTGACCACGTTCATCACAATGAAACCATTTTGAAATAATGAAACGAATTTCATCAAAACACTATACATGGACTTAACTAAATATATATTTTAATATTTCATTAAAAATAACTAAAAGAAATAATTTATGTGTTGGGTAATAATCCTGAAAATGGTTAATGACCAAGGTATTTTTAGAATACTAATTTTTCATTTCTATTAATATTTATGTATGGGATATTAATTTTATGTTAAAGGGGATTATTTTTCCAATAGAGTACTCGACAGCGAACAACTAGTTTCTCCAATATCATATGTTTCACGAAACATTGAGTTATACTAATTTATATAAAAATAATATTTTTATTTTTATTTTTATTGGTATTTAATGCCTAGCCATTGGAATGGAGAGAATGAATAGTATCAACATAAATTTCAAATATGGTTTACACATGTTTAAATAAGGATTCATTGGTTTCCAAATTTATTAGAAATGGAATTGAAAACCAATTGAATATTTTGAATGTGTTTTTATAAAAATCTATTTAAAATAGAATAATTGGGTTTAAAAAATCAGATCACTCGTTATTGATTTTTATTTAGTGAATAATATAATTTTTTATTCAATTTAATATTTTAAATTCATATAATATGTTTTCAAGATACGATATAAGTAGAAATTCAAATTTTCAGATAAAAGAAGTATTTTTTTTCAAAAATGCATTTTTACCGCTTTTTGATAGAGAACACTTTTTTAGTTATGTTTCTAAAACCATTTTATGTTATATATGAGAAAATAAACAACTTCTTTAGAAGTTGGATAGAAAAATTTACGTTGGATGAATTTTTTGATATTTTTTATTGCAATCTTGTTTTTATTAATAATAAACATATGCTAAATTTTAATTGAAAACAACTCGTTTCCATCGAAATAGTTTATATTCCTCACTAATATTATTTTAATATTTTAATGTATAGATGGAATTAATTTTTATCATTTAATTCAATGTTTTTCATCGAAATTAATTTCACTTTGAAATTTTACAGAAATACATGTCAATATTTTGATAGTTATTACTACTTATAAACCCGCTTTTTGGTTTTTGCAATGTGAATTAATTATATTTTAATTTCTACCAGTTCCTTGTTTTTAATTTGGAAAAATAGATTCCATATTTGGAATCATAACGTCAAAATTGTGTAAATAGGTACCTTTATTTTTGGATATTATTAATAGTTACTTCAGTAATAATCTTATTTACCATGGTTAAAGGGTAGATCCGGTGAATAAAGGTAAAAAATAATATTATTATAATATTAAACGACTGTAAAACATGTAATAACCCTATTTTATGAGACTTTACCGACCATGGGTATCATTGGGTTTATTTTGGGACCCCATGAAGCCACTTGGATGGCAAAATGATATTTTATAAGAGTTAATTCAAAGTAAATAGAAATATGACATAAACATGTATATTTCATTAAACAATTTTTATATGGGGCTATGTAATTGATATATTCTATTATAAATAGTCATTACGAAAAATAATTTTTTTTCCTATATCAGGATATTTTATTTAAAATTTTTGGAAATTGAATAAATAAATTTAATTTGGAGACACTGATGATGTAGTGATTGCTTCATTAATAAGGGATTCAAATAAATGATAATTTAAATATTAAAATAGATGTAATTTTTTTATTTTGATTCCACCCAAAAAATTTATCGATGATATTTACATATTATCATTTAGTTAATTTCTTTTCTATAAGGAATCATGTTTTTATTACTTTAAAAATAATTAATTAATTTATAGTGTCAAAATTGACATAAATGAGTTTTTAAAACAATTACTATTTTCTTAAATGATATAATAGTACTAAAAATTTAATATTCAGACAACTGTGTTATATAATGTTAAAAATGTAATTAGTTATTCACTTATGGTTCTTTTTTTCAATTTTATAGTAACTATTATTAGCATATATTATGAAAATTCATGAAGACATGGTAAGAGTGAATGTTTTTAACAAGGGCTTAATGTTAAAAGACACAGTTAATTTTGTTCCAAAATCTTTTCTAAATCCTATTGGTTGAGAGTTTTGTGATCCAAAAGCATCTTATATTTTACATTAATGGATTTGGAACCATTTTAAATGGAAAATAGATTTATAATAAAATAATATTTCAAGACCTTCTTAAAGTGTGCCTCCTTGCTCTTATAAAAGGTCGCCACCTCTACCCACTTTATCACACATATCAAGACCCTAAAATAGTCCAAATTATTCAAAAATAAGCTCAAAAAATCCCTCCCTTTATCTTATAATCCTTAACTTGGGCATAAGGCTATTTGAGAATGCCTTTTGGCTCAAATCAAATGGAGTCACATGTTTTAGAGGTAGCGTCTTCTCTAAAGTTCCTTTACATTATTTTACATATCCACTACTTATGATATTATTAGTATTTTATTACAAAACAACACCATAATACTCAATATACTATGATTTTTTTATTATATTTATTCTAACTACACTTACACACACCTCCATCTAATGGATACGAACATATTGTTTCTGTGTACAGTGAACTACTGCCTCATGAAACGGTGATTGTTAAATTTTATCCTACCACCTCCCATGATGGACATTAATATGGATCTTTATATATAAATGATATTTATGTCAATGATATCATTCTGGTGATGATGTAATTCTTACATCATTTACAATTAATATCAAAACAAGTTCATTTTCAACTCAAATACTGAATATCGACAAAACGAATGATATTAACTGAAATAATTATGTAATTTTTATAATGTGGTAATAAGTGATATAAAAGGAATAATAAACATGAAAAAGGAACTAAATCTAGTATAAATTAACTTATGATTCTTATTTAATAAGAACAATGAACAAGTGTGATGAGTCAGGCTCAATTTAAGGGAACATATTTACCCGATTTTCATTCATTGGGTTGATTTTCTACTTCATAACAATGTCATGATATGATTATGTGAGAAATAAATTTTGATATCCTATATTGTATTTATACTTTATTTAAGTGTATTTATAGTTAATACACATAATAAATAAATTTTATTAAAAATGATCTTGTAATGGAATTTCTAAACTTACTTTCCACTCATTGGGTTTTAAGAAAACTTCAATTATTATCTTAAGATTAAATTATATGTGGAATACCTCATTATATATTTATGTTTTTATTTCCAATTCCCTTTTCATGGATATACTATTTCTATACATAATATCCCAATTGAAAAATTCTTACATCATTTATGTGTATTTTTAAAGGGAAATATTAAGTCAATCTCTATTCATTGAGTTAAATATCCATGTCGTTGGTTATATTTTTTCAAGAGTATGTGTGAGTGACCTACCATTGTTTTATACTGAATATCCACTTATTTTGAGTGTATTTATATTTTTCACACAGAATTATTTCATTGATTTATCCTTAATCTAAGGATATGATATTCATAAAGGACTTCATCTAAATCTCCTTTTATTGAGGTATATTTTTATAATATACACCTCTTTCTTTTATATGGTGTATAATAAAACCCTTTATGTATTAATTTCACTCAAATTGAATATTTTTTCTATGAATCATATTACTATACGAAAAAAGAAATATTTTTAAAATAGGTGATAACAATGAAAATTTTATCATAGTAACCTTTATATTATATTTTTCCTCCTCTATAAATCATAATGTTTTCAAAATGAAAAGAAATATCTTATTCCATTTTTGTGTGTTTTGGTATTCAAAATATTTTATGAAATTAAAATATTTATTCAATATCATTAAATAATTTATTCTGATTGAAAATGAAATGTTATTCGTGAAATTTTGATATTTTAAATATTTTATGTGTTGTGATTGTATAATGGTATTTGGATTTTTGATGGTTGGTTACATGATAAACCAATTATGGGTTATTAAATGATAAAAAAATGATGGGGGGTTCTTTGATAAAACATGGAGTGGTGGTTATGTTATAAGATCTAATACATTGGGTATGGAAGTTAGTTTTATGGCTTTTCAATTTAGTGATATGTGTAGAAGTCAACCGTATGGTTATTCTATTTAAATATGTTTATGTCCCAAGTTTCCTTTATGTATAATATGTTTTTTATGGGATTTATGGTAATATTTTTCATAAAAAATAATAAGTAATGTGATTATATTTAGTAATGTGTTTTTGATTCTTCTAAAAGGTGAAAAGTATTACTTTATGATAATGTTTTCATGGTATACATGTTTTCTCAAGATTAAAAAGTTTCCATTAACTATGTATCCCTTACTATGATTTTTCTCCCCATACCATGTTTTGCAATTTTTTTCACATTATATAATGAAGAATAAGGTCAAGGATGGGATCATGGACAATTTTGGCTCCTAAAAACATGGAACGATATCATGTTTCTTTTTCAATAGTTTTTGTGGTTTAAAAAATGAAAATTGAGTTGAAGTGTCTACATGTAATATTCCAGTTGTTATGTATTAGTTACGAAATAAATATATAAAACTCTAAACCTGAAAAAATAGTCAATGTGAATTATTGACTTGACTCAAAATTTAGTAATGTATATGGCAGGGGCGTTATAGTTGGTATCATAAAAAAGGATTAGACAACTATGGAGATTAGGATGTTTTCTTAAGGGATAGAAAAGTGATCATGGGTTTATAATTTATGTTATATTATAATATCAATGATTAGAAACATCTTTTCAGGATTATGTTATTTCACGGGGATTAATTTTATTTTTGGAGACATTCACGATTGTAAAAATTATGGGTTTTTCGTCATTGCGATGGAAAATTCAAGGTATGAAATAACCCTTGAAGCAAAAATATGTTATGGTTATTTTTGGAGATTTTATCTCATTTTTTTAAAGTTATTAAAATTATACAATTTTTGAAAAATGATAACATTCAGAAAATGTGAAAATCTATGGTGTCAGACAATGTTCTGGGAATCAATCCCACAACCAAAGTGTGACTATGATTTATCGCCTACCATAGAACTACGTGAAGTTATTGGTTAGTATAACTTATTATTTTTGGTAAAATAATTGTTTGGATCAATAATAAGATTATTTTGGGAACTTAGGTTTTATCAAATGAAAATATTATGTATATGAAAAGTATTTGGTGATTATGTGATAAATGTAATTTTGGAATATGTTCACTAATTTGGGAACACTATATGCCTATGGAAGATAGAATACTATGGGATTTCATTATTGTAGTGATGGTTGAAATATTATTTTGGAATAATCTATGTTTTTATTGTCGACATATAAAGATTTAGATTATTTATGGAAATGATTAACCAATCATAGAGAATATGTGATTATGTTAATTACATTTTTGTATGATAATTAAAGAGTATTCAATGTTATTTGATGATAAATGTTATGATTTATCATGGAAGACTATGTGATCGAATCCTACTAAATGGTGGGTTTAAATATGAGTTCAGATTATTTTGAATATTTATAAGGATAATTGTGTATTGAATGGTCTTTTTTGACCTTTGGTTATTGCATGTAGAATTTTGGAGATTAAGAGTACTACTTCTTTTTATAAATAATTATCCATTTTGGCGATTATATGATCTTATAATAACCATTTGGGTTTTGGTTATTATTTCAACATATGATGAATATATAGTTAATATATTTTACATTATGTGATTATCTATCAATTGATTCTTGTGCATCTAGTGCGACTAAGACATATTGAATACTCATTGTTTGGAGAAAAAATGGGGTTGTGGTAGAAATTTATTTTAGGTTGAAATTCTACTTGAATAATAAGTATATTTCCATATATTCATAGAAAATATCATTAATAAATTCCCCAAATTTATAAAAGGGATATTAAAAAAATTAAGTTTATTTTTCTTACTGGGAAATCAAAGACCATTTAGCCAAACAAAAGTTTACGGTTTTCTGGTATTTAAATTTCTCTTAATCATGGTTTATATCACTCTCCATAAAAACATGATTGTTACTTTTTCTTCCATATCAATATTTTACTGCATGGAATACTAGTATATATTATCTCAGGCGAACTTGTTAATTATGTTTATTTCTTTTAAATTGACTGATTTGTTGACTATTTTTCTGATGTTGGATTTTTAATGAAGTTACCAAGACAAATTTTAAAATTGTTAGGATGAAATTTTCAATGGGGGGAATGATGTAAAAAACAATATATTTATAGAATAGTACATTTTCTATTCTATTAAAATTTATGAATACGATATTAATTTTATGTTAAAGGGGACACTTTTTCTGATACTGTACTCGACACGAAACAACGCGTTTCTCCAAAATCAAATGTTGCACACAACATTGAGTTATACTGAAATATGATACAATAATATTATTATTATTTAAATGGTAGTTAATGGCTAGCCGTTGGAATTGTGGGAATGAATAGTATAAACTAAATTTTGAAGTATGGTTTACACATGTTTAAATAGAGATTCATTGGTTACATAATTTTATAGAAATGGAAATAATAACCAATTGAATATAAAGAATTTGTTTTTATAGGAACATATTTAAATGAGAATAATTGTGTTTATAAAATGATATCACAATTTATAGATTTTTATTTAATGAAAAATAAATGTTTCATATTAAATTTAATGTTTTAAATTTATCTTATATGTTTTCTAGATATGATATAACAAAAAATTCATTTTTTTGGATAAAATATATATTTTTATAAGAACAGTTTTACCACATTTTGATAGAGAATCATTTTTCAATTTAGTTTTTGAATCTGTTAAATGTTATAATTAAAAAAATAAAAATCCTCTTTTGAAGTGAGACATTGAAATTTACTATGGATAAATGTTTTCTATTTTTCTGATAACAATCAAATTATTTAGAATAATATAAATATGCTAAATTTTAATAGTAAAAAACTTTTTCAATTGAGATAATTTATATAGTCAAATAATTTTATTTAATGGTTTTAATGTATAATTGGAATTTTTTTTCATTTCAACCATTTTTGTTCATTGAAATAATTTCACTATGAAATTTCACATTAACACATGTCAATCTTCTTATAGTTATTACTTTTTAAATACCTTATTTGTGGTAATGACAATGAGAATTAATTATTAATTAATTTATTCCAATTCTATGTTTTGCATTTTGATAAATTGATTCCATATTTAGAATCAGATGGCCCAAATTTTTTAAATAGGTACCCTTTATTTTTGTACAATATGAATAGTAATTTAAGTAATGATTTTATTTACCATGGTTAAATGGTAAATCTGGTAAGGGTAAAAAATAATATTATAATAATATTAAACAACCCTGATACATGTCCTAGCTCTATTGGATGAGATATATCTAACCATGGGAATCCTTATGTTAATTTGGGGAACCCATGGAGCCACGTGGATGTGAAAATTACATTTTATAAGAATTAATTTAATATAAAGAGAAATGATACATAAACACGTATATTTTACTTAAATAATTTTTATAGGGGTTATATAATGGTTCTATTCGACTATAAATATTCATTAGAAATCAAAATATATTTTCTAAATAATTGTATTTTATTTAAAAAATTTAGACATTAAATACATAAATTTAATTATAAAACAGTGATGATGGAGTGATCGCTTCTTTAACAATGGATTCAAATAAATGAAATTATAAATATTAAAATAAATGTAATATTTTTATTTTGATGGCATCTATTAATTTTATAGATGAGATTTATATATTATATTTGAGTTAATGAGTTTGTTTCGAAGGAATCAAGCTGTTATAACTTTAAAAAATTCAATTAATTTATATTGTCAAAATTAACATAAACGTGTTTTTAAAAAATATTCAATTTTACTAAATGATATAATTATCCAAAAAAATAAATATTTGGGAAAACTATCGCAACCTTCCCCCCGAGACCCTTTCCATGACAACCCCAAGCCCTCCTTTCATAGGCCAGGGGCTGGTGAGTAGCACCAAAAGGGCATATCCCAAAAAGAGATGGAATTTCTTTTAAGCATGTACACACACAGGCGGGGCATATCGCACAAGGAAAACCACAAGGGAGAGAATGTTGTACAACCACCACAAAGTAACACTACAAAGATTAAACATGAGTAATGAAAGTAATGTGTCCAGTTTAAAAACCCAACTAAAAGAGTAGACAGGTAAAAGGAAAAACCAGCTCCAAAGATCATCCTCTAAGTATCCTACTTGAAGGGTTGGTATAGATCGTCATTATGGATCATAATGTCAATCGGTCACCTTAGTGCACCATCATTCCCTAGCTCTCCAATTTCTCAGTCAAGCTATCTTTCGTCTACACAAGGCATAATAAGGTGTGGGAACGTCCCATGCAGGGGTGAGTATAAAATAATCAATAGGGACCCTGGGACCCCTGACGGTCTCTCAGAATCCCTTAAAGGAATAACCACAAAGCATGATATCAATCACATAGAACAATGTAAAAGATGCAGATCCCCCTTGGTATACAACATAAAAGACCAGAATAAAAATGATTAATCATAAATCTTGATCATCTTATTCTGTTGAGAGACTCTTCTTCTTTTCTGCATAGGGTCTCTAGGTGTTGGACCAAAGAGGAATGCTAGGTGCTGACCCACAGAGGATCACTAGGTACTGACCCACAGAGGATCATTAGGTGCTGACCCACAGAGGATCTCTAGGAGCTAACCCACCAAGGATCGCTCGGTGTTGACCCATAGAGTATCATTAGGTGCTCACCCACATAGGATCCCTAGGTGCTAACCCATATAGGATTCCTACATGGTGAGCCATATAGGATCGCTATTCTTTCATCATGTCACAACCATCCACTGGATTCATTCACTTTGCACACATGACTTCTAAGGAATCCCCTCCTCAAGCCACCAGTCATATCTCAACAAACATGAAGTCCCACGTAAAAGTAACTCAAAGGACCATCTTTTCATAAGGGTTATAACATGACAGACGTCGCATCAATAGGACACCCAACCTGTAAGATATAATCAAATGGTAAAAACGGCCCAGATGGATTCGAGTCCAATACAACCCTTATGTACTCCAACTTCTTCCAATACTCAATTGCAGTACATGAGAAGGAACTCCTCATCTTAATGGTCCTCATGTCGTAGATGGAGCGTCAATCAGAAAATTAGTCTATGAGTTATAATCAATTTAGTGAAACGACCAAATCGGGTATGGGTCTAGTCGGACCTGATCAGAACGACCAAACTCGACCTGAGGGTTCGGCACGGGTCTAGTAAGGGGCTGACCCAACTGGCCCGTTGGGTCCACAGGTCCAGCCCATGGGTGGCTCATCCAGCCTGTTTGGAGGCATCCCATATGAATTACTCGGCATGCACGGTGCATGCATGTTTTCTGTCCAGATGCATGGTGTCTTATTCATCCAACTGGAACCACTCCATCTCCTCGTAATAGTAGGTAGGAAATTGTCCATTAGTGCGCCAGACGAGCGGCCTGAGAAAGCCCCTCCTTCTCCACGTGGCACCGACAGGCACTGCACCTTCACTGCCACCGCGACTATCTGGTCACGGCTCCCTATCGCCACGACGCATCAGTAATAACTTAGAGGGGCCAACGGATTTTCTCCGGTGGTATGTTCATTGAACAGTTTGCACCTACATCCTCGGTATGTTGTGTCCTTCACTATGATCCCTTTGTATTTTCATTGCTGATAGGTTGATTTTTTGGATTCGTAGAATGCACATCAACCAAGATTGACAGAGGGACTGGGCCTTATTTGGGTTGGCACGCGCCCTTTAAGATAACATTTAAACGTTGTATATTCACAATAGGAATCACACAGCTTGAATTAAATCACATAATATCCCCTCATTAAAAATCCTCCCGCAAGATCGAGCGAATCATTGATCTACCATTTAGTCGGTTCATCTGTGATTGTCATATATTTTTAAGAATGACATAAGAAAACAATATTCAATTAGAATGAATAAAACCCCCACATGTATTTGTTTTAATTCACTGAGGATGAGGGAGGAATTCCACATTTAATGACAATCCACATTCATTGGCATTTGTTTCCACTGGTTGATCTCCGTATCAGATCCTCCAATGATTGATGTTCATTCTCCATTCTTTGTTAGAGAGTGATTTCACCGACATGTTCATTAGAGTTTTCCCAAAGATCCATCTTCCACTCTCAAATGAATTTGAATAAAAAATAATGCACCAAATCATTGTTGAGTTGATTATTGTCTTTCATTAATGAACCTTAGTTAATTAACCATTAATTAAACTGGTGTTGCAGTTACACATCAAAATAAATGACTCGTTAAATGGCCCTCATTTTATGCTTGATATTACATTGAGGTTTCACTAACCATCACTCAATGGTTGAAGAGAGAAATAAAAATACTCAAATAGTTATTTTATTATTTATTTAGGAAAAGTCCAAAATTTAACTTTTCTGTCCAACCATTTCGAGTTGAAGTTAGGATTCACCTAAGAAAATCTCAAAACTGTGAATTCAATGGTTCCCTAAGATTTCTAATATGATCACCTATTCAAAATATAGAACCCCCCATGCATGATCACTTATATGAACATAAAAAAAGTTCAAAATTCCAATACTAGCTCACCAGGACTCAGAATCACATGACATCAAATTTCACAGTCTCATAATAATTCCATATAATTTGTAAAAAAAATTATGGATTTTATGGGTCTATACATTCTCCCCACCATAGATATTTACATCCCCAAAATCCACATCTAAAGCTATGAATACAAATGGGGGTACTGAGCACGAATCTGAACTTGCCACCCCCATGTGTTCTCCTTGAGGTTCCCATTATGCCACTAAACTCACATCCGAGGAATCGACCATCCTTGAAGGACCCTCTCCTTTTGATCCTCTATATCCATCAAGAACTCTACCAAAATCACCCAATCAACAATTACCAGCTCTCCCCAATCAATGATGTGGGATAGGTCATGCACGTATATCCTCAACTGAATCATGTGGAAAACAGTGTGCACTTAGTGCATATGTGGGGGAAGTTCTATGCGGTACACCACCTCAAGAACTCAATTGAAAATATGGATAGGTCTAATGAACCTTAGATATAGAATTCCACTCCATACAATTATTTGCAATCCATATTGGGGTGAGAATCATAGGAATACATTGTCTCGCACCTCAAAAACAATGGGTCGTTCTCTCCTATCGGCATAAGTATTCTGCCTACTATGTGCAGCCTTTATCAACTCCTGGATGATCTTCACATTCTCAGTGGTAACTCATACCAACTTTGGACCCATAAGTGCTGACTCCTCTGGGTTTTTCCATCATAGAGGTGATCTTCATGGTCACCCATACAGGGCCTCAAACAGTGTCGTGCCATTGGTGGAGTGGTATCTTTTGTTTTATGTGACATACACCAGTGGTAGGTGGTCCTCCCAACTACTTCCAAAATCATGGATGTATGAATGATGAATTTCATCAGGTGTCAGTATGTTCTTCTTTGTATGGTCATCATTCTAAGGGTGAAAGGTAGTGAGCGGGTGTAGCTGAGTCTAGAATGCCTCCTATAATCCCTTCCACGATAGGGATGCAAAATTAGAATTATGATCTGATACAATCATTGATGGTGTCCCTTGAAGGCACAATATTTTCTAAACACAGTGTCATCCCAATCCCTCTACTGATCCATGCTCTCATATTGGTAGAAAATGGGCCAACATGGTGATTTGGTCAACGATAAGCCGTATAGAGTTATTGACCCCGACATGCATGGTAACCTAGTAACAAAGTCCATGGAGATACCATCCCACTTCTATTCTAGTAACTCTAGTGGATATGCTAAGTCGGCTAGAACCTAATGCTCAGACTTCACTTGATGACAAGTGAGACATCATGAGAAAAACTCGGCCACTACTTTCTTCATCCCTGGCCACAAGTACTGATATCATACGTCCTGGTACATATCTGACACAACAGTATGTACCGCCAGTGGGAATTTATGGAAATATTTAAATATGTCCTCCCATAATGCAATTGGTATGACGGTGTGTCCTATAAAAGTAATTTCATGCAACTCACCTATAAAAAATCCATCTGAAGCCTATCCTAATGATATCTGAGCATGTTGGGTCATGCAATCAACATCCCCATGTTCTGCCTCCCGAAATCATTGATGGAGTGGGGGTGTGATATTCATATACTGGAGGTATGCTGCCCAATCACTATCCATAAAGGATATCTACAATGCAGTTAGATGCTATGCTGCCTCACTCAGCAGCTGAAGACCCGATCTCCTGTTGAGTATGTCTGCAACTACGTTCCCTTTACTAAGAGTGTGTACTACCTCAAATTCATTTTCCTTGAGGAACTCCATCCATTTTCATTGTCTCGAGATTATGTCCTTCAATGAGAAAATATTATTGAGACTCTTGTGGTCTGAGAAGATAGTAAACCATTCACCCATCATGTAGTGACACCACATCTCCCATGAAAATACCACTTCTTCTAACTTTTGGTCATTGGTCACATAGTTCAACTCATTTTTCCTTAGGTTTTGTGATCCATAGGTGATCATCACTCTATCCTGTATCGGGATACAATCATGCCAAATCCCTGATGTGTCACAGTAGACTACATATCCAATTCCCTCTTATGGTATCCTCTAGTGGGGGGAACTCTTCAGTCTACACCTCAACTCTTGTAAACTTTATTGGAACCTCTCCGACCATATGAAGGGATGTCACTTCTTGGTAAAAGAAGACAAGGGTGCTGGTACTCTGGATATTTAGGGTAAAAATATCTTATAGTACCCAGCCAACCTAGGAAAATCCACACCTCATTCACTCTTCTTGGTGGCTCCCATGAAGCACTACCTATATCTTCACTAGATATATTATAACTCCAGCCTCTAAGATGTCATTTCGTGGAATTTAGACCACTGATATCCAGAACTGGCACATAGAGAGCTTACTATAATGTTGATGCTCTCGAAGTGTATCCATAACTAACTGTGGATGGCTGGCATGCTCCTACTCTGACATCGAGTACTCCAAGATGTCTTTAATGAAAACCACCATGAATCGATCGAGGTATGGATGGTGGATCTGGTTCAGGAGTCCCATGAACATTTTTGGGGTGTTGGTCATGATGAAAGGCATCGACAAGAACACATAGTGGCCATACCGACATTAGAAGGTTGTCATCGATATATCCTCACCCCACACTTGAAGCTGATGATAGTCTGATATATGTTCTATCTTTGAAACCCATTGAACTCACTTCAGGTGATCGAAGAGATTATCAATCCTCAAGAGAGGATAATTTTTATTCAAGGTCACCTGATTTAGAAACTGATCTCCCACAGAAATCCTCAAGATTCTATCTACCTTCTTGGCGAAAAAAACTGGGGCTACCCATGGAGAAGCATTGGGTATTATGAACCCATTTTTCTGCAAGTCCTCCAACTATACCCTTAACTCACAAACCTTCATGGGATCCATCCGATATGATGGTGTAGATATTGGTGTCTTCATGGGGTATAGGTCGATTTAGATGTCTAAATATCTGCAAGGAGGTAGTCCTAGAACATCTTCTGGAAACACATTTGCATAATGGTCAACACTACAGTATTGATCAGACTTCTCTCATCCACTACACTGAGGGTGAGTCTCGACAACAGATAAGTGATCAGATGAACCCTCCTTTGAGAAATTATATCCTATGTTTCAAAGGTTCCCTTCTCATCGGTGATGGAAAACCTGTTCACAATATCGCATAAAAATCGTACTTTGTGCCTAAAATAGTCAATATGATCATGGACTATTGATAGCATTTCTATACCAAAGACGGCATCATAAGGCCTCGATGCTGCTACTAGAAGATCTCAGGATAAGATCTCGCCTCCTAGAGTAATCTCACAATATTAGGACTAGTGTATAATCATTGAATCCTTTCCTATGGAAGTCCATAATTGTAAGGATTGAGCCAACGTATGTACCATATTCTCTGAGCATCGAACAAGAGTCGTCGAGAGGAAGGATTGACTAGAACCTATGAATACAAGAACTACTGTTATAGTTGAGTAGAGACATATTGCACCTCGAATCATCTCTAGAGTGTCGTGGTCATAGGCCTCCATTTCCTGAAGCCAGATCCACCCCTATCCACCTTCTCCTGGAGCATAGGGAGGACCTCTTATGGGTGGTGGTGGTATTATATCGAACCGTCATCCACTGCCTTCCACTCGGCCAACTCCCTTTCCACGTCTGCCACCCTACAGACATCCTCGCTCAAACCTATGTCCCTATCTCGGTGGTCCCTCTAACTCCTGTGGATAATCTGCACGGGTATTCATATAGTCGAGATCCATGTTCCTATATCGGACACAACAGTAAAAAACTCTAGTTCTCAGATGAACTCTACTACATCCTGATCTCTACACCTCCGACCCCACGTCCTAAGGTTGTCCTCCAAATGGTGTTGCCCATTTGTGCCTCTACTATAAGGACACAACCTTTTACATACATAATCATGAATCTATTCAAGAAAAAACATCCTATTACATTAAAGATAATTTCATATTTAGATATATAGAGATTTGGGACAAAACATTCATAACATAACACATTATTACAGAGTGGATACCATATTAATATTTTCAATTTTTTTCAAAGTATAAAACACTAACAAATAAACATGACTCCTTGATAGTTCATCATCATTTAACATGGCTTCCTTATTTTCCTTACAAATACATTAACCTGTAAAAAAACATTTAAAAACGTGGGATGAGCACAAAATCTCAGTAAGGGATGAAAATGAAGGAATGAGCGCATTAGTCCATGAATACTCTAAACGTATGAAAGCATTTTCAAAAGACATACTATTAACCCCATATATACTTACTTTGTGTAACACGAGATTTACCCATGATCCAAAAAAACCTGAGAACATAAATATAATAATAAAGGTATCTTAGGGCATTACTTACATAATCTTATAACAATCTTGTCTACCTTATAATTTATAACCCTCACAGCGACCTTACTTTGTGTACCCATCGTAGTTACACTTGGAGTAACCATACGGCCGACCTCCAATATACACATACCCAATGCACTTTAGGAAAATATAGGTCACAGACTTCATCATAAGAAATTCCCATGAACTAAAACTTAACCATACAACATGATTAATTTCATAAAGACATTACATTTGAATTTTGTAAAACGGAATTTAAAAAGAGGATTTTTAAAGAAAAGCCACTTATAAATATCATACAATTGAAGAGAGGCTTAATAGAGTTCATGGGGTATGTATATATACTATAAATACACACAATAAAACATAATATAAACATAAAGCATCACACTAAAAATTTAAATAGCACATAAATAATGAAGTAGATAGTTAACTCAAATAATGGAAATCGGGTTAAAAAATCACTTACCTCATAATTTTCTTACTTCAAACTTGTTTAAACTTCATGTATAATGATTAAAATACAATTATTAGTATTTTAAATAAACATTTTCAGGTTTATATGATCTTATGTTATCATTTCATAACATCATTTCACCCATTAATTGTTAGTATTTTTCTTCTTGCACTGTTTTTGTGTGAGTTATTTACATGATTTCCATGATTGGTTCATGGTGGATGTTCTTGTCGATTGGAAGTGAAACTACAGAATTGGAATAGAGTAGTATTCACATATATTCCGCAACATTAACTATACCATTTATTATTTTGAATTATTACATAAGGATTTTTCATAATTTAAAACATTAATGATGTTTGTTTATGTCATTTTAGTGGTTCTTTGATAACAACAACATCATTTTGTTTTATAAATTAAAACCATCTGTACAAAATAATTTTAGAACCATTGATGAGACATAATACATATATTATAAACTGGTTAAACTATAAAAATGGTTTAATAACAATAAATTCAATAGTTAATGAAAATTGAAATTACATCATCCACGATGTCGGTAGTTCGACACATCACAAACAATGTTTTTATTCCATGAATAAGTTGGAGAGGTGAGAAATAATGATGATGAATTTTCCATGAACATGAGAACATCCAGAATATGCATTATTTTGGTAGATTTATTGCCTCTTGGGTAGAAATAGATTATGAATGAATAAGAAAATAATGGAACTCAAAATAAAATAATAATTGAGAAATCCCTTACAAAAATTCGACAGCCTAACGGCTACACAACATGGTTCTAGAAAATATGTAAAATATAGGGGACAAGGTTCAACCATCTAGAAATAAATCATAATATATATTAGATAAATAATAAGAAATAAATAATAACATGGTATGGAAACCTGAATGTTATACCACATAAATGAGAACTTGAATGGAAAAAAAGAAAGAAATTGATAATATTCTTACCTTGTTGAGAAACCCTTAGAACATGATTGTTGGGACCTTGGGGATTGAGGAAACCTTCAGGTGACTACTCGGTAAGTGGGGAGGCCATATATTTTATTGAGGAGGAATTGGGAATGAAGTTAATGAAGGAATGGGATTGTATTTATAGGAAAAGTAAGGGAATATTTTAATAATTTTCAAGGGACACCTCATGAGTGGTATTTGAAAAACCATGAGCTTTCCCATAGTATAAGCCACTTGAAACACCTCACATATTATTTAACAATATAAAATTCAACTAGATTTATGACATCATTATTACATCATTATTGATGCAATTAACACAGAGAAACTAAAAACTGTATTTTTTACTATTCACTGAAAAATCAAATGTTTCAGAAAAAATCCCAAAATTCACCCTAACCATTTATCGACGTGTAGAATTCAAAAATGAAGGCCATTTTTTTTAAATAAATTTATGAAATATTATTAATTTAATTTTTAAATTAAAGCATACTTAATTAAGACATTAATAATAATAATTCTATAACAACTTCTATATCACGATGAAAAATTTACCAAGATGTTATTATCTTAAATCCTTAAAAAAATAAAATAATAATAATATTTAATATTCATTAGGGTCATATTACTATTCATAAGGTTATGTTACTATTCCCAAAAAAACATGTTGGTTTAATTGGACTCTAAATAACATACAGAACACAATTGTAGATGACAGTTACTTGAAATTAAAAACATAGAAGTGGAAAAAATATGTTTAAAGGCTGGTTATAAATGTCTACATAAAATATGATCCATTCATTTCTATTTATTTTTCGAAGAACTTGGGGTGTTACATTGTCCCCACCTTCTAAAAATTAAGTCCTCACAATTTTATTTACTTATTAAATAGCTGAGGGTACTTTTCCCTCATAATATTTTTGGACTCCCTTGTTGATTCTTCAACCATGTTGTTTCTCCACAAAACCTTTACCTATTGGATTAACATGTTCTAAAATACTAGTTCCCTTCGATCATGAATCTGAACTGATTTCTCTTCATAAGAAATTTTCTCTTCCAGTTGAAATGCTTCTGGGCTCAGAACTTTTGATGAATCTGGAACATACTTTCTCAACATCGAAACAAGAAAAACTTTCTGTACCTGAAAAATACTTGGGGGGAAAAGCTACGTGGTATGAAATTGTTCCAACCTTCTCTAAGATTTCAAATGGACTGATGAACCGTGGACTTAACATCCCTTTCTTACTGAAACGCATCACACTTTTTGATGGAGATATTTTAAGGAAAACATGGCCACGTACCTCAAAAGAGTAGTCTTTACTTTTGTTATCTGTATAACATTTCTTCTTGATCTGAGTTGTCCCCATGTGATGCTACATCGTCCTCATTTTTTCAGCCACTTCTTCTACTAATTATGGCCCCATCAACATTCTTTCACTGACTTCATCCCAAAACACTGGAGTCCGACACTGCTTCCCATACAAGGCCTCAAATGGTGCCATCTGAATACTGGAATGAAAACTATTATTACAAGAAAACTCAACTAAAGAAAGATTTTTATCCCAACATCCCTGGTATACCATTGAACATGCTCAAATAATATCTTCTAAAGTCTAAATCATTCGTTCTAACTGGACATCTGATTGTGGATAAAAAAATCGTACTGAAATTTAACTCTGTGTCCAATGAATTTGGAAGTCCCTTCCAAAAGTTAGAAGTGAACCTGGGATCTCTGTAACACCTGAAACATTTATGAGAAATATTTTTTTTTTATGTTATATAAATCATTAAAGGAATATTTCACTACACGCAACACTATCTTGGCTTGCTATACACGCAACTGCGGCCTTCCTCGATAGCTTGCGTCGTACTCAATATCGAGTTTCACTAAACAACGATATGCTATTAAAATATTATTAAAACTAGCCGTTATGAATAGTAATAACCACTTTTTGAAATTTTTTAAATTTTATTTTTCAAAAATGGACTTCATTTTTGGATTCGGAATATTGAAATTAGATTATGGTGAAATTTTGGTACTTTTAGGATAACTTTCATATTCTGATAAATAGTGAAAATTATTAAATTTTAATTAAAATCAAATTTTTTAATCGAAATAATTAATAATGATAAATTATTAATTTGAGTGGTTTTAAAGTATATTAAGAATGTATTTTTACAATTTAATACAATTTTTTTCATTGGATGTAATTTTACATTTATACCAGACATAAACAAGTGTCAATCTTTTGATAGTTATTATCTCTTAAAAACACACTATTTGTCTTGACGACGGAAATTAATTTTTAAATTAGTTAATGTAACTGATATGTTTTGAATTTGGTAAAATGATCATCTTTTTTTAATTCATAATATCAAATTTATCTTAGGCCTAATTTTTGGTAATTTTCTGGAATCTTTCATTTTTTGATGAATAGTGAAACTAATATGTGGTAGTTAAAAAACTGAATTTTTTCATAAAAAATAATTTTGCCGCTTCTGTGAGTGTAATTTCGAAAATCCGAGAGACACGGTTAATATCAAGGACTAAAATGTGGTTCAATGAGATGAAGATAAATTTTGGTGAATAGTAACTTTTTACTTTTTTTTACCACGGTTAAAAGTAAATAGGTTGGTTAAGGGTAAAAATGATATTATTATTACCCTAACACATGTCCTAATTCTATTGGATTAGTTTAATTCGACCAAAAAGAACCTTAGGAATAAAATATGACCATTTAGGACCACTTGGATTAGATTAGGACACTTATTATCAATTTATTTAAAGAAGGGTTAAAATAGTTAAAATCAATGTTTAATAACTAATGAATTTTAATATAGGGTTATACAAAAGATAAATTCGACTATAAATATTCATTAGAAATCTAAAATGATTTCCTACATAATGGTATTTTATTTTTAATTTATAGACTTAAAATAATTTAATTTATTAATGATACAATGATGATGCAGTAATTATCTTATTAATGAAATATTGACATAATTGATGTTATAAATACCCAAATAAATGCAATTTGAGACTTTTGATGAATTTAAATAATTTTATATGTTAATATGACATGTCATTATATATTTAATTAAATACTTTCGAACTAATCATTCTGTTGTGATTTTCACAAATATCAATTACCAAATAGTGTCAAAATTGACATAAAATAGTTTTTAAAACAAATACTATATTATTAATTGTTATTTTATTCCTAAAAATCTAAGGTTCGGAAACATGAATTAGATAAAGTTATATATAATAATAATAAACAACTTGGGGTTCGTTTGTCTTGTTATAGTAAGTTTATTAACCGTATAGTGTAAGAAAACAAGAATACACGGTAAAAGTTAAATTATATAACTTAAAGTTAAATCTAAATGATAAGGTTAAAATTGATACCTAAACTTATCTAAATTATATTTTATGAGAGGATATAGACCCATTCCCACAAGAGATTCGAAATATATTAATTTGGAGCTATTAAAAACCGAATTTGATTTTATAATAAAATAATATTTTTAGTTATTCCAAAGGTGCCCCTCTCCTCCCTTATAAAAGGGCACCTCCTCCCTCTCTTCCTCACACCACATTGAGCCTTAAAGATCGTCCAAACCCAGGAAATATCTCCTCTCCACTTCCATAGAAACATCCTAGAGGTCCTGGTCTTCTTCAAAGACCAATTTTATTGCCCTAAGAGGAGGTCTCAAAGAGGCGCTTCAAATATGAGGTAATGCCCATTACCGATTCTTTCATCTTTATTTCTTCATTCACTTCTTCTTCGTTAGTTGTTTCATTATAAAGTAATAACATCAGTATCACTCATATACGGATATTTTATTATAATTATGAAACAAACCTATTTCACCACCTATCCATCCTACAGAAAACAAAATCACCACGCGTGCGTACGTACGGAATACCGTCTCCACGCCGTGGTGTAATCTATTTTCCATCACCACCTTACTTGGATGGTTATAATGGTGCTAATAAAAAACTATATATGATTATTGTAAAGTGGTATTGATTCTGAAATATTATATATACAGTCCAATAGAATTTCACGATCATGGGAATGATATCATCGCTCGTGCGTACGTTCGGAATACCATCTCCATGATTTGATGCGATTAGTTCTACATGATCTTCATTGAATAATGATTATATAAATTTGTTGAATGAATTAATATGATATATATTACACTAAAACCATTCTGGAAATGAGGTATCTATAACCTAAAAAGAAAAATAAGAATTTATTCGACAAAACACGCATAAGAACAAAAAGTAATAAACACCCAAATAACAAGTAGTAATGAAATATTACTAATAAGAAGCTATAAAATATGACCATATATGATATCATAAAAATAATTATGATTCTGTATTAAGTCAATAACATTATTTAAATCATTATACAGGAGGTTCAGACACTTACGAATCCAATCGAACCTAAGGTAAGGGAAAATATCACAATCTCATTTTTATCCGAGATTGTTTATACTTTGGTATTTACTGGGGTGTATTTTTTCATCCACATCTATGTTTCCCCAATATGTAATATTTATATCCTTATAAAATAGTTTAAATCCAATTTTACCCTTCAGTGAGTTTTTAGTAAAGGATATGAAAGGAACCTTTTTTCATTTTTCGTACGAAGTAATTTTTGACTTTTCCGACAAAAGTACAAGAAGAATGTTTTTTTAACTTATACGGAATGAAGGGATTTCTAAAACATTATTTCCAAGAAGCTTCCTTTACAAGTTTTTATGTTTTTAATCAACTTCTTTTTGTTTAAAATTTTATGACATGTTAATAAAGTAAAAATGTTTTTGAAGTAGAAAGGATATTTTCCTCAAGAATGGAGTTCATGTTTTTTTATCAAAATTATTTTCCATCTAAGATAATATAGGGTTCTGTTTCTATCACTATTATTAAATTGATTTTATTATGTTGTGATGGAATTATTTTTATGAATTCCTTTATCTTATATGAATTGTTTTATGATGTCACGATGTTTAAGAATCTCATTTTTATTACATGGGTTATGCAATGATGTATGATTTATGATTTTGTGGCACAATAAGAATGGTATCTTTATGAGATGGGTGGGACCTATATCTCCCTCCAATTAATTGGGTAAAGATTTTATATCTCATGAGATAGACATGGCTGGAACGGCAAGTTAAACCGGTTTACTGAAACAGGACTGAAACAAGGAGTGAACTCAGTTCAGAAACAGACTTTGTCCACTGAGATAGTCTTGGAAATGAGTCTTGACTAATAAGAAATGATTCTCTATGATTATGTGTGTATGCCACAAAGTTTCATGTTTTATGTTATGATTATTGGTATTTCATTTAACTACAATGATTTATCCCAAGTTATAAAATTATGCTCTCTTTTGCTGGTTAAGATTTCCAAAATGCTATGTTCTTATGAATATTATGTGATTGATATTTGTTTTGTTTAACCTTACTGAGCATTTGAGCTCACCCTTTTGTATGTTTTCTTTCCTCAGGTTAGGAAGAAGGTTATTAAGTAAGATATGCTAAAATGGACTATAGATATGATGAAATAAATGGGAGATAGTGTAGACGCTTTATGAACCAGTTGTTTATGTTTCCCAGTTTCTAAATACATTATACCTATACGGTCCTTTTATGGTTTTGTTATATGTTGTAATAAGTATGCTTCAATTTTTAAGTAATAACAATGTATGTAAGGTATGGGTCATTATTGTTGGGATCAGAGGAAAGGTATAGTCAACCTTTGAAAAAACTAGGATGTAAAAGCCTTAGTAAGAACCCTAAGGATAATTCTAAGCATAGAACACAATCTTAGTGTTTTAGAAATGACCATGAATAACCTAGGATAAGACCTTAAGTGTGAAATTTTATTCTTGATTATGTGGTTTTCCTATTATAATTAGTGTTGCTCACACTATTCTTCTTGGTTTTAGTCAATGGCTAGAACCCGAAAGAACCGTGTTAACGCGGAATGCGACGGGCAATGCAATGATTGTCCCCCTGAGCAACCAAACGTTATGGGAGCTGGAATAAAAAATCATGTAGCCATGCTCACACAACTTTCTCAAGCTATGAATCATGCAGGACGTCCAAACGAGCAAAGGAAGGCGCAATATTCTGTTGAATCTTTCATGAGGCAGCGTCCACCTTCTTTCAGCGGGTCTACCGATCCATTAGTTTCTGAATAATGGATTAGTACTACTGAAAAGATATTTTCAGTTCTTCAATGTTCTGAACATGATAAAGTCATCCAAGAAGTGTATCGTTTGGAAGGAGATGCTGATCAATGGTGGAATCTTATTAAGAAAATGAGGCAAAGGGATGAAATTGAGTCCATGGAATGGGAAGAGTTCAAGAACATATTTTTCAATAAGTACTTCCCTAGTATTCTCTGAACAAAGATGGAGAAAGGGTTTCTTGAACTAAAGAAAAAGGATGATGAATCTGTTGGTACCTATGAAGCAAATTTTACAAGACTTGCAAGGTACGATTCTGGTATTATTATCCAACCCGAGATTAAGATCGATCGATTCTTTAGTGGCTTAAAACCAAGTCTTCGAAGGGCCTTATCCATAAGGGACTTCAATAGCTACGAAGAAATCGTTCGATGTGCTCTCAAAGTTGAGATGGTGATTAGAGTAACCCAACAGTCATATGGGTTTTATACGAAGAGGAAAATGGAATTCAAAGGAAAATCTAAAGAGCACACTTAAAAGAAGATGAGATTTCCCTTATGCTCAACGTGTGGAAAGAAACATGGAGGGAGTTGTCTTAAAGGGAAAAGTAAATGTTTCAAATGTGGAAAGGAAGGTCATCGGGAATTTGAATGCCGCAATGATGGGAAGAAGATGTCTAATGATGCATACAAAGGAAGGGACACACAGAATGAACCTACTACACTTCAATGTTTCAAGTGAAAAGAGATGGGGCATTATGCCAATAAATTCCCTAATCCAAGGGTTGTTGATGATGATCGACATCAACAAAATCTTAAGGCTAATGACAAAGGAAAGTCACATGCAATTTCTATTAGAGATGTGAAGTACGATAACGATGTGGTGAAAGGTACACTTACCGTCCACTCTAAAGTAGAAAATGTTTTATTTGATTATGGATCCACCCACTCTTTTATTTCTGAAGATTTTTCTAAGGGTATCACCATATTACCTAAACAATTAGATGTTGAGTTAGCTGTGACAACACCTAACGGAAAAACAGTCGCATCAAAAGTTTATAATTCATCCCTGATTGAAGTTTGTGGGAAAGTGCTTCTAGAAAATCTTGTGATCCTTCCTATAGTAGATTTTGATGTGATTCTTGGCATGGATTGGCTTTCTTTATATGGAGCTCATATCAATTTCCAAATAAGGGAAGTCACATTTCATATTCCAGATCAATCTATGATCGTCTATCGATGCAAGGATTAACATAACCTTCTAGTGGAAATTTATTCCATCTTATGGGTCTTGATTCCACTGAATGAAGGTTATTTATCTCAAATGGTTGGTGAGAAACTCACAATTAAGAATATGACCATTGTACGGGAGTTTGATGATGCCTTTCCGGAGGAATTGTCAGGTCTTCCACCAAATTGTGAAGTTGAGTTTTCAATAGAACTTGTACAGGGTGCTTTGCCTATTTCAAAGACACCTTATAGAATTTCCCCAATTGAGTTGCAGGAATTGAAGAAGCAACTCCAAGAGAATATTGATAAGGGATTCATACGCCCTAGTGCATCACCTTGGGGAGAACCTGTTCTATTTGTTAAGATGAAATATGGATCAATGAGACTCTGCATTGATTATCGAGAACATAACAAGATCACTATCAAGAACAAATATCCTCTCCCAAACATTGATGACTTATTTGACCAACTACGCGGAGCTCAATACTTTTCCACGATTGATCTTCGTTTAGGGTATCATCAATTAAGGGTCAAAAGGGAGGATATACCAAAGACGACTTTCCGTACAAGGTATGGACACTATGAATCTATAGTGATGCCATTTGGTCTTACTAATGCCCCTGCTATCTTCATGGATCTAATGAATAGAGTCTTTAGAGACTATCTTGATCAATTTGTGATAGTCTTTATAGATGATATTCTTGTCTATTCAAAGAGAAAGGAAGAACATGAAGATCACTTGAGAATTATATTTAAGACCCTGAGAAAGGAGAAGCTTTATGCCAAATTTAAAAAGTGTGAATTTTTGCTTCAAAAAGTTGAATTTTTGGGTCACATAATCTCAAAAGATGGGATATTTGTGGATCCAGCAAAAACATAGGTTATCGAAAGATGGTCGAGACCATCAATAGTAACTGAGATCTGAACTTTTCTTGGTTTGGCTAGATATTATCGACGTTCTGTGAAATATTTTTCACGATTATCTAATCCACTCACTAAGTTGACTCAGAAAGGAGTTAAGTTTGTTTGGATGGAGGAATGTGAAGAGAATTTCAAGGAGTTGAAAAGAAGGTTATCCAGTGCACCTGTGCTCACACTGCCTTGTAGTGGAGAGAGGTTTGTGAGCTACCATGATGCATCCAAGAATGGGCTGGGGTGTGTTCTTATGAAAAATGATATGGCGATACCTTATGCCTCAAGACAGTTGAAAATCCATGATAAAAATTACCAAACACATGATTTGGAGTTATCTGCGGTAATGTTTGCATTAATGATTTGGAGGAATTATCTTTATGGAGAGAAAGGTGTGAAATTTATACTGATCATCAAAGTTTAAAGTATATTTTCACAAAAAAGGAGCTGAATATGTGCCAAAGAAGATGGTTGGAACTGATTAAGGATTACGACTGCTCAATTCATTACCACCCTTGGAAAGCAAACAAGGTGGAAGATGCATTAAGTCGACAAGACCATGCTAGCATATCCATGATGAGGATCACAAAAGATCCAATATTTATGGATTTACAAAGGACGGATCGCAGAATTTTAATGGAAGGGGGAAAATCATATCTTTCTCAAATGAATGTTCAACCATCTGTACATGTGAAGATTAATGAGGCACCAAATGAATATGTATAGTTATAAAAGAAGGTGATAAATATTCCTCAATTCAACCTTGATTGTGATGGGATAATAATGTTCAGGAATCGGGTTTGTGTTCCTCCCATCCCAGAATTAAAGAAGGAACTGCTTGATGAGGCTCATAGTTCATCATTCTCTATTCATCCTGGAAGCACGAAGATGTATAGAGACCTGAAAGAATACTTCTGGTGGGATGGCATGAAAAGAGATGTTGCTGAATATGTCTCTCGATGCTTGGTTTGTCAGCAAGTTAAAGCTGAGAGACAGAAGTCTAAGGGTATGTTACAACCATTACCCATAACCGAATGGAAATGGAAAAATATCACTATGGACTTTGTCAGAGGACTTAATAAAACATCCAACGGAAATAATGCTAGGTGGGTCATAGTTGACCGTCTTACAAAGTCTACACACTTCATTGCTATTAGAAAGGATTCCTCTCTGGATCAGCTTGCCAGGATATATGTAAAGGAAGTGGTAAGATTTCATGGAGTATCACATTCTATTATATCTGATCGGGATCTGAGATTTACCTCGAAGTTCTGGTGAAGTTTTCAGCATACTCTAGAAACAGAGTTGAGTTTCAGTACTGCTTATCATCCTCAGACAGACGGTCAGTCTGAGAGAACAATTCAAACTCTAGAAGATATGTTGAGAGCTTTCTCTATGGATTTAAAAGGTGGTTGGGATCAACACCTACCTTTGGTGGAATTTTCTTATAACAATATCTTTCAATCCAGTATTCAGATGGCTCCTTATGAAGCTCTCTATGGAAAGAAATGCAGGACTCCAACTTGCTGGGATGATGTTGGGGAAAGTAAGCTATTAGGACCTGATCTTGTTGATGAGATGGTAGAAAAGATCTGATCTATTCAACAACACATAAGAGAAGCCCAGAGTCGACAGAAAAGTTATACCGACAACCGAAGAAAAGACCTAGAGTTTGAAGTGGGTGATAATGTGTTCTTATGAATATCTCCCTGGAAGAGGGTCATTAGATTTGGAAAGAAGGGGATGTTGAGCCATAGATATATCGGTCCTTTCGAAATACTGGATCGTGTTGGAAAGGTAGCTTACCGATTGGCGCTTCCACCGAATCTCTCTCAAGTTCATGATGTGTTCCATGTATCTCTCCTGAAAAAGAACAAACCTTATCCTTCACATGTACTCAGCTCAGAAGTTGTACCGCTAGAGCAAGATCATTCTTATGAAGAACAACCGATAGAGATTCTAGATCGTAGTGAAAAATTCCTATGGAACAAGACCACTCGCTTGGTGAAAGTTTTATGGTGGAACCACCAATTAGAAGAAGCTACATGGGAGATTGAGGATATGATGAGGGAGAGGTATCCTCATCTTTTTGTTACTAAGTGAATAATTTCGAGGGCGAAATTCATTTTAAGGGGGGTAGAATGTAACACTCGAGACTTTTATGTGAAATATTTTGTTTTTATGTTATATAAATCATCAAAGGAATCTTTCACTACACACAACACTATCTTGGCTTGCTTTACACGCAACCACAGCCTTCCTCGATAGCTTCCATCGTAGGCAATACTGAGTTTCACTAAACAACGATATGCTATTAAAATATAATTAAAACTAGCCTTTATGAATATTATTAACCACTTTTTGAAATTTTGAAAATTTTATTTTTCAAAATGGACTTAATTTTTGGATTCGGAATATCAAAATTAGCTTAGGGTGAAATTTTGGTACTTTTTGGATCACTTTATTATTTTAATGAATAGTGAAAATTATTAAATTTTAATTAAAAACAACTTTTTAAATCGAAATAATTAATAATGATAAATTATTAATATGAGTAGTTTTAAAGTATATTTAGAATATATTTTTACAATTTAATACAATGTTGTTCATTGGATGTAATTTCACATTTAAACTAGACATAAACAAATGTCAATCTTTTGATAGTTATTATCTCTTAAGAAACACGCTATTTGTCTTGACGACGGGAATTACTTTTAAAATTAGTTAATGTAACTGATATGTTTTGAATTTGGTAAAATAAACATCAATTTTTAATTCATAATATCAAATATAGCTTAGGCCTAATTTTTGGTATTTTTCTGGAAACTTTCATTTTTTGATGAATAATGAAACCACTAAGTGATAGTTAAAAAACAGAATTTTTTCACAAAACTTAATTTTACCACTTCTGTGAGTGGAATTTCGAAAATCCGAGAGACACAGTTAATATCAAGGACTAAAATGCGGTTTAATGAGATGAAAATAATTTTTGGGAAATAGTAAATTTTTACTTTGATTTTTACGACGGTTAAAAATAAATAGTGTGGTTAAGGGTAAAAATGATATTATTATTACCCTAACACATGTCCTAATTCTATTGGATAAGTTTAATTCGATCAAAAACAACCTTAGGACTAAAATAAGACCATTTAGGCCCACATGGATTAGATTAGGACATTTATTATAAATTTATTTAAAGAAGGGTTAAAATAGTTAAAATTAATGTTTAATAACTAATGAATTTTTAATATAGGGTTATACATAAGATAAATTCTACTTTGAATACTCATTAGAAATATAAAACGATTTCCTACATAATGTTATTTTATTTGTAATTTTTAAACTTCACATAATTTAATTTATTTATCATACAATGATGATGCAATAATTATCTTATTAATGAAATATTGACATAATTGATTTTATTAATACCCAAATAAATGTAATTTGAGACTTTTTATGAATTAAAATAATTTTATATGTTAATATGACATGTTAGTATTTATTTAAGTAAATTATTTCTAACTAATAATTCTGTTATGATTTTCACAAAAATCAATTACCAAATAGTGTCAAAATTGACATAAAATAGTTTTTTAAAAAAAATACTATATTATTAATTGTTATTTTATTCCTAAAAATATAAGGTTCGGCCAAATGACTTAGATAAGGATATATATATATTAATAATAAACAACTTGGGGTTCTTTTGACATTATATAGTAAGATTAGTATCCTTATAGTGTAAGAAAACAAGAAGACATGGTAAAAGTTAAATTATCTATCTGAACATTAAATCTAAATGATAAGGTTAAAATTGATACCTAAACTTTCCTAAATTCTATAGTATGAAAGTATTTCGACCCATACCCACCTTATATTTGAAATAAGTCAATTTGGAGCTATCAAAAACCGAATTTGCCTTTATAATAAAATAATATTTTTAGATATTCAAAAGGTGCCCATCTCCTCCCTTATAAAAGGGAACCTCCTCCCTCTCTTCTTCACACCACTTTGAGCCTTAAATCTCGGAAAAACCCTGCCAATATCTCCCCTCCACTTCCCTAGAAACATCCTAGAGGTCCTGGTCTTCTTCAAATACCAATTTTAGTGCCCTAAGAGGATGTCTCAATGAGGCGCTTCAAAGAAGAGGTAATGCCCTGTTACCGATTCTTTCATCTTTATTTCTTCTTCCACTACTTCTTCTTTAGTTGTTTCATTATGAAGTAATAACATCAGTATCACTCATATAATGATATGTTATTATAATTATGAAACAACCCTTTTTCATTATCTATCCATCCCACGGAAAACGAAATCACCACGCGTGTGTACGTACGGAATACCGTCTCCACACCGTGGTGTAATCTATTTTCCATCACCACCTTACTTGTATGGGTATAACGGTGCTAATAAATAACTATATATGATTATTTTAAAGTGGTATTTATTCTGAAATATTATATATATACTCCAATACAATTCCACGATCATGGGAACGATATCATCGCTCGTGCGTACGTACGGAATACCGTCTCCACGATGTGATGCGATTCGTTCTACATGATATTCATTGAATAATGATTATATAAATGAATTGAATGAATTAATATGATATATATTACACTAATATTATTCTGGAAATGAGGTATCTATAACCTAAAAAGAAAAATAAGAATTTATTCGACAAAACACGCATAAGAACAAAAAGTAATAAACACCCGAATAACAAGTGGTAATGAAATATTACTAATAAGAAGCTATAAAATATGACCATATATGATATAATAAAAATAAGTATGATTCTGGAATAAGTCAATAACATTATTTAAATCATTATACAGGAGGTTCGGACACTTACGAATCAAATCGGACCAAAGGTAAGGGAAAATATCACAATCTCATTTTTATCTGAGATTGTTTATACTTTGGTATTTACTGGGGTGTATTTTTTCATCCACATCCATGTTTCCTCAATATGTAATATTTATATCCTTCTACAATAGTTTAAATCTAATTTTACCCTTCGATGAGTTTTTAGTAAAGGATATGAAAGGAATCTTTGGTCGTTTTTCATACGAAGTACTTTTTGAATTTTCCTACAAAAGTACTAGAAGAATGTTTTTTTAACTTATACGGCATGAATGGATTTTTAAAAAATTATTTCCAAGAAGCTTCCTTTACGAGTTTTTATGTTTTTAATCAACTTCTTTTAGTTTAAAATTGTATGACATGTTAAGAAAGGAAAAAAAAATTGAAGTAGAAAGGATATTTTCCTCAAGAATGGAGTTCAAGTTTTTTTTTTCAAAATTATTTTCCATCTAAGATAATATTGGGTTCTGTTTCAATCCCTATTATTACATTTATTTGATTATGTTGTGATGGAATTATTTTTATGAATTCCTTTATCTTATATGAATTGTTTTATGATGTCAGGATGTTTAAGAGTCCCATTTTTATTACATGGGTTATGCAATGATGTATGATTTATGATTTTGTGGAACACATAAGAATGGTATCATTATGAGATGGGTGGGACCTATATCTCCTTCCAAAGAATTGGGTAACGATTTTATATCTCATGAGATAGACATGGCTGGAACGGAAGTTTAAACCGGTTCAGCGAAATAGGACTGAAACGAGGAGTGAACTCGGTTCAGAAATGGACTTTGTCCACTAAGATATCTTGGAAATGAGTCTTGACTAATAAGAAATGATTCTCTATGATTATGTGTTTATGCCAAAAATTTTCATGTTTTATGTTATGATTATTGGGATTTCATTTCACTACTATGATTTATCCCATGTTATGAAATTATGCTCTCTTTTGCAGGTTATGATTTCCAAAATGATATGTTCCTATGAATATGATGTGATTGATATTTCTTTTGTTTACCCTTACTGAGCATTTGAGCTCACCCTTTTGTATATTTTCTTTCCCCAGTTCAGGAAGAAGGTTATTAAGTAAGATATTCCAAAAGGGACTATAGATATGATGAAATAAATGGGAGACATTGTGGACGCTTTATGAACCAATTGTTTATGTTTCTCAGTTTCTAAAGAATCTATACCTATATGGTACTTTTATGGTTTTTTTATAGGTTGTAATAAGTATGCTTCAATTTTAAAGTAATAACAATGTATGTAAAGTATGGGTCATTATAATCTCTATATGATACAATTGAAAGACGAATTCCATGAAACCTGACAATCTCTTTGAATCACAATCAAGAAAGCTGATCAAAAGACATTCTATCTTGAATAAAAAGAAAATGTGTAGATTTTGTCAGCCGATAAAAAATAACCCAAAATCGCACTGTTACCCTGAGAATTATTTGATAGTCTCACCACAAAGTCCATGGATATATTCTCCCATTTCCATTCTGGCCCTGGAAAAGGCTGAAGCATCCATTTCAGTATCTTCTGCTCTGCTTCAACCTATTGACATGTCAAACATCTCGTGGTAAAATCACCAATATCTTTTTTCATTCCATCCAACCAATAATACTCCCTAAGGTCCCTATACATCTTAGTACTTCTAGGATGAAATGAAATGTGAGATCTATGAGCTTCACAGAACAAATATTTTCTCAACTGAGAATCACTAGGCACACACAACCTCTTTCAAAATCATAAAAAACAATAATTAGAAAGGTTAAATTCTGGCAACATACCCATCTTAACCAATTCTACCTTTTCTTATAGCTCACGGTCTTCCTTCTACACTCACAGAATTCTGTTTGACAATGAATATTTCACTGAAACCAAAAACAAAATAGATTTATTCCCTACACCAACAAATTTTAAACCAAAATTCATCACATTCTTAATCAAGGTATCATGTTCCAAACATAAGATAGACAATGAATCATGATGTTTCTGACTTTAGGAATCCACTATTTTGATTGATTTTCTAGGATTGAAATTGATCGTGAAGTTGTAATCCTTTATCAGTTCAAGCCATCTTCTCTGCCTCATGTTTAATTACTTCTCAGTGAAAATATACTTCATACTTTTATGGTCAGTATATAATTGACATTTGGTTCCGTATAAATTATGCCTCCATGTTTTCAAAGAAAAAACCATAGCTTCCAATTACAAATCATGTGTGGGATTATTTAACTCAGGTGGGTTTAGTTGTCTTGAAGAATCAGCTATTACCTGATCATTTTCCATCAAAAGATAGCCAAGTCCCATCAAAGAAGAATCACCATAGATGAGAAACTCACCATTTTGGGAGGGTAAGGCCAAAACCAGGGCTTTCAAAAATCTATTCTTCTGTTCCTAAAAGCAAACATCATATTCTTCTGTCCAAACAAATATAACCCCTTTCTGTGTTAACATAGTTATCAGGATAGATAACCGATAAAAGTTCATATCCAAATGTCAGTAATAACCTGGTAATCCAAGAAAACTATGATCCTCTATAACATTTTTGGGTCTTATCCATTCATCAATAACTTTTTTTTGGAAGGATCAACTGTTATTCCATCCTTATTTACAATTTTACCCAGAAAATAAATATGTTGTAACCAAAAATCACAGTTGCTTAATTTTCCATATAGCTTCTTTTGTTTTACGGTTTTTAGAACAACCCTTAGATTTTTTTTATACCCCACTTTATTTTAATAAAATACATGTCATCTATAAATACAACCAAAAACTTATCCAAGAACTCATGAAATAATATATTCATAAAATTCATGAATACAAAAGGTGCATTAGTTAATCGAAATGGCAAAAAAAAATTCATAAGTCCCATATCTAGTATGAAAGGATGGTTTAGGGATGTCATTGTCCTTCACCTTCAGTTGATTGTATCCAGATATCAAGTCAATCTTGGAAAAGTACTCAGCTCCCTGGAGTTGATCAAACAAGTCATCGATATGAGGTGAATGATACTTTTTTTAGCAGTGATGTTATTCAAAACTCTATAATCGAAGAAAATTCTCATGGAACCATCTTTCTTTCTAACTAAAAAAATAGGGGCTCCCTATGGTGAAGTTCTAGGATGAATGAATCCTTCTTCAAGAAAATAATGCAACTGATTTTTCAATTCAAGATGTTCTATTGGAGCCATACGATATGGGGGTTTTAAAATTGGCTTAGCATCAGGAAGTAAGTCAACTGTGAATTTGACTTCTCGATCAGTTATGAAACCAGGTAACTCATCAGAAAAAACATCAAGGTATTCATTTACCACTGGCACATTATTAATTTGAATTGTTCCCTTGTTTTCAACAATGTTATCAAGATAACATTAATTTCCTTCTTTCGATAGTTTCTCATCTTCCTGATATGTCATCAATTGAATGGGGTCATTCTTGTATACAAACTGAAACTCTTTCTGAAAAACGAATTTATTATCTCTTCAATCAATCTTAGCATGATAATCAAGATGCCAATCCATTCCCAGAATAACATCAAACCCAACTAAGTGTATAACAACAAGGATTGTAGGTAAAGTCTTTCTACATACCATAATAGAAAGATTCTTATAATTCCTCTTTGCTATAACATTTCCCCCTAGTGTTTTAACATCATGTTCTGGTTTCTTCTATTGAGGTGATTTTTTCAATTTACAAGAAACATTATTAGAGATGAAGGAATGTGAAGACCCCATATCAATAAAAAAATTAGCATAATCTGAGTGAACAATCGAAGTACCTGATACAACTTCATTGGATGGCCTGACATCTGCTGACGTAGTCGAAAAAGATCTCACTACACCTTTCTGCTTGTATTCTGGATTCTTTGCATAATTCATATATCTCTTTGGGTATACATTTTCATAATGACCCATTTCACCACATTTAAAACACTTTACATTCTACTTATCATAAATAGTCTAAGGATAATTTTCATTACAATCATAGGTAATATGTCCAAACATACAACATTTAAAACACTTCCCAGTTTTTCTAAGACATTCACCAGGGTGCTTCTTGCCACACTTTTCACAAACTAGACATTGGATTTTATTACAATCAGATTTATTTGTAAGATTCTTGACCATTTTTTTCATATGGACCTATTCTTCACCTTGTTTCCAAAATGAACATGATCATCAGTAAACTCTGTCTCTACCCTCTTATCACATAAGAAAAGTTTCTCAATACCGTTGAATTCACGGGAGGATGACACCCTTTGATTCTTTGGCTTCAATCCTGAGTAAAAGTGGTTGATTTTTCTAGAATGATCCATAATAAGAAATTTCATTTGATAGGGATGCTAGTGAGGTGGTTTCCAAGGATAAAAATAATTCAGGTTGTAGTAAAGTGGTAGGTAAGGACCTACTCATGCTTTTTGAAGGCGGCCTGTCTGGAGATGGAAATGACGGAATGAAGGAGGCCCTATGGAGGAAATGGAAACCCATATGGCTCCAAAAAAACGAAGCCAATGTTAGTGAGGTGACTGAGGGACTTTGTGAGGACCCTGACTCTAGTAAGTATTCCCAGTGCTTGGATAACACCTCAATACAATTTCAATATATGGGACGAGGCTATCAAAAAGCAGCAGCCTCTGATATGCCAATGTAGGCGACCCTATCTTATGCTGAGAAGGTTAGATATGGGTCAAATATCAGCTTCGAAAATCGGTATGTAGTGTTGGGGGGTGATGATTGACAAGATCGTGGAGAACAAGTCAGGATGGATGGGGAGGATCACTCGGTGGATGCGGGAGAGACCCATGAGGAGATGGATGATGTTCTGGATGCCTCTTCTCAGACCAAGGAAGTGACTATTGCAAAGGAATATCTCAGATCATCCTCACTGATGGTAAAGTTCACTACTATTGATTCAAATGGATTTATCAAAAACAACCAGAGGGGGCGGCGTAAAAAGGAGTACCCTAACCTACTTAGTCCTCCTATCACTAGATCTGCAAGTAAGGGAATGTTTCTCCCAAAGGCTCCTCTTACTATGAGCAACTCAGATGCAGTGGCCAACACATATTGCGACATGGTGTCTGGATGGGGTGGGGATGGCGTCCCTGCCTCTCCCTCGACGAAGACGAGGGATCCTGGATAGCAACTTTAGACAAGCTCCGCCAGAGTCACTCAGTGACAGATATCCTTAGTGGTGGAACACATGGACCTACTTTTACACTCGGATAGAGAAATGGTGGAGAACGATGTGGATATCAAGGCGTTGAAGAAGACAGGAAGAATGCTTTGTGTGACCACTACTAAGGACCAAGGAGAGTGGATTGACAAGTAGTTCAATATTCTGATCAGAGGATTTAATATGGGGAAGAGTAACAGGGAGGAGTTCACGATAGCTTGGGACAACTTGGCTCATCTATACGAAGGAATCTTAAAGGGCTGCCCTAACTCCTAGGGAAATTCAATTCCAAGGATATTGTTTAGGGAAATTGATTACAATCGGCTAAAACTATACTTCGTAAATATGTAGTCTCGTTTGGTGTCTAATGTTTTGAGGGTACTCAATTTCCCCTTAAAAGTGTTTTGAAAAAAATGTAACACTGGATGTCAAGATTTTCCTTTTAATTATATGAACATCCCATCACATAAATATCTTTTCACGGTCTTTTATCCATCCTTTAGCTACTACTGGGTTAGAAGATCCATTAAAATTATGAGGGTGTTGTCTCATAAAATGTTCCACAACTATCATGTTTTGTTGTAGAAACTCTATTTTTTCTATTGCATGGATGCCACCACCATTTATTTCCTGCGTTAGCTGATCCATTAATGACAGAAACTGCTCGGTTCCAATCCCTACCATTTCGAGCTGTAGATCCAAAAGGATGTCACTCTGCCGGTGCCTCTCCTCTTCAGCATCCCTGTTCCTTCATCAAATATCCATTCTGAACAAACATATCTTAGATAAAGAAACATGGTAATCTTTAAATGCTATAACATTTCTAATTAAACATATAGTGAAAATAATTTATGGTATTATATTAACATCACCCTAACCCCTAAAGATATATAAACCATCCTTTGATACCAACTATAAGGACACGACATTAGTACATACATAATCGTGAATTTATTCATGAAAAAACATCCTATTAAATTGGGGATCTTTTCATGTTTATATCTTTAGAAAATTTGGACAAACCATTCATAACATTACACATTATTAAACATTGGATACCATAAAAGTAGTTTCCATTTTTTTCAAAGTATAAAACATTAAAACATGAACTGGACTCCTTGAAAATTCTTCAACATTTAACATGGATTAATTATTTTTCTTACACACCTATTAACCAATGAAAATCATTGAAAATTTTATGATGAGTACAAAATATCAGTAAGGGATGAAAAAAAGGAAAGAATACATTATTCTATGAATACTCATAACGTATGAAAGCATTTTCAAAAGACATGCTTGTCACACCGTATATACTAACTTTGTGTATCGTGAGATTTAAAAACTATCCACACTAAACATGATAAAATAAATATAATCATAAAGTTCTCTTAGGGAATTACTTACATAATCCTGTAACCATCTTGTCTATGTTATAATTTTTTACCCTCATGGCTACCTTACTTTCTGTAACCATCACAGTAACACTTGGAGTAACCATACGGCTGACCTCCATAATACACATACCTAAGGAATTGAAGGGAAATATAGGTCCCACTCCTCATCATAATAATTCCCCAAGAACCAAAACATAACCATACAACTTTAATAACAGCATAAAGATATTACTTTTTAATTTTGTAAAACATAATTTAAAAAGATGATTTTTAATGAAAATATCCTTATAAATACCATTAAATTGAAGTGAGACTTAATAGTGTTGATGGAGTATGTATATATATTATAAATTATCATAATCAAACATAATATAAACAGAACTCATCACACCATAAATTTAAATAGCACATAAATATTGAAGTAGAAGGTTAACCCAAAGAATGAAAATCTGGTTAAGAATTCCCTTACCTCAGGTTTGTCTTACTTTGAACTTTTTTAAACATCCTGTATAATGGTTATAATAGTGTTATTAGTATTTTACAGAAAAATTTTCATGTTTATAACATATTATATTATCATTTCATAACATCATTTTACCCTTTAATTTTTAGTATTTTGCTCCTTGCATAGTTTTTGGGTGAGTTCTTTAAATGATTTCCATGATTGGTTCATGGTGGGTGTTCTGGTCGATTGGAAGTGAAACTATAGAATTGGAATAAAGTAGTATTTTTATATATCTATAAACATAAATTATACCATTTATTATTTTGAATTATTACATGATGATTATTCATAAGTTAAATCATTAATGATGTTCGTTTAGATGATTTTAGTGGTTCTTTGATAATAACGACCTATTTTTTTAAATTAAAACTATGTGTAAAAAATAATTTCAGAACCATTAATGACACATAATACATATATTATAACCTAGTTCAACCATAAAAATGGTTTCATAACTAGACTTGCATGAGTTAATGAAAATTGAAATCACTTCATCCGCGATGTCGGTAGTTCGACACATCACATACAATGTTTTTATTCCTTGAATAAGTGGGAGAGGAGAGAAATAATGAGGATGAATTTTCCATGAACATGAGAACATCCAAAATATACATTATTTCTGGATATTTCATGACTATTGGGTATTAAGAGATTACTAATGTATAACAAAATAGGGAACACAAAATAAAATAATAATTGAGAAATCCCTTATAAAAATCGGCAGACTAACGGCTACAGAAAATGGTTTTAGAAAATAATAAAAAGATAGTGAAAAAGGGTCACCCATCCAAAAATAATTCATAATATATATTTGATCAATAACATTAATGAAATATGTACATCTTATGAGGACTTGAAAGTTATACCACATAAAAAAGAACTTGAATGGAAAAAGAACGAAATTGAGAATTTTCATACCTTGTAGAGTAACCATTAGAACATGATGGCTGGGACCTTGGGGGATTGAGGAGACCATTGTAGGACTACTAGAAAAGTATGTATGCCAGAGCTTCATTGAGGATGAATTGGGAATGAAGTCAATGAACAAATATTTTAATAATTTCCAAGGGACACCTCGTGAGTGGTATTTAAAAAACCATGGGCTTGCCCATGGTATTTTATCATGGTATAAACCAAATGGGACACCTCACATCTTATTTTACAATACAAAAGTCGACCCGATTTATGACATCACTATTACATCATTATTGATGTCATTGACACATCGAAACTAAAAACTGTATTTTTTTACTATGCACCGAGAAATCAACTGTTTCAGAAAAATTCCAATAATTCACCATAACCATTTATCGATGTTTAGAATTAAAAAATTAATTCCATAATTTTAAAATTAATTACATAATATTATAAATTTAATTTTTAAATAAAATTATACTTAATTCAAGAATTAACAATTCCAAATCTATAACAACTTCTATATCACGATGAATAATTAACCAAGATGTTATTTTCTTAAAGCCTTATGAAAATAAAATAGAAATAAAAATTACTATTTATTAGGGCCATATTACTATTCATACTACTATTCATAAGGGTATGTTACTATTCACCAAAAAACAAATTGGATTCATCATAATCTAAATAACATAATAAACACAATTATAAATGACAGTTTCTTGAAATTCAAAACATAGAAGTCGAAAAATTATGTTTAAATGCTTGTTATAAATATCTACTTGAAAAAAACTTCCATGCATTTATATTTATTTTTAGAAAAACATGGGGTGTTAAATCTATGTCATCTGCCTACTACCTGCTACAGATGACTCTGCTACCTGTCATCTGGTGGTGGCTGCCACCATCGGTACCTACTCTGTATGGATGCTCCCCACCAGTAGGTCTCGCTCTTGCTCTCCTTCTTGCATCAAAATGTTTAGTGAAATCATTGATGCTATGATCTCATGTCGGAGACACTGCGCCTAGGTCTGGTCCCTAAATAAAGGGTCACATAACATGTCCATGGAGTAGTGGGATAGGTCAGCAAATCCCACTGAATATGGGGCCGATGTCAAGATTTTATGATGTATGTGTAGTAGCTCTTCAATACACACAGAGCATAGTGTCGCTGGTACAAAATCCACCCTAAAGAGGATCTATAAGTCCAATGAGTAATGATCTATCCCCTCATGTGTCAGGAGCATCAAAATCCACTATCTCTCTAATGTGACCAGAAAGAGACTAGTAGCTAGGATCACCATCAGATCTTCTAGGGTCACAAACTAGAGGAAAACTCATTCCACAACTTCCACCCAATCCTCTCCTACCCGAGGATCTATCTCTCCTTGAATCCTCAGAGGCATCTTCCTTTGGAACTCTTGTAGCACGCTCAGCTATCATGCACTGTTTGTTGGTGGGGCTGGTTACAATTGCTCCTCACTAGGTGGTGGGGGTAGTGGAACACTACCTTAAGGATATATTGTTGTATGAACTCCCTAAATTGATTCCTCATTGCTCAGTGGACCATATCATGATCTCTCACTTGAATCCTAGATGGATTCCTATGTGGAGGAATCCTATAAAGAAGTATATGCAACATGGTCAATATGTTATACCTGGTGAGTTGACTAAACAGATATAAAAAAGAAAACATTTCCAAAAAATGCTATTAGTATCTTCGTGTACTAAGTTGGAAAACAAAATACAGGGCCCTGGTTTATGGATATGTTAGAAACGGTACCAACACTGGACTCCCCAAACTGAAATATGAACCCAAAACACTTAACACTATTTCCCCATTGAAAATAAGGACTCTTAGTTTTTCAAGTAGAACTGACCACCCTCAAATACCACTTTTTCATTACGCGTACCCAGGGGCCCATTATGTGACTACCCCATGTATTCCTTCCATAGGCCAGGGGATAGTGACTATTACTATAAAAAATATCCAAAAAAGAGAATGCATTTCCCTTAAACCTGTATACACAAAGACAAGGCATACCACCCAGAGAAAACCAAAAATAAGAGAAAGTAGTACAACCACCACAAAGTAACACTATTGAGCGTAAAAGTAAGTATTAAACGTAATGGGGCCAGTATACAAGCTCAACTGAAGGAGTAGTACAGAAAAAGAAAAACAAGTTCCAAATATCATTCGCCAAGGATTCTACCTAAATTATAGGTACAACCTGGCACTACGACTCACCATGTTAATCGGTCACCTCTGCGCACCGTTGAGCCTTGGCATTCCAATGTCTCAGTCAAGTTTTCCATATTATGCACAAGACGCAATAGGGTGCAGGAAAATACAATGCATGGATGAGTATAACAATACTCATAAGGGACCTTGAGACACTTGTAGGCCTCTCAGAATCCCACAAAGGAAAAACCACAAAGTATGATCTCAATTAGAGAGAACAAAGTAAATGATGCATCTCACACAATGTATACAACATAAAGAACAAGAATAAAGATGATTAGTCATAAAAATAGATCATATTATTTTGTTGGTAGACTTTTCTGATTTTCTGCACATGGTCGCTAGGTGAGGACCCATAGAGGTTCGCTAGGTGCTGACCCACAGAGGATCCATAGGTGTTGACCCATAGAGGATCGCTAGGTGATGGCCCACAGAGGATCTCTAGGTGTTGGCCGATTTAGGATCTCTAGGTGATGGCCTAAGGGGGGATCTCTTGGCACTGACCCATAGATGATCACTAGGTGCTAACCCACAGAGGATTTCTAGGTCCTGACTCACATAGGATCGCTATTATTTCAACACATCACAACCAACCACTGGATTACCTCACTTAGCACGCTTGATTTCTGAAGGATCTGATCCTCAATCCATTAGTAATATTCTGACCCCCACTATGTCCTACATATAATTAACTCAAAAGACCAACTTGTCGTAAGGGTTCCAACATGAGAGACAACACATCAATCAGACACCCAGTCTGTAAGATGGAGGAAAAAAGGAAAAATGTTCCTAGTTGGATTCTAGTCCGATCAAACCGAACCATACTCCAACTTCTGGAAAAACTCATGTGGAGTTTATCAAAACAAAAAACTGGTCACAAGGGTAGTCATTCCATAGATGTCACATCAATTAGATGTCCGGTTGGTGAGTTATAGTAGTTTTAGTGAAACATTTCGGTCGGGTCCGGGTTGGGGTCCTGTCTGAACCGATCAGACCGCCGCGCCTGAGCGTTGCGACCCAACCTGAGGGTCCATCTTGGGTTTATTAATGGTCCGGCCTAACCATCCATTTCGGTCAACAGGTCCGGCTCATTGGCAGGTTCGGCCTAGCTGACGTGTGTCTGTCCCGCTGGTGTCCCCACCCGCTTGGTGGGGGTGTGGCCCCCCTGAGGAACCCGAACCATGCGTTGGGATCTGGTTTGCTGGACTGGACACAGGGCACCCGATTCATCAAGTTGGGGGCACTAGTTGGTGCCTCCTCATCTCCCCATTATGGTCAACAAGATGTTGGTTGTTCATGAGCCAGCTGAGTGGCACGAGCGGGCCACTCCTCCACATGGCACTGATGGGCACCATTCCTTCTCTACCACCACGACAGTCCATCCATGGCGCACCGACATGGGAATCCATCAGCCTCCACCGACGTCGGTGTGCCAGCAGGAGCACCTATGGTCCACCGGAGTTTCTCAAGTGCTCCATTCTTGTAACTGTTTATGCCTTTGGCCTCGATTGGTTGTCACCTTCATTGAAAGGCCCTCCGATTTTCATTGCTAACATGTTGATTGGTCGACTTTGTAGAACATACATCAACCAAGATCGGCGGAAAGACTAGGCCTTGTTTGGGTCAGCCTTCACCCTTTGCATTATCATTTAACCATGGGATAATAATAACACGAATCAGAGACCATGAATTAAATCGCATGAAATGCCCTCCTGAAAAATCCTCCCGCATGATCGAACCAATCACATATCATACAATTGGACAATTGATCCACGTTCATCGTATATTTTCATGAATGGGATAAGAAAGCATCCTTCATGTAGAAAGGATAATCCCTTACTAAGATTTGGTTGAATATTTTGAGGATGAGGGAGGAATTTTGCATACATTGACTTTTCACATTCGTTGTCATTCGTCGCCGCTGGTCGATATCCGGATCAGATCCTCCAAAAATCGACTATCGTTCCCTGTTCTTCATAGCAGAGGTATTTCTCTCACATGTTCTTTAGTGTTTTTTCCATGTTACAACTTCTTCTCCCCATTGAACTTGAATAAAAAATAATGCACCACAGCATATTTAAGTTCATTATTGTTTCTCATTAATGAAACTTAATTAATGAACAATTAATCAAAATAATGTTGGGGTTACACATCAAAAGAAATGATTCATTAAATGTAACTAATTTAATTCTTGTCATTACGCTGTATTTTCTCCAACCATCACTCAACGGTTGAAGAGAGAATAATAAATAACTGAAATGGTTATTTTATTATTTTTTCCAAAAAGACCAAAATTTTTCTTTTCTATCCAATATTTTCGGTCAATGTTATGATTTTCCAAAAAAAATCCTGGCACATTGAATTCAAAGGTGCCCTTATATTTCCAATCCGAGCACCAGTTCAAAAGATATAAAAACTAACCCACACGTTCAATTAATTGGACATAAAAAAATTTCCAAATTCTTTTTTGGGCTTACTGGGCCTCAGAATCACATGTTATCGAATTTGATAGTCTCAAAACAATTCTATATAATTTGAAAAAAAAAGTAATTTTAATTTCCAGGTGTTTACACAACTAACATTTATAATATTAAAATTTTAATTAATGATCCACTTATGTTTCTCTTGGAATTTTAAATGAACTATAGTTACAATATATTATGAAAATGCAAGAAGACATGTTAAGAGTTATTGTTTTTAACTAAGGGTTAAAACTAAAAGATGAGGATGGTTTTATGACATAACTTGTCTAAAACCTAATGTTTGAGAGGTTATTGACCAAAACTAGTCTTATATTTTTTAATAAATGAGTTTGGGACCATCTAAAACCGAAAATAAATTTATAATAAATAATATTTCAAAATGTTCCTAAAGTGAACCTCCTACCTCTTATAAAATGCCACCACCTCTACCCACCTACTCACACCTCTCAAGCCCCTTGGATAATCAAAATTCTACAAAAATAAGTTCCCAAAATCGCTCCCTTCATCCTAGAAGCCTTAACATGGGCAAAAAGAAATTCAAGAATGACTTCTGTCTCAAATATAAGGGTGTTTTACATTTTAGAGGTAACATCTTCTCTAAAGTTGTTTCCATTATTTTTCTTATCTAGTCCACAAGAGCTTCTTATTATTTGATTACATAACAACATCAGTGTCTTAAATATACTAGGATTTTGATATAATTAGGATTCTAAATACCCTTACACACATCTCCATCTAATGGATACGAACATACTGCTTCTGTGTATGGTGAACTACTCCCTCAAGAAACAATGATTGATCAAATTTTCACCAACAACCTCTCAGGGTGTTCATTATAATAGAACTACGAATATATTTATGTGTGATATTTAGATCATGAATATTATTCTAGAGATGATTTAATTTTTACTAAATATTTGATTTATATCAAAATAACTTCATTTTCGACTCAAGTTCCGAATATCGACAAAATGACCGATATTAACGTAAATAATTATGTGATTTTTCTAACATGGTAATAAGTGATATAATAGGAATAATAAACATGGAAAAGGATCTGAATTAAGTATAAATTAACATACAATTATTATTTAGGAAGAATAGGTAACATACGTGATGATTCAGACACAAGGTAAGGGAAATTCGTACCCAAATTTCCATTATTGGGGTTGATATTCTACCTCTTGACTATTTCATGATATGATTATATGAGAAATAAATTTTGATATACTCTCATGTATTTTAACTTTATCTATGTATATTTATAGTTAATACACATAATCAATCTATTCAATTATCAAAAATATCTTTGAATCTGAATTTCTAAACTCATCTTCTACTCATTGGGTTTTACTCACACTTCATAGATTATATTAATACAATATTATATGTGGAATCCCTTTTTCTTTATTTATTTTTTAATTTCCACTTCACATTGTGTGGATATACTATTTCTACATAAAATGATCCCATTTAAAAATTCTTAATCTTTTTATATGTACTTTTTAATAGAAATCTTTACTCAATCTATATTCATTGAGTTAAATATACATGTAATTGATTTTTTTTGTCCAATAATATGTTTTAATGACATATGATTGTTTTACACTGGATATCTACTTATATTGAGTGTATTTAAAATTTTCACATGTAATTATTTCATTGATTTATCTTTAATCTAATGATACACTTTTTTAATGGACTTCGTCTCAATCTACATTCATTGAAGCAAATTTGGATAGTATACACCTCCTTATTTTAAACGGTGTATAATAAAACCCTTTGATAATTAATATCATTCAAATGGAATATTATTTCACTGAAGTGTTTTACTAAACAAAAAAACAAATATTTTTAACGTATGCAGATACAATAACCTTTTCAATGCTGTGACCTTTATTTGATATTTGTGTTCCTCTATAAGCCTTAATGTTTTCAAAAAAAATGAAATCCCTTATTCCGTTATATGGTTTTTTGGTATTGAGAATATTTTTTAAATGGATTGATAATTTAAATATCTTGAAATGATATCTTTTTATTTCAAATGAAATATTATTAGTGAAATGTTGTTATTTGAAATATTTTATGTGTTATGGTTATATAGTGGTACTTGGACATTTAATGGGTGGTTACGTGATAAACCAATGATGGATCATTACTTGATAAACCAAATGATAGGTGGTTCTGAGATAATCCAAGGATGGGTGGTTACCTTGTAACCTCCAATTCATTAGGTATGGACGTCGTCCGTATGGATATTCCATTTAGTGATATGTGTGGAAGTAGACTGTATGGTTATTCTATTTATGTATGTTTATGTCCCAAGAAACATTTAAATGATATATGTTTCTTTATAAGGGATTTATGGTAATATTTTGGTTTCAAAAAGTGTATGTAATGAGATTATATTCAGTGATTGTTTTTCTACTTCTTAAAGGTGAAACATATTACATTATGATAAATTTTTCATGGTTTACATGTTTTAACAAGACTAACTATTTTCATTCATTATGTATCCCTTATTGAACTTTTTATTCTTGTCCCTAGTTATGAAATGTTTTTTATTGGACCTAATGAAGAATAGAGTCAAGGGTGGGATCTTGAAAACATATTCTGTTAAAACATGAAATGATGTTATGTTTCTTTTTAAATATTTTTTCCTTTATAAAAAATGGATAGGGACTAGAAGTTTCTACTTGTAATATTCATGTTTTATGTATCAATTATTGGCTAATTCTCTAAAATCTAAACCTGAAAATATCTTTAATGAGAATTAATGAACTCAAGATTCAGTAATAAATACTTTTGGGGAATTATAAAATGTATCTTAATAAATCAAATAATTTATATAATCTTATTATAAATGTGATAAATGAAATACATGGAATGTCTTGACTCGAGGAAGGGGTATTTTGTCTGAAATTTTATTTCTTTGAGACATATACCATATTCACCACATTTTTTATTATGTTGTGTATAAAAATACCACTTTAGAGGTAATAAATCAAATCCATCTTATTCCATGGAATTATATATTTATATTTTAATAATTCATTTCTGGGGGGAATTGACTTTTAATTTACCAAGTGGTAATGTTTTTCTTAAGGAAATTTATTTTCAGTGGGATATAATACAAATTTTCTGACATTATTTTGTTATTATTATGTGTGTAATGAATTTTCATTATCTTATGTATTATTTAAAATTATTTTATGTGGTTTTTATTATGATGAAAAAAATATTCTTCGATTAAATATCAAATTCAGTGGTATGATTTTTGTAAGGGATAATCATCCCAAATTATCTTTCATTGAGAAAAATTTTTATTATATGAATCTATATTAATTTTTTAGGTGTATTTAATTCCCATTGACATTTTGTACCAATAAAAATAATATTATTATTATTATAATTGAATTATCATTCCATGTTATTATTTAATAGAGCTTACGATTGAATAGTTTCCATATAGACAAATCCATTATTTTATCATCCCCTTTCTTTCAAGATTTTTAATGTTCAAGGTTATTTTAGAGGAAATAATGTGATATTATTTTATTAAACCACATTAATTTTATTCTCCTATTATTATAAATAATTTTGAAATGTCTAATTTCCATTTATTCTCATATTGATTAAATTAACATCATGGAATGTGTTTGTAAGTGATAATAATGTTTTATTTTCATTTATATTGGTTATTATTCTCTTCATTATGCATGATTTATAAATTATTTTAAAAAAATTACTATTTTAAGAATAAAGGTTTTATTAAATCCATTTTACATGATCTTTTAATTTATTTTTTAAAAAACTAATAATGGAATTTCAAAAAAATTTCAAAATGGTTCAATTTCAATCACATTATCAAAATTATTTTAAAATAATTATTATTTATATAATTTATAATATGGATGCATTTTATGACCATCATGTCGATTATTTTCCTTGAATTTCACTTTAGATATTTTTATAGGTGTTTTCAAATAAAAATATTTCAATAATTTGTTTTGATTTTTTTTAAAAGTGGTTTTCAAAATGAAAAGTTTTACTTCCTAAAATATTTTGGGAATTATATTTTAACAATATTTCCAATCATTAAAGTTAATAGAACCTATTTATAAATATAATATAAATGAATATATTTTTAATGATACCATAGTCATTATTTATATGGATCGAATATAATTATTCCATGGGTGTTGTTTATATAAACCGTTTCTTTCCCAAGGGATAATCATGTTTCAAAGAGAATATTATAGAAATTTTTTCATCTCCATGGGTTAATCATGTTTCAAATAAATTATCATGTAAACCTTTTATTTTCAATAGGATAGTCAAGTTATTAAAAAATTAATGATTTTTATGAGATTTATGATGAAGTGAAATTTATAAGTAATTTATTTATTGTTCATGGACATTGTAATATAATAGGTGCACCCATATAGCCTCATGTGATCCTAATATAATGTATATTATGGTTGTTAACAAAAGTCACCCTAATTAATTGGGTAAAGATTATTTTATTAGGATAATTATATTATAAGTATAAAATATATTTATTCAATTGGTATTGGTTAATTAGTGTTCAATGATGACGATTCCCCAAGAATCCAAAATGTTTTCATTATGATTTTTATGGGATATAAATGTTTCCTTTCATCATGATTTATATCACATGAATCCTGATTATTGAATATGCTGATTCTTAACTTTATGAAATCCTTATGCAATTTTTTCTGGTTTCATGATCCATTTATTGATGGGTATGGATATTATTATGCTATGATCATGCACAATTATTATTCCATCACACCCTTAGACTCTTCTGGTGATCATTATTGAAATTTAGTTGTTGATGTGTATTTTTACCCTTATTAATCATTTATTCTAACCATTCTCATGTTACATTTTCCCTTGGTTATCAATAATGATGTGGAATGATTTATGTCTAAAAGGTTTTATTACGGGAGATGATGATAACATAATTTCAAATAAGAAAAAGATAGGTTAAGTGGAATAAATTCATATTTAGAGACATTGGTATTTTTTATGTAATTTATTTTTGATTATTTACAACTATAATCCTAAATGGTCCTTGAAAATATAGGTGAACCTATATTTTTATGATGTTGTAATTTTTAAATGTTGAAAATTGGGTCACCTTTAATGGTAAAAAATCTATAAATATAATGTTCATGATCTCAACACCAGATACTGGAGTGTGGGTTTGGGAATGATATATCAGAAAGTATTATATTAATTTTTTTCTTCTCCATCGTGTTGTTTTAAATCCAAGTATTATCATTGCCCATCAATATAGTAATCCATTAGATTTTTTTTCTAGTCTTTGGTGTCGTAGTGATGTCACTTATTATCAGCATCACATCCACCACTTCCCAAGACAATAGATGAGGTGTCAAATGTTACATATTGTATCATTCTTGGTTAGTCCCTCATCTTTATATTATTTCACAGAGAATGTAAGGTTTGAACGTGAAATGTATAGCATAAAAATGTGAAAATAACTTCAATATGTTGAATGTAATGTAAAAAATATAATAAATGTTCAAATAGTGTTTTATGAAACTTCTATATGTGTTTGTCATAACAATGTTTTGGGCTATCTGATGATTGTTACATATCATTAATTTGGAGTGACACTTCTCACTAGGACTCCAATGATCATATTATTTTTTATTTTTTGGAAATTTTTAATGATGTTATTTAATTTATCATTTTAAAATATCAAGTCTTGTTTTCCAAAAAAAATTCTCAGTAATTTATATGATTTTATTATGAAGGCTAGAGAATGGTGGTAGTTTAATGAATGAGGAACCCACAAGTGGTAGAAATTGGTAGTTTATTAGATCCTTAACCTTAATTAAATTATTATACCATCAAGATCATATTTATTTTATTTCAAGGCATGGAAATGGTAAATAAAAATCCAAATCTACACTATGAAAACTCAACCATATACTTTTAGAGACATGACCAACTAATATTTTTAAGAGATTCCAATCCCGAAGAAGTAGAGGAATGATAATGGAATATATATCACATTCTATATATATTATAAACAACATTTTAAATGAATTTGAATATAGTTTATGAGATTTAGGAGAATATTTTTAGGTAGTGGTGGTAAATTATTGTCAAGAAAAACTGGGCCTGATCCAGACAAGAACAGGGTTTGAGGATTTTTTTAAAAAAAATATTCCCCAAACCTTCAGGATCACAAGGATTGTATAGTTATTTATTCTAAAACATGAACCACTATCTATGATGGAGTATGTGTCTCAATAAATGGGGATGCTTCATATGTCTATAGACTTTTTTTTTTGATGAGTACTTTAAATTGATGATCATTGAGGTAGGGATGTGACTTGACACAAACTCTAGGTTAGCTATCTTCTATATGGAAATCTATTTTGAGAATGAAAAAATAGAGAATTTAATGGAAAAGGATATATCGTGAATCTTCAATGTGGGAAACTATTTTACTAAATCGATATAAGTGGGGAATAAAATATTAAGAACAAGGGGATACATGAGAATTATTCTCATGAAAGAAAAACATCGAGAAACCAGTCATTTGGTTTAGTATCTATTCCAATACAACATATTAATTAGTTGAGATGTTAGGGGTTTGGATATTATGGAAATATAAAGTAATAATTTATGAAACCCCTCTGGTAATTTTATAATTGTGGAATGATATGACATGTAGAACATTATTATATGGTGAATCTGACAATGATTGATAGAAATTAATTAATCATATCCCATGATTCTTATTATCATGTGATTTGATTGAGAAAAAATTGTATTTTACACATGATGGTAGATATTTAGGGTCACTCTCATGTCACATATACCCAATAGTAGTTATCAAAACTATAATAGATAAAAAAATAGTTGACAAGAACACCTCATATTTAGATGTATGGTGCCAAGATTATTATCATGAAGGATTAATTTGGTTTTAACTATGAGATGTACTATTCTTTTAAACTCTACCTCCATGAAATTTTACATTGGTACTATCAAGACCAAGTATTTTATATGGGCTCATGTGGTGGATCATATGGGGCTACATGTTGAAATGACATGTCATGTCATGAAACATCAAAAACCTATCATATAATGAGATTGTAAATCCATTATATATAAAATATATTTTATAACTATCAATGAGAAATAATATATTGGATATTATCTATTCTTGGGTTTGACATATATGAATCAATTTGTAATTTTATTGGTTGACATCCTTCAAGTACCATGTCTATTTCAATGACATGTATGTTCGTTTCACATTTTTTGATGGTGTTGTGCATCTCTCTAAAGGTTATTTGGATGTGAATGATAGTAGAGAAGGACCAATAATACATTTGGTTAGTACTCTATCTTATATATTGATAGTATTTACCTTTAAAATTGTAGATTAAATCAAAAAATTATTATCAAACCATCTTTGACTAATTTCCCAGTTTCTTCCACCAAAACATATTTAGGGTTCCATTATTAAGTGAAGTAGAGATTAAAATTAACATCATACAACATATTTTTTATATTTAACTTATGTCGAATAATATGGCACTAATTGAATTATGAGGATTACAATTTCAACTAGAAGAGTTGGAAGGATAAGGATGAATTTAACATATTATGGCTTTAGGGGTAGAAATGATTATTTTTTTAAGGAATGGAGGTGTAAGGATTTTTATTTATGTGCATTATAATTTACTAAACCAAGTCTTGATAGTGAATCAATATCATATTCCATGAATTGATGTCCATTTGATCAATTTAAGGGATCCAAATTGTTCTATATAATTTATTTATGGCTAGTAATTAGTAACTTGAGTTTATAATGAGGACATTCAGAAGATAGATTTCTAGAGTTATTATGGTCATTATAAATATGTGGTTACTCATTTTAATTATAAGATTTCACAAATAGTGCTTATTCCAATAAAGAATTGGATATTTCGTAGGTATCTTACCTATTCTGTGGTGGTTTGTATCAAATATATTCTTGTGTATTCTTGGACTAAGGTAGATAATGAAAAAAATTGGTCACAATGTTGGGTATCATATGTGAACATCACCATTATGAAAATATTTTAATGTGTGATTTATAGATACTAGAGGTCCATTTCTTCAGACACATCATTTCTATTAAAGGAGTTTTGATAGTGCCTAAAAATTTATAAGTTTTTATCTCTTGAAAACCATCTAAGAACCCCTTTGAGATACATATCTTCCTCATCTTATCAGGGTATTAATAATGTATTATTCATGACATTTCATGGCATTACACCATAATGATATCTTGGGAATGGAAAGGTGTTCTTTTTCAATGGAGCAATGAGTGATAGAAATATTTCCAATATCATAATGGTCAACATACAACATCATATATCTTTTTGTTTTGAGAGGTAGGATAAGATTATGTAGTCAATTATGAAGAAACAAGATCTGGTTTTGGGTGTTTTCTCATATAGGGAGATCACACTGTTTAATATGGGTCATGATTCAATGGGTGCACAAGAATAATTAATCGATGAAAAACATTGATTTACCCATTGTATTCCATACATTGAAAACATGGAATTCCAATATCTTTGGTGAGAAGGTCACAATGTTCATAGATCTTAAAAACATGAAACTAATATTCTTATAGAGAGATTTATATACAAGGAAATTACAATGAATGAAATACCATAATATGATTTAAATTAACATGATGTATATATTGGGTAATGGAAATTATATTGCTGATGCATTGAGTGATAATGCATATTATCATTTTTCTAAAGGGGCTTCAAGTTAGTGGTAGATGTCGATGATCATTTATGATTTAAAATATTAATTTTTTTTTGAGAAATGTGGTGTTGTAGTTTAATTTCTATATACTCTGTTTCTTAATTCGATTTAGAAATTTTATGATTCCCACACACAAGATATTTCATTTCAAACAATGAGGTCAAAACATAATATTAGGGGTGACCAATGAGTAATGAACACTTTATTGGATATCAAAATGGAATTTTAGAGATAATATTGTGGTTCTTAAAACTTATTTGGAAAAAATACACTAAATATACAACAACCGGATAGGATATTATCATCCTATAATTCAAAATATGTATAAGGTGATGAGTGTATTGATCTGGTGGACTGGCATGAAAAGAATAGTGGGGAGTATGTCTTCAGATTTATCCACTATGTACAGTTTAAGGAATGTTACCAATGACATACTATTATATTATAATATTTACCTAAAATATTATAGAAATGGGATCAAACACATATGTATTCTTTCATAGGTGTAATAAGAACAATTTTTGAAACTTGATTATATATTGGTGAGTTTTGATCGACTACAAAATGATTCTCTCTTCATCCCTATTCATGAATCCAATACTATAGAAGTATTCTAAAAAATATACATTAAATAAGTTGAAACGTTACATGGTGTTCCAATTTCAATTGTGTTTGAAAAATAACCAAGGTTTACATCGTGATTTTAGAAATCTGTAAAGCAATCTATTATGACCCATTTTATAATAGAAATGACATATCATCCTTAAATGGATATAAATTCACAACATATGATCCAAATAATGGATGAAATTCATAGAGAAGGTGGTATGTATTTGGGTGACTCATTTAAGGATCATATATTGTTAGAGGAGTTCCCATATAGTATCTTTTTTGAGCCCAAACACATAGGGATACTATCAATTACTTTTATTTCTATATTTTTCATTCTTGACTTTTTTGGGTAGAAATGTGTGAGGCTCCACTTATGGGACCCATATATACATATGAGATAATGGATAAGATATAGATGACCAGGAATTGAATTTAAATGGCTCAAAATTATTAAAAATTGTATATAAAGATCAATTTATCATATTACCATTTGATGGGGGTGATCATATTTTCATAAGTGGCTCTCTCAGGCTAGGGAATCATCATTTGAATAAATATGTTAAATTGTATCCATGATACATTGTCCCGATTGAGGTACTAGACTGGATTGGGTAAGTGTCTTACCATCTCAATTTACCACCATGATTCATCTATATAGATAATATATTTCATTTATCTCAATTTAAGAAGTACTATTTTGAACCTAACCCTGATATTTGATGAGATCATGATGATATTTATCCCAATGATACATTGATTCACATATTAATATAGATTTTAGATACACATATAAAGGTGTTATGGAGAATTATTATCATTTAGGGATGAGTCTAATGAAGTGTCATTAGTTTCAATAAGAGACATGTGAACATGATAAGGAAATTTTAGAATTGTGGAATGAGTTTATTCAAAGAACAAACCGTATTCAACTTTATAGGGATGTAAAGACCATTGCCAGGGATCATTTAACACCATTGTATTCAATTACATTTCCCTATTATTATTATCTATTTTTAGGTTATATAATACATTGGTTGATAGTCATTATTTTCTTATAGATTTTGGAGTATTCTATATTGGTATTTATGAGAAAATAGTATCAGCATGGTTTGGGGAAACTATGAATCCTATCTAGAAAACCTTGATAGGATATTATGTGAGTCATCCTGAAAGAATATTTTTGTTTCATAGTTTGGAAACCACATGTGGGTTTCTGAGAGAAAATGTTCCATCAGATGGTTTGGATATAGTATCAAGCACCTGGTAGGTGCACATTTTTTAAAACTGTATTGAATTACCTCACAACTCCTAGGTGTTTTGATATAACTTGTGCACATTTTCATCATGTTTTGAAAATAAAAGAGGGCTAACCAAGTGAACTGAATTAAATTATCATAAAATTAGAGTTCAACACATTTTAATGCCCCAAAACATCCATTTTTTTCTCCTATATTATGTTCTCAAAATATGGTCATTCCATAAGAGTTATTGGTGTTTCCTTTTGTTCCAGAAGTAATTTTTGATTAATCAAAGTTTTTTAGATCTCCAGAATCAATAGTAAGTCCTCTTTTTTATTAATTCCTTCTAGACCTTCCAAAATTCTCTTAATGTACTATTAGGAATAATTTTTATATATAGATCTATGTCATATGATGTGTATTTTGACGAGATCTAATCTGAATCCATTGAAGGGACAAAGTTTCGGGGACATATCTAAAGGTTTCATATGTTGTTCAAAATTTTCCTAAACCATTGTCAGGTATGTTATGCTTCTCCAATACTACATATCCTAGATATTCAAACCTTTATATTTAAATCACATTCTATTAATTTTTTTTGGAAAAATTCATTGGTTTTAGTTTTTAAATATTTAGTTATAAAATGATACACTTAAGTTGTTTTATAAATTTATTAAAACAAAATGGTTTTCTAATGAAATTATTTTTGATGAGAACATAGAAAATAGTGGTTGCTGTGAGTTTATGAAATCACTTTGAGGTTTCTTGTTGGTCCATTCATGGGGCCAGTTCTATAGTGGCACATGGTAGATCAAATTTGGTGACAACATTGGGATGTGATGAGTCACCACTGATGTGTATTATAATATTCATTGGTATTTCCTGGTTGTGTGATTTGTAAAATATCAAAACCTGGTGGTTAAGGTTTTGAAACGTCTTTTATTTTTTTATTTTATAAATATTTATAACGGTCTCTACATATATTTTATTATATATATATAATATTTCTCACATATTATTTTTCGTAGTGGTATGTGTTGAGAATTATTTTTGGATTTCCAACATAGATTTATACTCACCCCATTGGTGAAGTTTTTGATTTTTTCTACCAAGATACTTGAAAGATAACAGATTCATACTTCTATAATGATGAATAATATTGTACATGTCTTGGGACATGGGGATAATTCATGTTGTTTTTTATAGTGATTCTGAAGTTGATTCCACTTTGGTGTTAATAAGTTCAATTTTCCTTTATTATTCTATTTCATCATAAATCTATTATGTATTTTATAATGTTATTTATTTATAATTTTAGTTTTATTATATTACTATACATGCAATAAATATTTTTTTTCTTCTTTAGTAGGTATTTCTCATTCTAGAAAAAATCACACCCCAAGGATCAATAAATACCTTGGAACATTCTCCAAAAAAAATTTGTCCTAGTGATGTAGCACAAGGACATTAACACCTTACTATCATTCCAATATAATAATTTATGGGTGAGACATTTAAAAACAACATTACCAAAAACTCGTACAAGCTATTCATTCCCTTGAAAGTAATATAAGGTATAATAAATGGTATCACCATTAACTGGAAGTACTCTTACCTCAAGTAAATCATGGAGAATATATGAGGATCTATATATTGATCAAGGGTATTGTAGATGTGTGAGAGGGTATATAAGTTCTTAATTTTCACTATTTCAACCTTTTTTAATCCAAACTGTCAGTCTTAGTTGGATGTCTAGGGGAGGTTAAATTGTGTTTCTAATTAAAATTTGTTATATAAAAAATTAGTTATAAATCACCCAATTTTATAAAAACAAACAGTTAACTAAAATAGTAGGAATATATAATTTTATATTTCAAAATATTTTATATATGTTGGAATAGAACTCAATTAAAACAAATTTTGACACTCTTTTATGTTTTGAAACAATTTTTCTTCAATAAAAACCCACTTTTAAAACAAAATTTAATTAAAATAGTCAGAGTAATGGTTTGTAATTTGATTTTAATAAAATATTAGACAGATATTTAAAATTATAAAAAAAATAGATAAACTATAATAGAATTTTAATAATGGTTTTAGTCTCAAGATGATACCCAATACCCTCCACTTGGGATCACCTATTTCCATGTATTTTTTTATTCAATATAATGATCCAAAACATGGATGTGGTTATATAAACCACATATCACACAGAATTCCAAGCACAATGGCTCTTTTATAGGTAGATGTGTGTGAAAAACAATTCAGCTCACACATGATGTCTTACATAGTTATGCATGGCCTTATAAATGATAAGAATTATAAAAGTGTCAATAACCATCTTGTTTAGTGAAGAAGACTATGTTTCAATATAAAAAAAATGTAAAAAAACTTATCTGTAATGTTAAGAATAAAAAAATATCATGTGATGGTAGATGTGAAAATATGGTGTATCTCCATATGAATTGCTTCAGTTGTCATAGAGTCCTTGAATTTATATTTAAAAGGAGATTGAACAAGTTGTATAATAGGTTGAGGAAAAAAGAGATTTGTGAAGAGTTTTGAATGGGTCTTTTGTTTATCATAGGATCACACATATGATTCTCTATTATTATCTATATATTAATGAAATGTACTCTTTTTTAAATTATTGGCTCTTCCTCTTAAAAATGAATCCATCAAATAATAGTGATTTCAAAATAATCAACGAATCTTGAATTGCATTTAAACTTAAATTAATACTTAAAAAACTAGTCGTTGGATATTTTAAATATCAACACAATTAATTTAGACATTGTAGGATGTCATTACATAAAAATTGAATACATGATCTCATGGTTCATTGTAATGATTAGTTTACATGATAAATTATTATGATTACTTCATTATTTTATGTAGTCTGTCCATTTGTTCATACAAAAGGATCATGGATATATATAGTAACTTAGTTTTTACTCATGTATGTAAAATAACTTAATCTAGTTGGTAGTTTTTTTGTAGTTACAAAAAATTATGATACTCAAAGTCATTGGAAGGCTTAGAGATATTTTTCATACCAAATGCATGGTAGGTTGACTGTTCTTGTGGTAGGTTGATTCTCAATTCATTGTAGGATTATCATCAATGCTTGGTTAGTAGTGTGTCAATCCAGGGTTAGATGATTACTTTGACATAATTTTATCATTTAGTACATGTTCTGTATTTTGGTCAGGTAGTAAATTGGAGTATAATGTGTGGTAGGTTACACACGGTCAATTGACCTTCACGGTCAGTTCAAATTCTTCACAGAGTAAATAAGTTACATATATGGTAAGTTGTTAGGGTATGTTCTATAATAATCCATCATTTCATGTTTTCCAAGACAAATATTAACTAATATAAATCATGAAATTCATTAATAACATTTGGAACATGATTTTGGTTCATTAATATAATGATTTTTTGGTCTAATCCATCAACATCTACTTTTGTATGATAAAAATTATGACATTTAAAAAAAATTAATTGAATAAGAAAAATTAAATTGAGAATAAATAAAAAAATGTATAACTCAATATCTTAATGATTTATCAATTCCCTTAAATTCTTAAAATAATTTCAAATGAATTGAATTAAATTTCACACACTCTCATATTCTTATTATCAATAAGTGAATTAATTGGAATATATATAGATAATAAAATAATAAACATAAATTTATCTAAAATAAGTATTTTATTATTGTTATAAAAGATATTAAAAAATATTTTACAATGAGTCCCTAATAGTAATTATACTCAGAATCCGAATATGTGCTATCTATGAAATCTAAATGCAGGATAGTTTAATTTCATATGAAAATAAGGGTAGGGTAGAGGTATTCTGATGTGTAGGGGAGGTAGTGAGTTGTCCATTAACTATACACCACGATACTATTCTTATATGGTCCATTTCATTTCTTAGAGAGAATCCAAATGTGTTATTGATTGAAGAGGTTGTGGATGGAAATAAGGACCTAAGAATGACTGGATGGGATAGAAATACAATATTTGAATTAATAAGAAAGGTTTCATCATCCTGGTAATGTCACTCACTACTCGAGAACTATTTTCCAAGGATAAAATTTAGTCATATATGTTTTCCATGAAGGCTACTAAAACTAGAGTCATAAACATGATTTTCTAAGAATGTGGCATAAATTCATTGGTAAAATGTTTAATTATGATATATAGGAAAATAATTATAAATTTTACCATTAAATTTTACATTATAAGGATTATAATAAGGTATTAATTAGTTTATTTCTCTGTTGTTTCTCATGATTTCCTAGATTTCTTGTCATATTCCTATTCTAATTCCCAGTTCATGGTAACATGTGTTTGAATACCATCAAACACACCTTATCCGGTCTACTTGAACTCATTAAATATAACTAAAAATAATAATTTATGAGTCTTATGACCATCTATTTGTCCAAAAATATATTAATATGAGAATAATGTAGAGGCATGAGATTTTGAGCAGGGTAATGATGAAACATTTTATTCATGAACTACTGATCAAAACAATACACCAGATCAGATAGAGCTATTTTAAATGCACATATTTTTTATTTAAATTTGTTAAATTAATTTCTAATTAAATTTATCTAAAGTAGAAATTTATGATAAATATGAGTATCTGGTATCATTACAACCCTTATAATATATTCTTCTTATGTATGATAAGATGAGTTTCTGAAACAAAGAAATGATTCATCAAATAAACCCATCAAATTTTAATTGATTAAAATCGTCATTTGAATCATAAAACATAAAAGTAATATTGATATATTAATTATAATCCTATTTATTCCAATTAACTCAGGTATAACCTCCACTAATCTATCTCTTACAAACCGATCATTACCTCTAGCATCAGTATCAACATCCTCATGAATATCATTTACACTTACCTTAAAATATTAACCATGAACATTACATTTATCATATTTATCACCTGAGTTGGTTGGATTATGGAACGTTATGTATTGTATATTTTGATAAACATGGGGGTATTAGAAGATACACCTCAAGCCTTTCTTGAAAATCTATAGGTGCAATGAGATACCCCTCTAGCACACTCTGAGTAGAAGGGATGTATGTTCCACCATGTCAAGGTGGACAAATCCCATTATCATTAGAATATGAATAATCTATCTTGAAAATAGTAGATCAAGGTGAATTATCCCTTTTAACAGATACATCAGGTATAGGATACCATGGATTACTTTCAATAAATAGATATACATTTAAACATTCTTCAACATCATCAGAGTATTTAGAATCATCCCACATTTTCTTTTAGGCACTAACAGAAACATCATTGTCAACAAGATCCTCAGACTAATGTTTGTACTAATGGGATAGTAAAGGATTGGGAGATTGAGGTGGTATATAAGAAATAATTAGACACCCAGTCCTTTCATCATCATGAGCCATCCTGGCTTCATCAATAATATCTAACATTATTCATATTATTATTCATTTTAATCTTAAACATTCTCAACTTTTATTTCTTACATACTAAAAAAATTTATTTAAAAGAATACATAACAATATCACCGGGTTCAATATATAGATCCAAAAGTTCCCTTGGCCTACCAGGGTACCTTACTAGTTCAAAACATTTGTTTAAATTTTTGGTTTCTTTCACCCATTCCCTTTTCCGTGATTCCATTTGACTTTAATTTACATACAAATATTTTGAGTAAAGAAAATCACATCCTATGAGGTAATTCTTTCCAACCCCTAAGGAACTATTCCTTTATAATCAAATATGGGTGAAAAAATCATTGTGCAATGTGATGAACTAATCATTGAGGTTGGATAATAGAAATCAAACATAATTTTGATGATAGATGTGCATATTTATTTTGAAAACCATTTTCCTTTAAAAATAATTAAGAAAACAACTTGTGCATCAGGATTCTAAAATCAATTTTTCATGGATAGATTAATTTCAATATAAAATTTAACCACAAAATTCATTCTCCATTAAACTCAATAATTGATGGTCTTCTAGGTGTTCTATTCGGATTATGTTCTTCTAAATAACATTAAAATTACAAATATGAATGATTAACAATAATTTATCTTTCGTAATCCATAAATTCTTCTGTATGTGACATACTAATATAATTTTCCCATTATTTTGAGGATAAATCTAGGACATCACCATTGATCACTGTCTTAAAAAAATATATTCATTCTTGGAGAAAATTATATGTGTACATTGGAATCTTTATCTAATTTCGGGTAGAATATATTACCATTATCTATTAACCAAAAATCCAAAAATTTATTCTTATTTGACTTCCAAAACAATAATTTTATAGATTTAAACCACTTTTCATCAACTAAAATTTATTTAGGTATTTGATTATTGATGATATTTAGATTTCATAGCTTCACTTCTTCACTCAGTATGGAATTTTTTTATTTCATAGTATAAGGAGATTCAACAGGAGAGAAAAAATGGCATGATGTTTTGTCCATGGAATTTAATATTTTAGATGAACTTAGGAGAGTTGGGTTATGAGAGTGTTTAGAACCCAGAGGGTCTATGTTAGAAAGGGGTTTTTATGAGATGGTATTTATGTAGGATGCTTCATTGGAATGAAATTATTAATTTTGTGACCTGAGTCAATTAAAAATATGATTTGACTTTAATTTTAATCATTTAAAGAATAAAATGATAATAATATTAATGTCTTTACCACAAAAACCATTATATGAAAAATTATATATATATATATATAATAGATGGTACAATGATCGTGGATCTATGGTAGTAATGGTGTGCTAGGTATACTGGCCATATGAACAAAATTCATAGTTGGTTTACTAACCATTTGAACTATAATTCATGGATACTTCCTGATAATGTTATAAAATAGAATTTCTGTAATAATAATAATAATTAATAAACCAAAAAGGATAAAACTAAATTTGACATAATTAATCATCCCTAATTCATATATGATATAATTGATCTTATCAATATTCAGAGGATATAAAAATATATTAGAAATCTAATTTCCACTTCAAATTAAGTCAAGATTTATGTCACATTTATGGAAATGATATCTGAATAATTAAAGTCTTATAGAAATATTTGTTTATATATAATGTGTTACGAGATTCTTATAATTATTTATCACACTTTATTATCACGGTTTTTAGGGATATATCTAAAATGATATTCATATACTAGTAATTATTTTTTTATCCAGTTAATCTATTCTTAAAAAATATATTCAACAATGAACTCGACTTCAGTAGTGGAAAATGAAACATAGTTTGACTACTTTTTTTACACCATAAAACTAGATTGTTTCATAAATAGTGATATGTTCCATAGATTCTTTTACTATATAAATTATAAAAAAAAATACACATCTTAATAACTCACTAAATCAAATTATTGTCCTATATAATAAAATAGTCTTCGGTTTCTTGTATTTCTTATGTAATAAAAATTCATTTCATAACATGCAAATGTGACTGAATTTGGTTTTCTTGAAATCAATCTCTCATACTCACACTGAATATGATACCTGTATGGATAGAAGTTAGGTATAGTAAACTTCCAATCATACCTCTTAATGTGGTTTGATTAACTAGTTTTCCTGTTTCATCAAGATCCAATTTACATTTTGCACTCATATGAGTATCAATACCTTTAGTACTATCCATACCAAAAAAAATTATAAGATCATCAGTTTAACCAATATGATTTAAAGAAATTCAATATTTGTTTTTAAAAATTTTAAATCCAAGAATGATCATTAACTATCCCATTAAAATTATTTCATATTCATTTTCCATAATTTTAGAAATTTTGTACAGAATGAATTTTTTTAAGATACAAATATAGTATCATTAAAAAATAATTTTACGACCAAAATAACATTTAAATTATTTTAATAAATAATGTAGGGTAGACTATTAAATTTCAAAAAACATTTATAAATTAAATAAAAAGATGATCAAATCATCCCAATATGTAGGAGCTTTATTTAAATCATATAAATCTTTTGTAGCTTAAAAAAATGATATGGATTGTGAGGGAAATTAAATCTTGGGGGTTGTTCAAGAAAAATGTATTCAACTATATAACCATTTAATAATTCAAAATTTGCATCAATTTTATATAATTTTAATTCTAAATGTGATTTATAGGTTTGAATCATTTTGATACCATCAATTAGATCCTTTTGATTATACCCCTGTTCAATTGATCGTTATTTATTCTGTTATATAGTACTAGAATCATCATAATTTTCATAAAAAACATTTATTTCTAATGGTTAGATAGTCCATAGGTAATTCAACTAGTTCCCAGTATTTTTCTTTCAAACTAATCTTGTTAATTTATGTTTCTATTAACCCGAATTCATCATCGACTGCTTTATTAAATTTATTATGATCTGGATTTTAAAAGAATCCTTGATGCTAAACCTTAGTTCGTAAATATTATCTAGTGTAAGTTATTTATCATGGTCTCCCATAACATTATCTAAATGGTAGTCTTTATGATTCCTAACTACTATAGGGATTTATGAATTTGACACTTCATTTTCTTCTATAAGTCCTTTTTCAAATATTATTCTTAACTTTGTGATGTTTCTATAAGTTTCACAAAATAATATCAATAATTGGAAGTAAAATATAAATTTTAAAGGTAGTACTCATGGTTATTTAATGTAATCTTAGCTTTATATGGATCTATCCTATCAAATTTGAGACGTAAATATTTTTCCACAATCTTCATCCTTTTATTAAATCTCATATAAGATTCAAAAGATGAAGAATATCCAAATAAAATACATTTATCACAATTGGAAAACATTTTGTATAAATTCTATTTCAATTAACTATAAATAATTTAACACTAAAAACTTTCAATTAATTAAATTTTGGTTTTAAAAAATTCTCTAACTCTTATAGTTTTTTCTTTAAAATAATTCAAATTTAAAATCTATTAATAATATATAAATATATAAATATATATTTTTTTAAAAATAAATATGTAAATAATACTCATTAATAATATTGTGGGAGATTTAATGATGTTTTATATTTCTTCTTTCTACCACACCATTCAACTATGATGTTCTACGAGTAGATAAGTTTTAGTAATATCTATGTTGTGAGAATAATTACAAAATGTTTTGATTTTAAAAATCCTACCTATTATCACATTTATAGGTATTTATTGTGATTAAACCATGGTTACCTATATATTTATCATTGTTATATAAATAGGATGGAGCTTCACTTTTATGAGCGAGGAAGAATACCCATGTATATGTTTAATAATCACCTACTATTACATAAGCATAATATTTTTTAACTAAACTAGAAACACAAAAAGGTCAAATAAAATAAATGTGAACCAAATCTATTAGTGGATAAGGTAAAACATGTTTCCTTTGTTTAAAATAGATTTTATACAACATTAACTTTTGATAATAATTTCAGATTTTTATTGGTGTGAATTCTTGTTTGGGTTGATCCTTGACATATATTTTCCTAATTACTTGTGTATGTAAATGTTGGTTGACATAGCATAGTATCCTATACTAAAAGAAATATTTTTTTTGTGAAACGTACTTGAAAATTAATATTTTTTAGAAAATAATGAATTTAAATCAACTATATATACATTCTTATTTCACAAAGAAGAAAATACTAAAACATGATTATAATCATAAAACATATAGCTATTAAACTCGAATTTAACATGATAACCATCATCAAGTAATTTGGATATTCTAAGAAGATTATATTTTAATGTTTTTATAAATAAATCATTGGAATTTAAAATTGTTTTATAAATACTAATTTGATTGACATAAAGTATTTCACTTTATTATTATCAACAAAAGTCACATGTGAACCATCAAATTTGATAATGTTTCTAGATATTAAGGAGCCCCATGTTGTGCATCGAGAACATCCACTATCAAGATAATATATTTTCTTACTATTTCTCTACAATTAGGCTTCCTATAGTGTACTTTAAATAAAAAATAATTTTTGTAACTATATTTTGTTTGTTCAATAATTCATAGTAATTAAAGGATTAAGAATACAAAATTGTTTGATTGGTTCCCCATAATAATATTTCAAAATTATATAAATAAATAATTCATTATTTCTATAATAATAAGAATTATTTATAGAACTAGTATAAAAATAACATGGAAGAAATTTAATCATATATATCTTATTTTTTATGTTGTTAACAAATTCTAGAAGTATTTCTTAGATTGTTTTATTTACCAAGAATTTGGGATAGAGTTTCTGTAACACCTCAATCTTCCACGATATGCTTCTCTTTCAATAATGCAATAGCTTGCATTGTATGCAAGTTCGAGATTCTAACATACCGCGACCAATAAAAATAGCCATTATGAATAGTAATACCCACTTTTTGAAATGATATATATTCTATATTTCAAAATGGACTTCATTTTTGGATTCGGAATATCGAATTCAGCCTATGTTGAATTTTTGGTATTTTTCTATGAACTTCGAATTTTTTTATGAATAGTGAAAAATACTTTAAAACTACTTTTTTAATAAAAATAACTTATAGTGATAAATTATACTATTGAGTGGTTATAAAATATAATTAGAATATATTTTTACCATTTATCCAATGGTGGTCATTATAATTAATTTCACATTGAAATTGGACATAAATAATTGTCAATCTTTTGATATATATTGTTTCTTAAAAACACGCTCTTTATTGTGACAGCGGGAATTAATTATAAAATTAATTAATTAAACTTATATGTTTGGAATTTTTTAAAATAGACATCATTTTTGAATCCGGGATATCAATTATAGCTTAGGGTGAAATTTTGGCATTGTTCTGAAAAACTTGAATTTTTGATGAATAGTGAAACCACTAAGTGGTAGTTAAAAACCCGATATTTCCTTTAAATTAAACATTACCACCTCTATGATTTGATTTTCAAAAATCTTACATACATGGTTGTAATTATGATGTAAAATGTGGTTAAATGGGATTAAAAGAATTTTTTGGTGAATAGTAACACTTAAGTTTAATTAATCACGATTAAAGGTAATTAGTGAAATTTAAGGTAAAAATGATATTATAAAAATATAAAAATACCCTTACACATGTCCTAACCTTATTGTATGAGTCATGTACGACCAAGAAAATCCATGGGACAACTTGGGGACCCCATGGAGCCACATGGGTAAGAAAATGACATTAATAACTTTTTATTTAATGTAAAAATAAAATTGTCACAAACTTGTGTTGTTTAACTAAAACAATTGTTACATGGGGTTATATAAGATAAATTTCAGACTATAAATATTCATTGGTAATATAAAAGTATTTCCTACATCATGGTAAATTTTTTATAATTTTTTGACATTAAATAAATTAAATTTATTATGAAACCATGATGTTGCAGCGATTACAACATTAATTAACGACTTAAATAAAATGAAAAGATAATGTAAAATAAAAGACTGACACTTGTATAAAACCTATTTGATGGGTATAGTTCGAACCCTTATCAACTTATACTATAAATATATAATTTTGGAACCTTTTAAATCCGAAAAGAACTTCATAATAATGTAACATTTCATTACTTTCAAAGAGTGCCCCTCCTCTCCGCTTATAAAAGGCCCCCACCTCTACAACCTTATTTACACCATCAATCCATTTGGCTCGGCCAAACTCTGACCAAATACTCTCCCAACACCCCTATATTACTCCTAGAATCCCCAATTTGGGCAGAATTCTTCCCAAGGAAGCCTTTGGCTCAAATCAAAAAGAGTTACACGATTTTAAGGTAATGTCTTCTCTTATGTTATTTTGTTTTATTTTTCTTCTCCAACCCCTTAAAATCTTTTTATTAAATTATTTTTTAACAAAACCAGTATCTTAAATATAATAGTATGTTTTTATGAGAATTATTTGAAATATACTTACAGACACCTTCATCTAATGGTTAATGACCATACTATTTCTCTCGGTGGTGAATTACTGCCTCACGAAACGATGATTGTTCAATATTCTTTTAACACCTCTCATAGTGGCCATTACAATGTCACTATTTTCATATATGATATATATAGTATGTTTATGTTTTCCTTATGCTTCTTTATTTCTCATTTATTTCATACCTTTATTATTTCCATTATGGGTAAATGTGATAATTTCATTTTATGAAGTGCGGACTACCGCCCCCTCAAAGTGATTTGAATCGTTAATGACATGTATTGGATGTATAAAGGATGGAGTAAATGATATTATATATGATATAATACTATAATTATAATATACCTTTATATAATTTTTATTTCATTCCATTTAATACTAAATAGAAATGAAAGTAGTGTTCATGCGTATGTACGACTTACCGTCTCCATGAACGGTGCATTTCATTTCTTACCTCTAAATGTTACGTAATATTATGAATGAATGTATATACTGGATATATATGATATATATGATATCTAAATCATTAATATAATTCTGTATATAATGGATATTTTACCACATAAACAACTTGTAATTTTAAGAAGTTATTTTTGACTCAAGTACCAAAGATCGACAAAATGACCGTTATTAACATAAATAATTACATAATGTTCATAACATGGTAATAAGTTATATAAAAGGAATAATAAACATGAAAAAGGTGCTTAAAGAAATTATAAATTAACTCTAGTTTATTATTCAGGAGGTTAAAGAACGATCGAGTCAAATCGGACACGAGGTAAGGGAACTTCATAACCCAATTTCGATTCTTTGGGTTAATCTCCTACTTTCAAATTATGTCATGATATTATTATATAATATCTTGTATTTTTACTTTCTTTATGTGTACATATAGTGAATACCCATAATAGAACTATTTTATTTAAAAAAATATTCTTTGTAAGGGAACTTCATAACCCAATTTTCATTCTTTGGGTTAATCTCCAACATTCAAATTATGTCATGATATTATCATGTCCTCTCTTGTATTTGTACTTTCTTTATTTGTACTTATAGTGAATGCATATAATAGATTTATTTTATTTTAAAATAATGATATTTTTTAATGGACATCATCTCAATCTCCATTCATTAAGGCATATTTTTTTTATACACAAATTTCTTCTATATGTTGTATAAACCCCGTTGACTTTTACATTTATTCAAAAGGAATATTTTTATACGATGTGTTTTACTAAATAAAAAAAGGAATGTTTTTCTTGTTGTATGTATGCGGCGACAACGACTTCTCCACCGCCGTGACCATTATTTGAGTTTCGTCTTCCTCTACAAGCCATAAATGTTTTTTAAAAGAAAAATAAATACCGAGTTTTAATTTTCTTTTATTTTGGTATTTAAAAGGGTTTTGATAATGTTTTTATTATATCAATGTGTTGTATTGATATCTTGTGATTGAAATGTGGAAATGTTATGTTTCCTTTATGCATGTTTTATGTTATACGATTATGTTATGGTTTATGATATGTTTAAACCTGTTCATATGAGGAATGCATTGGACTTAATAAGTGACGGGTGGAGCCTGCTATAGCTCCTCGATGCAACGGCAGGTCTCATGAGACAAACTAGTGTCTTTCAACGAGGCCTTGACAAACTCTTATTTGTAGTCTTGGCAAGAGGCCTTGGATACGTGGTTATGATAGTCTGGCATTATGCATTCCATCATTATGAAAGTGGTTATTAATATTGCATGTGATTATTTGACCAGTAGAATATCCATGTGAATAAGTAAATGGAATTATTTCAGTTTAATTTTTCCATATTATGTTGATGTTCATTTTTAAAAGGCTTTGGTTTAGTTATACATTGCCTTAAATGTTTATGTTTATTTATTAAATATTCCGATATATTGTAATCCTTACTGAGCATCTGAGCTCACCCCTTTCAATGTTTTAATTTTTCTAGGATGTGAAGAAATATTTTAGAAATGACCTGCAGGGATAGTCTAAAGGGGATATGAGTGTGGAAAATGGAGACTATGTTATTGTATTTTTTCACTTTATGATGTAATGTAACATTTATGAATGTATATCGTGTTTCCAAGGCTACTAAACAAATCGGTCTTTCGAGACTTGATCTTTTGTGATCATTCCAATGTTAAGCAATAATGCACCGACTCTGGGTAACTGGGGTCGGGCGTTACAGTTGGTATAAGAGGCAGTTTAGTACAAACCTTGGAAGATAGATATAGAAAAACTCTGATTAGAGCACATAGCCATAAGATAGACTTTGAGTATTAGTATAGAAGAAATTCCTAGAATTTCCATATTATAGAGATTTTGTAAGTTTTCCGAGAAATACATCCCAGTATAGATACGAGCAGGTAGAGGCGGCTCTGGCACAGATGTACCTAGGGGTAAAACCGGAAAACACCACTTTGAGCTATACTCAAACGGGAACTGGTGCACGACAACGGGACTTGTTACACTCTTGGTTACGACACTCATGGGGGATATGCTTAGGATAATTCAAGATTTATTTACAAACCATTATGATGGGTTTATGAGTATATTCATACTCAACGAAAACATTTTTTTATTGATTTTATCCATAAATAGTTCAATTTATGTTATGTGTTTTACAAGTATGAAATTATGTATTTCGATTCATAAACTAATCTAGTTTATGAAATTGTTTTGAAATGGAACATAGTGGAATGAATGGAAACCATATCAATGCACGCACCCCATGTAGGGATTTCCCTCCTACTCAAGATAATTATAGTGGAGCTGGTGATACAACTGGTGCTGATCAACTTATCACCGTACAAGGACAACTCACTCAAGTAATGAATAATAACCTTACTCGTATAGAGCACCCTGATACACAACGTGGAGGATCAATGTTCGACCGCTTCATGAGGCTACAACCACCAAAATTAAATGGGATTAAAAATCCCTTAGTAGCTGAGAAATCGATAAATTCCCTAGGGAAAATATTTCAGGCTTTGGGGAGTAGTGAAAAGGAAAAGGTTATCATGGAAGTTTACCACCACACTGGAGTTGCTGATCAATGGTGATCATTGATTAAAAACACAAAGGAAGATGATAAGGTATCAAATATGGAATGGAGGGAGTTCAAAGAGATTTTCTTATAAAAATAATATCCTCATGACCATCGAGCAGATATGGAATGCCAATTTCTGAGTCTGAGACAAAAGGAGGATGACAATGTCTTAAAGTATGAGGCCAACATTACAAGGTTATTGAGACATGTTTTAGATTATATACGTAACCCAAGAAGTAAGATTAATTGTTTCTTTGATGGGTTAAAACCATTTCTCCATTGAGCTTTAGTATCACAATCCTTCTCATCGTACAGAGATACTATCTCATGTGCTATCAAGACAGAAAAGTAATTCTATTAGTCTTATGACAATAAAGTAAAGCAATAGAAGAAGAGAACGATGTAACAAGAGACAAATAAATGGAAAAAGGGAAAGAAGGATTTTCAATTATGTGATAATTATGGGACGAATCTCCCCGGTACTTGCTTAAAAGGAATGGGTGTTTGATATAAATGTGGATAAAAAGGTCATCAGGATCGTGATTGCAAGGGAAATGAAGAGACTATCAATGTTGAAAGCTCCAATTGTAGGGAAATGGGGCATTATGAAAATGAATGTCCTAAGCGTCAGGGAAACATACCTCAGAAAAGGCCAAGGGATCAAGGCCAATCTTATACTGTTACTACAGTTGAAGTGGAATAATTATTGTATTTGTGTATTTTGAATCAAGGATTATATTCTTGTTATAAAAATAATGTGATATATATAAGGATTGTACTTCCATACTTGTTGTTTTCATTAGGGTTTTAATATGATGAAGGTAATCATACTTTTAGGATGTGAAAATAAGAGAAACTTTACTTTGTTTGGGGAATCTGATGTTACAATTGATTTTGGAATTTAGAGACCTTTTGGAGAGAGTCTGGACAGAGGTATTTTGGATAACTATAAAGGTTGGAATGGATTAAGATGAACTTTGGATGGTATTGTTTAAGGTTAAAACATTTATGAAGATTATTTTTGTAAGATTATAATACTATAGTTTTAGAAAAAGGACAACCTGCAGGTCTGGGGATAACCTGTCGTGTCAGACAAAGATACAAGAATTGAACCCACAACCATAGTACGACATGCCTTTATTACGTACCACTAGCCTACAAGAAGACCCTGGTTATTAAAAAATAGTTTTCCTAATCTAAATGGTATGTTGTAAAATTTGGAACCTTATACAATTAGGATAAATAGAATATTTTTGAGTTTTGTTACCATTTGGAGTGAAAGATGGGTCTGTGGTAAAAATTTATTAAAGAATGAAAGTCTACCTGACAAGTAAGAATATTTCCTTACGTTCTTAGTAAATCTCTTAAATAAATTCCTCAACTTTATGAAAGGTAACTTAAAACAAAAACATTGTCAGTTAACTTTTCCAATTGGGGATTCAATGACCGTTTAACCAATCACAAGTTTGTGATTTTCTTGTGGTTAACTTTCTCCTAATCCTGTTTTCTAAAACTCTCCATCAGACCTTGATGTTTTTTTTCCTCTATATCCATATTTTCATAGAATCCTTGTATGGGCTATCTCAGGTGACCTTTGTACTTTTCTTTCTTTCTTTTAAAGTTATATTTTTATTAAACCTATTTCCGATGTGGATTTTCCACAAAGGTATTTTCTATTTTCAACCTTTAATTTTCAAAGAAAAATTTCAAATTGCGAGGACACAATTTATTGAAGGAGGGGATAATTTAACACCCCGAGCTTCCACGATATGTTTCTCTTTCAATAATGCAATAGCTTGCATTGTATGCAAGTTTGAGATTCTAACACACCGCGACCAATCAAAATAGCCATTATGAATAGTAATTACCACCTTTTGAAATTATATATATTTTATATTTTAAAATGGACTTCATTTTTGGATTCGGAATATTGAAATTAGCCTATGTTGAATTTTTGGTATTTTTCTGAGAACTTCAAATTTTTTATGAATAGTGAAAAATACTTAAAAACAAATTTTTTAATGAAAATAATTTATAGTGATAAATTATACTATTGACTGGTTTTAAAGTATAATTAGAATATATTTTTACCATTTTATCCAATGGTGGTCATTATAATTAATTTCACTTTGAAATTGGACATAAATAATTGTCAATCTTTTGATATATATTGTTTCTTAAAAACACCCTATTTGTTGTGACAGCAGAAATTAATTATAAAATTAAATAATGCAACTTATATGTTTGGAATTTTATAAAATAGACATCATTTTTGAATTTGGAATATCAATTATAGCTTAGGGAGAAATTTTGGCATTGTTCTAAAAAACTTCAATTTTTGATGAATTGTGAAACCACTAAGTGGTAGTTAAAAAATCGATTTTTCGTTTAAATGAAACATTACCACTTATGTGATTTGATTTTAAAATTTCTTACATACATGGATTTCATTGGGAAGTAAAATTTGGTTCAGTAGGATTAAAATAATTTTTTTTTGTGAATAGTAACTCTTCAGTTTAATTAATCGCGATTAAAGGTAATTAGTGAAATTTAAGGTAAAAATGATATTATAAAGATAATAAAATACCATTACACTTGTACTAACCTTATTTTATGAGTCGTGGCTGACCAAGACAATCCATGGGTCAACTTGGGGACCCCATAGAGCCACATGGATAAGAAAATGACATTAATAACTTTTTATTTAATGTAAAAATAAAATTGTCACAAACATGTGTTGTTTTAGTAAATCAATTATTACATGGGGTTATATAAGTTAACATTTAGACTATAATTATTCATTGTATATCTAAAACTATTTCATAAATCATGTTAATTTTTTTATAATTTTTAGACATTAAATAAATCAAATTTTTTATGACACCATGATGTTGCAGCGATTACCTCATTAATTAACGATTTAAATAAAATGAAAAGATAATGTAAAATCAAAGACTTACACTTGTCTAAAACCTATTTTATGGGTATATTTATAACCCTTATCACCTTATCCTATAAATATATAATTGTGGGACATTTTAAATCCGAAAATCACTTCATAAAAAAGTAACACTTCATTACTTTCCAAGAGTGCCCCTCCTCCCCTCTTATAAAAGGCCCCCACCTCTACCACCTTATTCAGACCATAAATCCATTTTTCTGGGCAAAACTCTTCCCAAATACTCTCCCAAATTCCCTATATTACTCCTAGAAGCCACAATTTGGGAAGAATTCGTCCCAAGGAAGCCTTTGGCTCAAATCAAAAAGAGTTACCCGATTTTAAGGTAATGTCTTCTCTTATGTTATTTTGTTTTATTTTGCTTCTCCAACCCCTTAAACTATTTTTATTCCTTTATTTTGTAACAAAACCAGTATCTTAAATATAATATGATTTTTTTATGATAAGCATTTGAAATACACTTACACACACCTTCGCTTAATGGTTAAAGAACATACTATTTCTCTGGGTTGCGAATTACTGCCTCACGAAACGATGATTGTTCAATATTATTTTAACACCTCTCATGGTGGCCATTATGATGACAATATTTTCATATATGATCTATTTATTATTTTTATGTTTTCCTTATTCTCTTTATTTATCATTTATTGCATACCTTTCTGATTTCCATCATGGGTAAACACGATAATTGCATTTTAGGAAGTGCAGACTACCGCCCCCTCAAAGTGATTTGAATTGTTAATGCCATATGTGGGATGTATAAAGGATGGAGTAAATGATATTATATATGATATTATACTGGAATTATAACATACCTTTATATCATTATGATTTAATTCTATTTAATACTAAATATAAATGAAAGTAGCGTTCATACGTACGTACGACATACCGTCTCCATGAATGGTGCATTTCATTTCATTCCTCTAAATGTTACGTAATATTATGAATGAATGTATATAATGTATATATATATGATATATATGATATCTAAATAATTAATATAATTCTGGATATAATGGATATTTTACCACATGAACAACTTGTAATTATAAGAAGTTATTTTTGACTCAAGTACCGAAGATCGACAAAACAACCGTTATTAACATAAATAATTACATAATGTTCATAACATGGTAATAAGGGATATAAAAGGAATAATAAACTTGAAAAATGTTCATAAAAAATTATAAATTAACTCTAGTTTATTATGTATGAGGTTAAATAACGGTCAAGTCAAGTCGGACAAGAGGTAAGGGAATTTCTTAACCCAATTTCCATTCTTTGGGTTAATCTCCTACTTTCAAATTATGTCCTGATATTATTATGTCCTATCTTGTATTTGTACTTTCTTTATGTGTAATTATAGTGAATACACATAATAGATCTATTTTATTTTAAAAATTATTCTTTGTAAGGGAACTTCTTAACCCAATTTCCATTCTTTGGTTTAATCTCCTACTTTCAAATTATGTCATTATATTATTATGTACTATCTTGTATTTGTAATTTAATTATGTGTACTTATAGTGAATTCACATAATGGATTTATTTTATTTTAAAAAAAAGATCTTTGTAATGGACTTTGTCTCAATCTCTATTCATTGAGGCATATTTTGTTTTATACACAAATTTCTTCTATACGGTGTATAAACCCCTTTGACTTTTACGTTTATTGAAAAGGAATATTTTTATACGATTCATTTTACTAAACGATAAAAAGGAATGTTTTTCTTGTCATACGTATGCGGTGACAATGACTTCTCCGTCGGCGTGACCATTATTTGAGTTTCAGCTTCCTCTGCAAGGCATAAGTTTTTTTAAAAGAAAAATAAATTCCAAGTTTTAATTTTTTTTTAATTTGGTATTGAAAATGGTTTTGATAATTTTTTTATTATATCAATGTGTTGTATTGATATCATGTGATTGAAATGTGAAAGTTTTATGTTTCCATTATGCATGTTTTATGTGATACGATTATGTTATGGTTTATGAAATGTTTAAACCTGTTCATTTGAGGAATGCATTGCACTTAATAAGTGACGGGTGGAGCCCACTATAGCTACTTGATGCATCGGCAGGTCTCATGAGACAAACTAGTGTCTTGGCACGAGGCCTTGACAAAATATTATTTGTAGTCTTGGCACGAGGCCTTGGATATGTGGTTTTGAAAGTCTGGAATTATGCATTCCATCATTATGAAAGTGATTATTGATATTTCATGTGATTATTAAACCAGTAGAATATTCAGGTGAATAAGTAAATCGCATTATTTCATTTTAATTTTTCCATATTTTGTTGAAGTTCATGTTTAAAAGGCTTTTGTTTAGTTATACATTGCCTTAAATGTTTATGTTTATTTATGAAAGCTTCTTCTATATTGTTATCCTTACTAAGCATCTGAGCTCACCCCTTTCATTGTTTTAATTTTTCCAGGATGTGAAGAAGTATTTTAGGAATGACCTTCAGGGATAGTCTGAAGGGGATATGACTGTGGAAAATGGAAACTCTGTTATTTTAGTTTTTCACTTTAGGATGTAATGTAACATTAATGAATGTATCTAGTGTTTCCAAGGCTACTAAACTAATCGATCTTTCGAGACATGATCGTTTTTTATCATGCCAATGTTACGCAATAATGCACCGACTCTGGGTAATTGGGGTCGGGGCGTTACAGTATCACTACCATTGGTGAATCTCTCCATATAATTATTAAAAATCTCTATATTAAATTTATATTATTTTCTATATTTTAATGATTGATAATTATTTTCATTTCCTATAGAATAATCATATTTTAAGTGATCATACAATTTATTATAGTTCATTAAACATTTATATCTATATTTAGATTCATTAATTATCTCTTCAAGTATATAAAAATATTCAAATATATCCAAATTTGATATATTTTCATTATTTTTTCATTCTCAAAAACATTTCAAATAAGTTAAAGAAATGTTGGAAATATATTTAATACCTTACATGTGTTCGTCACGAAACACATATTGGATTAGTCATTTTTTTCTTATATAATTGAATCAGAATAACATGAGCTTCTTCTGAGGAACTACATATGGATTTTATTTCCTTTTTATAATTTCATCCTTTTATCTAATTTTTTTATTAAAATTTTTCTTTGTAATTTTTGGTATAATGTGTTCCTTTAATTTCCAATCATAACAGATTTTTTCAAAAGTGGAATCGTCCTTTTTCCACTCTTTTCCCCAATTTTATTTGTTATCCTAAATAAGTACATAGCCTTATTTTTTTAAAAGATTGTATTTTTCCCATAGGATCAATTGAATCATTTTATAGATTGATCCTTTTTATCCTAATTTTTTGAGGGTGACTCATCGTTACTATAATTTTCCAAAATAATATTTTCTTTTCTCTTTGATTTATATGTCTTGGGGGCTACGAATTTCATTTTGGTTCATATTCTACTTCATTATTTTCATTATGATTATCTTAATACATAAATATTTTTTTAATAATATCTTTTACTATAAACATACTAATGTCACAAGATTTTTTAATAGAGACATATATTCCTCTCCACCGATTTTGAAAAAAACTTAGTAGTCAAAACACCTGATCTATTTTTGAATTATAATTCCTAGTACATGAATCATGTTGGCTATTTTATTATAATTGATATAAATATTAGAAATGGATTCATTATGAATCTAATTATTAGAATCATATTTAATATTATATGTATTTAAACAAATTTATTTAACAATGTATGTTTCCTCCTAAGAAGGATCCTCTTTATCCAAAATTTCAAAAGAAATAGTATGAGAAGTTACTATGGTAAATTCAACATCACGTAAATCATACTATACTATATTGGTTTCTTTACAGTTTGAAACATAACTATATTATATCATAACATATAAATTATTTCTTTTAGTTTTTTATATTTCTTATTTTCCCAGAATTACAATCTATATTTCAAATCACATTCACTAAATATGAATTTTCATCTTGATTTTCCATTAATAATAATTAGTTATTATAAAATAATGGGGTCGGTTAGTGGAATATAACTCTAGATTATTATCATCCATAGAGATATAAATTATTTAACAGTCGAAATTAAGTCCTTTTGAAAAAAATAGATCATAGTTAAAATATATGTTTACTTTCTCTGACACAAAAAATATTGATCCCAATTGATCACTCAATAGGGAGTTAATTCACGTTCCAATGAAAAATTATATTAATTAATTCAACACATAATACCATATTTTAATTAATATTTCAAGCAAGATAACATAATATAATTATATAATTTTATCATTAAAAATATTGCTTATAATTTTAATTATAACTCATTTAAAAATGTTTTAAAACACAATATAATTTTGAAACAATTTTACTAGAAAAATACACAATATATAAAACACAAGTTAAAGAAAACTATCATAGTAAAGTTTTTCTATTGGTTTTAGAGAAGATACTAGTTATTTATTTAAAACATAAAAAATATATAAATAAAAACAACATTTAGACATGTTATTTAGTTTCAATCTAGGATATAATCCCCTTCACTTAGAAATCACCAACTACCAAGAAATTAATTATTAAATAAACTGTTCCATAAACTGGGATAGATTTTAAAAACAAAAAATCACAAGGATGCTTAGTAACATAGCCTCTTCTATAGTTACACATGGGATAAAAATTTTCTAGGTTAAAAAAACTTATTCATTAGTTATATGTGGGATTACAAATGAATATAATTAAACGTGTGTGTCAAGAACACTCTAGTTTTGCACAAGAGAACATGTTTAAAAACTAATAAGGAAATAAAAATATATATATATAACATTATTCCCAAATAGAAAGGTAATGTAAATAGAATTTGTGAAGATTCGATGCAGCTTAATCTGAACAACTTTAGATGACTGAGAGTCCTAGTATTTTTCATTCAATGGGGCTCAAACACATTTCACAATAGGATCAGGAAATCTGTATTTTAGGAAGAATTTTGAATGAATCATATATGTAGGATACATTCTCATGTATGTTCCTATATTTTTTTATATATATTTAAAACCTATAATCTCTTTTACATGATCTTTTCTTCTTCATAAATGGAACTTGATCCAAAAGAACCCATTGGGGAATAATCAATGTAGCATTAATTGAATTGTCACTTCAATTGATGCTGAAAATACTAGAAATTATATATTTGATAAATCTCCACTACTTTTTTAAGATAGGCTATCTTAACGTAATATATGGTTACATTATCCCACTATTAGTTTTCATGGTCAGTTATCATGGAAACTTATCACAATTACTTTATAACATCATTCAGTTAGTCTATTAGTGCATAAGATAGGTTCTTGAATTAACATGTTATCTTCATTGAACTCACAAAAGATACATTTCTAGTGTTATGTAGTTTTTATTGATGTAACTATAAAAATAGATACACATAGTCAGTATAAGACTTAGAGAAGTTTACCTAACACATAGTAGGTTGATTTTTCATGAGTTAAGTTCATTATTAATGCATGATAGGTTAATAATCAATTAATAGTTGATAGTATATCAATTCATGGATTATTGATGAATATGATGTAATTTTCGTAATGGATTCATGGTCAGTATTTTGTTCATGCATTTAGTTGGTGTACAATGTGCGCTATATTCCACACAGTCAGTTGACGTTCATGTCCAGTTCAAATTCCTCACATGATAAGTATATTACACACGAGGTTGGTAATCAAGGTAATTGTAACACCCCATGTTTTTTAAAATTATTTCACTCAAATAAATTAAATTTATTTGATATCATTCATTACACGAAACATCGAGTTTAGATTGCGTCACACGCAACATCGAGTTGTAACAAACCAGGATATATTATTAATATTATTACTTTAATATAACTATTATAACCAATCCAATAAAATTTCAAATATTAATAGTAATAAATACCTATTAAATTTTAATTATATGGATTTTATGTAATGAAAACATATTTATAAAAACATATTTACTTTCTAGAAATGTATTTTTAGAATTTTAAAATTTATATTTCAAAAAGTAATGTTATTTATTTATTTATTTTTGTAAATAATAATATAAATACATTTCAAAACTTTTAGAAATTTAATTTTATAAAATATAATTTGTTTTTAAATTCCTCATTTCAAAATTATCTTATGGTTATTTTGTGATATTTATTTTTTGAATATATTAATTTTTCAATGAATAGTGAAAATACTTGTTTTAATAAAAATACTATTTTTTAGTTTAATGAATTTAAAAGGATTCATTTTTTTAAAAATGGATTTAAAATTAATATTGACTAAATTATATATCAATTAATCCAATGTATTTAATTTTAATAAATATCATATGTATTTTTTATATAAATACCTTTTTAACTTCTAAACGATTTCACTTTGGAATAAGCTTTATCATCATGTCTGCTGGTTTAGTTTTAATTTTAAAAATTTCAATTATGTGAATGTACTTTGTAAAATTGGATTCTATATTTTTAATAAGAATAATTTATATAATATAATAATTATAACTGAAATTTTTATCAAAATTATTTGTAAAAACAGAAGAAATTTTTTTTACCATGTTTAAGTGAAAAATCAGTTTACCGGGGGTTAAACTAAAAATTTAAGGGTAAAGAAAATGAAAAAAAACACATTGGTTATAATTATTTATACCTGATAACTTATTTTATATATAATGTTATATTAATAAACATTTTTGTACAAAAAATTATTTCACACCTTTTTCGTTTCAAAACATTACATGTGCGTCGGTCACCCCATGTATTAACTTCCAACCCTTATCCTCTCATCTTCAAACATCCCAAACACTTTGATTCATATGATACCTTACTAAATGAAATACCTTATTCAATACATCCATTTCATAATCCTTATTTTGGATTAAAATCCAACCTAATAATCATTTTGGTGAAAACCAAATGAAGTTGTTCAGATCAGAGGTAAGACCCCTAGAAGAGTGTGTTATTTTATTTCTTCTTACACATCATTAAATACTTATTAAAACATTTTTATATAACATCTTAAGTATATAAAATATATTTTTATGTTATTATTTTAATTTCATGACATAAAACCATCTCCTCTTTTATTAAATGAGATAAGAAATCATCATACCCGTGTACAGTGGACTACATCCTCACGAACAGAAGTTATTCAATTTCCATCACCACACATAATAGAAGTGTATAATGTTGTATCAAATGTTTATATATCCTATTTATGAAATTTATGTAATTATTTCATTATAATATCACATTTAACTTTATAAATCCCATTCCATGGGAATATGGTAATGTAATTCGTGTGTATGATGTACTACCGCTATGCGAGGTGATGTGATTCATTCATCTTTTACATGGAAGGTTATAAGAATAGAAATAATTAATATATATGATAAATTTGTAAAAAAATATTATATTGGTAATATATTAATGAACGTTATTTCTTTAAATCTATTTTTAAAATTGAAACAATAGTCTTGTGTACGTATGACCTACCGTCTCCATGAATGGTGTACTTCATTTTTTATATTTAACTCTTAAGGATTACAATAAAAACATATATGATGAATATATAATCTATTTTAATCATTTTTAAAATTATATATGTTATTTAACCATTATTAAATTATTAGGATCAAGATTAAAAAGAATAAAAGCCTTTATGCAGAACAATGTTATTATTGCCCAAAATATGAATTTAAAATTGAATTGTTAATAAATAAGTAATAAAAATTCACAATTAAATAATATATGGTATGATATATATATATATGTTAATGTAATATATTTATAGTTAAATTATATATAGTATACATGAGGATTTAATGTGTGTGATAAAAGCTGATACAGTAAGAGATTTTTGTCTCAATATTCCATTCATGGGACATATGGTATTTTATGCTTCTATCTTCTTTCATTAGGTATTTATACAGGAAATTTGACCTATAATAGCTTGAATTTATATATTATAATGATATGCTAAGTTTCTTTTAATTTTTCTACATCATTTTCCTTATAATCCAATGTTACCAAACTGGAAAATATTTTATGTCAAAATATCATCGATTATCAAGATTGTTTGTGATTATGTTTTCAATGATAAAATATTATGATAAATATCTCAAGAATGTCATAAATGTTATTCACCTATGATTATGCCACAAGAATAATTTTTTTTATCTTCATTTTCCTCTCTTTATTTACGGAATATTTCATATGAATGTTTTTATGAAACCCATCCTTTATTTCACTCTCTAATTAAAACCCTGTTTTTCTTCCAAAACCATGTTTTATTAATGTAATATCAAAAATGTTTTTTATTTCTCAAAATTATTATAAAATAATTTTTTACCAATGTATTACGATTTATGATATAATTTGAAAATAATATTCATGTCCTCTTCTAAGAATATTTTTTTTATTTAAACAAAATATGAATGGAATATCCATTTTATCACGTAAAACATGAATAAAACTGTACTGCCTCATAACCAATCATTTCATTGAATATTCCTTTTTAATCATACAAGGTTATTTTTATATTAATGTATTTTTTCAATGTCTTTTATTTTTAAATTTTTATTTCAAAATGGAAAGTATATATTCCTCAATTAAAAGATTATATGATTTTACCAATTATTTTATGTTTTCATGTTTATTTTAAAAGAAAATGATTTCCAAAATATTTTTTTATTATTTATGATTAAAATATTATTTTTAATGAAAATATATTTTCCTCAAAAAAATTTCCGTGGGATCATTCAAAATCAATTTCCATCTCAAATTACATCATTTGATGTTATCTATGCCTTAAATGTCATATAATACAAGGGTTACAGTATTATTCTTTCTTCGAATGGTTTATTTTTATGCTGAAATGATATTTGTGAAACTTATTTCTCTTCCACAAGTTATAACATGGAAAAATTCTTATGAATCCAACATTTGTTCATGCATTGTGATATAATGATATGATGAAATTATTTGAAAAGATATCTATTTTCCACATGATATGATATGATGAAATGTTTAGAAAAATTATTTTACCTCATGGTTTATAATATGATGAATGTTTTATGTTCTTTTAGAAAACATTCATATGATTTTAATTATTTTATTGGTAGGACCTATATATCCCTTCAATGTATTGGGTAATTATTAACATCTCATGAGATATACAATATTTGAATTGGGGTAGATCCTATTTTAAAAAGCGACTTTGTCCACTATGATTGTCTTGAGAGTGAACCTTGACTATTGTAATGATTTTAGGAGTAAACTCATTCCACAACAATATTCCTAATAGTGAGTCATGTTCTCTATGGAAATGATTTCTATGCTTATGGGTATTCCACAATTCTATTTATTATTAAAATATTATTTTATCATGGCTCATGTTGTTTGATTTATTTATGGTTCATGTCCTATGAACTTCCATTATTTATTCCACGAATCAATATAATGTTTTTTGATATGTTGGGTATGGTTTACAAATGTTATAATCATGTTCTCATACAGATATTTTCATGTCAGACTTATGTATATCCATTGTTTACCCTTAATGGGCATCTTAGATCACTACTACATAGGTATCCTTTTCCAACATTTTGATAAAATGTAGTATGTTTGATAGGTCTATGCTTGGTTATATTTATAAAGAACATTCTGGGAGATAATTTATTTCCCATATGAATTAGTTGTTTATGATTCAATGTTTCCAAAGGCACTAATCCTATATGACCCCCAAGCATGTGTTTGTGTAACGAAATGAACATTCATAAAAAATGATGTAATATATATGTATAAAAATCCTTGGTCACTATATTTGGTATTTGGTAATTGGTTATGTTATCTTTTGGATACTTGGATGAGTAATATTTTTTCAGATCCCTAAGGACATGTCTATGTATAAGTATAATGATGATTCAATATATAGAAAATTACCTGAAATTTTGTTAAATTTTAGAGAGGGTAGTTTCCATGTGTTTATATATCTGTCTAGATACTACAACTTGATGTGGAACTAGAATAGATGTACATAGGGATGATAACATTTGAAATGAGCATTGAGGTAGACTCAATCATCTTCAAGTGCAAGAAAATTATCCTTGAAAGACACCCGGTTCTACACTCTCATGGGATATGTTTTAAAAATTAAATAACTCTATACAAATGATCATAAAGGATTTAAAAAAATCTTGAATATGAATAAGCTAGTATAAACCAAATAATTCATAGATTAAAAAGTATATTTCATTATTTTGACATCCAATATGTGATTTATCTTTATTATGTAGTTCCCCACTATGATTATTGTTTTTTCCTACGATTTATGGTTTTAGTCAATGTATAGAACCTAAGGGAACCAAGTTAATTCATATTATGATGGAAAATGAAATGATTTTACTCATTATTATCCAATAATTATTTTATCTAGAATGAAATAATATGTTTTCTATACTTGTGAAACTTTATCAATACTTCAATAATTCTTAACATCCAAATAAGAAGAGTAGGGAGCAATATTTTGTTGGGTCCTTCATGAGGAAACATCCAACTTATTTTATTAGATCATATATTACACTAGTTTTGGAGTAATGGATCAATTACATTGAAAATATATTTTCCATTCTCCAATGTTTGGAACATGAAAAATTCATTTTTAATTTATATCATTTAAAAGATGTAGTGTATCAATGATAGAATATCAACTATATTATATCTGAATATGATAAAATTGAATCAATGTATTGGTATGTGTTTATAAAAATATTTTAATTTAATTTCATTACTAGTACTCATCAAATGAATATGGAGGAGGATTTCATTGCGGTAACACAAAAGGACGTTGAATCCATTGGTACCTATGAAGAAACTTTTAAAAGGATTGTGGGTACACATCCAGTATTATCATCCAACCTAAAATTATTGTTTATTGATTCATTAGGGGATTAACACAATTTATTTGAAAGTAGATAGATCTAAGAAACATTATTATATTTGAATAGATGGTTTGATGTAAAATCAAGGTTGAAATGGAGGTTATCATTACGTGTCAATCTCATGGATTTCATAATAAGTGAAAATTTTAATTCAATGGATAATCTAAAAACCATAGATATATGAATATGAGATTTCATTTATACTCAATGTGTGGGAAGAAACATGGATTAAATTCTCTTAAGGGGATATGATAATGTTTTATGTGAGGAAGGAAAGCTTATCATAAAATTAAATGCTAATGTAATGGGAAGAAGTCCGATAATGTTGAAAATAGATATAAAGATTCCCATAATGCACCACCAAGCACTCTAGTATAAAAAATACATGAAGTATTGTAATTATTCAAACCAAAATGCATATATAAAATTTAATGACATTAATCGATCTTAGAAACCTATTAAGATGAGAGAAAGAGGTAAATATCATGCGAAAACTGTTTCTAGCCAGGGGTGAAAAGACGATGTGGTGAAAGGTACACTTACCATCCACTTTAGAAATGATAATATATTATTAGATTATATAACTACCCATTAAATAATATATTAAATATTTTATAATGATATATAGATTCCATAAAAATTGTTAGATGTAAAATTAGTAGTAAAAACCATGAATGGGTTGATGATCATATATAATGTATTTGATTCCTCTCTAGTGAAAAATTATGGAAATGTTCATCATAAAAATATTTTCATTATTCCACTAGTTGAATTTGATATTTCCTAAGGAGTGTATTAAATTTCACTATATAAATACCACATCAATTGATGCGGAAGGGAAGCCACAATTGATAAACTATAACCACCACTGAGTGTCTATCAATGTGACAATATGTTTGAACATCCAATGGATATCGCATCCATTTATGGGTCTTGATTCCCATTAATAAGGGGTTTTTATCTTCTACCATTATAGAGAATCTATAAATCTATGATATGACAATTTTTATAGATTTTTTTCATGTATTTCAGGAAGTGTTTCATAGTATTTAACTAAATCATGAAGTTGATTTTTCAATAGAACTCATATCAAGTCATAGACCAATCTAAGAAAGACTTTTATTTAATCTTTTTCATGTTTTTTGATCATTTTGGTTGAGGATGGGGTTGAGATTCAGTAAAAAAAATTGGATGTTAGGATGTTTGGGTGTAATTTGTCTTGCACATGGTCATGTGGTCAGTTCCTACATGGGCAGTTGTTGCTGTACAATTTGAAATTTTTTTTTATTAACCATGTAGCCAAACCATGCGATTGGGTTATTTCATTAAAAAGTAAAGATCACTATTCTACCCTCTACCCCTTTTATCCTTAATTCTAACCCTCCCCCATTTGTTGATTTTGGCACATGAAGGGGTCCTGAGACCCCTCTTCCATTGATTCCCCCGCCCTCTCAAGTGTATCTCCTTTAATTCTAAGGTTTATTTTTAGGGTTTTGTTAATGTTCCCTCATCCCCTCTCTTTCAACTCCAAATCTCAATGGTTTTATTGAATTTGTTTCATTTTGGATGAACTCTAATTGATTTTTTTGATGTTTGGATCTATTTTATTGATGTCTAGGGTCTACGGATTGATCTTCTAGATGTTCGATTTCTTCTAAAAAAGATTCATCCTGTTTTCACATCGTTTATGTAGGTATCTCCGTGATTTTTATTTTCAATGAATTATGTTGATGGTTGGGTTCAATATCTTAATATTTAAATGTGAATCCCATCATTATAATGAATAACGTTAGCTTATTGTAGTGTTTCATTGTTGGTATAAATTTTTTTAATTTTTGTTAAGTAATTCATGGTTTATGCCTATGTCTGTATACATTGAATGTGTTTGATAAAATTTCAATAGAGTTTTGATGAAGAAATGGACGGTTTTTTGGTTGTGTTAGACCTTATAAATATTTGTTTGAAATTTTTGGATTGTAGATTCTGCATTGTTTTCATGAATTGATAATTTGTATGACTTGATGGTTGTAGCGAAATGTTTTGGAGGCATAGATTATGATTATAATGTTTTTTTAAGTTTATGGGTTTGGTTTTGAAGAATGTATTTATTTGGAAAAATGGTTTTATGTATACTAATATATGTTTTAGTGTGCTATTGCATGTGGTCACATCCATGGGTGCACGAGGTGCACACATAGTTGTGAATTCAAATGAATATTTCACATTGTAACAAGTTTATCAATAAACCCAAGTATCTAAAATGATATCCATGGTATAAAATAGTGTGTGTGGTGAATTATGTGTCTTAAAATTTCATCCAAATATGTTCTTAAAAAATAGGCATGTTTTGAACATGGGGACTTGGTTGGTCAGTAAATAGTTTGGGCGCCCCATGGGCATCATTAAATACGTTGGGTGATTTCCACATGGACTTAAGTGGAATTTAATTTTTAATGTAATGGAACATTTGGCATGGGATTTGGAAATTGGAATTTCACATTGTTTTAGAAATGGATGGAAATGTTTTTGGAAATGTATTTGGATGTATACAGAAAAAGTCCCATTTAATAAATTTTCATGTTTTTAAATAAATTGTTGAATATTTATATGATATATTGGCTCGATTCGAACATATGATGTCGTGATATATATATATATATATTGGTCACCTATATAGGGGGTTTCCCTATATGGGTTATCCCATAGGTGGTGACGGTGTTTGGGGAAGGAAAGTGTGGTGATATCAGGAATTATTGGTCATGCATGCAAGGGACACCTACTCACACAATATATTGTTGGGAATCTCATAGATGATCAAGTGAAATTGAATTCCAACCCTAATTATATGGGTTATTACCCCCTAATTTTCTGAGATCCCATGTGGGTTGTGTAACTTGATTGGTTACTTAAGGGTGTCCTATTGGTGATAGAGTAGTGATATTCACCAATATGTCAACAGGTGGTTCCAAACCGAGTGAATTTAGAGACCTCTCTAGGTATTTATAGTAGTCTCCCGTTGTTAATTTATATATCTTCTTGTTTCTATTTTTTTTTAACAAGTTTATCTATTTAGACATCTAGTTTACATTCATCATATCCCTATATCCCTTGTTTGGAATATGGTCTAAAAGAGAAAAACTCTTCTTTGAAAATAGAATTTGGTGTGTGTGGTTTTATTAAATAATGAATGTATTTTCTATCAAATTGATAAAACTCCTACCATTATACATGTTTTTAATACTAGTGTTAATGGACTATTTTTGGGAAAGGAAATGTGTAGATTCTCCGGTGATCGCCTACTCAGGTATGAAGCACACACCCTATATGTACCATTTAGTGTTGGTAGAATTGATATTTTTTCAGGTTTTGGTTTTTGTCTCATGTTATTTTCATGGAGCTAGTTGATATTGTAGTTGGTGGGGACTAAGATGTCACATAGAGGTCACAGTAGTGTGGTTTAGTTTTCAATTTGGTATTCGGTATTCTTTTTTGTTCAACTATTGTAACTAAATATGATAGGATATTTGTTTGATATTTAGTTGTTATATTATTTTAGTTAATCATTATTATTTATTTTTTATTGTTATATGGGTTGAAATCGTTCCCAAAATGATTATATTGGATTCTTGTTAGTAGTTTCCAGTTTGTGGGGATTGGGAACGCCATTTGGTCCATGCCACAGGCCAGTTTGGGTGTTCTAGTTGGATAACACCCCAACCTGGATCCAGAAAAAATGGTATCTGAGGTGTCCCATTGTTATATGTGGTTTCTGGTGGTTCTAGGTTAGGAATTTCGAGGCTCGGTAGGTAAGTACTAGAAGTACTTCATCCAACCCTGCCAATTTTAATCCACGAATTACCAGGGGTAGTATGAGTTTTGGGTGTTTTGACTTTGTTCCGATTGAGAGATGACAATGGAAGAGAGACGATGTCGTGTTGTCATTTCCCATGGAGTAGGGACCCATGATAATTCTATGTGAATAGTTCATGGTCATATTTGTGTTATTTCTTACAAGGGAATGGCCTACTACCATGTCACCACATTAGGCATAGACACCAGTTCTTTTTTAAAATAGTTTTTCTTGAGTTTTGTCTTATTCACGTCTCAGTTGGTATGAGTAAGATTTAAAAATAATCTTGGTTTATGAAAATGAAAATAATTTATTTCAAATGGTTTTGAAATTGGTAGTATGTGGTTTAAAGGAAAATATTTTGGATTGAAAATTTGGTAAATAATTGGGTTTTTGATAATATAATGGTAACTGTGACCCATGGTGTTCCTCATAGACATTAAAATATTTGTGGGTATGTGTGAAGAGAATGTGTTAGAACCTATAGATTTAAATTAATAGAAATATGGGTGATGTTTTATAGGATACCATGGGTGTGTATTTGATATCAATTTATTAAACATATTTTCTAATGTTGTTTCAAAAAATGAAAATGATTCCGAAAAAATGTTTTTGTTCTAGAATGTAGATTTTTTTTTGAAAAGTTGATTTTGTGTTTAAATAGAGGGATTGGAATAAGGTGGTTTTGAAATTGAAATGAAAATGGAGATTCTTGGAAAGATAATTTTTTGTTGTGTCTATATTTGTTTTCCTTGAGAGGATATTGTCTGCAGCTTAAGTTTTCATTTTCCATCATTTTATTTGGACAATGATACCATTTTAGTTATTCTCATGTTGTTCAAAATAATCCACCAAGAAAAGTCACCAAAATTTCTAATACGAAATCCCCATTTTCTGGTTCATATCAACTGTTGCATGTTCCTAATGGTTATGAAGGTCTATTAGACTTTTTGAAGTGACTCAATGAAGTTTAGAGTTTCTTTAAATTATTGAGAACTCATGAATTTGTTATATTTCATGTTGTACAGGGGTTGTTTGGAGTTCAATCTTAGGACATTTTGGAGATGTTCACCCTATCCTCATTGCATGTCCGGATGATGTGGGATGCATTTAAGTTTGTATACATACAATTTTTTATACATGTGGATGTAAAGACGTGCAAAGTGGAAGATATCATGAGTGTTTATAAATTCCAACAGATAGAGAAATCCTATGTTGACCACATCATGGAGCTATTTTCCCATTCCCCAGAGGTAGAGTAACATGATCTATTGAAGTATTCTCTTTTCCAAGGGGGTCTTCATTTAGATATCAATATGTGGGTCCTCTTTTTTAAGGATCGTCATTTTGAGATGATAGTGGAAGAATATTTTTTAGATGAGTTGATTTCTAGAGCATAGGATTTTGGCAATATATAGTATCATGTTGTTTGTTATGGTTCCCAGTCTTCTGAGGAGCACATGCAGGGGGATCCTACCATTATGGAGTCTCCTTTATTGATTCTAGCTTCTAGTTATTTAGTTAATTCTCTTGTGTGCATCTTGAGTGTTTGGTATAGGAACTGTAATCCTACATGTCACATCCCTCATAATACAGCTGTTGTTGTGGACATTTTGGTCATCTGTAGAAATATTGTAGGAAGTGTTTCTCAATGAACATTTTTTATCAGCGGATTCTAGTACCTTGTTTTGAGGTATTCAATGCTTCAATACTTAGATCCTCAACCACAGGACATGGAGTTAATCTTGTGCATATTCAATAGTCAGTATGGAATGTTGGAATCCTTATCCTAGTTTTGTTTTTCATGTTGGGATGGAGACATTCACGTTTCCTTATTTTTGTTTTTTCTGTTGTTATAAGATCATCATTTTATTGTAAAAATTTGATGAACATGTTTTTTCATGATCTCATCATCTTTTTTATCTATGTGTGGATTTTAGGATTGTTTTTTTCCTTCAAGTGTGTTTAACCCTTATGTGGGATGATTTCGATTTTATATTTTACCATTATTTATTTTTGGGCTTTCTGTAGTAAATTTTCTATTGATATTTTCACAAGTCTCGCCTAATGTAGGGGGTTTAGCATTTGTGGGAGATTTCTAGTTTTTATTAGGAGTTCCCAATTTCCTGGTTTGGATGAGGCAATTTTTTGGTTGGTGTGGTGATGATGAGTTGGTTCTTGGTGCCTCTTTTTGTTGGGATTACTTGTAGTGAGTTTCCTATTTAATATCTATGGGTGCTGGTTGGGTTTTGAAGTTTCGTTGTAAGTTGATTTTTTGTAGTGGGGAGACCCTGTCATGTTCTTCCCTTATACACATGATGTGGTTTCATCTGGATCGGTTGGGTTTGACATGTGGAGTAACTAGGCACCCAAAAAAAAAAGTCCCTCGGTTTTTGTTGGTCATGGAATCAGGTTTTGACCATCGTTAAGCTTGGTGACTTTCTATGGGTGGAATGTGTTTGTGGGGGGGATAATTGTCACACCCCACACTTGTAAAAACATTTATTTTTATCATTTTATTTGTTTTGTATATTTGTGGCAAGGGTTCGGGTGGACACCCAGTTGAAATTTTTTATAGTTTGGATGTTTGGGTAGAATTTGTATTATTCAAGGGAACCAAACAATTAGTGACAACCATGAGAATCGGCCCAGGTACATGTTTGACCAATTATGGAAATGGGAAGAAGCTACATAATGGTTATATAACGGTCATTCAAATAGTACAGGATGGTCATAAGGTAGGTCTATGAATTTGGAAGAAGCTACCGCACAGTTGGTGCATGGTCTGCCAAACCATGTGGGTTGGTCATACAGTTGGTTCCTATATGGTAACTGGTTGTTGAATGGCTGGTTCATGTTTTGGTCTATTGTGCATCCAAACTATGTTATCGGGTTAGGTCGTTAGAAAGTAAAGATCCCTAATCTACACTCTCCCACATTAAACCCAAATTCGAACCCTCTCCCCTTGGTTCGCTCTAGGGTATGAAGGGGTCCCGATACCCCTCTCCCCTTGATTCTTCTCCCACATAGTTGCCTCTCCTTAAATTCAATGGTATTTTTTTATGGATTTTTCCATTTTTACTCCTCCTCTCCCTTTTCCCTCACAATATAATTGGTTTTCATGTGGGGTTTTCGTTTTTTCAAATAAAAATGGATGGAGTTGAATTTTGGCATGATTTTCTTGTTTTCTTGGGAGTGCATATTGATCTTTTGGGGGTACTCATTCTTCCCCAATATATTTTCTATGCTTTCAAACCATTGATGTAGGTTTCTCAATTCATGTCCTTTCCAAATAATTCTATTGATCTTGGGGTTCTATCAATTAGTTTTTAAATGTGATTCACAACATTATAATGAATAATGTTAGATTATTGTTTTATTTCCTTTTTTGTATAAATTTGTAAATATTTGTTTTGAATTGAATCTTTGTTTATGCCTTTTTCTGTTTACACCAAATGTGTTTGATAAAATTTAAATTTAGTTTTCATGGAGAAATATTATTTTTTGGTGGTGTTGTCATTTGAAAATATTTGTTCAAAAGGGTTGGATTATAGATTCCGAGTTGTTTGCATGAATTGATAATTTTTATAGCTACATGGGGGATGTGAAATGTTTTTTAAGGATTCGTTATGATATGGAAATTTTTGAATTGGTTGCATCAGTTTTGGAAGTAATTAGTTAATATGAAATAGTTTTTATGTATTATCATGGATGTTTGAGTGTGCCATTTCATGTTGGAACATCCATGGGTGCACAAGGAATACATAGGGATGCACATTCAAATAAAGAAGGAACAATAAAAAAAATTTCCATGAACCCTAGTTTACAAAATGATCTACTTCATTTCATAGGGTGTGTGTGGTGCATTGTGTTTCTTCAATCTTCTTCTAAATGTGTTCTTCAAAACTAGTCCCATTTGGCACATTGGGACATGGTTGGTCCCTAAAAGGATCTGAAACCCCTTTTGATTTTTTAAATATGTTGTGTGTTTTAATCTTGGACATAAATGGAATTGAGTTTGTAATGTAATGTCTATTTAGAACGTGTTTGAAAAAATATCAATTTACATTATTTTGGAAATGGTTAGATGATTTTTTGTAAATAGATTTGGATGTGTAAAGAAAAATTCATGATTGGAAATTTTCATGTTTATAAGTAAAGGGTTGAATATTTTTATGTTGTTACTATTTGGTTGGAACCTTTGATGATGTTATATTTATATATAGTGGGAACCACTATAGGGGGGATTTCTTTATATTGGTTTTCATGCACGTGGTGTTTGGGATTGTGGAAGGTAAGTGCTATGGTGATAGGTAAGGTGAGTAACGCATGTGAGGGAAATCTAATTAAAAAATTTACCTGTACAATGGGTTACTAAGAATATTTTAGAGGATAGAGGGAATTTATATGCATACCCAGATTAGATGGGTTGGTATACCCTATATTTTCTAAGAGTCCAGGTGGGCCATTACACTGGATTGGCCAGTTGAGGGAATCTAATTTGTTATAGACTAGTGAACATCACCAATACACTGGAAGGTAGTTCATTAATGAGTGCATTCAAGGATATTTATATGAATGTTTACAAATTTCCAAGTTTACTTTCTATATTTTATTATATTTATTTTTATAGTTCATTTGCTATTTACATAGCTATTTTACCTTTATCATAGACTTATATCCCTTGTTTTTAATTTTTATTGAAAGTGGAAAATTATTATTTGAAAATATAAATTTAGTGTGTGTTGTTTTAAAAATAAATGAGTTTTTTTATCAAAATGAGAAAAAATTATCATTATACATGTTTTTAAAACATTATTTAATGTACTATTTTAAGGAAAAAAAATGTCTGGATTTTTTGGTGATTATTTAATAAGATTTAAAGAACACACCCTACTTATACCATTCTATATCAGCACACATGGTCTATATTTAAGGTTCTAGTTCCGAGAGCATGTTCTTGTCGTGGACTTTGTCAATGTTGTTCTTGGTGGTGACTAAGATGTGACATGGATATCACAGTAGTATGGTTATGTTTTTAGTTTTGTATTCGGATTTCTATTTTTCTCAACTATTGTAACTAAATAAGATTGTATATCTATTTTATATTTATGTTTTATTATTTTAATTGTATATTATTTTTGTCTATGCTATATTCTGGGATGAAATCATTCCCACATGAATTATATTTGAAGCTCGTCACTAGTTTCCAGCCCGTGGAGATCAGGGCTGCCCTCCAGGCCTTGTCATGGACCGGGTTGTGTGTTCGGATTTTATGGCACCTAGAACATGTCTGTGACATACCTAGTGCCAAAATAAAGACTCCATAGATAATGTCCTCTATTGTGTTACAATAATCGAATAAGTAATTTTAGGAGAACCATGAGAAGGAATTCACTTGTCCATGTTTGTTTCCTTGGGGTGATCCTATTCATTTGTTTTAAATGGAAATATTAATTGATGATAATATATATTGATTATTGGGTGCTGAATGGTTTCATAATCATAAACATGTATCATCTACACAATATTGGTGGCCTTTTTTATCAACTACACTAATATTTATACTTTTTCAAGATTTTCCATTATTCTGGATATCACCAACTGAGGCACTAGTAGGATATACCCTAGGACAATTTTTTTACAAGTCATAGATGATATGAATATATATTGAAGACATAAAGTCTTATTAACTCTCCTAATATCTTCCTGGATTTAATGAATGGATCCTCTAGTGGTTACCTTGATCAGTTTGTTTTATTATTTATTGATGAAATTTTATTTATTTAAAAGAGATTGAATATCACATGATAATTGTATTAAATAACTCGAGGAAGCATAAATTATATGAACAATTCAAAAATTATGAATTTATTCTATAAAATGTTTCATTTTTTGGTTATATAATCCCAAGAGATGGTATATTGGTAGATCCACCAAAGATAGTGGCTATTGTGTATAAGCCCAAACCAACCATGTTGACTAAGATCAATTTTTTTCATGGTTTAGAAGGATATTATTGGTGATTTTTTGGATAATTTCTCAAGACTATATAATTTACTCACTATGTCATATTATTAGAGAGACATGTTCTTCTTGAAAATAAATGTGGGGATAATTTCCCAGGATTAACTAGAATACTTGTTCTTACATTAACCTGTAATAAATAAGTGTTTTTAATCTATAGTGATTCATCAAAGATGGTATTTGGATTATTTTTTATATATAATGATAATATTATTTATTATACCCTGTGAAAATTGATGAATCATGATAAAAATAACCCAAATCATGATTTGGAGTTAGATGAAATATTTTTATTATTAATGTAATTTAGGCATTGTATTTATGTAGAGAAGTGTTATATGTATAATGATAAAAAATGATTAATGTATATATCTACATATTAGGCATTGAATATGTGATAGAGAATATGGTTATAGATGATTAAATATTTTCACTTCTCAATACATTACCACCATGGGAATGAAGACACAGTTGATGATGCTTTGAGTCAAAAGGATCATGCTAGCATATCCATGATGAGGATCACAAAAGATCCAATATTTTTAAATGTGAAAAATATTTATATGGAAATACTAAATGAGGTTGGGGAATCATAACATTGTCAATTGCATGTTCAACCATCTAAGTGAATATTAAGGTGGCCTAAAAAGTAGATGTAGAGCTGCAAAAGAAGGATGTAAATGATCTTGAGTTTATCCTTGATCACGATGGAATAATAAGGTTTATGAACCTTGTATGTGTTCCTTATATACTATATTTTAATGCTATTTTTGTGGAAGATAATAATTTATCATTCCATATTAATCTTGAAAGAAAAATGAAGTATTGATATTTGATAGAGTATTTATGGTGGGATGACATGAAAGGAGATATTGATGAATTTTTATCTTGGTATAGGGTATGTAATCAAAATAAGGCTGACAGGAAAAAATATAAGGGGTTAAAAAATATATTTCCAATACCAAAAGGGAAATGGGGAAACAACACGATGTATTTTTTCATCAGACTCCCCAAAATGACTAATTGAAATAATACTATATGGGTTGTTGTTAACCACCATACAAACTTAGCACACTTCATCACTATGATGGAAGTATTATCTCTTGATAAAATTTCTAGAATATAAATTAAGGAATTGGATGAGTTGTAAGGATTACTACAATCAATTGTATCTGATCAGGTTCCAAGGTGTACATCAATGTTCTTTATAAGTCTTCAACATGAAATGGATACTGTGTTATGTTTTTGAACAGCATGTCATCATCTGATTGATGGTATGTATGAGAGAACAATTCAAACACAAAAGAATATGGTGATATAATTTTATAGGTATTTAAATGTTTTTGGGATAAAAAACTTCATATATATTTTTTCATGTAGAAATATTTTTCATCCGGGCATTAAGATGGATCCTTATGAAGACCTCTATGTAAATAAGTGTATATCTCCAATAGGATAGAACAAGTTAGAGAAAGAAATCTATTGGGAATTGAGATAGATAATAAAGTGGAATATATGGTTAGATCTATTATGTAACACATCAAGGTATCTCATAGACAATAGAAATGTTATGTTTACAATAACTTATATGATATATAGTTCGATGATGGTGTTAAGGTGTTTCTAAACATTTCTCCATAGTATAAGGTTATGAGATTACAAAAGAAAGGGAACATAATCCCTCTATGTTTGGTTCCCTTTGAAATTATTTATTTTACTAGGATGGTTTTCTATCAGTTAGAGATTCCATCAAACCTCATCAACATCACGATGTATTCTATGTATCACTCTTGAGGAAACACATACCCAATACATTACATGTACTAAAATCATAATTCATACTGCTGAAGCATGATCTTTCATATGTGAAACAAATAATGATAATTTCCTATTATTAAATGAATGTTCAATGAAACATGACCTCTCCCTTAGTCAGTTTTTCTTTGGAAAACCCACCTTTTTGAAGAAGCTATGTTGAGCATGAGGTAATGATGAAGTAGAATTATCCCCATTTGTTTGTATTAGAGTGAAAAATTTTGTGGGAGAAATTAATTTTAAGGGGGTATAATGTGACACATTAGTTTTTTTGAAGAATTATATTTTCAAATAAACTAAAATTCTTTAATATATTATGTTACATGAAACGTCGATTGTATCTTGGGTTACACATGAAAAAATGTTTTAAAAATAGCTATATATTATTATTATTATTATTTAAATTAACGTATAATAATCTAGATGGTAATTTTTTAAATATGAATACATATAATTTTTTTAAATATTATGTATAATTATTTTTTATGAAGAAAACATATTTGAGAAAAAGTACTTATCTTTTAGAAAATTCTTTTTATATTTCGAAAACATGATTTTCTAAAAAAAATATTTACTATTAAATTTTATGGAAAAAATAATAAAAGTAACTTTAGAAATATTTAGAAAATAAATTATATAAAATAAAATTTATTTTTTATATCATTATGTAAAAAATATCTTCTGGTGATTTTTTAGTATTTTACAGAAAAGATTTCTTTTTTGAATAGTTTTTTAATAGTTTATAATAAATACATCCTTTTTGATTAAATAAATTAGAAGGTAAAATTTTGTTTTAAATTGGGATTAAAGTAACATCACATCAACTATTTATCAATTAATCTGATTTGGGTCATTGAAATTATTTTGATATTGATTTTTGAAATAAAAAATTTTAAACATTTGAACATTTTTTCCTTTAATAACCACCTTCTCAACGCATATGCAAGTTTAGTTTTAAATTAAATATTTCTACCTCAATGATTGAAATTTGGAAAACATGATTTAATTTTTTTTATCAGAATAATTTATATTATATAATAAATGTAATGTAATTTTTTCGCAAAATAATATTAAAAATATTAATATTTATTTCCCTCGATTAAGGATAAAATGGGTTTACAATGTGTTAAACTAAATTGCAATGTTTTACTAATGACCCAAAAATTTTCAAAAACTACTTTGATGTAAAAATGGGACATTAACTATTCTAGGATCGATAATGGACAAATTTTTTGTCTTTTTTCATATAAAAACAAGGGTATGCCTTTTTCTTTTAAAAAAAATACAAGTGTGCCCCTCACCCCACTTATAAAAAGACACCCATTCTCTTCTCCACTTCACACATAAAAATTTACTTGGATCAGATAATACCAACCCAAATTACTTAAATTCGTCCTATCATCCTCAAAGCCTTATTTTTTACATAAATTAAATTTACATTTCTTTTTTATGGAATCAGAAATAATTTTTTTGAAAAATATATAACACCCCTAACCGAGCATTTTATTTTATCTCTTCCCCCACATCACTCAATTAATATTAAAAAATAATGAAATAATAATCTCAGAATAACAAATATTCTAATATTTTTCATATTATTACCCTTACCTACAACCATATTCTCTTCCATCAAATTGGATATTGAATCATCATATATATGTATAGAGGACAACCGACTCATGAATCGATGTTTTTCAATTTAAATCACAACCTATCACGAATTGATAATATTACAAATTAAAATTTTATATATTTAATATATTATATTATTCTAATTCTCCAATTATTATATCACTTATATCTTCATACTTTTTATTCTATGGGAATATAATGACGTCGCTCATCTTTATTGAATACTTCCACCTCATAGGTGATGTGATTCATTCAAGCTTTACATGGAATGTAATAAGGACATATTTAATAAACATATGAAAGACAAAAAATTGTAATGTTAATATATTTTTACCTTTATTTTATTCAATACCTCAGTAAAATGGAAACACCTTTCATGCGTACATTTGTCCTACCATATTGATTAATGATGTATTTCATTTTCCATCTCTAACTCTTATGAATTACTATAAGAATATATATAGTGAGAATATATGATATTTATATCATTTTTAACATTCTTAATATGATGGAACCATGATAAATTTAATAAGAGTACAAATAATAAAATAAAAACATACATGTAAAACAAAGCAATTATTCCCCAAAACATGACATTGACATGCAATTTTTTATTAAATAGGTAATAAAAGGTCATAAGTAAATCATATATGATATGATATACATATTTATGGGTAATATATATATATATACATAATAAACATATATTTATTAGACATTATTATTGAACATGTATAATGGATGTTGAATCTTAAGGTAAGGGGTTTTTGTCTATATTTTCCTTCTTTAAGAAATATATTATATTATGCAAATATATTATTCTATAAGGTGTCTATATATCACTTTTGAGATGTAAAATAATTTTTTTATTCCCCGTAATTTTTAAGGTTTTAAATAATTTTATTCCTTCAGGGTTGTATCAATTCATCATTACCAATGTGGTAAAGATGTTATGATACAATTTCATCATTTATTATGATTGTTAATGATTATGATTCAAATGATAAAATATTATGATGCATATCCCAAAAACTAATGAATTTATTTATCCTCAAGTTATTTCCTAGGAAAAAATTTCTCTTCGTTTTTGTCTCTTAGTTTAATTAATATTACAAAATATTTTTGTTTGAAAAATAGTTTTTATTTATTACTTTGGTCGAATACCCATTTTTCATCCAAAACCCGGATTTCTAAACATGTTTTCACAATTTTTATACATAATAGAATATATATATTACAGAATTTTTTACTCAAGATTAAATAATTTTAAAATATTTTTTTAAATGAATCTTCATGTTATTATCCTAACAATTCTAGTTTTGATTTTATCAGCAAACTGAATGGAATATTCATTTTACTAAGTATGACATGACCTAAATTCTCCCCCATAATGAACTATTATTTCTTTGAATAATCCATTATAATAAAATTTCTTATGCTTTACTATGTAAATATGTGTTTTTAATGATAAAAATATCATTAAACATACCTCTTTTCATCAGATATGCTAGGATAAAATAATGAAATGACTAAGAAACTTGTCTCTCTTATATATGTTATGATGTGATGAAATTTTTATAAAACCCATTTTATTTCTTGGGTTTTTAAATGATGAGTTTTTTCTCATCTTTGGGAACACATATATATTATTTTCATTATATAAGAGCTGTAACCTATAAATTCCTCAAATTCATTAGGTAAATATTTATATCTGATGAGATATATAGGACTGAAATAGGGAGTGAGCTCAAATCATTATGGTAATTCTTCCACTATAATTGTCTTGGTAATGAACCTTTACTACAATGATTGTTTGAGGTGTGAATTCATTACACTTTTATAGACTTTGTTATAATCCTTGAATACTATGGAAATGATTTTCCATGCTTATTTTTATGCCAAAATTATATTTCTTATGCAATAATTTTTATCTCAAGGATCATTTTATTTGATTCTATTATGAATCATGTGACATGAACTGAAAATATTTATTATATGACTCAATATTATGACCTTTCATATGCATGGTATGATTTTCAAATTCTATTTTCATTTTATAAAACACTTTTGTTCATATTATATTTATGGATCTCCCTTATTTACCTTTACTGAGAATATGATCTCACCCTTTATTATTTTTACTTTCCTTATGTATTCTTGAAATGAATTACTTATGATGTGTCTAATAAGGGTGGAAGTTATGAAGATCATACTAGGAGATTTTGTAGTTAATATATGGACAAATATTTTATGATTACATTTTTACAAGGTAGCTATAAATTTATGAACCTTAAGTGTTTTATTATATAATTTAAATACATTTCATAAAAAGATAATGTAATATCATTGTATGAAAATCTTGTGTTTATATAGTATGTTCTAGACGTATCAATTTTTTCATTTGTTTTATAACATCATTATCTAATATAAATAATGACATTTATTAATATAATTATAAACATGATTTGGGGTCATTAAAATACTTGGGTTCTGGCTCTATACAAAACATACATAAATTCAAGGTTCTATATGTATTCTTAGAGGATAACATGGGGAAACCCCGTAGTGATTTACGAGGAAGGATTAATTCCTTTCCTTCAATATCATCCAACTACATTTGGAAATCCCAAACCTCTACAAGTTCATAATAGTATGGTGGGATAGAAATAGTTTTGGATCCTAGAAGTAACCTGATACTGAACTTGATATCCGAGGATATTCGTAATAGAAATAAATCTTTACTGATGAAATCCTGAAATTGGTCCACCATTCGAGGAAAAAAAATCTATCAGGATTCCACATTTTATTGATTAAGGCATACTACATGGGATATATGGAAATAAAATCATTACTAAATTAGTCCTACATGAATTTTTATAAGGAAATATTCACCATGATAAACATAGTAACCCCAATATTAATATAGAAAGGACACTCTCATCCATGAATAGTTGATATGATAATGGAATATATCTAGCTAATATATACCAAAATTTCATTAAAACAATCCCTTCTAGCACAAACAAATCCTTCAAGAATCATTAGCCACAAATTTCAAGAGAGAACTTAATGCAATGTCAAATACCCTCAAGTCGTGCTACTAAAAGGGTATCTGTGGTTGTTATCCCATCCATTATTTCCACATCCTATCCCAAGAATTATGAAAATTTAAGAGATTTAAATAATATGATTCCCTTGTATATAAAAAGAAATATTAGATTATATAACAATTGAACCTATGATAGTGTGAGGACATACATCTGTATTGGTAGAAGTAGACCACATATTGAGACCTGACTCACCCCTGTACCATTATATCTATCCAAAATACCTTGATATTCTCCATAAAAATAATATTGCCAGTCTTAAGTTGAGGTATGATTCCCCTACCCCATCTCGAGTGACTAGTGGAAGTCTAGCATCATGTATACTGAGGGGTAGCTATGCCCTTCCCCTACCTTATAATCTTCCATGATACTTTTCTACATCTTGATTATGTATTTATTTTTGAAATATTTTACAGGTTAATCATTTTTCTCAAAAATATACTCCCTCTAGAGGAAAAAGTTACTTTTAGTTCTTGTTTTTATCCCTTCAACAATGAAAAAATTACACCTATACATGGTCCTGAGATGACTTTCTCCTCCCATGGATACTCTTCTCACAACATACTCAGAAGAAAGTGTCAACGTAATTTCCTTGTTCTTGAAGAGAAAGTCACCGATCATCCAATGGAAACTACTTGACCGCCACTTGGGGCTTTCATTGGGTTCGCTTCAGTGATGAGATACTAATTTATCATATCAATAATGTTTTGAAAATGTAATATCATTACATGAGACATGATTTCGTTGTAAATCTCATCCCTGATGAGCATCACCTTGGTTATCACAACTCCTACCAATAATATTAGAAATCATTGCAGGTCCATTAATCAAACAGAATGGTCTATCAATGATATGATTCCCTACTTAAGGTGCATGAACTTGGGTTCCCTTTCATCCCTCTGTAACTTTAGATATAATTTTCCTATAATATTCACCTCAAAGCCTTCACAATTCAGCCACTCATGATGTTTAGCCTATACTATGATATATCACTAGAACATGGTTGGTCCTCAGAGTATATTGGGTGAAATGTTCACTATCCTCACTAAAGATCATATGGATACAATTAATATAGGACTCGGCCACCTAGGGGACTCCCTCCGCTATGAAATGGTTGGTTGTGGTATATCTCACTTTATTTTTATATCAGACATGGTTGGGATGATACTGTTTTCTCCCTCACAGTGGATTTCATGTCCCACATGAATCTATCATAGAGATGATAATCAATTAGATTAATATGATCCTCATGATGTATTAAATTTTCTATATGAGGTGTGTTCTTATTATCACTTTCCTATTGCTCACTTTGGAGATTATGTAGATGCATTTCTATAAAAGGTTTAATGTACTCATTGGATAACAACGATCAGAAAATGATCCAAATCTAAAGGAAAATAAAAAAATTTGTAATCAAAGATACTAGTTTATGTTATTTATCGTCATAAAAATTTGGTTAACATATTATAAAATATTTAATTTTTATCAGTATTGTCATAAAATTATGACAAAATTATACATTAATATATATATATAGAAAATATTTTCCTCGAATGTGAAATTTATGTTAAGATACATTCCAATGTGCAAACTATTATGCATATACACACACCACATGCCATACCATCTTATATGTAAAATCTCATAAATTAATAACATCAAAAAATAAGTGTATACCACAATGTAAAATAACATCATAGTTGAAAGAATAAAACCACTTTAACAACAATCTCATCCCTAGAAACATAGATTTTCCCCACACATGAATTACATAATCCATTTAATAATCTTATTACCAATCCCTAAAACATCCTATTTTTTGGTCTACATTTCATCCAATAGTAATGAAAAATAAAATACCTCATTTGATACAACATTGTAATGACCAAGGTCTGGTCCTCCATCTTGTGACTATGATGGTTCATCACATGACATCACCCATACATTCCCATATAAAAGAGGTTGATAGCTTCTGGTTAGGGTATAATAATTTTAGTGGGGGTGAATATAGACTTTGGTATAGAATGATAATCATAGTGAAAACATGATTGAAAAATCAATATAAATCAATACTGTTAGATAAAATGGAAAATGATAAATCAATCAAATATAAAACAAATATTCTAAATGATATAGAATTACATACTAGACATCATAGAATCATTAAGTAGAAAAAAATACTTTCAATATAAAGACTACCACTCTGGTCTTGAACTCAGTTCAAGGTCCCTTATCAATGTCCCAATCATATATATAAAATAAAACAATCATGGGTAGGGCCAATTGAACTTGTCCAGAAATGCATCCATGAAATATTCTCAGGTACCAAACATTTTTCCGAACAAGGTGTGAGTAAAACTAAGTAATCCACCAATGATAGTCTCCAAACAAATCATGTTTGAGTAGTATTTTATACTATAATATTATATACATTTGAAATAATTACAAATTGAAAGTATAAAATATAATAAACACATCAACCCTCGAGCTCAAGGTTGACATATAGAGTGAGCCATACCTTCTGTGACATGATACCAGATATCTTTGTCTATACTCACCAGTGAGTATATTGGTATTTCCATTCCATAGACCAATCACACATTCAGTTCAAAACCCAACCAAGGTTTATTTCCATGATATGGGCGAATTACTTTTTCAATGTGTCAATGGACCCACTGTGAATTCCCATTATAAGACAACATACATGTTCATCTTCATCGGAGTTGAGGAAAATTCTCATTAAGTGGTCAATGGAACATTTAGTGTATAAAAAAATAAAGTTCTAATGCATAAAAAATTACTAAACATTCCAAACATGATAACAATATTATTTATTGTATTATTCATACCAAATACCATTTATCATGATAATTATTGTTAAATTCCTATATTAATTTAATCTATGTTGCATTTACATGAATTCTATATATCCAAAAATCAATTGTGAAAATGGTCGTTGACCATACATCAATGATATGACAATTACTAATCTTGTGACAATATATCAATTATATGTTTCATGTTACAATCTCAACTAGTTTCATTATAGATTGTTATTTAAAAGGTTATTCCATTCCCATAACAAAATTTTCAACACGATTACAGGGATCTAGGTTATTTTATTTTGGGTTAAAACCTTGGTTCATGGATATGAACACCTATTGTGTGGAAAATATTATAGGGTCTCATTAGCTAATCGATCAGATGAGATCTGTAGGATCTCTAAACATAATAATTCATGTAATTCTAGTGACTTTTTATTATAAGTGGTTTCATAGACAACATTCGAATATGATCACATATATTCCACATACTAGAAAACAAAATCAGACTAAAGATAGATGTTTCAAAACATTTACCTCAATAATAGAGAAGAAAATCACAATGTTCGAGCATCAAAATCCACAAACATACCCAAAAGTTCACATTGATAGTGATATATCTAACAAATAAATGGTTCAAAAATAAGATTTAGTACAAATAAAGAGAAATTACCCAATTCTAAGAATGAAATTCCAATTTGGGCTATTCAAATCATACAAGATATCATGAAATTAAGATGAAGCATTTGAAAATCCAAGGAATCACTAGTGAACCATTCTAGTTCATTATTCTAAAATTAGGGTTGAATAATGTCGATTATCAAAATAAATGGAGGGTTTCATAAGGAAAAAAATAAAACTCAACTTATAACTATTCAGTGATAGATCGATACCACCAACTATCCAGTGATGTCAGGTAGAGGTCTTACATCTTAGGGAACCCCTAGTGGGAACCCCACTGACTATCCAGTGGGATTCCTAAAGTTTTTCCAAACTACTTCACTATATACCTTTTAGTAGGTATCGTTTGAGAATTCCCTTTCACCCTACCATGACTATATCTAGCTAGTTTACCTCCTCAAATACCACTATCACTACTGATGCACCATTTTAACCATGTACTAGGATAATTTAAAATAAAAATGATTGAATAAGAACTTAAAGGGAGAAGTACATGGACATAAGATGTGGTCTTACATTGTCCCTCACCAATATATGTCTATGTAGAGGGGGTATTAAACCCCAAATGGATGTACTATTAATCATTGATTATGTTCATAAAAAATGGAATACCTGGCTCTATAAATGGAGGAGTTGTTACCTTATGATTCATGGAACATAAATTAGGGGTTTATTAAATGATATTAACCCCAAAAATTAACCTACCATTTTTTCTGTGTAAGGGGTACTAATTCTACACCTGAACTATAGAGGACCCATAACCAATGATAATGGTGTAGTATTGAACTCTAAAAATCTATGGGGGGGCTCCCTATCCTTAATACATTTATAGGGGAATACCAAACCCTACTGTATTCTATGATCATCATATTCAAACCCCTTCATTGACATTAGATAGTTAAATCATAAACCAACTAAAAAATGATGTCAGAGCCCTTATATGGTTTAATCAATTACACCTTTATTATTTACATGGATAACATTTAAGGATATATGTAACACCCGAGACTTTTATGTTATATAAATCATCAAAGGGATCTTTTTCTACACAACACTTGCTTGGCTTGCTTTACACGCAATCACGACCTTCCTCGATAGCTTGCGTCGTACGCAATACCGAGTTTCACTAAACAACAATATGCTATTAAAACTAGCCGTTATGAATAGTAATAACCACTTTTTGAAATTTTATAAATTTTATTTTTCAAAATGGACTTCATTTTTGGACTCAGAATATCGAAATTAGCCTAGGGTGAAATTTTGGTATTTTTCTGAAAACTTTCAATTTTTGATGAATAGTGAAACCACTAAGTGGTAGGTTAAAAACCGAATTTTGCATAAAACTTAATTTTACCGCTTTTTTGAATGGAATTTCGAAAATCCGACAGACACGGTTGATATCAGTAAGTAAAATGTGGTTCAACGAGATAAAAATAATTTTTTGGTGAATAGTAACTTTTTACTTTTTTTTACCGCGGTTAATAGTAAATAGGGTAACTAAGGGTAAATATGATATTACTATTACCCTAACACATGTCCTAATTCTATTGGACAAGTGTAATTCGACCAAAAACAAACTTAGGAATAAAATATGACCATTTAGGCCCACTTGGATTAGATTAGGACATTTATTATTAATTTATTTAAAGAAGGGTTAAAATAGTTAAAATCAAAGTTTAATAAGTAAATAATTTATAATATGGGGTTATACATAAGATAAATTCTATTTTAAATATTCATTAGAAAGATAAAAAATATTTCCTACATGATGGTATTTTATTTGTAATTTTTAGACATCAAATAATTTAATTTATTTATGACACAAAGATGATGCAGTAATTATCTTATTAATGAAATATTGACATAATTGATAATATAAACACCAAAATAAATGTAATTTAAGACTTTTTATGAATTCCAATAATTTTTTAGGTTACTATGATATATTAATGTTGATTTAATCAACTTGTTTCGAACATATAATTCTGTTATGACTTTCACAAAAATCATATATCAAATAGTGTCAAAATTGACACAAAATAGTTTTTAAATAAAATATTATATTATTAATTGCTATTTTATTCCTAAAAATCTAAGGTTCGGCCAAATGACATAGATAAGGATATATATATTAATAATAAACAATTTGGGGTTCGTTTGGCATGTTATAGTAAGTTTATTAACCATATAGTGAAAGAAAACAAAAAGACATGGTAAAAGTTAAATTATTTAACTTAGAGTTAAATCTAATTGATAAGGTAAAAATAATACCTTAAACTTGTCTAAATCCTATTGGTTGATAGGATTTCGGCCCATTCCCACCTTATCTTCGAAATAAGACCCTTTGGAGCCATTATAAACCGATTTTGACTTTAATATAAAATAATATTTTGAGATATTCCTAAGGTGCCCCTCTCCTCCCTTATAAAAGGGCACCTCCTCCCCCTCCTCCTCACACCAATTTGAGCACTCAAGATCGGCCAAACCCTGCTATTTTCCCTTCTCCACTTCCCTAGAAACATCATAGAGGTTCTGGTATTCCTCAAAGACCAATTTTAGTTCCCTAAGAGGAGGTCTCAAAGAGGCGCTTCAAAGAAGAGGTAATTACCGTTACCAATTCTTTCATCTTTATTTCTTCTTCCACTTCTTCTTCATAGGTTGTTTCATTATGAAGTAATAACATCTGTATTACTCATATACTGATATGTTATTCTAAGTATGAAACAACCCTATTTCACAATCTATCCATCCTACGGAAAAAGAAATCACCGCGCGTGCGTACGTACGGAATACCGTCTCCACGCCGTGGTGTAATCTATTTTTCCACCATCACTTTACAAGGATGGGTATAATGGTGTAATGAGTAACTATTTATGATTATTATAAAGTAATATTGATACTGAAATAATATATATATACTACAATACAATTCCACGAACATAGGAACGATATCATCACTCGTGCGTACGTACGGAATACCGTCTCCACGATGTGATGCGACTCGTTCTACATGATCTTCATTTCATAATGATTATATAAATGAATTGAATGAATGAATATGGTATATACTGCACTAATACCATTCTGTAAATGAATTATCTATAACCTAAAGATAAGAATAAGAATTTATTCGACAAAACACGCATAAGAACAAAAAGTTATAAAGACCCGAGTAACAAGTAACAATGAAATATTACTAACAAGAAGCTAATAATATGACCATATATGATATCATATCAATATGTATGATTATGTAATAAGTCAATAACATTATTTAAACCATTATACAGGAGCTTCGGACACGAACAAAGCAAATCGGACCTAAGGTAAGGGAAATATCACAATCTCATTTTTATCCGAGATTGTTTATTCGTAAGTATTTACTGGGGTGTATTTTATCATCCACATCCATGTTTACTCAATATGTAATATTATTTCCATCCACCTAAAATTGTTTAAATCCATTTTTACCCTTCGGTGAGTTTTTAGTAATACGTATGAAAGGAATCTTTTGTCGTTTTTCGTACGAGGTACTTTTTGACTTTTCCGACAAAAGTACGAAGAATGTTTTTTTTAACTTATACGGCACGAACGGATTTCTACTGTTTTATAAAGCCTTATTTTCATGAAGCTTCCTCTAAAAGATTTCATGACTATTTTCAATAAAATCTCTTTCTTTTAAAATTTCATGATGTTTTGTGAAAAAAAATTGATTTTGAAGAAGAAAGGATATTTTCCTCAAGAATTCAATTCAAGTGTTTTATCAAAATTATTTTCCATCTAAGATAATAAAGGGTTCTGTTTCTATCCATATTTTTACATTGATTTGACTATGTTGTGATGGAATTATGTTTATGAATTCCTTTATCTTATATGAATTGATTTATGATGTCATGATGTTTCAAGAATCCCATTTTTGTTACATGTGTTATGTGATGATGTATTTTTTATGATTATGTGGCACACATATGAAAGGATTCATTATAAGATGGGTGGGACCTATATCTCCCTCCAATGCATTGGGTAATGATTTTATATCTCATGAGATAGACATGGCTGGAACGGAAGGTTATTTCGGTTCAGTGATACAGGACTGAAACGAGGAGTGAACTCGGTTCAGAAAGGGACTTTGTCCACTAAGATAGTCTTGGAAATGAGTCATGACTAACAAGAAATGATTTTCCATGATTATGTGTGCATGACACAAAGTTTCAAGTTTTATGTTATGATTATGGGGGTCTCATTTTCACTTCTATGATTTATTCCATGTTAAGATATTATGATCTCTTTTGCAGGTTTTGATTTTCATAAAGAATGATATGATTTTTATTTCCTTTATTTGCCCTTGCTGAGCATTTGAGCTCACCCTTTTATGTTTTCTTTTCCCCAGGCCAGGAAGATGGATATTAAGTAGAATATGCTAAAAGGGACCCTAGATATGATGAAATAAATGGGAGACACTGTAGAAGATTTATGAACCAGTTGTTTATGTTTCCCAGTTTCTAAAGACACTATACCTATACGGTCCTTTGTGGTTTTGTCATATGTTGTAATAAGTGTGCTTCAATTTTGAAGTATTAACAATGTATGTAAAGTACGGGTCGTTATAGTTGGTATCAGAGGAAAGGTATAGTCAACCTTTGGAAACTAGGATGTGAAAGCCTTAGTAAGAACCCTAAGGATAAGTCTAAGCATAGAACACAATCTTAGTGTTTTAGAAATGGCCTTGAATAACCTAGGATAAGACCTTAAGCATGAAAATTTTATTCTTGAATTATGTGGTTTCCTATTATAATTAGTGTTGCTCACACTATTCTTCTTGGTTTTAGTCAATGGCTGGAACCCGAAGGAACCGTGTTAATGCGGAATGTGATGGGAAATGCAATGATTGTCCCCCTGAGCTACCAAACGATATGGGAGCTGGAATGCAAAATCTTGTAGCCATGCTCACACAACTTTCTCAAGCTATGAATCATGCAGGACTTCCAAATGAGCAAAGGAGGGAGCAACATTCTGTTGAATCCTTCATGAGGCAGCGTCCACCTTCTTTCAGCGGGTCTACTGATCCATTAGTTGTTGAACAATGGATTAGTACTACTGGAAAGATATTTTCAGTTCTTCAATGTTCTGAACATGATAAAGTCATCCTAGCAGTGTATCGTTTGGAAGGAGACGCTGATCAATGGTGGAATCTTGTTAAGAATACGAGGCAAAGGGATGAAATTGAGTCTATGGAATGGGACGAGTTCAAGAACTTATTTTTCAATAAGTACTTCCCTCGTATTCTCCGAACAAAGATGGAGAAAGTGTTTCTTGAACTGAAGCAAAGGGATGATGAATCTGTTGGTACCTATGAAGCAAATTTTACAAGACTTGCAAGGTACGCTTCTGGTATTATTATCCGACCTGAGAGTAAGATCGATCGATTCTTTAGTGGCTTAAAACCAAGTCTTCGAAGGGCATTAGCCATAAGGGACTTCAATAGCTACGAGGAAATCGTTCGATGTGCTCTCAAAGTCGAGATGGAGATTGGAGTAACCCATCAGTCGCATGGGTTTGATAAGAAGAGGAAGATGGAATTCAAAGGAAACTCTAAAGAGCACACTGAAAAGAAGATGAACTTTCCCTTATGCTCAAAGTGTGGAAAGAAACATGGAGGGAGTTGTCTTAAAGGGACAAGTAAATGTTTTAAATGTGGAAAGGAAGGTCATCGGGCATTTGAATGCCGTGATAATGGGAAGAAGATGTCTAATGATGCAAACAAAGGAAGGGATACACAGAATGAACCTACTACACTTCAATGTTTCAAGTGCAAGGAGATGGGGCATTATGCCAATCAATGCCCAAATCCAAGGGTTGATGATGATGGTCGACGTCAATAAACTCTTAAGGCAAAAGACAAAGGAATGTCATATGCAATTTCTATCAGCGATGTGGAGTACGATAACGATGTGGTGAAAGGTACACTTACCATCCACTCTAAAGTAGCAAATGTTTTATTTGATTCTGGATCCACCCACTCTTTTATTTTTGAAGACTTTTCTAAGGGTATAACCGTATTACATCAACAATTAGATGTTGAGTTAGCTGTGACAACACCTAATGGCACATCAATCGCATCAAAAGTTTATAATTCTTCTCCGATCGAAGTTTGTGGGAAAGTGCTTCCTGAAAATCTTGTGATCCTTCCTTTAGTGGAATTTGATGTGATTCTTGGCATGGATTGGCTTTCTCTACATGGAGCTCATATCGATTGCCAAAGAAGGGAAGTCACATTTCATATTCCAGATCAATCTACGATCGTCTATCAATGCAAGGATGAACATAACCTTCCAGTGGAAATTTCTTCCATCATATGGGTATTGATTCCACTAAATGAAGGTTATTTATCTCAAATGGTTGGTGAGAAACTCACGATTAAGAATATGCCCATTGTACGAGAGTTTGATGATGTCTTTCCGGAGGAATTGCCGAGTCTTCCACCAAATCGTGAAGTTGAGTTTTCAATAGAACTCATACCGGGTGCTTTGCCTATATCAAAGACACCTTATAGAATGGCCCCAATTGAGTTGCAGGAATTGAAGAAGCAACTCCAAGAGAATCTTGATAAGGGATTCATATTCCCTAGTGCGTCACCTTGGGGAGCACCTGTTCTATTTGTTAAGAAGAAAGATGGATCAATGAGACTTTGCATTGATTATCGAGAACTTAACAAGATCACTATCAAGAACAAATATCCTCTCCCACGCATTGATGACTTATTTGACCAACTACGCGGAGCTCAATACTTTTCCAAGATTGATCTTCGTTCAGGGTATCATCAATTAAGGGTCAAAAGGGAGGATATACCAAAGACGGCTTTCCGTACAAGGTATGGACACTATGAATTTATAGTGATGCCATTTGGTCTTACTAATGCCCCTGCTATCTTCATGGATCTAATGAATAGAGTCTTTAGAGACTATCTTGATCAATTTGTGGTAGTCTTTATAGACGATATTCTTGTCTATTCAAAGAGCAAGGAAGAGCATGAAGATCACTTGAGAATTATATTGAAGACCCTGAGAAAGGAGAATCTTTATGCCAAATTTACCAAGTGTGAATTTTGGCTTCAAAAAGTTGCATTTTTGGGTCATCTAATCTCAAAAGAGGGGATATCTGTGGATCCAGCAAAAACAGAGGTCATCGAAAGATGGTCAAGACCAACAACAGTAACTGAGATCCGAAGTTTTCTTGGTTTGGCTGGATATTATCGACGTTTTGTAAAATATTTTTCACGATTATCTAATCCAATCACCAAGTTGACTCGGAAGGGAGTTAAGTTTCTCTGGACAGAGGAATGTGAAGAGAATTTCAAGGAGTTGAAAAGAAGGTTATCCAGTGCACCTGTGCTCACACTGCCTTGTAGTGGAGAAAGGTTTGTGATCTACAGTGATGCACCCGAGAAGGGATTGGGGTGTGTTCTTATGCAAAATGATATGGTGATAGCTTATGCCTCACGACAGTTGAAAATCCATGAGCAAAATTACCCAACACATGATTTGGAGTTGGCTGCGGTAATCTTTGCATTAAAGATTTGGAGGCATTACCTTTATGGTGAAAGGTGTGATATTTATACTGATCATAAAAGTTTAAAGTATATTTTCACACAAAAGGAGCTGAATATGCGTCAAAGAAGATGGTTGGAGCTGATTAAGGATTATGACTGCTCAATCCATTACCACCCTGGGAAAGCAAACAAGGTGGCGGATGCATTAAGTCGACAAGACCATGCTAGTTTATCCATGATGAGGATCACAAAGGATCCAATATTTATGGATTTACAAAGGATGGATCTTGGAATTATAATGGAAGGGGAAAAATCTTATCTTTCTCAAATGAATGTTCAACCCTCTATACATGTGAAGATTAAAGAGGCACAGAAAGAAGATGTCGAGTTACAAAAGAAGTTAAGAAATGTTCCTGAATTCAACCTTGATTGTGATGGGATAATAAAGTTCAGGAATCGGGTTTGTGTTCCTTCCATCCCCGAATTAAAGAAGGAGCTGCTGGATGAGGCTCATAGTTCTTCATTCTCAATTCATCCTGGAAGCACGAAGATGTATAGGGACCTGAAAGAGTACTTCTGGTGGGATGGCATGAAAAGAGATGTTGCTGAATATGTCTCTCGATGCTTGGTTTGTCAACAAGTTAAAGCTGAGAGACAGAAGTCTAAGGGGATGTTACAACCATTACCCATACCCGAATGGAAATGGGAAAACATCACTATGGACTTTGTCACAGGACTTCCTAAAACATCCAAAGGCAATAATGCTATCTGGGTCATAGTTGATCGTCTTACAAAGTCTGCACACTTCATTGCTATTAGAGAGGATTTCTCTCTAGATCAGCTTGCCAGGATATATGTAAAGGAAGTGGTAAGATTGCATGGAGTACCACTTTCTATTATATCTGATCGAGATCCGAGATTTACCTCGAAGTTCTGGCGAAGTCTTCAGCATACTCTGGATATAGAGTTGAGTTTCAGCACTGCTTATCATCCCCAGACAGACGGTCAGTCTGAGAGAACAATTCAAACCCTAGAAGATATGTTGAGAGCTTGCTGTATGGATTTCAAAGGAGGTTGGGATCAACACCTACCTTTGGTGGAATTTTCTTATAATAATAGCTTTCACTCCAGTATTCAGATGGCTCCTTATGAAGCTCTCTATGGAAAGAAATGCAGGACTCCAACTTGCTGGGATGAAGTTGGGGAAAGAAAGCTATTAGGACCTGATCTCGTTGATGAAATGGCAGAAAAGGTCAGATCTATTCAACAACACATAAGAGCAGCTCAGAGTCGACAGAAAAGTTATGCCGACAACCGAAGAAAAGACCTAGAGTTTGAAGTGGGTGATAAAGTGTTCTTACGAATATCTCCCTGGAAGAGGGTTATGAGATTTGGAAAGAAGGGGAAGATGAGCCCTAGATATATCGGTCCTTTCGAAATACTGGATCGTGTTGGGAAGGTAGCTTACCGATTAGCGCTTCCACCGAATCTCTCTCAAGTTCACGATGTGTTCCACGTATCTCTCCTAAGAAAGTACATACCAGATCCTTCACATGTACTCAGCTCAGAAGTGGTACCGCTGGAGCAAGATCTTTCTTATGAAGAACAGCCGATAGAAATTCTGGATCGTAGTGAAAATGTCCTACGAAACAAGACCACTCGATTGGTGAAAGTTTTATGGAGGAACCACCAACTTGAAGAAGCTACATGGGAGCTTGAGGATATGATGAGGGAGAAGTATCCTTATCTGTTTGTTACAAAGTGACGAATTTCGAGGGAGAAATTCTTTTTAAGGGGGGTAGAATGTAACACCCGAGACTTTTATGTTATATAAATCATCAAAGGGATCTTTTTCTACACAACACTTGCTTGGCTTGCTTTACACGCAAACGCGACCTTCCTCGATAGCTTGCGTCGTACGCAAAACCGAGTTTCACTAAACAACAATATGCTATTAAAACTAGCCGTTATGAATAGTAATACCCACTTTTTGAAATTTTATAAATTTTATTTTTCAAAATGGACTTCAATTTTGGACTCAGAATATCGAAATTAGCCTAGGGTGAAATTTTGATATTTTTCTGAAAAATTTCAATTTTTGATGAATAGTGAAACCACTAAGTGGTAGGTTAAAAACCGAATTTTGCATAAAACTTAATTTTACCGCTTCTATGAATGGAATTTCGAAAATCCGACAGACACGGTTGATATCAGTAAGTAAAATGTGGTTCAATGAGATAAAAATAATTTTTTGGTGAATAGTAACTTTTTACTTTTTTTACCGCGGTTAATAGTAAATAGGGTAACTAAGGGTAAATATGATATTACTATTACCCTAACACATGTCCTAATTCTATTGGACAAGTGTAATTCGACCAAAAACAAACTTAGGAATAAAATATGACCATTTAGGCCCACTTGGATTAGATTAGGACATTTATTATTAATTTATTTAAAGAAGGGTTAAAATAGTTAAAATCAAAGTTAGATAAGTAAATCATCTATAATATGGGATTATACATAAGATAAATTCCATTGTAAATATTCATTAGAAAGCTAAAAATATTTCCTACATGATGGTATTTTATTTGTAATTTTTAGACATCAAATAATTTAATTTATTTATGACACAAAGATGATGCAGTAATTATCTTATTAATGAAATATTGACATAATTGATAATATAAACACCAAAATAAATGTAATTTAAAACTTTTTATGAATTCCACTAATTTTCTAGGTTACTATGATATATTAATGTGGATTTAATCAACTTGGTTCGAACATATAATTCTGTTATGACTTTCACAAAAATCATGTATCAAATAGTGTCAAAATTGACACAAAATAGTTTTTAAATCAAATATTATATTATTAATTGTTATTTTATTCCTAAAAATCTAAGGTTCGTCCAAATGACTTAGATAAGGATATATATATTAATAATAAACAATTTGTGGTTCGTTTGGCATGTTATAGTAAGATTATTAACCATATCGTGAATGAAAACAAAAATACATGGTAAAAGTTAAATTATTTAACTTAGAGTTAAATCTAATTGATAAGGTTAAAATAATACCTTAAACTTGTATAAATCCTATTGGTTGATAGTATTTCGTCCCATACCCACCTTATCTTCGAAATAAGACCCTTTGGAGCCATTATAAACCGATTTTGACTTTAATATAAAATAATATTTTGAGATATTCCTAAGGTACCCTTCTCCTCCCTTATAAAAGGGCACCTCCTCCCCCTCCTCCTCACACCAATTTGAGCACTCAAGATCGGCCAACCCCTGCCATTTTCCCTTCTCCACTTCCCTAGAAACATCCTAGAGGTTCTGGTCTTCCTCAAAGACCAATTTTAGTGCCCTAAGAGGAGGTCTCAAAGAGGCGCTTCAAAGAAGAGGTAATTACCGTTACCAATTCTTTCATCTTTATTTCTTCTTCCACTTCTTCTTCTTAGGTTGTTTCATTATGAAGTAATAACATCAGTTTTACTCATATACTGATATGTTATTATAAGTATGAAACAACCCTATTTCACAATCTATCCATCCTACGGAAAAAGAAATCACCGCGCGTGCGTACGTACGGAATACCGTCTCCACGCCGTGGTGTAATCTATTTTTCCACCATCACTTTACAAGGATGGGTATAATGGTGTAATGAGTAACTATTTATTATTATTATAAAGTAATATTGATACTGAAATAATATATATATACTCCAATACAATTCCACGAACATAGGAACGATATCATCACTCGTGCGTACGTACGGAATACCGTCTCCACGATGTGATGCGACTCGTTCTACATGATCTTCATTTCATAATGATTATATAAATGAATTGAATGAATAAATATGGTATATAATACACTAATACCATTATGTAAATGAATTACCTATAACCTAAAGATAAGAATAAGAATTTATTCGACAAAACACGCATAAGAACAAAAAGTTATAAAGACCCGAGTAACAAGTAACAATGAAATATTACTAACAAGAAGCTAATAATATGACCATATATGATATCATATCAATATGTATGATTATGGAATAAGTCAATAACATTATTTAAACCATTATACAGGAGCTTCGGACACGAACAAAGCAAATCAGACCTAAGGTAAGGGAAATATCACAATCTCATTTTTATCCGTGATTGTTTATTTGTAAGTATTTACTGGGGTGTATTTTATCATCCACATCCATGTTTACTCAATATGTAATATTATTTCCATCCACCTAAAATTGTTTAAATCCATTTTTACCCTTCGGTGAGTTTTTAGTAATACGTATGAAAGGAATCTTTTGTCGTTTTTCGTACGAGGTACTTTTTGACTTTTCCGACAAAAGTACGAAGAATGTTTTTTTTAACTTATACGGCACGAATGGATTTCTACTGTTTTATAAAGCCTTATTTTCATGAAGCTTCCTCTAAAATATTTCATGACTATTTTCAATAAAATCTCTTTCTTTTAAAATTGCATGATGTTTTGTGAAAAGAAATTGATTTTGAAGAAGAAAGGATATTTTCCTCAAGAATTCAATTCAAGTGTTTTATCAAAATTATTTTCCATCTAAGATAAAAAAGGGTTCTGTTTCTATCCATATTTTTACATTGATTTGACTATGTTGTGATGGAATTATGATTATGAATTCCTTTATCTTATAAGAATTGATTTATGATGTCATGATGTTTCAAGAATCCCATTTTTGTTACATTTGTTATGCGATGATGTATGTTTTATGATTATGTGGAACACATAAGAAAGGATTCATTATAAGATGGGTGGGACCTATATCTCCCTCCAATGCATTGGGTAATGATTTTATATCTCATGAGATAGACATGGCTGGAACGGAAGGTTATTTCGGTTCAGTGATACAGGACTGAAACGAGGAGTGAACTCGGTTCAGAAAGGGACTTTGTCCACTATGATAGTCTTGGCAATGAGTCATGACTAACAAGAAATGATTTTCCATGATTATGTGTGCATGCCACAAAGTTTCATGTTTTATGTTATGATTATGGGGATCTCATTTTCACTTCTATGATTTATTCCATGTTAAGATATTATGATCTCTTTTGCAGGTTTTGATTTTCATAAAGATATGATATGATTTTTATTTCCTTTATTTGCCCTTGCTGAGCATTTGAGCTCACCCTTTTATGTTTTCTTTTCCCCAGGCCAGGAAGATGAATATTAAGTAGAATATGCTAAAAGGGACCCTAGATATGATGAAATAAATGGGAGACACTGTAGAAGATTTATGAACCAGTTGTTTATGTTTCCCAGTTTCTAAAGACACTATACCTATACGGTCCTTTGTGGTTTTGTCATATGTTGTAATAAGTGTGCTTCAATTTTGAAGTATTAACAATGTATGTAATGTACGGGTCGTTATAATATACTTTATGCCCACCCTAATCTGACACCTGGAGGAAAGGTAATGAAAATACCCCTAAAGAGACGAATTTTAATTCATTATCTCTATAGTCTGATAAAATCACAACATGAGTAATAATACCATGCCAGAATAATTAACTAAATGGTTCCATGTTATAATTAATCGCTTCACATTGAATTTATACCTCTAGAAATCATCAACAAGACAAATCCTCAAATGTCACATCAAATCCATCACTGCCACACCATGTCCATACTCGGTATTCCATAACTCACATTTCATTAGATTAATATAAAATATGAAAAATCCCTATAATATTATATCTAAGAACATACAGTGTTAGAAAGGGGGGGTCATGATTCAATATAGTGTTATGATATGATACTCTATAATGACCGCTAGGATGAATCACGATACCAATTCATCATTGTATAAAAATACTTATCACACCTAAAAAAGACACCAACAATCAAATTTTCAACTTAATTATCATTCCCATCTTGTAATATCATCACATTTCTTAACCTCTATTTCAAAGAATCAACACCATAACCTTTCATCATAAGGCTAGTGGCTTCCACTTAGTTGGACCATAATGATAAGATTAGATTCAATATAAATATACAGTAACACAATATTAAAAAAGTGGAAAATAAAAAAAAATTCCCAAAGAAAGTATTCTCATAGATAATGATAATATTATTTAACTTTTACACCATAAATAAATAACAAATTAAAATAGAGAGTTTCTCAAATATATCATATGATAATGGAGAACAATGTGAGAAAAGAGTCCTACCAAATATCTCATTCCAAAATACTGAATGAATCAATAATCAAGAGGATCCAAGGGATCACGACACCTTTATTGTTGGTAAAAGGATACTCCAAAAAATCATGGTATATTGAAATACACCACTAGAATTTGAGATATTATGGAATTAAAATGAAAATTCAAGAGATATAGAGGATGGATTTAATCACTTTTTATAATGAATTGTTGATCCAACCCCTTCTTGATGTGAATCTGTATGTCACATTATAAATTACAATACCAAGTACAAATTCATGACATAATCTAGAACACCACTTTGTAATGTGACCTCAGTTAACTAAGTTATAAAAATCAAGAAAAATTTGAAACCATTTTTAAAACCATAGAGAAAAAAGTCAAAAATCATTTAATCCACATGAATCAACCCTATTATGATTTGACAGTAGTTTTCAAATATTAATAAATTCTGCATCATATTATGTATAATGTTTCATTTTAACCATGACACAATTCCCACTATCATATCACAAAGAATACTTTATAAGATTAATATATAGTTTTTTTATACTTTTTAGTGAACCATTTAGAACCATAGTACAAGGATATAAATAATGATTAAAAAATATCACAACATGCTACAAAAGTTCACTCTAACTCAAAAATTTTGAGGGATGCGTACAAAAAATTACAAGGCACTACATCCTTCCCTCCATTATGAATTTTATTCTCTAAAAATAATGACAGAATCAAACAGTTTTAAAAAATATCTTCATATTTGATTATTCTGCTCCAATTCTCTCTTCAAAAGGTTCCCATTGTGGCCCAACATTCACACTAGTGGTATCACTCAACATCAAATAACATTCTCCAACGAATTCTCAATATGTATTGGGTACCCTGTGATGGTGTCATCATCCTCAACATTAATATTACCCTAATTGAATATTTGTGAGGGATAATTTATCTATATACTCTACTATGACATAGGGAATATGTTGTGCCCCTTTTCAAAGTATTGGGGTAGTTTTAGGATACATATAATTTGGAACAGATGATTAATCTCAACGAAAGTTTTCTTTCATGACCAAAACTCTACCAAGAATGTTGTAGAGAGACCTTTGGTAACACATTATGTCCATCATCCAACACAAAAGATCTATGTCACTAGTATATATATATATTATGAACATGATGTGTCATCATTTATTTCTATATAACTTATACCTCTTCTATCATCAACCATACCAACTCAAACTCAATGAGATATGTCTTTCTAATAATATTTCATCGTAAGGGTAACTTATAAGATTTACCATATGAATCCTTGAAGGGTGTCATGTAGATGGTTGAGTGGAATATTTTTTTACCCAAACTCCACAAATGGTAATTTATTCTAAAAAATATATTTAAATTATTTTACATAAACCCTCAACATATCTTCTAAAACTAGAATGGTTTTATCAATCTATCATTCCATATGAGAGTAGAATTCCATAGTCAACCACAGCGGTATCCTAAATACCTATTATAAAATCCTCTATATTTTGGATGTGAAAGGAGAATCCTAACCAAAATTGGTAATCTAATGCACTCTAGTAAACATGAAAATACTATCCATGTACAAGGGCCCCAATATTTTCACCATACAAACCTCCCAAATAGGAAGGATGTAGAAATAATTGGTTTGTAAATCGATGATCAACCAAATGTAAATATGAAAAAACATTAAGTGTGGACATTAAAAAAATTAAGTACAATAATATACCATCCCAATTTTATTCGAAAACCATAAAGGGACGGTCCAAACTAAGGGATCCTGGTGTTTCACCTCGAGCAGATGATAGTTGAGGAATCATGATATAAATTCAACAATTCCCATAATCAAAAATAAAAAAAATAAAATGATGTTTCAGTTAATGTATCTTCTTCATCACTCTAGAATATAGTTATAGTGAGGAATTATATAACTCCATTAGAACCTTCTCATATATCTCAATTGGTACAACCATATATCCTTGAATGTGGATGACGTACTCCCCACCTATGGAATATCAATCTTTTGTACTATATGAGAAAATTTGGTCATATAGGACCTCATAAATTGAAATATCACAAAAATACCCACCCCATAGATTTTAAGAGTAGTTGGGACACTACTATAGATCAAATATAGAACACATATCCCTCATCCACCCAAGATAACATCATTATCCAGAACTAATTCAAGACATCCTCCATCAACTCAATTCCATATTTCCTACTAAGGGTATTGACTACCACACTCTCCTTCCATATATTAAAAAAATCTCAAATTCATGGTCCTAAAATAACTCTTACCACTTCTTATTTCATAGGTTATGATCTCTATGGGTAAAGATATATCTGAGGCTCCTATTCTTTTTGTAGGTTATGAACCACATACCAAATAGGGAGTGTCTCCAATACCATTAGAGAAAAACTATTATTTTGAGATGAAAATCATTGGTTTTATAGTTCTATTCGTCTTGTATGAAATTTATTATCCAATAAAAATCACCACATTCCAGTGCATTGGAACACCACCACTCCAAACACTAGAGGAATCGCAGAAAACCATGTAATCAACTCCTTCTAGAATCTTACAAACAATATCTCTCAATAACATTTGATTAAAATCCATAAATGATCAATATAATTACTCCAACCCAATGAAACGTTTTTCCATTTTAGTGAGGGAATTCGTAGGAGACCCAATCCAGGATAATTTTCCACAATATTTCGAAAATATCCTATAGAATTTAGGAAGATCCACTCCTTGAATAAATTCCTTAGTGTCTCTAATGAAATATCTACCTCAATATAATTTTTTTCCACAACTACTCCTCCCTTAAAGAGGAAATTACCCATGAATTAGAACTCTCAAATCCAAAACTGACACTTGATCAGACAATGACAAAGTTGGTTCTCTCTATTTAAGTCTAAGACAATCATAATATTCATATGATTCTCTTTTTTTGGCACTGAATAAATGCTGATGAAATTGATGAAGAAAATATAGACTAGTCTAAGAAAGGTTCAATGATCCAGTTTATGAGCCCCAAGAACATGGTTTGGGAATGATCGATTTCATAAGATAGTATAACACTTATACTAAGTAATGAAAATAAATTAGTTACCCATATCGCAGAAAATAAATGATGATAAAATATATTGAAACTGTAAAATAAATAAAAAGTTTGAATATATTATTTATACCATTGAACTACTATAATGATCATTGACTTTATGTAATTGATGAATATTATATGATAGATAGACAAATTGCATCAATCCTCTATATGTATTCATAGGTTGTGATGCATAACCTATTTCATGATTAGGTTCTTCTAATCACACAGGGAATGCTAGGGCCTCATAAACAAAAATGGTGATGAGGAAGAGAGGTATTGGATCAAGGTAGTTTTGAATAAGAAAACATGATCAAGTTTACAACCATCACATGGTATTATAATAATTTATATAGATCCATTATGTATAATCCTTGTGTGATAAATAACTTAGTCATGCATTATAACAAATGAGTTAATACCACAAAACCTATTCATGAAACTATAAAATGAATACATTAATATCATGACTAAATTATCAAATTTATTATTTACCTTATGGATTTCCCATGGAATTATATAACTTTAAACATTTTAGCTTTATATGGCCTCTATCAAATATTATATAATGGTCATTGTGTTAACCTTATAAATATATTTTTTTAAATGATATACCAAAAAACGAGAAATATCACATACCCTTGGTTTATTTAAGTTATACCATAATAAATACTTATATCATACCCTATAATTTAATCTGAAACACATCATATGGGTAAATAATTTTTAAATGACTCCTTCAATACCCCACTTTAACTATAGAATCACATAATTTGTGTCATTTTACAATATAATGTATCATATAAAATAACATGTGAACCCATATTCAAAAAAACATATAGATATCTTAAAAAACACATTCAGTTATCTATCATCTAATTCATCATGTGTAATTTCATATATAAAACCCTTTGAATATCCCATCCAAAAATACTTTTGAATAAAATATAAATATTTTTATAGAATCCCTATGAGTCAAACTAAAACCCTCTCTAGCCAACCACAGAGTATGACCCTTTATGACATTATATTGTTGATAGTATATATGAATCAATGGATCCGTATATGTAATCAAATAGAATCCAATATCATAGAATCAATTCTACTCAAGATACAACGAGATATGGGGTAATCTCTATTAAACACATTAATCTCTTCAGTTTTGTCTGCTAGAAAGATCATATTAAATCATTCATACATATATGATCCCTTTTTCGAAGGCATCAAGTGACCATTGGTCACAGTGTATGTCAATCCCTTATATTTAACTCATATGATCTTGATTCGTTGAGTATAGAATGACTACATCAATGAATACATAACCTAGGATAGATATTAATTATGGGAACATCACATTCCATTCAACCAGATAGATAAAAACATCATATGTACTCTGTAGAAGCTTCTTCACACATCATCAGTCAATCTCAATTGAGAGACCAAATTTAATACTATTCATCTAAGAGGAAAACTCATATCTTGGTTGTTGTCCAACTGATGAAATTATCAACCACATTTATAACCATCCCTTAATTAGATAATACCTGAGGATTACATAAGAATTGTATCAATGTATGATTTTTATCATGCTTGTCAACACAACAACCTCTGGAAGTGGATACTCTAAAATATGATCCACACACCAAAAATTTACTAAATTCATATTTTATGATTGCATGTATAGTATATGTAGTTGTCCTAAAAGAAAAAAAACTTTTTTTGTGCCTCCTGATTAGATTTTGTATCTCGATACCAGAATTTCAGTCATGCTATCCTTAACATATCATCACATCCTATAATACCCCATAATGTATATCAGTTAGGGATAACTCAAAGTCATTATTTGAGATCTAAATTATCAATACTCATCATTAAATTTTTATCAATATATAAATATATGAATCCAATGTGAATGTTAGATAATGTGGTGATTTCATTTTTTTAACATGATACATTAAATACTCTTAAAACCCTATCAGAATACTTAAAAAATAATACCTAAGAATCTATCTAACATATCATATTTGATATACTAATATATTTTACATATGAATATAACACTTTTAGGGGATATGTTAACCAATTAAATCTATATATAATTCATACCACATCACCATATTCCTACTTAATTAAACACTCCCACTAAACACATTAGTGAGTAACATCTATGAGGAAATTTATTTTGACTATTGGTGAGACTATGGAATAAAATTACCTATGTTCAAATACATGAACATATTCAAACTACCGAACTCTAAAAAATAAAATGTTATGATGTCAAATTTAATTTTCCACATAGAAAAATATCTAATTATAAAAATAACATTCTTAGATTCCATTCTATAAAAATTTACCTTGATTTTTTTAATAAAATTAAATATTTATATTTTCACTTACCTAAACTTCCAAAAATCTATTACGATAAGGATGCATTCAACTTTTGATGAAAAATAAATATAACTATTTAAATTTATCATTTCCACCATTATAAAATATATTTCATCTTATTAAGTGAAATTGAAACTAAATTTTTGGTAGAATAATATTTCACTTTTAAGCATTGATCATATCTATTATCATCCTTACTCCCTATAATGAACCAGATCAAGATGACCAAACATGTCACCTAACATAGCCTTCTACTGGACCTGAATGGAATTACTGATCCCCATATGATTGAAACAAGTACATTGGAATTACAAGAAATACTACTGAGAACAATTTTACCATTGATTAATAAATAAAAAAACATTTGAGTTTCACCATGAATCTGATAAGAGGAACTCATAAGTTGAATATTCAGGCAAAATAAAAGAAGCATATATAATGAAAGAAAAAAAATAAAAATTTCATAACTAAAATACACATTGAAAACTCACATTTATAATGTTGAAGATATTGATTTTTTATGTTCTGCGCATTGTGGAAGCATAATTTAATGGTATTACTAGTTCATATTGTAGTTGTAAATCATGTGTAAGAATTTCTTCACATGATCAAAATGTCATGTAATACAAATATATGTGAACTAAAAAAATTTAAAATGATGAAACCATAAGTGAAGTATCTTAAAATAAAATTTATAGTTAATTGATAAGAAAAAATTGAATTACCTCAACTTGTAATTCCAATTCCATTGATGATCTGATGGAATAGATATTTTCGCACCATTGGTGTGCTAAAGGATCCATGTATAAAATCCATCTAGAGGTGATCCACACATGCACCAAAATCATTGAATGATTCGGTAGAATATTTATTATCTAGAATGACTAATTCTGATCTCTTATGTTGTTAGTGTTTGAGTACAGAAGAATTCTTCTTGAGAGATAAAGAACTTTTGATGATCGCTTTTTGGATTGAGAGAGGCGGGGAGGAGAGAACTCTTTATCACTTGATCTATCTCTAGGTCTTGATTGAGTGTCACTTTTCCCATTGTGCACATTATAGTTTTTCTTTAAGAAATATCTATAATTATATATTTATGATGGTATGTTTAGGGTTGGAAAATTATATTGTAAACACTTTCCATCCTTATAATTATTAGTTGAAATCATGTCATTATTATTATTATTGTTGTTATTATTAATAATTTGACATGTTCAACAACTTTATTAATATATTAATAATTATTATTATTTTTTCTATCCACTCTGATGATTAAACTCGATCTTCTTTCCCCATTACCATTTACTATTCCTAGAATAATGAATATTTAATAAACTAATGGAACTGCATTGTTATATGATAAATATAATAAATATTATTTTTTCAAAGCATGTAAATTTTTATTTATATTATTTTTTAACTCACATATTAATTCAAATGAAATGTGATTAATTTAATATGATAAACCATTCAAAATAAATCAAATTTATTCTAATATATTAAATTCCTTAATTTAATTTAACTGAGATTGATGAGACACTAATTATGGAACCCTTTAGGCCTCTTTCTCAGTGGAATTATGAATGTCCTAGAAAATTAAAATATTTGAATCAAGATAAATGGAAATGATCCGATAGAATGAAGCTATTATTTAAATGACTTGATAAATCATATGAACGCTTACCAATTAATATTATCATTTTTTGACCACTTCTTTAATCAGGCAGGTCGCACGCCAATTCCATCAACATATGTTCTCATTGTCTATTTCATTGAATTTATGGTAATGTACTCTCCCATTGAACACCATAGCCATAAATTTATCTAGATTGTTCCAATTCCATAAAAGGTAATAGGATATCAACTTCTATCAAGGGTCTTATGTGATAAATTCTTTCTCACGTTATTTATTAATATAATATAACTCATGACACACCCAAAATGTCTTACCATGATGATAGAATATGTCATCATAGATTTCATCAATACATCCAAATACATGAGTCATTTAGGTTATTAATGATAATATTGACTTATAAGGACCAGTACATAAATCATAGATAATAAAATACAATGACGCATAGAAATGTGAACTTTTTATTGATGGCTCTGTTATCCACTACTACAACATGGCCTTTTATCAGCGCTAAAAACATGCATTAACAATGATTTTATCAGCGCTCTTTTTAGCGCTGATAAAGGTCACCTTTAACAGTTCATTTCAGAGTGCTGATAAAGGGGGCCCCCTTTATCTATGCTGACATTAAATTCGCTTTTCTAGCGCTGATAATGGGGTGCCTTTACCAGCGCTACCTTGAGCACTGATAATAGGGCCCTTTATCAGCGCTCAAAAAATCACTGATAAAGGCACCCTCCCCTGCACCTACACATCCAGCACCTGCACACCTGCACAAACCAGCATACATGTAGAAACCAGCACCTGCACACCTGCAAAAAATAGCACCCACACACAATATTTGGACAGAAAAAGCTATATACATTTACTTAACATCATGAATACAAAACAACGCACTGATATATACATTTCAAACAATGTTTTACATGGTTAAAATTACAATTATCCAACAGCATTTATAAAATTTGATGTTTCATCCTTTGATATCCATAATCCGCTCTAAAAAATTTTCGTCCATGGTATCTGTTGCCGAACAAAGCATCCGAACTCAAGGAAAAAATCACCTATGTAAGAAAAAAGATATTATGTTAGTAATACAATAACGAAATAAATTAGAACATTAATATGAAAGAATACATTAATATGGAAATGTGAAACTAAAATATGAAAATTATAAACTCAAATGTTTTCATTCTGATAAAAATGAAAGGGAATAATGTAAAATTAATATGATTTTGGATGATTTATCTCATTTAATAAATTCTGATTATTTATCTAATGAAAATAATTACCTGTAACACCGTGGGTTGGATTGAGGTGCAATTGATTAAAACACATCAGAAATGACTCATGGATCATTGTCCTAAAGTATAAAAAACAACCGGAACATGTTTTTTTGGTTTGATGTATTTTACTTGTGTTGTTTTCTAATGTTTAAGTGAATTTGAAACTGTTATCAGAAACTTTTAGCCCTACCGGTCACACCGTACGCCATATTGAGATGTCAGTGATATTTTCAGGTCACAAAATGACTGATGGATCATTTTCCTAATGTATCAAAACTATTTTATTGTGTTTTCTTGGTTTTTTGTATGTTACTTATGTTGTTTTCTAAAGTAAATGTCAATTTGAAACTGATATCAGACACTTTTAGCCATACCAGTCACACTGTGTGTCATATTAAAGTGAGTTATATTTTTACACATGGAAAATGACTAATGGATCATTGTCCTAAAGTATCAAAACAATCCAAACACGTCTGCTCGGTTTTCCGTATGCTACTTGTGTTGTTTCATAAAGTTTATACAAATTTGAATCTGATATCAGACACTTTTAGCCATACCGGTCAGACCGTGCGTCGGATTGAGGTGCGTCCAACACATACACATCACAGATGACTCATGGAACGTTGTCCTAAAATATCAAAATAATTAGAACACGTTTTCTCAGTATTCCGTATGTCAGTAGTATTGTTTTCTAAAGTTAATGTCAATTTGAAAATGATATCCGACACTTTTAGCCATACCGGTGACACCGTGCATCAGATTAATGTGAAATCAATTCTTACACATCAGAAATTACTCATGGATCGTTTTAATAATGTATCAAAATATTCTGAATATGTTTGCTCAGTTTTTCGTATGTCAGTAGTGTTGTTTTCTAAAGTTTATGTCAATTTAAAACTGATATCAGACACTTTTAGACATATTGGTCACACTGTGCATTGAATTGAGGTGCAGTCAATTCTTACACGTCATAAATGACTCATGGATCATTGTCCAAAATTATCAAAACAATCTGAATGAGTTTTCATGGTATTCCGTATGTCAGTATTGTTGTTTTCTAAATTTTATATCAATTTCAAACTAATATCAGACACTTTTAACCATATCAGTCCCACCGTGTGTCAGATTGAGTTGCAGTCAATTCGTACACATCACAAATGACTCATGAATAATTTTACTATTGTATCAAAACAATATTAATAATTTTGATCAGATTTCAGTTTGTTACCTGTGTTGTTTTCTAAGGTTAATGTCAATTTTTAACTGATATCATACGCTTTTAGCCATACCAGTCACACCATACGTTGGATTGAGGTGAGGTCGATTCTTACACATCACAAATGACTCATGGATCATTTTCCTAAAATATAAAAACAATAAAAATGTGTTTTCTTGGTTTTCCATATGTCAGTAGTGTTGTTTTCTAAAGTTAATGTCAATTTGAAACGGATATCAGACACTTTTAGCCATACCGGTCACACCGTGTGTCAGATTGAGGTGAAGTCAATTCTTAAATGTCAAAAATGACTCATGGATCGTTTTAGTAAATTATCAAAACAATATGAACGCATTTTCTCTGTATTCCGTATGTCAGTAGTGTTTTTTATAATGTTATTGACAATTTAAAACTGATATTAGACACATTTATCCATACCGGTAACACCGTGCATCAGATTGAGGTGAGGTCAATTCGAACACGTCAAAAATGAAAAATGGATCGTTTTCATAAAGTATCAAAACAATCTGAATGCTTTTTATCTGTATTCTATATGTTACTTGTGTTGTTTTCTAAATTTAATGTCAATTTGAAACTGATATCAGAAACATTTAGCTATACCGGTCACACTGTGCGTCAGATTGAGGTACGGTCGATTCATACACATCATAAATGACTCATGGATCATTGTCCAAAATTATTGGTATTTCATACGACAGTAGTGTTGTTTTCTAAAGTTTATGTCAATTGGAAACTGATATCAGACACTTTTAGTCATACCAATCACAGCGTGCATCAGATTGATGTGAAGTCGATTTGTAAACATCATAAATGAGTCATGGATCATTTTCCTAAAGTATCAAAACAATCTTAACGCGTTTTCTCTCTTTGTCGTATGTTACTTGTGTTGTTTTTTAAAGTTTATGTCAATTTGAAACTGATATCAGACACTTTTAGCCATACCGGTCACACCACGCGTCGGATTGAGGTGTGGTTCATTCTTACATGTCAAAAATGACTCATGGATCGTTTTCATAAAATGTCAAAACAATCTGAATGCGTTTTCTCAGTATTACGTATGTCAATATTGTTGTTTTTTAAAGTTAATGTCAATTTGAAACTGATATCAGACACTTTTAGCCATACCGGATGCACTGTTCATCGGAATGAGGTGCGGTCAATTCTTACACGTCAAAAATGACTCATGGATCGCTGTCCTAAATTATAAAAACAATCCGAGCGCATTTGATCAGTTTTCAATATGTAACTTGCGTTGTTTTCTAATGTTTATGTCAATTTTAAACTGATATCAGACACTTTCAGCCATACCGGTCACATCGTTCATCGGATTGAGGTGCGGTCGATTCGTACACGTCAAAAATGACTCATGGATCATTTTCCTAAAATCTAAAATATATTCTAATGCATTTTCTCAGTATTCCATATGTTAGTGGTGTTGTTTTCTAATGTTAATGTCAATTTAAAACTGATATCAGACAAATTTAGCCATACCTATCACACCGGGTGTCGGATTGAGTTTCCGTCGATTCGTACACGTCACAAATAAAAAATTGATCATTTTCCTATAGTATCAAAACAATCCTAACGCTTTTTATTGGTATTATGTATGTTACTTGTGTTTTTTATAATGTAAATGTCAATTTGAAACTGATATCAAACACTTTTAGCCATATTGGTCACACCGTGCGTCAGATTGAGGTGCGGTTGATTCTTACACGTCAAAAATGACTCATGGATCGTTTTCTTAAAGTATAAATACATTAAAAATGAGTTTTCTCAGAATTACTTATGTTACATTTGTTGTTTTCTAAAGTTAATGTCAATTTGAAACTGATATTAGACAATTTTAGCCATACCGGTCACACCGTGCGTCAGATTGAGGTACAGTCGATTCGTACATATCAAAAATGACTCATGGGTCATTTTACTAAAGTATAAAAACAATACAAATGCGTTTGCTTGGTATTATGTATGTCAGTAGTGTCGTTTTCTAATGTTAAATTCAATTTGAAACTGATACCAAACACTTTTAGCCATACAGGTCACACCGGGTGTCGGATTAAGGTGAGGTCAATTCGTACACGTCAAAAATGACTCATGGGTCATTGTCCTAAAATATCCAAACAATCCGAAAGTGTTTTCTCAGTATTCCTTATGTTAGTAGTTTATAAGAGTCTCTCATTAAGTTATTCTTTACTAGAAACTTAAATCATTTCTAAAACCATTCTTCATAATATAATGATATGAAACATAATAAAGGATGATCATATATGCTCAATAAGTGTCAAAAAAGGGATTATCAATGATCATATAAAGATAACATATGTATTATGAATTCACCTTCATTATCTTATTTGTTTACATTCTTCCATCAGGTATGATGCCCATTCGTTTCTAACCACATCTATATCATCTTATGAATATGAGTTTTTGCGACAGTCATAGTAGTACTAAAAAATATAAATACATAATGGATTTCTAATTATTTTAAATGAACTAGTAATTATTTTCAAAAGTACCTCTTTAGGGATGCTAGTTTGTTCATGAAATATGATCTCTTTCATAAATTTAAAAACATTATCACTACATTCCTTGTTTTTTTTGTTTCAGACACTACAGAAACATCAATAAAAATAATTAACCTCTTTTGATCTGTATTTGGATAGTGAAATATAATTATATATACCCTGATACTTCTCCATTTGTAGATCTTGGGTTCATTGTCATCCTTAGGCCCTAGATTCATTCCAGCCTTTAGATGATATTCATACACCACCCTATCATAATAGAATCCTCATTAAAAGATAATATAAATTCTATAACTATATATTTAGTTCTAAAATGTTGGATCTAGTGTATTACGAATTGAAAATCGCCATCATGTGTGGTCGGTTTGTTGGATATCCTTGCAGCGAATATAGAAAATAAATCTTTGGTGTATCCAAATTGACTAAAATGAGCATCCAATGTTTCCTAAAAACACAAAAAAGAATAATTACTGATAGAAATGAAAATATAATTGATATGATTAAAAATTAGAGTTTTACCCCTGTAACATTGGTATTAAAAAGTGTCTGTTAGTCGTAATTCGGCATTAAAACGTTCTGAGCAGGCTTGACATTAATTCAGCCTGAAAAACAGAATTTATTTCTTCTTTTTATATATAAATGGTGTGAGGACTAATGAGTACAAATTTGTATTGATGGGAAAATCCCTTCAATTGTTTTTCATATATATTCCTGTGAAAAATATGAAATATATTTGGCCATAATTATCATTTTATATTAGATTCTGTAAAATAAAATCATGAAAACATACCTCATGTATAAATTTATAACTAAGGCACCTATAAAGTCATATGTGATGATTTCAGCTACAGATTCAGCACTAACAAAATCTAAAGATTCATCTCTGTACATAACTTTTTCACAAAAAAATTGTGTGACTCTTTCCGCCATTCATTTGCGTATCCACATGAGCTTGCAATGATATTAAATGTGGATATAGAACGGGTGGGGTAAAGGTGATCTCAGTAGATCGTTTTGATCGGTTGGTTGATCCTTTTGAGCCGCTCTTTCATTTTATCTCATACATTGTGTCCTTGTGTAATAACATTCATCGGTTTATCCATTTTATAATTTAATGTTAAAGGTTCTGCTTGAAAAATTAATTGTAAATGAATACATCCTGTGCGACATGTTTTTTTAAAAGATTCGACGGCCATGCAACGAATGTTCCAACATATTTTTCCACCGTATGAATGTCTTCATAGTCAATTGGCACGGGTAGCTCGGTGCTTGGCTCATGAGCTACGTTAATTGGCACTTTGAAATAACTGGTTGGAAGTGGTCTGTAGTGTAGCATGTCATTCTGCATATTGAACATCATAGCCCTCGCTACAAGGCGATGGGTGGGAGTTGATAGATATAAATCATGGTCATTTTCACCCTGTAGAGTATCATTACAAGAAATGTGTCAGTGTATGTGTGATTTAAATTTAATAGAAACAAATATTAGAACATTGATTACCTCGGTTATGTCAGGTCTTTGAGTGGAATGGCTTGCCTCAAAGCTGGTGGGGGTGGGGCGGGATCTTCTCGCACGGGTTGTTCTTGAGTAGTTTGTTCTCTTCGCCTCTCCCCCATCAAAGTTTCTATCAACTCTCCCTGACTTTATATTCTTTCTTCAAGGTTATTTACTCTATCTCTCATCATTTTAATTTCTTTAGTTTTTTCATCCTCTTGTTTATTTTGAAAATACTTCCAGGGTGTCACCCTAAACGCCACACCTCGGCTGCGGCCATACTGTTCTGGCTGTTTCATGGTCGCTGAATGTATATCTGCATTCAGTGTGGGTGTTGTTGATTCCTGTGACTATTTCAAATAGAAAATATAAGAAAATAAGTAATCATTGTTATGTAATAGTGATTTAAAGAAAAACAAATTTATCTTATGTCATACTTACACATGTTTCCCACACTTTTTGTGAGTTTTCATCTACCAGTTTCCCCTCTTTATTAACACGATTCTCCTTCCATAGTACATGGAATGGGATGGAAGTGGATTTGGATTTTGATTCAACAATATACATATAAACAAACAAACATGGTTATGGTCTTTTTTATGTCACATAAAAGTATTACAATACTTTTAAAATACGTACCAATTGTTTTTCAACTGAAGTGTACCCCGGCCTTGCTTTACGGTAGTGGTACGATGTTTTTACTTCATGTTCTTTATCTTCAGCACTCAGTTGCTATTTCATAAATAAAAAACTGTCAATCAAAGTGATCAATACAAGAAACTTTAAACAATGTGTAACCAAACACAATGTACCTGAAAAGTCTGCTCTACACGGTGGTTGAAAAATACATCCCATGCTCCTTGGGATATCAAGTGTGCATAAAGAGGAGGTGGGTGTGGCTTGATTTTTCCTTCAGCATCTTTCAGATGATGTTTTGTTAAAATGGTGTGAAATCCTCTATAAACCCTTCCTTCCAGTCTTAATATATATTCTTTGTGTGAGACATCTACTATAAATTCACTCTGCAAGAGATGATGAAGAGTTAGTTAATAATTAAGTATTTCATTTTATTTTATTTTAATAAATTAAATAAATGATATCGTAATGTTACTGTAATCTCTTACCACATTAATGTTTTCAACCCGCTGACAACATGGTGCCACAACTCTACATTCATAGGCACGCATTTTCGAGTGACGATTCCAATGTAGCTACTTAACATGGCTTTGTTGTGGTTTACATGATGGCCTCGCATATTCCATCCCACCTCATATTTGATGCCTTTAGATTTTTCCTTAAATATATTTTCTAAAACAGTCAAACTATGACGTACCTGTTTTTTTGTGTCGTGGGGGTTTCATTGCCTACTACTTCCTCAGTTTATGCATCAACATTATGTTTCTCTGAAGCGCTATCATCGGCATTGGGACCAGCAACCACAGGTTGAGAAACATGTTGTACCTCAGTAGTGGGAATAGCTGCAACATGTTGAGTGACCTGTTGTACCTCAGTAGTGGGACCAGCTGCCACAGGTTGAAAGACGTGTTGTGTGTCGAGATAGGTAAATTAGTAGGTGCAAAGGTCATTATCTACAGAAGTGGTTTAACATTTAATTTAGATCACATAAAAGCATAAGTGAAAATATAATAACATAATGTAAAACAATCTATGTAACACTAAAAAATAACATGATTATTGGACTCTTTTTTTAGGCCGAAGGGATTTTTCCCCTCTATCGACTATCTATATCCCTTCATTGTAATCTCCTCTGACATAAAAAACGTCATCTACATTTGTACCACTGCGAAATTATTGCGAAGCCCCAGTGAAAGGGTCATCATCCGTTGAATTTTCATCTAACCCTCCTACTGTTTTGATCGATAACAGAACAATTGATCTGTTTTAGTTTGCAGGATCTGGAACATAAAATATTTTCACTACCTGTGATGCCATTATAAATTGTTCTTCTTTCTCCACTTCTTTACTGAAATTAACTTTCATGAATCCGAATTCATCTATTTTAACAACACACAAATTATCAACCCACTTTCATTGAATAATCGGAACTTGGAATTCCCTATAATTCACCTCCCATATTTTTTTGATGATGCCAAATAATGACATATTCGCATAAATTCGATTTTTGTCCTTATCACCAGAAACGTGCATCGCTTCATCCACAAGTGTAACCCCACTATTCTGTATGGTACTGTCTCCATCATGTTCATTAGTATAAAATGTATAACCATTAACAACATAAGCATTGTACGATAATACATACACACTTGGTCCTCCGGCTAGCCATCGATGTCATTCTAAAATGAACTCTGGTTTTTCATCTGACATCTTAAAAATATGGTCTCGAAACCATCCTATAAACCATCAATTATGTGTATCAGATATCAATTTTTCCGCCCTAGATGGATTCAAATGCTAAAGAATTTCATTGTGGATTTCAACATATGGGTCAACGTTGAAACTATTATGCAAAACATAAAGGTGGGCCTGCTCCCGATCTGTAATATTGATTGTGACAACCTATTTTCCAGAAATTCCTTCACCCTCAAGCCGCCCAGTGTGACAAGATTTCAGTAGGCCAATGCTTTCAACAACAGACAGGTATTCGGTACAGAATTCAATGACTCTCTCAACAATATATCTCTCTGTAATAAAACCCTCTACCAACATCAATTTTTGACATACCCTTTCAAAATCATCATAAAACATTCAATGGGGTACATCCATCTGTAATGTACAAGACCACATAGTTGAATCTCCTTCACCAAGTGGACCATCAAATGAACCATCATATCAAAAAATCAAGGTGAGAAGAACATTTCTAATTCAAATAATATGATGAAAATTTCACTTTCCATAGTTGGCAATTTCACCGAGTCTATAAATTTGATGCATATTTCATTTAAGAAGAAACACAGTTTCATAAATGTATGGGGAAACTTATTAGAATAAATGCAATGTAAAGCAATAGGAATGAGATCATTCATCAAAACATGGAATTCATGTGATTTAAGACCCTTTAACTTCAAGTCTCTCATTGACATGAGGTTCTAGATATTTGACGAATACCCCTCTGGAACCGTTAGGTCATTAAAGAAGTTGAAAAACTGATATATCTTCTTATTGTAAAGAGTGTAAGTAGCAGGAGGAAGAAATGTTTGTTTTTCACCCTTCACTGGTGCCAACTCTTCTCATATTCCCATCTCAACCATGTACAACCTAGCCTTAATTCCATATTTTTTCCCAGATGTATTTAGCAATGTGTTGATGACACTATCAAATACATTATGTTATACATACATAACATCACGAAAAAGTTTGACATACTGACAATTCCATTATTTTAATTAAAAAAAACTGATCTCTTTTTCCAACTGATATTCATACGGTTTTTGGAAGCCAGTTTACCAAAATTAGTGTCCATATTATTAACTTTCCCAAACAATTGATCACTTGTTAGTGGAGACGGTGTTGTACATTCTTCTGAACTTCCATCGAATGATGTATTCTAAGAACGGTACTTATGTCATCGGGGTAGAAATCTGTGATTTCCTAGAAACACAGTTTTCAATGAATTTTTCAACCTAATTGATTGTGTACCTTGTTCGCAAACATGACACACTTGAGTTCCTTTAATGCTCTATCCTGAAAAATTTTCATAAGTAGGGTTGTAATTTAACATCCTGTACAACATGGATCTCAAAGTGAAATCTTCCTTTCTATAAGCTTCATACAAAGTAACACTCGAATCCCACGATAATTTCAAATATTCGATCAACGGAGCTAAATAAACATCCATATCATTACCCGATTTTTTTGGTCCTGATATAATCATAGATAACATGATAGATTTTCTTTTCATGCATATCCATGGTGGTAAGTAATAATTTACCAACATAACCGGCCATGTATTGTGACTATTTCTTTGAAAACCAAAAGGATTCACTCCATCTGTAGATAATGCAAGACGAAGGTTGCTCAACTCGTTTCCAAATTCATGATACTCATGATAAATTCTCTTCCACTGAGGAGAGTCTTCCTGGTGACGTAGTATCCCATCTTTAATTATTGTATCTGCATGCCATGTCCATTGTCCTGCAATCTCCTCACCTCCATATAGGAGCCAAAACCTTGGAATGATTAGAAAGTACTATACAACTTTAGTAGGACTGGATTCATCTTTCTTGTATCGAGAAGCACCACACATTGGGAATTCTTTAAGTGATTTTTGGTCCCTGCGAAAGAGTATACAGTCATTCAGGCAGGCGTGTATTCTTTCAGAGATCATACCCATTGAGCGTAGCAATCGTTTGGCGTCGTATGTTCAGCTCGATAACTCATTATCTTCTGGGAGCATGTAATTCAGGAGAGCAAGTAGTTTCGTAATACATGCATCACTCCACTCGTTGTCTGCTTTCAAATTATACAACTTCGGTATGGCTGACAATGCTGTATATTTAGTGCAACCAACATACAATGGCATCTTTTCACATATTTTTAACTTCTCAAACAGTTTTGGGAAATCCCGAAGATCATCTTCGACGGTCCTTGTCATTTCCTCAGTATGATATTCATCATCAATCACATCTGTAATCACATCCTCCATACTTTCATCTTCATTGTTCATGTATGTAATCATATTAGATGATCCATAAAACATAGTGTTATCCCAGCCACTACCTATATTTGTTGTTTCCCCGTGTTTATTCCAACATATATAACTCTGATCTATTCTGTGACAGATCAAGTGTTCATAGAACTCCTCTGGACTAAATTTTTTTGAATAAAAATAGCATAAACATGAACAAAGTATTTGAGAACGGTCACATGCATGATTTTTTCAAACTTGATAACCTCTTTCATGCCTTCTTCATACTCTTTTGTCAAATGATTGGCATTAATCCATTATTTATTTATATTCATTTTATTTGAAATCCATAGGATGTGTATATAGGTTAGGGGAGAAGGAATATGAGTATAATTTAGATAAAAAACTAGATACTTCAAAAATGGTGGGTGTGTGCTCATTAATAGAAAATCTTGGGTGGTTCTTGGGATTCATCCATTCTCTTCCTCTCTTCAATCCCCCCTGATGAGGGGTGGTTCTTAGGGGTTTTTATTCTGAGTTAGTGAGTTCTTCCCTCATACTTACTCCATTACTATTATCTTTTATTTCCCTATGATTTGGGATGATTTTAACTATGATTTGTGTGATGACTTCACTATATCATCTTCAAATAAATCCAGATGATGTAGATTTTGTTTTTATTGGGTAGAGGTTATCCTCGTATGATGAACTCTCCATGTTTTGTGTGGTTTCGGTGGTGTTGTGTTTACTAGTAATTTTTTTAAATATTACTCCTAATTATATTAAGGTGAATAAGTAATTATAAGTTTCTATAGTTAATTATTTAGGAATTGTGCCTTGAGATTGGGTCTCAATCATTGGTACATGATTAGTTAAGGCATGTATAGTCTTGGTTGAGGATGAGTTGATCTTAGTGAGTGCGTTACTCATTTTTTGATGTAGGTACACCCTATAATACAAAACCTTGATCCAATTTATGCATGATTGTGCATTCATGCATGAGTATATGAGTTCCAGTGAAAGGGATAGAAATAAAGAGAAAACAAGGTAAATAAATAGGGTGTTTTTGATCCACCAAGAGATAGAGTGAGGGTCTTATTGAATGTTTGTAATTTTTTGATCATATAGAGATTATGTCTCCATGGAGTAGTTGTGTTTATGAGAGGATCATGTTTGGTATGAGATTTTTATATACTAGTTAGGTTTTCTAAGGCTATTTGAGTAGGTATTAGAGTCTTAATCCTAAATAAGATGGATAATATAGTTTTATATCTCACGCATGCTGAGGACCACCCTCTTAAGGATATATAAGATTCATGGTGTGTGTGATGAGTAGGATATTTCATACATGGATTGGTGAAGTGTGACATAGAGTATTTCCTCCTTATAATTGGAATAATATATCTTCGAGGGGAGATATGATATGGTACCTAAGTGAGGGTCATGATAATAGTCCGGATGCCTTAGCATAGGGTATCCAAGGCTCTTAGTGTGAGTTTCTTAGGATGTTAATTATTTAGTTTTAATGAGTTTTAATGTGGTAATTAGAATATGATATAGACTAGACTATCGAGGCCTAGATCAAGTATAGCATGTTGGTTGTGACATTACCATGTAGAGATGAGTGTGTGTTGGTATCAATGAGTTAAGATGGGATAGGTTTGTACAACCCAGTAGAATCCCTTATAGGCGTAATTAGAATGTTGATAGGTTGGGAATGATTTTCATGTATAAACAAGATGGTTTTAAAGAGATTATTATGCAAGGATAAATTGTTGGTGACTTTTATCATTTATGGTCGGACCGACTAAGAGATTGGGACTTGATATGACTTTCACCTAGTTTATGGATGATCATCCATGGAACCCATCTATTGATGATGTGGTTTAGCTATTATGAGAGGTTGTCTATCTAGATACCCTACATAGATAAATATTTATATGTTTTGTGGCATGAGAAAAGATGGATGGCCTTTATTTAAGTGATAAGGTGTTGGTAGGACCCAACTTTGAGTGAGAAGGCATTGGACAATGGTTATTGGTGTGTGACTTCCATGGGATCCACCTATTGATGGTTCATTTTGACTTGTGATAGAGCTTGGATATTGTTATTACCTCCTTAGATCATTTTTTGTATGACAATAAGATATGAGATATAGAAATGGGGTTGGTTTTGAGTAGTTTTGTGAGAGGTTTTCTATAGATATTCCCTCCTCAAATTGTTTTTTATTTGATGTGATGGTGAGACCCACCATAAGTGTGGTGATCTAATCAAGATCAAACAAGTAACCAACCACATATACATGTGTCACACACACAAGAATCACACAAAAGAATCACAAATAATCATAATTAATCTCAATATTTAATATAAATGAAAACATAATGAAATCATAGAAATTGTATTTTACTCACCCTAAAGAGGAGGACTCGGTGGTAGAGGAGGAGGTGTCGGCAGTGGAGGCAACATAGGCATCGCGGAGGCAGCGGAGGTATCATAGGCATATTAGAGGAAGCGGAAGGCAATAAAGGCAGTGAAGTAGGTGGAGGAGGAGGAGTAGGTGGTGGAGGAGGAGGAGGGGGAGGAGGAGAAGGAGGAGGAGGCACCGATGGAGGAGGAGGCGGAGGAGGTCGCGGTGGAGAGGAGTAGGAGGATCCATGGTGGAGAGGAGGCAGCAAAGTAGGTCGAGGAGGATGATGAGGAGGAGGAGGATGATGATGAGGATGATGAGGTGCTGGAGGAGGAGGAGGAGGAGGAGGCCGTGGTGGAGGTGGAGGAGGAGGAGGAGAACCGACAGAGAGGAGGTCGTGGCACAAGAGGAGGAGGATGAGGAGGAGCCGTGATGGGGGAGGAGGAGGAGAAGTAGGATCTATAGGAGGAGGAGGCGGTGGTGGCCACAGTGGAGGAGGAGGAGAAGGTGGAGGCAGCAGCGCAGGGTAAGGCTTCTGCGAAAGCTTGACAGGGTGCGAGGAGGAGGAGGAGGACCCGATGGATTTTGTAAATCCCGCATGGACCTTTAGGAGCGCTACTAAAAGCGCTGATAAAGGGGGTCTTTGTCAGCGCTAAAATGAAAAGCGCTGATAAAGACCCCTTTTATCAGTGCTTATTTAGCGCTGATAAAGGTTGGACTTTTTCAGCGCTTTTGTAGCGCCTATAAAGGGTGATTTTTCAGCGCCTTTCATTTTAGCACTGATACAGACACTCATTATTAGTGCTTTTGTAGCGCTAATAAAAAATAGTTTATCAGTGCTGATAAATGTATAAATTTAATAATTTATTTATATTATTATATATCTATTTAAAATGATATATATGATAAATATATAAATATATATATTTATTTATTAATAATTATAACTTTAAATAAATATATATCTATTTATACTTATAAAATTATTTGAAATGTATATTTATATATATATCATTGAAAATATAATGAAATATATATTTATATTTTAAATATAATTTAATTTTAATTATAAGTGTACATTTTTTATAACATATATATTATATGGGTTACATAATGAATTATAAATCAATAACACATCAACGCGATATGTAATTATAATCTATAAATGAACATTATTCATGCACATATATATATATACGCATGTATATATTTATTGACCCCAATTCATTGGAAAACACATATATATTCAATTATTTTAATTATACATATATATTAAAATGAATTATATATTTATAAATAAAACATATACATTAAATATAAACAATTATACTAAATATATATATATATTAAATATAATGAATTAATAAATATAATAAATATAATGAATTAATAAATCTAATAAATCATATAAATATAATAAATATATTTATTATTAATCTTATAATTATTAAATTATATATATATATATATAGTTATAACATGTCTTTTTTATTTAATGTATACAATAAATAATATCAGCGCTAATATAAGCACTGATAAAGGTAACCCTTATCAGTGCTTTTTTAGCGTTGATTAAGGACAACCCCTTTATCATCACTTTTCTATTAGCGCTGATAAAGGCAGACGCCTGGGATATTATGTAGTTAATATATGGACATCTTTTTTATTGATTACATTTTTACAAGGTAGCTATAAATTTATGAACTTTATGTGTTTGATTATATAATTTAATGACTTTTCATCAAAAGATGATGTAATATCATTGAATGAAAATCTTGTGTTTCTATAGTAAGTTCTAAACTTAACCATTTTTTCATTTTTTTATAACATCATTATATAATATAAATAATAACATTTATTAATATAATTATAAACATGATTTGGGATCATTAAAATTATTGGGTTCTGGCTCAATACAAAACATACAAAAATTCAAGGTTCTATATGTATTCTTAGAGAATAACATGGGGAATCCCGATAGTGATGTACGAGTCAGGATTAATTCCTTTGCTTCTATATCATCCAACTATGTTTTGAAATCCCAAACCTCTATGAGTTATAATAGTATGGTGGGATAGAAATAGTTTTGGATCCTAGAAGTAACCTAATACTGAACTTGATATCCGAGGATATTCGTAATAGAAATAAATATTTACTGATGAAATCCTGAAAGTAGTCCACCATTCGAGGAAAAAATCTATTGGGATTTTACATTTTATAGATTAATGCATACTACATGGGATATGTGGAAATAAAATCATTACTAAATTATTCCTACATGAATTTATATAAAGCAATATTCACCATGATAAACATAGTAACCCCAATATTAATATAGAAAGGACACTCCCATCCATGAATAGTTGATATGATAATGGAATATATCTAGCTAATATATACCAAAATTTAATTGAAACATGCCATTATAGCACGATCAAATACTTGAAGAATCATTAGACACAAATTTCAAGAGAGAACTTATTGCAATGTCAAATACCCTCAGATCGTTCTTTTAACAGGGTATCTATGGTTATTATCCCATCCATTATTTCCACATCCTATCCCATGCCTTTTGAAAATTGAAGAGATATAAAGTAATATGATTTCCTTCTAGAAAAAAGAATGATTAGATTATATAAGAATTAAACCTATGAAAGTGTGAGAACCTACATATTTATTGGTAGAAGTGGACCACATATTCGGAACTGACTCACCCCTCTAACATTATATATATCCAAAATACCTTGATATTCTCCATAAAAATATTATTTTCAGTCTTAAGTTGAGGTATGATTCTGTTACCCCAGCTCAACTGACCAGTGGAACTCTAGCTTCATGTATACTGAGGGGTAGCTATGAACTTCCCCTACTCTATAATCTTCCATGATCCTTTTGTACATCTTGATTATGTATTTATTTTTGAAATATTTTACAGGTTAATCGTTTTTCTAGAAAATATACTCCCCTAGAGGAAAAGCGTACTTTTAGTTCATGTTTTCAGCCCTTCAACAATGAAAACATTTCGCCTATACATGGTCCTAATATAACATTCCCCTCCCATGGATACTCTTCTCAAAACATACTCAGAAGAAACTATCAAAGTTATGTCCTTGTTCTTGAAGAAAAATTTACCAATCATCCTATGGAAACTTATTTACCGCCACTCGCGGCATTTATCGGGTTCGCTTCAGTGATGAGGTACTAATTCATCATATTAATAATGTTTGGAAAATGTAATATCTTTACATGAGACAATATTTCATAGTAAATCTCACCCCTGATGAGCATCACCTTGTTAATCTCATCTCCTACCAATAAAGATTGAAATAATTGTAGGTCCATGAATCAAATAGAATGGTCTATCACAGATATGATTCCTTACTGAAGGTGCATGAACATGGGATCCCTTTCATCTCTATGTAACTTTATATATATGTTACCTATAATATTATCCTCAAAGCCTTCAAAAGTCAGCCACTCATGATGTTTATCCTAAACTATGATATATCACTAGAGCATGGTTGGTCCCCCTCGTATATTGGTAAAATGATTCACTATCCTCACTAAATATCATATGGATACAATTGTTATAGGACTCAGCTACCTAGGGGAATCCCTCCCCTATGAAATGGTTGGTTGTGGTAGATCACACTCAATTTTTATATCTGACATGGATGGGATGATGCGGTTTTCTCCCTCATAGTGGATTTCATGTCCCACATGAATCTGTAATGGAGATGATAATCAATTATATTCCAATGATCTTCATGATGTATTAAATTTTCTATATGTGGTGTGTGATTTTTATCACTTTCCCCATGCTCACTTTCGAGATGATGTTGATACTTTTTTATATAAGGGTTAATGAACTCATTGGATAATAATGATCCGAAAATGATCCAACTCAAAAGGAAAATTAAACAATTTGTAATCAAAGATACAGATTTATGTTAATTATCATCATAAAAATTTAATTAACATATAATTACATATTTAATTTTTTTTTGGAATGTCATAAAATTGTGATAAAATTATACATTATAATATATATGTCGAAAATATTTTCCTCGAATGTGAAATTTATGTTAACATTCATTCTAATATGAATACTATTATGCATATACACACACCTCATGCCATATTATTTTTAATGTAAAATCACATAAATTAATAACATCCAAAATAAGTGTATACCACAAGGTAAAATAACATCACAGTTGAAAGAATAAAACCTCTTGAACAACAATCTCATCCCTAGAAACAATGATTTCCCTCACACATGAATTAGATACTCCATTGAAAAATCTTATTACCAATCCCTAAAACATCATATTCTCAGGTCTACATTTCACCCAATAGTAATGAAAAATAAAAGACCTCATTTGATACAACTTTGTAATGACCCAGGTCTAGTTCTCCATCTTGTGACTAAGATGGTTCATCACATGACCTCATCCATGCTTCCCTATATAAAAGAGGCCGATAGCTTCTGGTGAGGGTCTTATAAGTTTAGTGGGGTGAATATAGCATCTGGTATAGAATGATAATCATAGTGAAAACATGATTAAAAATCAATATAAATCAATACTATTTGATAAAATGGAAAATGATAAATTAATCAAATATAAAACAACTATTCTAAATGGTATATAATTACATACTAAATTTCATAGAATCGTCGAGTAGAAAAAAATAAATTCAATATAAAGACTACCACTCTGGTCTTGAACTATGTGCATGGTCCCTTATCAATTCCCCAACCCTAGATATAAAATAAAACAACAATGGGTAGGGCCAGTTGAACTGGACCACGAATGCATCCATCAAATTTTTTCGGGTACCAAACACTGTTCTGAACAAGGTGTGAGTAAAACTCAGTAATCCACGAATGATAGTATCTAAATAAATCATGTTTGAGTAGTATTTTAAAAAATAATATTATATAAATTTTAAATAATTACAAATTGAAAGTATAAAATATAATTAACACGTCAACTCATGAGCTCAAGGTTGACATCTAGAGTGCACCATACATTCAATGACATGATACCAGATATCATTTTCTATACTCACCGGTGAGTATATGTGTATTTCTATGCCATGGGCCAATCACACATTCGGTTCAACACCCAACCAATTTTTATTTCAATGCTATGGGCGAATTACATATTCAATGTGTCAATTGACCCCTTGTGAATTACTATTATAGGTCATCTTACATGTTCATCTTCATTGGAGTTGAGGAAAATTCTCATTAAATGGTCAATTTTACATTTAGTGTATTAAAAAATAATGTTCTAACACATAACAAATTACTAAACATTCCAAACATGATAAATATATTATTTATTGGTTAATTCATTCCAAAAACAATTTATCATTCCAATTATTATCAAATTATAATATTAATTTAATCTATGTTGCATTTACATGAATTCTATATATCCAAAAATTAATTATGAAAATTGTAGTTGACCATACTTCAATGATAGTACAATTACTAATCATGTTCCAATATATCAATTATAGGTTTCATGTTACAATATCAACTAGTTTCATTCTATCATGTTAATTAAAACGTTATTCCATTCCCATAACAAAATTTTCAATCCAATTACAAGGCTCTAGGTTATTTTGTTTTGGGTTAAAACCTAGGTTCATGGATATGAACACCTATTGTGTGGAAAAAATTCTAGGGTCTTATTCTCTAATCGATCCGATGAGGTCTGTAGGAGCTCTAAACATAAGTATTTAAGTAATTCTAGTGAATTTTTATTATAATTGGTTTCATAGATAGCATTATAATGTGATCACATATGTTCAACATACTAGAAAATAAAATAAGACTAAAGATAGATGTTTCAAACCATTTACCTCAATAATAGAGAAGAAAATCACAATGTTCGAGCATCAAAATCCACAAACATCACCAAAAATTCATATTGATAGTGATAGATCTAAAAATTAAATTGTTGAATAAGAAGATTTACTACAAATGAAGATAAATTATCCAATTCCAAGAAGGAAATTCAAATTTGGGATATTCAAATCATACATCATAACAAGATATTAAGATGAAGCATTTTAAAAGCCAAGGAATCACTAGGGAACCATTCTAGTTCATTAATCCAAAATTAGGGTTGAATATTGTCGATTATCCAAATAAATGGAGGGTTTAATAAGGAAAAAATAAAACTCAACCCCTAACTATTCAATCATATATCGATTCCACTAACTTGCCAGTGATATCAGGTAGAGTTCTTACACCTTAGGGAACCCCTAGTGGGAACCCCACCGACTATCCAGTGGGATTCCTAATGTTTTTCCCAACTACTTCACTATATACCTTCTAGAAGGTATCATTTGAGAATTCTGTTTCTACCTACCATGACTATCTCTATCTAGTTTACCTCCTCAAATACCACAGGCACTACTGATGCAGCACTCTAACCATACACTAGGATAATTTAGAATAAAAACGATTTAATAAGAACTTAAAGTGAGAAGTACATGGATAAAAGATGTGGTCTTACATTGTCCCTCACCAATATATGTCTACGTAGAGGGGTCTTAAACCCTACATGGATGTACGATTAATCATTGATTATGTTCATCAAAAAAGGGAATACCTGACTCTATTAATGGAGGAGTTGGTGCTTTATGATTCATGGAACATGAATTGGGGGTTTACTAAATGATATTAACCACATGGAGTAACCAACCCATTTTTGGGTGTAAGGGGTACTAATTCTACACCCGAACTATAGAGGACCCACACCTTATGATCATGGTGGAGTATTGAACTCTAAAAATATATGGGGGGGCTCGCTATCCTTAATTCATTTATAGGGGAATACCAAACCCCACTGTATTCTCTGATTATCATGTTAAAACCCCTTCATTGACCTTAGATGGTTAAATCATAAACCAACCAAAAAAATGATGTCAGAGGCCTTATATGGTTTAATCAATTGAACCATTATTAATTACATGGATAACATTTTAGTATATACATTATCCCCACCGTAATCCGAAACCTGGAGGAAAGGTAATGAAAATACCCCTAAAGAGACTAATTTCATTTCTTTCTCTCTATAGTCTAATAAAATCACAACATGAGTAATAATACCATGACATAATAATTGACTAAATGGTTACATGTTATAATTCATCTCCTCACATTGCATTTAAACTTTTAGAAATCATCCACAAGACAAATCCATAATAGTCACATCGAATCCATCACTACCACATCGCATTTATAATCGGTATTCCATAACACACATTTCATTAGATTAATATAAAATTAGAAAAATCAATATAATATTATCTCTAAGCACATAAAATATTAGAAAGGGGTGGTCATGATTCCATATAGTGTTATGATATGATACTCCATAATGACCGCTAGGAGGATTCATGATACCCATTCATCATTGTATAAAAATACTTATCTCACCTAAAAAAGACACCACCAAACAAATTTTCAACTTCATTATCATTAACATCTTGTAATATCATCACATTTATAAACTTCTATTTACAAGAATCAACACCATAACCTATCATTATAAGGGCTAGTGGCTTCCACTCAGTTGGACCATACTGGTAAGAATAGATTCAATATAAATATACGGTAACACTATATCAAAAAACTGGAAAATAAAAAAATATTTCCAAAAGAGAATATTCTCATAGAGAATAATATTATTATTTAACATTTCCACCATAAATAAACAAAAATTTAAAATAGAGAGTTTCTCAAATATATCATAAGATAATGGAGAACAATGAGATAAAATAGTCCTACAAAATATCTCATTCCTAAATATTGAATCAATCAATACTCAAGAGGATCCAAGGGATCACGACACCTTTATTGTTGGTAAAAGGATACTCCAAAAAATCATGGTATATTGAAATACACCGCTAGAATTTTGGATATCAAGGGATAAAAATGAAAATTCAAGAGATATAGAGGGTGGATTAAATAACTTTTTATAAATAATTGTTGAGCCACCCCCTTCCTAAAATGAATCTGTCTATCACACCATAAATTCCAAAACCTAGTACAAAATCCTGACATAATCTATAACACCACATTGTAATGTGCCCTCAGTTAACTAAGATCTAAAAATCATGAAAGATTTGATTCCATTTTTAAACCCACAGAAAACAAATTCAAAAATAATTTAATACACATGAATCAACCCTATTATGATGTGATAATAGTTTTCAAATATTAATAAATTCTACATCATATTATGTATAAGGTAATAATTTAAACCATGATAGAATTCCCACTATAATATCACAAATAATCCTTTATAAGTATAATATATAGTTTTATGATACTTTTTAGTGAACCATTTGGAACCATAGTTCAAGGACATAATCAGGATCAAAAAATATCACCACATGCTATAAAAATTCACTCTAGCTCAAAAAATTTAAGGGATGCATACAAAAAATTCCTAGTCACTATATCCTCCCCTCCATTATGACTTTTATTGTCTAAAAAAATGACAAAATCAAACAGTTTTTGAAAATATGTTCATATTTGATTATTTTGCTCCAATTACCTCTTCTAAATGTTCCCATTTTGGCCCAACATTCACACTAGTTGTATCACTCGACATCAAATAACATTCTACAAATAATCATCAATATGTATTGGGTACTCTGTAATGGTTTCATCATCCTCAACATTCATATTACCCTAATTGATGATTTGTGAGGGTTAATGTATCTATATCCTCTACTATGACATAGGGAATATTTTGTGCCCCTTCTCAAAGTATTTTCGTAGTTTTAGGATGACTATAATTTGGAATAGATGATTAATCTCAATGATAGTTTCCTTTCATGACCAAAACTCTACAAAGCATGTTGTAGGGAGACCATTGGTAACACATTATGTCCCTCATCCAAGTCAAAAGATCTCTGTCACTAGTCTATATATATACTTTATGAACATAATGTGTCTTCATTAATTTCTAGATAACTTATACCTCTTCTATCATCAACCATACCAATGAAAACTCAATGAGAGATGTCTTTCTAATCATAGTTCAACATAAGGGTAACTTATAAGGTTTCCCATATAAATCCTTAAAGGGTGTCATGTAAATGGTTGAATAAAATATTTTATTTACCAAAACTCCAAAAATGGTGATTTATTCTCAAAAATATATTTAAATTATTTTACATAAACCCTCAACATATCTTCTAAAACCAGAATGGTTTTTTCAATCTATCATTCAATATGATAGTAAAATTCCATAGTCAACCACAGTTGTATCCTAAATTCCTATTATAAAATCCTATATATATTGGATGTGAAATGAGAATCATAGCCAAAATTGGTAATCTAGTGCACTCTAGTAAACATGAATGTACTATCCTTGTACAACTGTCCCAATATTTTCACCATACAATACTTTCAAATAGGAAGAATGTAGAAATAATTGGTTTGTAAATTGACGATCAACCAAATTTCAATATGAAAAATCATTAAGTGTGGACATTAAATCATGAAGCTAAATAATTTACCATCCCAATTTTATTCTAAAACCACAAAGGGAAGGTCCAAACTAAGGGAGCCTGGTGTTTCACCTCTAGAAAATGATAGTTGAAAAATCATGATATAAATTCAACAATTCCCACAATAAAAAATGAAAAAATAAAATGATGTTTCGATTAATGTTTCTTCTTCATCACTCCAGAATATAGTTTTAGTGAGGAATTATATATGTCCATTAGAACCTTCTCATATATACCAATTGGTATAACCATATATCCTTGAATGTGGATGACATACTCCCCACCTCTGTTATATCAATCTTGTGTACTATATGAGAAAATTTGGTCATGTAGGACCTCATAAATTGAAATCTCACAACAAATCCACCCCATATATTTTAAGAGTAGTTGGGACACTAATATAGATCAAATATAGAACACATACCCCTAATCCACCCAATATAACATCATTTTATAGAAATGATTCAAGACATACCCCATCAACTCCACTCTATATTTCCTACTAAGGGTATCGACTACCACACTCTCCTTCCCTATATTAAAAATAATCTCAAATTCATGGTCCTAAAATATCTCCTACCACTACATATTTCATAGGTTACGATCTCTGTGGGTAAAGATATATATGTGGCTCCTATTCTTTTTTAGGTTATGAACTACATACCAAATAGGGAGTGTCTCCAATACCGTTAGATAAAAACTATTATAGTGAGATGAAAATGATGGGTTTTATAGTTCTATTCATCTTGTATGAAATTTATTATCCAATAAAAATCACCACATTCCACTGCATTGGAACACCACCAGTCCAAACACTAGAGGCATCGTAGAAAACCATGTAATCAACTCCTTTTAGAATCTTCCAAAAAATATCACTCAACAACATTTTATTAAAATCCATAAGCGATCAATATACTTACTCAAACCCAATGAATAGTGTTTTCCCTTTTAGTAAGGGAATTCATAGGAGACCCAATCTAGAATGATTTTTCCACAATATTTTAAAGATATCCTATAGAATTTAGGAAGATACACTCCTTGAATAAATTCCTTAGTGGGTTTAAATAATGATCTACCTCAATCTTATTTGTTTCCACAACTACTCCTCCCTTTGAGAGGAAATTTTCCACAAATTAGAACACTCAAATCCAAAATTGACGATTGATTAGATAATATCAAAGTTGGTTCTCTAAAATTAAGTCTAATATAATCATAATATTAATATGATTATCTTTTTTTGGAACTGATAAAATAAAGATGAAATTGATAAAGAAAATATGGACCAGTCTAAGAAAGGTTGAATGATCAAGTTTATGAGCCCCATGAACATGGTCGGGGAATGATCAATTTCATAAAATAGTATAACACTTATACTAATAAATGAAAATAAATTAGTTACCCATATCCCATGAAATTAATCATGATAAAATATATTGTAACTATAAAATGAATAAAAAGTATGAATATATTATTTATAGCATTGAACTTCTACAATGATCATTGACTTAATGTACTTGATGAATATTATATGATAGATAGACAAATGGAATCCATCCTCTATATGTATCCATATGTTGTGATGCATTACCTATTTCTTGATTAGGTTCTTTTAATCACACAGGGAATGCTATTTCCTCATAAATAAAAATGGTGATGAGGAAGAGAGGTATTGGATCAAGGTAGTTTTGGATAAGAAAACATGATCAAGTTTACAACCATCACATGGTATTATAATATTTTATATAGATACATTAAGTATAATCCTTAAGTGATCAAGAACATTGTTATGAATTATAACAAATGAGTTAATACCACAAAACCTATTCATGAAACCATTTAATGAATAAATTAATATCCTGACTAAATTACCAAATTAATCATTTATCTTAATGATTTCCTAGGTAATTATATAACTCTAAACTTTTTAGCATTATATGGCCTCTATGAAATATTATATAATGGTAATTATGTTAACCCTATCAATATTTTTTTTTAAATTATATACCAATAACTGAGAAATATCACATACCCTTGGTTTTTTTATGTTATAACATAATAAATAATTATATCATACCCTATAATTTAATCTGAAACACATCATATGGGTAAATGATTTTATAAATGAATCATTCAATACCCCACTTTCACTATATAATCACAGAATTTGTTTCATTTCCCAATATAATGTATCCTATAAAGTAACATGTGAAACCATATTCAAAAACACTTTTATATATCATCCAAAACACATTCAGTTATCTATCATCTAATTCATCATGTGTAATGTCATATATAAAACCCTTTGAATATCCCATCAAAAAATACTTTTGAATAAACTCTAAAATATTTTTATATAAAACCTATGAGTCAAAATCAAACCCCTTTCGGCCAACCACATAGTATGATCCTTCATGACATTATAGTGTAGATACTATATATGAATCAATGGATCCATATATGCAATCAAATAGAATCCAATATCATAGAATCAATTCTACTCAATATATAATGGGATATAGGGGAATATCTATTAAACACATTTATCTCTTCAGTTTTTTCTGCTAGCAAGATCATATTAAATCATTCATACATATATGATCCCTTTTTCGAAGGCATAATGTGACCACTGGTCACAGTGTATGTCAATCCCTTATATTTAACTCCTAGGATATTGATTTGTTGAGTATAAAATGAATATATCAATTAATACATCACCTATGATACATATTAATTATGGGAACATCACATTCCATTCAACTGAATAGATAAAAACATCATATGTACTCTGTAGAAGCTTCTACACACATCATCAGTCAATCTCAATCGAGGGACCAAATGTAATACCATTCATCTAAGAGGAAAACTCCTATCTTGGTTTCTCTCCAACTGATGAAATTATCAACCACATGTATAACCATCCCTTAATTAGCTAATTTCTGAGGATTTCATAAGAACTGTATCAAAGTATGATGTTTTTCATGCTTGTCAACACAACAAACATAGGAAGTAGGAACTCTAAAATATGATCCATCCACCAAAAATTTTCTAAATTCATATTTCATGATAGACTATATAGTATATGTAGTGGTCCTCAAAGGCAAAAAAACTTTTTTTGTGCCTCCTCACTTGATTTTGTATCTTGATACTAGATTTTCAGTCACACTAACCTTAACATATCGTCACAGCCTATAATACTCCATGAAGTATATCAGTTAGGGATAACTCAAAGTCATTCTCTGAGAGGTAAATTATCAATACACTTCATGAAATTTTTATTAATATATAAATATAATCATCCAATGAGAAAGATAGATAATGTGTTGATTTCATTTTATATAACATGATAGATTTAATACTTGTAAAACCCTATCATAATACTTGAAAAATAATACCTACGAATATATCTAACATATCATATATGATATACTAATATATTTGACATGTGTCTATAACAATTTTAGAGGATATGTTAACCAATTAAATATTTATATAATTCATACCACATCACTATCTTCCTACTTAATAAAACCCTCCTACTAAACACATTATATAGTAACATCTATGAGGAAATTTATTTTGACTAATTGTGAGACTATGGAATCAAATTACCAATTTTCAAATACATGAACAAATTCAAACTACTTAACTCTAAAAAATAAAATGTTATGATGTCAAATTTAATTATCCACATAAAACTATATCAAATTATAAAAATAACATTCTTGTAAGCCATTATATAAAAATTTTCCTTGAATTTTTTTTGTAATATATTTAAATATTTGTATTTAAACTTCCCTAAACTTCCAGAAATCCATTACGATAAGGATTTATTACCCTTTTGATGAAAAATAAATATAACTGTTTAAATTTATCATTACCACCATAACAAAATGTATTTCATATTATTATGTGAAATTGAAACTGAATTTTTGGTAAAATAAACTTTCACTTTTAAGCATTGATCATATCTTTTGTCAGCCTTACTCCATAAAATGAACCAGATAAAGATGACCAAACATGTCACCTTACATAGCCTTCCACTAGACCTGAATGGAATTACTGATCCCCATATGATTGAAATCAGTACCTTGGAATTACAAGAAATACTATTGGGAACAATTTTACCATTGAGTAATAAATAAACAAGCATCAGAGATTCACCACGAATCTGAAAAGATGAAATCATAAGCTGAATATTCATGCTAAATAAAATAAGTAGTTATAATGAAATAAAAAAACTAAAATTTTCATAACTAAAATACACATTTCAAACTCACATTTATAAAGTTGAAGATATTGATTTTTTATATTCTGCGCATTGTAGAAGCATACTTTAAAGGTATTCCCAGTTCAAGTTTTAGTTGTAAATCATGTGTAAAATTTCTTCACATGATCAAAATTTCATGTAATAAAAATAGGTGTTAACTTAAAAAATTTAAAATGTTGAAACCATAAGTGAAGAATCTTAAAATATAATTAATAGTTAATTGATAAAAAAGTATTGAAATACATCAACTTCTAATTCCTATTCCATTGATGATCTGATGGAATAGATATATTTTTCACCATTGGTTTGCTAAAGGATCCATGTATAAAACCCCTCTATGGGTGATCCACACATGCAAAAAAATAATTGAATGATTTGGTAGAATATTTATTTTTTAGAATTACTAATACTGATATCTTATGTTGTTAGTGATTGACTACAGAAGAATTATTCTGGATAGAGAAAGAACTTTTGATGACCGCTTTTTGGACTGAGAAAGGTGGGGAGGAGAGAACTCTGTATCACTTGATCTATCTTCAGGTCTTGATTGAGTGTCACCTTATCAATTGTGCACCTTATAATTGTTCATTAAGAAATATATATAATTATATATTTATTATGGTATGTTTAGGGTTAGAAAATTACATTGTAAACCCTTTCCATCATTATAATTATTATTTGAAATCATGTCATTATTATCATTATTTTTATTAATAATAATTTGAAATGTTCAACACCTTTATTAATATACTAATAATAATTATTATTTTTCTATCCACTCTGATGATTAAACTTCATCCTCTTTCCCCTTTACCATTTAATATTCCTAGAATAATGAATATTTAATAAAGTAAAGGAACTGCATTGTTATATGATAAATATAATAAAAATTATTTTTTCAAAGCTTGTAAATATTTATTTATATTATTTTTTAACTCACATATTAATTAAAATGAAATGTGATTAAATTAACAATATAAAACATTCCAAATAAATCAAATGTATTCTAACATATTAAATTCCTTAATTTAATTTAACTGATATTGATGAGACACTGATTGTGGAACCCTTTGGGCCTCCTTATCAGTGGAATTATGAATGTCCTCGAAAATTAAAATATGTGAATCAAGAAACATGCCATAGCTCTGATAGAATGATGTTATTATTTCAATGACTTGATAAATCCTATTAATGCTTACCAAGTAATTTTATCATTTTTTGACCACTTCATGAATCAGGAAGGTCACATGCCAATGCCATCAACATATCTTCTCATTGTCTATTTTATTGCATTTATGGTAATGTAATCTGCCATTGAAAACCATAGCCATAAATTTATGTAGATTGTTCCATTCCCATTAAAGGTACTAGTATGTCAACTTTTATTAAGTTTCTTATATGATAAATATTTTCTCACATTATTTATTAATATAATATAAATCGTGACACACCCAAAATTTCTTACCGTGCGGAGAGAATGTGTCATCATGGATTTCATCAATACATGCAAATACATGAGTAATTTTGTTTATTAATAATAACATTAATGTATAAGGACCAATACATACATAAAAGATAATAAAATCCAATGACGCATAGAAATGTGAACTTCTTATTCATGACTCTATTATCATAACCTTTTATCTTGGATATTACCAAAGCTGAACACAATGATAATGTGTCTCAATGTATTATGAGCCTATTAACAATGATAGCCTGTATTTCCTATGTCCCATCAGAAAATATCATCTAAACATAGAAAATGGTATAAGAATTATGACATGGAACGTTTAGGTTCTCTTCATAGTTGGGAACTGATATAACCGTTTAATGTGAAATATAATCTATGGAAATAGTCACAAACAAATATCATGCAGAAGAACAATAAATTTTTTATATGAAAAATTATTTAATAAGAAGACCATATAATCATGTATATAACAAGTTGGTTCTGGAGAACCAACTCCAATAGTTTCCTACATTCACTAGAGCCAACTAAAAATAGCTTTTACTCCACTATCTCTCCCATGATACTCATGCTTCTACTGAGATATTTCCTTATTTAAGAGAACATACTTGTTTCCCCCATGTATAATCTTCTCACTACAACTTCACCTCACTAAGAAATGTACCTCTCAAGTGATTAAACTTATGATGAATGTTCATTATGCTTTTGTGTGACCTAGGCTCTGTAGAGGGAGCCACCACTGTTGTGTTGTCACAGTAAAATGTATTAAGATATTTTCTACTATTAACCAAATTATGTTCATGGATAATTTTGAGAATCCAAAATTATTTCATTTATGAATCAAAATATAAAATATAATTGGAATTTTCTATAAAATTGGAGACAAATAGTTATTTAGAACTCTTCCAGATCATAGTTCCTCCATTTAGATATATTTCATACGCAGACTTTTACTTAATATCATTATTATCTACCTAAATAGATAATATTTGTAATACCTAATGACTATATATTTATATCATCCATGTGTTAGGAATATCTGCTTAGTCTACCTCATATTCTTAAGGATGACTTTGATAGTAGTCCAATCATGTTCGCCGATATTTTCCTAATATCCAACAATCATGCTTAAATAATAATAAAAATTTAGCCTCACACATAACCTAGAAAACATTATGGATCATATTATAGAAGAATATGTGATCTTACTCATTCTGTCTCTTTCCCCTTGTGTCTAAGGACATGTTTTATTAGAAGGATTTGTACCATGTGACCCTAGAACCAATCCCCTCTAGTATTGTTCCATACTAAACCTCATAAATACCTTTTCAATGTAAGTACCTTGACATAGTTCAAGTTTCCTCTTCGATGTATCACGCATTATCTAAATACCTAGAATATAGGCTGATTCACCTTAGTAATTTATGGAGAATTACTTTCTCACCCATACATTGAACTCTTCTAAGTATTGTATACAATTTCTATTTAGCAATATGAAATCAACAAATATTACATTGAAAACAAGTGTAATTACACTAATCCTCTTGTAAACACATGTCTCACATTAGTTCTTAATGAAACTGAATTCTATTACAACATTAACGAATATAATCTATCAAGAACTTGCTTCTTTATTTAATTTATAAATGGATCTCCATAGATTTCATTTATTTTTGGAATTTTTGGGAGTCACAAAACCATTCGTTTGTGTCATATACATATCCTATTTAAGGTTCCCATTAAGGAATGAATTTTCTAAATCCATTTTATAAATATCATAGTTATGGTAGGCTCCTAAAGAAAACAAAATTCAAAGGGATTTTAATATAAAAACTATACAAAATGATTCAACATTGTCAATTCATTGATATTATATAAACCCTTTGTACATTAATAGTGATTTTAGGTATTTAAATTACTTTACATACCTATATTTCTCTTAAAAGCCCATTTACATATAATTGGATTTACATAAAATTGTGGATCATTCATAATAGAGACATTATTTTTATTCTTGGAATTTATCTCATAATTTATGGATTCAATCCGTCTTATAGGTTCTGATATCTATACTACCACCTTGTAATATAGAGGATCTTTATTGTCAACCAATAACGTGTTGAAATCATCATTGAATAGAAAACCATATATATATGCTTATATCACCTCTTTATAACTCATATAAAACACTTGTGTTTCATGAACATCTTCTTCCATATGGAGATATAGAATCAATTCTTATAACAACTTTTGTATATCATGAGAATCAACTTCTTATATGTCAATATTTATCCCATTATCCTATATGAGGATGTGATCCTACCTAATAAAAATATCTTCCCTTATAATAGTATCTTTTTTTCTAAAGGGTTATATTTATATGATCCCCTCATGTCCTTAGTATACCCTATAATGATACAAATTTGGCCTCATGGTTTTATATTTTTTCTTAATCTATCCTTAAAAAATTCCTCACTACCCCCTGAATTAACATGTGAGATACAAGTTTTTTTCCACTCCTAATCTCGATGGGAATACCATTTTTCACATTATTTTTTATATAGTTCAATATTTATAATGTCTCCTATAAGGAATATCAGAAAAAGTATAATATAATTTATTCATAAAACATCATTTAACATACCATGTACAAAAAGGTATGGTTCCACTTTTCACTAATAACACTCTACTATGGTGTATGTGGTTGGGTGAGTTAAGATATGAACCCATAATCTTATAGAAAGTCGAAAATGAATTGGTTAATATATTAGCCACCTTGATCTGACCTAGTTTTCTTTATCTTTTTAATAAGATAATTCTCAATATCATTCTTTAACTCTATTAAATTATCCAAGTATTCATAATTATACCTTATTTGGTTATATAACCATACGAATTAAAGTCATCAGTAATAAAAATAAAGTATGAGTATCCACCACTATAGTGTGCATGATAGAGTCCACACAAATTAGTGTGTAGAAAATCTATAAGATTTTTGGACCTTTGACCTTGAAAACCTAATAATAGTTTTGTAATCCTACCTTTTAAATTATAGTTACATATTTCATATGGTTTAATATAAAAAGGGTCTAAGTGAACATCTTGATAGAGCATTATCACATGCTTCTCCTTTTCATGAACAAGATTGTGAAGCCAGAACTGGGTGTTATACGAGTTGTGCATGTTTATTTCATGTTCAATTTTCAATATTTTGATTTAATAATTTACTTGAAAAAACATTATTCAGATCTACCATACCATAACATATTATAACTTATAAAAGTAGCAACAATTATTTTCAAATTAAAAAAAATCATTATTCTTAATTTATAAAATTTTCGACTGTTATTTCCAAATTTGTAAAAAAATACATCCATATCATAAAATGAAATATAAATAATGTTCATTTAATCATAAGGAACATAATATAACTTCTTCAAACCAAAATAAATTTCTCTTTGAAATGTGGTATGATAGTCTACAATGGCTAGAAAACCCAACCACAATTAGTTAGAATCCTATAGACCCACCTCATCTTTGGTAATCTTAAGATACATATATACGGTTCTAGTATTTGTATACAAATGTGAGAACCAAAGTTAATATCTAATAGATAACTTGTATATATAGAGATATTCCACTCAATAATGAATGGATTTAAAGATTCCACTTTCATCTTCTGTTGGGTTTATTTACTCTTCCATTATTCCTATCATAAACATGAAAAATACAACATCTTGTTCATTTTCTTGCCTTTGGATCTTTTTATTCTTGGAATGGAAGTTCTCAAGAGACTTTAACATAGTATGAGTCTTTATTCCACTTTTATTTATCTTCCTCTTTGTATTTACCATATGGACATTGGGTTTTTCAATCCCCATTTATTTATTAGTTTGGTGAATATGGGAAAGTGGTTCCTATGTGGTTATCATGGTATTTTTCATACTATAATTCATAATAAAACATGAGATGTTCTTGGGAAGTGAGAAACAATTTGATATCTACACAACCCATCATGGATATTCAAACCCAATTTGTCTCGGAACTCAAAATAACCTATCATTTTCAATATATATTCATTAACTACATCTGACTCTCCACGAATAGAAATGAATAGTTAGTTGGATATGTCATATCACTTTGATTTCACCCTCTCTTGAGAGAGATCCTTATGTTGATAAATGATGCTGCGTGAATCCATATCATCATATTACGTTAGAATATCATTTGACAAGGAGGATATCACCAATATTGGATAGCCATAATGTTATCCACATGAATCAAAAAGTGAAACACTTCTTCCTCATTATCCTCTTTGGAAATTACCTCAGGATGTAGGGTCTCCTATATCACCCCAAGATTTTTTAGTAAGTTATTTTCTTTAAATTAATTCAATAGCTTGCGCAATACGCAACACCAAGTTCGAGTGCACCATGATTTTCTAAACTAGCTATTAAAATAAGCATATCTGAATAGTATTAACTGAATTTTGAATTTTTTATACTCCATATAATTTTAGAATCTATATAATGTGTTTCTTAGACATAATATAAGAACAAATTCATTTTTTCAGATAAAATAATTATTTTACAAAAAATTCAATTTTACTACCTTTTAATGGAAACCCCTTTTTAAAACCAATATTTGACACTTTTATGTATTATATTTAATGAAATTAAATTCTTATTGATAATAGGGATATAAAAATTTATTTTGGATCAATTTTTTTTACTTTTCTGATAACTTTCATATTTTGATGAATATTGAAAAATAGAAAATTTATATGAAAACAAAATTTTTAATTGAATTAATTTATAGAATTAAATTATGAATTTTAATGGTTTATAAGTATAATTAGATTAAATTTTTATTATTTAATACAATTTAAGTCATTATAAGTAATTTCACATTTAAATTTGACATAAACACATGTTAACCTTTTGATAGTTTTTACTTTTTAAAAACCAGCTTTTTGATTCTGTAAATGGGAATTAATTTTAAATTAATTAATGAAACTTCTAATATTTGAATTTGGTAAAATAGAATTCACTTTTTAATTCAGAATATAAAAATTATCATAGGTTCTATCTTTGGTATTTTTCAGAAACATTCAATTTTTTGATGAATAATGAAAAACACTGTGTTATTGTTTCAAACTGAAATTTTATTTAAATAATTATTTATTTGATTTTATTTTATTTTAGGTAAAAATAGATATATAATACCTATATATGTTCAATGTAATTCATTGGAGTCATTTTATAATAATATTAGATGTATAAAATTCTATTGAACTTTTTACAGTCTTTTACCCATCTTCTAGGAGCATTTACAAATTTCCATAAAACATAATTTTAAAACTTTTGTGTGTTCAATTTCAAAAATCCAAGAAACAAGGTTGACATCAGTAAGTAAAATGAGGTTTAATAAGATGAAAATAATTTTTTTTGAATAGTATCTTTTGACTTTTATTTAACAAAGTTAATAGTAAATTGGGTAATTAAGGGTAAAAAATGATATTATAATTACCCTAAGACATGTAATAATTCTATTGGATAAGTGTAATTCGAACAAAAACAGCATTATCAATATAATATGATCCTTTTGGTCTACATGTATTATATTAAGACATTTATTATTATTTTATTTAAAGAAGTGTTAAAAAAGTTAAATTCAATGTTTAATAACTAAACCATTTTTAATACAGGGTTATACATAAGTTAAATTCCAATATAAATATTAATTTGAAATATAAAAATATTTAATGCAAAATTATAATTTATTTATTATATTTAGACATTATATAATTAAATTTATTTATGACACAATGATGATGCAGTAATTGACTTTTTAAGAATGATTAAAATAATTGATATTATAAATATCCAAATAAATGTAATTTGATACTTTTGATGAATTCCACTAATTTTATAGGTTTATATGAATTTATAGGGTTTATTAAATAATTTTTTTTAATGTAATCATGATGTTATGATTTTCACAAAAACCAAATACTAAATAGTGTCAAAATTGACATAATTGATTTTTTTTAAAAAATATGATATTATTAATTAATATATTATTCCTAGAAATCAATGGTATGTCCAAAGGACTTAGATAAGGTTATATATATTAATAATAAATTAAATTTGGTTCTCTTGTATTGTTATATTTTTTTTATTAACCATGTAATATAAAAATACAAAGAGACAAGGTTAATGTCAAACTATTTAACTAAGAGTTAAATCTAAATTATGAGGTTAATATGGTGACCTAAACCTGTCCAAAACCTATTGGTTGGGAGGTGTTTGACCCATCCCTACATTATCCACGAAAAAAATCAATTTGGAGCCATTAGAAACAGAAATGGATTTTATTATAAAATAATATTTGATGTTTTTTCTAAAGTGACTCTCACCTCTCTTATAAAAGGGTACTTCCCTTTTCTTAACTTCAAACCTCCAAATCCATTTATCTCGGCCAACCCTAGCAAAATTATCATACCAACTTTCCTCCCTTCATCCTAGAGGACTTCCTTTGGTCATAAATTCATCCAAAGGAGCTCTTTTGATCAAATCAGAATGAAGACCCCGAAGAAAAGGTAAATATTTCATCACCTCTTTCAAGTTATTTTCTTCACCCACTCCCTCTTTCTTTTTTGTTTACAATATCAAGTAATAACTTCAGTATCATATATATACTATGATTTTATTTTAAAAGTTTTACAACTATATTTATTATTGTATCCATCATATGAATAACAATGTCACCATATGTGCGTACGTACGGCTTACCATCTCCAGGTCGTGGGGTAGTTTGTTATTCAAACACATAATTATTTTGAATGGTATAATAATGAGTATAAATAATGTAAATAATAAATATAACATTTTAATGATTCTTTATATAAGATTTATCATCCAATTACATATTATTTCACCATTAATATAATGATATTGTCGCTCGTGCGTATGTACGGATTACCGTTTCCATGAACAGAATGAGATTCATTACCCATCGTAATCATTCAATAATAGTGTTCATATTATGATTAAAAATAATGTTTAAGAACTTAATATCATTCGGGATATAAATAAAATACATCCAATAAATACAAACAAGTCTTACATAATCGATCATATAAAAGAAAACGGATCAATTAACACCAAAAAGGATGATACTACTAAAATATTATTGTCAAAGCAATATTCTAGGATTATATATGATATCATATTTATGTATATAGTTATTGTATAATTTAATAACAATTATATAACTATTATACACAAGGTTAACATACCCTCGACCAAGGAAAAGTATAAGGTATGGGGTATTCTTCTCACTTTTATTCCCGCGAGATACATGCTATAGTTGCCACTATTACCCTTTGGGTGGTGTATGTATTTCCCATGATTGTATTGTTTGAATAATATAAATTAATTTATGGTTATTCACATAACCATTTTATGATCCTTCATTCATGGGGTTGTATGTTTCATAGGTTACCAAATCAGTAAGAGAATTTCAAATTTCAATTTCCACTCATTCGGTTTTATGAAAACTTCATCAATTATTTTACTCCATGATTATGTGTAAAATCACTATTTATTTACTTATTTAGTAATTTACACTCCCATTTGTTTGTATAAACTTTTTATAAACAAAATCACTCCATTTATAAATTCTTAAGTCATCGATATGATCATGATAAGTGTAATTTTAACTCAATCTCTATTCATTGAGTTAAACATTCAAGTCATTAGTGTTGTTTTTACAAGAATGTGTGTGAATGTCCTCTGATTTATTTACACTAAATGTCCAATAATATTGAGTGTATTTATATTTTTCTCACATAATTAGGTCACTGATTTATCCTTAACTTAAGGAAACGATCGTTATAATGTATTTCATCTCAACTTACAATCCACTGAGACTTATTTATTGGTATGTGACAATTCACATTTATTTGGTGTATATACTATACTTTGACATATTATATCATGAATCCCTTGAATATTAGGATATTATATAGCTTTTATTACCTCAATTATTTGTATTTATGTTCCTCTCATTTGGTTAGGAACTCTAACAAAAATATCATTTTAAATCTTTTCAAATTGTATTCATCTAAATCTTTCTCATTAATGAACATGATTTAAAAATGGTTTTAATGATTTATTTATATCGACATGAATTTTTTAAAACTAAAATTTATTTTAAATGTTTCAAAGTGGAATGAAACACGTTTATTCTAAAATTTATTTTAAATGGATTCTTGTTAAATACTAAGACATTTAAATGTTTTCAAGAAAAAGGGGATATTTCTCTCAATTTTTTAATGATTATTTTCATTCATGTCAACATCCTTCAATGGATTTTCTGTTTTTTAAAGTTTATTCATTATGATTTCATCTGCCTAATGGTATTGAATGTTTTATGATATTTTTGACTATGGATGTGTTATTTTTATACTATTCATGGTTTATGGTTAAAGTATTAACATTTTGTATGATAGTTTTAATACAAATGTTTATGTTATGTTTCAGCCTTTTCATATGAGAAATTAATTGGACATAGTAAGTGATGGGTGGATCACACTATAGATCATCAATGTATCAGTAAGTCTTATGAGACAAACTAGTGTCTTGGAACAAGTCCTTGAAAAATATTATATGTAGTCTTAGCACAAGGCCTTTACTATGTAGTTATGAAGTCTGGAATTATGCATTCCATCATTATGAAAGTGGCTATTTATTTTTCATGTGATTATTGGACTACTTAAATATCCATGTGAATAATTACACAAAATTATTTTATTTTATCGTTCCCATAATATTCTAGAGTTTATGTTTAAAAGGAATTTGATTTATTCTTATACATTTCCTTAAATGTTTAAGATTATTTATGAATGTTTCTGCTATATTTTATCCTTACTGGGCATCTGAGCTCACCCCTTTCTATGCTCTATTTTTCCTAGGATCTAATGATGAATTTTATGGTTGACCTGGATGGATAGGCTAAGGATATAAGTTTGTTAAAAAAGGGTTAAAAATGTTGTTGATGTTTTTATTTCATGAAGTAATGTAAAACATATGAATTTCTCTAGTACTTAAAAAGCTACTAAACGGATCAGCCTTTCAGTACAAGATTCCCTGTATCATGCCAATGTTATGTAATAATGCACCAACTCTGGGTAACTGGGGTTGGGGTGTTACTGTTGGTACTAGAGGAAGTTTAGTACAATTCATGGAAGCTAGATCTAGAAAAACACTGATTAGAATACACTACCCTAAGATAGTCTTTGAGTATTGGTATAGAAGAACCTCCAAAAAAATTTAATGTAAATATTATGTGGGTTTTCCTAGAAGTACAACCAGGTCTAGATATGAGCAGGTAGAGGTTGCTCTGGGACAGATGTATGTAGGAGTGAAAACTCTGACAAGGAGTTTCGGGCTTCACCCGGGGTATCCTGGTACATGACAATGGGCCTTACTACACTCTTGGTTATGACACACCTGAGGGATATTCTTATGATCATTCACATTTTCCTTACAAACTAATTTGAATGATTTTAATATACAATGAGAATAACTAAGCTTGGTTAATCCTAATGTGTTTTTGATTGAAAATAAGGTGTTATGTTATTATCTATATGATTTTATGACTCACACTATGATTTCTTGTGTTAGTCAATGGCTGCATTCGAAGGGAGTCATAGTAAAATTGGACATGACGTATAAGGTTGAAATAGTGGTTGGAATGAGCAATAAAATAGAATGTTGATAGGTGTAAAAGATATTGTGTTTATGCTGAATCAATTTTCCAAAAATATGATCAACAACATATATATTAACAAACTTCCTGACTCAACAAAGAAGATAAAGGAAGTGAATGAAAAGAGCTCCAGTAGTGGAGGCCATAGAGAAAAGAAAACTCAATTCTCATCATGCAGGAAATGTAGAAGCAGACACCTAGTAATGTGTCTCAATAGAACAATGAAATGATTTATGTGTGGGATAAAGGACATAAAATAATTAATTGCTGAGAAAAAATGATGTCTAATGTTGAATAAAATAAAGATGATCCCAAGAATCCATTTATAGTCATTTTTCATAAATGTAGAAGACATGGGCATTACCCAAGTGAATTATCTACTCTATAGGATAACCTCTCGATCAAGAAAAAACCTATGTGGAAATAAATGGGTGGGAAAATGTTGAAAATTTTTAGTTCTCTTTATTGATTGGATTATTTTGAATACATTTCTATTGTATGTGTAGCCCTGCAGTTTGTTTTGTGAAAATGCTATTTTTGGAAGGATTATATTTTCTATTGTTGATATCATTATAAATAACCATTTTGGTTTATATGATACCCGAATTTGTTGCAATTACAAGTTATTAAATTTTGGGATGAAAATGTGAGGTATGAGATAACAATTGTGATGAAATTATGTTATTGTTATTTATAGGAATTTAGCTCATTTTGGAAATGATATAAAATATACATTCTTAAAATGGACAACATGCAGATCGTGTGACAAACAGTCGCATCAGACATAGATGTGGGAATGGAAACAACAACCAGAGTGCGATTGGGATTTATTTCCTTCCACTGGACTTTGTGAAGTCCTTGGTTATTGTGACTAATTTTTTTGATAAATGATTTTTTGATCAATAATATGGTTTTTTAGAACTTATGTCTTATCAAGTGGATATCCTTATTATTAGAAAATTATTTGGTGATTAAGTGATAAATGTTATTTTGGAAGACGTTCGCTCTGATGGAAACACTACATGCATAAGGAAAATAGAATATTATGGGATTTCATTTGAGGAGTAATGGTGGATTCTTATTTCTGTTTTTATTGTGGATTTATAGTGATTTTGGTTATTTATGGAAATGATTAACCTTTCATAGTGACTATGTGACTCGATTAATTAATTTTAATTATGCGACTTTAAGAGTAGTCGATGTTATTTGGGGATACAATTAATGGTGGAAGACTACATAATCAAATTCTTCTATGTTTTGGGTATCAATATTATTTTTGTATCATATTGATGTATTTTAAAGACAATTATCTATTGAATGGTATTTATTAAAAATTTTGTATTGTTAGTTTAATTTTAGATACTAAAATTAGTATTTCTTTCCCTAAATGATTATCCTTTTGGGTATCATATGATCTTGTACTAACCATTTTGGTTTTGGTTAATCTTCAAAGACAAGGGAAATATATAGTTTATCATTTTTTATAATTTAATTCTCTTGAAATAGATTCTAGCACTTCAAGTGTGATCAAGTCATATTGAATACACATCGTTTTAAAAAATATGAGTTAGTGGTATACTTTTATTAAAAGATAAAACTCCACTTAAAAATTACGTATATATCTTTATGTTCTTATTCAATTTTTTAAATACATTCTGCAACATTATGAAATGGATCTTTAAAAAACCTTGTCTGTTTACTTTTCCTACTAAGAAACTAATGACTGTATATCCCATCAAAGTTTTGTGGTTTTCTTGTTGTTAACTTTCTCCTGATCATGTTTTCTATCACTCTCCATCAGAGCATGACACTTAGTTTATCTTCCATATCCATGTTTTCCTACATGGAATCCTAGTATGGGTTATCTCGGGTGACCTTTGTACTTTTTTTTAAAGTGATAGTTTTATTGACTCTTTTTCTGATTTTGGACTTTCAATTATGTTTCCTAGACCAATTTTAAAATTTTTAGGACGCAATTTCCAAAATGGGGGAAGAATGTAACACCCCAAGATTTCATAGTAATTTATTTTCTTTAAAGTAATTCAATAGCTTGCACTATATGAAAAACCAAGTTCGAGCGCACCATGACTTATCAAACTAGCCATCAAAAAAATTATGAATATTATTAACTAATTTTTTTATTTTATATATTAAATATAATTTTAGGATCCATATTATGTGTTTCTTAGACATAATATAAGAACAAATTCATTTTTTCAGATAAAGTAGTATTTTTGAAAAAACACAATTTTACCATATTTTAATAGAAAACCCATTATTAAATAGATATTTGACAATTTTATGTATTAAATTTAATGAAATTTATTTCTTATTTAGAATGAGGAAATAAAAATTTATTTTGGGTAAATTTTTGGTACTTTTCTGATAACTTTTATATTTTTATTAATACTAAAAAATAATAAATTTAAATTGAAAAATACTTTTTTAATAGAAATAATTTATATTATTAAATTATTAATTTTAATGGTTTTGAAGTATAATTAGATTATATTTTATCCCTTAATAAAATTTATGTCATTATAAGTAATTTCACATTTTAATTTGACATAAACATATGTCAATCTTTTGATAGTTTTTACTTTTTAGAAACCCACTTTTTGATTTTGACCACGAGAATTAATTTTAAATTAATTAATAACAGTTATATGTTATTAATTTGGTAAAATATAATTCAATTTTGAATTCATAATTTTAAAATTTTCTTAGGGTAAATGTTTTGTATTTTTCTGAAAACATTCAATTTTTTTATGAATACTGAAAAACACTACGTTATAGTTTAAAATTGACTTTTTATTTAAACTATTATTTAATTTATTTAAAAATATTTTAAGTCATAATAGATATATAATACCTATATAAGTTCAATGTAATTCATTTGAGTCATTTCATAATAAAATTATAAGTATAAAAGTTTATTGAACTTTTTGTCGTCTTTTACCCACATTCTATGAGCATTTACAAATTTTGCATAAAACATAATTTTAAAACTTCTGTGAGTTGAATTTAAAAAATCAGAGAGACACAGTTAACATCAGTAAGTAAAATTTGGTTCAATAAGATGAAAATTATTTTTGGTGAATAATAACATTTGACTTTTATTTACCACGATTAAAATTAAATAGGGTAATTAAGGGTAAAATGATATTATAATTACCCTTACATGTTTATTAATTCTATTGGATAAGATTAATTCAACCAAAAAAACCATAGGAATAAACTATGATCATTTGGGCCCACATGGATTAGATAAGGACATTTATTATTAGTTTATTTAAAGAATAGTTAAAAAAGGTAAATTCAAAGTTTAATAAATAAACCATATTTAATATAGGGTTATACAAAATTATCAATTCGACTATAAATATTCATTAGATATATACAATTATTTACTAAATAATTTTATTTTATTTATAATTTTTATACATTATATAATTAAATTTATTTATGACCCAATGATGATGTAGTAATTACCTTTTTAAGGAATGATTGAAATAATTGATATTATAAATATCCAAATAAAGGTAATTTAATATTTTTGATGAATTACACTAATTATTAGTATAACAAAAAATGTTGGGTTGGTTTAAATAATTTGTGTTTGAAGTAATCATGCTGTTATTATATTCACAAAAACCAAATACTAAATAGTGTTAAAATTGACGTAATAGAGTTTTTTTGAAAAATACTATATTATTAATTGATATAACATTCCTAAGAATCTAAGGTTAATTTAAAGGAGTTACATAATTATATATATATATATATATTAATAATAAACCACTTGGGTTTCTCTTTTATTTTTATAGTATGTTTATTAACCGTGTAATATTAAAATACAAAGAGACATGGTAAATATCAAAATATTTAACTATAGTAAAATTTAAATGATAAAGTTAATATGGTGACCTAAACCGGTATAAATCCAATTGGTTGATAGTTTTTTGACCCATACCAACCTTATCGTCGAAATAAATTAATTTGGATCCATTAGAAACCGAAAATGATTTTATTAGAAAATAATATTTCAAGCTTTTCCTAAAGTGACACTCACCTCTCTTATAAAAGGATACTTCCACTTCACTTAATTTTACACCTCCATATACATTTGGCTTGGCCGAACCTTTCCCAAATATCATTTCAACATTCCTACCTTCATCCTAGAGGCATTCCATTCGTTATAAAGCCCACCTATGGTGCCCTTCTGATCAAATGAAAAGGAAGAACCTGAATAAGAGATAAATATTTCATCACCTCTTTCAAGTTCTTTTCTTCTTCCACTTCCTCTTTCTTTGTTGTTTCCATTATAGAATAATAACTTCAGTTCCATATATATATTTTGAGTTTTTTATAAATATTTTTAAGCAATATTTATTATTATATCCATCATATTAATGACAATGTCTCCATACACGCGTTTGTACGGCTTACCGTCTCCACGTCGTGGTGTAGTTTGTTATTCAAACAGTTTATTATTTGGATGGGTATAATAATGGGTATTGCTAATTTAAATAATAAATATAACATGATAAATATTCTTTATATATGATATACCATCCAATTAAATATGATTTCACCATCAATATAATGATATTGCAGCTCATGCGTACGTACGGATTACCGTCTCCAAGAACGCGATGAGATTCATTCCCCATCATAATCATTCAAGAGTATTTTTCAATTTATGACTAAAAATAATGTTTTGTAATATAATATCATTCTGTATATGAATTAAATAAATCCTATCCATAAAAAACATGGTATACGTAACCGACCATATGATGGAAAACGGAACAGTTAACACCTGAAATGATGATACTTGTAAAATATTATTAACAAAGCAATATTAGATGATCATATATGATATCATATTTATGTATATAGTTTTTTTATAATTTAATAACAATTATTTAACTATTATATAGTATTTTAATGTACCCTCAACCAATGAAAAGTACAAGGTGAGGGGTTTTAATCTCACTTTTATTGTCGTGAGATTCATTCTATATTTTCCACTATTACATTTTGTGTGGAATATGTACTGTAACATACCAAGTAAATAAAGAATAAAAAAATTTCAAATGTATTAATATTTATGAATTAAATATTAATTTTACTCCAAAGGGGATTCAATTTTCAATGGTTAACCTGATATGCAACAACATGTTTCTTTGAAATCTTACGTTGCACACTAATAATATAATATTATTATTTTAAATGGTAGTTAACGCCTAACCGTTGTATTGCGGGAATGAATAGAACTAAATAAAATATATTTATACATTTTTGTTAAATCTTTTTACATTTATCCAACTAATTTTAGGGTCTTAAAATATGAATTAATCTAATTTTAAGCATAAATACTCTAATATTCAGTAAAATGTCAATTTACCACCTTTTCATGGTGAACCCTTTTAAATATAGCGTTTTTCATTTTTATATGTTCTATTTCACGAAATAAAATTTTCATTATATTCAGGATATCAAAATTTACCTTGGATAAATTTTTGGTATTTTTCTAGTAAGGTTCATTTTTTAATGAATAGGGAAAAATATTGTATTTTTATTCAAAAGTGACTTTTAATCTAATTTATTTATATGGTTATATTATATTTATATTTTGTTTTAAACTATAGTTAGATTATATTTTTTCCAATTATTCCAATTCAGGTCATTGGAAATAAATTCACTTTGAAATTGGACATAAACAAATGTCGACCTTTTGATAGTTATTGTTTTTTAAAAACACGCTATTTGTTTTCACAATTGGAATTAATTTTAAAATAATTAATGAAACATTTATGATTTTAAATTGGTAAAATAGAAATCATTTTTAATTTGGAATATCAAATATATCTTAGGATGATTTGTTGGTATTTTTCTGAAAAACATCAATTTTTGATGAATTGTGAAACCACTTAGTAATAGTTAAAAAACTGACTTTTTCATATTAATGAAATTTTACGTCGTCTGCGAATTTAATTTGAAAAATCCAACATACATGGTTTTTATTAGTATATAAAATGGGTTTCAATAAGACGAAAATAGTTTTGGGTGAATAGTATCTTTTGACTTTTATTTACTGTTGTTAAAGGTAAATAGGGTAATTTATGTTCAAAAGGAATATCCTAATAACACAAAATTAACTTAATACTTGTTCGAAACATACTTTTTGAGTCATTTACGACCATAAGGATCTTTGGGTCGAATTTGGGACCCCATGGAGCCATTAGGGAGTTATAATGACACTTTAGATAAATTAACTTAACGTAATGATAAAAATGACACAAACAAATATTTTTTAGTAAATAAATTTTTACATGGGGTTATATGAGCTATCCTTTCGAATATAAATATTAATCAGAAATTAAATTAGATATCCTACATTATTTTATTTTTTTAATAGTTTTTAGAAATCACGTAAATTAAATTATTTATAACACAATAATGATGTTATATTTACCTCATTAATAAAACATTTACATAAATAAGAATATAAATATTAATACAATATCCAAAACCAGTAAAATTCTTGTTATATGATTTTATTTCGACCATGAGTCATCTTATATTCGACTTAAATTAGTTTTGGACCTTTAGAAACTTAATAACATTATATTATAAAATAATATTTTCACAGTTTCCTAAAGAGCCCCTCCTCCACCTTATAAAATGCCCTAACTTCTTACTTATTAATCACACATCCCAAGCCCCTTGTCTCATCCAAAACCTAAAAAAATAAACTCTAAGGATCCCTATCCTCCTCCTAGAAGCCTTACCTTTTATAGAAGGAACATCGAGAAGTCCTTTTGGTTCAAACAAAAGGGACTTACCCAAATTAAAGGTAACGATCCCTCTTAACTTGTTTTCTTTTATTTTACATCTCCAACCCCTTTACTCTTTTTATTCGTTTCTTTTATAAAAACAGTAGTATACCTAATATACTAGAATTTTTTTATGATAATTATTTTAACTACACTTATACACAACACTTTCTAATGGATAAAGAACATAATGTTTCTGTGGAGGGAATACTAACGCTTCATGAAACGATGATTGTTCGATTATCTCCTACCGCCTCTCATGATGGAAATTAAGAAAGAAATATATATATATATATATATATATAATATATAATATATATTATGTTTATGTTTTAATTATGCTTCTGTATTTTACATTTATATCCTACCTTTATGGTTTCCATAATTTTTAGACGCGATAATTTCATTTGAGGAAGTACAGACTACCACCCCCTCAAAGTGACATGACTCGTTAATGACATATGTGGGACGTATAATGGATAGTGTTAATGATATTATATATGATATTATACTGGAATTATAATATAACTATGTATCATTATTCTATAATTCCATTAATATAGAAAATTGAAAGGAAAAGAGAGTTCATGCGTATGTACGACTTACCATCTCCATGAATGGTTCATTTTATTTATTATCTCCAAAATGTTATGTACTATTACAAATACATATATATACTGAATATATATGATTTATATGATATCTAAATCATGAATATCAGTCTAGAGATAATGGACTATTGACCACATTGACAACTTGTAATTATATGGTGTTCATTTGGGACTCAAGTAAAAAATATCAACAAAACAACCATTATTAACATAAATGATTACATAATGTTTATGACATGGGAATAAGTGATATAAAATGAATAATAAACTTGAAAATGTTCTTAAGGAAGTAGAAATTAACTTTAGTTTATTATTCAAGATATTAAAGAACGAATGAGTCAAGTCAGACACGAGGTAAGGGACTTCGTCTCAATCTCTCTTCATTGGGGCATATTATGTTTTATACACGAATTTCCTTTATACGGTGTATAAACATCTTTGACCATTCATTTCATTCAAAGTGAATCTTTTTATATGATGCGTTTTACTAAATGAAAAAGTTATGTTTTTTAACGTTAGTGGTGACAACGACCTTTTTTCACCGCCGCAAGTATTGTTTGATTATTGGCTTCCTTAACAAGCTGTAGTGTTTTTTAAAGTAATATAATTACCATATAATTTTTACGTATTTTGGTATTGAAAATGGTTTCGATAATGGATTGGTTATGTCAATATATTTCAATGATATATTGTGATTTAATTATGGAAATTTCATCTTTCCATTATTTTTGTTTTAGGTGTTATGAATATGTTATGGTTCTTGGGCATTATTTACGTTTACGGGTTGTTCCATCATAAACCTAGGGCCGGTGAGCCCAAGATAGCTCTCCAATTAATTGGGTAACATGACAGAGGTAAATGTGAATTTTTCTCCTAAGAGATTTAGGGAATATACTGTGATGATTATTCTAGTGTAACTCCATATGTTTCTCTGGTACCTACAATGTAATTATGAGATGAATTCTATAAGTACCTTTATGTTTTGTGATTACTAAGTTTCATTCATAAATCTTATGTTTTCATGAGGTAAGTAAAAGTGTTTATGTTTTGTACGTATTGATGGACTAATGATTTCATTCTTATTTTATAAACCTTACTTGGCTTTTTTATGCTCATCCCATGTTTTGAAATTTTTTTCACATGAATTAAAGGTGAATAGGATCAAGGATAGGACCACGGAAAAGTCTTGATGTCTAAAACATAGAATTATACATGACCCTTTTTTTCAAGAGTTTTTATTTTATGAAATAAATGGATACTGGGTAGAATTGTCTACATGTAATATTCATGTAGTTATGTAAATGTTATTAACTGACTCTCTAAAACTCTACACATAAAAAGCTCTTAAATGTGAAATATTAATTTAATTCAAGATTGTGTAATGTTTTAAGGCAGGGGCCTTATAGTTGGTATCATAGTTCTGTTTAGAAAAATTTAGTAGTGATAATATAATTAAATTAATATCCATAAATTATTTAAATTTTAGTTATGATTGAAATTATATAGCATTTACAAAATAACATGTTGCTTCGTCTAAGATATTTCTCTGTTTAGAATGGTTTTCTACAGAGAAAAAAGGGTGGATAAGTTGAGACGACATCAGGAGGAAGACAACATTCCGAATCAGCAACATTAGATTGTAGAAATCGGAACTGAACAACTTTTTGTAGTGATAACATAGATGACAAAGGCTATAAATGGTTGTGGTATCCATGCACGAGATCATCCAGATCAACCACAGAGGAATATTTCAGTAGTATAACATTTCATGAGGAAATATCCCCCATCATTCAGAGGATCATCTGAACTTATGGTAGCATAATGGTGGATTAAAGCACTGGTGAAATTTTTTGATGTCATAGGGTGTTCAGAACAACAAAAGTCTAGTCTTTCTATTTACTGTTTTGAAGGTAATGATGAACAGTGGTGGTCTATGGTAAAAAATATTAGGGATAATGAAGAGATAGATGTTATTAATTGATGCTCTTGAGGCAGGAGGATGACTCAGTGGTTGATTATGAAAAAAATTTCACTCGACTAGTAATGTATGCTCCAAATATCATACGAGACCATGATAGTAAAATCAATCGTTTTTTAGGATTAAAGCCAATGTTTCGAAAGGGTTTTAGCCTCTCATGAGTTCAAATGTTATGAAAAACTTGTTTTTTGTGCAGAGAAGGTGTAAAGAGAGTTTTTCGATGATGATGTGTTCTTTGACAAACAATAGAATAACTCGTCGAGGTGGCAGGAGAAAGGAAATAACTCTTCAAAAAAGTCTGATGGTAAGAAACTTAAGCTTACAGTTTGTGAAAATTGTGGTAAAAATCATGATGTGGAATGTATTTTGAATTCTGGTAAGTTCTACCAATGTAATTAAATGGGTCATATGTATTGAAATTCCACTAAAAAAGATCAAGATAATAGAAAGAAAAAATCCGTTTTAAAGTCGGTAAAATGTTTTAAGTGCAATGAATTGGGACATTATGAATATGAGTGTCCAAAAAAGAACTCAGTTGAGGGAAAGTAGCCAGAATATAATATGAAATGTTTGGTGAAATCCTTTGCAACTACTTCAGTAGATGTTGGTCCATCAAATGAAGTAGTATCAGGTACACTGTTTGTTTGTTCAGATTATTCCAATGTGTTTTTTGATTAAGGGTCTACGCATTCGTTCCTTACTTAAAAGTTTTCTAGTAAATTTGGAATTCCATCTCCCTATATGAATCCTAAAATTTTGGTAAAAACACCGGGGGAATGTTGAGACTAAAAGAAATTATAAAAACCTTTCTGTCATTGTGTGCTGGAAAAATATACCTACAAACCTCATTCTTGTAACTCTAGTAGAGATTGATGATATTTCGGGAATGGATTGGATTTTTGTTTATCATGCTGACATTGACTGCAGAGATAAAGATGTTTCTTTTTAGAATGATTTTTAGTTTCTGTACAAAAATGAACCATTTATTTTGATAATATATTAGGAAGTTGAGAAACAAGTAAAAGATGGAAATTAATGTTACCTTTCTCGTATTGTTGAAAATGAAAAATGTATTGAGATTAATGATGTGCCAGTGGTAAATGAGTACCATGATGTTTTTTCTGACAATTTTCCTAGTATTATACATGATCAATAAGTTAAATTTACTATTGAATTAGTTTCTGATTCTAAGACAATTTCAAGACCCCCTTATCAAATGGCTCAAATTGAATTTTTAGAGTTAAAGAAGACGTTTTATGAGTTATTAGATAAAGGTTTCATTCGACCTAGCACATCACCATGTGGCGCTCCTGTCTTATATGATAAAAATAAAGATGGTTAAATTCAGCATTTCATTGATTATAGAGCATTGAATAACATCACAATTCAGAACAAGTGTCCTTTTCCTCATATCGATTATTTGTTTGATCATCTCAAGGGAGCTCAGTATTTTTCAAAGATTGATTTGATTATTGGGAACCATAAATTGAAAATAAAGGAAGAAAACATTCCGAAACCACATTTCTTACTAGATATGGTCATTATGAATATTTAGTTATGCCTTTTCGTTTAACCAATGTACCTACTATATTCATGGATATTATGAATAGAATTCTCCATGAGTTCTAGGATAAGTTTGTGGTTGTGTTCATTGATGATATTTTGGTTTATTCCAAAAGTAAAGAGGAACATGAAAGTAATTTAAGGGTTGTCTTCTAAACCATAACAGAAAATGAATTGTATGGTAAATTCTGAAACTGTGAGTTTTGGTTATAGAAAATTTATTTCCATTGTCACATTGTTTCAAATAATGAAATAACTATTGATCCTGCTAAAACATTAGTAGTTGAATAATGGCCCAGACCCACAAATATAACAAAGATCTGTAGTTTTCTTTGTATCAATGGTTATTACTAGAGAATTGTTTAGAATTTTGAACAGTTATCCAACCCACTGACTAAGTTATCTCGAAAAGGTGTTATGTTCTTTTGGAAAAAATAATTTGATGATTGTTTTCATGAATTGAAAAGAAGATTGGTGAATGATTTAGTTATGGAATTACCTGTAGAGATGGTGAATTTTTTATCTACATTGATGCTTCATTGAAAGGACATGGTTGTGTTCTTATGTAGAATGATATGTTAATTGTGTATTCTTCACATTAGTTGAAACCCCATGAGTTAAATTACCCGACATATGATACGGAATTAGCGGCTGTTGTTTTTGCTTTAAAAATTTGGAGGCATTATTTGTATAAAGTAAAATTTAAAATATATAATAACCAAAAAAGTTTAAAGTATATATTCACTCAAAAATAATTGAACATCAGACAGATGAGATGGTTGGAATTAATCAAGGATTATGATTGAATTATTCATTACCATCTAGGAAAGGAAAATAAAGTGGTTGATTCTTTGAGTCGAAAAATAAATTCTTCATTCACCATGATACGTTTGGAATGAGATCCTTTGGTTTTTGATTTGATGAACATTGACATAGTAGTTGTTGGTGCAGGAAATTCTTATGTTTTCTTTCAGGTGTGAGTGATCTCATCTCTATCACACAGAATAAAGCGAGCGCAGAAAGAAGACAGTGAGTTGCAGAAAAAGGTATATCTAGTTTAGAAGGGTAAGTTTCCTGAGTTTAAAAATGATAATGATTGTGTTTTGATGTTTGGAAAAAGATTTTGTGTGACTTTTGATTCACAGTTGAAGAATTAGTTGTTATGTAAAGCTCTTAGTTCCCTATTTTCAGTTAATCTTGGAAGTACAAAGATGTTCAAAGATCATTGGAAGTATTACATGTGGGATGGAATGAAAAGAGATATTGATGATTTTAATGTGAAGTGTATGAAATGTCATCAGGTTAATATAGATCCGTAGTTACCAAAATGGATGATTCATTGATTACTAGTGCCAGAGTAGAAATGGGAAAATATATCCATCTACTTTATTGTGGGATTACCAAAGGCATCTTGAAGTAATAATGTAATCTAGTTTATTGTTGATCGGTTCACTAAATCTTCTCATTTCATTCTTATTCGGGATAGATTGTCTCTATATCAACTTTATCAGTTGTATGTTCATGAGACAGTTAGGTTTCATGGAGTTCCCTTCTCCATTGTATCTGATAGTGATCCCATGTTAACTTCTAACATTTGGAAAAGCCTTCAGAAGTCATTGGGTACTGAATTAAATTTTAGTACAACCATTCATCCTCAATCAGATGGGTAGTCAGAATGAAAAATTTAGACATTAAATGATATATTACATGCTTGCTTGATGGATTATCAGGGAAGTTGGGACCAACATATTTCATTGGTTGAAATTTCTTATAATAATAGTGTTCATTTCAGTATACATATGGCTTCATTAGAGGAATTATATGGAATGCATTGTCAAACTACCATATTTTGGGATGAAGTAGGTGAAAGGAAGCTGATGGGACCAAAATTGGTAGAAAATAAGGAAGAAAAGGTTTAGTTGATTCAAAAGAACATGAGAATAGATTAGAGAAGGCAGAAAAGTTATACAGATAACCAGAGGAAGGATATATCTTTTGTGGCTGGTGATCATGCCTTTCTCAAAGTTTATCCATGGAAAAGTGTGATGCGTTTTGGTAAGAAAGGAAAGTCAAGTCTAAGGTTCATTAGACCTTATGAAATTCTTGAGAAAAGTGGATTAGTTGCATATATAGTTGCTTTACCTCCATGTTTATCCCAGGTACACAATGTATTTCATGATTCAATGCAGAGAAAGTATATGCCATAGCCATCTCATATTTTGATCCCAAAGGTAGTTCAGTTGGAAGAGAATCTCTCTTATGAGGAATAACTAGTCCAGATTCTTGACAGTAGAGAGCATGTGTTGCAGAATAAGGTAATTAACTAAGTAAATTTTTTTTCTGGAAAACCATATGTTTTAAGAGGAAATGTGAGAATCTGAAATTTCTTTGAGGGATAAATAACCCCATTTATTTGAAAGGTGAAAAAAATTGTGAGGACACAATTCCTAAAAGGGGGGAAGGATATAACTTCCCAAGTAAATAAAGAATAATATATTTTCATATTTATTAATATTTGTAAATTAAATATTAATTTTACTTTAAAGGGGGAGCTATGTTTGATGTATTACCTGATATACAACAATAGGAGTCTTTAAAATCTTACGTTGCACACTAATAATATAATATTATTAATTTAAATGGTAGTTAAGACCAAGTAGTTCTATTAGTGATAATGAATAGGACTAACTATAATATGAATATACAAGTTTGTTAAATGATTTTACATTTATCCAATGAATTTTGGGGGCTTAAAATATGAATGAATCTAATTTTAAGCAAAAATACTCTAATATTCACTAAAAGGTCGATTTACCGCCTTTTTATGCTGAACCCTAATTAAATCTAGTTTTGTTCATTTTTATATGTTCTATTTGAAAAAATAAAATTCTTTTTTAGATTTCGGACATCAAAATTTACTATGGGTAAATTTTTTGTATTTTTCTAGTAAAGTTCATTTTTTAATGAATGGTGAAAAATACTGTATTTTTATTCAAAAGTGCATTTTAATCTAATTTATTTATATGGTTATATTATATTTTTAATTGGTTTTAATGTGTCATTAGATTATATTTCTACTAATTAATCCAATGTTGGTCATTCTAATTAATTTCACTTTGCAATTGGACATAAACAAGTGTCGATCTTTTGATAGTTATTGTTTCTTAAAAACACGTTATTTGTTTTGACAACGTGAATTAATTTTATATTAATTAATGAAACATATATGTTTTTAATTTGGTAAAATAGCTCTCATTTTTGAATTTGTAATATCAGATATATCTTAGGTTTAATTTTTCGTATTTTTCTGAAAAACATAAATTTTTGTTGAATATTGAAACCGTTTAGTATTAGTTAAAAAATGACGTTTTCATTTAAATGAAATTTTACCGCATCTGTGAATTGAATTTAGAAAATCCAACATCCATGGTTTTCATTAGTAAGTAAAACATGGTTTAATAAGATGAAAATAATTTATGGGTAATAGTAACTTTTGAATTTTATTTACCTTCGTTAAAGTTAAATAAGGTAATTCAGGTTAAAAAAATATTATAATAATAAAAAATTACCTTAAACCTTGTCCTAACCTTACTAGTTGACTAATTAATGACCATGGACATCTTCGGGTCAATTTAGGGACGCCATGTTGCCACTTGGGAGTGATAGTGACACTTTAGATTAGCTAACTTAAAGTAATGATAAAAATGACACAAACAAATATCTTTTAGGAAATAAAATTTTAAATGAGGTTATATAAGATATATTTTAGACGACAAATATTCACTGGAAATCTAACAAGATTTAATATATCATGGGTTTTTTATAATTTTTATACATCAAATAAATTAAATTATTTAAGACACAATAATTATTAAGTATTTACCACATTAATAAAAGATTTAACTAAATAAGATTATAAATGTTAAAGAAATATCCAAAACCTATCCAATTTTTATTGGATGATTTTATTTAGACCATGAGGAATATTTTCATTGACTTTTTCTATTTTGAACCTTTAGAAACTGAATATCCTTATATAATAAAATAATATTTTCACAGTTTCCTAAAGAGCCCCTCCGCCCCCTTATAAAAAGCCCTCACTTCTTACTCATTCCTCACACCTCTCAAGCCCCTTGGCTCATCCAAACCCAGAACAAATAATCTCTCCAGATCCCTATCCTCCTACAAGAAGCCTTAACACAGAAATAAGGCAATTTAAGAAGTCATTTTGGTTCAAACCAAAGAGAGTTTCCCAAATTAAAGGTAACGATTCCTCTTAACTTATTTTTTTTTTAATTTTACATCTCCAACCCCTAAACATTTTTTATTCCTTTCTTTTATAAAAAAATTAGTATCCTCAATATACTAGGATATTTATATTAGAAATATTTGAACTACACTTACACACACACCACCATATACAGTAAAAATAACAAAATGTTTCCGTTGAGGGAAAACTAACGCCTCACGAAATGAAGATTGTTCAATTATATCCCACCACCTCTCATGGTCGCCATTAAGATGGAAATATATTTATATATGATATGTATTAAATTTATGTTTTCTTTATGATTTTTTATTTTACATTTATATCCTACATTCATGGTTTACATAATGGGTAATCACAACAATTTGATTTGAGGAAGTGAGGACTATTGCCCCCTCAAAGTGATATGACTCGTTAATGCCATATTGGGACATATAAAGGATAGTGTTAATGATATTATAAATGATATTATAGTAAAATTATGATATACCTATGTATCATTATGTTTTAATTCCATTAATTTATGAAATATAAATGAAACCATCGTTCATGCGTACATACGGCTTACCATCTCCATGAACGGTGCATTTCATTTCTTATCTCTAAAATGGTATGTACTGTAATAAAAAAATAAATATATATATATATATATATAAATTGGATATATATGATTTATATGATATCTAAATCATTAATGTAATTCTAGAGACAATGTACTATTGACCGCTGGACAACATATAACTATATGTTGTTCATTTGTGACTCAAGTACCAATATCGAAAAAACAACCATTGTTAACATAAATGGTTACATAATGTTTATAACATGGTAATAAGTGATATAAATGTAATAATAAACATGAAAAAGGATCTTAATCATGTATAAATTAACTTTAGTGTATTATTCATGAGATTAAAGAATGAACGATTCAAGTCGAACACGAGGTAACAGACTTCCTCCCAATCTCCATTCATTGAGGCATATTTTGTTTTATACACGACTATATTTTTTATGGTTTATAAACCCCTTTGGACATTAATTTCATTTAAAGGGAATATTTTTATATGAATAATTTTAATAAATGAGAAAAAGGAATTTTTTTAACGTAAGTGGTGATAATGACCTTTTTCAGCAACCGCGAGTATAATTTGATCATTGGCTTCCTTAACAAGCTGTAGTGTTTTTTTAAAGGAAAATAAATACCATATACTTTTTACTTATTTTGGTATTGAAAATGGTTTTGATAATGGATTTTTTATGTCAATATATTTCAATGATATATTTTTATTGAAATATGGAAATTTTGTCTTTCCTTTCTGGTTGTGTTATGTGTTATGAATATGTTATGGTTCCTGGGAATTATTTACATATACGAGTGGTTCCGTGATACACCTAGGGCGGGTGAGCCCTAGATAGCTCTCCAATGCATTGGGTAGCGCGACAGAGTTAAACGTGAATGTTTCTCCTAAGAGATTTATGGAATATACTGTGATGGGTATTCCAACATAACACCCTATGTAGCGGTGATAGGTACAATGTAAGTATGATATTAATTACATAAGTACCATTAGGATTTGTGATTACTATGTGTCATTCATAAATATTATGTTTTCATGTGGTAAGTAAAAGAGTTTATGTTTTGTATGTTTTGATGGAATAATGATTTCTTTCTTTTTTTATAACCTTTGTTGAGATTTTTTATGCTCATCCCATGTTTTGAAAAGTTTTTCATATGACTTAAAGGTGAATAAGGTCAAGGATGGGATCAAGGAAATGTATTGTTGTCTAAAACATGGAATTAGACATAACTCTTTTTTCAAGTGTTTTTATTTTATGAAAAATATTGATACTGAGTAGAATTTTATACAGGTAATATTCTGGTTTTTATGTAAATGTTATGGCCTAACTCTCTAAAACTATAATCCTGAAAATATCATCACTGTGAATTATTCATTTAAATAATGATTATTTAATGTTTTATGTTCAGGGCCTTATATGTACTTCTCATGAATGTATTTTCTACGTAATAAACTTTAATTTTTAGGTATTTACATCATCAGTGGAGGATCCTTATTTCCTTATGTGCATGTTTTGTAAATTAACAAATCAGTAAGGGAATTTCAAATTTGAATGTCCACTCATTCGGTTTTACTCAAACATCATTGATTATTTAACTCTAAGGTTATGTGTGAAATCACTATTTATTTACTTATGTAGTAATTTCCACTCCCCATTGTGTGGATATACTTTTGATAAACATAATCACTCCATTGATAAAGTCTTAAGTCATTGATGTGATCTTGATAAGAGTAATTTTAACTCAATCTCTATTAATTGAGTTAAACATCCAAGTCATTGGTGTTGTTTTTACAAGAACGTGTGTGAATGTACTCTGATTGATTTACACTGAATACACAATCATATTGAGTGTCTTTATATTTGTCACACAGAATTATGTCACTGATTTATCCTTAACCTATGGATATGGTTTTTTTAATGAAATTTATCTCAACTTACATTCCACTGAGACATCTTTATTGTTATGCCTTAATTAGAATTTATTTTGTGTATATAATATACTTTGACATATTACATCATGAATCCCTTTAATCTCAAGATATTATAATGTTTTTATTTCCTCTATTATTTGTATTCGAGTATCTCTCATTTGGTTAGGAACTCTAACTAAAATATCATTTTAAATGTTTTAATATTTTATTCTTCTAAATCATTCTCATTAATGTCCATATATTAAAAATTGTTTTAGGGATTTATTTATATGAACATGAATGTTTTAAAGTTAAAATTCCTATTAAAAGTTTGAAAGTGGTATGGGACACTTTGATTCATATATCTATTTTAAAATACATCTTGATAAATACTGAAACTTTTAAATGTTTTCAAGGAAAAGGGTATATTTCTCTCCAATGATTTTAATGATTATTTTCATCTTTGTTAGCATTCTTCATTGGATTTTACGTTTTTTTAACATTGATTCATTATGATATAATCTTCCAATTGGTATTTACTGTTTTGTGATATGTTTGATTGTGGATATGTTATGTTTATACCAATCATGGGTTATGGTTAAAGTATAATCATTTCTTATGCTAGTTTTAATATGAATGTTTATGTTATGTTTCATCCTTATCATTTTAGAAATGCAATGGACTTAGTAAGTGACGGGTGGATCCCACTATAGGTTCTCGATGCATTGGTATGTCTCAAGAGAAAAACTAGTGTCTTGGCATAAGGCATTGAAGAAAATCTTATTTCTAGTCTTGGCACAAGGGCTTGACTATTTGGTTATGAAGTCTGTAATTATGCATTCCAAAATTATGAAAGTGACCATTGATATTTCATGTGATTATTCGACTATTAGAATATCTATGTGAATAAGTAAATTGAATTATTTGATTTTAACTTTTCCATATTATACAGAAGCTTATGTTCAAAAGGATTTTGTTTTAGTCTTATACATTTCCTTGAATTTTTATTCTTATTTATGAATGTTTCTGTTATATTGTTATCCTTACTGATCAACAAAACTCAAACCTTTCTATTTTTTATTTTTCCTAGGATGTGAAAATGTATTTTATGGTTGACCTGCCAGGATAAGCTAAAGATATATGTAAAACCCCAGGTAAATAAAGAATATGACATTTTCACAATTATCCATATTTGTGAATAAAATATTAATATAACTTTAAAGGGGATGCTATGCTTGATGGCATACCAAATACGCAACAACGAGTTTCTTGGGAATCTTACGTTTCACTCTAATCATAAAATAATATTATTTTAAATTGTAGTTAACGCCTAGCCGTACTAATGGCGGGAATGAACAGAACTAACTAAAAAATGATTATATATGTTTTTCAAATATTTTTACTTTTTACAATAAATGTTAGAGGATTAAAAATGCGAATGAATCCAATTTTAAACATAAACATTCTAATATTCTTTAAAAGGTCGATTAACTGCCTTTTGATTACGAACATCTTTTAAATCCACTTTTTGACAATTTTATGTGTTATATTTTACAAAATAAAATCATTCTTTAGAATCAGGACATCAAAATTTACTTTGTGTAAATTTTTTGGTATTTTTCTGATAATGTTCATTTTTTAATGAATAGTGAAAAATGTTGTATTTTGATTCAAAACCTATTTTTAATCTAATTTATTTATATTCTTAGATTATCTTTTGATTTGGTTTCAAAGTGAAATTAGAATATATTTTTACCATTTAATCCAATAGTGGTCATTGGAATTAATTTCATCTTGAAATTGGACTTAAACTAGTGTCAATCTTTTGATACTTTTTGTTTCATAAAAACACGCTATTTGCTCTGACAGCGGGAATTAATTATTAAATTAATTAAAGTAACTTATATGTTTTGAATTTTGTAAATTAGACATCATTTTTGAATTCGGAATATCAAATATATCCTAGGGTGAATTTTTGGTAATTTTCTGAAAAACATCAATTTTTGGTGAATAGTGAAACCACTAAGTGGTAGTTAAAGAAACTGATTTTTCTTTTAAATGAAACATTACCACTTCTGTGATTTGAATTTCAAAAATTCTACATACATGGTTGTCATTAAGAAGTAAAATGTGGTTCAATGGGATTAAAATAGTTTTTTGGTGAATAGTAACTTTTAAGTTTATTAATCGTGATTAGAGGTAATTATTGTAATTTAAGGTAAAAATAATGTTTTAATAATATGAAACGACGTAGACACATGTAATACCCTCATTGGATGTGTCATGGACGACCAAGAAAATCTATGGGTCAGCTTGGGGACCCCATGGAGCCACATTGGTTGGAAAATCACATTAATACATTTTTATTTAATGTTAAAATTAAAATGTCACAAACATGAGTTGTTTTACTAAAAAAAATTATATGGGGTTATACAAGACATATTTTTGACTATAAATATTCATTAGAAATATAAAAATCTTTCCTACATAATGATATTTCTTTTATAATTTTTAAACACTAAATAGATTAAATTATTTATGGCACCATGATGATGCAGTGATTACCTCATTATTAAATTATTTAATTAAAATGAAACGATAATGTAAAATCTAAGACCTACACTTGTCACAAACCTATTTTATGGGTGGATTTAGAAACCTTATCACCTTATCCTCGAAATATATCCTTTTGGGACCTTTAAAATCTGAAAATCATTATATAATAAAGTAATATATTATAAATTTCCAAGAGTGCCCCTCCTCTCCTCTTATAAAAGGCCCCCACCTCTACCACCTTACCCACATCTATCAAGTCTTTGGCTCAGCCAACCCCTGCCCATTTCATCTATCCACATCCCTCTCTTCATCATTGAAGCCTCACTTTGGGAAGAATCCTTTCCAAGGAAGCCTTTGAGGTCAAATCAAGGAGAGTTACCCGATTTAAATGTAGTGTCCTCTCTTGTGTTCTAATGTTTTATTTTGGTTCTCCAACCATCTAAAATATTTTTATTACTATATTTTGTAACAAAAAAAGTATCTTCAATATACTAGGATGTTTTTATGCGATGGATTCTAGCTACACTTACACACACCTTCATCTAATGGTTAAAGAACATACTGTTTCTGTGGATGGCGAATTTCTGCCTCACGAAACGATGATTGTTCAATATTCTCATAAAACCATTCATGGTGGCCATTATGATGTCACTATATTTAAATATTATATATATGGTATTTATGTTTTCTATATTCTTCTGAATTTTATATTTAAAACATGCCTTTATTCTTTTCATGTTGTGCAAATGCGATAATTTTATACGAGGAAGTGTGGACTACCGCCCCCTCAAGTGTTGTGACTCGTTCATGCAATACATGGAATGTATAAATAATGAAATTAATAAACATATGTGAACTATATAACATATATATTATACTGTATTTATAATATATACAACTCGCAATTATTTTTAATTCCATTAATATGACAAAGAAATAAAAGTAGCGTTCATGCGTACGTACGGCCTACCGTCTCCATGAACGGTGCATTTCATTTCTTTTTATCTCCAAATGTTATGGAGTAGTATAAAATGAATATGTACTATTTATATATGATATTTAAATCATTAATACTATTCTGGAGATGAGATACTCATAACTACATGGACAATCATTTTCAAACAAGTTCATTTTTGACACATGTACCAAACATCGACAAAAACGTCTAATATGAACTCACATTATTAACCAATTATTATAACATTATAATATGGGATATAAAATGAATAATAATATTTAAAAGAGGTCCTTAAGCAATTATAAATTGAACAAAGTTTATTATTCAGGAATATAAAGAAACGAACAAGACAAGTCAGACTTATGGTAAGGGATCATACCACGCTCTTTCTTTTTAAGTACACTCTTTTATGTCATTCCTTTTAAGCTCATCTTCCTTATGATTGGTATTTTATTTTATATTACTCCTTCTGTAATTTTTATGTTCATATTATGAGAGACCCTATTTGATCTCATAAATCAATTTTTGGAAGTTTTATGTGGCGCTGTTAGGCTGCTGAGTTTTCGTAAGGGATTTTTCATCTCACTTTTATTCCTGAGACATTTATGCTACGTTTTCCACTATTTCCATTGAGTGGTGTATGTACTTCCCATTATTATACACTTTTTGTAGTGTAATTTCAATTATGGGTATTTACATCTTCATTGTATTACCCTTCTTGCATGGGGTGTACTTTTGGAAAGTTACCCAACTCGGTAAGGGACCTTTCACCCTCCTCTTTTTAAAAGACTTCTTTTGTTATGTCTTTTAATTCACATACTATAATGTTGGGATATGATCTTTTATAACCTTATTTATGTAAATTTAATGTCCAAGTGATGAGATACCCTTTATCTCCCTCATTAACCCTTTTTGTAAAATTTCATGTGACGTCGTTAGGCTGTCGAATTTTACAAAGGGAACTTCTTAACCCAATTTCGATTTCTTTGGGTTCAACATGTAGTTATTGAATATGTCATCCTTTTAATATGTGTGAATGACCATTGATTGTTTTGAAAATAATATCCAATTATATTGGGTTTATTTATATTTTTCACACATAATTTTGAGATTGATTTATCCTTAATTTAAGGATACCTTCTTTATAATGGATTTCATCTCATTTTACATTTCTATTGAGACTTCATTGTTGTTATGAACCAATTCACTCTTATATGGTGTGTATACTGTCCTTTGAAATATTATATCATGAATCCCTTTATTCTCATGATATTATAAAGTTCAGATTAAATTTTATTCCACAATTATTTGTATTTAAGAGTCTCTCATTTTGTTAAGAACTCTTTAATAAAATATCGTTTTAAATGTTTTAAAGATTTATTATTCTAAATCTTTATCATTAATGTCCATGTTTTCAAAATGGTTTTCAGTATATATTTATATGGACATTAATGTTTTAAAATTATAATTCTAATAAAAGCTTCAAAGTGGTATGGGACACTTTGATTCAAAAATATCTTTTAAATGATTTTTGACAATGGATTGATTAATTCAATATCTTGGAATTACTTATTTTGATTTAAATTGAATTTTTTTTATTGAAATGATTATATTTTCAAAATTTTATGTGTAATGATGGTACTTGGACATTTTATGGGTGGTTACGAGATAAACCAAATGACGGGTGGTGCCATGAATACCAGGATGGGTGGTTACGTTATAACCTCCAATGCATTGTGTATGGAAGTCGGACGTATGGCTATTCCATTAAGTATATGTGGAAGTCGACCGTATGGTTATTCCATTTATGTATGTTTATGTACCAAGTTACCTTTATATGTTTTGTGTTCTTTATATGGGTTTTATGGTAATCTTTGGGTTACAAAATGGTAAGTAATGATCTTTTATTCAGTGAATAGTTTTTACTACTTCATAAAGGTGAAAAGTATTACTTTGGTAAACTACTCAAGGATTACTTGTTGTCTTTGAAAAAATAATAGTTTTCCTTCTTTGTGTATCCTTTATGGGGATTTTTATGCTCATCCAATGTTTTTGAAATGTTTTCCACAGGACTTAAAGATGAATAGGGTCAAGGATGGGATCACGGAAAGACATGATATCTAAAACATGGAAGTAGACATGTTTCTTTTTAAGATTTTTTTATGTTATGGAAACATAGTATAAGTGTATACTATGTAATCTTTTGAGATGTAATAGTTTTGACCAAACTATCTAAAACTCTATACCTGAAAAGATCCTCAATGTGAATTATTCATTTAATTCAATATTAAGTAAGGTTTATGGTTGGGGCCTTATCGTTGGTATCAGAGGTCGGTCTAGATAACTTTAGAGGTTAGGGTATTCTCCAAGCATGAGTGACATTAACATTGTAACACCCGAGACTTTTATGTTATATAAATCATCAAAGGAATCTTTTTCTATACAACACTTGCTTGGCTTGCTTTACACGCAATCGCAACCTTCCTCGATAGCTTGCGTCGTACGCAATACCGAGTTTCACTAAACAACATTATGCTATTAAAACTAGCCGTTATGAATAGTAATAACCACTTTTTGGAATTTTATAAATTTTATTTTTCAAAATGGACTTCATTTTTGGACTCAGAATATCGAAATTAGCCTAGGGTGAAATTTTGGTATTTTTCTGAAAACTTTCAATTTTTGATGAATAGTGAAACCACTAAGTGGTAGGTTAAAAACTGAATTTTGCATAAAACTTAATTTTACCGCTTCTGTGAATGGAATTTCAAAAATCCGAGAGACACGGTTAATATCAAGGACTAAAATGTGGTTCAATGAGATGAAAATAATTTTTTGGTGAATAGTAACTTTTTACTATTTTTACCGCGGTTAATAGTAAATAGGGTAACTAAGGGTAATTATGATATTAATATTACCCTAACACATGTCCTAATTCTATTGGACAAGTTTAATTCGACCAAAAACAAACTTAGGAATAAAATATGACCATTTAGGCCCACTTGGATTAGATTAGGACATTTATTATTAATTTATTTAAAGAAGGGTTAAAATAGTTAAAATCAAAGTTTAATAAGTATATCATTTTTAATATAAGGTTATACATAAGATAAATTCGATTGTAAATATTAATTAGAAAGCTAAAAAGATTTCCTACATGATGGTATTTTATTTGTAATTTTTAGACATCAGATAAGTTAATTTATTTATGACACAAAGATGATGCAGTAATTATCTTATTAATGAAATATTGACAAAATTGATAATATAAATACCAAAATAAATGTAATTTGAGACTTTTTATGAATTCCACTAATTTTCTAGGTTACTATGATATATTAGTATTGATTTAATCAACTTGTTTTGAACATATAATTCTGTTATGACTTTGACAAAAATCATATATCAAATAGTGTCAAAATTGACACAAAATAGTTTTTAAATAAAATATTATATTATTAATTGTTATTTTATTCCTAAAAATCTAAGGTTCGGCCAAATGACTTAGATAAGGATATATATTAATAATAAACAATTTGGGGTTCGTTTGGCATGTTATAGTAAGTGTATTAACCATATAGTGAAAGAAAACAAAAAGTCATGGTAAAAGTTAAATTATTTAACTTAGAGTTAAATCTAATTGATAAGGTTAAAATAATACCCTAAACTTGTCTAAATTCTATTGGTTGATAGGATTTCGACCCATCCCCACTTTGGCTTCGAAATAAGACCCTTTGGAACCATTATAAACCGATTTTGACTTTAATATAAAATAATATTTTGAGATATTCCTATGGTGCCCCTCTCCTCCCTTATAAAAGGGCACCTCCTCCCCCTCCTCCTCACACCAATTTTAGCACTCAAGCTCGGCCAACCCCTGCCATTTTCCCTTCTCCACTTCCCTAGAATAATCCTAGAGGTCCTGGTCTTCTCCAAAGACCAATCTTAGTTCCTTAAGTGGAGGATCCAAAAAGGCGTTCCAAAGAAGAGGTAATATCCATTACCGATCTTTTCAATTTCTTTCTTCTTCAACTTCTTCTTCTTTAGTTGTTTCATGATAAAGTAATAACATCAGTATTACTTACATACTGATATGTTATTATAAATATGAAACAACCCTAATTCACCTTCTATCCATCCTACGGAAAAATGAAATCACCGCGCGTGCGTACGTACGGAATACCGTCTCCACGCCGTGGTGTAATCTATTTTCCACCATCACCTTACAAGGATGGGTATAATGGTGTAATCAGTAACTATATATGATTATTATTAAGTAATATTGATACTGAAATAATATATATATATATACTCCAATACAATTCCACGATCATAGGAACGATATCATCACTCGTGCGTACGTACGGAATACCGTCTCCACGATGTGATGCGACTCGTTCTACATGATCTTCATTTCATAATGATTATATAAATGAATTGAATGAATGAATATGGTATATAATACACTAATACCATTCTGGAAATGAATTATCTATAACCTAAAGATAAGAATAAGAATTTATTCGACAAAACACGCATAAGAACAAAAAGTTATAAAGACCCGAGTAACAAGTAACAATGAAATATTACTAACAAGAAGCTAATAATATGACCATATATGATCTCATATCAATATGTATGATTCTGGAATAAGTCAATAACATTATTTAAACCATTATACAGGAGCTTCGGACACGAACAAAGCAAATCGGACCTAAGGTAAGGGAAATATCACAATCTCATTTTTATCCGAGATTGTTTATTCGTAAGTATTTACTGGGGTGTATTTTATCATCCACATCCATGTTCCCTCAATATGTAATATTGTTTCCATCCACTTGAAATAGTTTAAATCCAATTTTACCCTTAGGTGAGTTTTTAGTAAAGAATATGAAAGGAATCTTTTGTTGTTTTTTTTCGTACGAGGTACTTTTTGACTTTTCCGACAAAAGTACGAAGAATGTTTTTTTTAACTTATACGGCATGAATGGATTTTTAAAACATTACATCAAAGAAGCTTCCTTTACAAGTTTTCAAGTTTATTTTTTAATCAACTTCTTTTATTTTAAAGTTGTATGACATGTTATGAAAGGAAAAATATTTTTGAAGAAGAAAGGATATTTTCCTCAAGAATTCAATTCAAGTGTTTTATCAAAATTATTTTCCATCTAAGATAATAAAGGGTTCTGTTTCTATCCATATTTTTACATTGGTTTGACTATGTTGTGATGGAATTATGTTTATGAATTCCTTTATCATATATGAATTGATTTATGATGTCATGATGTTTCAAGAATCCCATTTTTGTTACATGTGTTATGCGATGATGCATGTTTTATGATTATGTGGCACACATAAGAAAGGATTCATTATAAGATGGGTGGGACCTATATCTCCCTCCAATGCATTGGGTAATGATTTTATATCTCATGAGATAGACATGGCTGGAACGGAAGGTTATTTCGGTTCAGTGATACAGGACTGAAACGAGGAGTGAACTCGGTTCAGAAAGGGACTTTGTCCACTAAGATAGTCTTGGCAATGAGTCATGACTAACAAGAAATGATTTTCCATGATTATGTGTGCATGCCACAAAGTTTCAAGTTTTATGTTATGATTTTGGGGATCTCATTTTCACTTCTATGATTTATTCCATGTTAAGATATTATGATCTCTTTTGCAGGTTTTAATTTTCAAAAAGATATGATATGATTTTTATTTCCTTTATTTTCCCTTGCTGAGCATTTGAGCTCACCCTTTTATGTTTTCTTTTCCCCAGGTCAGGAAGATGGATATTAAATAGAATATGCTAAAAGGGACCCTAGATATGATGAAATAAATGGGAGACACTGTAGAAGATTTATGAACCAGTTGTTTATGTTTCCCAGTTTCTAAAGACACTATACCTATACGGTCCTTTGTGGTTTTGTCATATGTTGTAATAAGTGTGATTCAATTTTGAAGTATTAACAATGTATGTAAAGTGTGGGTCGTTATAGTTGGTATCAGAGGGAGGTTATAGTCAACCTTTGGAAACTAGGATGTGAAAGCCTTAGTAAGAACCCTAAGGATAAGTCTAAGCATAGTACACAATCTTAGTGTTTTAGAAATGGCCTTGAATAACCTAGGATAAGACCACAAGCATGAAAATTTTATTCTTGAATTATGTGGTTTCCTATTATAATTAGTGTTGCTCACACTATTCTTCTTGGTTTTAGTCAATGGCTGGAACCCGAAGGAACCGTGTTAATGCGGAATGCGATGGGCAATGCAATGATTGTCCCCCTGAGCAACCAAACGATATGGGAGCTGGAATGCAAAATCTTGTAGCCATGCTCACACAACTTTCTCAAGCTATGAATCATGCAGGATTTCCAAACGAACAAAGAAGGGAGCAACATTCTGTTGAATCCTTCATGAGGCAGCGTCCACCATCTTTCAGCGGGTCTACTGATCCATTAGTTGCTGAACAATGGATTAGTACTACTGAAAAGATATTTTCAGTTCTTCAATGTTCTGAGCACGATAAAGTCATCCTAGCAGTGTATCGTTTGGAAGGAGATGCGGATCAATGGTGGAATCTTGTTAAGAATACGAGGCAAAGGGATGAAATTGAGTCTATGGAATGGGACGAGTTCAAGAACTTATTTTTCAATAAGTACTTCCCTCGTATTCTCCGAACAAAGATGGAGAAAGAGTTCCTTGAACTGAAGCAAAGGGATGATGAATCTGTTAGTACCTATGAAGCAAATTTTACAAGACTTGCAAGGTACGCTTCTGGTATTATTATCCAACCTGAGAGTAAGATCGATCGATTCTTTAGTGGCTTAAAACCAAGTCTTCGAAGGGCGTTAGCCATAAGGGACTTCAATAGCTACGAAGAAATCGTTCGATGTGCTCTCAAAGTCGAGATGGAGATTGGAGTAACCCATCAGTCACATGGGTTTGATAAGAAGAGGAAGATGGAATTCAAAGAAAAATCTAAAGAGCACACGGAAAAGAAGATGAACTTTCCCTTATGCTCAAAGTGTGGAAAGAAACATGGAGGGAGTTGTCTTAAAGGGACAAGTAAATGTTTTAAATGTGGAAAGGAAGGTCATCGGGCATTTGAATGCCGTGATAATGGGAAGAAGATGTCTAATGATGCAAACAAAGGAAGGGATACACAGAGTGAACCTGCTACACTTCAATGTTTCAAGTGCAAGGAGATGGGGCATTATGCCAATCAATGCCCAAATCCAAGGGTTGATGATGATGGTCGACGTCAACAAACTCTTATGGCTAAAGACAAAGGAAAGTCACATGCAATTTCTATCAGCGATGTGGAGTACGATAACGATGTGGTGAAAGGTACACTTACCATCCACTCTAAAGTAGCAAATGTTTTATTTGATTCTGGATCCACCCACTCTTTTATTTCTGAAGACTTTTCTAAGGGTATCACCGTACTACCTCAACAATTAGATGTTGAGTTAGCTGTGACAACACCTAATGGCACATCAATCGCATCAAAAGTTTATAATTCTTCTCCGATCGAAGTTTGTGGGAAAGTGCTTCCTGCAAATCTTGTGATCCTTCCTTTAGTGGAATTTGATGTGATTCTTGGCATGGATTGGCTTTCTCTACATGGAGCTCATATCAATTGCCAAAGAAGGGAAGTCACATTTCATATTCTAGATCAACCTACGATCGTCTATCAATGCAAGGATGAACATAACCTTCCAGTGGAAATTTCTTCCATCTTATGGGTATTGATTCCACTAAATGAAGGTTATTTATCTCAAATGGTTGGTGAGAAACTCACGATTAAGAATATGCCCATTGTACGGGAGTTTGATGATGTCTTTCCGGAGGAATTGCCGGGTCTTCCACCAAATCGTGAAGTTGAGTTTTCAATAGAACTTGTACCGGGTGCTTTGCCTATTTCAAAGACACCTTATAGAATGGCCCCAATTGAGTTGCAGGAATTGAAGAAGCAACTCCAAGAGAATCTTGATAAGCGATTCATACGCCCTAGTGCGTCACCTTGGGGAGCACCTGTTCTATTTGTTAAGAAGAAAGATGGATCAATGAGACTCTGCATTGATTATCGAGAACTTAACAAGATCACTATCAAGAACAAATATCCTCTCCCACGCATTGATGACTTATTTGACCAACTACGCGGAGCTCAATACTTTTCCAAGATTGATCTTCGTTCAGGGTATCATCAATTAAGGGTCAAAAGGGAGGATATACCAAAGACGGCTTTCCGTACAAGGTATGGACACTATGAATTTATAGTGATGCCATTTGGTCTTACTAATGCCCCTGCTATCTTCATGGATCTAATGAATAGAGTCTTTAGAGACTATCTTGATCAATTTGTGGTAGTCTTTATAGACGATATTCTTGTCTATTCAAAGAGCAAGGAAGAGCATGAAGATCACTTGAGAATTATATTGAAGACCCTGAGAAAAGAGAAGCTTTATGCCAAATTTACCAAGTGTGAATTTTGGCTTCAAAAAGTTGCATTTTTGGGTCATATAATCTCAAAAGAGGGGATATCTGTGGATCCAGCAAAAACAGAGGTTATCGAAAGATGGTCAAGACCAACAACAGTAACTGAGATCCGAAGTTTTCTTGGTTTGGCTGGATATTATCGACGTTTTGTAAAAGATTTTTCACGATTATCTAATCCACTCACCAAGTTGACTCGGAAAGGAGTTAAGTTTGTCTGGACAGAGGAATGTGAAGAGAATTTCAAGGAGTTGAAAAGAAGGTTATCCAGTGCACCTGTGCTCACACTGCCTTGTAGTGGAGAAAGGTTTGTGATCTACAGTGATGCATCCAAGAAGGTATTGGGGTGTGTTCTTATGCAAAATGATATGGTGATAGCTTATGCCTCACGACAGTTGAAAATCCATGAACAAAATTACCCAACACATGATTTGGAGTTGGCTGCGGTAATCTTTGCATTAAAGATTTGGAGGCATTACCTTTATGGTGAAAGGTGTGATATTTATACTGATCATAAAAGTTTAAAGTATATTTTCACACAAAAGGAGCTGAATATGCGCCAAAGAAGATGGTTGGAGCTGATTAAGGATTATGACTGCTCAATCCATTACCACCCTGGGAAAGCAAACAAGGTGGCAGATGCATTAAGTCGACAAGACCATGCTAGTTTATCCATGATGAGGATCACAAAAGATCCAATATTTATGGATTTACAAAGGATGGATCTTGGAATTATAATGGAAGGGGAAAAATCTTATCTTTCTCAAATGAATGTTCAACCATCTATACATGTGAAGATTAAAGAGGCACAGAAAGAAGATGTCTAGTTACAAAAGAAGGTGAGAAATGTTCCTGAATTCAACCTTGATTGTGATGGGATAATAAAGTTCAGGAATCGGGTTTGTGTTCCTCCCATCCCCGAATTAAAGAAAGAGCTGCTGGATGAGGCTCATAGTTCTTCATTCTCTATTCATCCTGGAAGCACGAAGATGTATAGGGACCTGAAAGAGTACTTCTGGTGGGATGGCATGAAAAGAGATGTTGCTGAATATGTCTCTCGATGCTTGGTTTGTCAACAAGTTAAAGCTGAGAGACAGAAGTCTAAGGGGTTGTTACAACCATTACCCATACCCGAATGGAAATGGGAAAACATCACTATGGACTTTGTCACAGGACTTCCTAAAACATCCAAAGGCAATAATGCTATCTGGGTCATAGTTGATCGTCTTACAAAGTCTGCACACTTCATTGCTATTAGAGAGGATTGCTCTCTAGATCAGCTTGCCAAGATATATGTAAAGGAAGTGGTAAGATTGCATGGAGTACCACTTTCTATTATATCTGATCGAGATCCGAGATTTACCTCGAAGTTCTGGCGAAGTCTTCAGCATACTCTGGATACAGAGTTGAGTTTCAGCACTGCTTATCATCCCCAGACAGACGGTCAGTCTGAGAGAACAATTCAAACCCTAGAGGATATGTTGAGAGCTTGCTCTATGGATTTCAAAGGAGGTTGGGATCAACACCTACCTTTGGTGGAATTTTCTTATAATAATAGCTTTCACTCCAGTATTCAGATGGCTCCTTATGAAGCTCTCTATGGAAAGAAATGCAGGACTCCAACTTGCTGGGATGAAGTTGGGGAAAGAAAGCTATTAGGACCTGATCTCGTTGATGAAATGGCAGAAAATGTCAGATCTATTCAACAACACATAAGATCAGCTCAGAGTCGACAGAAAAGTTATGCCGACAACCGAAGAAAAGACCTAGAGTTTGAAGTGGGTGATAAAGTGTTCTTACGAATATCTCCCTGGAAGAGGGTTATGAGATTTGGAAAGAAGGGGAAGTTGAGCCCTTGATATATCGGTCCTTTTGAAATACTGGATCGTGTTGGGAAGGTAGCTTACCGATTGGCGCTTCCACCGAATCTCTCTCAAGTTCACGATGTGTTCCATGTATCTCTCCTGAGAAAGTACATACCAGATCCTTCACATGTACTCAGCTCAGAAGTTGTACCACTGGAGCAAGATCTTTCTTATGAAGAACAGCCGATAGAGATTCTGGATCGTAGCGAAAAAGTCCTACGAAACAAGACCACTCTCTTGGTGAAAGTTTTATGGAGAAACCACCAACTTGAAGAAGCTAAATGGGAGCTTGATGATATGATGAGGGAGAAGTATCCTCATCTGTTTGTTGCAAAGTGATGAATTTCAAGGGCGAAATTCTTTTTAAGGGGGGTAGAATGTAACACCCGAGACTTTTATGTTATATAAATCATCAAAGGAATTTTTTCTATACAACACTTGCTTGGCTTGCTTTACACGCAATCGCGACCTTCCTCGATAGCTTGCGTCGTACGCAATACCGAGTTTCACTAAACAACATTATGCTATTAAAACTAGCCGTTATGAATAGTAATAACCACTTTTTGGAATTTTATAAATTTTATTTTTCAAAATGGACTTCATTTTTGGACTCAGAATATCGAAATTAGCCTAGGGTGAAATTTTGGTATTTTTCTGAAAACTTTCAATTTTTGATGAATAGTGAAACCACTAAGTGGTAGGTTAAAAACTGAATTTTGCATAAAACTTAATTTTACCGCTTCTGTGAATGGAATTTCAAAAATCCGAGAGACACGGTTAATATCAAGGACTAAAATGTGGTTCAATGAGATGAAAATAATTTTTTGGTGAATAGTAACTTTTTACTATTTTTACCGCGGTTAATAGTAAATAGGGTAACTAAGGGTAATTATGATATTAATATTACCCTAACACATGTCCTAATTCTATTGGACAAGTGTAATTCGACCAAAAACAAACTTAGGAATAAAATATGACCATTTAGGCCAACTTGGATTAGATTAGGACATTTATTATTAATTTATTTAAAGAAGGGTTAAAATAGTTAAAATCAAAGTTTAATAAGTAAATCATTTTTAATATAAGGTTATACATAAGATAAATTCGATTGTAAATATTAATTAGAAAGCTAAAAAGATTTCCTACATGATGGTATTTTATTTGTAATTTTTAGACATCAGATAAGTTAATTTATTTATGACACAATGATGATGCAGTAATTATCTTATTAATGAAATATTGACAAAATTGATAATATAAATACCAAAATAAATGTAATTTGAGACTTTTTATGAATTCCACTAATTTTCTAGGTTACTATGATATATTAGTATTGATTTAATCAACTTGGTTTGAACATATAATTCTGTTATGACTTTGAAAAAAATCATATATCAAATAGTGTCAAAATTGACACAAAATAGTTTTTAAATAAAATATTATATTATTAATTGTTATTTTATTCCTAAAAATCTAAGGTTCGGCCAAATGACTTAGATAAGGATATATATTAATAATAAACAATTTGGGGTTCGTTTGGCATGTTATAGTAAGTGTATTAACCATATAGTGAAAGAAAACAAAAAGTCATGGTAAAAGTTAAATTATTTAACTTAGAGTTAAATCTAATTGATAAGGTTAAAATAATACCCTAAACTTGTCTAAATTCTATTGGTTGATAGGATTTCGACCCATCCCCACTTTGTCTTCGAAATAAGACCCTTTGGAACCATTATAAACCGATTTTGACTTTATTATAAAATAATATTTTGAGATATTCCTAAGGTGCCCCTCTCCTCCCTTATAAAAGGGCACCTCCTCCCCCTCCTCCTCACACCAATTTGAGCACTCAAGCTCGGCCAACCCCTGCCATTTTCCCTTCTCCACTTCACTAGAATAATCCTAGAGGTCCTGGTCTTCTCCAAAGACCAATCTTAGTTCCTTAAGTGGAGGATTCAAAAAGGCGTTCCAAAGAAGAGGTAATATCCATTACCGATCTTTTCATTTTCTTTCTTCTTCAACTTCTTCTTCTTTAGTTGTTTCATGATAAAGTAATAACATCAGTATTACTTACATACTGATATGTTATTATAAATATGAAACAACCCTAATTCACCTTCTATCCATCCTACGGAAAAATGAAATCACCGCGCGTGCGTACGTACGGAATACCGTCTCCACGCCGTGGTGTAATCTATTTTCCACCATCACCTTACAAGGATGGGTATAATGGTGTAATCAGTAACTATATATGATTATTATTAAGTAATATTGATACTGAAATAATATATATATATACTCCAATACAATTCCACGATCATAGGAACGATATCATCACTCGTGCGTACGTACGGAATACCGTCTCCACGATGTGATGCGACTCGTTCTACATGATCTTCATTTCATAATGATTATATAAATGAATTGAATGAATGAATATGGTATATAATACACTAATACCATTCTGGAAATGAATTATCTATAACCTAAAGATAAGAATAAGAATTTATTCGACAAAACACGCATAAGAACAAAAAGTTATAAAGACCCGAGTAACAAGTAACAATGAAATATTACTAACAAGAAGCTAATAATATGACCATATATGATCTCATATCAATATGTATGATTCTGGAATAAGTCAATAACATTATTTAAACCATTATACAGGAGCTTCGGACACGAACAAAGCAAATCGGACCTAAGGTAAGGGAAATATCACAATCTCATTTTTATCCGAGATTGTTTATTCGTAAGTATTTACTGGGGTGTATTTTATCATCCACATCCATGTTCCCTCAATATGTAATATTGTTTCCATCCACTTGAAATAGTTTAAATCCAATTTTACCCTTAGGTGAGTTTTTAGTAAAGAATATGAAAGGAATCTTTTGTTGTTTTTTTTCGTACGAGGTACTTTTTGACTTTTCCGACAAAAGTACGAAGAATGTTTTTTTTAACTTATACGGCATGAATGGATTTTTAAAACATTACATCAAAGAAGCTTCCTTTACAAGTTTTCAAGTTTATTTTTTAATCAACTTCTTTTATTTTAAAGTTGTATGACATGTTATGAAAGGAAAAATATTTTTGAAGAAGAAAGGATATTTTCCTCAAGAATTCAATTCAAGTGTTTTATCAAAATTATTTTCCATCTAAGATAATAAAGGGTTCTGTTTCTATCCATATTTTTACATTGGTTTGACTATGTTGTGATGGAATTATGTTTATGAATTCCTTTATCATATATGAATTGATTTATGATGTCATGATGTTTCAAGAATCCCATTTTTGTTACATGTGTTATGCGATGATGCATGTTTTATGATTATGTGGCACACATAAGAAAGGATTCATTATAAGATGGGTGGGACCTATATCTCCCTCCAATGCATTGGGTAATGATTTTATATCTCATGAGATAGACATGGCTGGAACGGAAGGTTATTTCGGTTCAGTGATACAGGACTGAAACGAGGAGTGAACTCGGTTCAGAAAGGGACTTTGTCCACTAAGATTGTCTTGGCAATGAGTCATGACTAACAAGAAATGATTTTCCATGATTATGTGTGCATGCCACAAAGTTTCAAGTTTTATGTTATGATTTTGGGGATCTCATTTTCACTTCTATGATTTATTCCATGTTAAGATATTATGATCTCTTTTGCAGGTTTTAATTTTCAAAAAGATATGATATGATTTTTATTTCCTTTATTTGCCCTTGCTGAGAATTTGAGCTCACCCTTTTATGTTTTCTTTTCCCCAGGTCAGGAAGATGGATATTAAATAGAATATGCTAAAAGGGACCCTAGATATGATGAAATAAATGGGAGACACTGTAGAAGATTTATGAACCAGTTGTTTATGTTTCCCAGTTTCTAAAGACACTATACCTATACGGTCCTTTGTGGTTTTGTCATATGTTGTAATAAGTGTGATTCAATTTTGAAGTATTAACAATGTATGTAAAGTGTGGGTCATTATAAACATAATGGTTAGGATTTTAGAAAGAGTCATAGTTTTAGATAAAGTGAATGAGTAAGTATATCTTAGTGTTTATCTTCCTCATTAGTACATGATTGTTTTGTTGATATACTCACACTGACTTTTTTGGTTTTAGTAAATGGCTAGATCTAGCAGGAACCAAAGTAACAGTGGATGTGAAGGAAACTATGACAGTTTTCTGGGCGAGAAACTGAATGATATGGGAGCGGCAATGAGAACTCTTGTGTTTATCCTCAACCAACTATCTAGAGTCACGAAGGACCACCTAAACCTTGGTGATTTCTATAAGGCATCATATATGTGAGAAACAAATCCCTACGGAACTACAGGTAATAATCATAAAGGTATGTGTGTTCAAAAACCTATGTGTCAAAGATATGCAATGAAACACCTAGGAAAATGTTTCAAAGGGACAGAAATATGCTATAGATGTGGAACTGAAGGTCATAAAGCAAGAACCTTCCATGGAAAAAGGAAGCATTCAGTTTACTCGAGGAAAGGGAAAGAAGATCTTTATGAGGGATCAATTGAATGTTTTAAATGTGGTTTGCATGGTCATTATGCAAACACATGTCCTATGAAGATGTTTCATGAATGGTATCACCAAGATCATACAAATATTCGTTTACCAATACCTAATGCCATTCCAATTGAGGATGAAGAAACTGACAATGACCAATCAATGGTATGGATTATTTCATAACATTTTTTTTTCATGTTTTGGAATATTAGGAAATGATTAATGATTTTGTTTATAGGAAAGAAGTATTTCAGAATAAGTTGGAAATGAATGGATAACGGATCATGAAGAATGTTAAATGAGTAATAAGTCAACATATAAGGGATTCAAGAGTTATGGTGAAATTCTTAAGATTATTAAGTCCCTTTTTATGATGGGGTTACATTAGAAGACTTTTTATAGTATGCGTAACCCTGATGTTTGATATATGAAAATTTTATTCAAGGAATAGTTATCTGTTCTTTGGTGGACATAGTTATAAAGAACCATTTGGCTTTATATGATCCTTACTTTTGAGGTAATTATGGGTTACTATATGTTATGATGGAAAGTGAAAGGCATGAGATAAAATTGAGGTTAAATTATGTTATGGTTATTTTTCATGATTTTATCTCTTTTTGGGGAATTATTTGAGAATTATATAGTTTGGAAAAAGGACAATACGCAGACCGTGTGACAACCCGTCGCGTCGGACAAAGCTGTGGGAATCGAACCCAAAACCAATGTGTGACTGGTATTTATCGCCTTCCACTAGACTACGTGAAGTCTCGGGTTAGTTTGAATACTTCTTTTTAGTTAGATGATTTTATGAATTAAGAGTAAGTTAATTTTGTGTTATCTATGGAAATTATTAACCTATCATGGAGGATATGTGATTAGGTTAGTTACTTTTTAATAAGAGACATTAAGATATACTGATGATGTTTGGAGATAAATGATACAATTTAACTTGGAAGACTATGTGATTAAATCCTTCAAATATTTGTGTTTCAATCTTAGTTTGGTTTACTTATGGTCTTTGTTGAACATTGGGTTTTGTTGAACAAATTTTGGAGATTAAGAGTAGATTTTCTTTTTATAAAGGGTTATCCTTTTATGGATTATTCGATCTTGTACTAACCTTTTTGGTTTTGGTTTTGGTCTAAATACATGGGAAGTATATAGTTCTCTTTTTTGGATTAGGTGATTCTCAATAACTTGATTATAGTACTCTTAATGCGAACAAGTCCTCCTAAATACTCGTCTTTTGGAGAAAAAATGGGTTTGATTAAGGAATCTAATAAAAGATGAATGTCTACGTGGCAAGTAAGTATGTTTCATTATTATTTAGTTATGTTCAAAAAATAAATTCCTCAATGAAGAGTAACATAAAACCAAAAATTTTGCCTGTAAACTTTTCCTACTAGGGAATCGAATACCATTTAACCCATCACAAGTTTGTGATTTTCTTATGGTTAACTTTCTTCTAGACATGTTTACTATCACTCTCCATCAGAACATAACCCTCTGTTTTTTCCTCCATTTCCATATTTCCATACTTGGAATCCTATTATGGGATAAATCGAGTGACCTTTGTACTTCTCTTTCTTTATTTTAAAGTGATTGTTTTACTGACTCTTGTTCCGATGTTGTATTTTCAATGAAGTTTCAAACCCCAATTTTAAAATTGCGAGGACGCAATTCCCAAAAGGGGGGAAGGATGTAACACCCCAGGTAAATAAAGAATATGAAAATTTCACATTTATCCATATTTGTGATTAAAATATTAATATAATTTTAAAGAGGACGTTATTCTTGATGGCGTACCCAATGCGCAACAATGAGTTTCTTGGGAATCTTACGTTGCACTCTAATAATAAAATAATATTATTTTAAATTGTAGTTAACGCATAGCCGTTCTAATAGCGGGAATGAACAGAACTAACTAAAAAATGATTATATATTTTTGTCAAATATTTTTACTTTTTACAATAAATGTTAGAGGAATAAAAATGCGAATGAATCCAATTTTAAGCGTAAACATTCTAATATTCTTTAAAAGTTCGATTAACCACCTTTTGATTACGAACCTCTTTTAAATACACTTTTTGAAAATTTTATGTGTTATATTTGACAAAATAAAATTCTTCTTTAGTATTGGGACATCAGAATTTACTTTGTGTAAATTTTTGGTATTTTTCCGATAATGTTCATTTTTTTAATGAATAGTGAAAAGTGTTGTATTTTGATTCAAAACCTCTTTTTAATCTAATTTATTTATATTCTTATATTATCTTTTGAATTGGTTTCAAAGTGAAATTAGAATATATTTTTACCATTTAATCCAATAGTGGTCATTGGAATTAATTTCATCTTGAAATTGGACTTAAACTAGTGTCAATCTTTTGATACTTTTTGTTTCATAAAACACGCTATTTTCTCTGACAGCGGGAATTAATTATTAAATTAAGTAATGTTACTTATATGTTTTGAATTTTTTAAATTAGACATAATTTTTTGAATTCAAAATATCAAATATATCCTAGGGTGAATTTTTGATAGTTTTCTGAGAAAACATCAATTTTTGATGAATAGTGAAACCACTAAGTGGTTGTTAAAGAAATTGATTTTTCATTTAAATGAACCATTACCACTTATGTGATTTGAATTTCAAAAATCCAACATACATGGTTGTCATTAAGAAGTAAAATGTGGTTCAATGTGATTAAAATAATTTTTTGGTGAATAGTAACTTTTAAGTTTATTAATCTTGATTAGAGGTAATTAGTGTAATTTAAGGTAAAAATAATGTTTTAAAAATATGAAACGACCTAGACACATGTAATAACCTCATTGTATGTGTCATGACCGACCAATAAAATCCATGGGTCAGCTTGGGCACCCCATGGAGCCACTTTGGTTGGAAAATGACAATAATACCTTTTTATTTGATTTTAAAATTAAAATGTCACAAACATGTGTTGTTTTACTAAAAAAATTATATGGGGTTATACAAGTCATATTTTTGACTATAAATATTCATTAGAAAGATAAAAATCTTTCCTACATCATGATATTTCTATTATAAATTTTAGACACTAAATAGATTAAATTATTTATGGCACCATGATGATGCAGTGATTACCTCATTATTAAATGATTTAAATAAAATGAAACGATAATGTAAAATATACAACCTAACTTGTCACAAACCTATTGGATGGGTGGATTTAGAAACCTTACCACCTTATCCTCTAAATATATCCTTGTGGGACCTTTAAAATCCGAAAATCATTATATAATAATGTAATATATTATAACATTCCAAGAGTGCCCCTACTCTCCTCTTATAAAAGGCCCCCACCTCTACCACATTACCCACATCAATAAAGCCTTTGGCTAGGCCAATCCCTTCCCATTTCATCTCTACACATCCCTAGATTCTTCATTGAAGCCTCACTTTGGGCAGAATCCTTTCCATGGAAGCCTTTGAGCTCAAATCAAAGAGAGTTACCCGATTTAAACGTAGTGTCCTCTGTTGTGTTCTTATGTTTTATTTTGCTTCTCCAACCCTCTAAACTCTTTTTATTGCTTTATTTTGTAACAAAACAAGTATCATAAATATACTAGGATGTTTTTATGTGAAGTATTCTATCTACACTTACACACACCTTCGTCTAATGGTTAAAGAACATATTGTTTCTGTGGATGGCGAATTTCGGCCTCACGAAACGATGATTGTTCAATCTTCATTTAACACCTTTCATGGTGGCCATTACGATGTCACTATATTTTATATATGATATATATGGTATTTATGTTTTCTATATTCTTCTGAATTTTATATTTAAAACATGCCTTTATGCTTTTCATGTTGTGCAAATGCGATAATTTCGTACGAGTAAGTGTGGACTACCACCCCCTCAAGTGTTGTGACTCGTTCATGCAATACATGGAATGTATAAATACTGAAATTAATATAAATATGTGACCTATATAACATATATATTATACATGAATTATAATATATACAACTCTCAATTATTTTTAATTCCATTAATATGACAAAGAAATGAAAGTAGCGTTCATGCGTACGTACGACCTACCATCTCCATGAACGGTGCATTTCATTTCTTTTTATCTACAAGTGTTATGGAGTAGTATAAAATGAATATGTAATGGATATATATTATATTTAAATCATTAATAATATTCTGGAGATTATTTACTCATAACTACATGGACAATCATTTTCAAACAAGTTCATTTTTGACTCACGTACCAAACATCGACAAAAACGTCTGATATGAACTCACATTATTAACCAATTATTATAACATTATAATAAGTGATATAAACTGAATAATAATATTTAACAGAGGTCCTTAATCAATTATAAATTGACCAAGGTTTATTATTCAGGAATATAATGAAACGAACAAGACAAGTCAGACTTGTGGTAAGGGGTCATACCCCTCGCTTTCTTTTTATGTACACTCTTTTATGTCATTCCTTTTAAGCTCATCTTTCTTATTATTGGGTTGTTATTTTATATTAATCCTTCTGTACTTTTTATGTTCATATTATGAGAGACCCTATTTGATCTCATAAATCCATTTTTGGATGTTTTATGTGGCGCCGTTAGGCTGCCGAGTTTTCGTCAGGGATTTTTCATCTCACTTTTATTCACGTGACATTTATGATACGTTTGCCACTATTTTCTTTGAGTAGTGTATGTACTGCCCATTATTATGAACATTGTGTAGTATAATTTCAATTATGGGTATTTACATCTTCATTGTATGACCCTTCTTCCATGGGGTGCACTTTTCGAAAGTTACCCAACTCGGTAAGGGGACCTTTCACCCTCCTCTTTTTAAAAGACTTCTTTTATTATGTCTTTTAATTCACATAATATAATGTTGGGATATGTTATTCTATAACCTTATTTATGTAAATTTTATTTCCAGGTGCTGAGATACCCATTATCTCTCTCATTATCCCTTTTTTTAAAATTTTATGTGACGTCGTTAGGCTGTCGAATTTTACCAAGGGAACTTCTTAACCCAATTTCGATTTCTTTGGGTTCAACATGTAGTTATTGAATATGTAATACTTTGAATATGTGTGAATTACCTTTTATTGTTTTACAAATAATATCCAATTATATTGGGTGTATTTATATTTGTCATATATAATTTTGAGATTGATTTATCCTTAATTTAAGGATACCTTCTTTATAATGGATTTCATCTCATTTTACATTTCTATTGAGACTTCATTGTTGTTATGCACCAATTCACTCTTATATGGTGTGTATACTGTCCTTTGACATATTATATCATGAATCCATTTATTCTCATGATATTATAGAGTTTGGATTAAATGTTATTCAGCAATTATTTTTATTCAAGAGTCTCTCATTTTGTTAAAAACTCTTTAACAAAATATCGTTTTAAATGTTTTAAAGATTTATTATTCTAAATCTTTATATTTAATTTCCATGTTTTCAAAATGGTTTTCAGTATTTATTTATATGGACATTAATGTTTTAAAATTATAATTCCAATAATATCTTGAAAGTGGTATGGGACACTTTGATTCAAAAATCTCTTTTAAATGATTTTTGAAATTTTATTGATTAATTCAATATCTTGGAATTACTTATTTTGATGATAAATGAATTTTTTTTATTGAAATGATTATATTTTCAATATTTAATGTGTAATGATGGTACTTGTACATTTTACGGGTGGTTACATGATAAACCATATGACGGGTGGTGCTGTGAATACCAGGACGGGTGGTTACGTTATAACCTCCAATGCATTGGGTATGGAAGTCGTCCGTATGGCTATTCCATTAAGTATGTGTGGAATTAGACTGTATGGTTATTCCATTTAAGTATGTTTATGTCCCAAGTTACCTTTATAAGTTATGTGTTCTTCAAATGGGTTGTATGGTAATCTTTGGGTTACAAAAGTGTAAGTAATGATCTTTTATTTAGTGAATATTTTTTACTACTTCATAAAGGTGAAAAGTATTACTTTGGTAAAGTACTCATGGTTTACTTGTTGTTTTTGAAAAACTAAAAGTTTTCCTTCGTTGTGTATCCTTTACAGGGCTTTTTATGCTCACCCCAAGTTTTTGAAATGTCTTCCACAGGACTTAAAGATGAATAGGGTCAAGGGTTGGATCAAGGAAAGACATGCTATCTAAAACATGGAACTAGACATGTTTATATTTAAGATTTTTTTATGTTATGGAAACATAGTATAAGTGTATACTATGTAATCTTTTTAGATATAATAGTTTTGACCTAATTGTATAAAACCCGATACCTAAAAAGATCCTCAATGTGAATTATTCATTTAATTCAATATTAAGTAAGGTTTATGGTCGGGGCCTTATCGTTGGTATCACAGGTCGGTTTAGATAACTTTTGAGGTTAGGGTATTCTCCAAGCATGAGTGACATTAACATAATGGTTAGGATATCAGAAAGAGTCCTAGTTTTAGATAAAGTGAATGAGTAAGTATATCTAAGTTTTTATCTTCCTCATTAGTACATGATTGTTTTGTTGATATACTCACACTGACTTTTTTGGTTTTAGTAAATGGCTGGATCTAGCAGGCACTAAAGTAACAGTGGATGTGAAGGAAACTGTGACAGTTTTCTGAGCGAGAAACTGATTGATATGGGAGTGGCAATGAGAACTCTTGTGTTTATCCTCAACCAACTATCTGGAGTCATGAAGGACCACCTAATCCTTGGTGATTTCTATAAGGCATCATATATGCGAGTAACAAATCCCTACGGAACTACAGGTAATAATCATAAAGGTATGTGTGTTCAAAAACCTATGTGTCAAAGATGTGGAAAGAAACACCTAGGAAAATGTTTCAAAGGGACAGAAATATGCTATAGATGTGGAAATGAAGGTCATAAAGCAAGATCCTTCCATGGAAAAAGGAAGCATTCAGTTTACTCGAGGAAAGGGAAAGAAGTTCTTTTTAGGGATCAATTGAATGTTTTAAATGTGGTGTGCATGGTCATTATGAAAACACGTGTCCTATGAAGATGTTTCGTGAATGGTATCACCAATATCATACAAATATTCGTTTACCAATACCTAATGCCATTACAATTGAGGATGAAGAAACTGATAATGACCAATCAAAGGTATGGATTATTTCATTACATTTGTTTTCCTATTTTGGAATATTTGGACATGAGTCATGAATTTTTTATAGGAAAGAAGTATTTCAGAATAAGTTGGAAAGGAATGGTTAATGGATCATGAAGAATGTTGAATGAGTAAGAAGTCAACATATAATGGATTCAAGAGTTATGGTGAAATTATTAAGATTATTAAGTCTCCTTTGATGATGGGGTTACATTAGAATACTTTTTATAGTATGTGTAACCCTGATGTTTGATATATGAAAATTTTATTCAAGGAATAGTTATCTATTCTTTGGTGGATATAGTTATAAAAAACCATTTGGGTTTATATGATCCTTACTTTTGAGGTAATTATGGGTTACTAAATGTTATGATGGAAAGTGAAAGGCATGAGATAAAATTGAGGTTAAATTATGTTATCGTTATTTTTCATGATTTTATCTATTTTTGGGGAATGATTTGAGAATTATATAGTTTGGAAAAAGGACAACACGCAGACCGTGTGATAACTCGTCGCGTCGGACAAAGCTGCGGGAATCGAACCCAAAACCAAAGTGCAAGTGGTATTTATCGCCTACCACTGGACTACGTGATGTCCCTGGTTAGTTTGAATACTTCTTTTTAGTTAGATGATTTTATGAAGTAAGAGTAAGTTAATTTTCTGTTATCTATAGAAATTATTAACCTATCATAGAGGATATGTGATTAGGTTAATTACTTTTCAATACGAGACTTTAAGAGCAACAAATGTGGTTTGGAGATAAATGATACAATCTAACATGGAAGACTATGTGATTAAATCCTTCAAATATTTGGGTTTCAATCTTAGTTTGGTTTACTTATGGTCTTCGTTGAACTTTGGGTTTTGTTGAACAAATTTTGGAGATTAAGAATAGATTTTCTTTTTATAAAGGGTTATCATTTTCTGGATTATTTGATCTTGTACTAACATTTTTGGTTTTGGTTTTGGTCTAATGTCATGGGATGTATATAGTTCTCTTTTTTCGATTAGGTGATTCTCAAGAAGTTGATTATACTACGCTTAATGCGAACAAGTCCTCCTAAATACTCGTCTTTTGGAGAAATAATGATTTTGATTAAGGAATCTAGTAAAAGGTGAATGTCTACGTGACAAGTAAGTATGTTTCATTATTATTTAGTTATGTTAAAAAAATAAATTCCTCAATGAAGAGTAACTTAAAACCAAAAATGTTGTCTGTCAACTATTCCCACTGGGGAATCGAATACCGTTTAACCCAACACAAGTTTGTGATTTTCTTATGGTTAACTTTCTCCTAGACATGTTTACTATCACTCTCCATCAGAACATAACCCTTTGTTTTTTCCTCCATGTCCATATTTTCATACATGGAATCCTAGTATGGGATAAGTTGGGTGACCTTTGTACTTATCTTTATTTATTTTAAAGTAATTGTTTTACTGACTGTTGTTCCGATGTGGGATTTTCAATGAAGTTTCCAACCCCAATTTTAAAATTATGAGGACGCAATTCCCAAAAGGGGGGAAGGATGTAACACCCCAGGTAAATAAAGAATATGACATTTTCACATTTATCCATATTTGTAAATAAAATATTAATATATCTTTAAAGGGGACACTATGCTTGATGGCGTACCCAATATGCAACAACAACTTTCATGGGAATCTTACGTTGCACTCTAATAATAATATAATATTATTTTAAATTGTAGTGAACGCCTAGACATTGTAATGGCGGGAATGAACAGAAATAACTACAAAATGAATATATATGTTTTTCAAATATTTTTACTTTTTACAATAAATGTTAGAGGATTAAAAATGAAAATGAATCCAATTTTAAACGTAAACATTCTAATATTCTTTAAAAGGTCGATTAATCGCCTTTTGATTACAATCCTCTTTTAAATCCACTTTTTGACAATTTTATGTGTTATATTTGAAAAAATAAAATTCTTCTTTATAATCGGGACATCAATATTTACTTTGTGTAAACATTTGGTATTTTTCCGATAATGTTCATTTTTTTAATGAATAGTGAAAAATGTTGTATTTTGATTCAAAACCTCTTTTTAATATAATTTATTTATTTTCATAGATTATATTTTAAATTGGTTTCAAAGTGAAATTAGAATATATTTTTACCATTTAATCCAATAGTGGTCGTTGGAATTAATTTCATCTTGAAATTAGACTTAAACTAGTGTCAATCTTTTGATACTTTTTGTTTCATAAAAACACGCTATTTGCTCTGACAGTGGGAATTAATTATTAAATTAATTAATGCAACTTATATGTTTTTAATTTTGTAAATTAGACGTAATTTTTGAATTCTGAATATCAAATATATCCTAGTGTGAATTTTTGGTAATTTTCTGAAAAACATCAATTTTTGATGAATAGTGAAACCACTAAGTGGTAGTTAAAGAAACTGATTTTTCGTTTAAATGAAACTTTACCACTTCTGTGATTTGAATTTCAAAAATCCAACATACATGGTTGTCATTAAGAAGTATAATGTGGTTCAATGGGATTAAAATAATTTTTTGGTGAATAGTAACTTTTAAGTTTATTAATCGCGATTAGAGGTATTCAGTGTAGTTTAAGGCAAAAATAATGTTTTAATAATATGAAACGACCTAGACACATGTCATACCCTCATTGGATGTGTCATGTCCAACCAATACAATCCATGGGTCAACTTGGGGACCCCATGGAGCCAATTTGGTTGGAAAATGACATTAATACCTTTTTATTTAATGTTAAAATTAAAATGTCACAAACAAGTGTTGTTTTACTAAAACAATTTCTATATGGGGTTATACAAGTCTTATTTTTGAATATAAATATTCATTAGAAAGCTAAAACGATTTCTTACTTCATGATTGTTTTTTTATATTTTTTATACACTAAATAAATTAAATTATTTATGGCACCATGATGATGCAAGGATTGCCTCATTATTAAACGATTTAAATAAAATGAAAAGATAATGTAAAATATAAGACCTAAACTTGTCACAAACCTATTGGATGGGTGGATTTATTAACCTTATCACCTTATCCTCGAAATATATCCCTTTGGGACCTTTAAAATCCGAAAAACATTATATAATAAAGTAATATATTATAACTTTCCAAGAGTGCCCCTCCTCTCTTATTATAAAAGGCCCCCAACTCTACCATCTTACCCACATCTCTAAAGCCAATGGCTCAGCCAACCCCTTCCCATTTCATCTCTCCACATCCCTCTCGTCATCATTGAAGCCTCACATTGGGCAGAATCCTTTCCAAGGAATCCTTTGAGCTCAAATCAAAGAGAGTTACCCGATTTAAAGGTAGTGTCCTCTCTTGTGTTCTTATGTTTTATTTTGCTTCTCCAACCCTCTAAACTATTTTTATTCCTTTATTTTGTAACAAAATCAGTATTTTAAATATACTAGGATGTTGTTATGTGAATTATTTGATCTAAACTTACACAAACCTTCGTCTAATGGTTAAAGAATATACTGATTCTGTGGATGGCGAATTTCTGCCTCACGAAACGATGATTGTTCAATCTTCTCTTAACACCTTTCATGGTGGCCATTATGATGTCACTATATTTTATAAATGATATATATGGTATTTATGTTTTCTATATTCTTATTAATTTTATATTTAAAACATTCCTTTATACTTTTCATGTTGTGCAAATGTGATAATTTCATACAAGGAAGTGTGGACTACTGCCCCCTCAAGTGTTGTGACTCGTTCATGCAATACATGGAATGTATAAATAATGAAATTAATTAACATATGTGACCTATATAAAATATATATTATACAATAATTATAATATATACAACTCTAAATTATTTGTAATTCCAATAATATGATAAAGAAATGAAAGTAGCGTTCATGCGTACGTACGGCCTACCGTCTCCATGAACGATGAATTTCATTTCTTATTATCTCCAAATGTTATGGAGTAGTATATTATGGATATGTACTGGATATATATGATATTTAAATCATTAATACTATTCTGGAGATGATTTACTCATAACTACATGGACAATCATTTTCAAACAAGTTCATTTTTGACTCATGCACCAAACATCGACAAAAACGTCTGATATGAAGTCACATTATTAACCAATTATTATAACATTATAATATGTGATATAAAATGAATAATAATATTTAAAAGAGGTCATTAAGCAATTATAAATTCACGAAAGCTTATTATTCAGGAATATAAAGAAACGAACAAGACAAGTCAGACTTGAGGTAAGGGATCATACCCCTCTCTTTCTTTTTAAGTGCACTATTTTATGTCATTCCTTTTAAGCTCATATTTCTTATGTCTGGGATGTTCTTTTATATTAATCCTTCTGTAATTTTTATGTTCATATTATGAGAGACCCTATTTGATCTCATAAATCCAATTTTGGAATTTTTATGTGGCGTCGTTAGGCTGCCGAGTTTTCATAAGGGATTTTTCATCTCACTTTTATTCCCGTGACATTTATGCTACGTTTGCCAATATTTCCTTTGAGTGGTGTATGTACTGACCATTATTATACACTTTGTGTTGTATAATTTCATTTATGGGTATTTACATCTTCATTTTATGACCCTTCTTCCATGGGGTGTTCTTTTCAAAAGTTACCCAACTTGGTAAGGGGACCTTTCACCCTCCTCTTTTTAAAAGACTTCTTTTGTTATGTCTTTTAATTCACATACTATTATGTTGGGATATGTTCTTCTATATCCTTAGTTATATAAAAAAAATTTCCATGTGATGAGATACCCTTTATGTCTCTCATCATCCCTTTTTGTAAAATTTTATGTGACGCCGTTAGGCTGTTGAATTTTACCTAGGGAACTTCTTAACCCAATTTGGATTTCTTTGGGTTCAACATATAGTTATTGAATATGTCATCCTTTGAATATGTGTGAATGACCAATGATTTTTTGACACATAATATCCCCTTATATTGGGTGTATTTATATTTGTCATACTAGATTATGTTATTGATTTATCCTTAATTTAAGGATACCTTCTTTATAATGGATTTCATCTCATTTTACATTTCTATTGAGACTTCATTGTTGTTATGCACCAATTCACACTTATATGGTGTGTATACTATCCTTTGACAAAGTATATCATGAATCCCTTTATTCTCATGATATTATAATGTTTTGATTAAATTTTATTCCGAAATTATTTGTATTTAAGAGTCTCCCATTTTGTTAAAAACACTTTAACAAAATATCATTTTAAATGTTTTAAAGATTTATTATTCTAAATCTTTATCCTTAATGTCCATGTTTTCAAAATGGTTTTCATTATTTATTTATATGGACATTAATGTTTTAAAATTATAATTCCAATAAATTCTTCAATGTGGTATGGGACACTTTGATTCAAAAATCTATTTTAAATGATTTTTGAAAATGGATTGATTAATTCAATATCTCGGAATTACTTATTTTGATTGATAATTAATTTTTTTTTATTGAAATGATTAAACTATCAATATTTTATGTGTAATGATGGTACATGGACATTTTACGGGTGGTTACGTGATAAACCATATGACGGGTGGTGCCGTGAATACCAGGATGGGTGGTTACGTTATAACCTCCAATGCATTGGGTATGGAAGTCGGCCGTATGGCTATTCCATTAAGTATGTGTGGAAGTCGACCGTATGGTTATTCCATTTAAGTATGTTTATGTCCCAAGTTACCTTTATATGTTATGTGTTCTTTATATGGGTTTTATGGTAATCTTTGGGTTACAAAAGGGTAAGTAATGATCTTTTATTCAGTGAAGAGTTTTTACTACTTCATAAAGGTGAAAAGTATTACTTTGGTAAAGTACTCATGGATTACTTTTTGTTTTTGAAAAACTAACAGTTTTCCTTCTTTGGGTATCCTTTACCGGGCTTTTTATGCTCATCCCAAGTTTTTAATATGTTTTCCATAGGACTTAATGATGAATAGGGTCAAGGATGGGATCAAGGAAAGACATTCTATCTAAAACATGGAACTAGACATGTTTCATTTTATGTTTTTTTTATGTTATGCAAACTTAGTAGAAGTGTCTACTATGTAATCTTTTGAGATGTAATAGTTTTGACCTAATTCTCTAAAACTCTAAACCTGAAAAGATCCTTAATGTGAATTATTCATTTAATTCAATATTAAGTAAGGTTTATGGTCGGGGCCTTATAATATAAGTGTGTTTAAATGGAGACAAAATGTTGTTTATTTTTTTATTTCATGAAGTAATGTAAAACATATGAATGTATCCAGTAATTCCAAGGCTACTAAACTGATTGGTCTTTTGGGACATGATTCCTTGTATCATGCCAATGTTATGTAATAATGAATAGACTCTGGGTAACTGGTGTCGAGGTGTTACATCTATAGTATCAAAACTCTCATTCAAGGGAATAATATAATGCACAAGATCCTACACCATTACTAGAAATTCAGATCATTGAGTATAAAATCCCACTATAGTATAGATCACGTCAATATTATTGTTGTTGTTTTATTTTCCATTCTTATGAATTAATAGGAGATAATTTGTACTTGTTTTGATTAAAAAACATAATAATAAATTTAATTTAAATTTAATTACTCTTAATATACCACAATTTTGCAAAACCCAGTATACCCCACCATCAGTTTTGGAATATCCTTTCACTTAGATATTTAGGGGACAAGGATCTGTATTCCTTTTCTCATAACATAAACATGGGTCTAAAAATCTCTTTTTATGGATTTTTTTATGTATAACCTTCAATCTACATTAAATATTAGTTCCATGATCTATTGAGTAGACTCCGCAATAATGAAATCCTATTTTAAAATTTTTCCTCAAACTTTTCTTCTTAATTACACCATTCTTAACTTAGGCTGTTAAACCTTAATGTAAATTTTGTTTAGTCAACACAAAACATCAAGATAAAATTTATACGATAATTGAAACCACCCTAACATGGGATAGTCAAGAACATTGAACTATGAGGTCTATTATAACTGATGTGGAGGAAGGAAAATCTGAATTAATATTTTAATTTTATTTATTTTTATATATATTCTTAAATCCCAATTTTATCCTTCTAATTTTCATGTTAATAATATGTGGATTTCTCTTAAGTAATTACTATGTATGATAATAAATTTATTCATATTTCACATGTATTGTATTTCATATTGAATTATTACTAATTAATTTATTAGGTGATTATAAAACAGTTGTAGACATAAATAAATAACCATACAATTGACTAGAAGACCCCCTTAGTGGCATGATCATGAAAATATACATTTGTAATTTTATCTACTGGATGAAAAAAGAACCCTTGAAACTATGGGGAAAACCATGAACCATATCGTCATTCATGATGATGTATTCCAACATGGTTCCTATGTTTCTCCTTGGGTCTATAAATCATGATTCCTCCTCTCACTTGGGAACTCCATCCTTACACATTCTTTTACGCACATAATAGTGAAGGGATCAATTGAATTGGATAAAATCTGTTTACATAAAATAAAAAACGACAGCACATGAACTTATATAAGAAGATGGAAGTAATGAAATATAGTTCACCAGTTTTAATTAAATAAGAATAAATTAAAAGGGAAACAATCACAGATAATAGCTAGTATAATATCATAATCATTTACATATTAAGAAATGTGCATACATTTGAAATCCATTTATTAGTTACTTTGATTCATTAAATATTTTATATAATACAACATTAATTAATCCAACTAAATTAATTTATATTAATTCCATAAAACCATCCTTAACACATTATCATCTAAAATATTAAAAAAATTAATGTTATTTAAAATTAATGTAGTACTTAAGTGTACTTAAAGGATATCTTGTCTTCTCATCCAAAATTTTATAATGTAATATATTTAATAAATAATTATCAATATTATGACATGGTTTATAATTTATCAAATAAATTACACCCAAAATACATGTGAATAGGTCTGGTTATGTATTTAATTTTTAACTATTAAAAAATTATCACACTATCTATAGAAGACTACACATTGTGTACAAAAGTACATGACATTTAAAAGTATTTTTCCCCTGTCTACAAAAAATTCCTATGGTCTAGACATGTTCCGTTTCATCAAAAACCATGAGGTACATGGAATTTTGTATAATTTTCATATCGTGTGGCTTCATTACTGCATATCATGCCTATCCTCATGTTGTGTATATAATGCAAAAATTTCTGGGACTCCTCATGTTCTCAACCATTGGAATATGGGGACAATGTGTAACATACAGTTTCTACATGGTGTTTAATTCTTCATGTCTTGTTCTTGACTTTCACATCTCCGTACTTATCCATAATTTTAATATCATTGATCTTTTTTCTTATATTTGACAGGATAAAAATGAGTTATATGAGAGGAGACATAATATATGTCATCTATATTGAATGTTCACACTATATACTCTAGTTTTTTCTAGGTAGACCATTTTTCACTACTTAATGGTGTTCCCTAAATGTTTAGTTTTTAAGCCTTAACATATTATTGGTTATGTTATCAATAAAAAATAATGTAAGAAACAATGAGGTTTGAATATTAAAATTAAATGATATAAGTAAAAGAATATGAAAACACATACAAACAATCAATGAGTAATATAAAATTATAAATTAAATATGTGACCACTTTGATACCACTTATAGGTTTTTGTATTAGAAAAATAATCTTTTGAAGGTATGAAGAACAAATATTTTATTCATAAATCACATGTAAACATTTCTTCACCTGATCAAAATATCATGATCGATGGGAAAATTATATTACGTGAATAAATTTAATTCTTCATAACTAGAAGTGAAGGATTTTGATAGGTCATTTATAATTATTTTATATTCCAATATAAAATTACCTCAGATTATAATATCACATTCATTGATGATCTGATAGAATATATCTTGTCACAAAATCATTTCACTACATTATACAAGTAAATAATCCCTCTAGTGGTGATCCACATAGGTGCCACATTCTTTGAACGACACCATAAAATATCTCGGTGTTAGCACAACTGATCTTGATATCTTCTGTTGTTACGGGTTGATAATTCCATAATTATTCTTGATAGAGACATAACTCTTGATGTTCTCCGATTTTCTTGGGATAGAAGGAGAGAAGAGACCTCTATATGACTTGATATGTCTGTAGGGATTAATAAAGTATCACTCTATCTATTGTGAGCACCCAAATGTTTTTAGGAAAGATATATAATTAGATATTTATTATAGTATATTTGGGGTCAGAAAATTGAATACTAAAACCTTTCTTTGTTTCTAACTCATAATTGACCCCTTGTACAATAATAATATTATTATTATTAATTGAACGGCATGTGTGACACATTTAAGCATATTAAAATAATTATCATTTATATTATGTTTAATCATACCCCTAAACATGGTCTTCTTACCTTCACTATTATTTATCGATCCTTAAATAATGACCATTTAGTAAATAAAGGTAATTAAATTTTTCTACGATAAAAAATATATATATTATATTCACCATACATTCAAATAAATATTATTATTTGTTATTATTTAACACACTTATTGTTTTAGATAAATTATGATTAAATTCTGGAAAACAACTGAACGGAATAAATATTATTTATTTCTTAATTTTTAAACTCATTACTTAAATTTAACTAACATTGAAGATATACTATGTCTGTGACCTTCTAGGACTCTTTCTATGAGGAATTAGGCATAACCTCTAAAAGAATAATATTATCATCTAGAAATATTTGAAGTCTCTCTTTGAATGAATTTAAATTCAAAGAATAGTCCAACCATTAATGAATGTTAACCATGTAATATAATCCTTTTATTGTGAAATCACAAATCAATAATGTTTCATTATAATGACATAAACCTATATCCTTGATGTCTCTGTCTTTGACATTCGTGAAATGAACTCTCCCACCAAATACCATGACTATATATTTATGATGGAAATTCTATTCCTAGAAAAGGTCTACATATAAGAATTTTCTCCACGGGGCATAAAGGATAAATTACTTCTCGCATTATCCATTAATGTAACATCACTCCTGATGCACCAAATGATTCATACCTCACCACAAGAATATGTTGTTATAGTTTTCATCAGCACATTAATGTACATGAGTTTTGATATCCAATAATGAAAATATTAAAACGTAATGTTCAATACATAGGTCCACAGATATGAACATCCAATGACACATGGAAATTTGGATTTCCAATTGATGATTATGTTACTACAAACATATATCTTGGAGACTAGAAATGTTTATCACCCTGAGATGGTGTCCCAATATATTTTGATCCTCCTATATCAAATATATTGTATTCCATGTGTCCCATGAGACAATATCATCAAGAAATAAGACAACGATCATGAATAATGTTGTGGAACCTCTAGGGTCTCATTATAGTGGGGAACCAATATAACCTTTTAATTCAACATATATTCTTAAGACATTTTCACCTATTAATATCATATAAAAAACAATAATGATGGGATAAGAAATATTTTATAGTAAAACAAGTAATAACATACTAAATATGTATGTTGTATGTAACTAACTCCAACAATATGCGGAATATTAATAAATACAATAAAAACTATAAAAAATATAGTCGATTGATATAACACATTCAACCAAAAAGAAAAAAAGAACCAACTTCTTTAGATTCACATGGACCATGACTACATACCACCACCCAATATAAAATCATATGAAAAAAAACATCTTGAAAAATAAATAGAAAAGAAACGGACTCTTAAAAGGAAACGTAAGTTCTGCATACAATGATTTGTGTATGTATGGTGTGATCTAAATATTCCCATTGATATCTCACTAAGGATTCAATGTAATATATTAAAAATAAAATTTCTATAAATTCAAGTTTGAAATATATTAATAGAATAATATATTAAATGAAATCACACTAATGTAATTAATTAAAATTAATTTTCATTAAAATACATTTATTTAATACCACTTCCATTTTAAAAATTTGTTTGAATAATTTTGAAAAAAATATATTTAAACCCATGTTATTTTGTATGCCAGGAATGTTAAATAAAACCATGCATTTACACCAAAAAAACAATCAAATTATTTTTAAAAAACTATCAAAACAATCTTTTCAAATATCCCATTTAAAGAATACATCATATAATTATATATAGAAATTAATAATTAAATGGTACCATAACAATAAAGCATGATAAAAATTAAAAAGTAATAGTAAATTGGTTCCATATAATCATGAAAGAAATGGGATACAAGAAACATTCATTGGGGATCCCATAAATAATATCAGAAATAATGAATGGAAAACATCGGTAGATCACTAGTTATGAAGGGAAGGAAATTCCAAACATTACAGAACTCGGTACCAACACTTACTCTATGATTCACCATAATCATATACACAATCCACATGACTATCACACAATAGATTCCATTAGGGAACTCCGAAAATATTTTTATTTCACACTAGAGGTGAAATTAGTACATGTTTTCTTAGAACTAGAGTAGCATAATCCTCAACCACTATCATATCCATGATTTCCCATCTAATCAATAGAGTGGAGGTGAATAAGTAATTATTGTTATCATTACATGCATCAATAAAGAAAAAAGTAAATCTCATCTCATATCCAACACCCTCAAATCAAATCATCCCTTTTTAAGATAAAATCATAAGTGATTAATATTTAACCACACAAATTATACAACATCCCTTAAAATGGAAAAAATCATTACCCTGGAATACCAAGAACGAGTTCAATTTTGAGAGTAACACAAAATAGTACTTTTAAATTCTTTTAGAATTATCCAAACATAACCATAAAACTAGATTTGGAATCTAATCTATGCTACAAATCATCAAAATTATAACCATGAAATCATACACTAAAAATAACTTTATAAATAATTTATAAAACAATAACTCGTTAATAAACCATTTCAAATTCCATGTCCTCTTATAAAAATAAGAATATATTTTCTCCAAGAAGGAATTTTTTAAGATCAAAATACTTCATTAATTAAAATCACCCCTCTAGAAATATATCACTAGTTGAAATCACCCTATTAAAAGTCCAATATACTTTGCATACAACCCCTGGAGAATTTAAAAATATATAGAATACTTAAATCATCAATTTTGAAATTTGAAACTGTAAAATTCATAGAAATCCATTTATACCATGTGATGAAATCTTTAAAAATAATTAGACACATCAAGGGAACCATAGATCAACATAACCAGGTATATAAAGGGTTTCTTGAATACTCAAACATATATAGACATTCTAAGAGAAGTGATTTCTATGAAATTACTACCATGTTGGAAGAAGACCAAGCTAAGGACATGACAATACTTACATCCCTAGACATAAAAACCCCAATATTATGTTGACCCTAAACCCAAAAACTAGCAACAATAAAATTTAGGGTTTATGGTGGGTATCCAATACAAATGAAAATATATATTAGAGGAATAGAAAGAGAAGAGAATATTCCAAGAGGGTATTACGTTGAAAATTTAAAATAAAACATGTAAGAAAACCAAAGGAAATGCCATTGATAATAGGGAAGATGAGGGGATTCAAGAATCTAGAGGTCGACTGAGATAAGGTGGAAGACAAGCGTTCCCTAAGGTTTTAAAATCAAAAGGTAACATTTAAAGTATCATCATTATTTTGAAATGGGTCGATAAAATGGGTTTCCAACTTTTTTCCAACAATGTAAGGGTTACTTGACAAGCAGTAGACATCAGAAATGTTGGGTTAAATAGTTTACCAACAATTATACAATGATAATAAAATGGATATACAGTCATCTACAACATGTCACATGAATTTTAATGATTTCTATAAACTATGGGCTTGTTTCCCTCAGTACAACCCCCAAATAAAGGTATGAAACAAGATTTCCCCTAGGATTCACATAGTTTTCCATGAACTAAAAACTAAACAGGCACACTGACCATGATCATTAAAAAAGTAATTGAAGAACCACACATTAAAGGTAACTCACTTTGTTCAAACAAAACCATGTGCACTAAAACCTACAAAGAAGAAACCAATACAAATGTCTAATATATATATAGTTTACCAAACTATAAATTTACCATGAAAAAATCATGCAATAGAGAAAAATTATAGGCTCTCTTAAAAATTTCTTATAAACTCATCACAGAATTTGAGGGAAAGGATTAAATACAATAAAAAATAAAAAACAAGGAAATTAAAAATTATTTTGTAACAAATTTCCCAACTATAATGGCTTCTTTCCCCATAAATATTTCATTATAGGATTGTAGAAAATGATGTATAAAAACTCAAACACCTTCTGAAATGGGTGGGAGTGATGATAAATGAGAAAAAGCCCTAAAAAGAAAAAATAACAACAAAAACTAATCCTCATGAGAAACATAGGATATCCTATTATGACAGAAAATATCTCTAATTGGAATTCAACTTACTGATAAGAGGCATAATGCCAAAGTATCACCAAAACCTATTAAAGTCCCTAGACAATTTAGAATTCATATAAAATGGGGGATTATAATAAATCACACACTCAAGAAGAAATTATGTAAATAAAAACACATTTGAATCAAGCACCTAAAAGATAATAAAATTTCCTTTTCGATCATCGAAACTGTCCATGAAAACAAATCAATACACTGTAAGGAAATTACTAACCAAAAGGAATACTCTAAAGTACTCCAATAAGAACTGACAAAAACATGGTTATTACACAACTAAGTATGATTCACCCCCAATCAAAATAACCATAAATATAGAATCACATATTCTTATCCCAATGCCAATGAATTTGATAAGTTGGTATTCGAGAACACCACTTATGGAATTCCACCCATGGTTCATCAAACGTAATAAAAAATGGCTTTCACTAGAGAAAAAATATACCACAACTATTCTGAAATATAAAGAATGATCCCAAGGATTTCAATGCTTGATATCTTAAAACCAAGACCCCAAAACATAGGCCAAAAAAATAACCACAAAGAAAAATGTCACTATTGATCTATAATCAGCATAAGAATATACAACATCCCATATGTATCGAGATATAATCACCCCAAAGAACAACTAGATTTAATTTTTTTCAAAGGAACTAAATAAATCTGATTCCAAAAAAAGAATCATAAGATAAAAGATCAACTCAATAGTGATCAAACCCAAGACACATTCCACATACACACAGCTGAAAAAACTATGTAGATTGATGAGAAGGATGCATCAAATATTAGACTCAAAAAACGAATATAAAATGAAATTTTCCCATAATTTCTTCAAATGGTCCAAAAAGAAGAGAGATTCTAGACATATCACTCAATACAATGTCTAGGTAGGTCTATTCATAAAAGTCTCAACACCTAAGTGATAATGAGAATCACCCAGAGCATTAACCATTAAAATAAAACTTCCATACTTTTTTAATACCGTCATATGTTGAATGAACCGAACAAAATTGAATGTGAAACTGGTGAATTAATTTCTAATGGAACTAACAAATTATTCCCACCATGATTAGGGGTCAAGTACAAAAATATAAAATCCATCAAAACATGATAAATAATAAACGAACTAGAAATACTATTTCAATTTAATATTTCAAACTCACCTTATAGTATTAAAAAATAATTTTATTAAAAGAATTAACATAAAATAAATTTTTAACAAAAACCTCACATCAATTTTAAAAACAAAATAATATCTTTTCAATATTTATTAATAGTTAAAATTAACCATTGAATAATATATTATTTAAATAACTTATCTTATCCCACAACACACTTTTCAAAACCCAGTGTCCTTAAAAAATCATTGTAATTGAAAAAACATGCGTAATAATTTCCAATAAACTACCCCCCCTTGGAATCATACAAAACAAGAAATACACAAATAACAATTTTTGAAGAAAATTGTTTCATGAAAACCACACACTCAAAAATTATCAAACATTCTAAACTAAAATTCATTTTATAATATCAAAAAATAATAATGACTCCCCTAATTTATTTTTATTGTTGATATCCACTTCGGGGAAACATAAATATCAATATAAATTAAATGCATATCCATATTTGATCTAGAAAATTGGTTGACGGACCATGAAACAATAATCAATCAACACCTAAATGCTCATAAAACTGAGCTCTAGGACTCCACATCGTTTTTATGTTGAGTGATCCAACCTTGAATCACTGGTTCTTTTTATATCCTTTTCCAAGAACTAGATATTTACAAAGTAAAACTCATAAATTAAATATAGGAAAAATAAAATATCATCAATAAAAAACAAAATATCATCAATAAAAAACAAAATATCAAAAAAAACATATATCCACATACCATGGTGACTCCGGTGTCATTCTGATATGTTTTAATCAGACACCATTTCATGACCTACCTCTGGTGTTTTGATGACCAACCAATTCTCTTTTCTACCATAAAACACCTTAAATAAAAAAGAGGTATTTTCATGAACCCATTGTCCATTTCAATGATCAATGCGCTGATACATTTTACAAGGATCTGAACCATAATGAATCAAGATTTCACTTAACTCATCTAAGCACTTGGACAGAAGGGCATTCAAGATACCAAAAGGGTAGAAACTACATCCTATGCGTCAAAAGAAACACTTTGAGAATTATGTATCCCTTGATGAATAAATAAAGTATAATTAAATACTCATCATGAATTCATTATGGGGAATACATAACATGGATACCCATTCTAAATAAAATAATAAAATTCAATGAATTTGAAAAAAATAATTAGGGAATAACTGAGATAAATATTTAAAACTAAATTTTTTAAATTTGAACATATCAAGTGCACAATAAAAATATATACAATATAAACTACTATAAAAATTAATTTAATTGGACAATACGATTGGTAAAACCTGATAAAAAACAATAATTATAAACAACCTCTGTATATTGACCATAACCACTCACTATCTAAAGATTTTAAATTTCAAGGGACAACCGGGAAGAACAACAAAATGTACAAAATGGAATCTATAAAGAAAACATAATAGATTAATACTCCTATTATTGTATTTAGAATGTGGAATAAACCTATATAATTGGATCTCACCAAGGATCCCATAACACATTACATGTGAAATTTCCAAAAATTCATTTTTGAACTACATTTAAAAAATATGATTTTATATAAAATTTCATGAAGGAAAATATTTCAAAAAAAATTCATTAAACGTACTTTATTTAAAACCAAATCCATTTATAAACATAGGTACATTTCATTTTAAAATGGATCTTCATTATATCCCTGGAATAAGGCAAGAGATAAATTTTACATAAAAACAACCATATGTAAAAAAAATCCATTTACCCTATTCCAAACCATTATTAAAATCCAATTTTAAAATAACTCATTTGAAAAAAAACATAGCACGATAGTGAGAGAGAGAGATTAAAAATCAGTAAGAACCATATCTATAAAGCATGACCAAAATAAAAAAATTCTATACATTGATATGATACAATACGTTAATCTAGGAAATACAACAAACATAGAATGGGGATCCCCTAAAAAATATCATAACCATTGAATGAACATTGGAAACTAACTAGGTTCTAAAATAAGGTAGTATTATACCTTATAGAACATGAGACCGAATTTCAATTTATGTTTCATCCTATAAAAATACACAAGCCAGCCGATTGCCCCACATTTTCCTCCATAAATGTACTCCTTGTATAGTATAATATCACACAAGAGAGGTAGTGGCCCATGTGTTCCCTTAAATATTATTACATAAGATGAGAATATTCTCTTATCTTATGGTTCCCATATATTCATCCTAGTGGGTGTTATTAATCAATTATAGAAAACATCGCATGCATCAATATATAATAAATAATAAATCAAGTCTCCACTCTAATTCCATTGAATGCAACAACCCATGTTCATACTACTTGAAAAATTGATACATATTTAATAATAATATATAAAGTAAATTCTATAAATTCTGGAAAATTATTACCATGTAATATGAAGTATGTAAATTTATTTTTAGGGTACAACAAAATTACAATTTAAAATCCATTAAAAAAGTTCCAAATGGTCCCTTCAAACTATCATGGGAAGCCAAGATATTTTAGAAATATTTAAATGTTTAAACATGACATCAAAATCTTAAAAATGGAAACTATTTTTAAAAAAATTATTCTTTCAGAGACCAATTCAAATGAAAACGTCTATTATAAAAACATGATCATACATTCTCTTAGAAATATTTTTTTTAAAACAAAATCCTTGTTTAATTGAAAACAACCATTTGGAAATGTCACCCTAGTTCCATTAACCCTTTCAAAATTAAAATTTAATATAAATATAGTGCTTAGGAAATTCAAAAACACATGAAACCCATAAATCATCAATTAAAAAATTGAAACTATAAAATCCATTGAAATACACATATTTCACATGCTGAAAAACATAACAGAATTTAACACCCATCATGGAATCCATTTATAATCATAAATAAATATAAAAATAGTTTTTATAGTGATCAAGAATAAAATTACATTCTACGATAAATGATAATATAGAAACAACCACTTTAAAATAAATGGATCATGTTATCAATTATGATGGAATCCCAAATGATAATGAAGACAATGCATAAATCCCTAGGAATCAATACCCTAATATTAGGTCCACCTATAATTCTAAAACCATACCCCATGGAATAATGAGTTTGTTATGGAATCACAGCCGAAATAAAATTTAGAAAGATGGAAGAGGGAAAGAGGATAAGAGTGTGAGAGGGTCTCAATGTGAAAATAAAGAACCAAATGTAGAATAAATTAAAAGGGAATTCTCTTAAATAAGAGTTTGAGAGTGATGTCTTGTGGTTAGAGATCTGATGGGATAATGGATGAGAGCACAGATATATAAGGCTTAAAATTTAATGGGGGAACACTTATAATTTTATAATTCATTTAATAATGTGCAGACTACATAGTTTTGTTGCATGGATGAGAGAGGGGTTAAATAAGGCTTAAAATTCAACAAGGGAACAATTATAATCTCAAAATTTATTTAATAATGGAAATATGACATAGTTTTTTGGAATAGTTTTCCAAACCATGTTCTTATCATGTGGCAGTCATTGGTTATGCACTGTACACTTGCACATTTTGACTGCAAAATTTACCAACCATGTTCCAACCATGAAAAATCGATCTTAAATAATATACATCAATTTTTACAATAGTTTAACATTTTATACTTAACATTCATGAGTTTTTCATCATAAAACAAAAATCAAAATTCAATCCATACTGATTCAACATGGACTCACATGGTTCTTGATGAACAATGCATACTCTTGAAAAGAAAATTTTTCATGATCAAAAATGAATTGATGTATCTCTACTGTAAGGGTTCCCACATAGTTTAGAAAAATACATTGGTACTATCCTATATGGAAAAGTAATTATGATATAAGTACCACTAACATAGTTTACCAAACCACGTAGTGGGCATTCACAAAATTGGCATAAAGAAACTTTTAGAGATTTTTTTCAAATTTTCAATGAAACCCAGCCCTATAATAAAAGGAAAATTATTCAATCCAATAAATTAATTAAAAAAATAATGAAATTAAAATTATTGTGCCAAAAACTAACAAGCCTATTAAACACTAAATTATTCTCCGAATATCATTCTAATACACATAAACTATGTTGTGTTAAGAAAGAAATCTTATTTCATTTTGGTAATAATATTTAATAAATAAACTATTGATCCCTCTAAATTATATGGTATTATATGTGTTTTGATCATTTTAATAAAAAAGAATATTATTATTTAAAATATACTAGATATATTGGTGGGATCAAATCCCATATATTTTAACAAACATCTAGATTAATACTTTTATCATATATAATTTTTTACACCCATATCATCTTTTCAAAACATTTCACAGAACATGATAAATTAGAATCTAGGTGTATTGAATTAATTATTTCATATTATTCAAAAAAACAAATTTTTAAAAAATAATCTTATAATATTATAAAAATAAGATATCTGAAATCATATTTTATTTATATTTGTTATAGTTTGGAACAATCCTTTAAATAAAAAACTTTTATATATCATATATTTGACTCATAAATTTATTGTAGATTAAAAGATTAAAAATTTATACCTTCATTTTGAACCCCTAAATATTTATAAAACATGTAAAAAATATTTTCGGTAACACATTTTATTTTAAATTGAATAATTGATACCTATAATACTGATACCTGTCATGGACATTCAATATAATTTCATAATCCCCTTTAGGTATAATAGATTATTCCATACTATGGAACCACTACTTCTTCTAGATTACGCATTGTTTGAATGACCTAGATGGGATATTTGAAGAATTATTATTGAACTCTATAACTATGTTTTCATTTTATAATTTGAACTTTTACCTACTCTTACTATCAACACAACCCCAAATCCTAGACATTACGTTCCCAGTTAAACTATCATAACCATTTTGAGAAAAATAAGGTCAATATTTAATAAATTTAGTTTTATTTTATATAAATTCACATATATGAGAATAGAATGAATTCTATAACTATAATAAACCTCAATGAAACCTATAGAATCATCAATTAGATGACATACCCTGTTATATTCATATATGAGTGGCACAAAAATCCATAGTTTTTTTTGTATTTACGAACATTGAATACCTATGTGAGTCATTATATTCTACCATAAGAATCTAGATTTAAATGTTGAATGACTTCAATATCTCAATAGTCAAGAAGGGGTTTCCCTAAAAAATTATATTTTCATTCAGTTAAGAACTGTTTTTAAATTACATGTCTTAGGAGTAACTTACATTAATTTTATCCTTTCAAAATATTGATCTTAAAGTTATGTTTGATGATAATAATGATGATTTCATTTATATAAATCAAAATATTTTGACAAATGAGTATAATGTTTTATAAACAATTAATAATTACTTTTATTAAATATGTTTCAACTAAAATTATCACCCTTTTGAAATTTTCATCCACTTAAATATGTTATCATTCTGATACATCAATGAAATATGAAATAGAAATGGGGATGCAAACAATATCACTATATTATTTTAAATGATGTTCCAGAAAATTAGAAATATAACATACCCTTTTTTTCTACACATCATAACATATGAAATATTTATAAAATATTATAGGATATAAGACAACACATATTACATGGGTAAATGTTTTTGGGTATATCACCTTTGAGTAATTTGTCACACTGATGGGTATTACTATAAACTCAAAATGGAATTAATAAAACCAGAATACTATAATTGGTATATCTTCCTCACAAACCCAAATGTGGTGATAGATAATTGTAAAATTGATCTTAAATAAAGACTTCACTTTTTTAAGATGGTCAAATAGTTAATTGATCCAGGAAAGGGGGCATTTATTCCTGAATGTATCCATGATTAGGTAGCTATAATTAATAAAAAGCTTCATGATCTGATTCACCTTCTTGGAAAACAACACTGGAGCTAACCACATGGATACATTGAGTCAAGTGAAACCATTCTCTCTAAGGTCTTCCATATGCACCATCCACTCATTTAACTTTGTGGAGGTTATTAAATATACTATATTTGATATTGGAGTTGTCCTAATATGAAAATAAATGTAGTATTTGATCTTTTAGGAAAGAGGATACATAAATTCACTGAAAAAACATTAATAAAATCCAATCATAATTTATAAAGGTAATAATTTGATACATCAATCACCCATTCAGCCAATATCAAAAAACCACAGGGTTATTAGACACAACATTTAACACATTGGACCTTCTCATCTAGAAAATAGTACCATTCACCCGTAAAGGATGATTTCAATCCATATTATAAGAGATGAATTACATTTTGATTATATTCTTATATACTTGTGATGTATGAAAGATATCATAATAAAAAGTGACCTAAACTGATGTTCACATGGATTCAGGCATTAATCCCCATATACAAGAGTCAAAAAACAAAAGGCGATGGTCTATGGGTGTATAGTGGGGAGACGATACCCAATTTGTTAGAGTAGATCATATTGGTGAATAAGATATAGATAAACTAGTGTAATTATTATAATTTGAATGTTGTAAGAACATAATAAACATCATAAATAAAAAAACAAAAAAAATTAGATAATAATACATATGTATTCGAACACCATAAGAAATTCCTTATATAGACGATTTCATGATGCTATATAAAAACAGAGATTTAAGATAATATAAAGTAGACATATGAAAATACTTGATATACTATAATATAAATAAATCCTAAAAAAATACAATAAAATAAAGTAAATTAGTTCAGTACTATTATCTTGTTCTCTATCATAGTAAATAAAATCAGGCATCCATGGTTGATCTATTCCCTTTATCCCTACCTACATCCATGAAGTCTGTCCGAGTGGAAATATGTGGCATGAATAGGGTGTCGGTAAAACCTTTCAGTACATCACCAATAGTGTCTAATGCTATCTAGTCTGTGAATATATATTGAAGTAGTGTATAGTTAAAAAAATATCAAAATAAATAAATCATTCTTATATAGGGTTAGGTTTCTTAGGGGATACCCATTCAAAACTACCTTTTGAACTAATCCCTAATTTTTTTGAGCATTTATTATGTCATGATATAGGATTAGGTCCTATGGTGCATAACCAATGAATCCCTATATAATGATAATCGTAAAAGGGATAAAAAATTCCCATGGAATTTATGACTTTTTAATGGACGCTAAACAGATGAATTCATGTATCTATGACTTTATTAAATCAAAGTGAGATATTTGAATTGGATAACATTTCAATGAATTTGATAATGACATAAAATTTTCTGAGGAATTCTATATAGGGAATCCAAGTATCACTCGATGATTAATATAATCCCAAAACACTATGAGCCCATCCAAGGTAGTCGAAAAAAACTCAAGTATCTCCCAAGTTGTGGTATGACTGCATTTTACCTTTGATATTTTCAATTAAATTTTTTGTGGGAACCATAGTATCACCGATGGTATAATATAAACATATTTTACAAGTGAACCATCCCACTATGGTCTATGTAAGAATCCATGTGTGGACCAAGACATGGCATAATTTAATTTATAATTAAATTAATTCAATATTTAATGTGAACTCATCATGAGAATTCCAAATTAAATCCCAGGTATCACCTGCAACATATCATATCAAATTCTCATGATCCAGATAATTATTCATAAAATTTAATTATTTAATTAATTCAATTTCATTGTTTCTTTTTATTATAGAAAACTCAATCATAAATATAGATTATGACAAGGGGTTGAGGTGAAATAGTCTTACCACTCAACCTTAAATTATTTCATTCAAACATTTAATTTATAGAAGAAATTACAAACTCATATCACATGGGTTCAATTTACTAAACAAGAAAATATGGCCATGGAATTTAATAAACTCACCCACATGGATATTTGTTCTATATAAAAATATTTAGCAATAAAACATATAAACCACAAAAGCTAAGGGGTGGTTTGAGTCTGGGTAGACAATATCCAATGATGAGATTAAGTGCACAAGGAATAAATAATTCAATGCATTACCAATATACATAATTATGAGGAAACACATGGAAGTATTAGTGCGTGTCAAAACAATACATGATATAGATCTCAATAATTTTAGGGAAAGGAATTAGACCACCTACCTTAAATGGGAATATGACTCTTCATCTACTATCAGCCTCTGATTCTGGTAAGAATAATTGAAATCAATAAAATAGACAATGTACATGAAATTGGGAATATCCTCTCACATGAAAATAACATTTGATTTATAGAGATAAATTCGGAAAATGAGTAGGAAGAAAGAGACACTAACTGAGAATGATCAAACATGATGAATGATAGTCCAATCAGTGATTGTATCAGGGAGATCACTTAAATACTTAAGGGGATTATAATGGAGGGCTCCCAATGATGTGGATAATTTTCATTAATTGTGGTATAAAATGGTTGCTTAAGGGTTATAATAAATTAGGAAATATTTAAAATTTACCCATTTAAAAGGGGTGCATGGTTTTATAAACTATGAGGCAACCGCTTGCATCTCACTGTCTAAGTGACACACCCCAAATAGTTTATACACATGTTTCGAAAAATAATTTTCAAACCGTGTGTTTAACATTACCTCATACCCTATAACCTTTATGGACTAAGTTTATTATTGGATTATCCATCGGAAATCAATGAACATAAATTTATAATAAATTACAGGTTTTCATGGACATGAATCCCTCATCACATGATTAAACTAACTATGATTTACCATTTTGATATTACACATTTGACCTAGATTTTTACAAATAAACATGTGATAAATATGTGCCTCAATATGGTTCTCTAGAAAAATAAACTACATGTTCCAAATGATACCAAATTCTTTTAAAAACATCTTTAACACATTATGATGTTTTTCATAGAATTAAAAAAGTTCCCAAACTAGATTCTAAAAGGAACTGATCCTAAATTAAAAACAAGTATCTTACAAACTATACTCCTTCAAAACATGTCATATTGTTTCCATTAGAGTTTCTGATATATATATATACGAAAAAATTTATTCACAAATCTTATATATCAACCCCTCGCTGCTAGATCTCAACTGATACATGGTCTTGTAGCCAATGAACCCATACTAGAGGAACTGTCCAACCATAGAGTGACATTATGCAATGAAAAATTATACATACAACATATTTCTTAAAATAACAAAATATCTCTAACTCAATATCATTAATAAATAAAGAGTGATATGGCTTAGAATGATAAAACTAAAGCTGTGAAACATGGAGGACGTAATTCATGGCCTAGCACCTTTGAGGAAGAACTATGTGATATTCTAGTAGCCTGATTCCCTCCACTATCATGAATGTTGTAAATAATATAGGTTCCAAATTCCCTTGTATTTTTTTGAATACTCATTATAGGGTAAATACACAAGAAAAATCAGCCACCCACCTCAAAATCTATTGAGCGGCGATGATGATTGGTGTAAGACTTATTCATAGATTGAAATATAATCAACCAATTAATTATAAGATGTACATAATCTAATGGATATTGAATCAGTAAATGTACCAATAGTTCTTCCTCTCCTACCTCTAAATATTACATAGGTGATCAGTAAGACCTTCTATATATGGCATTATTAGAATCCTTTTATAGTCACATAGAATCTAATTTTATATGAGAAATCAACATGATCCTCATGTTTCTAAAAATATTCTCCAAAATTGTAGATTCATTTCCAAATCATGTCCTCTAATAATTGTATTATATGATCATATTGACCTTCAGTGTATGGGTGGTAGGTTATTCTTAGAATCACCTATCAACCTAGAGAGTTCTTTAACCCATTCTAGAACAATGAATTAATAAAATACAACCCCATACTGATATGATCGTATTTGAACACCATGAAGGATTATAATCTCTCAGACATAAATTATTTCAATTTCGTCCATATAGAGGGTCTCCATGATAGAAATGAATAAGGTCATATTCCTTATCCTATCTATAATATGCCATATGATGTCACTACCTCCCAGTGATTTCAGTAATCCTATCTTAAAATCCATAGTTTCATTATCCAATTTCCACATGAGAATAGGTAATGGATTTATGAGATTAGTTTGACCCTGGTGTTCTATAAGGACTCATCCTTAAACATTACATAATCATGAATTAAATGGATAATTCACATTGAGGATATCTTCAGGTTTATAGTTTTAGAGAATTAGGTCATAACATTTACATGACAACATGAATATTACAAGTAGGAAATTCTACTCAGTAACTATTTTTTCAAAAAATAAATAATCATGAAAAAAAGAGTCAGGACTAGTTCCATGTTTTAGACTGCATGACTTCTCCTTGATCTCATCCTTGACCCTTATTCATTTTTCAATCCTATGGAAAACATTTCAAAAACATGGGATGAGCATAAAAATCTCAGAAAGGGATATAAAATAAGGAATGAAAACATTATCCCATCAATAAATACAAAACAATGTAACTATACATTTCAATCATAACATTCCTCATGAATTCATATGATTTATGAAAAATACATAGAAATCATAAATCATAAAGGTAACTTATGACATATATAATATACATTCATTATAGCTATCACAACTACAAATGGAGTCACATTTGAAATACCCATCACATTATATTCCATATATCTCTTAGAAAAAACATGAACTTTTACCTCTATCATGTTACCCAATGTATTGGAGAGCTATCTCGGGCTCACCCGCCCTAGGTTTATCACGGAACCACGCGTATATATAAAAAAGGCCCAAGAACAATAACATATTCATAACAAATAAAATAAACATAAAGTAAAGACAACATTTTCACATTGAAATCACAATATATCATTTCCAAATATGGACAAAATTAAATCTTTTATCAAACCATTTAAAATATTAAATAATGAGATTTTTGAATCAAAGTGTCCCAAACCACATTGAAGAATTTGAAAGAAATTTCATTTTCAAAACATTAATGTCCATATTAATAAATCCTTAAAACCATTTTTTTAAAACATGGACGTTAATGTGAAATATTTAGAAGAATAATCCCTTAAGACATTTAAAATGACATTTTAGTTAAAGAGTTTTTAACAAAATGAGAGATCCAAGAATAAAAATAATTGAGGAATAAAATGTAATTAAAACCTAATAATATCATGATAATAAATTTATTCATTATATAATCTTCCAAAGGACAATATATAAACCATATAAGAGTTAATTTGTGTGTATCAACAATAAAGTCTCAATGGAAATGTAAATTGAGACGAAATCCCTTATAAAGATGGTATCCTTAGATTAAGGACAAATCAATTACATAATTATGTGTGAAAAATATAAATACACCCAATATAAGTGGATATTAAGTGTAAACAAATCAGAGGTTATTCACACATATTCATATCACGACATAATCAAGAAGTAGATATTTAACCCAAAAATATTGAAATTGGGTTAGGAAGAATTCTTACCGAATTTTGACAGCCTAACTACGTCACTTTAAAATTCATAAAATAAGTTAATGAGAGAGAAAAGGATATATAATCACTTGGAAATTAAATTTAAATCAATAATGATATATAATAACAAATCCCAAAATAATAATATGTAAATTAAAAGATAGAACAAAAAGAAGTCTTTTAAAAAGAGGAGGGTGAAAAGTTCCCTTACTGATTTGGTAAATTACGAAAAATACACTCCATGAAAGAAATATAGAACAATTAATATGTAAATACCCCTAAATTAGTGTATATTACACAAATAATATAATAATGGGAAGTACATCCACCACACAAAAGGAAATAGTGGCTAATATAACATGAATCTCACGAGAATAAATATTGAGATGAAAAATCCATACCACGTTGTAATCAATCGAGTCGTATGAAAAAACTTAATAACCACCAAATTAATCATGTAATACCATTAATATAATTAGAATCAGGATAATATATATCAAATTTCAGTACACAATACACCACATGCAATAAATAAGTGGTGAATAATGGAAATCTCAGGGAATTAAAAGTGAGATAAGAAATCCCTTACCTTGTGTCCAACTTGACTCGTATGTTCCTTGTTCTTCCCGAATAATAAACTTAATATAATTTATACACTATTAATAACCTTTTTATTGTTTATTATTACTTTTATATCACTTATTACATTTCAATAATAGTTAGTTAATTATTTGAGTTCATATCGAACATTTTGTCCATGTTCCGAATTTTGAGTAAAAATGAAAATTTTATAATTACAATTTTTCCATGTGGTAAAAACTCCATTATCTAAAAAATGATATTAATGATTTAGATATAATATATATAATATATATCCAGTGTATACATGAATTAATATTAGTACATAACAATTTGAGATAAGAAATGAAATACCCCGTTCATGGAGAAGGTAAGTTGTACGTACGCATGAATGCTACTTTCATTTATATTTAACATTTAATGGAATTAAAAAATGATGATACATTGGTATATTATAATTATAGTATAATATCATATATAATATCATTAACTACATCCTTTATACATCCCATATAAGTCATTAATGAGTAATATCACATTTAGGGGGCGGTAGTGCACACCTCCTAAAATGAAATTATCGCGTTTACCGATTATAGAACCCATTAAGATATGATATAAATGAAAAATACATAAAAATAAGTAATATATTAAAATAATATATATCATATATAAATACATTTCCATCATAATTTCCCCCATGATTGGTGGTAGGAGTTAATTGAACAATCATCGTTTTGTGAGGCGTTAGTTTTCCCTCCACAAAAACATTATTTCTTTACCCATTAGATGGAGGTGTGTGTACGTGTAGTTTGAATACTTCTCATAACAACTTCCTATTATATTTAGGATAATGGTTTCGTTATTAAACAAAGGAATAAAAAGAGTTTAGGGGGTTTGAGAAGTAAACTAATACAAAAGACCTTAAGAGAAGACGTTACCTTTAAATCGGGTAACTCCCTTTAGTTTGAATGAAAAGGGTTTCTTGAAGTACTTTCTGCCTAAGGTAAGGATTTTATGATGAGTATAGGGATATTGGTATCTTATTTGAGCAGATTTTGTACAATCCAAAGGCTTAATAAGTGTGAGAAATGTGGTAAAAGTGAGGTATTTTTATAAGGGAGAGGAGGGTCTCTTTAGGAATGATTGAAACAATTATTTTATTATAACCACATATTCGGTTAAAAAAGTCAAATATTCATTAATATCAGTATTTAGATGAATCATGGTACAAATAAAATATTACAATAATAATTGGACAGGTTTTTTATTTTTTTTAATATTTATAATCTTATTTATTTAAATCATTTATTAATGAGGTAAATATTGCATCATTATTGTATAATAAAAAATTTAATTTATTTAAGTCCAAAATTTATAAAAAAATACCATGATGTAGGAAATAGTTCTATATTTCCAAATAATATTTATCTTCCAAAATATAACTTATATAACCCCATGTAAAAATTTATTTACTAAATGATATTTGGTTTTGTCATTTTTATCTACTTTAAATTAATTAATACAAAGTGTCATTATTACTCCCATGTGGCCCCATGGGGTCCCAAATTCAACGCAAGGATTCCCATGGTCGGCTATGTATCATTAAATAAGATTATAACACATGTTAGGGTAATGAAATATTATTATAATATTATATTTTACCCTTATTTACTTTATTTACACTTTAATCATGGTAAATAAAATGTTTACAGAAATAAATATTTAAAAATTCTAAAAATAAAAGTTACTTATTTACACATTTTGGACCTACGGATTCCAAATATGGAATCCATTTTTCACAATTAAAAACACATAAGTGGCAGAAATTAATTTAAAATTAATTCCCACTGTTAAAACAAGTAGCATGTTTTTAAGAAATAATAACTTTTAAAAGATTGACTCTTGTTTATGTCCAATTTCATAATGAAATTACCTCCAATGAACAACACTATATTAAATCATAAAAATATATTATAATTACACATTAAAATTATTAAAAAGATAATATAACCATATGAATAAATTATATTAAAAGGCACTTTGGAATTAAAATACAGTATTTTTCACAATTCATTAAAAAATGAACTTTATCAGAAAAATATAAAATATTTACCCCAAAGGAAATGTTGGTGTCCCAATTCTAAAAATGAATTTCATTTTATCAAATATAACATATAAAAGTGAAAAAAACTATATTTAAAGAGACTTCTCCATTAAAAGGTGGTAAATCGACCTTTTAGTGAATATTAGAGTATTAATGCTTACAAATCAAACTCTTTACTTATTTTATGCCTCTAAATTTTATTTTATAAATGTAATAATATTCAACTAACATGTATAATAATATTTAAGTTAGTTCTGTTCATTCCCACCCATACAACGACTATGCATTAACTACTATTTAAAATAATAATATTATATTATTAGTTTGAAACGTAAGATTTCAAAGAAATCCACTGTTGCATATCAGGTACGACATCAAACATAGCTTCCCCTTTAGAGTAAAATTATTATTTAATTCACAAATATTAATAAATATGAAAATTTTCATGTTCTTTATTTACCTGGGATGTTACATTCTTTCCCCCATTTTGGGAATTGCATCCTTGCAATTTTAAAACTGGGCATGGAAACTCCATTAAAATTCCCACATCATAAAAGATTTAGTAAAACTATCACTTTAAACAAATTAAAGAGAAGTAAAAAGGTCACCCGAGATAACCCATACTCAGATTCCATGTAGGAAAACATGGATATGGATGAGAGAAAAAACAGTCAAGTTCTGGTAGAGAGTGATAGAGAAAAATATTTGGAGAAAGTTAACCACTATACAATCACAAACTTATGATGTGTTAAATGGAATTTTATTGCCCAGTAAGAAACTTAAACCAACAACATTTTTGTTTTATGTAACATTTCATAATTTTTAGGAATTCATTTACTATATATAATAATAACATAATGAAATAAACATACCATCTAGTAGAGTTTCATCCTTTAATAACTTTCTACCAAATACTAATCCTTTCCCCAAAAAATGATCATTCAAAAAGACTTGGTCACATCAAAAGAACCAGAATCTTATTCTATAGAATCACATAATTCAAAAAATAAGAACTATATATTTCCCTTGTCTTTAAACATCAAATAAAATGAAAATAATTAGTACGATATCATATAATCCCCAAAAAAGGATAGTCTTTTATAAAAAAATTACTACTCTTAATCTCCAAAATTAAACAAAATTACCCAATGTTTAAAAAAGACCATTCAATATATAATTGTCCTTAAAATTCTTCAAAATAACCCAAAATAAGATTGAAAACCAAAACTCAGAAGGATTTAATCTTATAGTCATCCACAATAAATCTTAACATTTATCTCCAAATAGCATCGAATACTCTAAAAGTCTCATATTGAAGTGTAATTAACCTAGTCACATATTCTCTATGATTGATTAGTCATTTCCATAAATAAACCAGATATCCATATTTTTGAAATAAAACCTAAATTCTCCAAAAATTAATATGTCAACTATTACACCATAATTTTAATCCCATTGTATTCCATTTTCCATAGGTATATATTGATCCCCAAAGGATAAAATGTCTTCCTAAATCAGTTTTAACACTTAATCACCAAATCATTTTATTATACTAAGGATATCTATTTAGAAAAACATAAGATCCAAAATCAACTTATTCATTGTCAATAAAATAATTTAACCAAAAATAATAAGTCATACTAACATGGGACTTCACGTAGTCTAGTGGTAGGTGATAAATCCCAATCGGACTTTGGTTGTAAGTTTGATTCCCGTAGATTTGTTCTATGCGACAGGTTGTCAAACTCTCTTCATGTTGCCCTTTTTATTAAACTCAAAAATAACCTTAACATGTTTTAACCTCAATGGTTTCCATATTGCTCTCATTTTATTTCAAATCATTATGATCTACACATCTTAATTCTTGATTTCTTATATATATTGACATTTTTTTAATTTCACCACCATATGATAAAATGAAATGATCCCCAGAATAAAGAACATCATACCTTGATCATGGTGTCCACTTGGTTTCATTGTTATATTGTTCACTAAGGTAGAAGGTCCATGCATTTCAACAATGATTTAGATAACCTTCAAAATCATTTTCTTCCTTCATCCAAATACACCTTGTATAATTTTGGTCATACAGGTGTTCCCAGAAAAATAGTTCTTGAAAATATTCATGTATGACATATAAATTCAAAACATCTCATAAAACATGATTTATATAAAATAGTCGGACTGAATACGAGTAGAAATGTTCAATTAAAGATCCTTTTAAAATACCATAAGTATGTGCTGAGAGAGTATATTGTAAAAGAAAATAAAAATATGTTGCACAAGGGTCTCCTTCTTCATCACCTTTTTCAAAATCATAATATTCTTCAAAATCTTGTGATTAGGTAAAATATTTGAAAATTCCTGGAAAATATTTACCTTTCTTAATAATATGAGAATATTGTGAAAATAGGATTTGATTAAATACAACCCATGATCCATTATGACATCAGGGTATAGTGGAGGTGTTTGATATCTCAAAAAATGTCTTGTAAGTGAGTTGTATGTTAGAAAACGTTTCACAATCATCCGAACATGACTTTCCAATAATTATTGCAAGCAAGTCATCAAGAAGAGATATGAATTCCATTTGAGATCTTCCTGATTTCATTTGTAACATACATTCCTTGATATGTCAAAAGTTATAAAACAAGGAATTAACTGAAATAATATTCATAGGGACTAACCATGTGTCTTATGAAAACTCTTAATCCCTAATGTTTTCTAAACTGACCTCTGATACCAACTATAAGGAATAGTCCTTAAACATTGCATAATCTTGAATTAAATGTATAATTCACATTAAGGATCTTGTCATGTTTACAGTTTTAGAGAATTAGGTCATAAAATTTACATAACAATATGAATAGTACAAGTATACAGTTCTAACCAGTATCCATTTTTTCATGAAATAAAAACCCTTTAAAAAAGTGTCTTGTCTAGATCCATGTTATAGACATCATGACTTCTCCATGATCCTGTCCTTGATGCTTAGTCATCTTTCAGTCCTGTAGAAAGAATTTTAAAAACATGGGTTGAGCATAAAAATCTCAGTAAGGGATATAAAATAAGGAATGAAAACATTAGCCCATCAATAAATAAAAAACAATGAAACCATTCATTTCAATCATAACAGACCTCATGAAATCATACGATTTATGAACAATACATAGAAATAAAAAATAATAATGGTAACTTATGGAATAAATAACATACTTACATTGTAGAAATCACAAATACAGAAGAAGTCACATTTGGAATACCCATCAAAGTATATTCCCTAAATCTCTTAGGAGAAGCATTAATGTTTACCTTAGTCACGTTACCCAATGCATTAGAGATTTATCTCGGTCTCACCTGCCCTAGGTTTATCACGGCACCACCAGTATATGAGAAAATGCCCAAGAACCATAACATATTCATAACACATAAAATAAACATAAAGGAGAGATAAAATTTCCACATCACAATCACAATATATCATTTCAAAATATTGAAAAAAACTAACCTTTTATCAAACCATTTTCGAACCCATTTAAAATATTAAATAAAGAGATTTTTGAATAAAGGTGTCCCATACCACTTTGAAGCTTTTGGAAGAAATTTCAATTTCAAAACATTAATGTCTATATGTATAAATCCTTAAAACCATTTTTTTAAAACATGGACATTAATGTGAGATATTTAGAATAATAAACCATTAAAACATTTAAAAGGGTATTTTAGTTAAAGAGATATTAACAAAATTAGAGATCCGAGAATAAAAATAATTGAGGATTAAAATTTAATTAGAACCTAATAATATCATGATAATAAAGGTATTCATGATATAATATGCCAAATGATAGTATATAACCCATATAAGAGTTAATTGGGGCGTATCAACAATAAATTCTCAATGGAAATGTAAATTGAGACGAAATCCCTTATAAAGATGGTATCCTTAGATTAAGGATAAATCAATTACATAATTATGTGTGACACATACAAATACACCCAATATAATTAGATATTAAGTGTAAAACAATTAGAGGTAATTCACACATACTAATATCACGACATAATCAAGAAGTAGATGTTTAACCCAAAAAAATTAAATTGGGTTAAGATGTTTTCTTACAGAAATTCGACAGCCAAGCTGCATCACATTAAAATTCAGAATAAAATTTGGGGAGAGAAAAAAGGATATCTCCTCACTTGGACATAAAATTTACATCAATAATAATATATAAGAACATATCCCAACATAATAAGATGTAAATTAAAATGACAAAACAAAAAGAAGACTTCTAAAAAGACAAGGGTGAAAGGATCCCTTACCGATTTGGTAACTTACGAAACATACACGCCATGAAAGAATGATCTCACAATGAATATGAAAATACCCATAAATTAAATCGTATTACCCAAATAATACAATCATGGGAAGTACTTCAACTACATAAAAGGAAATAGTGGATAATATAGCATGAATCTCACGAGAATAAAAATTGAGGTGAAAAACCCCTACCACGTAATAATCAATCGATTCGTATAAGAAAAGTAAATAACCACAAAATGAATACCAAAATACCATGATTATAAATAGAATCACGATAATATATATATCAAATTCTAGTACACAATACACCACATGAAATAAATAAGTGGTGAACAGTGGAAATCTCACGGAAGTAAATGTGGGGTAAGAAATCTCTTTCCTTGTGTCCAACATGACTCGTATGTTCATTTTTCTTCCTGAATAATATACTAAAGTAAATTTATAATTGATTAATAACATTTTTATAGTTTATTATTAATTTTATATCACTTACCACCTTGCCATAACAGTTAGTTAATTATTTGATTTCATATCAGATATTTTGCCGATGGTTGGATTTTGAGTTAAAAATGAACTTGTTATAAATACAATTTGTCCTTGTGGTAAAAAATACATTATCTCCATAATTATATTAAGGATTTAGATATCATATATTTCATATATATCTAGTGTATACATGTATTTATATTAGTACATAACATTTTGAGATAAGAAGTGAAATGCACCGTTCGTGGAGACGGTAAATCGTACGTACGCATGAACGCTACTTTCATTTATATTTAATATTGAATTTATTTAAAACATGTTGATACATTGTTATATTATAATTAAAGTATAATATAATATATAATATCATTAAATACATCCTTTATAAATCCCACATAATTCATTAACGAGTCATATCACTTTGAGGGGGCGGTAGTCCGCACTTCCTAAAATGAAATTATCGTGTTTACACATTATGGAAACCATAAAGGTATGCTATAAATGAAATGTACAGAATAATATGGAAAATATAAAAATAATATATATCATATATAAATACAGTGACATCATAATGGCCACCATTAGAGGTTGTAGGAGTTAATTGAACAATCATCATTTTGTGAGGCGTTAGTTTTCCTCCATAGAAACATTATGTTCTTTAGCCATTAAATAGAGGTGTGTGTAATTGTAGTTTGAATACTTCTCAAAAAAAATATTAGTATATTTCGGATTATATTGTTGTTATAAAATGAAGGAATAAAAATAGTTTAGGGGGTTTTAGAAGTAAACTAAAACAAAAGAACTTAAGAGAAGACGTTACAGTTAAATCGGGTAACTCCTATTGGTTTGAACCAAAAGGTTTTCTTGAAGTAATTTATGACTAATGTAAGGGTTATAGTATTAAGATAGGAATTTTGGGAGCTTTTTTGAGAAGATTTTGTACAACCAAAGGCTTTAGAAGTGTGAGGAATGAGTTAGAAGTGAGGGTTTTTTATAAGGGAGAGGAGGGGATCTTTAGGAATGTTTGACACAATTATTTTATTATAACATCACATTCACTTTCAAAAGGAAAACTATTTTTTAATATCAATATTAAGATTACTCATGGTCAATAAAAATAATACAATAAGAATTTGACAGGTTTTGGATATTGTTTAAATATTTATAATCTTATTTATTTAAATCGTTTATTAATAATGTAAATATTTCATCAATATTGTGTCATAAATAATATTATTTATATAATGGAAAAATATTATAAGAAAAATAACATGATATAGGAAATAGTTTTATCTTTACAAATAATATTTATACTCTAAAATATAACTTATATAACCCCATGTAAAAGTTTATTTACTAAATGATATTTGTTTTTGTCAATTTTATCTTTACTTTAAATTAATTAATATAAAGTGTCATTATTACTCCCATGTTACTCCATGAGGTCCCAAATTCAACCCAAGGATTCCCAGGGTCGGATATGTTTCAGAAAATATGATTAGGACACATTTTAGGGACATTAAATATTACTATAATATTATATTTTACCCTTATTTAATATATTTACCCTTTAATCATGGTAAAAAAATATTAATAGAAGTAAATATTTAAAAAGTATAAAAATAAAAGATACCTATTTCAAAAATTTGGACCTACTGATTATAAATATGGAATTGATTTTTCAAAATTCAAAAAACATAAGTGGTAGAAATTAATTTGAAATTAATTCATGTTGTTAAAAAAATAGCCTGTTTTTATGAAATAATAACTATTTAAAGAATGACTCTTGTTTATGTCGAATTTCAAAATGAAACTACTTCCAATGACAAATGATATATTAAATGGAAAAAATATATTCTAATTACACTTTAAAACCAATTATAAAGATAATATAACCAAATAAATAAATTAGATTGAAAGGCACTCTTGAATTAAAATACAGTATTTTTCATTATTCATTAAAAATGAAAATTATCAGAAAAATACCAAAAATTTACCCCAAAGTAAATTTTGGTGTCCCGATTCTAAAGAAGAATTTTATTTTGTCAAATATAACATATAAAAGTGTCAAAAACTAGATTTAATGAGTGTTCACCATTAAAAGGTGGTATATCGACATTTTAGTGAATATTAGAATATTTATGCTTAAAAATGGAATTCTTCACTTATTTTAAGCCTCTAAATTTTTTTGGATAAATGTAAAAAAATTCAAAAAACATGTTTAATAAAATTGTAGTTAGTTCTCTTCATTCCCCCCAATACAAAGGCTAAGCGTTAACTACCATTTAAAATAATAATATTATATTATTAGTGTGCAACATAAGATTTCAAAGAGACCCATTGTTGTGTATCAGGTACGCTATCGATCATAGATTCCCATTTAAAGTAGAAATAATATTTATTTCACAAATATTAATAAATATGAAAATTTTCATGTTATTTATTTACCTGGGATGTTAAATGTTCTACCTTCACCTGCTGATAGGTGGAACACCTATTTACAAAACCTTCTATATTATTTTTCATACCTGGTCACCATAGCATAAGTCATGGTACATCTTGGAATGTCTAATATGTAATTCCCATTTAGTTTCTTGTGATTCTTGAATCTTATATTATCTCATGTCTCCAGGTCCCCAGACATTTCGATGAATAAAAAATATCTCATCCACATCAATGACCCAACCTAGAGGTGGGTTCTCACCTGAAACACATTCCCTCATGACCGAGCCTTCATAATTAGATTTGTTACACATCTTAACTCCATAAAATATTTATGAGGTCACTACTATATCCATAAGGATATAATTCTCATGAAACTATAGAACCTAAAATTCTTATCAAGAAAACGATCCATAAACTACCATTTTTTCAAGGATTCATAAACCACTTGTGTATGAGTGTTATGGATTAGAGCATCAGAAACAACATATCAAATTACAGTAATATTTTAAGTACAGATAAAATATTTTTTTATTAAAGGATCACATTCATCTCAACATTTTTTTACTATAAAATCATATAAAAAGTTCTTTTCATTTGATGTGAAATTCATAAATCAATCATAAATTTGGACTAGTTAAACTAGGAACTATAATGGGATATACATATTAAAAAATATTAAAATCACTACAACAAATTCCATAGGCTATAAATCCCTTAATTGTACCATCCGTATATAAAGATTATAAAAATTAAAAGAAGATTAATAAGATTAGTAAAAGTTATTAAGGATATATAAAAACCTTTTTTTTTTGAAAAAGTGAGTAATATGAAGAGTATTATTAGATATTTTTAGTGATATATTACTATTAGACAAGAGTCTAATTTTCCAATATGAAAGGTGGGAGTTATGAGAATTACATAAGAATATGGTTAGTCTATATTATTGTTTTTGGCGCAACAATGTGCCCCTTGGTATTATATTGTAGAAACTATATTCATATTAAATTACCTATAAAAGTACACAATTTTAAAAATTTATACATTTTATATAAGGTTATTTTTTTTAAATTTTCTTATAAAAAATATTTATATTATAATAAAAATTATCGATGAACTAAGTAATTTTTCTCATGGTGAAAAAGTTTTGTATGTTAAAAAAATAATTCAATTTAAATCAATAATTTTTTATTTAAAATATTAGATTATAACCTTGAGAGTATTATTTCAATAAAATATGTTTAATTTTTAATTTCATCAGTTTGAAATTATCTTAGCGTGAATTTATGGTAATTTTCGAGAAAAGATCATTTTTTCTGTTAAAAGGTGAAAACATTGTATTTGTGAAATATGATAAGTCTAATCAAATAATTTGGATATGAACGAGATATAAAATTATTTAATGACAATTATTAATATCAAAATAATTTAATTAAGGAAATAGTAAATAATTTCTTTAATTTAGAAATATATGTTTAGCATTTTTGAAAACCCTGACTTTAACCATAAAAAATTGTTTTTGTGACATATGTTCGAACCACATTAGATTTTTTTTCAAATTTTATTAATTAATTTATGTAAAATGGAATGATTATTTTTAATGATAATTTCTAATTTATGTAATAAGGTCAATTTGATTTTTACGACTTACAAAATTTAGTGCGATAAGAATGAGTTACCCAAATATAGGTATAATAATGAATTAGTTAAATTTAAAATTTAAATGCTTAAAATAATTAAAAAATTGCTACATTAAATTTGTTATTGTTGTTTTGAATTAATGAAATCATCCATAAAAAATAATTTTCAATCAATGTTTTCGTAATTAATTCAAGCCAACAGTGGTTAGGATTAAATAAAAAATAATCATTTTTATTAACCTATAGCCACCCGTACTCAAGAATAAATACCCATTCCCAACCACACTCTCCAAAAATAATTCAAAAACCAAGAATTTAAACTCTGTTACACTCCAAAATATTCATTTCAGGGTTTCACCATGGTTTCTAAAAGCTCTTATGGTTTCCCCCTCTATGATTTTGGAAAAAAATCATCATGGTAATGGGAATTCTCATCTTCTTCTTTTTTCATTCAAGTGCATTAATTTTGGGATTTTTCTTATTCTAAAATATTAATAGTCTCTAAAATCCATTAATCAATATTATAATTCCCAATACTATTTTACCAATGGAATAAATCTATTCCCTCTAATTATTCCTTTTCTTAGTTAATTTTATGTACTGTTTTTCTACCAAAATTTAGTAAGACATCATATGATTCACCTATTTATTAAAGAATTTTCATTATATTATGCATTTTATCTCCATTTCATATAGTTGGGGTATATTCATTAATATCCCTATACCTACCTTATTATATATAAATGACGATATACCTTGTCCACTCTCATTAATCCCTCCCAAGAACATTTACGTTCCACCCATTATACTACTTAAATTTCACTATTATTTTCTATGATAAACAATTGTGCAGTGAATACCCATACCAATTTACTATCAAAGAAATTAACCATTAATAATGTATAATTATTTGATTTCATACATTCCTGTATGTAATCTACATTCTTTTATAATGGGATTAAATGTGATGAAATAGGTTCTTTTGAATATGATATATATGGCATGATTACATATTTACATGATATGAATATGATGGGTGCACCCATGCAGCATTCAATTTAATTAGAAAAGGATTTAGTATCAAGATATTTGGTATATGCTATGTGGGAGGTTATACTATGCACATTATGTTATGATATCTTGTTGGTTAGCCTGGACTTATGTTTTATATTTCATGTTTAATGTTCTTGTCACATTCTGATGTTTCCTTTATATTATCGTACTATATCATGCCTCAATGACCATGTTTATGATTCTAACTAATTTTCCATCCCAATGATATTCCATATGAATAACATAAAATACCTTATTTATGTTATCATTTTTTATTCCTTTAACTGTCTTTATAGCTCACCCATTTCTTATAAATGTCCCCAAGTTATCCAATTTGATTCTAAGAATTATGGAATAAAGTGAGAATGTACATTATTTTTTCAATAAATATGTTATACCACCTAATTTTGATTTTTATTAAATTTACCTAATTAACCAATGAAGCTATACATCTTTATATTTTGGGTTGAATTATGTTAATTATAATGTAATAAATCATGAATTAGTGTGTACTAAAAACAAGGGTTGTCATAGTTGGTATGATATGGAGGTTTAGTAATTTATGGAATTAGGATTAGAGAACTCTAGAGAACACCATTGGGACAAGACTATACATATAGAAAACCATAAATTTTGGTAAATTATATAGTAAGTGGTTTCTTAGAAAATAAATCTCTCTCAGGATACTATAAGAGGATATGGATCTGCAATAGATATGTATAGGGGTGAAACCAAAAACATCGTATTAAGCTAGATTCAATTAGGAACTGGTGAATGACAATAGGACTTGTTACACAACTAGTTTGAAACTCCCAAGGGATGTGACTTGGTATATTCATGAGCTCATTTATAACCATTATTAGTGGAATAAACAAATCCCTAAAAGTTTATATTGTGAAATATATTATGGACAAGATACATTGATTCCTAGAAATTAATAAACAATGAATAAATTCCATTTATAATTTATCATTGTAATAATATTTTATTTCCATTTATTCATTAAATCGTTTAAATATACCCATCCCTAATTTTTTTTTCTATCCAATGGCCAAAAATATGAGGAACCATGTAAATAACCAAAATGGAGGTAATTTTTATGAATACCCATATTAGATTGCCAACCTAATGAGATAAAGAATAGTGAACTTTGTGATGATACTATCTCACTTGAATCAAGTTATCAATTTAAACCAATAACTAGACTAAAATCCCATAATAAAGAACAACCAACAATCGATACCCTTATCCAACAAAGGCCTCCAACATTCATGGGATCATCTAATCCCTTAATCGACGAATAATGGATCAACTCCTTTGAGATTATATTCTACGCCCTTTAATGTTATAATTAGAAGATGGTCATACTAGTTTTGTATCATATGGAGGGATGAAATGATTTGTGGTCGAAATTGATCAAGAATAAAAATCCTAAGGAATAGATCGAAGTAATGGGCCTGAAGGAATTTTGAAATATTTATTTCGATAAATATTTTTATATCACTCATTGACATAAAATAAAAATAGATTTCCCTACCCTAAAAAATGATGATGAATCCATTTGTGTATATGAGGAAACCTTCATAAGACTTTCACAATACACCATAATATTATTGGTTACCCCTAATGAAAAAATGAAAACAAAATGTTTGGATAAAACCGAGCCATTGATAGGTCATGGTGATCCTAAACACTAATTTCTATGAAGAAATTTTTTGTTGTGCTCTAAAAGTTGAAATGGAGATTGAAAAATATCAAGGGTCCCATGGGAATAAGAATCCAACATTGAGTTTAATTCTGGTTATATGATTCATAAGTCTAATAGTGGAAAGAAATTTCACCCCCTCACATGTCAAAATTATGGAAAGAAGATCCCCAAAATTAGTGTACGAGTAATTAGAAAATGATTTATACGTGGAATATAAGGGCACCTCGTTTGGAATTTTTGAGAGGAGAAACCCACCAATGTAATGGAAGAGATGAATTCTCCAGTCTAACCTTATCTTATAGTCCATATTTCAATTTCACGGAAAATTTATAATATGTAAAAAACTTATCTGAGTCAAGAGTTGTATGAGACAATCAATTCTAGTTACCACCAAGGAATAAAGGTCAATCATATACCATCACTACTACTAAGGTGGATCATAAAAATGAAGTGGTGATAATTATTCTTGTTATTAATTGAGGAATATAAAATGTAATTTTTTATTTTGTTTCTATGCATTCATTTGAATCACACAATTTTATTAGAACTATTGAAGCACCCCCATAAAGCATGGAAGAAGAGATGTCAATGGAAATTGAAATTGAGGCGATTATTTTATACTAAGTAAATAAATCCTCCCCTATCAAATTTTTTGAGATGAACATCATCGATATCCTTGTGATTCAACCTTCAGTGGGATTAAATTAAATTCTAAGTACCGATTGGATTTCCTTATATAGATCCAATATAAATTGTCACAAGCATGAAATCAGTCTTTATATTGCGAATAATCCTCTCATATTGTACAACTTCATGGAGGCGGATGAATATTATTTAGCACTACAACAAGAGAATGGATGTTATTTCCCTATGATCTGGTGTATCTAGATCAATATATTGGTTCATGACTTATACCAATGGGTAACATGCTACAACTACCCTAAGAGAATCCATAATTACCCAAGGGCTACCAACTAGTGGCGAGTAGGCATATCACTAACATGATAGTCCACATCCTAAGGTGAATGTACATATGAACACATATCTAAGAATATAAAATTATGAAATTTAAATTAATAGATAACCCATGAATTTATACATCTAAATACAACTACCATCATAAGAAAACAGGTACTTTAAAAAAAGTTTAAAATTCAATCCCACCACAAAGATTCTGAAAATAAGTCGGACATAAAAGTATAAATAGGGACTCAACCAAGGATACTATGATAACACAAAATTATTAGTCTATTTCACTAATATCCACCTAGTCTTAGTACCTCTAGGAAATGTTCAAAATTGCAATCACCTTTATAATACACAACACGTGCGATAAAAGTCCTTATAGAGGTGATTATAACAATACCCATTATGACACCAAAAAATCACAATGCATATAAAAATAAGAATAGCAGTCATTTAAAAACAGTTATATGTTTATAATGCACATAGAAATAATATAAAGATATAATAAACAAAGACACAGAGTCTCAATCTAAATTCACAACCATCATTCCCATCTAGGAATCAATCATAAAGGCTTTAGATAGCAACATCCATAAGAACACACTCCAAGAGTCGGATAGCATAGATTACATCCCTAAGATATGTACAAATCATTAGTATTTTACATCACATGTATACACTAGAAGAATAAATAAAAACTTAAATAGATGATGATCGCACCAATGTCTATAGGGTATGCCAATAATTCAATATGGAATAGTATTATATGTAAAAGATCAGTGCCCATGTGGTGTTAGTCACTTCAAAAACAAGAACTCCTCCTAGGGATATATGATTATAAAGAATCACACTCTGGGCCTCATGAGAGGATTCCAAAAACTCTATCCAAGAAGTTCCATTAAAGTGATCACTATATTATATGTAGGAAATGATTCTATACTAACCCATAGGGAATGGATCTAGAGAATGTTTCTAAATGAAACATGTCCAAGATGAAGAGGAAAAAGTCCAAAATACTTATTTGAGGGAGAAAACATTATGTAATAGTAGTATAAGACATGTAAAATCATCACGGATTCCTTCCCCTATACCATGACACATGCCAGTTTCCATGCCACCTTACATTCTGTCTTCGAGCCTGTGTACTCCTGACCATGTCAGAGTACATGACTGCCCATGTATACCTAGAATGGTCATGTCTGCGTCCATGTACATGGTGTGTCCAATCCATTGTACTCTTATCCATGTCTATTTACCCTCTAAGCCAGACACCAATTTTCCATGTTGAGATATATTCCATTTTATAGGGGTCATATTTTTTGGGATAATTTATTTCCCAGTGAAAACCCTAGAATCACATGAGGGGCCCATACACCATGTAATATCGTATTACATGTTGTGTGTTACAAGATTTCCCAAAATCTATAAAACCATATCCCATATAGTCTCCCACTCCTCCAAATTTCTACCCAACCATGAAAAATGATATAAATCATGAATCTGGTTCAAATAGCCATCTTCATCATTAGAGATTTAATTTTTCACCATCTCAGTCACTCAAGAATCTCCCTAGAGAACTTCTGTCATCATTCATTCAAGAACTGCACCTATGTAAGCCTGATCCTATCCTGATCCATTATAATTGCTCGAATCCTTCATCTATTAGAACCCATATATATGATAAAAATTATTTGTTCTAAGAGATGTGTGTGCAACGATTTTTTATCCTGTATTTTTCAAACTCTAGAAAAATACATATTTCAATGATAAATGAAGAAACACGGAAAAAATTATTAAACAAAAATATGAGGAATGAACCATTTACAATTTTTAGGTTTTCCAAGATTATTTTCCATTAGAATGATAAATGAATATATAATAAAATAGTCACAAAAATTGACTAATTCTAAGTTAAATCCAACTCTTTCCCATAATACACACGATCCCCAAATCAATCTGTTGATCGATTGATTCATAACAGAGAAAATATATGATCATATTTTAAGACAATAATAATGAATTGTTGATGTTTTTATATGATAGAACCCATGAATATAAATGTATTATTAAAATAATTAGAAATTTAAATTATGGAATGAGAATATAATAAATTATGAAATGTGATTAATTTGGGATTTTTGACAGATTTTTACATAAAGGGTATTTTAGTCATTTACTTAAAAATATAATTCCAAATTGAGTGATTATTGTTTTTTCTAGAATATTTAATTTTATTTCCACCAACCTTTTCATCCAGACCAGGGGCTGAATCCATCATCTATAGGCCTTAAAAATTAAATTAAGTAGAAGATATCTTCGAGAGGACTGTGTGGACCCCACCATAGTAACAGACGTCCATCTCAGCCTACACACCTCCAATTGAAGTTCTTCAAACTGGGATAGCATGAGGACACATAATAATGACTCTAAAAATATTTTTATAGAATTTTTAGGTCATTAATCATTCCATTAGAAGTTATACTTTTTGAGGAAGTTTCTTTGAACCTGCATCCAGAAAAAAAAATACCAATGAAAAATTCATAACTTATACATCTGGTGTCCAATAAAGATGAAATTTGGATAGTGAAATTCCAAAAATTTTAATAAAAACCTTCATTAAGGGTTCCATGCATTATTCGGCCAATTAATGGGTAAAAATGAGACAATATTCAAAGGAGAGAAATATTTCTACAAAATGAGAGGATCTCATGCCTCTCAAATCATTCCAATACTTCCCAAATCCTTCCGGGGGAGCAAAGGGGAAGAGGCCAAGGACCATTTAGAAATTTAATTATTTATTTTAGTTTTATTTTAGTTTTCATTTCTATTTTAATGCACTAATCTTTTTTTTATTTTAAAGTGTTCCCCTTTCTTCTTCCACCCCTTTTCTGTTCCAATCTCATTCTCATTCTCTCTCTTCCATCCTTCCATGGTGATCACTATTCCCTTCTTCATGGAAAGTGTATAACCTGATGCTTGGACCCAGGGGACGTTTCACAATGACCTCCATTATTTCTCTTTAAATAGAATATATTTTAAATCTATTTGTGGTGGAGGTGGGAATATTGCACACACGACGCGGTCGTCCACCACGAAACTATTTCAAAATCCATTTCCTTTCATTGATTAATCATTTTCCCTCTCCTATCATAGGGAAAACCTTCATATGGTAGAGTTGGGGTTTTGATAAGGGATTAAATGGCATAGAATAGAATTTTGTATTATAGGATTAACATTCTCGGTTGAGGTTTTACCCTACATGATTACTAGAGGAGTTGTGGTTTGGTGTGTCAGAAACATGCTAGAATCACACATCCAATAAATAAATGTAGAGTAATTCATTAATGATGTTTCACTAAATTAATTATCAAATTGAATTTAAATAAAAAATAATTAATTAATGAACCTATGTTATCAAAACTTTGACCGAGACCATTCTTTCTAATTTGCATTTTGTCTGCATCTACATTTATATTCGAATTCTTCATGTCATTAATTTAATTTAATGTTATCCAAACCCATAAAAAACATTTTCATCAATAATTATTAAAAAACCAAAAATAATTATATTAGGTGAATTATAAATAGTGATTGAACTAACTGCAACACTCTTCAAGTGAGAAGACCCTAGTCAGACACTGTTCTGCATTAAGAAAAGAAATTTGTTTTTTCCACGCCCTATGATTGGTGTGCGTTAAAACTGGCATTGTTTCCTGGGATCTAAGCAGTTACTTCAATAACCTTTTCAAAATTAAATATTTTGTAAATATTTTTTCATTTAAAAAATCTAAATAAAAAATTCTTTTTCTAAGATGTATTCAAATTCAATTTTTTAGGCATGGGATGATGACAGGCATTTCCAATACGAAGAACTAGTTATCGATTATAGCAATCTAAATGAGTAGGTGGATCAGATGAACAACACTCTGGATGACTTGGGGATAAAAATGGAAATAGTATTTGACTATTTTGATAAATTGATGGAGCAACCCAGCCTTGAGCTGGAGCAAGAACCTTAGGTAGTGGTGAAAGAAATTTCTCACCTAATCCTTGATGAACCAGAGGAGGTAAATATATATATACCAAAAGACTCATTCATCATCACTCATCCAATTATACCATAGATAGATGAAAATGAGGATGACATTCCTACTAATAAACATTTGGGAAATCAATAGGCGTTGGATGAATTTTTTAATGAATGTGACAAACTACTTGATCTTCCCACGCACCGCAAAGAAGAAGAACAAGCACTGCTGAAATAAGAAGCCACCCAATTTTTGGAATTTGATGTTATGATGGAGGAGCCTGACTACCTTCCACTATCATGTGATAATCATGTCAAATATGAACTCTCTAATGAAGAAAATATTCAACCTGAACCACCTCAGAGAGATGATACATTAATGTAATCCAAAAGATTTGATTTTATTGAAACTAACATGAGTATAACTCCCAATTGATTTGAATTTTATGAATGGACTAAATCTTATTAATCCATGATGTGTGATGATGAAAAAGAAGATACCACTATTAAGGAACACCTGTAAGAAATTCAACATCTATTGGAGGAGCCCCATCATGAAGAGATCTGTGTTTTTGAGCTGGAGGAAATCTGACAAGTGGTTGGAACCCCCATGAAGCCAGCACTGGAATATAAGATGGTTGCACAAGAAAAAAATAGGATGAGTAGGCTCTATACTTTATCCTACCCCTACCATGAAAGTTGTACCACATTGAAAAGGGGCATTATTTTTTGTACTCTATCCATGGACTCCTTCTCACAAGAATGCATCTGTGGATGTTGGGAGAAGCCACATGTCGTGGTTCATGTCAAATAAGCTCCAACCACCATAAGATTATGGATAAAAGCTGGCACTGCCCACTAGAGGCTTTAAAAATTTAGGTCCCGCATGGGATATCATACCAAGACTTATCTTTAAATTATTTTTAAATTTCAAATTCCTTATTTAGATTAGTCCATATTTTAGTCCATTCCAGCTTATATTTTTGATATTTAATGACATGATCCTTATTTTTAAGTGAGTAATTATATTTTGATGGTTCATATTAGGTAAAAGGAAGACATAAATAGAGGAATAGGACTGAAGACTTATTTCAAAAGGTAGATTACTTTTAATGTTTAAACTTTTAAACTCCTTACCCTTTTTTTCTAAATTTTTTTTAGCATTAAAGATAAAATTGCATATCCACACTTGAATTATTTATTTATTTTTCTTATATAAGAAAAACGAGATTCTTTGTAATACTATTATTCCAGGTTTTATATTTTAATGTTAATGATATTTAATGAGAAAAAATGGAATATTTAATGTTTAAAGTAAATCATTGATATTTAAATGATTACTCATGATTTAGGGGAATTAGTTGATTTATGTAAACGAAATTTACCTTCCAAATTTCATAGATTTAATTTCTGAAATTCATATGAATTTATTTGTTATTATAAATCATCACATGAGTGATTTTCCAGTAACATATTTCTCATTATAGATAGGATTTCTAGACCAAGTACTTATTATTTATTTTGGAGCATATTTCATGAGTGATATTTGGACATGTCACCTACCAATTATTTCATTTGAATGTGTCAATTCTATGACTATAAAAAAGAACATTTAAAATGATTAAGGAATATTTGGAAAAGTCATTATCCTTATAGACTAAATTTACATCAATATTTCTTTTATCCCACAGAGGACATGGATGAACTTTATAGGGATGATCCATTTTTCAATCCATTTTTATCATTCCAACCCTACTCTTGGTATTTGCATGATATTCTAAGTATTAAGTGTGGGGGTGAAGGGAATCATGGTTGAAGGGATGTTAAACATTGTATGGAAAATATTTTGGGGGTGTTATTGTGGGACTTGTAAATGGTTTTGGAATCATTCATTTTACTTCATTGTTTTCCCCTATTGATTTAAAAAAATGACAAAAAATCCAAAAAAAGATAAATTTGTTGTGATGTTGGAGAACAAAAATACACTATTTTTTAGATCAATTATCTTATAATAATATATGTCTAGGTGGTGGATGTGTGGTTTAGTCTAATAATAACATTTGAACAAAATAAAAAAAATAAAAATTTTAAAAATAATAGAGGATGAATTAATCATTCATTGTTCTTTTCTTTGATCATAACCATACTCTGAGCTTTAGGGGAAGTGGGTGTTGCTACATTGAATAGAATAATTTCATTACATTTTTTGATATCATAAATTATTCATAAGAGATAAAGCTCTTCCTTGAGCCTTAATTTCTAAAAATTCAGGTCCTGCCATCCTTAACCCTTGGAGTTATTTTAACATTTAAAGACATTTGATCATGATTTTAGGTGACTTTTATCTTTATAATGTGGAGAAAGCATTTCTTTAACAATATTATGTATAAGGTGCGAGTTCTCATTATATGAGAATAAATATACTTGAATGTTATCATGAGAGATGATATTAAATATTCAATGGTGAGGTAAATAATGATGGGGAATTTTTATTAATAATTAATTGATAAGCATGAATGAATTAAAGAAGAAGTGCAGTCATTTTATAGTGGGGAAAGGTAAAATATATAAATTAATAGTTTCCTTAAAAATTGGGAAATTAAATTAATATTTTATGTTGATTTTTGAAAATTTTATTTAACATTAATTTTTTTTGATTTAATTACTTTGTAATTTGAATATTGGTAATGTTGGTGTCCCCTAAATTCCATGTTGAGATTTTATGATTGAGGGAAATCATGGTTTATGTGTGGGCTATTTGACAGAGAAAATGAATGTGCATATTTTTTAAAAAATAATATTTAATTTTTGATGTTTTTAAATGATAAAACCCATGTACTTAAATGTTTTATTAAAATAAATGGAAATTTGAATTATATAATGAAAATGAGCTAAATTGGGAAAATTGCATAATTTTGGATATTTGACAGATTTTTACGTAATGGGTAATTTTATCATTTATTGAAAAATTTAATTAAAAATTAGGTTATTATTTTATTTTTATATTTCTTATTCTATTTCGTTCATCTTTTTCTTTTGGACTAGTGGCTGATTCGATCATCTAGAAGCCTTAAAAATTCAATGAAGTTGATGATTTTTCTTGGAAAATAGCATGGATCCCACCATAGTAATAGATGTGCATATCGGCCTATAGGCCTCCAATTGATGTTCTTACATCTGGGATAGAACTAGGACACATAATAACGAATCTAAATATAATTTAATAGAGTTTATAAGTCATTATTGTTTCTATCTGAAGTTATTCTTTTCGAGGAAGCTTTTTGGAAACATCGTCCAGAGAAAGAAACTTCCAATGAAAATTTTATAACTCATACATCAGGTGTCCAATTAAAATAAAATTTGGTAGGTGAACATCAATACCATTTATTAAAAAATTTATTTAAGGGGTCCACACATTATTCAAACAATTAATTGGTCAAAAACAAGACAACATTCGGAGTACAAAAATCATCCTATAAAATGATAAGAACTCCAACCTCTCAAATCATTCCAATCCTTACAAACACCATCTATAGGTACCAGGGTGAGAAGTACAAGGTCCATTTAGAATTTTGTTTATTTAGTTTATATTTTATTTTAGTTTTCATTTCCATTTAATTGCAATAATCATTTTTAATATTAAAATTTTCTTATTTCTTCTTTCAGCCCTTTTCTCTTCCAATCTCAATCTCATTTTTTCTCTTATATCCTTCTATCATGATTTCTATGCACTTCAACATGGTTGGAGACTAATGTGAGGCTTTTACCAGGGGGGGATTCATTGTGTGCTTCATTATTGCACATAAAATTTATTTTTTCTTAAAAAATTTTGGTGTAGGTAGGAATATTGCACGGGTGTGGCACTCATCTACGACGACACTATTTGAAATTAAATTTATTTTAATTTATTAAAAATTTTACCTCTATTCTCTATAGAAAAAAATTCATACAGTGGAGTTCGGATTCCCATATGGTATCAAATGGAATATGGTGGGGCCAGTTCTTTTAGTAAGAACATTCTATGTTGAGGTGTTACCCTACTTGATTACTTGAGGAGGTGTGGTTTGGTGGGCCGAACACATAGTAAAATCACATAATAAATAAATCATTGTAGAGTAATTAATTAATGATGTTTCACTAAATGATTTATAGAATTTAATTTAAATAAAAAATAATTAATTAATGAACTCATGTTATCAAACCTTGGACCAAGACCTTTTTTTATAATCTACATTTTTTCATCATCTGTATTTAGATTTGAATTCTACATGTCATTATTTTAATTTCATGTTTTCCAAAACCATAAAAAACATTTTTCTCAATAATTATTTAAAAACCCTGAAATGAATATGATTAGGTGAAATTGATTTATTGATTGAACTGACTGGAATGCTCCTCATGTGAGATGACCATGGTCAGCCACTCTGTAACATTAGTAAACGAAATTCCCTTTTTCCATTCCCTATGATAGGCATTCATCAATTCACACTAATAATAGGAATAATTAAATTATGATATGTACAAATAAAACAAATTTCATACCTGAATTTAATAAATCACTGCTGAATAATAGTCACACATCAAAATCTATTGTGAAATCCACGCATCGCATTGGCACACCGATCTTCAATCCTGATCCATTCATCGCTCACTGTAGGAATCTCTTTCGATGTTATCCGACAGAGACTCTCAATTTACTGGTTTATGCAAATAAAAATAAACAATTTCAATAAGCACATTTATATAGAATAAATTGTAGCTCAGTTGATTAATTCAGTATATTAATGTATTCAATTAAATTATATTATCCATTCTCCCATGACCACACCTCAAACCAAATGGTCAATGTGTTCAAAGGTTATGTCTCCCCTAGGGTAAAACATATTCTTTGAAATCAATGAATAAATCAAATTTATAATATGATTATCATTTAGATGATATTATTCCTTTCCATGAAAATTGATTCATCATGAACAAAATGTATTTAATATATTTCAAAAATTTATTTTGGGCACACCGTGCCTCAAAATACCATAGTTCATCTTCACCTTTCTCTTAAAATAGTCCACATAATATTCCGAAATAATTCATATAAAATTAAGTGTCCCTGCTTCCAGATCAAGATCATGTGTCGGGAAGTTCTACTCATGGATCTTCAACTATTGTGGGGAATAGGCTATCACATTATGATTTTGCATGAGTAAACAACCCAAGCCTTTCTATGAAGCATCACTGTATATGAAAAAACATTCTCCACTTTTTGGTAGTGTGAGTACAGGTGTAGTGATCAACCTTCTCTTTAGCTCCATGAAGCTTCCCTTACATTCTTCCTTCCAGACATACTTTACCCCTTACCTTGTTATCTTAGTTAGCAGGCTTGAAAATCATGAAAAGTTTCTCAGAAAACATCAGTAGTACCCAGCTAATCCAAGAAAACTACGGATTTCTGTGACACTAGAGGGCCTGGGCCATTCCTCAATCACCTTTTTCTTTGACAGATCCACAGAAATTCCCTCACTTGTGATCACATGTCCCTTGAATGTGACTTGCTTCATCCAAAGGACACACTTTCTGAACTTGGCATACAACTTCTCCTTTTTCAATTTCACCAACACAAGTCATAGATGTTTTTCATGTTACTCCTTTCTCTTAGAGTAGATGATAATATCATCGATAAAAACATCCACAAATTTGTCTAGGTAATGTATAAATACTCTATTCATAAAATCCATGAATATTACCGGGGCATTAGTATGTCCGAAGGGAATCACCAAAAACTCATAGTTCCCATACCTTGTACGGAAGGTAGTCTATTGAATATATTCCTTCTTCACCTTTACCTGATGATATCCATAATGATGATCCACCATTGAGAAGTATTGTTCTCCTCTTAACTGATCGAACAAGTCATCAATCCTGGGAAGAGGATACTTGTTTTTTATAGTGATCTTGTTGAGTTTCCGATAATCGATACACATCTGCATTGTTCCATCCTTCTTCTTCACAAACAGCACTAGTGCACCCCAAGGTGATGAACTAGGGAGTATGAACCATTTTTCCAAATGCTCTGGAAACTTCTTCTTTAACCCCTTCAGTCTGATAGGAGACATCCTATAGGAACACTTCGAGATAGGAGTTGCTCCGGGCATGAGTTCAATTGAGAACTCTACCTCACGATCTGGGGGAATTCTTGTAAACTCTTCGGGAAATACATTTTCGTATTCCCTCACGATGGGAATTTCCTCAAGGTTGGAACTTTCCTTCGACTCAACCATTTGGGCGAGGTATGCTTCTTTATAAGGAATCAAAACCCACATAATTGAAGGATTTTTCGAAAGGATATTCATGATCATCCTTTAATTTGTAGAGGAGCATGTGATGGATCAGAATATGAAAAGTTATTTCCTTTTCCCGAGAGTTGATATGTGCTCTATATGACAAGAGCCAATCTATTCCCTTTATAGCATCAAATTCCACCAAGGAAGGTATTATGAGATTTTCCAGAAGAATATTCCCACAAACGCCAACAGGATAATAGTCAAACACGTGGGTTTCAATGATTGCACCACTTGGTGTTTCTACAGATATATCTACTTCAAGGATTTAGGGTTTCGATTCAATAGTTCTAGAAAAGTTTCAAGATGTAAAGGAATGCATAGAACCAGAATAAAATAAGACTTTTTCCATTCTTGGGTGAATAGGAAGTGTACCTTATATGACTTCATTATCATGCTCCACCTCCACAGTAGTTATGGAATAAGGCTTCCCTTGTTCCTTTGTCTTTGGTGGTTGCTGATGCTGATTACCCTCAAGAACTCCAGGTTTAGTGCACTAGTTTGCATAGTGCCCTAGCTCCCAACATTTGTAGCATTGAACCATGAGTGGTTCTCTCCATTCATCGGCTACATTCTCCTTACTATTCATGTCTTTTTTACACTCTTGGGCATGGTTTCCTTATTTCCCTCACTTGAAGAATTTCCCCATCCCTTTGAGGAAGTTCCCATGGTGCAACTTCCCACATTTTTGGCTTGTGGGTGGTTGATTTTTCTTCCCACTTATCATATTAGATCCACCAACTTGAAACTCCATCTTTCTTTTTTTATCACCATAGCCATGGGACCATTATCCAAACTCCATATCCACATTTAGAGCACATCGAATAACTTCTTCATAATTCCCAAAGTCTTGAATTTCAAGATCCTTTCGAATGTGTGGTTTTCATCCACTAAATAATATATCAATTTTGCTATCATTATTGATAAAAAAAACAGAAGCATACCTTGCAAGCCTTGTGAAATTCTCTTTATAGGTTGTGAAAGAGTCTCCTTCTTTTTTCATGAGCTCTATAAATTTTCTCTCCATCTTCATACAAAGAGTTTTTGGGAAATGCTTATTAAGACGCGTTATCTTAAAGTCTCCCCATTCCATATCTTCAATTTTCTCCCAAGGCTTGGTGTTATTAATAAAATCCCACCATTGATCAGTTTCTCCATATAAAAAATAAACGGCTAGGGTCACCTTCTACATCTCAGAATAGCGATGAATAGAAAAGATCTTCTCCATGGAGTTAACCCACTGTTCTGTAATTAGTGGATCGCAAGATCCACAAAAGGTCGGTGGTCCTTGCCGCATAAAACATTCAATAGCCTATTTCTCCCTCTTTGGTGAAGGAGGGCGTTCCCCATTATTATGGTTATTGTTCATAACCTGAGATAATTGGGTAAGAATCGCCATGATGTTTTGAACTCTACCTCCCAAATCATTGGGGTTGACATTCAGGCAATCATTGCATTGGCCCTCGCAGGAGTTGTTGGCCTGATTTCTCTAGGTTCACACCATTTTCAAAAATAAAAAAGGTTAGAACAAAACATAAGTAAACAAGTTATGAATAACTTATTCATTTAAACAATTTATACCAAAAACATAACATATGGCATCCCTATGTAAATATTTTTGTGTATTTATTTGTACTTAGTCCCAGGCTAGAGGTTTTCTGTAGGGTTCACTTATACTAATTCACAAATTAACTTAACCTTTCCTCTGATACCAACTATGGAATATCAGCCTTTTCTTACATTACTATTACATCATTTTAAAGGAAAACAACATAATAGTATTACACATAGAGGATCCAAAGGTTTATTGTATTGGGAAAACTAGGACCATACATAGAAATTACAACATCAAGCAGAAACATTTATTTAATTTCTTCTTCTCTAGATTCTTATTGTCACTTGTCCTCCCCTTAGTATAAGTAGCCACCAGAGGATATAAATAAAAATAGGTGAGCTAAAATTCCATTAAGAGGATAGATAAGAAAAATATAGAATGTTTTGAGCATAATCATGACATAGGTAAATAAATCCTGAACATGAGAGGAACATAAATAAAAGACTAAAATTGTCGCAATGCATAAAAATAAAACATCACATTTTAGTGGTTAACCACCACACATACATTTGAACCAAGCTAGAATCTTGTTCAAACATCATTTCACATATACTCGTGAGATTCATCACTTTTCCTAGTGCATTGGAGTGCTGTATAATTTCGGGTGCACCCGTCCCTTTGAAACATTCATATTGCGCTATATAATTCTGGGCACACCCATCACATCATAACATTATCATTATCATGATTTCCACATAGAAAACATATCAAAAGTGAAAATAACTAACCCATGTAAAGGAATGGTTTTTATCTCATAAAAATACATTCATAAGCTTTGGGTTCTCAAAATAAAGAGGGAACCACATACTTGATACAAGAACCATAAACTATGAATGAGAGGTAAATGTTGAGTTCTTAAAAGAATATTTTGTTTGGAAAACATTTGGTTTTACATAACCTTCATTAGAATACAAGTATATCCAAGAAAAGTTATGATAATTATGAAGAAATGATCTCTATGGAGTAACCATTTCAAAATGGAGTGAACGAGGGAGAACCCGAAGGAAGAAAATTGAGTTCGAGATTTCCCCTTACCTGGTATCTGAATGATTCTTTCTCTTTAATGTCCTGTATAATGACATTATACTCATTAATTAGAAATTCCAGAACATTTTATAAATCAATAGGGTTAATTATGTTTTCATTATGTGATTATATGTGCAATATAATGAGTTATAGAGTTTAGAAACATTATTCAGAAATGTTTGTTTTTATTTTTTTCTTGAGTGGTTCACTTGTATTCTTAAATTGATGTTCTGGTAGAACATTTGTAAACATCTAGAACTGATATTAGATGTTATTAATGATATTACAGGAGTTTTAATGATCTTATAAAGAATTATATTAGATCCATGTGGATGAATCATTAGATAAGAATTAAATGATGATTGTTTGGATTAATTTGGGTAGTTGTTCGATAACAACGAACATGTTTTAATTTATCACATAGTAATATGTACATAATTCAGTTCCAGAACATTAAATATGACATAATGCATATAAAATATTCTTTTATAAACATAAAAATTGTTTCATGACCATATCTGATGGTATAAATGGAAGAAGAAAACATGTCGTTCTTGAAGGTGATAAATTAACACCTCACGAACAACGTTCTCTTTAATAAAATAAAAGAAAGAGGGAAAAGGGAGGTTGGATGATATAATATCCTTTTGTCATCATAAAATTCCATAATATATATAATATTGGAGTTACAATACCATTTCAGTGAAGATAGGTGGGGAGAGATCAAGAAATGAACTTGAACATTAAAGGAAATTAAAGGAGAAGAGGGAGAGAAATTACTTCTTCAATCCTTCTCTTGAGAACCTCCTTAAGGGCCTATGCTTGGTCTTTTGGTTCGACCAGAAGCTCTTTTACGCGGGGGAGTGTCTAGGGAGAATGGTTGGGTAGAGTATAGACAAGTCATGGAGCTTGAGAGGTGTTAGGGAATGAGTGTGTGAACGGTGGTTTTTATAGTGGAGGGGAGGGGTAAATTTTTAATATTTAATTCATTATTTTATTATTTCCCTCAACACAACCAATAGTATTGTTTCATGTGATGCATAATAGTAATAATATCATGTGAGTTCAAACCAAGTGTCCTTGCATCATTTGTGATGTCCTGAATCGTGTATTTAACTGTTAAATGTATATACAGTATTTTACCGTATTTCACTATTCATAAAAAATTCGAGTTTTTCAAAAAAATTCCAAAAAATTTCCCGAACCATTTTTTGTTGTGTAGAATTCAAATATAAATAGCATTTTTCAAAATTAAGTTTCTAAATATTATTAATTTAATTTTTAAATAAAGGCATAATTAATTCAAAAAATAACAATCTTAAATGTGTGCTTAGTATTATTTCTCATTGAAAAATTAAATAAGATCTCATTATCTTATTTCATTAAGAAAATAAAATAATACTATTATTTACTATTAATAAGGGTCATATTACTATTCATTTTACAATTCATAATGGATTGTTACTATTCACCCAAAAAACATGTTTCTTCTATCAGACTCCAAAAATCATCTTGAACACAACCGTGTATGTCGGATTTTCAAAATTCCAAACACAGAAGTGAAAAAATTATGTTTAAAGCTCACTTATCACTTAGTAGCTCCTTATGTTGTGCATTCATGTAATTTTATGACATAATTTTATAAAGGAATTTTTCATTTAAAAACTTTGGGTCGTTACAGTAGTGCCACAGGGCTGCTGTGCGCAAGGCAGGAGGGCGAGCCGGACGGGGAGACGAGTGAGCAGGGAGGGCGGCTGGTGGAGCAGGCATGATGCAGGCCCGGAGGCCAGAACGCGGGGGAGGCGGGCTGTACGGGCTACTCTGGAAGAAGAAGCGCATGCAAGTAGAGAGGGAAACTAGATTCGGATGGGGGGAGAGATACCGCATGGAACAACAAAAGAGAGAAAAAAAAGAAAAGAGAAGAAGAAAGAGGAGGAAAGAGAAAGAAAGAATAAGAAAAATAAAAATAAAATAAAAGTAAAAGATAATAATAATAATAATAATAACAATATTGATAATGATAATAATTATAATAATAATAATAATAATATAAATTATTGTTATTATTATTATTAAATATTTTTAAAAATTATTTTCAAATTAATTTATTCATTTAACTCTATTATTTATCTAAACAGTTAGGAAACCGCGCACTCACTAGGTCCAAACGCATGATCGAACTGAATGTGCGGTGACCATGCACCCACCTAGACCAAATGTGTGGTGACTGGTAGTAGTGCGGTGACTGCGCACTGGCCTGAGACCCACCGAAAACATTAAAGCTTCAAAAATTCAGTCATGTGCCCAAACCTGACTCTACCCAGAGTCGCGGGACCGAGAAATATATAAAAACATGGGTGCCCATGGTCGGGGTGTGACATTAATATAACTATTTATTGTACATCATGAATCATAGAACTTTACTTACTCAAAAACATTCTCTATAAATCTCATGATGGGATCACTCATCAATATTTTTCTCATCTCCTTGAAAGCCTGTTGGAACCTCTCTATCCAAATGAAAGGCATCCCTTTTTGGGTTAATGCTCTCAAGGGAGATGATATCCTGTAAAATTAGGTAAGAATAATGGATATTAATTTTTCAAAGAAAGTTATATTTGTTCCTACGTCACAATCATGGGTGGCTTCCAAGCTAACACTGCATTGATTTTTGCTGAGTCCACTAAATCCCCAGTTGCTGATATAACATGTACCAGAATGTGGACCTCATGAATATAAAACTGTAACATGGATAGATTATCCTAAATTCGGTGCTCTCGAAGTTTATAAATAATCATCTTCAAGTGTCTCACATGCTTCTCCTTAAACGTTGACTTCACTAGGATATCTTCGATATAGACTATGATGAGTTGGTCTATGAAATGATGAAAGACCAAATTCACGAGTCACATGAACATTGTTTGGGAATTCATCATGGAAAATGGAATCACCATGTACTTAGAGTGAACCTAGAAGCATTTGATCACCATCTTTGATATATCTTCATCTTGTACATACATCTAGTTATACCCAGATCTGAGGTCAATCATGAAAAACCATTGTCCCCCTATCAATTGATCAAATAGGTAATCAATCCTCAGCAGTGGATAATTATTATTTACAACCACCTATCTTAGTTTCAATTATTCATCACATAACTTCCAACCCACATCCCACTTCTTTGAGAACAACATCGCAACATCCTAGGGTGAAACATTTTGACAAAAAAAATCCATTCCTCTGTAAGTCCTCCAGTAACTCCCTCATCTCGTGAAGATCTATGGAAGGCATCAGATATGAAGGCATAGATATCATGGTTGATCCAATGATTAGAAAAATGGATATGTCTATCTATTTGTGGGGAGGACTTCTTAGAACATACGAAGGAAAAATGGACTCATACTCTGCCACTATTGTAGGGAAATGAAATCTCATAGCATCCTATACCCTAAGGTTCATGTTAGCCAACCAATGAGTAATCATCTCCACCCTTCTACGAATGAGCCTTTATTTCACTCCGTGGTTTTAATTTTCACAGAAAATGAGAAACCAACTCCCACTTATGTGGCGACACTACATCCTTCTCTTAAAATATTCTATCTACGAATGAACTGTATACAACTAGTATACACCTAAGATGAAGTCACAAGGTCTCATCACTGTCATTAATAAATGATAATAAAATCTCCCCCCTCAAAGAGATAGGTCACACTCTCATCTAATATGGGTGATCCCTGAGTCATCTTTATTAGGATACTCAAAGTGTTGGGGTCGAGCCAATGGCTCAACTAGAATCATTAATTTAATAACTAGATATGTGTAAATAAGGTAATGAATCACACCTGTGTCTATAAAGACTCCATCTATTGTAGAAAATACATCGATCGTACCTCGTATCATCTATGGATCCACTTAGTCAAAATCATCTACCCCATATAGCTTCTCTTTCCCATGCCCCCTAGATCCCTTAGCCTGGAATGGACCACCAAGGTGTGGTGGTGGCAGAAAGTCAAAACATCTAAAACCTACAACTACTCTCCATGTTACTATTTCACACCTACAGCCCTACAGACCTTTTTGATCAGGTCATTGACTCTTCCTAGGGGGGTCATCTCCCATATATCAATCATACATAGAGTGGTGCCGACAAACATGAACAAGATTTCATTTGTCTTCATAAGAGTAGAACTGCCTGTCTCTATACTGACTAGACCCATCATGTCATACATGAACCATATACCATATTTCCTAAGATCACCTCATGAAGTGACATGCACATATAGGTCCTTGATTTTGACATCAGATCCCTAATAGTGATGTGTCTATTCCTATGTTCCCACTACTAACCATGACTATCTATATCCGCTCAGTCAGAAAACAGTCGACCATCAAAGCATGCTCTATCACCCCAATAATAGGTAGGAATGAATACAGGGATAAAACTGGCATGTTTGACTCTATAAAGTCCTCACTCAATGATCTGGGCATAGAAGATCTGATCATGAACCAAATCCATCGAGTACCTAGAAAGTTTGGTGAACCTAGATTAATAATCAACCACTATCTTACTACCTTGTGGAATATACAGAAGGTTATATATGTGAACAACCCTCAACACAGTGGAAGAGTACTCTTATATACAAATTCACTTCAACTCTGACTATTCTATATTCACATCATCAAATGGATATTTAATAAATCCTACCATCATCCTGTAGATCCATGTAGGCTCACAGATGTCACCACAATAAGATATGATGGTGTCCTAAAAAGATGAAAATGAAATTCATCACCTCAAGACATTACTCATCTACCTATGGGTTGGGCTCACCTCAGAACATGATGGGTCTCTATTTCTACAACTCATAAAACGTTCTCATCATCTGCTCCTCATTATCCAGTACTATAAATACCATATTCTACCCAATAGTTGGTGGAATAACTGGTGCACCCCCTGGAGGTAACAGCTTCGAAATAGGTCCCTATATCGATACCTCATCATTTAGTGTATCATCCTCATGATCTTGATGTTGAATCCAATTTTCCATACACCGAAGATACATTCTAAAATAGACAAGATATATTATGGTCAATGAGTATAACATGAGAGGTAACTCAATAAGGACATAGAAACCACAACCCACTCTTATATGATTCATGTACTGATGGTTTTCCTAAAACTAGTGTACACATGTACATAGTTGAATGGAATGTGATAAGAGTCCTTATGTATAGATACATTCACCACACCAATACATGATTCCCTAGATGGAAATAAGAACTGAAAACAAATAACACTATATCCCTAAATAAATATTACACATATAAATCCTTATGTAGAACCAATGATTTTGATACCGCTCTATCATGACCCATAGAAATGGGGCCCATTCCATGACTACCCATATCCTACCTCTAATAGGACAGGGGCTAGATACCAGAGATGAGTAGTCAATCAATAACATGGAAGTCCAATGCTTATGTTGCCTATATGAACACACATATATCCTAGAACATAAAAGGATGAAATATGAAACAAATAATAGTTCATGCATGCAAACATCTAAATCCCACTACCAGAGTATGACAACAAGTTTTTTAAAGAACAAGGGAAAAATATAAACACACCACAACGACTATGAAAACGAGTCTAACATAAAATAATTGAAAGGGAATATTGTCAAGGTAAACATGTGAACATGCCTAGACTAGTTTGGATCACTAATATCTTCATGGACATGGTCCCCCTAGGACTCTTCCAATGGGTCGATCGCCTATATAAGACATGACATGAGCAGGTGAATCCCATGTAGGTGTGATTATAGAAATACCCAGTAGGTTACCCCAAAATCAATAAGTATAAAATAGTGAGAATAAAATTTTGTTAAACACATGTATATATCTACATCACATATAGCAAGAATATCTTAATATACTCAAGAAACACACATAGTCTCAAGGTAATGTCACAACTATAATTCTATTCAAGTAATCATCCGTAGTGGTTTCACAAATCACTTGTCCATGAGGACACAGTTAACAAGTTATATAACATTGATGTCTTCCGTCTAAGATATATTAATCATTGGATCCCACCGTAAGATGTATATAATGAATTTCTGATGAAATTTATAGACATATGAGGATCATATCCATGTCCATGGAATATAAAAATAATTCAATATAGAATAACATTCCAATTTGAGGATCATCAATACGTGGTCATTGTCCTAATGATACCGAGATCTCCCCCAAGTGAAGATCAACGATATGGGCTCACACTCTAAGACACATATAAGGATTCCAAAAACTCCATACAAGTTTTACAACATAATAGAACACCATTATTTATGTATTACACAATTCCATACTAACCTCTAGGGAATAAAACTTCTAAAATATATCAAATAAAACGTGTAAAAGATGAAGTGTAAAATGGTTGTATGAATTATTTGAATGATTACATGGTGTGTACTAGTATTACTTGATGAGTACCTTTATCACTAAGTATTTATGAGCTATGATGGCCCATTCCAGTCTCCATGTCATATTAGATGAAGTGTCTGAGCCTGTGTACTCTGGGCCATGTCCTTGTACATGGCTCTTTATATGTATGCCTAGAATGATCGTTTCCATACGAGAGTTCCCAGTGTATACTAACCCACATACTCCATCCCAAGTCCGTGTAACCTTTGAGGTATACCCCTAGCATCTAGGTTGAGTCACAAGATGTGTGATTGGGATTCATCTAACACGTGATATTTATATTTTATATAGAAACCCTAGTGCTACACCATGTGTCCTTCACACCATGTAATGTAATATTATATGTCGTGTTTAACCAGATTTTCCATAACCCACAAAACTATTTCATTCCCAATTTCTCCTCCTATAAACTTAAATCTAACCCTGATTCACATTTAAAATCATGGATCTATGTAAATAGGACCTATTCATCATCAGAGATCTAGATTAATTCTATCTTGGTCACTTGAGAATCACCCCAGAGGTCCTATTAGATCGTACATCCATGAACTACACCCGTGTATTCACAATATGATCATGATCCATAATCACTAGCATCATTGGATGAACCTATCATCGATCTGAATCTAGTTCCATGATAAAAATCAATTAAGACACGAAATTGGTGCACAATGATCGTTTATCCAGTATTTTTCAAACCGCAGTCCTAGGTATTTAAATTTGATGAATAAAAAATAGGGAAAGAAATGAACAACCACAAACCTGTGGAACAATCCTCATCCAATTTTCATGTGGGCATCCCTTTTTTCTGTTAGAATGATGAATGAATAGATAATAAAATAATCACAAATGAAATCCAATATTCCCGAATAAATATGAGCTATATCCAAAATACACATGATCTAGGAATCAATTCATTTCTTCATTGATTAACGTCTTCATAGGAATAAAAATGGGTAAAAATCTAAATAAAATAAACATCATGCCTTGATTTATATCAATCCTGAGTGTGGAATGATCCCAAATCTCAATCAATGGATAAACCGACGTGTCACGTAGGCACACTGATCATCAATACATATCCAGTAATCACACTCCGATAGAATTTGTTCCAATGATCCTAAATAGATCTTATCAATTTGAAGGTTTATACAGATAACCTTCCAAATTTTCACTAAGTAGTTTTATATAGAAAAAATATAGGTTTAGTAATTTATTTATATAATTGAGTTGTTATAACTATTTTCCATGGAAGATTCTCAGTGATAATGTCTAATGTGTACCATGGTCATGTCATTCCTAGGGTAAAAGCCAAGCTACAAACTCAATGGTTGAATCATATTTCTAATATGTTCAACTTTTTAGAATTTATTCTACTTTTTTTCAAAAACTATGCACTTGTGCACAACATATTGAATCAATAGGTGATAACATTGTAGAATTATATTTCATATAATGAGCATATAATGATGATTTTATATTGAAGTGGTAAAGTTCTATTAAATAAGGCAATACACCAAGTCGATGAGCTATGGGGAAACCAAATGTTTTATGAAGAGATCTGGGAACCAGAGGAGGTGATGATACTAAATTACCCTCATATATTTTATTATATGAAATGAAAATTATGAGGGTTAAATTTATAAAGGGGGATAAATTTATTGACACATAAAATGTTCTTCTTTTATTAAAGGATATGGTTCCTCTCGATATATTCTTCACAATAAAATCAAATAAAAGGAATGTTCATTTCATGAGAAATTCATATATCATTAATAATGTTGGACAAGTAAAATGATGAAAAATAATAGGATGTACACTTCGATAATATCATATTCACCACAACAAACTCCAAAGGCTTTAAATCACCCTAATAAGATCACCCTTCAATAAAGATCATTAAATGGAAAATAATCATTAGGAAAATAATAAACATTATCATAGGATGTGTAAGAACCATTATATGAAAATTAGTAAGTAATGGTGAGGGTATGATAGTTTATTTATAAGAAGACAAGACTATATTGAAATATTATCATTATCTAATACTAATTGTGGAAATTATGATAATTAATTAATAAGATTATTGCTAAATATTATTTTTTATTGGGGCAATAAAGTGAGAATTGGGATTATTTAATGTAAACTATATTAATATTGAATTTTCATTAAAAATATGTAATATTAAAAAAAAATTATGTATTAAATAAATGTTATTTTATTAAAATTATCTTATAAAACAAATTTTGATGCTTAAATAATTTAGTGAAGTCTAAAGTAATTTTTATAATGGTCCAAAATTACTTTATGTCATAAAAATTTTGAAATAAATAAATAGGAATTTTTATTTTGAATCCAATATTATCAAATATAGAGTACTATTTCCATTAAATAATATTCATTTTTCATTTTAAAAAATAAAAAATTATCATAGGGTAAAATTATTGTAGTTATCAAATTAAATTTGATTTTTTTGTATAAAAGTGAAATACCCTTTAACGAAATATGATAAAGATTATGATATAATCAGGATAAGAATATGTTTTAAAATTATTTAACAGATAATATTAATAAAAAATTATTACTGTAATAAAATATTACATAACTTTTTTCATTTATAAACACATGATATATCATTTTTCAAAACCATGATTTCAATATTTTAGAAAAAAATAATTTTTATGAGTTATAAGAGTACAACACTAGAATTAATTATTACCACTATTATAGGTTGAATAAAGTAAAATGGATTAAATTTTTTGAATAAGATGTTTGAAATAAGTTAATTGGGTCAGTTTAATTTTTTATACATTAATAATTTGTTGTTATAAATAAGAGTTATCATGGTATAAGTAAGGTAATATAGAGAGTAAAATGTAAATGATACAATATTAAAATACCTAAATACCACACCATTAAATTGGTTTCTGATGGTCTTAATGAACTAAAAAGTCTTTTAAAGCACTAATTTTGAACCAAAATTTATTGTAAAAAATTCTACTGAATAGCGGTGAGCCTTATATACAAAATAATAATCTTTTATTCACTTAAAACTGTCCATCCTCAATTATAAATAGCCCATCCCACCCCCACTATCCACTAAAAACATAACAAAAAAAGATTTATTCTATTTTAAACTATGAAAGAGTATCTACGTGGTTTCTAAACGGTGTATCCAATGTCATAGGGTTTCCCACATCATGATTTAGGGAAAAACTATTTAAGTTAAGGTAAATTTTCATATACTTATTTTTCATTAAAGTGCCTTCTTTTTGTGAGTTTATTTAATGTAAAAGTTTAATATTTTTCTTCAAATTGTAATCATTCATATATTTCCCAAGTAGTTTTTTTATCATTGGTAGACCTCTATTCCACCCATTATTCCTTTTCCTAGTCAATTCTATGTACTGTTATGTTGCAAAAATTTAGTTAGAGATCATATCCTTCTCCCCCTTATTCAAGAATATTTATTTTTTTATTCATTTTTTTCAATTTATTAATGTTAGAATATGTTATATCATATAAAATTGCTTACCTTAAGATTCATATATGATTATATACCCCTTTAACCATCATTAATCCCTCTCATGAACATTAATGTTCCCCTGTTATGCTGCAGAAAATTCACGATGATTTTCCATACCAAACAATATTGTAGTGAGTACTGGTACCCATTTTATATCAAGGGTTATCACTATTATGGGCCTACATTTATTTTATTGGGGATTATAATTTATTTAATACTCACCCCATTATCATGGGATCAAATTTGTTGAAATATCTTATTATGTTTACGGTCTACCTGGAACACTTTTTCTTTACATGATATGATTACAATGGATGTGCCAAGATTGTGATCCAATGAATTTGGTAATGATTTAGTCTCATGAGAAACCATTTATAGTTATTACATGTTATCTAATGAAAATTATGTTATAATGTCTTTTTGGTTAACCATGACTTATTTCTATGATGTTTTGTTTAATGTTGTTGCATATTCCTATGTTGCCTTTTTGTTATAATAGTGACTCACTGTTAATGTTTATGATTATCACCCCTTTTATGTTCCATTTATATAGATATTTCATAACATGTAATAGCTTCTTCAGGTTATATTTTTCTTATTCCATTACTGGGATTTATTCCTCGCCCCTTCCTTATGTATGTCTACTGGTAATCCCATGCAGTTTTATGAATGTTGGAATGATATGAGCTTGTTAAAGAAGATTTCAATAAATATGAGGTATTCCTTATTTTATGTTGTTATTTAATGAAACCAATTACATAATTAAACTATGATTCTATATAATCCTTGTTTTATTATGTGTATTCTTTTGAAATAAATCTTGAACTAATGAGTAATAAAAAAGAAGGGTTTCCATACAAATATAAAAGATCAAAATCAAAGGACTACAGTTATTCCACCTACATTCACTGTCTGAGGTTCAAATCACTAAGAGACAATATATATTTGAGTCTTTTATGATCTTTCTATATAAATAACTATTCCCCCATAATATATTGTTTTGATAAATTTAAATCGTGATACACTACTACTAACTCAATATCATGAATCAGATAATTTCACTATTGAGGTATTATATAACAATACATGTAAGTAATTTCTGGTTCCCATTACATTAAAATATCTCCTCTCTAGATTACTAGTAAATTTAAATAAATTATATGGCCTCATCTAGGTTTTGGAAAAATCTTGTATTAGCACTAAGTTCAATCTTTCGTGTAACTCTTGGAATGATTTTTCACAAGCTTTAGAAGAAAATAATTTAACACCCTTCTTTATATATCCTATAAGGCATACATTAAGGCGTTATAAATTCTAATAAAACATTAATATCTAGATAACATAAAGAAAATATATATATCAATGATTTTCAGGGGTTTCTGTCATGAAACAATGGCTCTTACCATCTCTAGGTTTATAAATAAAATTGATTTCAATATAATGTGACCCAAAATGGGAACATTATCAATATATAAGTGGCATTTTAAGTGAATATAATATATAATATTTTTACTTAGTGTATTAGATATTATGTCATTGTGTCTGGAATAATCATGTTTATTTTGAAAATAAACTATGATATCATCCATCAATCCATTACAATGAAATATAGGCATGGAGAAAAAATAAAATTCGTTAAATCTATAAAGGGATTTGTTTCATTCATGAGGCCTAATGTAATTACAGAAATATGAATGTATCCTATATATTCATGGAAATATGTATGTGGTATATCATTTTCTATAACTAGTATTTGATGATAGCTCGAGATCATGTTAATATTTCATAAAACTGTAACCTCTCTATGATTATCAAAGAGATTATCTATTCACAATAGTGGGTAATGGTTCCTAATGGTATGGTGATATAGCCATTGGTAATCTAAAAATATTTTTTCTCCCATTTACCTTTTCATTGAAATTAATAGGTGAATCCCATGAAGAACTACTATTTTTTATAAATCCTTTGACTTCCATGTCTTCTTACTACAATTTGTGTTCCTGAAACCCAGAAGTTGTGATCCTATAATGAGGGATAGATACTAGTTCCACTCCATGAATTAGATCAATAATAAAATCTACCTCTCTAATAAGAGTTAATCTAGAAAAATCATCCAGGAAGAAATTTCAAGAATTATCTTCCATTTAAGGGAAATATATCTCACAAATTCCATGACTCTCTAGATATTGTTTGACGATATAGACTAACACTCTTTCTATACAATGATTCTTAGGTCCATATATACTAGCATAAACATCCCATTATCATTTATTAATATATTAACTACCCTCATGGGATATAAAACACACTATCTAATTATAAAATAAACATGGGAATGATAGATAACATACCAGTCCATCATAAGAATTATTTCAATTCCCATCATCTCAAGGAAAAAAAGGTTTCATAATTAATGATAGTCTACAATATCATGTGTACAATTTCTACATTTGTTTACACTTTCTAATCAAACTCTCAATAGAGTATTTAGATTCATCACTCCATAAGAGTATTCAATATCAAAAAAGGATACTCACTAAAATAGATGATATGAACAACGATAGGTGTGACTATCAAATAAAAAAGATATTAATATTCAGGATACTAAAATTTTCCTCTAACAGTAGATATATTGTAACTCTTCTACATGGTTTTAGAATTTACGTCATATATCTAGCCCGATCTGCAGACATAAGCTATAACTTGACTACCCTATGTTGGTCAAATATACTAGAGCTACATCTAAAAATTTTGGCATCATTAATCTCATATGACTCTTTAGACCAAATAGTTGTTATTACTCCCCCTCCCTTCCAAACATAGAGCTATATATACCACTCTTGTTTTTGAAACTGGTAAAAATACCCTTTTGTGAAGAATTAGAGGAAATGTTATGAAAAAATGATTAAGAAATCCCATTTAAAAGAAATATCAACAATAAACTATGTCCTTACTACATTGTATATTCATTTTTCCAAACCTATCACATTGATATAATAAAAAATGTTTTCCTAGGAATGTACTATGACTTTTGTATCCCTTGTGGGAATATTAAAATTAATGACTACTACCACTAGATGATCTGCTTCCCATTCCAGGAACTGAACCACCATGAACCACACCCTGGTCTTAGATCAGGTAATACATAAAGATAAGCGCTTAGATATATAACTCTTAGATATCATTCAAATGAAAACAATTCATGTGAGCTTTGATGAATTTTTTAAGGCCAACCTCAAATCATCTTACTCCAGTCAATTCATCGTAGGTAAGAATAGGGAAATAACCTTGGAGCTCTGTAAAGTGAACGAAATAGTATATGATGGACATAGTACCATACATTATGTGCGTAAACTCCATATATTATTTTGTTATTAGTGTTTCTGAGAAGAACTAATCTTAGAAGGTAGACCAAAAAACCATCCAAACTATATGTTGTTGTTGATATTTTTAGGTAAAAACATCCCACGACCTATTACAAAACCTTCTAAGAAAGTTTCTTCATACCTGACCCTCATTTCCAATGGTATATTCAGATGATATGAAATATATAGAATGACATATATCTATGATTTAAAATCATAGGGGAAACCATCCCCTAAGAATATTGGTGGATGGTGATGCTTAAATTCTCGCATCAACTCTTCCATAGTCGGTACAGGTCATGGGGCTCCCTACATGGTCTTCATGAATCATAGTAAACCCTATAAAAACTGAGTTTCAATGTCCATATTTGTAATAAAATTAGGTTATATATGGGTCACTAAAGGAGGTATTACAGGTGGTGTAGGTCCCATATCATTCAGAGCATAGTCATATCCACCTTCCTAGTGTTCAACCTGAGACCTTCATGGGGGCATTAAACCACAATTCCAAATGTACACCTAAAAATTAGTTTTGATAATAGAAAATCTATCGTATAAAAGAATAGGATATGTATAAGGACTTCATCTATATTATTAAATACACATCATTTGGTTCCTAAATCCTGGTCTAAGTAACTTATAATATTATGATGGACCATAAGTTATACTAAAAAATAACCTTAATAAGTTAGGTATAGGTAAAGGTTTAAGGTTTTTTATCTCAAAACATTGGTTATATAATATTTTGTTTCAATTTCATGTTATATTGTAAAACAATCATTATGTTGAAATTGTCATCCATATTTAATTATAACCATTTATTTTCACTTTTCAGAAATAAATAATTTCATATGTATATATGTTTTTGTGTGTGTGTGTGTCATGGTCTAGTTATATAAGTTATCATTACCATGTTATAAAGTAATCTTCCTTATAAGTTATAATTGGTCAGCCACATAACTATGACACAAATTTTACATTTGGTTTTAGGATGTAAGAATCCATATACGATGGATATATTATATGATTCACTATTCCCAATTTATAGAGGAGAAAAAACTATAAATTACAATTGCAATCCCATTAACGATAACCAATTACCATTATAGCTCTTAACCAATGATAGATAGGTCAAAAAATTCATAATCATTCAGTTAAGTTTCCACCACCATATTATATGGAAAAAATTATTTATGTTGATTCAAAAACCTTAATTATACAAAGATTTATCTTTTTCCTACATGGACTGTTATTATAATCACCATCACAAAATTCATTTAACTAAAACATGATATTGAAATTTCATCCTAAAACTATGAAAGGCATCACATATGTGTGACATATAAATGCTCATGTTATTATAATGATGCATGAGACAATACCTTCTTACCTTGTCAGTCTAAGGGTTAAAAAATCCATAATCATAAGAAATTTCATAATCATGCGTGTCACCGAATAGAAAAGTATTACAACTATAATAATTGAAATTTTTATCATAAAGTCTAATCCATGGAAACATGTCCCCACCTCCCTCCCCCTCCCCCCACATGTCGGTTATTTACTCTCATGAACCATACATATTTCCAAATCATGACACTTCCTAGTTTCTAAACTACTAACCTAAATAAGTAAGATAAAAAAATATTTCTTTGATTCAATATTTTTATGTCATGTTCCTTTTACAATCATAGGTTGTATGAATATGTGGACACATGGCCTAAATTGAGCATCCTCATATACCAGAAGATTCATACTAGCTACAACATCATTCAGTGGTGTAGTGGAGAGAATATACATCAGAGAGGAACATAATGGTGAATAATATATTAATAAATATGTAGAAGTGGTATAATAGAAACTATGGGAAACAAACTAGTGGAAATAATTGAAAATACACCTAGATTAGAATATATATATATATAATCCATAAAAAGTGGTGTATATTGATGAAGTCATTATGGAAATAAAATGTGGAATTAGAGGAATAAGGAAGCATCGATATTATAGAAAATGATATGAAATAATATAAAAAAGGACTAAAAATAAACTTTAATAAAATCATCAGAACTAGCTCAATCCTCTTCTCTTTTAATCCATCATGGTATATTAAATCAAGTATCCATGGTTAGGTACATCCCTTTATCCCTACATGAATCCATGAAGTCTATCCAGGTAACAATCTGTGGCCAGAGTAGGTGTGATTAAAATTCTGTAGGCCACCAGTAATGATATCTAATGCTATCAAATCTAGGAATATAAAATGAATTAGGGTGAAAGAAATAATGAAAAAATGAAATGAAATAAAAATTTCCCATGTAATCTTAGGTTCATTAGGGGATAGCCATAATATATTTCCTACTTCAGACTAATACATAATGAATTTGAGATTTTATTATATCATGATATAAGATCTTGACCTAAGTAACATTACCATGGAATCCAAATAAAATGATAATCATATGAGGTATAAACAAGTCCCATGTCATTTAGTACTTTATAATTGATGGTTAACTCATGCATCCATGAATCTAAGATATTTCTGAATCCATGTGTGTTTTTGGACGTGAAAGATGATTCCATGAATCCGTAAGTAAACTAATTCCATACATGAAATTTTATATTTGGAAACCAAGTATCACTTGAAGCTTAACATAATCCCACAAACCTCTGAGCCCATCCATGGAATCCTGAATTGGAAACAATGTTTCACCCAAGGCATGTTATAATGGAATTTTCTATTCTAGCTTGTCCAAATAATTCTATGAAACTACTGATGTATCTCCCATTGTATAATATTAAAGCATATTACTCATGAGCCAATACCATGTGTTCCATGTAGGAATCCATGTATCTCTATGACGTTGTATAGTTCCATTAACAATTTATTTTATTCAAAATTTCTAGTGATCTTATCCCAGGAAATTGAAATGGTAACCCTAATATCATCAATGGTTTATCATATGAAATGCTCATGATCTAGAGAGTTATCCCTAACCATTAATAATTTACTTTATTAAATTTTTTAAATTCATTTATAAGGGATAAATCAATCAAAAATAATGTATAACATAAGGGTTACATGTGATATGGTCTTTTCAATAACCTTTAACTTATTTATTTTAAACATTTCATTGGTTGAAGATAATCCAAAGTCACATCTGATGGGTTAAAATTCCTAAAAAGTAAATATGTTAATATAATTTAATAAAATCATATGTGGGGATATTTTTTATGTATAACATGGTTTAATATTCAAGCATATAACCCGCACACCCTATTGGGTGGTTTCAATTAGGTTCGACAACCTCCAATGACAAAATTAGGTACACAAGGTCTAACTAATTCAATGCATTAACAATTTACATAATTAGATTCAAATTGAAGAATACATAGAGGGACTTTTTTGGTGTAATGAACACTAATGGATTATATATACATAAAATAATTAGGGAATGGTACTAAACCACCCTTCTATTACAGGTAGGATGCTCATTATCTAGTATCAACCTCAGATTTCAGTTGTAATGAGAGAAATGAAATAATGAGGCAAATGGAAAATAATGGGAATATTATTTTGAATGTAAATAGAATCTATTTTGGTAAGATGAATAGAGAAAATAATCAGGAGGAGAGAGATCCTAACTAAGAGTTATCCAATTTGATGAACGATGGTCTGATCGAAGTTCGTATGATAGAGATCACTAAAATCTTATATAAAATGAAAAGGTATATATTGAAATTTGGGGACTATTGTAGGTGAATGGGAGAAGAATGTGGTGGATTCATGTTTAAATTAAATAAGGGAAAATCATAGTTTTCCATTTTCAAAGGGGTGCATGTTTCAAATACATGGTTTCCAAACCATATAGATCCTACTTTCCATGATCCAAAATTTATATGGTTGATGTGCATGGTTAGAAAAACTATGTTAAAACAATGGGTTTCTAACTATATCACACATACACTTTGTAGGTTCTCAGCACACAGTTAGAAAAACTATGGGAAATCCTTACACATTGCCACATTAATGAATTGAAAGTTTTTCATGGCATTAAATCCCACCTTGAATGGTTAAGCTAACCACACTCCCCCCCTTTTTTCGTAATATTGTTAAGCCATAGGGTTACTACTAACCATAACCCAAATTTGAACCTTAATATATTTATCAGAAAACTAAATCTCTTGACTCTACATGGGATTTAATTCTCTAAAACAAATTCCTTAATCCCTTTGGATGTTTTGTTATATTAAAACAAGAGGTTGAAAAATAATTTTAAAGGATATATACCACATTAAATAATTTTGATCTTATAATATTATCAAATATTGATGATATAAATTCTATAATAAGGATAACATTTTTGGTTTTCATCAGAATAACAATGAGGTCCCATTGGAAAAACTCTTTACGGTGTACAATCCTATATAATTTGATGATGTGGGTGAGCATGTGACATATTTTAGTAGGATTTTCAAGACATATTGGTTGGGATAAAGGCTCTAGTAGGATTTATAGCATTAAAATTATGAATGTAAAATAATGAATGGCCCATTATAGTATCTATGATTGTGGGTTCCATTATAGTGTTTTCAAAGATCACATATTGGATCATGTCAGGTATTTTATGGCCTTAATGATATATAGTATATATCTATCCATCTCCTTAGCCTCCAACACTCTAATCCTAGTATGGCATGTATGGGGGTGTTAGAGGTGGGATTTTTACATTAATACATTCTCCTCTAGCTTCTCTCAGTGAACCACTAATACCATTGCCACAGTCACCTCTTTAAGGATCACCCTTTTGACTTGGTGTGGTCCATGATAACGTTATAGCCTCTAACATGGGTGTACATCAAGCAGTTGACATACCATGTTAAACATACACCCCTGAAATAATGATCCATCTGACCTCATCCTCCATAAGAATAATAAACCACATCTCTTAGTTGTTGGGTCCCTCATGTGACTCATAATCTATCCACTCATAGTTCTAAGGCCATGCATGGGTACACCTCCAATGTTGTGACCCTATTTTATACTAATATCCGGCCATATTTAATGACTCTAATAATAGATAACACCATCATGACTTGCTAGCATCTTCTCCTCTAATAAAAATCACTTTATCCCAAGGCTATATTTAGGACCCCAACACATGTGGTGATGTAATGTTTAAAATCACAATCTCATATCTATCTATGAAGGGATTTCTCAAACATCCACACATTAATGAATACATGATGAGAAATATTTACACAGCACATCATGAGGTTATTGGACCTTGATGTACAATTTGAAACAATCATACTACCCTACTAAAGCTATAAAATAACCTAGATGTGTATATATCTCAATATTTATGGGTAGTTATCCTAGTAAAAGAGTTGTTCAATATTTTTCCATGGAAGAGTTCCCTCTCAATGGGAATGGTAGATCAAGGTCCACCATAGACTCTCTATGTTATGGAGAAGGCAATATTCTAGAACTACCATATTATTAAAGGGTGTCAGGACAAGGAGGATCACTTAAATAAATTACTCAAAATAAATCATCCTCTGTATGAGGGTCAATATCACCTTGAAACAATAGTGGTTTATACCAGTTAATGTATTGAAGAAAACTCATCTAACATTCATCCTAATATTATCCAAACAGAATGATCTACAACTTCATTGAGGGGGGGGGATGTATGGCAGTGCAGTCGATGGTGGGTCTACTCACTATACTAAGGAAAGAGAAATATCTCCCCACTCACATAGTTGGCATATATCATGGTCTAAATATCTCAGGTTCCATTCCTTATAGAGAATATTAATCACTCTTTTTTTCATTAAAAAGATGATTGACCACCATCATGAAAACATTATGATCATACCTTGGGATCCTAGTTGGATATCTATGTAGCATAATCCTATAGTTTATCAAGATAAACCATAATCCTTAACGAATATTTTGGGAACTAACCCATCAAATACATGAATATTTATGACAAAATCCTACATGATAAATATACCATTAACATTTTTTCCCATAACAGTTGATTTTGAACATCACGTCAAAAATGAAGCTATCAAAGTCTTAGAGAATGGATACAAAGATCAATACACAAACACGAGATTATGTATCCTAGAATCCAAACTCATAACCCCTTGATATTGTTTCATTAGGTTTCTAAACCAACCTCACAAACACATAATTCCAAAAATCATCCATAAGACATACATTTGATAATGACACTGTAACATGACCCAACCCACCAGGTCCCCACCAAGGAAAATATAAGAAAATTGTGCCACTCTAATCCCACCTCCAATTGGATAGGGTTCAATGAAAATCACAGAGTAGTAAAATCACAAATTATTGAAGGCCTATAAAAAAATTCTCAAATTCACATACACGTATCTCTAAATAGGATATAATAATTGATGCATAAAAATAAAACTTAACTGTAATATATATTTCATGGGAAAAGTGATAAGATATAAAAAGTAATAATAACATAAAAATATATACAAAATAATGGAACAGATACACACCCAAAAAACCTAGTGTAAACCCAAAATAATGAAACTTTGGTTAAGAGAAATATATAATGAATGAACACTAAACATGAACACTTCATACAACTATTACATCTATTAAATATATAGCTATTATTTTTCCCAAAAAATGTCTGCCAAAGTGTCCATGGTTTTTTTGTATAATATGCGACACATCCGAACAATTTAACATGTAGGGGTGAGTATATATGTACCCTATAAGACACCCTAAATACAATAAAATAACATCATTGGGTGGTCCATTCATCTCACAACCATAGAGGAAATGGATAGAACATTAAGGGAAGTGAACATGAAAAATATTTCCCCATATATTTTTTAACATAGATTACCAGGGGAAAAGATCCCCAAACATCATATCCTAGCCATTTAGTGAACCACAAAACGCAAAAAAACAAAATTTTAAAGATATATTGATTAACCAACCCCATTTTATATCACTAATAAAAATAGGGGTCATGTGCATCGTCATAATAACTGTCATTAGACAAATTACCAAAATCCTAATGTTGGACCCACTCATTGAAAATGTTCAGAAAATGATGGAGTAAAAAATATCATAAATAGATGACCCATTTCTCTTTGATTCCTTAAATATAAATAGGTGGAGTACCAAAATCTATTTACCCTCTGGTGGACCTATGACTTTTTATGTGAAAGTGAGTAATGACTCCAAACCTGAACTATAGAGCCCCCTAGCCCTATGAATATGGGGATGTACTAATCATTAATACCCCACAGGGGACCCATTCTCTATCATCGACATATAGATAGGGGATTACTAAACCCAAGTCTACACTCTTTTCATCACACCTGTGCCCCTTCATTGGCCCTACAATGCTAAAAAATAAACATACCCAAAATATGATATAAATGGATTAAGGTGAGCCAAAGGATTATATTGTAAAGCTATATACATAAAAAGGCTTTTGATATTCTCTCTACATTCCATAACATGAGAACTATATTAATTTCTATGAAAATTACCAAAAATGGATCAAGTGATGTCTTTATCTATATGTTTCGACGTAGTTCCTTCATAATCTATGCAGTCACCTCGTAACACATGACCCACTTGATTCACATTAAGATGAATCTCCTTAAACCACAACAAAACATGCATCTATGTTCCCCATGTCACAGTAATGGCATTCATGATGTAAATATAAATTCAATGTCACATCCATAACCATCACACCGTGTAATAATATACATGATATTAACATAAAACATTTAAACTCAACATAAGGTTTTCTCTAAGTGGTTTCACCTTATGAAATGAGTGGTCACTTCACAACATATATTATTACAGTGTGATCATCTCAATCCATGGATAAGGAAATTTAAAATATCCCTCATCATTTCACAAAAAAACTTTTCACATCACAATGACACACCACATATCACAGTATCACTATCCTCATCATTCCCTCCCCATGCTATTGACTATGTGTTTCACCTTTCTTACCAAGAACAAATGCCAAAAAAACATTATCACAAGGGTTAGTGTATTCCACTCCATCAAAAAATGAGAAGAATGAGGTATTCAATAGAATTTAATGATAATGATATACAAAATATGGTAGCCTAATTACAATGGTTTCATATAATAAAAGTACAAATTCTCCCATATAATGATAGGTTTATGTATAAGTGATAACATAAGGAAATAATGAATCTACAAAGTTAGATTCATAAATATATCATGTGATAATCGAATGTGAGGTGAGGAAAGGGTCCTATAATGGATATCATTCATCGATGATGCACAAATCCATACTCTATATTTGTTAAAGGATAACCATGAATTAATTATCGGTTAAAGGAAAATATAAATGATTTATGTCACTATAAAAACACCACTAATAGTTGATAGATATAGGGGTAAAAGGAAAAATATAAGAGGGATAAAGAGTTTGATGGTGGTGGGTTCAATCACTATTAATAAAAAAATAAACGATGACCCCTTCATAATACGACTCCCTATTTCAGTATTTGTGACCCAAATCCAAGACACAATAATGGCATAATATAGAACACATTACTAGAATGTCCCCTTGGTCTACTGAGATATGAATATTATAGTGTGACTAAATACCATTCCTAAAAATCAAAAAAACATGAATCAATATTGTTAAAAAATGACACAGCCATGTCCTATATTCCAATTCATATTAAATAGAAAGAATCCATTTCCACAATAACTAATCTACCACCTTGTATGTTTAATTACTCTAACATAATATTAATAAAAATATACATCATACATTACACAAAAACAATTAACACCATGAATCAAGGATAATAATCGTAACATGAAATAATTCACCAATCTATAAAGAGATCATCAAAATTTATTATTCAAAAATATTCATGAGAAATATTTTTGGTTGTTACACTGTGTGTTCTTACATTAACATTTTTTTTATATATATGAAGAATATAGTTTCCAAAAAAATATTTATTATCACCAAAACATTACCCACACCACATTTACTTTTCCATTATGAAATGTTAACATTTACAAGCCTTCACAATGACTTAATGCTCAACCTAAAGGATCATGTACAATCTATGGAATGATGGAAAATTATTAGTAAATGACATGTCTAGTGGGGTCGAGCCTATTATGGGGTTATTGGGTTAATATTTATGAATCATTATAGATCATGAATTTATTTTCAATGATAATAGTGGGTGATGAATTGTTGTTCAGATGAATAGATAAAAACTAATCCATAGAGGTACAATGGAGAGTGTAAGGGTGTGGAGTTAGGTCAATGATAATTGAATGAAGAGAATTGGTAGAGGCAATATAGCTCTTCATATGATTTATAAAATTCTAGGATTACAAAAACTAGTAAACATAACTACACAACATATAATTATTTATATCACATCCAATGTTCTTCAGATCAACTAGTTTTATGTGAACACCGTATTTATTTCAGGTCATTATATTTGACTTATACAACATTCCCCCTTTACAAACACCATGTATTTTAGAAGGAGCGGATTGTTGTGTACTAATTATACATTCTAAGAATACATGCATAACCATATGTTGTGAATTTCCCAAATATTATGTGTAAAAATAGATAGATTATATGATATATATACCCCAAATACTTGTTATCTAGATTTAGTATATATATACATCATTTAATATTAAGTTAATGCCATTTACTATGCTACACGAACCTGATTTCTATAGAAGTACATGAAAATCCCTACCACATGTTTCTATATTTCATATACAATACCAAGACACATCGTGTATAGATATTTTTCCAGTTATTGGAAAATAGTGCCTTAATCATAGCTTCTTCCAAATCCAATACTCTATTTACATCAATGTACATGTCATCTACATGGTAGTTTTTAGTATTTCTTTGTATGTATCTGCTCTAATGTTAGTTTTATACATTTATAATCCATTTAATGAACATTAACTCAAAAATAATATTTTATATAACTATTCAACATCTATGTATTGTTTATAAGGTTTTCATGTGGTTAAGGTTCCACTAATTTTGTTGAGATAATGGTGTGTGGGAATGGATGTCTAGAGTATACATTGAATCAGAACCCCTAGTAGCATACCATATCCAAGGCATGATTCCTCTATATATTTAGTGGAATAGTTTCCCCTCACCTACGTAAGGATATGGTGAGGGTGCTCCACTTATGGAGGGGTAATCCCTCAGTGGATGCTCATTACATAGGATGAAGCACGATTCCTCAATAGGGGTGAGTCATCTCTTTAATAATAAACTCTTTTTAGTGAGGTGTGGTTCCCCCATTACTACTACTACAAATATATTTTTTGGAATAATATTATATGTAGTATTTTCAACGGTTTGGTTTCTATGGGTGTTATGGGTATTTTAGGTTTCTTTTATAGATGGACATATATTTAGTAGTCTTCTGAAAATTGATCACTTACATGAATTTGGTTTATTATTACATTATAACTATATATCTGTTTATAATACTGATGATTATTTAAATAATGTTTTCTTCTTATGTGTTTTTGGTATCATACTAGTTATATTTATACCCCATGTATATTCATCGTTCTCAAATTCATTTTTTTATTTAGTTGGAACATAGTTTTGTGGTTGTCTTATAAGATTAAGAGATGGTGGAGCTAGTGTATAAAGGATATTTTAATTTTTAGTGAGGTTAATGTAATTTTTAATGTGACATGGAGTCCTTTTGCAATAATTTTCCAATGTTGGTTATTATCTTTTGATGTCATGCTTCTATTTTTTTTATTTAGTAGATTTGGGTTTCTGATATTGAAATGGGTTATTTTTAATTTTTTTCACATGCATGTTTTACTATTGTTTGTTAATTTATAGATGTAAGTTTCATTATTACATAACTTTTCCGCAATATGTGTGTTTTTATATGTTTATATATTAATTCCCTATATTTGTGATATATGAATTCATTGTGCTGGAAGCCAGACCTTGTCCTAATAGAGGACTGTTTGGGGTTTCATATATGGACTTTTTTTATCCTATGATAAGTTTATATGGTTGATATTAGGTAAAATTTGCATCAAATTATATTTATATTTTGAAAAAAATGTTAGAGTTAGTGGTCTTCTGAGTATTGGTATAGGATACTTAGGAAAATGGTGTTAATGTCTCTTTAGTTCAATTAACATACAATTGAAAACATTGATTGGTGTGGGAATCTAATATAATTATTAACCAATACTCTAATAACCTAATATAAAACTTATAATATTGATGTATTAGTTATAGAGTTTAATGAGATAGTATCTACATCATATATAATATTACTTATGTTTTCATCCAAACATACATTCAGTCATATTTTTTAGACATTATTGAATAACTATGTGAACATCTTGTAAATGTAAGATACCAACGCATATATTTGTATCCCATATTCCTATATGTATTCATAATGATATCATAATAGTGTATCAAATTCCATTCACCAACTAATTAAGTGATGAGACGTCACTTCATGTACCTGATAGGGATTTGTTTCCCACCAATGATTTAGCATATGGATTCCCATCCACTAGTTGAGCAGAAATTATACCCTCCTATAGAATAAATTATTTTAATTTATATTTTTTGATAATATTAATGACATTTTTAGGTCACACAAACATTTATAGAGATATCGGGATTCTAGGTTTTGAGGAAAACTAGATCCGTTAGAAGAATATGACAACTTGGAGTCAGTTTACTATATTTTTCATCCATTCCGAACACCCATTGACTATATAAATGATCTTGAGATAAGTATTCTTCATGGTACAAAAATATACTGGGGTCGATGATCAGGGAAACTCTTAACAATACTAATTTCCCCTAGTCAAAGTTTGAGTGATTATTTTATGAGGATTACTATCCAATGACATGAGGATGGTGTGAGTCTTGGAGATATTGGACCCCCAGTAGGATTGTATTAACATCACTCAGTATATTGTTTGATATATTAACATTATGGTCTGTTCATAATATATTATACATGATTATTATTCTATATCTCACAAGTTTTACGAATGTATTTGATGGGTGATTCAAGCTGAGACTATACCCATATGTACTCTTCTCTATACTAGAGTATTGGATAATTATTTGGTAATATAGTGTTTTATAGAAGAGATTCATCAAGAAATTAGATTTCAGTTATGATTTTTTGGAGAAAAGTCATCGATAATTTATAATTGAATACAGACAAAAGGATATCATCAATAGAGTTAGGGGTATTTTATACCCTATACAGAGAGACACATGGTTGAGGAATTTGAAATTGGTTTCCCCCAAAAAATTATTAATTCTATTATTTATATGAAAGAAAGAAGAAACATGGCTTTAGTATTCCTAATCATATGTCTAATATAAGTTACATATTGTAGAATATTTAATCGAACACCCTAAAAATACAGTACAGAGATCTAGGAACCCCCCGAGTTGGTTAGGGTGGACTTCTTAGAGGTGATTATTATAGAGGAATTGTATTAATTTGATTTTCTTCTACCACTGCCACTTAAGGGGGGAATATGAAAAGAATAAGGTGATAGATTTTTGGGATGATGTTAGTTGCATGAGATATAGGTATCTGAGAAGGAGGTTCCTAACATGGTACAAAGTATGATTTTTATCTTATCTATATTTTTACTCAAAATAATCTATAATAGAGTGATTCATTCATTTATTTATACATAATTTTGTATAAAATCTATTGAATCTTGAAGAACCACTAGAACAACCAATTTTTATAGATATTACAACATGATCAAATCATCAGATCACTATTAATTTTCCACAGAGTGATATTACTCACCATAAAGATGTTTTCATGGGATATCATCATATTGTACATAAGACCATACGTTGTAATACTTGACATGTAATGGTTTTTGGTTTTCCATGATTATGAAGATTTATAGTGTCATATTGTTATATTTAATCATATAGATGAGTCATGGTTTTACTTTATTGGAAAATGGAACCCTCAAATCGATTGAGTAGGTCCAACCCTAATGATATTATATCTTAATAACCATTATTTAGTGATCATGGAACAATATTCTAATTATATATATAAGGAGAAGTTTACATTTTTGTTTGATGAGTATACAAATGTTTTCCTTGGGCAATTTATAGGGATTCCACCATGTCAATAGGTTGACTTTAGTACCATCATATACCAATGGACTAAATTTATATTCAATTCAAATTAATTGACATCCCAAGTAAGATCAATGAGTTAAATGTACAGTTAGAGGACATTTTGAAGAAATTATTTATCAAACATCAGTGTATCCATATGGTCATCCATTATTCTATTCACCAAATGTTGGAAGGGAGTTTAGTAATTTTTATAAAATATTTTATCTTTAGTAATAATATAGTAAAGAAAAAATACACAAAACCAAGAATCGATTATATCGTAAACAAATGAAAGGAGTGAAGTGGTTATCACCGATTTATCTTATGTTTAGTTATCACTAGTTTTTATTTTGAGAGGAGGAAATCATGAAGATATTGTTAATGTGATGATACAAAAATTATGAGGTTTTAGTGATTTATTTCAGTGATAAAAACACCCCATATTATTCATAGGACTCATAAAAAAGATCTTTTATCCTTATCTAGAAATATTTACTGTGGTTTTCATTGATGAAATATTCATTTATTTCATGAATATGGTGGATAATGATGAGAATTTGAGAATTTGTTTAGAACTACCTTATGAGAATAACCATTATGGAATGCTCTCGAAGTATAAGTTTTAAATTTTAGTAATTCATTTTATAGAGTCAATCATTTTATAGGAAATATTCGTGGTTAATCCCATGAATATTGAGGTTATAATGGATTGGGAACCACCAAATATAGTGTTTTATATGTACATATTCCTTTCTATTGTCATATATCATCAGATATTTGAGGAATACTTATCCCATATTTTCACTACTATGATTAATCTTACCTTAAAGTGGAATCCATTCATTTGGAGTGAGAATATTCGTAGATCATTTGAGGTGAAAAGGAAGAGAATAAATTAAGCCATAGTTTTGAGAATACCTAAGTAAGTGTTAGATTATGAGGTGTATCATGGAACCATTAGTAAGGTCTTGGGTTTAAGATAATGTATATACAGTTCATGATTGTTTATGGGACTAGGAAATTGAGGCCATATGAGCATTATTTTGTAACTCTAACAATGATATATATGTAGTGGTGTTTTTATTGAAAAAATATGGATATTATCTATATTCTAAGTATATTTTGGTCTTCAATTATCATAAGAGTTTCTAAAATATATATTTTTATAAGGAAACCAATTTAAGGTAGTAGTTATGGATAGAGTTAAAAGAACACTGTCAATTTAACATATTCTATACTTTAGAGAAGAAAAATGATGTGGTGGATAACCTTAGTGGGAATTATTTTTCCAATTGATGGAGAAGGAACCTAAGTAATTTGTATTCTTGCATAATAAGTTTTTTGAGGAAGGTGGCAATGATTATTTTAAACTAATGGTATTTCCCTTCAATGTCATCATCTAGTGAAATAGGCCCTTCTTATAGATCTTGATTTTTTAATTATACGAGATAATATTTTTTGGATATAAAAAAGCTGAATTTTTGAATGTGGGGAGCATGTCATTCTATTTTAGATGAAGAATATTCTTCCTATATTAATGATTGATAATATTTTGATGGTGTTCCATACCTCTGATATGGTGGTATATCATTGTATGATGAATATGTACTATGATATCAGGAATAATATCGATTCGATATGCATTAAGCAAGGTGTCATTTAGTTTTTTTTTTCAATCCCTCACTTGTTTTTAGGTAAAAGATAATAACCTATTGTCCACAAGTTTGATCCAACCCATTTTGGTTGAAAAGTATATGTGGGATCTTGTATCAACATATTTTGTGACCTGAATTCCCTGATAAGAAGATTCTAATGATATATTTTGGGTGATCATTGACGAGTTGACCAAATAATATTACTTCATTCCCATTTGAGAGTAGCGTTTGGTGGAGGTTTTAGGATATATGTTAAAATATATGATTATGTGACAGCCTCTGGTACCCTTGATGATTGTATCTAACCACAACACTTGATTCAAGTCCCAATCATAGGGGACTTTATATATAATAGTATGTGTCTTCCCAACCCATTACTTTTTGAGTTTTGGTTACTGGAGGTGTTTTGGAGGTGTCTCAAGGATATTATTGCGGTGTTGAATTGTATCTAAGTTGAAATTGGAATTTATTTCATAATAGTGGGATTTATATCATGAATATATGTATATGGGTTGAGTGGATGGAGAAGTAATACTTGTACGTGAGGTGAAAATAATGAAATGAGTTTACATCATAATAAGATTATTTCTTTTTCAAGTTTAATCTTGTTAGAGGTTCCCTTTTTTGGTGAACAAAAATTCTCAACTTAAATAAGGTTTTATGGATTATAACCTATGACACTCATGGAAGTTTTGACATTAATATGGAATTAACATCATAAATTGGCCTAGATATAGTCTACAAAAAGGTTTTATTTGTTTTTCAGACTTTTTTATCCTTATCTTCTATTATTTATTGGATGAACCCTAAGAGATTTTGGCATACCTTCCAATATGTCATCCCTCAGCTTGCTCCATGGGATTTAGTGGATTTTTTTCTGTGATCCATGGTGAGTTATCCTATTTTACCTTTTTTCTCCTTTCTTTTTTTTAGGGTTTCATTATGGACTTTTTGTTTGGGATTGTGGTGAGTTTTTTCTATGTTTTTTAGAACCCCCTATCGTGGTTCAATGTGATCTAGGTTTTCAATGTGAATTTTTGGTTTCCTAGTTTTTTTGTCATGATATATTTCATTTAAAGTTTAAATTTTTTTTGAGGTTGGGGATCATTTTTATCTTATATTTATAGGATATGAGTGGGGATTTTATGATTTTTTATTTTTTTAGTAAATGTAATGGGTTAGAATAATAAAATTATAAGGTTAATTGATGGTTTATGAGTAATCACATTCATTACATATTTACTCCAATTTTTATGATACTCTACACGCTTTCTATCAATATTGGAAATAATGGTTATTGGGATCCATGTTTGTGCTAGAGTCGAGATATTGTGAGACTTTTGTTGTGTTGTTGTGTCATTACACACTGAAGAAAAGTTTATGAACATATATACAAATAATAAATTGGTTTCCCATTAAAATACAGTCTCTATGATGATAAAAATTCTAAATAAATAAGTAAAGTAATGAAATCCATTGAATAAATTGTGAAATATGAGATGTTTCTCTTTGTGTGGTCATATTAATTTCACTTCCTTGTGATCTATAAATGTTTTTGTAGTGATGAAGGTGAATGAATGAGTTCTGTAATATGTGGGGTTTAGGTGTGCGGTGGTTGGTGGTTGGTTTGAATGGATGTGATGTGGGTATATTTATGGGTATGGTGATTCATGGTAGTGGTAAATTATGGTTTTGGTGTATGATGGATGTGGTATGTGATGGTCATGGTTCAAGGTGGTTAAATTTTGTGATGGTTTTCATAGATGGTGGTTGGGGAATGTGGTTGTTGTGGTGAGACGAGATGGTTGATGTGTTGTGGAAATGGATGACATGATATGGGCCAATTGTGGTGTAGCACGGTTGAGTTAGTTCAAAAATTACCAATGTAATATGTTATGAAAGTAAATGAGAAGAACTAGGCTAGAATTTGAGTGTAGTGTTGGCATTAATCAATTGAATATATGATTCGGTGTGTAGTGTGAAATGAACTGGATTACTAAATAAAATTGGTGTAACATAAAATCAAATGGGTAATCATGTGGATTTTGTGGTGGTTTGTGGTGTGTTTCATATTGTGGTGGTTGTGTTTATGATGATTAATCCATGGTGTAGTTGTTGTGTTGTGGGGTATGTTGGTGCAACTTTTCTGGACCCATAGGGTGGATATTTTGTGCAATCTATATATCATGTTTTTGATATTGTTTTTGATATACATCTACCTAGGTTGGATAACCTTTCCAATGCTCAAAGGTTATAAATTTCATATTTTCCCCCAACATGTAGTATTGTGGTAACATAGATGGTTGGATGCCCCATGTTCACCAATATTGATTATCTAGTGATGGAATAGTTCTATAATCATGAGATATATGGTTATGGTCAATTAATATTCGGGATATTTTTTATCTCATGGGGATGTGACGAGATGTGGCATGTTATGGGGGTCATGTGTGGTAGTAAGGGGGAATGAGGTTAGTATCCCTGATGTTAATTATACCACAATGCCCTAGTTATATGAGGAATGTTGTTATATGATGGCCCTTGTGTCTTTGAGTGAGATTCCCTATGATGTCCTAGGTGTTTTTAAGTGATTTGTGAAGTGATGATACATGATGCTAGCAGCAGATGCTAGACCTTATGAGGTTGGGTGGGTAGGGATGCATGTTGGACCACACCAGAGATGGTTTGTTTATGATATAGTATGTAAAGAAGGGAATGGAGACCACTATAGGAGGATTATTGGTGAATAGGGGGAACCCAACCATCTATGTTGGGTAGCACAATATACATAACCTATGGGTCTACAAAAAATGCACCAACATAAAAAAAACACCACCACTACACCATGCATCAGTCGTCATGACCATAACCACCAATATATGAAACACACCACAAAACCATCATAAAAGCCACATGATTCCACTATAAATTTTAGGTTACACCAATTTTATTAATTAATCCATTTAATTATATATTGCACACACGATCATTTATTCTGTTCATTTATACCAGCACCACCCAAAAATGCTTTCCACGTACTTCTCATTTGGCGTCATAACATATTCCATTGGTAATGGGGGAACTAACTCAACCACACTACACCATAATTGTCCCATCTAACATAATATATTTCCATAACACATCATCCATCACATCTCACCAGAACTACCACATGCACCAACCGTCGTCTATCACAACTATCACACACTATAACCACCTTGAACTACAAAAATCGCATACCAAAACCATCATACACAAAAAACATCATGTACCACTACCATCAAGAACCATAACCACAAATACACCCACACCACATCCATTCAAACCAACCACCGCACACCAAAACCCCATGGATCATAGAGCACATTCATTCACCTCCAACACTGCACAAAAAAACACATTAATCACAAGGAGGAATAATAAAAATGACCACACAAAACAAAACATCACATATTTCACAATTTATTAAATGTATTACATTACATTGCATATTTATTTAGCACATGTATTATCACAGATATAATATCTCAATGGGAAACCAATTTAATAGTTGTATATATGTTAATAAAAATTATTTTATTTTGTAATGACACAATAAGAAAACACAGTCTCACAATATATATACTCTTTCCCAAAAATTTCCCCCAATAACCATTATTTTATTTATTAATAGAAATATAGCATATTATCACAAGCAATAGGAACTAATAAGTAATTATTTTGATTACTCCCACCCAAGATGGTAAAATTATTGTATTCTCACCCTACAAATATAAACTCTTTTTTAGGTTACTAATAGGACATTGGTTATAGAGCTAGATAATGATCTCCTAGGTGAAAGATGTGGTTGAGTCATTATTATTGGAATTATATTTTGATACCTTACCTGGAGTATTTTGTATTTATCTATTTAAATTATTCATTCATGGTGGGATAGTTTTGGTTTATTTTATACTGTGTGTTGTAGATTATTTGTGTTTCATTATCCAATATCCCAAACCTACACTCATAGTAGAGGGTAATGATTCTTATATTTCTTCTACCCTTGGTTATTTCTACAAACCTGGGGCCTACATGAGGTGGGGCTTAGAGGTTATTACCTCCCCTCCTTCGTGATAGTATATTTGGAGGTAGGGGCATGAAAGTGTTGTATCAATGGTATTGGCTTACCGATATGAGGGAGTTTCGAGTTTGTAACTACAATATTTCAACTTTTGGATGGGATTTAGTGTCATTTGACATTAGTTTTTACAATAAGAAAGGGAGAACTACTATGAGAAATGATTTCAGGGCCCCTATGATCTAGTGAGTGGACACTAAATTTATTGAGTGACCATGATATGTGGACCTGTTTTTATGGATGAGAACTAAGATAATTGAATGCATCATTAATAATAATTATCATTTATAAACTAGTTTATTAGGGAAATTTTCTTGATCTAATGAATTAATTAAATAATATTTGGTAAAATTACATGATTATAGGTTTAGGATGATGTCTTTTCTTTTCAAAAATGGATCCAGGATATCATATTCAAGTAGGTTAGGCAGTTGATATTCAGTAGTCTGATTCAATTGATCACTAGAGGATTGGTACAATATAAGAGATTGAGGTTTGGAATATGGCCTTTAATTCAATTTTACAGTAGATTTTTGGGAAATAATGTGGAGAGCATATCAGATGTAGAGATAAAACATTGATTGGATATTTTTATGATCAATTTCTATCAAATTCAATCATGGGATGTCTTATGGGGGTTATTGGATATTTATTTGTTTTTGGGGAGTTTTGTGTTAATTGTAGTCCCTACTTCTTAGTGAATAAATATATATTGATGAGCAATTGAAAGATTTTTAGATGTAATTTGGTTCATAGTTCTTGTCCTCAAAAATAAAGGTAGCAATGTGGAAAGAGTTCCTCTCCATTCTTCAGGGGATTCAACGTGTATTTAATCATGGGAAATGTTTAAAGGACATCTTTCCTTTTCCTAGATGTTTTTATAGAAAATTATTATAGAGTGTTGTGTTTGGAGGTTGATATGCACCCATTTATCATATACATAGTGAAGAAAAGTAGATTTCTATGTATCCAGAGTTGTAAAAAAAGTATATGTTATCAAGAGAATACTATATTTCGGAGTTAAACCTTGAGATAGATTCTAATATAGTGTCTCGAGGGTAAGGGATTTGAGCTATGGTCCAATACTATTTTGGAGGTCTGGGTTCTAAATTGTGAAAACCATACATCATGGATCTCCTATAATCCTTCTTGGGAATGTGGTTTCTAAGAACCTTATAGAGGTATTTTTTTCATGTTATGCCCATGGGGTATATGGGAAATAAAACTTTTAGTGTCTAAAATCTCAAGGAATCCAATATTAGGTTGGTGTTATGGAGAATGTTTTGGAAGTCGTAGTAGTTTCCTCTTTCATTGTTTCAGTAGTAAGGACCACAAGTGGGTTTTTAGTAGCCATTAATTGAATGAGTTGGTAGGTGGAAGCCTCAGAATAGTCCTTGTCTTCAAGGACCTAGGCTATAGAATGTCCATGGAGGATTAAATTATAGATTTATAAGATATTGGTTTTATCTGGTGCACATGTTAGTGGCGGTTGTTCCAGTAAGTCTAATATTTTTTAGGTGCATTTAGTTTATCCTGTACCCTTTTTCATTTTTTTGAATTAGGTCCCTCAAAATTATTTATGTATCACAATTGGGTCTATTCATTGGGACATTATGTTGACACACTAACATTTCACCATTAATATCGACAATGGTTGGAGATTATGCTACATTTTTTGATGTATTTTGATGGTGTAGGATGGTGATGGGGTAACAACAGTCCATTGAAGATTTTTTTTCCGATTGAACTGCATAAAATTTTATCCATAGGATGGATTGGGAAATTCTTGGTTTTCAAACATAGAATAATTCTAGATGGTAGTTTCAATTTTCAATATGGATGTCCAGTCAGTAATTTTCTTTAGAGAGTAGGGTTGTTGGACCGGGGTAAGTGAGTAGAGGAATTTTTTCCTAAATTTGTAGGGGTGTCTGTGAAAACATATGTAGATTATGTTCCATGTGTTATGGAGGAACTAATAGATTTTTTCATGGAATATGTTATTTTGATACCTTCCCCCCAATGTGATGTCATGTTTGGGATAGATTTTTAATTGAGTGTGTATTTAAATATTATGGTTCCATATCAGATTATTTATATAGTGTTTCCTAATTTGTGGTTGTTGTTATATGATATTATGTTGAGGGGTTTCGTTCAATGTATTGTGTCATCGTGGGGTGATCTAGTATTGTTCTCCATGAATGATGATGGTGGTATGAGGTTGTGCGTAGACTTATAAAAGAATAATTAGGTAACTATCAAGAAATATTGCCCCATTATGAGGATCAAAGATATATTCAACCAGTTGATAGGGGATAGTTGGTTTTTAACCCTTTTTATACATTATAGATACCATTTGTTGAGGGTTACGGACGTTGATAACTTGAAGTCTTCCTTTAGTTACAGTTATTGGATCATTGAGTACATGGTCATGTCGTTCAGTGTTACGAAAGCATCAGTTGGTTTTATTGGGATCCTAAACTCCAAATTTCATGATTTCGTAGTGTACATTGATATTATTTTAATTAATGTAATCTTGATATACTCAATGATAGAGGTGGAGCATGTCGATCTCCTCATATTTGTTTTGAAAGTTCATCAATTTCATTAGATATATGGAAATATATCAATGTGTGTGTTCTCGAGGCAAGAGGTTCATTTCATTTGGAATGTGTTGTCTTAATATGGTGTGGATATGGAACCATCGAAGTTTGAGGAAGTTTTTTCATGGGTGGAACCAAATAATACAATAGTGGTTCATAATTTTCTAAATTTTTCACGTTATTTTGAGAGGATTATGTCTAATTTATGTCGAGTTTCCTTCCCACTAAATTCATTGAACATGGTGGATTAGTTTATTGTCCTGACACATCAATGGAATACAACATTTGGTTACATGATGGAGAATTTGGTTAGTTCTCCAGTTCTCTAGTTTCTAAAGAACATTTCATTGTTTGTGGGTTTCTATAACCCAACACATCTGATCATAGAATTTTTTTTGATGAAGTATATTCGAGTTGTCTATTATGGGTCTAGGTAGTTATTTCCCCACGATTTTAACTATTACACCATTGATTTGGATATGGTTATAGTAGTCTTTTGCAGATTTTTTTTGTGGAATTACCCCCTCGGTGAGAACATTTTCATTTTCCCAGGCCATGAGATATTGAAATATTCATTTTATCAATGATATTTTATTATAATCCAGTGACAAATGGTGTATTTTCTCCATTATTATGATTTTTATATCTCTTACACCCTGTGAAAAGGTAATGTTTCGACTAATGATTTGAGTTGGAAGTCCATAGTATATGTGGCTTAAGAGTATATGGATGATTAAAAAGTGATGAAATAACTTAGAATGATTCATGTTGAATTTGGATACAGTAGTGTCCATGTTTTTATTTATCAAATTACTTTTGGTTAATTATTGATGAGCCACGTGGAGGAGCCTCAGTGGGGATACTCAATGTTTTTTGTGATATGATACCATGGTGGCCATGGCGATGCTTTGGAGGGCTGGTCAATGGATGTAATGAATCAGGTGTTGTTTCAAGAAAGTTTTTTTATTCCATTGGAAATGAAAGAGGATATTCCCTATGTCATTAATAAACACATTTATCAGTGCATCCTAGTGTGAATAATATGTTTCATGGCTTGAGGAGACAACATTGGTGCTTGGGATGAAATGGGAAGTGGTAGAGTTTGTGGTGAGGTGTCTGGTCCATTAGTGGTTGAAGGTGAAGAATCATGTTCCTAGAGGTATATTTCAGTACTTGTATTTTTCAATTGTATATAGGAGGAAATGTTGATTTATTTAATCCCTAGTTTACCAAGTTATTAGTGTGATTTGAATGAGGGCTTGTTTATAGTTGACTAACTAAAAATTATATCTCATTATAAAGTGATCTATGAGTAGAAAGCTATTGGTGTCAGGAAAAGAGGTACATGGATGATGTGATTATGAATCATAGGGTTACAAGGATAATCATATCTGATTATCATCCTAATTTTTCATATTGATTATTGATAAAGTTACAAGGATAATCATATCTGATTATCATCCTAATTTTTCATATTTGTTGTTATTGACATGTATCTGTGATATTTATTTATTCCCTCGATTCTTATCACAATCCCAGGGATGATTGGAGGAGGAATTTTGGGAGTCATTGTCTCTCTTTTCTCATTGTTTTATTTTTTAAGGTAGGTGTAATGAAATTATAAGATGATTTTGGACATATATATGTTTGAGTATGACATTCCTACCCTATATAAACTGTTAAAGAGGTCAATCTAAGTTTAATAGGATATGTTTAGAGCTTGTGTGGTAGATTTTGGAAAGATATGGGATAATCGACTACCAATTGTATAGTTTTTATACAACAAATATGACATTAATATTGGATTAGAATATTTCAAGGCCTTGAATTGGAGACCATAGAGGAAATTCATTTACTAGATAGATATTGAGGAGGAATATATTTTGGGAATTGATCTTTTTGAGTTGATAATGATAAGGTATAAGAGATCTAGGAATGTATATGGATAGACCAAAGCCATCATAAATCCTATATATATATAGGATATAGAGACCATTGTAGTTCATGAAGGATCTCTAAGTGTTACTAGAGGTGTTTTCGAGTGGTGCCTTAAGTATTTTTTTATGTGTTAAAATGATGTCCCGGAGATTCATCAAACCATTCATGATTCTGAGCTGAGTAAAAAAGGATTTTTATCACCTAGAATTACCACCGTAGATAGATCGGGTAAATAACATTTTTCATGGGTCATTGTTGAGAAAATATGTGCATGAACTGTCACACATTATTAATTAATAAGGGGAGTGGGATTTAATGGATCCCACTGTGCTTATGGAGTTCCATGTTTCTTTCAAGGAGCAGAATTAAAATATCCATTATGGGTTTGTGATTATTTGGGTTTCTGTTGTGCGGTATAAAGGGAATTTATTTGAGAGATCAATGTAATTTTTGAATTAGATCTGATATTAGTACCATAACCTCTTGTTATGTGTAATTATTTTTGTGATGAAACAATTTTAAGATGGAGAAGATACATAGAACAATTTTCTAATAATTTCTCATATTGATCAATCACCTTTAAGACTTGATCACTATTCAATGACTCTGATAGATTCAGTAATTTGAAACTCAAAATCAATAATTTAGTTCACGGACTAGAATCACCCAATCACACTCAAGAACATACTTCAGATGCACCTCATAGCCTACACTTTTAAGTCAATTTATCTCCACCTACTTCATAAAACAATCCTCCAACCCTGACAATCATCAGTTGGAATACTTATTTATTAGTTTTAATAAGGATTCATATTGATCATAATACATGAAAAATAGTTCCTGAAAATGAAAATGGAAACTAAGAACTAGATTCCCCTTCCATTTCATTGAAATAATATATTTACAAAAATATAAAACAAAAAAATCTCTTCATTAACTCAAAATCCATTAAATCAAAAAACATAATTTCTTCTCCCTTAGTTTTGGTCAATCCACACACATCACATAGATCACATGATACTCAATAACATGATGTAATTGAAGATACCAGACTCTTGAAAAATGTATCCTATCATATAACCAGTCCCAAATATTCTACCAATCACTCGACCATGGTCTAATAACAATAGGAGGCCCAAAATATATCTTCAAAACTAACATGTTACAATATCATCAAAATATATCTAGATTTAATCTCTATTAAAAAAATCATTAAACATATATAATGTATCAATTAGATTTCCATATTATATTACTAAGTAATAGATTATTGATATATATATATATATTTATTGGTATTTCATTCATCTAGGTCCCCCTCACTCCTCTTCATAACTCACCATTAGTCAACTCATTTGATTTGATCTCAATATATTGTACTCATTCTATCGGAATATATTTTCTAGAAAATGAATATCTGAACAAAGACAATTCAATTATTAACTCCAGATTAAATATCATTCCATTTATTTTATCCGGGATCTTATGAATTTAATCTTATATATCATATTTACCTATCAAATAGATCATATGCATTCTTTTAATATTGGATTTAATATTACATATTATGCCCTGAATATAGAACACTTATGTAACGCCCCGACCCCAGTTACCCAGAGTCGGTGCATTATTACATAACATTGGCATAATCACAAGAAAGATCAAATCTCGAAAGACCGATTGGTTTAGTAGCCTTTGAAACACTAGATATATTCATAAGTTTTACATTACATCATAAAATGAAAAACTACTACAAAAACATAATGTTTCCACAATCCACACTATTAACCCCTCATAAAATCCCTTCAGGTCATTCATAACTTACTTCTTCACATCCTGGGAAAAATAAAACATAGAAAAGGGGTGAGCTCAAATGCCCAGTAAGGATAACAATATAGCGGAAACTTTCATAAATAAGAATAAACATTTAAGGCAATGTATAACTAAAACAAAAGCCTTTTAAATATGAACTTTCAACATGGTATGGCATAAATAAAATGAAATAATGCCATTTACTTACTCACATAGATATTCTACTAATCGAATAATCACATGCAAAAATCAATAAACACTTTCATAATGTTGGAATGCATAATGTCAGACTATCATAACCACATAGCTAAGGCCTCGTGCCAAGACTACAAATAAGATTTTGTCAAGGCCTTGTGCCAAGACACTAGTTTGTCTCATGAGACCTACTGATGCATCGAGGAGCTATAGCGGGCTCCACCCGTCACATATTAAGTCCAATGCATTCCCATATGAAAAGGTTTAAATATAACATAAACATTCGTATTAAAACTAGCATACAAATTGTCAATACTTTCACCATAAACTATGAACGGTATAAAAATATCACATCCACAGTCAAACATATCACAAAACCTTCAATACAATATAGAAGTTTTGTATCATAATAAATCAACTTCAAATAATCTTAAAATCCATCAAAGGATGTTGACATAGATGAAATCAAAATTCTTTTTAAAGAAATATCTCCTTTTACTTTGAAATCATTTAAGATCCATATAAAATAAAACATTTTCTTTGAAAATAATCTTATAAGCTTGTAAGGGAAGATTTGAAGATTTTATAACGGCGGAAAATAGCCGCACCCGCCGTATAAGTTAAAAAAACATTCTTACCTTAATTCTGTCGAAAAAGTTAAAAAGGACTTTGTTTTGAAAACGACCGAAAGATTCCTTTATAAACCACTTATAAAAGTCAAAAAGGGTATAAATGACTTTAACTCATATTCTAGTAAATAGTAAAAATGTTTTGAAATGAATTTTTAAGAAACATGGATGTGGATGATAAAGAGATCCCAGTAGATTATTACGTATAAACAAACTTGGATAATGAAGAGGTTGTAAAGTAAACCCTTACCTTGTACTTGTCCTTGGTTGGGGTAGGGTAACCTCCTATATAATGGTGAAATAGTTGTTATTAAATTATACAAGAATCATATATAATAATATGATATCATATATGATCTTTTAACATTGATTTGTTAATAATATCTTAGAATTATCGTCGTTTCAGGAGTTAACTTACTCATTTTCTTTTATATGTTTTGTTACATAAGCCATGGTTTTTGTATCTTATTCATATCCAGAATGATATCTAGTCCTTAAACATCATTTTTAAATCATCAAATGATAATTATACTTGAATGGATACGATGGAGAATGAATCTCATCGCGTTCGTGGAGACGGTAGTCCGTACGTACGCATGAACGACAATATCATTCTTTTGATATTAAAATAATATATAAATGGATGGTATATCATATATACAGAATCATTAACATGTTATATTTATTATTTACATGAGTTACACATCATTATTATACCCATCCAAATAATATTATATTGAATACCAATTACACCACGACGTGGAGACGGTAGTCCGTACGTACGCACGTATGGTGACATGTTATTCAAAGGGTGGATAGAATACTGAATATGGTTGTACCATATTTATAATAACATCACAGTATATGTGAGATACTGGAGTTATTATTTTAGAATGGTAAGAACAAAGGAAGAAGAAGTGGAAGAAGAAATGAATTTGGAGAAGGGTGGTGAAATCATTACCTCTTCTTCGGGTTCTTCCTTTTGATTTGATCAAAATGGCTCCTTAGGTTGGCTTTCTGATAAAAATAAGGCCTCTAGGTTGTAGTTAGGGATGTTGGGAGAGTATTTGGGCAGAGTTTGGCCGAACCAAAAGGCTTTCAAGGTGTGAAGAAATGAGAAGGAGGAGTGTCCTTTTATAAGAGGGGTGAGGGGCACCTTTGGAAAAGCTAGAAATATTAATTTATAATAAATTCATATTCGGTTTCTAATGGCTCCAAAGCTTATTATTCAAAGTTTAAGGTGGGGATAGGTCTAAAACCACTCAACCAATAGAATTTAGACAGGTTTTGGTACTAATATTAACCTTATTTTTAAGTATTAACTCTAAGTTAATTAGTTTCACTTTTACAATGTCTCTTTGTATTTTTATATAATATGGTTAATAAACTTACTATATACATCCAAGAGACCCCCAAGTGGTACATTAATGATGAACCTATCATGATATAAGTCTCTTGGCCGAACCTTAGATTTTTAGGAATTTAATATCAGTTAATAATATAATATTTGTTTTAAGAACACTTTTATGTCAATTTTGACACTATTCAATAGTTGATTTTTGTGAAACTCATAACAGATTTATTACTTCGAAAAAAGTCAATTAAATCAATCCTAATATATCATATTATCCTAGAAAATTAGTTTAATTCATTAAAAGTTTCATATTATATTTATTTGGGTATTTATAATATCAATTATTTTAATTTTTCACTATTATAGTAATTACTGCATCATCATTGTGTCATAAATAAAATAAATTATTTAATGTCTAAAAATTATAAATAAAATATAATTATGTAGGATATCTTTTTAGCTTTCTAATTAATATTTATAATCTAAAATCCAACATATATAACCCTATGTAACAATTGTTTTTATAAAAGATATATGCTTGTGTCATTTTTGTATTCATTTTAACTTAATTAAAATAAAGTGTCATTATCAGTTACAAGTGGATCCATGGGGTCCCAAAATAGACCCAAAGATTCCCATGGTCGACCATGTATCAACAAATAGGGTTAAGACACGTTTTAGTGTAATTTAGTATTATTATAATATTATTTTTTAACCCTTATTTACCGGATTTACCCTTAACCATGGTAAATAAAATATTTACCGCAGTAATTATTCAAAATGTCTAAAAATAAAAGTTACCTATTTACACAATTTGAACATCCTGATTCCAAATATGGAATCCATTTTCCTAAATTCAAAACACAGAAGTGGCAGAAATTAATTTAAAATTAATTCCCGCTGTCAAAACAAAAAGCGTGTTTTTAAGAGATAATAACTATCAAAAGATTGGCACTCGTTTATGTTCGGTTTAATTGTAAAATTATGTCCATGACAAACATTATATTAAATGGTAAAAATATATTTTAATATACTTCAAAACTACTAAAATACATAATTTATCACTATTAATTATTTTGATTAAAAAAGTTGTTTGTAATTAAAATTTAGTAATTTTCACTATTCATCAAAATATGAAAGTTATCCGAAAAGTACCAAAATTTCACCTTAGGCTAAATTCGATATTCCAAATCCAAAAATTAAGTCCATTTTCAAATATAAAATATATATAATTTCAAAAAGTAGGTATTACTATTCATAACGTCTAGTTTGATTAGTTATGGTGTGTTAGAACTCGGTGTTGCGTACAACACACGCTATCACATTATTCAAAGAGAAGCGTACCGTAGAAGCTTGGGGTGTTACATTCTCCCCTCCTTCAAATAATTGCGTCCTCGCAATTTCTAGGGTATTACTGCATAAAAAGACTCGGGTGGTTCTTCATCATAAGTTCCTCGGGTTCCCACGTTGCCTCTTCCATCTTATGGTTTCTCCACAAAACTTTTACCAGACGCGTCGTCCGGTTTCTCAGCACTTGTTCTCTTGTATCAAGAATCTTGACGGGCTCTTCACAATAAGACAGATCGGGTTCCAGTTCTAATTCCTCATAGGTGAGTACATGTGTCGGATCAGGCATGTATTTCCTCAATAGAGATACGTGGAACACATCGTGAACTTTGGAGAGACTTGGCGGCATTGCCAATCGGTAAGCTACAACCCCAATTCGTTCTAGAATTTCGAAAGGTCCGATGTACCTGGGACTCAATTTACCTTTCTTACCAAAACATATGACTCCCTTCCACGGAGATACCTTCAGAAAAACATGATCACCGACTTGAAATTCCAAATCCTTCCTTCGATTATCGGCATAGCTCTTCTGCCTACTTTGAGCTGCTTTGATGTGATTTTGGATTACATTCACCTTTTCCACCGTTTCCTCCACCAGTTCTGGGCCTACAAGTTTTCTTTCACCAACATCATCCCAATAGGTTGGTGTACGACATCTCTTTCCGTATAACGCTTCATATGGTGCCATCTGAATACTCGAATGGAAGCTATTGTTATAGGAAAATTCTACCAAATGTAAATATTGATCCCACATACCCTGAAAGTCAAGTGATCAAGATCTCAACATGTCTTCTAAGGTTTGAATAGTCCGTTCTGATTGTCCGTCTGTCTGAGGGTGGTAAGCAGTGCTCAAATGAAGTTCAGTATCCAGGGATTTCTGAAGACTTTTCCAGAATCTTGAAGTAAAACGGGGATCACGATCAGAAACAATCGATAGGGGTACTCCATGAAGTCTCACAACTTCATTAATATATAGTCTTGCTAGACGTTCCAGGGGTAGATCTTCTCTTATAGCAAGAAAATGTGTTGTCTTGGTAAGACGATCAACAATAACCCATATTGCATCGTTCCTTCTAGGAGTCTTTGGTAGCCCCATGACAAAGTCCATCGTAATATTGTCCCATTTCCACTCCGGTATAGGAAGAGGTTGCATGACTCCTCCAGGCTGTTGCCTTCCAGCTTTCACTTGTTGACAAACCATACATCTTGACACAAGATCAGCAATCTCCCTCTTCATATTGTCCCACCAAAAATGTTCTTTCAAATCTCTATACATTTTGGTGCTCCCAGGGTGTATAGAGAAATTGGAACTATGAGCATCATCCAGCAATTCCCTTTTTAGATCAGGTATATTGGAAACACAAAGTCTCTTCCCGAATTTCAAAATTCCATCTTCATACACAAAGTCTCTCAATCTCCCATCATTCACAGCTTTAATCTTCTTTTGGAATTCTTCATCATCGGTCTGAGAACTCTTAATCATTTCTAGTAAATATGGTTTGGAAACCATTTGAAAAAGCATTGATGTTTCACCTTCCCTGGTTATTCCCATGTCCATCTTCACTAGATCCATAAAAATTGGATCCCTTTCAATTCTCATATTGTTCAAAACTCCATGGTCTTTTCTACTCAAAGCATCTGCCACCTTGTTTGCCTTCCCTGGGTGGTAGTGTATCGTACAATCATAATCCTTGAGTAATTCAAGCCATCTCCTTTGCCTCATGTTGAGTTCTTTTTGTGAGAAAATATACTTCAAACTCTTGTGATCAGTATAAATCTCACATTTTCACCATAGAGGTAGTGCCTCCATATCTTCAAAGCAATGATCACTGCTGCTAACTTGAGATCATGAGTAGGATAGTTTTGTTCATGAATTTTCAACGATCGTGATGCATAGGCAATAAATCTATCATTCTGCATAAGGACACAGCCATGTCCTTTCTTCGATGCATCACTATAAATAACGAACCCATCATTCCCCGATGGTAGAGTCAATATAGGAGCATTGACTAATCTTCTCTTCAGTTCTTCGAAACATTCTTCACACTCTTTTGTCCAAATAAATTTAACACCTTTACGTGTGAGCTTCGTTAATGGGTTAGCCAATCGGGAAAAATTCTGGACGAAACGTCGATAATAACCTGCCAAACCAATAAAACTACGTACCTCAGTTATACTCGTAGGTGCTGGCCATTCTTGGATTGCCTTGGTCTTAGAAGGATCAACAGAGATTCCATCTTTAGAGACAATATGGCCATGAAAAGAAATTTCATGAAGCCAGAATTCACACTTGCTAAACTTCCCATATAATTCATGCCTCCTCAGAGTCTTCAAGATAATGCGCAAGTGATTTTCATGATCTTCGTAGGTTTTGGAGTATACCAGAATATCATCAATAAATACTACCACAAATTCATCGAGATACTCCTTGAAAACTCTATTCATCAGATCCATGAATACAGAGGGTGCATTAGTCAATCCAAACGGCATTACAGTAAACTCGTAATGCCCGTACCTGGTTCGAAATGCTGTCTTTGGAATGTCTTCCTTCTTCACACACAACTGATGGTATCCAGATCGAAGGTCAATCTTTGAAAAGTATTGAGCTCCATGCAGTTGGTCAAATAAATCATCAATACGAGGTAGGGGATACTTGTTCTTTATCGTTATGGCATTGATCTCCTGGTAGTCGATACATAACCTCATAGATCCATCTTTCTTTTTAACAAAAAGAACAGGGGCTCCCCATGGAGAAACACTAGGGCGAATAAATCCCTTATTACTCAATTCCTCTAGTTGTTTCTTTAGTTCGACTAACTCTACAGTGGCCATTCTATAAGGGGTCTTCGATATAGGCCTTGATCCAGGAATCAAATCAATAGAAAACTCAACTTCTCATTCTGGAGGATGTCCAGGTAAATCTTCCGGAAATACATCTACAAATTCTTTCACAACAGGTACATCCTCTATTTGAACATTCCTTTCCTCACCGACACTTATTTCATTCTCTTCCTCCCCAATAATTGAATTAAGTTGAGCTACTGGGGGTGGATCTAAATAAGAATTAGGTGGTGACGATTCTGCTCTAAAAATAAGGTGCTCCTTATCATTATCATCAGGAATCGTAACCTCTTTCTTCTTACAATAAATCTTCGCATCATAGTCCGAAATCCAGTCCATACCGAGGATTATATCAAACTCAATCATAGGTATGACGATGAAATCAGCAGATAAAGAAAATTTCTGTGCTCTAATGGGGACCGATTCACAAAACTTTGTTGCAACGATACTTCCCTTAGGAGTTTTAACTGACAACTCCCTTATTAAATCAAATTGGAAATATCTAATTTTCTTAGCAAACTGGGAAGATATGAAACAATGCGATGATCCAGAATCAAATAATTCATTTGCTAAACTTGAGGAAACCATTAAATTACCTGCCACCACGTCTTTCGAAGCTTCTACCTCAGCAGTAGTGATAGCATAAGCCTGGCCTTGATCCCTCGGCCTTTTCTGAGGTAAGTTCTCTTGACGCTTAGGGAATGCATTTGCATAATGCCCCATCTCCCTGCAATTGTAGCACTGAACGTTGGTAGCTTCCTTCTTCCCCTTGCAATCATGAGCTTGGTGGCCTTTTTCACCACACTTGTAACAGAATCTCATTCCCTTCAAGCAAGTACCAGGATGTTTCTTCCCGCATTTACCACAAGATGGATATTCAACATTTCCCTTCTTCCCCTTATTTCCATTCCCAGATTGATCAGCAGGTCTCTTCTTCTCTTTCTTTGCTTTAAAGTCATAAGACTTAGAGAATTCCTTTTCGGTCTTGATAGCACATGAGACAATGTCTTCGTACGATGAAAAGGATTATGAGACTAATGCTCGACGGAGAAATGGTTTTAACCCATCAAAGAAACGATCAATCTTACTTCTTGGGTTGCGAATATAATCTCCATCATACCTCGCTAACCTTGTAAAGTTAGCCTCATACTTTGTGACATTCTCATCCTCCTTCTGTCTCAGACTCAGAAATTGCCTTTCCATATCTTCTCGATGGTCGCGAGGGAAGTATTTTTCTAAAAACAGATCTTTGAACTCCCTCCATTCCATATTTGATACTTCATCATCTTCCTTCATGTTTTGAATCAATGACCACCATTGATCAGCATCTCCAGTGAGGCGGTAAACTGCCATGATAACTTTTTCCCTTTCACTGCTCCCCAAAGCCTGAAATATTTTCTCTAGGGAAAATATCCATTGCTCAGCTACTAAGGTATTTGTATTCCCATTGAACGTTGGTGGTTGTTGCCTCATGAATCGATCTAACATTGATCCTCCACGCTGCGGATCAGGGTGCTCCATACGGGTAAGGTTATTATTCATAACCTGAGTAATTTGTCCCAGTATGGTGATTAGCTGATCAGCACCAGTTGCATCACCAGCCCCACTATAATTATCTTGAGCAGGAGGGAAATCCCTACATGGAGTGCGTGCATTGATACGGTTTCCATTTCTTCCACTAGGCGCCATTTCTAAACAATGGCATAAACTAGATCAGTTTATGAATCAAAATACATAATCCCATACTTATAAAACACTTAACATAAATTGAACTATTTATGGATATAATCTATAATCATAAAAATGTTTTTTTAGGAAGTATATACTCATAAACCCTTCATAATGATTTGTAAAGAAAATGAGAGTTATCCTAAGCATATCCCCCGGGAGTTTCGTAACCAAGAGTGCAGCAAGGCCCGTTGTCCTGCACCAGTTCCCGTTCGAGTCTAGCTCAAAGCGGTGTTTTCGGGTTTTACCCCTAGGTACATCTGTTCCAGAGCCGCCTCTACCTGCTCGTATCCAGATAGGGATGTATTGCTCGGAAAACTCACAAAATCTCTACAATACCAAAATTCTAGGAAGTTATTCTATACTAATCCTCAAAGTTCATCTTAGGTATACGTGCTCTAATCAGAGTTTATCTAAATCTATCTTCCAAGGTTTGTACTAAACTTCCTCTGATACCAACTGTAACGCCCCGACCCCAGTTACCCAGAGTCGGTGCATTATTACATAACATTGGCATGATCACAAGAAAGATCAAATATCGAAAGACCGATTGGTTTAGTAGCCTTGGAAACACTAGATATATTCATAAGTTTTACATTACATCATAAAATGAAAAACTACTACAACAACATAATGTTTCCACAATCCACACTATTAACCCCTCATAAAATCCCTGCAGGTCATTCATAACTTACTTCTTCACATCCTGGGAAAAATAAAACATAGAAAAGGGGTGAGCTCAAATGCCCAGTAAGGATAACAATATAGCGGAAACATTCATAAATAAGAATAAACATTTAAGGCAATGTATAACTAAAACAAAAGCCTTTTAAATATGAACTTTCAACATCGTATGGCATAAATAAAATGAAATAATGCCATTTACTTATTCACATGGATATTCTACTAATCGAATAATCACATGCAAAAATCAATAACCACTTTCATAATGTTGGAATGCATAATGCCAGACTATCATAACCACATAGCCAAGGCCTCGTGCCAAGACTACAAATAAGATTTTGTAAAGGCCTTGTGCCAAGACACTAGTTTGTCTCATGAGACCTAACGATGCATCGAGGAGCTATAGCGGGCTCCACCCGTCACATATTAAGTCCAATGCATTCCCATTTGAAAAGGTTTAAATATAACATAAACATTCGTATTAAAACTAGCATACAAAATGTCAATACTTTCACCATAAAATATGAATGGTATAAAAATAGCACATCCACAGTCAAACATATCACAAAACCTTCAATACAATATAGAAGTTTTGTATCATAATAAATCAACTTCAAATAATCTTAAAATCCATCAAAGGATGTTGACATAGATGAAATCAAAATTCTTTTTAAAGAAATATCTCCTTTTACTTTGAAATCATTTAAGATCCATATAAAATAAAACATTTTCTTTGAAAATAATCTTATAATCTTGTAAGGGAAGCATTGAAGATTTTATAACGGCGGAACATAGCCGCACCCGCCGTATAAGTTAAAAAAACATTCTTACCTTAATTCTGTCGAAAAGGTTAAAAAGGACCTTGTTTTGAAAACGACCGAATGATTCCTTTATAAACCACTTATAAAATTCAAAAAGGGTATAAATGACTTTAAATCATATTCTAGTAAATAGTAAAAATGTTTTGAAATGCATTTTTAAGAAACATGGATGTGGATGATAAAGAGATCCCAGTAGATTATTACGTATAAACAACCTTGGATAATGAAGAGGTTGTAAAGTAAACCCTTACATTGTACTTTTCCTTGGTTGGGGTAGGTTAACCTCCTGTATAATGGTGAAATAGTTGTTATTAAATTATACAAGAATCATATATAATAATATGATATCATATATGATCTTTTAACATTGATTTGTTAATAATATCTTAGAATTATCGTCGTTTCGGGAGTTAACTTACTCATTTTCTTTTATATGTTTTGTTACATAAGCCATGGTTGTTGTATCTTATTCATATCCATAATGATATATAGTCCTTAAACATCATTTTTAAATCATCAAATGATAATTATACTTGAATGGATACGATGGAGAATGAATCTCATCGCGTTCGTGGAGACGGTAGTCCGTACGTACGCACGAGCGACAATATCATTCTTTTGATATTAAAATAATATATAAATGGATGATATATCATATATACAGATTCATTAACATGTTATATTTATTATTTACATGAGTTACACATCATTATTATACCCATCCAAATAATATTATATTGAATAACAATTACACCACGACGTGGAGACGGTAGTCCGTGCGTACGCACGTATGGTGACATGTTATTCAAAGGGTGGATAGAATACTGAATATGGTTGTACCATATTTATAATAACATCACAGTATATGTGAGATACTGGATTTATTATTTTAGAATGGTAAGAACAAAGGATGAAGAAGTGGAAGAAGAAATGAATTTGGAGAAGGGTAGTGAAATCATTACCTCTTCTTCGGGTTCTTCATTTTGATTTGATCAAAAGGGCTCCTTAGGTTGGCTTTCTGATCAAAATAAGGCCTCTAGGTTGTAGTGAGGGATGTTGGGAGAGTATTTGGGCAGAGTTTGGCCGAACCAAAAGGCTTTTAAGGTGTGAAGAAATGAGAATGAGGAGTGCCCTTTTATAAGAGGGGTGAGGGGCACCTTTGGAAAAGCTAGAAATATTAATTTATAATAAATTCATATTCGGTTTCTAATGGCTCCAAAGCTTATTATTCAATGGTTAAGGTGGAGATAGGTCTAAAACCACTCAACCAATAGAATTTAGACAGGTTTTGGTACTTATATTAACCTTATCTTTAAGTATTAACTCTAAGTTAATTAGTTTCACTTTTACAATGTCTCTTTGTATTTTTATATAATATGGTTAATAAACATACTATATACATCCAAGCGACCCCCAAGTGGTACATTAATGATGAACCAATCATGATATAAGTCTCTTGGCCGAACCTTAGATTTTTAGGAATTTAATATCAATTAATAATATAATATTTGTTTTAAGAACTCTTTTATGTCAATTTTGACACTCTTCAATAGTTGATTTTTGTGAAACTCATAACAGATTGATTACTTCGAAAAAAGTCAATTAAATCAATCCTAATATATCATATTATCCTAGAAAATTATTTTAATTCATTAAAAGTTTCATATTATATTTATTTGGGTATTTATAATATCAATTATTTTAATTTTTCACTATTATAGTAATTACTGAATCATCATTGTGTCATAAATAAAATAAATTATTTAATGTCTAAAAATTATAAATAAAATATAATTTTGTAGGAAATCGTTTTAGCTTTCTAATTAATATTTATAATCTAAAATCCAAAATATATAACCCTATGTAAAAATTGTTTTTCTAAAAGATATATGCTTGTGTCATTTTTGTATTCATTTTAACTTAATTAAAATAAAGTGTCATTATCACTTACAAGTGGATCCATGGGGTCCCAAAATAGACCCAAAGATTCCCATGGTCGACCATGTATCAACAAATAGGGTTAAGACACGTTTTAGGGTAATTTATTATTATTATAATATTATTTTTTAACCCTTATTTACCGGATTTACCCTTAACCATGGTAAATAAAATATTTACCGCAGTAATTATTCAAAATGTCTAAAAATAAAAGTTACCTATTTACACAATTTGAACATCCTGATTCCAAATATGGAATCCATTTTCCTAAATTCAAAACACATAAGTGGCAGAAATTAATTTAAAATTAATTCCCGCTGTCAAAACAAAAATCGTGTTTTTAAGAGATAATAACTATCAAAAGATTGACACTCGTTTATGTTCGGTTTAATTGTAAAATTATGTCCAATGACCAACATTATATTAAATGGTAAAAATATATTCTAAATATACTTCAAAACTACTAAAATACATAATTTATCACTATTAATTATTTTTATTAAAAAAGTTGTTTGTAATTAAAATTTAGTAATTTTCACTATTCATCAAAATATGAAAGTTATCCGAAAAGTACCAAAATTTCATCTTAGGCTAAATTCGATATTACTAATCAAAAAATGAAGTCCATTTTCAAATATAAAATATATATAATTTCAAAAAGTAGGTATTACTATTCATAACGGCTAGTTTGATTAGTTATGGTGTGTTAGAACTCGGTGTTGCGTACAACACACGCTATCACATTATTCAAAGAGAAGCGTACCGTAGAAGCTTGGGGTGTTACAACTTAGATATTAGTATATATTTTTTCATTAAGTACATAAATTTTTTAATATATTTTATTAAAAAACACTAAACTAAAATTAACTGCTATATATTTTTCAGTTAATGATAAACATTAATAAAACATTAGAATAAAATTTGAAATTTGAGAAAAAAATTTACAAGAAGACTAAAACCTCAAGTAAATAAAAAATAATTAAAATGATTTATTTACATATTATATTTTTTATTTTAAATAATAATTTTAAATGTTATAATAAATATTAATTGATAAAATTTAAATTTCATACGATAAATAGTTAGTGGGGTGTGATGAAAATCAGTTAGCGTTAAAAGTCCAATTTTTTAAGTTTTCATTTTTTAGATATTATTTTATTTATCATAATAAATTGAATTGAATTTAATAAATTATTATTCTAATAAAAAATTTCAATGTAAAAGTAATTTGGTTAACACACATTTAGCTGATAATTGATATGAAATAAGATTAATAATACTAATATTTTAAAAAGTTTTTTATATAATATAGATCTTTATTATTGTTTATATTTATGTATAAAATTTATATTCAAAAATTTTAGAAGTTTATAAAAAAATAAAACTAAATTTTTGGATTTTTCAGTAAAAAATTTTCTGAGGGTTAATTGTTTTTGGATTTTTCTACAGATTTTGACTTCTTTGTGAATAGTAAAAAAATTATTTTTTTAAGTACAATTTTCTTTGAGATCACCATGATGTAAGAATGACATAAAAATTAATGAAACATATTTATTGATTGAATATGTAATTAATTATTATTTAATTTAAAAATAAACTATTAATTATAATTTATAAACCTATCTTTTATATTTTGGAACCGAAATTTTATTTCATCGAAAAAACTTCTTTTTGTTCTTTGAATTTAATTTAGTGGTTCAAAGGTTCCATATATTTTTTTATAGATCTAAATATCATACAACACTAAATTTATTATTAATTAAAAAAGTCATTTCAATCTTAAAAATTTAATTTTTTTCATTTCTGATAATATAATCCATATTTTAACAAAAAAAATTCCCTTCTACTAAATTATAAATAACCTCTCACATATCACCATGAAAATCACTTAAACTACATGTATAAATGACTAATATATTCTCATTTATATTTTTTTAATACTCAATGTTCCCTTAGGTATTTTCTAAAGTTATTTATCCTCATGTATTTTAGGCTTTAGAGGAAAACAAATTTCAATAAAGTGGTAACTATGATTATATATCATTGAATTTTATCTATCCTTCTTTATAATTCCCAAATAAATTTATATTTCCATAAATTTATTAAATAATTAATATATAGATATAAAATTTATTAATTTTTTTATGACATTGCTATAAATATTATAATCAATTTATAATGTATACTCTCTATCTCCCGTCTTTTTGACACGTCCCAATAATTGTTGGTTTCATTTGCCAAAAAGAAAATTATCAAAACATTAGTTACCACTTCTTATATTTATGATCTATATATATTTTGTAAAATAAATTTATCTTCGTTTTTAATAAATAAATTTTCAAAATTATAATTTATAAATAATATGAATCATAAAATTGAAACAAAATAAGACAATTTAAATCAAAACATTTCCTCATTATATTATCTCTTCAAATGAAACTGTAATAAATAAATTAAAATGATTACGACCAATAAGAAATGAAAAAAAAATTCTATGATTTCATAATCATACGTCTATTATATAGAAGGTGAAAATATGATGAAATAAAACACAACATATTGTATGGGTTCTTGGTATAAATTTGATTCCTTTAGATATGTTTCACATTCTGCATCATGTTTTACATTACATGGTGTAATTAATAACCTAATAAATTATTTTATAAAAGAATATTTTATTTCATGTGATATTAAATTCTACATCATAGTCTCACATTCATGTTCTTTGGAACTAATCAATGCTAATGTCATAAGGGATTCTTGTCTCACAATTTATTTTCTGGGACATTATTATCTCATATACAACAATTTTATTTTATATGGATTACATATAGATTATTTTATTTATTATATCATGAATATATTTTTATTGATTTTATTTAGTGGTCTACTTCATGCTCTATACTTCTTGTACCTTTTAATAAAATGTTATAAAAGTTGTACGGTTTTCAGTTTCAATACTCAATTTTATTTTGGGTTTTTTATATATATGATTATAGTTAAGCTAAATATATGTTAGTTTTATATAATGACCCATTTATTTTCACATTATATAGTTATTTAGGGGTTTTACATTCCTGCATATTATTTCACTTCCCATTGGATTATAATCCAACAAAAATGTTTTCCGCCAGTAAACTAACCTTTTGTTTTTTTGGTCGAGAATATTTTCCCCCATATACATATTCATTATAATGATTCAAGAAAGTTCATATATGTAATTATTGGATTGTTTAAGGTCATTTTATTCTATATTTTAAATTATTTCAAAATACTAAGAAGAAATATTTTTGATTTTTTTGAATGATTTATTATTGAACATTGCTCTCAAAAGGGTGAAAAGAATATCTTCTTAATATTCTCAGCATGAACACATTTTTATATCATTCATATTATTCTTCATTATAGAGTATCGATTCCAAGGTTTCTTAAATATAACAATTAATATATAATCTGCTTTTTTGTGAATTTTTTATTTAAAAAATAAGCATTATTTATTTAGACGAATAAATAAATAATTCTCTTTACACTAAAGTATATTTTGATTTTCCAATCCAAATGTACTATATTAATATTTATATATGTTCATAGATTCAATATTTTTAAATATTTAACAATTAATTTGTTCTATATACACTATTCCTCCCTTAAAAGTTTATTTTTGAAGTGAGTCATAAGTTTATTTTTACTACCATGTTACAAAAGATTTATTAAAATTATTTTTATAATTTTACATCCATTTTCCTATTAAACACTAAATGATATATCTCCATAGGGGTTATGTTTCATATATTACACCTTAAATTATATTAAATGTTTATTGTTCATACCCCACCATGTTCATATGTTTTATGTTATATAACACTCTTGATGTCTCGCATGAATATATTTTTTCTCCTCTATGTCCATGTTATTTAGTTTCATAGACTTCCACTTTGAATATAATTTTTTCATATCTTGTCCTAGAAATATTATTATCATTATATATGTTGTCATTTTTACGGATTCTTACAAATAATGTTATTATATTTATTGACTAAAGAAGTATTTTTATTTAATATAACGTTTATTTCAATACAAATGTTTATTGTTCATTAAAGAATGTTGGTTATGCATTGTGGAATTTATTCATTCCTTCATATGATGAATTTATTATACATAATTTGTAATAGGAGGGGACTCTAATTATATAGCACCTTAATGTATTGTTTGGTTCAATGAGACAATTTATCTTGTGTAATTTCTGTAATCTTTACTCATCTACATATTATATCTTTGCATGAGACCTCAAAGGTATGTTTCTGTTCCACAAAAGTAATAATTCCATCACCATGAAATTAGTTATTATTTTCCATGTTATAATTTAAATTTTTATACTATCAATGGATATATATTTCACAATCTTGTTATATGTTGTATGTAATTATTTGTTTATTATTTTTTACCTCAATAATATTCATTAAAAATTTATTCTAGGAAAACATATATTGTATGATACCCCATTATCGAGCATCTGATACCACCCTTTTTATGTTTATATTTCCCTAGGTTATAAAGCATAGTATTACATATAAAATTTCTATATGGATATCATGTGTGAATAATTTTGGGATAGTTGTAGAAGACTAATTCTAAAATAAATAATCATTGGTTTAGTGGAAAAAATATACACTTTATGTGAAAGATACGAGTTTCATTATTAATGTTTTTTTATAATCTTCTACAAATTTTATATGAAATATCTTGGGTATATAATTAAAATTATAATTTTTGTTCATAATTCAATTATGGATAGTTATTTTTTGGTTTTCATTAGTCGATATCAATTATAGTTTATAAAGGACATGTTTTTAGCACCAAATCTTAGAGTTTGGCTCTAGAGTGCCATAGTTGGTATCAAGTAAAGGGTTAGATAAATTTTGAGGTTATGATATTTTATGATGAGGATGTTTTCAGAGTTAGGGATACCCTCATGTGTAAATAATTTTATGGTTAGTTATAAATTTAATGGAATTGATAATCCTTCTGAGGCTTATATGGTGGGATTAAAGGGTGATTACTTGTAGAATGGGAGATGTTTATTGGTTGTTAGGATGAATACATGATCTAGGTATATGTATCACTTAATGATGGTTCATAATTGCATTCCATGGGAAAATATATTATTTTTTTGAAAATAATTATTAATTTGTTTGGAGTATATGTGACTAAGGAATATAATGATAGGTATGTGATTAATATTGTTTGGGAATAAAGGATAAGTTAATTTTTGTGTGAATATATTTCCAGGTATTATTGGTTTTTAATATAGTAATAAATATCTAGATAACAAATATCTTGATAATTTTTTTTTAAATTTTTATTTGGAGTTAAGATTCGAGTAATTTAGTTGAAACCATAAGGATAGATCTAAATATTAAAAAACATCCTAAAATATGGTAATATGAAGTGTATATGGTTTTCTAATAATAAAATACATATATAAAGATTAAAAGGGGGTATGAGAAATATATCTAATGCACCTAGGAGTAACAATCCTATAGACTTTTGGTTGGTTATTTACATGATATTCACTCAGTGCACAACAAGAAGGCATAATTGAAAATTTGGTTTGACACTCCTGGGTGATATGATTGGGATGTTTCATATAGTATTTATGAAAAAATTTGAACAATTTGAATAAATTTTTAAATCATGATTCATGGCAATATTAATAATACCCTCATCTATTTTCATTGATGGGAAAAATTAAAATTGTGAGAACCAAATTTATTTATGGGGATAGAATGTAAAACCCTGAGATTTTGGTATATTTTTTTCATTGAAATAAATACAATGTTGAATATATTATATGACAGAAAATATGAAACTTAAATTAATTCAGATATATTCTACAATATAAGATAAAAATTAATACACCTTGAGAAAATGTGAAATATAATTAAAAATCTTATAAGAAGCGGAAAACATAATGTAAATAATAAGATATATAATATAATTGTTTTATATATTATCATTATTCCATAAAATAATCATTATGTTTCTTTATAATGAAATTTAATTGAATAACTTTAAGGATTATAAGATAAATAATTATTGGGATGTGACTAAAAACATTTAGTTTTAGAAAGGCCTATTTTTTGAAGAATTATATTTTTATATATAATGTTTTTTTATCATAATAAAATTAATTTAATATTCTATAGAATTTTTTTAATAATTTTTTTGAATGTATAAATAATATTAATAGTACTAATTTAATTGTTAATTTAAATAAAATAATATTAATAACACTTTTACTATAAAAATTCATTTCCCTATAAAAATAGTTTTTCATTATATTTTATATTTTTATTTAAAAGAAAAATTAAAAAATATATGAATTTTAATTTGAAGAAATGAAATTTATTTCGGGATTTATAATGTTAAAATTATAATGAGGTGATTTTATTTCATTTTTCAAAAAGGTTGATTTTTTATGTATAGTAAAAAATAATTTTTTTTATAAACACCGCAACTTTTTTTCATCATCCTGATTTAAACCAGAATTAATAATTATAAAAACATTTAATTGAACAAAGTTTCATTTAAGAGTCAAAAAATAAAATTTTAATTATTAATGTGAATTTACAAACCTATATTTGACAATTCTGAACCTTAATTATATTTTTTCCTAATAAAACCTATTTTTTGGTAATTTTTATTTCGTCGAGTAGTTTAATTGTTCTATTTAGATGATGATTGATATAATTATTAAATAACCCCAATTTATTTGATTTTAAATCATTAAATTTCCTAGGAATCATTTAAAATAAATAATATTAAGTATATTTATATAATAATCAGTATTTCAACCCAAATCACTCATATCCTTAATTATTAATACCTGATATCATTTTTCATTGAAAATAATTTATAATAAACTTCTTAACAACTAATATATTTATATTTATGATATACTAAGACTTTTAGTAACCTTAGAAATGTTTTAAAGTTACATAACCTCAAGAAATCATGGATTTAGCAAAGTAATAATTCTTCAATAAAGAGGTAACTCGGATTCTATTTCACTGATTTTTCTCTCTTTATCTTTCAACTCTCCCAATAAATTTACCTTCTTATAAATTTATATAATATTAATTATATATTAATATATATTATTAATTTTTTATTATACTAGTATAAATATTTTAAGCTATTTATACTGTATACTCTCTCTCTCCCCCTCTTTTGACACATCCAGATTATGGACGATTTCATCAACATACGGGGACATTGATAATACTTTTCTATTCACTACCCACATGGATGGTTAGTGTAGAATATTTAATATAAATTAATTTTAATATTGTATAATATTCGTTAAATAATTTCCAAAAATAATGAATTATCGATAATATAAATAATAAAATATAAACAAAATGGGATTATTTAAAAAAATAAATATTTTTAAGCCATTCCATCTATAAAGAAGATAGTAATAAATAATTAACAAAAATTATAACAGATCAATAATTAAAAAAATCTTATAACTAAATGATGAATTGACTTGTTAATAAATATATGTCTGTTGTATTTTTGGCACAACTTTAATGAAATAAAATGATACCTAAGGTAAGGGTTCATTGTCACAAATTTTGATGCTTTAATACATGTTTCACATTATGCACCATGTTTTATTTTGTATGGTTTAATTACTATCCTATTGACTTCACGTATAATAAAACTCTTTTACTTCATGATATTTCTGATATCTATAAAATTATCTATCTTTTTTCTTTTGATCTATACAATGTAAAAGGTGTAAGGGTTTCTCACCTCAGAAATTCCTTTTTTGGGAAAAGAGTACTATCATGCAAATATATTATTTTATATAGTTGGTATATATCCTATTTTACATATTATAAATTTATTATATATTTATTTATGGTATTTAAGGTTCCATTTAATATTATATCCTTCATGCTCCATTGATCAAAATCTTTTCAAATCTTTTAGGGTTTCATTTTTTCCCTTCTCAAATTGAATATGAGATTTATTTAGGATTATATATCAACTTGAGATAATATGTTATTTTCTCTAAGAAACCATTATTTTATTCTTATCTACTCTTTTATGAGTTTTACATTCCATCATATCATTTCACCCCCTTTTATTCAAAATTCAACCAAAATGTTTCCTGTAAGTGAAATTGAACATGTCTTTTCTTCTTTTTTCAGGAATATTTATCATCTATGTCCATATTATTTATAACGTTTCAAGAAATATATCTCTTCTATTAAATTATTGTTTAAAGTCATTTTAATGTATCTTTTACATTTATTAAAATTGGTTTAGATATAGCCTTTTTATTCTTTTCCACACGGTCCATTTTTATACTTTATTTAGAAATGTTTGAAAATAGTATATTTTTAATGCTTTTAATTTTGGCACATTTAACCTATGTTATATTATAAATTAATTATCAATATGACATTACATTTTTTATATCTTTCAAATGTAATATCTATTAACATTTCTCTATGATTTTTAACTATAATGATTAAAGTTATTATTTTTTAAAATGAAATAGTGATATTTCATTCCAATTATGCATATTCATATATAAAAAACCAAATTAATTATCAATAACTTAATTTTTTACCAAGGATTTAATATTTTCAATTATTTTAAAATTAATATTTTCAATATCCACTTTTCGTTACTTGAAAATGTGTTCTTGAATAGAAATAAAAGTATGTTTTTACAACTATGTGGTAAAATATTTATAAAAAATAAATTAATAATTTAGTTTATATTTTACTTTGAAACTATAAAATGTATATATCCTTTAGGGTAGTTTTTTATGTATTGCCCTAAAAAATCACTTATAAATCTGTAGTTCATATCTCACCTTGTTCGCGATGGTTATGTTTTCTATCAATTTGAATCTCTCACATGAATTCATTTTTCTCCTTCATGTAAATGTTCATTAATTTCATTGATTTATTCTATATCACTTTCACTTTTTCTATATTTTGTTTTATATTTTTCAATTTTAAAAATAATAATTATTATATTTCGTTTCATTTTTATGTTTCTTCAACAATAATGATATTTAATCTATTTAATTGGAAAATATTTACATTACAAAGATTATATATTTCTAATTTGGATGATTATTAATTAATTATGCCTACTGATTATGTATTGTATTTTTTATTCAGTTCCTAATATTATAAATTCATTGGAATTATTTAATGATGGATGAGACCTAGAACAATATATCTCCTAGATGCATTGGTTAGTTGTAACACCCCAGGTAAATAAAGAATATGAAATTTTTATAATTATCCCTATTTTTGAATAAAATGTTAGTATTAATTTAAAGGGAATGCTATGCTCGATGGCTTACCCAATACGCAACAACAAGTTCCCTTGAAATCTTACGTTGCACTCGAATAATAAAATAATTTTATGTTAACACATTGCTATTGTAATGACGGGAACTAACTACAAAATTATTATATATGTTTGTAAAATATTTTTACTTTTTACGATAAATGTTAGAGGATTAAAAATGTGAATGAATCCAATTTTAAGCGTAAACATTCTTATATTCATTAAAAGGTCGATTAACCGCTTTTTAAAGGGGGACCTCTTTTAAATCCACTTTTTGAAAATTTGATGTGTTATATTTGACAAAATAAAATTCTTCTTTAGGATCAGGACATCAAAATTTACTTTGTGTAAATTTTTGGTATTTTTCCGATAAAGATCATTTTTTAATGAATAGTGAAAATGTTGTATTTTAATTCCAAACCTCTTTTTAATATAATTTATTTATATGATTATATTATCTTTGGAATTGGTTTCAAAGTGAAATTAGAATATATATTTACCATTTAATCCAATAGTGGTCGTTGGAATTAATTTCATCTTGAAATTGGACTTAAACTACTGTCAATCTTTTGATACTTATTGTTTCTTAAAAACACGCTATTTCCTCTGATAGTAGGAATTAATTATTAAATTAATTAATGTAAATTATATATTTTAATTTTTTAAAATAGACATCATTTTTGAATTCGGAATATCAAATATAGCCTAGGGTAAATTTTTGGTAATTTTCTGAAAAACTTCAATTTTTGAAGAATAGTGAAACCACTATGTGGTAGTTAAAGAAACTGATTTTTCGTTTAAATGAAACTTTACCACTTTTGTGATTTGAATTTCAAAAAATCTGTCATACATGGTTGCCATTAAGAAGTAAAATGTGTTTCAATGGGATTAAAATAATTTTTTGTTGAATAGTAACTTTTAAGTTTATTAATCGTGATTATAGATAATTAGTGTACTTTAAGGTAAAAATAAGGTTTTAATTATATTAGATGAGATTGAAACATGTCCTACCCTTATTGGATATGTCATGGCCGACCAATACAATCCATGGGTCAACTTGGGGACCCTATGGAGCCACATTGGAAGGAAAAGGACATTAATATCTTTTTATTTAATATAAAAGTAAAAATGACACAAACATGAGTTATTTTACCAAAAAAAATATTAAATGGGATTATACAAGTCATATTTTTGACTATAAATATTCATTGGAAATCTATAACTATTTCCTACATCATAGTATTTTTTTAATAATTTTTATCCATTAAATAAATTAAATTATTTATGACATCATGATGATGCAGCGATTACCTCATTATTTAACTATTTAAATAAAATGAAAATATAATGTAATATCTAAGACCTACACATGTCAAAAACCTATTGTATGGGATGATTTCGAACCCTTATCACCTTATCCTTGAATTATAACAATGCGGGATATTTTAAATCCGAAACTCATTTTATAATAACGTAACATTTCTTTACTTTCCAAGAGTGCCCCTCCTCTCCTCTTATAAAAGGCTCCCACCACTATCACCTTACAGACACCTCTCAAGCCTTTGGCTCGGCCAACCCCTACCCATTTCATCTATACCCATCCCTCTCTTCATCATTTAATCCTCACTTTGGGCAGAATCTTTTCCAAGGAAGCCTTTGAGCTCAAATCAAAGAGAGTTACCCGATTTAAAGGTAGTGTCTTCTCTTGTGTTATTATGTTTTATTTTTCTTCTCCAACCTTGTAAACTATTTTTATTCCATTCTTTTGTAAAAAAACCAGTATCTTAAATATACTAGTATTTTGTTATGTAAAGGATTCGAGATAAACATACACACACCTTCGTATAATGGTTAAAGAACATACTGTTTCTGTGGATGGAGAATTTTTGCCTCACGAAACGATGATTGTTCAATATTCTCTTAACACCTTTTATGGTGGCCATTATGATGTCACTATATTTTATATATGATATATATGGTATTTATGTTTTCTATATTCTTCTTAATTTTATATTTAAAACATTTCTTTATGCTTTTCATGTTATGAAAATGCGATAATTTCATACAAGGAAGTGTGGTCTACCGCCCCCTCATGTGATGTGACTCGTTCATTAAATACATGGAATGTATAAATAATGAAATTAATGAAAATATGTGACCTACATAAAATATATATTATACTGTAATTATAATATATATATCTCTCAATTTTTTTAATTACATTAATATGAAAAAGAAATGAAAGTAGTGTTCATGCGTATGTATGGCCTGCCGTCACCATGAATAGTGCGTTTCATTTATTTTTATCTCCAAATGTTTTGGAGTAGTAGAAAATTAATATGAACTGGATATATATGATATTTAAATCATTAATACTATTCTGGAGAATATTTATTTATAACTACATGGATAATCATTTTCAAACAAGATCATTTTTGACTCATGTACCAAACATCAACAAAAACGTCTGATATGAACTCACATTATTAAACAATTATTATAACATTATAACATGTGATATGAACTGAATAATAATATCTAAAAGAGGTCCTTATGCAATTATAAATTGACTAATGTTTATTATTCAGGAATATAAAGAAACAAACAAGACAAGTCGGACTTGAGGTAAGGGATCCTACTCCTCTCTTTCTTTTTAAGTACACTCTTTTATGTCATTCCTTTTAAGCTCATCTTTCTTATGATTGGTATGTACTTTTATATTACTCCTACTGTAATTTTATGTTAATATGGTGAGATACCCTATTTTATCTCATCAATCCATTATGGATGTTTTGAGTGGCATCGTTAGGCTGCCGAATTTTCGTAAGAGATATAACCGCTCTCTTTCTTTTTAAGTACTCTCAGTTATGTCAGTTCTTTTAATCAACTCTTTGTTATGAAGTGGGATGTTATGTTATATTACTATTTCTGTACATTTTTTTAATATTATTAGAGACTCTATTTGATCTCATCAATCCATTTTTTGGATGTTTTAAGTGCCGTTGTTAGGCTGCCGAGTTTTCGTAAGGGATTGTTCATCTCCCTTTTAGTCCCGTGAGATTTATGCTACATTTGCCACCATTTCCTTTGAGTGGTGTAAGTAATTCCCATTATTATACTCGTTGTGTAATATAATTTCATTTATGGGTACTTACATTTTCATCGTATGACCCTTCTTTAATGGGGTGTACGTTTCGAAAGTTACCCATGTTGGTAAGGGAACCGTTCACCCTCCTCTTTTTAAAAGACTTCTTTTGTTATGTCTATTAATTCACATACAATTATGTTGGGATATGTTACTATATATCCTTATTAATGTAAATTTTATGTACAAGTGATGAGATACACTTTTTATCTCTCATCAACTCATTTTATAAATTTTGAAGTGACGTCGTTAGGCTGTCAAATTTCTGTAAGGGGAATTCTTAACCCACTTTCAATTCTTTGGGTTAAACCTATAATTATTTATTTTATTATGAAAAGATTATGTGTGGAATCTCTATGTTGTAGATTCCACAAACCATTGTGTGGATATACTATTTCTACACATAATCATCTCATTGATAAATTCTTATGTCATTTAGATGGACTTGTATCGGAAATCATAACTCAATCTCATTTCATTGAGTTAAATATCTATGTAATTGGTTTGGTTTTTCCAAGATTATGTGTGAATGACCTCTGATTGTTTTACAATTAATATCCGCTTATATTTTGTGTATTCGTATTTGTCACACATAATCATGTAATTGATTTATCCTTAATCTAAGGATACTGACTTTGTAAGGGACTTCATCTCAATCTCCTTTCATTGAGGCATATTTGGTTTAACACACAACTTTCTTTTATACGGTGTATAAACCCCATTGACATTTAATTTTATTCAAAAGGAATCTGTTTATACGAAGCGTTTTACTAAACGACAAAAAGGAATGTTTCTTTTAACGTACGTGGTGACAACGACCTTTTCCGCCGCCGTGAGTATTCTTTGGTCTTTGGATTCCTCAACAAGTCATAATGTTTTTAGAATGAAATAAATACCATATACTATTTTATGTGTGTTGGTATTTAAAATGGTTTTTATAAAGGATTTGTTATGTCGATATATTTAAGTGATATATTTTGATCGAAATGTGTAAATGTTTTCCTTCCATTATATTTGTTTAATGTCTTATGATTTTATAATGGTACTTGGACATTATGACGGGTGGTGCCGTGAATACCAGGACGGGTGGTTAAGTTATAACCTCCAATGCATTGGTTATGGATGTCATCCGTATGGCTATTCCATTAAGTGATATGTGTGGAAGTCGACCGTACGGTTATTCCACTTAAGTATGTTTATGTCCCAAGTTACGTTTAAATGTTATGTGATATTTATATGGGTTTTATGGTAATCTTTTGGTTACAAAAGGGTAAGTAATGATCTTTTTTTCAGTGAAGAGTTTTTACTACTTCATAAAGGTGAAAAGTATTTCTTTGATAAAGTATACATGGTTTACCTGTTGTTTTGATAAACTAACAGTTTTCATTCTTTGTGTATCCCTTACTGAGTCTTTTATGCTCACCCCATGTTTTTGAAATGTTTTTCACATGACATAAAGTTGAATAAGGTCAAGGATGGGATCAAGGAAATGTGAGGCTGTATAAAACATGGAACTAGACATGTTTCATTTTAATAGTTTTTATTTTATGATAACTTAGTAGATGTGGCTACTTTGTAATCTTTTGAGATGTAATAGTTATTTCCTAATTCTCTAAAACTCTAAACCTGAAAAGATCCTCAATGTGAATTATTCATATAATTCAATAATAAGTAATGTTTAAGGTCGGGGCCTTATAGTTTGTATCAGAGGTCGGTTTAGACAACTTTAAGGATTAGGAGTTTTTGTTAGACACATGGTTAGTCCCTATATCTATTATTTCAGTTAAATCCTTATTTTATAACTTTTTTTCAGGTCAAGTAAAGTCAGTTATGAATAGAAGGAGAAGGATCTCAGATGACATTCTTATATCCTCCTGATGACATGCTTGCAATAATTATTGCAAAGTCATGTTCGGATGATTGTGAAACTTTTTCAAGCATACAACTCACTTGAAAGTAGTTTTTTGAGATATCAAACACCTCCACTATACCTCGTTATCATCTTGGATCATGGGTTATATTTAGAAAAATACTATTTTCACAATATTCTCATATTTTCAAGAAAGGAAAATATTATCAAGGTATTTTCAAATATTTTACCATGTCATAAGAATTTGAAGCATATTATTATTTTAAAAATGGTTCTGAGGAAGGAGACCCTTGCGCAACCTACTTATATTTTCTTTTAAAATATAGTCTCACAACACATACTTATTGTATTTTAAAAGGACCGATAATATAATGTTTCAACTCAAATTTTGTTCGACTATTTTATAGAAATCATGTTTTATCATATGTTTTGAAATTATATGTCATACATGATTATTTTCCAAAACTGTTTTTCTGTAAACACCCATATGACCCATGTTGTACAAGGTGTATTTGGATGGAGGAAGCAAATAATTTTTAAGGATCTCTAAATCATTGTTGTAATGCATGGGATGTCTACATACATGAACAAGATGACGACGAAACTGAGTGGACTCCATGATCAAGGTATGCTATTATTCATTTTGGGAATCGTTTTATTTTATCTTATGGTGGTGAAATAAGACTTCAAGAATTAACATGTTGAGATCGTAATGAATTTGGATGAAAATTAGAGGTAAATGGAAACTATTGATGTTAAAACATTTTAGGGTTATTTTTGGAGTTTTATAAAAAGGACAACATGCAAACCGTGTGACAACCCATCGCGTCGGACAAAGCTGCAAGAACTGAACCCACAACCAAAGTGCGACTGATATTTATCACCTACCACTTGACTACGTGAATTCCCTGGTTAGTTTGACTAATTACTTTTAGTTAAATGATTTTATGAATTTAGGGTAAGTTTATTTTTGGTTATATATGTAAATTATTAACCTATCATGGAGGATATGTGATTAGTTTATTTACTTTTTCAATATGAGACTTTAAGAGCAACTGATGTTATTTGGAGATAAGTGTTATTTTTTACCCTGGATGACTATATGATTAAATCCTTCAAATATTTGGGTTTCAATCTTAGTTTGGTTTACTTTGAAGAATTTTATGGAAAATTTGTTTATCGAATGGTCTTAGTTGAACTTTGGGTTTTGTTGGACAAATTTTGGAGATTAAGAATAGATTTTCTTTTTATAAAGGGTTATCCTTTTCCGGATTATCTGATCATGTACTAACCTTTTTGGTTTTGGTTTTGGTTAAAGTCTAAAGACAAGGGAAGTATATAGTTCTCTTTTGTGAATTAGGTGATTTTCTAGATGTTGATTATAGTACTCTTAATGTGAACCAGTCTTCCTAAATACTCATCTTATAGAGAAAATATGAGTTTGTGTAAAAAATGTAATAAAAGTTGAAAGTCAACATGATAAGTAATTATGTTTCCTTATGAATAAATTCCTCAATTAAAATGTAAATTAATACAAAAATTTTGTCTATTAACTTTTCATACTTTGGAATCGAATACCGTTTAACCCATCACAAGTTTGTGATTTTCTTGTGGTTAACTTTCTCCTAAACATGTTTTATATCACTCTCCATAAGAACCTGAACCTATGTTTTCTCCTCCATGTCCATGTTTTCCAACATGCAATCCTAGTGTGGGTTAACTCAGGTGACTTATGTACTGCTCTTTCTTTCTTTTAAAGTGATTGTTTTACCAACTCTTTTTCCGATGTGGGGCATTCAATGATGTTTCTGATTACAATTTTAAAATTACGAGGACACAATTCCCAAAAGGGGGGAAGGATGTAACACCCCAGGTAAATAAATAATATGAAATTTTTATAATTATCCCAATTTGTGAATAAAATTTTAGTATTAATTTAAAGAGAACTCTATGCTCGATGGCTTACCTAATACGCAACAACAAGTTCATTTGAAATCTTACGTTACACTCCAATAATAATAAAAAAGTTTGTTAACCTAGCTGTTGTAATGACAGGAACTAACTACAAAATGATTATATATGTTTGTCAAATATTTTTACTTTTTAAGATAAATGTTAGTGGATTAAAAATGCGAATGAATCCAATTTTAAGCGTAAACATTCTAATATTCTTTAAAAGGTGGATTAACCGCCTTTTGATGGCGAACCTCTTTTAAATCCACTTTTTGAAAATTTAATGTGTTATATTTGACAAAATAAAATTCTTCTTTAGGATCGGGACATCAAAATTTACTTTGTGTAAATTTTTGGTATTTTTCCGATAAGGATCATTTTTTAATGAATAGTGAAAAATGTTGTATTTTAATTCAAAACCAATTATTAATATAATTTATTTATATGATTAGATAATCTTTGGAATTTGTTTCAATGTGAAATTATAATATATTTTAACCATTTAATCCAATAGTGGTTGTTGGAATTAATTTCATCTGGAAATTGGACTTAAACTAGTGTGAATCTTTTGATACTTATTGTTTCATAAAAACACGCTATTTGCTCTGACAGTGAGAATTAATTATTAAATTAATAAATGTAACTTATATGTTTTTTATTTTGTAAAATAGACATCATTTTTGAATTCGGAATATCAAATATAGCCTAGGGTAAATTTTTGGTAATTTTCTGAAAAACTTCAATTTTTGATGAATAGTGAAACCACTAAGTGGTAGTTAAAGAAACTGATTTTTTGTTTAAATGAAACTTTACCAATTCTGTGATTTGAATTTCAAAAAATCATACATACATGGTTGTCATTAAGAAGTAAAATTTGGTTCAATGAGATTAAAATAATTTTTTGGTGAATAGTAACATTTAAGTTTATTAATCGCAATTAGAGGTAATTAGTGTAGTTTGAGGTAAAAATAATGTTTTAATAATATGAGATGAGATTGACACATGTACTAACCTTATTAGATGTGTCATGCCCAACCAAGAAAATCCATGGGTTAACTTGGGGACCCCATGGAGCCACTTAGGAAGGAAAATGACATTAATATCCTTTTATTTAATGTAAAAGTTAAAATGACACAAATATGAGTTGTTTTACTAAAAGAATTATTAAATTGGATTATACAAGTCCGATTTCTGACTATAAATAGTCATTGGAACGAAAAAACGATTTCCTACGTCATAGTATTTTTATAATAATTTTTAGCCATTAAATAAATTAAATTATTTATGACATCATGATGATGCAGCGATTACCTCATTATTTAACGATTTAAATAAAATGACAAGATAAAGTAAAATATAAGACCTAAACATGACAAAAAACTATTGGATGGGAGGATTTCAAACCCTTATCACCTTATCCTTTAATTATATCAATGTGGGACCTTTAAAATCCGAAAATCATTTTAAAATAAAGTAACATTTCTTTACTATCCAAGACTGCCTCTCCTCTCCTCTTATAAAAGTCCCCCACCACTATCACCTTACACACACCTCTCAAGACATTGGATCGGCCAACCCTTGCCCATTTCATCTCTCCACATCCCTTTCTTCATCATTTAATCCTCACTTTGGTCAGAATTCTTTCCAAGGAAGCCTTGGATCTCAAATCAATGAGAGTTACCCGATTTAAAGGTAGTGTCCTCTCTTGTGTTCTTATGTTTTATTTTTCTTCTCCAACCCTCTAAACTCTTTTTATTCCTTTCAATTTTAACAAAACCAGTATCTTAAATATACTAGTATGTTGTTATGTGAAGTATTCGAGATACACTTACACACACCTTCGTCTAATGGCTAACGAACATACTGTTTCTGTGGATGGTGAATTTCTGCCTCACGAAATGATGATTGGTCAATCTTCTCTTAACACCTTTCATGGTGGCCATTATGATGTCACCATATTTTATATATGATATATATGGTATTTATTTTTTCTATATTTTTCTGAATTTTATATTTAAAATATGCCTTTATGCTTTTCATGTTGTGCAAATGCGATAATTTCATACGAGGAAGTGTGGACTACCACCCCCTCAAGTGATGTGACTCGTTCATGAAATACATGGAATGTATAAAGAATGAAATTAATGAACATATGTGACATATATAACATATATAATATACTTTAATTATAATATATACATCTCTCAATTATTTTTACTTACATTAATATGACAAAGAAATGAATGTAGCGTTCATGCGTACGAACGGACTACCGTCTCCATGAACGGTGCGTTTCATTTTTTTTATCTCCAAATGTTATGGAGTAGTATAAAATGAATATGAACTGGATATATATGATATTTAAATCATTAATACTATTCTGGATATGATTTACATATAACTACATGGACAATCATTTTCAAACAAGTTCATTTTTGACTCATGTACCAAACATCGACAAAAACGTCTGATATGAACTCACATTATTAATCAATTATTATAACATTATAACATGTGATTTGAACTGAATAATAATCATTAAAATATTTCCTTATTAAATTATAAATTCACCAAAGTTTATTATTCAGGAATATAAAGAAACGAACAAGACAAGTCAGACTTGAGGTAAGGGATCCTACTCCTCTCTTTCTTTTTAAGTACACTCTTTTATGTCATTCCTTTTAAGCTCATATTTATTATGATTGGGATGTTATTTTATATTACTCCTACTGTACTTTTTATGTTCATATGGTGAGAGACCCTATTTTCTCTCATCCATCCATTTTGGAAGTTTTGAGTGGCGCTGTTAGGCTGCCAAATTTTCATAAGAGATATAACCTCTCTCTTTCTTTTTAAGTACTCTCATTTATGTCACTTCTTTTAAGCTCCAATTTTTTATGATGGGGGATGTTCTTATATATTCATCTTGCTGTACATTTTATTGTAATATTATGAGAGACTCTATTTGATCTCATCAATCCATTTTTTGGATGTTTTAAGTGGCATGGTTTGGCTGCCGAGTTTTCGTAAGAGATTGTTCATCTCACTTTTAGTCCTGTGAGATTTATGCTACATTTTCCACCATTTACATTGAGTGGTGTATGTACTTACGATTATTATACTCTTTGTGTAATATAATTTTATTTATGGGTACTTACATATTCATTTTATGACCCTTCTTCAATGGGGTGTACTTTTCGAAAGTTACCCAAGTTGGTAAGGGAACCTTTCACCCTCCTCTTTTTAAAAGACTTCTTTTGTTATGTCTTAAAATTCACATAATATTATGTTGGGATATGTTATTCTATATCCTTATTAATGTAAATTTTATGTCCAAGTGATGAGATAACCTTTTTATCTCTCATAAACTCATTTTATGAATTTTGAAGTGACGCCGTTAGGCTGTCGAATTTCTGTAAGGGAACTTCTTAACCCACTTTTAATTCATTGGGTTAAACCTATAATTCTTGATTTTATTATGCCAAGATTATGTGTGGAATATCTATGCTGTAGTTTCCAAAAACCGTTGTGTGGATATACAATTTCTACACATAATCATCTCATTGATAAATTCTTATGTCATTTAGACGGACTTGTATCAGAAATCATAACTCAATCTCATTTCATTGAGTTAAATATCTATGTCATTGGTTTTGTTTTTCCATGATTATGTGTGAATGACCTCTGATTGTTTTACACTTAATATCCACTTATATTTGGTGTATTAATATTTGTCACACATAATCATGTAATTTATTTATCCTTAATCTAAGTATACAGACATTGTAAGGGACTTCGTCTCAATCTCCATTCATTGAGGCATATTTGGTTTTACACACAACTTTCTTTTATACGGTATATAAAACCCTTTTACTTTTAATTTTATTCAAAAGGAATCTTTTTATACGAAGCGTTTTACTAAACGACACAAAGTAATGTTTGTTTTAATGTATGTAGTGGCAATGACCTTTTCTGCTGCCGCAAGTATTATTTGGTCATTGGCTTCCTTAACAAGCTGTAATGTTTTTAAAATGAAATAAATGCCATATACTCTTTTATGTATGTTGGTATTGAAAATGGATTTTATAAAGGATTTGTTATGTCGATATATTTAAGTGATATATTGTGATCGAAATGTGGAAATGTTTTCTTTCCATTATATTTGTTTAATGTCTTATGATTTTATAATGGTACTTGGACATTATGACGGGTGGTTCCTTGAATACTAGGACGGGTGGTTACGTTATAACCTCCAATGCATTGGGTATGGAAGTCGGCCGTATGGATATTCCATTAAGTGATATATGTAGAAGTCGACCGTATGGTTAATCCACTTAAGTATGTTTATGTCACAAGTTACCTTTATATGTTATGTGATCTTTATTTGGATTTTATGGTAATATTTTTGTTTCAAATGGATAAGTAATGATTTTTTTTCAGTGAAGAGTTTTTACTACTTTAAAAGGTGAAAAGTATAACTTTGATAAAGTATACATGGTTTACCTGTTTTTTTGATAAACTAATAGTTTTTATTCATTGTGTATCCCTTTCTGAGCCTTTTATGCTCACCCCAAGTTTTTGAAATGTTTTTCACAGGATATAAAGTTGAATAGGGTCAAGGATGGGATCAAGGAAATGTGAGGCTGTTTAAAACTTGGAACTAGACATGTTTCTTTTTAATAGTTTTTATTTTATGAAAACATAGTCGAATTGGATACTTTGTAATCTTTTGAGATGTAATAGTTATGTCCTAATTCTCTAAAACTCTAAACTTGAAAATATCCTCAATGTGAATTATTCATATAATTCAATAATAATTAATGTTTAAGGTCGGGGCCTTATATTAGTCACATGAGATAAGCTATATTTTTTATTTAGTGAAATTCGTACATTTTTTTATATGATATCTCAGCAACAGGTCTTGAAGGTATGATTATTATGTTAGAAATTTTTAATTTCATTGATATGAAATCAGTTATTATTCTCTATGAGAATATATACATTTTAATGTTATCCATGGATATATATTACGTTCTCATTTGAAAAGTTTTTTGTAATTTTATAATTGTTTTTATTCCTACTATATTATTTATTTCTTGTTTATTCCATGATAGCTTATGTTTTTTTGCTACCCCCTTACTGTGCTTCCACGATCACCCTTATTATGATCCCATTTCAAAAGGATATGTATAATAAAAAATTTTATGAAATGTCTATATGGGGATCATGTGTGAATAATTTTTAGGAGATATTGAGGAATTAATGTATTATAAATATCAGTTTTTTTTTGTGGAAAAATATAAATTTGATTCGAATAATATAGGGTTCTTAGTTAAAGGATTTTATTAATTCTCTAAAACTCAAAATCTAAATCGTATTTGGTATATAAGTTACTTAATATTGTTTTTATATTATAATTATTTATGGTTACATTCAGGTTGTCATCTATTAAACTCAAACTAGTTAGTAATGTATATGTTTTTTGATCAACATATTGGAGTCTGGGTCTATAGTGCCACACTGAAATATTGGTTTAATATCATGAAAAAATTACAATTCAAATCTTATTATTCTATATATTATTTATAAAATGGATATATGATACAAAAAAACATAAAAAATAATTAATTTTACATAACAACTAAAATTAATTTAATCTTTTTTGTGTTTTAATTACTTTTTTGCATCAATATTGAGATCAATAAAACCTAATAAAATACCACTAAATTAAATCTAAAACATGACTTCTAAAAAATTGTTCTTAAATTATTCAGAAAATCATATATAAAAACTTTTTTTTCAATTCACATTGAAAATAATATTTCTAAAAAATTATATCAATTTATAAACTAAAAAATACAAAATATTCCTAAAATTAATATATTTGTATGAAGTTTGAAAATAAAAATTAATAAAAATGGGTCAAAAATAATATTTAAAACACATATAAAATAGTCACTTTAGTTCCCCCCCTGTTGTGATGTGGGGTTTGTCTTCCACTCATGTACTAGGTAACCCCCTTGACAAATGCACATCAAACACTAAAAGGTATGGGTCCTCAACGGGGTTTAGTATACCCTTGACTGGAAGTCTATAGTTTGTGAGGAATAGGTCCCCTACTAATGTATTTATCAAGGGATTATGTGAAATTGGAATATTTGTGGTAATTCAATTGGGTTTTCTATACTGGTGATATTGGTATATCAAGTTGCTTTCAGTGTTGGCCTTATATGCATTTAAGATGTGATTATTGATGACATAACTAAACTTGGCTATGTATTACCTTACAAGAATATATGGTTTTATTTTATTGGGAGAATTTATTATTTTATTTATATTTGGTTATTGGGGTGTTTCACTGGTGATAATTTTACTCAACCCTACATGGGATTTATGCTAACACATGTTATGTCGATGATGAAAACACTTAGTTTAGTTGTGGAATTGAAGGATTTGGAGCCAATTCATAAAGATCCATTATGGTGTAGATTAATAGTGGTGTTCATTTTGTTATTGAATATGTGGAGTCCATTTAATAAAATTGTTTTTGGATTGTAATTATATTCATACTGGTCTTTTATTTTTCCTTATTTAATGAATTGGTTTTTTTGATACACTAATCAGTTATTTATCATTTCTTCATACATATTGTATTGTTGTTTAATTTTATATATGTGCAGGCTACATTATTATACACTATGTCATAGATTTTTTTATTGATTACACATTTATTGGTTAAGATAATATATATGTGAGGTATACCTTATTAATTCTCTTGTCATCCCCTAACTTATTAAAGGTAGGATTGGGGTAGTAAACATGGTTTACTCTTACCCAAAGATGGGTCCTGGTTGGTCATGTAATAAATGAATTAATCTATATATTCACAAAAATCATGTTCATAAATCCTATAAAAGATTTTTGTTATTTCATGACAGCAAAAGATATCACTATGTTTTTCCCATGTGAATGTATGAATTTTTTCTGCTGTTTGATTACATGCTATTTTATGTTTTTAAATATCTAAAAACCCTTTTATTAATTTTTGTGAAAATATGTTTTCCAAACCTCTCTGTATTTTAGCTATAACATTAGTTTTATTGATCAGAATATTATATTTATTATTAATTTTGAGGGATAAAAAGTTAATATAACTTTTATTAAACTAAAATAATGTATAAATATTTTTCTATCATATTCTCATTTAAGCCCAAACATGATTCGTGTTTTTTCTTCCATGAATTTTTTTTAGTATAATCTTCATTAATGTTTTATATAATATTTTATTTATAACATATTCTATACTGATTAAATTTTTTGGAAACAGAACCCTTTTGAATGAAAGTTATTTTATCTTCATTTAATTATTTAAAATAGAAGGATAATTTAATTTTATATGGGTTGAGCCATTAATTCGATGTTTTTACAACAAATGTTTATATTTAGATTTTCCAGAATTGAAAATATTATTTGTTTCATTGATATTCCATTTGTTTCTTTTCATAATTACTCATGATTTGTTGCATTAAAATATAATAATATTATATTCATTTCATTAAACTATAATGTACTTCAATAGTGTCTTATACAAAACTTAAAAAATGGCAGAATATTCACATTTTATTTGAGTATCTATTTTATTTTTCAAGGTATTTTGATTATATCTCACTCAATAATTATCTAAAACAATAAATTAATGTTTTATCGAAAATATCATAAAATAATCATCATATAAGTATTCGATACCAAGTTCTTATTATTCTTAATATACATCATTTAAATTCACCAATGATTATGTGTTTAGTGTGCACATTAAATGATGCACTATTCATCAATTAATTTTTAATTTAAAACCATTAATTAATTCTATATTTTCAGAAAATTAATTAATTTTCTATTTTAAAAACATCAATTAATATTTTTGTTTAAAACTATCTATTATTTTCTCTTAAAAATCGATTAATTTTTTTACTTTTAATGGTCAATTAATTTTTAGTCTAATGGTGAAATAATTTTTTATTGTAAAGATGAATTGATTTTTTGTTATAAAAAAGAATTGATTTCAATTGTATAAGTGAATTAAGATTGATTATCGAAAACAAAAAAAATAACGACAAATTCAAAAAGAACAAAATAGATTTGACCAGCAGTTGGAGTTGTATAAAAGAATCTGATTCTAGAAACAAATCCAGACATGAGAAATACTACGAAAACATCTGGTTCATAGAATCAATTGATTAGTAAATAATTATTGTTTTTTCAGATGTTTAGATTTTGACTATGATTATGTCAACCCTATTTTTTAAATAAATAAATAAATTGGAAGATAAAGAAAAGATATTTTCATAGATGCTAATATATAAAATTACCATACGGAAAATAATTTGATACTCCTTGACGAAAATAAATTAATATTACAAGAAAATGAAAAATTACGAAATTTTCTTTCTTTATCTCATTCTAAATTTTAGGTTAATTTGAAAAATTCTTGAGATTTGAATGTAAATTTGAAAAATGAAGTTGAATGTCTTAAACAATGTTTATCTTCTTTTATTAAAGGTCGTAAAAAATAATAAGAAATTATCTCCTTGAATAAAACCGATAAAAATAATTTTTTTATTTGGTTATGATAAAATATTACCAAATATGTTTAAACCTAATTTTGTTAAAAGTAAAAAATGATTATACTTATACTATTATGTTTTTTAAATGTGGCATGAATGGTCTCTATGAAAATGATTGTTCACTTAAATTTAAATAATATTTCATATTTACAAATACGAATAAACATAAATACTTATTATCTAGAGTAACATACAATACATTTATAAATTCTCTATGGGTGCCTAAAATTTTTATTACTAATCTTATCAAACCCAAAGTAGCTTGGGTATCAGAATTTTATGTAATTTATTTTTTTAAGAAAGGTATATTGGATGTCTCAAGAATGAAAAATGGTAAATGGACCGTGGATGCTCTAGGAATATGACCAGAGACCCATCAAAGTAAAAAACTTACAAAACATGTGATGGTGGAATTGTTTCTTTTAGAGACAATTCTAAAGGAAATATAATTTTTTTTGGTAAAGTTGGTATTTCAAATTCTAGATTTATTTCAATAGTTTTATATATTGATGGTTTAATATATTATTTAATTAGTATATCACAAAAATGAGATGATGCAATGGAAGATAAATTGAAAAATGATAAATGTTTAATTTTTATAGATGATTCTTTATTATTTTATGTTAATAAAAAAGAAAGTATTTATTCTATATATTTTTCTAAACTAATTGTTCTATATTTTAAGTGGTTGAATGTTGTACAGAAGGAAAGCATCCTTTGTAATCATTTTTTAGGTCATGTTAATTTAATATTGTTTCGTAAGATATAAAAACCTGATAATGTGTTACAACATCATTCCTTGAAGAAAAAACAACTTCATGTTTTTGACACTTTCCTGAAAGGGTAGCAACACAAAATTTATTTTTGACCTATCAATCTGACAAGTACTAATAGGAATTTACAGTTAGTACATCTTGAATTATTTGGGCCCACACAAATTTCAAGTTTTGGTGGAATTAAATATACTTTTGTTATTGTATATTATTATAATAGATTTACATTAGTATATCTTTTTATCATAAAATGATATTTATCTTTATTTTTGGACTTTTGTAATTTAGTTAAAAATAAAAATGGTTATATGACTATTTTTATTCATTACGATAAAGGATTTGAATTTCATAATTTAGATTTTAAAAGATTTTGGGAAATGAATGGTTGTTTTCATAATTGTTCTTCTACTATAACACCACAAATAAATTGTATTGTGGAATTTAAAAATATAATTCTTATTTAAATGTCTCAAACTATGTTAATTGAACATAATTTTCCTAGGTAACATTAGAATGAGTCCATATTTTATGATTTTTATATTTCAAATAGAATTCATATTAAACCTTTATTAAATAAATAACCATTTCATTTCTTTTAAATTACAAATCATAATTTTTTTAACTTTAATGTTTTTGGATGCAAATATTTTATTTTAAATTCAAAGGATAATTTCAGTAAGATTGATACTAAAATTGTTGAAGGTATTTTTCTTGGTTACTCAAAAAATAGTAAAGCTAATAGAATATTTATTAAAATATCTATGATTACGGGAGAATATTTCCAGGTAATTTTTTATGAAAAAATGTAAAATTAATTTATGATTATAATGTTATTGATGATGATTTTAGTTTTTTTTAATTTTGGTGAAGAAAATGCTTTGGATAAATATGAATCTATTGAGGGGGAGCCTACTCATTATCAACCTGATCCCATATCATGGAATATTCATAATGATATTTATGTTGACAATGTAATTGAAAATGTATATTCCAGTGTTAAAACTACAAATTCTATTTCAAATTTCTATTCCTATTCTGATATTTTTTCTGATTTTTTTCTTATTAATGTTAATGATGCTTTATGAAAATTAGATTTTTTTCTATGACAGATGAATTAAATCAGTTTGTTGAAAATAATATATAGACTTTATTTTAATTATCTTATGGAAAATAAGTGATTTGAACTGAGTGGATTTTTAGAAACAAACTAGATGAATCAAGACTAATTTTTAAAAAAATCTAGAATTTGTTTCCCCAGGATACTCTCAAGAAGAATGTATGGACATTGAAGACTAATTTTCACATTTTTTAGGTTTTAGAATTGACTAATAAGCACATAATAAGACGAGTATGTCTCTTCCACAAGTAGTTGGGTTTAACATTCATATATTAAGAATAATTTATTTGATTTTTGTATTTGTATTGATAAATTTACTATTTTCTGTTATAACACTTCTAAATTACTTTTTCTTAAAATCTATTACTTCAATCTAGAAAAAATCGTATCTATATTAAATTTCATTTTATAAAAGATTATGTAAATATGGGTGATATTGTTTTAGAATTTATCACTACATAAAATTTTCTTAATGATATAGTTACTAAGCCCATAGACTCACATTAGATTGAAAAAAATAAACTTGATCTAGGAATATTTGAAATTTAATTATTTAATTATTGCATATATTTAGGAGTGATTATGTTAACTCTTTTCCTTATTTACAATAAAGAAGATAAAATGGTTTTAAATTTATTGGGTTTTTAATAAAAAACGGTAGATTTTTAGTGAATTTTCATGTATGTATTTATGTTTTCCATGACTACATATTATTTTATATTTTAAAATATCTACACCCCAATTTTTTTAATTTATGTGAAAATATGTTTTCAAAAACTCTCTATATTTTAATTAAAATATGAGTTGTATTGATCTGAATTTTAATATTTTTTATTTTGAAAGATAAAAATTTAACCTACCATTTATTAAACTACAAAATTGTCTAAATATTTTTCTTTCATGCTCAAATTTAATTTGAAACATGAATAATTTTTTTTCCTTTCAAGAAATTTTTTCAGTATATTCTACTTTAATGTTGTTTTTTATATTTTATTTAAAACGTATGTTAAACACATTAGATCCTTTCCAAACATATCTCATTTGAAATATAATTATTTTATCGTGATTTCATTATATTAAAATGATGGAAAATTTTATTCTTTAATGTTTGTATTATTTATCTGATGTTTTTATAATAATTTGGAAAACCTGGATTTTATAGATTTAAAATCATTTTTTCTTCTTTGATGTAACATTCATTTATAATATGAATATCTTGGAGTTTTTTGCGTTATATTTTGAATAATATTATCCTTATTTAATTAAACTACATGAGTATGCAAAAATATATTATATATAACATAAAAGTGGCTAATTATTAACGTTATTATTTGAGTTTCTATTTCATATTTTCATAGTATATTGATCATAACTCATTTAATATTTATCAAAATTAATAAATTCTAATTTCTTTGAAAAGTTAATGAAATTATATTAAAATAATTTTACTAGAACATTATTAATTTATATTTTAATATGGATTAAAATTTCATCAATGTTTTTTATTCACTGTGTACATGAAATGCTGAACTATTAATCAATTAGTTTTTTAATATAATCCCTTCAATTAAATTTATATTTTTTATCCATCAATTAATTTATTATATTTAATATCTTCCATTATTATTTTAAACCATAAATTATTATTTCTTATTTTAATTGTCAATTAATCTTTATTCTAATGATGAATTATTTTTTTATTGTGCGGGTGAATTAAATTTTAGCTATACTCGTGAGTTAAATTTTTGTTTTACCTTTAAATGAATTTTTTATTGTATCAGTGAATAATTTTTTTTATTTAAATGACTTCAGACATTTGATAACACTGACTAAAATTTATTTGATTCAAATATTTTCAAAACACTTTTTTCAATTATTTTTTAATTTTATGAACTGCATACATATATTAATTGTTTTAATTATTTTATTGATTTTAAAATTTTTATATTATATTAACGTCATGTGATGAATGTTCAGAAATATTTTAATCACTTTTAAAATTCTATTTAATTTTATTATTTATTAATTCGTACACCTATAACATATTTTTGAAATATTTATATATTAATGTTTTGATTTTATTTTTTAGTTCTTTATTTTCAAAATAATTTTTTATTAAAAATTGATTTTATTCAAATATTATTATTATTTTTAATGTAATATATTAATTTTAAATTGAAATGGTACATTAAATTAAAATTTCTTTAATATTCAAACATTAAAATTAACATAAAATTTTTAAATGATCACCATTAACTTATTATTGTCATTGTCATTTAACAGGTTATTTATATCAGTTTAAATTGCTCTTTAATTTTTGGAATTCAAATCATTATTGTTATGATTATTTTGGACGTTATTATTTTCTCTTATGGATAATTGTTGTTTGAATATGAATTTTTTACCCATGGAAGGTGTTTTTTAGTGTTTGAAGATACATATTTAAAAGGGTTTTTTATCATCTTTGAAACATATGGAACACACCGATTAACAACTTCAACTATCTATTTTTACCACACACAAAAAATTGTTGACATTTCAAGTGATTCACAAACTGAAGCCTTATGTGATACCATGATTATTTACATGTAGATTCTCTCAAGGGATTAATTTCTTCTATTTCAACATCTACTACCGTGATGAGATGCTTCAATTCAATTCTCAAGATCATGTACATGTGATTTAATTTTTATCATCTTCTTTATCTAGTGTCTAAGTATGTAACGTTATTTCCCATCTATTACATGTACTATGTTTATTATTTATGTATTTATCCACAAAAGAATTATTTCTTCTTCCCTACCATGAGTTTTGATTGTTCAATTCTAAATTTCAGATTTAAGGGTATTGCATCTATGTTTATAAAGTCAGTATTATTAGGTTTGGGACTCTCGGTGTCTAATGTCATGTTGTATGGGTTGTGAATCTTTATATAAAATCTAGTTCCCTGATTATCCTTATTATAGAAGACGATTCTATAATTTGGTTATGAGTCCCCCTCAAAAATAATTTTTTTGTGCACGTATATCTCACCGAGTAGAGATATATAAGAGTAGAGTAGGTCCACCTTGAACCTATGTACTATAAACAATACTTGAGTTATTTACTTTTCCAAGTCCAATATTAACCTTATTGATTAATATTGATAATTAATTTAATTAATTAGTTAATTTTGTAAAAAAATTAATATGGTCTATTCATCCCCCTATAGTCCATCTTCCATATCACTACTGGGACCTAACACTTTTTAACATGATAATATCACAATTGTAGATCATGATAGGTCAAGTAAAGTGTTATTAAATTTGTGTGATAATTATGTACATGATAATAAAAAATGATATTTATAATGGATTGATTAATATCATAATCAACTCATCATATCCCCTAAAACCCTTAAAAGGGTTTTTATCATGCTATGGTTCCTGACATTTAAGAGGATTCACAGACTTATAATGAAATTTATTTTGTTCTTGGTGTATGAACATGATCTTTATATATTTTTGTTATGTTGTATTATTAATATAATCAAATAATTTTCTGATAGTAATAACTATACTATAGTAGTAGTTATTTTATAGGCAAAATTTAAATCTAGATTATGGTGATAAAGCATAATAAAAATGTAGAAATCATTACAACAAAAAAGAAATAAAACTGAAAAATAAAATAGAATTAATATTTTAGAAAAATCAACCCAATAATGTAAAAAAATTAAAATGTATCATCAAATAGAGAAGTTATAGTTCTGTTTGGATGAAAACCATTGTAACTATAAATGTAATGATACTTAAGTAGTTCTCTTCATAGGAATTTTATAAAGGGCACACAAAAACGGTTGTATCCCTGATTTATGAAACATGAAACTTTAAAAATCATCATAATAATAAAATCCTTTTGGGAACAATAATTTTATTTTTCAATTGAAGTGTTTGATTTATTTTACACATGGTGTATTGATTTATGAAGGTTTTTTAAAATTTTTAATATGTTTGATAAAACATTATAGTGTAAAATAAAATACTATCTGTATTTTTACTTGATATAGAATTATTATATTGACACTGTATATATTGATACATGGTATAATATTCTCATTCCATCATAGTTTATTTTAGTTTTCTATTTTTTTAATAAATCAATATTGACTATATTAATTATGTCTATAAATAATTATCTTTATATCTTTGTCCCATGTTAATTTTAAATAACATTTTAGCATAATAATATTATCTCATTTGAATACCCAGATGAGTGTTAATTTGATATTATAAAATGTTTCTACTTGATAGAATAACATTCATGAGTTCACTATCTCATTCTAATCGAAATTATATGTTAGGTTAGATCCATAAAATAAAAATAAACAGTTAGAGAATTTCATTAATGTTTCCTTTGAATAATTCATGATATATTGTCATCTATACACTATCTATTCATCATTACTATTCATTGTTGCAATCAATTTCATATCAAACTAAATGTCACGCAATTTTAATCAATTTATTTTCTTTAAATATATATATATGAACTTTAAGAAAAAAGATCAATGAATATAAAATTGATTTTAACAAGAGTAAAAAACTAGTGACATCAAAATTTGTGAAACTAAAATTTAAGATCATGATTTTGAAATCATACTTCATTGATCTACTCCTATATCCTAATGCACGTTCTATCAGTGTTGATTATTTTTCAAGATATAATGAATTAGGTGCTCTATTATATATTCTATTCTAACCAACATCATTATTAAAAAATATATAAACATAAAAGGTATTAACAACATAATATGGGGCATATAAAAATTATTATATAATTCGATCAAGGATCCCACAATCTACCCATTTATGATAAATACAATAAAATTAGGTCAAATATGAATAGATTAATTAAAAAATATTATGTATAATTAATAGAAAATAATAAGAGTTAAAAAATATACAAATACATTGTATTTACCCAATATATGATAACTTACACTTAATCATTATTCAATCTCTAAAAATTAAAAACCTCTCTAATGTAATTAAACCACTGCCCCTTTTGACTTATCAAAATCGAACATATAATTTAATGGTTATGTACACAAGTTTAATTTTTTTGTAAAAATATTAATTCTATAAAATAATTATAATTTTGAATATCAGAATCTTCAAAAATAAATATTTTAAAATCATTCTTTTCCCATTACTTCCATAGAAACATTATCTTTCTCGCTCTTTATCTTTTTACTACTCAACTGAATCTAGATATTTCTTAGTATTTTATGATTAAAATTTATAAAAAATTATTCTTTTATATTGTACTGTTTTTTCTTTAAATTTTAATGAACTTTTAATTAAAAAGATATCACTTCCAATTCAATTGGATAAATAGATTTGGTACTTGATTTATGATGGACATCAACTATCAGCATAACCTCTATAATTAAATTATCTTTATCATTTTGAAAATAACTTTCAATTTTATCATATAATGATTAAATACCTTTTCCAAATTGAATAATACTAGTGTTTTTTTTGATTAATGGATGTAGAGTTTACAATATTATATTATAAACAATAAAATAATCTTTCTGAGATAATGGGTTTATCTATTCTTTTGATACATGAATATTATATATGGTTATAGTCTCACTCTCATCCACATCATCGTCAATTAAAATTTTTAATTTCTTATATCAAGTAGGTCATGCCATACATGGTCCATCTAACTTTTTAGTGGATATATACTATAATTGGGGTACTTTATTTATATAATTTTTCTTGTTTATTTTATAATTATTAAGAATATCACTTTTTATCTATCTATTTTACTAATACATTACCATACTTCAATTAGTAACTTGTTCTTATTTTATGGGTTCCAATAATGATTGTTCTGGTCTATTAGTATTATAAGAAACACCTTTTTTTCATAATATGCTCTCACCTTTTTTAGGATGAGTATTCCAATGTTATAGAGGCATCCTCTACTGTGTTATCTTGATTAAAAGGTTGAACCATAATTTCTTATTTACTAAAATGGGAAACATATTCTATTCTATCCATTTGTCAGTGTTGGTAATTTTTAAACTTAAAATTTTAGTTTCTACCTACATCATTTAAGTAAATATATTAAATTTAACATACATACTACATCAAAAACTATTCAGAGTAGTCTAGATGGTTTTACCTATGTGAATCTGAATATTTTGATGTCTTACAAAAAAATTATTATTATTAAACTTAAGTCATCTTATCATGTCCTTTTCTGCATAATTGAATTCTTCTATTTTGTAAATCATAATTCTACTTCAAAATAAAATCATATGGAATATATGTTATCTTTTCAATCATCTTCTTATATGAAATTTATCAATGAGGATAAGGATATGAAATAATTACATTAGATTAAGCATGACAAGGGGGAAATTTTGTTGGGTTTCTTTGGATCGTATAAAACTTATATTCAGAAATATAAAAAAATTAGAAATGTAAATTCAGAAATACCATGCTTGATAAATTAAATTAGAAAAAGTCTGAAATGGATAAACTACTGTTTGTATACATTTTACTATAATATTATAACTCAGATCCTCATCTTGTGATTAATGAATATCACCTTGTAAAAAACAAAAGGAGATTTGTTTCTATTTTTATTCATGTGTTTTTCTGAATCAGCAAATCATTTGGGGAATGAATTTTTGAACATCAATTTTATACTTCTATCTTAGGATATAAGGGAGAATAGAATAATATATCATTAAGAGTGAAAGTATTTTAGTAAGAGGCATACTTGATGATAACACAGATATACCAAACTCACAGTCTATCCTCTTTTATAAAGGATATATGGATAATCCTCAAACCCATGTATTTAGTCATGAATTTCCTTAATGCATCTGTGAATACCATCGATTATATCTCATGTAATCTGTCTAATCTCTCCTGAATTTCAATAATAAAAAATGTGTTATGGAGATTCAAATTGAAACTCATTAACTTTTTACTATGTTAGGTTAACCACATTAGCTCCAAATGGATCATTCTACATGATTCATGGAAGTATTTTTTATTTCATATAATACAAAATAACTATGAAGTATTCATAAAATATCTTTATATCATAAAATTAGATATAACCAAAGTCTTAAAAGTAATTTTTTACCATTTTAATTCAAACTATATAGTACATCATATCATACCATACGATATCTTTTGGATTTAGGGAATTGTCAATTCAGTAGTGAAATTTCCCTAAAGTCTAAAACACTTTCCAATAATTTAATCTTATATCATATAACAAATAATAACATATAAAACCATGCAGAAAATACATTATGATATTTTCGATAATAATTTTAAACAGTTATCATTAGCATCACTATGTGTCATATCATATGTCATTCATTTTGAATACCTATAGAGACCCATAATTTTCATAAATAGTTATTAAATATTAATATATGAATATTTGTTATAAAAAATTACAATCGACTATAGAATCATATATGTTTAATATCATTGTAAACTTAGACACATAAATGACTAGTTCATAATATGTCCAATATATCTCCCACATTTTTTTTCATAATTATCACCCTTCTCAGACATTTCTTGTATAATACCTTTCTTCAAAACCTACGGAAGGGAATCATAAGAATGGTTTAGCTCAAATGATCAATAAGGGAATGAAAGGGAGATGTCAATGATCAGTTGAGTATAACAACAGACTAAGGGTAAAGAACAATATATTATTATTTAAAAACATTTCGTGTATGTTATAAATGATAATCTAGAATCATGGAATAGATCTGAGATGTTCCATATAGATAAATCATAACATAATCAAATAACGTGATCCAATCAAATATAACATTCACATAATATCATGTAATCAAAGAGTGGAATATATTGTTTCACTATCATAATAATAAAAATGTAATGTAAAATATACCCATGAAGACATTCTTGGATAACCTATTGTGTACCTACTTCAATATTTAGATAACCTCCAATATACTCCTTAGGCTTAGGACAACCACCCATGGACCTTATTTTTCCAAATTTGGGAAACCTCTTTTGTACCCTTTGAGCTCATAAATATTAATTGTTATGAAATGCATTAGTGGAATGTATAATTATGGTCTAACCCACCACATAATTACAAATCCATTCATATGTAAGGCACAATATAATAAAAACATTCATCATAACTTATCACATGATAAAGAAAATGGTTTTCACCAGTATTTCATTATCTAAAGAATTTAAAGGAAAAATAAATATGGTATTACTAGATCATATACCTAGAATATAATAGATAACATCAAAAAATGTTATCATATAAGAAAATATATTTTGAAGATGTATGGAATTTTTGTTATCAAATTAACCATTTAATTTTGAAAATAATTATTAAAAATCTAAATTTTTCAAAATATTAAGGAAAGTATTTTTTTCATAATATTCTTCTAAAATCTTAATGAAAGATTCAAATAATTTAGTGTTAATGATGGTGGGAAATTATTTCCATGTTGTATACATATAAAAAAATATTCCTTTCATATTTCTGGTAAAAATTTCAAAGTTTCTTATTTAGGAAATAAAAATGGGGTCTATTTTCAACCATTTTTAAAAATTAAAACATGGGAAAATGAACATGAAAAATAATAGGATAATATAAAAAATATTCTTGAAATACAATTTCAGAAAACATGGACAAGGGTGAAAAATAATTTTTGAGTAAAAAATTAAATAATGCTATATTTTCCTTAAAAATATTCTTTCAATCTCTTGAGTAATTATAGATTGGAAAATGAAATGAGAATATTTATTATCTATAAATATCAAAAGTATAACTAAATCCATGATATTATTGATATGTATATCATGAAATTTAATCATCTAATACTTAATTATAAATGACCCCAATCAACATTGAGACTGTATCATAAAGCTCTTACCTCGAGTTTGACTAGCATAAAAGGCACTCTGACCACCTGTATAATAAACTAATATTTATTATACTTCTGAAAAAATTATTTTTAATACCTATAATATCCTATATGATTCAATTATGATATTTCAATACCCATTTATTAATATTTATTTATTTATATCATTGTTTCCTAAGGTTAATTGTTTTACTTTTTATGAGAATTTTGATTCAATAGTTATGGTCCTACTACAATGATCATGATTGTATCATTTACCTAAAGTAAATAATGATATAAATTTAATACATATTAATTAAATATAATTTTATCATCGTCTATAAATGATAGAAATAGAAAAATGATTGACACTGTTCATGGAGATGGTATGCCATATATATTCATGAAGTTATTTTCACTTTTCGACAGATGGAATGAAAGAGAGGTAAATATTAATTAAACTTTAAAATGTAATTATTATATTATATATATTATATTAATTTATTAAATATGCCCTCGTAACCATCAATGTATAAAATATATAAAAAATGGATCACATCTTTTCATGGAGGTATTAGTCCACACCTATACACAAGTGACATTATAATTTTTTCAACATATGGGGAAAAGAGTGAATAACTGTGGTTTCATAATAATTATAAAGTGTATTATATTGGGAATACTAAATTTATTATTTTATTATAAATTCCATATGTTTATAAGATGTAAAATAAGAAGTAAAAAATGAAAATGATCATCTAATGTGATTGCCTCTTATTTGACATAACTCATTTACATCTACTCTTAACGTCCCTACAATTGTTTATTTGGTGGGACAAGAACCACTATAAAATGGATATGTATAATAGAAAGGGAAATTTTTGGGGTTTAGGAAATATATATGGACCAAATTGGAATAAATGAAAGAGATAGTATGTGTCCTTTTATATGGGAGGGAAAGGACACACATTCGAATTTCAAAAAATATTAAAATAAAATTAATCCATTTTCACGAAAAATGTTACCACATATATAGAGATATAAAAAATAGTATATTGTATAAATATCATAATAAAATATTATTTAGACATGTATTTAACCTTAAATTTTATATTAAACACTACATTAACCATTTTTAACATTAACTTTTGTAAAAATATCTTCATATGATAAGGTTATAATATTAATTGTAAGGTAACTAGTTGGTTATACATGACTAGGGGATTACATTTTAGATAAATTTTTTTCCTAATTTCCTTGTTTCAATATTTTTATCATTTAAAAAATTCCTAAAATATTTCTATCATAAAATAATATATATTTTTTTAATTTATACTAATAATTTTAATTTGAAAGCAACATGATAGTAATGGGGTTCAATTATTAATATTAATAATATTTTTCATACATTATATTTATCTCAAAAAATTATTGGACAATAATAATTCACCTGAATTGTATTAATTTTAATATTTTTAAAATCATTCATTTTATTTTTCTATTAATTGAATAAATATTATATCAGCGTTACGTAACTATTTAAGGTAACTATCTAATCACTAAAAATTATATATAAATTATCATGAAAAAAATTTGTCTTCTTAAAATGATCATTTATAACAATGATTTTCCTCTTTTTATCCATATGTAAAAATTCTAGAGATAATAAATTCACGAGAGTGTCATTTTTTATTTATTAAATTCTTAAATTAAGATTAACTTCATAATAAATTAAAACTTTATCAAGTGGCCATATATTCATGAAATGTATATAAATGGATGAAACCCACTAATGAAATAGGATAAATAAAAAATTAATTGGTATATTATAGCCTTATCCCAATGTTTTAGTCATGTTTTACCCGTTTTACTCTTAGAGAGATCATTTTTTCAAGGTTAATATTTATAATAACCAAAAATAAAATAGAAAATTTTAAAAAAATTCATCCCCCTAATTCCAAATAAGTAATAAATTTATCTTGATTCAATTTCTGTAAGTTAGAGAAAATTATTTTAAAATAATTATGAAAAACATGATGAAACCCTTTTTTAGGTGGATTTATTTTTAAGCATAAAACTTGATATATATATATATATATATTAGGTTCATGGGGGTATAATTACATTAAACACACATACACCACTCACATAAGCTCGAATGGTAGGCCGTAGCCCCCCCCCCCCCCCCCGCCTCCAATAGGGGATAACCAACCCATAAAGCCTCATTTATTCAGTACATAGCTTGAAGGCCTAGTGGGTACCGACCCATTACATGGACAAAATACACATAATCTTTCCATAAGTCATAGAATTGAATCATGCTAAAATCATGTCTGTATCAATGTTTACCTGTGTCATTCCTGTATCATCACCTTCATACATCATGTGTGAGTCACTGCATACCTACTTCTTTCTAGCACCACCAGCTGGTAGCAGAAATGTGCTTCCATCCCAATTTGGCCTCTGGTATAATGCATAATCATCAGAACCTATACCACTAAGGCATAACACAAATGCATAAAACATTATATAAACTCTTGTCTCATTAATATTAAAAATATGAGAATAATTTTACATTTTTAATTGAATATATAATATATAAATTGTATTAATATAAATTTTCAAGGTATATAATTAAATTTATTATGATAAAAAACATTGCACATAAGAAAATTGTTTTTCGTAATGACATTTATTTTAATTTCAAATTTTATTTATTTTCAAATTTAATTAATTTATTACCAATGAATTTATTTTATACATGTGGAAACCATAGTTCCTTTTAAATTTATTTCGTCTTATTCGAAACCATTAAATCAACTTCTTAGAGATAACATTCACGTTAAATGATAATATACTAATATTATATTGTGGTTCATTTAAACGTGATGTTTTATGTATCATAGGATATTGAATAAACTAATATTTTTGGTAAATTTATACAATGTAATCAATCATTGTTACATTATACCCCAATTAAAATGATTCTTTCCAAAAAAATTAATCACTCTCATACAAAAAAATATCATATATCTATTTACAAATGTACTATAACTCCCAATTAGATTATTTGAATTTCCAATCCCTCTGTTGAACATTAACAAGGTAAGTTATATTTTTAATAGAAATTTACCTTTATAATTATGGATTCTATTAGTTTTTTTCCATAAGAACATTTATACTGTAGTGGTAGAACCTTTTAGTACAGTTAATGTGATAGATCTGGTATATACTTCCATAAGAGATATACGTAGAAAACATCATGGACTTTAGAGAGGCTTGTTGGAAGAATAAAAAGGGATAAGATATCATCTTTTCTTAATTAGTAATAAAAATGGTGCCAATATACCAAGGGATAATCTTTCCATTCATTCCTGATCATATAACATTTCTTCTATAAAAATTCATATAAATACCTTCTCACTAAAATAAAACTCTATACTTTTTCAAATACTATTATTATATTTTGTATGTCAACTTTTAGAGTCCTTGATATCATGTAGAATATTAAAAACAATAACCTCTATTTCCTTGGATATATCAGGTCCCAATATCTTTTATTCTCTAACATCATCCCAAAACACTGGATTTTCACACTTTCTTCCAAATAGGGATTCAAAAAGAGCCATCTAAATTCTCATGAAAAATATATGTTTATAGGAAAACATGACTAGGTGAAGGTCTAGAACCTAAATACAGTTGAAATATATAAAATAGTATCTTAGTATATAATAAATGATTAAAATATTCCTCCCAAATTGGAAATAAGTCTGAGGAAGATAAGAAGTACTGAAACTCAACTATATATCCAAATCCCATTGAAGACTACACCATAAAATTGATGTAAACCTCATATATTTATAAGATAGAATAGAATGTGTTACACCATGTAACCTTACCTCATCCATAATTTATATAATTTCATGATGTCCAAAAGAGAAATATTTACTTATAGAAATAAAGTGTTCTAACTTCATAAAGTGATTGAATATAAACCAAATAACCTTATCGCAAATAGAAATTTTGGGGAGTAACATAAAAAAATACAAGGTGATGTTTTCCAATATCAATATTGGTATTTGTATTATTTGAAACATCCCCTAAGATTTTTTCCTCTCATCCTTAAATTTTTGACATACAATGAAGCAATATACAGACTTTGCAATATCTTTCATCATGTTGTCCCACATTAAATATTCTTTCATATCTCTATAAATCTGTTTAATTTCTGGATGATTTTAGAATGATGAACTATTAAAATCATTAAATTAATCCTAATTAGAATATGGTATATGAGAAACACATATACAGTTCTTAAACCTTATCATTCCCTCACCATCAATTATGAGATTTAGCTTATTTCGGATTATCTTCTGCATTTCCATATCTTTTTTCTACTCCTCTTAAATACTCACATGGATAAATGATTGAACAATCAATTGATATAGATAAGATATTTACCCAAACATAATGATTTAAAGATCCATCCTTTTAGAATATAGAAATATTTTATATTTCATTATCTTCATAATAGTCAATCTAAAATGATCTTATTGACTTAGTGAATATTACAAATTGTTTTTTTCCTAGGGTGGTAATGCATTGGGCATTCAGAATCATTAATCAACTATAACAATACTCAATTGTCGATATTTATCTCAATCATAATGAATATCTACATCAATATATTACGATCAGTATATATATATCACACATATCTCCACAAATTAAATTCCACTATATCGTTTTTGAATAATATATCACACTTAGCTTTAAATAATAAGTTGGGAAGCTTTTATTAGGAATGCTCAATTTTTTTGAGGCATATACTATCACTATATCATAATTTATGAAGATTAATCTCAGTACCTTATTTTATGCATCCCTATAGATCACAAACCCTTCTCCTCTATTGGTTAATATAAGATCTAGTGCATTGGATAATGTTCCCTTTAGTTCCTGGAATTTTTTTGGCACACATCAGTCTTGATTAACAAGAATCACATCCTAATTAACATTGAGGGTGGGTTAGATAGAAATATGAAATTATCACAAAATCATCGATAATATGAATCCTAATTAAGAAAAAGTGGGATCTCAGCCGTAGAGGCAGGGATGGTCATTAATTCAGTAACCCTAATATTTGATGGATATATAGATATAGCCTTTCTTGTGATTATATGACCAAAAAATGAAACATTTTGTAGCCAAAATTAATAAATTATGAATTTTTATTATATATTCTACTACAATAGGGTCATTAGTATAATACTTAAGTGATCATCATATTATTTTTTCCCCTTTTGTATATATAATAATATTGTGTATAAAGACCACCAGAAACTAATCAAGGAAATCTATAATGGTTATATATTTTAAATACATGATGATATATGTGTATTAGTAAGGCTTATTGGCATAACTATACATTCATTGTGTCCAAACCTTGTACTAAATTATTGGGTTGGTATATCCCCTTTCGTGATCCTCAATTAATGATATATATAATGTAGTTAAATCATGGAAATGTATTGAGACTTCTATTGTAGATCAAATAAGTGTTCAATATGGTGTAGATGGTACTTTTTCATTACAATGATTTTTGATAAGTTTTTTATATTAAATGTGGAGTAATGTTGATCCATATTCCGTCTTAACAAAAAGAATAGGTGCAACCTATGTTAAGGAAATTAGATAAATAAATTCCCTATGATGATTCTTTGTGAGTATCTTCATCAATTAGTGCAACTAAATTAGGGCCATTATATATACAACATTTTAAAAGGGTGTCGTAACATCTATGTGGGTTATTGAGAACTGAACTTCACACTTTATTTTAATGTTAGGAATATATTTTGGAAATACATCAAATAACTCCCATATAATAGGAATATCTATAATTTTGATTTTCTCTATAACAATATGAGGCAAACACCCCATTTGATGTGGAATTAAGACATATATAATGGATGTGTTTTCCCTAAAGTGTTCGTATTTATTATCAAATGGATACATGATCATCGGTAAGTTTATACTATCATAGGTGATTTCTATTTCATATATATTGATGTGGGATTTGTATATAAAAATGAAATCCATATAACATCACATGAAATTCAAATAGAACATTTATTTTAATTAAATATATAAATATTTTTATAATTTAAAATATTTTTTTATTAAACTATGATATTTTTTATAATCAAAAATAATATTTGTTTTAAATTATTAATATCACTTTTCAATAAATAAAATTTTATTTAAATAAATTTCTTTTTCTTAATTTTAGAAAAAATATATTTTTTATTTAAAAATAATTTATAATATTTAATGTCTTGGATATTTATTTTTCAAGAAAATATTTTTGATTTAAAATTATAAGAAATACTATTAAAAGTAGTATTAATTTATGTAAAAGGATTATAACATCGTTATAAATGAATATTCTGAAAAAATAATCTTTTTTAATATAATTAAGATTAAAAAAACTAATTTATTTTTATTTTTGTTAAATTTTTGTCAAATTATTGAATGGCTAAATATTATATTATTTTTATAAATTATGATAATTTTAATTTAACACATAAAATGCACTCATATCTTAAAAATACATATATTTATATTTATTAATTATAACAAAAATATTTATAATGATATTATAATTTATTTTTTCACTAAAGGTAATAAAGTTTATTATAAAATATTTTATATAAATGTTTTTTGAAACCAAAATATTTTGATAAAAATAAAATAATTATTTTTAATTATAAATATAAATATGAAAATGATGAAAATGATTATTTCAAATATGGATTATATTTTATTTTAAATTTTCGAATAAAAATAATTAATTTTAAATTTTTAACCAAAATGTTAGGGATAAAGGTAATAAAATTAATAATAAAAATATGAAGTAAATTAAAAATTTATTATTATTATTATTATCATGAGCATAATATATTAAATTATGAGTTTTCATTATAGAATTTTGAAATTAAAAATATATATTTTTATATTATTTTGAAAAAACATTTTCATAAATTTGTTTAAACACAGTGTTTTAACTGTTCGAAAAACTGATAAAATGATTTACAAAAATATATGGGATATTCTGGTTTAAAAAATGCCAAAAAAAATGAATAAAAAACAAGATGAGAAAATGTCAAAAGAGAAAAAAGTTTAAAAAATATAGATAGAGAAAAAATTGATATAAAAATGTTAAAATGGAATAAAAATTGAAAAAGGAAAACCCATGAGGTTTTTATCAACCTCCTAATTCCATTCAGTCCTCCACACACCGACAGACGACCATTACAACCCCCAATAACATAGGAAGGCCACCGTCTTCTACCATCCACCTCTGTTGACATCCAACACCACCATGATAATCATCACCCACATATCCCTAAAGCCTAACCAGTTACCCCCATCGAACGATGCTGAAATGGCTTCCCATTCTTCCACTGTCGCTATCAAATTCCACCCATGACCATATCATTATCTGATCCACCATGTAGTGTCATTAAAATATGAATGTGGTCTTTATTTTATTTCATTTACCATTTCTTATTACACCACCCATGGATTCCAAAAAATTATAAACACAAAGATATATATATATATATTTCTTATCATCTAAATAATTGAGATTCAAATAATCGTTAAATTTTAATCAATACCCATGTTTGTTATAATTATTTCATTAAGAAAAAAAATATTCATTCTCATTCATGAACTTTTTATAAAATTTTTTCATATATATATAACTCTCATTTTTGACACCCTGGGGACCCAAATCCAATCCCCAATGTTATCACCTCATTCATGCTCTCTGTATCTAGGAACCAGCATCCATGAATTTATCCTCATTCAAGGTAAGAAATTTTATTGTTTTTAATATATAACTTTGTATTTTATTTTCAAATATATGTATACATATATATGTATGTGTCAATGCGTATTTATTTTTTTAATTAGAAATAAATGTATGTTAGTATTCCATTTATTTTTATCAAGTATATGTTATAAAAAATAAATCCTTTAATATTTTTCAATCAAGGATTTTATTTATAATCCTCCTATGAAATCCAATCATTTATTTTCAAATATCTATATATTTAAATATATATAAGATTTTGGTTACTTTTAAAACAATTAGATGAGAATAGGTCTTGTAAAACTAATGTTTGGTCATATATTAGGAATTTTATTTTTATCTATAATGATATTCAATAAGAAACTATATTTTAATTGTTTTTATATAAAATTAGAAAGGGGTATTTAATTTTATGTAATATTTATTATTATATATGGATAAATGTTTTCATTTTATGTGTGGTTTCAATTTAAATTAAATTTTGCTAAAATTTATCATTTCATGTAAAAAACTTTCCTTTCTCATCCATGTATGACTTTCATAATTTAAATATGGAAATAATCTGAAATGTAATTGGTATTATATTTTTTAAAGGATTCAGTTAATTTAATATGATTTATATTTATGTCATTTAAATACTATAAATTTTTTATTATCATGACTTTCTTTAAGTTATTTTTTTTGAAATTTTTATGAAAATAAGATTGTTTCATGTAATGAAGTTTTTATGATAATTTTATCCATTAAATATAATTTATATGTAGTTTTGAAATGTTTTTTGAACTATGATTTAATATAGAAGGACCATGAAGATGTTTTCATAAAATTGTCACTAGAATATCGAAAGATATGTTAAGGTATGTGAGTAAGCTCATGAACTCAAGGGGACATTATCCAAAATGTGATACAGCTATGTGACCATATTGTTTTCATATATTCTACTGTGTACCATCATTAATCCATAGACATTATTTTCAAAATAGAGGTATCTAATGTTGTATTTCAAAAGAATAATTATTTTCAATATATATTGTTTTCTAAGTAATTTATAATATTTAATTATATTTATAATGTAAAAAATTAATTTATATATATATATAATGATTTTTTGGATGATTTTTTCAAATAAATTATTATTTTCAAAGAAAGATATTTTAATATGTTTTATAGCCTATTTATATGAAATTTAAATGCTCACCCTATGTTTTTAATTATTCTCCATAGGTTTAATAAAGTTTTCCAAATGAATTTTCTTCACTTATAGAGTTAGAACTCACAAAGAAATTTAGTTTTATTATTTTATTGTACAACTTTTTTAGTTACTAATGTATTTATTTAATTCTCCAAAAACAAGTTGTAAAGAGTTCCTCGTATGTAATTTTTTTGTATTATTGGGTATATTTTATAAAAAAATAGAAAACATTTTAATGTACTTAACACAGAAGCATGAGTTGGGTGCTTGAAACTTGGTATTAGAGTAACGGTCTAGAAAATATTTGTTATTAGATATTCTTTATATACTATAGACGTTTAATTGTTCTACTTATTCTAATTTTGATTATGAAAAATAAGAATTTTTTTTCAGTCCGACGAATGAATTGTGAGGGCACAATTTTTATAAGGGGGAAGAATGTAAAAACGAAAAAAATTAAAATGTGAATTTTATTTTAATTAATTATTTTTTTTATAATTTAAAATGACGGTTTTTTATAAAACTAAAATTTATTTATAATCAAATTAATATTTGATTGAAATTACAAAATTTCACATTTCAAAAAAAAAATATTTAAATAAATTTATTTTTCATAAAACATGTAAAAATAGAATTTTTATTTAAAATTATGTTATAATATTGAATGTTTAGAATATAATATTAATTTTCATAACGATTTTTGTTTTACGGTCATAGAAAAATATTATCAAAAGTGGTATTAATATAATTAAAATTATTATAAACTAATTATAAATTATTATATTGAAAATAAAATAATTATTATTTATTATAATAAAACATTACTAAAAAACAAAATTGATTTTTAATTTTGTTTAATATTTTTATTAAATTTTTGAATAGTGAAATAATATCATATTTTTAGAAATTATGAGAATTTTGATTGAACACCTAAGAATGATTTAGTTCTTATAAATACCTAAATTTATATATATTAATTAAAAAATAATTGAAGTATTATAAATCATGTATTCATTAAAGAAAATATATTTAATATTCATATATATGAGATTAATTTTTTAATAAACCAATAAATTTTAATAAATATAAAAGTATTTTGATTTTTAATTAAAATTATAATTATTATGAAAATTATTATTTATTATTTGGATTATATTTTTTTCTAATTATTACTAAATAGAATTACTATTCTATTTTTGACCAAATTAAAAATCAAAATCCTAATAAAAATAAAAATTTAAAAAGGATAAAGAGAATAAAATATTATTATTATTTTAAGGTATTATATTGTGATATTTCAATATAAAAATTTAAATTATTAATATATATAATTTTACTATTATAATAGAAAATGTTTTATATATATGTGTTTAAATGAATAGTATTGGAATCGTTAAAAAACATAAAATGGTTAAAAAATAGATGCGATGTTTTGGTTTAAAAAGACTTCGAAACAAATGAATAAGAAAAAAATGAGAAAAAAATATCAATAATGAAAAATACTATAAAAAGAGAGAGAGAAAAATGAAAAAAAGAGACAAAATAAATAGTAAAATGTAATAATAAATGAAAATGTATAAATGTTGAGGCTATCTTCAACCTCTTGACGATGTCTTATCCTCCGTACACATACCAGAGTCTATTACCACCACCTGTAACATAGTTGGTCCAATTTATTTTACCCACCATCATCGTAAACGTTCAACACCACTATATCCCCTTCAAATGAAGTTACCCAAAAACCTAACATGTCACCACAATGACTAACACCACAACGACCCACCTTCCCTCCACTATTATTGCCGACTTCAACCCATGACCAAATCATCCCTATATACACAAAGTGGGGTGATTAAAATATGAATGATCATTTTACATAGCTTCATTATCTCTTTCTTTATTTAACCATTAATGGATTCTAAAGGAAGTAAAACATAAATGAATATATATCGCCTATAATCCAAATAATTGAGTTTCAATGAATGTTAAAGAATTAATAAACACCCCTGTTTCTTATTTTTATTTAAAAAAAGAAAAAACATGCATTGATATTCATTAATGTTTGATTATACAATCTCTTCATATAGTAATATATATATTTATCAATTTCCTTACCTTACGGACCCAAAATCATTCCCCTAATCTATCCCCTCTTTGATCTCTGTGTCTAGGAACTAACATCCATGAATTCATCCTCATTCAAGGTAAGGGATTGTATTATTTTTAGTTTATCAATTTCTATTTGATTTTGAAATATATGTATGTATACATATATATATATATATATGAAAGCATATTTTTTATTTCAAATAATATAATCTTAGTGTATCATTTACATTATCAATTTTATGTTATAGAAAATAAAGCCTTAAATTTGTTCTCAATCTATGATTTGATTTATAATCCTTCTAATAAATCCAATAATTTATTATCAAGTAGCTATGTATATATAAATATATAAATATATAAGATTACAATTTATTTTAAAACCCATGAAATTGAATAGGTCTTGTAAGACTAATCTATGGTCACATATTAATAATTTTATTTTTATCTATAATGTTAGATAATAAAAAACTCTCTTTTGTTTTTGTTTAACCATAAAATTCAAAATTGGTATTCAATTTTTTGAAATTATTATTATTTTATTTATATATAAGTTATCAAATTATTTGTGATATATATTTACTATAATTTTAAATAAAATATACCATTTCATGTGAACAAAATGTCCTTGATCATCCACGTATGTCATTAATAATTTAGATATGGCCGAAATCTAAAATTTCATTAGAATTCCATTTTTATAAATGGATTCAATTAATTTATTAAGAATTTATATGTATATATTTTAAATAAGAAAAATTGTCTATAAACATAGATTTTACTAGTTATTTTTCTTAAATTCTTTATAAAATTATATTATTCCAATGTAAATAAGTTTTTACGGTTGTTTTCTCTTATGAAAATAATTTATGTATAGTATTGAAATGTTTGTTTTTTGTTATGAGTGAGAAAGGATAAACCAACAAAATTTCTAAATATTGGAACTAGAGTATGAAAAGATTTGTTTTAGTACGGCTTTAATCCCATGTCTTTAAGGGGATATTATACCACATGTGATATATCTATGTGAACTTATGGTTTTTCTTTAATCCTGTAGAGTACCCTGATTAATCAATATAAATTATTATTTTTAAAATGAAGGAATCAAAATTATTTTTTCAAAAGAATAAATGTTATGAATAGATATGGTTTTCAAAGAAATATACACTATTTAAAGATATTTAGAATATTTAAGAAAATACTTTCCTAAATATGTATTTATTTATTTATTTATTTATCAAATGACTAGTTTGATATATTTTTACAATGAAATTATAGTTTTCAAATAATGATATTTTAATTTGTATTAAACCCCATTAATATGAATATTGATTTCTTTCCTTATGTTTTAAATTATTCTCCACATGTTTTCTAGAGTTTTTTAAAGGTGTTCACATCTCATATGAAGTAAGTGCTAACAAATCAATTATATTTTATTTTTATTTAATTTTCGTACGTATTTTAAAATGTGTATGGTATATTTAAAATTATAAAAAATATAGAGAGTAAAAGATCCTACTATATAAATTGATTTATGTATTTTCAATTTTTATTCTATAAATATAATACACAATTTTTTTTGTGTTGAACCTGAAAGTGTTCTTTTGGGGCTTCAAAATACTTGGCTATGATTATATAAAATTTAAATAGAGGAAAAATAAAAAGATTTATAAGAATATAATTCCCATAAAATTCTAGTATAGAGTAATCATAGACATGATATTTTTCCACTGTATCATTAAGGGATTTTAGAGATAACTCAAAAATCTAATCATTGAGGGGATATTATGTTAAGCTTATAAAAGTTTTCAGATATAAGAGAGTTGGTATATACATAATCAAAAAAACATTTGTATTTCTATAGTGGATAGTAAGTGTACATGTAACCACACTATTATCATATTGTTTATTAGAAGTTGTGATTACATCGAATTTCGTGTTAACCTTAGGATTATTAGGTTGATGATGTTGGTATTTACCATTAACATTTAAGATTGATCTTTGGTTATCATTAAGCCCATTATATTTTCATTTGAAGCATTGGAGTGTGGGTGGTTCATTCAATGGTTCATTTCCTTTATCATTGGATATCTTCTTCCTATCTCATTGATATTAGATTAGTTGATGACGTTCCTTTCAACTCTTAAATCACATACTTTCCCCCTTAAGAAAATTTCCTCCATGTCTCCTTGTAAACTATTAGTATAACGAAAATATAATATTCTTCCCTCCATGGTTTTATTTATTATAATTTTTATTGAATTTCTTATTTTATTATTATTAATGACTGGACATTGATGGGTAAAATCAATATCCATTTCTATCATGGTCTCACAAAAGGTTAATTTTTAAATAATGATGTCCCTTATGGTTAACGACCTTGGGAGACTTGGATTAATGCCACTAAATAATCAATCAGTCTTACTTTTAGGATCAATGATAGTACTAAAAGCCTACCATGAAATTCTCGTAAAATTATCATCATAAGCATTAATAGATTCAGTATAAGGTTTATTTAGATTTTAAAATTATTTCTCAATTTTCATGTGAAAAATATAAGGAAGTTACTTATTAATAAATTTTCTTCTAAACTCATCACAATACATGGATTTAATTTCATCATGTTTCCTCATATTATTAGGGAGAATAATTCATAGATATACTTAATCATTCAAATGAATGTTATCTAGGATTTATTTTTCATTCTCCAAACACTGGATAATGAAAATATCTTTTCAGTTGTATAGATCCATCTCTAAAATACTAGGGGATAAAAAATACAATAAAATAATGTGAATGTTCTTTAAAAAGGATTCAACATAAGATCATTCCCTCATTTGTTTGTTTGGAAGCTCTTCATGATTCAAGGCTTGAGAAAGCCATGTTATTATTTGAATGAGATTTCACATTCTAGAACCTACAAAATTTGGTTACTTGGGAGTGAAATCATTTAATTATTAATCACATTCAACATTGACATGATACCTTTAGATTACAACCATTAAATATAACCAAAAAATAAGAGTGTGAGAACAATAATTATCATGGAAAACAAAATATTCATAATATTTAATTTATAGAATATCTAAATCATGACACCTTATTTTTAATATATTAAACTTTATGTATAACCTTGGTTATTCATGATATTCATCTATTCAAATCTTTCACAATGCTTCATGAAGAAAATTTGAGTTAACCCATGAATATACCCATGAGAGTTTCTAACTATGTGAAGAGTAATGGAAAACTCAGTATACACTATAACGATCATTGAGAGAAACATTACTAAATATTTTTTGGATTATTATTAGTATATGAATCTATTATAGAACTGTGTAAACATATAGTATCCATACTTGGATGTTTCCCTCTGAAATACACTCCCCTTTCATTACCATAACATAGGATGTTCTCCTATAAATAGGTTTATCCTATGGTTTATCATAAAAATTTTCTAATATATCTCACAAAAGGTAACTAAACCATTCTCTCATACCAACTATAGTGACTCATACTTTTCATACAGAGATATTACGTCTTAATATGTGAATATTCATTACCTAACATTTGTATACATGCAATAACTATATAGTTTTAGTTTCATTTGAAATATGAGCACATTAAAAACTATATCATAATATATATATATATATATCATCCCTCACTTATTTCTTCAAAATTACCCCCTTTTTGGACTTATCATACTAAATACCTTTCTTCGTAACCAATGGAATGGAAACACAAGAATGGGTGACCTCAGATCATAAATAAGTGTAAAAAAGGGAGACAACAATGATCACATGAGTATAACATGAGTATAATGGTAAAAGAACGTGATATTAATACAATAAAATCATACCCAACATATCATAGATCCAAATCGTGAATAATGGAATGAATACTAATAAAAAATATGTATCATAATGGAATAAAATAACATGAGCTAATATAATATAACATTGCCATAATATTATGTCATAAAATAGTGTCCTAATGTCTGGAATGATAATAATAATAGAAATATTCTATCAAGGCTACCCACAAAGGCAATTGTAACATGACATCCTTGGGGTATCATATCATGTACCTTCTTTGGGATTTCTATAACCTCTTATGTACCATCTTTCTTGGGATTAGGATAACCTCCCATGTACCCTTTAGTATTATAAACATTAATATTCCCCCAATAAATTTTAAGGATATATAATTCACATCCCACTGATCACATAATCATAAATCCATTCATATGTATGCCACGAGATCATAAAAAATATCATCATAACATACTCCATGAAAAAGAAAATAGGTTTCATTGATATTTCATCTTCTAAATCTTGTTTATAATGAATATATATGGTATAATTGGATCATATCTCCACTAAAGAATAAGTTTAATCAATGGATGATACCATAGATGAAATGTTCATTAAAAATTATCTCGAATTTTTATTGGGAAAAATATCCTTTTCTTTCTGAAATAACATATTATAAATATAATAAATTATCAAATATTAAAGAAAAAAATTCCTTAAAAATAAATTTGTGAACTTGTAATGTATTATTCAAATCATTGAGTGGTCAAGATAGTAATAAATTCCATTCATGTTGTGTACATCTCAACAAACATTCCGTCCACATTTTTTGGATAAAATACAAAAATACCTTGATCAGAAAATGAGAATATGATTACTGTTATACCACTTGTAAAAATTAAAACAAGATAAAACTTTATTTAAAAAATTATAGGGAATAGTAAAAAATTCAATAATTTTTCTATAAAACACATAAATAAACGTAAAAAAAATTCTACTAAAAAGAGAAATATTTTTCATTTTACAAAAAATCATTTTTTCATAATATTAATTAATTAAAAAGTAAAAAAATAAATGATACCATTAATTTTATATAAATAACCAAATAATAAAAGAATTGATGAGATTTATGAGATGTAGATTGTGAAATTTTGTCATTGTGCACTTAATTATAAACAATCCCAGTAAACAATGAGATTTTATCAAAAAACACATCAATTGGGTCTAAATTGATTAAATAAAACATTAAAATAATTTATAATAAATTAATATTTTATATAATTTGATTCCATAATCATATGAGTATTAATAATATCATATATTATCCAGTTATTCTATTTCAACCCCATTCACTAATATTTCCTTAATAAAATCATCATTTCTGGGTGTCAATTTTTAAAGAGAATTTATATTCAGTCATTCCCTTACTTGAACTTTTATCACAATTAAATCATATTGAAAATTTAATCATTATATAAATATAATATATATTCATTATATTTATATTTACATTCATCCTTATAGGACAGAGATGGAAAAATAAATTGCATTGCTCATGGAAATGATATGTCGTACTTATGCATGTATATTGTTTTAACATTTCAACAGATGAAATAAAACATAGATATAAAATATATCAATTTTCAAGAATAATTATTAATTCATATATATATATTAAATATTTATTAAATCAATCCTTATTTACATCAATCTATGAAAATGAAAAATGAATCATATCTCTTATTAGACGTAGTGGCCCACAAGTATACATGATTACCGATATCAATTTTCAACTTATGTGAAAGAGAGTGGAAAATTGTGGTTTCTTAATAATAATAAAAAATTAATATTTCTAGAATAATAAATTAATTATTTTAAGATAAATACTTATTATTTATAGGAGGTAGAAGATGAAGTAATAAAAATAATGTGATCGGCTAAGTTGATTACCTCTTCTTTGAATGAAGACCTTTGGATATCCTCTTAACAACCTTAAGGTTGGTGTTTTGGTAGGAACAATTCCTATTTAAGTTAGATAAAAAAATTTACAAGATAAATGGGTAGGTTTTCATCAATATATATGGTTCAATATGGGGTAAATAAAAAGAGATAATGTGTGTCCTTGTATATGGTAGTGAAATTACACACTTTGAATTACATAAAATATTAAAATATAATATTTCATTGTCAATAAATATTATTCAAATTTTTTATATGTTTTAATAAGAAATGTATTAGATCAAAATATAATAATCCAAAAGAATTTTGATAGGTTTTGGTGTCATTTTAAATGTCATCATTTGATTTATCCACTTTTTAACCATAAAATAGGTAATATATTTTTAATATTATTTGGTTGAAATTTTACTTATAAGGTAAAAATTGGTTCATAATGACCAAGGGATGAATGTTTGACATTTTTTATCCTAAATTTACTTTTAAAATATTATTATTATTTTTAATAATTTAATATAGTATTTTTATTATGGAATACTATCAATATCATTTTATGAACTATTCACACATACTATATTTGAAAACAACACGAAAACGATGAAGTTCAAATATAATCATTTTAAAGATATATAATATGTTATTTTTAAATTTAAAATTCTAGTATCTCAATAATTCACCCAAATTTTATCAATTTTAAAAAAATTTGAATCATTTATTTCATTTTTATATTAATTATATAAATACTATATTAGTGTTCCATAAGCATTTAAATTTATTATTCAATAACTTAAAGTTATAATCAAATTATAATAGAAACGAATTAATTTTTGTTTAAATTAGCATTTAGAATAGAACTTATCCTCTTTTTTCCACATATTAAAATTTTAGATATATTAAAGTCAAGAGAGAGAGATAGATTTTTATTTATTATTCTCTCAAATTAATATAAATTTCATAATCAATGAAAAAGGGCCCTATGTGGCCATATATTAGGGAAATTAATGTACATGGACGGAAAAAACTCATAAAATATAATGAGGTTAACTCTTAGAGAAATTTTAAATCCATAACCAAATGTTTTAGCCCTACTCTACCCATTTTACCCTTAACGATGTAACATAAACAAACTTGGGTTACTATTTATAATGACCTAAAAATACTTATTTACCAAATTTGTTCCTCTAAATTTGAAATATTTTATCAATTTCATAATATTCAATTTATGAAATTGGTGAAAGTTAATTTCAAAATAAGTGGTCAATGGATGATAAAATATTTTTTTAGATAAATACATTTTTAAGCATAAAACTTGATTTATATTCTTATCTTATTACTAGAAACGGATTAGATGGATTTTAAAACTTTTTATTTAATATATAACTTATATATCTCATTAAAATCATAAAAAAAATATGTAAATTTAATTTATTAATATAACAACACATTGAGCTCAAAAAAAATTTTTCCAAAAAAAAATTCTTTTAAATTCAAATAATTTTCATTTTCATTTCCAATAAAATTATAACTGATGATTTTATTTTATACTTATAGAAACAGTAAATTTTTTCATAATTTATATATTTCTATTTATTCCCAAAAATCCATAAAATATGCAATATCAATCACATTAAATAATAATAATTTAATAGTATTTCCCAGTTTGTTTAATTGTAGTGTTGTGTGAACCACCAGATATCAATAAAATTAAATTTTTTTAAAAATAAAAATATCATAAAATAGTAGGGTGTTATAAGACACATCAAAAACTCTTTAGGATTAAATCAAAAATTAATTAATATTGTCACAATGATTTAAACTAAAACTTTATTTAGTTTACTATAATGTGTGACCTGATAAGTCATTTTAGTGTTGAAAACAAATATGAGTCCTTAAAATCATAAAATTATGTAAGCATGGGTATCTATAAAAGAACAAATTATAATTATTATATAATTGGTTGAAGAATCATCTTTATCAAACACATATATCATTGTGTATGTGTACCTTAGTTGTATCACATTTAAGTGTTAATTATTATATGATCCTTTTTTAATACATCGAGTGATTGTGGGACATAGAGTACATTAATATCATATAGCCTACTCATAATTTTTAGATTCCATTACTATATATTGAACATGTTTATGAATACATCACATTTCATCCACAATTTTAGATGATCACATCGCATTCCCCTCAACAAAATAGATTATCATATCGTATGTACTATCTAGGTGCAACTATGAACATTATTATTCCATATCCATCATTGTAATATATTTTATAATTATCATATAGGGTAAAATTGTTATCTTTGTTATTCTAAAACTGAGAAAATGATTAAAATCATAACCATGCACCTTTGATTATCTATACATTAACTATTTCATAAGAAATATACCAAAATATGAATGTTATCATGCTTGGTAGCTCACTATGATCAGGTAGTAGGGACTTAAAATATGATCCATGAACCCTTAGTATATCCAACACATAATTTATATCATTCCATGTTGTATGATTTTTTGATAAAACTGTATAAAAAACTATTTTATGCCTCATGATCATATTTTGTATCCAAATATAAGAATCACACTCATGATAACCATAACGTTTCATTATACGCTAAAATAATATACTATGAACATCTGTCTAGGATAACTCAAAGTCAGTCATTGAGTGGTAAATTATAATTTCACATCAATATATATAAATATATATCAGTATATATATATAACCAACATGAATGAATTATAAATAGGATATTTCCATTTATATAGCCCAATACATTTTATAAACATAAAACCCTTTATGAACACTTTGAAAACCAATGCACAAGTGGTTGTATGACATATCATATATGATATACAACTAGGTAAACCATCTATTTTATACCCATTTTTTGGTTTTACAGACACATTATATTTATATGTAGATTTTACCATATCATTATGTGACCACCTAATGAAACCATCCCACTAAAATCTTTAGTGAATAATATCCATGAAGTAAGGTCATTTTAATAATGATGATACTAAGGAATCGTATTGATATGGATCAACTCCTTAAACATAATCAATTTCATTAACTCCACAACATAAAAATTAACAATGATAAAAAAAATTCTACTAAAATTTCATTCTATGTAAATCATAAATAACATGAAATAGACCACTAGGGTCCTTACTAGGATAGTTGTAGGCCAAGAGGGCCACCCCAAGATTGCCTCTATTTATCCCAGGGCTAATAAATACCAGAGAAATGGAATATCTTAAATGTATTAATAACAAAATTAATTAATAAGATTGTCCATATAGTTTATACTCATAGATCACTATCTATTCACAATGGTCACCACCACCATCACAAATCACCATGCTCAAGAATGTATCACCAAGAACCATTCTTCACCAACTCAAAACAATCTATTTTATCTCCTAGTCCACCCGCACCATCTATGAATCTATGTGTAATTTTTTAGCACACAACACATTTATATATATGGTGTGTATACAATTGAGTATAAACATACCAAGTGGAGAGAAATAAAAACCCAAAGTAAAATCAATGAAATAACTCCAGAAAACAAATGGTATTAGTGGTCATTATAGGGAAGAGAAATAAGAAAGACTACATACCCATGTAAAATCAAGCTAGCAGTAACAAAGTGGGGTTGTATGAATGTTAAGGAATAATAATCCAGATATGCTAAATCACTAGAATTATTAGAGACACAATGATGTCCTAGTAATCTCATCTCCAATCATAAAATGTCACACCATAGAATAAAATAGGGAAGCTCAAAATATTACAGATCCCAAAAATATGAATACGATAATGAAATGTATACCACATCATGAGGTAAACCCTATTTGATGATAAAAAGTCATAATTATTAATTAATATATGACAATGAATACATTCCATCTTCTATACCACCAATAGGAATAATGAAAGGGAGATAGAACATTTTTACCATGTCTATCAAATAAATTAGAACTGCACCATATGTTTTGTCAATATTGTACCATAAATATGGAAAATGAACTACTTGAGTCAAATATATATGTAACAACTCCAAAACTGTGTTGGGGAATTCATTATTTATTGATGGGTCCATAATGGTTGAGGTGATACTGACCTTTGTGCAAGACCCATACCCTACATTTGCTATCAGATGCAGAGATATAATGATCCCTTGTTTTCATACATACATATCACATATTCATATATGATTATTCAACACATTATAGAAACACACAAATAAGGACCTTACTAGTATAGTGTCTTTGCATATTGGATACCCAATCATTATATTTAGTGAAAGGTCCTCAAAATCACCCATAATTATCTTACCCTTTAGAACTCTACCTAAATAGACATTACTTAAAACCTATCTTCATAACCAAGGGAAAAGAAACATAAGAAACGATGTGCTCATATGTTCATTAAGGGTCAACATGGGAGATATATTTTGATGATCATATATAATAATAAGATAATCATAAGTTTATGTGACCATGAACATAACTTATACAATTCATACACAAATAGTCATAGATCATAAACATGAGTCTAGCATAAAACATTTTCATTTTTGAAAAATGGACCATAAGAATGAGAAATAACCATAAATATAACTTTTATAAAAATCTTGGTTCATAAAAGTATAGACCCATCATATATATAGAAAACCATTTTATATGTCATGGTTAACTACCTAGACTATCAATAAAGTGGATCAAGACACACATATTTCCCATCGTGGATAAAGACCATCGACTTGTTTCTCATTACTATCTCAAGGGATATAAAGCGTTTCCAAATATATTAGAGGTACATATAGGCCTGACCCATATAACAATTATATAGATAGTTTTTTGTTCATCAATACAATTATACATTCATCATATCATCACATTATAACATCTGTAAAGAAAATATGTTTTATATGCATCACATCAATTTTCCATACCATAACCCCTAAAAAATAAATGGGATTTAAAAATATTTCATTAACATTAAAATTAACCATCTAAGTAATGTATAATTATGGTTTCATTCAATTTTATCCCCATTAAAGAATAATTGACAAAAAATGATGGCATCTTAGATGGAAAATCATCTTGAAATATCAAATTGAACATTTCTTGAGTAATACAATAGTTCCAATTTGAAAAACTATTATTTTAAACATGAAACATTTTTAAATTCCTTTTCATTCAAAATAACCATTAAAATTTATAAAGTAACATTAAAAACCATTTAAAAATTTATTGAAGAAAATATTCTTTCCACTTTAAAAACACATTTTAAAATAAAAAATATTTTGAAAATTTTTGTCTTTGGAAATAACCTTGAAAACTTATAATGAAATCAATAAAAATAATTTAAAAAATTTCTTGGGGAAAACATTTTCTTTTGAAAAAAAATTAAAGCATAAAACATTTAAAAAATCATTTTTAAAAAAATACATGAATTGATATTTTATAAACATTATAAAAAATGAACACTTTTCTTAATGATAAATATCCATTCTACTATGAAAACACTTTTTTAAACAGAAAATATTTTCCAAATCCATTATTTGAAAATAACCTTGAAAATTCTAAATTAGGATTGAAATAATATAATGGTCATGATTGTGGGAAATGAAATTAATGTTTTATATGGTAAAATAAATATTTCATTCACATATTTTGTAAAATACAAAAAGGATTTGATTGGAAGAAATTATATTCATTTATCATTTTTTTGTAAAAATTCATGCATTGTGAACATGTGCTTAATCAATCAATAGAAAAATGTGAAAAAATTGATTTTTTTAAAACATTGTTTTTGGAATAAAATTATTTCTTAACTAAAGAATGATATAATAATGATATTTCATAAAAACATTCTTTAGAACTATTGTGTAACATCCCTCAATCTAGCACTCTCTCACGTGGCTGAAAACGGTTGTTTACAAGTCCTCAACTGTGCATCCACATATCCCAAAGGCTGCTGATTAGTGGTGGGGTGTAAAATGTATTGTGGGGATAGTATACCCACTATTATGATGTTTCATATTAGTAGAACAAAATCATAATAGAAAAGATATAATAAAATAAAATAAATAGTTGTAGAAAACAAAAAATCCAACTGAATAATCGAATAAATAATTAAGGATTAATGTATTGATGTGAGATTATGTATATAAATTACACAACAGAAAAATACAATAAATATACTAGATGAATTAAATAATTTTGGGGTCCCAAAACCCATGTCAATCCCTTCTTATATCTCCAAACCATCCAAAAATAATAAATTAATAGCAAGGAACTTTCCCTTGTCTAAATCTGCATCCATGAAATCTTCTCAGGTTCCAAACGGCGGGCCAAATAGGGTGGGGGTATAACTCAGTATATCAAAAATAATATTTCATAAATAATTTAAAATAATAATAATTTTATGAAATTTTTTTATAAAAAAGTGTATTGATTAATTCAAAAATTAAAAAAACAAAAAAACAACCTCTATCAACTTCTTGCTAGATTTTATCTGAACATGTCTTATGACCGTTTCACCACCAACCATATAACCAAGGTAAAACAAACTTCTATGATTACATAATAGAATTTATATGAGCATGTCTTATGAACATTTCAACCACAACCATATAACTATTGTATGGTCAGACCACTCTAGGTCAAACCCTTATAAGCATTACAATATCTAAGACAAATCCCTATAATCATTATAACATCTAGGTCAAATTCCTATATGCATTACTACATGACACTAGGAATATCCTACTCGCTATAAACATTATATAATGGTACTGGTCTAATCCTACTCAATATCATCATTATAGAATATAAGTGCCCATGTTCCAGGGCCAAGCCTAATATATAATCATTATAGTATGGAACACAATATATGTCACATAGCATGGATATCACAATATCATATCACAATTCACAATGTATAATTATGAAAATTTCCATTCTTCTTTCATATTAAACATGAAATTTAAATCACATTTTATTAAATATTATATAAATAAGAAATAAGACACAATTTATAGATTCAATAATGAATAAATCACCCTAGGTCATATGTAACGTTAAACATTATTCAAGACGTTATCTCCTTCAATTTTATTAATGTTATCTCACATGATGGGTAGCCGTAATCCTAGTAAAAATCCATTTGAAACAAATGGAAATTATAAAATAATATCATTCATTTCTTTAAATGATTTAGTCACATGCTACGTCATCTTAATCACAATATTTCTTAAACATGGAAATTATCAAACCATGGGATTTAGATTTAGACCCCTACCATTAACCATTAATACAAAAATGATTTTAAAGGAAAATCCAATGGGGAAGAAGGTGTAGATGATTACAAAGAGGATCCTAGATCAATCCAGATCAAGATCGTAGCTAGTCAAGATCAAATCCAACGATGAAATTTTTCAATTGATTTCACTGTAATAGTTGTAGAAGAAGGAAGGGGAGAAATAAACCTAATCAAATAAACTATGAAAAGATTTATTTCACAACCAGTACATCTCTAAGGGAATATCACATCATAAAATTTATTTAAGAAATCCCTAGGGTTGAGAGGAGAAGTTATGTAATTTAAATAATGATAATTTAGCTGAAAAATCTTTTTAAAACATCATGACAGGAATTTACACGACATGTAATGTGATTAAATGTTCTGAAAAAGTTTTAAATTAAATTTTCCGAAAAACCATCAACTCAAATATATTTTATTATAACCCACAAATAATTACATGTCATATAATCCCTTTATATGGAATGTAATATTTCTAGAGTTGAAATTTTATCCAATTTTCCATTCAAACAAACGGAACCTCCTCCGAAGCTTCACATCATTCTAAGAACCGATGAAACATTTAATACATTTAAAAACATACTATATTAATTCAAATGGGAATATATATCACAAATTTAGGTCTTTTTTCAACAAATATCACATCATGGATACTCTCCAAAACTTATTATGTTTCATTTTAACCCAAGACAATGTTTATTCAAATGGCATACATTCACAATGTAAACAAAACCAAAAATTATGATTAATGAAATAATTATGGATAGATGTACCTATAAAAATATGGGATATTAAAACCTCCCCACCTTATAATAGATCATCTTCGAGCTACTCCAAGCACCACTATGTGGTCTTAGAGAACAAGTTTTTCCACTATGTTCACATATCAGACTCCCTCTCCCATGTCTCCTCCTATACATTCCAATTTATCCAATTCTCCAAAACCAATGGTATAGTATTGCCCCAAAATAAATTTCTCACTATGATCAAAAACCCATATCAGATGATCCTCAAAGGATGTATCAACACAAAAAAGGATTTTGGATACCTCTATTAGATGGGTAGGGTTTGGATAATATCTCATTAGTTATGACTCATGGAAAATATTTTTCATGGAATTGTAGTGATGTGGAAGGGCTAAACAGTATCCCACTAGACCAAACCTTGACACTATTTAAAATGACCCTATATGACTTAGGGCAACCTTATCTTGTTTCTTAATATGGAATTTCTAAAACAACATAGGCACCCAAAGGAAAACATGATCACCTACCTTGAATTCCATAGGCCATCTCCAATGGCATGCATATGATTTATTCCAAATATACCCTATCACAATCCATTATCTTATCAAATTAACCTATTCACATGTATCTTGTATGGGAATAGGCCCAAAAGTTCTAACTCACTTGCCTCTAACCCAAAAAAGGCAAACGGAATGACATACCTTAGAAATCCTCAAAAGGGTACATTTTGACTGATACAAGAAAACTATTATTATATGAAAACATTAGTATTACCATATGTTTCTCACATGAACTACAAAAATTAAAAACACAGGTTCCTAAAATATCCTCAAAACATAAATATTATGCTCATATTTACCTTCATGTTTTGCATTATAGGAAGAGATTAAAAGAACTCATGATCCCTAGGATTTAAAAGACCCTTCCAGAAATTTGATGTGAAATGAAGATATCTGTCTCACATGAAACTCCCCAAAACATCATGAATCCAAAACACCTCGTGGATGTAAATATTTTTCAGATCATCAACTGTGAAGGTTTCTATAATAGGTAACAAGAGGGATTCCTTATTTAGTCAATACACAACAACCCATATAGAATCATTCTTATGGGTCGTCCTAGGTACTCATATCACAAAATTTTATTATTAAATCAAACCATTTATTCTATAGAATGGGTGATGGATTTAAATTCCTTTATTTCCAATGACTCTTATCTTTATCGTAATAAAAAGTGAAGCATCTATCCACGAATATTTCCATACCCTTCTTCATTATTGATCACCTGTACTGCCTATGGAGATCTCGATTCATTTTTGTTAAACTAGGATGCACCACCCATATAATATCATAAAACTCCCTCATCATCTGATCATGTAAGCCTATATGAATCCCATAGTATTCCTCAGAAAAGAGGATAATTTCCAATTCTAAGAGACTATCGTCATGAAATATCCCCACAATATAAATTGTCTCTCAGAATTGAGCCCCCTAGATTAGAAAACTACTTGTCCTTAATATAGACCAAAATCGTGAGTATAACGGATGTAGAAGATAAAGCTAATCATCCCATATATTAATAAAAATCTAGATTATTTTCTAAACAGAGGGCCATTTTCCACCACTCATTACATGTCTCACATAATGCCTTTTTCTATGTCTTTATGCTTAAAGCATCAGAAATATTTTTCCATTTCCGGGTGTATATGAAAATTTGAATTCAAAATACTGAAGATACTCAACCTACCTCATTTTTTTAAAGTTTATGTCTTGCTAAAAGTAAATATATACTTAAGGTTCTTTAGATCCATGTTTTCAAAAAACCTCTCACCCATGAGATAGTGTCTCTAATATCTTAGTGCATGTAGCACTACTGCTAACTCCATATCATGAGTAGAGTAATACCTCTAAGGTGGTATCAACTTCTTAGATCCATAAGTAACCAGTAAACATTCCTACATCATAACAACTCTGAGCCTATATCTTAATGCACTGAAATACATGATATACGTTTCACTCAGAAAAAGTAATGTGATGATAGGTGTTGAGGTCATCCAACCTTTCAAATCCTGAAAATCTATATCACAAGAACCATTCCAAAAAATATTCACCCATTTCATGGTCAACCTAAACATTGGTGCTACCAAATGGGGGAAATCTTGGATAAATTCTAGTAATAACAAACTAATCCTAGAAAACATTGAATTTGAATGATGTTACTGGGCTCTTCCCAGGATATCATGGCTACAACATTCCTTAGGTCTATGAACACACATGCATCTTTGATGACATGGACCAAGAAGTGTAATTCATTAATCTAGAAACTATATTAATTTTATTGTTTTAATGATAGTGATATCTCTATATACTCAATACAATGTCAAGGTGTTTGTAATGAACATCTACTAAATGTAAGTAAAATGATATTTCTTTAACGAACCCCACCAATAACTGATCCATAAAAGGATGAAAAATCCAATTAACTATGGACATGTGTATCATATGTTTACTAGTCAACCCAAACGAAATCATGATGAATTCATACAATCCATACCTGGAAATAAATTATTTCTGAGAAAAAACGTATGACCTCAACATTAACCGATGATATCCTGATCTCAACTCAATCTTAGAGATGATTTTATCCCCTCTCAATTGATTTAAAATATCATCAATGAGTGGAAGATTATATTGTATCATGATCTTCATCGGTTTCAACCTTTGATAATGCAAACATAATCACAAAGATTCACCATCATTTTGGTGAATAGACTTGGAGAACCCCATTGATATGTACTTAGTCGTATGAAGACTTTAGATTTCAGATCATCAAACTAAAACTTCAACTCCTGAATCACTACTGGTTCCATTCAGTAAGGCGATATAGAAACTATCTCGTTTCTTGTCTTCAACTAGGTCATGAACTCAATCTCTCACTCAAGTGGTATTCCATATAAATCATCCGGGAAAACATTGTGTAAACAACTATCCACTGACGGAGATGAATCCTTCTACATTCCACCATTATCTAGAGCAAGACAGGTGATCATATCCTTGAGAAAATTTAACTTCCACTGAATTGGTCCCACAAAACCATCCTAAAGATCCTAATCAACCTTGTTATAATATATGCTTCCTTTCAGTGATATAAAGTAAAATATACCCATATAACTCTCGTTATGAATCTAGTATACAACTAACCAATCTATACCAAAAATCATCTTGATGTCAGTCATTTCTAGTGTGAATGGTTCCCAAATGAAATGGTGACCTCAAATATCTAGATAACACGCATTAAATATTTTTATATTCTCTTACCACGTTCCCAACTATGATTCAATGGTTAAAACACCCTCTAATCATTCCATATCCAGTCATAAAATATTCACAAAGAGAGAAGATAGAAAAATAATATGATTCTCTAGTGTCAAAAAAATCATAATCTATGGTATATTTTTCCAGAATCATACATCTAACGATAGATGGTCATGCATCCACATTATCCAGAGTAGTCTACATAACGTGAAATTTCAATTTCCCTCTTATATGGGCTCTAGTCTGACTACCATGATCTCTTTCCCTTTCTTGGTACTATTTCATAGGCACTGGGGTACCATGTCCCCTACCTCATCCTAAACAACCTATTGAACTCTAGCTTCTAGCTTGCTGAGGGGTAGCTAAGCCCCATCATGATTCTAGTCCCAATTCTGATCTTATTCTACTAGATTTCTCCAAAAGGATTTCATAGAACCTTGAATATGACCTATTTTTCAATAGATACTACACTATACTGTGGTTTTAGGACATTTTTGGGCTCTTTTTTCCAAACATTCAAAAATAATATTAGTGGAAATAAACATGATCCTCAAATGGTTGTCCAATACATTTACTTCTCTGCCTAATAATTATGTTGTCGAAACTTTGATAATGTGACTTTCTCCACTCGAAGAAGAACTCCCTGATTACCCCGCTGAAACAAGTTGGCCGCTTCTTAGTGAATCTCTTAATAGATAACTTTTACTAAATGGATAACTTTTACATGTGATATGATCTCATTTATAAGACCATGTTGTACACATATCACCATTAGATCTCATAATCTACCCAAGATAGCATAAACCTATATAGGTCGGTAAAACGATCAACATAGACCAGTACTGAAAAACCCTTCAATGTCAAATGCATGAACTAATGATATTTTTCATCCATAATGTTCTTAGGATAGAAACTGATTAAGAAGATTATCTCAAAGTCCTTCCAATGTAGTTAATCCTACTTCCTAGCTTCCTCTAGAATATCCCACCCACTCTTGGCATGTCTATGAAGAATATATGCGACAATCTTAACCCTTATATCCATGGGTGTCTCAATATGTTTTAAGATTTCTTGTACTGGCTCAATATAGAACTCGAAAACCTGGGGTACCCCTTCCTCAGTATATATAGGCATATGATCCAGTAGAGACACTATTGTCAGCTCATACATTGAAGGAAGAGTAAAAACATTCTCCCTTTCCATTTACCACATGAACCTCATAAATCTATCATGAACATGAACATCTATATTCTCCACATGAACTATAGGAAGCTTCAACTCAGATTCATTTAGAGCTTTCATATTTATAATCTCCTAATTCTCATTTCAGATACACCATGGAGTCATTTTTTCTGTTATAAAAACATAGAACTTATAGAACATGATAACAATAAGGTCAACCTCAATATGCGACTAAAACCAAAAGCCATAAACTCTTGAACTCTACAGACATAGCTTATAATTATTTCAGAATGACACAATCGCTCAATTCATTAATACCTTGAAAGAAACATTCCATAATATAGTTCAATAGAAATGTATATATTATAAGAAAAAATAGAAATATCCATATCATGAACAGTGGATATCTATATATCCCTATGTGGCTATTATGATGCATGTATTATAATCTCTCACCATATTAAGCCACGAGTAAAAATACTAATAAATAGTAATATCATATAAAAATAACCTCACACAACATGTTGATCTCCCAAGGTTAAATAACATCAACTGTAACAAGAACACAACACAAGGACCAATCTCATCCCTAGGTATTTGGACTTTCTGTCGTACATGGGTAACCTACTCCCATTCACAAAATCATTACTATTTCCCAATACATCCTAGTATTCTTTCACTTTTTCCAAAATTTTAATGTAGATGAAAATAAAATATGTGTCCCATACCACTTTTTAGTGCCCCTCTATATGAAACTATCTCACATGGACGAAAAGGGTTAGTTATGAGACCTCACGTGTGCCTCCTCTTATACATGAGGCTATTAACTGGTGGAAGGGGTCTGAAATGTATAGTGGGGAGACTATAACTCCTAGTATGATGTGTCATAATAGTATAAACAAATCATAATAGAATAAAAATTATTAAAGTAAATACAGAGGAGATGATAACACAAAATCCAACTGAATACTCCAATATATTAATAAAGAATAATGTGATGATGAGTTGGAATGAAACAAAATGACATTAAAGAAAAATACAAGAAAAAGAAAATTAAACTCAAATACATAGGTCCCAAACCCCACATTAGTACCATCTATAAATTCCTTCCCACCTAGAAACGATAAATCAATTACAATGTCATTTTCCCTTATCCACAATTACATCCACAAAATCTTATCGGGTGCCAAACGATGACCCAAATATGGTGTGAGTATAACTCAGTAGTTTGAAAACACTATGTATAAACTAAACCAGTCCGATAATAATTGAATTCAATAAAGACATAAACATGGGTATTAATTAATTAAATAATTAATAAAATACAAGAACAACCTACATCAGCTCAATGTCGTAATATCACAAGGAATTCATTATGATTGTGCCAACCCCAACCTTATAGCAAAGGTAAAATAAACGTTTTTTGTGTTTTTTTAAAATATTTATAATCATGTCTTGTCACCATTCCATCCATAACCATATGACCATGATATAGTCACAAAAATCTAGTTCAAAACATTATAAGCATTACTGCATCCGAGACAAATCCATATAAGCATTACAATATGGGATAGGGTACAACACACTCTTCATAAGAATTACTGTGTGGTATTGGGCCGATCCCACTCAATATCAGCATTATAGAATATAGGTGTGAATGTTACATGGTTGAGACCAATATATAAGAATTACATCATGAAACACAATCCTTATCATATAACATGGATTTCTTAATATCACATCACAATTCAAAATGGTTTGTTAAGATAATTACCATTCTTCATTCATATTCCATTTTTCATTTAATTCATAATTGATTAAAAATTACATAAATAAGATATAATCCATAATTTGGGGATTCTGTAACAAGAAATCACCCAATGTCATATGTCATGCTAATCATACTTTAAACCATTATACAATTCAATTATATTTATGTTTTCTCACCTCATGTGTAGTAGAAAGACTGGTTATAATCCAATTGAATCAAAATTAATTCAATGAATAATGTCATTAATTGATTTAATTGATTTGGGAACAAACTACACCGGTGAAAACACAATATTTCATAAACATGGAAATTATCAAACTATAGGGTTACAATTTAGATCCCTTCCTTTAGTTGTAGATCAAACAATGCTTCGAATGGACAACAACCACGAGGAAGATGTTGTGAATGATTGTAAATAGGTTCCTAGATCAAAACTAATCATGATAAAAACCAGAAACATAATTTTTCCATAGATTTCATCATAATTATTTGAGATGAATGAAGATAAGGGATAATCTTAACAAAAAATACATACCAGGTATTTCCAGCAAAACCAAGATATCCATAATAGAATTTGGAACCCCAAAATCACCTAGAGAAATACACAGTATCGACAAGAGAAAAGTATCATCTATATAAATGAAAATTCATCTACATAGTATGTTTAAAATATCTGGTCAAGAATTTCTATGCAGTATAATATGATTACACGTCATGTAAATGTTTTTAATTGAATATGCTGAAAAATCACCACATCAGATTTATTTTATTAAAATGCTCAAACAATAAAATTGTGATAAATCCCTTTACATAGTGTGTAAATGTTGTATAGATTATTATTCATCCAATTTTCATTTTAAACAAACCAAACATATTTTAATGCTTCTCACCTTTCAAAGAACCCATGAAACACTTATCCCGTTTGTAATCGAACTCCATTAATTCAAACGAGAATAAATAGCTAAAATTTAGGTCATTTTATCCATCCAAAATCTCTTCATGGATACTCTATGGTACTTAAAATGTTTCCATCAAAATGAAGACTTTTTTATTCCAACAAAATACATTTATAATGAAAACACAACTAAAAGAGACGATTAATGAAAAACTCAGAGGCAGAAATTCATTGAAAAAGACAGTATCATTCATATTGAGTAAATAACATCAATAAAATTAATTGAAAATTTATATTATATTAAAATAACTAGAGGGTATTAAAATTAATTTTTTTCATCTTAGATAGATCATAATATTTTACCATTATAATCATAATCATAATCAATCTCAATAAATGATGATATTGCAACATAAAAATCGTACAACTTTGGTAAATTTGATTCGTAATACTCATTAAATAAAAATAATTAAATCAGACATAAAATATCATAAAATTAATTATATTGGTGATATAACATGTCAAAGGGGATGTATATACACCTCATAGAAGAATATAGGTTCATGACATCACTTATGTCCCAAAAAGACAATTTTGAGATAAAAAAATCCTTTACCACTATGGTAAATTTAAAACTATAAACCTAAGGATATAGAAATCCTAAAATGTATATATAAATCTACATAAATATAAATATAGTCATCAAAAAATAGTTTAATTTTTATTATGTACACCACAAGAATTAAACTGGTGGGGAATATCATGTGTCTTATGGAAAAATAAAAGTGATACGGAAATCCATAACCATGAGTCTCAAATTCCTTCATACACATTAAGACATACTATATAATAAATTTATGTTTATTATAAATATATTAATATATATATTACCATATATTATTTACTTATGACCTTTTACTACACATTTATTAATAATTCCATGTTAAACTCACATTTCGGGCAATAACAAATTTTTTTTACATTATTTATTTGGTCATATTACCATGATGATGGCTTGATAATATCCATGATGTTTACCATGATATAAATAATATATATATATATATATATATATATTTAGTGTAATCCCTATGTGTTATAAATTTTAAATTAAATACATCGTTCTTGATGACGGTATGTTGTACATACACAAGAACGTTGATTCCATTTTCACGAAGGATTGAATGAAAAAAGTAAAATAATATATTAAAATTCCAGAATTTTTATTATTTAACCAATATAATTTTTATTCATTAAATTTATCCGTAATTCCATACATGTAATGAATAATAGGAAATGAATTACAACAGTTCACGATGCAGTAGTCTATTGAACACACGAGCTATGTTATTGTATCCCCTGAAAAGTGGAAAGTAAGAAGGTATATGTGATATCATAATTAAATAAGAATAAAAAATTAAAAAATATCATATACTTATATAAAATTAATCATCATATATAGTCTTAAAAGGTGTTTATGGAAAACAAAATACATCGGTTTGCTAGGCGGTATATCTTCATACACATGATTGGTGGTCTCATTTTACATTTGATGGAAGTAGAGATGTATACATGTTATGAAATTAAAATTATTAGATATACATATATGTATTATAAATTGATTTTATTATAATTTAATTTTTAATACATAATTTATGATGGGAAAATAATAAAGAAATAGACGGATCATAGTGATGATAATTACCTTCTCTTAGAAGCACCTCCTTTTGATATCTTTTTTAGAGACCTAGTGTTGATATTTTTGGTGGACCAATAGATCTATAACATGAATAAGGATGTTTTGGAGGAAGGTTTTAAGGGTTTTTCTAAACTATAAGGATTTAGAGGTTTGAAAATGTGATGTTAGGTGGTTTCCTTTTATATGTGGTTGTAATTAACCAACTTGGAAACAACATGGAAATTTCCCAAAATAACCCCAAATTAATAATTTCATTCCAAAGAAAAAAAGAATCCAAATGACAATATATTCTAACATGGTAAGGATATTAATTAAATTTTGTCCTCAAATATTTATTTGGTATGATTTATAATCAGTTTAACACTTGTCTTATTAATTTAACCCAATGGTAAACACATTCTTACCTTAAGTTTCATAATTAATTATTACTATTTTTTCTATTCATTATGGAAAAAAATAATGTTGATATTATAAGATAATATAAAATGTTATTATTAAAAATATTTAATCCATTTTCCAAATTCCATTCACAAAGTTAGGAAATGATAATTTAAAATCCATCACGTAGATGCGATAATAATGATGGTTTTCAAAGAAAAAATATTCCAAAGATTAAAAGGTTTTTATATAAAAAGTCAATATAAAATTAATTAGAAAGGCCTAAATTGAAGATATATATAATTTGACTAACTTAATTGAAAGAATGATAGGGTATAGAAACTTTCATCGGTACCCAACATCATGCAATTCTGCATGGGGCAATGCTAGCTGACCAACCATGCGAGGTGGGGAGGAATGTAACTTTAAGATGATGATTCTACAGAGGGGTTGTTTCACGTGTGTTAGGTATGTGGCCTTCATGTTCATGAAAAAGGCCTTCTACCTCTGGGCCTTCTGGTCATGTATTGGCCTTGTACCTTGGTCCTATGGGTCATGTAAGGGGTCCCCTACAACCCTTAAAGGGGTAATTGTCCAAAAATAATATTAATCTATGTCCTTTAGGATTTTGGATAAACTGTACTAATTTTACCATTAAACCCACATTAAAATAATTCATATGTTTTTAAATTATTTAAAATAAATGAAAAATTCTAATAAAAACAATAATGTTTCACTATACATCAAAACATTTATTTCCTTAGAAATATGTCAAAAATTCTCCTATGATAATTAATACATGATGATTTGAAAAAATAAGTTATTTTCTCCAACAATTTCTCTAGTTTTGAAAATTATTAATTTTAAAATAACTTTGGAAAAGGTGACAGTATTTATTTTTAGAAAAATACAACTTTGAAGGGAAAATATTGATTAATTACACTCTCTTGTCTTGAAAACAAATAAGATAAATTTTTTAACATTGATTTAATATATAATATATAAATTTTGAGAAATTAATTCTCCAAATTTATTTGGTTAATTTATTGATGTAAACAAACATGGTCACATAAAAATATTTTTTCATAAGAATAATTCCATTACTTTTAAAATATTCTTAATTTTTTTTAATTAATTAATCATCAAATTATTCACTATATATACATATCTAAACTGTATTTTCATAATTTAGTTAATCATTCTTATAACCATCATCTAAACATCTCTATTATAACTATTTTATTAGAGATTAACAATTTACTTGTGAGTTACATTTCATTTAAACTTGATGTTGTGTGTAATGAATGAAATATTTAGTGTTGCATTAAACATAAGATTAACTCGATGTTGTGTATAATTCAAGATAAATTCAGTGTTCTATATAACAAAAAATATCAAAAAAATTAAATATATTGGGGAAATTATTTCACAAAAATCTTAATGGGTATCATTCTTACCCCCTTAAAATGAAATTTTTCCTCAAATTTAGAAACATTGGTACCAAAAAATGAGAATAATTCTACCTCTTTACATCCTTTGGTTCCCATGAAACTTCTTCATGTTGGTGGTCCTCTAAAAATCCATAATAAGGTTATTTTTCCTTATTTCATTAAACATTATCTAATTATACATAATCACTGTCTGTTATTACACATAATAGCACCATACTCGGTAGTATGACCTCGGAATTTAGTATGTGTGATGGATTGGGTATGTAATTTCTTATGAGAGACACATGGAACACATCGTGAACCTCAAAGAGGAATGATTTATGTGAAAATTAATAGGATCCCATCCTGAAATGATCATGAATTTCAATGGGAATGATATTCCTTGGTCTTATCTTTCCTTTTTATTGTAAGAAAAATTTCATCCTTTGGGTATGATTCAATCGACTACCACTTAATCAGTTACATTGATAAATGAAGATGATTTTTTTATTCCTAAATAATTAACAAGTCAAATTATCAACAATAATATGATATGACATTCCCTATATCTATAGTTATAACCAAATAGTTAGCAATGATTACATAAGGTTGATAAATCTTTCTATGGATTATGTAATGAATTGATACATAAAACATCATTGAAAATTCAACTTAAAAAATTTCAGAAATTTTTAACCATACAAAACATAAATATTTTTAAAATCCAAATCTTTAGAAAAACTGTAACTAAATTTCTAAAATTAACTTATCATGAATCCCTCAAAAACATTTAGAAACTCTTAATTTTCACATACCAAACCCGTTAATACCTTCTTCATGTATTCTCTTCAAGCATGTTAATAACCTCAATGAACAGAAAAAACCTTATTAAAATAAATATTATTTCATATTCCATAAATTAAACATAGATTTTTAGATATATTATTTAAATTCAAAAAATTTAAACTCCATCAATGATAGAATAAATCACTTTTCGAAAAAAAATCATTAATCATTACCAATGTAACCGCTACAATCAAATTTAATTTATATTTATTAATCATCCATTTATCCCAACATCATTATCTAAACATTAGGAACCTATTAATGGATATATTTTCCTTAATCACGTGTTTTTTATGAAATTTCACTTTTCAATTAAAATTGTTTTCTATTATATCATAACCATTCCACAAAATCTTGAAAATCATTAAAAAAATTATAACGAACAATAAATATATATTTAAAAAAAAATTCATTACAATACATAAAAACATAAATCATTCTAATTAATTCTTTAAAAATTAACTTTAATTCATCATATTATTAATTAATACCTATTTCCTTTTCTGTATCATTGTTTGTCCCTTCTTCATCAACAAAAACAACCATTACTTTTACCACCTTGTTGACCCTCTTCATGAGATTTCCCCATATGAAATTGATTCAAATAATTATTATACATTCCTAAGATAAAACATTCATCCATTAATAATATATTAAGGAAAAAAATATTCCCATCCATTTAGCTAACTAAACATTTCATTTTTCATAATCCATTACTTAATCTATGCCATTAATCTCCAAAAATCATCTTCTTCTTCTTTTGATACATTCCCTATAGTTCTTATTCTGAATTTATTGACATATAAGATACATATTATTAGTTACTACATAATTTTCACTACATTATCTAAGAAAAAAATCTATCTTTCTCTTCTTTGGTGAGTCCAATAGCTTGTGAAGATAGAGGTTGTTAATCATATCTCAGGATGAAAATCACAATATAATTGAATCTAGTCGTCATACCATTTTGTTTCTCATCTGCACATTTTCTAGAATATTCAACTTAAATCTCCTTCCTTATAGTTTACATCATTTAATAAAAAAATAATTTTCTATGAAATTATAATCATTGTGGGAATCCACATAATGATAAAAAATAAATTATAGTACGTCAAAATAAGGGTAAATTATTTTGAATCTATGGATCCTGATTTTTAACTTCTGTTAATCATGGTCACAATCTAGTCAAATACTAAAAAATATTTCATAATGTTTTTGTGAATTTCTAGAGAATATCCCCCAATATTGTCAAACTAGGTGTGTAGCAAGGCATGTTTTCATACACCAAGTGATGATTAAGTCGATATAAATGAACCCAATTTTAACATTTTCACCCTAGGTACCTCTATTCTAGATCCACATCCACATTTAGTGTCTAGATAGGGATGTAATATAGTGGAAACCACTCACACTATCCTTCAGAAAAATTACAGGAAATTTTTCTATACTAGGATTCATCCTTAGTTTTATCCTTAAACGCATCCCAATACATTTCCTGATAAATATCACTAATGGTCTCAATAAATATTTCACATCTTATTTTACAATGGTTTAAATAAATTGTTTCATTAATATAATGTTTAATGAACCAAACTTTTCATACATAAATATCGAATATTTTCAGATGAGTATTTATTACATTTTACAAAAACATGATCGATGACCGTGATATTTTTAGGTATTTAGAGACTAGAAACAAAAAATTATTATTCGGTGAAAGATCATCAACATATCCACAAAATATCATCCACTTTTGTAAACATTAGAATCATACCCTACTTAAAACCATTCATTAAATCCTATGGAAAGGAAATATAAGAAAGAGGGAGCTCTAAAGATTGATGAGGGAAAACTTGGGAGGTATAATTCAAGGATCATATGAAATCATAAGACAATAATAAGGGTATTTGTTCCTGAAAATAATATACCATTTTCATACCCAGTATGTTATATATCATAAACATGATTCATGACATAAATCATTATCATTTCATGAAACAAATCGATTTTAAGAGTGATAAATAATCCTAAATCAATCTTGAACCACAATATCATGCTATGAAATTATGGAAAAAACATAAATATAGAAATCCAATACATATTTAAAGTTTAAAAATCTATACCATCAACATTTTGAATCAATAAACACTGATTACTCATAGTGGGTTAGAACACACCTCTTTCCTTTAGTAGATCACGATGCACCTTTTTCCTATAGTGGATCAAGCCCACTATCTTATTTCCCATAATTATCTCATGGGATATAAATATTTACCTGATTCATTAGAGGGATATACAGGTACAACCTATCTCTTAATGAAAATCATACTTATGTGTGTTAAAATATCATAATGCATTCATCATATCATCACAACACAACCAATGTATAGAAACATGGTTTAATAAACATTTCATCAATTCACCATATAATAACCCATTTAAATAAATAGTTTTTATATACATTTTACCAATATAAAAATTAACCATATATATAAATAATAATTATGGTATCATTAATTCTGTCACGAACCGAATCTGGTTGTCATCAAACCTGTAGCAAACCCAGCTCATGGAAAGTCCAGAAGGGAATTCCTTATCCCCACGGGCTGGCATAGGGGCCCGAGTATCATAAAACCTAATTTAGGAATGATTTACCCGAGTTTGGATTCATAATTAAACAAAAAACAAACAACAAAACAATTCTGAAAAATTATGGCAAACAAGACTTAATAAAAATTCAGAACTAAGTATATGGGTTTAAATAATTAAAAAGAGGTCCAAATGTGTGTAAAAGTAGTAGAAAAAATATCCCATGAGACTCCACATGTAAAGGGGTCATCACCCATGAGTCGTCTCCACAACACCGCACCATCGAGAGAAACTAGCAACCTGGACCGCCATCGCCCATGGCCTTGCCTTTGCATGTGTCAAACATGATCAAGTCTACATGCACTAATAGGTGTAATTAGGATGTGAGACTAAGCCAAATATGATATCACCCAAGGATTCCATGTGATAGGCATTATAAAATAAAAAGCCTGTAGGAGTTATAAACAGAAAATGGTAGCATTTATTTCTAAAAGTGAAACTTTGAAATGAAAATAACATTCAATGGGGATAACTTTAAAGAATGAGTGAATTTGAATAAAACATGAAAGCTAATGGTTTTTACATCCCAAGATACCATAAGGCAATGATGAATTCCAAAACGGCCACAAGCACCAAGCATAGGATCACCCCTAGGTACTAGTTAGTTATGAGCCCCAAGTACCTCTTACCTTGGTGAAAGTAACCATAATAAAATTTGTTCTCATCCACGAGCCACTAGAAGAGAGCATTCCCATAACCTAGTGGTCTCCAATCAACTCTATTATAGATTTGTTAGTATTATCCATGTCATACATTCTAAGTTAATCATGGTCAAAACAACTTCGTTCACTAGCGTACTAGTACATGTTAGCCCACCTAGTTACCCGGGCTTCCCCTGTTGTGCTCAAACATTATCCTCATGTTATGAAAATCCATTTTACCATATAATCATCAGTTCTGGTAAAACACATTTCAAATAGTAGCTACACATTCTTTTAACCTATTATATAACCAAATAAACCACTTATAATTTCCATAGAACAATTTCATGAAAAGTAACCAAACTTTGGACATAAAATTCATCTAAAATCCCACTTTTAAAAACCAATAGAAACAAATATTATATGAAACTAGAATTTTCAACATCCATATATTTTAATAAATCCATTCCATGACATATAAAACAACACAAAAAGTCAAAACATAGGTTGTAGATGTAAAACACCCATTTTTCAAAAAATTGGAACATAAAAATCAACTGCTTTGAAAATGCTACCCATATCAATTATTGCATTAAAAAATGAAATAGGAATATAAAGGAAAGAAAACTACATCAATCCAAATCATCCTAAAATACCTATATATTGAATCACCTACCAAAGGAGTCAAAACCCCCAAATCCTTGTGCATCACTTCAACAGTACCTCCTCCGCACCCCAAAGGATTAAGATTGAACCTAAAAGCAGAATATTGGACCACAAAACTCACAAATAAAACCTTAGGTACTAAGCCCTAGCTTTTTCACATTTGTGGATTTAATAAAAAAAGAATAAACCCTAATAAAAAGAGAGGAGAAAGGAAGGGAACAAACTTACTTGAGAAATCAAGACGTTTTCGGAAGCTCTAAAATATCGGCCCTAATTCACGATTAATCTGAGCTCCAAAGAGGAGAAAACGAATATGGGGGGTGCCTCTGGGTTCAGTGCGAATAATTGAGTGGTCTAATCACAGAAAATGATTAAAAATGAATATTTTATAAAAGTACTAAAAAAATTAAAACTGGAAATGGGCTTTCGGGTTAGCCCAATACCTAATTTGAACACCCAAATCTATGATACTAATGAATTTTTAAGGGGCCCAAATATCTTTGGTGGTTTGAATAGTTAAATTAAGGTCATTTTTTATGTTTAATGGGTGAAAAAGGTTGAAAAACGAAGGTGTTATTAAAGAAACAAAAATTATTTTTAAATCTGTAAATGGACTCTCAGGTTGGCCCAAATTTTGAAAACCCACCATTTCCTTCAAAAATGCATGAAAAACCCCCCAAAACAACGCCATAATGTAAATTAACTGAAAAATAAATTTAAAATATGTCATTTATGTGACAGATCTCCTCACCATGAAGGACTTTCCTCCCTGGAAAGTCAACCCGATTCTTGATCGTAAAATCGGTTCGGGTACTCTTCCTCAACCCCTGTATTTCACTCCCATGTCTCATGTGTATCACTCCCACGCTGCCAAAGAACTTGGACCAGTGGAAAAGTATTTCCCCTAAGAACCTTTTCTTGGAAGTCCACTATTCGCACTGGCCACTCAAAAACAGATAAATCCGACTCTATATCCAACTCCTCCCAATTTAGCACATGGGACGGATCCGAGTTGTATTTATTCAACTGAGAGACATGGAAAACATCATGGATGGATGTCAAATAAAAATGAAAAATCCAACTTATATGCCACCTTACCAATACGCTCGGTGTTCTCAAAAGCTTTTACATACTTCAGTGTCAACTTTCCCTACTTCCCCAAGCAGCGGTGACCCATACGAGGGGCCAATTTCAGAAATACCCGATCACCCACAGAAAACTCTAGATCTCGATGCCTCTTATCAGCATATGATTTCTAGAGACTCTGAGATGTCAATTAACATTTCTTGATCGTCTTGACCTTCTCAGATGTCTCTTTCACAAGGCTCAGTCCCAACAGCGATGTCTCACCTACCTCAGCCCAACACAGAGGAGACCGGTAAGGCCGACCCTAGAACGCCTCAAAGGGAGCCCTTAGAATCGAGGATTGGTAGATGTTACTATAAGAAAACTCGACTAATACAAAATGGATATCCCATGAACCACCAAATTCCAAGACACATGCACAAAGCATGTCTTACAAGATCTGATTTTCCCACTCTATCTAACCATATGTCTGAGGATGGTACATTGTGCTCATCTTAATTTGGGACCCCAATATTTTCTGAATGCCTCCCCAAAACCGAGATGTAAAGAGAAGGTCTATATCTGAGACAACTGCTGATGTAACACCATGAAGCCGTACCACATCAAGAATATACAACTGGCCTAACTCATCCACTTTAGTTGCATCTTTGATTGGAATGAATTGGGATTATTTGGTCAGATGATCAACCACCACCCAAATACCATTATTACCTCGAGGTTTACGAGGTAATCCAACATTAAAATCACTACTAGAAAATGAGGATTTAACAACTGTTCTGAACCATTGGTAAAGGCTATAAAAACCTTATACCAACGGTTCTGAGAACCGTTGGTAAGTAAGCCATTGGGATAGCTTTTCCCAACGGTTTACATAGAACCATTTGGATATATTAGAAACATTATCCTACCCCAATGGTTCCCTAAATTGTTGGGAAAAGTTTTTCCCAACGGTTTCCCATGAACCGTTAGGAAAAACAACATTTTAGCATTGTTTCCAATGATTTCTGAAACTGTTGGGAATGTATTTTTACCAATGGCTCCCTTTGAACCATTGGTAAAAACATTCTATGAATCCTATGCCAACGGTTTGAAACTATTGGCATAGGCTATGCTGTGCAAATTGCACAGTAGCCTGCAATTTGCACAACACAGGTAATTATCCAATTTTCTTGTACCTGGAATAACCAACTAAAACAAACATATACCGAAAAAAATCCATACACATTTAACATATAATGCATATAAAACTATACGCATCCATAATTAAATTAGAATTCATAACTTAATTATAAACATACATAATTCATTTAAACATACACATTTAAATGTGTTTTTTCTAGAAATGATGTCCATTTTAAACAGAATACTTACACTTGGAGTGATACCAGCCACACAGTGCCTCAGATTGAGGCGAGGTTGACTCATACATGTCACAAATGACCCCTGGATCTTTCTCCTAATGTATCAACATATTCCAAAATTATTTGGTTAGTTTTCTGTATGTCATCTATTCTCACATAAAATGTTGTTCATTTCAAAAAAAATGAGACACTTTGAGTAGTTCCTTCAACACCATGACTCGGATAAAGGAGGGGTTGACTTGTACACGTCACATATTAAGCATTTATCATTTTTCTAAAGTTTCAAGACATTATGAATGTGTTTGGCCAGTTTTCCGTATGCCATTATTTTTTAATTAAAATGTTGTCCATTTCAAATAAATGTGACACTTGGAGTGGTTCTGGCCACATCGCGCCTCTTATTGAGATGGGATTGCCTTGTACAAGTCACATATGACCCATATATCTTGGTCCTAATGTTTCATTGTTATATGAATGCGTTAGGATGGGTTTCGTATGTCAGTTGTTGTTTTAACTTAAAATGATGTCCTTTTGAAAAAAAAGAGACTCTTTGAGAGGTTCCGGCCACACTGCGTCTCAGATTGAGGATGTGTTGACTCGTACGTAGCACATATTACCCATGGATCATAGTCCTAAAGTTTCAATAGAAACTGAATTAGTTTGGTCAGTTTTCTATATGTGAGTTGTTGTTTTCACTTAAAATCTAGTCCATCTTAAATATAAGAGAGACACTATGAGTGGTTCTAGGAAAACCGATCTTCAGATTGAGGTGTGGTTGACTCGTGCACATCATATATGTCCCATGTATAGTTGTTATAATGTATTATCACAATCATAATTTGTTTGGTCGGTTTTCCGTATGTACTTAAAATGTTGTCCATTTTAAACAAAAGAGAGACAGTTAGAGTAATACCTGTGATATTGCAAGTCGAATTGAGGAGTGGTTGACTTGTACACGTCACATATGACCCATGGATCGTTTTCCTAAAGTTTCAATAGAATAAGAATGTGTTTGGTTGGTTTACCATATGTCATTTGTTGTTTTCAATTAAAATGAAGTCCATTTTAAACTATAGAGAGACACTTCGAGTGGTGCTGGCCACATTGGGCCTCGAATTGACGTTCAATTGATATATACATGTCAAATATGACCCATTGATATTTTTCTTAAAGTTTCAATAGAATCTAAATGCATTTAGTCAGTTTTTTGTATGTCAGTTGTTGTTTTCACATAAAATGTTGTCCATTTCAAATAAACCTGAGACACTTTGAGTGGTGCCAGCCACAATAGGCCTCAGATTGAGGCAGGTTTGACTTTTACATGTCAAAATTGACTCATGGAATGTTTTCCTAATGTTTCAATAGAATCTGAATGCATTTGGTCGGTTTTCGGTATGTCAGTTGTTGTTTTCACTTAAAATGTTGTCCATTTTAAACTATAGAGATATTGTTCATGTGGTGCCAGCCACAACGCACCTTGGATTGAGGCTTAGTTGACTCTTAAACATCACATATGACTCATGGATCGCTTCCCTAAAGTTTCAACGAAATCCGAATGAGTTTGGTTGGTTTTCTATATGTCATTTGTTGTTTACACTTAAAATGATGTCCTTTTGAAACAAAAGAGAGACACTTTTAGTGGTTCCAGCCACACTGAGACTCAGATTGAGGTGGGGATGACTCTTACATGTCACATATGACTCATGGATCGTTTTTATAAAGTATCAACACAACTTGAATGCTTTTAGTCGGTTTCCTGTATGATATTAGTTATTTTCACTTAAAATGTTATCCATTTCAAATAAATCTGAGACACTTTGAGTGGTTCTGGCCACACCTGGCCTCAGATTGAGGCTTTGTTGACTTTTAAACGACAAAAATGACTCATGAAACGTTTTCCTAATGTTTCAACACATTCTGAATGCGTTTGGTCAGTTTTCCAAATGTCAGTTGTTGTTTTCACTTAAAATGATGTCCATTTTAAACAATATAAAGATACTTTGAGTGGTGCTGGAAACACTATGCCTCAGATTGAGGTAGGTTTGACTCGTACATATCACATATGACCCATGGATCATTTTTCTAATGTATCAACAAAATCTGAATGTGTTTGGCCGGTTTTCTGTATGCTTGTATTTATTTTCACTTAAAATGTTGTACATTTCAAATAAACATGAGACACTTTGAGTGGTGCTCACCAAAAAAGGCCTTGGATTGAAGTGGGGTTGACTTGTACACATTAAAAGTGACCCAAGGATCATTTTCCTAAAGTATGAACACAATCCTAATGCGTTTGGTTGGTTTTCCGTAGGACGGTTGTACTTTTCCCTTAAAATGTTATCCATTTCAAACAAAAGTGAGACACTTCGAATAATGTCGGACACATCGCTCCTCGGATTGAGGCGGGGTTGACTCGTACACGTAACATATGACCAATGTATCATTGGTCTAATGTAACAACACAATTATAATCTATTTGGTCAGTTTTCCATTTTTACTTAAAATGTTGTCCATTTTAAACATAAGAGTGTCACAGAGAGTGATCCCAACCACACCGCGACTCGGATTGAGCCGGAGTTGACTTGTACACATCACATATGACCCATGGATCGTTGTTATAAATTACCAATAGAATCCAAATGCATTTTGTCAGTTTTACGTATGCCAGTTGTTATTTTTATTTAAAATCCAATCCATTTTAAACAAAAGAGACAACGTTAGAGTGAAACCGGTCACACCATGCCTAGGATATAGACGGGGTTGACACGTACACATCACAAATTACCCGTGGATCCTTTTTTATGGTATCAACACAATCCGAATGCATTTGGTCAGTTTTCTATATGCCAATTGTCATTTTCACTTAAAATGTTGTCTATTTCAAATAAACCGGAGACATTTTGAGTGGTGTCGGCCACACTTGAGTCAAGGTATTACCATATTGCAAAAAAGACATGTCCTCAGTTTATCTTTAAGGAACAAATATCACTGATTAGTAATAGAAACCATACTCGTAGCCCTCACCTTGAAACCAAACATACATCCTGGAATTTGATGTCTAAATTTCCTGAGCATGCCGAGTCCGTCCATGAGTCCTTAACATGTAACACATGTCTTGTCCTAAAAATTGACATGTAAACCAAATCAAACAACGCATAATTCACATAACAGGGAGAATTTACAACAAGGATTTGTATTCAAATTAAAGCATATCATCACATGAATTTGATGAGCATGAGCTAATAAGCATAACATGACTTTCATATAATTCGAGACATACACAAATAGAATAATCCTAAATAGTATTTCATGATCAAAGAAATAAAAAAAGCCATTTGAAATCAAGGAGGAGATAGGGGGATATCTAGGGGTCTAGGAAGGAGGGTGGGGGGCTGTCCATGGGGGGGCTGTCTGGGGGGCTGTCCGGGGACCAAGGAGGAGGGTGGGGGGCTGTGCAGGGGGTTGTGCAGGGGGCTGTCTGGGGGGCTGTTTGGGGTCCAAGGAGGAGGGTGGGGGGGGGGGCTGTCCGGGGGAGGGGCTGTCTGGGGTCCAGGGAGGGGGGGCTATCTTGGGGCTCTCTGGGGGGTGTCCTGGGGGGTGTCGGGGGGGGGGGGGGGGGGGGGCTATCTGGGGACCAAGGAGGAGGGTGGGGAGCTGTCCGGGGGGCTTTTCGGGGTCCAAGGAGGATGGTGGAGGCTGTCCAGGGTCCAGGAAAGAGGGGGGCTGTCTAGTGAGTTCCCAAACATAAAAAACTCTATAAACATGACCTAGATACACTGATACCACTAAAATACATCAAGATCCATGAAATCAGACAATATATAAAAATAAATCCACTCCAATACTATAATACGTGTCTAGATTAAATCAGCAACTAAAATAGATTAAACATAAAATCTCAGTAATATTAGTCAAAAATGTAACAGATCAATTTTTCCCACAACACCATCACTATCGTCACCCTCATAGTCACCCTCATTCTAGTCCTCATCATTGTCCCCATCATCATCCTGGCCCTCCTCAACACCCTCCTCCTCACCCTCCTCCTCGCCCTCGCCATCTGGCTCGCCCTCTTACTCTCCCTCCTCTTCCGCATCAGACTCCTCGCCATCATCATCGTCAGGATGGACATTGTCTTGACCACTACTAGAACTATCACCTGGTGCACCATATATAGAACGTATCGACGACATATATTAATAAAAAGCTGGGATAGACTCTGGGGGATGTGTGGGACATAGAAATTCAATAAATTTCGTAAATGCACTATTTTCCCTATCACACTGTTCTGCCGCCTCTATGGCCCTTTTTTCATCCTGTTCGGCATGTGCCCTAAATTTGTGCAGCTCGGTGGCACTACAAGTCGTACCTGAGGAGGGCCAATACCTCATCAGGGCTATCATAGGTTGGCAGCATACTCTGCCAGGATGCTCTTCTCCTAACACATGATGTAAGTGATCAGTTTTCCCAAAATTGTCTGGTTCTTGGGTATTGAGGTCCTCTAAAGCAGCTTATTACAAATATAAATATTTTAATAAGTTACAAAATAGACATTAAAATATAAAATAAACAGATTCAAACTTACAATCTACTGCTGAGTCGGTTCATTGACGACACTTCCATCTTTTTTCCGTCTCCTCGAGAAAAACAGTTTTGATCGAGGCACACATCCTTCAATATTCTTTATTTTCCTCTACAATGAGATTGAAAAATTAATTTATATGAAAACTATAATGCCCCGACCCCAGTTACCCAGATTCGGTGCATTATTACATAACATTGGCATGATCACAAATGATCATTTCTCGAAAGATCGATTAGTTTAGTATTCTTGGAAACACTAGATATATTCATAAGTCTTACATTACATCATAAAGTAAAAACTACGAAAACATCTTGTCTTCATATCCCCTCATACTATCCCTGCAGATCATTCATAAATTACTTCTTCACATCCTGGGAAAAATAAAACATTGAAAGGGGTGATCTCAGATTCTTAGTAAGGATAACAATATAGCATAAACATTCATAAATAAACATAACTATTTAAGGTAATGTATAACTAAAACAAAAGCCTTTAAAACATGAACTTCAGCATAATATGGAAATGATAAAACGAAATAATGTCATTAACTTATTAACATGGTTATTATACTAGTCAAATAATCACATTCAATATCAATAACAGCCTTCATAATGATGGAATGCATAATTCAAGACTATCATAACCGCGTAGCCAAGAACTCATGCCAAAACTAAAAATAAGATTTTTTCCAGGCCTCGTGCCAAGACACTAGTTTGTCTCATGAGACCTACTGGTGCATCAAGGAGCTATATCAGGCTCCACCCGTCACTTATTAAGTCCAATACATTCCTCATATGAATAGGTTCAAACATAACATAAACATTCATATTAAAACTATCATAGTAAATGTCAATACATTCTCTATAAACCATGAATGGTATAAAAATAACACCTCCACAGTCAAACATATCACAAAAACATAAATAAAAAATGGATGTTTTGTATCACAATAAATAAACATCAAATAAGCTTAAAATCCATCAAAGGATATTGACATATATGAAATCAAAACTATTTGAGATAAATATCTCTTTTTTTGAAATCATTGAAAGGTCACACCTTTATAAAGGAATTAATTTAAAAGGGATTTTTGAATCAAATTGTCCCATACCACTTTGAACCTTTTGAAAAGAATTATCATTGAAAAACATTCCTATCCATATAAATAAATCCATAAAATAATTTTGAAATCATTGACATTAATTAAAAGATTTAAAAGGTAAATCTTTAAATCATTTAAAATTATGATCTTGATAAAGAGTACCTTTCACAAATTCTTAAAATATTCATTTTGAAATAATTTAAATGTCACATAATTACAAAATAAAACATTCACATTCAAAATATTCTTATAATCTTGTAACGGAAGCTTCGACGAGTTTATAACGGTAGAAAATAGTTGCACCCGCCGAATAATTTAAAAAAATATTCTTACCTTAAATTTGATGAAATGGTAAAAAAGTACCTTGTTTGGGAAATGACGAAAAGATTCCTTTGAAACACATAAGGGTATAAATTAATTTAACCCATTTTCTATTAAATAGTAATATTTTTTTGAAATATATTTTTATGAAACATGTATGTGGATGATAAAGAGGTCCTAATAGATAATTCGGTATAAACAACCTCGGATAATGAAGAGATTGTGAATTAAACCCTTACCTTGTACTTTTCCGTGGTTGAGGGTAGGTTAAACTCCTAGATAATGGTGAAATAATTGTTATTAAATTATAAAAAAATCATATACATTAATATGAAATCATATATCAGCTTTTAACATTGCTGTGTTAATAATATCTTAATATTATCATGGTTTCGGGTGTTAACTGATTCGTTTTCCTTTATATGATTTGTTACGTAAGCCATGTTTTTTATGGACAGGTTGTATCTTATTCATATCCAAAATTATATTAAGTCCTTAAACATTATTTTTAACCATTAAATAAAAATTATTATTGAATGGATGCGATGGGGAATGAATCTTATCACGTTCGTGGAGACGATTGTCTGTACGTATGCACGAGCGACAATATCATTCTTTTGATATTAAAATAATATATAATTGGATTTTATATCATAAATACAAAATAATTATCATATTATATTATTTATTTACATCAATTACACATCATTATTATACCCATCCAAATAATAGTGTTTCGAATAACAATTACACCACGACTTGGAGACGGTGGGCCGTATGAACGCACGTATGGTGACATGTCATTATAAGGATGGATAGAATACTAAATATGGTTGTACCTTATTTATAATAACATCACATTATATAGAAGATATTGGAGTTATTATTTTAGAATTGAAATAACAAATAAATAAGATGTTGAAGAAGAAAGGAACTTGAAAGAGGGTGGTGAAAACATTACCTCTTCTTCGGGTTCTTCCTTTTGATTTGATCAAAAAGGGATCTTTAGGTTGGATTTTTGATCAAAATAAGGCCTATAGGTTGAATTGAGGGAAGTTGATAGAATACTTTGGTAGGGTTTGGCAGAACCAAAAGGCTTTGACGATGTGAGGAATTGGTTAGGATTTGTGTCCTTTTATAAGGGGGAGGAGGGGCTCTTTAGGAAAAACATAAAGTATTAATTTATAATAAATTCATATTCGGTTTCTAATGGATCTGAAGTAGATTATTAAAGTCTAAGTTGGTTATTGGTTGAAATATTTTCAACCAATAGATTTTAGACAGGTTTGGGACATTATATTAACCTTATCTTTTAGTTTTAACTCTTAGATAATTAGTTTGACATTTACCCTGTCACTTTGTATTTTTATATTATATAGTTAATAAACTTGCTATATACATCTCATAAACCCCCCAAGTTTTCCATTAATGATACACCTATCATGAAATATGTCCTTTGGCCGAACCTTAGATTTTTAGGAATATAATATCAATTAATAATATAATATTTTTTTTAAAAACTCATTTATGTCAATTTTGACAATATTTAATAATTGATTTTTGTTAAAGTCTTAAAAACATTATTAATTCTAACCAAATTCATTTAAGAAATAATAACATTTCATATTAACCAATAAAATTCGTTGATGAAATAAAAACTTTCAAATTATTTTTATTTTAACATTTATAATACTAATTAATTGATTCATTCATTAATGAGGAAAATACTGAATCATTATTGTGTCAATAATAAATTTAATTATTCAATGTCTAAAAATTATATATATAATACCATTATATAGGAAACCGTTTTATATTTATAATGAATATTTTTAGTCTAAAATATAACATATATAACCCTTTATAAATATTGTTTTTCTAAAAGATATATGCTAATGTCATTTTTGTATTTACTTTAACTAAATTAATATAAAGTGTCCTTATCCCCTAAAACTGGCTCCATGGGGTCCCCAAATCGACCCAAAGATGCCCATAGTCGGACATGTATCAACCAATAGGGCTAGGACACGTTTTAGGGTAAATTAATATTATTATAATATTATTTGTTTACCCTTATTTACCAGATTTACCCTTTAACCATGGTAAATAAAATATTTACCAAAGTAATTATTCAAAATGTCTAAAAATAAACGTTACATATTTTCACAGTTTGGACATCTTGATTCCAAATATAGAATACATTTTTCCAAATTCAAAACATAAAAGTGGAAAAAATTAATTTAAAATTAATTCCCATCGTCGAAACCAAAAGCGTGTTTTTAACAAATAATAACTATCAAAAGATTGACACTTTCTTATGTCCAGTTTAAATATGAAATTATGTCCAATGAAAAAAATAGGATTAAATGGTAAAATTAAAATCTAATTATATTTTAAAATCACTAAAATTCATAATTTATCCCTATTAATTATTTTGATTAAAAAATGTTGTTTTTAATTAAAATTTAGTAATTTTCACTATTCGTCAAAATATGAAAGTTATCAGAAAAGTATCAAAATTTCACCCTAAGGTAATTTCTATATTTCAAATTAAAAAATGAAGTCTATTTTTCCAAATTCAAAACATAAAGTTTCATTAATTAATTTAAAATCAATTCCCGCTATTAAAACCAAAAGGATATTTTTTAATAACTATCAAAGGTTTGACACTTATTTATGTCCAATTTCAAAGTGAAGATACATTAAATGAACATCATTGGATTAAATGGTAAAAATATTATCTATTTATACTTCCATACCATTAAAATTTATAATTTAATAATATAAATTATTTTGATTAAAAAATTTGTTTTCAGTTAAAATATAGTATTTTTCACTATTCACCAAAATATGAAAGTTATCAGAAAAACACAAAAACATTATTGAAACTAAATTCTTATGTCCCGATTCTAAAGAATAATTTTTTTTTGTCTAATTTAATATATAAATGTTTTAAATATTAGATTTAAAAAGGATTCTCCATTAAAAGGTGATAAAATTGCATTTTTTGAAAAAGACTTCTTTTATCTGGAAAAAATTTATTTGTTCTTACATTATGTCTAAGAAACTCATAATATGTATTATAAATTTATAAGTATTATATAAACTTCAAAATTAAGTTAATACAATTCATAACCGCTTTTGAACGGCTTGTTTGGTAATTCATGGTGCGCTAGAACTTGGTGTTACATGTAGTGAAATTTGTTGAATTACTTTGAAGAAAAAAAGACCTATGAAATCTTGGGGTCTTACATTATTCCCTCCTTCAATAAATTGCATCCTCTCCATTTGAAATTATTTTTCGAAAATAAAAGTTTGAAAATAGAAAATACCTTTTGGAAAACCAACATCCGAAATTAGGTTAGTAAAATTTAGTCTTAATATGAGGAAAAGGGAAATGAAAGGGTCCCCGCCAAATTATGATCTCGATTAGAAGAACATTGGTGGAAATTTGGGACATATAATTGGAGGAAAAACTTAAATATTTATTGGTAGTGATTGAGGTCATCAATCACAAACAATTGTAAAATTGAGGGCCTTAAATTCATCAATCTATGATGATTTAAAATACCATCGGTTTGACAAAACATATGGTATTATGATAACACATGTTTTGGTTTTAAGATCCCCTTCACTAAAGTATAATAATTAATTTCTTCATTGAATAAGAGAAGAATAAAAATATATACATGACAAGTAGAGTCCCATCCTTTAACTAAGTTCTACCACAAACTCATCAATCACTCTAAAAGATAATAGAACATAAAAATAGTATTCTATTTATCCTATTCATATAGGGTTTAATGAAAATGAATTTATAATTCATCTAGAAGAACCATTAAAAAAACTTCATTATTCAATCCAGGACATCACGTGGGTTAGTGGTAGGTGATACACCCTTGTCGACCTTCGGTTGTGGGTTCATGTCTCACGGCCTTGCCGGAAACGATGGGTTGCCGCCCAACCTCCGGGTTGTCCTTTATATGGAAATCCAAAAATAATCTCAAACTAGACTTATCCAAAATACATCTGTCCAACTCACAATACAAAATTTATATGGTAGGTAAACACAATGAAGATACTTTTTCCCACATAATAGCATGTGAACACCTTCATCATGTATTCTTTTAAAACACTACAACATCCTGAAATACCATAAAACCTTATTAATTCCATTTATGATCCCTTATTACTTATAGAATACTTAATATACTCCTTATATCCAAAAACATTGAATATCCCTACAATGATGAAATAAACAAACCATTAATCCGTGCCATGGTAGTCCAGAATATCCAATATAATTTATCCAAATCAACCAACTCTTATTCCAAAAATACTACCTGAGTATCAGGAACATATTAAGGATTACCTTTTCTTCAACCATGTATTTTCAAAAAAAAGTTTAACTTGATGTTGAGTCACATTTCATAGAACCATATAATCTGAAATCCTCAATGAGATAGTACTGCAGTACAATCCTTATTTATCTCCATAATTCATATAACCAGTAAATCTTTGATACAACACTCAAATGGAATAAATATTTAATAACAACATAAGAACACTAGTCATTCCTCTTCATTTGTGGTAGTATCATAACATTATTATTATCCAATAGCATCATTTGGGGCATACTCTGATGATTTGAACACTGATTCGCTTAGTGTCCCCACTACTTGAAGATGAATCATTGTATATTTGAAAACATTTTCTTACCCTCGCAATAAAAAATGTGGTGTCCTTTTTCTGCACACTTATAACATACTATCATTCCCTTCAAGCATTTTCCATGGTGATTATTTCCACAGTTATCCCATATGGGAAAATCCTTCTTTAACTTCTTCACTTTATCTGCCTTTCTCCCTACCATCCTTTTCTTCTCTGGATTTCCTTCAAATCTATAGGACTTTGAGGAATCTTTACCTATCTTATCAACACATGATACTATTTCTTCATATGATGATAATACATGGGAGACCTTTTCCCTTATAAATTCTGGCTTAAGACCATGAATGATATGATCCTTATTACTCTTTGGATCATGCATATTGCAAGAGTTTTCATTCCTTCTATTGGGAACCATTTCTAATCAGTGGACTACACTAGATTAGTTTATGAATAGAAATACCTAATCCCAAACATGTAAAACACTAAATATCAATTAAAATGTTTATGGATATAATCCATAATCATAAAAATGACTTATTTGAGGTATTATATACTCATAAACCATTCATAATGGTTTGTAAAGAAAATGATAATTATCCTAAGCATATACCACGGCAGTTTCATAACCAATAGTGCAGTAAGGCCCATTTTCGTTCACCAATTCCCGTTCGAGTCTATCTCAAAGTGGTGTTTTTGGGTTTTACCCCTAGGTACGTCTATTCCAGAGCTGCCTCTACCTACTCGTATCCAGACAGGGATGTATTGCTCAAAAAACTCAAAAAATATCTACAATACCAACGTTCTAGAAAGTTCTTCTATACTAATCCTCAAAGTCTATCTTAGGGCTATGTGCTCTAATAAGAGTTTATCTAACTCGAGATTCCCAGCTTTGTACTAAAATTCTTCTGATACCAACTGTAACGCCCCAACCCCAGTTACCCAGAGTTGGTTCATTATTACATAACATTGGCATGATCACAAAATATCATGTATCAAAAGACAGATTAGTTTTGTAGTCTTTGAAACAATAGATATATTCATAAGACTTACATTACATCATAAAGTAAAAAAACTAAAACAACATCTTGTCTTCATATCCCCTCATACTATCCCGCCAGGTCATTCATAATTTACTTCTTCACATCCTGGGAAAAATAAAACATTGAAAGGGGTGAGCTCAGATGCACAATAAGGATAACAATATAGCGGAATCTTTCATAAATAAACATAAACATGTAAGGCAATGTATAACTAAAACAAAAGCCATTAAAACATGAACTTCAGCATAGTATGGAAAAGATAAAATGAAATAATTCCATTTAAGTATTCACATGGATATTCTACTAGTCGAATAATCACATTCAATATAAATAACCACTTTCATAATGATGGAATGCATAATTCCAGACTATCATAACCATGTATCCAAGGCCTCGTGCCAAGAATAGAAATAATATTTCGTCAAGGCCTCATTCCAAGACACGAGTTTGTCTCATGAGACCTACCAATGCATCGAGGAGCTATAGCGGGCTCAACCCTTCACTTATTACGTCCAATGCATTCCTCATATGAACAGGATTAAACATAACATAAACATTCATATTAAAACTAGCTTATTAAATGTCAATACTTTCTCTATAAACCATGAATGGTATAAAAATATCACATCCACAGTAAAACATATCACAAAAAATTCAATTTGGTATGGAAGTTTTGTATCATAATAAATCAACTTTAAATAATCTTAAAATCCATCAATGGATATTGACATAGATGAAATCTAAACTATTTGAGAGAAATATCTCTTTTTTAAAATCATTGAAAAGTCACACATTTATAATGGAATTAATTTGAAATAGATTTTTTATCAAATTTTCTCGTACCACTTTGAAACTTTTGAAAAGAATTATCATTTCAAAACATTAATTTCCATATAAATAAATCCATCAAATAATTTTGATAACATGGACATTAATTAAAAGATTTATAAAGGTACATCATTAAATCATTTAAAATTCTGATCTTGATAAAGAGTACCTTTCACAAATTCTTAAAATATTCATTTTGAAATCATTTACAAGTCACATAATTATAAAATAACACATTTACATTGAAAATATTTTTATTAGATTTTAAGGGAATCTTTGACGAGTTTATAATGATAGAAAAGAGCCGCACCCTCCGTATAAGTTAAAAAACATTCTTACCTTAAATTTGTTGAAAAGGTCAAAAAGTACATTGTTTGGAAAACGACGGAAAGATTCCTTTAAAGGACATAAGGGTATAAATTACTTTAACACATTGTCTGTTAAATAGTAAAAATGTTTTGAAATATATTTTTATGAAACATGGTTGTGGATGATAAAGAGGTCCCGGTAGATAATTAGTATAAACAACCTCGGATAATGAAGAGATTGTAAAATAAACCCTTACCTTTTACTTCTCCTTGGTTGAGGGTTGGTTAACATCTTTTATAATGGTGAAATAATTGTTATTAAATTATATAATAATCATATACATTAATATGATATCATATACGATCTTCTAACATTTCTTTGTTAATAGTATCATTGTATTATCGTGGTTTTGGGTGTTGATTGATTCGTTTTCCTCTATATGCTTTGTTAAGTAAGTTGTGTTTGTTATGGATAGGTTGTATCTTATTCATATCCAGAATTTTATTAAGTCTTTAAACATTATTTTTAACCATCAAATGAAAATTTTTCTTGAGTGGATACGATGGGGAATGAATCTCATTGCGTTCGTGCAGACGGTAGTTCGTACGTACGCACGTGCGACAATATCATTCTTTTGATATTAAAATAATATATAATTGGATGGTATATAATATATACAGAATCATTTTCATGTTATATTTATTATTTACATGAATTAAACCTAATTATTATACCCATCCAAATAATAGTTTATTGAATAACAATTACACCACGACGTGGAGACGGAATGTCGTATGTACGCACGTATGGTGACATGTCATTCAAAGGATGGATATAATTCTGAATATGGTTGTACCATATTTATAATAACATCACAGTATATAGAAGATACCAAATTTATTATTTTATAATGGAAATAACAAAGAAAGAAGAAGTTGAAAAAGAAAGGAACTTGAATGAGGGTGGTGAAAACATTACCTCTTCTTTGGGTTCTTCCTTTTGATTTGATCAAAATGGATCTTTAGGATGGCTTTCTGATCAAACTGAGGCCACTATGGTGAAGTGAGGGAAGTTGAGAGGATATTTGGGCAGGGTTTGGCCGAACCAAAAGGCTTTGATGGTGTGAATAATTGGTTAGAAGTGGTGTCCTTTTATAAGGAGGAGGAGGGGCTCTTTAGGAAAAACTTAAAGTATTAATTTATAATATATTCATATTCAATTTCTAATGGCTCCAAAGTGAATATTCAAAGTATAAGGTGGTTATGGGTCTAAATCCTTTCTACCAATAGATTTTAGACAGTTTTGGGTCATTATATTAACCTTATCTTTTAGTTTTAACTCTTAGTTAATTAGTTTGACATTTAACATGTCAGTTTGTATTTTTATATTATATTGTTAATAAACGTACTATATTCTTCCAAGATACCCCCAAGAAGTCTATTAGTGATACACATATCATTATATAACTCATTTTTTCAAATATTATATTTTTAGGAATATAATATCAATTAATAATATAATATTTGTTTTAAAAACTCATTTATGTCATTTTTGAAAATATTTAATAATTGATTTTTGTTAAAGTATTAACAACTATTTTCATTCGAAAAAAATTTATTTAAGCAATCCTAACATGTCATATTAGCCAATAAAATTCTATGATGAAATAAAAAATTTCAAATTAAATTTATTTTAACATTTATAATACTAATTATTTGATTCTTTCATTAATGAGAAAAATACTGCATCATTATTATGTCATAAATAAATTTAATTATTAAATGTGTAAAAATTATATATATAATACAATTATGTAGGAAATAATTTTATCTTTCTTATTAATATTTACAGTCTAAAATATAACATATATAACCCTATGTAAAAATTGTTTTTCTAAAAGACATATGCTTATGTCATTTTTGTATTTACTATAACTTAATTAATATAATGTGTACTTATCACCTACAAGTGGCTCCATGGGGTCCCAAAATCGACCCAAAGATTCCCATGGTCTGAAATTTATCAATAAATAGGGTTAGGATACGTTTCAGGGTAAATTAATTTTATTATAATATTATTTGTTTACCCTTAAATACCTGATTTACCCTTTATCCATGGTAAATAAAATATTTACCAAAGTAATTATTCAAATTTTCTAAAAATAAGAGTTACCTATTTTCATGATTTGGACATCATGATTCCAAATATGGAATCCATTTTTCCAAATTCAAAACATAGAAGTGCCAGAAAATATTTTAAAATTAATTCACGTTGCCAAAACAAAAAACGCATTTTTAACAAATAATAACTATCAAAAGATTGACACTTTCTTATGTCCAGTTTAAATATTAAATTATGTCCAATGTACAAAATTGTATTCAATGGTAAAATTATAATGTAATTATACTTTAAAATCACTCAAATTCATAATTTATCACTATTAATTTTTTCGATTAAAAAAGACGTTTTTAATTTAAATTTATTAATTTTCAGTATTTATCAAAATATGAATGTTATCAGAAAAGTACCAAAATTTCACCCTAAGATAATTTCAATATTACGAATCCAAATAAAAATTTTATTTTACCAAATTCAAAGCAGAAAAGTTTCATTTATTCATTTAAAATTAATCCCCACTATTAAAACCAAAAGACCTATTTTTAATAACTATCAAAAGTTTGACACTTATTTATGTCAAATTTCAAAGTAAAATTACATAAAATGACCATAATTTTATTAAATGGTCAAAATATAATCTATTTATACTTCCATACCATTAAAATGTATAATTTATCCATATAAATTATTTTGATTAAAAAAGTTGTCTTCAGTTAAAATATAGTATTTTCACTATTCACCCAAACATGAAAGTTATAAAAAAACACCAAATATTTATTGAAACTAAATTATAATGTCCCGATTATAAAGAAGATGTTTATTTTTTAATATTGAATATATAAAATTTTCAAATATTGGATTTAAAAAAGGCTTCGCCATTAAGAGGCGGTAAAATTGCATTTTTTTAAAAATACTTTTTTTATCTGAAAAAAAATGTATTTGTTCTTACATTATGTCTAAGAAACTCATAATATGGATTTTAAATTATAAGTATTATATAAAGTTCAAAATTCAGTTAATACAACACACAACCACTTTTGAACTGCTTCTTTGGTAAGTCATGATGCGCAAGAACTCAGTGTTGTGTGTAGTGAATTTTATTGAATAACATTGAATAAATAACGTACTGTGAATTCTTGGGGTGTTAAAAAACTTTAGAAAACTATTAAACAGTTGAAGAAACAAAATAAAGTGTAAGTCATAAATAAAACATATAAACATTTTCCATACATGCTTCTCTCATGATCTGTCATCGTAGTACGTCCCAGTGTGTGAAGGTATTTTTTTTGCATCAATGTTTTTTTTATTTTTTCCTGATGATTCCTAAATAAAATTAGATAATTAAAAAGATAGTATTAATGAATAAAATGAAAGTTATTATTTAAATACCTCAAATGTAATTAATACCTTAACCTGAGTAGTAGTCCAATGAGTAATCATCTAATGATACTGCTCTATAGGACAATCATCCACGACTGGTACCGCCTCTAACTCAATGCTAACTCTAACATGCCCGCCAATATACAAATCATGATTTTCAGCTCTCCAAAGCTCACCTAAATCTTTTAGACATGCCGGTCGTCCACCCTCACTATTGAGAAAATTAAATCAAAGCTGACATCAAAATATTAATTCATATAAATACAAAAATAATTCAAGGAAATAAATACAACAGATTTTATTACACATATCTCTACCCAAGCTCTATGCTTGACCTCATGTGGAAAATGTCTCCATAATAGCGGGCTGACGGGAATGATGTCGGAGTATTTGGAAAGCATTGCCAAAAAAACTCTGACATTGCTGCCCTGTTTTCTCAACCATTTGGGTTTTTCATTGTAATCCCCCATAACCTGTGTACGACGGTTCCACACCGCATGCATTCGTGTATGCCCCCACCCCATCCTCTTGTTAGTAGATGTATCTATTATGAATGAAAAACAAATATTTTATCAAGACATGTTAAAATGCATATATATATTGCTATTAAAAATTTTTAGGGTTCTATAAATATACCTACACCAGTCTGATCACTGAGTGCCACTGGATCCATAGAAATTGATGGAACACCCTATGGTGGTACAGGAGTCGAAGAATATGGAATATAGAAGCTAAGTGAGACAGAAGTAGAAGGAAAATAAGATGGCACAGTTGTATGACCGGATTCTGTCTAGAGAGTGGGAATCATCATGGGATATGAAAAAGATGGGTCAGAAGATGAAAAAGGTGGTGAAAACATGGGAGGCCTAAATATCCTGTATATCCATAACAACACACCAGGATCAAAATATGGGAAGGATGACATGTCAGTGGGAGGGGTAGGGTCTAGTCGGGTATGCGGAGCTGCTCGTCCACCTCAGGTACAAACCCTCCTCATACAACCGGCCTGAGTACTAAGACCAGTACTAGGATCCTCGTCAAATACCTGTCGACGTATAAGTGGATCCTACAAAAATTTTTACAAAAAAATTAATCACATGACATTATATATTCATTAAATATATATATTTTAAATAAAGTAATCACTACAGGCACTAATGGTGGAACGACCATATGAGGCATTCGACGATTGTTCTACATCATTTGTTTCCTTCACCTCTCTTCAATTGGCTACATTTCTTGCTTTTGAAAACAAATATACAATTAATAAAAAATAGAAACTAATGTGTAACCCAAAAAAACTAAGTGTATGAGGGAATAGAGGGATTATTTGGTAATTTAGCTATCAATTATTTCAGAAGAGCTTGAAAGGTTTTAATAAATCATACATTTTGTAATTTTCACCAAGTTAGAAATATTGTTTGACTAGGTTTGAATACAGTTCAATTCCAATATAGAAAATTCAATTAAAGTAAATCTCTAACCAATAAACATTGAAAATTCACATAATGGTCAAGTTAGCTAAAACATATTTGTGATCAATACTAAATCAATTTTAATATTACCAACCTTAACTACCCAACTCGAGGTAAATGAAAAGAATTGAGAACATGGATGAATGATTCTATACATTTTCAACCACAACTTCTAGTTCACAATCAACTTTGACAATTGAGATATTGGACTCATCAAAAGAAATAACTAGATTGGTTCTAATGGCATAAGGGAAAGTGTTAATTCCATCGTCACCATCATAAAAAATATGTCTCGGAATTACTTCAACTATGACACCAAATTCAGGTCGATGTTGGTCTTTGACATAAAAAACGTGTTTACCCATTGATGCCAACACATATAGATCTTCGGAAGAAAGAGTGTGAGTCATACTAATTACTCAATATCCACAATCATCAATAAATGTGCTTTGTCTTGTCATCAAATCAAACCAATGGCATTTCATCATTTTGACTCGTCCATGAGAGTAATAATCCAATATTATTATTTTCTCAATGACTCCATAATAACCCACATTTTCAAATTGTGGTCTACTATCTGATGCATAGGCATAACAATCTATTGTGGCAGTAACCATAACACCATCATGTTGTGTTCTCATGTTCTTTTCTCATTCAGTGACAATATATTTGTGCCAATTTATAACAATTGATTTACAATCACGAACAACATTATTAGGACCAAAAGCCAAATCTTTTATTTCCTCAGAGACAGAGTCAACAGACAAACTCAATACCTGCAATATAAATGACTATTAAAATGAATTAAATATTGATATAATTATTTTAAACAGTAATATTTTTACCTTCAATTTTAACCATGAAGAAAACTCTTTGCTATGAAAATTCTCCCTCCTTCTCAAAGATAAAGAACGATGCTTTCTATTTATCATTGTTTTATGTTCCCTGAAGATAAAAAAAATATGAATATTTTAACAGATATATATATGTAAGATATACATATTCAATTTAGTTACCTGATATAGTCATTGAACAAATCACAGTTGAACAAAACTGTGCGATGTCCCATCACCCACTCTTCATGGCTTAATGTCTTCAATGTATATGATCCAGGAATTCCTCTTGTTTGAGGAAGTTATGGAAAACTAGTTCAATTTTATCATACTATTATTCTTCATTTCTCATTGGTCTGTTTATTCTTGTAGTATGATCAGACAAGTACATTGAGCATAAATCCATACATTCTTGAGCCAAGTAACCGTTCACAATAGAACCTTCGGGATGATTCATGTTTCGGACATAAGAATTTAATGTGTACATATTTATTTCAGTTGGATACATCCAATAAAAGTAAACAGGTCCTCCGAGAAGTATTTTAGTGGGATTATGGACAGTCAGATGCCGCATGCATGTGAAAAATGATGGAGGAAATATTTTCTCCAACTCACATAAAATTAATGGGGCATCTGTCAGCATTTTTTTCAAGAATGACTTGGACAACTTCTTTGCAAAAATATCTCTAAACAAATAGAAAAACCGAATAAAAGTCACCCTAAAATCATTGGACAAAAGATGACAGATTGCTATTGGAAGAAACTCATGCATTAGAACATGATAAACATGAGTCTTCAAAGATTTTAGACTTACCTCTCTTCTGACGACCCATTTAGATATGTTGCTTGAATAGGAATCAGGAAATCTAATAGTCTCTAATACTTCTAGAAGTTGTTTTTTCCATTGGTGTCATCACATAAGAAGCACATGGAAGTTTCCATTTATTTTCACAGATATGAACAGGATGCAATTCTGGTCTGATGACATAATCCACCAAGTCACGCTGAGATCATAAATCATATTTTGACTTCCCCTTGACATTTAGAAGAACTGGAAGAAAAATTTCGAATATATTCTTTTCAATATGCATTATGTCTAAGAAATGACATAACAAATTTGTTAACCAATGCGGTAATAAAAAAATATACTCCTCTTCCTCCAATTGTTACAGGATTCAGTGGAAACATTATTTCTCTTTCCAGATTTTATTTGACCCTTCCCGAATGAAAAACTAAAATCTTTCAATTCATCAAGCACATCTGTTCCAGACATATATTGAGGTGGATCATCAGTCTCTATGTTATTATCAAATCTTTGTCGATTCATTCTATATGGATGATCCTTCATCAATAATCATCGATGTCCCATAAAATTGAAACTACATTGATGTTTCAATCTTTCGGATCGTTTACTCTTCATACAAACTGGACATTCCAGTTTTCCATTTCTGCTCCATCCAGGAATCATTGCATAATCCAGAAAATCATTTATCATCTACATAGGCACAACACACATATGAAATATGTCTCTCAAACATGCATCATATGTGCGCACACCCACATCCCAAAGAAGTTTCAACTCTTTTATTAAATTTTACATGTATACATCAATATCAATGCTGGGATTTGAAGGACCAGATATGAGTATACTCATGAAAGTGAAATGTTTTTTCATACACAACCATGGGGGAAGATTATAAATGTATATAAAAATTGGCCATGTGCTATGTGAAGTAAGCATCTGCTTAGACGAATTAAAACCGTCGTATGAAAGACCCAGCCTCATATTACGCACGTCAGCTGCAAAATCAGGATGTCGAGCATCAAATCTCTGCCATGAAAATCCATCTGTAGGATGAACCAACTCATCATTAGTCTTCTTTCTCTCGGTATCATTCCATCTCATTTTTATTGATATGTCATTATACAAAAATAGATTATGGAGTCTGCAGATCAAGGGAATGTTCCACATTACTTTCTGTGGAATGCGGGATGGTGTTCTATCAGATTTTGACTTCCAGTGGGATGTGCCACATTTTATACAATTATTTCATTCAGCGGTTTCCTCCCAGAATAAACTTCAATCTTTCGGGGAATCATGAATTTTGTTTCTTGAAAATCCATGTTCCTCAACTAACATCCATTCCATATAGTGTTTTGAGATAATATATGCATCATATGAAAGTAAATCCTTCAAGAGGGATAGAATGTAATCGATTGGTGTATTAAAAATCTCATACATAGTTTTCCCATGAAACAGTCAGATTAAAAATTCCATCTTTTTTCATTTTATCACATTATCGATCTACAATAGTCGTGGCAGCATCATTCAATTTTTTCACCCAATCAATATCATCATTTTTACTAGATGCATCATATGTCCTCATATCGAAGTCTTCTTGAGTCGAAATCCTTTATTTTTCATGATGAAGAATAAATGGAAACAGATCATCTAACAAATTCTTCACTCTAGTCCATTCATTTCGATCATCACCAATTTGAGAATTCATTTTCTCCCCATTGTGATACCAAAAAAAAGTATTTTTCTTGAAAAACATATTTGGTTATGTGGTAGCTTACTTTTTCACGGCTCAACAAAGGTCTACCAACACAATTGGAACATGTTCATTGTATGCGACCACTATCTGAAGCATTGTGAAATGCAAAATCTACAAAGCTCTCCAAATTGTTTTTGAAAATACCTTGAGATCTGATCGGTTTCATACATCCAACTTCTTACCATTCTGTAAAAAGAATTTATATAAGTCATTTTGTCATAAAAAATTCAATATGATTGAACTTTAATAGAAAAGACATTTAATTAAATGATAAAGGAATAAGTTTCTAGTCGATGTAGTGAACTATTAAAATAATGTAAAGAACAAGTACTCAAAAATTGAATTAAAAATTATTTATATTCATGTTCATTAGGTCTATAAGAGTCACATGCCTCAGGTCCCATTATGTGATATAGGCATCCCAAATCATTCACTCATGTTCAATAACTCATTATTGGAACCTCTATGGCCATACCTTTCATTACCCAATTACTCCCCCAAGTCAAGCGCACCCCATGGGTGAATATATTTTAGGCTTCTACACTAATAGGTTGTTCATGGCTTGTAAAAAGATTTAATTTTTTAAGTATAGAAAAAAACATTTATTTTTAAATTTGAGATTAATAATAAAGTATGTCAATGGTATCAACATTACTAAATTGAACTTGTGAATTATCTAACATTTTTATGGATGTCTACACATGCCTGCATGGCTAGTGAAAAGAACCCCACACTCATAAAAGTGAGTATTGGCCAAGAAGGACACATATTATACAACGTACAATGAGAACAATATATAATTGACCGTAAAGTTATATTAGTACAGACATCTTGGGAGAAATGGAATATATGATCCTGGTTAACTGATGAATTCAAAAGCTTGTATTCCATATGTTGGACACCATCTAAGGTAAGCAATCATGTGAGGATGGGTATACATCATTCAATTTCTTACATGCTAGTGAAAATGAAGGCTTGAATTAATGACTTGAGTTCCCTGAGTAAATGAGGGTAGAGGATGCAAAGGTTGTGTAAACAGAATGATTAAATAAGGGTAGAGGTTGCATACACTATGCATGGTGGGGGTGTCTTAGCTAATTTAGATACTAAAATAAATTTACATCATAGGTATCAATAAGAAACGTCAGCATCAAGAGAAACTCCAAATAAAAAAGGACTAAAAACATTTAACATTTCAAGAATTCACTACTATGCATGGTTTATCCACATGTTTAGCAGTGATTATATGTCTTAATCATGAACCACCTCTACAGGTCCCAATTTTCCCCAATAAACATAAGATAAATATCTAAAAATATCTTTAAAACAACTCATTAATAGAATCAAAACGTAAATTTAATCTTGAACCAACCATGGAATCTCTTTCACAACACATTCTCACACACCAGTTATCTCATGTGTTACTAAATACCAGACATAGTCACATAACAAGTGTACTATATCAAATTACATTACACAAGCCTTATTAAAAAATTCTGATTTTAATAAAACACTTTCCTCAAGATTAAATCATTTCTGAAATATCTTTCGAAATCCATTTTAAATCACATATGTCTTCCTTTACCAATGGTTTTTTGAAACCGTTCGTAAATGCCTCCTTGATGAGCCGTTGGTATATGATCATGGGGAAACCCCAGATTCCTAGTAGTGGATTCCACTAGATGAGGTATGAGTCCAGTAGTGAATCATAAATATAGATTTTCCCATCTAACTATCTAAGTCACCATGACTAGTCAAAAGAGGATAGTAAGATAATTAATTTATGAGGATCACAATGATGATCCTTATCAATATCAATCATATTATTCAGACCTCAAATCATATCTCAATCTCACCCAAATATCCATCGATGTGAATAATCCCATTTTCAACATCCATCAATTGTAATTACAAGAATTGAGCAAGTTACATTAATGAATTATTACAATTCAGGAACTTCATAAAGTTCCAACATAGTGGTAAAAAATCTTCAATTCAATTCAAAACCCCTTATTTAAGTCAATGTTTAGAAAGTTTATCTATACCAACTTCCTTCCAAAAAATAACATGTAATTCTAAATAGGCATTTAGAAAATCCTTTATATCAAAACATCCCAAAGTCATTAAAGGATGTTTTAAAATTAAAAATTCTTAATATTAATTCAAAACATGGGATTACAACCTATTTCCACATGAATAAATATCAAATTTATATTTACCAAATAAATCTCATTTAAAAAATAATATTTCCAAGAGGGTTCATTATAATTTCACAAATTAAATCATTTGAAACTACTTAGAAAAAATTAAATAGGTCAACTCATTTCATACAAATCAATTTATATCAGTATTTAAATAAAAAATCAAGACAAAAACTCAATTTCACCAATTCAATCCTTATATATTCCTTGAAAAAAAATCTAAACATTCATTGAATTGTATAATTCATAAATACATAAAAGATATCAAAATTATAGTCATAAAATTCCTGAATTGTTCAATTCAATGAGAATAGGGTTAAATAATATTTCATAATTAATTTCAAAGAAAACATTCATAGATACTTTTCTAAATATTAATAAACACATATAAATAAATTACCAAGTAACAATTAATTACAAGATGAAGAAAAGGCATAAAAACACATACTTAGAAAATCTTTAATCCAATCGCAATGAATTTGAGATGTTTCTTCTTCGATATAGGGTTAAAGATTTAATTAATTAAATGGATTGGAATGGAGAAAGTCTAGATAAAATCAAAACAAAAAAATGATATACACATCAAAATCAAAACATAAAACTAAAATATTAGATGAATAACAATAAAAACAAGGTAGTACTTCAGTATTTTATGTGTATAAAGAAGAAAATACTTGATTTGAGATGAATCTGATGGAGTTTAAGCTGTTCGGATGGGGGAAGTCGTGAGAGGAGCCGAGTGTTGTAGATTTAGGGTTCTGTCGTGAATGGGGGAGAGGTCCGGCCGAGTGTATTTGGGGTAAATCATTACTAATGGTTTTTAAAAACCATTGGTAAAGGGTGTCCTAGCCCTTCTTTACCAACGGTTTAAGCAAACTGTTGGTAAAGAAGCGTGGGGAAAACCTCCCATTACAGTATAGAATCCATGGAAACCTCATCTCACATCCAGATATGAATGGGTAATGGCTAAAGAAAACCATAGGGCTTCTGATGTTATGCATTCACCTGATGACATGTATAACATCTCGATACAAAATCTGCAATGTCCTGTCTCATACATGGCCACCAAAACTCTCGACGAACATCATAGTACATCTTGGTGGCACTGAGGTGGATGGACCACTGTGACTGGTGACTATCATGCATTTCCACCTTCCTTAGAGATAGAGGCACCACTGAACAGCCCTTGAAACACAAGATACCCTCGGGGGAAGAAGAACAATCAGAAGATGTCTCCCCACCATGAAGAATCTGTCTCGATCGCTGGCAGAACTCATCACTAGGAATCTATTGTTGGATCAATTCTAAAAGAGATGGGGTCAACTGAACTCTTTCCAAGAATTCACTTCCACTGTGCTCCTTGGCCTCCACATGTATCTGAGCAAAGAGTCCCCTCAGAGTCTACTCATCACTGGACTACCTCAAATCATGCACCGGTATTCTTCTACTCAAGGCATCTACTACAACATTACCCTTCCTCAGTGTATAGTTGATATCAAAGTCAAACCCCTGCAGGTATTTGATCCAGTGATGCTGCCTCAAATTGAGATCTTTCTATGAGAAGATGTATGACAAAAGTTTATGATCATAGTAGACCAAAAACTTCTCCCCAATGAGGTAGTGGCGGAAAGTATTTAAAGCATGCATTACCACCGCTAGCTCTAGGTCATGGGTCAAATAATTCTTTTTATGTGGTCAGAGCTGGTGAGATCCATACGCTACCGCATGATCATCATGCATAAACACGCACCCAAGACCCATACCTGGAGCATCTCAATACACCGCATAGCCTTTCCTAGACTCTGGAAGGATCAAGACTGGGGTGGTAGTCAACCTCCGGTTCAAGTCTTCAATGGACGCCTGACATTATGGGATCCACACAAACTTCACCCCCTTCCGGTTGAGCATGGTCATGGGTGAAGCACGCTGAGAGAAATCTCAAACAAACTGCCTATAGTTACCTACCATGCCAAGGAAACACTTGATCTCAAACGCGTTATTCGGTTGCTCCCATGACATAACTACACTAATCTTCTCGGGATCCACCGAAACTCCCAGCTCCAAGATCACATGACCCAAAAACATCACCTCTATGATACATAAGGTACACTTGGATAGCTTTTTATAAAGGTGGTGATCTCACAGAGTTCCCAACGCAATCCGAAAATGCTGCTCATCCTCCTTCTTAGATCCAGAGTAAACCAGGATGTCATCCACGAACACGATGACGAATAAATTGAGATACTGGTTGAACACCCTATTCATGAGTTCCATAAAGACCTTTGAAGTATTGGTCAATTATAAGGGCATGACCAAATACTCATAGTGGTCGTACCGACTTCAGAAGGATGTCTTTAGGATATCTTCCTCTTTCACCCTGAGTTGGTGATAACCCGAACGCAAGTCTATTTTAAAAAACCACTTCTCCCCATTCAACTGATCAAATTAGTCATCTATTTGGGAAAAAGGATATTTGTTCTTGATGGTTACCTTATTAATGTTCCGGTAATATATACACAACCAGAGGGAGTCGTCGACATTCTTTGTGAAAAGAACAAGAGAGGCCCAAGGAGAGATGCTCGGGTGAATGATCATTTGGATTCTAAATCGTCCATCTATATATTTTATTCCCTCATCTCGGTGGGGGACATATGGTATGAGGGAAGAGATATCAGTTTTGTCCTCGGTGCCAAATCAATCGAGAACTCCACGTCCCGCTCTGGGGGAATGCCGGAAAAATCATTTGGAAATACCTCTGGGAACTCATCCTCCACATGAGGTAATCCACCCTTAAGAGAATTACCATCATCCTCAAGTGCGGGTGATGATATCTAGAAGATAAGACTCCCTAACTCTGGGAGTGGAGGTTCCACATGACCTGACTGACGGTCCCATTCCCCACGAAAAACCTGTGGACTACCATCAGGTGCCACGAAACTCACCCAACGCCTATAGCAATAGATGTGTGCCTAAAAATGTACCATCCAATACATGATGGGGATTATATCAAAAAGGTACATATCCAACACCAGTAGGTCCCACACCATCTCCACTCCCGACATGGAGAGCACACATGACGGACACCTGAGACCCTGCTCCTTCTACCCCAGCAGCATCATCAACTCCATCGCGAAAGATAAAATCTTAGTTGGAAAGTTCAGTGTGCTCACAGTACATGCAGATATAAATGAAAACTGAAGTGCCAGTATCAAAATGAGCAGCAGATAAAGAAGATTCAATAAAAATAGTACCTCAAATGGTCTGTGTCCCTACATCTGATCTTGATGGTGCCTGCTCCACATCATGAAGATGCATCGTCTCTGCCTGAGAACAACCACCCACATGTGGCTCTGACCTAAACTGGATCTGCCCAAAAGATGATCCAGCCCTACCACCAAAGCCACCGAACTGAGATCCCCTTGTCCTCTATGTCTCTGACTGAGCTAGCACTCACATGGGAGCCATGGATCCTTCCCCACATTGAAGTGGACACGCTATCCCGCAAAAGAGTATCATGTGTCCCATACCTCCACATTAGAAACAGGTATTCGGAGGACGAGGGAATGCTGGATGGATGTGTTATATCTTCTTGCACTGGTGGAACACGACAGTCCTCACATCTGAAGCCACCGATAAAAGATGCCAAGAAGAGTGGCCTGAACTGCCACCCCATTCTTTCGCTGCTCTTATCACTTCCTTTTCTTTTTAGAAGAGCTACTATTGCCCATAGAAGACACCACTCCAAAGATCCTAGACTTCCCATTCTTCTCAATCTCTACCATGAAAGCATGATCGACCACCTCAGCATAAGTTCCCAACTTAAATAGGAAGACTTGTGAGTAAATTTCTGGTCGCATCCCCTTCTCAAACTATCAAGTGTTAAAGCTCTCATTAGAAACAATGTCAGGAGCATACTGCACTAGTTCAACAAAACAGTTAACATATTCCATTACTGAATGATCTTCCTAGGAAGCATTCATGAAATCTTGAGATCTGGCATGGGATAAAACCTCTGGACAATACAGCTCATTGAAGATGGCCTTAAAATCTCTCCAGCTCAGGTTTTCATGCTTCCCAGATTGAAGCACCAATTCCCACCACCTACAGCTGGGATCCTCAAGCTGAAAAGAGGCACATTTAACCCTGACCTCTTTAGGTGTGTCCCGGAAATCGAACATACACTCTAATTTCTCGAGCCATTCCCCTTCCTCTTGGGTTTCTGAGCTACCTCAGAAACAAGGGGGTTTTTTTCTTGAACTCTTGGGCCTTATCCTTCCTGGGGCCAGACACATATTTTCTGGCTGGAGTAGGAGCCAAAACCACTCCCAGTCCCACACCCTGGACAGCCCGTACCATGGCTTCTATCATCCTTTGATCGAGTGGTACGGGAGAACTCTCTCCGGCTTCCTCTCGTGGGTGCATGGGAGCTTTCCGGGGATGCATGTTGCAACAAAAGGCAACACTCAAAAGAACAAAAATCAGTACAATAGTTCTGAAAATTTCAGGAATACCATCAAATATAAATAATCAAAACACGTTACAATAGTAAAATAAACAACTATTTCCCCACACTTGATGTCCACGTGCAGTCTGCATCCCACACGTCTCACCTGGAAGAGAAAATAAACAAACAAATCGTACATCCCATGGTGACTCACAGTCTTCCATGAGGGGTGTGGTAAGGAACCCTACTCATGACCAAACTCCTAGCCCCGATAGTCCTATCTCATTTCTATCCCGACTCATCCCAAAATATTAATATAACTCAAAAACATTAAACTCCTCTGACACCATTATGTCACAAACCGAATCTAGTCGTCATCAAAGTGGCACCAAACCCGGCTCATGGAAAGGCCCAAAGGGTGTTCCCTATCCTCATGGGCTGGAAGAAGTTCCCGAGAATCATAAAAATTCATTTGGGAATTATTTTTCCAAGTTTGAATTCATAAAATAACCAAAAAAACAATAAACCAAATCTGAAAAATTATTCCAAACAAGACTTAATAAAAATTCAGAACTGAGTATATGGGAATAAACAAGACATAAGAGGTCCAAAGGTGTATAAAATTATCAGAAAAAAATATCCCATGAGACTCCACACGACAAGGGGTCATCACCCATGTGTCGTCTTCACAACACCGCACCATCGAGAGAAACTAGCAACCCAAACCGCCATCGCCCACTGCCTTTCCATTTCCAGTGTCAAACATGATCAAGTCTACTTACACCAAAAGGTGTAAGTAGGGTGTGAGACTAATCCCAATAGGATATCACCCAAGGATTCCATGTTATATGAATTATAAAATAAATATGTTTCATGATTTATAAACATAAAATGGGAGCATTTATTTCTAAAAGGTCATATTTGAAATGAAAACAACGTTCAATGGGGATAACATTAAAGAATGAGGGAATTTGCATAAAACATGCAAGCTACTGGTTTTTACATCCCATGATACCATAAGTCAAAGATAAATTCCAAAAATTCCACAAGCACCAAACAAAGAAACACCCCTAGGTACTAGATAGTTGTGATTCCCAAGTACCTCGTACCTCGGTGAATGTAACCATAATAAAATTTGTTCTCGTGCACGAGCCACTAGTATGGAGCATATTTATATCCTAGTGGTCTCCATTCATCTCCATTATAGTTTTTTAGTGTTATCCATGTCCAACTTTCTATGTGAACCATGGTCAAAACTCCTCCGTTCACGAACGTACTAGTACACGTTAGCCCACCTAGTTACCCGGGCTACCCCTCTTGTGCTCAAACAATTTCCTCATGTTATGAAAATCCATTTTAACATATAATCATCATTTCTGGTCACACACATTTCAAACAGTAGCTACAAATTATTTTCACCTTTTATATAACCAAATAATCTACTTATAATTTCTATAGAACAATTTCCAGAAAAGTAACCAAACTTTGCACATAAAATTCATCTAAAATCCCACATTTAAAACCCAATAGAAAACAATATTTTATTAAAATAGAAATTTCAGAATCAAACTATTTTTATAAATCCATTCCATGACTTATAAAAAACATAAAAAGGTACAACATATGTTGCACATGTAAAACACCCATTTTTTCACACAATTGGAACATAAAAATCAACCGCTTTGAAAATGATACCCAAATCAATTTTCGCAGTAAAAACAATAACATAAGAACATAAAGGAAACGAAAATACATCAAGAAAACTCATCCTAAAATACCTACATATGGAATTAGCTACCAAAAGTGTCAAAACCCTCAAATCCTTGTGTGTCACTTCAACCACACCTCCGCCACACCACAAGAGAGTAAGATCGAACCTAAAACCAGAGTATTAGACAAAGAAACTCAAATATAAAACCCTAGGTACAAATCCATAGCTTCTGGACATTTGGGTATTTAATAAAAAAAAGAAGAAACCCTATGAAAAATGGAGGAGGAAGGAAGGGAACCAACTTACTTGAGATATTTGGATGTTTTTTGGAGTTCAAGAAGTTCGGCCCTAATTCGAGCTGAATATTAGCTCCAAACAGGGGAAACTACGATGGGGGTGCATCTGGGTTCATTAAAAAAAACTGAGAGGTGGAATCACAAAAAATAGGATAAAAAGTTAATATTTTATGAAATAATTAAAAAACAAATTTAAAATAGAAAATGGGCTTTCAGGTTGGCCCAATACCTTATTTGATCACCCGAAAACAAGATGCTAATGAATTTTTAAGGGGCCCAAATTTCGTAGGTGGTTTTAATAGTTAAATGAATGTTATTTTGAAGTTGAATGGGTGAAAAAGGTTGAAAATAGAAGGATTTATTAAAATAACCAATTTTATTTTTAAAACTGGAAATGGGATCTTGGGTTGGCCAAAATTTTGAAACCCACCATTTCCTTCAAAAATGCATGGAAAGCCCCTAAAACAAAGAAAGAATGTAAATTAAAATAAAAAAACCTTTAAAATATGTCATTTATGTGAAACATTCTTACAAATAATAAAGAATTATTAACATCAAATAATTTCATCTTATATGGAAGATTATTTTGAACGATCAATTGGATCGTTTCATGAGGAATACAGTTATTAAAATTTGAAAATAAAAATATTTAAAACAAGTAAAATGTTTAAAATTAATTTTATAGGAAAATAACACTAATAAAATTAAATTTAATCTTTAAAAACATTTAAAGAATTTCATTAATAAAATATATCTTCTTCTTTGAAAAAAATACTTTTTAAAACATAATATAATTTGAAAATAATTTTTATTTAAAATAACCATGAAAATATATGATGGGAAATTTATTAATATTTAGATACATTTATTGATGAAAATACCTTATCCTTTTTGAAAAAACATTTAAAATAGTAACAAATTTCTACACCATTTTTAAATGACCCTGAAATATTATGATAGACTATTTAATAATAAATTTAAAAATTTATGAAGTAAAATATACTTGCAACTTTGAAAAAAAATAAACATAAAAATTTTTCCAAATCCATTTTTATAATAACCTTGAAAATTTATAAAGTATTTTTTAAATAAAATAATTGTAATAATGGTGAGAAACGCTGCTCATTATGTACACAATAAAACAATGATTCTGTTCATATTTATTGTAAAAGAAATATTAGAATTGATTGGAATATAAAATGTAGATTACAAATATTTTTTTAAAGAAAAATTAAAACAATGTTTAAATTGTATTTACTAAATAACATGAATACATTTAAAAATATTTTTTAATTTTTTTAGAAAACATGGTTTTGGATGAAAAAAGTAGTTCAACCGAAGAGAGAAATAAAGATGATTTTTCGTAAAATATTAATTTGGGAACTCTAGTAAATAATGTGATTAAAATGATGGGAAACAATTATTCTCATGAAATTAACATAGGAGAATAAAATTCATGAGTTTTTTGATGGAAAAATCATAAAATTTTATCATTGGAATAATAATTATAAACAATACATATAAATATTGAGATTGTAATATAAAACTCTTACAAAATTAATAAATTTGATTTATCATAAAAATGATATAATAACATTAAATTAAACATAAAATTTAATTCATAGAACTATATTCATGACATAACATATTAATGGGGAATTTTATACACCATATTGAATAAGATATGTGCATAATAACACTTATATCCAAAATATGGAAATTTTAGTAAAAATTATCCTAAAACATTTTATAATGATAAATTTAATATTTTTAAAAACGTATTCTCTTTCTAAATGATTTAAAGCCTACAAATTTAATATTTTCAACTGAGTACCATTTTTTAATTTTAGGGATGTTTTGACCTTGATATTGAAAATTAAACATTTTTAGAATCTTAAATGTTTTCAACAGCATAGGTATTTCAATTATATATGTTTCCTTATTGATCCAAATGGAGTAATTATTTTTTTAGAATATCAATTTTTATAAAAAAAAATTAAACTATAATAAGAGGTAGTTAGAACTTATAGGGGCCCAAAAGATCACACATTGTTGAAAAATATTTTGGTCAACATGATGGGTCATACCTCATTCAATGGGAAATAACTTCACCTAAATGACTCAAGATGAGATGATTATAACTTTTGTTCGAAGAATTATCAATGTATATCATTAATATTAATCTTAGAAGGATAATTCCATCATTAAGGTAACCTATTTATGAGTCAAACACAAGGAATATGAAGGGTCTTCTAGAGAAGAAAATTTTATCTTTATTAAATAATTTTGAACATTTTTATAATATGTTTATATAATATGAAAATTATAGAGTATAAAAGAAATTTCATTAAAAAATAAATTTATAAGATTATATAAGAAGATTATTTTAGTAATATCTATGAAAACAAGAAAATTTTAGGGAAATAGATTCTGGACTGTAGAATTTACATCCCTCCTCCACTTTGTATTTCCATGTCTTCATAATTGCAATGTATGGTTTGCCAGATAGAGAATAGGAAAGGTTGATATATTGATATTGATTAATATTATATGAATCCATTCTATAATGGATAATATAGGTATTTATTAAGTTATGTGAGGCTAAACCAAAAGTGGTTGTGGACGATGACCACCAATATAAAGTCTCTTCTGTGTTTTTACCATCCAATGTAATCTATTTTCAATTTATCATGAAATTATATTTAGTAATGAAATATGTTTTTTTATTTCATTAACATATTTTAAAATAGTTTTTTGGATGATTTAGATATATATTATGTAAAAAAATTGATTTCACTATTGAAATTTCTTCGGTGACATCTTGTCGTTGTTCATAGTGATTTCAAGTAGGTTTGTTTTCTTATATGTCTTAAAGTAATTGACTAGCTTCTATATGAGGGGAAACAATCATACTAATCTATTGATATGATATCCATGAAAAATTGTTTGTTTATCTAGATTTTTTTGAGAGGGAATTGATAAATTAAATTGGTAAATTTTTTTAATCAAGAGCGTTGTGTCTGGACGGTCTATGCTTGTACACATGTGAGTTATTCATATAATTACATTTGGAATAATCCTTAATTCTGGAATTTTTTTACAGATCAAATTATTAGGATATTAATTCGAAATTCTAAATTTCAATCGGTCATAATTGTTTTCACACATCGAGTTATGGAGGACACTTTGGACTACAAAGAACTAGAAGAAAAGTAAATGATTTATGTTTTTATTGTCCCAAAATTATTATATATGCTTGTGAATTTTTTAAAAACTATAAAAATTTTCAATTCCAAGGAATAATTTCTAAAGGAATGAGATGACATAATAACCTATTTTGTTTTTTTATTTCTTTGATGTAGGGAGTACAAAATTAATGGTAAATTTCTCCAAGTATTTCATTTATATTTCCATATTTCTTGATGTTGATTATATATAAAAGTGGGTAGAGGCTATTCTCATGAGGGATTATGATGATTCAAATATGCCAATTTTTGTGAAATGGATTTTCTTTTCATGATTTGTATTTCCAAAAATAATTATTAGGGATCAAGGAACCCACTTTTGCAATAGAACATTATAATTTCCATTAAATAAATATAGAGTTTACCATAGAGTCTTTACACCCAATCTTCCTTAAACCAATTTAATGGATGTATTTAACCATAGATAAATCAAACAAATTCCAGAGAAACTATGAACCCAAACAGAAATGATTGGATTTCATGAATATCCAATATAATATGTGCCTATAAAACTACATTAAAAACCCTAATTAGAATGTAACCATTTAGACTAGTCTTTAGAAGTTCTTATCACATACCTGTTGGGTTAGATAACCAATATGATTGGGATTTTAAAACTTTTCACATGAATCTATTTTATGCTATAAAAGAAGGTATATTTATTTATAGGTGGAGGAGGAGATCAGAAAGAATGCTTACAAAATCTCCAAGTTGTTAAAGGAAAGAACCACATTATTTTTTTATGGGATGATATTCAAGAAAATGATCGCGGATAAAGACAAAGTGTTTCTATTGTATTCTATATTATGGTTATTCCCATGTAAAATACATTCCAAATGGTATATCCCTTTTATCATAACTCATTTTTGTCTTCTATTAAAATTCATATAAAAGAACTCGGCTAAGGGAAACCATTAACCATAAATGGAATTGGTTGAAGCTGTTTAGAAATAATTTTCAAGATCATATAAGGGAGGATATCTGTCTTCATGAAGATGAATACAATTAAAGCTTGGTTTTGTGTTTCTTTCTCACATATTTGTTTTTATTTTTCTTTAATTTCATGAATTTTATTCTCACATAACATTTCCGCACAATGGGAATATTTCACTAAATAAAAGTGGTGGGGGCAGGAACATATTTAGTAGATAATTATTTTTTGTACTTTCCTTTTAAATTATTGCTTTCAGTTATTATTCTTATTTTTGTGTATTTCATTCCTTTTCATCTTTTTTATGTTATGTTTGTTTTATTTCATTATTTTTTTAAAAACTTCTCAGCATAAACAATAAATCATTTTATTTTTTCAAACCCATGTCAATGAGTGAACCAATTGATCCCGTAATACTGAACATTAATAAATGTTGCATATAATTTTGTTTCTTTTTTAATATTTGTAAATTTCACGAAAAGACATCTTATTTTTTATCTCATGAAACATTTCATTGTCTTGATCATTGAAATTCCCTTCCTGTGAGGATTCTAAAACCATTTTGACTTCGTCTTTACATTCATTCCATTTCCTATCCATAATTTCATTAACTAGAACATGATCAATTTTTGTCAAAACATAATGGTTTAGTTTCTTGTGATTTAAATGATTGAGGCATTTATTTGGATTTTGATATCACGTTTTCTTGTGAATCATTTTTATTTTGGTATTACCTATACATTTGATAATTCTTAATCCCTTATTATCTAGGTATATACTATTATTTTTTCCACATTACAACCCACATTTTCCTTTCTAACTGTTTTTGGAAGTAGAAATGCATGATATAGTAGAACCAAAGTGTGGGGAAAGATATATTATGGTGTGATACCTTATTTGTTTTTATTTTCTTGGAGATTCAAAATTTAAAGAGAATTTCTTTCTGGATAATATTTTGATGAGAGTTTCTCTCATTTATAGCTCTCAAATGAAATACCATTGTACCTATTTTGAAGCTCTCAATTGATGAAATTTTTTCTCATTCTAAAGCATTCAAAAAATGTGAGAAAAAAATAATTTTTTTGTTTAAATATTGATGAAATGGGATGGAAAAGATACTCTCAAAGATTCTCATAGCTTATTTTGTAAATAATAGAGTAATAAGGATCCCAAACATGAGTTAATATTAGAATCATTAATTTTTTCATCAAAAACATCCAAAAATCTATATTCATCCTCATAATTATTCACATTTGAAACCCAATAACATTATGAAACATAATAAACATGAAATTTACCCATGATAAAAAAGTGTTATTGTCTCACATTGGGTGGATATGTATAAATTTATCAATACTATTTTTATTCTAGCATCAGATTAGATGATAAAAGGATTGTTTAAAATCCATATTTATCTATTGAGAGAAAATTAATGTGATGTAAGTGTATTGTGTGAATGGGATTATGAAATAAGTGGGAATGGATTAACTTAGATAAATTCATAACATAAAAAACATTTTTTATTAGGCATTATATTTTTTGTTTCTTGGTGATTAATTGGTGAATATCATTTGTTTGTGTTTTGAAATTACCTTTATTTGATTTTCCTAATCACTTGTCCATGGTTACAAGTTTTTTGTTATGAGAAATTGAAAGAGATATTATTTAATAGTTTTTATGTATATTTAAATTATTTATTCCCCACTAAATTAATATTTTGAGATGAAGTTCATTGTTTTTAGATTCTATAGATATTTTCATATTGAAATTAAAATTTTCACAATTCAGTAATATTAACGTTTTCTATATTTTCTATATTTTTGGTATATCATTTTATATATTGATCCTAGTGGTTCATTATTTTAGGATTCTTATTTTCATGGGATGCATATTTTTAAACTATTAAAAGATATTATTCAACCTTTGTGTGAAAAAAATAAATCATTGTGGAAACGATTTCTAGATGACTTTGTTGGCCTCACCTCATTAAATGGGATGTAACATGTCCTATAAGACTCCAAATTTGATTATTGCACCTTGATATGAAACCTGACTCAAAGGAGTTCTTTAATGATAATCCTAAAAGTGTTATTATTTTATTTAGTCAGCCAATTAATGAGTTAATGAGAAGGAAGATGATGGGTCCCCTCAAGAAGAAAATGTTATATTTCATAATTAATTGAAATCATTTTCACCCAGTTTACAGTGAAGATTAAAAATGGTGGGAAAATAAATAATTTAATAATTGAACACTATATAAAAATTTATATAGTATTTTTCATCCAATGAGATTGATAAAAATGAGAAAACATCAGGGAAACTGAATCTGGATAGTAGAATATCCATCCCTCTTCCCATTTATTTTTCCATATATTCACTATTCCAGGGTCTAGTTGGATTATGTGAGAAAGGGAAACATTTTTCTAGATATATTGATGAATATTATTTTCATTAATTCTGTAATATATCTTATGTGATCACTCAATTGATGTGAGGATAAGAACCTAACTCTTGTGGATGGAGACAACTGACAGACACTCTCTTCCGAGTTGTGATCATCCTATATAATATCATTTCTTTTTTTTTTTGTATTTATATTTTCTAATGAAATAGGTTTTTTCATTCAAAAATAAACATTCAACTAGTTTTTTTAGATGATTTTCCAATCTATTAAATAAAATTATCAATTTCACTTTTTAAATTTTTATAGTGGGGTCTTTCCATGGAGCATATTGATTTCAATTCTATCTAACTTCTTAGAAATATTCAATTAATTTATTAACTTATATAGGATTTTAAACAATAATATTGATGTATTGATATGATATACATGGAAACTATGATTCTTATCCCTATTTTTTGGGTGTTCATTTAGAAATCAAATTGGAAGGAAATTTTAAACATGGAAGAGGGGAGTGTCTTGGAGGTATATGCTTGTCTACAACTATTGTTTTGAAATTTTTATTTCAACCCCATTTTATTTCCTATCAAAATCTATTTTTCTATTTAATTTTTTTCACATTAGATTAGATTTATATTATATTTTTGAAATTTTAATAAAATCCCCATATTTCTGTTATTTAGAAAAAAGTGAGAGTTTTGGAACAAAAATTTCAACCTCATCAATAGACAATAGAGAGACAGTTATATTGCATTTCTCAAGGGTATGATTTTTTTGATTGAGTTTTTCATGAATATACACACACATTAAGGATCTTCTGAACTGTAAACCTAATGAAAGAGATATTCTAAAATATATATGTAAATCCTAAAAAATTTAACTATAATAATGATAATATAAATTCATGGAAAGTATATACAGAACATAAAAACAAGCGTGGTGAATATGGCATGTGACTTATAGAAAAATAAATGTGAGACAGAAATCTCTTACCATTAGACAGAAATTACATTATACAGATTTTAACATCACATATAATAAATAAAATATTATTATAAATATGTTACAAAACAATACTTATATGTACCATACCATTCATTATTTACTTATGACCACTTATTTTCCATTCATTGACAATTCCATCATTGAAATGTTTCGATAGAAAACTAACAACATTGGTTCGTGAGGTGATAGTATATTGTACACAAAATTTAAGATTTTGTTTTCTATTTGATGAAATTAGAGATGGATATAGGTTATTATATTTATATAATAACATATAATTATATATTATATAGTTATTTAATTATATTTTAAGTGTTAATAAATAATAAACGGCAGAAAAATAATATATAAAAATAAGTATCTTAGTGAACACAATTACCATCTCTTAGAAATACTTCCTTTATATCTATTATTAAGGACCCTATTGTTGGTTTTTGGGTAAGACCATGATATTAATTTAATGGATACGGTTATTAGAGAGTATTTTGATAGTGATTTTATGAAATAATTTGATTTATATGTCTGATTAATTGAATGGTGGTGGTATCTTTTTATAAGTGATGGACAATAACCCACTTGGAAACTATATGGAAATTTCCCTAAAGAATTCATAATAACAAATTAAATACAATTAAAAAACCATAAAATGACTATATATTAAAACTTTGGAATTATAATATGAAAATATGGAAATATAATAGGAATATTACATGCTTTTTAGTCACATTAGCACTTTTGTTCTTAGTTTGACACCCTAGTAAAACAAATTTTACCTAAACCCCAAAAAATAATTTTTAAATTGTTCAATAATCATTATGGTAACAAATTAAGATAAAACTATTATATAATATAAATAATTTTGATTCCAAATAATTAATAAATATTTATAAATTCAGTCCACATAAGTGGAAAATTTTAATTTAATATTCATACCTCAGGCCCGATGAGAAAACGAGTTTTCAATGATAAAATATTCAAAAAATAAATATTTTTCCCTACCAAAAAAATTTATTAAATTATTTAAAATGATACAAATTTAATTAATAGGTATAATATTTATCTAATTCTACCTTTAAATCCCTAATAAATAAATTTTTATGTTTTTAAATTCTTTTAATGAAATGATAATTCTTAATGAAACAACATTTTTCGCTACTTATCAAAAAATATTATCTTTTGAGAAACCTCAATAAAATTAAACCAAAGATAATTTTTACATGATGATTTAAAAAATTACGCTTATATTTTCAAAATAAAGTTTTTAAAATTGGAGAAAACAAATTTATTTCATATGTGAAAAAAGAAACAAAATGTGTTTTTGAAAAATATAGTTATAAAGAGAAAAATAACATTAGTTATTATCTCTTGTCGGGAAATTAAATTAGACAAATGTTTAACATTTGTTTCATTATATAATATGTAAATTTATTTAAATTCATTCATAAAAAATAAATGGTTAATTTCTATTTGTAAAACACACATGTTCGTAAAAAAATAGTTTTCTTGAAAAATAATTTCTTTATAGTAAAAAGGTATTTATTATGATTTATAATTAATTGGTTTATAAATAATTAATTATATATAAATATTTAAACAATTATTTCATGGTTTATTTAATTCTATTCATACCCACCATATAATCATATATTTTATAACTATTATATTAAATAATAATATTTCAATAGTATGTTGTATTTTGTTCAAACTCGATATCACATGTAATGAAAGCTACACTCAGTTTTGCATGTAATGAAAGATAAAATCAGTGTTACATGTAATGAAAGATAAAATCACTACTGCGTAAAACAGAAATTAACTATGAGTTTAATTTTTATTGAAAAAATATATATTTCACAAAAATATCGAGGTGTTACTTTTGGGGATATTGACACTACAGATAGAGGTGTTAGTAAAAGTAGAGAGATATCGTGGGGTGTGGTGAATTCCATTTTTAAAATTAATATAAAAAGAAATAAAATTATTTTATGGATAAAATTTATTAGTAAGATATTTGGAATAAAATAAAATTTCAATTTAATATGAATAAATTACTAGATAATGCAAAATGGTAAACAAGCACAACTAATAATCAATATGAATTACTACATCTCCTCCACTAAAATGCATGAGGGTTCCCATTCTACATTAGCTTTAAAGGTATCCAAGATACCCAAAAACAATTTTTCAATTTTTTTACTGTATTAGAACTAATAAAATGAAGAGAAACTTGATTTTAATGGTAATAGAATGAAACAAAAAAACACATACTTTTATATGGTGAAAGAAAGAAACCCATAAACTCTCACTTTATTGGTGGTTAGAACTGAATAAAATGAAGAGTGTGATTTTTTAAAAATTAAAATTCATTTTAAACAAACTCCCAATTATTGTATGAATATTGATATAGAAAAAAGATAGAAAATAAATCAAAGAAATGAGGGATTAAAGGATTAAAATATTAAAGCCCAGATATACCCCAAGTGAATCCAAAATAGTAAGTTCTATTCTCCAAGACTACTTGAGGATGTGTTTATAATATTTTGATATCCCATGGAGGTTTTGGAGGTTTTAAAGGTTGAAATAATCATTGGGGTGATCGATTCTAGAGGGTACATTCCATTACTGCTAGTTTGAAATTCAAGAAGTGGTCAACTAGATTCTCTTTATACTCCCCTGACTAGTTGGTGGACTGCCATATCATTAATGAATATCGAGTGACTCTAAAGAGTTAAAGATAAAAAATTTCCCACACACTGGTTGGATAATATTTTCCCTCAACTTACCTCATGATGTTGGATAGTGTGTAGGTTCTAGTTTCCTGTACACTTGTTGGATGATGGATAGCTTCAGTTAGTTTTCAGCATGACCTTGTGGAGGCCTTAAAAATGGTCCTCCATCCAACTCTTAAATCTACATTTTCTCTATAGTACATCCTAGGTTGATAAATAACATAATAATAGAAATGTAATCAAATGATATGGTTAAAAAAATAAATGGTGTTTGTTGTCATTAAAATATCTATGATAGTATGTGGTACACCAATCTACCCATTTTTTATTATTAAAAATAGTTGTAATAAATGGTATTATACGAAATCAAAATAAAAATATAAGATTCATTCCTAATAAATACATCCAATGTAATTTGAACATGAAATTTATTATTTTTTAATAAAATCTCATATAATGTTTAAAATGATTTTCATTACATAGAAATTAATGTTTTTTGAAACCATTGAAGTTAAAAATGTTATATTTAAATTTTAAAAATGATTATTAAATAAGACTCAAATAATTTTTGGATTTTAAAGGTATCTCAATAATTAAAATATAAATATTACACCTAATACATTATTCTGTTATTTATAAAATCATCTTTATGTTTGAGCATCACATTTAAGGGATACAGACCAAATATACAATATTTAAATATTCAAATATAAGCGAAAAATCACCAAAAGGAACATCCAAAATATTAAATTCAAAAATATTCACCTATCACCAATATACCACCTCAAGAAAGATAATCTTGAGGAGTGAGCCTCCTCGAGATACACCTCCAAAAATAAGCAATTGCTTTTTTTGATAGCATTATGCCTAAGAGACCCACCATCAATCATTCACAGAATCATTAAACCACTATCATAGAGAAATTTCACCTCCTAAGAATGAAAAAATAATCAGCATGGGACTATGATGAACCACCATTATGGTGGCCACCATAAATAGAAACAAAAAACAAAAAACCAGAAACACAATTTTACAAACAAGAATAAAACATATTGATTTATTTTAAAAATAAACATTAAAACATTCACTGATATCATTGATGAAGAAACACGAAACAAAATTTTTTGAACAAAAAAAATACTCAATTACCATTTCTATTTCCAGCTATTAAATTAACCATAAGAAAAGAAAAAGGGAACCATAAACAATATTTAATGTGATTTGTATGTGTGGTTGAAGGAAATTCCAAAAAAAATATTAATTTCACCATTTACAGGAAACATAGTAGGAACATGATCAAATATAATCCCATAATCTGAGAAATTGTTTTTTATCCAAATAATATGGGAACAACATATCAAAATTGATATATAATACACCTTTTATGTTGTAATAACAACATAGTTTTGATTAATGCAACACAAAGAGACTAATGATTTTATAATCTGGTGAAAATTCCAAATTGTACGTTTCTTATCCAATTGGCTTCCTTCAAAATTGACATCTAAAAAACTTGTTTGTTCAAATGAATTATCTTTTGGAAAAAATAAACTTGGTTTTTTATAAACTTTTAACTATCTAAAAATCATTTTGTGATATTTTAAATGATATTATTTATGATTCACTTGAAAATGAGTACAAATAAAACCCATTAACATAATTCTTGTTTAGTACATGGAAAGTTAAATATGTCACCAAGTAATACCTCTAAAAATCGTTTTCTATACTGATTTATCATTTTTATCCAACATTAGAATACATGATGTACTCATAAGTGTACATATTAACTACACTCGATCTATACAAAAATTATTTAATTATTTATCTATGTTTTTTTCTTGTCTTGGAAAAATACAATCCTTATTTTGAAAATATTGGAAACCAATTGAAATTTTTAAATCGTCCATAAAAATAATCTCAAGTTATTTTCTCATTAAATATTAAAATTTATTAAAAATAGATTATTTTATTTATCCAATAAATAAATTCATAAAAATATATTTTAATAATTAATAAATCTTATAAAACAATCTTTAAACACTAAGTGTAATTATATTGTCATATTTTAAAATCAATTACTATTTCGTATTTAGGTAAGTAGTGATACTAATACCTAGGGGTTATTTACAACCATAAAGTCTCTTAGTTTACTAAAAAACCTAATTTGGATATTTTTAATATTCAAAATAGAGATGTAGTTTAACAAAAACATATTTGGTAATATAACAATTTAAAATTAACCTTTATAATCTATTGCAATGTGTTTTAAATTTAAATGAGTAATGATACAAATAATATTCTAATGGACTCAAGTCATTTAACAGGTGAAAATGTTTCACTATATTCAATGTATTCAAATTAATTATTTCATTTCTCAATAATTAAAGAATTTATTTGAGTGATGTTACATTGTTTATCTATGTTTTTTCTAAAACACGTTTTGTAATAATAATGGGATGATAACTTAGCCTTTAAAAAGGATTCCAATCATTATTCCTTATATATTATTTGAAATCATATTTCATGTAAAGTTCTCAATTTTTGTATTAATGTAATATTCAACATTTATTGTTTATTGAGGTGAAATAAAAGCATCGTGTTTTAAAACATCTAAAACCAATCTTCTTGTATCAATACCAGCATGAAAATCACTAATAACATTTTATATGGAATATTATTAGACTTCACCCATGACATTGGTAATTGGATATATAGTTATTCTTCCAAAACATAAATTTATTTAGAAGTAGTTGGATCATTCAAGGTCAAATCTTTTGGGTCAACCACAGTGTCATAATTCTTCGGATGAGGGTTATTGAAATTCAAATAAAATTTGATCTGAAATGAATCATTAATGGTGTTGGTACTTATATTAAATATATAGTATGAATTAATTGAGATATATTGCTCAATAAAAATTCATTCATCAAGTGTGGGGAAAAAGTTTTCTATGTTTCCTGTAGGGTTAAAAATATATCATTTTCACACAAAAAAATTAAAATATACAACTTTAATTTTTTCCCATTCCAAATAACATAGAGGGTATTCTTAAAGATAGTTCTTATGAGGACACAATTTAAGGTTTAATGAACTTTATTAACTACATTAGTCTAAAAATTTTGAGCTAGTTTATATTCATTAAAGATGGTTCTTGAAATTTTATTTCAAATTTAACACCATCTTTCAAAACACTTTTTTTGGAGTACTTGGAATTGGAAAAAAGATTATTTATAACTTTGTGAAACACAATGTTCATCAAAATCATTATTTTCAAACTTCCTCCATTGATAAATATGTATAGATATGATCTTCTACCATTTTTAAATTTTTTTATTATTGGTATAATTAATAAAGACTTTTCTAGTATCTTTTTTATGAACCATGATATTAACCAAATTAAATATTATATGATCATAAAAAATTTAAAAAAACTGTAATATGTTTCTTTCTAAACATGCAACATTGTTTGGTATAAATAAATAAGGGTGTGAAATGTCAGGGTAATTTGAGTCGAAAACATAATTTTTAGATTTAATAGAAGATTAATGTTGATTACAATGTTCTAAAGGATTGCACACAATGTCATTTGTGAATGAAATTTATGAAAATATGAAACTAGCTGATTTCAGCTGATTATGAAAATTGTGTGCATGCTAAAATGTCCAAGATTTCTATTCTAAATCAATAACTCGCTATTTTGTTCACATAAAATATTAAATATTGTATAGAAAGATATTTTAAATTTATAACATAACCCTTTTGAAATAGAGATTATAGAATTAAATATTTCATTTGGAGTGAAAAACATTAATAATCTCATTAAAAAATATTAAAACCACTATCCAATAATTAATTAATAATATAAAAATTTATTTTTAAACCATTAACATATAAAAACCATTAATAATGGTATAATATATGAAACATATGGTACATATTCTGATTATATGAATCTATGAATTATCATTAATTGTTTCATTTCCTCCATTAATCTTTTCAAGATCTTTGAACATAGAGCAGTCACTATACATTTGTCTTAAGCACTCACTGTCTATATACCATGTTGCACCTTGAAATTTTCTATTGATAAATTTATCCTATAAAATAATAAATATTATAAATCCTTAGGTACCCATATATATTTTTTTCCCCTGATATTTTCTAAATGATACTTCAACCCGCATATTTTTTATAAGATTTTTTTGTGAGATGTTGGAAGAGATATATACACTTTTTGGTCCAACATATAGAGAATATTTACAATCAGATTAAAAGATAAGATTGATAATTTTAGGAATATGATTGAAGAATTAATAATTGAATAATCATTTTATAAAATTAATAATTTTCTAGGTACTAACTTGAATTAAAAATAAAAACCTCAAATTATTTTTTACAATATGTTGGGAACACCTAATTTTTTATAAATACAACACACCATAAGAGAATTTAAAAGGAAATTTTTTAAGATCCAAAATTGTGGATATTAATTAGTAAAAATTTGTTTTCTATGTTAATTTTATGTGTAATCAATCATTTTTTATGGATTCTTGATCTTTTACATTAATCAATTGATTGAATTTCTTTTTATCTATTTGAATTTTTTTGTATGTTAAAAAAATATATCATCAAGTATGTTTCTAGAAAATTTATGATCTTCATTATTTAAATAAATTAACAAATGATAGAAAACAATTTTATTTAACAAATCATTTACCTCAATTTGTACTATTAGATAGTTTTCACTATTATCACTCTATTCAGTTAAGGAGAGGTAGTTATCATTGACACTCCATATATAAACATTAAAGGCTTTCTTATGATATTCATTTTGTTTCATCCTCTTATTAAATGTGGGGATCATTGGTTTTAATTTTCCAATATTCTTTCCTTCATAACAGTTTTCCTACTCCCATACATGTTTATTCTCGTTTTTTACATGATGAAAGGATTTCTTATTCCTTATAGATTTTTTCATTTTCTTCGCTTAGTGAGAATCTTCTTCTTCACTACTAAAGGAGGCATAATTTATTTAATTAAAATAGATTGTCTCTTATTCCATTGATTCATTTCCTTACATGGAATATTTTTCATCTTTATGATTTATGGTAATCTCATATGTCATGTGTGTCCTAATGATTTCTTTTATCGGCATGTTCACAATATAGTTTAATTCTTTTATTTTAGTTACCTTTTCCGAAAAAGAAATATAAATAACTAAATTATGTACGTAAAAATATTTTATATAGAAATACCATCACCAAGATATTTTATACCATTGAAAATGACAATAATGTGAGTTAACATTATCAAATTTTATTGATTATTATGAATGATAAAACTGTTAATGTATTGATGATCCAGGTTAAGTCTAGTATCCATGACCTTTTAGTGCCCTTTTCTGTGGATTCAAAAATATTAAAAATTTAATTTTAAATTTTCAAGTGGAAATATTATTAAATTAACTATGCTCAAATCCCAAATCAAGACCATTAATTTATTTCTATCAAGCTCAATGGTTATAATATCATCAGGTGTCTAATTGTACTCTAATTTCTTAGTGGTTGTATTACCATGTAATATAATTATCCAAACATGATAATCAATTATTCTATAAAATTTATGCATGTGATTTTTCCGTTAACTATAATCGGAGAAATAAAATAATGGATCTCAAACCATTTAGTTTCATTTAGGTTCCCCGCGGTGGATAGAGGAAGTTCACATCCATTATGACCATTCCTTGATACTTGTTATGGTTTTGAAACCAATGACGGATCTGATAGAAACTATTGTCACATGTATAATTGAAATAAGGGGAAAATTTCATTTCAAAAATTAATATTAATATTGAAATGAAATTATTCAATAAATAAAATTAAATAATAATTACTTCAAAATAAAATAAAATGACAATTCGAGAGTAATAAATAAAAAATTTAATTAATATAGAAACTAATTCTTGACATTGCATAAAATTAGTTCTATCAACTCATTGAGTCAAAGTATTGATTGTTACAATTATCCCTCGTCTTCAATGGTATCAAAGATACATGAAAACCCCATTATTAATTTTTTGTATCAATAAACCCAATATAAATAAATAGACACGTTCTTTTTAATATATATATCAAGAAATACAAAAACACATATATTAATATGGTGAATGAATAAAATCCATAAACACTAACTTTGGTGGTAGTGATTACCCAATAATAGTAAAAATAATTAATTTTTCAAAGTACAAAACAATTATATAACACTCTCAATTATCTCAATATTATTAAAATAAAACCATTAGAGAATGATAGATGAATTAATGAGGTACCAAAGGATTATAATAAGAAAGAAAAAAATAGAAATAAGGGGAATCTAAACTAGTAATAGATATTATCTGATCCTTATTGGGGGTGTATTTATAACATCAATTAGTCCCATGGTAATTTGTGAGATTTTTGGGAGGCCAAAAGCTTCATTTAGAGGTTAGAATGGATGGGAAGGATAAGTCATAATAGATAGTTTGACTTTTATGAAATGGTTGAAAAACTCATATCTAGACTCCACTTTCTAGCCAAATGTCTTTTCGGTCTTCATTGATATTATAATCTGGATAACAAATGAGTAGGATCCATTGAACCTATCAATATAATGATTTTGATTTTCTTCAAGGTAGAAGGTGAGTTTGGAGTGTTTATAAGTTCCACTTCCTTGGAACCATCTAGTTAGAAGCTTGATCTAGCTTGCTAGTGGCATAACCCAATATGGGCCTTAAAAATATTCTTCCAACCAACTCTTAAGCTTGTAATTTATTTAGATGAATTCATTGGTTTGTGGGTAAAAATAATAACTATAATATACTAAAATCAATTGGACATAATAGTTAATAGTGTTATTGATTATTAAAACATCTAAGAGAGTAAGGGGTACACCAAGATGACCCACACTCCATGTGCATATGAAGGTTATCAACCCAATAACTATAAAGAAATTGGGGGTACCATGCCCTAACATTACCATTCCACAAGGGATATTCCAACCCCAATATAAATCTAAAGACCATAGAGTCTCAGTGTGTAGGACACCATGAACTTTCCATGAGTAGCCACCCTAATGGTCCATAACTAATCTGATGTCTCCAAAGCCCCCCCCCCCCCACAACTTCGACATAGGCCAAGGCCCCCATTTAATCACTCCATTATTTTTAATTGTCAAACCTATATCAACACCACTACACATAGTCCACACCCCTTACTGTGGAAATCCTTTTTATTACCCCTTTTTATATCATTATGGAATCAACAGACTATAAACATTAAAACACTAACCCACATAGCATCAATCCACTCCTAATTATAGTGGTCCAATATCCTCAGATAATTAATAATGGGATATAAAAGGGAGATACAATAAGGGATAATAATGAGATAGAGAGAGGAAAATGTTATTTCATCTTCATCTTTCAATATTTCAGTATTTAATTAACACAATAAAGAAGGGTAGGGAAAAATATTCACCCTAATAAGATGAATAAGTGGAATTTGATTATGGGATTAAATAATAAAGTTAAATTTAATCATAAAAAATATCCAAATAATATCATGAAGAATGGACTAACAAAGTATATAATATAAATTTTCAGTATAAATTCAGGATAAATTGAGTAAAAGAAAATCATTATTACCTACTTCATGATTCAATGGTCATCAATTTGATACATTGGAGAAGAATATTTTCACATCTATGCCATTTTTGATTCTATCATTTTTTATCAGAAATCCCTTAAATCTTATTTGACCACTTATCATGGTTTGTCACATGGTGGATCCTCTCAATTCCCCACATTATGTTGAAAATGAGAGGTATTTACATAGGAATATTTTATATAGAGGCGAAATTAATTCAAATAATTATATAAATGAATTAGTTAATTAGTTAGACAATAATTCCTACTCAACTCGTGACTTTTAAGTATCATGGGTCCCGATGTTAATATAAAATACATTGATCATAGGATAAATACACCATCCAAGGCTCAACTAGGGAATTATTTTTTCTATTTAGTGCTCCATTCAAGATAGTTAATATTTTTAATAGAAAAATGAATGTGATGTATAAAGATATTATTTTTACATATAATATATTTTTTTCAATGACTTCTCAATCTATCAATTCCACATCATCTTAGCTCGGGGGTAAGCACTTTACCTCAGAATCATTGAAACAATATGATACTATTTCTAAGGTCATATTCTATGGAAAATTTACGATTTCCCCCAAGGGGATTCATATACTAAAAAACTCAAAATTCAAAAGAGTCTCACTTTAAAAAAATATTAGTCCCAATATATTCCCATCAATAAAAAATTTTAATCCATGAAATGGAAATAATAATTAGAACTCATTAGATTTGGTGGTTCCCTAAAACTAACTACCCTTTTACCCTTAATTATATTAAATATTCATGTTGGTTGAATATAATATAATTTATTATCACAAATAATTTTACATCAATATAATCTTTTATGTTATAATATCCTTAGGATACAAGTCCTGTTAATATACATAACAGTTCACTGCTTTGATGAGTTAAAATATTCCATTAACCAATGTTTTATGTCTGGAATATACTATATAATGGGACACATATCATATTTTCTATCATAGGTAGGATTATCTTACGATAGTGAGATAATATGTAATGGTGTTTACCCTTGGTAATCTCTATGAAGGTAGGTTATGAGAACATACTATTTGATAGGAATTCATTATATTTCATGTGTTATTGGATATTTCTACCCAAGGACCATTGTAATGATCCTTAATATCTATTCTTATTAATATTAATATGTGTCATGAAATTCATGATTTGATTTATTTCATATACCATAAAAGTAATAGTTTGGGTAAAATTTAGATACGTTGGGTTCATCACCGGTATGATAGAATAAATGAATAATGAAATTCAGAATTTTTCAGTACCATTTGAAGTGAACATGTCATGCCCTCTAATGGAATAGAATATTTGTATTATGTCTATGTACATAGGGGTTTATCAATGTGTTATGTTCTAATAATTTTAAGAACATCAATAGAAAATAAAAGTTGATGACCCAAGCTATGAAACCTTTCTGGAAAGAGATATCAAGACAAAGAGATTATATTATATCGTAATGGTTTGTAGGTGGTTGAATGTTGATTTAAAATTAATTCTTTTTTTATGGGTGAATTGTCATATTTATAGATTTTAACCATGATAATTATTTAGTTTATCCTAATTATACTAAAAGGGGGGCCTAGAGGGTCGCACAATAAGCGTATCTATGTACATCGATTAAATTCTATGAGTTTAAGATATAGATTAGAATTTTTTTCTCATGTGTGAGGAATAATATTTCATCAAGATTATAAGTTTATTAAATGTATTTTTTATAAATGTATAGAAATATTATATTTATTTATATAATTAAATAAATATAAATAAAACATGGTCATATAAATAATGAGGATGATTAGAGAATCTAGTTATGGTCTGATGAGAATAGAATTTTATTTGAATTAATATTAATTTTTAAGGATAAATAATATTTAATTAGTCTTAATTTTATGTGCATGTTTATTAAAAAATGTATTCATTATTTAGACATGGGGTATGTTAAGGGTTAAGGGAATATTAAAGGGGATTTTTGAAAATAATATTCTAACCCTAACTCTATAAATTACTAACTATGGAATTCTGAATATCATGATAACTATATTTGAATAAGAATTATTTTTCACACCATTTTTCATTCAATAGATTTAACTCAGTGTAGATATATTCTCATTAATGATTCATGGGTCCTTAAGAATTTATAATCATTATTATTAATATACATTTACTAAAGAACTAATATAATTAAACTATTATTTTAGTGATTTTAAATCGCATAAACAATGAATTATTTAGGGCATTGAGAAATCCTCACTAGCCTTCAGAGGACCCTACTATTACCTCCATAGATTCTGGGTGCTTGTGTGGATCATGACTAGATGATATCTATCCTTGATTACTCTATGACAATGATTATTCTAAATAAATTGTCAATTTCATTTCATTATGAAGAAATAATTAAAATATGACTTAATGCTTGATGTATCCAAATTAATTATAAATTACATGTTATATCATGACTTCATGGATTCTAAGAATTTAATTCTATATTATTTTGAAGATAAATATGAAGATGTTCAAAAAAGATTTTGGGAATGGGCTTGACCACTTCTGTTACACTCTAGAAACTAAAAGTATTATTAGGGAGGTTATATGTTAATTTATAATTATGCATTTGATGATTACATTAATTTTTTAATAGATTCATTTATTGTTCATTCATTATTAATCAGATTATCATTATTATAATTGTTAACCATCTTGTAACCAATAAAAAGTTAATGTTAGATGAATGATGATTCCAAGTGTAATGCCCTGAACCTAGTTACCCAAGGTCAGTGAATTATTACATAACATTGGCATGATACCTGGAATCATGTCCTGAAAGACCGATCAGTTTAGTAGCCTTTGAGGTACTAGATACATTCATATGTTTTACATTACTTCATGAAATAGAAACATCAACAACATTTTGTCCCCTTTTTAACAAACTTATATCCTTAGCCTATCCCTACAAATCACCCATAAAATACTTCTTCAGGTCATGGGAATAATAAAACATGGAAATGGGTGAGATCAGATGCTCAGTAAGGATAACAATTTAGTAGAAACTTTTTATAAATAAGCATAAACATTTAAGGCAATGTATAAAACTAAAAAAAAAATCCATTGAAACATAAACTTCAGCATAATATGGAAAAGATAAAATCATATAAATCCATTTACTTAGTAGATGGATATTCTAATAGTCGAATAATCAAATGAAGTATCAAAATCAACTTTCATAATGATGGAATGCAAAATGCCAGACTTCATAACCACGTAGTCAAGGCCTTCTACCAAGACTATAAATAAGATTTTTTTCATGGCCTTGGGAAAAGACCCTAGTTTGTCTCAATAGACCTACTGATGCATCATGGAGCTATAGCGGGCTCCACCTGTCACTTACAAAGTCCAATTCATTCCTCATATGAAAAGGTTGAAACATAACTTCAATATTCATATTAAAACTTCTATACGAAATGTTAGTACTTTAACCATAAACCATGAATGATATGAAAATGAAACATCCACAGTCAAATATATCAGAATACCATAAATTCCAATTGGAAGACTGTATCATAATGAATCAACATTAATGAAACATAAAATCAAATAAAGGATTTTGACATAGATCAAAATAATCATTGAAACCATTTGGGAGAAATATCCCCCTTTTCATGAAAACATTTAAAATCTCACTATTTATCAAGATTACGTTTAAAAAGGTTTTTTAAATCAAATTATCCCATACCAATTTGAATATTTTAAAAGGAATTTTAATTTTAAAACATTTATTTCCATATAAATAAATCCTTAAACCCATTTTTAAAACATGGACATTAATGAGAAATATTTAGATGAATAAATTTTTAAAACAATTGAAATGTTATTTTAGTAAGAGTTCCTAACCAAATGAGAGATGCTTCAACACAAATAATTTAGGTAATAATAACTTTATAATATCATGAGATTAAAAATATTCATGATATACTATGTCAAAGTATATTATATACAAAAATAAATGTGAATTGGTGCATAACAATAAGGAAGATTCAATAGAATTTAAGTTGAGATGAATTACCTTATAAAGACTATATGCATTGGTTAAGGATAAATTAATAACATAATTATGTGTGACAAATATAAATACACTAAATATGATTTTATATTCATTTTATATCAATCAGAGGACATTCACACACATTCTTGTAAAAACAACACCAATGAATTGGATGTTTAACTCAATAAATTGAGATTAAGTTAAAATTACTCTTATCAATATCATATCGATGACTTGAGAATTTATCAATGGAGTGATTATGTGTATAATAAGTATATCCACAAAAAGGGGATTGGAAATTACTATATAAGTAAATAAATGGTGATTTCACACATAATCTTGGAGTAAAATAATCAAGTAATTTTTCATAAAACCGAATGAGTGGAAATTGTAATTTTAAATTCCCTTACCGATTTGGTAAATTACAAAACATACACCCCATAAAAGGAGGATTATCCAATTATGATTTCAATACCCATATAATAATTTATATAACAAAAAAAATACAATCATGGGTAGTGCATACCCCACACAAAAGGTAATAGTGAAAAATATAGCATAACTCTCGCGGGAATAAAAGTTAAATGAAAACCCCTTACCTTGAACTTTTCCTAGGTTGAGGATATGTTAACCTCCAGTATAATATTTATATAATTGTTATTAAATTATACAAGAACTATATACATAAATTTTATATCATATATGATCCTCTAATATTGCATTGTTAATAATATTTTAGTTGTATCATTGTTTCGGGTGTTAACAGATCTGTTTTCCTTTATATTCTCAGTTACATAAGACATGTTTGTTATGTAAAAGATGTATTTTATTCATATCCAGAATGATATTAATTACCTAAACATTATTTTTAATCATAAAATTAAAATTATTCTTGAATGATTAAGATGGATAATGAATCTCATCGCGTTCCTGGAGACTGTAAGCCATACGTACGCACGAGTGATAATATCCTTATATTGACGGTGAATTTATATCTAATTGGATGGTAAATAATATATACAGAATCATAAACATGTTTTATTTATTATTTACATCAGTTATACTCACTATTATACCCATCCAAAAAATGACGTGTTTGAATGAGAGATTACACCACGACGTGGAGACGGTAAGTCGTACCTATGGTGACATTTCCATTCATGTGTTGGATAGAAAAATAAATATTTTTGTACCATTTTTATAATAACATCACTGTATATATTTGATACTGGAGTTATTATTTTAGAATGGAAACAACAAAGAATGAATAATTGGTAGAATAAAATAACTTTAAAGAGGAGATGAAATATTTACTTTTTCTTCAAGTTAATCATTTTGATTTGATAAGGAGGGATCCTTAAGATGGCTTTATGACCAAATTAAGGCCCCTAGGATGAAGGGAGGAAAGTAAGGAAGATATTTGGGTAGGGGTTGGTAGAGACATATAGCTTTGGAGGTGTGAAATTAAGAGAAGGGGAAGTACCCTTTTATAAGAGTGGTCATGGTCACTTTAGGAAAAGCATGAAATAATATTTTGTAACAAAATAATTTTCAGTTTATAACGACTCCAAAATGATATATTTCGAGGCTAAGGTGGGTATGAGTTGAAAACCTCTCAACCAACAGGTTTTAGATTGTTTTAGGGAACCATATTGACCTTATCATTTAGATTTAACTCTTAGTTAAATAGTTTGACATCTACCATGTCTCATTGTATTTTTCTATTATATGATTAATAAACATACTATAATGAGCCAAGATAACTCCAAGTGGATTATTATTAATATATATAACCTTATCTAATTCCTTTGGCCGATCCTTATATTTTTTGGAATATTATATCAATTAATAATATAGGTATTTATTTTGAAAACTCAATTATGTCAATTTTGACACTATTTAGTATTTGGTTTTTGTGAAAATTATAACAACATGATTAATTTGGAAAAAAAAATTAATCAACACTAACATGTCATATTAAACAAAAATATTAGTGTAATTCATCAAATTTCTAAAATTACATTTACTTGGATATTTATAATATCAATTATTTTAATCTTTCATCAATAAGGTAATTATTTCATCATTATTATGTCATAAATAAATTTAAATATTTAATATCAAAAAATTATAAATAAATTACCATTATGTATTAAATATTTTTATATTTTTAATGATTATTTATAGTCGAATTTTTCTTATCCATAAACCAATATTAAAAATGATTTAGTTACTAAACATTCTATTTAATTATATTAACTCTTCTTTAAATAAAATAGTAATTAATGTCCTAATCTAATCCAAGTTTACCGAAAGGATCATATTTTATTCATAATGGTGTTTATGGTCGAATTAAACTTATCCAAAATAATTATGACATGTTCTAGGATAATTATAATATCATTTTTACCCTTAATTACAATATTTAATTTTAACCGTGGTAAATAAAATTCAAAAGTTACTATTCAAAAAACATTATTTTCATCTTATTAAACTAAATTTTAATTAATAATGTTTACCATGTCTATTGGATTTTTGAAATTCAACTCACATATGTGGTAAAATAATGTTTTATAAAAATTTATAAAATCTCATAGAATGTGGGTAAAAGACGATAAAAAGTTCAATAAAATTTTGTACATCTAATTTTACTATAAAATGACTCCAATGAGTTACAGTGAACATATATAGGTATTATATATCTATTTCAAATTAAAATAAATTAAAATAAAATAAATAATTATTTAAATAAAAAAGCCGGTCTTTAACTATAACGTAGTGTTTTCACTGTTCATCAATAAATTGAATGTTTTCAGAAAAATTTCCAAAAATTACCCTAAGATAATTTTTATATTCTCAATTCAAAAATGATTTCTATTTTACCAAATTAAAAAAAATCATTTTAATTAATTAATTTAAAATTAATTCTCGTTTTCAAAACCGAAAATGGGTTTTTAAAATGTAAAAATATTTAAAAGATTGACATGTGTTTATGTCAGATTTAAATGTGAAATTACTTGTAATGACTTAAATTGTATTAAATTATAAAAATATAATCTAATTATTCTTTCAAAATATTCATATTCATAATTTAACAATAATTATTATTTTTATTAAAAAAAGTTTTTTGAATTAAAATTCAGTATTTTTCATTATTCATCAAAATATGAAAGTTATCAGAAAAGTACCAAATATTTATCCAAAATAAATTTTTATGTCCCAATTATAATTTAAAATTTAATATCATTAAATTGAATACATAAAAGTGTCAAAAATTGGTTTTAAAAAGATTTTTCCATTCAAAGGTGGTAAAATGTCGTTTTTTGAAAAATACTTCTTTTATCAGAAAAAAAATTAATTTGTTCTTATATAATTTATAAGAAACACATAATATGGATTATAAAATTATATTATTTATATAAAAATCAAAATTCAGTTAATTCTATACATAAATTCCTTTTTGAATGGCTAGTTTGGTAAGTCGTGGTGCGCTCTAACTCGTTGTTGTGTGTAGCGCAAGCTATAGAATTACATTAAAGAAAATAACTTACTATGAAATCATGGGGTGTTACATTTTTTACACATTTTTTTGAAATTTTTTCCTTGAAATTTTAAAATCGGAATTTGAAAAATCATTTGAAAGTCCCACATTATTAAAAGAGTCAATAAAACTATCACTTTAAAATAAAGAAAGATAAGTACAAAGGTCACCTGAGATAACCCATACTAGGATTACATGTAGAAAAACATGGATATATAAGATAAAATAAGTGTCATGTTCTGATGGAGAGTGATAGAAAACATGAGCATGAGAAGTTTAAAAAGAAGAAAACCACAAAATTGTTATGGGACAAATGGGCATTAGTTTCCCAGTAGGCAAATGAAACTAAAAACGTTTTTTTTTTGTTCCATTTCATTATGTTAAGAAATTTATTTATTATATTGAATATGAACATAAAGAGACATACTTAATTTTTTAAAAGATTTGTATCCCTTAATAAATTTCTACACTAACTCATCTTTTTTTCAAACGATGATTATTCAAGATGACTTGGTCACACCTGAACTGCTAGAATCAACTTCTAGAGAATCACAGTATCACAAAGGATAAACTATATATTTCCATTGTCTTCAGAGATTATCCAAAACCAAAATGGTTAATACAATATCATATGATCTAGAAAAGGAAAATCTATTAGAGAAAGAAAAACTAATATTAATTTCTAAAATTAAAACTGAAATACCCAAATTTCAATAAATACCATTCAATAGACAATTGTATTTAAAATTCATCAATATAATTAAAACTAAAATTCAAACTTGAAACTTAGAAGAATTTGATTACATAGTCTCCCACATTAAATTGTTTCTCCAAATAACATTGACAACTCTTAATGACACATACATAAAATTAATTAATCTAATATCGTATTCTCAATGATAGGTTAATCATTTCCCTAAATAACCTAAATTGCTATAAATCCACAATAAAAAATAGATAATAATCCACCATTACTCCTCAAATTAAATCCCATAGTATTCTATTTTTCCTAGGAATATAGTATTCCCAATAGAGTGAACGTCTTCCAAAATAACATTTATCAATTAATCACTAAATCATTTTCTTATACTAAGGATATCCATTTAATAAGAAATAAGATCAAAATAAACATATTATTGATCAATAAGACCATTTAACTAAAAATAATTAGTCACACTAACTAGGGAAATCCTGTAGTCCTATGGTAGGCAATAAATCCCAATCGCACTCTGGTTGTTGGTTCGATTCCCACATATTTTTCTGAAGCGACGGGTTTTCACATGGTCTGGGTGTTGTCGTTTTTCAAAAAATATATTTTATAACATTCCCAAAATGAGATAAATTTATCAAAATAACAATAACATAATTTCATTACAAATTCTATCTCATACCTCGCATTTTCATCCCAAAATTTAATTACTGTAATTGCCTAAAATTTAAGTATCATATAAACCCAAATGGTTATTTATAAATATATCAACAATAGATAATATAATTCTTCCAAAAATTAAATTTTCACCAAAAAATTGCAGGGTTACACATACAAGATAAACGACTTCTAAAGTAATCCCATCAACAAAGAGCAGTAATACTTTTAAACCTTTCTCTATCCATTTGTTTATACATTGGTTCTTCCTTGACCATAAGGTTATCCTATAGAAAAGTTAATTCAATTGGGTAATGCCCAGGTCCCCTACATTTACGAAAAATGACTGTAAATGGATTCTTGGGATCATTTTTATTTTCTTCTATAGCGATTTTCATTTTTCCTCAGCAATTCATTACTTTATGTCCTTTTTCCCATGCATAAAGCATTTCATTGTTCAATTGAGACACTTTCCTAGGTTTATCCTTCCACATTTATTTCATGATGGAAATTGATCTTTATTTTCTCCATAGTCTCCACTGTAAGAGCTCTTATCATTCACCGACTGTATCTTCATTATTGAGTATGAGAGTTGGATAATATATATGTTGTTGATCATGTTTTTGGGAATCTGATTTGGCATGAACACGATATATTTTACAACTATAAAAATTCCATTTCATAGCTCATTTCCACCATAGTTCCCACCTTTTAGATCATGTTCAATGTTACTATGAATTCATCGGAATCCTTCCATTGACTAACACAAGAAATCATAGTGTTAGTCATAAAACAATTTTGGGAATATCATAACACATTATTTTCAATCTAAAACACCTTAGGATTAACCAAGTTTATTTATTCTCATATTATTTTAAAATCCATTAAATCAATTTGTAAATAAGATTTTAATTATCCTATGCAGATCCCCGAGGAGTGTCATAACCAAGAGTGCATAAAGTCCCATTGTCATGTACCAGAATACCCTGGGTCAAGCCTGAAACACCTTGTCGGAGTTTTCACTCTTAGATACATCTGTGCTAGAGCAACCTATACCTTTTTGTCTCTAGATAGGGATTTATTTATTTGAAAACCCACATAATACTTACATTAGCAAAAAATTTTAATGTTCCTCTATACTAATCTTCAAATTCTGTCTTAGGGTAGTGTTTTCTAATCAGAGTTTTTCTAAATCTAGCTTCAAGGGATTGTACTGAACTTTATCTGATACCAATTATAACGCCCCGACCCCTGTTTCCCAGAGTCAGTGCATTATTATATAAAATTGGCATGATACAGAAATTCGTGTCCTGAAATACCTATCTGTTTAGTATCCTCTGATGTACAAGATACATTCAAAAGTTTTACATTACATAATGAAATAAAAACATAAACAGACTTTTTCCCTTTTTAACACACATATAAACTTAGTATATCCATGTATGTCAACCATAAAATACTTATTCACATCCTAGGAAAAATTAAACATAGGAAGGGGTGAGCTCAGATTCTCAGTAAGGATAAAAATATAGCGGAAACTTTCATAAATAAGAATAAACATTTAAGTCAATGAATAAGACTAATACAAAATCTTTTTAAACATAAACATTATCATAATATTGCAATGATAAAATTAAAATATTCCATTTACTTATTCACATGGATAATATAATAGATTAATAATCACATAAAATATCCATATCCACTTTCATAATGATGGAATGCATAATGTCAGACTTCACAACCACATATTCAAGGCCTTGTTTCAAGACACTAGTTGGTCTAATGAGACCTACCAATTCATTGTGGAGCTATAGTGGGCTCCACCTATCACTTACTATGTCCAATTCATTCCTCATATGAAAATGTTGAAACATAACATAAACATTCGTATTAAAACTAGAATACGAAATGTTAATTCTTTAACCATAAAACATGAATGGTATAAAAAGAACACATCCATAATCAAACATATCACAAAACCATCAATAATATTTGGAATATTGTATCATAATGAATCAACTTTAAACAAACATAAAATCAAATAAGGGATGTTCATAGAGATGAAAATAATCACTGACACTATTTGAGAGAAATATCCCCCTTTTCTTGAAAACATTTAAAAGTCTCACTATTTATCCAGAATCCGTTTAAAAAAGATTTTTGAATAAAAGTGTCCCATACCACTTTAAAAAATTTAAAAAGGCATTTAATTTTAAAACATCCATATCCAAATAAATAAATCCTTAAAACCGTTTTTAAAACAAGGACACTAAATAGAAATATTTACAAGAATAAAATTTTAAAACATTTAAGATGATGTTTTAGTTAGAGTTACTAACCAAATGAGAGACACACGAATACAAATAGTTGAGGTAATAAATACTTTATAATATCATGATATTAAATGGATTCATGATATACTATTTCAAAGTATAGTATATACACCAAATTAATGTTAATTGGTTCAAAACAATAAAGAAGTCTTAATGGATTGTAAGTTGAGATGAATTACGTTATAAAGACCTTGTCCTTAGGTTAAGGATAAATCAATGAAAATATTATGTGTGAAAAATTTAAATACACTAAATATGATTGGATATTCAGTGTAAATAAATCTGAGGACATTCACAAAAATTCAGGTAAAAACAACACCAATGACTTGGATGTTTGACTCAATGAATAGAGATTGAGTTAAAATTACTCTTATCAAGATCATATCGATGACTTGAGAATTTATCAATTGAGAGATTATGTGTACCAAAGGTATATCCACAAAAATGGGAGAGGAAATAACTATATATTTAAATAAATAGTGATTTCACACATAATCATGGAGTAAAATAATCAATGATGTTTGCATAAATCCGAATGAGTAGAAATTGAAATTTGAAATTCCCTTACTGATTTAGTGACATACGAAACAAACCCCCATGAAAGAAGGATAAACTAATTATGATTTAAATAACCATAAATTAATGTATATTACACAAACAATACAATCATGGGCAGTACATACACCACACAAAAGCTAATAGTAGAAAATATATCATGAATATCACAATAATAAAAGTGAGATGAAAAACCCTTACCTTGTAATTTTCATTGGTCGAGGGTACATTAACCTCATGTATAATATTTAAATAACTGTGAATACATTATAAAAAAACTATATACATTAACATGATATCATATATGATCCTCTAATATACCTTTTTTAATAATATTTTAGTAATATCATCGGTTTGGGTGTTAACTGATCTGTTTTCCTTTACATGCTCGGATAAATAAGCCTTGTTTGTAATGGATAGGATGTATTTTATTCATATCCAGAATTATATTAAGATGTTGAACATAATTTTTAATCATAAAATGAAAATTATTCTTTAATGATTATAATGGGGAATGAATCTCATCTGGTTCTTGGAGACGGTAATCCGTACGTATGCACGAGCGACAATATCTTTATATTGATGTTGAAATTGTATGTAATTGGATGGTATATCATATATAAAGAATCATTAAAAAGTTATATTTATTATTTATATCAGTTATAATCATTATTATACCCATCCAAATAATGAAGTGTTTTAATAACAAACTATACCACGACGTGGTGACGGAAAGCCGTACGTAGGAACGTATGGTTACATTGTTGTTCATATGATGGATAGAGTAATATATATGGTTGTACCATCCTTATAATAACATCACAGTATATAGATTATACTATATTAATTATTTTAGAATGGAATCAACAAATAAAGAGTAAGTGGAAGAAGAAAAAAAGTTGATAGAGGTGATGATGTATTTACCTCTTCTCCGGGTTCTTCCATTTGATTTGACCAAAAGGGCTCCTTAGGTTGGACTTATGACCAAAGGAAGGCCTCTAGAATGAACAGAGGAAAGTTGGGAGGATATTTGGGCAGGGTTTGTCTAATCCAAATGCCTTTGGATGTGTGAAAATAAGAGATGGGGAAGTACCCTTTTATAAGAGAGGTGAGGGTCACTTTTGGAAAAGCATGAAATATTATTTTATAATAAAATCATTTTAGGTATCTAATGGATCCAAAATAATTTTTTCAAGGCTAAGGTGGGGATGGGACGAAAACCTATAGAAAAAATTTTAGAGAGGTTTAGGTCTCCATAATAGCCTAATCATTTAGATATAACACGTAGTTAAATAGTTGGACATTTACCATGTCTCTTTATATTTTTATATTATATTGTTTAATAAACATAATATAACAAGTCATTATAACTCCAAGTAGTTTATTATTAATATATATAACATTATCAAAGTCCTTTGGTGAAACCTTATATTTTTTGGAGTATTATATCAATTAATACTATAGTATTTGTTTTAAAAACTCAATTATGTCAATTTTGACATTATTTGGTATTTGGTTTTTTCGAAAAATCATAACAGCATGTTTACTTAGAAAAAAATATTTTATCAACCCTAACATGTCATATTAACCTAAAAATTATTAGAATTCATCAAATTTCTCAAATTACATTTATTTGGATATTTATAATATCAATTACTTTAATCTTTAATTAATAAGGTAATTACTTCATCATTATTATGTCATAAATATATTTAATCATTTAATATTTAAAAATTATAAATAAAATACAATTATATATTAAAACTTATTATATTTCTATTGAATATTTATAGTCTAATTTATCTTATGTATAACCCTATATTAAAAATGTTTTAGTAATTAAACATTGAATTTAACCATTTTAACTCTTCATTAAATAAAATAATAATAAATGTCTTAATCTTATCCAAGTAGACCAAAAGGATCATATTTTATTCCTAAGGTTGTTTCTGGTCGAATTACACTTATCCAATACAATTAGGATATGTGTTAAGCTAATTATAATATCATTTTTGCACTTAAATGCCCTAGTTATTTTTAATCGTGGTAAAAAAGTCAAAAATTTACAATTCACCAAAAAATATTTTCATCTTGTTAAACAAAATTTTAATTACTGATGTCAACTGTGTCTCTCCAATTTTTGAAATTAAACACAAAGAAGCAGTAAAATTATGTTTCATACACATTTGTAAATGTTTCTAGAGTGTGAGTATAAGACGGTAAAAAGTTCAATAAAAGTTTATACATAGAATATTATTATAAAATTACTCCAATGAATTACATTGAACTTATATTGGAATTATATATCTATTTTTAATTAAAATAAATTTAAATAAAATAAATAATTTTTTAAATAAAAATTCGGTTTTAAACTATAATGCAGTGTTTTTCAATATTCATCAAAAAAATGAATGTTTTCAAAAAAAAATACAAAAAATTACCCTAAGCTAATTTAGATATTCAGACATCAATTTTTTTTTCTATTTTACCAAATTCAAAACATAGAAGTTTTGTTAATTAATTTAAAATTAATTCCTATTGTTAAAACTGAAAAAGGGATTTTAAAAAGTAAAACCCATTAAAAACTTGACATGTGTTTTTGTCAGTTTTAAATGTGAAATTACTTATAATGACCTAAATTTTATTAAATAATAAAAATATAATATAATTATACTTATGAACTATTCAAATGAATAATTTAACACTATAAATTATTTCAATTAAAAATCTGTTTTCAATTAAAATTTAGTAATTTCCAGTATTCATCAAAATATAAAGGTTATCAGAAAAGAACCAAAATTTATCCAAAATAAATTTTTATGTCCCAATTCTAAATAAAAATTTTATTTCATTTATTTTAAAACATTAACGTGTCAAATATTAGTTTCAAAAATAATTTTCCATTAATAGGTGGTAAAATTACATTTTTTGAAAAATAATTCTTTTATATAAAAAATGAATTTTTTCTTAAATTATTTATAAAAAACTCATAATATGGATTCTAAAATTATATAGAGTATATAAAATTAAAAATTCAGTTAATACTATTCATAAATGCTTTTTTGAACGGCTAGTTTGGTAAGTCGTGGTGCACTCGAACTCGGTGTTGAATATAGCAAAAGTTATTGAATTATATTAAAGAAAATAACTTACTATTAAATCATGGTGTGTTAACCCAAGGATGTAATCATGACGTACCAGAGCATATGTCTAGGATAAATGGTTATAGGTTATGTGTGTTTTTATATGTTCAATGTACCAAAGATCACTATACCCAGATGCTTGGTGGGAAGCATGGGGTGACCAATTGATTTAGTTCATTTGTTACACCACATGTTGGCCAACCTATTGGAAGACACATTTTTGGATTATGCATAATGTTTCTGGTTTTACATGATGTGTAGTGTATAGGGTCCTACAGAGTAAATCATGCACTCTATGTGGTCGTAATTTTTCTAATTTTTGATGCATAAGACTAGAAATGTGGTAGGAATACATTATGTGTGACGGGTTCACATGTTGTGTACCCTATAAATGATTCCCTATTAGATTTTCATTATGTCCCTAAGAATAAAAATTAAACAAAATGATAGTGGAAAACATAACTTGTAACCTATATACAAATCATAAATCCAAGTTCACATGACATTATTTACACTCAGAAGATGTTTGTAACCAAGTAAAATTAATTACATGGAAAGAAATTAATTATCAGTTATCACCAAACTGTATATCATGTATGTAGTGGTGCACATTGTGTGACAATAAAATAATTGATATTTAATTATATTGTAATTAATTACATTACAAGAAATCCATTAACCCTCACTGTATGTTACACAACCATTTAATTCAATTACATGAACATGTATGTTTTGTGCTTGTTCACAAACTATGTATGATGTACAAACATTGTGTAGCTATAAATTACATGTAAGAATAGTACCTGATTTAAGAGATTATAGAATGTGGTGTGTTTAAGTAAACATCATACCTAATTAAAGTGTATGTCATGTTCTCGTGTAATTTTAATAAATGAATAATTACATAATAATATAATCAAGAAATAGTTTGGACATATATTAATGATAATTAATTAATTTTTTCATTATATTAATTGAATTAACTCAATCGAACGTTATAATAATAATAATAATGAATTGAAATTAATTTTAGCTAGTGTGGAAATGTATATTTGTTTCATGTTGTTTATAATCATGAGTAAAGAATTACATGTGTATAATTACTTTGAATTTAATTTATTTATATTTATTGAAAATTATATTTATTTAATTAAAACAATGCTATGTGTGTCATTACATCTTCATTGTTTCTGTATGGGCATGCATGCCCACAGTTTATTTTTTTTAATCCCTTTGAACCTATATGTTGGTTTCCCTCACCTATGTGTGAGTAAATACATATGTAATGGATGAAGATCCCACATGAGTGGATATGGATCATGTTTAGAGCTAATATGAAACCAATCAATGAGATATATAGGTGAATAGGTTGAATACAATATCTTGTTACAGGAACCAGCTCCTGGTAGATTCTCCCCTAGGGTCTAGAATGGGTTTATAATTTATTTGAGAAAAAACAATTTGATAATTCACATGATCGTACAATTTTATTTATTCATTTAAGTTATTTACAAGATTAATTATTTATTTTAAATGTATGTAAATAACATTAAATAAACTAATTTACTAGAATGTAAGATATAAATACATAAATAATATTATACATAATTTTTATCTATACATGGTTAATATCTTATGGGAAATCCAAAAAACACTAATAAACATGTTGTTTAGTAAAATAATCTAATTTAACACATAATAGAAAAAAATTACAAATCCATAAATTAAACTATTATGTCGGTATAACCATCTATTACATAATTTAGAATGCAACATATAGTTTTAAAGTAGTTGAATAACCCTCATTAAAATCAATTAAAATTATATTGTGTTTTAACTATGGTTGTTGGTTGAATTAACCACATTTATATGTGTTTTTCATGTCAATTTATATGCTGGTATAAATCATAAGTGATGTTTTGAGTAAATCCAATTCTATGATTTCAAAATTGTCGATTCCACTCAATGGAACATGGAGTAGCATATTAGCAATTAGACAATACCTACCTACTTAAATAATATTTTATAGCTTGATCAACCTTATTTGGGGTTAAGATAAGGGTGATAAGGATATTTTTTACTATATTATCCATATGATAGGATAAATCCACTTTTGATGGTGATAAAAATTAGAACATTATAAAACAATTAGATAAAGATAAATGAATTTATAACATGACAGTTTTTAAAATTTTGGAATGTACTAAAATATACCAAATTTTTAAAGGAATGGATATTCATTAATCATCAATAATCTCAATATGATCTATCATGATTAAATAAAAACATTCTCAGTGACAATATTTTTATGTAATGGCATAAACAATGACATATTATAAAACATAATGACTGTAAATTGTATGTGCTAGAATCCCCAATTCCAGATCTACCTAGAAAAGAGGGTAGTGAAGAAGAAATATCACTCTATAAAAACACAAGGATGATGTAGTATATGTATAGTGTTTGTTGTTATTAGATATATCTACGGATTATCACATGATTCAAAAAATCATGGAATCATTAATCAAGTTTTCTCATCTCCAAAATCATAACAAGTAGAAAGTGAGACAAGAAATATTTTTGTTCTCCAATGCACTATTCACATTCAAACATAGATAGTCATCATTATCTATTCCTCATGTGGCAAACATGGTATACTATATGAAGAGTTTGTATGTCCTATGATTTAGTATACTAGTTTAATTGTATACAAATATCATGTTTTCCATCCTACCTCACAGGTTTTCTATTTTCATCATTAATTACAATAATAACAATTTTTTTAGGTCTCTTATGAAACTCATTACTAATATTTTCATAGTTGATAAGGAAATAGGGTTTGAAAAACCCACATGCCTTATATTGAATAAAGGGAAGTCTAAGTTAAAGGGGGAAAAAACACACTCCATGCCTAAAGCTCGTGAACATCATCCTTCAATGAAGAGGATGATCTGGAGGTAGGTGAAGGGAAAAAACTATAAATTTTTTCATGTGGAAAGAGCATATAAAAGGAGAATAAATAAACCCATAAAAAGAAAATAGAGGATTCATATACATTAATAATTTATTTAATCATATCATTACCTATTAGTTAAGTATTAGATACTGCTTGTAGTGCTCACATCTATATCCAAATATAGAAATCAATTATATTTTTTATGGTTTCAAGAGGTGAGGTGGATATTCAAAGAACTAATAAAAATTGTCTAGATTCCATGTCTTTTGTTAAATACCACCTCTCACTACCAACATAACTTATCATGGTTTGAAATAATTTTAAATATGTGATTATTGTTTTCAAGAAATTATATCATTTTTTCCTTGATACGAATGGTTTTTTTATTTTAGAAACACATAATGTTTTTATAAATACAAAATTTTTTATGGTATGGTTTGAATTAATAATTATATTTTTGTATTAGATTATTAAAATGAACGGTTCGATGTTGATAATGAATTAAAATTTTAAGAATCCTTTGAAAACTTGTTGTGGAATCACCATCAAGATCACATAAACTAGAATTGATTGATAAATCTAAATTAAGAAGTGAATTTAGCCTCTATTGAGTTAAAACCACTGGATAGATTTCTCACAATTTTACAAGGAATGATGACCAAAAAACCTTTTTGTGGTATATGTGAATGGGCTGTATAGCTTTTTACAATTAGTATACATGGATGTGTGTAGACCATTTCTATTAGAATCTAAAGGTGGATTATCATACACCATTACATTTACCAAAGAATTGATTATATATGGATTTATTTTCATAATAAGGTATAGGTCACAATCCATGTAAATATTCGTGGAGTTCTAGAAGGAAGTACATAATTTTATTGGAATGAAGATAAATAAATTAAATTATATTGTGGTGGATAATACCTATGACAACATTTTATCAAAATTTTATTGGATTGTTGGATTGTATCTCAAATCACTTCTCCTTATACACCATTGTGGAATTTTGTAAGAAAATGGAAGAACCACACCTTTTTGAACATGTTGTGTTTGATGATGAGGCACACTAGTATTTAATTATAATTTTGGATAAATTCATTATAGATATTGGTGTTTACCCTATATAAAGTTCCAACTAAATAAAAATACAATATACCATATGATTTAATGTATGTAAAGACTTATGTGTTTTCATAATTATATGTATGGGGATGTCAGGAATCTGTTAAGGCCGCTCTGGGAAATAAAATGGCACCCTAACACACAATGTGTGTCTTTATAGGTTAACCTAAGGAAATAATGGGTTATTTAATGTCATAACCCTCATAATAACTGGTTATAGTGTCAATGAAGTCTATGTTAAATGATAGGGATCGCATCCTATGGAAAGATAGTGAAAGAAATATTGAGTTCAATGAAGTTGGTGATCAACACACATAGGAGTTCAAAGAGGAAGAACATCCAAATATCCCAATGGAATAATATGTTTATAAGGAACAAGTACATCATTAGAGAACCTAAGAGGGTACATAACCAATATGTTATGGTTTCATATTCCTAAAAGGAAGGGGAATTTTTATTATTGGACATTGATGATATTATTTCCTAAAAAGGGGAAGTTGAGAGATATGAATATCCAAGATGATAAGAAGCTGTGAATTCTAAGGTGGATTCCATGTATCAGAACCTATTATGGGTTTTTGTTATTCTACTAGTTGATGTAAATACCATTGGGTAGAAATAATGTTTCAAGATATAATAGGAAATGGAGGCTAAAGTGAGTAGCTATATATTAATGAATTATTCTAAAGGGTATAAAAATAATTAAGTCATAAACTATGAAGAATCCTTCTCCCCTGTTTCCATTTTTTAATCAAACATAATTATACATTATATAAAAGTTTTCCATGGTTAGGATACTTGGATGTTGGATTTTAATATACTTTTCCTTAATGGGAACCACCTGGAAGTTGTATATATGACACAAAAAGGATGTTTTAGGACTTCAAGTAGTTCAAAATGTACATATAAGTTGTATAAATACGTTTATGTATTAAATTAATCATCCATGTCAAGGAATATTTATTTTATTGAAGTAATGAGACATTATTGTTTCATAAGTAATGAAAAATATTTATTTTTATATTGATTTTCTAATGGGAGTGTGGTAATTTTCTTTGTAGTATATGTCAATGACATATTAATTTTTAGAAAATTAGGAATCATCTTTACAGTCTATTCAGCAATGGCTGAAGAAGTGCTTATCAATTATGATCATAGGTGAAGCAGCAAACATCTGTAGGATCAATATTATTTTTAAATGATCCAATTGGTTTCTTTCAATATCTCAGAGAATATAATTTGACTAATTACTTTATACATACAGTATAGAATAATCCAAGAGGATATTGGTTCCAATTTTACATTATATTCATTGCTCCAATAGAATATTTCCTCGGACACAATATGGGAGAGAGGGAGAGAGAGGATTAGTGAGGGACCACTTATATATTTGAAGGGATCAATAATGTATATAATGTTATGTACCAGGATTCATGTTTCTTACCCTATAAGTATGGAATTACAATTTTAAAACATCCAAAAAATTGGAATTAAGAAACAATTATGACTATCATAGAGTACATGACACATACTTAGGATATCATCATTAAATATGGTGTAGATTAAGAGGTAGTAATCAGGGGGTACAAATATTATATTCTATAGAATAATCATGATGACATGATATCATAATTGGGACACATATTCCCCCATAATTAAGGAAATATAAATAGTAAGATCTCAAAGTATCCATTTATATACGATTTCATAGTGGAGTTTGAGTATAATGAATATTTTGATGTAGTTAAGGATGCTGTTTGGATTCAAAACTTCATCCAATGAATTGGTGTGATTCCTAGTACTACTTATCCTATCATATTGTATTTTTATAACACTGTATTGGTGGATTTCATGAATGGGACATGGTCTCACAAAAGGACAATAAAATATATAGGGTGTTTTTTCTGTTGATGGATTTTTTTTATGACGGGAAGTCATAGTTGGAAGAGTATCCCGAAAAGAGAACATTGTAGAACCCTTTACTAATGCCTTATCTTAGAAGAATCATTAATATCATGTGGTAGCTATTAAGCTAACAATTAATAGTAATAGGCTTTATTGTTAGTGAGAGTCAATTAGAGTTTCTGGTGAACTAAAACAAAAAACCTTATAGTTTTGGTTATATTATATATTCATAATGTTTTAATATTATATAATTTCTTATCATAACCTAATTTTTCTTGTTATGTGATATTCTATGTGATAATATCCTAATGGAACTTTCTATGTTGAATGTGTATAACAGTTCCTACTATAATTTTAAATTTAGATTCTATAACAATATTTCTTACACCAATTTTCTATAGTCATAAGAAATTGTCTAATTCTAGATATGTTATATAGGATATTAGGTGTGAGATGGTCATAATAAAATAATACATCTTCTCTTGGTGTTTACCCTTGGGAATATCTAACTATGTAGGTTATAAGAACTTACCCTCTAATTGGAATTCCACATATTTCATGTGTTATAATATATTCCTATCTAGAAACCTATTCAATAATCCTTTGACTCTAATATTATTATTAACATGTTTCATGATTTTTATGATTTGATGTATTTTGTATACTATAAAGATAATAGTTTATAGAAAATTCAGATAGATTGGGCATGTCACAAGTGGCATAACATTAATGAATAATGCAAGAGAATATTTTCATTTCCATTGGATGTGAATTTAATAGGCCCTTTGATAGAAATAAAAAACTAGTTTACATCATTTTCTAGGATATTTTATAAATGAGATCAGTTCTAGAAACATAAAAAAAAGTTATTCAAACATATAATTTTATGAAAAAATATATGAAACTTGTTTGATGATAGATTTTTGGGGAAAAATGATTATGTTTCATAGTAAGGGTTCGTAGGAGGTTTAATTTCATTGTCACATTAACTCTATCCACTATGGGTTCATTAGGATTTTTCTAGACACTATCCATCTACTTTATGTGGTTTACCCAAATACCACTGAGATATTTTCCATGAGGGTCTCACACTAAGTGTATCCAAAAACATAGGGTAAATTCTATATGAGTTTATCAAGTAGATTAGAATGTTTTTATGAAGTGTAATGAATATTATATAATTGGGTTTTTTATTTTGACATGACTATTTAATTATCTCAATATAAAATAGTTGTATTTATTTATTTATTTTAAAAAATAAACATTATACTTGATTTGATAAATAATGAGGAGGATTATTGGACTTGGTATGGTATGGTGATAATGGAATATTATATTATTATGTAATAATTTATTCAAGATAAATAATATATAATTATCCCTGTAGTTATTCTCATGTCATGTAAATAATATTATAATTATTATTTTGATATGCTGTATACTATGTGTTCAAAGAAAATTAAAGGGGATTTATACACATAATATGTTAATCATAGATCTTTAAATACAAAACTATAGCATTCTAAATATCAAGATTACTGTATTTTCATATGAATTTTTGTGTACAAAATTTGACACTCCATAGAATTCTCTAATCCCAAATATATTCTCAATAATGATTCAAGACTACGAGCATTGGTGATCATCCTCCTTCATCTCTAGTTTGAGAGAAACCAGAGAATCTAATAGGCCTTGTAGGTATTTAAGGTTAAATCAAATTCAAACAACAAAAGTCATAGAGATATCCTCAAATGCATCTGTAGACCCATAATATGACATTCAGAGATTCCTAGTGTATGTGTGGATCACTTCTAGAGGAAATAAATCCATGATTCCTCTCTATAAACAATGGTTTAAAGAGAATGTTCAACCAAATTTAACAACAAATAAATATTCATAATAAGATTTAATTATTTATCAAACTAAGTTAATTATAAATTACATGTGAGATCATGTCTTCATGGATTCTTGGAACACTATGTTTTCTACTTTTGAGGAGAAATCTAAAGAATTAGATGAGACAATTTTATTAGGCATGGGCCCAACCAGTTCCATAGTTCCCTATAGCCAATAAAAGTAACTAATAATCTCATGAATCCTCATGAATAAAACAACACACCCCTACACACTCTTCACACTCCATTAGAGATTCAATCGTAAGTGATCTCGGTACACAACAAACCATGAAGGGAAAACGTTTTTATATTGATGGAATCAGCCTCAGATTATCCAAATTAGACATTTAATAGAATCACTCATCATGTCTATGAGATTCATTCCAATACTCCAAACCCAAAAACATTCTCATTTAATGGTCGTCCCACCACCTATAATGAAAATAAATCATGATCCACTAACACATATCTCAAAAGGGTCTATTAATAAGGTAATCACAAGTGGGATTACTCTTCTCACCACCTTTAATGACCATTAATGATTTTTATAATTTTAGGAAAAAACATCCACATCCAAAAATCAAAAAAAAAACATTTGATAATTTTGAGGTTGTTTTCTAGGGTATATTTACCAGTTTAGATATTGAGAGGTCATAAAATCTAAAATTTATAATTAAAATATCCCTCGATTGTAAAAAATGAGTCTCTATAATCACCGTTAATGGATCCAATTGTATAAATCTTTTTCCATGAAATTATTTGGTAACTAATGTAACTAGTTACATTATCACTTAATAACACATCCTAGACTCCTTTTAGAAAAAGTGGCATTCACTTTATTATGGTAACTAAATATATATTTTCATATTTATCTATACCACCACCCCCTGAACTCTTTTAGGATATTAAGTGAAATTAGCAATAAATTTTAAAATAAATAATCTTTTATTTATTGGATTTTAACTTCTCTAAGTTAATAAATGCTACCACTATCAACTAAGACCGAATATAATTCTCATCATATCATGTTGTGACACACAAACTGTAACGCCCCGACCCCAGAAGCCCAGATTTAGTGCATTATTACATATCATTAGCATGATCATAAAAGATCAAGCCTTGAATGGTCGATTAGTTCAGTATCCTCGGAAGTACTATATACATTCATAAGGTTTAAATAACATCATAAAATGTAAAACTACAAGAACATTGTCTCCAAAGACAACACTGAGATCCCATAGACTATCCCTGGAGGTCAGTCATAATATACTTTTTTGCATCCTGGGAAAAAGTAAAACATATATAGGGGTGGGATCAGATTCTGAGTAAGGATAACATTATAGAAAAAAATTTCATAAATAAGCATAGACATTTAAGGCAGTGTATAAGACTAGAACAAAATACTCTTAAACATGAACTTCAGCGTAATATGGAAAAGATAAAATCAAATAATGACAATTACTAACTCACATGGATATTCTACTAGTCGAATAATCACATGAAATATCAATAACCACCTTCATAATGATGAAATTTATAATGCCAGAAAATCATAACCACATAGTCAAGGCCTCGTGCCAAGACTAAAAATAAGATTTTGTCAAGGCCTTGTGCCAAGACACTATATTGTCTCATGAAACCTACCAATGCATCTAAGAGCTATAGAAGGCTCCACCCGTCACATACTAAGTCCAATTCATTCCTCATATGAAAAGTTTGAAACATAACATAAACATTCATATTAAAACTAGCATATGAAATGTCAATACTTTATCCACAAACCATCAATCGTATAAAAATAGCACATCCACAGTCAAACATAACTAATTCAATACAATATGAATGATTTTATTGTAACATATTAACCACAATAGATAATAATGAAGGATATTGACAGAGATTAAAATAATCATCAAAACTATTAGAGAGAAATATCCCCCTTTTCTTGAAAACAATTAAAAGTCACACTATTTGTCATGATGCCATTTAAAAATAGATTTTTGAATCAAAGTGTCCTAAACCGCTTTGAAAATTTTAAAAGAAATTTTATTTTTAAAACATTATTTTCCATATAAATAAATCCTTAAAACATATTTAAAACATGGACATTAATGAGAATGATTTAGAATAATAAATCTTTATAATACTTTCACATGATATTTTAGTTAGAGTTCCTAACCAAAAGAGAGACACCTGAATAAAAATAATTGAGGTAATAAAAACATTTTAATATCATGAGAATAAAGGGATTCATGATATAATATGTCAAAGTACATTTTACACACCATATAAAAGTGATTTGGCGTATAACAACTAAGGAGTCTCAATGGAATGTAAATTGAGATGAAATCTCTTATAAAGATAGTATTTTTAGGTTAAGGATAAATCAACGATATAATTATGTGTGAAAAATATAAATAAACTCAATATGATTGGATATTTAGTGTAAAACAGTCAAAGGACATTCACACATATTCTTGTAAAAACAACACCAATGAATTAGATGTTTAACTCAATAAATGGAGATTGAGTTAAAATTACTCTTATCAAGTTCATATCGACGACTAGAGAATTAATAAATGGAGTGATTATGTGTATCAAAAATTATATCCACATAAAGGGGATTGTAAATTATGACATAAGAAAATAAATAATGAATCCACACATAATCTTGAAGTAAAATAATCAATGAAGTATGTGTAAAGGTGAATGTGTGGAAATTGTAATTTCAAAATCCATTATTGATTTAGTAACTTACAAAACATACACCCATTAAAGAGGGATCATACAATTATGATGTAAATATACATAAATTAATGTATATTATGCAATTAATACAATCATGGGCAGTACATACACAACATGCAATAAATAAGTGGTGAACAACAGAAATCTCACAGAATTAAAAGTGAGATAAGAAACCCCTTACTTTGTACTTTTTCCTTGGTTGAGGGTAGGTTGACCTAATGTATAATGGTTAAATAATTGTTATTAAATTATATAGGAATCATATACATAAATATGATATCATATATGATCTTTTAATATTTATTTTTTAATAATATTTTAGTATTATCGTCATTTTGGGTGTTCACTTACTCGTTTTCTTTTATATGTTTTGTTACATTAGCCATTTTTTATCCATAGGTTGTATCTTATTCATATACAAAATGATATCAAGCAATTAAAAGTTATGTTTAATCGTTAAATAAAAATTAGTCTTGAATGGATACGATGGGGAATGAATCTCATCGCGTTCATGGAGACTGTAGTCCGTACGTACGCACGAGCGACAATATCATTCTTTTGATATTAAAATAATATATAATTGGATTTTGTATAATATATACCGAATAATTATCATTATATATTTATTATTTACATTAAGTATACATCATTATTATACCCATCCAAATAATAATGTATTGAATAACAATTACACCACGACGTGGAGATGGTAAGCTGTATGTACGCACGTATGGTGACATGTCATCCAAGAGATAGATAGAATACTGAATATGGTTGTACCATATATATAATAATATCACAGTATATATAAGATACTGGAGTTATTATTTTATAATGGAAATAACAATGAATGATGAACTCAAAGAAGAAAGGAACTTGAAAGAGGGTGGTGAAAAAATTACCTCTTCTTCGTGTTCTTCCTTTTGATTTGATCAAAAGGGATCTTTAGGATGGATTTATGATCAAACTAAGGCCTATACGTTGAATTGAGGTAAGTTTAGAGGATATTTGGGTTGGGTTTGGATGAGAAAAAAGTCTTTGAAGGTGTGAAATTGAGAGAAGGGGGAGTTCCCTTTTATAAGAGGGGTGAGGGGCACCTTAGGAAAAGCTAGAAAATTTATTTTATAAGAAATTCATATTCAGTTTCTAATGGATCCAAAGTGATTTTTTCAAGGATAAGGTGGGTATCGGTCAAAAAAACACCCAAACAATAGGTTTTATACAGGTCTAGGTCATCATATTAACATTGTCATTTATTTTTAACTCTCTGTTAATTAGTTTTACATTTACCATGTCTCTTTGTATTTTTATATTATATGGTTAATAAACTTACTATATACTTCCAAAAGAACCCAAAGTGGTTCATTAATGATACACCTATCATTATATAAGTATCTTGGCCTATCCATAGAATTTTAGGAAAGGAATATCAATTCATAATATAATATTTTATTTAAAAAATCCTTTATGTCAATTTTAACACTATTTGGTATTTTGTTTTTGTTAAATTCATAAAAGAATTGTTACTTCGAACATAATTAATTTAATCAACTCTAACATGTCATATGATCCTATAAAATTTGTGGAATTCATTAAAAGTCTCAAATTTTTTTTATTGGGGTATTTATAATATAAATCATTTTAATATTTCAGTCATAATGTAATTACTACATCATCATTGTGTGATAAATAAATTAAATTATTTAATGTCTCAAAATTATAAATAAAATACCATTATGTAGGAAATATTTTTAGATTTCTAATGACTATTTATAATCTAATTTAATATATGTATAACTCTATATTAAAAATGTTTTAGCTATTAAACATTGATTTTAATTCTTTTTACTGTTCTTTGAATTAAATAATAATAAATGTCCTAATCTAATCCAAGTGGACCAAAGATGTTCATATTTTATTCCAAAGGTTGTTTTTGGTCGAATTATTCTTATCCAATAGAATTAGGACATGTGTTAGGGTAATAATAATATCATTTTTACCCTTAATTACCCTATTTACTTTAAACCATGGTAAATAAAAATAAAAAGTTACTCTTCACAAAAAAATATTTTTATCTTATTGAACCACATTTTACTACTTGATATTAATCGTGTCTCTCGGATTTTTAAAATTCCATTCATAGAAGTGGTAAAATTATGTTTATGTAAATTTCCAAATTCTCCTAGGAGATGGGTAAAAGACGGTGAAAAGTTCAATAAAATTTTTATATATCTAAAATTATTATAAACTGACTTCGATGAATTACATTGAACTTATATTGGTACTATTTATCTATTATGACCTAAAATAAATTTAAATAAATTAAATAATTATTTAAATAAAAATTCGGTTTTAAACTATGACTTAGTGTTTTTCACTATTCATCAAAAATTGAATGTTTTTAGAAAAATACCAAAATATCACCCTAGGATAATTTTGATATTCAGAATCCAAAAATGAAGTCCATTTTGAGTGATAGAATTTATAAAATTTGAAAAGGTGGGTATTACTATTCATAATGGCTAGTTTTATTGGGCACTGTGTGTTAGAATCTCGAAGTTGCATACAATGAAAACTATTGTATTATTCAAAGGGAAACATACTATGGAAGCTTGGGGTGTTACATTCTCCCCTACTTCAATAAATTGCATCCTCACAATTTTTAAAATTGGGCTTGGGAATATAATGGAATGTCCCACATCAGAAAAAAGAGTCAATAATACTATCACTTTAAAAGAAAGAAAGATAAGTACAAAGTCACCCAAGATAACCTATACTAGGATTCCATGTAGAAAAACATCGATATGGATGATAAAATATGTGTCAAGTTCTGACGGAGAGGGATACAAAACATGATAAGGAGATTGTTAACTACAAGAAAACCATAAACTTGTGATGGGAAAAACGGTCATTAGTTTCCCAACAGGAAAAGTAAATGGAAAACATTTTTATTTGTTACATTACATAAAGATGAGGAATTCATTTCTGAGATTGACTAAGAACATAAAGAGATATACTTAATTTTTAAGTAGAGTTCATTCTTAAATAAATTTTTACTACTAACTCATTTTTTAAAAGATGAGTATTCAAGAAGACTTGGTCACACTGGAAGTGCAAGAATAAACTTCTAGATAATCACATGATCCACAAAGGATAAACTATATATTTACCTTGCCTTTAGAGATTAATCAAAACCAAAACAGATAGTACAAGATGTGATGATCCCGCAAAAGGATATTCCTTTAGATAAATAAACACTAATCTTAAATTATAAAATAAAACCAAAAATACTTCAAAGATAAATAAATACCATTCAATAAAAAATTGTCTTTAAAATCCTTCAATATAATCCAAACTAATATTGAAACCCAAAACATAGAATAATTTTCTTATGTAGTCTTCCACTTTAAATTGTATCTCGAAATGACATCAACTACTCTTAAAGTCACATACGTAAAAGTAATTAACCTAATCACATATTCTCTATTATAGGTTAATCATTTCCATAAATAACCCAAATCACTATAAACCCACAATAAAAACATAGATAAAAATTTACCATTACTCCTAAAATGAAATCCCATAGTATTCAATTTTCCTTGGGCATATAGTGTTCCCAACCGAGAGAACGACTTCCAAAATAACATTTATCACTTAATCACCAAACCATTTTTCTATACTAATGGTATTCATTTGATAAGGCATAAGATCCCAAATCAACTTATTACTGATCAATAAAATTATTTACCTGAAAATAATTAGTCACACTAATCAGGGACTTCACGTAGTCCAGTGGTAGGAGATAAATCTCAATCGCACTCTGGTTGTGGGTTCGATTCCCACAGCTTTGTCTGATGTCACGGGTTGTTACACGGTCTGTGTGTTGTCCTTTTTCAAAAACTATATTTTATAACATTACCAAAATGAGATAAATTACTCAAAATAACCATAAAATAATTTAACCACAAATGTTATCTCATACCTTGCATTTTCATCCCAAAATATAATAACTTGTAATTTCCTCAAATTCATGGATCATATAGAACCAAATGGTTATTTATAACTATATCCACAATAGGAAAGATAACTCTTCCTCAAATATCAGTTTCAAATGATAAATTGTTGGGTTACCCATATAAGAGAAAATTCACCCAAAGTAATGTCAAAAACAAAGAGAACTAATACCTTTAAACATTTTTCCATCAATTTATTTCCACTTACGTTCTTCCTTGACCAAGAGGATATCTTATAGAATAGGGCACTGACCTGGGTGATGCCAAGGTCCCTTACATTTACGAAAAATGATAGTAATTGGAATCTAAGGATCATTTTTATTTTCTTCCATAGTACTCTTCATTTTTCCTCGGAAATTCCGTATATTATTCCATTCTTTCCCACACATAAATCATTTATTTGTTCCATTGAGACACTTTCTTGGGTGTCTCCTTCCACATTTCTAGCATGATGGAAATTGAACTTTCTTCCTTCCATTATCTCCATAGATAGAGCTCTTATCATTCACTGCCTTTCTCTTCTTTGATGAGTCCGATAGTTAGTTAATATATATATTATTGATCATATTTTTTGGAAAAATGATTCGGCATGAAGACAATATCTTTTATGCCTATCCACATTCCATTCCATTTCTCATTTCCACCACCGTTCCCACCTTGTACATCATTATCAAAGTTACTATGACTTCCTTGGAATCCAGTCGTTGACTAATACCAGAATGCATTGTGTGAGTAACAGTAGTCATAAAATCATTTAGAGAATATCATGACACCATATTCTCAATTTGAAACACCTTAAGATTAATAAAGGTAATTTATTATCATCTTATATTAAAATAATTCAAATCGGTTTGTAAATAAAATGTAAATTATCCTAAGCATATCACCTGGGAGTGTCGTAACCAAGAGTGCCGCAAGGCCCGTTGTCGTGCACCAGTTCCCATTTGAGTCTAGCTCAATGTGGGGTTTTTGGGTTTTACCCCTAGGTAAATCTATGCTAGAGCCACCTCTACCTACTCGTATCCAGTGAGGGATGTACTTCTTGGAAAACTCACAAAATCTATACAATATGAAAATTATATGAAGTTATTCTATTCTAATCCCCAAAGTCTATCTTAGGGATATCTTCTCTAATCGGAGTTTATCTAAATCTAGTTTCCAAGGATTGTACTAAACTTCATCTGATACCAACTATAACGCCACGAACCCAGAATCCCAAAGTCAGTACATTATTACGTAACATTGGCATGATCATAAAAGATCAAGTCTCAAAAGACAGATTAGTTTAGTAGCCTTGGCGGTACTAGATACATTCATAAGGTTTACATTACATCATAAAATGGAAAACTACATGAAAATTGTCCCCAAAGACAACAATGATATCCCATAGACTATCCCTGGAGGTCAGTCATAATATACTTCTTTGCATCCTAGGAAAAATTAAAACATAGAAAGGGGTGAGCTCAGATGCTCAGTAAAGATAACATTGTAGCGAAAACATTCATAAATAAGAATAAACATTTAAAGAAGTGTATAATAATATAACAAAAGCCTTTTAAACATGAACATCATAGTAATATGTCAAAGATAAAATCACATAATTCCATTTATTAATTCACATGGATATTCTACTAGTCGAATAATCAAAGAAATATCAATAACCACTTTCATAATGATGGAATGCATAATGCCAGACTATCACAACCACGTAGTCATGGCCTCGTGCCAAGACTCCAAATAAGATGTTGTCAAGGCCTTGTTCCAAGACACTAGTTTCTCTCATGAGACCTACCGATGCATCGAGTAGCTATAGCGGGCTCCACCCGTCACTTACTAAGTCCAATGCATTCCTCGTAAAAAAAAGTTTGAAACATAACATAAACATTCGTATTAAACCTAGAATACGAAATGTAAATACTTTATCCACAAACCATGAATGGTATAAAAATAGCACATCCACAGTCAAACATTACTCATTCAATACAATATGAAATATTGTATTATAAAAGATTAACCTCAATTGAGAATAACGAAGGATATATACATAGATTAAAATAATCATCAAAACTATTTGAGAGAAATATCCCCCTTTTCTTGAAAACATTTAAAAGATACAGTATTTGTCAAGAATCTATTTAAAAAATAGATTTGTGAATCAAAGTGTCCCATACCACTTTGAAAATTTTAAAACGAATTTTAATTTTTAAAACATTAATATTTATATACATAAATCCTTAAAACATTTTTTAAACATGGACATTAATGAGAAAGATTTAGAATAATAAATCCTTAAAAAAATTTCAAATGATATTTCAGTTAGAGTTACTAAAAAAAGAGGGACACTTGAATACAAATAATTGAGGTAATAAAAACATTATAATATCATGAGAATAAATGGATTCATGATATACTATGTCAAAGTACATTGTACACACCATATAAAAGTGATTTGGTGTATAAAAACAAAGGAGTCTCAATGGAATGTAAATTGAGATGAAATATCATATAAAGATAGTATCCTTAGGTTAAGGATAAATAAATGACATAATTATGTGTGAAAAATATAAATACACTCAATATGATTGGATATTCATTTTAAAATAATAAAAGGACATTCACACATCTTCTTGTAGAAACAACACCGATGAATTAGATGTTTATCTCAATAAATGGAGATTGAGTTAAAATTACTCTTATCAAGTTCATATCGATGACATGAGATTTTATCAATGGAGTGATTTTGTGTATCAAAATTATATCCATATAAAGGGGATTGGAAATTATGAAATAAGCAAATAAATAGTTAATCCACACATAATCATGGAGTAAAATAATCAATGAAGTACGCGTAAAGCCGAATGAGTGGAAATTGAAATTGAAATTTTTCTTATTGATTTTTTAACTTACGAAACATAAAACCATGAAATAGGGATCATAAAATGATAATGTAAATATCCATAAATTAAATTATATTACACAATGAATACAATCATGGGCATTACACACACCACATGCAATAAATAAGTGGTGAATAATGGAAATATTACGGAATTAAAAGTGAGATAAGAAACCCCTAACTTTGTACGTTTTCCTTGATCAAGTGGAGGTTAACCACCTTTATAATGGTTAAATAATTGTTATTAAATTATAGAAGAATCATATACATAAATATTATATCATATATGATCTTTTAATATTGTATTGTTAATAATATTTTCGTATTATCATCGTTTTGGGTGTTCACTTACTCGTTTTCTTTTATATGTTTTGTTACATATGACGTGTTTGTTATCCATAGGTTGTGTCTTATTCATATCCAGAATTATATCAAGTTCTTAAACATTATTTTTAATCATCATATTAAAATTCATCTTGAGTGGATACGATGGGGAATGAATCTCATCGTGTTCGTGGAGACGGTAGTCCGTACATACGTACGAGCGACAATATCATTCTTTTCATATTAAAATAATATATAATTGGATGGTGTCTCATATATAAAGAATAATTATCATGATATATTTATTATTTACATGAATTATAGATCATTATTATACCCATCCAAATAATAATTTATTGAATAACAATTACACCACGTTGTGGAGACGGTAATCCATACGTACGCACATATGGTGACATGTCATCCAACGGATGGATAGAATAATGAATATGATTTTACCATATTTATAATTACATCACAGTATATATAAGATACTAGAGTTATTATTTTATAATGGAAATAACAATGAAAGAAGAACTAGAAGAAGAAATGAACTTGAAAGAGGGTGGTGAAAACATTACCTCTTCTTCACGTTCTTCCATTTGATTTGATCAAAAGGGATCCTTAGGTTGGCTTTCTGATCAAGATAATACCTCTAGGTTGAAGTGAGGAAAGTTTATAGTATATTTGGGCATGGTTTGGACGAGCCAAAAGGATTTGAAAGTGTTAAATTGAGAGGAAGATGAGTTTTCTTTTATAAGAGGGGTGAGGGGAACCTTAGGAAAATCTTGAAATATTATTTTATAATAAATTCATATTCGGTTTATAATGGATCCAAAGTGACTTATTTGAAGTCTATAGTGTGGATGATTCAAAAACCACCCAACTAATAGGGTTTAGTCTGGTTTGGCTCACTATATTAACATTATCTTTTAGTTTTAACTCTTAGTTAATTAGTTTCACATTACCATGTCTCTTTGTATTTTTATGTTATATGGTTAATAAACATACTATATACTTCCAAGGGAACCCCAAGTGGTTCATTAATGATACACCTATCATTATATAAGTCTCCTGGCTGAACATTATATTTTTAAGAATTGAATATCAATTAATAATATAATATTTGATTTAAAAACTCTTTTATGTCAATTTTAACACAATTTGGTGTTTTGTTTTTCTTAAATTCATAAAAACATTATTACCTCGGACCTAATTAATTTAATCAACCCTAACATGTCATATTAACCTATAAAATTCGTGTAATTCATTAAAATTTTAAAATTATATTTATTTGTGTATTTATAATATCAATCATTTTAATATTTTAGTAATAATGTAATTACTGCATCATCATTGTGTGATAAATAAATTAAATTATTTAATGTCTCAAATTATAAATAAAATACCATTATGTAGGAAATATTTTTATCTTTATAATTAATATTTATAATATAATTTATATTATGTATAACCCTATATTAAAAATGTTTTAGTTATTATACATTGATTTTAACTCTTTTAACTTTTCATTGAATTAAATAATAATAAATGTCCTAATCTAATCCAAGTCGACCAAATAGGTTTATATTTTATTCATAAGGTTGTTTTTGGTCTAATTATTCTTATCTAATAGAATTAGGACATGTTTTAGGGTAATAATAATATCATTTTTACCCTTAATTTCCCTATTTACTTTTAACCGTGGTAAATAAAAGTAAAAATTTACTATTCACCAAAAATTATTTTTATCTTATTGAACAACATTTTACTCCTTGATATTAACCATGTCTCTAGGATTTTTGAAATTCCATTCACATAAGTGGTAAAATAATGTTTTATGTGAATTTTCAAATTCTGTTAGGAGATGGGTAAAAGACGGTGAAAAGTTCAATAATATTTTTATATATCTAAACTTTTTATAAAGTGACTCTAACGAATTAAATTTAACTTATATAGGAATTATGTATCTATTATGAAATAAAATAAATTTAAATAAAATAAATAATTATTTAAATATAAATTTGGTTTTAAACTATTACTTAGTGTTTTTCACTATTCATCAAAAATTGAATGTTTTCATAAAAATACCAAAATTTCACCCTAGGCTAATTTTGATATTCCTAAACGAAAAATGAAGTCCATTTTGAGAGATAAAATTTATACAATTTTAAAAATTGGGTATTAATATTCATAACATCTAGTTTGATTGGTCACGATGTGCTAGAATCTTGATGTTGCGTACAAGGCAAGCGATTGCATTATTCAAAGAGAAATGTACCATGGAAACATGGGGTGTAACACAAACTCTTTTATGTTATGAAATAACTTGTATTTATTTTTAGTTGTATTAATTTACAAATAAAATAAATATTCCATATATTAGATGGAATTAATGTGTTTGCGGAATTTTCATGAAAATATTATTATTCATCATTATATAAAAATGATGGTGGTGCAATATCAATTAATCATATCATAATAAACATTTGGGTAATCCATTTTATCCTAGATAAATCACATTTATCCTTCTATTATTCTCTAAACAAGTTAAAGAATATGACAAATCATAAACCATGTGTGCCTTATCATATTGTTCATAAAAAATACTTGGTATCAAATAGACCCTTTATCATATAAAAGAAATAAAATAATATACATATATTTTATTTATATTCATCTGATCTTGATACAATACTTTATATTAAAAACATTTATGAGGAGACTTTTTTATTCATACTTTTAATGATAACTACTATCCCTGCCAACCCTTACATTGATTTTGAACTCTTGTATATTTTTAACACCTAAAGAGTGTACATATTGTATAAAAAACCCTTTAAAACCGAAGAATTTATTTCTATAAAATTTATACCTGAAAATAAAATTACATGGAGTTTCATAAACCCATAAAATTATCCTTGAAAATTCCATCTAATAAAATCAATCACTCAATATTTCAGATAACTCTAGGTTTCAATGACCTATGCATTCTATATAATGAAGCATTGTCATAATTTCTTACAAACATTTATTCTTTTAGTTTTAACTTATGACAACTTATACATTCAACATATCACAAGAACATTAACATTACATACTAATATTTTCAATTCGAAAATTTTTTATAATACCTTTAAATGTTTTCCAAAACTCATTCAATCGATGATAAAAAATATTCTAATGGTAATATAATGGATTCTTTAACTATAACAAACCTTATAAGAAATATTTTGTCTCTCCATGTCATTATCATAATCAATAATAATTATTATATGAGTGGTTACTAAAATTAATTAGTTCATCATACATTAAATGCCTTTGAAACATCAAGTTAATAATTATATGCCTCTCATAATCATCTATATTTGAAGTTTTTAAGTTCATTATTATATTCAATATAAAATTTCTATAACACATATAAAATTTCATTTTTAGGAACTTTCTGTAAGATAACATTTCATGGATTTTCTTACATAAAGAACATTAGTATAAAAATATTTACTTCAATTTTACATATGATGATGATTATTTCATTTATCTATATGAAAATATTTTATCAAATTAGTAACATTTTAATCATATTTAATGAATAGTTTTATTAAATTGGATCTCAATAAAATTGTGGCCCATTTTAAAATCAATCATATCTATTAGTTGGAAAAGATACATAATTCTATAATCAATGAGTCTCCAATATAATTTCTATTACAACATAAATATTCATGCATGTATTCATCTAAATCATATCATATATCATTCATGGATGGTTGAGTGGAAGTATCTTTTTCAAATCCATCAAATAGATAAACTCGACACTATTCACATGGTATCTTTCCTGAGGGTTTCCTAGAAAAGTGTTACCTAAATATTCCAATTATGATTGTTTAACTAGCTCATAAAGTTTTCCATTTACACCATGTCTTGCATAAGATAATCCTTCGTAACACTAGTATGGAAAAAAATACATTATAGAATGATCATGGTATTGATATGAGATTTTTTTGGAACAAATATAATAATTTTTTCAGGGAATTTAATCTCACTATCTTATCTCATTTTATTAAATGCATGATTCTAATTATTTAGTCTTGAATCATAAACCTACCACCAAATCCATATGTTCAAACAATATTTATGCGTAATTATTTATACAACTCAAAAGATGTCTTATCAATCAAAAATAAAATCCAATTATATTTATAGATATTCAAATGCATCCTGTGAATATGGTACAAAAAATAATTTACTATAAAGTACTAAAATTTTATGAAATCAATAAAATATACTCATGTAATCCTAGATACACATACATCCAACCAAAAATGTTCAAGAATAAGATATAATAATCTGTGTTAGTAGGAATTATAACCTAATGTCCCTATAACAAATGATATTTTAATCAGGGAGAATATCAACTACAACATAACTATAACAGCAAATATATAAAATCGTAATTAGCTACTTAATTCAATATTATAACTCATTACGAATCAATGTATCTAAATCCATTACCATACCAACCATGTAAATCCTTATATATAGTGATGATAATATCTAGAATAATATCAGCAATTTAAACTAAATCACACAACCATTCATAATTTAAAATTATTTTTAGGATTGATAGGGAATAATAAAAAAAGAGAATTTTATTGATTCAAAAAAGATATAATCATTTATAAACAATTAATAAATAAACAATTATAAAATATTTATAAATTGTTTTGTACGTTCCATAATTATATAAATATAAAAAAAATTTATTTTTTACTTTATATTAACTCTTTCATATTTTTTCTTACATGGAATTCAAATTAAATATTTGATAGATTATGAAATTTAAACATTTTATATTTTAATTTCAATTATGTAAAAATTTTAAAATATATATATATTATTAATTTTATTTTATTTAAAAACATAATCGAACCATTAATCATGAATATTATATCTACAGTTTAAATAATTTCTTTAAACAAGTTCTATCTATTTGGACGACACAAATTAATCATTTTAAAATTTTCATGATTTTAAATATAAACTCATTTTTTAGACATATTCTTTGTAATTTATACTCTTTATAAATCACACAAATTATTTCTCAATATCAATTTTATATACAAATTTTATGCCATGCCATATATTTTGGAAATGGTTTTTTAATATTATCATTTAATATTTATGGATATTTATTTAATAAATATTTCAAATAATTAACAAATTTAGTCTATAAAATTTATAATTAATTAATTTATAAACATCTTTCTAAAATAAATATATACATAAATATATCTTTAACTAATTTTTATACGAATTTTATAAAACATAATAACTATTTCATAATGAAAAATTAATAAAATCTATTTTTCTTTTCAAACCATATTTATTAACATAGGGAAAATTATAAAATTTGATTGATATGTTGTGGTGTTTAAATATTTTAAGCATTACTAGATATATTTTATATTTCATAACATTATCTACACTTCTAATAAGTGACTTATAAATGGGTTTCCACTTCTATGATAAAGTAAAGAACATTATGTGTCTCCACAATTATGAATTAGTGGTCTAAACCTTCTGTATTAATGGTGTAACACTTACATAAAAATAATATTTTACAATTATAATTGGTATTTATAAGTGGATAAAATTATCTATTTTTTAAATATTGTAGAGGACTGTCATCAAATACAATATCCCACTGTCATATGCAATGAATTATAAAAAACTGATTGATTTTTATAGACTCAGTGGCTAGGATATCCCATTTTGTATGTTGTGACTGAATCATCTAAAATAAAATTAACAATAATATTCAATAATAGGGAGTTGAAATAGTATTGATATTTTAAAAGTATTTTTTTAATCATTATTTCTAGAATTTAATTCTGGTTATGGATCTGATACAATTGTATGGTTTCATTAGACCATATAAAAATTTTACTAAGTAGTATAAATGAATTATAATCCCAAAATCCTGGAACACCATTCTTTGTTAAGGATATCTAAAAACTATTAAAAGAAGAAACAACTCTATGTGTAACATGAAACAGATCACTGAATCCATGATCTGTAACTTACTATTTATGAAGATAACTAACTAACAACCATATGGAATTTCCCATGGATGTGTTTCCTTTGGTTGCACAAAACCATCCACATGGTTTTCATAGAACCACCCAAACCTCTATGGTATGATATTATCATGAGGTGTGATAGAAGATAGAATTTTAGAGCTTATATATGGAAATATTTATCAGGATATACTGGTTTGATTATCACTCACATATAACAATCACATAGCCTGACCTCCTTTATATAATATATGGATACACTTCTTGATCCCTAAAATTTACTCTTGCGTCTCATAAACATAGGAGAGAATACCTTCAATTACATTTTATGAAACCCTATACCATTAAACTTATGATTTATGTCAATGATATTTGGCATGATAGGGGGATTCGAAGGTTAGATCCTTAATATTATACATCCTTTGGTTATCTACATAGTGCAATAAAAAATCATGCCAATCGATTGATGGCAGTATAATTGATCTTTGTCATACAATAAATCATACATAGGTAACCAGAATGATATATCCCTATATCATAAAATATTATATACCTAAAGTCACAAATATAATTATTTTTTAATATTTATTTCATACTCTATGATATAGCATATCATACCATATAATTTTAGGGCCTTAAAGGTGTATTCTCTTCAAATATGCCCTTTTCACCTTTATGTGCACCATGATAATCATTCAGGTTACATTATTTAATTATTCTATGGAGAACATCAATTTATTATTTAATCTTGATATACAATAAGATATGTATCATCCCCAACATTATTTCTACATTGTAATGATCCTCTATCGATATTTTCCGCACTCCTTACCAATTGGTATTTACAACTTGTGTAAAATCCTATAAATGAACCTTCCATACCCCAATGATAATTTTAATATTACATTATCACAAATAGTAACATTTATAATCCTTCGTATTATTTTAATTAGATTGAACTTATTCTACATAATAATAAAATTTAACACATATACATCTTACATCATTTTATTATCATAATCACCTAATTTGGGAACAATAGTCAGACATTTAGATTTTTTAATAAATATATCTTGATAATTTATCTAAAACAATCCAAACCTTTATAATATGAAAATAATAATTAATAAATTTTTTATATTCAAGAATAAACAATTTCTCATGAATAATATATTTTTAGCTTACTACAAAATTTTGAATATAATTAGTATTAAATAAAATTCCAATTGATTCTATTATTATATCAAATTAATGGACAATGAATGCATTAATGGAAAGGTCTTCTATTTTTATCATCATAAACATAACATGGAGATTTATATCTTCTCTAAAGAATACGAACTCATTATCAATTCATATGAAAATATTCATCCAAATATGAAATGGTAAAATATCCATTAGAATATAATTTGAACCACTTAACCATTCATGGATAAAAATATTATTGAAAATAACATTTGATTTATTCAATATATCATCATACTCATCATTAATAATAAATACATAAATTTATTTTAATATATTTAGTAATATTTACTTTTCTAATCAATTATTCTATAAAAAATTGTGTTTCATTTTCTTTTCATCTTCCATTCATTGTCAAGGGTGTGTCCCTGTCTAATGATTCTTTAGGGTCTTAATTGATTATTCATTTTTCTAAGAACGTTTCTATTCATATAGAAGTGAAAATGCTAAAAAAATAAACATGGAAAACATAATTTTAAACTCATATAATTCTTAGAAGATAATTTTGAATCCAAAATGGGGTGTTGAGTATAACATTATTTTGAATAGAAAATAGTACTAAATATTTATATAAAAAACAAATATGTATATTTTTTTTAAATTATAAAATAAAATGCATTATTTTTTAGTTAATAGTCAAATATTTTCCATATAATTGATATGATAGAGGCATCCATCCATTAAAAAATAATAGGATTACCAAACGACATTAGAGATATAACTCTTTTGTGATGATATATAATATGGAATTAACATGATGATTTATTACTCATTTCATCTTCATAAAATGTTTCAAATATATATTATCCCATGTTCTTATCTCATCCAATATAATTTAATAAAATTCTCTACCTTATTTATTTGTACAACAACTACAAATTGTCATTATCAGTGAACATTCCTCATCCAGTGTCTCAAAGTTATTGATTTATTAATCTGAGTGAACACCTAAACTCAAAAAAATGTTGATTCAATCATGTGAAATAAAGTTGATAAATTAGGCATTAGAAATTATGACTCCTCCTTATGATTTTACGTATAGATGACTGGTAATATATATTGTTTCACGAGAAGACACAAACGGTGTTATTTACACATCGCCATATATATATCTGACACAAATAGAGTTCAGTAATATCACTATATATAATTATTATGCACAAAACAATTATATTATATTCACCTTCCTATGAACCCTTGAAAATGATGTTGTATTTATTATTACAAATATGATGAAAAACACAAAAAATCATAAAATTTATAAATATTTAAATTACTTAGTTTGAAATAGAATTTCCATCATTTATCCATTATTTACTTATTCAATTAGATGCTATAAAATTTTCATTGTTATATTGGATTCATTAATAATTTTTCAAAATAGATATTAATAAGAATAAATTTAATGATCATGTCATGCTTATTTATATAGTTCCTTAAAAAATTCTTTATAAAAATTACTGATAATCAAATATTTTTAAGTGTAATTGAAACTAGAAATTAATAAATAATCATCACACTTAAAAAGAATGTTTTCAAAAAATATAAAATATTCAAAATATATATTATGTATCCATAATGTTTGACAAAAAAACTAGTAATAAGCATATACTCTTCTACGAAAATAGAAAATGAAACTTTGTGTTTCTTTTTATAATTCCATGATAAAACACTCCTTCCAAGTAAACTAAAAGCACCACTTATCAATTTTTTATCAATTTTTATATCCCCAAAAATCCGATTCTATGTTCTTTATAGCTCATGGGTAAAATAATTAATGATTTATAGTGTCTTTGATGTACTTGGTGATTATTTTAACAAAAATAATATTTATTTCCATTGGTTTGGATTAGATTATATTATGTGTATCTTAATTGACCATTAACATTGGAAAATATATATTCTAGAATAAAAAAATCCAATTATTCCTTGATATGTATTCTAATCCACTGATTTCCCATTATTTATTGATAAATTTGTTTTCTTGTACTGATTGGAGTTGAAATGATTTTTCATTTCCTAATCCAACATTTTTATATATGTTCATTAGATTACTTACAATTATTTACAAAGGTTCCGTCATCGCAATAATGTATTTTATAACATATAATTCATTTGTGTTTTCCCATTTGGTTTATCTTATAGTTAATGTACATTTATTTACAAAATACATTATAAAGGGAATGAATAGATTATCCAAATATAAAATCATCCACATATATATACACATAGATAGAATATTCTTTGAATATCACATGAAAAATAAGGTATAATTAAATTTACCATTTTAAATGTGATTATATATATATATAACATTTCATAACAAGCCCGAGGGGATTCCCTAAGTCTATATGATGCATTGGATAATTGAAACACGTCATGGGGATTATATTCATGATCAAAGGAAAGTATCAACCTAAGAAAGATATTTTCAATAATAAAATAATTTTGGAGTGAAATTTTCAAAATTATATGTTTAATCTTAAATCCTACTCAAGATACATATTTAAATAAGATATTAATTTCTTCCAATATGAAAACTGGTGATAATTTATCAACATAATAAATCCATTATTTCGAGTTATAGACTTGTTCACTAAATGTATCTTTATTTACGAAAACACATCTAGATTTATATAATTGTTTATAAATATATGATGGGTTCTGTAGAATTGTTGATCATTAGTAAGGCCTAATAGTTGTCACCCGTTATTACATGAAAAATATTTCAAATCCTATTACATTACCAACACCCAAATGGTTTCCTTTAAATTTTCATACACTTCATTAGGTATGATCTATAAAATAAAATAAGAATGATCAGATAATTTTCTTACAACAAATATTTTTTGGATTGATGATTTCATATCTCCAATAAATTTATCAATTTGACTGTCTCAAATAATCTCCCACACTAAATATCAATAAGTCTGAGCCTCTACCTCAATTAATGCATCTTATCAATCATTAATCCTTATACCATGGTTTCAGTAATAAAAATTGAGGTCTCAGGTATTTATCAATGTATTCTAATGAATCTTTCTTATCCAGTGTACTTTTTCTCCAAACATAATATAAACAAATTAGTCAACAACCATTATCCTATTGTTTTAGACTTAAGTGGATTTATTTTAGGTAGAGTTACCAAAAAATTGACCGTCATCTAATTTTTCATCGCACTCTTCCATGTATTCATTAGTAATAAGGACACAAACTTTATATATAAACAATTGTAAATAGTCATCCATTGTATTTTTTCCCATTTAGTTACCATATAAAGACATATTATGAATTGGAATTGGTATAATATTTTTAAACTCATAGTTGTTTGTGTTAATAGATTCTTACAAAAATTACTTAGGTAAATTGTAGTCATTCAAAAAAAATTGTTTCTTCTTTAGGATAATATTATATCATCTCCTAATAACGCTATTGATTTCAAGAGTCCTTGGAGAAGAGTAGTTATGAATAGAATTATTATCCTCACAGACCTCTCAACATTTTTATTCTTTAATGCTCTACAATGTCATTTCAAAATTAAAATAGTCATTAATATATTACTATTTTCAATAAAATTACAATAGTTTGATAAATTTCAATAACTATCACTCTAATATTCTAGAAAGCAAACCCATGAAAAACTGGTGTAGTTGTACATAATTAAAAAAATAATACCTTATTCTTCTAAGATATAAAAAATGAGTAGGACTAAATAAGATAAAATATGCATTTCGTAATAGTTTACTTGTTCTTATGTCATTGATTGTTTTAAAATATTCTTTATGTTGTTTCTTTTTCATAAAAGTACCACAAAATAGATTCTTTTTACACCTTCATGTAAGACTATAGTAAAACATTCACGTTCATAGCCATATTTAATAGAAATTGGAAATCTCAATGTTCTAGCCATATATGACATATAAAAAATCAATCAATATAGAATTAATTACATAAAATTTATATAGGTATCCCATAAAGATTAATAGTATAATAATTATATTTTTTGTCTGTAATAAATATGGTGAATCATACTTAAAAACAATATATTTAACATTATTTAATTTAATAGATAAACCATCATCACATTATTAAGAAATTATAATAAAAATATATTATAAACCATTAGTCTATGTAACCTGAAAAAAAAATAAGTCATTCAATCTTGTACAAATATTTTGATAATTAATTTTTTGTTATATATAAATTCAACATAAACCTCCACCATATTTGTTAAATTATTTGAAGCTTTATGAATCTTCTATCATATTCCATGAGAATCCTATATCAATTTACTATATTTTAATCTGTAGACATCTTAAATTTTTTTCATGAAATAGTAAACACAAAAAGGATTGGTTATCCAGGAAATATAGGGTCTAACTAGATTAGTCACTAAGCCATTTTTTACTCATACATATATAGAAGTTTTATTATATGGATTATTACCAAATAATAGTTTAGAAATAATTGTTTTTTGTAGCCTAGGTTTTGAGGATTCCTATGTTAACATTCAATTGAATAATTTCATTATATTCCATAATAAAAATATTTAATAAAAGATCCACTGTCAATGGTTTACTTGACAATTAAATTCCTATATATATTTTGAAACCAACAACTTATACATTAAAATTATTCTTTATACAATCAGCATATTATTATAATTTTAAATTAAATTTATCAATTTATGTAGGTCTTTTTTCATCTATTAATCCTTTACTATATCTTCTCCAATTCATTAGATTCTATGTTTTGTATTTGTAGAATATTGATTTAACAAAATTATATATTATCAAACACTTATTATCATCAATCAAATTTTCATTATTCTCTTTAAAATTATTATAAAAACTATTATTATTTCAAAATGATTTTTATTCTTATCATGGAAAAAATTCAATTATTCAGTAATATAATTTTTAAAATCTGAATTAGTTGAACATACTTGATCAATGATGTCCATTATTTATAAATTAATATATTCCTTATCAATGATAGATTTTTCACATGTGGAACAATCCTCATTGTAACTTCAGAAGTATTTAATATTTATTTTATCTTTTATTTAATATATTTTTTGTCTAATATCTTTAATTGGATTGATTAGTTAATCTTATTTTGTAATGTTCATCTTATATTCAAAGAATGTAATAAATATTTAATTGAAATTAGTGTCATTATTACATCTCTTATATTTTATTTTATCATACATATTATTATCTGTCATTTACTATATATATAAAACATTAATCAAAATAAAATCCCCATTTTTCAATATTTAAATTTTTTCAAATTCATCACTACATATCAATACTTCAATAGAATTAAATATATAAAAATATAAGATTTAAATGAAACACTTTTTTCTTTTTTAGTGTCTTCATCCAAAAAAAATATTGAATTCCACCTTTTACTGCATCAATAAAACCATTAGTTCATCCAATGATAGGTCTTTTATTTTTTTCATTCATTGATAAAAACTTTATCTATATAACATTTTTTGGAAAATCAGAAAATATATTTTTCTTCAGTACTAACTTCTCTAATGTTTCCCCAAAAGAAATCACCCCTTTTACAATATATTGTAATATATGGAACATTACATACGTTTCATAATTATTGATCCTAAAAAAATATTGGTAGTTAACACTATGTATTCCATGATTAGTTCTTCAAATCTTTTCTATTCCATATTTTGTAACTTTCAAAATTCCATAGATATCATTGGTTTTCTTACAATAAGTGATATGATAAGACACATTTATATTGATTACATAGTACATAATAATAATAAATTTAATATTTAACTAATATATCATTGTATCATTAAAGATGATATTATCTAAATGAACATTACTGAATTTAAGTGTTTTTAATGTACAATGATCAATAATCAAATTCATTAAATAACCTTCCATTATATTTTTATAATAACCCTAATCACTACCATAATAGTTGGTTTCCTTCTATAAAAATCATTCATCATTTGTATAATTTATTTCAAAAAAATAATATTGTTTAACATAGATATATTAATTTATTAGATATGGTCATTATGACACAAATATCTAATAGATAAAAATTCTCAGATACCAAATATTTGCATGAATAATATCAATGTTAGAAGTAAATTTAGGATGGATTTTTTGTTATAAAAATTATGGTGGAATTTAATTAAAAGATAATAAAAAATTATTTTTAAAATTGGTTAAGATAAAATATTATAATCCACTCTTTATTTCCTCTCTAACTTTTCAATGTGTGGAAATCAAACTAAAGTGACTAACTTTTCATGTAGAGTCACAATACTATTAAAAATTCCATTGATATCGGAGGCACAACATGGTTTTTATCTATTAAATAGGTAATAGATTCAATTAAAACACATTAATTTATGTAGGTATAACCCAATTGTGGGAAGATTAATTCTATATGATAAATTATAAACCATATTTTAGTGATAAAACCACAATGAATAATGTTTCCTTTAAAAAATAGTACAAAATAACTATAAATAAATAAATGAATATTTATTAATATTTTAGTATGATGATGATATTATATTGTAGTAATTCTATTGTATTAGTAAATAGTACATTAGTATTTTGTGGTAGATAACAGTATAGGTAATATAATAAGTAATAGTAATGATCAAGTTTTTGTTCCTTTAATTTATATATCAAGCATAAAAACATGTTTTTTCATTTATTTCCAAAATATAAGGTTCCTAAAATGAAAAAATAGTAAAATACCCTTCATTACAATGACTTTATTTATATTTTTATTCATTAGAATGTGTTCACATCCCAAATCTTCATTTATTATGGTATTGTAACTCTAACATTGTTTTAAGATACAACAGAATAGAGTGTTAGATGAAAACATTGTATGTGTTCTTACCAAAACAAATTCTCCATTTGAAGTTATATTAATCGGGACCTGATAAAATAATATCATTCCATTATTATATTTTTCGGTACATGGTAAATCAACATTTCTCTAATGTTTTCTTCAATGATCATGTGCATATAGGGTCTACCTGATATTGATGAATAGTATTTGTTGACTATATTATCCTAACATGCCAAATTAATTATGATTTAATTTTTTTTATATTCTAGGGAATACCCTAGGTTATATCTCATGTATTGTTGGCAGTTTATAGTGTGAATATTTAATAAAAATTACTAAAAGAAGGGAGTCATTTTGAAAACAGTTTTAAAATTAAAATGACTTTTAATGATTTTAATATTTGAAAATTGAAGGTGTTGTTTTCAAGAATATGAGAGAAATATGTCTTTTAATGTATACTATACATCTCTATTAGTTTATCAATATGAAAAATACACATGGTATAATGGAATCCTTGGGTTGAGGATGAACCATCCCAAGACACAAAAATCATGTTGTCAAGGATATGGCATCTAGCATAGTTTGAGGGATAAAAGCATACTAATATCTCAGGTATGTGTTAAGGGAAGAGGATTCTTGTGTTTTCTGATTAGTACAACCAATGCTACCTACTTGAAATTTCAACTAAATCATTGTTGAAATGAAAATTTATTCACTTAATTAAACCAGTGAAATTGATTCATAGGGGAATCATGTTAGGATAAAATATAAGTGAAATAATTCATACATAGATAAAATGAGAGCAGTATAATAAAAATTGTTGAAACTCCCTCTTATGTATGTGTATCTTCCACAGAATGATCGTCGACCATTTATCTCAACATCGAGAGGAGGATGAGGCTAGGGTGGAAGTTCTCCTTTTTCATTGATCCCCTATGAGGATAGGGGATTCCATATATTAAAGGGTGCGGATATGAATCCATTGGGATTTCAAAATGGCATAGATTTTATCCTAATTAGAACATATAAATGGGGTGACCCAGGTTCCATTTTATAGGAAAAGAAAAGTGGTTGGTTCCTTTGAGCCCCCATATTTCGAGAAACCAATTAGAACTCGGTTTTGAGTGGCTAGAATGCCTTATCACTATTTAGAGAATAATAAAAAGTTGTTTCCCTACATCTTTATTAACTCCAAAAAACATTTTAATCCATTTGGAAAACTAAATCTCAAGGTATGGATGAAATTTAGAACAAAACATTTGAATTCATGTAGATTTAGTTATCTGGGATAGAATAGTTCAGTTGGGCCCCTTAATTAATGAATTTGGATTGGGAGTCTTTATAAGAGTTTTATCCCCCTTAATGATTGATATGTAAAAAAATGATTTAGCCGAATTAGATGCTAAGATTAGTATAAGTAGTAATTTTATTCCAGATATGTTGTTTGGATTTTATGTAGTTTGGCCAATTTTTCTTCAAATTCATCTGAGGAACTCCAAATCACCACCACCAACAATAAAATCATCTAGAAAAGTTTTATTACCTTTTTAACCATGTTTAAAAAAATCAAACATGATGTTAAATTTGTAATTTATAATAAAAATTCATTTTAAAATAGTGGTATAATGGTGGGAATTAATAGTGAATCCCTACACAATCGTACCCCCAACCCTAAATATTTTCACTCTTGGGAAAATTTACATATCCAAAAATTATTCATGGAGATATTCCCAACATTGTGTATATTTAATATTAAAATTAAATTAAATATATGATTAAATTATGATCAAATAAATACACAATAAAGAGTTATTCTCAGTGATCGGGGAAAAAGATGTCTCATAAATTATATTAGAAAAAAATTTGAAGAGATGAATGATCCCAATATGAGAAATTAATTCATAATTAATCTATGTCAAAAATTCTATATGTCTGTGTGTCACAACCATTTCATGATATTCTTCCCACTTTCTATCGGGTAAATATCAGTTATTCTAAAATTTTACGCTTAAATGATTTTTTCATCAAACCTATCCATCATCCAATGCAATCAGATTTCAAAACCCACTCACATAGGGAATCATATATTTTAAAAAATAAAATCATGACCAAGATATCCCCATATTTTGTACATTTCATCACTCCCCTCATTTATTATTATATTTTCATCAAAATATGAACTTGGAGAAAATCCCACAATTATAACTCAACCCTTGTTTGATCCTCAAAAGAGACTATTTATAATAGCCATAACAATATTAAAGGTTGAAGAAGAGTTCTTTTTCACCTACCATATAAACAACGGATATTTTCTAGTTTTTTATTATTTTTATTTTTTTAGGACATATAATAGACCAATAAAAGGTACACACGCATAGGTCAATTCAGTATAGTAATAAAAATGATTGGATAAGAAATAAATTTATAGAAAATTCATTTTCAATAGATGATAAATATATACCTAACATACATATACCTTCTATTAAGTAATTAATACTTACTCGTCATGGATTAGTGAAAAAATGTGTGTATAAATTAAGTGGCATAACATTCCCATAAACTACTCACAGCAAGGGTACCATTCTTATAAATTTTTTAAAAGTGATACATCAAATTATATCTTCTAAAAACAATTTTTCTATAAAAATTCACACCTCAATGTTTAATTCATGATAAAACACACATTCCATCAGTTAAAAAATGTTAAATCAACTTGAAATAGAGAAAATTTCTTATGAATTTCCAATACTTTCCATGACTAAGATATCATGAAAAATTAATACATTGGTATATAAGTGAGGGGGAGAAATAATACTATTCAATAAGGAAAAAAATATAAAAATAATGAAGATGATGAAAATTTCTAACAATCCAAAGAATATAACCATCCCTCCACACCAAGAGTGTGTAGTGTCCTAACTATAATGAAAGAGAACATGGGAAGGAATGAGAAAACCTTGTGGGTTTCATTGGTAGGTTTCGTCATAAAATTGGATTTCCTCTATTGGGGACTCTAGAATGGATTTGTGAAAATATATTCATCGATAACCATTGATAGTGATGGATCATTTTATTTCTTCATTTTGAAGCTGAAAAATACCAAATGTATAAAAATTAATAATAGTATATAGGAAAAACCTATGGGAATGAGTCATGCCTATATATAACTTCAGTATTTCATTGAAAAGGAGGACCTTTTACCCAATTTATAATTGATGATAAAGGATGAGGAAGTTTTGGGCAGCCTTGGTTCTCTCCTTATAAATATGTGAGCTCTTATATAAGTCTCTTCTCATTTCCTCTAGATCTTGGATATATTACGTCCTATAAGAACTAGCACCATAAATACTATGATTTAGTTTTTTAATGGCACAATAGGCTTGGTGTAATATCTCAAAATGGAGGTGAGAACTCTTTCCAAAAACAAACTGGTAGAGTTATATTCCTATGAGAGACTTAAAAGAAGTACAGTAATCCCATAATGAAACAACAATTATATGACTCCAATATTTTTTATTGGTTTCAACTATTTTTTGAATATTTTTTTACCTAACTATTTGACATGTCATTTTAACCATGTTTTTTTGGGTGATAAGTAGTCGACACTCGATGGTCAACGCCATACCAAAACATAAGTGATTTCATTGTTCGGATGCAGAAATTATAACTCCGGTCACTGATGATGAACCTAGGTAATGAAAACATAAAGAATATTTGGGATCTGAAAAATTCCATAACATTATTGGAATCATATTTAATCATGGTTTATTACTCTACAAATTTTGACATGAAATCAACTTCCAGAAAAATGTACAACTTTCTAAAGGAATTTGGGGAATGTCCCCATAAAGTCAATTCCACAAACATCAAAAAAATCTTGAAAGAGAAATGGTTTTTTTGGCTTTTAATTTCTTTTAGATACATTCCCCAATCTTTTACAATGAGGACAAGATTTATAGAATTCATGGGAATCCTGAAATAATGTTGGAAAAAAGAGACCTGAATCGAGGAGCGGGCAAGGTGTTTGTTAGGGGCCATAGTTGTCCCTACAACCAAGAGTGTAGAATATTTCAAGAACAAATGGAATCTCACTATCAAGAAAACAATTCCCAAAGAAATAATCACTAAATGTTCCCCAAAGGTAGGTTTCATCCCAAATATACCAATGGGAATCATGTTTTAGACAGTAATCATGGTTTTTTTAAATAGTTAGAATGTAAAATGCTACCAAATAATTTACAATTTCATCATACCAAGTAATAACATCTTACACTCAGTACAATTTATCATCATAAAACATGTCATTAATGGGAATAAAAGGTTATGAGTCAATGTATGAGGACTATATGATCCTAATAATATGGTCAGTGACCACATTATCAACTTCTTTTCATCCATTGTTTCAAAAATAAATTCATTATTTAGAATAATCTAGTGAATGAGATGTGGTTTGGATTCTAGTATCATAATGTGATACTGTTGGGATGCATGATCTAAGGAGATAATGTAGTTTGACCCTAAATGTTAGGACCAAATTTTACCTTGAAAACCCCAATGAAATTAAATTCTTTTTTAGTTTCGGTGTGGATTATATGGGAAAGGTCGAGTGTGCATGTGGCATATGCTATGACATGTGGAGATTAGTCAACCCTTTGTGATAATAAATCCCCAACTACATAGTTAGAGGCTTCACACATAATCTCAATCTGAAAATCCCATTAATATTGTTGGGTTACTAGGGATTTTGTGACACTCCATTTTAATTTATTAAATTATTTCTCATAACTTCTATAAAAAAATTCTCTTTCTTTATCGAGTTTGTAAAATAGGGGGAGTGAAATATTACTAAATCCACGAATGAAATGAGGATAAAATCCAGCATGACCTAAGAAATTTTTCACATTCCTCACATTTATGGGGAATGGTAAAGAAGAAATGACATACGATTTTCATTTATCTATTTGGATACCATACTTTAAAATGACATTCCCATGTAATATACCTTTTATCACCCTGCAATAGAAATTATCATAACTTAATATAATATTTTTTTCAATACAGTGATATACAACATTATTTTTAATAATTGAACATATGATAGAACCAATACTACTCATACATTAATCAAAAGAGGATCCATAAACATCAAAATCATGCATGAATACATTAATGCAACTATATAGGTAATCCAAAAAAAATCTAACCATGGATCATTGGAAAGCACCTAGGGTATTGCATAGTCCAAATGGAATCCTTTTATGTGGAAATATTCCATAGGGGAAAGTAATGGTTTTCTTTTCCGGGTCCTTGGTAGAAATATTTGTAGGATAGTATCAAGAATACCCATCATAGAAATAGTAGTTGGTATTCCTTTTGAGGCTCTCTATCTTCTAGTAAATGACTGAAAATAGAAAATGGTCATTCCTAGTGTGTTAGATTAGTTAGTGATGAACTATATAGACATTCCAACTATTCTATATGTAGGTTGGAACTGGTTCATTTTTTAATTTTTTATTACTATTAGACCAGATTTATTAGGAGCTACCAAAATTGGACCGACCCATTCAATATCAGATATGGGATAAATGATCCTATTAGCCAATAATTTTGTTACCTATTTTTAAAAAATATATAGGATGTTTGGGTTCAATTGACATTGTGTTGGCCTCAATGGTTTAGAGTCATCATTTAACAATATTTTATGTGTGAAAAAATGATGGGATAATATGAGGAATGTCCACAAGTGTCCATCCCAATGCTTTTTTGTACACACTCAAAAGGTCAACAAATTGCAATTCATTATTTGGAGGCAGTGAACTAGTAATATAGAAAGAAAGCTTGTTCCTATTATCAAGATATGAATATTATAGATATTGAGTTAGAGGATGATTTTCTAATTCGAGGATATTTTAGATTTATGGGAGTGAATGGGAAAATGGGAGGTTAATGATATCATATAACTACTCAATGGTAACATATTGAGATTAGTAAAAGGATTTTATAAGAATATGAGTATCATCTATGGTCATCGGGTCCTCAATGCTCGAATAATCACCAATAAAATTTTTTTATGACATTTTCTTAGTCTAATACAGTATTCTATGCAAGATTCATTAACTAGAATCTCTATCAATGATGAAAACACAGAATGGGGATTAGAGGAAATAAAAGTGGTTATTTTGTGGAGGGGTTATATCAATAGAATTAACTGATAGTGAGGAATGTTCTTTTGAGGGGTGCTTCATTAATGCAATGATGTTAAAGTGGGAAAAGTCGCCACCAAATTCCACAAATACCATGGTAGAAAATAATTATGGGTTTTTTTAGTTTCAAGAATGGCCTCCCAAATATAATTGGTTCATTATCATTCACCTTATTATCATCCATTTTATGCATATAAAAATCTGCATGGAAAATTAAAATGTTCATCCTCATAATAACATCCCCTAACACCCGTGGGATTTAATATACTCCAGCTTTCCAGTTGAATAGAAATTCATGTGGGATTCAATTCACAAATCAACATTAAATATAAAATGGAGTGAGGAATAAAATTTATAGAAGAACCCAAATCAATCAAACCATTGTAAAAGAAATACTCCCATAATGTTAATGGAATTTAGATTTTTCTTGGATCATTGCAATTTTTAGGAATTGATATCACTATCAATGAGGAGATGTTTCTCACCAATATCAATTTTCATAAACTCAAAGTTTCATTTGATGTGTACACATCTCCTTTAAAAATTTGGCGGGTCATGGAATTTTCTGTACAACATCAATCAATGGGATATTAACCTACAATTTTTTGAATGTTTCCAAGATTTATTTAACAAATTAGGATTTTTTACCTTGTTTGGGTGTCTATTATTTGAAATGGAATAGGAATGGTTGGGTTCGGTTACTCATCAACATACATACTATTTCCTTTAGGGGGATTTTCTTTAGGAAAGGATTCTACATTATTTGACCATTCTCATTGGTTGGGATAGTGGTTTATTTAGTTGAAGATGAATATAATTGAAGAGTTATTTAAATTTTATGTTGTGTTCCACTCATAATTTTTATTACACTAAAATATCACTTATCCCTATGGTTGACTAGAGGTTTCTATGGTAGTTTACCTGACCGAACACATTGTATTTCACTGACCGAGTTGGAGAGTTGGACTAATTGGGTTTTTAGATTTTTTATGGATTCTAGGCTAGTTTTTTGGAATTGGAGATTCTTTTCATCGATTTATTTCATTACGTACTCTAGGAAAGGATCAGATTTTAGAGAGGGTTTTTAGAAATTCTTTTATAGTGGCTGGGGATTTCTTGGTTGTGGTAGTGGATGACTACACTTCTTTGGTTGGTTCTATGGTTGTTGAGGTTGGTTTTAATACCCCATTTCCTATAGGCTAGTTTTTCTTTCCACCCAGGGATGGATGGATAGAATGGTTCTGATTTGATGTGTTGGTTATAGGGGAAGCCTAGAAAGATTACATCACAACTCTCAGATGTTTCTCTTGGTTGAGGATATTGGCAGAAATATTGGGAGTCATAAGAACAGATACTACAATGGATGGGATGAGAAGATTTGGATTTCTTTTGGTAAAGTGAATGTTTTTAGATATTGGTACTTACCACATCAACCTTCATATCCATCATATTCTCTAATTCAGTACATTTCACATCATGGACAGCTCAAATGTGTACACTGAACTTTTAACTGAATTGTTGAGTGTTCTTAACCATTTTTTCGATTAGGTCCTTTTCAACAATTGGGGTTTTATTAACTATTCCACCAACTGTAATAGAATCAACCATGTTTCGATCAATAAGTATTGAACCATCATATAAATATATTATTAAATGTTTATCACATATATGGTGGTGCATACAGCTTAAACCATTCCTTTTAAACCATTTATAGTATTCAATTTGTTTTTCCCTTGTGATTGTCAAATCCCAAAAATTTCATTCAATATAGTTTTAGTTCGAGAGGTTAGAATTTATTTTTCAAGAAAAAGGTGTTTCATGTATTCCCAACCTCTAATACGGGATTTAACATTATATAATAAAATTTTTTTAGTGTCTCCTAAAGATAATGGGAATGATCGAATATTAACTTTTTCATCATCCAATTTACCAATTTTTAATGTGGGTAATATAGTATGAAATTATTTTTAAATACATATTTGTTTCTTCTCACATGAGTCCATGGAATCTAAGTAATAAATGAATTTAACCTGATTAAAGATAAAAAAATTGGTGCTCGCCTTATTTCTGAATGTAAATGGGATTGGTCTCCACATAATGTGAGGTGACTTCATTTAGTGTCTAATTATTTTCTTAAATTTTATACATATTATGTATATTTTCAGGTTTTATTCCATAATAATTTAGGTTTAGAAAAATCTCAAGATGTGTTGTGTCCTCCTTCAAAAGTTTCTCCAATGTGTCTATATGTCGTTGACATATGATCCTCTCTAATATGGGATTAAAAATAGGTAAACATCCTTAATTAGAACCCATCATGAATAGAACATGCACATGAAATAAATCATAACACAAAAATATATGTAAAGTATGAAGATAAATAAAATAAATATCAACAAAATTAAAGAAAAATATTATCAAAAACACACCGTAAAATCCAAAGTGCACCCCAGAAAAAATGCCAAAAAATTTATTCGTCATTGTGATACATCAAATTCATTATGATTTAATGATTTATTATAGTATAGGGTACACCAATATTTCATGTCTCATGAAGATTTGGTTGTTTACAGATTTAATTTTTAATAAATTTACTAATAGATGTTGTAGTTTTTAATACAGTTTAAAGAATAAAATGACTTAATTAAAGAATATAATAGTTAAAAAAAGTAGGTGGTGATTTTAAGATTATTATATAAGGTGTTAATTTCATGTTCACTACAAATCATGGTTAGTTTTTAATTATTAAAAATACACATTGTTCAATGGAATCATTTGGTTGAGGGTTTTCAAGGTCTTGATTCCCCTCTTTTCTCTTAAAAGAATTCCCAATGAACCACCCCTTGACACAACAATTTTGTTTTCAATGTTTAGACATCATTCATAGAGTGAGGGATAATAATAGTACTGATATCTCAACTATAGTTTTCTGAAAAATGATGTTTCTGTTGTCCAATCAGAAAAACCCAAGATTCCCACATGGAATTTCAACCCAATTGATGTTGAAATGAAAAGTGATTCACTTAATTAATCCAATAAAATTAATTCATAGGATATTAATGTTAAAATAAAGAATAAATGAAATAATTCACACACAAATTACACAAAATCGGTAGAATAAAAAGAGTTTGAACTCCCTCTGATGCATCTTTGTCCCCCTTGACATGATCATCCACTATTAATATCACCATTGAGAGGAGGAGAAGGATTAGGTGGAATGTCACTTTTATCCATGATACCCCTATGAGGATATGGGCCTCCATAAATTCGTAGATGAGGATATAAATCTTTTGGGACTTCAAAATGGATGATATTTTCTCTAGCTTTGAACCAATAATTGGGTTTCCGAAGGTTCCATTTTAAAAGAAAATTGGGATTTGTTTTTTATCCCCTATATTTTGAGAAACCATCATCACCATGGTTTTAAGTGGCCAGAAAGTATTATCTTTCTTTGGAGAAAACTAAAATGTTTTTTAACCATCTCTTGAATATCTCCAATGAAAATATGGATCCATTTAGAAACCTAAATATTGATATATGGATGAAATATAGAACACATTGTTTGACATCACGCAGATTCAAATTCTTATGGACATATTGGTTTGGTTGGGAACCTTAATGGAATAATTTGGTATGGGTTTCCTCTAAAGAGTTTTATCCTACTTAGTTTCCTATCAGTACAAAAAAATTTACCCAAATGGATTCATGGATTAGTATTAGTAGGAATTTTTGTTCACATATTTTCTTGGGATCTTGCCCAGTTTGGATCATTTTTATTCAGGATATTCTTGGGCCATCCAAATCCCCTCCGCCTATAATGAAATAATCAAAACATGTGTAATTTCCCTTTTTAATAGTTCATAACACAAAATAATTGAATCTTACATTAATTAATTTTTTATTAAATTTGAAATTTATGATACAAAATCACATTAACATAGTGGTATAAGGGAGGAAATGAATAGTGTATCCCTACATGAACATTCATTCTCAATAACATATCATCTTAGTGATGTTGGACTTCCTGGAAACTTAGTAAGGAATTTGTGAAAGATTATAAGATTATTTGATATGTTAGTGAAACATTCATGAGTCTATTGTATACAAAAAATAAGTATTATTTTTTAAAAATTCATCACCATCCTAATAAAATCAAATAGATATAAAAAATGGAGTATCAGGATGATGCTGACATGGAATAATTCATGGTTTAATTCTAGCTTGTATTTGTCGCTTCAACATAAATTTTTATCTTCCTAAAAAATTTAACTCAAACTTAGTTCATTAATGTTTTGATCAACATATTTTATATGAAAACATGAATAAAACATAGAAAAGGAAATATCAAGGAAATTAAAATCATTAAAAATAATAATATGAAACAAAAGAAAAAATTTAAATATAGTGAACCTCAAATCGGTGTTCATCATATTGAAAATTTTATCAACTTGATTCCACTTGTATCCTAATGTGGATTTCATTTATTCTGAAGAATTATTAAGATACAAAAAAATGAATGATTCCATAATTAATTATATTAAAATATAAATTTAGTTTTAAATAAAAAATAATCATAAAAAATAGAATAAAATATGTTTTCCATATAAAAATGATATTATTAGGTTATGGGTCCAATGACCACCATGAACTGAAAGCGGCCATGGGGGAATCAAAAAAATGGTCTTAGAAATATCATACTCCATTACCCAAATCTAATGATACCCATAAATTAAATTAATCTTCAATAAATATATATATTTATTCAAGAAATCAATCTATTAATCAATCCTTGTGAGGGGATCATGGTTCTTTAATGTCACTTGGTTCAACCAATATTAATCAATGTATGACAACCCTGATCTTTAGTACCCACATTAACATGATTTATTACATAAAATAAAACATAATGAAACTCTAAAGATCAAGAGGTTTAGTGTCCTGGGAAATTATGAACATTACATAACAACATAGAACATAAAACCCAACATCTTTATCGAAATTTATTTTACATTACCACAAAATTTCTTTGCACTTATCATTGCATGGAATAACCTGAGGACATTTATAAGAAAAGGGTGAGCTATAAATCCCATTAATGGTGTAAACAAGGAATAATATGAAGAATGTAGTACATGTTAGGTAATATGAATATCAATGGAGCACATGATAAACATGAACATATAGGCATGATATAACATGACTATAATAACATGGAAATGTGGCAACAACATTTAACATGATATTAGCACGATCCAAGTGTCATTGCACATAGAGAATAATTAAAACCTCATTGAACTTGAATAAGCATGAGTGAACCCTCATTTCACTTGACATATCATGATACTATTTTTTAACCAATGCATTGGACATCAATTATGGCACACCATTCTTAATCATTTCATTTCAGGCATAAGTGTGACACATTGTTCATATAACATGGATTAATTAAATAACATAATTTATTCCACGATGAATGAATGTGGAATTCCTATATAAAACTCTATAATCAATAAGTAAATTTGCATTATGGTGAATACAATTGATAGATAAATGTACAAGGTATTCACTACACAATGACTTTGTCTTGGAAAATCGCGGTGCAATTTCGGCAGCATAATGGCGTGACATCAGAATTCATAAAAATGGTTAATGAGAGAGGAAAGGGTGTCTATTCATATATTCATGAAATGGATAGTAATTGGATAATATATATACATGTCCCAACATATGTAATTGAATTTATATTCACAATACAAAATAATTTCTTGAACGTAAATGAGGAGAGAGAAATCCCTTACGGATTTTCGGCATGGTATTGGGTGTACAGGGGAGGAATTAATGAGAGAGAAAAGGGTATATCATAATTAAAACATAAGTAAGGAAGTATACGGGTGGTTTTAAATCATACTACAACCATTGAAATTGAAAATAAAAGCGTATAGAAACATAAAGGAACTTGGAAAAAATGAGAGAGGAAGAAATCACTTACATTGAAGTGGGATCCAAAGGTGTGGGCGTGGTTTGAGAGAGGTTTATTTGGAGACTCGGGAACCTTGGGAGGATTATAGAGATATGAGGTCAGAGGTTGGTTAGGATCAAAATGTTATGAGTGAAGATGAATGAATGTTTGAATGGGTTTATATAGGAAAGGAGAAGGAATTCATTATTATTTAGATTTTGAACACCACACATTAAACTAATCAAAAATACAAACCAAACCATGGTTTTTTACCAAGGGTTTTTCCAAAGGGGAGTAGAAAACATTATTTTATAGGGATAATGGCTGAACGTATTAAAATATTATGTTTTCTTATGTATAGGTGAGTAACACTCTCAAGGAAATCATATTAAAAGGTCAAAATGTTTAATAAGTCATGGAGGGTCCACTAAGTATTTTTTTTTAAAAATAAAACAAAACTAAAATTTCATTATTTTAATGTTAAAACATATATTAGCCGAAAATATCATTTATAGTATTTTATTACATCACTATTATTTCATTAAGATTTCATAAAACAAAATATATATTTAACTGTATTAAATTATTACACAGAAATTCAACTGTCTTGGATATTTTTGAAAAATTAAATGTTAGATAATTTTGAAATCATGAATCCAAATATAATATTAATTTCATCTAAATAATTTTATAAATATGTGAATTATTTCTTTTAAAATAAAGAATGTCATTTATGGAAAATTCATGTGTTTTGACAAAAACCACATTCAAACCATAATAATCATTTGAATGGTATTCATAAAAAAGATACAATAATTTACATTTAATAAAAATAAATTTAGTAATAATATTTTACTAAAATACTATTTAATTCAAAAATCCATTCATCCAAATAAATTTCTTAATTGAATAGTAACTAACAATAATATTTGTGCTTTAAAAACCATTTGCAATGTAATAATGATAAAATGAATTTATATTCATTATACAAAACTAATGTACATAATCATAGTTCTTGGTTCCTGTTATATAAACCCTTATAACACCCGTATAATACCTAATGGTACAGTGTGTGATGGTGACAGACTCTTTGGGTTTCTCGGATAACATTGCTCATATGGTAATCTCTATTAAGTTACACATTTCCCATACGCAATTCCATTAAAGCATAACACGTTGAAGCATAGCTTGGGCTAGGTCAAGGGTGAATAATAGTGACCATACCTCTTTTTCGAGCTCTAAAAAATGGGCTTCGTATAGAGAAATTATACTAAACGTGTCTATTTACTCCTTTTTCTTGGTAAATTGGATTTGTTAAAGACTTATATTTATACTAATCACGTGATCATTGTTCAACAGATATATTAGGAATGGTAACAATTATTAAAGCTATTTTAAAATCCAATAACATAAAACTAAAGAAGTCCATATATTTTATATAACCACTTTTTACATAATAATACATATAATCAGATCAAGAAGAATTTTCATTAATAAAAGTTTGGTTCATTAAAATCTTCCCACCATAAGAAATTTCATCCTAACAAATTCCTTTTCCCACACTAAAATAGATGAGTGTAACTCTACTTCATCACTTCCACTAATTCCCATGTTCTTTCATTAAACTTGTGGTTTCACCACAACACCTTGAAAAGAGTCATTTTCTTATTTTGTATAACTTTTTTCCTTCGATCTAATATCTTCCACAAATTCTCTTTATAAGAGTGGTTATTATCTGATGGTACCACCTCTGTATTGAGTACATCTGAGGGGTCAAATATGTACTTATTCAAGAGTAATACATGGAATACATCATGTACTAGATATAGGTTTGGTGGTAGTGCTAGTCTGTAGGACACTGCTATAATGCTATCAAGAATCTCAATGGGGTCGATGTACCTTGGAGAAATCTTTACCTTCGTCTCAAATATCATAACTCTCTTACATTGTGATATTCAGAGGAATACCATGTCTCTAACATCAAGCTCTAGGTTTTGTCAATGATTAGCAGCATAGCTCTTTTGTCGATACTGAGCAGATTTAATGTCTTGCTGCATGGTTTTAACAGTCTCCACCATTTCATCAACCATTTCTGGACCTAAGAATTTATGCATTATGACTTCATCCCAATATGATAGTGTTCTGCACCTCTTCCCATAAATGGAATCATAAGGAGCCATTTTGAATCTTGAGTGGAAAGTATTATTTCAAGAGAACTCAACTAGAGGAATATGTTGATCCCATCCTACTTTTAAGTTCATTAATCATGCAATCAAACATTTACTCAAGTGTTTGGATATCCCACTCAGATTGGCCATCAGTTTGAGGATGAATAGTTGTAATATTGTTTAGCTTAGTATTAGAGCATGATGAACAGTCTTCCAGAATATAGAGGTGTATCCTGGATCTCGATCAGATATAATAGATAGTGGTACTCCAGGTTTCCTTGGAACTTCTCGGATATATATCTGTTCCATTTGATCTATTGATAAATCCTAACAAATAAAAATGAAGTGTTTAGTCTTTGTAAGATGATCCACAACAACACAGATAGCGTTGTCTCCTTTTGATGTCTTCGAAAGCCCAATGAAAAGTCCCATGTTTATGCTTTCCCATTTCCATGTTGTTATGGGTAATGGTTTCATCATCCCCATATACTTCAACCTTTCGAACTTGATGATATACTAGGAACTTCGATTTATACTCAACAATCTCTTTCTTCATGTGATCCAACCAATAATTCTCTCGAAGATCTCAATACATCTTTGTGTTTCCTGGGTTAATGGAGAAATTTATACTATGTGCATCATCCAAAATTTCTTTAATAAAATCTTAATTGGATGGAAGACATAGTATATACCCAAATCTCACACTTCTTTCTTTATTAACATTGATCTCTTAGGATTCCCTTTTTCTGATAGTTTACACTTTCTTCTTAATTCCCACATCATCCATTTGAGAATCCATTAACCCTTCCAAATGTTTCGGTTGAGAAATCATTTTTGAACAGATCGATGATGTTCCCTTTTTATGGTTCTAATGTCCGTCTTCATCAAATCTAAGATGATTAAAACATTTTAAATTATCATCAATTATAGATTCTCTGGGTATTTTATTCTTAGAGAATCTTACACCTTGTTTGATTTCCCAAGGTGGTAATTGATTGAGCATTCATAGTCTTTGATCATATCTATTTATCTTTGTTGTAGTATATTAAACTCTTTCTGTGTGAATATATACATGAGGTTTTTTGCGATCAGTGTATATTTCAAACATCTCTCCAAAAAGGTAATGTAGTCTAATTTTTAAAATGATGATTACTATAGCCAACTCCATATCATTTGTTGGATATTTTTTCTCATGAATGTTCAATTGTCTTGAAGTGTAATCAATGAATTTGTCATTTTTCATCAACACACAACCCAGTCCCTTCTTCAAAGCATCACTATAAAAACAAAAATTTCACAACATGTGGGTTGTGTGAGCAAGGGCATAGTGATAAGACTCCTTTTCAACTCCATGAATCTCTGTTCACATTCATCACTCCAAAAAAATATGAATTTTTTCTGATTTATCTTTGTAAGAGGGTTTGACAATCGTGGGAAATTTCTCACAAATCAGCGATATTATCCTACAACCCCTACGAAGCTACAGATATCTATCACCGATGTTGGCCTCAGTCATCCATTAATTGCAGTTGTCATGGAGGGATCCACAGATATCTCATTACATGTGATGATATGACCGAGTAATGAGACTTCCTTCAACCAAAACTCACACTTGTTGCACTTTTCATATATCTTTTCCCTTCTCAAGGTCTCAAGTATAGTTATTAGATTCTACTCATTCTCCTCCATTGTTTTGGATCTTTTATAAATACTACCAAAAATTTGTTGAGGTAATCTATAAAGACTCTATTCACTACGTCCATCAAGATTTTTGGATATTTAGTGAGTCTTAAATGCATTACTGTGAATTCATAGTTCATGTACCTTGTAAGAAAAGTAGTCTTGGGGATATCCTCCTTCTTCAGCCATAATTAGTAATATCCCAACCGCAAATCCACCTTGGAGAAGTATTGTTCTCCTTGTAGATGATCGAACATGTCATAAATTTTAGGTAGAGGATACTTGTTCATTATTTTCATTTTGTTGAGGTCACGATAATCAATGAAAAGACGCATTGACCCATCCTTCTTCATGATGAAGAGGACTGGTGCACCCTGTGGTGAAGAACATAGGCATATAATCCCTTTATCCAAAGTATACTATAGTTATTTCTTTAGTTCCTCAATCTCCACAATTTCCTTTCTATAAAGAGTCTTGGATATTGGCAATGAAATAGGTATAAGATCAATTTAAAATTCAACATATCTTCTAGGATGAAGACTAAGAAACTCCCTGGGAAACACATCAGAAAAATACCTCACAATAGGCATGTATTCAATGATGATTTCTTCCTTAGACTCACTCATATGATCAAGATACATGTGCTCATAGGGAATTAATATCCACGCTTGAGATGTTGGTGCAAAATGAGATTCATTCTCCTCATTTCACCTATATATAATTGGGGGTCGATTCCCCATATGGAGAGTGATTTCCCTATAATGGAAATTTATGTTGGATTTATATAGGGAAAGCCAATCTATGAAAAAAAATTGAATCAAATTCCATTAGTGGGATTATGAAGAGGTTTACTAGGAAGATCAAATCACAAATTCTGATACTAGAAAAGTTATATTCATTGGATGTAATGATTTCCCCATTTTCTATTGTCATCGACATCATTAATTCCAAGATTTTTTGTATTGTTCTAATAAACTATTAGGACGTTAATGAATGTGTATATATTGAATCAAAAACTGTGTTCGCAATTATTGAATGAATAACTAGAATACCTATAACCACTTCATTTTTAGGGTTCACATCCGTAGTACTAATGGAAAAGTATTCACTTGCTAACTTGGTGGTTGTTGGTGACTCTAAAAACCATTGGCATAGGGAACTGGTTATAAAAGTGACATGGTTCTTTGTAGTTGATGCAATGAACAATGCATTGAGGGTTGAAAAGATAATTCCACTCCTCAATCACAATAACGTGTTTTTTATGATAGTTAATAGTCAGGTTCCCTTATCTCCCATACCAAAATCATTTACTTGTCAAAAGATTTCTAATAATGAATCTTTAAAACATTTAAAACGGTATTTTTGTTAAAGAGTTTTTAACAAAATGAGAGACTCTTGAATACAAATAATTACAGAATAACATTTAATCTGAACTTTATAATATCATGAGAATAAAGGGATTCATGTTATAATATGTAAAAGGACAGTATACACACCATATAAGAGTGAATTGGTGCATTACAACAATGATGTCTCAAAATGTAAAATGAGATGAAATCCATTATAAAGAAGGTATCCTTAAATTAAGGATAAATCAATCTCATAATTATGTGTGAAAAATATAAATACACCCAATATAAGTGGATATTAAGTGTAAAAAAATCAAAGTTCATTCACACATTTTCAAAGTATGACATATTCAATAACTACATGTTGAACCCAAAGAAATCGAAATTGGGTTAAGAAGTTACCTTGGTAAAATTTGACAGCCTAACGGCGTCACATAAAATTTTACAAAAAGGGTTGACGAGAGAGATAAAGGGTATCTCATCAGTTGGACATAAAATATACATAAATAAGGATAGAGAAGAACATATCCCAACATAATAGTATGTGAATTAAAAGACATAACAAAAGAAGACTTTTAAAAAGAGGAGGGTGAAAGGTTCTCTTACTGACATGGGTATCTTTCGAGACATGCACCCCGCGAAAGAAGGACAATAAAACATTGATGTAAATACTCATATATGAAATTATATTTGCACAATGAGAAAAATAATGGTCAGTCCATACACCACTCAAAGGAAATTGTGGCATATGTGGCATAAATCCCACGGGAATAAAAGTGAGATGAAAAATCCCTTACGAAAACTCGGCAGCCTAACGACGCCACATAAATCTTCCAAAAATGGATTGATGAGATCAAATGGGGTATCTAATTATATGAATATAAAAAGTACAGAATGAGGAATATAAAAGAACATCCCCAAACATATGAAATATGAGCTTAAAAGAAATGACATAAAAGAGAGTACTTAAAAAGGAAGAGAGAGGATGGATCTCTTACGAAAATTCGGCAGCCTAACGGCGCCACTCAAAACTTCCAAAATGGATTGATGAGAGAGAATAGGGTCTCTAATCATTTGAACATTAAAATTACAGTAATATTAATATAAAATAATATCCCAATAACAATAAATATGAGCTTTAAAAGGAGCGACATAAAGGAGCGTACTTAAAAAGAAAGAGAGGAGTAGGATCCCTTACCTCGGGTCCGACTTGACTCGATCGTTCTTTAACATCCTGAATAATGAACTTGAGTTAATTTATATTTTCTTAATAACCTTTGTCAAGTTCATTATTCCTTTTATATCACTTATTTACATTTTATAGACATTATGTAATCATTTAAGTTAATAATGTTTGTTTTGTCGATATTTGGTTCTTTAGTCGAAAGTGAACTTCTTACAATTACATGTTGTTCATGTGGTCAACGGTTCATTATATCCAGAATGATATTTATGATTTGGATATCATATATATCATATATATCTAGCATATACATGTATTTATAATATTACATAATCATTTAGAGGTAAGAAATGAAATGCACCGTTCATGGAGACGGTAAGTCGTACGTACGCATGAACGCTACTTTCATTTCTATCACATACTTTAATGGAAAGAAATAATAATGATATAGAGGTATATTATAATTCCAGTATAAAATCATATATAATAACATTAAATCCATCCTTTATATGTCCCATGTATGGAATTAACGAATCACATCACTTTGAGGGGGTGGTAGTCTGCACTTCCTAAAATGAAGATATCACATATACCCATAATGGAAGCCATAAAGGTAAGCCACAAATGAAAAATACAGAATCTTAAGTAAAACATAAACATATTATATATCATATATAAATATAGTGAAATCTTAATGGCCACCTTTGAAGGTTTTATATGAGTGTTGAACAGTCATCATTTCGTGAGGCGGAAATTCACCATCCACGGAAACAGTATGTTCTTTAACCGTTAGATGTAGGTGTGTGTAAGTGTAGATCGAATTCTTATTATAAAAACATCCTAGTATATTTAAGATACTGTAGTTGTTACAAAATAAATTAATAAAAAGAGTTTAGGGGGTTGGAGAGGCAAAATAAAACAAAAGGACTCAATTGAAGACATTACCTTAAAATCGGGTAACTCCGTTTGGTTTGAGCTCAAAGGCTTCCAGGGGAAGACTTCTACCCAAAGTGAGGCTTCAAGGAGTAATAGAGGGATGTTTAGAGACAAAATGGTCAGGGTTTTGCCGAGCCAAAGGCTTTGGGAGTGTGGGTAAGGAGGTAGTGGTGGGGGCCTTTTATAAGAGGAGAGGAGGGGCACTCTTGGAAAGTAAAGAAAAGTCACTTTATTTTAAAATGATATTCGGATTTAACAGGTCCCAAATTGATATAATTAGAGGATAAGGTTATAAGGGTTAGAAATCCACTCATACAATATGTTTTTGACATGTCTAGGTCTTAGATATTACATTATCTTTCCATTTTATTTAAATTGTTAAATAATGAGGTCATCGCTGCATCATCATGATGTCATAAATAATTTACTTTATGTAACGTCTAAAAATAATAATAAAATACTATGTTGTAGGAAATATTTTTATCTTTCCAATGACTATTTATAGTAAAAAATCTGACTTGTATAACCCCATGTAAAAATTGTTTTAGTAAAACATATCTTGTTTGTGTCATTTCTACTTTAACATTAAATAAAAAGGTATTTATGTCATTTTCCAACCAAAGTGGATCCATGGGGTCCCCATGTTGACACATGGATTGTATTGGTCGGACATGACACATCCAATTATGGTAGGACATGTGTCTAGGTCATTTTATTTTTTTAAAACATTATTCTTACCTTAAACTACACAAATTACCTCTAATCGCGATTAAAAACTTAATAAGTTACTATTCACCAAAAAATTATTTTAATCTCATTGAAACAAATTTTACTTATTAATTACAACCATTTATGTCGGATTTTTTAAATTCAAAACACAAAAGTGGTAAAATTTCATTAAAACGGAAAATCAGTTTTTATAAGTACCACTTAGTGGTTTCACTATTCATCAAAAATTGAAGTTTTTCAGAAAAATCCCAAAAATTCACCCTAAGCTATATTTGATATTCTGAATTAAAAAATGAAGTCTATTTTACAAAATTAAAAACATATAAGTCACATTAATTAATTTAATAATTAATTCCTGCGGTCAGAGCAAATAGCGTGTTTTTATGAAACAATAAGTATCAAAAGATTGACACTAGTTTAAGTCTGATTTCAAAGTGAAATTAATTCCAACGACCACTATTAGATATAATGGTAAAAATATATTCTAATTTCACTTTAAAAACAATTCAAATGATAGCCTAATCATATAAATAAATTAGATTAAAAAGTGGTTTTGAATTAAAATACAACATTTTACACTATTCATTAAAAAATGAACTTTATCGGAAAGAAACCAAAAATTTACTCAAAGTAAATTTTGATGTCCCGATTCTAAAGAAGAGTTTTATTTGGTCCAATAGAATGTATAAGAGTGTAAAAAACTATATTTAATGACGGTTCGCCATCAAAAGGCGATAAGTGAACCTTTAGTGAAAACTAGGGCATATACGCCTAAAATTGAATTCTTTCCGTATTTTAAGCCTTTATCTTTTATTGGATAAATGTAAAAACATTTAAAAACATATATAATCATATTTTAGTTATTTCTATCCATTCTCGCCAATACAATGGCTACATGTTAACTACCATTTAAAATAATATTATTTTATTATTAGAGTGCAACGTAAGATTCCCAAAAAACTCGTTGTTGCGTGTTGGATATGCCATCGAACATAGAATCCCCTTTATATTAAAATTAATATTTGATACACAAATATGGATAAATATAAAGATGTCATATTCTTTATTTACCTAGGGTGTTACAACTGGGGTGGATAAGAACAAGGGTACTAAAAATTATCTTCCATAAGTTAAAATAATTAGACAAAGGTATGTAAAATTATGGATTGTAAATAACGTAAATCTATCAAATAATAAACTGGGATAGAAAATAAAATAAATTGTACTTTAAAAAAAATCAAACCCTATTCGTGTAGAATCTCTAAAAAAAGGAATTGTTTGTTTTTTATTCCTCTATGTCACTACCATGGATATCAATAGCCACATAATCAAAAATAATATCTAGGTTTATGAGGATGGTAAATAAACTAGGGATTCCTTACACCCACTCTTCCACGCCTTGATCCTCCAAGAACCAAATGATTTGGCTACAACTATTGAAAAAATCAAAGTCTATCTACAACCATACTACCAACTTATTAATGACCACTAAAGAAAGTCAATCATTGATATTGTTGATGTCTGTGGATATTGTAGAAATTTAAAACAATAAATTATTTCCTAGTATAATTATATGAATTGATATATCATGAAAATTGAGAGAAATATGGTTGAGGGTGACTCCTAATCAGTTGATGACTACAATGTTAAATGAGAACCCTCATCAACATACTTTTTTTATAAGAATTTATAATGACTCCCATATTGATGTCAATAAATTTGTTCCATCATATTAAAAATGACCCCAACCTCTATTAACTCCCTGAAATGAAATGGAAACATGATATTTTTAACCAAAAAATATTTTTCTAGATGTAATGAATACTCAAAATTTTATACAATCATCACATCCATTAAGAAAACATTGAGAGAATAGAGAATAAGGTTCCTTAGCCATACTCAAAATTCAGGATAAATCAATATTCTTGGATTAATGGTGAAAATATCCTATCACTATGACACATTCATTGTTAAAGATAAAAACTCATCATATGACAAGTTCGGTAACTTATTCCATGTCTCTTCAAACTCTTCGCATTCACTACAAAAAAGGTTATCCCATTTTCGATTTACAGCTCTCAAAATTGTAACTACTAGATAAATGTTTTGCTCATTCCTTACACAAATCAAACCAATTTCTATATCTATACCCAATAGTCTCCTATAAATCACCTGATAAGATACTGATTGATGATATATTTTATTTTCAATCATGGCTTTAGAAATTCAGACAATATGTTCCTCTATCAATCAACCTACTCACAATCATCTCATTTATGATAATCTATGGCACTCTATTTCACCTCATTAACATAAACCATATGATGTAATTGTCCACTAGTCATCCTTACAAACACATAAAACTCTTATGTCTAGAATATGGATTTTATATAAATTATTTTAATTAAATTAATATTAATCCCCCATACACTAAACAAATATTTCACTTTCTTCAATAGTGGAATATCCGTTGGTAAAAGTAAATTTTCTACTAGTAAAACATTTTACCAACATATATGTCCCTATCACTAAACTATCGGTAAAAACTTTATTGATAATTTTTTCTCTATATTTAAAATCCTTATTTTGAAATTATAATAATACCAAAAGATAATATATATGTTGGTTAAATTGTTTTGCAATAGGTTCTAATAACACAATTCTATGTTTTTAATATTATTACCAACACATAATATATAATTATACATTACATTTAAATAAAAATGATAAAAATTAATAGCTATTAAAGTTTCAAATTATATTAATTTATTAATTTATCATATATAATTCATCTGAATTAATTATTAAACCAAAAAATATTTTAACACATTTTCAATCATAGAAAATAATAGTTATGGTAATAATTAAATTTAATGGAATATGATTCATCACAACCCATCCACAAAACACAGACACCACTCCCAACCAATCCATACATGCACAAAAATATCCCAAACATTCCAGTCGACTAGCTCCTGCACCACCGACCAATGGCTACCACCAATGACCCATCCATGCCATGCTAGCGCAGCCTCATCTCATCAATGCATCAGAGCAATCCATGCCAGTGAGCCAGCTCTTTAACCAACCAATCCATTGCTTCATCACTAGCAACCCATCCATGACTGTAACAATCCCATCCATGTTTTCCCATCCATGCCAGTGAGCCCTGTAAAGAAGAATAAAACAAAACCCCTTAAAGGGTAACCCTTCATCCATGTTATAAGTATGAATAAAAAAATATAGAATAGAAAAAAATGAATAAAATATTCTATTTTAAATATACATGTGTCGAGTAATTACTAAATTTTCCTCAATAAAAATGTTTGTCACACTACAAAAAGTTAGAGTTCAATGCCTAAACATCCAATGCATCACTTACTAGACTTATAACATGAGAAGTAACATTTTCCTATTTGAGGTGTTCTCCATGAACCGGTATAAAATATAGGATGTGAATATATGTTTTTTTGATGGCTTATTTTAACTCAGCCTGTTCATTTTAGTTGTGAATAAATATTTATCCACATAATATTTTAAATGAATCAAAACACCATATTTTAACTTGTGCATATGGTGTATTTTATAGTTCATTTTGAAATCCACTACTTAAATAAAAAAACCCAAAGTATTAAAAATATTACCACAATAAAAAACCAGACTCCAAATACATACATGTGGCAAAAATAAAAAATCACTCAACGTGGGTCATACCAAAGTGCAGTAAATAAAAAAAAGTATGGAAATGTTTGAAAAAATAATAATATTACTAATAAAAAAAATAAAGGGAGGATGAGTCGATCCATAAAATAGAGTATTCAAATTCCACCTCTCTCTTAGATAGACTCTTCTAAATCCCAAAAATGTTCTCTAGATTGTACCCACTCATTCAATGACTTGGGATCCAAAAAAGAATAATTAGTTCAATCAATTGAACAACTTCAGATTTCATAACATTCATATTCATACAAAATAAATATACTAAAGTACATATATCTTTATTTACCTTCATTAATTTAGACCCTTTAATCCAACTATAAGAGCCTGGTAGAGACCATTGAATGGATATTTTTTTCGAAAAATGGATTGACCATTATGGTGAACCAACTTTTTCCTTCGAAATAGGTAAAGATAAATCTATTTTATCTTTCAAAAAATAGAGGACATGCATAATAGGGAAATAAATATATAAATATAACTTTTTATTTAAAAAATTTGTACTTGTGGAATTAGGATTGAAATATTAACTTGTAGAATGTACCCATTATATCATATTCTTCTAGTCTGTGGGCTCAACAATATCAATAACCTTCTTTCCAGAGTTTATCACCTAGAACATGAAACCAAATATGTACCATATGATTTGGTTGGAAACTACCCAACCCATGTATACTTATGAGAAAAATATCAATAGGTCCTTCTCGCCATTTTAGAGAAATGGGTCTTATCCCATGTTGGAATAGTCTTGGAAAGTCTAAAACCAAATATCTTTGGTTTGAATTATTCATCTTGAAATATTTTCAATGAATTTATTAAATAGTACATTAGTTCTGAGTAATTTAGTTTTATTAAAATTGGAAGATGAGGACAATGTATCATGGGTGATGGAATAATTGTACAATGAGCTTAAACACATAGCCTATACATGAAAGGATGAACATGCTTGTTTAGAATTGTATAAAATTGTGCATGCTATATATTCAAGCCATTATTACTTGAACACAGGGCATGTACAGAATTGAACCCATGTCCTTGATTAATGTAACATTTTGTACAATAAATTAAGGAACCTATGAGAGGCCATGATGTATAGTTTTCTATAGGCCATGTCTTAGTGAAAATACATAATAGTTCTGTATAGGCCATGGCTTAGAGACAATCCTTGATAGTTTTGTACATGATGTACATGGCTTGTATAGAATTGGAATAGTGACAATACATGATAGTTTTGAACATGTTTTACATGGATTTGTCAAAATCCATTATAGTTCTGTACGTGATGTACATGGCTTTTACCGAATTGGAATGTGTACAAATGGGTTAGTGAAAATCCATTAACGACCATAGATTAGCAACAATCCCTGATATAAAACTACCCGACCAAATCTTAGTGACAATAAATAATTGTTCTCCAAGGGCCATGGCTTAGTGAAAAGTCATGTATTGTTCTGTACATGCTATAATGTATAGTTTTGTACAATCCATGATATATAGTTCTGTATAAGCCATGGCTTAGTGACAATACATGTGTTCAACCCATGAGGAATGTGACCTGATGTACATGGCTTATATATAATTAGGGGTTACTTAATATGTGAAACACACACAATATCCATAAATTTATAGAGTAAAAGTTTTATGTGGATTTTATATTTTACTAAAATCCATAGAATAAAAACATTTAGTTATTTTAAAATGACACTTTTACCAAGAATGAGACTTTTAAGGGAGTTTAGTCGATCTATATTTCAAAAAAGTTCCCATTTATCATCATGGACCACCTTACGTTATTTCAAATAATAATTGATGTTTAGAATGTAGTTTTCAAGTGTAAAAAGTTATGTTCTATTCAATGTAACTAGTGTAATAGCAGTAATTGGATTAAATTAAATCCTTGGTAACTAATATTTATAAGGGGTTCATCACTTTCATGATGACTAAGTAAGTAATTTAATATATGAATTTTGAATTGAACAATAGAGGAATTCACTAAACATTCAAAGCCAGAAACATGGAAATAGTGGTGAAAATGTCAAATTTTCCCTCTAACGAGTTCTTTAAAGCCTAATTCATTTAATTTTTAATAAAAATTAAAACATTCCCTTGTTTCATCAATATTTTGAGTGAAGTGGAAAAAAAATTAACATAGAAATAATTAATTCCAACCAAATTGGATTATATGCTCAAAAGACGGTGATGGAACAACATCGATGAACCAAAGGTGTGGCTTAGGAAGGGAAACATATCGAGTAACCAGGGATGTTACGTTGAAAAGGTGGTTAAATAACGTAGGAAAAGTAACTAAAGGGTAATTAATCAAGACCTATAGAAGTAGATAACATCAGTCTAACCTGATGAACTAGTACAGGGGTTCTTCAATAGAAATATTTGGGGGTGTGAGGCCGAGGGAGCATTATTTTTAAATTTTTAGTGTATGTATATTAAATTAAAATTTTATTTTTAATAATTATCAAAAATATAATGTTATCAAAAATAAAAAATTACAAGGGTGATTATAAAAAATTTATTTGGTTGCTAAAAAAATGTTACGATAAGCATGATAAACTAACAGTTCCAACTTTATGTAAACGATTTTTTATTATTAAATAGTTAATATAGACAACGTAATTTTTTGTTAAAAACTTGTTTTGGTAATTTTAATTAATATCAACCAAAATTTAAACCTATTTGAATTACTTGTCTGAACTAGAAGATGTTTTATCTATCACTAAATTTCTATTGGTATAAGCCACTTTTTGTAGTTAAACCAAAGGAATGTTTCTTACTAGTGTTTTATTTTCATTATTTGATGAAGAATATTGGGGGATTTTCTAGTGTAAAACAATTAACATAATAAAAAAACTTTTAACATAAATAAGAAACATAGAATTCATTATCCTTTTCCACAAATAACACCCACAACTTCGACGCCATATATTTACTACTATAGAAATGAGATCTGATGTGAATCTTCATTACTAGTTAATGCACATCAGAATACATGATAAATAATGCACATCATAAATAAAAAGTTATTAGAGGAGGTATGTGCTCTAAAAATTTATATTCATCATGCATAATAATACATGATGGTGAAAAAATACAACAAGTTTATACGAAAAATGGTGAACAAAAAATGACAAGTGCTCATAGAATTTTAATGGTTGCCCTAACATTTTTATAAGTAGTTATTAGAAGTGGTAAGTATTTATTAGTTATTATCAGTTTTTAGTAGTGTTAGTTGTTAGAAGTTGTTAGCTGTGGTCATAACTTATGCACAATTATATGCATGAGTAGTTATTAGAAGTGCTAAGTGCACTAAGATGTTTTAATATGTGGTGTCATATAGGAACATGAAGTAATTAAATTCATTTTAAATTCATCATTCAGATCAGATTACATGATTTTGGTCTACATAGTAGCTGAAAAATATAAATTAATTTTTTTATGTTGATTAAAAATATATTTTAGAAGGAATTTCATAGATAATAACTTTCAAAAAATGGTAGAAGATATAATCAAATAGTGATATTTAGAAGACCTTAATGCACATTAAATTCATCTGAAATGAATGGCTCAATTCATTTAATATAATTAGTGGTAATATTAATATTCTAAACCATTATATTCAAGTATTATTAGGGGTATTTTTAATGAATTGAATTTGAACCATTAAAAAACCATTTAAATATTTATGAAAATCTCAACCACAAAAAACATACAACTTATATTCAAAAAAATGAAAAAAAGAACATTACTTCAATAATAATAGGGTTCCCATTAAAAATAGGGAATCAAATAAAAAAAAGACCGACACTTGGAAAACCCCTAAACATAAATAAATTGAAACCACACATACTGTATTAGAACAACTATGATTACTCAAATATGAAATATTAGTGACTAACATATATAAAGATGGACATTTTCATCCTAGAGATGAGGTATATCACTAGAATAGAGGTGACTGCAGTCATGTACCTTATATACATTAGCTTCATAGAATGGATGAGGTGAGGGAGGTGGATAGGGTGTTATCGAGTAGAATTAAGGATTTCTTGTAGCCACAATCGAAACATTATGCTCTAAAAGATCATTAAAAATTGTGGATAGTAGAATATAAGAGGAAATATTCCATATGGTAATGGAACGGGATCATTCCTAGAAAATAATGGGGGAATGGTGTAGAAAAAACTCTCTGTTCCAAGGGGGGGAAAATTGTGAATGTTTTTTGATATATCATTCGGAATGGATTAGTTGTGGTGATTAAATGTGGGATTTGAGATCGAATCCAAGTGTGTGGAGAGGGATCACTTGTGTAATTTGAGATTAAATTTAGTGGAAGGCAGGGTAGGACGATGGGGATGAAAAATATTAAACATATATTTAAATATATGAAATTTTGTAAGGATTAACTATATATTTTTTATCAAAAATATATAAATGTATATTAAATAGATGACATTGAAAAATATAAAACATTGTTGTTATTTTTAGAAAAATTAAAATTACAATCAATCAGTTATATATTTCTAATAAAACTCCATTTGGAGGAAAAAATCATAATATCAATAGAAAACTTGTTTCTCTTAGTTTGTTATTAATAAAAAATTTGTTGTTATTAAATGTATTATCATAATAAATATTTATTTATAAAGAAATATTTTTTTATAGTTATTATTAATAATATATTTAGGTGTTAGTGAATTTTTTTTGTTCGTATGATGAAGAAAAAGATCTAATTGTTACTAAAAGAGTGTTGGTATTAAACAATAAATATGAACAGATACAAATATTGATAAAAATAAGTGTTGGGGATTCATATTAATACTAGTAACACATAATATCTATCATAATTGCTCACTTTTACCAAAAGATATGTTATCTATCAATAAATTTTTGTTGGTTTAAGTCATTTTTTTGTAGTGGTATATATCATTATGAATTCACATATAGGAAGAAAAAATATCATATATCCACTACACCTAGGTTTACAAAATTAAAATATTAAAATTTTACATATATATGTTTAGAAAAATATTAAGGTCATTATTTAAGATCATATGGGTCCTTCGAAGTACCCTCTAGCATCCTTAATTTGTACCACATATTAAGATAAAATGAAATATTTACCTACAAAACCAATCCAATCTCACAATTGCTTACTCTAAACTCCAAACCAAATATTAATTAAAGCTCTAATACACCTATTCCATGATACTTTTATAAAATAATCACTCGCAGGACAATAGTGGTGCCAAAAATGAACATTGAATCTATCCTCTAACAATCCATATATTGGTAACCAGAATCAAGGGAATATCACAAACAATATGGATGGAATTACCCTTTTTAGTTCCATAGAAAATGAATCAAACCTACAGTGAACACTGATAAATAAATGAGATAACCCAAATACCCAATCCTTAATATAAGTATTCGAAAGATTTCATACATTAGAAAAAATATTTCTAAATATAATACCAAGAATAGAATATATCCTAAAATAATGAATCAAAAATTTATTTATCACCATGTCATGATTTATTAATCTCTTCCCAAATATCCAACACCATCATGAATATTTATATAAATTGAGAGTCAAAACTACCAAAATAGGCTACTACCATAGGCTGGAACTATGGAAATAGAATGACGAAACATAGTTTATAGCCTAAATCCATAGTTTGGGTATACTGTGGGCATTATGTTTTTTACAATAGGGTCCACCTATATAAATGGTTTTAACCGTGGAATTATCCCATCTATCACCATAGTTTAAACTATGTAAATTGTTAGATATATATATGGTTTAATCATGGTTGTTCAATCATACATCCATTTTTTAAACCATGGATGTATAATTTTAGACACACTTTTCTTCCTTATAGTACATTTATATATATCTATAATATTTTCAAATCCAACAGCTGAGATGGTGTACAATTTGAAGGCCTGATGTTCTTAGAATTAATTTTATATAAATATTAGAAAATATTTTATATTACATGCAGACATTGTTTCAAAAAAAATTAATAAATCATATATGGATTATCAGATCAAAAATCTAATACCATGGTTGAATAAAAAATGTGATGTTTACCTTAGGACCAACCTAATGATGGTCGTCATGGGGTGTTTTGATAAAGTGGTAATTGCCGAGTGAATTTAAAAAAAAATTAATAAGTATTAATATTTATTTTTAATTAAATTAACATAACATAATCCTCTATAAATATGGTTTTATGGGAGATCTCCAAGGATAGCTATATAAATTTGGGACCATTGATAGGAGAAACCAATATTCTTCATTGGAATCTCGAGATTATGGGACGATCAATTATTTAATCTTGGTGAATTGAGGTGCAATGAATGCAACATATCATTCCCCATCATTTGTGAGTGTGTTTTTCCCCAATGAAGATTTTTAATCAGTATAAGACTCTTTATATGTGGATTTACTCCCTTATTATTAAATTATTTATCATGATCTTTCTTATTTCTTTTATTTGTCTCAAATTTGGCTCTTTACATGCACCCAAAAATAGGATTTACTTTATTTATTTGATTAATCATTGTTGTGTTGTGTTTCTCATCCTAGTTGTCCCAAATATAAATTATTTGGTCAATAATTCTTAAAAAATTATTTTCACCCTTTTTTATGTAATTTCTCCCCCACCTTTATTTACGTTCTTCAAAACAGGACCATGGGTCTCGATTCAACGGTTTATGGGTGGAACTACATATGATAAGACCCCCAGATAAGTGGATGAGTAATGAGTAGAAAATAAATAAATGATTTAGGGATGGATCAGGGATGTGTTGTGGGATTTGGGGGATGATTTATGAGGATTTGGTATCTAATACTAAATGGTGATGATGAGAGGCACGCAAGGTATAGGACATACACAAACAGATCAAGGAAATATTATTTCCATCCACCAGAGGGACCAAATTGATGAAATAAGGATCTTTACATAATTTTTTTGTGGTCTGGAGGCAGGATTAACAGTTCCATGGGTAGATTTGGATTATGATCCGGGAGTATGGGATTCTGAAAAAAAACACTAGATCTCGTGTATTCTAATTGACATATGGCATGTAGGTCTATCACTATAGGGACGAGGGTTTCAAGATGAGTTAAATATAAAATGTTGTGTGGTACCACCAAATGTTGTGTGACATGGTGTGCAGACTTAGCACGTAGTCTGGGAGTACATAGAAAATAGAATTATGAGGTTCATTTGGTGTACTGGCTCATGTCCAAGCTACACAGATACAGTCATGGTACATGGACACGACCATGGTATATAGACATGGTAAAGAGTGTGTGAAGGACCCCATGTGTCTGAGGAACAAAATGTAGTTTTCTAACATTTCACATAGTTCTAAATGAAAAATAATGAGTGTATTGGAAAAGGATATGGAAAGGCAATAAACAAGGACCACACGTCATGTGGGTCTCCTTACATGACTTATGTCATCCTTTTGAAGAAACTTCTACCTCTTGTATCTCATTCAAATGGACATATATTTTTTCATGTGAGTGGAATTTCTTATGTTTTATTCCATGTATAACATGATGGTGGCCTTTATAGTGGTTTTTCAGAAACGATGTGAGATAGTACGGATGTGACACTTCTCTAATTGGCACTTAACGATGGAAGTGATCATGAAGGATCATCAAATACAATAGATTGGTGCCCTACTATTGGGATGGGACATGGGATATATTTGAACATTCAGATTAGAACACTCCTACTGGGACTTTGAATGGGTCATCTACTAATAATTAGAGTTGAACCCTCCTACTGGGGTAGGGTATGGGTCCTCTACTAACTATTAGAGTGTCACCCTACTACTATGTCATGCAAAGGGTCCCCAACCACTAAAGTGAAACCCTCATATTGGTACAAAGAATGGATCCACTATATATCATAGTCACACCATCTTATGGTTTCATGTAATGGTTCTTTGGCAACTAGAGTGTCACCACTCTGTTAACATATGGCATGGATCCACATTTGACCACTAAAGTGGAACCCTCCTTCTGAGACAATCCATGGGTCCTCTATCAACCATTAGAGTGGAACCCCATATGAAGATAGGGCATTGTTCATAGACCATGAGAGTGGACCCTTTATATGGAGTTAGGGAATTGGTAATATATCTAAAAAATGAGTGAAACCCTCCTATTATACCAAGTCATGGGTACTCTATGTATATATTTTGTCCCCTTGATTGTGAACCACAGTGGTGTGATGTGACTAGACATGGATGTATCAACAGACAGACATGTGACATGATGGGTATTGTTGATGGACCGTTATAAGGGATTGGATACTATTTTCCTATAATTTTTTATGAGATGTAGATATGCTTTCTCTCTTATTTTTTATTCTTTTATCAAGTATACATATATATATCAATGTTGTTTTATTTTTTTATTCGCTTAATATGGGTTGAGAAAAGTATTACAATCATTTCTCACATTGATCCCCCTTTAGTTTTTGAGGAATCCTACTGGGTATGTATATATTAACTCCTTTATGGGAATTTCCCACATGTTTCAAGTATTTTAATGATGAAAAATAGGTTGGAAATAATATCAAAGGATTATAAGGATACCATAGTGAATTTGACTATGTACAATGGTCGAGGCATGGGGATTTAGAGATGGGATCTCTCAGTGTTTAGTTTTCCAATTTTTTCAGGTTGGGGTAACTATCTGTTTAGGCAAATATTCTTCCTTTTTTATTTTTTTTATTTCATTTTCATAATCTTTTTAATCCCCAACGGTTTTACTTATATAGTTGTTCTCTATATGTTTCATCTTTAATTATTAACCCCTCGACATTTTTACATGGATATGGTTGTGTTAGTATGTATAGTTACATTAGAAAAAGGACTCATATATTAGTTATTCCTTTAATAAATTTGCATCATCCCCTAGACTATAGAGGAATTCATGGTTTATTATTGTATAGAGCCCTATTGGGTCAGGTCATTACCTATTGGTATCAGAGTTGTTCATTCCTTTTTATGGATTTTGGAGTTTCCCCTGAAGATTATTTTTTTGGGACTTAGGACAACAATGTCAAATTGTTTCGAGTGTGGATTTCAAGATAGATAAACTAATGTTGGAGTAGTGGATGACATATCCATTCACCATCACTATAACTAACTTATTTTCCAGTCAACATACAGAGAAATTAGTTATATTTACAAACTGTACATGATATAAATATGATTGAGTCTTTGTCTGTCCTTATGGATTCATCTATATATATATATATATGCTCATATGAATGTGGTACATATCAATTAAATTTTCAGGATTCTAAAACAAATACATCCATCCAGATTATCTATTTTGGATCATAATTTCATGAGTAATGAGGTCTCAAATATAGGTCCATCACATGAGATAGTTCATCTAGATGGATTAGTACTAGTACCCCCACTTGTAGAGAAACCAATATTACTAGGGGCGTAGTCTGAGTATGTGGGAAGGCTTAGAGCACTATGTATGTGTAAATAACCAAGATTTATGTACATGGAAATTACATTGAATTATATTAATAATTAATATAAGAAAAAATAGATTCCCAAACACCGCATTAGTTTAGTGTCATTGGAAACTAAGAAGACATTATTTTAACATGGTTAAATATCATCAACATCTTCCATAAGGGTCTTCTCCTTAATTTTTCCTACCTAAAACCTTTCTTTATATTTTGGGGAAAAATAATATTAAAAGGCTGACCTCAAATGATCATTAAGAGTAAGAGTAGAAAATATCACACAAAAAATATATATAAGGATGTAAAAACATGAACACTAATTTTGAAAACCATAACACATTAAACATATATAAAAATCATGATTCATGAAATAAACATTGGAAGTTCATAAGGAATAAATCATAAAGGAACCATGAATCGTTATGAAACAACATTGGTATAAAACATGGAGTTATTTCAAACACAAAATAATAGATAATCATTTCCATATTATCGAAGACTCATTTCCAAGACTATTATAGTGTAAAAAGTCCTATACATAACTAAGTTCCTTCTTTATTCCAGCCATGTATTACTAAACTAGATTTACTTGTCGTTCCATCCCTATATTACTGAATTGGATTTACATATCATTGAGGTCATGTCTATCTCATGAGATTTAAATTTTTACCCAATTAATTGGACGTAGATATAGGTCCCACCCATCTCATAAAGAAATCATTCTTATGTGTTCCATAGAAAAATAAATCATTTATCATAACATAACCCAAGGAATAAAATTGGTATCTTACACATAATTCAATAAAAATCCATATAAAAATGGTTTTAATAAATATAAATCCATCATAAACATAGTAAAATTTTATTAATAATAGTAATATAAACATAACCATATTTAAATAATTTCATCTAAGATGGAAACTAATATTGATAAAAAAAACATGAAATTAATTATTGAGTAATGTATTCTTTCTTCTTAAAAAAAGTTTTATTTTCCCAAAATCCCACACAATGTTAAAAGAAAATAATTTATTTGAAAATAGACATGAAAATTTAAAATATTATTTTCATGTAAATATGGAATTATGAAAGTGTTAAAATCTATTCAGGCCGTATAAGTTAAAAAAATTCTTCTCGTACTTTTGTTGTAAATGTCAATACGTACCTCCTTTGAAAAATGAAAGATAAATTCCCTCCAAACCATGAATTAAATGTCAAAAAATGCGTAAAATGACTTTAAACATCTATAGGATAATATTAAACATTTTACGGAAACATTTTTAGAAAACATGTATATAGATGATAAATATATCCTAGTAAATAATTAGGCATAATCAATATCGAAAAATAAGTAGATTTAAAATTTATCCAATAAAAATTTATAATTAGTCAAATCATATGCCTCATAAAATAATGAAAATTAATTCATATTATAACCTTAATAATACGATTCATAAAAACATTCAAGGGAAGCATAAACACAACACAACAGAAATAGGTGGTTTATAAGGCATATGTATCACAGAAATAAAAATGAGACAAAATAATCCCTTACCTTAGGTCTGATATACATTTTATATATCAAACATGCTTGTATAATGATTTAAATAATTTATTTAACTTTTTCTAGAATCATTTCTATTTTTAGAATATCATATATAACCATATTATCATCTAGTTGTTAATATCATTTCATTACAAATCGTTATTCAGGTATTAACATAATCATTAGGTTATGTACGTTTTGGAAAATCAGTTCAAGTTCTCCCTCTTAGGTAATAGTTGTATCATTGAAATAATAATAGTAGTATAATATTTATCATATTTATTTATTCTATTCATTTATATAATCATGTTGGAATAAATATCATGTAGAAGGAATCGCATCACATAGTAGAGATGGTAAGTCATACGTACGCACGGGTGGCGATATCATTCCTTTATTTATGAAATTATTAGGGAGTAGATGGTATATATAAATATATTTTATAATAAATATCCTATTAAAATAATCATATATAGTTTTTTTCATCACTATACACATCCATGTAATTTGTTAGTGAAAAATAGATTACACCATCATGTGGAGACGGTAAGTCATACATACGCACATGTGATGATTTTGGTTTTCATATGATGGATTGAAGGTGGAATATAGTTGATCCATAAACATAATAATATATCATCATATAAGTGATACTGGTTTTATTACATTTGGATACAAACAATTCATTAATAGGATGTTGAATAATAAATAATTTAAAAACATTTGAAGAAGAGATTAACCCCTCTTCGACAGGCTTACACTAAATCTCATCTTAAAGGCACTACAGTTAGTCTTTTGAGATTACCATAACCTATAGAATATAACTAGTTAATTTTTAAGGTAAATGTATAGGGTATGGATGATGTTTAAGAATCATAGTGATGTGAAGTGGAGAGGGACGTGGGGCCCTTTTATAATTGAGATGAGGGGCACCTTTGGAATCTCCTAAAATATTAATTTATAATAATATCAAACCCCATAAAAACATCCAAATTATCTTAATATAGAATGTTAAATTAGATAAAGTTTTAATCACTTCCTAAAATATCTTTTAGACAAGTTTTTAAATCATGTTAATCCTATCCATTTTAATTAATTATTAGTTATTCAATTTTATTTTAATAAAGGTAACAAAAATTTCAATATTGAAATGGTAAAATATTTACTTGTTTGGTTTCAATTAGACCATAAATAAATTATTTCGAAAATTTAATTACATATCATATATATTAAATATTCTTAAAAATGTTTTCTTATTTTAAAATAATTTAATAAAATATTAATTCGATAAACTATCAACATAGTAAATTTTGACACTGTTAATTTCATTGATTTTTTAAACATATTGTGATAAAAATATAACATCAATCCAAATATTTTATTATATTAATTATATGTCATGGTCATACATAAAATTAATTGGACTTATAAATTAGCTCAAATTATTTTTATTTTAATATTTTAATAACATATATTTGATATTTCTATTAATAAAATAATTACATCATCAGTATTCTGGAATTATTTAATATACTTATTTTTTTTATAAAAATAAAAAAAATATGATAAATAAAAATCAAATTTTTATTAAAATTACACTTTTACATCAATATTATTTCTAGAAAATCAATCTTTAAAAATGATATAATTATTAAAACATGAATATGAAAAGTTTAACATCACTTTTAATAGAATAATATAAGTTTCATAATATCATCTATAATACTTAAAATGGTCAGTAACTCTACTCGTGGATGATTATGGTCATGATATACTCGAACAGTACAATTAGGTCCAGTGTTTTGGTCTTCTAAGGGTTACTATCATTTTAATAAAAAATATTTATTTTTCATCAATTAAATAATTGCTGGCTCATCATTGTATAAGAATTTAAGGTAAATATTTGATCACTAAAAATAATAAATAAATTTCAAATATATCGATAATTTCAATAGATTCTGGTAGATTTTTTTTTATAGATGTTTTATCATGTTAATCATTTTATTAAAATTATTATACTTTTATGAAATAGTAGGGTAACATTTTTTCACTTTTATGTCACATTCATTTATTTTAATAATATTTATTTCATTTTCCCACAAAAAAGTCCATAATGTGAGTCAATTAATATCCTTAGGTGTTAAGGGTCTATTTCATCACATCCAAAATGATTCTCGTAGATGTTAGAGAAATTTTATTGCCCATACCATTTGCATTTTTACCTAAATTACACGATTTTCCTTTAACTGTGTTGAATAAAAAATTTGGTAATTACTATTAATAATATTGAAATAAATAATATTATCCTATTAAAATACTTTGGACCCACTGATTCCAAATATTAAATCCATTTACCAAAATTTGAAACATATAATCTGCAGTAATTAAATGAAAATTAATCATGTTGGGGGGAATGAGAAAATATGTTTTTAAAATGTAAAAACAATCAAAATATTGACATATGTTTATATCAATTTTAAATGTAAAATTAATTCCAATAACTAAATTTAGATAAAATGACAACAAAATAATCTAATTATACATTAAACCCAATTAAATGGATAATCTAACAAGTATAAATAAATCATATGAAAAAATAGTTTTGAATTAAAATGCAGTATTTTTCTCTCTTAATTAAAATATAAAGGTTATCAGAAAAAACCCAAAATATATAAAAAAAATTAATTTCCCACTTCCAAATAAGAATGTCATTCTTTCAAATGTTACTTATAAAATTTTCAAAACCTATATTTAAAATGGGTACACCATCAAAAGGCTGTAAAACTTATTTTTTAAAATTACTTCTTCTCTAAAAAAATTAAATTTGATCTTATATAATGTATAGAAAAAATATATGTTGTATTTTAAAAAATTATATTTATTATATAAAACGTATATTTTATTAATAATGTCCTTCAAGAGTGATTTTCTTATTTAATAACTTACTTATTTGCATTTAAGTAGTTTTTCATATGAAATTTAATATTGTTCATACCCTTCATTATATGACTAAGTTATAAGGTATCATAAAAATATTTAGTCAATCACTTATACTTAGTCTTTCATTAAATGAATTATATAAAAACAATTTGAAATATTGTGTAACACAATCGAAACATAATGTTGCGTATACCACAAGATAATCTGTTATTGCATATTGCGCAAGCTTATCTTGGTGTAGCCTACAAAAAAAGACATAAAAGAAATTAATAAAATATATCTCATAAAAATCTCAAGGTGTTACATTATACTATCCTTAAAATGAATTTTTACCTTTAAGATCATCTATGTAATTAAATTATTAATAATTGAATGATTATTTCATATAAACCTAGCTCATACAAATGAAGTCTAAAACAACCATTTAAACGGGAATAGTTTGAAAATAATAGTAACTAAAGGTAAATCATAACTTGGAATATATGTAAGAGAACATAGGTAAATATTCGTCCTTGGAGTAAAAGTGTAAATAATCATAGATACTTATAAGGATTACTGATCATAAAAATGTTTGGTGATTCATAGAATATTGAGAATCACAAATCCATAAACTAAATCAGCATGAAAGGCATAATTGATAGCATCAAAAATGTTGATAATAGGGCACCCTTTTACCTCATAACACCTTTTACTAATTTTGATTAATTTTAATGATAATATATAATTATTTATTTCAGCATAATTTCACTATTGGTCATGCCTTCAAAAATTTCCTCATCATCTCCTATCAAATAAATGCAGTAGTTTTTGTTATTCCTAAAGTAGATCATGTCATCAATAAATAAAATGATAGGTAATTATATCTTTCTCATCAAAAAGGTTATCAATGGTTATTAAATATTCATAATTCCACATATAGCGAGATAATTATTTAATCTAATAAACATCATCTCGAGTTAACTTATACAATCCATCAATTTATAACCTTGTAATCCTTATGAAAGATAAAAAAACCAAAACATTAGAAAAAGGTACACTAAATTGACAAAACATTTATCCCCCACATATCATAAGGTATCCCATATTGGTCAGAGTCTAAAAATTTGATCAACTTCATCATGTATTCTTTTAAATCCAAGTAATAACCTGAATTACCATATATTTTTTAAAAAAACATGCTTGTTTATATATTCAAAAACATATTGGATATATTCCATAAGTACCAAAGGTTGTACACATAATCTATGATACCATACCTTCTTATAAAAAAGCTATATTTATATCCCAAGAAACAATCATTGTTTAATTTAATTATTCAAATCCAACATATCTTTATCCGGACATCATTATCTTTACATAAGGGACAAATTAGAATTTTTCTATCCCATAATCATGTGTTATAAAACATTATCACCTTACCCTTAAATCACATTTCTATGTCCATAGAACTATTCAACATATCCATTCCAATCCTTAATTAAAATATTCTACTGAAAACACTTATATATTTCATGATTCATATAACCTAATCATCGAATTACGAATCATATACACCTCAACCATTCAAATTTTTTCTTAAAGCATTACTCAGGATCCATCATCATATTCTTTCCTAAAATATGATTAAGGTTACAAACCCTTAATCTAAAGAAGATTCTTAGGTTTAATGTAAAACATATTATTATAAGATCTCATACCTTTCACATATTTTTTACAATATATTTATCTTCTATAGTATAACCAACAACCATACCACATTCATGATTTTATTTATAATATTATCATTGATAAATGAATTTTTTATAATTCCCAAAATTTCCACATCTAAAGAATTCATGTTTAACTATTTTCATTCTACTTTGGGGTATTGACCAATAATAGAATGCAATGTGTGGGAAATACATATCAAATATTATGAACAAATAAGTAAGATAAATTACTTATAAAATTTAAATATATGATATTTTAAGTTTCATCCTAGGTTATTCATGATTAACAAAAAAACTCTCATATTTAAACCTATAATTAAACATATACATAGGGCATCCCATGACATATCCGTAGAAATATTATAGGGATCTCACTACATTTTTCATATACATGTTTCCAATGGTTGACTAAACCTTTGATCTGATACTAACTATAAATACCCAATCATTACATACATGGAAATTACATTAATTTTGGGGAATAATTAGTGCATTATCTATGAGGACTCCCAATTACCATATTAGTTTAGTGTCTTTGGAAACTCGATACACATTTAGAAAACATGGTGAATTATCTTCAACATCGCCTATAATGATCTTCTACTTTACTTTTCCCACATAAATCTTTTATTTATGTCCTAGGTAAATAAAAACATATGAAAAGGGAGAGATAAAATTCTCAGTAAGCGTAACAATGGATAATATCATACAAAATATAAACATAATAATATTAAAACATGAATTGTTTTTAAATGAAAAATCATACTGTATTAAACATATATCAAAATCATGATTCATGAAATAATATTTGGTGATTCATAAAGCATAAATCATAAAGTCATCAAGAGACATGAAGAAATATAATTGGAATAAAACATGGAATTTTGGAAAATAAATAATCATATAAAATCATTTCGATGTTTTCCAAGGCTCATTTCCAAGACCATAATAGTAGACAAAGTCCTTTACTAAACTGAGTTCACTCTTCATTCCAACCCTATATTACTGAACCATGTTTACTTTACACTCTATCCATGTCTATCTCATGAGATCTAAATCATGGCCTAATTTATTTGAGGGATATATAGGTCCCACCCATCTCATAATTATATCATTCTTACATGTGGCACAAAAACATAAATCATTCATCATAGAATATCCCAAAGAATAAATTAGTATCTTAAAAATCATTCCATAATAATACATATAAAAATGTATTCCAAAAATATAATTCCATAATCAAGACTATAAAATTAGAATAATAATATGGGTAAAAACATAACTCTATTTAAATAATTTCATCTTATATGGAAAATAATTTTGATAAATTAGTTGAAATTTATTATTGAGTAAAATACCCCTTATTCTTAAAAAAAGTATTATTTTATAAAAATACCACATAATAATGAAAGAAAATAATTTATTTGAAATTAAAATTTAATTTTTTTAAAGGAACATTTATGGAAATAATAAGTTATGAAATCGTAAAAATCCATTCATGCTATATAAGTTAAAAACATTCTTCTCATACTTTTTCTAGAAAATTCCAAAGTACCTCATATGGAAAATGAAAGAACGATTCCTTTTGAACATTTTATTAAAAGTAAAAAAATGGAAAAAAATGACTTCGAACATCCAAATCATAATATTAACCATTTTATGAATACATTTTTAGAAAACATGGCTATTGATGATAAATATACCAGAGTAAATAATTACGTATAATTTATCTCCGATAATAATCAGATTTCAAAATTATCCCATACCAATCTATAATAATATGAATCATATGAATCATAAAATAAATAAAATTATATTCACATCATAAACTTCATAATAATAATCCTAAAAACATCCATGGTCAGTATAAATAAAACACATAAAAAATAGGTGGTGTATAAGGCCTATGTCTGAGAGAAATAAAAGTGAGAAAAAATAATTCCATACCATAGGTATGAAATCCTTTTTATGTAAATGAACCTCTTATATAATGATTTAAATAATTTAATTAAATTATTATAGAATCTTATACATTTCTATTATATCAATACATGATCATGATATCATTCGGTTGTTAATAAACTTTCATTACTACTCATTATTCGGGTATTAACCACCTCGTTTTCTTATGCATGTTCTTCCGAATAAGTTCCAATTATTTTTCTTAGGATATATTAATATCATTTACATACTTATATTAGTATAATATTTATCATATTAATTCATTCTATTAGTTTATATAATCATGTTATAATGAAGATCATGTTGAATGAATCACATCACATCGTGGAGACGGTAGGTCGTACGTTCACACAAGCGATGATATCATTCCATAATTTATGAAATTGTGTAGAATTGGATGGTATATATATTTTTCCAAATTAAATATATTGTTATAATAATAATATATAGTTATTCTTTTCAATATTATACTCATCCAAGTAAAGTGGTTGTGAAAAAAAGATGACACCACGTTGTGGAGACAGTAAGTCGTACATATGCACATGTGGTGATATTGTTTTTCATAGGACGGATAGAAGGTGGAATATGGGTTTTACATTACCATAATAACATATAATAATATAATTGAAACATTAGTTTTTAATTTTTAATGGAAAAACTAATTAATAGTATGTAGAAGAAGATATAATTTTAAAGAATCGGTAGAGGAGATTACCACATCTTCAACATGCTCACTCTATGTCTCCTATTAAAGGAACTAAAGATATACATTTGAGAATAAAATAACCTTTATAATGTTAAAAGGTATTTTTATAAGATATAAAGTTAGTAAATGGATGACATTTAAGGCTCAATGTGATGTGAAGAGGTCAGGGAGGATGTTCTCTTTTATAATTTGTAAGATGGGCACCTTTGGAATCTCCAAAAATATTAATTCATAATAAAATAAAATCCAATAAACAAAACTAAAAAAGTTATAATTTTGAATATTAGATGAGATAATGTTGTAAAAACCATGAAATAAAAATTTTAGACAAGTTTTCTATCAATTTATACTTTATCATTTTAATTAAAAATTAGTTATTCTATATAATTTTAATTAAGGTAACAAATAATTCAACATTGAAAGTGTGAACTATTTACGTATATGATGTAAATTATACCATTAATAGATAGTTTATAAAATTTTATATCATATCATAATTATAATAAATTTTTTAAAATGTTTTATGATTTTTAAATAATTTAGTAATATATTATTTTTATAAACAATCAACATTATAAATGTTTACACTACTCATTTCATTGATTTTTACAAATATGAAGATAACAAGTTAACTTCAGACCGATTATTTAATTATATTAACAATAAGGAATGTTAATCTAAGAAATTCATTTGAAATATTATTTATCTCAAAATATATTTATTTTAATACTTTTAATAACATTAATTTTATATTTCCCTTAAAAAAAATAATTACAACATTATTTTTGAGTAATTATTTAATACATATATTTGTTTAATACAAATTAATAATAAATTACTATTATGAATATAAATATTATATATTTTATAATAATACATTTAGTCAAATATATCTTCTTTAAAATCTATCATTAAATATGTTATAATTAATAAATCATTAATATGAAAGTTTAACATCTCTTTAAATACAATAATATAAGTTCTATAATCTCTACTATAATGATTAAAATGGTTAATAACTCGACCCTTGGGTGATTTTGGTCAATATGTACTCAAGAAATAATATTTGTTGATGTCTTTGTGTATTTTAATGGTTATTATCATTTTTATAGAAATTGGTTTATTGATTTTTAATCAATTAAGTAATTTCTGCATCATCATTGTATAGAACATTAAGGTAATTATTTAATCTCTAAAAATTATGAATAAATTACCATGCTTTATATAATTTTATTTTATTTTTTAATAATATCTATTATAATTTTCTTATCTAGTTTATCAATATATTAAAATCATTATACATAAAAGAAATAAGATGGCGAGAATTTGCCTCTTTCATGTCACATATATTAATTTCATAATAGTTATATAATTTCCGTGAAAAATTTCATTAAATGAGTCAATTAAAATAATTATGTGTTAAGGGTAAATGGTTACTCATAAATTTTTTTTGTCTGGTGTTAGGGTAATTTTATTGTCCTTATCATATTAATTTGCTACCTAAATTACCAAGTTTACTTTTAAAGGTGATAAATAAATATTATCGTAGTTATTATTCATAATATCCCAAAAAACTACAATTTACATATTAAAATACTTTGAGATCATGGATTAAAAATATGGAATCCATTTATAACAATTAAAATCAATGAATTTGTAGTAATTATTTTAAAATTAATCTCGTTGAGGGAACAACAAAACAAGTTATTAAAAAATAAAAACCATCAAATGTTTTATAGGTTGTCATATCATATTTCAATGTAAAATTACATATAATGAAAAATATTGGATTAAATGATTAAAAAATAATATAATTATCTTTTAAAACAAATTAAAAGGATGATATAACCATTTAAATAAAATATATGAAAAGGTGTTTTGAATTAAAATCCATTATTTTTTAGTATTCATTAAAATATTGTAGTTACCATATAAATACCAAAAATTTATCCAAATTAAATTTTGATGTCTGAATTCAAAAGAAGAAGTGTATTTCATCCAAATGGAACTTATGAAAGTTTCAAAAACTATATTTAAAATGGGTTCACCATCAAAAGGTTAAAAAATAACATTTTTTTTAATTTACTTTTTTTATCCGAAAAATATTATTTGTTCTAATAAAATCACTTATTTTCGTTTAAAGAGACTTCAAAAAAAAGTTAATATTGATCATACCTGCCATTATAATGACTAGGTTATAAAGTAACATAATAATATTTATTTTTTCACTTATAATAGGTCTTGGGTAACATTAATTCTATCAAATTATGTTAATGTTTTTTGTAACACAAGCGAAGAATAGTGTTGCATATACGACAAGAAAAGCCAATATTGAGTATTGCATGAGCATATCATGGTTTAGCATACAACACAAGACATCAAAGAAATTGAAAAAACTATCTCATTAAAATAACATGAGGTTAAATTCTACCACCTTGAACATAAATTTCACCCTTGAAATGCATCTAAATTATTAAAGGATTAATACTTGAAATATTCCTTCATAAAAACACAGATCCTCAAAATGAAGTCTAAAACATCCTTTTAAAAAATAATAGTTGGAAAATAGTAGTTACCCAAATTAAATCATAACATGGTTTCTATATAAGAAAACATAGTTAAAGTTTTATTTGTAGAGTAAAAGCACAAATTATTATAGAGATTGATAAAGACAATAGATCACAAAAAATTTGGTGATCTAGAGTAATTTATCAATAAAAAATCCATAAACTAATGAATCATTAAATTGGTCATTGATATTATCAAAATAATGATAATAGGATACCCTTTTACATCATGATCAATTTTATTAATGTGGATAAATTTTGATAAGAAGATATACATACTTGATGTCAGCCTAATCTCACTGTTGGTCATGCCTTAATTAATTTTTACTTCATCTCTTATTTATGTAAATGAATTTGGATTTTTCATTCTTGAAGCATTAACAGATCATGTGATCCATAAATATAATGATAGGTTATTCTATCCATCTCAAGAAAAGTTTTATCACAAGTTATCATAGGTATGTGGTCTAATAAATAAAATTTGTGTTCTCTTTGTAAGGGTCTATGGGTAGACATGTTCATGGAGAAATTTTGATGTTGGGTCAGGTGTGAGAATTTTTCATGCATAGGATGACATTTGGACTAAGTTTTTTCACATGTTATTCTAAGTTGGATAAAGGGAATACTTTTTTAGGCATTCTAGAATTCATGATTCCAAACTAACTTCAATTATACACCACCACTAACCAAAGAAGTATCTCATAACAAAACTATAGACAAAAGTTGATGGAATGCCAAGGAAACTATTTATTAAGGAGTTTCTTCTTCTCATTCACATTAATGTAGTGTTATCTACTTCTATTTAAACATATTTTATCATGACCTCCCTATGGAAACTATTTTAAGCATGCATCTATCCGGATTTTTTTCAATGTTTATTGTGGTTTTTGTGTCTGGAGAGTCTTACATTATATATTAATTCAGCTATATGAAGTGATAATATTCAGTTTACATTTGTTTTGAGATGTTATTTTCTCAAAAAGTAGAATAGAATATTTACTTGTGTAATTTATTTTTCTTTTGTGTTTATAATATCAAGTGGTTTGATCATAATTACATACATATAAAAAAATTAAAGGAATATGGCCAGGTATCGATCATCTATTCCAAACATAAATTTTTACTTGGTATGTTAATATGTTAATGAATCTTAATATAAAAAAACAAAATTAAATTTGTAATTTAGTAAATTACCACGAATGGGGAACTACTCTAGTATGAAATTAGTTGTTTGTATTGTGAAATTTTTCATTCATTGAATATTGGAATATTTTACAGATTTTTACCTATTCAATTTTCCATCCAACAAACATGTCATTCATGTAGGCCCACCACATGTCACCCATTCTATTAAACATTCTTATTTTACATACAGATGATCTATGAAGTCATATTGTGGTATAATATTAAATGAAATTTTTCTATAATAATAAGTAAATAAATTTTAACATTATTTCAATAAATATATGACCCAAAATTCCTCCCATGCCATTTTTTTTATTTAATGTTTGATTTTTCTCTACTAGATTTCATGAAATGGAATAATATTTCTATTTCTGATGAGTGTACCCATGAAAATCAAAATTCATTACCATTTTTCAAAAAATTTACATTTTCTAATTGTTCTGAACCATGATTTTTTTGTTTATTCAAGAATTCATGCATCTATTTATGACCGCGTGTTTTATTATAATGTGATCCTAAAAAAATAACGAATATTTCATACCCCTATATTACATAAAATTAATAAAAATTTATTTATATCCTTTCTTTTTAAACATTTACTAGTAGTACTATTTATTGACACTTGATCCAATTATCTATGTTGAGGGCTGATTGCAGGATGAGTTTCCTCAATAGTAGACTATGGATGGTGAATTTGGGTATGAGAGTATGTGCACATATAAGGCATAAACAATGTAAATTTACCCCATTGATATGTATGTGGATATGGAAAAATATCCTGAGGGATGGAAGGAGAGGGTCTAACATGCATGGTGGAAATATGAAATGGATGAAAAGAATGGCCACCCATGTATTGGTAAGGCATATAAGGGGGATTTAATATGGGAGGAAATTTACTTGATGACTGGAGATCCATGAGCAGTGAGGTAATACATATAGGAAGGCTGAATATAAGGCTCACCCTATATTTGGGACTAGCTGAGCTATTCTCGATAAAAAAAATTCCTCCTTGAGGATTTCTCTTAATATTAAATATGATTTTTTAAAAAACATATGTATTCAATAAATAAATATGGTACTAACCTAAAAAATCATATTTATTAGCGAATCTTCTCTAAACCAATAACTATTTTCCACCATTTACATTCAATAAATCTCCTCAAAATAAATAATAACATAAAAATTCCATATGTGATGTGAAATTTTTTCAAAATATAATTATTTAAAAAATTAAATATCCCATTGTGCTTATTGTCCTTGAGTTGTTTAATTGAAAAATTAAAACATTACACAACAACATAAGCTACTACATTAAATTTAAAACTATGATAAATAATTGTTTTCAGTTATCTACATGTATTTTATTCTTCGTTAACCATAAAATACAGGATATTGTATTTGAATTTGTTACCTACAACTACATATTCAGTACACATTTTGAGGATATATTATGCATGAAACATTACAAAACAATTCAAGAACAATATCTTATGATGGTAAAGATAATTTTCTCTTCAATTTAGTTCATTTTTCTTATAAATTATTACACAAATTCCAATAATATTAACCATATTGATGCAAAATTACCAAATAATTGGCCCTTTGTAGAAGACACTTCAGAAATGTGTTACTATAATAAATATCACTTAGTAAATAGCTGGGAATTAAAATATTTCGAAACCATTTTTTAAAAGTAAAAAATTTATGATACTTAATAACTAGTAGAAAATAATTAAAAAATTAATTATGTACCATTTTTTGAATTTTCAAAAAACAAATACCATGATAGAATAATATAAACTAAATATTTCCCAACATATCAAAACTACACAATTTTTTTATTTATTTTTAGTTCATAATCCATTCTGAAAATTGAATCATCATTTTTTATGAATGATACATTTGATTAAGTAGCAATTAGTTAATCCAAAACACCAATATCAATTATTCCTTAATTAAAAATATTTATTAGAATACCCTCAAAAAAACAACATTAAATTGTGGTTTTAAAGGGCAGTTTATATAAAACACATGTCTATATTCTTATATAAGATTATAAGGCTCATCATTATACTGTTGATAGCTCATATAAATCACTCTAAACCCATAACTATATATATATATGAATTTTAATATCAATAATTAAAAAAATCATTACAGAGATACGATTATGTGTATAGTAAACTAAAGATATAATTTTCTCAAAAACCCCATAATACAAAATATTTTCTAATCAAGGTTGTCTTTATTATGCACTATCAAAACAATCTATTATTTTTCTTGTCATGACATCATCATGTTGGTTTTTCATTTTTGTTACACAACAATTTATAATAAATTAAAATATTTTTGACAACCATTTATTTATAGTCATAGACCACATTGTTTAGACCCAATGAAAACACCCTTATTTTAACAAATATATCATCCATTAGATAAATTTGGGCCTAAAATATATCATTATCAAATAATAAACTGCTACCACTAATTTGGTCATGTAAAAAATGGATTTTTTACCATTAAAATCAACCATACAGGAAATTATATTCTACGTAATTTCTACCTCCTCTTAATAGATAAATAACGATGTGCACTTTTCATAATTTCACTATGTTCTTTGAAAATAAAAAATGTAATGATGTCAGAAACTATGAATTAAATACAAAAAAAAATATAATTATATATTTACTTTCCTTATATAATCATCACCCATGGCATAGTTGAGTATTAAAATTATAATAAGACATTTCATACTCATCCCTGTTCAAAGTACACAACCTATATGATCCCAATATCCCCCAGTTTAGGGAATTTATGAAAATGTGGTCTTAAATGGATCATACTACACATCATCAGTTCTAGTTGGCTGACCATATCTCATGCTAACATTATCCAATTACATTGAATAAAAATCCATTAATTCATGTTCTAAAAAACTTTTCACAGTAGATCCTTCATGATGACTCTTATATATCAAATAATATTTCAATCTAAACATAAATATTTCCATTGGATATATCAAAAGTGTAGAAATAGGACAAACAAAAATAACTTCCATTGGATGATGCATGAGGAGATGTAACATACATGTGAAAAACGATGGAGGGGATATTTTATCCAATTCACAATGAATGACAGTTTATCTTTATGTATTTTTTTCAAAACACTTTTGAACAATATTTTAACATTATGATCATGATAAAAGTTACATAATCTAATTAATGTGACTCTAAAATCATGTGATAGAAAATTCCAAATGGAATTAGCAATAAATTAAAGCAACATGACATGATAGTCATGGGTTATAAGGTATTTTTTATTCCTATCACATTTATTAACCAATTTCAAAATGATACACAAATAACCATCTAAAATATTTAAACCTTCCAAGGCATGGATAAATTTTTTTTTCTCATCCTTTTTTATCAAAAAACATGACAAAAGGGGATTTCCACTAATTCTGACCAATTAAATAATGGTGAGGTCTTGGTTTTATACCCCAATACAATAATTCATGAAATAAATGCAAATAATATTTTTTCTAATTACATTTAAAATTGATTGAAGTAATATTTAACGTATATTTTTTTCAATATACAATATGTCTAACTTGTGACTCAAAAATTTTGATGACCAATATGACAACTCAAAGAATATACATTTATTTATCCAATTGTTTTTTGAATTTCAAGGTAGATTCAACTTTTTTGAATTTTAATGACCCATTCCAAGAAGAAAATTAAAAATAACATATTTTTTAAGGATATAACCCCCCATAAATTCATTGAGGTACTTCATCTGTCTCTATGGAATTATCAAATCCTCATGAAGTTTTCTAGTGTGGATTCTCCATTTGTAAAAATCATTGATTCCCTATGAAACTGGAATCCCGTGAAACCACAATCTCCTAGAAAATTATGTTTTCATGAAAATAGTATAGTATAATCTTCCATTGGTACTATAATAGTACATGCTTCCATAAGTAGGGAAATTATTTATTATCCATATTAATGATGCATGATACATAAGATATCCTTTCTAAATAAATCACATACCTACAAACTAATGGTCCAATGCTTCATCAAATCACCTATTAATGGTTGTAAATATATTTCAATGTCATTTCTAAGATCATTTGATTCATTAATAAATATACTCTTGATAGTTACTAGATTTTTCATAAACATCTAAGATGGAAAATTAAAAATATGAATGAAAACATGACAATTTATATACTTAAAAGGGTGGAAACCGAGACTGAAAAAATATGAATATATCATAATATATGTTGGATGAAAAATATGGATACAAACTTTCATATTTCTTCAATGATAACCCATAAACCTGATGAACTATACCATCACTTTCACTATTTCTTTCATTTTCATTCCATCTCATACTCTTTTATTATTATTCTAAAAAATGTTTCTAAAGTCAGAGAATTAACAGAAAGTGCCACATCCGTTTCTATAGTACATGGAATTGAGCACCATATTTCTCACTCACCAATATCTATGTACAATATTGTATTATCTAATTTAACTCAACGTTACTCTTCTAGAAGAGATAATAATATATAGGTAATAGATGGATTTTAGTACTTGAGAATCGTAAAAATGCAACAAACTTTGATGTTATATAATCATTTTTAAGAATATATGAGTCATCATGTATTTAGACCCTATAAAAAGAAAGTATATATACACTGACAATATTAATAAATCCAATCATTTTTTCTCATGATACAATCACACTAAATACTCTTGTTTGGATATTTTTTTAACATGAATGGTATATCGGGGTATCACATATTCAAAAAAATATAACCTCCTTTACATCATCATTATGATAATTAAATAAAAAATATGTATCAATTTTCATTTCATCTTCCACTACTCTATATAAAGTGATAGCATTTGAAAAAAATGGAAAAAATTCAGAAATCAATTTTTTCATTATGATCCTTTCAGCCGAATCAATGTCATTCTCTAGTTGAACTTCTTTTTTATTATGACACCAAACATGATATTATTTTTGAAACCATTTTTTTATTGTTCTGGTAACTCACTCAATCACATGATAAGCATAGTCTTACAACACAATCAAAACATGCGTATCAAATCGATATGCTATATAAACCATTATTGAAGGTAGAATCCAAAAAATATTCCATCTCCTTTCGAAACATTCTAGTGATCTGATCAATATTATACATTCAACTTCTATCCATTCAAATACGAATAAACCAATAGAGTTTCATGTTTATTTTTTCAATAACAACATTGAATCTAATTTATTCATATGAAAAGTAGGGTATATACTCATTAATTTATAATCATAATTATTAATGAATTAGGAATTATGAAACATTCATTATAGAATAGATAAATATATTTTCATTTCCTGTGTTATAAATTTAGAAGGATTTTAATTAATTAAAATATTATAAAAAATATATAAATATAATCATTTAATACAAATAACATAAATCTCATGGTTTTTACCAATACCATGAACATTAACATTTCCCTTAAAAAATCAATAACATTAAAAAATGCTTAAATTCCAATAGTGAAATCAATTAAATTTACCCAAAAAGGTAAAAAGGTAAATTTAAACCCTAAAATATATATTTTCATTTTTAAAGTCAAAGGTGCATGACATAGAGGACGATTGAGTGTGTCATGTGAGGCACTGCATGTGGTGTGCACCTATCCAAACTAAGTCATTGAACATAAAAAAGATCATAACTACAGTTTTCAAAAATATTTGAAATAAAAAAATATTAAAGTATATCAAAATAATTTAAGTTAGAATACAGACTAATTGTATCAATAAAATAATTCTTGATAGAAGAATAGTTAATATGATTACTATTTAGGCGAATAACTGCAGTTGTTGTAGTCCATCCTATGTTTTCAGGGACCCAACCTAGTTGAGCCTACTGTAACCCTGAATGGAGTCACTAAATTTTGTTCTGAATATTCTACACTTTTGGTAGAGTATTGATATTAATTTTATCTTTTATTTTTTATTTCTAGTATTTTTAAAAAATATCAACCCTTTTGACCAAATTTATCACATTTTTTTCTTTTTTATAAAAATCCAGCCTTCATAAAAATATTAAGAGACCACACTTTTTTGGACAACTATACATTTATAGAAGAGAACTAGTTTTATTTTAGTGGTTTGACTTAAATCCTACCTCACACTTCAGTACCTCAGAAAATAACACAAGATTTTCATGCCCTTGGCATGCCTCAGTGAGGTTTCCTCAACCTCATCAGTGGAGAGGCACTCTAGGTGTACCTCATTATGCCCCTTTCTAAAGATAACCCCTCATCACACCTTTGAAAACAAACATTAAAATAATTATTTGAAAAAAATATTCAAAAATACATTATTTTCAAAATAATGATAATTAATATTTCATAAATAAAACACATTAAAACAAACCCATAAAATATAATTGAACTCTTCCAAATATACTAAACCATTTAAAAAAGACCTAAACAAAATCAAAATAAATTAAACTAACCACAATCAAGTTCATAAAAACCACAAAAATAATAGTAATGAATTAAAACATCCTAAAAAATAAAATATGAACTGAGATAAACAAAAACTAACTTGAATCGAACTATATATAATGAATTATAAAATAATACAATCATTAAAAGAGAATAAAACAAATAAAAATTACCTGACATTCAGAACCTGTGTAAAATTTATCTATAAAAAACTAAATCTAACTGATTAGATCCCAATGAATTAATGTGGAATGAATCAAAACATGATTATACTCACCAAAATGAAAATAATAAAATAATAAAAAAACTAAAATGAAATCACCAAATCAACCCCATATAGGTCCAAAATTCTCAAAATAAATGTAAGACAAACTAAAGTGAATTGAATTAAATATATTTGAAGCATCACTAATAATGGAGAATCATAAATATCTAAATCATATAGAGAAAATATAAATCAGAATAAACTAAACTAACATAATCCCAACTGACCATTTATTTTAGAACACATCATAATAAATATGAAACTAACCCAAAAAAGAAAACTAAAACAAAAAACACAAAAATGATATCAACTAAAATAAAATAAACTAATTTGGAATGAATAGAACAAACTAGATAATAATCTACCATAAATAAATTAACCCAAAAATGTAAAAAAACCAAAGATTATAAAATTAAAAATCCCAAATAGAAACTGAATATGGTCATAGCAAACTAATGAAAACAAAATATATTTAAATAGAATAAATTTAGACCAAACAATAAATAATAGAATTGAAATAAATAGAACCATATTTTATTGATCATGAATATGGAGACACTAGGGAGGAACTCGATCAGGAAGAGGGAGGCACTGTGGATGCGAAATATGGTGAAGAGAGAGGCACAATAGAGGTGGTCAATTAGGAACAGGGAGGCACCGTAAGGACGTTGCAGACATGCATGATCATGAAGAGGGAGTTTTTATTGAATAACTATTGATAGGATTGATCAATAAGACGTATTATTTTAGAAGGGAGATCGATTGGGAATAATAAGGTGTTGTAGAGAGGTTATCGATCACAAAGAGTGATGGGATTCAGAAGGGAGATTGATTGGTCCTGAAGAGTGTTAGGGAAGGGTTTCATAGGGGATCTAGATGGTAATTGAAGAGGACATACAGTTTTTAGGGTCTCTATATGGGATTCTAAGGGGATCACATATCGATGTTGAAGAGGGAATATGGTTATAGATCTCAATCATGGTTGATATAAAAGAGGGTTGTGGACCTCGATCAATGTATAAGAAAAAGTGGGTCGTAGGTTGTGGGGTCAATCAATTTTGGGTTTTAAATATTCATCTTGATTGATGTAGAATAGGGTTGTAAAGCTCTATTAATGTTGAAGAAGAATAGGGTTTTAGTGGCCTAAGATATAATTAATTATAAAATAATAATATTGTTGTGGGTTATGGGTTCTCAATTAATTTAGATGATGAAAATAGGTTGTGGAATCCTGGTCGATGTAATAGAAGAGGAGGGTTTTGGGATATGAGATCTCTATTGATGTTGAATAGAACTATGGAGCTCGGTCTATGTTGAAGAACAAGAGGGCTATGGGATACTGGCTACTGACTTGATTGATTAATGGATTCATAGGTATGGTATACCCATAGCTTAATAAAAATGTTTAATTGGATAACCTACTACAAAAATATAAATAAATTGTAGTAATATGAGTGTGGATATAGAGTCTTTTTTTTTATTGTGTGTATATAATTAGACACGACCAAACAAGTATATTATGAATTTTCCTTCTCAGAAATTCCCATGATCATTTGTATGAATCATAATAAATCCTTCGTTAACTGGATGTGAAATCGATTCATATCCCATCCTAGACCAACTAATAAACCCAAATCAATATAGCTTCACACCCTAAAACTATATACAGTATATCAATAGAAGGTAACCCACACCAATTTCCCTCTTCAAATAAGTCACCATGATGTAAAAAAACAATTCTTAGGATCTCCCATTATTTCCCATATCGACATACCACAACCAGTCCATAACCTATTCTTTAGCTACAATCCATATCCACATAACACTACCACATAACTTATCCACATACCATACTCAAACAAACCGAATTCTCTACACCATTCAACTTCCACATAACCACACCATATATGTATGGTTTAGTGGTAGAGGGGGATTTGTTAGCTATATTTATTACCCACATACATGATATTGGGGGATTACCCAATACCAAAAAAACTCATATAGTTTTTGTTCATCTTACCCAACTCAAGTGGTGGTTAATAAGAAATAATAAAATATATAATGAATATAATATGATATATTATACCAACCTAGGTCCCACTACATATCAACACATCTAAATGAAAAAAATAATAGTTTTTTTCTTTAATAGTATTACAAAAAACAAATGATAAAGGTCACCTTTATCAACTCTAAAAAGAATGTTGATAAACGTTGTGTTTTATCAATGCTAAAAAATTCATTGATAAAGGACCATAAAAATTGAAATAATAAAAAAAATAAGAATTTAAACAATATTAACAATTTTATTAATTAAATAATTATTGATAAAAATGAATGAACTAAATATACATATATACCTGAAAATGTCACCTCGCAATCCTATCAAACTCCTCTTGGGTAGAATTGACCTTTAATTCCTTCTCTAAGAACTCATCATTATAATTGATGATGGTTTCCCAATAATCACACTCCATTATTTTAGTTCCTCTCAAAGGTATATCGGGTTAAGCAGCTTCATTCTCCGTATTAACCAGATCAATGATAGGTGATTCCCCTACTTCTGTTTCTAACTCCTTAGTGATTTTTTTTCAAAGACTTCATACCTGCTCATGGGGATGTTGTCTTCAATTTTGAATGCATTTGGAGGGAGTTTACATTTACTTGATGATCTGATAATGTGAGGACTATGTATATTCGAATAGTATTTTCTCTTTCATGGCCTCTGGTTGTTCTTAATAAATCCTTCTGAATCTATGATAGTGTTCTTTATCTTCCATTAAGATTACGGTGTAAAAGTTCATCCAAACTTGGGACATGCACTCTTACATTATTGAATACATCCTCAAAGATGATCTAGATGGAAATGATACCTCTCTATAATGAAGTGTTCATAGAGGTATGGTTTCTACAAGTCTTAAACAACAATTTAATGATTCAAAGATTATTTATAATGTTGGATGATTGTCAGTTTACGTACTTGTATGGTTTCCCACTTTGTCTATAAAAGTGATTTTCTTAATAAGAATATATATATTGGAATAAGAAAAACTATACATATATAAAAATTATAAAAATTAATAAAAAGTATATATGAAATATGTAGATATGAAAAATGAATAAAATGAAACAAATTAAAATTAAAAAAGTGTAAACTAAGAAAAATATTATATATTTTATTTATTATAATGTTATTGATAAAAATGTGTAAATATTTTATACATATATATAGATTATAAATGTTACTAAATAGTTTATATTAAATATAGATATATAAAATGAATAAAATATGATAAAAAATGAATAAATTATAAAATTATTTAAAAATTGAGTAGTGAAATAATTATTAATAAAATTGAATAAGTATAATATATATGTATATATATATTAATTATATATATTAATAAATAATATATTTTAAATATAAATATTTTGAAAATGAGGAAAATGTAGTAATTAAAAACATATTATTGTCTTGATCTTTTTAATGTTGTTCTATTTTTTTAATTTTATATAAATGAAACACATGTTTCATCGATTACACATATGTATACATAATTAATGGATATTTATATTCAACACAAACAAAAAATATTTGCACAATTAATGAAATCTCCTATTGAAACACATGCACCTGATATTTGTGTAATTTATTAAAATTTTAGTTTATTTTACAATTTCATTATAACATGATACATTAAATATTTTTTTAATCTATCAATTTTATTTATCTAATTTTAATATCATTATTGTTATGTATTATTTATTCATTATTTATTTATGTTTCCTATTATTCTTTACTCTTGAATTTAATCATTCTCAGTTATTTATTTATATTTATTTATTTACTATGTTTTGGAATTTTAAATATGTATTCATTTTTACTTTAATATATAAATATATGAATATTTTTTTAATTATTTATATATATTGAATAAAATTTATCAATTATTTAAATATTTTTAAAGTGTATTCTTTTTTATTTTTAAATTTTACTCATTTTAAAAATAAATATATTTAAGATTATATATTCATTAATAGTGTTAAAAATATATTTTTAAATAAATATCTATAAATGTATATTTCCCATGTTTATAAATTAAAATATTTATAATTTTTTTAAATAAAATAATTTTTTTTTAAAAAGCATTTATATAATTATAAATAAATAAATTTATGTATTTAGACAATTATAAAATTATAATAAATATATTTAAATAATGAATGTACTTTATTTATATTTACAATACATATATATTTGTATATTATTTTTTAAATAGTATTATGCATAAATTTATAAATAAATAATTATATATTTAAATAATTATAAAATTATAATAAATATAATTAATAATTAATATATTTATATTTATTTATATTTATTAAATATATAAAGTTATATAAATATATATAAGGATAAAAATATATTTATTATTATAAAATTATAGAAAAATATATTTAAATAGTGAATATACTGTATTTACTATTTATAAATGTATATTTACTCTATTTAAAAAAAATATATTTATAATTATAAATATAAAATATAAATTTTTTTCAAAATAATTAATATAATTATAATGAAATAATTATATTTTGAAATAATTATAAACATATAATAAACAAATATATAATTATAAAAATATGTTTACAAATTTTTTAATTTATAATTATTAATATAAATCATGTACCAGTGAAAAAAAGTGCGGATAAAGATGCATTTTATTGGAGCTTATCAATTTAGCGCTGATAAAAGGTCACTTTATTAATTTTTTTTGAAAGTGCTAATAGAAGTGTCTCGTATCTTTCTAAAAGATACAAAACCATGACTCTTTCTGTCATGATTTTCACGCTCTCACGGAACTCCCCTATTGACGGCACTACTCATCTATGTTCTCTCGGACAAATCAAGGATAGTATCAGGGGTATGTGTTTTTCTCCTTTTCCTATCGCGTTGTTTGATTTTTGGGGTTATGTATTCTGGGTTTTTGTATAGTTCTTAACACTGATGAATCCTATATCTCATCTCTACCCCCCCCCCCCCCCCCCCGCTCTTACATATACCTACACATCGCCACCACTACCTTGTAAATGCATTCCAGCTTCATTCAAGGCTACTACAAAGTACATCTTCATTCGTTGTTGCAACTCCGGGTGATTTCATGATCTTTGTATTATATTATTTCTTATTAACTTTTAGATAGTTTGGATTGTCATTGTTTAAATATAGCTTTGATAGTATAGCATGCACAAGAAGATGAGAAAAGGATTAATATAATAATAAGAATCACTAGTATATGTATACCTATTGAGAAAATCATCATCATAACATTTCATAGAATTATAGGTGTATATTTTCACATAATTAATATTTGATGATTATTGTCACATTAGGGAAGTAGTAGATTGAATAATTAATGTTTTTTCCGATGTCATATAATGATAAAATTTCATTTTTTTCCTATATATATTTTTTCATTTGATTATTTTCTGTTGTTCATAGTCAATTTGAATATAAATTGGAATATAATATCACATGTGGAATATATAATTAAATAAGGAGATGATGATATACTTCATGAAAAATTTATTAAAATTTTAAAGATAATTTTTTTTGAAACGTTATAAATTTTAGTGCTTCTCCGGACAATTATATTATATTTATGATTGCGGTAATTTTTAGCATAAATGAATTGATAAATTCGAACTTGTTAAATGGAATGAGGTTTTCTGGGATTACATAGTGGTTGGTGGCATGATATGATGAAATTATAATTATATTTTTTATGGAGGTCATACGACCTTTGAAATGATAGTAACAATGATTTGCGGTTTTATATTGTTATTTGATTATTATTATGGATTAAGAATTCATTATCACTGTTAATGCTATAAATGACCACATGTTTCCAAAATAAGGTTATGTAAATTAGGATTAATTTTTTTAATATAGATAAATAATATAATAATCATCATGTCTAAAAGTCCACATTTACATGAATCTTGCATGAAAATCGTTACCTCCTTGAACCCATATATAATAATTCAAAACATCAGTAAAACTAACATGCACCTCCTTTATTTAATACATCCTCAGAATATTCATTGTCTTTCATATCTTGATGATATATTTGAATCCCCCTTTCAGACCATCCATCCTCCAATCATTGGGGATCCAAAATTCCTTGATGACATACCTCCCACCTGAATTTTATTCATTAATCTTCGTCAAATTCACATCCATGGCTATGAATACTGCATCTCCCAACCCTCTATTCAAAATATTCAACCACTCATCCTCTTAATTTACTACTACCTTGGAACACCAATAATTACACCTAAAAATATGTCAAATAATTAGGAATGATTTTTTGGTTTCTTGATATGAATTTTCTTAAGCGACTCACTCAGTTACATTTTAGGGGTAGTAATCGCTTTTTTAGAATTGATAAAGGCCATTTTTTGCACTGTTAAATGCCTATTTTTTAAAAGTTAAATACACATTTATAACCACATCCTATTTTCATGTTTTTCCACTAAATATCATAACAGCTTCCATCCCATGAAGTTTAAAATTAAACACTACCACTACACATCAAAAAACATCATTCTTCCAATATTACATTTCATATTTGAAATTACATATCATATTTTACCAACCAAAACAGATTCATTAAACCATGTTAGATTTTAAATTCTTGAAACAACTCTTAATAACACTACACACTTCCATATATTCCATTTTTTCTCATTAATTCATAATTCATAAATCAATTACCAAATGAAATTATTAATTACTTATATACAAATTATACAACAATTTTTATTTGTAAATAAGCCTAGTTTCATTTGATGTTACCCAATTAATTCCTCATATAAACTAAATTTTAATATCCCATTATGTGATAAAAACACAATAATACCAACATAATTACAGAACTACATTAACAAACCATAATAAGACTCCTTCCACTGCAACTGTTATAACACCCTAAGATTTTAGGATATACTCCTCTTTAAATAAATATAATTTCATTGATGTCTTTCATTACATAGAAATGTTTTAAAAAATACAAAAAAACTATTCAAATATTATTATGTCATAATTATAACATTTTCATTCAATATTTCATTATTAATATATGTTTAGTTTTTGTAATTTTTCAAAAAATATTTTTTTTCATAGAATAATGAAAAATAGTTATTTTTGTAAAACTATTAATTAATATCATTAAATAAATTAATTTAAAAGCCTAAAAATATAATTTAGGGTGTATTAAAATTATATAAGATCTATTTTATTTATATCAGTATCAATATCTTATATTTTTTCAATAAAAGTCAATTTGTAAGAAAAAAATGACAATTTTCTAGAAAACAATTTTTTATCGCCTTCTGTGGATTTCATTTTTAAATTAATTTATGAAACTTATATGAATTGATTTTGAAAAAATTGATTACATATTTTGAAACATAAGTTATATATTTAGTAAATAGATCTCTTTTAGTTTTTAGTATTATGAAAAGTAATAGTGGTGAAATGTTTCACCTCAGTAGTGGGTAAACATGGTGATTATTGTTAAACATAATTTAATAATGTAATAATAATTTATCGAATAATTTAATTTTTTTCATTTTATTATATGAATTCTACAATATCCATCCTGGCTTTGAATATATTGTATTTATGCCATTTTTATTTTATAATTATTTTTATATTAATTTATGAAACAGAAAATCCAAAATGCCAATCTATTAACTTTAATATCTAAAAAATATTATATTTTTATAAAATGAAGATAATGTATGATCAAAAGATTAAAATTAAAGATGAATTGATTTTTTTATAATTCTAATTTATTTTTAATTTATAATGATTAAATAATTATCTTAAATTCTTACACAAAGTCGAAATAATGTTTATTCAAGGAGTACAAAAATAATGTAATTGGTTTTATTAATAGTAGACATAATATTTTTTTGGTGATTTATTGTTATAGATGATTTTTATAGTAAAATATAACATATTATGGATCTGTGAAATGATTAAATTAAAAATCCATATTTATCATAATGCCTTTAAAGTGAAATTAAATTAATTATTTCAAAAATGACATTAATGCTATTTTAGGAAAAAACGTTTTGTTAAATTACTTATAAAACATAAAATTATTGAAATTGGAAAAGAGGGATAATATATGGTCTAAAATTATATCCCTTTTCCATTTATCATCAAATTCTCACCTTATGTGTAAAATTACAACCCTTTAATATTGTAATATTTGTTATTGTAGTAGTGGTTAAGAATGGTTAATGAATCAGTTCATAAAAATGATAATGTATAATACTATATCTAATCCTATATAAAATGTAATTTATGATTGTATTAGGAACATATAATCTTTATCTTCATAGACATGCATTTTTGGAACCACTTTTCCTTAAATATTAGTTTGTTATATATTAGTATTATAAAACATTACAGGATTACCCCTCCCATTTTATAAAAAAGGACACCCCTTCTCTCTTTTACTTACACAAAATAGTGCCATATATCTCAAAAAAACATTCAAAATTCTTTTATTAACTCCCATATCCACCAAATAGAGGTTATATTCTTCTTAAAATACCACTCTAAGGCTCTTTAAGAATGCATCTAAATAAATCCTACCGTATAAGTGGTAATCATCATAAGTGATTATTTTAAGTTTATTTATACTTATAATTATTCCAAATTGTTTGTATTATTAATCCTAGGTTTCATTTTTTAAATTACTCAATATGTATGGGTGGATGAAGTGTTATGATTTAATAATTGTTATGGATTAATTTAATATGAATTGATGTCATTGTTGACTAAATTATCAAAGTATTAATTGTGATGATTTATTGACCTATACAATGATGTAAATGTATTTGGAAAATAAAATTTTATAAGGTGAAAAATGTTTTCAGTAATTTGAAAGATGATAATTTCACTGAATGTTTACATGCAAAATAATAATATTTTTGGCTTGGCTATAGAAGTTGATAAATTTCCTAGAACTTACGTTGCTGATTTGATCGATGGGAGTGTACCTAAAAAATAATCCAGCCATCATCAAGGATGATAAGGGTTAAATGTGCCCCAACTTGTGAGGCTAGTAATAGGATCTACCCCATATTACCAGGTGGCAGTAGAGGGGATGCATATAAAAATAGATAAAAGGCATTAAGAGGTAGCTCCATCGAGCTAGGTGGATAATGGTGGAGAGAGCTAGCATGGGTCCATACTATCACTGATTTAAGAGAATCCCCAAGAAATCACTTAAATTTTATGAGAAATAAATATTTATTTTATATCATTAAGGTTCTCACGTGTTTTAATGTGGGAGATATATCGATGAAGATGATTTGTTACACATGGAAATCAAAGAACATGGCCTTTATCATTTTTGGATGATGTAGCTGAATAAGAGAAATTATATTCAAGTAGATTTATTTTTATGTAACCATTATTTAAAATAGATCCACATAGACACTTTTCTATGTAACCACACAACTCATGGATATTCATTCATTATCATAGTTTTATGTAGTAGATTATTATGTCGGTGTTTTGAGTTTATTCCACATATCCATTTGTAATTTTTCGGGGGTTGTTTTGTTGAAGCGGAAAGTTAGGATCCGCATAATAAAAAATTTATAAATACCACATAAATATAAACAATGATATCCAAGTATTATTAATATTAAAATTAATATTTTCAAATCATTTCCTAATTCTAATGTATGATCTAGTTTAGTTCTAAATAAATTAAATGATAATATAGTGATCATGTGAATTGTGTATATACTCCACTGCATGAAAATACTAAATGTTTTTATATTCCATGAGATATGAATATCATTGGGAATTCATGACTCTATTTTATCTTTTGTGGATAATTGATAAAAATGGATGATGTGAGATAGAGGCTCAAGTCATAAGTTTGGGTTTCTTCCATTTTGATATAATTAAGAAAAACCACCAATTTCTTTAAGGATATAATTATATGTTGAGCGTCATATGAAAATAATTTGGTAAACAATATGATCATTTTAACATCTAATTAATAATTATAATCTACATTTTTCATGTGAATATGAATAATAATATACGATCCATACATGTCTTTTGTAAATAATGAATAAGATTAGTGTATACATTCATGAGAAGGCCATCCAATTCATTCATAAAGAGTACATGAAAAATATTTAGATTTTGTATGTTAATCTTGCATAAAATTGTATGGGAAAATTTTTGTGTTTCACTTTCTCACATTTAAGTAATTTCAGGTTATATAAAATAAATAATTTACCAAGAACTGTCGTAGTGAAGAAACAGATCAAATATAGGTTATCCGATTTATTTGGGGAAGATTATAAAATTTGAAAAGGTACTTGAATATGTACATGATAAAGTTAGATTCTATGAGGTAAAAGGGATAATATCAACAAATATTCCTGTAATGGATCAATATTTAACTAAATGATTAATTCTCTTAATTTCTGCAGGGGGGAGAAGAAGTCTCTAGTGTGATTCTAGAATAAAATTACTTTTTTGAGATTTTGGAGGAGGCCAGTATATATTCTAGTAACACTATGGGATGTAGTATAAATAAACTCCAACTGGTATCAAATAGAGATGTGGTTTGACTCTTTATCAATCAGTATTATTTCTAATAATACCATATTAGATAATCTCTATTTGGGATAATAACCAACATTAAAAGGAGTAAGTCTTTTTACAAAACCTTATAAATATCATGCATTGTGAACTCTATGTTTATTTTTTTCATTTCAATTGAGATTGTGAGACAATATTGAGTGTATTGAGAACCTTAAAAAAAATAAATGACTTTAATTAAAAAGAAATAATAGGTAAATATTATACCACTGACTCCCCCCCCCCCCCTCAATGATAGTTTTGGAATGTCACAATACAAGTGGTATCACACAGAGGTTCACTCTTATGACCTAATAGTTTTTTAATAAGTGAATATTTTTTGAGACCACTGAGTAAAATTATAATAATAAAAATTAATTCTCTCAAGAAGATACTAATTTAATTTTTTTTACCAAGTCTCAAAAGAATATAAAATCACACATAAACTTTAGTTGAAGTATCATCTTCTATTACCTAGAAAGACTCATATAATTAATGTTAATAAAAACAATATATATTAAAATAATTATTTTTATTATTAATCTACTAATAAAGCCTTATAAATATATGATAAAGATAGATCACTTAGTGGTATTCTTTTTGAATTCAAATAACAACTAAATAAATATACAAATGAGGTTATGAAACGTCTTATTGAAGGTTCCATGGGTCTCAAGGATGAAAAATTACATATAGAATAAGCGGATAATTCTTTATAAGTGGGATTCACTAAAAATTATTCCATATCAAACACACACAAAACATGTGAAACCAACATAATAAAAAATTTATCTTTTCAATGAAATATATGCTAAAGTAATTGAATAATTACAAGGAACATTTCGTGGGAATGATTTATTTGAGACTATAGTTGTATAATAATTCAATTAATTTAAAAAAATTCCCAATGTTTCTATGGTTTTCAAATATTATCAAATGGAATATGAATCTGACTAGTCAAAAGATAATGATAATACTTTCATTAATCAAGAAACATGAATGAATAAAAAATAAAGAATTTAGGTAGCGTTGGGAAAAAATATTAGATATATTTTGCATGATGAAAAATACATCAACATGAGGTGTTTGGAGATGGATGTGAAATTGAAGAATTTAGAATAAGCATAGCATAGATCTTCCCAAATAACAATAAATAAAGATGTTACCACACAAGTGTGATTTAAGGATCATATCATGAAGAAGATCATGAGATCATCTATAATCAAATGGAAACACCCCCATGAAGAAGGTAACCCACAACCAAGAAACTATTTTATATACTAATGATGTTTTAAAATATAGTACATAGTCCATAAAAAATTATAGAAAATATGGATGATGAAATATATTGATTATCTAGTAACATCACGTGTGGATGAAAAAATATGTATTAAGTGATCTTCCCTATGAAATGTCTAAAATAGTGGTGTCTCCACTAAAAAATAGAATGTTTTAAAATATATTAAATTTTAAATAATACACCCAAAAGAAGAGAATGAGATATATAGGTTATATTTACTGTTTCTGAAATTTTGGGAGTAAATCATTTTAATGTTGATGTGAAATAAAAATTCATGAAAATAATAGAAGGACTATATTTTGGTGGAGAATCCATGAAGATAAGAGAAGAATAACAAGATATATTGGGAATCCGTAGAAAATTAATCTATGTAAAAAAGAACAAGTTTCAATTCATTGGATATTTCTATGAGAATTTAAATAGAAGCATCTTCTTTTATGATGGGTTCTAGTAAGTACTAATCATTCAAGAATTATCTGATAATGTGAATATAATACCAAAATAAAAAAGGTTCTATGTAAGGAATGAAATAGACCAGTCATCCTTGGGATATATAAAAAAGGAAAAGGCTATTAAACAGACTATGACCAATATGAAAAGTAACATATACTCTCTTATTTAAATTATATAATTAAATATGTCAATAAAATAACTACCCCAAGAAAAAATAAGTATCAATTTATAGAAGTTCAACAAAAACTAATATCTCGAATGATCATATATCAAATTGTAAGATTCGATTTTAATGGTTTTTTGTTATGGATGTGATTGTTTTGGGAATAAAGCCTACTCCTTATAGTATAACATGTCATTTCTGGGAATTATTCTTTAATCAAAGGGAATTCAAGGAGAATATATTTGAATTTTGTCTTAGAGAAATAATTATATGAGAAGAAATTCATAAAAGGATCCATGAAAAAAATGAGGGATTAAAAGATGTTTGTGGAAGATGTAATTGAAAAGTTCGCAAAATTGAGAAATTCATGTCAATAATGAAATGAGATATTCCCTAATTTGTTAAGGGAGGATATTTGAACAGAAACTTAGTTTTAAGTCATGTATTGATTCTGATAAGATAGGTATTTCTATAAAATAATTCTTAATTATTTAGATAAATTAAATAAAACTGTCTAATAAAATGGATGAAGAAGATAAACTTTCTTAATGTAAAGGAATGTAATTGGCTATAAAATATAAGCTGGGAAAACTATTTTACACAAAAATGGGGTCTTTTTAGAAAGGTGTGGTAAATCTAGACATGATCCACTAAACTATATAGGTATTATACATAATCAATGAGAGATATCTAAAATTAAAATGAATGTACATGAATAACCATGTGTTCAAATAACTATAAATGAAAAGTCATTTCACACAAAAAAATGTTAAATTAAATAAATAATATTATATGGTATATGAAATTCGAAACAAATATATGACTCCAAATTAAACCTCCCATTATGTGATTGGAAGAAAAGAATGGCCTAGGCTGAGATGAAACTCTCATCCTGACATAGTGAATTTGGAACTTGTAAACATATTTATATAATTCTGAGATGAGGCATGTGAATCAAATGCTCAATAAAAATTATTAATTATTTTTATTATATCAAATAAGGTGGTACTTTTAGTTGATGAAAAAAAATAGACAAAGGGGGAGATATATCTTTTCCATCTTGAGTTTCAAATGTGTTTGTTGATACAAGTAAAATATTTATAATTTATTTTTTAATTATGATTATTTCCAACCCCTTGAAAAATATTTATAAATTTTTTTCATGATTTCAGATGCATTGTTGTTTATGGGATACATGGATAACCATGGTTATAACTCTCTTCTCTTTAAAATTTGGATATCACACAAAGACATAGAATATTTTAACTAATCAATCTTTTCTAATAAAACAAGGAGATGTCATCCCTCTCTTAGAGGTGTTTAAAACTAATATTAAAATGGTGTATAATATGTTTTTGAAAAGACCCAATATACCATTTTCATTTGATTTACAATAAGGTAGAGAACGTTTTCACCACATACTGATTTAAATAATATGTTTTTATATTGAAAAAATGTAGATATTTTTTATCCCGTGATGAATTTTTAATAAATAAATCAATTTTTTCATGTTGATGAAGTGGATATTCATAAATAATTATGGTGGATTCATTTAATGGAATTAGATTTCATGCATGAGAAGTTCAATCAGTTAAAAAATCTAATTAGTGATTTATCTATTCATCATTGTCAATTATTTTTTAAAAAAATAATTTTATGAAGTGATAGATGTTTGTATAAATATGGAAAATAATAATTTGGTTGAGGTTTTCTCTGAAAAATAGTAGTAGTAATGGTGGTTTAGATATATATGTTGAGAAATTATCCGGTACTTATAATGAATATTTGACCAATGGGACTCCACCCAAAAATAAATGTTATCCAACATCAAAACAGCTTATAGATCAATGTACATACACTACAAATTAGGGTATAATGATCAACCACATATTAAAATGTTGAGACATAGGTGATCTATAGTAGTACGCAATAAAAAGGTACAAAGAAGTGCCACCACCCCATATGGTGAAATGTTAGTGGAGATATCTGACAAGGGTAAGTTCCATTGGAGGTGTGTAATCTCTTATATAATACAAAAAATAACGATGTATGCATTTTCATAAAGGAATTCACAATGAATAATGGTGAAGATAGATCCAAATAGAAGATTTTTTATGTAATAGAATCAAATCATGAAGCCATATTGAGTTTGGAATGACATAGCCTAATGTGAGAAATGAGATTCACATAGCCGTATAACTACAGTATCATTTCCATAAGAGATTCACATAGACGGTTTTCTAAATACCCTAACAACTGTCATAGATGAACACATGAAGAGAGATTCAAAAAAAATCATTACTACATAGGGGTTTTGTATTTATTTCATGAAAATATATGTAATTTGTAGTGGGTTAGTTGTTGATGCAAGAGTATAGAAGTATCACTTTAAAAAAATTCAAAAATAAAAATGAAGATATCACATTATTACAAAAAATTAAATTAATATTTTCAGATAAATTTCTTATATATAAGGGTGATATAATGGAATTGTTGAAATGAAATTTTAGAAGATAATGTGGACTGATCGTGCAAATTGTGTATGTACTTCAGTGCATGAAAATACCAAGAGTTTCACTATTTAATGAGATATTGTGATCATCAATTATCCATTAATATGTCTTAACATTCGATGAGAAGTAATGAAAAATGAAATATAAAAAACAAAGGATTTAGTTGTGAGTTAGGTCTATTATCATTCTGATATACTTGAGGAAAATATATCATTTATTTATAGATAGAGGACTATAGTGATATGTGTATGAGAAGAATAAGGTAACCATTGAGATCCATTTCACAAAAAAAGTGAGAACACCATACCCTGTGTGTTACATGAAGTAAGAAGAAAAATATTTCATCCATAATTATCTTTTAAAAAGAAGACATAAGGTTAGTGTATTAATTCATTATAAGCCCATGAAATACATGTATAAATAGTACTTAAACTAGATTAATATTTTTAAGCATATTATTTTATAAAATAATATGGGAAAAAATCTGGGCACCACTTTCACACATTTAATTGATGTTGGGTCTCAAGAGAAGGAATAATTTCCTGAGAAAATATTACAGTGAAGAAACTAATCAAATAAAAATGATCATATATACATGAGCAAGACCATTATCACCGAAAATTTACTTGAATTGGTTATTAAGAAATTAATATTCAGATATCCCATGGGTAAATATCAAAATATCATCCTATAGTGTATCAATACTTTAGTAAATGAGGGAGTCTCTCAGTTTGAACTAATTGTAGGAGAAGTCTATTGTGTGATTCTAGAGCAGGAGTCTATGGTGAGGATTCTGAAGTAAGATAGTGTGGATTGTGGTAACACTATTGGATTTATTATAAATAATCTACTGTAATTATTTATGAGATATATGGTGTGAATCTATATCGACCATTTTAATTGATAATAACATTATAATGGAGAATCCATTTTGAGGAGAATAACCAACACAGAAAGAAGTTTGACTTTTTACTAAACCTTTTAAATATCATGTTTTGTTATCTCACTTATTATGTCTAAATATTAAGTTTTTATATAATATATCACTTATTGTAAAGATAAAATTAACACGTTGTATTGGTTTAATTAAAAAACTAATTTTCAAAAGTAAACCACAAATTCACCCCCCCCCCCCCTCTGAATGGTTAATTCGGCCTAGAGTTTTACATGTAGATATCCTAAAATAATAATTCCATTATAATACATATACTAAGTTGTTATTATGATTATTAAAAACCATTTCTCTATCCTTTTCCATCATACTAATAGATAAAACTATTCTCATGTGTATCTATACATTACCATCTCCACATGACAATGTAAATTGTTTTACCTCACCATTTTACTTGGATAGTTATAAAGATGGAATAAATTATTATATATGATATTAAGTATGTTATTAATGTTTTTTAAATATATTATATCATTTTCATTATTTCCTTAAAATTCATTTTAAAACAATATTGTCACTCATGCGTACATGTCAACTACCCACTCTACGAAGAGATGTGATCCATTTTTCATTTCTTCTTTATATAGATTGAAATAAAGATATATTTCATGAATATATAGGATATATATGATATAATAATGATTCGTTAATGGTGAATTATTTTTTACCTTTTTTCATTCCATCCATCGAAAAAATAAAATTGTTAATTCTTACAAATAGCCTACCATCTCCATGAACGGTGTAATTCATTTTCATATCTCTTACTTTTATGGATATGTATATATATATAATGAATATATATAATATATATATATCATTACTAAAATTATAGAGATGATTTGACCATAATTAAATCACAGGGAATGAAACTACCGGACCAAAATTCACATGAAAAATGATGCAGTTAACACCAAAAATAATAATAATAATAAAATATTTTAAAAAAATGAGTGATAAGATGTTATAAATGGACCATATATGATATTATAGATATTTGTATTATTATTTTATGTAATTATAATAAATATAAATTTATTATATGGGATTTTAAAGGAACATACATGGATAATAAAACATTAGGTAAGGGATTGCTTCCCAATTTCTACTCCATTAAGACATGTTTTTTATTATGAAATTATTAAATTTTATGTGGTGTACATAATAAAACTATTATTCATTTAACATGAACAGTTATTAATTTATTATGATTTATATTTTATATCATTTTTACTCTTTCAGGGGGTTATAATTTAAATGTTACCAATGATGTATGAATTTATTTTAAATTATTATTTTTTGGTTGGAAAACATCTTTCATTAAATGAATATTAAAATATATTCTTCATAAACTCTATATAATTTATTATTATTTTTGATATTTAATAATTTTCTATGTCTTATTCTAAATATCTCTCTCTTTTTAACAAGATTCAATTAATTTGATGTGAAAAACAAAAGTCAATCTTACTTTTCATGTGACTACGTATATTTTTCATCTATGTTCGTAATTTTCAAAATTTATTACAGAAGTATTTTTTATTAACTCAAATCATTTATTAAAGTAATTTTTTATTATACTTTAATTTTTCAATGTCTAAAATGGAATATATCAAATGGTTTTTATAAGGTAAATTTTCAATATTCATTACAAAATTTCAAAACAAAATTTTATTTTTAACATCTGTGATGTTAAAAACAATTCCCCATTGCCATAACTATTATTCATTATTTAGATTATTCTATATGTTTTCAATTTTTTGATAAATAAAAATATTTCTCTATTTTTTTAATAGTTCCATTCATTTTTATTTTATTACCAAAAATACATGGATTTATTTTAAAAACTAAATTTCTAATGAATTGATTATCAACTTTTATCTCTTATTAATATGGTATCCATTATCTTTCTCTTAAAATATTAACTTTATTGTTATCATTTTTCATTAGACAATTAATTTCTCTTAAATATGTATATTCTTTGTGTCATGGATATAATTTTTGAGTAAGTGTTAATCAATTTCTATATAGGGTGTTTTACTATGAATAAAAATTGATTAACTGAGGAAATTTTAATATTATATATTCATTACTATATATAGGTATCTATTAAAAGGTAATATTTATTATGAAATTAATTTATATTTCCATATTTTTGGAATTCATTGGGAAAGTGATGAGGGGTGGGGATTTTTTATAGAAACCCCCTTGATGCATCGACAAGTCTCTTGAGACAGACCAATTAGCCAAACATATTAAATAGGTTATGGTGTATACGTATCAAATTAATATTATTATCTTGCTGATGGGCATTGATAGTAAATATATCCTGATTTTTAATATCATGACATCCAATATTAAGAATATCCTCCTTTGAGAAATTATTTTTTATTATTCATGAGAATTTTTCATTGATATTTTATAGAGATTAAGTATTAGAACAAGTTATTTATTAAATGGAATGTGTTTTCCGTTATAAACCATACCATATTAATTATACATTATTTTATCATGATAGCAACTATTTTATGTAACCCTTAATAAGAATATAAGCTCGCCAATTTTTTCTTTTCTAGGGATATTATGAATAATATAAAATATGTTAGAATTTTTCATATGATATGTATTTTTCATTTACAATGAAATATGGAAATTATGTATATATCTAGTTAAAAAATAATAGTAAACTAGCCGATCAATGGTGATTTTCAACCCTTTATATTATGAAAATGTAATAAGTATACCATAGATCTATGTTGCTATAGTAGGGGTTATTTATATTAGTATCGAAACAAGTTCAGTAGAATCCTTGGGAATTATATTTTAAATGAAGATAGAAAACATAAAAATTATGATAATCCATTTTATTATTTTGAGAACATTTAACATTAGACATATTATTATTTTATTACTCAATATTCAAGAATAATTTGATGTGACTCAACATGTTTCCTTATTTAGTGATGGCACATAAATAATGAAAGTGAATCAACCCTTATAGTCAATGTATGGATTTCAATATAGAGAAAATAAATACATTTATTATTGTAACTTAGAAAATCATGGCTCTGTTAGGGTATTTTGATCGTTTTATGATAGAAAATCTAGTTTCTATGGAGAATCCTTTTGTTTGATGACTTGATTATCCTATATTGTAACACATCATGGGTAAGAAACCATGATATTTTAATAAATATTCTAATCCATTGGTAGCTGGAAAATGGATTAAATACCTTGAAAATATATTCCTATATTTGGTGTCTAATTGAAGTTAAAATTTTATCATGGTAGTGTATTGTTTGAAAGGATATATTAATCAATGGTAGTCATCGATCTAAAACACTATTGATGTAGAAGAAATAAAATCCTTGTAATTTATAACATTATAAGTGATATTATTTGACAAATACCTTCCTCATGAACAATGAGATAAAATATCTAAGAAGTGCATCACTATAATATAGATGGAATAAGAACAGGTGGCATAATTTTAGGCTAAAATAACAAGATTATCCAAGCATGTGTCAGACTGTATACATAATTCTGGAAGCAATATTTATCACTTCATTGATAGTATTAAATCATGTGTCCTAAGTGAACTATTTTCTAAAAACAATTCATCATATGATGATATAGTATCATGTACAATTAAGATATATAATTAATTTTACAGATCCTAAATCATTATAAGAAGTCAATATTATAAGATTTTGGATGAGTACAAAGAAAAAGAGAATTATTCAAATAAGAATAATTGAATGAAATAATTTCCATCATGTTAAAATTATAAAAAAAATATCCACGAAAATTTTTGGATGGAATGGGTGTTTGTTACGAGGATAAAGGTAAGCGTCATATGTATAGTGATTGTAAGGAAATGAATGAAACCAAAAATATCCAGTACTTAGATAGTAAACATATTGGAAATTAATTGAACTAGTTCCCCAAGAATCAGGAGAACATTCCATAGAATAATACCTAGTGTAAGGCCAAGCATATGGAATTACTACTGGAAAAGTGGAAGCTCAAAGAGACTTGGTGAAAGGTACACCAATCATCAACTCTAGAAGTGAATTTTTTTTATCTAATTTTAGTATTACCCAGTATTCTATATCTAAATAATTTTATAAGGGTATCAAATTACCACCTCAATGATTAGATGTTGAGTTTGTAGTGAAATATTTTAAGGGTTGGTTGATTTCATCTCATTTATATAAATCCCCTATGATATATTTTTATAGAAATTTGATTCTTACAAATCATTTCAATCTGACTCTAGTTTAATCTAAGGTAATTTTGTGCATGGATTTGATCACTCAGTATATAGACCATATAAATTTTCGAGTAAGAGAAGTTACATTCAATATTTTGAATCAACTTGTGATAGTATACTAGTGAAATGATGAACGTTGACTCTCAATAGAAATTACTTCCATTAGATGGGTTTTTTACCAATTCATGAAGGCTATTAGTCTCAGATGGTTGGGTAGAAATTAAAAAATTAATATATTCCTATTTTGTAAGAGTTTTTAATGTATTTCAAAAAGAGTCTCACAATCTTCCACCAAATAATGAATTTGTGTTTTCAATATAATTTATACCTTGTGGTATTTATATTTCAAAGACTCATATATAATGGACCCAATTGAGTTCTAGTAATTGAGAAAGTGCTTCTAGGAATATATAAAAATGGTATTCATTTATCATATTGATTCACCATGGGGAAAACCTATTCATTTTATTCATAAGAAACATGTGTTGATGTGTTTTCTCATTTATTATTAGCAATATATCAAAATAAATTTTAAGAAAATGTATCCTCTAACCAATATTAATGTTCTATTTGATCAATTCAAACAAATATACATATTGTTTTAATATTTATATTGGTTCTCAATATTATTATGTCAGGGTCCAGAAGAAGGATAAACATAAAAAACCTTGTGTACAAGGTATGGTCATTGTGAATTAATAGTAATGTCATTTGGCCAATTAATTCTCTTCCTCTCTTCACTTATTTAATGAATATAATCTTCAGAGATTACCGAGATTATTTTTTTAGTATTTATAGGTGATAATTTAATAAATTTTAATATCAAAGATGAGTATGATTAATATTTGAGGTTTCTGATTAAGAATAATGGGTAAGAAAATATTTATGAAAAATTTATCATCTATGAATTTTCCCTAAAAAACGTTTCATTATTAGGTTATATAATTTCATGTGACTGTTTATCGATGGATACTTAGAAGAGAGAAGTTATTTATAAATGAACTTGAATAACCACAGTAATTGAGATAAATAGTTTTACATGGTAAGAAGGATATTGACGACTCATTGGGAGAGATATCTCATGAATATCTAGTCCACTAACCATGTTGACATAGATGGGGGTTAAGTTATTATGGAAAAATGAATGCGAAGGGAATTTTAAAGTACTGAAGAGAAGGTTGGTTAGTTAATCTATTCTTACACTTACCTACATTGGATAAAGGTTTCTCATATAAATTTCTGTATCTAATAAAGGTTTGATATGCATCCTCATACATAATCATATTTTGATAGCTCATTCATCATTCCAATTGAAATTGAAGAAAAATCTTAACAGACTTATGATTTAGAACTGGAATGGAAATGTTTTCATTAAAAATTTGGAGGCATTCTCTCTATGGTGAATGGTGTGATATATATACAAATCATCGTGTAGTATTTATTTATAGAAAAAAAGTTCAATATGTTCTATATAATATTGTTGGATTTGATAAAATATTATCACTGATTAATAAATGACCACCCTGTTAAGGAGAATAAGGAGGATAATGCTCTGTGTTATAATCAGCACATTATTTTTCACGTGATGAAGATTAAAATAGATCAATTATTTTATATTTACAGAATCTGGATCCCTAAATCATGAGGAAATGGGACAGATCATATCTTTATTAGATGACATTAACCTATATATTCATGATAGGATTAAGAAGACATAGAAAGAAGTCATGGAATTATAGAAAAATGAGGGGAATATTACCAAGTTTAACAATGATCATTCTAGAATGATAAAGTTTAAACAATGAGTATGTGTTCCATCAATGCTAGTGTTAGAGAAGTTATTGGATAATTCTAATAGTTCATAATTCTCTATTCATCCCTGAATTAAAAATATTAATTGAGATCTAGGAGACATTTCCATGAGGGATAACATGAAAAGGGTTATTGTTGAGTATGTATCGTGATTCCAGGTGTGACATAAATTTAAGGATAAGAGATGTAATTCTAAAGGGATTTTACAACCATTACCCATAATATAACAAAAATGGGAAAATATTATAATCTATTTCATCATATAACTCCACATAACATTAAAAAGTAATAATTATATTTGATTTTTAGTAAATCACTTTATCAAATGTGTGCCATTTATTTATTGGAGATTAGATTTATCTCTTTATTTTATTACTTAGTTGTATATTAAGTAATTTTTTTATTTCATGGAGTACCACTCTAAATTATATTTGACCAAGATTAAAGGTTTACCTCAATGTTTGGAATAATCCTTTAGTAATATCTAGATACATATTTGAGTTTTAGTACTTCTTAACATCCTTTTATAGTTGGTCAGCCTGAGAGGTATATTAAAACTTCAGAACACATATTGATATTTTATATATGTATTTCATCAAAAGTTATTTAATTATAATAATAAAAAATAATTTTCACTCAGTAATATATGAATTGTATAACTCCAATATGTTGGTATGATGTTTGAGAAAGAAATAAATTGGTACCTGATCTAGTTGAGGAAATGATAGTGAATGATAGAGTTATTGAACAATATATAATAGTGGATTAGAGTTGAAAAAAATTATCCTAAAAATAATTCATGAGATTAAGAGTTTTATGTTTGTTACAAGGTATTCCTAGTAATAACAATTTGGAAGAAGGTTATGAGATTTGGTAGGAAGGGAATGTTGAGCCTTAGATATATCATTCTCTATGATGATATTAATCTTATCAAGATGGTAGATTATTTTTTAGAACATCCACAAAATATCTCTAAAGTTATTAATACATTCGATGTATCTATTTTGAGATATTAAATTCATAGTCCTTAATGTGTACTAAACTCCTAGGTCATGGCACTAGAGAATGATATTTTATTGAGAAACAACTAGTGTGGATTCTGGAGTGTAGAGAGAAAGTTCTATGAAATAAGATAACTCATCTAGTCAAATTTTTATAGCGAAAACATAAAATTGAGGAAGCTATATGGGAACCTAATGATATGATGAGGTAGTGTTTTTTTACAATCATTGTGATAGAATTTTGATGGTGAAGTTTTTATATGGGGGTATAATGTAACACCATGAGATTTATGATATATTCCTCTATACATAAATCTTATTTCATTGATAACATACTTTAAAAACAACAAATGTATAAAAAACCAAAAAAACAATTTAAATATTATTATTTTACATTTATGTCAATTTTTAATCATGTCATTATTATCTTATGTTTAAATTTTCATATTTCGGAAAAATATTTATTTATCACTGAATAATAAAAAACAATTTTCTTTTGTAAAATTGTCATTTATTTTTTTTAAATAAATTATATTAAGATAGTCATTATATTTTTCATTTTATGTTAATGTTATATAGGATCCATTTTATTTAAATTATGATCCTTATCTTACATTATTTTGATATAAGTCATTTTTTATTCTTAGAACATAATTTTATAAAAACAAATTTTCATCACATTTTATAGGTTAATTTATTAATTAATTTCATTTAATTATTGGAATTTAATTTTATAAAATGGATTCCATATTTTTAGTTATCTGGTTCAAATTTATTTAATTGGCCACTTTTACTTTTCGGCAATATGAATAGTAACTATGGAGAAATTTATCACCTCGATAAAGAATAAATTTGGTAATTAATGTTGAAAAATAATTTTTTAAGGCAAAATTAATGTATCCAATACTTGATTTTATTCCATATAATAATATTAATTTTATAATTTCCATCCCAAAATCTAATATAATGCATTTTGATGCCATTTTCCTTTGATAATGGATTTTATATTATTTTAAGTAAATGAAATTCCAAAACATCACTCACTTGACATTAATATCTATAATTTTTTTAAGTATGGATAAAAATATGATAGTCTTGGTTATAAATTTTTATATAAAATTTTAAATAATTTATTTTTCATAGTAGTTTTTTTAAATTTTTCTTGATTAAATATTTTCCTTAAATGCTTACACAATGCTAACAGAGTACTTGTGCAAGAAAAAGAAAAAATTATTTAAATTCATTTTAAAAAACACTATATGTAATATTTTATAGCTTATTTATAGTTTCCCATTAATTTAATAGATACATATAACGTATTAGAGATTTTATAATGATTTATATTTAAATTCCATATTTTTATTGATGCCTTCAATGTCCAATTAAATGAATAGTGTCAAAAAAGACATTAAAGATATTTTAGAAAAATAATAGTTTATTAAATTACATAAAACCATAAAAATATTTAAATGGGACAAGTGGAAATATATATGGACTAAAATATCACCCCTTTCCATTTATTATCTATCATTGAACATATAAGTAATATTATAAAGCATTAATATTTAAATTGTTTTTACCACATTTATGGATAAAATGGTTAATGAAGGGGATAATAAAACATTTCGGGTTTAAAATTATAACTAAACCTATTCAAATTTTCTTGTATGATTATATTAGGACCATATAAATGATACATTATAATCAATGTTATTATGTAACCACTTAAAAAATAATATAAACTAATTATATTTTATAATTTAAAAATTTAAAAAAATGCCTCTCCTATCACTTAAAAAAAGACACACCTTATATATTTTATTTAAACCAATGAGATACATAGAGCATGAAAAAACAATTCCAATTTCATTAAATATTAAAATATTCACTAATTAGTGGTTCTGGTATTCATAATATACCTTTATAAGGGTCCTTATGATGGGATCTAAAAGAATTCTAAAGAGGAATAAGTAATTATATTTATCAACACATTCATGTTTATTTCTTATTCTACTTCATATGAATATATTATTCCAATTCTTAAATAATAAATAAATTAAAATAAATATATTTAGATTTTATTATTATTATTTTACATCCATTTTCAATCTATTTTTCATCATAAGAAAAGTAAAATCATCATCCATGCATATGTACAAATAATCGTCTCCATGTAAGGATGTAATTGGTTTTTAAAACCCATTTTACATGGATTGTAATAAATATATAATTATTGATTATATATTATATTAATGAAATTATTATGGCTCAGAATGTTTGATATATAATTTACCTTTTCCCTTGAATTCTTTTGGAAAATGATAACGAACCTCACGTGTACTTGTGGACTACCACCTCCCGGAAGCGATGTGATCCATTTTTCATTTACACTTTAAATGGATGGAAATGATGATATATTTAGTTAATATAAATTATATATATTATATAATAATTATTATATAATGTTTCATTGTTATTTATCACTCATTATTTCCATTCTTTGAAAAGGGAGAACATTGTTCTTACGTACATACAACATACTGTCTCCATGAATATTGTAATTGTTTTTTCTATATCTACCTTATAAGGATGTGTATAAAATATATATATATATATATATAATAAATAAAATCATTATTAATATTCTAAATATGATTTATTTCTAATAAATTTATAATATGCAGAACTACCAAACCCAAATTTTAATGAATAATATAGATATCTCCAGAAATAATGATGATAATAAAAGGTTTTCAAAAAATGGCTCATAAGATGTTATAAAATGATCGTATATGATATTATAAATATAAATATTTTTATATTATATAATTATAATGAAAATAAATTTATTATACATGATATTAAAAGCAATTATGAGGCATTTGTAACTTGTGGTTAGTGGTTTAATTTCAATTCCCACTCTAGTGAGACATATATGGTATTGTGCATCTATTTATATTTATGTGGCATTATAAATCCCCATTTATGTATTTAAAAGGAATATATATTTAGGAATTATGAATAATTATTCAATTCAACATTACTATTTCAATGGGTTATAATTATAATATTACAAAACTGGTAAAAATTAAATTATTATATCATTTTTTGGGTTTTTATATATTTTTTATTAAAAGGATATTATAATATATAATTTATAAAATCCTAATACATTATTATACCCTAGATATTTATGATTTTTTCATTTTTTTCTCACAAATTTTCTTCTCATTGGATTTTTAATAGTGAATGAAACGTTTATAAGATAATTTGACCTTATTTCTCTTTTGACCAGATAAATTTTTCATCTACGTCTATATTTATCAAAAAAATTATAAAAGGAATTTTTATTAACTTAAATTATTCATTGAGTAAATTTTATGTTATCCATTAATTTTTTCAATGTTTTAAATAATAATTCTAATGTTATTCAAAAGGTTCGTTTTTTATATACTATACAGAAAGTCAAAAGGAATATTTCTTTCGAATGTATACAACATTACGAATTTTTAAACCATAATAACTATTTTAAAATATTGAGGTTATTATATTTGTTTTCATTTGTTATACATATAAAAATATTCAATGAAATCTTATTTTATTTGATATATTCCATTTTATTTTATTCTCTAAAGGAAATAAATTTAAATCCTAATTTATATTTCTATTGAATTAATTATCATATTTTATATCTTATTAATTTTTTGGCCATTAACTTTCTACAGAAACATTAGAGTTCTTGTGATAATTTTTCATTAGAAATTACACTTCTCTTAAATATTATTATTCTTTATATCATTAATATTCTTACTCACAAAACTATATACCATTTATACATGTGGATTTTACTATGAATGTTATTTTAATGACTGGGGAAATATTTTTATTTGATATTATTTATCCAATATGGAAATTTATTGATAAAGAATATTTTTTATGGATTAAATTTATCATTAAATATATAAATAATTAAATGGAAATTGCAGTGAAGGGTGGTTCCTGGTTATAGATGGCCCCTTGATACATCATTGGGTCTCATGAAAAAAATCATTTGGCTAAACTTATAAAATGAATTTTGGGTGTATATCTACACATTGATTAAACTATAATAGAATAAGGTCTTCATAGTAATTTTATCAAGATATATTATATCATGAGGTAAAACATTAATAATTTCATTCATCTATAAGTTATTTATTATTATCCATGTTATTAAAATACTATTATTATTCATGAATGAGTTTTATTCTCATGAAATTTATTAAATGGAATGTGTTTTCAGTTATTTAGCATTTTATATTGATTATTCCATATTTACTGAATATTGGTTCAACTTTATGTGACCGTCACTATGCATTTGAGCTCACCCATTTTTCATTCCACTAGGATATGAATAATGATAATATAAATAATATCATGAATGTTATAATATTTATTATTTTATGTATTTTAATCTTCCAATGTAATATGAGAATCTAGTATATATCATGTTCTTAAAGATTACAAAACTAATTTATCCTTAGTGGTGTGATCTATTATATCTTATGATAATGTAATAATATAGACACTAACATTGGGTTACTACATGTTTTTTAAAAATATCACAATAAATCATAAACTATCACATATAATTAAACATTACTACATTATCACAAAAATCACCAATATTATTGAAATATTTTATTAGTTATATATATTCCTTCCCATTAATTATCACTTCTTCGTTGGATCAATCCACATCCATTTTTCTAAATATCATATAAAAAAAGACATAGAATTTTTGTATTTTAGAAAAAAACTAACCACTACAACATTTTGGTTTAGACCACATTGTTGTGTATCTTTGTCTACACCACCAAATGTTGTTAGGTACTATATATTTGTGGGTCTTTCATGGATCTCTGACATCAATCTTTAACATTATATAGTGAATCTTATGCATCTATAATTGATATCATTATAAGATACTTGTCATTAAATGATAATAGTGAGGATTTAAAATGAAAATAAAGAATATTAAAATGTTAAACATTCAATATCAGAGTAGAACAAAACATTACAAAGGAGTTATAATGAATAAATATTTATGATTTGATTAAATCAATGCATAGTTAAATGTTTGTGTTATTTAGCGATATACAAAAATGTTTTCATCGTTATAAAATGTTTGTGGAACTATTAAACAGATTTTTAAAAGTTCTATATCTCTTATTAACTCTATCCCTCAATCTGATGGTTCTAAAAGACTGTAGATAAGCGGGAGATTTTTCCTGAGCATTAGAAGATTCCCATATTATATAGATACCGTAAGAGAGAGGAACTCCTTATTTTCACATTATTTTTTTCAGTGGAGTATTTATGGATATTACCCATGACAGAACTATAAAGTGTAAGGTATATCATTTGTTTCTTAATTTTATTATTCAATTAAAAAGTATCTATAAATTCTTGATTTATTAAAATTTAAGTGTTGAATTTTTCTATGTTTATGATGAGTTTCTTCCATTTTAACCCCATCGGTGCTATCATAGAAAAAATTTTCAATTTTTTCTTCATATTCAAATTAACGAAGACAGTTGTAAAAACAAATTTCAAGTACCACAACATAGTCAAAGTTAAAATTCCTACATTAGTTCTTGGTTTTACAATGGTTTCTCCATTGGTATCACTACACCACATTGATAGGGGTGAATTTTTGTAGTATAACTTTTAAAAATCCATTCCTTCTACATGATCTTACATATAAACCTATTAGGTAATTGGATCTCACTATTATGTTCTCTCACCTTCAGTTTTAAAAAATGTTATATAAACAAGAATTAAATCGACAATGAACATTGGAATTTGATAATGGGGGTTTCCCTTAATGTGGATAACTATTTCCCAAATCAAAAAAAAAAGTTATTATCCCCCCTACCCCACAAAACATCTCTTTTTTCTTAAGATGAAAATTCAAGAGTATATCATTAAACCTATTTTCCAAGAACTAAATAGGTTGTATAAATGAAGCAAATTCCAATTTATAAAACCCTATCACAAACCATATATTTCTCTATTTATACAAGATTCAACTAGATCTTCCTCAAATAATGATCAAAAAGATATTATAGATTCTCTCTTAACAAGACGGTCTAAATGTTCTTCCTTAATATACAATAATATATATATATATATAGTTGACTCTTTTATACAACAATCACCAAGCAATATCACTTATTCTTCATCCCATATGATATAGATGAATTATAGAATATTATTATTATATCCTCAACATGTATGGTATTTTTCAGTCAGTATGCATGTTAGTATATTAATTTTTTCTTTCGTCTTATTATTTAATGCAAATGGATGAACTGTCACAATAGTGGTGGATATATTTTCTTTCTTTGACTCAAAAATATATCTAATTGATATAGCGTTAGTTATGTATCCCTTTTTCTTCTTCATCATCTTCTTGTATTCGTATTCTCAATGTGAAACCATAATGACGTCAATACTGCTAATATGGGTCTTCCTCCCAAAATAATTAGCATTACTTTCAAAAATACCAATGGTTTCATTTAATAATGGTTTTCTATATTATTGAGTATCTAAAGAAATATCTTCACAAATGATTGCTAATAATTATATATGAAATTTTATTTATATTATAAAAATATCTTCAAATTGTATTTATTTTTTTCTATGGAAATATTTTCTTGGACAAAAAAGAGTAAACTAAATTGCAATATTTAATCTTTTACGGGAATATGGCCAACATAACATTTTTTCCTCGATTATTTCCATTTAGATATTTATTAAATTTATTCTAAAATCAGACTTTTAATTCCAATAAATATCACATTATCTAAAATATGTTTTCTAATATAAGAAATAAATATTTATGTATCATTATTATGTTCTATGCATTATCTTCCACATTATGAATTTTCTTCAAATTTCATTCTGAAACATCTTATGTACCATTGAAAAGTATCATATGTAATCTTAAACAAATATTATGTATTCACAATTAATTCATTCATTTTCCACATTTTAGTCAATCATCAATATATATCTTTTGTATGCACTAATCATATAATGTATCACTTTGGATCTAGTACAATTCCCAATAAATTAATAAAATATCTTACGTACCAATAGAACATATTATATATGAATTAAAACATCATATATATGATATAAAATATCATACATATAAACCATGATATCTAACATATCATTGTATGCCCTGGTACTTTTCTAAACTCTTAATTTTATTCATAGAAGTAATATTACATATGATTAAGTGACTCCTACGTATCACAATACATCTCTATTATTTTTTAAATTATCTGTATTTCCTACGAGTACCCATACATATCCCATTGCGATCTATTATAAACATTATGTATCAAAAAAAATACCATGATGTATCATAGTTTTACTGCATACATTTCTTATTTTTAAATTGAAAGGTGTAGAAAATAATTACATATCTAATGTAATTTGACAAAGTTGCTATTATATATTAAGTGGGGATTTACAGTAAATATTAAATACCAAGTAATTTTTCATATCAACAATAACCTATTCCTCATAAATTCACTATCCATTTCTCAACATCTTCAAAAAAACTCAAACTCATTACATTATTTTTGAATAACATGAAATTAAATTCAATCATCACTAAAATATTTCTAAACATTAAATAGTATATAAAAACTCCTTAGAATATTTAAATAGATCTTTCATTGACTTAAGTAATTTTTGTTCCTCTTTAAAAATTCTATATGTGTACTATTTTATAACATTATCCTTCACTTTATGATAATACATGGGATGAAACTTCATCAAAATACCCATTTTTCTTTATTTTTTACTCTAATTTTAGCCAGCATTTCAACGTCTTCACAAATATATAATGTTCAGTAATCACCTTACTCTAGGGAACTCATATGGTCTTAGTGAATTAAATAATCTTCCATAATAATTATACACTATGATCATACATATTATCTTCATGCTTTATGTAGTAGAATCCTCATATACTACAACTGTTATTTGTTATCATTAGTAGAAAAGTAGTTCCAAAACGTCAAAAGTTCCATTTAATGGCAGTTTTTAGCTATGGTTTTCAAAACTACTTCTAAATTCTCTCATTTATTTAATTTTATTTTTTTGCGGTGGTTTTAAAAAATTGACAGTAGTCAACAAAACTTTTTAAAAAATTGGTAATCATTTACTAGTGTGTTTTTATCAACAAGTTAAACCACCTCTAAATAATAAAGTTTATTTTAGATTTTATTTTATCAATGAGTTTTGTAAAACCAAATATTAAAACCAATGAAAATAATTTTTTTATATGTTATTTTATTTTAGCAAAAAACATTATGAAAAATTACCCAAAATATATTAAAATTCAATAAAAATTTATAAATTATTATTATTATTATTATTTTGTACAAATATATATATATATATGTATGTATATGTTATAAATAATTTATAATAATTAATATTTAATATTTAATAATTTATATTGTGTATTTTATATATTTATTATTATAAATGACTCATTCGTATTTAATATACATAGTTACATAACTGAATATATATATATATATATATATTTATATATCATGGTGAAAATATCCTTTGTAACTAATGTTCTAGGACAATTTTATAATCAATATTTAGGATCAAATGACAATAAATTTTCATCTGAGCAACCATTTATGCTCCAAGACCATTCAAATTGATGATTACAAAAAAATGATATTATATAATAATTGATTATAATTAAAAATAATAAAATCATTAATATTAGAATTTCAAGATCAAATAGCAATATCAAACAATCATTATTTATTGGGGTATCCATTTGGGCTCCACGAGATGTCAAAATCAAATCCTATAAAACGGTCTATTCCATGTTGACTATAAGTGACCCAATTAACTATTTTTTAGTGGCTGAAAGGCTAGAAATGTCTTCAAAACTGATTTTTGAGTTGTTATAACGTAATTTTTGAACAATTGATGGAATTTTAAATTTGATTATGTGAGTTTTCATATGATAGTTAAGTTATCTATGATTTTAATCATTGGTTTTTCATCCCTATTGATATGGTGGTGTTTCAATTATATTGGTATTCCCTCTTGTGGTGTCTTATTATTTATTTTATATATGTTTTTGTGTCCATATTTCTATATATTTATACATAGTTATTATAATGTATATATATTTATCTATATTCATTTAATGTTATATATAACTGATATTTTTATAGATATTTTTTATATTTATATACATTTGTCTATATATATATTTATATATTAATAAATGTTTTTATGTTTTTATGTTTTTATATATTTATATATGTAATGTTGGTAAATTTATTAATAGATATTAATATATACTTATATATATGTATATATATAGGTGTATATTGATATTTATTTATATTTACTTGTGTATATAAACACACACTATCATATTTTAATATATATGTGTGTTTGTGTTTATTTGGAATTGGACTTTTAAATATTTTATTGATTTATTTATAATTTTTATTTACAATAATTAAATATTTAGTACTTGTTATTTAGTATTGAGTATTTATTTTTAATTTATTTACAGTTTAAAATTAATAATTAATAACATATCTATCATTTTTGATTTATTTATTATTTATTATTTATTAGTTATTATCTGTTATTTGGTTTTCTTATTTATTTTTTGTTATTTTTTAATAGTTACTATTTTTTAAAATTATTTATTATTTATTTTTATTTTTTATATATTTTTATTTATTTATATTATATATATATATATTACTTACTTATTATATAGTATATATTATTTATTTATTTATTTATTACATACTGTTTAGTATTTATTATTTATTGTTTATTGTTTATTATTTATTTATAGTTTTTTATTATTTATATTATTTTATGTACTATGTATTATTTATTATTAATTATTTATTTTTCTATTTGTCAAATATTTATAATTTATTAGGTATTTACATATATTTATCTATATATATATATATACATATATCAAGGTATATTGAATTCTATTTAGTCAAAACATGAAAACCTTGATGGTGTAAAATTATATTTATAAATAACCATGATACAAGGGGTTCAAATCCCACCCTACACATATATATTCCCAATTTATGGATGGAGGGATTAATATATAAGTGATTATACAATTAAATCTGGTTGGATAAAATGGGATTTATTAGAAAAAAATCATGGAAAACAAAAAAAATTAATGATAATAATAAATAATAAATTGATAATAGATCAATAATAGATAATAAATAATAAATAGTAAGTAACAAATAAATAATCTTAAATAGATAATAAATACATATATAAATAAATAAATAAATAATAAATTATAAAAGAATTAAAATTAATAAAATAAATAAAAACTGCACATTATTGATTTACAGCTATTTAAATTTCCACTAAAAAGCAGCACGAAATAAGAAACCACCATGAAGAAACCACCGCTAAATTTTTTGCGACATTGGTAAATATGACAATTTCTAGAAAACATCCCACATCATATAGCGGTGGTTTAAACCACTAATAAATACCCAAAAACCCCACTCTTAAATGGCATTTATAAGATACTGTCTGCTAGAAATATTTGTAGTGACTTAATTACATTTCCATGTTTATAATGGAATCAACTGACTTTTGATATTTAAGGAACTTCCCTCATCCAATGTGCTTCCTCAATTTTCAACTTTTATTTTTAACTCAATATATAATGAAACCTTTCATGGGTACAAAACTCAATATTCTTATCAACAAGAATTCCTAGTACTATAAACTCCTTCCAAGATTCACTTCTCAAAACATTTCTACATATTGGTTACTGAATATATACTTATCAAAAAAAATAAAACATTATGATAAGTGGGTTCAATTATCTCCCCCTTCAGATTTGTTTTCAATACTCTTGTTGAAAATTCATGTCAATATGTTTTCTTCAATTTTCATTTCTCTCCCCCTTTTTTGACTATAAATACAATGAAACTTTAGAGTGGGAGGTATCATTTCAGTTAAAACAGTGTTCCATAAATTTTTTCACTTCAATTATTTTTGTGAGATACTTTAAATACAAAATAATAGGAAAAACCCTAGACAACAATGTTTTATATAAATGTACCATAATATAATACAAAGTTAACACTCTTTTCGTAGAGGTTGTTTATGTAGTATCCCAGACCCGTAGACCAAGATTTGGAGCTAAAACATTAGATTTACATATTATCCTTGATACCAACTCAAGGGATCTAATTTTGAACATTCATCACTATGAAATCAATGAAATTATTAATTTAATTACTTACCTAATGCCTTTTTAGTTTTAGATATTTGCAGAATTAGAAAAATAATTACATAAAAAACACATATTATTCTTACCCAATGGATATTTTCCCATTATATCATGATGTTTTTATTACAAAATAAGAATTAAAAATCTCCTATAAAATCATAACATATAATTCCCTTCTAGATATATCATATGTTTTACAGTTCTTCATAACCTAGGGAAATGGAAACATAATAAAGGGTAAGCTCAAACACTCAGTAAGAGAAAATGTAGAGTGAATGTTACCATGGATACAAAAGGTATAAAAACATAGTATATAGGATAATAAATACATTTTACATTTAACTATGATCCGGATTATGGAATTCATCCACGGAGAATAACAATTTTTTAATCATATCTATAATAATAACTGATTTTATAACAATAGAATCCATACTGATAGACAATTAAATCATATCTTCAAATTGATACCTGTTATTCTTTATCTCATGTGATAAATCAATTATTCAAGGGGATATATAATTTCACACCCCAAAAGTCTCTTAGTCATTTCCAATGCATTCCTCATTAATTAAATAAATCAATAAAATTCATCACCAATATGCCTTAACAATCAATAAATATCTTCATTAGATCAAGTAACACATAATGTCAATATTTCCCCATAGTATAATAGGCCATCCTTAATTGGTAATAATAATATTCATATAAATAAAATGTATATATATTTTTATTATTTTCCGTAGTCAATAAATGAGTTGTCATTCCCATTACACACCCCCAATCAAATTTATTTAAAATAAAGTGTTTGGGCCATTGACAGTAATAGTTATGTGGATAAGTCAATACTATAAATAAAGTCGAATAAAAACTTGATAATAATGTTAATTTAAATAAACTCTACCATTAATTCATTATAATTTATTGTTGTTTGGTAATGTAAAATATTTTTGGAGATATAGAGGAAAATGTAAGTAAATTTTTTTAAAAGAATTTCTATTAATGATTATGAAACTTTGTTTCCAAAATAAAGATAAAATTCACTTTCAAAGTAATTTTAGTGACCTATTTATAATACCTTTAAAAAAGTATAATAAAATTCATAATAATGGTTTTTTGGTGAAAACTATGCATAATTAAGAAAATAATGGGTGAAAGATAAAAATATACATAATTGTAATGGAATCGTTTTTTAAAACATCTTGGATAATAATATCCTCTTCATATAAAAAATATATATAATAAAGTAAATATAAATTACATTGAATAACAATAAAAAATGAAAATTAATCTAAATCATGAAGAATGGTCATGATTTTGGGAAAATCCATTCATGTGTAAGATGTTTTATGAGATATTTTTTCACATTTTTAATGAAATTCAAAAATTACTTGTTCAGAAAATAATAAAATTATATTTCTTTTAAAACATTGACTATAAGTAAAATGTTAATATAAATTTAAATTGATAAATAATTTAAGTATAGAAAAAACATTATTGAATCAAGATAATGAATATGATTATGGATGAAAATGGTTCCTGACCAAAAAAAAGAAATAAGGTAATAATTTTTTAAAAGTTTTTTCAAAGGTTTTGAGTAATAAATAGTGGAAAAATTAAAGTATAATAGTAAGACCATGAAATAAAAAAGGAGAATAAAATGTTCTAGGTATATAATGTAATTGTTACATATTTCACCTAAATAATATTCATGTATAAAAACCTGAATAAAAGTTATATTAAAACCTAAACTCTTAAATATTTGACAATATTTCAATAAAAATATTATAAAAGAGAGATAAAATTACATTCAATAGTAAATAAAAATATTTTACATGAAATGTATCATAAAATTAATTCATGGAAAGTATATACACCACAAAAAGAATCATTTTTTGAATATATAACATATCTCAATAAAGCAAAATTGAGATAAGAACGCCTAATAAAGCTCATAACACATGAATATATAAATTCATAAAATAGACAAATTTGAAATTGGACATTAATTAACATGATTAAATAGTGGATAATGATATAATATTTCAAATATTAATCATATAATCCCTTAAATGAATATAGATTCATAATTTAAATCATGTCTAAAAGAAAGATGTTTGAGATGAAAAACCCTTACCTATTCTTCCCGCTTAGTTGGACACATTCCAATAACATTCATAGTAAATTTATATTTACTATTCAACAATATAAAATTATTATTTATTTATCTTTCATGGAATCATATATTAATATTTTATTTATACCCATTTACTTATAATTCTATGATAAAAATAATTATTTTAGAGTTAACTGTTCTTTTTCTCATACAAGTTTTGATTTACCGGTTTGGGTGGTTGTACCTTTCTCATTGGTTTATCACATAAATAATTTAAAAAATTGAATATATATATATATATATTGTATTTTATAAATTAAATACCCTTTTATAACCATCCATGTAATTTTGTTATTAAAATGTAATTGCACTGCTTTGTTGAGACATTAGTATGAATGTATACATGAGAGATGCTTTCATTTTTTAGTGAATTGAAAAAAAATATTATAATGATTTATATTTAAATAAAATTAAATATTGAAACAAAATATAATATGTAATCATTAGATCCATCTACATAACCATCCATTAGTGGCGGGAAAGAAAAACAAATTACATCTCTTTATAGAGGTTGTATTGTTCATATAAGTGGCAATGATGTTTCTATATTCTAATTGATGGGAGGGTATGAAGTTCGATAATGTATTATATTCCCATAAAAAATAATTAATTAAATATTATAGAAATCAATTAAATACATTTTTCTAAACATAAATTTGATTTGGTGATGAAAACAACACACATATCTTAATAGAGGCTGTGTTATGCACATATGAACACCCGATAATTACATTTATTATAGGATGGAAAAGAGGTAGATGATTTTTATTACATAAATATAATAAAATTTAAATATATTATAGATAATTATTTAAATTTATTAGAATTTTTAGAATATATTTTGATAATTCACAATAAGAAATAATGTTAGAAGGGTTTGGTTAAGAGTTATACCACCTACTTGGATATCTTCCTTTAGATTACACCTTAAGCCTTATAGAATGGATCTTTTGGGAATAACCTAACATGTGAGTCATGAATAAAGGTTATATATTAGAATTTTTATAGATATTGGTCATGAAATGTGAGATTTGGTGTATTTATGAGTGAGGAGAGGAGGTTTCCTTTTGTATTCGAGGGGAATGGCACCTTTGTAAATATTAAGAACATTAAAATATAATAAATTTAATTATATAGGAAAATGGATCTAATTTTTTCAATTTATAATTTAATATAATTTAATATCAATATAAACTAAAAAATTACATTTATATAAATTTAAGATTTATTTTAACCCTTATCTCTTAGTTTAACAACCTTATTAAACCTTTTACCCATTTTTATGGGGAAAAACATTTACCATGAAACTAGTCATTATGATTGAAAATAAAATTTAAATCATTAAAAAATTAAAATTTTGATTCCAAATATGGAATAAATTTTCTAAGAATAAATTTCTAAAATTATTAAAGTTACATTTAATATAATTTCAAAAAGCACCATGAAATCAAGTTTTTAGATAAATGCATCTTTAAGCATAAAAATGATTTTAAACTAAAATAAATTATCATGTTAGTTGCAATAGAAATTAATTTTATCATTTTAAATAAAAAGAGACTTATTTTAATTTCAAAATAGGCTAAAAATTAATGTAAACGTCAGAATACATGGTTAAAAGATAATAACAAAAAATATTTGGGGAAAAATACTTAGATTTCCATAATGTGAAACATAGAATTATATGTTGAATAATATATTTTTTAAATAAACTATATTAGTTATTAATTATATATTTGGTCTATAAAACTAGTTTACTAAACATTTAAATCATTCCTACATTATGATAATGTCATAAAAAATGATAGTATTTTTAAAATTATAATTTTCTACTTTGCAACCAAAATAATTTTTTTTAGAAAAATATCAAAAAATAAAAAATATATAGTTTTTATAGAATGAATTAAAAAATTAATTTCATTTAATTAATTTAAAATTCTAAAATTCATAAATATAAATTTAAAATTATAATAAATAAATAAATACCACATTCATAGAAAATGACCATTTAAAACATAATGTGTTCTAAGACTTATTTTGTGTCATTTACCCATGAGTGTCATTTTATTTGATTGAACATTGTATCAAATAATTTATTTATGTTTACATTTAATTTTAATATATAATTGTTATTTAAGTTTTATTTTTCATATATCATATACTATTTTAAAAATTACTCATTTAAATTAATACATTCTATCATCTTTGGGTATTTTATTCTCCCCACTAAAATAAATTCCATCCATATAATTTAAATTTGTTCATACCAATAATATTGTATCGTAAACTATATTAAATTTTATTGTATAATTTATCAAAATAAGTAATTTTTAAGTCTCTACTTGGAAATGTATTATTTCATAATTAAATATTCTTAAAACCCTGTATGTATCAATATAATTCTAAAAAATTTTAATGAGTTTGCAAAATTATACCTTGAGAGCTAAGTGGTAAGTCTATATATAATTATCTTTATATTTTTTTAGTTCTAGAATAATTTTACCATCAACATAAAAAATTAAAAAACATACTTACAATATTCCTTTCCATTCTATAAGCACAATTTCATACTTTGGTTATGTTTCGAGTTGTTTTCCACCTACTCTTCATCTCATATTCTATATAAAATACATTATGTTGAATTTTTCTTGCATGATGCATTAAAAATGTTATTGTACTATAAGATCCAAAAAAGGGATGGAATGTTATTCCTATTACCTCAAGAAATTTACTAAAACCAAAAATGATTATTAATTATATATATAATACCAAAATCTAAACTCAAATCAAGCATTATAACTCATAAAAAAATTTCTTACCATGTTCAAACCCCAAAAATCTGAAATAGTAGATAACTTATTCTTCTAAAATTTATATAACATTTATCACCAAATAATAGTAATAACTCATTAATCACCTTGGAATATAATAACATAAGTCCTCAAACTAATATATATACATTTTAAATAGTATTCACTGTTAAAACTAATCAATTCTTAAAGAAAATAACATTGCATTATAAATCTCAAAATCATATAGGTAGAAACGTCATTTAGATAACTTTCTTCATAAAACATTAATAATGATTTTTCTTCTTATTCCTTAATAATTTCTTATAACAATTAAATATAAAAACCATTCACTGTGACTCATCATTGTCAATTTAATAATATTTTAGACTTAAAACATAATAAAATATGTAATTATTATTCATAACATTTATGTGTTATTCACAGTTTCATTATCTTTGGCTCTATAACATATTACTTTGCTAAAACATTATTCATTCTATCATTCTGAACCCCTTGGTGAAATTTACATCGTAGGCACCAATTTTTATATTTCCCAAACACCCTATATTTAAAACATTCAATTGTTAGTGATAACGTAAGTGAATTTTTATTCTCATCCATTTTTTTTAAAAATTATTCATTCATACATAACATTTTATTGCTTTATGACACCTTTTTTACATAAGAAACATGTTATTATTACATTGATTTGTTTCTTTATGCAATTCTTCCCTCATTCTTGACATGTATGAAGTTTAATTTTTATCATTCTTGATCTTTATGACATAAATTTCCAGGAGACTCCATTTTTCTATTATTCAGTGTGTTAGGAAACACACCAAGGTTTAGGTTGTTAATTATAATTTTAGAAAATAGGGTTGACATAACCATAAGTGTTTTCACTCGAGAACATATCTAGTTTAGTATATCATTCAAAAAATCACCACAGTTTCCTTCACATACATGGTTTACATGGTTCCTACTAGTTCTATCCATTTACTAATACTAAGAATGTTTAATTTGAGTATATTAAATAAAATCATAACAAACCATCTTGTGAAGTTGGTAAATGCTAATATATCATTAATATTGTCATTATATATACAAGTCATTCATTTCAACAAACAATAACCATATTTCTCAAAAATAATTTACCTTTTAATGTTACAAATGAATTTTAACATATAATCCAAAATCATCAAATTAACCCATAATTTTTTACAAAAAATTTAAATTATGTCCATCTAATAACTTCATAACCTATAAAGTTATCTAAATTCTATTCTTATTCAAACAATAGTATCTGAACCCGCACACCCATATTTGGGGCTAAAAACATAATTTTTACATACATGCTTTGACACTAACTCATGTATCCAAATTATGACTTTCTATAATTATAAAATCAATGAAATGATTGATTTAATTACATACCCAAAACCTTTTTAGGTTTATATCATCAATGAATTAGTAAAATCAATACTAAATAAAAACCCATTCCATTCTCACCTAATTGAAATTGTTTCCACTATACCCATATTTTCATATTCCATAATAATCTTTCATCCTCTCCCATTAAACTCTAGATCCATGACACACTTTTTGATATATGATATGTATTATGATTATTAATAAACTGGGGAGAAAACAGACATAATAAAGTGTGATCTTGAATTATTAGTAAGTGAACGTGTATATTGGAAGATATCATGAACACATATGTGATAAATAATATTATAGAGTGAATAATAAATACATATTCAATTTAATATGTAACTTGATCATGAACTTCATCCATGGATAATATCAACGTAGTAATCACATATATAATAATAAATGAGTTTATATTGATGTAAGGAATGATTCCATAAATATAAATTTTGTTTTTAATTCTACAAATAGGAAAGTTTATATTCCATAAAGGACACTTAACCTATACATTTTATATATCGACAAGGCCTCTCAACCAAGACATCATTAATTCGATAGGATATCATACATGCAGTAATACCCATTCTTATTTTTCGCATGAATAATAGTGATGCATCATGGGGATATATAATTATAGGGACCTCCCATCACTTTATCATGTCTAATACATTCCTCTTATATTTAACGAGTCAATAAAATTCATCATTAATATGCAATAAAAATAAACAATTAGAAATTTGGATAAAGTAATAAATAATTTATATTTTCCCCATAATGTTATAAATCTTTTTTATCATTAAATAATCATCCACATACTACGGAAAGTTATATATAATAAATATTTATCTCATTTAACTAATTAACTATCTTTCTGGGTGGACACCCCAATCTAATTTATGTAAAATCGGGTTTTTACATAGTGTATAGTAATGTTTATTGGGATAATTCCATAATGTATTTGATATAGAATGTGTCCATGATAATGAATAATGTGGAAATGAAGGAGACCATCAATTCATTGAAACTAAAGGTGTTGTAGTAAAGGAATTTATTTTAATTGCTAAATAGGAAAATGGAATTGAGACTTCTTAAAAAATTTCTTTTAATGATTTTGTAACATTGTTGTAAAAATGAAGTCAAAAGTAACCTTCAAAAACATCTTTATGATATTTGAATAATACCATTAAAAAATTTCTAGAATAATTTAAAATAGTAATTTTTTAATATAAATAATTTTTAATTAACTAAAAATGGTTGGAAGATAAAAATATATATATATTGAATGAAATATCTTATCAAAATGTTCAAGAAAATAATAAACTTTTATTTTAAATTTTTTAAATAATAACGGGAATATATAATACATTTTAAAACCCTAAGAACTTGTAAAGAATGATAATTGATGAAAAATGGTAATGATGGGGAGGGAAATTACATCATTTGTAAAACATTCAAAAAAAAATTATTTTCACATTTTTGTAATGAAATTAAAATATGAATAGTTTAGAAAAAGTTAAAAATGAATTTATTTAAAAAATTTAAAATAAATTTAATGTTAATATAATTTTAAATTAATAAATCATTGAGTAATATAAAACAAATCTATGAAAATAAAATAAATATTATGGATATGGAAAGGAAAATTTACTGACCAAAAAGAACATATAATGTTTCATTTTCTCAAAAACATTATCTCATTGGTTTTGAGTAGTAAAGAGAGGGAAAACAGAACTTATACATGTAAAACCAAGAAATGTTTGTAGGATAAGAAAATAGATGAGGTTTAAAAGTGAATGTGTATATAATTCCATCAAATAATATTCAAGAATAAAAAATATCAAAAAATGTTATTGAAACATAAATCCTTAGAGGTTTGGAAATTTTAATTAAAATCTAATGTAAGAGAGTGAACCTTATATATAATAGTAAATACCCATAATTTTCTTGAAATTAGCCACAAAACTGATAAATTTGTAGTATATACACCACAAAAAATAGGAAGTTAGTGAATAAAGAATATATTTCAATTAAAAAAATGAGATTAGTAAACCCTTATAGAACTTCTTACACTTGAATATAAAACTTTTGAAGGAGGGAAAATTAAAATGAAACCTTAAATACAATTACAAGAGTGAACTGACTTGGGTTACCATAAAAACCAGTGCCTGAACTGATCATCAGCATACATCGTGGGTGTTCCTTATACCCATGGGCTAGTGACAAGAACCTGAGCATTGAGCAACAATAGAGATGGAATAGTTTTTCCCAACCAATACAAACACATGACATATATATACACACAGAAAAATAACTAGTGGAATTATAATGAATATATTCTATAACTAAATGAATTTAGTAGAAAGAAAATAATTTTAAAAGTAGATAATACTCTACAAGACAAGTCCAACATAAAAGGACCCAAATGAGACAACTAATTCAGGTGATGACGTGGATGAACTCCCATCATCTCATGCCCAACTACCATGCCCACCTAGCATGAAACCCATCCGCCTCACTGAAACACTTTTCCTTTCCTAGAAATGGAAAACATACAAAGTTATACACACCTCCAAATTTTTGAATTGGGTGTGAGATAACAGGCTCAATAGTATCTCGCCCAGGAGATCCCTTATAACTCTCTATATTAAATTTCTTATATGTTCATTTTAAATAAAACATGGCTTGACAAGAATTAAATAAATTTTATAGAAAAAATGGTAAACAATTCCCATTTTCACATTTATAAAAAAATTATATCTATCAATTTCAAATCACATGTTTCATATCATCATGAAAATAAATTCTAAATTCTAAATAAAAGAAAAACAAAATATAAGAACAAGTAACACCACCAAGGATCGCTATAGGTCAAACTATCAGACTAAACAAACCAAAATAAATCTTATACAAAATCTAGCTCCTAGAACATAGGCCTAAGAATAAAAGGTATACCCCGTGAGTAACCCCCCTAAAAGGTCAATATAAGTCCCATATAACAATGGGCCTATGAAAGAGGAGAAATCCCCATGATAATACCTCTTAATAATCAGAAATAGTGTAAGATGGAATCAAACTAAACCATCCACCTAATTAACCAAGGTACCCCATGTGGCGGTTTTCTAAATTCATTACAATGCATTGAAAACCATTTCAAGACCATTTCACAAATCCATTTAAATGCTTTAGGAATAACCATTATCCTTTAATTTATCAACTTTTAGGGAAAACCGTTTTTCATTGAATACGCTTTTCACCACATAAAAAACCATCCCAAAACCATTAATAAATCAATTTATAAAATAAGAATAATAAGGTTTATCAACATAGGCTATAGACAAAACCACCTACTTCAAGGATCATGTCATACACGCTCGCAATGGGATACATCAACAACAAAATCCCAACAATGACAAAGATGGTGCTATAATCAAATCTACATCAAAGGATTGATCAAATTTAAAAAAAAGTTTGAAAAAAAGTAGGAAAACCACATACCTCAAGAAACAATGCTTGATACACCACGGCCAACAAAGGAATGGACTTCAAAATGATATCACACAATGGATCTAGAAGGAGACATGAAGAAAAACTAAATTTGGCCAAAATATCTGATAATTCGTCCCAAGGGTGATATCGTGAGCAATAGAAACAATGAATCAGAAAGGTTGCTTTCCTGGAGAGACACACTACAATAAAAATGGAGATCAAACATTTACCAGATTGATCTAAAAGTAGCAAAGTCTCCAAAAATCACCTGGTGATTTCCATGGCTCGAGGGTAAGAGATTCTGGATAATGAACAGAAACAAAAATAGTAGTATGCATATATTAAAAACAATATGTAGTTTGGTATATGATTTGTAACCCGGTTACATGACATATAACTGCCAGAGTCACAATATGAAGTTTTATAATTCAAAGTGTTGTAACTCGAACATTTATAAAGTCTTTTAATCAGGGGAAGTTTGACGAACAATCAAACTAAATTATTTGGTAAAAATTATTGTATGGATTTTATTGAAAATTATATTAAAAAATTCATATTATAGAGTCCACTTAATAAACTTTAATATATAAATTTGATATATGGATCTTTTCTTGTGAATAAATTTTATCGAAAAGAATTCTACAATATTAAGTTATGAAGTGAAGGTGTTACCTTGTTATTTTACAAATATCATTATATGAATTCATCCAAAAAAATCTATATGAAGTTCAGAAACCATTGGTTTCCATGTGAAGAAATAGTTTAAGGTTTCAATGATGTTCCCACTAAGTTGGGAAGGAATAACAAAAATATTTTTCACTAGATGTAAGAGGTGTTATGAAGTTATACCAGATGGAATCATGATGATCATTTTGTATTTTTAATAAATTCATTAATGAGATGATATTGATTTTTCTATTCAATGAACTAATAATCATTGAGGAATTTTTATATTGAATATGAGATCTTAGGAATGTTTGAAGAAGAATGTTGATGTTGGGACTTAATGAAATTTTGTATCTTTCTAGATATCTAAATGCATTCATGAATTTAATATTTTGAGTTTATTTTTCAAATTTTTAATGGGAATATTTTAATTTAATGTGTTTAAATCACCTTATATTCTGATAAGTGAGGCCTGTATAAATGGGGTTGGCGAACAGAGAAGTGTGGTGATTAATTTTTTTATTATTTGGTGAAGTGTTTCATAAGTGAGGAGACGACCACCAAAAAAGTACACAAAGGCATCAATCTGATGGATATAACACATAGTTTATTATTAGTTTGTATTATAAGAATGGTGTATAGGGGTGATCAGAAAAATAGGATGAAGAAGCATAAACTGAGGATTATTTACAGTGTGGTGTCGAAGGTACCAAACATAGCATAGAAGAAAAAGCTTACCAGATGGGCTTTTATCACAATAAAGAAAGTTCATGCAAATTGTTATGCAAGAATGTAAATAAGAAGAAAAAGAACTTATAGGATTGAAATTGTAAATAAAATGGAATAACAAATATGAATAAAATCTTGTTGGTGAAAGATCTTAATTTTATTGCAAAAAAATGATATATAATTCATCTATTTAAGGAGAACAGATAATTTTAGGACATTATAGTGAAATACATGTGAAAACATATTTCCCACATGTTTTAACCACCAAAAAGATTATTTTATATAGGTTGTGTGGTCTTGGATTACTTCTACACCATTTCATGTAATTGTTACTCTTATTGTGTTCTGTACCTTATAAATATATGAATTCCTAATGGCTGTTATTATATTATGTTTTTAGAATAGTTTATTTTCACAATTTGGAGGTGAGGGGGTTTTTAATATAAGAATACATAAAAAATATAAGATCATTGATTCACCCCTCCCCCTCTTAGTGATCAAACATATCCTAATAGGACATTTCAATTATAAGTATAGGTAATATTTCTTTAACTTATTCATTGATGAAGTTTGATGAAAAGGGAATCAACCATGGATCTTTAGAAAACTTTAAATACTAGTGGTATTATTTTCTTCAATGGGATACGGAATCATATATGGAAGGATAAAATATTTCCTTATATTCTAATAATTATCTAATAAATTCCTAAAACTACCATAAATTCTTTCCATTATCATCTAGAGGATGTGCACTTAATAGTTTTTTGTAATAAGATTTTGGAGAATTATGGGTGTACTATAAATGATATACTTTCCTTACTCATTAAAACTGGGTTTTTAGGGTCAATAGTATTGGAAAAACTAATGATAACTAGGAAAATTTAAATAATATCTATAAAGGAAATATGAAAATAAATAAATATGAGTTGTAGATATGGGTATTTATGTTTTAAGATCTCATAATATGAGATGGTGAATCTATTGGTGACTTGTTTATAATAGTTAATGAAACTTTAATCACCATATTATATTTTGGTGTGAATTTGGAAGATTTAATTATTCTTATAAATATTATAAGAATTATTTTTAAAAAAATTAATGTTAAGGAATCAACCTTATAAAATTGAGATCTTAAATCCCTCTCACTTGATGATCTGTATAGTATTCTAATCACCTAATAAATGAAAATAGAAATGGTTATAAAACAAAAATAAAATATTGACCAGAAAATTTCATTAAAATATTCCATTCAAGGAAAATAAAATAATGTTATTAATGAAAATATCACTAAATCTTACACCAAATTTGAGGTATGTAATATTTTTGATGAATTTATGTTTTTTTTGTAAAGAGGTAAAAATATACATATGTAAGTGTAAATAAAATTTACTGATGATTTTACTTTGTTGTGAAGTCATCGGAAATTTTCCTAAAACACTTCCAAGACTAATGGAGGATGGTTATAGTGTTGTAGAGGATATAAATTAAAGTATATATCTAAAAAATAAGGTAGATAAATCAAATTCCTTCTCAAAAGGAAAGGATAATGAAGTTTTCTAAATATAAAAAGAGAACCAGATGTGAGGATGATTATGATAGTGAATTTGAAACTAAAACTGACTATGATGATACAGCTGAAAAATTGAATATTGAAAACATAAATGATGAAAAAATCACTACTGGTGAATGTTGTAGATCTAAAGAAGATGAATAGGGGAATCATAGGGAGTTTATGATTAAATGATAATTGAGAGAATGTCTCGCAAATATTGTAAAACATTAAAGAGAGAACTATTAATTTAAGAATAAATAAATTTCCAAAACCAAACCATAAAATTTTCTTCATGAACAATACAAGTTATTAAATGATATTGATAGTTTGGTGAAGTTTCATTATGCAGAGGAAACCTGCAACATATATCTTAAAGAAAATATAATGTTGAATTAAAAATAACTTGATATCCCTCTATCAAATGTTTCTAAATGTTAGAAAGGAAGAAAAACATTCAGAAATCAGCCACAAATTATGGTGATTGTTCTAGGAAATAAAAAACAAATAAGGATTTAAAAATCATCTATAGAGGTTAGGAATAAGAATTTTATGAGGAACAAGATTTTGTAATAGTAAACATAGTTTATAATCTGGAAACTTCAATGGTTTAAAAGTATAAACCAAAAACTACTATAACTAGAGATACTTCTAAGGCTGAGAAGAAATCTATGTTGAAGAATAATATTTCATAAAGCTAACAAAAATATATGCACACCAATGTTCAATGATGGATGGTAAGGCAATGGGAAGAAAGTTCACAATTCGAGTTAGTATGTATGTTTTTGAGAAAAATGTTGTTTCAATGGTTGCTACTAGTATGTTTTAAAACTATGTAATACTTTAAAATTTTTATTTTTTAATCATCAAAACTAAAATTGATCCAATGTTAATTGAACCTAGAGTTCAAGGGGAAGTCAATTCACTCAAAAAATAAAGTTTGAAAAATAAAGTTTGAAAACATAAAATTAGATTTCACTTCTATAAAATATTTTTAAATGATGTGATCAAAATAAAAATATTTAAAAATAATATCATTTTATTTTACCATTACAATAAATATTATATTATAAATCTAAAAAATCATATGTGAAGGAAAAAAAGTAAAGGAAAATATTTTTGTTGTAGAAACTGCTTATAATGTTACAAAGGATAACTTCTATGGATATTAGATAGTGGGTTTTTCACATATGATAGGATATATGGAATTATTTATTAATGTAAATTATTAAAAATAGGAAAAAATGATTTTTATAAATATTGTGTAACTCATAATCAAAGGCATCGTATTTTCTATCATTGTAAAATAAAAATTGTAATATAAAATATCATTGTTTGTTGAAGGTTTGAAACAAATTTTAATGAGTGTTTCATAACATTTAATTAATGGTTATAAATACTTATTTCATAATAAATTTTTTTGTAGTTTAAACTCCTTAATATTGTAAATTTATTAAAGAGGAAAATGATCGATGCAAAATTCTTTCAACTTGTAGATACAAAGGGTTCATTCTATCAGAGCATGATTGAAAAAAACAATTATGGAATAAAGGGATTATACATATGTTCTATAGTAATGTTAATAGGAAGAAAAATATACAAAGAATTATTGATATTCATTGTATAATAATAAGAAGATATTAGTATTGTTCAAAATGTCATAAAGATAAGATAAAAAATTCTATTTATAAGAATGATGAAATTCATTCAACTCATCCTTTATAGCTTATACATTATGATTTATATTGGCACATGATGAAAACAATTACAAGTATAGATAAATAATTTATTTAATTTATCAATTATTTTAGTTACATTACATGATTTATGTTATTAAAACAAAATTCAGAATAACTCGCCATGTTTATGCATTTTACGAGAAGTTTTGAAGAGTAATTTAGTTATTCCTTAAAGAATATTCAAACTAAAAATAAAACTGAGTATACAAATTGTAATTTTAATGAATATTTGAAAAAATCAAGGAAATCAGCATAAATTTTGTGCACTGTACACACAAAAAATAATGTTGTTGAGGAAAGAATAAAACGAAGTTTGGTTCTGATGGAACAAACTATGTTTATTGAACATGATAATTATCGATTCTTCTAGATGAAATCTATTGTCTAAATAGTTCATATTCATAATATTTGTTTCTATATGTTGAACTCTAACATGACGCCTTATGACATGTATTAAAAAACCCCATGTTTGAAATACATAAGTGTATTTATAAGTTCGTTCATTATAAATTTCATGATCTAGAATATTTACATGTTTGATCGATGAGGTGTTGATAGAATATTTATTTGATACCCAATTAATGGTAGAGGATAAAAGTGATATAACAAATAAATGAGAAATATTATTGACCATGTAGATGTATAAATCTTAGAACATTCTGATAAAAATGTTTTCAAGTTTTATGTAGATATTAAATGATGTAAAGATGGTGTGGTTTTTGTTAAATAGCATGAAACATTTCATATAGAGAGTAATACTATAGATTTATTAAAAGATAAAGATCATCAATCAGTTATCTCAATTGATGAGGTTTAATTACATTCATATCATATTTGGATGAATAAGTAATTTAATGTCCCAAATATCATTAGTGGTCAAGGGAATCATTGTCAAACTAGAAGAACATTGAGGTTAGTTACATATAATTATATATATTAAAATTTTGGGCCAAGTGATATTGAAGAAGAATAAGAGAATCAATAGAATATTGATTCCATGAATGATGAGTTTGATCATATTAAAAAGAATGATACATTGGAACTTTTACCAAAATAAATCAATAAGAATATTATCGGTAGGAAAAAAAATTTGATATGGGTTGAATTTATAAATATTAATTGATAAGAAATGAGGAATTACTTGTTTTAAATGTCAATAAAGGATCAAATACATTGATTTTGATGATAAGAATTCCCTAGTACTATGGATTGAAACTATTTTTATCTATCTTGATATAATTTCATAACAAAAATATAAGATATTTAAAATTGATTTTATGTTTTATTTTCATAATGGGGATCTTTATAAATATTTTTATAGTGAGAAACCATGTGGAATCATTATTAGTAAATATGAAATGTATGTGTACAATTTGAATAAAGATTTGTATAGTTTCAAGTAAGCTCTGAGATCATGGTATTCTAAACATGATACATTCTTAATGAACTTGAATTTAATGTAAGGAATAGTTGATAAAAACCGTTATATAAAATAAAAACAAGAGGATTCCTTTATTCATTTTTTTTATATTGATGATGTCATATTAATAGTTACTAGTGAAGATATATGTGAAGTGTTTTTCGAGGAGATGAAACATTTAATTGAAATTTATATAGTAGGTGAAATAATACACTTTCTTGGTTTTCAAGTCTCTCACAATAGAAATAAATTTTCCAATCTCAAGAAAAGTATAATGAGGAACTTCATAAAAAGTTTAGAAAAAAATATAGAAAGCTAATTTCCACACCTATTCTAGTGTGAATAAAGGAGTCAAAATATGGGAAAGGAAAAGAGGTTGATCCTAAAGAATTTATAAATTTAGTTAGAATATTTTTATATCTAATCAATTCAATGATAGATATAGTGTATGATGTTTTGTTTGGTTCCAAGTATCAATGTGATCAAACGGAGTATCATTTTATGGTTGAAAATTTAATTCTCAAAAATATCAAAGGCACAATTTATTTCATAGAGAAATATGTAAAATTATGGAATATTTATCTATTTGGTTATACATATATAGATTGGTTTAGTTTTTTAATGGTATAACATATACATATGGTGGAGTATTATTCTTGGTATAATATTCTATTAGTTGGTGTATAAGGAAGAACAGTTTAGTAACTCTAGTAATAAAGAAATCTTAGTATGTTTCCACAACTCATGATGTAACAAAATTAATGTTTATGAATTCACAACTTGAGGATTTTTTAGTTTATGTGATGTTCCCATTCTCTTGGGTTGTTATAATCAATGTACTACAAATATGAATAAAAATATAGTATAACATTCTCATTCTAATCCCAATTACAATAAATATGACTTTATCAAATATCATGTGAATGAAATGAATTTATGTTTGAGTTTGTTACTATACTAAAGAAATATTTCGATATCTTAATTAAGCCATTATTGAAGGAAACATTTTACAAAAAAGGGATAATAATTAGAGTTAGACCTCACTCTCTTCAAGGATAAGGTATGAATTTTCTTTCTCTTTATTCGTCTTGTTTTTTAGATAGTCATGTCAAAGGTAGAGAAAATTATGTAACATAAATATATCCATTTGTATTTGATTTACCTTTCAATGGAGATAATATATTTGTAGAATGTTTTCAAAAGGTATAGGATATGATTTCCTAATGTTTGAACTATTTTATTAGTTTATTAAAGTGGAAGTAGGGTGTCACACCCCGACCTATTATTTATTTATTTTATAATTTTTTTGGTGTACTTTTAAAATTCTTTTTGGGCTTCGGATTGAGTCCCGGACTAAAAGATTTTGAGTCATGTTAAAAAGTGTTTTTTTGAGTTGACGACGCCGAGCGCCCGGGCAGAGTGCACTTTGGATACCTCGCACGACGCCACTTATACATTGGCACGTTTCGCTTGCCTTCGAAAAATTAAGATGCATAAAGTTGTGATTTATTGTATTGTTTAAAATATTTATCATTGTTAATAATTTTATCATTATTATTAAAATGGAATTAATTCTTTTAATATTTTGATTTTTTTTCATCAGTATAGTACTACTATTGTTATTATTATTATTATTATTTCATTATTGTATATGTTATTTATATTATTATGGTTAGAATTGTTTTCATTAATATTGGTATTATTATTATTATTATTATAACAGTAATTAAATAATTATTATTATTATTATTTCCTCTCTTTTTCATTTACTTTTTTTTCTGCCTCTTTTCTTTCCTACTAACCCTAGCGCAGGACACATTTTTCCCCCTCTTCCATTCTTGCACCGCCTGCGGCCTTCGCACCCCCTGCTCTCCCTCTCCTCGTTCGGCCTCCGCCTTAAGCACACCCGCCCGCGCCTTCACCCTCCGCCCCAAGTGCACCCGCCGCCGCCTGCTCTCCCTCTCTTCTGTTTGGCCTCCGCCACTCCTCGCATGCCTGCGCGACCCCCCTCCCCCCTCTTCTTCCCGCCGCCGTCGCCCCTGCAATCCAGGTCGTCGCCCATGCACCCTCTAACCGACTTTCTCCGGCCGCGCCTCCTCCAGCCTCGCCCTCGCCCCTGCACTCCATGTCGTCTCCCCAGTCCGACCGCCCCCCATCCGGCCGCCTCCTCCTACCGGCGGTGCCCCGTCCGGCCTCCCTATCAACCTGCACAACACCTTTTTTCCCCATTTTTATTTTCTCTTTTTCCACACCGTGGCCAGCACTCCTCTTCCTCACTTGCACCACGCCCAGCAGCCCTCCCTCCGGTGAGCCGCATTCGGCAGACCTGACCTCCTTTCCATCTTGCACTGCAGCGACCCAGCCACCTTCGGCCAGTCTTGTGGGACCCCACTTACCCTCCTACTCGTTCTCCGACCACCTGCAGACTACAAATCCGTCTCCCAACGGCCTGCATCCTGTTACCCCGGTCTCTTGCGCACTGGCCAGCTTCCTTCGTGTCCTATTTTCTGGATACCCGCTACCCTGACCTGCTACTCCGATTTCCCCCCTGCGTGGGTTATTTCCAGCGGTCTTCTGGCACGATCGCAGCACCTCTGCCTCCCCTCCAGTGTGTGGATTCAACTTTTCCGGTGTTTTCTTCCTCTATTATTGCATTATTCTTTCAAATTTGGAAAAAATCATTGTGTTCAGTTTAGATTCTATTTGTTTTTATCTTAGTTTTAGATGCACGCTCTATCCACAAGGTGTTGCTTCTCATTCCATTGATTTTTGTCACGCTCGCTCTGCTTTGAGGTAGGCTAATCCGCTTACTCCTTTCCAAATAAGTCCATATGATGATTTCATGTCTTTAATTAATTCATTTGCTTGATTCGTGCCTTTGCCAGTTAATTGGTCAATATGTTTTGATGATTTCAAGTTTGTTTAAATCTACAATTGTGTTCTTTGTTTTTATTTTGTGGTGCGTTAGATGTTTTAAAGTGGTTTGGGTTTCTCTTTGTAAAATCATTTTATAAATTTTAGTGTTTTGGTAAATAATGTAGATGGTGTGTTTTTCATTCTGGTCTTGTTTTGGTTACTTTATAGAAGTGTTTAATCAATTTGTTATTGGGTGTGAATTATATTTTTACGGTGGTGAACATGTGTAAGTTCTGCGAACATTTCTTTTGAAAGCGACGATGTTTTGTGTGTACAAATGAGTGTGTTATTTTTTTTAAATGTTTTATGGGTTGGTTGTTAGGTGTGAGACATGTTTTGGTTGTGATATTTTCAAAACGTGTCGAGATGGTTATTTTTCAATGTTTGTTTGTTTGGATAATTTAAAGTCCATGTTTATGCGTTTTTATTTGTCTTTACGGTTGCAGCACGTTCGCAAGGTTTCCCCACGATATTGTTGTCATCGGCTAGCGCTTGCCTGTACGCCTGCGCGAGGCTTGTTGCGCCTTTGTGTTTGGACAGCAAGCCGAGGTAGGTCCCCATTTGCACTTACCTTTAGATTTAGAATTTATTAATTGCTTGTTGTTTTGTCAATTTTTAATGAATTAGAAATAATATTAGATAATAAAACTTTAAGTTATTATTTAGTGCGAAAAGAGCTGTTTATTTTATACCGAACACTTGTGACATTTTCTTGACGGGCGGACACCCAGTTTTGAAAGAATGCCCATTTGGCCTTTAAACATAATTCACGGAAATTCAAATGTGGTACTAGTTTTAAAGATAAATAATTTCTTCTGAACAAGTGTTTTGAACTTTTTGAGAAATGAGGTTTTACTTTAAAATTGGTGAAGGCCCGTTTGGCACTTTAATGAAATGGGTTATCTCGGAAATCCCACTCGGGGGTGATCTTTGGTGTGCATTGTTTGCGTGAGCTGTGTGTGATGTTTGTGCATCGTGACTGACTTATTTACATTGTAGACGCACCCCCTTTTTATTGCTTGTGATGACATGGGAACCTGGCATATTGAGTGAATTTTCTGAGAACGATTGCTGCACTAGTTTAGACCATGCACTGGCTAGTGGCCCTATAGTAGGGGAATACTGAGTTGTTGCTGCTATGGGGATTGGGCCCCTCGGTTAGGCCATGCAGGTCTATGCCGGGTAGTATTATGGGCGTTATGACGTCATCGAGTTATGGCATGCCTTCAGGATGAGTCACATGTATAGTACGTTCTGGATTGTTCATGATCTCCTAGGTTTGACCCATGTTTCTTTTAGTGTTCATTTGTGTGTGGCGGACGATTGAGAGGTCGAGTTTGGTTGCTGACCCGTGTGTGCCACTTTTACCATTTCCCTTAGTGTGTGTTGTGTGTGATTCTCCTTTTGACTAACAACTAAAGTTTGGATTTCTAAATTGTTCGCAAAGTGTTTAAAAAAATGCAATGCACCTGTTTCTTGCAACATTAAACTTGTTCGAAATTAAAAAGGGCAATGGACTGTTACTTGTTTTAGAAATTAAAGTGTGTGGAAATCATATTTTATATAATGTAGTTCAAACTAGAAGTTGGTAAATTCTTTATTTATTGGTATGTGATTTGGGATAGAATTAGTCGGGCCTACATACTGAGTTTTAATACTCACGCCTATAGTGTTTTCTTGTTTTTAGTTCTGTTGCAGGTTCCAGATTCAGTTGTTCGCCTTGAGGGATGTTGGTTGTGGTATTGGAGAGTGGCCCATGGGGTTACCTGGAGTTTGGATCGTGGTCAGGTTAGTAGTGTTGTTGGTTTCTCTTTCTTTACTCATTTTTGTTCTATTTTATTTTCCGCTGTTTAGTTTATTTTCCTTTGGGCCAAATCGTTCCCACCTGCTAATTTTGATGCCCGGCACTAGTTGCCAGCCCGTGGGGATCGGGAACGCCCTTCGGGACTTGCCGCGGACCGGCTCGGGTGACCGGTTCAGGGTCAACCTGGGTTGGTTCGTGACAAAATGGTATCAGAGGAGGCCCTTGTTATTTGGGATGTCTGGTAGATGGAGATTAGGATTGTCAGGACTTGAGAGGTAGGTACGGGAAGGACGTCATGAACCCTCGCCCGTTCTGCACCTCGAGTCGCCAGGGATAGTCCGGGAATCGAGTCTTTGTTTCGTTTTGGATTGTTTTGGATTAAGGGATGACAACAGAGGTAAGCCGGCGTTACGTCATGATTTCACATGGAGTAGTGACCCATGTGGATTCTGAGTACACGGTTTGAATTCCTCCTAGTGGTCGACGATGACTTGGGACATGGCCCACTACCATGTCGCTAGGTTGAGCGTGACTACTCGTCCCTCACTCCAGTGGTTAATGCAATTTTGGATGCTGCTTTCGTTTTGGTCGGTGTAAGTGCGTAGTTGGAAATGAAAAAGGGGGTTTTGAAAATGAGACTGATTTCTTTTAAAGGACTTTAAATTTATGAAATGGGTTTTAAAAACTAAAAGAATTTGGTTTGGAAAACTGATGTTTGCTTTGAAATTGGTCGAGATCGGTTTGGGGTGAAACCACAGGTACTCCTTATGGACGTTTTCACATGTGAGAAGATGCGTGGAAAGTGCGCGTTGGTGCGTATGAATGAAAGTGGATGAATACATGTGCAACGGTTCATGAGATTACCTAGGTGTGTTTGAAATTTAAGGCTTGACCTGGTTTTGTAAATTGGCTTTTAAAGAGGAAAATGGTTTTGTAGAGCGGTTTTGGTTTAAAAAGTGGAGTTGGTATTTGGAAAGTAGCCTTGAAAGAAGGTGGTTTTGAAATATAAAGTGAAAAGCGGTTTTGGGGTTGTGTTTGTTTTTTTTTTTGTTTTGAGCTTGTTTTTTTTGGACGAGGGTTCTTTATTGACGTTGCTTCGATTGATATCAGTTTTGTCTCGGTGTTACATATGTTTTCCAAAAATGCCGCCCAAAAAGGTCCCTAGAGTTTTGATGAGTCATGCCCAGTTTTTGGTCCTTCTTGGACGTTGTCCGTACTTCATGATGATTGGAGTCTGTTAGAGATAGTGCAGTGGCTTGAAGAGATCGAGCGTGTCTTCAGGGTATTGGGAACTCCCGAAGCTGTTAAAGTGTAGGTATTTTGGTCCTGTTCGAAGGTCCAGCTCTGGACGAGTGGGATTTGTTCGCCCCGCCATTACTGCATGTTGGGATGATGTAGTATATCTTTAATTCCATCTTCGTACGATGTTTTATACTTGTGGAGGTGAAGACGATGAAAATGAAAGAGTTTATACGTGTTCAACATGGCCAGAAGACGGTGAAAGCATATGTTGAACATTTCAAGGATTTTATGTCTCTTTTTTGGGTGTAGTGTCATAGGACTGGATGAAGACTTCTCCTTTCATCAGGGGTCTTCGTCCAGAGATCAAAGAGCGGGTCCTCCTTTCTAAGGACCATCACTTTGAGAAGCTGGTGGGTGAGGTGTTCTTAGATGAGTTGGTCTTCGGAGAGGAGATGTTTGACAACCCAACATATCCAGTTGTTCGTCAAGGTTTCCCATCTAGCGAGCAGAGTGTGCCAGAGGGACCTATTCCTAAAGAGTTCTCTTCAATGGCTCTAACTTCCAGTTTGTCGGACCCTCTAATGGTGTACCTTCAGTATGGACGTTTGGGGCATACAAGTCGTCATGTCACACCCCTTTGAGGACGTGCCATCATTGCAGGTGTCTAGGTCACCTAGAGAAGCTTTACAGGAAGCGTCTCATGAGGAAGACACGGTGACCAGAAGATTCCAGTGCCTGACTGTGAGGCAGGGGATGCTTCAACCATCAGAGCCCCAACCAAAGGCCTTGGGGTGAAGCTCGCGCGCAGTCAGGAGTTGTCGGGAGTGTGACGCTTCAATTCTGACTTTGGGTTCCGTGTTTGCGGTGAAACATTTAAAGTATTTTCGTTCTTGTCCTTTTTCTGCTGGTTAAAGTTTAGGTGTTGTTATGAGTTCATTGGTTTGTCATGAAGTTATGATGGACTTGACCTATCATAATCCTAGTAGTTCCGTTTGTATAGACGTGGTTCTCCGAATCGTGCACTTATCTTAAAAGTGTGTCTAGAACTTGTGTGGGTTAATCTCGGTTTAGTGGTGTTCGTTTGGAGATGTAAGTGCATGTGGAAGAGTTGATGTCGTAGTTATGCTCGGGTTTACTGTTTGGGTTATGTTCTTCTCGAAGGTGTTTTCCGCTCGTGCTATAAAAGATAGTTTGGAACGGTTGAGAGTTCCTGCGTCGCCCCCCCCCCCCCGTCCCGGGGTGGTATGTTTGAGTGTTAAATATTCGCATTAGTGGTGTTCTTGTGGTGGGGAGAACCCTCTCGTGTTCTCCCGTTCCCTTGTGTTGTGTTTTCTTTTGGACTCAATTGGGCTTGGATCCTTGTTATGACTGTTGAGTGAAGCTTTTTGAATCGCTCGTTCTTTATTGAGTGTGTTTAAAAACATATGTGGATTAGTTTTGGGTTGGGAGTTCCCACGTCGACCCCCTCCCTGGGGCGGTGCATTTGGGTTCTAAAGCCTTCGTGTTGGTCGAGCTCTTATGGTGGGGAGAACCCCCCCCCCCCCCCCCCCCCGTGTTCTCCCCTCGTTTTATGTCGCGGTTTCTTCATGATCGGTCTGGTGTGACCTGTGGAGTAAAAGTTCATTTCGAATTTCATAGCTTCTCGATTTTGGATCGGGCATGAACTCGAGTTTTGGATATCTTTGGGCTTGGTGACTTTATGGGGGAAGAAAGTGTCTGTGGTGGGGAGAATTGTCACACCCCGACCTATTATTTATTTATTTTATAATTTTTTTGGTGGACTTTTAAAATTCTTTTTGGGCTTCGGGTTGAGTCCCGGACTAAAAGCTTTTGAGTCATGTTAAAAAGTTTTTTTTTTGAGTTGACGACGCCGAGCGCCCGGGTAGAGTGCATTTTGGATACCTCGCACGGCGCCGCTTAGACATCGGCATGTTTCACTTGCCTTCGGAAAATTAAGATGGGTAAAGTTGTGATTTATTGTATTGTTTAAAATATTTATCGTTGTTAATAATTTTATCATTATTATTAAAATGGAATTAATTCTTTTAATATTTTGATTTTTTTTTCATCAGTATATTACTACTATTGTTATTATTATTATTATTATTTCATTATTGTATATGTTATTTATATTATTATGGTTAGAATTGTTTTCATTAATATTGGTATTATTATTATTATTATTATTATAACAGTAATTAAATAATTATTATTATTATTATTTCCTCTCTTTTTCATTTACTTTTTTTTCTGCCTCTTTTCTTTCCTACTAACCCTAGCGCAGGACACATTTTTCCCCCTCTTCCATTCTTGCGCCGCCTGCAGCCTTCGCACCCCCTGCTCTCCCTCTCCTCGTTCGGTCTCCACCTTAAGCGCACCCGCCCGCGCCTTCACCCTCCGCCCCAAGCGCACCCACCACCGCCTGCTCTCCCTCTCTTCTGTTTGGCCTCCGCCACTCCCCGCATGCCTGCGCGACCGCCCTCCCCCCTCTTCTTCCCGCCACCGTCGCCCCTACAATCCAGGTCATCGCCCCTGCACCCTCCAACAGACTTTCTCCGTCCGCGCCTCCTCCAGCCTCGCCCTCACCCCTGCACTCCATGTCGTCTCCCCAGTCCGACCGCCCCCCATCCGGCCGCCTCCTCCTACCGGCGGTGCCCCGTCCGGCCTCCCTATCAACCTGCACAACACCTTTTTTCCCCATTTTTATTTTCTCTTTTTCCACACCATGGCCAGCACTCCTCTTCCTCACTTGCACCACACCCAGCAGCCCTCCCTCCGGTGAGCCGCATCCGGCGGACCTGACCTCCTTTCCATCTTGCCCTGCAGCGACCCAGCCACCTTCGGTCAGTCTTGTGGGACCCCGCTTACCCTCCTACTCGTTCTCCGACCACCTGCGGACTACAAATCCGTCTCCCGACGGCCTGCATCCTGTTACCCCGGTCTCTTGCGCACTGGCCAACTTCCTTCGTGTCCTATTTTCTGGATACCCGCTACCCTGACCTGCTACTCCGATTTCCCCCCTGCTTGGGTTGTTTCCAGCGGTCTTCTGGCACGATCGTAGAACCTCTGCATCCCCTCCAGTGTGTGGATTCAACTTTTCCGGTGTTTTCTTCCTCTATTATTGCATTATTCTTTCAAATTTGGAAACAATCCTTGTGTTCAGTTTAGATTCTGTTTGTTTTTATCTTAGTTTTAGATGCACGCTCTATCCGCAAGGTGTTGCTTCTCATTCCATTGATGTTTGTCACGCTCGCTCTGCTTTGAGGTAGGCTAATCTGCTTACTCCTTTCCAAATAAGTCCATATGATGCTTTCATGTCTTTAATTAATTCATTTGCTTGATTCGTGCCTTTGCCAGTTAATTGGTCAATATGTTTTGATGATTTCAAGTTTGTTTAAATCTACAATTGTGTTCTTTGTTTTTATTTTGTAGTGCGTTAGATGTTTTAAAGTGGTTTGGGTTTCTCTTTGTAAAATCATTTTATAAATTTTATTGTTTTGGGAAATAATGTAGATGGTGTGTTTTTCATTCTGGTCTTGTTTTGGTTACTTTATAGAAGTGTTTAATCAATTTGTTATTGGGTTTGAATTATATTTTTAAGGTGGTGAACATGTGTAAGTTCTGCGAACATTTCTTTTGAAAGCGACGATGTTTTGTGTGTACAAATGAGTGTGTTACTTTTTTAAAATGTTTTATGGGTTGGTTGTTAGGTGCGAGACATGTTTTGGTTGTGATATTTTCAAAACGTGTCGAGCTGGTTATTTTGCATTGTTTGTTTGTTTGGATAATTTAAAGTCCATGTTTATGCGTTTTTATTTGTCTTTACGGTTGCAGCACGTTCGCAAGGTTGCCCCGCGATATTGTTGTCATCGGCTAGCGCTTTCCTGTACGCCTGCGCGAGGCTTGTTGTGCCTTTGTGTTTGGACAGCAAGCCGAGGTAGGTCCCCCATTGCACTTACCTTTAGATTTAGAATTTATTAATTGCTTGTTGTTTTGTTAATTTTTAATGAATTAGAAATAATATTAGATAATAAAACTTTAAATTAATATTTAGTGCGAAAAGAGCTGTTTATTTTATACCGAACACTTGTGACATTTTCTTGACGGGCGGACACCCAGTTTTGAAAGAATGTCCATTTGGACTTTAAACATAATTCACGGAACTTCAAATGTGCTACTAGTTTTAAAGATAAATAATTTCTTCTGAACAAGTGTTTTGAACTTTTTGAGAAATGAGGTTTTACTTTAAAACTGGTGAAGGCCCGTTTAGCACTTTAATGAAATGGGTTATCTCGGAAATCCCACTTGGGGGTGATCTTTGGTGTGCGTTGTTTGCGTGAGTTGTGTGTGATGTTTGTGCATCGTGACTGACTTATTTACATTGTAGACGCACCCCCTTTTTATTGCTTGTGATGACATGGGAACCTGGCATATTGAGTGAATTTTCTGAGAACGATTTCTGCACTAGTTTAGACCACGCACTGGCTAGTGGCCCCATAGCAGGGGAATACTGAGTTGTTGCTGCTATGGGGATTGGGCTCCTCGGTTAGGCCATGAAGGGATATTCTAGGTAGTATTATGGGCGTTATGACGTCATCGAGTCATGGCATGCCTTCAGGATGAGTCACATGTATAGTACGTTCTGGATTGTTCACGATCTCCTAGGTTCGACCCATGTTTCTTTTATTGTTCATTTGTGTGTGGCGGACGATTGAGAGGTCGAGTTTGGTTGCTGACCGGTGTGTGCCACTTTTACCATTTCCCTTAGTGTGTGTTGTGTGTGATTCTGTTTTTGACTAACGACTAAAGTTTGGATTTCTAAATTGTTCGCAAAGTGTTTAAAAAAAATGCAATGCACCTGTTTCTTGCAACATTAAACTTGTTCTAAATTAAAAAGGGCAATGGACTGTTACTTGTTTTAGAAATTAAAGTGTGTGGAAACCATATTTTATATAATGTAGTTCAAACTAGAAGTTGGTAAATTCTTTATTTTTTGGAATGTGCTTTGGGATAGAATTAGTCGGGCCTACCTACTGAGTTTTAATACTCACGCCTATAGTGTTTTCTTGTTTTTAGTTATGTTGCAGGTTCCAGATTCAGTTGTTCGCCTTGAGAGATGTTGGTTGTGGTATTGGAGAGTGGCCCATGGGGTTACCTGGAGTTTGGATCGTGGTCAGGTTAGTAGTGTTGTTGGTTTCTCTTTCTTTACTCATTTTTGTTCTATTTTATTTTCCGCTGTTTAGTTTATTTTCCTTTGGGCCAAATCGTTCCCACCTGCTTAATTTTGATGCCCGGCACTAGTTGCCAACCCGTGGGGATCGGGAACGCCCTTCGGGACTTGCCACGGACCGGCTTGGGTGACCGGTTCAGGGTCGACCCGGGTTGGTTCGTGACATAGGGAGTTATTTCTTACATGTTTCTAATTTCTAAGAATGAAAAGATGTTTTAAATGATTCTATGTAAGTTAAGAGAAGTGAAGATGTTTATGAAATGTTTTATAAACTACTATATAAGGATAGCGTGGTAATATAGTTCAATTATTCTTGTTTACAATATTGAGTTCTATTGTTTAGGATTAGAATTGTTGGATAATAGATCATTTCATGAGTTTCAATTTTTTAGTGATTTATATTTCTTGCATGACAATAAAATATGATGGGAGAAATGGGTGATACTTAGAATATTTTAGGTGATGTCTTGTGAATAATCTATTTATTAATGAAGAAGAGTTTCTTAAATTATTTCCTTTTGTTGTTTAATGTATAAAATCTAACATTTTATAAAAAATAAATCACATAATATTCATTATATTCAAAAGTTATCAGAAAGATTCCAAAGGATAGAGGATATAATATTGAGTCTAATAGATAAACTCCAGCTATCCAAAGTGACTGTAAAAGAGTATGATATTGAATGTTTATCCAACAATTATCACAAATTATATCATTTATATTGTCCAATGAAGTGAAGTCAGTAAATTATATACTAATCACCATTGTACCAAAACTCATGAATACTAAAATTTCTCATGATCCAAGATTATGTCCAAAGGGTGAGACTGAGGTATGTTTTTACGAAGTTTATAATAAAAATAATAGTAATGTGTATAATATTGATCCTGTTAGACAAATTTGAGTTGGTGAAAATTATAATACATGAAGTAATGAAGTTTCACAATTCAATGTTTATATATTATGATGCTAAAGAGTTGAGGAAGTACAATGTGTTATCAGTTAAACATGCATGATGTATATCAATTAGAGGAAGGATTAATAAGTATTGAACAATGGTATTATGGAAATTTCATCAGATGAAATTTTCCCAAGTCATCCTATAGAGTTCATGTAATGAAAATTATTATGTTCATTGGATAAAATAAGTCTTTCGTATGTACAATGTATATTAGAGGGACATGTATGAGAGTAAAATATAAAGTGAAGGTGTTGTAGAGTCATCAAAGAAATTTATCTATATTAATTAATTATAAAAATGTTTCCTTTTTAAGTTCATCATTCATAAGCTTCCAAGTGAAGGAAATTATTGATGGTTTCTATGATGTCCCTACAAATTTGTAAAGGAACACTGGAGAGAGTTCCCTTGAATGGAAGGGGAGTTAGGATGGTTTCAAATATGGAAGGTTTTGAATATCCTTATGATGTTTCACTAAAGTTAATAATTTAATGATTTTTATTTAGGAATTAAATTCTCTAATAACCATAAAGAAATATTTTTTATTTAAGATAATTTCATAGGAAGTTTAGAAAAAGAATGATGACGTCAGTTTTTATGGAAGGTTCATGTATTTTAGAATATTTGAAGGAAGTTAGGTGTTGAATATTATTAGTAGGATGTATAAATTTTTAATCATGATGTGTTCACTATAGAGTGAATTATTCATCTTAAATATTCATAGAATCTGGGCCTGTATAATGGGGATTGGTTTTCCGAAAAATAGGGGGTCAATTTTCCTTTAGTTGGGTAAATTACACTAAAAGTGAAGAGATGATCAAATGATATGTGTGTAGAGGCACTTGTCAGAAAAATAATAGGATTATTTTCATATCAATTGGTTTTACATGAATTGTTTTAAGTGGTGACTTAAAAATTGGGTGAAAAGCATCAAATAAAGAGGTCTGGGGGTGTGGTATCTAATGTACTAGATAGATTTTATCATATGGACTGTTACCAGACATAAGTATATTCATAATCATTTTTCTATAGAAAAGTAAAGAGGGGTAAAAAGAACTTATGGGGTGAAAAGTACGAATAAAGCATTAAAATGATAATGTATCAAATCTGATTGGTGAAGGTTCAAACTATTGTAAAAAAACAATATTATGTCATATATCTATGCAAAGACCACTTGCACTATCAGAATAAAATAGTGATATTAAATTTAAAGGATATTTTCTACATGTTGTGATCAACATAATTATTGATTTCTTGTGATTGTGTGTTATTGGATTACTTCCAGACCATTCTATATACTAGATACATTTCTTTAGTATTAAATGTTTTTTAATAAATGTTTTCTTCTAATTTTTCTTGTTTGTTTTTTTAGTAGATTTGATTCATACTAATAATAGGAAAAGTTTATTTATTCGATAAGAAAAATAAAAAGAAAATATCATTGATTCTCCCCTTCCACTTTCAGTGATCACACTTATCTCGATTGGTCTATTCCAAAAGTATCAAATCCCATATTTGGATTTGGAATGGATTTATAAATATTTCATAAATCTTTTAAGAGTTTCTAAGAAAGAAATAGTTCCCCTTGAAATGGTGATATGAGGCCAACCTGCTATACTCTTGAACAATTTAGACATGAATTATTAATATTAAAATCCCCAATGATCGCATACCTTTGCAAAAAAGGTTGGTGTCAAATCAAAATGAGCTAGGGTCGAATCATATCCAAAAAATACAAACTAGACATGAATATGTTACAGTTAATTTCAAATTACCATACTCTTTCTTATGATTCTTTATTAATGAATTTATTATCTAGAGTTACTGATACCTTTAGAAAAATATGGAACCATAATATATCTCACATAAAACTAAATAAAAGAATCATGATGCACATCATCTCATGATAGCCAATTAGTATAAACTAGTAAAAAAAAATTTCCTCATCAAGATATTACAATTTTTAACTCAAGGTGATTGATATATTCCTTTGTTTCAATGAATGTTATGGCCCCACAACCTAAGAGGATGTTTCTACTAGCTCATATCCTCTACAATCAACTGAATAATGCACTGATCTGAGAGTAATATATTATTGTATATATCAAAACATTGTAAATAGCTCATGAAATACTCAAAGAGGAAAATACCTAATGAATGAAATATAAATAAAAATACGTAGAAAAGTATAGGGCCCAAAACTCCAAATTAAACCACTTTTGGATCCCCTTCCTAGTGAAAAAATTTCCCTTCACACTTATCATATGTAGGTGGAAAAGGATTTGTATGACACCTCTACCACAACCCAAAACACTTCTAGGAGGGATCATGACAGTCACCAATACCAAAAAACCCCACAACCCTAACCCATTAAGAATATATTGAGTAGGTCACTTGAGATATACTATACTTAGTGGATCAGTCTATGTAATCTAGAATGAATTATTTCCAGGGGTGAATGATGACTGAAAATGGGATCCCGGTTTATATTTCTGATCCGAATAATGATGTTCTCCCATATATCATGGAAAGAAGCAAAAAAATATCTCATATTTTTACTCCCTTTAATGAATATTTTTAGCATATCCTATTATAAAATTAATAATGATTGTGGGATTTTATACCCATCCCTCCGCCCCAAAGACACCTATCATCATATTTCAAAAGCTTATAAGGTATAGACCTATATTCCATTCCCCACCAACGTAAAAGGAGCTCATCATAATATCCTTGTAGCTACCAAAAAGTGGGACCATATTCCCCCATCTAATTTAGGGGGATTGTTTGTATATTCTGGAAAATAATGAAGAATCGTGGTGGGATTATATTCGCATTCCCCCTACAGCTCACCGGCATATCCTGACCGTCACTTGTGAATAGGATCATATCCTTAATCCTACTAAAAAATTCATTGAAAAATCATTGTATTCACTCAAGGAAATTATAATATCCCTACTTAAACTAGATAAAATCTAAAATATGTATTAAAGAAATCACAATGTCAGGATTATATTCATTTCCATGGGTATGAAGCTCAACAACATATCGCAGTGGCACCCCTTGAGGGGTACAATAATATTCTAATACTCACACTATATGGCTTTTGCTATAGTTTACGAGTAAGTTAATTCCAAAAGTGAATCACATCCCATTTTAGGATTTTTCATATAATTCACACCAGTAAATTATTATATCCATCAAAAGGATTTCTTGGAAATTTTTAGTGATAGGTAAGGGTTCTACTATGAGGGTTCCCACACAAGATTTTTTTCATAAATTTTGAAAACTCAATCATGACCAATGGATTAACCTTGGTTATCTATCTATAAAGAACCAAATTTATCCTAAATCGTGTAATATAACAAAAAATAGGCTAATATTCCTTCTATAATCAATGTTGATTTTCATAAGGACCTTCAGTATATTTCATTATCAGCCAAAGAATCTACCAAATCATCGTTAAAAAGAGAATGGAAGAATGTTTATAGGGGTCTTCTATATGTTATATAAAATTGTAACTTTTGTGGTCCACCCCAAACTACCAACCACAAAATCCCTCCCAATGAAAACATAAATAACAACTATTGATGTCCTCTCTATGGTACTTATTGTGGAGGTCCAACCCATGATAAAATATTATTTCAATGCAACGGTCCTCCTCATGTTGAAAACAATCAAAAGATTCCCACATAATAGGAGGAACATGATAAGGTAAGGCATGTAATACTGAGTCCCTCATCACTACTTGGTGAAATATGATCATTGAAAAATTATAGTTTGATGAAAAAAGCATCATCTGCACCTCCTTCGGATCACGGACCCACTAATAAAAAAGAGTATATCCTAAAAGACATCACTCCAATTGATAATGTAATAGGTAAATTATCATTATTTTCAGATACGGTATAGGGTTCAGTCATATTGGATAATGAAAACAAGATTTTAATATAGAGGGAATAATAAAAGGAAAATATATTGGCCATGTTCGGGCATATGGGCAATCCCTTGTATGAAATTAAATGATAATTAAAGGTGAATGCATCCCTTATTTCCACCAAAACCAATTGATGAAACTCAATTATCTTAAGACAAAACTTATTTCTTATAGGGAGTGAGTTAACCACATCATGGAAATGAGATATTTTTTCCATCATGTTTATTTCACTGCATTATCAGTGACCTAAACCCTAATGTGAAAAAGAAGTATAATTACCCCAACAGAAGTCTCTCAGTAGTATAAATTCAATCTTCCCAATGATTTAGGATGTCATGTATAATATGAAAATTATAGGGTGGAGTGAATAAATTTTGTTGAAATTTAATCTACTCAATGTTTAGTACAATCTATTTAAAGAAACATGTAATTTTATAACCTGAGGCTATGTCTGAGGCTTAGGATTTCCATATTCTCAACTCTCTCTCATGAGATATCCTACCATCCCTAAATCATTAAAATTTATACTTATTTAGATATATTTATGCATATAATATTATATGAAGACACTAATAATTTCAAATAGGTGTCCCATTAAAGGAAAAAATCCTACAACCACTACACAACCATCAATGTAAAAAATCACATAACTGATGCATGCACTATATCCACCTTGATCCCAAATAGTTTCAAGAAAAGATAAAAATTTCCAACATCCATTTCCATGAAAAAAAATTGAGATAGAAAATAAATCTATTAGGTGAAATCCTTTCCCCATCATATCATTAAATTCATACCATAACAACCTCGAACCCACTATCCTAGATCCAGTTCTTCGAATATAAACCTTTCATTTATAAAATGATACAAATATAAATGACCCAATTTCAACCATCCAAAAATTAGAAAATAATAAATGAAATATGAGATTGCTAATATAACAAATGACATATTATGTTTATAGTTTCAAATAATTTTGATATAATATTTCAAATTTGACACATCTACTCAATATCCTTTATTCCCACAATATAAAAAAATTAAAATGAAAAATATTTTTGTTTTCATTACAAAAATTCAAAACATTATGCATGAATTATTATTTTTTCTTAAAAATATGTAATTACTAATAAATTTAAAAATGAGGCATAATCAACACAGAATGGAAAATAAATAAGAACGTAAACCCATTAATTCATGAATACACATAATTTTTTCCCTTTTTGATAATAATGTCTGATCTCAAAATAAATATTTTCTTACTCAAAAAAATTCTCTACAAATATATTTTCATAAATTAGACCTTAAATACATAATAAAATTCATAATTTTTTTTAATTATGATTAGCTCATGATAAATTATTCAATAATTTATACTTTTCACCCTTCATGAGTATTAAATACTTTCTTATAAATATAAGCTCATTATCTTTGCCTGTGAAATTATTTTTCTTCTATAAAAACCATAAAAATAATAAATATATCATTTCGGTAACATATAAATTTATTTAAATGACATCATAATTATCTGGAGAACATAATCATTTCCCAATACATTGGATGATTATAATGGAACCACTCATCCTTGGTTTATAACCAACCTCCCATCATTATATTATATCGAAATCTTTTTCTATTGGTTTATAGAATAACAACCCATCTTTGGTTTATAATATATCCAACCACATTAATAATCATTTACCAAGAACCATAAAATAATAAAAATCCAAAAAATTCAATTTTCAATATAACACACATAAAAATGTTCATTACATCAATAACAAAACATTTCCAGATATTGAAATATCAATTCCATTTAAAAATATTTTTTAAAAAAACAAAAAAACAAATGTACGTATAGTTTTTATATAAAGAGAACATAAAATCTATTATGGTAAAACAAACATAGAATAATGGTCATAGCAGTGGGAAACCCTATTGTCTCTTTACATGTTAAAATAGGACATTCATTTTCTCTTTTGTAAAGAATGTCAAAACACTGTTTCAAATAAGTAAAAAGATTAATTTTTGAAAACATTTTAAATAAAATAAAATGTATTTTAATAATTAATTAATAATTCAATTATTTATATATAAATACATTCACAAATTAATTTTATTAATATGGTAATGGAAAGTAAGTATTTAGAAAATAATTGTTTAACACATTTAGAATGATGTTATTAATGTAAAGTAACCCTTACCATGAGTCTGAATCATTATGTAAGTTATTTATCTTATTGAATAATAAATTTATTTTAATTATTTAATTTCTTAATAATAATTTTCAATTTTATTATATCACCTTTTTATTATCATTTTATATACAATTACTTAACCATTTAATTCCATGTAATATGTTTTTTCGATATTCAACTCAGATGTCAAAATGAAATTGGTAGGTTGACTATGATTAGTGATTTAATTATACCATAATATATAAAGTAATAATCATGATATAATAATCATTTATACATAAATTATTATTTTAAAACTTACCATGAAATATGAATTGTGTTACAATCATAGAGAGGGTTGGTTGTAAATTTTCCTGAGTAACATTACAATTTTTCAACTATCATGATGGAGGAAGGTAAATTCTAATTTATCATTATGTACATATTATTTTATAATTAATATCATATCATTTATTTAAATACCATTATATATAGCTTCTATGTTATTTGGTTATGAAAGAAAATCGCATCACTTTCTGGATGTCAAAATCCACTCATACTAATGGATGATGTTGCATTTAAATGAATATAAAGTTATGAAATTAAATGATATATTATCTTTATAGAATGATTATTATGTCATGAATATCATATATATATATATATATTAAATACATCATTATAATTATTCCTGAGAGGTAGTTATGGAAAATGAATTACATTAGTTCGCGAGACGGTAGTCCATCGTACAGACAGAAAATGATTTAATTTCTTATACGATGAAAGAGGTGATGGTTCTAGGTTATTCCATTAATATTATAACATATAAATAAATAGAATATATTGTTTTAATTATTTCATAATTCTTGAATAATATTTTAAGGAGGTAGATGAATTGGTACTACTAAAACATTTAGTTGTGGATTATACCTATTCTGCAGAAAAAACATTTTGTTTTACACCTTAAACCTTTCATGGTAGGTATTATGTAACAATCATCAATAATGTGAGGAGGGATATTAGTAAGGTATTTGGGTTTGTGTTTTCATAACTAAAATAGTTATTATGTTTTAATAATATCAGATAATAGGTCGCCGTTTATAACTGAGGATAGGCGCACTCTTGGAATTACTTAAAATATTAAATTAATATAAATTAAATCTCAAGGGAGCAAGGATAAAAACTGATATAATTCAAATTTAGGTTAAATATGGGCCAAAATAATATCATCCAACAAAATTTTGGCTTGTTTATATTTTGTTTTTACCCTTATCTGATTGTTTTAACCAGTCCGAAAACTTCTTGATAAATATAGTAATAATGAAATTTTTACTCTTTAGGGGTAAATATATTTACTATAAAATGAATATTATCCCATATAAATACTATATTTTTAATTTTAATACATATAAAAATTACATTGATGAATATATTATTTTTAGTAATTTTACCTCTTTCAATAAAATATTATTAATTATAAAATATCAATTATGTCATTTTTGGAAATAAATGAAATATTATAATATAAAACTTACTTAACTCATTTAAAATATTTGAAAAATAACATGGATATATAGATAATTATTATATGGTAATAATATAACAAGATAAAAAAATTATATGCATTTTTTATATCATTTCAAAGAATTTTTTTGGATTAACTCCTTGGTTAACTTATGTGGACCAGAAGAGTATTATTGACCTTTTAAATATTAACAGGCTGTAATTTTAATTATAAAGTGAAAAAAAATTTATAAGTGGACAAGGGATGAAATTTCAGACCATTTAACATTGTAATTTTCTTTTTTAAATATTTTATGACATTTAGATAATTTAATAAAATATTATTTTACATAAAATATCATTAATGTTGTTTTTAATACTATTCATTTAATTTGAATTTGAAAAAATCATGAAAACAAATAATTTAGAATATAATTCTTTAAAACATCAATAAAATGTAATATTTATCAAAAAAATCATGTAAAAAATAATTAAATCAAGTTTTATTGATTTAAATATTTATAAAATCATTTATTTTATATTTATATTAATTCAATTAATACTGTGTTGGTATTGAAGATGTATTTATGCTAATTATTTCATCACTAAAAATATAAATAAATTAAGATGATAAAAAATCATTTATATTTCAGATAACCCTTGTATAAATTATCATATTCTTTATTTATCCATATGTTAAGAAATTTATTGATAATAATGCAGAGACAATGATATTTTTTACTTTTATATACATAAAATAAAATATAGGTGAAAATAAAAGAAATATAGAACCAAGCATCCATATGTTAAAAACATGGATAAAAAAATATGACATAAACTCAATAAATATGATATAGTTATGTTTCATGGTCATATTTTGTCCTTATAATATTATTTTGTTTAAAATTAATTAAATGATTTACCCTTACTATGGTGATAATTAATTACGGTGGTTACTATTCATAATAACGAAAAATAACAAGAAACAATTTAAAAAATTTATATCTCATATTAATAAATATGTAATATGTTGTTCAATATTAAATTTCTAGAAGTGTAATAAATTAAATTAATATTACAATTCAAAACCCAACGAAAATTAGGCTTTCCGAAAAAAATAATTTTTAGGTATAAATTTATTTTTATATCAAATTGAAATATAAAATTCATTATAAATACTATAATTGAATTAATTTTAATAAAATTGAACAAATTAAACTTGAAAATAAATCCATAGATAATTTTACTTTATAAATACTTTAAAATAAAATATATTTTTCAATAAAAAATAGTATTTCAATCATCCAATGAAAGATCAATATTTTCAAAAAAATTACAAAATTTTAGCATAAAAAACTTTATATGCTGATTTGGAAAATTATATAATTCTTATCAAAAACAATTATTGAAATTATTTATAATTTTTTATACAGAAATATAAAAAACCATTTTTTGAGAAAATGTATTATTGAATAAAAAAATAACTTAAATACAAATCTAATGATTATTTACATAGCAGTTATAAATACATTTACATTAATATATAGCTTTAAATATATTTCATAAAGTAGTTAATAGTATTCGTACCTTCCATTTTATGATCTGGGTTATTACAATCATATTTAAATAATAAATATTTATTGTTTTTTAGGCTCAGTTTTGTGTGTCGTATACAATATTAGAAATATTTTTCGTTTTAAAATCTTAGGGTATTAGACCCTCCCACTTTAGTAAATTTCGACCACTCAATTTTAACTTGATCTTGATAATAGAGGCCTTGATGTATGAATACACCCTTGTTGAAATCCCACATCATCAAAAGTGTCAATAGGATTTCCACTAGAAAATAGAGGAAAGAGAAGTATGAAGGTCATCTAGAGTAACACATACAAGGTTTCAAAATAGGAGAAAATTAGTGGGAAGTAAAAATATACACATGGAGAAAAAATGTAATGTAAAAATAAATATGGAAAGTTTAAAAAACATACTGATCACAAGAAATTGAATGATCATAAAGAAATCAATGACCAAGAACCATAAATTAATGAGCGGTGAAAAAGGCCATTTGTTCATAAAAAATAAAGGAGGTAGGATAACACTTTTATTTCAGTATCCTTCTACTAGAGTTAAGGATTTCATATGTCATCTAAACCAAAAATATATGGAAATATACTCACCTGAGATATATAATTTAATCTTTTATTTAATTTCCACCAAGATCTAATATTTTCTCAAAATGATGAGTATTCAACATGAATATTTTATGCCTAAATCACTAAAATAAACTTCTAAGGTGTCAAATGATTGGAAAATGGTAATGAGATATTCCACTTATCTTTATAAATTAACTAAAACAACAATGTTTATAAAAAGTTAACATAATTTCCCAAATGAATAATCCTTTAATAGAATAAATAATAAATTTCCTTCAAAAATTATAAAATATCATAAAAGGAAAAAATAGCCATAAAATTATTCAAAATAATCATAGCTATGTTTGAAACCTAAATATTATAATAATTTGGTCAAATATTTCTCTAATATTAGTTTTCCATTTATCTGTGATGGACATTAGTCTCTCATAAATTCATATACCCAAATTGTATATGCCCTAAAAATATACTTTCTAAAAATATTTGTTCATGCCCATATATGACCTAAATCACATTAAAGAAAAAATAAATCCATGTATTCTTCCAACAGATAATTCAAACAAGAATCCTCAAATTAATATATGATATTATCAAAAATTATTTATATTTACCTAATTCATTTAATTTCTCCAAAATAGTGAACTTATTTAAAGACCAAATTAATATATTTCCTATTATATTCCCAAAAGTGTGGTGAAAATCCTCAAAACTTTAATATCATTATTCCAAATTAATTCATCACATTAAACATATGGGCTACATATACATCAACCCAATGAAATGACTTCTAAAATATCTACATTCACTTTAAAATACCATCAATTAAAAACTCAAAAGTGTTGTCTAGGACTTTGAACATATGATGAACCTTAAACACAAAACCCATAATATTATGCATAACTATTAATATATTCTCTCATAAAAATAGTACTCTCCAAAGTTTTCTAAACCCTACTTTGATACCAATTATTACAACCCCAATCCCCACTCCCAAATCCGGTGATAAAAATATAATCTTTATATTTCCGTCTTGATACTAATAAATGTAACCTAGTTTCAACAACACAAATATTACAACATCAAAAGGAAATATAGTATCACATACATACCTAGGTAACTTTTGGGGTTAGAGTTTCTGATAATTAGGATGAACTCTATCAAAGTGGACACATCCACTCAATATCCATTTTTTCCATAGTATAAAACTTTTAAAATAAACAGCTTTTTTTTAATTAAAAACATTATTAACATTTAAATTTACTCTTACACATCTATTAATCCTTTGAAAAAACATTTTAAAATTTGTTATTCAAAAAAATACCTTAGTAAGTTACATAAAAGTAATTAAGTAAATATGTTATTCAACAAATACTGCTAAATTTTTCAAAGTCTTCAAAATAAATTTTCATCTTAAAATATTTTTTTCTTAGTCAAGAAATTAAATTCTCTAAAAAAATATAATAATAAAACATTAAATTATAAATATTATATAAAAATTAAATCTTGTCAATTTTTCTTTTAAATTATGAAAAAATTGTGGTTTTTTTCAAAAAGTTTTACTTTTCACCCTTAAGAAGTGTCAGGTAATTTCCTATAAAAACATATCATTAGATTAACATGAAAATAATTATATTTCAATAAAAGAAAAAATAATAAAAAATAAATCATGTAATAGACATGGATATCACCTAACAACCTATATAATTCTATGAAGAACATAATTATTACCTAATGAATTGGTGGGACATAAAGAACCCACCCATCTTTGAATTATAACATTACCACCCATCCTTGGTTTATAACATAACCACCGATCATTGGTTTATAAAAGAACCACCCATACTTGGTTTATAATAGAACCACCCGTCCTTAGTTTATAATATAACCATTCATCCTTGTTTTATAATAGAACAACTTTTAATCATAAACTATTCTAAATATTTATATCTATAAGTATATAGCCTTAATTATAACATATTGTAGTGACTTTAGACTAGAATTCACATTATTTTCCCAAATATACAGTAGGTATAAGGTTTTAAAGAAATAATTAATAAATCATATATAAAAACTGTATATTATAATGTGGACACTTTTAATCGATATCCATTTTTTCTATGATATAAAAAGTTTAAAATAATTCATGATTTATTTTCATGAAATAAAATATAGATTTTAACTTCACTTCATCCGTTAAATTACCCATCCTTAAACCAACAAAAACCCTTTTAAAAACATGTTATGAGAAGAAAATAAATTAGTTTGTGACTTAAAATGAGAAATTATTTATCCTATTGAAAAACATGAAAAACCATGAAATGTCTTCCTTTATATCAATTTTCATTGAGTGACTGAACTTAATCATTTTGACATGAAAATCATGAACATATTTTTTCAAATAAAACCTTTAATACCAATAGTATGAAAATAGAAAGATTTTCTAGAAACATAGAGAAATTATATTCAAACCCCATATTAAACCTCTTTTAGAAATAACTGGATCCCAGTTAAATCCATAGAGGAACTACTATCATAACTTCAATCTTCATTCATATTAAGAAAATTAACATTACCCAATTAATTTGAGTGTCATCTGGGTGCACCCATTTTATAAACTATGATAGGATCTCCAAAAACTATCTTGGTGAACCATCATTTATTCTATATCTGGGTCACTCGGTGCTATCTAGACACACCAATCAAATAAGATGATGGAGCTCACACGTTTATCATATATAATTATCAAGTCCCAAATTGTGAATAAAAAATTATAAACTTTAACCATTTCATTATAGAAAACATTGATAATCTATTTTAAACCTGTATGAAAACACTTTTAGGTATCAAAACACCAATTCCTATAGAAACACCATTTTTAATAACAAAATTCATAAAAAAGGGAATGTTTTATCCTTGAATAAATCAGTAATCATATAAAGAAATAAAAAAATAAAATAATAGTTATAGCAGTGAGCAAAGTATTTTTTACAATAAATTTTATAATAAAACATTTTTTTATTTATTGTAATTAAACTCAAAATGTTTCGTAAAAATATATCTTTCATTGAAAACTCTTCAAAGAAGTTGAAAGATACAAAAAAATAAAAGTGGTGATTATGGAAAATTAATTTCATCAGTTTTTGAGGTGGTATTCTACTATAAACATGAATAATGGATTTGTTTCTCATATTATGGAAGTGGATAAATATTTATGTTATTAAATTAACTTAATAAAATCCCTATAAAACTAATATATTGGTTTTATTATATTTTCATGTTTGATAAATTTTTGAAGGTTATTGAAGAAGCATGAAAACAAATATTATCCATTAATAATAACACTTATTATTTGTACCACCTCTTTAGGATTAACCCTAAATCCTTCAATGCTTAGATTTTTTATCATAAATTCTCTCTAGAAAATATGTAAGTAATTTTCGAGGGATTTTGGGTAGGGATTTTTTAAACCAAAAATATTTGATTGTATAAATTTGAGAGGATAGAAGTGTCCTTTTATAAGATTGGGAGGTGACACACTTGGAATTTAGATATGTTTTTTGGTCATTTAAACCTGTTTTGTTTTAGTATAACCACTAGTAAACCTATTTTATGCTTAACACCAGTAAAATATTTTTACGATTTTCATAATTCAATGAGACCAAAAATTAGGTTGAGATTTCTTAAAATATAATTATTCAAGATTACTAATATGGAATCAATTTTACAAAATTCAGTTCATATAATTTTCATAATTTAATTTAGAAATTATTTCGTAAAATTTATCAAAAATAGATTTTTACGAAATGTATTTTTCAAGCATAAGATGATCTTATATTAACACTATAACTACTATTCATAAATGTATGAATTTAAAATTAAATTTATAGTTATACAATATATACATATAATTTAAATCATTCCTCATTAGGATTAACATAATTAATTAAAATGGAGAAAAATTATTCACAATAAAAAAAAATTCATAATATTTTTTTTAAGCCCAAAAATAAACTCATACTGAAATAAAATATAAATATGGTTAAAATTTATTTTATTTGATTAGATATAACTATATAACAATTAGGTAAAAATAAATAAAATTCAAAAATATTTATACTTTTAAATTAGATAATTTTATGAAAATTAATTTCTATTTTACAAAAAGCGCTATATTTCATTATTAACGAAAAAATAAATATTTTTCAAAAAAAGCCCAAAATTTCCCTCAAAATTAATTTTGATATTATCATTTTAAAAATAGATATCATTTTCTCAAATAACTTTTTAGAATATTTAAAAAATAAACTATAATATTTTATCAAAAAAATATTACAAATCATTTTTTTAAGAAAACAAATTTTTAATGAATAAAATATCATTACTATAATTTTATTTATTGTTTAATTAGAATTTTTCAAAACATTTGTAGTGACTATAAAATTAATATATATATATATATCATTAATTATTTAATCATATTTATACCATAAAATTTAATGTCTAGGTTATAATGATCATATTTTTTTTGGTATTTCAGGGTTGTGTATAATATACATTATCTGATATAATGTTATTATTTTAAAAGGCCATGGTGTTACATTCTACCCCCATTAAAAATGGAGTCGAAATAATTAAAACGGATCTCGGATTTAAATGATTATAAATTTTAAAATACCATTCTTGAAACCCCCACAGCATAAAAATCATTAAAGAAACATCCACACTTCAAGAGAGAGAAGGGAAGTAAGAACATTATCTCAAATAACCCATAATTGGGTTTCTATGTAGGATATAATTTGTGGGGAGTGAAAATATATACATGGAGAAAATAGTAATGACCAAATAATTATGTATAGTGATAAGTATACTTGATCATAAAAATTTTAATTATCATGAGGAAGTCAACAACCATAAAACCATAAACCAACGATGTGTGAAAAGATCATAAATTTAATAAGAAATAATGGTGATGAGACAACTTTTTTCATTCATGATCATTTTCCTAGAGTTGAGAAGTTCCTTTAACATAGAAACTATGATCATAAGAGAAATATTCTTACATGGAAAATATAATATCATCCTTCAATCAATTTCCACCTCAAACTTATATTTTTCTAATAATGATGAGTATTCAAGATGAATTATTAATATGGATGAGAACATAAAATAAACCATTAATTGATAATGTAATCCAAAAAAAATTAACAATTATTACTCATGTCTCTATACATTAACCAATACCATAATGGTTAGAAACTTTATGATTTTTCCCAAAATTAATAAACCTTTATATGATGAAATACACCATTATTCTCAAAATCCTAAATAATAAAACTTAATTTTTAGCATATTCAATGAATCACTATCCTTAATATTTTCCCAAATATTTTTTCTAATGACTAAAACACATAAATCACAAGGTTTTGATCATATATTCTTCTCAGATTGATTTAAATTTTATCTCCTCAAAAAACCAAAAAAAATTAAAGTCTCATTTCATAAAATAGTATATTCTATAATTATAAAATATTTGTGATATACTAATAATTTTTCAAAATATCTTAACTCACCTAAAATTCATTGAAAAATCATAAATTATTTCAAAATATAATTCCCCCATTATTCCTCAAATAAAATCTCACAGTTTTTGGTATAACTTAATCATAAAAGGTTCCCAAAATCATTAACTTCTTCCCAAATAACATTAATCACCTAATCACAGAATAAATTCTCCATCATTGTATTGTGCATAAGAAAACTGATCTAAAAATCAACTTAATAAATAAATTTTAAACCCTTTAACTAAAAAAAATACTAACTAGGACCTCACATATGCCAGTGGTTGAAAATACACCCATGTCACCATTAGGTTATAGGTTCAAGCATCGCAGACTTACTGGATGTGAATGGTTCTCTTTTTTCTAAAACATTAATAATATAATTCATATAACATTCCTAGAAATATGAGGATGATACTAAAAAATAAACACAATCAACTAATATCATACGAACCCAAAAGGTTAACAAAACCTTTAAAATTAGTTAAAAAAAGATATTTCTACCACAAATAATAGCTTCATATGATAAACTTTGTATTACACAAACATAAATATCTATAAAAAACAATAAATATCTCTAAAATTACACTCATTACATAAAAATAAAAAAAAAATTGATGAATTTAAACTTATTATCATCCTTAAATCTATGTCTACATCATTACTCTTGAATCCCTATATTTATATACCTTAATCACTCAAAATTCCTCTCAATCCTTTAACTATTCATTTCTTTATTATTTCTAAATACATCATTCAAAAAAAAATAGTTCTCATGTCCTAAAAATTAAAATTTTAAAAACATAATATAAGGTATAAACTGTACCAATAATATTTCATTTGTAGTTTCTAGGTCTTACATTATAAATGAATTGGGGATTTCTAGACATTTATATATATAGTATTGTTAATCCATTTCTTGATATTTACACCTAGGACATTGATTAAAATAATTTTCATGATCCCCACATTTAAAAAATTCAACTGATACATTCAGAATAATTTTATTCTCATTCATGGAATTAACTGAATTATTTCTTTTTTCAAGGATAATTATTTCTTTATGCCCTCCTTTACCACAAAGAAAACATCTTTGTATTATATTAAATAAATTCCTTAGCGATTATTCTCACATTCTTGACACATATGACATTTAATATTATTTCTTTTAGGACTATCACCTAAACTTCATTACATATTCATTTCACTCTTATTGTGTCTATTAGAAAACTCACCTAGGAATATTATGTTTAACATAAATCCTAATAAATGGTTAAGAATAGAGAAAATAGTTTTTACTACCGTTACCAGTCCATTAACTTTATCATTCATAAAACCACAACATTTTAATTCACATACATGGTTATTTTTGTTCATACTAGATCAATCCATTATTAAAAAAAGTATAGTGTGAGTATATCAAGTAACTCGTAAAAATCATATTATGAAGAGGATAAATACTAATATATCTTTAAAAATTCAATAAACTATTAAACTATTTGTATTTACAATAAATAACTATAATTATACTTATTATTTTAAACTTTTTGGTTATAGGGGATTTTTGAATCATGATCAAATAACATCCTGACCTCTATAGATATCTAATTATTTTCTTTAAAACCATCTATATGGGTATTTCATTATTACTAGTAGCTGATAATTGATATGTATCAAAACACTCCATATGTAGATAAACCTCCTATGGTGTACTCTAACCATTTTCCCTTTAAGTATTAATTTTCTCATTAAGTCTTTGGGAAGAGATCTATGCTTCACCAAATGCCCACACGTGGGAGTCCCAAAGGATTATATTCCTTCATTTTCTCTGATACCAATATTATGGAACCAGCCTTAAACATTACATATTATAACTAATTTATACTATAATTCTCTTTCATTTCCCAAATATCTTTTCTGTTTATAGATTTGGATAATTATATCAAACCACATACATAAATAATTCATATATTACATATTGGACACATCCGATTAGTATCCATTATTTCCGTAATGTAAAACTTTTAAAATAAGAAATAATTGCATTTCAAGAGAAATATTCATTAATTTAAACATGAATTCATCATATTCCTTACACATCCTTAAACAATTAGAAAAACATTTTAAAATGTGTGATAAGCACCAAAATCTCAGTAAGGGATATAAAAAGAAGCAATCTATTATTCTAGCAGAAAAATAAGGAAAACCTTCATATGGTTAAATTTATTATAATTTTATTTGTGTGAATGAAATAAATCATTTCTATATGAAAATAATGCAATCTTTTTATTCAATAAAATCTCCTAAAACTATGGCAGGAAAGTGAAAACATTTTTTGGAAACAAAAGCAATTATAATCATAAACTGTGTTAGACCCATGTTAGAAATAAATAGAGCTATGTCAAATTCAAAGGAGAGAGCCACTGGTAAATACATCCTCATTTAATATTTTGATAATAAATATTACTCAATTAGTTAGGGTTATATATAATTACAACCATTGTATAAGCTATAACAGGCTCACCAGACACTATTTGGGCACACTTATTATATATGCTATATCAGGATCACATGGCACTATCTAGGTGAAACCATTATATAAGATGTACCAAGATCAACTTTTTATCATAAATAATTCTCAATTATGATATAATGAATAATAAATTTTATTATGTCACCTTTTTATCATTAAATAATTAAAAAGATCTTATAAACAAGTATAAAAAACACATTTTCATGTCAAAAGACCTTTTTCTTTGAAAAAAATAAATCATCAAAATATAAAAATGGAAAGAAGATATTTCCTTGAATGGAACATAAATATTTTCAATTAATCCAAACTTCAAATTACATTTACGACACCATGAAATTTCATTTTCATCATTTAAATTAAAAATCTGAAAATCCTTTTTTCTTTTGTAAACAAAAGTCAATTTGTTCCATAATAAAGGTAACTTTTTTCGATATCCATTGAAAGAAGGTAAATGATACCTAGAATTTAGTTTATATCTATTTTATTTCCATAAAATTAAAGTTATAAAATAATATTGAAAACTTGTATAGGGGAGGAAAAGAGTTTTAAGGGAATCTTAAGAAGAATGATTTTTTTTTAAATTCCCCTTACCTATGACTATAAAAAGATTAATTTTTTAAAAACAATTTAAAGAAAGATAAATATGGTATGACATAACCTCTATCACCCATTAAATAATAAAAACTAATTTTCTTGAAATATTTAGTAACAAATCGGTATGTAAGAGATGTATTTTGAAAATTAATCTTAAAAACATTAAAAATGAGGCTTTTAGGTAAAGTGTCACATACCATGGGTTTGACTAATCAGGTATTTTATTTATCTTCATAAATAATGTCACAACCATACCCGATGGATTACATTTTTTTAATTATTTTAGGTTTCACTTTTCAGTCGCAGGTTGAGCTGGTTTTAATTTAAAGGAATTTGGTGTCATACACAGGTGCATGTTTGTACACATGATTGGGTGTAGTGCCCATCCTTTATTAGAGAACGTTTTGTTATTAAATGGGTAATTATTTGGGCGTGTGATCTTGTACATGATAGTGCATGTTTTATGAACACAATAATAATAATATTATTAGTTTGGTTGATCCCATCATCCTGTTTTTATTATTTTTATTTTTATTATTATTATTAAAAAAATTGTTATTAATTTTAACTTTGTATTATTATTTTATTTTTATGACTTATTTTTTTATCTTATCTTATATTATTTTATTTCCATCCATTATATTTTATGTCTTTTATTTTTTCCCTCCCTACATTTTATCCACCCTTCCCCTCTTGAACCCTTTCCCCTTGCAACCCTTGTGCCGCTAGGTTGCTACTGCTCTCATCGGGTGCCTTTCCTCCCCTCGGTTCAACCCTCCGCGCGCCGTCCAACTTCCCGGTGAACCACCATGATGTGCACACAGCCTGTAAGGCCCCAACCATAGATTCCCATAGTTGGTGCATTATTTTAATACATTGTAATGATTATAAGAATCAAGTTCTGAAATACTGATCAGTTTAGCATTCTTGGAAAATAGATTACATGCATGAAAGTTACATTAAACTTTCTAACATACAACAAAAAAATACTTTCAGAGTGTCATTGTTCTATTAGCTTAACCCTACATCTCAAACATAAAACACTTCTTGGGATCCTGGGAAAATAAAACATAAGAATGGGGTGAGATCCGATGCTTGGTAATGGTAAATAATTTAGCGGAAGATAACATAAACAGTAGGCATATTGAATAATTGAAAAATCATGCCTTTACAAATAATAAAGATGAACACTTTATGGAATAAATATGAGCTGAGTAAATAATTCCATAATAAAACATAGTAATGGGTATTCTACTAGTCGAATAACCACACGAACCATCAATATTTTTTTCATAATGAGGGAATTTATAATGCCAGACATTCTGAACACCATGGGAAAAAATGGGCATTTGTGACGGGTTATTTGCGACGGGGATAAATCTCGTTGCAAATAGTCTCGTTAGAAACTTATTTGCGACGGGTTAGCTTTCCCCGTCGCAAAAGGAGTGGCACGCTTTGCGCGCCAAATCGCGGGAAAGTTATTTGCGACGGGCGGTAACCGCCTGTCGCAAATAACCGGTGACGGTAAAATATATTTGCGACGAGAATATACCCTCGTCGCAAATAGTATGTCGGCCGGTTATTATTTGCGACGGGACCCGTCGCAAATAACTATTTACCCGTTGAACGTAATCAATGCGGGCTAAGGTATTTGCGACGGGTACCGTCGCAAATAGACCCGTCGCATATAATCTAACCTATAAATACCCCCCCCCCCATCCATTTTTTTTCATTCATTCTCAAAATCGATCTTCTACTTCTCTCAAAACACTATTTTTAGAGTTCAGCGTTTCTTGAGTTTAATTTTATTTTTCGGAGTTGATATTGAAGTTTTCAACACCGATCAGAGATCAACCTCAGATCAATTTTAAAGGTATTTATGTTCATTTTAATTTAATATTTATTTTAAATTTTTTATTAGTTTCAATTATTCTTAATTAGTTGTAATTTAATTATGTTTACACTGTTTTGTTACATAATAAATTTAAATTATTAGTATTCATTGTTCATAGTTAATGGTAATTAGGAATAATTTGTAATAATTACCAATAATTAAGAATAAATACTAATAATTAGTTATAAATACCAATAATTAGTAATAATTAGTAATAATTAGTAATAATTAGTAATAATTACCAATAATTCGTAATAATTACCAATAATTAGTAATAATTACAAATAATTAGTAATAATTACTAGTAATTTGTAATAATTACCAATAATTAGTAATAATAACCAATAATTAGTAATAATTACCAATAATTAGTAATAATTACCAATAATTAGTAATAAATACCAATATTTCATAAGAAATAGTAATAATTAGTAATAATTAGCAATAATTACCAATAATTAGTAATAATTAGTAATAATTAGTAATAATTACCAATAATTCGTAATAATTACCAATAATTAGTAATAATTACCAATAATTAGTAATAATTACCCATAATTAGTAATAATTACCAATAATTAGTAATAATTCCCAATAATTCGTAATAATTACCAATAATTAGTAATAATTACCAATAATTCGTAATAATTACCAATAATTAATAATAATTACCAATACTTAGTAATAATTCGTAATAATTAGTAAGAATTAGTAATAATTACCAATAATTAGTAATAACTAGTAATAATTAGTAATAATTAGTAATAATTAGTAATAATTACCAATAATTAGTAGTAATTAGTAATAATTAGTAATAATTACCAATAATTAGTAATAATTACCAATAATTAGTAATAATTAGTAATAATTACCAATAATTATCCATAATTAGTAATAATTACCAATAATTACCCATAATTAGTAATAATTACCAATAATTACCCATAATTAGTAATAATTACCAATAATTAACAATAATTACCAATAATTAGTAATAATTGCTAATAATTAGTAATAATTGCCAATAATTAGTAATAATTAGAAATAATTACCAATAATTACCACTAATTAGTAATAATTAATAATAATTACCAATAATTAGTAATAATTAGTAATAATTACCAATAATTAGTAATAATTAGTAATAATTAGTAATAATTAGTAATAATTAGTAATAATTAGTAATAATTAGTAATAATTACCAATATTTATTAATAATTACCAATAATTAGTAATAATTAGTAATAATTAGTAATAATTAGTAATAATTAGTAATAATTAGAAATAATTAGTAATAATTAGTAATAATTACCAACAATTAGTAATAATTTCCAATAATTAGTAATGATTACCAATAATTAGTAATAATTACCAATAATTCGTAATAATTACCAATAATTAGTAATAATTACCAATAATTAGTAATAATTACCAATAATTACCAATAATTAGTAATAATTACCAATAATTAGTAATAATTACCAATAATTAGTAATAATTACCAATAATTAGTAATAATTACCAATAATTAGTCATAATTAGCAATAATTACCAATAATTATCCATAATTAGTAATAATTACCAACAATTACCCATAATTAGTAATAATTACCAATAATTACCAATAATTACCAATAATTAGTCATAATTAGTAATAATTACCAATAATTAGTAATAATTAGTAATTATTAGTATTAATTAGTATTAATTAGTAATAATTAGTAATAATTACCAATAATTAGTAATAATTACCAATAATTAGTAATAATTACCAATAATTAGTAATAATTACCAATAATTAGTAATAATTACCAATAATTAGTAATAATTACCAATAATTAGTAATAATTAGTAATCATTAGTAATAATTAGCAATAATTAGTAATAATTAGTAATAATTAGTAGTAATTAGTAATAATTAGTAATAATTAGTAATAATTAGTAATAATTAGTAATAATTCGTAATAATTACCAATAATTAGTAATAATTACCAATAATTAGTAATAATTACCAATAATTAGTAATAATTACCAATAATTAGTAATAATTACCAATAATTAGTAATAATTAGTAATAATTAGTAATAATTACCAATAATTACCAATAATTAGTAATAATTACCAATAATTAGTAATAATTACCAATAATTAGTAATAATTAGTAATAATTACCAATATAGATTCAAATCCTAAGGTGGAACCATCTAAATTTTATGAGTTGTTGAGGTATGATGAGGATGCATTATATCCTGGCTGCAAGATGAGCAAATTAGAAGCAGTTGCAAAATTTATGGCTATCAAATCAGATAACGGAATGTAAAACACCTATTTTGACCAGATATTTTCTTTGCTTAAAACATTGTTACCCAAAGGAAATGTTTTTCCTACAAATTCCTATGAGAGTAAGAGGCTGGTTCGAAATTTGGGACTTACTTGTCAGAAGATTCATGCATGTTCAAATGACTGCATTTTATATTCTGGGGAAAATGAGTCGTTGGATATTTGTCCCACATGTGGGCAATTGAGATATAAAGAAGGGTAACATGGGATGTGTGGTTTGATTCATGTAAAACAGTTGATATATTTTCCGCTTACATCCAGACTTCAGCGTTTATTCATGTCTAAGAATACATCGACAATGATTTCATGGCGTAAAGCGAATATTTCAACCGATAAAAGCTTGAATCATCCAGTCGATGGTGATTCATGGAAACATTTTGATAGAGTGCATCCATCCTTTACTTTAGAAGCTAGAAATGTTTGACTAGGCCTTTCCACTGATGGTTTCTGTCCGTTCAGATCTTATGGTAGTCAATATTCATGTTGGCCTATTTTTTTAACTCCGTACAATTTACCTCCATGGATGTTCATGAAGGAGCCATATATCTTTTTGACTTTACTAATTACAGGACATCCGAAAAAAAATATTGATGTTTATTTGAAACTGTTAATTGATGAATTAAGTTTATTGTGGAGTACTGGTGTCAGTACATATGATGTTGCTACGAAACAGAATTTCATACTGAGAGAAGCATTGATGTGGACAATTAGTGACTTCCCGGCTTATAGGATGTTATCTGGTTAGAGTACACGTGGTCAGAAATCATGTCCTTACTTTATGGGAGAGAACAAAGCATTTATGCTCATTCATGGAAAGAAACCTTGTTATTTTGACTATCATCGCATATTTCTACCAGTTGATCATCCTTTTCGTAGAAACATATCTCATTTCAGAAAAGGAACAATTGAAAGGGATGGACCTCCAAAAATGCTATCAGGTTCGGAGTTAAAATCAGTTGTATTTTCATTACCTCCCATCACTTTTGGTCCCACAACAAACCAACAGAAAATTTCTGGTTTTGGGAAAGAACACATTAGGATTAAACGTAGCATATTTTGGGATTTGCCATATTGGTTTGATTTGTTGGTCCGCCACATGTTGGATGTCATGCATATTGAGACAAACTGTTTTGATAATTTGTTTCATACAGTTTTGGATATGCTAGGAAAGAGAAAATGGAGTACATGCGCTGACTCACTCATGCTTTAGGGATGGAGTTTCCTCCACCAGCATCTACAGATCCCCCCCTCCTTCAGATTAGAGTTTGTTTTTATGTTATAAAGTTTGTTAAATAAAAATATGAATTTTTTTCTATTCATAGTTTCTGTCTCATTATAAAATATTAATAATATTATATTTTGAAATAACAATATTAATATGACTAATAATATTATTTATATTTTATAATATTAAATTTTATATATATATATATTAAAATTTTATAATATTATAATTTAATTATATTTTTTTGTAATATTTGAATTATATTAATATTTGAATGTAAAATAATTCTACTATTTTTATATTAATTAAAATAACTTATTAATATTTTTTTATTTATGAATTATAATTCTAATATTATTATATTAATTAAAACATTTATTAATATTCTATTATTTTTTATTTTTGAATTATAATTCTATTATTATTATATTAATTAAAATAATTTATTAATAATTTATTATTATTATTTATGAATTATAATTCTATTATTATATTAATTAAAATCATTTATTAATAATTTATTATTTTTTATTTTTGAATTATAATTGGAATATTATTATATTAATTAAAAAATTTTTATTAATTTTTTTTATTTTTTTTTTATAGTATTTGCGATGGGATACTATGCCCGTCGCAAATAGTATTATTAGTTTTTTTAAAAAAAATAGTAATTGTGACGGGGCCCGTCGCAATTACTATTTTAAAAGTGTTTTACAAATATACAGAGTAATATTTGCGATGGGAAGGATCCTCGTCACAAATAATGTCTTTAGCGATGGGCCCGTCGCAAATAATTGTTGTTGCGACACCGTTTTCCGCGACGGGCCATTTGCGACAGGCCCCCGTCACAAAAGGCCATTTTCGACGGGATCCCGTCACAGATGACCCATCACAAATACCTGTTTTTCTAGTAGTGGAAACATTTTTTCAAGGCCTTGTCCAAGACGTCTAAAAATGATTAAGGCCTCAGCCAAAACCAGATATCAAATTGGGAATGGCCACGGACAATTCTACATCTAATTGTCACATTAGACCTACTGATGCATCGAGGATCTATAGTGGGCTCCACTCATAGTTTACTTTTTCCAATACATTCCTCATAAGAAAATGTTGAAACATAATATAAACATTCGTATTAGAACTAGCATACGAAATGTAAATACTTTATCCATAAACCATTAATGATATAAAAATAACACATCCGCATTCAAACTTATAAAAAAACCATCAATACAATATGGAATATTTTTATCATAATAAATCAACTTCAAACAAGTTTAAAATCCAACAAAGAAAGTTTACACAGATGAAAATGATTTGTAAAACTCTTTGAGAGAAACATCCCTTTTTCATGAAAACATTTAAAAGTAACACAAATTAGAAAAGAATACATTTAAACACATTTTTGAAGGAAAGTGTCCCATACCACTTTAAAACTTTTGAATGGAATTAACATTTTAAAAACATTAATGTCTATATAAATAAATCCTTAAAACCCCATTTTGAAATCATTTACATTAATGATAATGATTTTGAAGAATTAATATTCAAAACATTTAAAATGATGTTCTAATAAGATATTCCCTTAAAATAATTCCATTTAAAACTCTTTTATAAAACATGGACATGGATAATAAATATGTCCCTGTAATAACTTACCCATAAACAATATCGAATAATAATGAGATTGAGTAATTAACCATTACCTTGCAATTTCCATTGGTCGAGGGTATGTTTAACCTCCTATATAATGAACATAGTGTGTTATTAAATTATACCAAAACCATATTCATATTTATTATATCATACATGATTCATTTATTACTTTATACTAACCATTTAATAATGATTTCCATGTTAAATTAACATTTTGGGTAATAATCACTTTCTTTATTGTATGTTTTTTAACTTGTTATTCTTGAATGTATCATTTATATCAGGACTTAAATGATTCTAGAATATAATACAAAATTTATATATCATGTATATTTAAAATATAAATATTTATAATAGATTTATATATAAAATTGAAGGCACTATTTATGGAGGCGGTATGTCATACGTACGCATAAACGTTGTTTCCATTTTCACAACGTATTGAACATAAGTAAGTGAATTAGATATACGTATGTACATACATTCATTAATACATATATATATAAATATCTCCTTAGTTATTATTTCTTATATTACATACTTATTAATAATATATATTTTTATAATCATTGTTGAATAGGGAATAGGGAAATGAATCTCATCGCGTCGTGGAGACGGTAATCTGTACGTACGCACGAGCAACAAAATCATTATTTTGATATTGAAGTCTTATATAATTGAATGTTATATCATACATAACAAATAATTAACATGTTATATTTTTTATTAAATCAGTTATACATCATTATTTTACCCATCCAATATAATAATGTATTGAATAACAACAACACCACGACGTGCAGACGGTAATCCATACGTACGCACGTATGGTGACATGTCATTCATAGAATGTATATAATAATGAATATGGGTGTACCATATTTATAATAACATCACATTATATAAAATATAATAGAGTTATTGTTTTACAATGGAGACAATAAGGAATGAATAAGTGGAAGAAGAAAAGAAATTTAAAGAGATGATGAAATATTTACCTCTTCTATGGGTTCTTCCTATTGATTTGATCGAAAGGGCTCCTTTGGATAAATTTATGACCAAATTAAGGCCTCTAATATTAAGGTAGGATAGTTGATAGTACATTTGGTGAGTTATTGGTCAAGGCAAATGGATTTTAAGGTGTAAATTTGATAGAAGGGGGAGTGCCCTTTTATAAGAGGGTTGAGGGGAACCTTAGGAAAAGATTGAAATATTATTTTATAATAAAATCATATTCGGTTTATAATGGAAAAAAATTGATTTATTTATAATATAAGGTTGGTAGGGGTCTAAATCCTCTCAACTAATAGGTTTTATAAAAGTTTAGGTTACCATTTTAACCATATCATTTATATTTAACTCTAAGTTAAATAATTTAACTTTTAACACATCTTCTTGTATTCTTACACTATATGGTTATTAAACATACTATAAACATAAAAGAGATCATCTAGTGGTTCATTAATGACATATACAATATTATTTAATCCATTTGGATGATCCTTATATTTTTAGGAATATTATATCAACCAATAATATAGTATTTGTTTTAAAAATTAATTTATGTCCATTTTGAAACTATTTGGTATTTTTTTTTTGAAAGTCATAAAAACCTTATCACATAGAAAAAAATTTATCTAATCAACCCTAACATTTCATATTAACCTATAAAATCATTGTAATTCATCAAAGTCTCAAATTACATTTATTTGGATATTTATAATGTCAAGTATTTTAATCATTCATTAATAAGGTAATTACTACATCATCATTGTGTCATTAATAAATTTAATTATTTAATGTATAAAAATTGTAAATAGAATAAAGTTATGTAGGAGATCTTTTTAAATTCATAAATAATATTTATAGTGGAATTTATCTTATATATAACCATATATTAAAATGTTATTTCTATGAAAACATGAATTTATAACTTTTAACTCTTCTTTAAATTAAATAATAATAAATGTCCTAATCTAATACAAGTGGGCCTAAAGGGTCATATTTTATTCTGAAAGTTTTTTTTGGTCGAATTACACTTATCCAATAGTGTAAGGGTCATATTTTACCTTCAATTACCCTATTTACTTTTAACCGTGGTAAATAAAAGTCAAAAGTTACTGTTCACCAAAAATTATTTTTATCTTATCAAACCACATTTTAATTACCGATGTTAATCACGTCTCTCATATTTTTGAAATTTAATTAACAGAAGCGATAAAATTGTGTTTTATACAAATTTGCAAATGCTCTTAGGAGGGGGGTAAAAGAAGGTAAAAAGTTCAATAAACTTTTTATATATCTAAATTTATTATAAAATGACTCCAATGAACATCATTGAACATATATAGGTATTATGTATCTATTTTGACCTAAAGTAATTTTTAATAAAATAAATATTTATTTAAATAAAAATTTAGTTTTAAACAATAACTTAGTGTTATTCACTATTCATCAAAAATTGAATGTTTTTAGAAAAAGACCAATAATTCACCATAAGCTAATTTTGATATATTGAATTCAAATACGAAGTCTATTTTACCAAATTAAAAACATAGAAGTTTAATTTATTAATTTAAAATTATTTCCCGTTGTCAAAACAAAAAAAAGGGTTTTTAAGAAAGTAAAAACTATCAAAAGATTGACATGTGTTTATGTCAAATTTAAATGTGAAATTATTTATAATGACCAACATTGTATTAAATGATAAAAATATAATATCATTATACTTCCAAACCATTCAAATGTATAACTGAACACTATAAATTATTTTGATTAAAAAATTTGTTTTCAGTTAAAATTTAGTAATTTTCACTATTCACCCAAATATGAAAGTTATCGTAAAAACACCAAAAATTTATCAAAACTAAATTTTTATGTCCCGATTCTAAATAAAAAGTTAATTTTTTTTAATTTAATACATAAAAGTGTCAAATATTGGATTTAAATAGGGTTCTCTATTAAAAGGCGGTAAAATTGCATTTTTTTTAAAATACTTCTTTTATCTAAAAAATGAATTTGTTATTATATTATGTTTAAGAAACACATAATATGGATGTTAAAATTATATAGAGTATATAAGATTCAAAATGCAGTTAATACTATTTATAACTGCTTTTTTGGAACGGCTGGTTTGGTAATGTTGTGGTGTGCTTAACCTTGGTGTTGCCTGTAACGCAGGCTATTAAATTACTTTAATGAGATAACATACTATGAGATCTTGGGGCGTTACATTCTTCCCTCCTACAAAAAATTAAGTCCTCACAGTTTTAAATTGTTCATCGAAAATAAAATGTTACAAATATAGAAATACCTTTGTGGAAAATCCACATCATAAATTGGGTTAATAAAATTTAGTCTTAATTAGAGGGAAAGGGAAATGAAAACATTACAACAAAATTATGATCTCAATTAGAATAATGTTACTGAAAATTAAAGACACATAATTGGAGGGAAAACATAAATATTTATAGGGAGTGATTGAGGTCCTCAATCAAAATATATCATTTAAATATATTGACATAACAAATCTATTATCAAAACCATTTTCAATACCAAAATACGTTAAAAGAGTATATTGTATTTATTTTTATAAAAAAACATTTTGGCTTGTTAAGGAAGCCAAAGATAAAATAAAACTTGTAGCGGCAAAAAGGTCATTTTCATGCTTACGTTAAAAAAAACATTCCTCTTTTTCGTTTAGTAAAATGCTTCGTAGAAAAAGATTTCCCTTGAAATGAAAAGTCAAAGGGTTTTATACAATGTATTAAAGAAAGTCGTTTAGAAATAACAGAATTCTTCAATGAAAGGAGATTGAGACGAATTCCCTTAACAAACTTTTAAGAATTAATTTAGTCATAGAATAAGAGGGAATATATATATATATACTTGACAAGTAGAGTTACATCCTTTAACTAATTCCTACCACAAACTCATCTTTCACTCCAAAAGATTTCAAAAAAATATTCTAGTTATTCTAATCATATATGGTTCCAAAAATAATGAATTTATAATTCATCTATCAAACCTTTTAAAAAATAAACTACATTACACAATCCATGACATCACATATGCCAGTGGTAGGTGATGCACCCATGTCACCCATCAATTGTGGGTTCAAGTGTCGTGGCCTTGTCGAACATGACTGGTTGTCGGCCGACCTCTGGGTTGTCTTTTTTATGATAATCCAAAAATAACCTTAACAATTGTATACAATTAGAAACTTAATCCATTCCAACCATTAGACTTATCCAAAATACTTCTATCCACCCTCACAGTCCAAAATTTATAAGGAAGTTAAACACAATGAAGATCCTTTTTTCCACGTATTAACATGTGAACACCATCATCATGTATTATTTTAAAACATGGTATCACCCTGAATTACCATAAAGCCTTATTGATTACATTCATGCTCTCTAATTCTTTATATAATACTGGATATATTCCATATATCCAAAAAAATTAAATATTCCAACAATGATGAAATAAACAAACTATTAATCAGTTCCATGGATGTCAAGAATATCCATTATAATTTATCCAAATCAACAATCTCTTATTCCTAAATCACTACCTCATTATCAGGACCATATTAAGGATTACCTTTCCTTCAACCATTTATTTTACAAAATGTGTATCTTACTATTAAGTCACTTTTATTAGCACCATATAATCTAAAATACTCAATAAAACAGTATTGCAGTACAATCCTTATTTATCTCCATAATTCATATAACCAGTATATTGTTGATACAAGCCTCAAATGAAATAATTATATAATAAAGACACAAGAACACTAGTCATTCTTTTTTCATCTGAGGTAGTAACATAACTAGATTATTATCCAATAGCATCATTTGTCGTATACTCTGATGACAGGGACATTGATTCGCGTAGTGTCCCAATTCCTTGTAGATGAATCATTTTACATTTTTAAACCTTTTTCTTACCCTTGCAATCACGTAATTGGTGTCCTTTTTCTCCACACTTATAACAAAATCAAATTCCCTTCAAGCATTTACCAAGGTCATTCTTTCCATAATTATCACATATGGGAAACTCCTTCTTTTCCCTCTTTTTATCCATATTTCTCTCTACCATCCTTTTATTCTCTTTCTTCCCTTCAAAGCCCTGGGACTCAGAAAATTATTTACTTGTTAACACATGATATTATTTATTCATATGTTCAGAATACATGGGAGACTATTTCCCTTCTAAATGTTGTCTTAATACCATGAAAGATATGATCCTTCTTACTCATTGGATCATACGTATTTTTAGATTTCTTATTCCTTCTATTAGGCAAAATTTCTAAACAATGGAATACACTATGTGAGTTTATGAATTTCAATTAATAATTACAAACATGTAAAATAGCTAACATAAATTGAAATGTTTATGTATATAATCTATAATAATAAAAATATTTTCATTAAGGAATTATTTACTCCTAAATACTTTTTAATTTCTTGTAATGAAAATGTGAATTATCCTAAGCATATCCCCCAAGAGTGTTGCAACCAAGAGTGCAACAAGGCCTATTGTCATACCCCAGTTCCCGTTCGAGTCTAGCTCAAAGTGGTATTTTGGGGTTTTACCCCTAGGTACATTTGTGTTAGAGCCGCCTCTACCTGCTCGTATCCAGACAGGGATGTATTTCTTGGAAAACTAAAAAAATATCTAAATTACCATAATTTTAAGAAGTTCTTCTATATTAATCCTCAAAGTCTATCTTAGGGTATTATTATATAATCAGAGTTTATCTAAATCTATTTCCGAGGTTCCTTATAGACTTCTTCATATACCAATTTTAACGCCTCAACCATAGATTCCAAGAGTCGGTATAATATTTTAATACATTGGCATGATTACAATGAATCATTTCCCGAAAGACAGATCAGTTTAACAATCTTGATAATAGATTACATACATGAATGCTACATTACACTTTCTAACATACAACAAAAAATAATAATCCTGTGAGAACTCCATTGTTCTCTTTTCTTACCCCTTCATCTCAAATATAAAACAATTCTTGGGATCCTAGGAAAATAAAACATAAGATAGGCGTGATCTCAGATGCTCGGTAAGGGTAAATAATTTAGTGGGAGATAACACAAACAATAGGCATGGTGAATAATTGAAAACACATTCCTTTACAAATAATAAACATGAACACTTTATGGAAGAAATATGAGTTGAGTAAATAATTCCATAATAAAACATAATCACGGGTATTCTATTGGTCGAATAACCACATGAACCATCAATATTATTTTCATAATGAGGGAATGTATAATGCCAGACATTCTAAAACATTTTGTCAAGGCCTCGGCCAAGATGTCTAAAAATTATTAAGCCCTCGGCCAAAACCATATAACAAATTGGGAAAGGCCTCCACTTATTCCACTTCTAATTATCTCATGAGACCTACTGATGCATCGATAAACTATATCGGGCTCCACCCGTCACTTACAATTTCCAATACATTCCTCATATGATAAGGTTGAAACATAACATAAACATTCTTATTAGAACTTGCATATGAAATGTCAATACTTTAACCATAAACCATGAATGGTATAAAAATGACACAGCCACAGTCAATCACATCAAAAAAACTTCAATACAATATGGAAGATTTTTTATCATAATAAATCAACGTCAAACAAGTTTAAAATATATCAAATGATGTTGACATTGATTAAAATGATTTGTAAAACTCTTTGAGAGAAAATCCATTTTTCATGAAAACATTTAAAAGCCACACCATATAGAAAGAAAGAAATTTAAAGACATTTTTTAAGCAAAGTTTCCCATAACACTTTGAAACTTTTGAATGTAATTAACATTTTAAAAACATTCATGTCAATAAAAATAAATCTTTAAAAAACCATTTTGAAAACATGGACATTAATGAGAATGATTTAGATGAATAAATATTTAAAACATTTAAAATTATGTTTTAATAAAATATTCACTTAAAATAATACCATTTAAAACTATTTTATGAAACATGGAAAAGGATAATAAATATTTCCCAGTAAAAACTTACCAATAAACAATCTTGAATAATAATGAGATTGAGGAATTAACCCTTACCTTGCACTTTCCTTTGGTTGAGGGTACGTTTAACCTCTTTTATAATGACCATAGTATGTTATTACATTATAACAGAGCAATATTAATATTTATTATATCATACATGATTCATTTATGACTTTATACTACCCATTTCATAATGATTTCAATGTTAAATTAACATTTTGGTTAATAATCACTTTCTTTATCATATGTGTTTTAACTTGATATTATCGATCGTATCATTTAGATCATGAAATAAATGATTCCAGAATATAAACCTTGATTTATATATCATATATAATTATAATATAAATATTTATAATAGATTTATATATGAAATAGAAGGCACCATTTAAGGATATGGTAGGTCGTACATATCAATAAATGATGTTTCCGTTTTCACAACGTATTGAACGGAAGTAAGTGAATAAGATATATGTAAGTACATACATGAATACACAGATATATATATATATATATCTAGTATCATTATTATGTAATATATTACATACTTATTAATAATATATATATATTTATAATCATTATTGAATGGTTAACATGGAAATGAATCTCATCGTGTCATGGAGTCGGTAATCTGTACGTACGCACGAGCCACAATATTATTCTTTTGATATTATAATCGCATATAATTGGATAGTATATCATATATACTGAATCATTAAAATTTTATATTTATTATTTACATCAATTATAAATCATTATTATACTCATCCAATATAATAATATATTGAATAACAACTATCCCACAACGTGGAGACGGTAAGTTGTACGTACACACGTATTGTGACATGTCATTCATAGGATAGATAGAATAATGAATATGGATGTACCATATTTATAATAAAATCACAGTATATAGAATATACTGGAGTTATTGTTTTACAATGTAAACAACAAGGAATGAAGAAGTTGAAGAAGAAACGAACTTAAAAGAGGTGATGAAATATTTACCTCTTCTTCGGGTTCTTCCTTTTGATTTGATCAAACTGGATCCATAGGTTTGCTTTATGACCAAATTAAGGCATTTAGGATTAAGAGAGGATAGTTGATAGGATATTTTGGTAGGGTTTGGCCAAGACAAATGGCTTTGAAGGTGATAATTTAGGAGAAGGGGGTGTTTCCTTTTATAAGAGGGGTGAGGGGCACCTTAGGAAAATATTGAAAAATTATTTAATAATAAACTAATATTCGATTTATAATTGCTCAAAATTGATTTCTCTAAAATATAAAGTGGGTATGGGTCAAACACCTCTCAACCAATAGGTTTTAGACAAGTTTAGGTTACCTTTTAACCTTATCTTTTAGATTTAACTCTAAGTTTAATAATTTAACTTTTACTGTGTCTTCTTGTATTCTTACACTATATGGTTATTAAACATACTATAAAAATTCAAGAGAACCGCAAGTGGATTTTTAATGACATATATAATATTATTTATTCCCTTTGGCTGAAACTTATATTTTTAAGAATATTATATCAACCAACAATATAGTATTTGTTTTTAAAAATAATTTATGTCAATTTTGACATTATTTGGTATTTTGTTTTTGTGAATGTCCTAAAAACCTTATCACTTCCAAAAAACATTATCTAAATAACCCTAACATGTCATATTAACCTTTAAAATTATTTTAATTCATCAAAAGTGTAAAATTACATTTATTTTGATATTTATAATATTAATTACATTAATATTTCATTAATAAGGTAATTATTACCTCATCATTGTGCCATAAATTAATTAAATTATTTAATGTCTAAAAATTATAAATAAAACACCATTTTTAGGACATATTTATATATTTATAATTAATATTTATAGTTAAATTTATCTTATGTATAACCCTATATTAAAATTTTTTAGTTATGAAAACTTGAATTTAACACTTTTAACTCTTCTTTAAATTAAATAATAATAAATGTCCTAATCTAATCCAAGTGGACCTAAAGAGTCATATTTTTTTCCTAAGATATTTTTTGGTCGAATTACACTTATCCAATAGAATTAGGACATGTTTTACCATAATAATAATATCATTTTCACCTTTAATTACCCAATTTACTTTTAACTGCGGTAAATATATGTCAAAAGTTACTATTCACCAAAAATTATTTTTATCTTATTGAACCACATATTACTTACTGATATCAATCGTTTTCTCAGATTTTTGAAATTAAATTCACAGAATTGGTAAAATTATGTTTTATGCAAATTTTCAAATGCTCCTAAGAGATGGGTAAAAGACGGTAAAAAGTTCAATAAAATTTTTATATATCTAAACTTATTATAAATTGACTCTAATGAATTACATTGAAATTATATAATTATTATGTATCTATTTTAAACTAAAATAAATTAAATTAAAATAATTAATTATTTAAATAAAAAGTTGGTTTTAAATAATAACTCAGTGTTCTTCACTATTCATAAAAAATAGAATGTTTTCAAAAAAATACCAAAAATTCACCCTAAGATAATTTTGAAATTCCGAATTCAAATATGAAGTCTATTTTACCAAATTAAAAATATAGAATTTTTATTTATTAATTTTAAATTAATTCCCGTTGTCAAAACAAAAAAACATGTTTTCAAAAATGTAAAAACTATCAAAAGATTGGCATTTTTTAGTTAAATTTAAATATAAAATTACTTATAATCACCAACATTGTATTAAATGATAAAAATATAATCTAATTATACTTACAAACCATTCAAATATTTTATTTAACACTCTAAATTATTTTTACTAAAAAAGTTGTTTTCGGTTCAATTTTAGTAATTTTCACTATTCACCCAAATATGAAAGTTATCAGAAAAACACCAAAAATTTATTGAAACTAAATTTTTATGTCCCAATTATAATGAAGATGTTTATTTTCTCAAATTGAATGTATAAAAGTTTCAAATATTGGATTTAAAATGGGTGTTTTATTAAAAGGTGGTAAAATTGCATTTTTGGAAAAATACTTCTTTTATCTGAAAAATTAATTTGTTTTTATATTATGTCTAATAAACCCAGAATATGGATGTTACAATTATATAGAGTATATAAGATTCAAAATATATTTAATACTATTTATAACCTCTTTTTTTGAAAGGCAGGTTGGTAATGTTGTGGAGCGCATGAAATCGGGGTTGTGTGTAGCGCAAGCTATTAAATTACTTTAACGAGATAACATACTATGAGATCGTGGGATGTTACACAGCCTCCCTCACGTGGCCTCCCCTATGGTTCTCCCTGGCCTTACGCCATACCTTCCCTCCCCCATTCCGGTTTTCCTCGCACCCCAGACCAGCACACCCAACATCCATCTGTCGCGGTAGCACATCCAATAGTTCCTATAGAACCTCGGTCGGCCTCATCCGACACACCAAACCACACCTGAACCCCCCCCCCCCTCAACACTTCCTTTTAGAAAATCTCCAACCAGTGCAACTCACCTCCGGGAACCCCTCTCCTCCCTCGTCCAGCCTCCTGCATCATCGACATAGGTGTGTTCCAACTCGATTAGTTGTTTCTTCCATTAGGGAGGATTTCGGGTTATGTTTTGGGGTATCAATTGGTTAGATTGTGATGTATGTGATATGATTGTTTTATTTAAAGGATTAATTATGTTGTTTCAGTTCGATTGATGTGTGGTGGATTTTGCGCACCGAGATTGTGAAATATTTCTACATTCCAGGTAGGTGGTTCCATGTTTAATTTTTATCTGATTAATTAATTTGAAATTTTAATTAGTTTAGAGTGTTATTTAATTAATTTTTTTGGTGCACTGTTGATCTTATTTGAAGTTTAATATGAATTGAAATTGTTTAGTAGTGTGTTTTCATAGTATGTGTACTTGCTACTGAGATCTCATCTCCGGTTAATTTTTTGATTTTTTTTAAATTGGGAGGTTGTCTTACTAATTAGTTTGCTTGGTGTGATTTAATTTTTTTACATTGGGTTTAATATTCCTTAATGTGTTTTTTAGTGAGTTTAGATGATATGAGTATGTTGTTGTGAAATCCCATATCCGACTATTCACTAGTGTTTTATAAATTTTTCATTCACTTGGTTAGGATGTGAAAGAAGTGAAATTGGTGTTTTGGTCTTTTGGTGTAGCGTCAGTATGCATTCTTTCTTAAATGATAATTTGGGGGAAAATTTTGGTGTTTTAGTCATGCAACGTATTTTTAAGTGGGTTAGCATGTTTTTTTTCTGGCAGTTTGTCTAATCGAGGTAATGAGATGTTTTACTATGTGGGAGGTTTCTTTAATTGTGTGCGTGATGCAGATTGTGTTCCTGGGGTGGATTTGTGTGCGTGTGGTCATGTAAGAGGTTTTGGGTTGGTCTAGTGTGTAAAGATGTGTTTTTCACTTTAAATTATGTTTATGAAAATTTTAATTGTTTTATTAAATAATTTTTAAGGGAGAAAAATTGATTGGGTTAAATTGTGTAAATGTTTTTGTACATAAAGTCATACAACGTGTGTGGAAATTGTATAATAAATTATTTTAATGGTGTGTTAGATTCTGAAAGAGGTTTCTTGGACTGTCAAGTGATTTTAATTTTTTGTGTAAGTGATGTGGATATGGTTTTGGGATATTTTTAGTGTGCACCTTATTTCAAATGGTTTTTGTGTGTGACAATGGTTGTTTTGGTGTTTGTAGTGTCTTGTTTCGTTTGAGTATGTGATTATGAAATATGACTTGAACTCTGAACTACTTGAGCACAAACGGGAAGCCATGGTACTAGGTGGCTGGACTAGGACTTTTGTGATAGTGACACAAAAGTGGCATCGGCCCGGTTTCACTTAGCTAGAATGATAACTACAATACTATCTAAACTTTTGGATGATGTTTGGAGACCACTAGGTTATGGATGTGTTTCCCTACTAGTGGATCATGCACGAGAATGTATATTGTTGTGTTTCTATACCATTTTTCATCGAGACGCAATGTTCTAGGGTCCCACTCCTCACTAGTATCATTGAGACCTATCCCATGTATTGTGATCCTCTTTTTCTTTGTGCTCACCATAATTACACAGTGTGGCATTGGGGTTACCATGAAAGTGTGTGCGTGTGTGTTTGTTATAATTCATGTTGTTTTTTTTAAAGTATTTTTCTTTAAAATGGTTTTCATTAAAAAAAAAATAAGGCACTTATTTATTTTTATTGTGTTAAATTAAAAATGTATTTTTCATTTATTAATTATATGGTGTACCTTTTCTCAGTGGCATCCTATTGGGATTTTAGAGCACACCCTACATAAACCTTTGGGTGTATGTAGATCCTGTTTCTCTCTCTTTTCAGGTTGAGTAATTGAGCATAGCATGGGTGGTTTGGGTTGTCAGTGGCACCCTCGTGTCGGTTTGGTGGACGTGGCTTGGTGATGTGACTCCTCATGTTGCATAGAGGTTTGTGTTAGTGCCTTTTATTTTTTCCTTTATTTTTATCCCCTTTGGATTTTTTAGGTCAAGTGGTTAACATTAATCTTGAACCTAGTTTAAGGAAATGTTTGGTTGTTGACTTTAGTTTTCAATTTATTCATCTTTCTGATTGTTTCATGTTTATTTATTCGGGGAAACCATTCCCATGTTTTATTTTTGATACACGGGCACTAGTGCCAGCCCGTGGGGATTGGGAACACCCTTCGGGCCTTACCGTAGACTAGTACGGGTTTCGGGTTGGATGGAGACCCGAGTTAGTTCGTGACAAAATGGTATTATAGGAGGTTATGTTATTTTTATTTGGGATGTTAGGTAGATCAAAGATATGATTTTCGGTACTTGAGTGGTTGGTGCAGGAAGAACGTCGCAAACTCTTACTCTCTCTAACCCTCGAGTAACCAGACATAGTCTAGGATTTATGTTTTTTCCATTGGTATGTGTGTATGGGGGATGATAGTAGGAGTAAACAGTTACTACATGAAGTCTCACATGGAGTAGTGACCCATGTGATGCTCGAGAGTACAGTTCGACACTCCTAGTGGTTGGCGCTTTCCTATGCCATGGCCCGCTAAACCATAGGCATGACCACTAGTTCTCCGTCCTGGTGCTTTAGTGTTCATGATGTCTTACTTGAGTTTTGGGATTGGAGTGAAATTGTTTTCCTTTAAAATGTGAAGCGGACTTTGGTGTTTCTATTATTTTATTTTGGTGTGTGGTTGGCATGATTTTTGGGGTGTGTTTCTCCTGGACCTTGTTTTTGGAATTTGGCATTGATTTGTCAAATTTGACGTTATAAAAAGATTTATTGGGTTATTTGAAATTTAATTGGGTTGTTTTATAAATGGAATTCATTTTGGAAATTTGTGTTGAGTTTTTTAAAATAGATTGGAAAAAGGTATTTTTTGGAATATAGGGAACATTTTGTATTCAAAGTGGAAGAGTCTTGTTTATTTTCCAGTGGTATTCCTATGGGTTCTCACATGTGAATGTGGAAGTGATTAATTTATATTTGGTGGATCAAGTGGATGGGTTCCTGAGTGGTACATAAATGCATATTTACGAGGGATCAATGAATATCAGTAGTGATGGATTGATTTTTAAGGCCGCTTCTTGTTTCCTAAAAGTGGGTTTTTCTCAAAAAGTGTTTTTTGTGCTTAAATAGTTCTGGAAATGGAAAAAAAATTGGGGTCTGAAGTGAAAGAGATGGGTTCAAAGGAGTTGTTGGGATTTGTTGTGTTTATCTTGGGTTTTCAAGCGGGTGTTCCTTTTTCTTTGTAAAATATTTGATGTTTTAATTTTGAATTTTTGGATTTTTGTCTGAGGTGTGGATGTTTGTTTAGTGATGTGTGTGGATTTGTGGAAGGCTATTTTGGGTGTATTTTTTGCAATATGCCCCTAAAAACATTCCTTTAGTTTTTCCAGGTCTCTCAGCTCTTGGCACAGCCCAGACTCCTAGTGGAGTGGTGGAATTTGGTTTTTCTAGGTTGTGTCGACTATTTGTAGACGTCGAGGTCGGTTGAATATCGTTGAGTGTTTTGGAAAATTTGGTAGTGTCTATGATATTTGGAGGGACTCCAAAAGTTATGTGGGTGTAAGTTGTCTCGAGTACGTCTGGGGGTGCAAGACTAAACCAATGAATGGTGATCATTCCATTTTTGTATCGAATGAGGATGTATTGAGCGATCCTTAATGCTAACTTCATTCTGTTTTTTATACCTAAGGAAGTGAAGGTGAGGGAATGTGGTTGATCTCATAGGTTCTTGACCAGTCAATAGGAAGAGATGGAGGTGTGTTGACCTTTCTGATGAGCTAGTTTCACATTCCCCAGAGGTTGTGTAGAACAATCAGTTTAAACTTTGTAATAGTTGTCATCCTTACTCATATTGTGGTAAGTAAAGTTTCCTCATCTGATAGGGAGTGTGAACCAATAGGAATTGTTCGTGGGTACTCCTTCCATTATTTTTTGTCACACGTTTGATAGACAACTCAATTTCATCTCCAATGTGGTCAGTCCGGAACTCTATGTTGTTCGCTGCAGTTCTCAGTTGGTGTGTTCACGGAGTGGCTTCTTGGGACATGAGGACAAGTATGTAGGTTACACTTCCAGTGGAGGAAGTTCTATTCAAAGGTCTTCAGCTTATGATTTCTAGGAGGTAGATGCTTCAGACGTCAGGGCCCCAGCCATAGGTCTCGTGGTGTAGTATATGCGTATTCAATACTTTTCAGACATAGGATGATCTTGGTATGACTTATGTCCGCAGTGATAGGATGGGGAAGACTTAAATTTCCCTATTGTGGTATCGTATCTGGAGGCAACATTTATGTTGTGAGGGGCATGGAGTGCATGTCTTCTTATTGTGGGATGAATTTATGGGAGTTCTTCATGGTCCTTAAAGAGGTTCGGAGAATCAGTATTCTTTTAAAGCCAACGGGCATGCTCTGTGAACCTTTTTGCGATTGGTTATGGGTTGAAATTAAACTTATTCCAGAGATGCTTTTGTCCTGTAGGATTAAATTGTGCATGTCCAGTTTGTCACAAGGATAGGATTTTCTGCTATCAAAACGATCTTATGTTGGGAATTGATGTCCACTGTGGGATTTTCCATTCAAGTTGGCCTATGTTGGTGGGTTTGTGATGAAGATTTCAGTCTGTATCGCTCAAAGTAAATAGGGAATTCATGCGCGAGTGTTGTGTTTATATGAAAATTTTAAAAATGTTGGGAGACCGACTACGGGTCTCACCGACATTTCCTATTGTGTTGGATTTGTTTAACATAGGGAGCTTGGAGGGTCAAGGAAGTGTTGATGGTTTTTTTGGGTTTGTGAGTCGTTTTGGTTTGGAGAAATAATGTTTGACAACAATCCTAATATTTTAGGAAGACCATAATAGGAAGAGCATGGGGAGACTCTATTTTGAAAGTGTGATGGGAAGAGCAACCCCTTAATTCTGTTCCACTTGACCTGGACCATGGAAACTGGTTAACTCGAGTAGTGGGTCACTTGATGTGTGTTTTTTGAGATCTTGAGTGGCCCTAGTGATCCCTATGTTAATGTTTGGGGTGTTCCATGTCGTAGTTCTGTTTCGAGGTGAATTACTTATTGTTGGTCATTTTGCTTGGTGATTTTGGTTTTAAGATATTTGGAGTATTAGGTCAAGGGTGTTTTGAATGTCTGATCTTCAGGTGATTGTGTTTTGTTTTAGGTATCTATACAGTATTTCATGGAATCATGGCTTGGTTAAGCATTTTGGGAAGTTCTGGGGGAACAAAGTGTCATGGTGGGGAGAATTTTAACATCCTGACCAGACGCCTTATTTTATTTTAGTCATTTTTTGTTTCACCTTTGTGCCGCTAGTTGAGTCAATTTTAATTTAATGGATTTTAGTTTCATACATGGGTGCATGGTTGTACACGCAATTGTGTGTAGTTCCCATACATAGTTAGATAAAAATTTATTATTAAATGTGTTATTATTTGGGAATGCAACCTTGCACAAGACCGTGCACGTTGTCCTCTGAGTACCGTCTCGTCGTGAAGTCCACCTTCGGGTACCGTTGAGTCATCGTACACTCGGTCTCTGTCAGCGATGTCCGTCGTCTGCATCCAACAAAACGAGGTGTGGGCATAGCCTGTGCAGGGGTGAGTATAACAATACTCAGTAGGGACCCCGAGACCCTCAATGTCTCACTAAATACAACAAGGATAACCACAAAAAAGGATCTCAACAGATAACACTTACTTAGGTATAATCCCATACTTATACCTAAGTTATCATGTAACCCATCTCAATCATGAGGAAACACAAAGGTTATGAAATAAATGGATAACCACTACTTAGGTATATTCCCATACAAATACCTATGTTATCAAGTGACCCATCTCAATCATGAGGTAAACACAAAGGTCGTTGACTCAGCTCAAACCAAGATTTTCATTAATGGTATAGAAACCACAACTACTGAAGACCTCCTCCTCTAACGATTATAGTGATCCTATCACATCTCTGAGGAGCTTCTCACTAACCTTAGACTACTGAGGTACTCCTCCTATCGAGTACCACGGGTCTGCAACCCAAACATAGTAGTGCTCCCCGCCGTGGGTCTGCCACCCAAACATAGTAGTGCTCCCCCTAATAGCCTACAGAGGTACTCCTTCTGTCGAGTACCGTGGGTTTCCCACCCAAACACAGTAGTGCTCCCCTCGTGGGTCTGCCACTCAAACATAGTAGGGCTCCCCACTGGGCAATACAAGTCACTCCGACTCGAATCAGACAAGTAGTCATTAGGTCTCATCCAGCTACATGGTCTTCGTACTTTTTACGATCTTCTGCGAGAGGGTCCACTACACGAGCAACTATTCGATACTTCAGAGTGTCACGTAATCTCATGTGTAAGTATCTAAAATGACTGCCTCGTCATAGGGGTCTCAACGCAACAGACAGTGCGTCAATCGGATGATCGGTCTGTGAGTTATTAGCCTTTTAGTCCCGGGGGCCCGGTTGGTTTCGTGTACAAACCAACCCGGACATATCTCAACTGTACCCCAGATCCCCATGTGGTATACTCAAAGGAACCATTTCTCAATGAGATTACCAACGCCGCTGACGATTCATCAATCAGACGTCCGGTCTGAGAGTTATTGGCTTTTTTTCCTTCGAGGGGCCTGGTTGGTTTATAAGCTAAACCAACCCGACTATACTCCAACCGCATCCAAAACTCAAGTTGAGTATTCCAAAAAACCTGTCTCATCAAGAGGAATCCAACTTAGTTGACGGAACATCAATCGGGCGTTCGGTCCTCAAGTTATAAGCATTTCCGCTCTGAGGGCCCGGTTGGTTTCGAGTTCGAACCAACTCGGCTGTACCCAAACTTCACCGAAACCTTAATTGTAATATACATAAACGACCATCTCAATTCAAGTATCCCTATAGAACTGACGGTGCATCTATTGGTGGTCCGTAGACCTCAAAATTGGCGTTTAAATGAACCTGGTCTGAAAATAGGGGGATTGGGCCCAGTCCGACCTGGCCTAGCACCCCATGGGTCGGCCCAAACCGGGTCGACCCAACTCGGGTCTGGGTCCGGCCCGATAGGATGTGGCCCGGCCCAGCGCTAGCGGCCTGACCCAGCGGCCAGTTACGGCTTGGCCATGTGGCCGAGCGGAATACACGGAGCAAAGGGGGGGGGGGGGGGGCAGCCCCCCGCTGATTGGAACCGGCGGCACTCAGCACCGCCTTGTCTCCCGTATCCCGCATGGTGTGGGATCCTCCCCACTAGCACCGCGACAAGCCGCGACCGTTCTTCCACAGGAGGCGTGCTAGGGCGCTGGCGCCTTCTGGCGGCCGGCTGGCACCGACCGCCGCCTCCGGTCGCCGGCGCCACCGTGCCGGTGACCCGCACCGCCGGAGTCCTCCTCGGGCCACCGGAGACATTCCGGTGGTCCGTTCCTGCTTCCGCTTGTTCCCATGATCATCTTCGGTCCTGTACTTTACTACAAAGGCACCAAATCACTGTTGCGGTCCCATTTCGTCATCGCCCATCAATCCGCACACAACAAACAATCTGCAGAGGTTCCGAGCTTGTTGGTTAGCCAGTGCCCTCCGCGTTAGTGGTTTTCAGTCAAGATCAAACTCAAATCCAATCTCGAAAATTAACCCCACATCCAACTCACATGAACGAGCGATCCGCGGATTAATCGGGCAGAGTTTGGTCCGTGCTCGTCGTTCATTCCTCAAAAAGGTGAAGAAAAAATCAATATAATTCCCTTACCTCTATTATGACGTTGCACATCGTCGAGCCGCAGTAAGAGTATGGAGTTGACGTCGATCATTTCATCCGCCTCACACTTCATATCGGAGCTTGAGAGTCAGAGACTCGTCGGAATCCAACCTTTGTTGAAATATTTTTTTTCAGCGAAGATCTTAGAAGGCCGTCGTTGGAGAACCGTTCTTCGTCAGAGGTTTAATGGTCTCTCTGAATATCTCCAGAGTTTAACCACAAGATTCTCTAAAATATTTTCCAAGCCATACTAATAAGAGGCTTCCCCTATTAATAAACTTGTCATGCCTTTTCAAATTCAAAACACATAATTAATTAAAGTGTTGGCACCATTAAAGATGGAGAGAGACTGTCTCTTTATTAAGGGTGTTGTCACATTAAAATAAGGAGAAATTAATGGGGGGGGGGTTTATGAGAGGTAAAGAAGATGATAGGCTGGGGCTCGTGTGGGCCCCACCTGTCATTTATCAACACTTGGAAGAGTTTAACATCCATGATATAAAAATAATATTGTTCAACAATTTTATTTATTTTAAACTAAATCCCCAAACAAACAAAACTCAACCCGCTTAAAACGAAACTGCGGTAAATGTCCCCTTAAGAAATTACCAGCGTTGCGAGTTCATCGGTGCCCTCAGATTTCAATTCCGAGCACCGGTTCAAAATATAGAAAAACATGCTCGTTCGTTCACTGAACGTACCTGAGCTTGACTTCAGAAATTGATTCCATGTACAACGGCCCTCTGAATTACGTGCCGTCAGAATCCACAGACTTGTAAAATCCCAAAGAAATTAAGAAAAAAAAATCTTTTAAATATCTGGGTCATTACATTACTCCCACCTCAGGGCTTTACGTCCTCGTAAAGCTACAACACACACTGGGGAAATGAAAGAAGGTATTGAGCACGCATCTAAGCTTTTTGCTACCATGTGCTCTCCTGGAGGTTCCCCTGCTGCCAACGAATGCACACCAGAGGAATCAACCATCCACATTGGACCCGCTCCTGTCGATCCTCGATCTCCACTGAAACGTTCCTGAATGTCTCCCCTTCATCAATGTCCATCTCACTATGGTCGATGATGTGTGGAGAGTCCTAAACGTATCTCCTTAGCTGAGATATGTAGAAGACGTTGTGCACTTAGTGAAACTATGGTGGAAAGGTCATGTGGTAGGCCACCTCGCCTACCCTGCTGAGGACCTAGAAGGGTCTGAAGAACCTCGGAGATAACTTGTCGCCTCAGCCACATCTCCATAGACCTCATCGAGGTGAGACCTATAAGAATACATGGTCTTCATCCTAGAACTCAAGAGGTATCCATCTCCTATCATTGTAGGACTTGTGTCTTCTGGATGCAGTCTCAACTACTGTGATCCATAGGCGATCACTGCCCGCTTCTATATCAGGATACACCCGAGTCTGGTCCCTGATGCGTCACAGAGAACTATGTAATCAACACCCTCAAGATGGGAGCACTGGTCAACCTATACCTCAGCTCCTGAAAAGCTCTGCTGGCATATCCCTGACCACACGAAGGATTTTCCCCTTCTTCGTCAATGTTAAAAGTAGTTCAACAACTCTGGAGGAGTATGGCTCAAATCTATGTTTGGATGACTCATGAGTGATCGACCGCACCAACTTATGCATGATTCCATCCTGTTCTTCTTGAGGTTTCCTTTTATCCGACCAAGGAAAAACTCATCCCAACATTGTAGGTAAACCACAACCTTTTTGCCTTATAAAATCAATCTTTGTATGAACTGTGGTTGCCCGGTCCATACCCAAACTAACGTCATAAGGCCTTGACGATGCCACCAAGAGGTTCCAACCGAAAATCTCGCCTCAAGAGTCAGATCACACCGTCGGCATAAGCATGATTACTGAGTCTCCTCCAAAATGTATCTCCAGACGTGAGGGTCAAGTCAATGGCTTAATCAGAAACTCTTGGTCTGGGACAAGATTTGTGGAAGGAAGGGATGATTCGTATCAATGTATGTTGTTACGACAGCTAGTAGTATACACATACTGTACCTCAAATCATTCCTAGAGCCCTTGGGTCACACTCCTTGACCACATGAAGCTACTCTCTTCCCCTGCCCTCCTACTTCCTAAGCCTGGCGGGGACTACAAAGGCGGGTGGTTGTAACATGTTGAAATACTTACCACCTCATGATGCTCTCCTAGATATGCTTCCACATCTACTGCTCTGCAGATTCATATGTCCATAACACTTCTTCTTCTTGAAACATTTTACATGCCCAAGTCTCTAAGACTAGCGCCGGTTTCCTGCATTCCCACTCCTAACATCCACGGGATGTGTCCACTCAGCCAGAGATCATTCAACCACAAAGATTCCCTCTAGCACCCTAGAATAAGTAGGAATAAATAGAGGAATAAGTGATGTCTTATATGTCCTTTAAACACACCTTGCTCAAAAGTACAAGCCTTGAAGCACTGATTGCATCATTTTCATCAAGTACTGGGAATGGTTGGTATGCCCTGATGAATACTCATCTACTGACATGTCATCTTTCCCGAAGCTATGTACGCTCTAGAAAACTCTCAGCCACCTCCTCAAGCCAGTCCTCAGCCGCCTATGAGTCGAGCTCGCTTTGGAAACTGAGGGTTATCTGATGCTGAAACACGTGTAAGGCACTAAAACTACATGTATAATCTACTGGTACTACCGGTTGAAACTGCTGACCAGCGGGTAGTGATATAGCTGGCACACTACCCGAAGGTATTATCTCGGGCATCGGTCCACATACCGAAGTACCATTACTATGCCGACCATCCTCATGGTTACTCACTGGAAAACACCAGTAGCTAAGATCACCATATTCTCTACTAGTGTCTAAACTCGGTGTAGAACTCTAGAAATTGCCTCTATCCCGTCCACTACTGCCTAGGAATCTGTCTCGCCTCGTAACCTCGGAGGCCTCTGCTGCTGGAACTAGTGCAATGCGCTCTGTCAGCATGCACCGTCTGCTAGTACGGATGGTGGCATATGCTGCCCAGCAGGTGGTGGTGCTGCTGGTACACCACCCGAAGGTGCCAACATAGAAAGGGGGCCCTAAACTGGAGTCTCATCGCGCGATGGGCCATCATCAAGTACTCTCTCGGAACTCCAACTGACTGTCTGCGTGGTGGCATCCGGAATAGATGCGACATAGTCAAACTATTATACCTGGTGAGATAACCTGGTTTGAGTTGACTTTAAGAAATCTTTTGAAAACACACTCAATCAGTGTTTTCATGCACTATGATGGAAATCAGTAGTCAGGGTCCTGGTGTATGGAAACGTCGGCCGTCGCACCAACACTGGACTCCCTGAACTAAAGACCACACTCAATACCCTTAACATTATTGCTACATAGAATAGAATTAATAGTGTCCTGAGTTCTGCGGTAGAACCGACTCATCTGATACCAATTTTTCACGACCCGTCCTCACGGCCCGTGTCATGACTACCCCAAGCCCACCTTCCATAGGCCAGGGGCTGGAGAGTAGCACCAAAGGCATAAATCCTGATAACTGGGAAGGAATATTCTTTATAAAACACAATCACATCCAACCAGAGTACAAGCGAAAGTAATACACTAAGTAAAAAAAGATAGTTATGAAAAGTAAATGGGCCAGAATACAAACCCAACTGAAAAGTACAGCTACAAATGAACGAAAGTACAACAGAAAAGACAAACAGCTGGAAGATAGAAGCATCTCCTGGGTCGTCCACCTCGGATCCTACTTGAAGGGTAGGTACAGATAGCCTCCTCAACACTCTCGCCCGTCAACCTCTTCCGAGTACCGTCTCGTCGTGAATTCCACCTCCGGGTACCATCTAGTCCTCGTACACTCGGTCTCTCTCACCATTGTTCATCATCTGTATCCCACACAACGAGGTTCAGGCATATCCCGTGCATGGGTGAGTATAACAATACTCAGTAGGGACCCCGAGACCCTCAAGGTCTCACTAAATCCAACAAGGATAACCACAAAGAAGGATCTCAATAGATAACCCTTACTTATGTTTAAGCTCATACTTATACCTAAGTTATCAAGTAACCCATCTCAATCATGAGGAAACACAATGGTTATGAAATCAATAGATAACCACTACTTAGGAATATTCTCATACAAATACCTTAGTTATCAAGTGACCCATCTCAATCATGAGGTAAACACAAAGGTCATTGACTCAGCACAGACCAGGATTTTCATTGATGATATAGAAACCAAAACTGCTGAAGAGCTCCTCCTCTAGCGAGTGCAGTGATCCTGTCACATCTCTGAGGCACTGCTCACTAACCTTAGACTGCTGAAGTAATCCTCCTATCAAGTACCGCAGGTTTTCCACCCAAACACAGTAGTGCTCACCGTCGTGGGTCTGCCACCCAAACACAGTAGTGCTCCGCCTAATAGCCTTTAGAGGTACTTTTTCTTTCGAGTATCGTGGGTCTGCCACCCAAACACATTAGTTCTACCTGTCGTGGTTCTTCCACTCAAACACAGTAGTGCTCCCCATTGGGCACTACAAGTCACTCCGACTCAAATAGGACAAGCAGTCATCAGGTCTCATCTAGCTACAAGGTCTCTGTACTCCATACTTTGTACTCTCATCTCCGAGAGGGTCCACTCCGCGAGCTACTAGTCGATACTTCCATGTGTCGCGTAATATCATGTGGAAGTATCTCAAAGGACCACCTCATCATAGGGGTCTCAACTCAATAGACAGCGTGTCAATCAGACGCCCGGTCTGTGAGTTATTAGCCTTTTAGTCCCGGGGGACCGGTTGGTTTTGTGTAAAAACCAACCCATACGTATCTCAAATGTATGCTTAATTACCATGGGGTATACTCAAAGGAACCATTTCTCAATGATATTACCATCGTCGCTGACGATTAGTCAATCAGACGTTCGGTCTGAGAGTTATTGGCCTCCTTCCTAGGGCCCGGTTGGTTTATATTCTAAACCAACCTGGCCTTACTCCAATCACATCCAAACATCATGTGGAGTATTCCAAAAGAACTTACTCATCAAGAGGAATCCAACATAGTCGACGACACGTCAATCGGACATCCGGTCCTCAAGTTATAAGCGTTTCTGCACCGAGGGACCGGTTGGTTTCGAGTTCGAACCAAACCCACCATACCCAAACTTCACCGAAACCTTGAGTTTAATATACCTAAATGACCATTTAGATCCAAGGATCCCTGTTCAATTGACGATGCATAGATCGGAGGTCTGTAGCCCATGATATTAGAGTTTAAATGAATCTGGTCCGAAAATAGGGTGTTTGGGCCCCGTCCGACCCGGCCCAACACCCCATGGGTCAGCTCGAACCGGGTCGACCCGACTTGGGTCCGAGTCTGGCCCGATAGGATACAGCCCGGCCCAGCGGCCAGTTTCAGCTCAACCATGTAGCTGAGCGGAATACAGGGAGTGGGGGGGGGGGCATGCTGATTGGAACCGGCGACGCTCAGCACCGCCTTGTCTCCCGGATCCCGCGCGGCGCAGGTTCCTCCCCACCACCGCTGCGGAAATCCACGAAGGTTCTTCCACCGGTGGCGCGCTGGGGCACCGCCGCCTCCAGGCGGCCGGCTGGCACCGACCACCACCTCTGGTCGCTGGTTCCGCCATGCCGGCAACCCGCACCTCCAGAGTCCTCCTCGGGCCACCAGAGACATTCTGGTGGTCCATTCCAGCTTCCACTTGTGCCCGTGATCATCTCAGGTCCCCTACTTTACTATGAATGCCCCAAATCACTGTTGGGGTCCCATTTCATCGTCTCCCATCAATCCGCACACAACAAACAATCTTCGGAGGGTCCGAGCTTGTTCGTTATCCCGTGCCCTCCACGTTAGAATTTTTCAATCAAGATCAAACTCAAATCGAAACCCGAAAATTAACCCCGCATCCAACCCGCATGAAAGTGCGATCCACAGATCAATCGAGCAGAGGTTGGTCCGCGCTCGTCGTTCTTTCCTGAAAAAGGTGAAGAGAAAATCAATATAATTTCCCTACCTTGATCATGACGTTTCACGTCGTCGAGCCGCGGAAAGAGTATGGAGTTGACGTCGATCATTGCATCCGCCTCACACATTATATCGGATCTTGAGCGTCGTAGACTCATCGGAATCCAACCTCCATTGAAACATTGTTCTTCGTCGAAGATCTTAGAAGGTCGTCGTTGGAGAATCGTTCTTCATCGGAGGTTTAAAGTTCCCTCTAAATTTCTCCAAAGGATAACCACAAGATTCTCCAAAATATTTTCCAACCCATACTAAAAAGAGGCTTCCCTTATTAATAAACATGTCATGCCTTTTCAAATTCAAAACACTTAATTAATTAATGTGTTGGAACTATTAAAGTGGGAGAGAGATGGCCTTTTTTATTAAGGGGGTTGTCACATTAAAAGAAGGAGAAATTAAGGGGGGGTTTATGAGAGTTAAAGAAGATGAGAGGTTGGGGATCGTGTGGGCCATACCTCTCATTTATCCACAGTTAGAAGAGTTTAACGTCCAAGATATTTAAATAAAAGTGTTAAACAATTTTATTTATTTTAAACTAAATACCCAAACAAAAAAACTCAACCCGCTTAAAATGTAAATGTGGTAAAGGTCCCCTTAAGCAATTACTGGCGCTGCGAGTTCATCGGTGCCCTCATATTTCAATTCCGAGCACTGGTACAAAAGATAGAACAACATGCTCGTTCGTTCACTGAACTTACCTGAGCTAAAATTCGGAAATTGATTCTGCGTACACCGGGCCTCGGAATCAAGTGTTGTGAGAAGCCACAGACTCGTAAAATTACAAAGAAATTAAAAAAACTCCTTTAAATTTTCTGGTATTTACATTACTCTCACCTCGGGGATTTACATCCCCGTAAAGCTACAACACACACTAGGAAAACAAAATAAGGTACAGAGCATGCATCTGAGCCTTTTTCTCCCATGTGCTCTCCTGGTGGTTCCTGTGCTGCCAACAAATGAGCACCAGAGGAATCGACTATCCACGTAGGACCCGCTCCTATCGATCCTCGATCTCCATTGGAACCTCCGTGAATGTCTCCCTGTCATCAATGTCTAGCTCGCTATGGTCGAGGATGTGTGAAGGGACATGCATGTATCTCCTTATCTGAGATATGTGGAAGACGTTGTGCACCTAGTGCAACTATGGTGGAAAGGTAATGTGGTAAGCCACCTTTCCTTCCCTACGGAGGACCTAGAAGGGTCCGAAGAACCTCGTAGATAACTTTCCACCTCTGCCACATCTCCATAGACCTCCTAGTGGTGAGACCTGTAAGAATACATGGTCGTCATCCTAGAACTCAAGAGGTCTCCATCTCCTATCAGTGTAGGACTTTTGTCTGCTCTATGTAGTCTCAACTACCGTGAACCTGAGGCAATCACTGGCCACTTCTTCATCAGGATACACCCGAGTCCGATCCATGATGCCACGCAGAGAACTATGTAACCAACTCCCTTATGATGGGCGCACTGGTCAACCTATACCTCATCTCCTTAAAATCTCTACTGGAATATCCCTGACCACACGATGGATTTTCCCCTTCATCGTCAATGCTAAAAGTGGTGCAACAAATCTGGAGAATTCTGGCTCAAATCTATGATGTCCGACTCATGATTGATCGACCGCACCAACTTATGCATGATTCCATCCTGCGCTGCCTGGGGTTTCCTTTTCGCCGACCAAGGAAAACTCATCCCAAAATTGTAGGTAAACCAAAACCTTTTTTCCTAACACAGTCAACATGTGTATGAACTGTGGTTGCCCAGTCTATACCCAAACTAACTTTGTAAGGCCTCGACGCTGCCACCAAGAGGTTCCAACCGAAAATCTTGCCTCAAGAGTCAGATCACACCATCGGCGTAAGTGTGATTATTGAGTCTCCTCCCAAAGGTATCTCCATATGTGAGGGTCACGTCAATGGATTAATCCTAAAATCTACGTATGGGACAAGATTCGTGGAAGGAAGGGATGATTCGTATCAATGTCTGTTGTTATAGAAGCTAGTAGCATACACAGAACGTTCCTCGAATCATTACTAGAGACCTTGGGTCACCCTCCTTGAACATTGTAGCAACTCTGTTCCTCTGCCCTCCTGCTCCCTGAGCCTGGTGGGGACTACAAAGGAGGGTGGTTGTAACATGTTGAAATGTTTACCACCTCATGTTGCTCTCCTAGCTCTGCTTCCACATCTGCTGATCTGCAGATTCATCTGTCCTTAACACTTCTTCTTCTTGAAACATTTTACATGCCCAAGTCTCTAAGAATAGAACTGGTTTCCTGATTTCCCACTACTAACATTCACTGGCTGTGTCCGCTCAGCCAATGATCATTCAACCACAAAGTTCCCTCTAGCACCCTAGAATAAGTTGAAATAAATAAAGGAAGAAGTGCTGGCTCAGATGTCCTTTAATCACACCTCTCTCAAAAGTCCGAGAGCTAAAGAACTGATCGCATCGTATTCATCAAGTACTATAAATGGTCAGTACGCCCCAATGAATACTCAGCTACCGACATGTCATCCTACCGAAGCTGTATATGCTCTGTAAAACTCTCAGGCACCTCCTCAAGCGAGTCCTCAGCCGCCTGTGAGTCGAGATCGCCTCAGAAACTGAGGGGTATCTGATGCTGAAAAATGTGTAAGACACTGAACCTACATGTGTCAACTACTGGTACTGCCGATTGAAACTGCTGACCAACAGGTAGTGATATAGCTGGCACACTACCTGAAGGTACTATCTCATGCATCAGTCCACATACTGAAGTACCGTCAATATGTTGACCATCCTCATGGTCACTCACTAGAAAACATCAATAGCTAAGATCACCATATTCTCTAGTAGTCTCTAAACTAGTTTTAGAACTCTAGAAATAGCCTCTATCCAGTCCACTGCTACCTAGGAATCAGTCTTGCCTCGTAACCTCGGAGGACTCTACTGTTGGAACTCATGCAATGCGCTCTGTCAGCGTGCACTATCTGCTAGTACGGCTGGTGGCATCTACTACCCAATGGGTGATGTTGCTTCTGGTACACCACCCGAAGGTGCCAACATAGAAATGGGGCCCTACACTGGAGTCTCATCGCTCGGTAGGTCGTCATCAAGTACTCTCTCAGAACTCCAACAGACTATCCGTGTGGTGGCATCCTAAATAGATGCGACACGATCAAATGATTATACCTGGTGAGCTGACCCGGTTTGAGATGACTTTAAGAAATCTTTTGAAAACACACACTCAATCTGTGTTTTCGTGCACTAGGTTGGAAATCAGTAGTCAGGGTCCAGGTGTGTGGATATATCGGCCGCCACACCAACACTGGACTCCCTGAATTGAAGACCACACTCGTTACCCTTAACACTTTTGCTTCACCGAATAGAATTATCAGAGTCGTGAGTTCTACGGTAGAACCAACTCATCTGATACCAATTTTTCACGACCCATCCTCAGGGCCTGTGTTGTGACTACCCCAAGCCCACCTTCCATAGGCCAGGGGCTGGCGACTAGCACCAAAGGTGTAAATCCTGATAACTAGGAATGAATTTACTTTATAAAACATAATCACATCTAACCACAGTACAAGAGGAAGTAATACACGAAGTAAAAAATATAGTGCTGGAAAGTAAATGGGCCAGAATACAAACCCAACTGAAAAGTACAACTACAACTGAACAAAAGTACAACAGGAAAGACAAACATCTGGAAGATAGAAGCAGCTCCTGGGTCGTCCACCTCGGATCCTACCTGAAGGGTAGGTACAGAAAGCCTCCTCAATTCTCTCACCCGCCAACCTCTTCCGAGTACCGTCTCGTCGTTAAGTCCACCTCCGGGTACCATCTAGTCCTTGTACACTAGGTTTATGTCAGCGCTATCCGTCGTCTGCATCCAACACAATGAGGTGCGGGCATAGCCCGTGCAGGGGTGAGTATAACAATACTCAGTAGGGACCCCAAGACCCTCAAGGTCTCACTAAATCCAACAGGGATAACCACAAAGATGGATCTAAACAGATAACCCTTGATTAGGTATAAGCTCATACTTATATCTATGTTATCAAGTAACCCATCTCAATCACGAGGAAACACAAAGGTTATGAAATCAACAGATAAACACTACTTAGGTATTTGACCATACAAATACCTAAGTTATCAAGTGACCCATCTCAATCAAAAGGTAATCACAAAGGTCGTTGACTCAGATCAAACCAGGATTTTCATTAATGATATAGAAACCACAACTGCTGAAGAGCTCCTCCTCTGACGATTACAGTGATCCTGTCACATCTCCGAGACGCTGATCACTAACCTTAGACTGCTGAGGTAGTCCTCCTATCGAGTACCGCAGGTCTTCCACCCAAACACACTAGTTCTCCCTGCTGTGGGTCTGCCACCCAAACACAGTAGTGCTCCCCCTAATAGCCTACATAGGTACTCCTTCTATCAAGTACCACGAGTCTTCCACCCAAACACAGTAGTGCTTCTTGTCATGGGTCTACCAACCAAACACAGTAGTGCTCCCCACTGGGCTATACAAGTCAATCCGACTCGAATCGGACAAGCAGTCATCAGGTCTCAGCCAGCTACAAGGTCTCTGTACACCATACGCTCGTCTCTAGGAGGGCCCGCTCCACGAGCTATTGGTCGATACTTCCAAGTGTCTTGTAATCTCAAGTGGAAGTATCTCAAAGAACCTCCTCGTCATAGGGGGGTCTCAACGCAATCGATTGTGCGTCAATCGGACGCCCGGTCTGTGAGTTATTAGCCTTTTAGTCCCAGGGGCCCGGTTGGTTTTGTGTACGAACCAACCCAGTTGTATCTCAACAGTACCCCGAATTCCCATGGGGTATACTCAAAAGAACCGTTTCTCAACGAGATTACCAATGCCACTAACGATTCGTCAATCAGACGTCTGGTCTGAGAGTTATTGTATTTTTCCTTCCAGAGGCCCGGTTGGTTTATAAGCTAAACCAACCCGACCGTACTCCAACCACATCCAATCCTCAAGTGGAGTATGCCAAAAGAACACTCTCATCAATAGGAATCCAACGTAGTCGACGTCACATCAATCGGACGTCTGGTCCTCATGTTATATGTGTTTCCGCTCCGAGGGCCCGGTTGGTTTCGAGTTCGAACCAACCCGGCCGTACCCAAACTGAACCGAAACCATTAGTGTAATATACCGAAACGACCACCTCGATCCAAGGATCCCTATACAACTGATGGTGCGTCTATCGGAGGTCCATATCCCATGATATGAGAGTTTAAATGAACCCGGCCTGAAAATATGGGGTTTGGGCCCTGTCCGACCCGGCCCAACACCCCCTGGGTCAGCCCGAATCGGGTCGACCCGACATGGGTCCAGCTCTAGCCTGATAGGATGCGGCCCGCCCGGCTGGCGCAGCCGGGCCCAGCGGACGGGGCCCGGCCCGGTGCTGGCGGCCCAGCCCAGCGGCCGGTTGCAGCTCGGCCATGTGGCCGAGCGGAATACACTGAGTGGGGTTGGGGGGAGGGGGGCAGCCCCCCGCTGATTGGAACCAGCGGCGCTCGGCGCCTCCAAGTCTTCCGGATCCCGCGCGACACGGTATCCTACCCACCACCGCCACGATGGTTCTTCCAATGGCGGCGCGCTGGGGAGCCGCCACCGGAGTCCTCTGTAGGCCACCGGAGACATTAAGGTGGCACGTTCCAGCTTTAGCTTGCACCCTTTATAATCTTCAGTCCCGTACTTTAATTCAAAGGCCCCAAATCACTGTTGTGGTCCCATTTCGTTATCACCCATCAATCCGCACACAACAAACAATCTGCGGAGGGTCCAGGCTTGTTCGTTAGCACGTACCCTCCACGTTAGAGCTTTTCAATCAAGATAAAACTCAAATCCAATTCCGAAAATTAACCCCGCATCCAGCCCACATGAACGAGCAATCCGTGGAACAACCGGGCAAAGGTTGTTCCATGCTCGTCGTTCTTTATTTGAAAAGGTGAAGAGAAAATCAATATAATTCCCCTACCTCGATTATGAAGTTTCACGTCGTCGATCCATGGAAAGAGTATCGAGTTGACGCCGATCATTGCATCCGCCTCACACTTCATATCGGAGCTTCAGCGTCGGAGACTCGTCGGAATCTGACCTCCATTGAAAGATTGTTCTTCGTCGAAGTTCATAGAAGGTCGTCGTTGGAGAACCGTTCTTCATCGGAGGTTTAAATTTCACTCTAAATTTCTCCAGAGGTTAACCACATGATTCTCTAAAATATTTACCAACCTATACTAAAAATAGGCTTCCCCTATTAATAAACATTCCATGCCTTTTCAAAATCAAAACACTTAATTAATTAAAGTGTTGGCACTATTAAAGAGGGAGAGATATGGTCTCTTTTTTAAGGGGGTTGTCACATTAAAAGAATAAGAAATTAATGGGGGGGGTTTATGAGAGTTAAGTAATATGAGAGGTTGGGGCTCGTGTGGGCCCCAACTCTCGTTTATCTGCACTTGGAAGAGTTTGACGTCCAAGATATAAAAATAAAATAGTTCAACAATTTTATTTATTTTATACTAAATCCCAAAACAAAAAAACCCAACCCACTTAAAATGCAACTGTGGTAAAGGTCCCCTTAAGCAATTATCGGGGCTGCGAGTTCATCAGTGCCCCCGGATTTCAATTCTGAGCACCGGTTCAAAAGATAGAAAAACCCGCTCGTTTTTTCACCGAACGTACCCAAGATAAACATTGAAAATTGATTCCAGGTACACTGGGCCTCAGAATCAAGTGTCGTCAGAATCCACAGAGTCGTAAAATTCCAAAGAAATAAAGAAAAAAATTTCCTTGAAATTTCCGGGTCTTTACATTTAATGCTAAAAAGTAAATATATACTTAAATCCAATATAATGATTATTACAATATAATTAATTAAATTATGTAAAAATAATAAATATTTATTATAATTTTAATAAACTTTAAATAATAATTATACTTTTAAATTACATAATTTATTGGAAATAAATGGGAATTTTTACCAAAATTGGTATTTTTCACTATTCCTTGAAAGTCATTATTTTCTAAGAAACAAAAATTTCACCCTAAATTAATAATTATATGATGATTTATAAAATAATTTAATTTTTGAAAATATATTTACTAAAAATTCAATAAATTAATTAGAATATTTTTCCAAAAGTGAATACAATTCATTTTTGGGGAAACATAATTTGGAAGAATAAAATGACATTTCTAAAAATTGATTGATTATTTAGTTATAATTTATCAAAAATATATATATTTAGTAGTAAATTTTTATATATATTTCATAAATTATTTATTGATATTCATATCTACCAATTTAATGTCAATGTTATAATGGTCGTATATTTTGTAGGATGTTTAAACTCAATGTTGTCTATTATATTTACTATTAAACATAATGTTATTAATTTAAAATACTAATTTTATTAAATAAAAAAATGAAACAATTAAAATTTAATGTTTCAACATTGAACTCATAAAATATTCTTTCCACCCATAATAAATCATTTTTAGATATTGAAATATCCATTGCATTTAAAAGTAATTTTAAAAATACCTAAAATAATGGAAGGATGATTTTTTTCTATTGAAAAAATGAAGGTATTTATGGGAATAAAAACATAAAATATAGGTAATGAAGGATGAAAAAATTATTGAGACCATACATGTTAAAATAGAACATTATTTTTGTTTTTTGTAAATAAAGTCAAAACATTCCTTATAAAATACAAAATAATATTGCATTGGAAAAAATATTAATGAAATTAAAAAAAGGTAAATAAATTAACTTTTATAATTCATTTATTTCCATATAAAATTAATCCATTAAATAATTTTCAAAATAAGGACGTAGAAGAGAAATATTAAAGAAATAATTCATTAGAACATTCAAAATACAGTTTTTAAAGAAAAGTGCTCCTTACCTTGAGTCGGAATCTCCATGTACATTATTTATCTTTATGAATAATAAAATTATATTAATTATTTAATTTATCAAGAAACTTTTTCAATTTTATTTTTAATTTTATTTTATTTCCTTTTTATATGGAATTACATAACTATTTAAGTTCATGTTAGATGTTTTGATGATATTTTCCTCATATGTAAAAATGACATAGATAGGTTGATTATGGTTAATGAGGTAATTATCTAATAACATCAATAATAATAATCATGATTTAATTATAATTTTTATAGATCAATTATAATTTCTTAACTAACCACGAAATAAACACTATGATACAATCATGGAGAAAGTAGGTCCAATAGATGAATGAGTATCATTTCTATTTTTCAAAAATCATGATGGAAAAAAGGTAAGTGCTGCATTATATTTCCATAGTAATTATTATATCATAAATATAATATAATTTATTTAGATACAATTATATATAGTATATATTTGATGTGGTAATTAAAAATTAATCACATCATTTCTTGGAGGTGGTAATCCACACACACGCATGAACAATGTATTTTTCAATAGATAGAAATATACGAAGTAATATTATATATTTCCTTATATAATGATAATTATGTCTTTAATATTGTATATATGTGATAAATACATCATTAAAACTTGTTGTGGTCGGTAGTGTTTTAAAATAAAATACATTAGTTCGCAATGTGGTAGTCTATCGTACACACGAATGATGGTTTGGTTTCACATTTTTTTGAAAATGAGGTGGAAATAAGTTATTAAATTAACATAAAAATATTTTACAATATTAAAGATAATATTTTTATTATATGATCTTGTTTAAAAAATACTTATAGGTACAATATAAGTAATATTAAAACATTCGTTTAAAGACTCTTCCTCTGCTTAAGAAAACAACCTTTTCTTTACACCTTAAACCCACTAATATTGGTATTTTTCCCAAACAATTATTCCTTAACATGTATAGGTACTATATTATGTTATTTATTTATGTATAAGAAAATATAAATTTTATTTTATGTGTCAGTAAAATAGGAAAAGAGGCCCCTTTTATAAGTGAGGGGAGGGGCACTATTTTAATTACCTAAAAAATTAAATAACAATAAATTAATTATTCATTGAAAAAATAAAAAAAAGGTAATATAAATAAAATAAATGATTATTAAGGGTTGAAATAAAAACATCCAATAATATTTTGTAATGTCGATATTTGGTTTTTACCATTATCTCTTTGTTTTGACAGGTGTTAAACCTTTTTGAAAATTATCATGACAATGATGTTATTACTCTTTAAGGGTCAATATAGTTACTGTAAATGAAAAATTTGCCTATAAAAGGATAATAGTTGATATTTTAAAACATATACCAATAACATTGATGAATAATTGTTTTTATTAACTTTAAATCATTCAATAAAATATTTTCTATTATAAAATATCATTTATGTCATTTTTTGAAATTAATGAAATATTCTCAAACAATATGTGTCTAACTCCAATAAATTTATTCAAAAAATACATCAATTCAAAGATAAAGAATATATGGTATTAATTTAATCATCCAATAATTTTTATACGTTTTGATTTCATTTTAAACAACATATTTCTTATTGACCCCTTTTTATCATATTTTTTCTATAATTGTGGTAATAAAAATTCAATAATAAAAGGTTATAAATTTACTTATAAGTTAAAAATTGAATCATAAATGGATAAGGAGTGAAATTTTAGAAAATTTACCATCATAAATTCTATTTTTAAGGGTTTTATGACATTTAATTAATTTAATAAAATATTATTTAACATAAAATATCATTAATGTCAATTTTTTACATTATTGATTTAATTAGACTTTGAAATAAAAACATAAAACAAATTAATTCGAATATAATGTTTTAAAGATAAAAAACATGAGATATTTTTCTAAATAATCCTGGAAAGCCACGATTCATTTAAATTATATTACTTAATATTTTTAAAATCATTTATTTTATTTTTCTATTAACTAAAATGATATTTTTTTTGGTAGTGCATAGGAATTTAAGATTATTATTTCATCACTAAAAATAAGAAATGTCATGATTAAATTAAATCATTTATCATTCAAATAATAATTTCATGATGAAATGTTGCCTCTATTTGTCAATATATCAAAAAAATTGATAAAACTAAAAAAATAGAATGATATTTTTTACATTTATTTAAATAAAATAATTTAATGGTTGAAATAAATGAAATATGGCACCATGTTTCAACACATTCTAAACATTGATTGTAATATTAGAGCGAAAATCATATAATTTAATAATTACAAGTGTTAGGGTCATTTTTGACCTGTATCATATTATTTTTTAACATTAATTACTAGATTTAGCCTTACTATGGTGACAATTATTTACTGTGGTAACAATTCATAATAAAAAAAATAAGATGGTTATATTTTCCAAAGATAGAACTCATAATTACAAATATAGAATATATTTTTCAACTTTCAATTACTAAAATATATATATTATAATTTAATATTAAAACATAAAATACAATGAAAAAAATTAGAAAAATTCATTTTAAGAATAAAAATGTTTTTATATTGAATTAATGTATATAATTAATTCTATCTAAAATAATTGTATTTTTAATATAAATGAATCAATTAAAATTTAAATGCAATATATATTAAACTTTACATTGTAAATGTTTTAAAAGAAGGTACATTATCAACAAAAATCATTTTTTTCATTATTCATTGAAAAATATATATTTTCATAAAAATATAAAAGTTTTGCAATAGGTAAATTTTTATAAGATTATTTTAAAAATAATAAAAAATTTTAAAATAGGAATTAAAAAATTTACAGTAATTTATTATTATATTATCTCATAAAATAAAATAAAAACACTTTTTTAGGAAAAAATATTTTGTAAGAATAAAATGAGTTTACAGAAAAATGAGTGATTATTTACAAAGTAGTTATCAATAAATTTACATTGAGTGTGAAATTTATATATATTTCATAAAGTAGTTAATCATATTCATATTTTAAAATTTAACATCTCAGTTATAATGAACATATTTAAATAATAACATTTCACATATCTTTTTGGCTCGGTGTTACATGTCATATATGCTATCGAACATGGTTTTATTTTTAAATTCTTCGAGTGTTAAACATACAGGATTCTATTTTTTATGGTACTGGAACTAATTCAACCCCATCACATAGGTTTAGGGCCTAAATTACCCCCACCTCCTCCTCCTCTAAGAAATTTTGTGTTCTCCATATTAGGATCAACTTCATAGGATGATCCCTCACAGTTTCTCTTGTTTCGTGACCTATTTCCTTCATTAAGGAAGCACTAAGTGGAATATTATTGAGATTACTTCACGGTAACGAATCTTCATGGAGGTAGTGTAAATATTCATATGATTCATAAATAAAAAATCAACTAGGATGGTAAATATCAAGGAGTATTATTATTATTATCTTGATGATTATTTAGAAAATGACAAATCCACTTACCACTCTGATGAGGGCATGTGTTCCTACTATGAATTGTGTGTTAGTAAATTTTATTTCTATTATTATCCTTGATAAAATATAACATAAACACATTATGTAAGAATATTGTGAAGCAACATTCATTAAATTGTGAACCGCATTGAGGTGAACAAAGAGGGTGTGTATACATATAATCAAGAGGAATGGTCAAGATATCAGAGTTCCTATTAATATTAAAATACCACCTAACATTTTACATTCATCCAAAAATAATGGGGAAGGTGTTTCTATTAAAATATATCCCCCACCACCTGAGGATGTTATAGATATTACCATTAAGTAGAGGTTTTCCCAATATGATGCTAAGTTGGAGGTGTTGAGGTGGATCAATGATTAATTCATCAGATTAAATATGTATTCTAAGTATAAATTTCAAGTAGAGGCTAATATATCCTATTTAGTATATATCAATCAAAAATTATCTACTCATCTAATGAGATTAGATTCCATCCATCCAACTAGTTCTAGTTCCAAACCGCCAGTCTACGTAAACCTAGTGATTAGTGAGTATCTCGAATTTCCTTATTAGATTTGAATTACTTCAATATGAGACAAGATACTAAAATATATATCAATTTTTATATCAACAACTTGTATAGGGGAGGATATAGTATTAGGAACCACCCATAAAATCCATATGGTAATTAGTTCAAGTGATATTCCCTCCATAAATCCTTCACCCCATTAAATCCATTGGCGCTCAAATGGAGGCCATGGAGGGGTGATATGCACTAGTGTATCCAGATAGAATGTCATTTTCCATCTAATTTGATGTAACTCCAACTTCATCCAATGTTATGAATACTACCTTCCCAACATTCAACAACATGATAGATCCATAACATCACTTGGAAAAAAAATCCTCGTGATAAGAACACTTGAGAAACATGAATTGTAAAATACTAAATTTTTCTGGTAGAATCTAGAGGTACTTGTATTTTTTTGGTACAACAACATACCACCTCGATCTATTGAAATTTTAGAATACCACTATTATAAAAAAAACTCTATAGGTTCATCCTCACACTAATATAGATCACAACTTTTTATATATTGAACAATAATTAGTTTGAAAGGGATATCGTCTCATATTTTATCACTATATGGAGAGACCAAACTTATTCCCTGGAAAAAAACTTCTATAGGGAAAATAATTTGATATATCCTAAAAAAATAACTAAAATGATTCATGAACATCGCATATTAAATTTAAATATCCACATTCATTTTGGGAGTTTTTAGAAGTCATATAGTTTTTGGAGGACTTTATCTAATGCTCCAAATCCAAATCTCATTCAACACTGATGACATAAGGAAAGTGAGATGGTATGACAAAAATAATGCTTTTTATGCTCAAACTAGTATAAGTTCTAACTCCATCTCCCAATTCCACAAAAATATCACATAGTCATCCCCCTTAATGATAGTTTGAATAATACCAACCTCATTAAGATAGAGGGGAGCAGAAAACAAACCAAATTTCAAGGATCAAAATAATAGAACATATTCATTCACATGAAAAAAGGTTCTATGTAATTTAATTAATGTCTTAGAGAAAAATCTTCTCAAATAAAAAAATTTAGGAAACATAATTAATTTGGTTCAAATTCCAACCTTTATTTCTTACATTTCTATTAAATTATAGAGCCCAACATTTAGCACCACTTAGTCATCAAATATATACATTTTGAGATGGTTAATTTTGGATAAGTCAAACTAGGAAATCCCAAAATTAAAGTGACTCATATTTATTTCGCTCCACTAGATATAGAAGTAGAATAGAAAGTAATATCAAATACTAAATCCAAAAAATATGACTGGATGACTAGAAAATTGGTTATATGAGTATATGATATTATCATGGAATAATCAAGTCAATCAATTACAACCTAAATTTTCTATGCTTTGTCTGTGTTAGATACTTTAACATCATATTCATCTAAGAGTTAGTGTATCTGATATATGAAGAGTAAAGCACAAGATAATTATTGATTATTGGTACCCAAAAATTCCAAACATTCTTAGACATCCTACCCAAATCATTAAGTGGATTGGAACCATCCCACCAGATGAGGCAACAAGCACTGCCTCTTCAAACACAATTATCATCAGAAAAAATATCACAATATAGACCAGTTAATGTAATTCTACTGATAGATACCTTATATGAGGAAATTAATTTATACAAACCTAAATTCCATATCCATAGTCAAGGAAAGATGTCATTGTGGCTATGGAGGTCATGGAATATTTGGTCAAAATAGACCCATATTCTATAACATGGTTTCTAATAAGGGAATATACATCATAGAAACCTAAATGCATGAACTTTAATGAGATCAATAAGAACATCAATTTGAGCTTGAATCCTCGAGATATTTTTTGGTCATGTTCATACTGTAATATCAATTTTATTATATTAAGGTTTCAACTAAACATCAAAATTAAAGGAGGCCAGAATATCCCGACATGAAAATAAAAAAATACCCTAGATTCTAATTAATAACCAATATCTTTAATGTAATCAAACTTGAATACTAAACCTTGGGTTAGGAAAAACCTCAAGAAATAAATAATAGGCCCCTAGTAAAAAAATATGATATCCTAAAATTGATGATCATTGTCCTAGAGAATATCAGGGTAGTCATCATCAAGGATCTCTTAAACCCTCAAGAGTTTGAGGTTGATTTTTTTTGTGGATTGGGTATATCATGTAGAGGCAGGTCCTATCAAATTCCACATATCCATTTACATCACAGATAAAGACTAGGAAACTACCCTACATTTTCACATTAGACCCTTCTATATATCTCAAATATTTTTTACATTAGCTTCCAATAACCCTTGATTGATAATAGTTTTAGGATCAAACTTATAATAATCTAGACCATTCAAATAATGTGGTGCAATTAAATTGTATTGTCTCTATCTAACATGAATATCAAAGAGTATGATAAAAGTTAGGAAAAATATATCAGTTGATTCAAACTAATAACCTAATTCAAATATATCATTCTGACTCTGAATTAATATTGTTCCACCAAGACGTGGTCTTAAATTATCTGGTACGGAATTCATGACTTTATATAAACATGTCAGTGCCTTCATGATACCACAAGTGCTTCAAGTACTCTATAAATGAACGTGTTTGGGTTATATATGGTGATAATCCCCCCTTTGAGTCTTCTGAATTGCGATATCTATACATATGTTTCTATAAGAGGGGGGATGTGACTTATTATTGACAATGCCATCCTATTAAATTACCTAAATGGTCTAGAAGTTGGGTCGGTCAATTCATAGAGAATATTTATCTATGAATCAGTGTTTTTAATCAATTGAATTGAGGAAACAACTCTTAATCTAGTAAATAATTGGGTCACTTGTGTTCCATTGGAAAATAAATCAATGAATCTAATCACTTCATTTTCATGTGTTGGTCGGGATAATATCACTAGGTAATAATATCCATAAAGGAAAAAAAATACCATTGCACCATCTATAAACATAAATAAATCCCATAAGCATAATAATCATTATATTGGTCTAAATGATCTATATTCTTTATCAAAACGACTAAGAAATTTGGGTCAACTAGATATGATGTCATTAATAGACCCATCGGGGCCCACATGTCTGGTGACAATCCAAGTGTAACAACCCTAAGATTGTACCAATATTTGAGGGGCTGGAGACAAGAGCTTATAAGGTATAAAATAAAATGGTAGGCCTTATCCAATGTACCTATATGCATGCAAAAATTAATCTCACTTGAAAAATATAAGATTAATAATAAATGATTGTAATATATATAGTATAACCATTCATACAATCACTTATAGTGCATAAATTTTGAGTACAATAGTATAAACCAATGTGTAAAGGTAGAAAATACATTCCCAACTAGAAATAAAATCCCAACCTGACAAAAATGAAAAACTGGAAAGATGAAGAGATCTCATCTCTTGATCTCCATGTCACACCACAGAATATGGTCAATGCACACAAGTATCACTCTACTCCATCAATTCCACCATTAATCTACCAATTATTTTCATAATACATGACATGTGTGGGAATATTAGAAGCATGGGAAAGTATATACATACCATGTAGGATGCCCTAAAGCCCAAAAATGTAGTAATCGTAGGATACAATGAAATTTTGATGAACCCATACATTATGGGAAACCAAACCCTAGATATATACCCATAAGAAATCCCATATGATAAAAAAAATAATATCCATCTCTATAAACTAGTCAAGGGTGATGAGTCATCTTAACAACTACAAAGTTCCATCTCTAATTCCCAAGATCTAACATATTCATACAAAAACCCATATAGATGGACCACACCTCGCCACTATGTTACATAGTTTAGGGGGTACAATATCCAATAAAGAATGCATTCCCTTTTGTGATATGGGGTACCACTCAATAGATAAAGGACTGAAGCCATAGTATATCATGTGGGTTCCACTCAACAGATAGAGGACCACTACCCTTGTGTGACATGGGGTGCCACACAGCTGATGGAATACCCACACCCAGGTGAGATAGAGTGGTTCCACTTAGTAGATATAGGACCCAAACCATCATGAGATAGGGGTGTCATGCGTACTGTAGATAGAGCATGGGATACACATATTGTATTATGATAGGGTGGTTCCAACCCCAACATCTCACAAATTATCTTGTCTTTTTATTGATATCAGTCAAGTGTTTCCTGAAGAAAAATCATACTCACAAAAAACTCATGTAATTTCTCAAAAGGAAGTATGGTTCATACCATTTTCACTACATGGAAAAATTCTTAGGATAAGCTACTCATGGGAAAAAACCATGTTATAAAGAATGAGATACATAAGGTACAAGTTCTTGGGAGAAATACACAATGTCTGTGTGGGGTCACATGACATGTGATCTCACATAATATCCTGGTAGTTTTGTCCCCTAGACATAGCTTGTAATGATATCTCATAATAAAAAACACGTACACGTGGTATATAGATTATCTAATCCACATGGGGCATACACGTTTCATCATGGAATGTGCCTATATACACTAGTCATGCCTGTGTAACGTGGACATGTATGATTACAGGTTTTTTCATATTCTTTGTCCATTCCCGTGTTCATTACCATTCCCATTCCAATTTAATTAAATTATAAAATCAGATTTTCCAGCACCAGGTCACACAATGTGAATATCAACATACATGGCTTGTGATATTACTCTCCACCAAAAACCTTAACCTATGTAGCTAGGGAACTATATGATATGTGAATTTCTATACTACTTTCCATGTATTTAGGCTTTTAATATCTAATAAATATATGAATTCATATGGCTTCCCCATTCAACCTTTATCCCACAAACCACAATGTTTGGCCACTTGAAGTTGAAGGGGATGTTTATGAACATCAATATTCAGCATCTAGTGGGTGAAAACCCAAAATCCAATCACCCATTCGATGTTGTAGATCCTATTATCAATGTTCTAGATCCAAAATCCTTGTATCCATCAACCAAATACAATATGGGACCAAAATCCATCAAAAATCTAAAAATATGTTTTAATATCAAGAAATATTAATGAATACTTTGGTTTGATCACACTCAAACCATGCCCAGTAATGTCGAACCATAACCTTGTGGGCCAATACTGAAGAACAAAATGAACAGTTGAGGAAAAGGTCTAGAAAAGGATAAATCCATTATTTTTCGATGTGATCATGTCCATTGAACATAATGTGTGGAAAGCATGGGTGAATCATTGATATAATGAATGAAATCTTTAATTGGAAATTGGCAAGAATTAATCTAGTTCATGTAATTCATAGAATGAAATAAAAATTTATAATATAATCAAGAATATTTGACATGTAATGAATATTGGTGAAAAATATAATATAATGAGTCCAACATTGATTATGCATTGATCATTAGTGAATAACACAACCACTAACAATGGGGGATATTCTTTTTTATCATCTGTAATATAGTCCACCTCTACTTATTTGTCCATATCTATCCGCGAGATTTCAAACACCAATTAGGAATTCTCCCCCTCTTCTCAAATCCTTCTAAAGTTATGCCAATACCTCTGGAAATTTTCCATATCATGTTCTTTATAAAGGAGTATTAAGTTTTGGGTCATTTAAATAAATAAATTATTTATTTATTTATATTATTAAACACACCTACCAATAATTATCTCTAATGGAACATCTGATGTCGACTATCATTAGGTTTTACCTAGTTAAAAACTCATATTCTTGAATCAAAAATTATTTTATACTTCTAATATGAGGTCCTAAACAATGGGTAATCCATTTAAACTAAAATTACTCATTTTCATCCATTAAAATGTATTAATATTTTTGATATTTTAATTCTACGGTCCCATGATTCTGAAACAATGCACCACCTGCAAGGAAGAGTTAGGATATATACATAGAAATCTTCAAAGGACTAATCCAATAAATCCATAGAAAATTCATTATCAACTACTTCTAGGATTTTCTCCAAAAAAACATAAACTATTGAAAAAGGTGGGGATATTGAGTCTTTAATTGACTTGAATGTTCCCAAGATCACTCATGCATGCCATCATGTTTTCAAATCACATGAACCAATGGAATATTCCATCTATGAAATATCCTCTCTTTATGATACTCAATCACAACTGGGAACTCTTTAAGGGAGACTCTATTCTCGATGTCTATCTCACCCCTATTAATAAATTGTGTAGGGTAATTCAAATATCTTTTCATCTTTGATAAATGTAAGACTTCATTCACTTTATCCAACTGTGTTAGAAAGGGTAAGCGGTAAGAAACCACACCAACCATCTATAATATCTCAAATGCCTAGATGAGAATTAGGTATTTCTTGTGCCCCAAAACAAATCTATACAATAATTTTGTTGGTAGACTCCCAAGAAAACATGGTCTCTATGCTTGAACTCCAAGTGAATATAATATCGATTTGAATAATATTTCTATCTACTTTGGGATTTCCGAATACTCTTTTGGATCAACTAAACCTTATTAGTCACCATCTACACTATATATGGCCACCAAAAGAGGTGTCTCTAGAATATTAACACAGTATAAGGGTATCCTAATGGGTCTCCCATATATGTCCTCAAGACGTTTCGTGCTGGTAGTAGACTGGTAGCTTTTATTATGGGAAAAGTCCAACAATAGAAAGTAATCCTCTCATCTCTGTCCAAAGTCTGGAACACTAGATCTCATTATATCATCAAAAACCTATATAGTTTTCTTAGTATTCACATACTTTTGGGAGGTAAAATTATGTACTCATCGAAAACTAGGTCTTAAAGGCCATCTGTGAGCCCCTATATGACAGTGACATGATCCAAGCATTATGGTCAGAGACAATCATTGAGGGTACCCTAAGAACATGGATGATCTCCCATATATTCAACTTACCTAGACCCACAACTATTCTCTTATCATGGATGGAAATGAATGTGTGTTGAAATCATAATTCAGTAAAGAATCACCCTGATAGCATCGAGGCTTCCCATTGTTCATGGAGTATCCATCACAAAGTCCAAGGATATGTCAACCCATTTCCACTTCATTATCTCATGCAGCTGTGTCAAACATACTGGAACTAGGTTCTCATCATTTAACTATAGACATGTGACACACTAAAAGTCCAACCCAAAACTATCTACAACATTCTATCTGATAAAAACGTTTTCTAGAGTTCCTTGTACATATTTTCCACACCATGATTTATAACCAATAGGGGAGTGTGAAACTCCCTCAACCCCTCATCACACAACATGAATGGTCCACTATCCATACATGAAGAAAGATGTGGTTCTCCCCTCATTCAGAAAAACAATCGGGTGCATCTCTTAAGGATATCTCTTCATGTAAAACCTCATAGTTGGTGCTTCCCAAATGATCCACTCTAACACACTGGAGAAGCATATAAGTCACCAAAATTGAAAAAAGAAAAACTAAACCGCTCTCCTCCTCCGAGTTCAGCTACAATGAAGACAACTACTTAGATTCCACATCCACCAAAGGAGAATAATGCTTCCTTCGAAGAGAATCTTACCCCACGTTTCCCTTCTTATGATTATAGACTATATCAAATTCATAGACCTATATTAACTCCAACCAATTCCTTTTTCTCATGTTACGATGTATTTGAGTGAGGATTTAACTAAGAAAATGGTGGTTTGATTAAACAAAAAAACATTCCCATAATATTGTACCTCCAAACCATAAAATAAAATACCACCATAGAAAAATATAGGTCCATAGATACATATTTCATCTCATGAGGTCTCATAAATCTTGACTCATATACGTTCACTACACACCTTTGCAACAATATAAAAATGACACTATCTCCAGAGGAATCAGAAAACACTATGTACTAAACACCCCCTTTTGGTAATATCAACATAGAAGAACTAGTAATACTCAACCTCAACTCCTTTATGAATTTATTACACTGATAGATCTAGGTAAATAGCTACCCAAAAAACATAAAATCAGTAAAAGTGGAAAAAATTATTTCAAAATATGACAATACCTCATATAGTACCCCCAATCAGATAACAAAACACAACACATCTAACACTAATTTAGGGGATTACAAGAAATCACCACATCAATCTCCATCAGATCCACAAATAAACCACGCTCATAGATGAAATTACCTAAAAAGTAAAGCTCAAAAATCCAAAATGACCACTTTCATAAAGGGGGCATCTAATGATAATCAATTCAAAGCCTCAATATCCCATCTATCTTTCTCATGAAAATGACTAGGACTACCTAGGGGAACACATTAGGTATGATAATAACATTCTCTAAAAGGATATCCAACTGTACGCTCAACTCCCATATCAAGGTAGGGTCCACCCAAAATGTCACAGAAAATTTATTTTCGGTTATGTGGTGCACTTCGGTGAATAAATCCATCTCCTACCTCATAGGTAGTACTTGAACATCCTATGGGGAATACGTTCATATAATCCTCCACTTACAAATGGATTTAGAAGCCTAATAATACTTTGAACCCAAGTTATAAAATCCCCAACAGATGGGTGATGGGTTATAGATTCATGTTCGCAAGGCCCACTTAGTCAACAATGAGATCTCTCTAGCTGGTAAAAGAGAATATCATCCCATATTTTGGAAGGAATATGGCTTTTCTACGATGAAAGTAAATAAAGAACCTAACTAAGGAAAATCACTCCATACCCTAGATGAAATTATAATGATTCAATACTATGGCCAAGATTTGTCTTGTTATACTTTATACATTGAGGGATATCATGCACTACTAATAGATATGTGGTATCGATGAATCACACCCACTTGTAACCTCTATAAAATGATGTTGGGGTAGGTTCTCTCCTAAAAGATCTAGATCTCACTTGAGGGATATGGAGAAGAAGGAATGACTTACTCCTATATCTATATATTTGATTAAAATTTTAGAAATTACACATATCACACTAAGAATCTTCTTGTGAGCTGCCTATTCATATCCCTTCATAGTTTACAGTTACCCATGGACTCACCTATCAAACCTTTGAGCCTGAAGGGGTCCACCTGGTGATAGTAATGATGGATGTTTATTGAATTTTTACCCTATAGTAGAAGATACTCAATCTGTATCTCCACCAAATCCTCTACCAAAAACGAATATTTGGGGCCACTCTGGCTATTCTTGGGAAAAGCCTGATCACGATGCTTCTTCTTCCATGGTTGTTCATCCCCTGCATGTCTACCCCTCCATAACACATAGGGTTGGTAAATCAGGTTCCATGTGACCTCTCCTATTAAAATAATACAACTACCCATTTCTTAGATGATTGTATCCTCTATTGTTACCCTATACTATAGATCCAGATGCCTGAGTCCTTTCTTAGGATGGTCTCCTACACTAACACCCTGATGGATGAGGCCTGATAGCTACTACAAATGACTCATCCTAATGATTTACACTATCGAATCTATCCACATAGTGTCCCTCTTTTAGGAATCTCTCTTATACAACATACCACTTTATAAATCCATCATAAGTTGGAATGTACATTGAGACTATACTGGTATGGATGTCTATATAGAGGCCCTACTAAAACATATGCACCCATAAGAATATATCTTATACCATATTGAGGGAATACCGTGTCAGGTTAGTGAACCTCATGGTGGATTAAAAACACATATAATTACCCTTATGTAAATGATGAATATCCCAAATCAGTATATATTCCAAACACAAATGATAACATGCATCACAATATACTTCTAAAAGTCTGACCATGAGAGAATTGTCTCATCATGGGTTTGTGTCATTAGAAAACCCTAGAACACAAATTTTACATGGAAACAAAACAACTTCTAGTGAAACTATTTAATTAGTTAGTGTCCAAAAAATCATCAAGACTTGGATTTCCAACTCATGAAAATCCTATGCTTCTTATGGATCTGAATCACTATGAAACCTCAGCGGTCCCTTACATTGGAACTTGTATAGCATGATAAGACTTCATGTATCATTAGAATAACATTCATGTACTTTGTAATTCTCTATAAAAAGTGAAAATAATCCCTATTCACATGTAGGAAACACCTTAAAATATATCCCTGAATTAAGGCCTCATCACCCAACTTATAATTGTAAATGATCCTACATCGGTAACCTAGATAGTTGTCTTCATTATTGCATCATAAAAGTGTTCAATATGTACCTTGGTTATATGAGAATATATATTGATAGATGAATCAATAAAAATATTAAAATTATTTAATCATTTATGATTCATTTATTAATATTTATTGGATAACGACATCTTGGTATATTGAGTTGAAAATAAGGTAGTCAGAGTGCTAGTGAATAGGGAAGTCAACCACTGCACCAAAACATGATTCCCTATATAAAAATATATGATCTAGACACTCTAAAAATATTGAACTAAGTACCTAACAAATCCTAACCATGGATCCCACTCTAACACTCATTCAAGGATGAACTCTTTAGATACTACACTATCATGACCCAACCCTCTAGGCCCCACATGGATGGAAAAAAGCCATGTGTGATGACCCAAAATATGACTACAATAGGCTATGGTCTAGAAAATATTTTTAATAAGTAATAAACTAAAACAGGATACATTATCCTATATACATGTATGCATGTAGAAAAATGTATCCATGGAAAAATGTAGAATAATAATAAAATAATGAAACATCTATAGTATAACCATACATTAAATATCCTCTGGGTAATACATCAGAGTAAAATATTATAAACAAAATAGTAAATGGGAAATATTAATTGCAAACAAGAAATTAATTTTACAACCTGATAAAAACTGGATAAATTACAGCTAAAGATATCCTATATTCTAATATCCATTTTCAAACAATGAACATGGTCAGTGATCCCAAGTATTACAATTCTCTACTAATCTCATCACTAATCTTCCAGTCATCTTTATAAGACATGTAATGTGTAGAAAAGCCTATGAATTGGTGATTATATAAATACCTTGTAGGACTCCCCAAAAACCAAAAAGCTGGTAATGGAAAGATAAAATAGAATTAATCTCAACCCATACAAAATGGGAACAACCCCAATATATATGATCATAAAGAATCCAAGATTAGAGAGATTGGGGATCTCTATCTCTAATCCCATCCGAGGATAATGATTCTACTAATAGCTCTAAAGGTTCATCTCTTATGTCATGTCTCTCACATATCCATAAAAGAAACTATATGAAGGACACACACCTCACCACTATGTTACACAATTTAAGGGAGAAATGTACAATAGAGGACCCTCACCATAGTGAGGTATAGGGATAAAACTCAATATATAATGTTCCCACACTACAGTGCATCATAAGGGTTCTAATCAGTACATATAAGACACATTGCCTAGTGAGATAGGGGGTTCCACTCAGTAGATGGAGGACCTTCACCCTAGCGTGATAGGGGGTTCCACTTGATAGATATAATAGCCACACCCTGGTGTGATGGGGGGTTCCACTGAACCTATTAGGAGATCATGGGGGACTCGTACCCTTGTGTAATAGGGTGTTTTCCAACTATGGTGTCTCTTCGAGGATTCTACCTGGTCACTTCTATCGATCAATCATTTATTATAGAAGTTTCATTCTAAAAAACCCATAGGTTATATATAAAAATACACTATGGGGTAAATCATCACATTATATATGGAAAAATAAATTAAGTAGGACAATTATGGGCTAACTTATGAGTTCTTAAGAATAATATGTATAAGGTATAAGCTCATGGGATAAGTACATTGCATGTACGAGTGATTATGTGGTGTGTGGCCTTATCTTTTTTCCTAGACATGTTCAACCTTGTACAAGGATTGTGAATCCATTTTATACTAAAAAATGTTAATCGGTGGTACATAGTATGTCTAGGATTCTCGAGACCTCCCCAATTCCTCTAATCTCGTGCTCATGTACACTGGTCTTGGCCGTGTATCATGTTCATGTTTGAGTACATGGTTTTTACCATGTGGTTTGGTCATACCTGTGTGCCTGATTTTTTCCATTACTATGTTCTACCATAGTACACATCGATCCACCAATCCTAGGTTATAGAGCATGTGATCTGTATCTCCTCCTGAAACACATACCTCCATATATAAGAGACTACATAACATATATTATTATATAATGCATGTCGTATAGTATGCTTTTTCACAGGTAGTAAATCCTAGCCTTCACATAGTTTTTCAATCCTCTAATTATTCTAAAAAACATATAATTTTACCACATGATATTTAATTGTACATTACAAAACATCGATCTCTGGATTTTAGAGGCCAAATATTGGAAATCTAATTACCCATGTGAAGTCATAGTACCTCATGTCACTCCTCTAGATCCCAAATCCATGGATTGATCTCCGATATACCCATTAAAACCTAGATCCATATGTGAACCATCAATTCATATGACATTCATGAAACTATCATCAATCCGGGGGATTTTTCATGCTTGAACGAGTCGAGGAAATGTTAAACAAAAACCCCATGGGCCAATGATGAAGAATTCAATGAACAGTGGTGGAGATTAACAATCATTAATTAAATACATCATTTTATGAAGTTATCATGACCATCAATCCTATGGTGGTGAAATCAAGGTTTAAACATTGGAACAATTAGTGATATTGAAAACATAGATTCAACACGAATTATTCAAGTTTTTGAAATTCACGTGCTCAAATATAAATTTAGAATATAATAAAATATCCATGTTCAATAATCAACAATGTCAGAAACCATAAATTTATAATGCATGCCTTCTATATGGGTTAACCTTTACTTAATGGTGTGTATTCTAGAGATGGAGGATCTAATGTGTTCACCATATATACCATATTCCACCATGATTTATTAATAAATCCAAGTCCTTGGGTTTTCCAATTCCAAAAAACATTGATCCTCCTACTCTGAATTCCTCCCAGGGTTATATAGTTAACCCTGACAATTTTCCACAACTGGGCATTAATAATAGATTATTTTTTAAGATCATTTTTGAAAATAAAAAAAAATTAATAATTTATTTTATTAAATTCACTCTCCAATGAATATCTATCATTGATCATCCGATGTCGGCCAAATTTATGTTCTTCATAGGGTAAACGTCATGTTTTTGAATTAATAGTTTTATCCCATCTAATATCTGAGATCCTAAATATCTAGTAAATCATTTATATTGGTAAAATGTTCATTCATGCATTAAAATATATTAATGTAATTAATATATTAATTCCATAGTCCTAAGAAACCCAAACATCATGCTAAATCTGGGAAAAAATACAGATATATATATAAATAGAAATATTTGAAGGATTAAACTAATAAAACTAGATTCATCACATATGAATCCCATGAGAATAATTAAATCAAATGGTTTAGGAACATTTGATACTATTCTATTGGTATCAGTGGTATCAGATGAGTCCAACCATTCCAAATAAGGATTCCATTACAAAAAAAATAATTCCAATTCCCCAATATCATTTTAAGGATCTAAATATATCCTTATATCATTTACCTGATCTCAATGTTACCATCCATATTTTTCTATTGATAATAGTGAAATTGAAAAATGATAATAATAATAATATCTCAGAGATGAAACTCCATCGTTTAAGGAATGAATCTCTACCAGTACTAATGAATATACGTTTGTAAATATTAGTATGGAGTAATATTTTTGGGAAATATTGCTAAGTGCCGCCAAGACTCTAGAAGAACATTATATATATATATATCATCTTCCTCAAATAGGATTTTGATTTCCTCGATATGAATTACATTGAAATTCCTTAGTTGAATTTGGATGTGTCTACCCATCACTTCTGTCTACTAGTAAATTGAAATGGATTAAGAAAGAAATGATGAGATTGTATCCAACCCATCCCAACTAGGTAGAATCAAATGTTGGAAAACTCGTGAAAGATAAAAAATGATTTATGGTTCATAAAAGAAGTCACCAAAAATGTACCCCCAGGAAAAAGAATGGTTAAATTAAAGTCTATGACAATATCATTTATCTAAAATGGAATCTCCCAAATGATGATTTAGTTGTCATGATCCTAAAACTATTTAACAATTAAACATCCATTATAAAAACCCTCTCATCCATGAATGATTTTTCAGGCTACAACTAGATCCAAATAGCCACCAAATATGAGGATTATATGTTATTCAATATTGACCACCCGATGGTAAAATATCTTCAATCATTTGATTATAATTATAATCTAGAGACAACATTCAATAATATATCATAACATTTATTATATAAGAATACATTAAAAGGTGATTTGGAGGGAAATTATAGGGATATTCCTTGGATTTATGTTATTCTACCATGGTATATAGGATAATCTTCAGAATATTAGTGAAATAATTTATATAAATTCTCCTCCAAATATCAATGGTTTGAGGGGCATCCAAGGATGAATTTCCTATATAAATTTTTTTTCCAATCTCATAATTATATTTTTTCCTTTTTATTTGGTTCATGAAAAAGAGGGACGCTTAAAATTGGGATGAAAATTATCAAAAGGCATTTATGATCTCATATCGTATCTTATATTCCCATTACGGTTAGTGTCACCAGTAGAAGGGATGCCTCTCATCCTATGTATGGTGGCCCTAGAAAAATCCCTAGATACACTACATTCATATGAGAATGATTTTGGAAATTATAAATATATTTAATGTTTAAGTCATATGACATTTAACATTAAGAACCAATTCTATGATAACAAAAAAAACTACCTGGAATTGATATTAATGGTGTATAATCTATGACATTATATGCAGCATCACAATACCCACATTATTTCTCATGTTAACCCTCTAAAATATATCCTCAATTGTACAATGTTAAGGGGAAATAATTCATGGTTTGGGAATATCATGTAATAGTTTGATATCCATTTCATGTCTTATAATGTAGGAAAAGGGAATTCATTTTTTTAATTTCTTTTCATTACACATATCATATTGTTGAACACATCAAATTAATTGTTCATGTTTAGTAGGATTTAAGTAGTATATCTAGATCCCTAATTCATCCCTTTATTTATCCTTATATCACAAAAAATAAAATATTTATTTAATTATAAAAAATTATAGTGGGTTTTTAATGAATTGGTGTTTTGGGGATGAATTATAAAGCATAAATGATTGAACCCTATATAGAAATGAAAATAATTATCGACCCAAGGAAATATCATTTTGTTTATCTTGCATCAATTCAGGATAATGAGTTTAGAAATTTTAATCCATTTGATTTAACACCTAGAAAAATTATTCTATTGAGTTTATAATTGTATAAATCTGAGGTTTTAGTCAAAAAATAAAATGATTCACAATGCACAACTGATGATCAGTTGATTTTATTATGGATTCATAACCAAAACTCACTAAAGAAACATGTGATAATCTCACTATATTATCCTTCCTTGTTTATTATTTCAGTGAGATACGATGAACATAAGATTAATTGGTATGGAAAGGTTTATGTGGGTTTTTTCTATAGATAAAAACCATATAAAAACAATGATTGAAAAGGGGAATAATTGGTTAATGATGTCTGAAACATCACATGAAGGGGTAACCCCATTCATGATCATGTGAGTATGTCACATCCAAACCTGAGGTATGTTCTAATTTTTAGCCTTCGTATGGTTATTTGTTGGGTTTTGGATGTATTTATAGGTTCTTGGTTTCTTAAGGATGTTTTTTAATTTCTTAAAGAAAAATTGGCTAGACCACAGCGTGGTCAAAATCGTTTAGATCCATGGAAATACTGGTATACAATGGTTGTGACCAATATTCATAGTGTGGGGTGTGGTCCTGAGTGTGATGTATGGGGAGTCCTCTTGTAGACCATGTAAAGTTGGCCACCACCAGATCGTAGTTCAGGGAATGGTGAGTCCAAAACAGCCAGCTCTTATGAATTCCATTACGTTTAGTTGTCAAGTTAGGATCTTGGGTGATGTGTGGTCAAGGAACTATGGGCATGTTGAACACACACAATTCCATGGTGATGATGATTTTAAAATATGGAAATGAATTATATGACCTCTAAGAACATTTTATAGGGGTTATGACAATTGATTAGGGTGTGTTTGATCATTATGTGATGGGTGTTAAGGCCCTTTTGAATTACATTTTCCATCTTATTAACAATAATCATTCTTTTCCATCCTTATATATTGTGTTTGATCTTTTTTTTTGATATTTGAATGATCATTTCTACATTCGATCTTTTTCCTTAAGTGGTTCCACTCATCTTACCATGTTGTTTTTTGACCCTAATAGTATATTATCCATTGGGATATAGTGGTTGTTTTTTCTTTGACTCTTATGTAAGTGATTTATTTTTGTTATCTACTAGCTAATTTTAGACCCCTCTTTTATTTTTTCATCTAAATCATGTTTTATTTATTGGAGTGTTTCAAGTGATTTTAGGTATATTGATTAATATAAAATATCTATTTATTGAATTTCATGTGTTCATTGGTCTCTAAAATTATTTTTGAATGGTCACCCAAATGATAACTAATTTGTTAAATTTTAATGTAATGGATTTTGATAAAAAAATGATCTTCCCCTTGAAAAGTGATAAAGGAAGGATGATTAAAAAGAAAAGATGTTTTTTTAAATTGCTTTCACATCATGGTTTTTATGATATGAAAATATTTATGTGATTGTTTCTTGAATTATGACAATCCATTTTAATTTCATTGGATAACGCAACACATGAGAGCCTTTGGTCCTTGGTAGGGTTTTTGTATCAAGACTTGTAATTGATTTTTTGGTGGAATCACTCATAATGATATTACTATGATTCTTTAGTGGATATATTGTGGACTATTTTACATTTTAATGTATTGGTAATCACATATATTAGTACTCCTCAACTTTTTTGGTTCGTATATTTGGAAAAAGCTTAGTGTACACTAGTCCTGATTGAACATTGCATGACAAATATTGCAGCAAGCCTTATGTTATCCTAGTGGTGCCTCTATTATGATTGGTTATTCTATATATATTCATTTATGATCTGATGAATGTAAAATTGTTTGTTTAATGTTCTTTGAAAATTATTTATATGATAATGATTTGTTTTTGATAAAATTAGTAATTTCCAAGATTTTGATAAAAATAGGTAAATTGTTTTATCAAGAAACACTTTCTTTAAATTATAGAATATCTAGATTTTTATAACAATGAATGAGTATGGAATATATGGTGGGATCCTACTATAATTTTTTATGTTAATCCTTATACACACCCTCAGGTGTGCATCGTACGTTTTTCTTCATATACAGGAAAGGGGTAAGGTGTCATAGAAAGGAATTGGTTTTCTCCGTTAGTTGGGAATGATTACTTAGTGGTGTGAGGGTGGGATGTTATCAATTTTTTACATGGTGAAGATATCATTATTTTAAGGTTCTTTGGGATTTTTAGTTTATTGTGTGTTAGTTTGGGTAATTTATACCTTTTCAAATCACTACCACTGTTAAATTCTATTAAAGAAATTATGTATTCTTTATTTTTTTACTCCCTAATTCTTGTAATAGTTTATAATTTTTTTTTCTTTTCTGTTAGGATGATACCATTCCCAAAGGTTGTAATTTTTATCAAGGTGCTTTTCATAATCCCATTGGAATTGGGAAGTCCCTTAGTTCCTTGTATCGGACTGGCCTATATTGATGGGTGTTATGGGCCGGCTCATGAATTGTTTTATCAAAGGTAGGTTATTAATCATAGTGTTTATCTGTGAGGTGTGTTGGTAAATAAGATATCAGAAATTTGAGACTAGACGATTATGTTGTGAATGAGTTCCTAGATAGATAACATATTGAAAAGCATTGATTCACCATAGGATGTTAGGATATGTGTCTTAATTTGGATTTTTTATCTAATCTTAGTTCTTTAGTTATATTCTCTTGATACAAATTGAGATAGTTTCTCATCTTATGATCCCCATAATTTCTGATATTTTTATAATCATTCCTCCTAGGAGACTTCCAAGAGTTTATTAGAAGGGTGAATTAAACAATGTTACTCATGGGAAAATAGTAATAAATCAAAACCTTGTTGAGGCTGTAATATAATAATTTCACATAGTGGATCAAATTTTAACACCCCTATAACTCTATCTAGATATGTTCAACGGATAACTAGAGGAGACATGGATTAAGATCAAGTGTTTCTCTACTAGAATCCATTTATCATTAAGTGGATGAATTATTCTCTAATGGAATTGGATTGACCTGATATTCTTACCTTTAATCTTGATGGTCCTAGTCAGAGGTGGTGTGATATAATAGTTCAAGAAAATATGAATGTGGGATTTGAGTGGAAAATAATAAAGTACATCTTCATTAAGTAATTATTTCTAGAATATTAAATTATGGGATGCTCTATGAAGTATCTCCTTGTTCAGAAGGGTGATTGGTTAGTGTTAGAATATGCCAATAAATTTCTATGATTTCTTATTTTTTCATGGTTTCATGATGAATGAAAAGCCAAAGTCTTAAGGGTTATAGATGGTATTTTTACATGATATTATTTCATTCATGATCATGTTAATACTATCCACTTATATGATAGTGGTATATAGGGATATGGTAGTAGATTTGGACCTAGAAATCATGTAAGGTTTGTTTGGATACATATATATCCAAGATTGACTATTTTCTTTGGTGTGTGTCTTACATTATTATCGATAGGACCTCATTGGTGTTTTATAGTGTGCGTAATCTGAGGTATAATCATATAGTACATTATTTTATAGATATTATGAATCTTTTATCTACTTTTATGGTCAATATTAGTGTTATATCTTCTAGTTCATATCATCCCTTGGTGATTCATGATTTTATGAAGGTTTTAACATAGGACTTATTCGATATTACTCTAGAAATGGTGTAGTATTTTATATTAACCTAGTACCTAGTTATTATCCAGTCTATATCACTTCTTGTCATATGTAACCAGATGAGTTAGAGGATCTCAAGGTTCAGTTGGACGATATGTTAGGGATGGGTTTCATTCATTCAAGTGTATTGACTTGGGAAAACACTGTACGTTTTTTCAATAATTTTAATGGATACCATCATCTCTATGTTAGATATTAGATAACTAATTAGGTTTCAATAAAGAATTAATATACATTTCCATAAATTTATTATCTGGTAGATCACTCAAAGGGGTAATTTATTTTAAAAATTGACCTTTTGTTAGGTCATCATCAACTCGAGGTTAATGATTCAAATATCCCAAATACATTTTTTAGATGAATGCATTGAAACTATGAATATGATTGGATTCATTTTAGATTATCTAATTATATTTTAGTATATATTGTAATGATGAATCATATATTACACACATACCACGATTCCTTTGTTATGATATTAATTGATGATATTATTGATTATTCTATATTTGATTAAAAGCATGACCACCTGTTGGATTTAGTTTTTGGAATCATCAAGAATAAGACCCTTTAAGTGAAAATATAAAAAGATTTATTTCTAGATTTGATAAGTGAAATTTTTAGTTCATGTATTTTTCAAACATAGATCTCATTTGATCCTAAAATGGTGGAGATTTTACTTTCATGGGAACATCCGCATAATGTTTTGGAGATATAGAGATTCATGGGTCTAGCTGGATACTATTAGTAGTTTCTAAAGGATTATATAACATTTTATCACCTTCAAATACATTACCCAAAAATGGGTTAAATTATAGTGGGGTTAAAAAGTGTCAAGAGTTCTTGGATGAATTGAAATTACATCTGAAATTACCTAGTATATTGATCTTTCTAGAATTAATCCTCAGCTAAATAGTCTTTTTTGATGCATAAAGATTGGGTATGAGATTTTTTCATATAAAATGAAATCATGTGGTGTCATAAAACTCTCATTAGCTTTAGTAAAATGATAATAACTACTCTACCCATGATTAAGAACTTGTGGTTTTCATGCATTCTCTTAATTGTTTGTGACGTTACATTTTTGAGGAGAGGTTCACAGTATATTATGGTCATAAGCATTTAAATGTAAAATCACCGTAGAAATATCTAATGCTTGGGCTAAGGTGATGGTTTTAATACCTTCATATGTTATAATTTATCATCACCTACACCCCTGGTAATGGGAATGTTTTTGTTGAATCTCTTAGAGGGAAATTTACCACTTATGCTATCTTAGAATTTAAAGAGTATTGGGGTATCATGGGACTCTTTTCATAATTTCATATGGATTCTAGTGACGATTATTATGGTATAATATTAAATAGTGTATTTTTGATTTCATTTCTCCTTGAATATATTATTTGATAAAAATTATCATACAATGGTTTAAATGGAATTAGAGAATCATTATAAGGTGGGAGACCATTTCTGAATGGTACCATTATTTTTATGATGTGTGTTTCATCAGATATCATGTAATCACACCTCTATTAATTATAGATTTATTGAGGTGTTATTTCCATAGTTCTTGATAAGAAATTTATCATGATACATTTAAGGTGAATTATTAAAAAAGAATCGGTTTTGGTGGCCAATTATGAATAGAATCATAAATGATTCTTTTGTCTCATTTTTATATAAAAAAATATAAATCTAAAAACCAACATCCTTATAGATTATTTCAAACAATTATAGTTTTTATGTATAAATTGGAATGTGTTTCTATGGATTACATCATTGAACTTCCCAAAAACAACCATGAGAGAATAATTTCATCTATCTGGTGATAGATTGGTTTAATAAAAAGAATCATTTTTTTTATTCGGCACACCACTAATGTTGAGGAATCTGGGATGATGTGTGTATAAAAAATAGTTTTGATGTATGGGGTGTCATCTTATTTTATCATAAATTGGGATCCCAAGCTTACGTATTAGTTCTTGAAGGGCCTCCAAGAGGTGATGGGGATTAAAATGAGAGTGATTACATCATACCATCTAAAAATAGATGGTTAGATGAAGCATGCTACTATGATTTAAGAATATATGACAACTACCTGTGTAATTGATTTTGTAGGATCATATTATAGCCATGTTGGGATGATCAAAATTTATTACAAAAACAATTACCAATATTCAATTAAAATATCTCTTTTTGAGGCTCTGTATACTCATTTGTGTATATTAACTCTTTACTAATCAGAGGTGGGTGAGGCATCTATTATAGAACTAGGTATTATCTGAGAGGAATGTTTGAATATTTAGGTTGTACATAGACACTTTTTGATATCCCTATTTTAGTAAAAATGTTATTTCAATCATCTTCATCACCCATTCGAATTATTTATTGGTGACTAGGTTCTATTGAAAGTATCAAATTGACGAGGTCACTATAATCTTGGGAGGAAAGGAATGTTGTCTCAAAGATATATTGGACAATTTTTTTATCACTATTGGATAGGAAATGTGGATTATAATTTGTAATTACCATCTTATTTGATTGTTATATGTGATGTGTTCCACGTATCACATCTTAATAAAAAAACCCTCAGATCTGTCCCATGATTTAAATTGGTAAAAAATTATGATCTAGATGTATCAGGGGTCATGGAACTAGCATGTATCATTATCTCCTAGATAAAGGTTAAATTTTAGAAATCTATTTCATTAGTTAAAGTGTAATGGGATCACAGATCGAACTCTCATGAGACATGGGATCATAAAACAATGGTGAGAGAGTAGTATCCTAATCTCTATTTAAATCAAATAACTTATGAATTAATTTTTTAGGATAAAAAGTGATATTTTGGGTAGGTTTTAAGATATTGGATTGAGGTACATTATGATTTTAAGAATTTGGAAGATTCGTTTTTTGATTTGGATACATTGGTTAGTGCCTAGTGTCTTCAAAAGTTTCTTACAATTTCTTACTGAAAACCCCAATAGACCACATTGTGGTCTCATATTTCATGAGCTTGGGATTCACATGTATACCATATTCATAACCAATATAATCATTATATGGTGTAGTCTTGGGTGTGGGGTGAATGTAGTCCCCCTGTGCACCATGGCCAGTTGGCTTCTAACATGTTTTATTGTAGGGCATGGTGAGTCCAAAAAACCAAAACATATGTATTATGTCATGTTTAATCAGCATATCATGATTTATGGTGATGCATGATTATGGTAATGATAGGAATGATGAATGATAAATACACCATGGTTATGGTGGTTTTGAAATTTTAAAATGGTCAATATGTCCACCTAGTCAACCTGAGGGGGGTTTATGCCCATTAATGTGGTCACATACAATCATTAAGGGATGTTTATTAACGAACCCTTGACTCATTGTTTCTAGATATTAATGTGAATCAAAGTTTTCATTATAGGATATTTTATTTAGTAAATTTATATGCGATATTTTGATGATAACTTCTATGTTTCATGTTTTTCTATGGCTACTTTTGTTCCTCGCTTCCTATACTTGTTCACCCATATTGGGAGATCATTTATTGGGTCATAGAGCTTGGTTCTTATTTGATCATTATATAATGGTATATTTTGGTTCTCTTCTCACTAATGTTTGATCCATCTTCCATATTAGTTTTGAATCATGTTTGATTGATTTGAGAGTTCCATGTTCTTTGAGTTTTTTTGTTTCATATAAAACATTTTTTATTGAATTGAATATACTCATTGGTTTCTATTTTTTTCAAAATGGTCAGGGGAATTATCACTTTTTTTGAACTTTGTGTGTAATGTATTTTAATATAAAATTGTTTTCCCATTTAAAACTGATAATTCAATAGTGATTTCAAATAATAGATAATTATTTTATGAAAACTGGTTTTTAATCCAAGGTTCAGATGATATTAAATGGTTTATTGGATTATTTATTTAACTGTTAAAGACCTTGGAAACATATTAGAAAACATTACACATTGGATACTTGGGTACCCAGAAGGGGGTTTAGTATTATAAATGATTATTTATTTTAAAGGGATTCCCACATTAGGAGTATTTCAAAGCTCTTTTGGTGGGAATTTCAAGGACTTGTTTACGTGAAAATGTCATGGAAATCACACAACAGGGCATTCCTCTTCCCCTTTTTGGGCGTTCTAGGGAGAGTTCAAGTGGTCACTAGTCATGATAGATCATTATATATTATACCTATCTAGTATAGTTCTATATTATCTTAGGGGTGCTTCAATTTTCCATGGGTTTTATATGTATATTTATGGAATCTTTGATAAATAAAAATTGTTTATTTAATGTTATTTGAAAACTATTTATATAAAACCGATTCATATTAAAATAAATGGGTAACTTCCATGATGTTAATGTAAATTGAGAAATTATTTATAATTTTAATTTTAAATTTTTTTATTATATTTGGATTTATATAATAAATAATACTTATGGAATAATTTATGGGATCCTATTGGGATTGTTTATCTCACATCTTAAACATTCCCTTAGGTGTGTGCAGACCTCGTTTTATCTGATATAGGAAAGGGGAATGGTGCCTGAATAAAATGTTGAATTTTATGGTTATATAGAAATGAGTTCCTAGTGATGAGAGAGTGGTATTGTCTTACATGTCACAAGGTGTAACTATTATCATTTTAGAAAACTTTGGTTTTTTTGATTTTCTATGTTTTGGGTTGGCTCATTTAAACCTTGTTGTGTGAATGAGACCATTTGATTTTATTTATGGAATAAATTACTTTTATTTTTATCCTACCTAATTATTTTATTCCATTTCATCTTTTTTAATTTATTTTTTAAAAAAATAATTCCAAATTTTTATTATTTTTCTCAGGTTCTTGTCACTATCCCAAGGAGATCATGAGTTCCCTTCAATAATTTCAATTTGTAACACCCCAAGATTTAATAGTATGTTATTTTATTTAAATCAATTCAATAGCTTGTGTTATACGAAACACTGAGTTCGAGTGCACCACGACTTACCAAACTAGTCGTTCAAAAAAGAAGTTATGAATAGTATTAACTGAATTTTGAATTTTATATACTCCATATAATTTTAGAATTTCTATTATGTGTTTCTTAGACAAAATATAAGAACAAATTCATTTTTTAGATAAAAGAAATATTTTTCAAAAAATTCATGTTCACGACCATTTAATGGAAACCCCTTTTTTAAAACCAATATTTGAAACTTTTATGTATTTAATCTAATGAAATTAAATTCTTCTTTAGAATAGGGACATAAAAATTCATTTTGGATGGTACTTTTCTGATAACTTTCATATTTTGATGAATACAAAAAAATACTAAATTTTAATTAAAAACAACTTTTTTAATCGAAATAATTTAGTGTTAAATTATGAATTTGATGGTTTGGAAGTATAATTAGATTATATTGTTATCGTTTAATACAATTTTGGAAATTATAAGTAATTTCACACTTAAGTTTGACATAAACACATGTCAAACTTTTGATAGTTTTTACTTTCTAAAAACCCTCTTTTCAGTTTTGACAACGGGAATTAATTTTAAATTAATTAATGCAACTTCAATGTTTTCAATTTGGTAAAATCGAATTAATTTTTGAATTCAGAAAATAAAATTATCTTAGGGTAGATTTCTGTATTTTTCTGAAAACATTCAATTCTTTGATAATAGTGAAAAACAATGCGTTATAGTTTAAAATCGACTTTTTCTTTAAATAATTATTTATTTTTTTTCAATTTATTTTAAGTAAAAATAGATATATAATACCTATATATGTTCAATTTAATTCATTGGAGTCATTTTATAAAAAAATTAGATGTATAAAATTTTATGGAACTTTTTACCGTCTTTTACCCACCTTCTAGGAGAATTTAGAAATTTGAATAAAACATAATTTTACAACTGATTTTAGTTGAATTTTAAAAAACTGATAGACATGGTTGACATCATTAAGTAAAATTTGGTTCAATAGGATAAAAATGAATTTTTTGGAATAGTAACTTTTGACTTTTATTTACCATGGTTAAAAGTAAATAGCGTAATTAAGGGTAAAAATGATATTTTAATTACTCTACAACCTGTTCTATTATATTTGATAAGTGTAAAACGACCAAAAACAACCTTAGGAAAAAAATATGATTCTTTTGGTCCATGGGGATTAGATTAGAACAGTTATTATTATTTTATTTAAAGAAGTGTTAAAAAAGTTAAATTAAATGTTAAAAAACTAAACCATTTTTAATATAAAGTTATACATAAGATAAATTAGATTATAAATATTCATTATAAATATAAAATGATTTACTAAATAATTGTATTTTATTTATAATTTTTAGACATTCAATAATTAACTTTATTTATGACACAATGACGATGCAGTAATTACCTTATTAATAAAAGATTAAAATAATTGATATTATAAATATCTAAATAAATTTTATTTGAGACTTTTGATGAATTGAACTAATTTTCTTGGTTAATATGACATGTTAGGGTTTATTAAATAATTTTTTTCTAAGTATTCATGTTTTTATGATTTTCACAAAAACCAAATACTAAATAGGGTAAAAATTGACATAATTGAATTTTTAAAAAAAATCTTGTATTATTAATTGAAATAATATTCCTAAAAATATATGGTTCAGAAAAAGTACATAGATATGGTTATATATATTCATAATAAACCACATGGGGTTATCTTTTCTTTATATAGTAATTTTATTAACCATATAATATAAAAATACAAAGAGACGTGGTAAATGTAAAACTATTTAACTACGAGTTAAATCTAAATGATAAGGTTAATGTGGTGACCAAACCTGTCTAAAACCTATTGATTGAAAGTTGTTTGACCCATAACCACCTTATCCATGAAATAAATTATTTTTTATCCATTATAAACCGTATGGGATTTTATTATAAAATAATATTTCAAGCTTTTCCTAAAGTGACCCTCACCTCTCTTATAAAAGGGTACTTCCCATTCTTTTAATTTCACACATCCAAATCCATTTGGCTCGGCCAACCCAAGCCCAAATATGCTCCCAAAATTCCTACCTTCATCTTAGAGGCCTTACTTTTTTCATAAATCCATTCTAAGGATCCCTTTTGATCAAATCAAAAGGAAGAACCCGAAGAAGTGGTAAATATTTCATCACCTCTTTCAAGTTCTTTTCTTCTTCCACTTCCTATTTCATTGTTGTTTCCATTATAAAATAATAAATCATTTATCATCTATTTACTGTTATTTTATTATAAAAATGGTAAAACCATTTTTACTATTCTATCCATCATATGAATGACAATGTCCCCATATGTGTGTACGTACGGCTTATAGTCTCCATGTCGTGTTGTAGTTTGTTATTCAAACACTTCATCATTAGTATGGGTATAATAATGAGTATAACTTATGTAAATAATAAATATAACATGTTCATTATTCTATATATATGATATAACATCCAATTACGTATGATTTCACCATCAATATAATGATATTGTTTCTCTTGCGTACGTACGGATTACCGTCTCCATGAACGTGATAAGATTCAATCCCCATCGTAATCATTCAACAATAATTTCCATTTTATGATTAAAAATAATTTTTAAGAACATAATATCATTCTGTATATGAATAAAATACATCCTATTTAAAACAATCATGGCTTACATAACCAAGAAAATAAAGGAAAATATATTAGTTAACATCTGAAACGATGATACTACTAAAATATTATTAACAAAGCAATATTAGAGGATCATATATGATATAATATATGTGTATATAGTTATTTTATAATTTAATAATAATTATTTAACTATTATATAATAGTTTAAAATACCCTCGACCATGGAAAAGTACAAGGTGAGGGGTTTTTATCTAACTTTTATTCTCATGAGATTCATGCTATATTTTCCACTATTACCTTTTGTGTGGTGTATATACTTCCCATGATTGTATTTTTTTCATAATATACATTAATTTACTGGTATTTACATCATCATTGGATTATCCTTATTTCATGGGGTGTATGTTACATTTGTCACCAAATTGGTATAGGAATTTCAAATTTCAATTTCCACTCATTCGGTATTAAGCAAACTTCATTGATTATTTTACACCAAGATTATGTGTAAAATCACTATTTGTCTACTTATGTATTAATTTCCACTCCCCTTTGTTTGGATATACTTTTGATACAAATAATCACTCTATTGATAAAATATCAAGTCATTGATATGATCTGGATAATAGTACTTTTAACTCAATATCTATTCATTGAGTTAAACATACATGCCATTGGTGTTGTTTTTACATGAATATGTGTGAATGTCCTCTGACTGATTTACACTTAATATCCAATCATATTGAGTGTATTTATATTTTCCATACATAATTATAATTTTGATTTATCCTTATCCTAAGTATATATTCTTTATAAATTAATTAATCTCAACTTACATTCCATTGAGACTTCTTTATTGTTATGTTCCAATTCACATTTATTTGGTGTAAATACTATACTTTGACATTGTATATCATGAATCCAGTTAATCTCCTCATATTATAAATTTTTCAATACCTCAATTATTTTAATTCAAGCATCTCTCATTTTGTTAAGAACTCTAACTAAAATATAATTTCAAATGTTTCAAAATTGTATTCTTCTAAATCATTCTCATTAATGTACATGTTTTAAAAATGGTTTTAATTATTTATTTATACTTTCATGAATGTTTAAAAAATAAAATTCATTTTAATAGTTTCAAAGTGGTATGGTACACTATGATTCAAAAATCTATTTTAAACATCATCTTAATAAATAGTGAGACTTTTAAATGTTTTCAAGAGAAAGGTGATATTTCACTCAAATGGTTTTAATGATTATTTTCATCTATGTAGACATCCTTCATTGGATTTTACATTTGTATAAAGTTGATTCATTGGGATACAATATTCCAAATGGTAGTGAACGTTTTGTGATATGATTTATTTTTTATGTGTTATTTTTATACCATCATGGTTTATGGTTAAAGTACTAACATTTTGTATGCTAGTTTTAATAAAAATTATTATGTTATGTTTCAATCATTTCATATGAAGAATGAATTAGACTTAGTAAGTGACAAGTGGAGCCCGCTATAGCTCTTCGATGCATCAGTAGGTCTCATTAGACAAACTAGTGTCTCGGAATAAGGTATTGAAAAAATCTTATTTGTAGTCTTGGTACAAGGCCTTGACTATGTGGTTATGAAGTTTGGAATTATGCATTCCATCATTATGAAAGTGGATATTGATATTTCATGTGATTATTAGACTAGTAGAATATCCATGTGAATAATTAAATGGAATTGTTTTATTTTATATTTGCGATATTATGATGAAGTTTAATTTTTAAATGCTTTTGATTTACTCTTATACATTGCCTTAAATGTTTATGTTTATTTATGAAAGTTTTGGAAATATTGTTATCCTTACTGAGCATCTGAGCTCACCCCTTTCTATGATTTATTTTTTCCAATATGTGAAAAATTATTTTATGGTTGACCTATAGAGATAGGCTAAGGATATAATTTTGTTAAAAAAGGTACAAAATGTTGTTGATGTTTTTATTTCATGAAGTAATGTAAAACATATTAATGTATCTATTACTTCCAAGGATACTAAAGTAGTCGGTATTTTGGTACATGAATCCTAGTGTCGTGTCAATGTTATATATTAATACATCAACTTTGGGTAATTGGCGTTAGGGCATTATAGTTGGTATTAGATAAAGTTTAGTACAAACCTTTGAAACCATATTTAGAAAAACTCTAATTAGAAAACAATACCCTAAGATATAGTTTGAGGATTAGTATAGAAGAACATCCAAAAATTTTGGTAATGTAAATATTATGTGGGATTTCCAAGAAATACAACCCTGACTAGATATGAGTAGGTAGAGGCGGCTCTGGCATAGATGTACCTAGGAGTGAAAACATTGACAAGGAGTTTCGGGCTTCACCCAGGGTATCCTTGTACATGACAACAGTCCTTGCTTCACTCTTGGTTACGACACTCCTGAGGGATATGCTTAGGATAATTCACATATTCATTACAAACTGATTTTATGGATTTTAATATAAGATGTGAACAAATAACCTTCGTTAATCATAAGGTTTTTTAGATTGAAAATAATGTGTTACGATATTCTCTAAATGATTTTATGACTCACAATATGCTTTCTTGTGTTAGTTAATGGCTGGATTCCAAGGAAGTCTTAGTAACATTGAACATGATGTACAAGGTGGGAACGGTGGTGGAAATGAGCAACAAAATGGAATTTTCATAGGTGTTAAAGATATTGTGTTCATGCCAAATCATTTTTCTAAAAATATGATCCACAACATATATATTAACCAACTCCCGGACTCAACAAAGAAGAGAAAGGTGGTTAATGATAAGAGCTCCGACAATGGAGACCACAGAGAAATGAAAGCTCAATTTCCATCATGCATGAAATGTGGAAGGAGATACCTATGAAAGTGTCTCAATAGAACAAAGAAATTCTCTTTGTGTGGGAAATAATGACATAAAGTAAAGAATTGCCGAGGAAAATTGAAGAGTACTATGGAATAAAATAAAAAAGATCCCAAGAATCCATTTACAGTCATTTTTTCATAAATGTAGGGGACCTGGGAATTACCCAAGTGAATTACCTTTTATATAAGATAACCTCTTGGTCAAGAAAGAACTTATGTGGAAATAAATGGAAGGATAAGTGTTTAAATGTATTAGCACTCTTTATTGATGGGATTACTTTGGAAGACTTTTCTCTTGTATGTGTAACCCTACAGTTTGTTATGTGAAAATGATATTTTAAAAAGAATTTTCTTTTCTATTGTTGATATAGTTATAAATAACCATTTGGGTTTTTATGATACTTGAATTTGAGGCAATAACAAGTTATTAAATTTTGGGACGAAAATGTGATGTATGAGATAAAATTTGTGATGAAATTATGTATTGGTTATTTTGAATAATTTATCACATTTTTTGAATTTTATAAAATATAGTTTCTGAAAAAAGGACAACACACATACCATGTGACAACTCAACGTGTCAGAAAAAGATGTGGGAATCGAACCCACAACCAGAGTGCGATTGGGATTTATTTCCTACCAGTGTACTATGTAAAGTACCTAGTTAGTGTGACTAATTCTTTTTAATTAAATGGTTTTATTGATCAATAATATGTTGACTTTTGATCTTATGTCTTATCATATAGATATCCTTAGTATAGGAAAATTATTTGGTTATTAAGTGATAAATGTTATTTTGGAAGACATTTGCTCTGTTGGGAAAACTATATGCCTAGGGAAAATGGAATACTATGGGATTTCATTTGACGAATAATGGTGGATTTTTATCTATGTTTTTATTGTGGATTTGTCATGATTTGGGTAATTTATGGAAATGATTAACCTATTATATAGAATATGTTATTAGATTAATTAATTTTAAGTATGTGAAATTAAGAGTAGTTGATGTTATTTGGAGATAAAATTTTACATGGACGACTATGTAATCAAATTATTCTATGTTTTTGATTTCAATATTAGTTTGGATTATATTGAATGATTTAACGGAAAATTGTCTATTGAATGGTATTTATTGAAATTTGGGTATTGTTGGTTTAATTTTAGAAATTAAGATTAGTATTTCTTTCTCTAAAGGATTATCCTTTTGGGGGTCATATGATCTTGTACTAACCATTCTAGTTTTTGGTTAATCTCTAAACATAAGGGGAGTACATAGTTTATCCTTTGTGACAATGTGATCTCTATAAGCTGATTATAGCGCTTTAGGTGTGACCAAATCATCTTGAATACTCATCATTCGAATAAAAAAAGATGAGTTAGTCATAGAAATTTATTAAAGGATAAAAATATACATAAAAAGTAAGTATATCTCTTTATGTTCATAGTAAATTTCATAAATAAATTCCTCAACTTTATGAAATAGAACATAAAAAATGTTTTCCACTTACTTTTCTTACTGGGAAACTAATGACCATTTATCCCATCACAAGTTTATGGTTTTCTTGTTGTTAACATTCTCTTGATCATGTTTTCTATCACTCTCCATCAGAACATCACACTTATTTTATCTTCTATATCCATGTTTTCCTACATGGAATCCCATTATGGGTTATCTCGGATGACCTTTGTACTTCTCTTTCTTTCTTCTAAAGTGATATTTTTATTGACTATTTTTCTGATGTGTGACTTTCAATGACGTTCTCAAGCCCAGTATTAAAATTACGAGGACACAATTTTCAAAAGGTGGAAAGAATGTAACACCCCACGATTTCATAGTAAGTTATTTTCTTAAAAGTAATTCAATAGCTTTTTCTATACACAACAACGATTTCGAGCGCACCATGACTTACCAAACTAGCAGTTCAAAAAACCAGTTATGAATTGTATTAACTGAATTTAAAATTTTATATTCTCCACATAATTTTAAAATCCACAGTATGTGTTTCGTAGACATAATATAAGAACAAATTCATTTTTTTTCCGATAAAAGAATTATTTTTCAAAAAATGAAAATTTACCACCTTTTAATAGAAAACCCTTTTTAAAACCAATATTTGACACTTTTATGTATTAAATTAAATGAAATTAAATTCCTATTTATAATTGGGACCTTAAAATATATTTTGGATAAATATTTGGTACTTTTCTGATAACTTTTATATTTTGAGTAATACTAAAAAATACTAAATTTTAATTGAAAACAACTTTTTAATCGAAATAATTTATAGTGTTCAATTATTCATATGAATGGTTTTTAAGTATAATTAGATTATATTTTTTTTATTTAATTCAATGTAGGTCATTATATGTTATTTCACATTTAAACTTGACATTATCACATGTCAATCTTTTGATAGTTTTTACTTCTTAAAAACCCGATTTTCAGTTTTGACAACGAGAATTAATTTTAAATTAATTAACACAACATATATATTTTGAATTTTCTAAAATATAATTTTTTTAGTTCTAAATATAAAAATTATCTTAAGGTAAATTTTTGGTATTTTTCTGAAAACATACAATTTTTTGATAAATAGGGAAAAACACTACGTTATAGTTTAAAAACAACTTTTTATCTAAATAATTGTTTATTTTATTTAAATTTATGTTAAGTAAAAATAGATATATAAAACCTATATATATTAAATTTAATTCATTAGATTCATTTTATAATAAAATTATATGTAGAATATTTTATTGAACGTTTTATCGTATTTTACCCACCTTCAAGGAGCATTTACAAACTTGCATAAAACATAATTTTAACGATTTTGTGAGTTGAATTTCAAATATCCTAGAGACATGGTTGACATCAATAAGTAAAATTTGGTTAAATAAGATGAAAATAATTTTTGGTGAATAGTAGCTTTTGACTTTTATTTACCATGATTAAAAGTATATAGAATAATTAAGGGTAAAAATGATATTATAATTACCCTAACGCATGTCCTAATTATATTGGATATATGTAATTATACCAAAAACAACCTTAGTAATAAAATATTATCCTTTTTCCCCTTGTATTAGATTAGTACATTTATTAACATTTTATTTAAAGAAGAGTTGAAAAAAGTTAAATTCAATGTTTAATAAATAATCCATTTTTTATATAGGGTTATACATAAGATAAATTCAACTATAAATATTAATTAGAAATCTTAAAATATTTACTACATAATGGTATTTTATTTATAATTTTTCTACATTAAATAATTAAAATTATCTATGACACAATGATGTTGCAGTAATTACCTTATTAATGAAAGATTAAAATAATTGATATTATAAATATCCAAATAAATGTAATTTAAAAATTTGATTCATTACACTAATTTTATTTGTTAATATGACATGTTAGGGTTTATTAAATACTCTTTTTTTGATGTAATCATATTGTTATGATTTTCACAAAAAACAAATACTAAATAGTGTCAAAATAGACCTAATTGAATTTTTAAAACAAATACTATATTCTTAATTGATATAATGTTCCTAAAAATATATTGATCGGTCAGAGGACTTGGATAAGGTTATATATATTAATAATAAACCACTTTAGGTTCTCTTGGCTTGTTATAGTATGTTTATTAGCAATATAATATAAAAATACAAAGAAACATGGTAAATGTCAAACTATTTGACTAAGAGTTAAATCTATATGATAAGGTTAATCTAGTGACATAAACTTGTCTAAAACCTATTAGTTGATATTTTTTTACCCATACCCACCATATCCTATAAATAAATCTTTTTGGATCCATTAGAATCCGAAAATGATTTTATTATAAAATAATATTTCAAGATCTTCCTAAAGTGACGCTCACCTATCTTATAGAACGGTACATCCTCTTCTCTTAATTTCACACCTCCAAATCCATTTGGGTTAGGCAAACCCTTACCAAATATCCTCCAAACTTTCCTCCCTTCATCCTAGAGGCCTTCCTTTGGTCATAAAGACAACCTATGGATCCCTTTTTATCAAATCAAAATAAAGAACCCGAATAAGAGGTAAATATTTCATCACCTCATTCAAGTTTGTTTTTTCTTCCACTTCTTCTTTCTTTGTTGTTTCCATTATAAAATAATAAATACAGCATCATATATATATTGTGATGTTATTATAAAAATTTTAAAACCATATTTATTATTCTACCCATCATATGAATGAAAATGTCACCATACATGCGTAGGTACGACTTACCGTCTACACGTCCTGGTGTCGTTTGTCATTCAAACAAATCATTATTTGGATGGGTATAATAATGAGTAAAACTGATGTAAATAATAAATATAACATGTTAATTATTATATATATATATATGATATACCATCGAATTACACACGATTTCACGATCAATATAATGATATTGTCGCTCATGTGTACGTACGGATTACCGTCTCCAGGAACGCGATGAGATCCATTACCCATCATAATCATTCAATAATAATTTTCATTTTATGTTTAAAAATAATGTTTAAGAACTTAATATCATTATGGATATTAATATAATACATACTATCCATAATAAACATTTCTTACATAACTGATCATATAAAGAATAACGTATCAGTTAACACCTGAAACAATGATACTACTAAAATATTATGAACAAAGCAATATTAGACGAACATATATGATATCATATTTATGTATATAACTCTTTTATAATTTAATAAAAATTATTTAACTATTATACCGGAGGTTAACGTACCCTTGAACAAGGAAAAGTACAAGGTAAGGGGTTTTCATCTCACTTTTATTCCCGTGAGATTCATGCTATATTTCCCAATATTACCTTTTTGTGGTGTATGTACTGCCCATGATTGTATTTTTTGCATAATATACTTTAATTTATGGGTATTTATATCATCATTGGATGATCCTTATTTTATGGGGTGTATGTTTCGTAAGTTACTAGATGGTTAAGGGAATTTCAAATTTCAATTTCCACTCATTCGGTTTTACGCAAACTTCATTGATTATTTTACTCCTAGATTATGCGTGAAATCACTATTTATTTACATATGTAGTAATTTAAAATCAACTTTTTGTGGATATACTTTTGATACACATAATCACTCCATTGAAAAATTCTCAAGTCACTGATATGATCTTGATAAAGGTAATTTTAACTCAATCTATATTCATTGAGTTAAACATCCAAGTCATTGGTGTTGTTTTTACAAGAATGTGTGTGAATGTCCTATGATTGAATTAAAAATAATATCAAATAATATTGAGTGTATTTATATTAGTCACACATAATTATGTCAGTGATTTATCCTTAACCTAAGGATACGTTCTTTAAAAAAGAATTCATCTCAACTTTCATTCCATTGATACTTCTTTATTGTTATGCGCCAATACACCATTATTTTGTGTATATACTATACTTTAACATATTATATCATGAATCCCTTTAATCTCATGATATTATAATGATTTTCTTACCCCAATTATTTGTATTCAAGTGTCTCTCAATTGGTTAGGAACTCTAACTAAAATATCATTTTAAATGTTATAAAATTGTATTCTTCTAAATATTTCTCATTAATGTTCATGTTTTTAAAATGGTTTTAAGGATTTATTTGTATGGACATGAATTCTTTAAAATAAAAATTACTTTTACAAATTTTAATGTGGTATGGGATACATTGATTCAAAAATCAATTTTAAATGGCTTCTTGAAAAATAGTGATACTTTTAAATGTTTTCAAGAATAAAGGGATATTTATCTCCAATGGTTTTAATGATTATTTTCATCTATGTCAACATACTTAATTGTATTTTACATTGGTTTAATGATATTTCATTATGATAAAATATTCTCAATGGTATTGAATGTTTTGTTATATGTTTGACTTTAGATGTGTTATTTTTATACCATTCATGGTTTATGGTTAAAGTATTAACATTTTGTATGCTAGTTTTAATATGATTGTTAATGTTATGTTTTAACCTTTTGATATGAGGAATTCATTGGACATAGTAAGTGATGGGTGGAGCCCGCTATAGCTCCTTGATGCAGCAGTCGGTCTCATGAGACAAACTAGTGTGTTTGCAGAAGGCCTTGACAAAATATTATTTGTAGTCTTGGCACAGGGTCTTGACTATGTGGTTATGAAGTCTGGAATTATGCATTCCATCATTATGAAGGTGGCTATTGATTTTGCATGTAATTATTAGACTAGTAGAATATCCATGTGAATAATTAAATGGAATTATTTTATTTTATCTTTGTTATATTATGGTGATGTTTAATTTTAAAATGCTTTTGTTTTAGTCATATACATTGCCTTAAATGATTATGCTTATTTATGAATGTTTTTTCTATATTACTATCCTTACTAAGCATCTAAGCTCACCCCTTTATATGTTTTATTTTTCCCAGGATGTGAAGAATTATTTTATGGTTGACCTATTGGGATAGGCTAAGGAAATAAGTGTGTTAAAAAGGGGACAAAATGTTATTGATGTTTTTATTTGATGAAGTAATGTAAAACATAGGAATGTATCTAGTACTTCCAAAGCTACTAAATGGATCGGTCTTTCAGGACATTATTCCTTGTATCATGCCAATGTTATGTAATAATGCACCGACTCTGGGTAACTGGGGTCGGGGCATTACACCATTGACAGGGTCAGATGCCTAGATTGATGGATGTTTCGTGTTAGTTTGTGATAGAGTGTGAGTGTTTGATACTATTATATAACATAATTAAATAAGATAATTTAGATTAAGATATCATACAAATCAAAAAACTTAAAATGATTCTAGGAATACAAATACGATGCTCTAAAATTACATCACATTCCTCCCAGAGTGATCATAATGGGATTAAGACTCCTTGGAAGTGGAGGAAGCCATAAATATATAATAGAGATGTCATATGATCTCTAAACCCTTTCAAGTGTCTACAATCCTTTGATAATGAAATATATAAGAAGTCAATGAGCCTATAATTATAGGTGTATTTTCAATGATATATTCTTTTCACCAACATATACAACCTCAATTAATAACTTATCCACTAAATTTAGACATTGAATTTCTTAGACATTTCTACCATAAAGTCTTATTTCTAATGATATGAAATTATACCAATTTAATGTATCTATCCTATGTTACTACTTTATTACAGATGGTTGGTCCAATCTCCAACCCTTGGTTTATTAAATTTGTGGGGCCCATTAGGCTTCAAGTGATAGGACTCAACACTTGGTCTAGTTGAATGAATTGTATACAAATATATCTTTTTTTCTTTTAAAAAAATAATTTTCTCTTTTACATAATCATAAATAATTTAATGATAACAATAAAAAAATGTTATCAAATTAAGCTATTTTTATGGGTTTGAAAATACATGATATATCACTCCTCGGATAATTCTTATATCTAAATAAAAAACTATACATAAATTATTAATAAGAAATCTTACCAGATTATTTTCAAAGAAAAATACATCTTTTCTTATTAAATAAATTTTACTATCATTTTTTATTCTCTCGCATTAAAATTTTTTAACAGCATTCCTTCACCAAAGAAACAATTAACAACCTACCTCATAATGAATCACACATCTCTCAAATATAAAATACATATAAAAATTTTTCTCAGATAAATATTATTCATTGCAAAACATATGACTTGTTAAATTCATTCTCTCAATATAATACCAGAAGTTGTTTTCTCTAATCATGATTATTTTCCTGGATTGTCATTGTCTTTTACGGTTGATGGGTTAGTATTTAGAAATAAAGGCTATAAAGATGATAATTTTCTCATAAAATATAATACATGATACATCATTAAAAATTACACGAATATTCCTCATTCAATTACCCATATATGAGTCACCATACTCAATTACACATTTCAATCTAGGCTAAAAGTCATAAAAAGTTATGTATATTGAATGATTATTATTATTTATTTCATTTAATTTTTTATAAACCTTTTTTATTCACTTTATTTTTTAATATAATGGGATGAAATTAAGTTATATTAAACTAGAAATGGCTTGTTACTTATCCTATTGATTCGGGTCCGGAGTCTTACAAATCAGTGTAATAAACAATTCAATTTCATTCTCAATTTTCATAATTTTTAAAATAAGAAATTAAATAAATTTCCATGAAATATGTACACATTTTGGAAATTCCCTCAAATAGTAACCATCCCCAAAATTTCCATAAAATATATCACATCCCTATGATGAGATTGTAATTACCCTGATTTCCCCACCCTCACAATGAACAGTGATCATGTAATATAAAAAATAGTAAGAGTTAGTAGGGAAAATGAGATTTTAATATGGCTATTTATAATATCTATCATGCATTATAAGGGATTTATAATGAATATTGTATGGGTGGGTCCCAAAAGAGGATAAAAATATTTTCTCCATATCAAATAACAAACATAATCAAACAGTCACATTACATTATAATCAAAGGGTTCAATAAAGGATAAAGAACCTATCGGGTTGGTGGAAATTAATATTGGTTAGAGGTAATGAGGCATGGGTTGTAATCATCAACTAAATAAAAAATAATGAAAGATATAAAATTCTACATTACCACTCATTTGATTCTATTTTTTCAAAAATCAAGTCACATCCTTCATAATTAAGTCATGATTTAAAATGAATTTTTAAATTAAAATTATATCAAATTTAATCTATGGGAACAAAATAAAAAATAAAAAATGGAAACAAAATATTAAATTTGGTTTTTTTTTTGTTTTTTAATGAAGATATAATCATAACTAAACTATGTTTCCCTCCCTCAAAACTGAAATTACATCGTATTTGATGTAAATAGTATAAATAAATAGGAAATAAAATAAAATTATGGAGAAGGGAAATCCTGTTAATCTATGTTATATATGGAAATATTCATCTATAGTTCCCCCACTGGAATATTTTGGAAAATTTATATAGAATATTTTCATACTTTTCCCATTGATGGTAAACCTTTATCCACTCTACACATGAATAATCTAATAAAAAATGAAAAACATATTTAATCATAGGAAAAACAATATACAAGGAATGTATTAATGTTCAAAAAAAGTAATTTTTTAAATAGTTAGATGAGGAATAAGCATTGCATCGATGCTTGTGATGGGGTCTAAATCAGGGGTTGGTTCAATCCCATGGAATTTTTTAACCATTAGAGAACAGATTTTACCACCAAAAAATATATGATCAATTTTGGTATTTTATATGTTTTACCAAAAACACACACAATATGACATGTAATATAGACATGATGTATAGTTTAATTTTTAAATTAAAATCATCGAATTTATTCAGTTAGGGGGACTCAAACTTTGGTCTTTTGGGACCAATGTGGTGGAATACAGCATGATTTCAGTATTAATTTCCCTCTAAATAAATATTATTATGAATAGATTATTTCCCAAGAAACACTAAAGTAAAACAATGCTCAATACATACAATTGAGATAAAATATTATAATACCAGACACACATTTATACATTTTGGTAAATCAATAATGAAATTAAAATATGATATTTAATTGAGATGTTTTATTATATAAAATACATTTTTAATTGTGTGTGAATTATTATTATTATTATTTTAGGATATAATAATAAATTAAATGCAATATTTTAATATCAATGGATTAATATAATTAAAAAATTTAGAATATAAATAATTAATTTTTATGGTATTTGGTGAATATTATTTAATGTAAAAGTAAATTTTTTAAATAAATGGTTTTATAAAAATGTTTGTGTATTTTTTATTACTCTCGATGAAAAAATTATTTTAATGTAATTTATTGATAATATTTATAGCATAAATGAATTTACTTTAAACAATAGTTAAAACATGGACTAAAAATAATAAATTCTTTTTATAATTAAATTTTTTTTTTCTAACAAAATTTATTTATATGATATGGTTTTTTTATTTTATGAAATGAAATATACAATGATTGAAAGTTAATAAATTATTATATTTTTATGTAAATAATATATTAACACTCATTAAATTATTAACTTCTAGAAAATAAAAAAATAATAGTTAAATATTTAATTTTTTTATAAAAATAGTCTTTCATTTTTTTATTCTTCCATTGATAAGATAAATTCCAAAATAAAATATGTTAATTAGAAAAAATAAATTTATTTTTGGATTTATCATAGAAAAATTATATTTTGGTTAATTGTTTCGATTTTTATGAAATGATTTATTTCGAGGTGAATGGTGAAAATATTATTTTTACAAATACTATGACTTTAGGACATAATTAAGATATACGAATAAAATAAAATTTAAGAAAAAAATATATATAACAAATAATTTTAAAAAAAATAAAATTATACATTTATAAATATTATTTTTAATTTACAATCCTCTATTTCAAATGTTAAAGCTTAATTTTTATTTATCTCCAAAACTGTTTTCAATGTGATTTACATTTATTATCTTATAATTAATTATTTCTAATTTTATAAATTCAATCTGATAAATTGGGTTTAATATTTGGTATCATATGTTCCAAATTATTTAATAGGGTTCATTTCAGTTTTAGTCATACAAAATAAAATACTTTAGTAAAAATTAGTTACCATGATAAAATCTAAAATAGAAAAATGGTTAAATATTAAGTGTAAAATACCAAAATCAGGTTATAAAATGTATCCAAATGAGTGTTTGAGATATTACTAGACCTCACCTCTTCTCCTACACATTATTTCCCACTTTTGAAGCAATATTCTATGAATAGTTCACCTCTTATTACAAAAATTCTACTACTCTCAGTTATAAATACAGTCGTCACCTCCCACACGTATCCTCGCACCGAAAACCCCTTATTTAGACAAAAATTTTCCAAAATAACTCCTCGAGACTCCTTTAAACATCATATAGGTCTTATCGCATAAAATAACACCTTTCAATGTATTAATTCATTTTTTGGAAGGATTTGTTCCTAAGTGTTAGGTAAAAAAATTCCTACACACTCCCTTTTCATTTTTATTTCTTTATTTTTATTACTGTAAGAACGTGTTTCTTATTTTTTAGGTACGGGTTTCTTATTTTCTCTTTTCTGTTAGTGTTTTTGATAAATAAGGAAAATGAGGGAAAATCCTAAATTTGGGGACTACACGCCGTGTACTTTTCCACATGTCGTGTAATTTTTCCATGTGGGATGAGTACACAGGGTGTGTAGCCTTGCTGATGATGATGGGTGTAAAAACCGACTACATGCCGTGTAGTGGATATTTACACGCCGTGTAGTCAGTCAGCAGGTAAATAGTAAGGTGGTGGAAGCAGCCTCCAGCTGAGCAACAGTACACACCGTGTAATCAGGAATACACACCATGTACTCATGTCGACAGATGAAGAGTGCGGTGGTGCCGCCAGAGGAACAGTTAAATTAGGAAAGTACACGTCGTGTAGTCAATAGTACATGAGGTATAGTTTGTTTGTTTTTTTGATTAAATGGGCAGTAGTCGACCCTGTTCACGATATTGTCTTAGAAGCGGAGGAAGGAGTCGGGAGAGGATGCCAGACCTTCAAGGATCTCCAGATCGAGCGTCGGGAATCCATTTTCCCCTCTGACGATCTTGTTAGAACCGCACGGGTAAGCCCTCCACTCTACTTAAGTCGTTCATGCCAATTCTTCCTCTAAGGGAATAATTTGAGTTTGAACGGGGATTTATTCTATCCTATATCTACATAATCTTTGGGAAATTTTGGAAGCGACGTTCATGTATACCATTCAGGGGCGTTTAAGGTAGGTGGCTTGGTTTTTAAATTACAACTGTTGTGCTTTTTTGTATACCGTTATTCCACGAACCCATGTTGAGGTGTCATGTGGCTGAGGCCTTGGCTGTATAAATATCTAGAATTGTATAGGTAATTAAATGTGATTGTAAACTGCTATTTGGGATCGCTACATGGATCCAGGACCACCCTCGGGGTGCATTCATCTATTTCGCCGTTTGGCCAGGATACCCAAGGGTATGCCATGTTCATATTGTGCATTACTTTTGCCTTGAGAGAAATTGTATATAATTTCATGTTTATGCTTTGGGCTCGGCCCGGTTACTTGCACCTGAGGTCAGTGTTCTTTTTAGCCTGAGGGTGTGGATATGTATGTATTATATTAGCCTGAGGGCATGGGTACATTCGCATAAGGGAAAGAATCTGTTACACCTGAGGGCTAGGCCTGAGGGGATGGGTACATTTCCCTGAGGGAAAGGCATAAGGGAAAGATTCTGTTATTCCTGAGGGCTAGGCCTGAGGGAAAGGTACTATTTTGCCTGAGGGAAAGGCCTGAGGGAAATATTCTGTTACGCCTGGGGGCTAGGCCTGAGGTCAAGGTACTATTCTACATGAGGGAACGATTCTATTCCACCTAAGGGAAAGGCTTGAGGGAAAGGTACTGTATAGCCTGAGGGAAAGACTAAGGGTGTGGTTTTACTATATTAGCTTGAGGGCATGATTGTGTTTGGCCTGAGGGCTTGGTTCTATTGAGCACAAAATGTTATTAAATAAAATGGTTAAAATGAATAACAAAATGGCAATATAACTGGTAAGTTAGTTAATTTTGAGTTCTTCTTAATTTATTTCATTTTACTACTGCACACTTTTGTTGCATATTTTTCACACAGTTGGGCTGGGGCCTTTGGTGGGTGCCTACTAGGATTTATTTCTCACACCCTGTTTGGGTCATGTCTTCGTCCCAAAAAGACTATGTTGTTGTAGGTGTGGATTGGGAAAAGTGTCCCTATACAGGTACATGATTGTTGTTGAGGAGTAGGGGAACATGGGACCGAGCTTAGGCTCGTGATGCTACTGGCAGTTTTGTTTCTTTCTGTTGTACCTTTACGTTATATTGTATCGTGTTGTATTACTGTGTAACATGTTCTGGGTTTTTTCATAGAACTTGAGACATGTTTCATCATAATCTATATAACTCTTGGTTATCTTTTTACTGCAATTGTTCATTTTAAATGTGTATAGTTTATTGCTTCTGTTGTGGTTGAATGTTGTATATTTTATTCCGCTGCGCTACACTTTGACAAATGAGGGCATTGTTTCCCCACTATAATAATTGGGCCCTCGCTACTATTCGACAGCATCTGGCGTTTGGGGAAATGCACTTGTGGTCACGTGGCGAACCGGGTTCGGGGCACCCATTGCGTGGCACCCGGGCCCGGAACGTTACAAAGTGGTATCAAAGGGATTATTTTCTTTGACTTACTGTTTGTATCCTTAGTCAGGGATAGGACAGAAATGGTAGTTGGTAATAATTTGTGCCTGGGAGTAGCTAACCAGTCTATAGGGAAAAACCAATTTACCTCATATTGCAATTTTATTGATTTTTCAGTTTCCAGTTGATCTAATTTTCACCATTGGGTGACACACTTGGGGTTGTATTGTTTATATGTTATCTATGGGTTTTATTTAGTTGCAACCCAATTAGTTGATGGTATTCCATGTCGTTCATCATTTAGGAACATGATAGAAATCACATTACATGCATAGTTACATGCCATGTAGGTGCATTAGAAATTTCATGTTGTTGTGATAGTTGTTGTGCTAGAAAAGAATGCTACTCTGGGAGCTGCTTTGATAAATACCTACTATGTGATAGGGTATGTTTGTGTGAGGCCTTGATAGAATGGATTCCAAACTATGGTTTTTGGTGAGTATGGGCCCACATTGACCGGAATTTGGTGGACCGTTGACTGTTTATTTTGTTATAACACATATAAGATGCCAAAATTTGATTCACGGAGAGTATGAGCCCTCATGAGTCAGAATTTGGAACATAGGTGTTGTTTTTCAGTATTTCATGGGTTCTGGAGTAGTTTCAAAGGCTTACTGTCCAGAAAACCTAGGATACACACCGTGTAGTTCCTCAGACACACGCCGTATGTTCTTCTGTTCAGGGAGAAAATAAAACTTTTTGAGTACATGCCATGTACCCTTAGTACACATCGTGTAGTCTCTTTCCGTGTCATGGACCGTGTGGGCGGGTACACAGGGAAGGGAAATTCTTGGGGAAAACACGTCGTGTACCAGATGTACATGCCGTGTAGTGTTGACCAAGAGTCCGCCTGTGTAACTAACAACACAGACGGAGGATACCTTCAGGCATACACGTTGTTTCCACTATGAAACACACTGTGTAGTCTGACCTAGGGACCCGATCGTGTAACTAACAACAAGGGTTGGTGTAATCCTTTCGTTTACATGCCATGTTTATATGGAACACACCGTGTAGTTTGAGCCATGTATCTGGCCGTGTAACTAACAACAGGGGTCAGGGGAGCTCATCCAGTACACGTTGTGTGCCTGAGGGACACACCGTGTAGTCGTGACCAGTGACAGACCGTGTGGCTGGGGAAACAAGGTGGTGTACACACCGTGTGTGGGTGTAAAACGTTGTGTTGTGCTAGCCGAGTAGTTGTTCGTGTCACAAACAACACGGTCAGTTGGAATTTACACCCTACACACCGTGTAGATTATATACACACCGTGTAGTTTTGTTCAACGGGATCCATGTGGCTTAGCCGTGTAGAAGGACCTGGGTAGGTGAAGATAAGTCAGGTACATGCCGTGTAGTCAGTATACATGCCGTGTAGTCTTGTTTTTCAAATATTGAATGCCTTCTTCCTCCTGTTCCCTTTTGGGTACCTACATTTTCATTCTAGATGATTTGGATCTATGGTGTGCATCAGTGCAAGGAGTTCCCCCCTGAGGATGGTGGTTTTTACTTTCTATAGGACCTCTATGTCTTAGAGATGGCAGCTTATGATTTCATTCTCGGGATGGACTGGTTGGTTCCCTTTCGATCCTTTGTGGATTGCTATCGTCGTAGGGTGAGTTTCACATCACCAGATGGCAGAGCGTTTCTATACAAGGGAAGGTGGGATGTTCAAGAGAGTCGAGCTGGGCCAGAGCATCATGGGAGGGGTGGAGTCACAACCCAGATTGCGAGTTTATATCTGGAGGATCAGGGGACTTGTCAGATGGATTTCCCTCCAATGGATGATCGTTTCAGGGATGTCTTCCCGAATGACTTTTCAGGTCTACCTCTGGAGCGTGAGGTGGATTTCCTTATTGAGCTTGTGCCAGGAGAAGCACCGGTGTCCATTCCTCCTTATAGGATGGCTACGCCAGAGTTGCAGGAGCTCAATAGGCAATTATAGGAGTTACAGGAAAAGGGTTTTATCCGACCCAGTACTTCTCCTTGGGGTTCGTCGGTCCTCTTTGCGAACAAGGCAGACGGTACCCTCAGACTCTGTGTGGATTATCGTAAGCTGAACCAATTGACGGTTAAGAACCGATATCACTTGTCGAGGATTGATGATCTTTTTATTAACTTCGTGGAGCACGAGTGTTATCGAAGATTGAATTGAGGTCAGGATATCATCAGCTGCGTGTGAGACCATCGGATATACTGCTTATAGATTTTCAGAGCAGATATGGTTTGTACGAGTACATGGTTATATCGTTCGAACTCATGAATGCGCCAGCAATTTTCGTGGCTCTGGTGAATCGTGTGTTCCATCCTTACCTAGATTATTTTTTGGTAGTATTCATGGAAGACATCTTGGTGTACTCTCACAATTCACATGACCATGCCACCCGTCTTGAGATCATACTGAGTACACTGAGGGAGCATAAGCTATATTTTAAGCTCTCAAAGTGTCACTTTTGGATGGGCCAGATTCACTTCTTGGGTCATATCATCTCAGAGGCTGGAGTTGCAATAGACCCAGAGAATGTGAGAGAAGTAGTTTCCTGGGAGTATCCTAAGAACATGTTTGAGATACGGAGTTTCTTAGGGCTGGATGGTTACTACAGATGCTTCATACAGGATGTATCCCTCTTAGCAGCACTGTTGACGGGTCTGACAGATATGGGTGTGAAGATCATTTGGTCGGAAGCATGCGAGACACCCATTCAGGACTTGAAAAGAAGGTTGACATCAGCACGAGTACTAATACTTCCAGAGAAAGGGAAGAGCTATATAGTTTACTATGATGCATCGGGTATTGGGTTGGGAGCTGTGTTGCTGTCGGGCGACCGAGTTATTGCGTACGGTTCTCGGCAGTTGAGGCCACATGAGAGGAATTACCCGATGCATGATCTTGAGTTGGCTGCAGTTGTTCATGCATTGTGTTGTTGGATACATTATCTCTTGGGAGAGCATTTTTTGGTTTTCACTAACCACAAAAGTCTCAAGTACATCTTTACTCAGCGTTACATGAACATGAGAGAGCGAAGGTGGGTCGAATACCTTCAGTCCTTCAACTTTGATCTTGCCTATACACCTGTTAAAGGTAATGAAATAGCTGGTGCACTGAGTAGGAGGACTCAAATACAGGCAGTGCAGGAGACCAGTGGTGAGTGGTAGCTTATGGCTTTATTACCTGAGATGCATTTTTAGGTGCATGAAAGTCATGGGAAGACCTATATTTCTTCTTTAGCTCTGACTTCTACCCTCCCGGATAGAGTGAGGATGAGACAGTTATTTGATTTAGAAGGCCTAGTTTTACGGGAGTCGGTGCAAGTGAGGACCCTCCTCCTGGTTAGACGATAGGTGATGATGAAATTCTGTGTTTCCATGGACGAGTGTGGGTTCCAGGGGATATACGCGAGGGGTTGATGCGGGAGTTTCATGATTCAGCTTGGGCAGTTCATCCTGGGGTTACCAAGATGTACCGTGACATGAGACATCAGTATAGGTGGTCGGGTATGAAGGGAGAGATAGTTGGTTTTGTTACGAGATGTTCCACCTATCAGCAGGTGAAGGTGGAGCATCAAAGGCCTGCAGAACTATTACAGCGGTTACCCATCCCAGAGTGGAAATGGGATGACATCATGATTGACATCATAACTGGGTTGCTGAGGTCACCTCGAGGCAATGATGTCGTGTGGGTTGTTGTGGACAGACTCATAAAGGTAGCTCACTTTTTTCCGATCAAGGTGACCTTCAGTGTTGACAAGCATGGAAAATTTTATATCCGAGAGATCATTCATCTTAATGGGGTTCCTCATTCTATCATTTTGGATAGGGACACCGATTTTACGTCTCGATTCTGGAAGAGTTTTCATAGGGCACTACATACACAGGTGCTTCTGAGCACAGCTTACCACCCTCAGACTGATGGAAAGTCCGAGTGTATGATACAGGTGCTTGAGGACATGATGTGTGCATGCATCCTAGACTTTGGGGGCTCTTGGGAGAAGCACATACCCCTGTTCGAGTTTTCTTATAATAGAAGATTTCAGGGAACTATTGAGATGGAACCTTAAGAGGATTTATATGGTAGGCCATGCCTATCACCCTTGTGTTGGTTAGAGGCAAGTGAGGAATCTTTATTGGGACCACGACTTGTGCAGGAGACTTATGAGTTGATCCAGTTGATTCAGAAGTGGATGGCTACTGCACAACCTCATCAGAAATCTTATGATGATCGCCGCAGACATACCTTGGAGTACGTGGTCGGGGATAAGGTTTTATTGTGTGTTTCATCGATGTTAGGACACAGATGGATGAGGAGACAGGGTAAACTTTCACCGAGGTATGTGGTGCCATTTGATATTCTGGAGAGAGTCGGGCTGGTTGCCTATCAGTTAGAGTTATCGTAGAGGTATCGGGCCATGCACAACGTCTTCCATGTATCGTAGTTTCGTCGCCATCATTCAGACCCATCTCACGTCTTTCATCCTGAGGAGGTTGAGCTTCAGATAGATGCGTCCTTTAAGTAGCATCTGATTCGTATCATGGATAGGAGCATGAAGTTTCTCCAAGGCTGGTCAGTTCCTCTCGTAAGGGTGCTATGGAATCATTTATGAGTGCAGGATGAAACCTGGGAGGGGGAATCCGACATATTTACTCAATGGCTAGAGCTGTTCTGAGATTTATCTTCGCCACCCTTGGAAGAAAAATTCGGGGAAGAATTTCTTTAAGGGGGAAAGTTTGTAACAACCCGGTTCTAATTTTTGAGGTAAGGGTTTCATCTTCTCTCTTTTCCTTAAGTATTTTTGAGAAATAAGGAAAATGGGGGGAAATCCTAAATTTTGGGACTACATGCCATGTAATTTTCCACACGCCGTGTACTTTGGCCGTGTGGGATGGGTACACATGGTGTGTAGCCATGCTAACAATGATGGGTGTAAAAACTAACTACACACCGTGTAGTGGGTATTTACATGTCGTGTAGTCAGTCGGTAGGTAAACAGTAGGGAGGTGGAAGTAGCCACCAGCTGAGCAACAGTACACATCGTGTAATCAGGAATACACGCCATGTACTCATTTCAACAGATGAAAAGTGCGGCGGTGCTGCCAGGGGAATAATTAAATGAAGAAAGTACACATCGTGTAGTCAATAGTACACGCCGTGTAGATTGTTTTTTTCATTTAAATGGGCAGTAGCCATCCCTGTTCACGGTATTGTCTTAGAACCAGAGGAAGCAGTCAGCAGGGGAGGCTGGACTTTCAAGGATCTCCAGATCGAGCGTCGGAAATCCTTTTTTTCCTCTGACAATCTCGTTGGAACCGCACGGGTAAGCCCTCCACTCTCCTTAATCCGTTCTTGCCAATTATTCCTCTAAGGGAAGTTGTTTGAGTTTTAATGGGGATTTCTTCTATCCCAGATCTATGTCATATTTGGGCGTTTCTGGAAGTGACTTTCACGTATACCATTCAGGGGCATTTAAGGTAGGTGGATTGGTGTTTAAATTCCAACTGTTGTGCATTTTTGTGTACCGTTATTTCACGAACCCATTTTGGGGTGTCGTGTGGCTGAGGCCTTGGCTGTATAAATACCTATAATTGTATAGGTAATTGAATGTGATAATAAAATTCTGTTTGGGATTTCTTCTTGGATCCAGGACCACCCCAGGGGTGCGTTCCTCTGTTTAGTCATTTGACCAGGACACCCAAGGGTATTCTATGTTCATATTGTGCATTACATTTTCCTTGAGAGTAATTGTATATAATTGAATGTTTATGCTTTGGGCTCGGCCTGGTGACTTGCACCTGAGGTCAGTGTTCTTTTCAGCCTGAGGGAATGGATATGTATGTATTATATTAGCTTGAGGGAATGGGTACATTCACCTGACGGCAAGGCCTAAGGGAAAGATTCTGTTACGCCTGAGGGCTAGGCCTGAGGGCATGGGTACATTCACTTGAGGTCAAGGCCTGAGGTTAAGATTCTGTTATGCCTGAGGGATAGGCCCGAGGGAAAGGTAATATTTTGCCATAGGGAAAGGCCTGAGGGAAAGATTATATTACACCTGAAGGCTAGGATTGAGGGAAAGGTACTATTTCTCTTGAGGGAAAGATTCTATTCCTCCTGAGGGCAAGGCCTGAGGGAAAGATACTGTATAGACTGAGGCCAATCCTGAGGGCGTGGTTTTACTATATTATCCTGAGGGAATGATTGTGTTTGGCCTGAGGTCTTGGCTCTATTGAGCATAGAATGTTATTAAATAAAATAGTTAAAATAAATAACAAAATGTCAATATAACTGGTAAGTTAGTTACGTTTGAGTACTGCTTAGTTTATTGCATTTTACTACTGCACACTTTTGTTGCATATTTTTCACATAGTTGGGCACGGGCCTTTGGTGGGTGCCTACTGGGATTTATTTCTCACACCCTGTTTGGGTCATGTCTTCAACCCAAACAGACTATGTTGATGCGGGTGTGGATAAGGGAAAGGGTCCTTATACAGGTACATGATTGTTGCTGAGGAGTAGGGAAGCATGGGACCAAGCATAGGCTCACGATTCTGGTGGCTGTTTTGTTTCTTTATGTTGTACCTTTACTTTCTATTGTATTTTGTTGTATTGCTATGTAACATGTCCTCGCTGTTTTCTTAGAACTTGAGACATGTTGCATCATTATCTATATAACTGTTGGTTATCTTTTTACTGTAGTTTTTCATTTTAAGTGTGTATAGTTTATTGCTTTTGCTATTGTTGTATGTTATATATTTTATTCTGTTGCGCTACACTTTGAAAAATGAGGGCATAGTTTCCCCACTATCAGACCTGGGCCCTCGCTGCTAGTCGGTAGCCTCTGGCATTTGGGGGAATTCTCTTGAGGTCACGTGGTGAACCGGGTTCGGGGCACCCGTTGAGTGGCACCCAGGCCCAGGACGTTACAATTACACAACATGAAAAAATTATATGAACATACTAAAATAAATATAGAATTATAAAAATTAGAAAATAAATTTTATTATGTCTATGTAATAATTTTTTTACCTTTTTCCTAACCATTAGAAAAATGAAAACGTCTCTTATGTGTGAGTGCAGACTACCACCTCCATAAATGATGTATTTTATTTTTCATCATCACCTCACATAAATGGTTATAATAATATATTTAATTAATAAATATTACATGTATTTCATAGTTAATATAATTTAAAGATAAATCACTATCCACCCAACTCCCATCCTAATCATTTGAAATTGAAAACCTTGCTCATGTGTAAATGCAAACAGCAACTTCCATGGACGACATATTTTATTCTCATCATCACATTATATATATTGTTATAAACTTTTACCTGATTAATTTTTATGATTTTAAGTATTAATATATTTCATGAATATTGTTCTCAATTTATTATACTAAAATAAATAATCATTATAATATAATCTATAGATATCAGTAAAATACTCGAAACATGCTAGTAATTGATTTCATCTTTATGCTTCATAACTAAACCAATTATATAATGATATTGGTAAATTATAAATAATTGGAGAAAATATATTATATTAACTTTTTATCATAGATATAGGATTTATATCTCCTTAACAAAACTCATTCATAACGAACAAAATTATTAACATTTGATGAAGAAAATAAAGTATCTCCAACTCATTTACGTGTGGATAATGATTATAAATGATGTTTATAAAAGGTATTTTTTATTAATAAGGTTCATAAATAACTTATTATGATAGTTATTTTTATTAATTTGGAGTTTAATGTGCTTTTTGGAAGCATATAGTTTACAAAAGGAGTTCCGATTTTAATTTTCCGTCATTGATATATGTTCCATATTTTCCACTAATATTATTTTATGTGGTGAATATGATTCACATAGGTGTATTTTTCAATAATTATAAATAATTTAAGGATATTTAAAATAAATATAAATTTATATCTTTCAATTGGTTTTTATTCTAATTTTGTGAATTTCGTAATGGTTTTTTTCTTTCCAATTTCATTTGGATTCAATATTGATATGAATAAATTTCCATGAGGGAGAATTATGTGATATTTATCTTTAAAACCATAATTATTTTCTTATTATATTATTTTTTTAGGAGTAATAAATGTTCTCCTACCATTTAAATTTCCTCATTGGTTCAAAATTCACTCAATGTCATGTTTTTGATAAAAATTTGTATTGCCTCTTCTTTTGGGCCAGGAACGTTTTATGCCAAGTCCATATTCTTTATTTAAATTTATAGATGTCATTATATATTATTTATTGATTGGTTATGTTATTTTTTAATGATATTGAATTTATTTATATAAGGAATCGTCTTTAAATTCTTTAGCATTGTCCGTTTCCACCAATATTTAAATGGAATCGCATTTTCTTTATCTTTCATTGCTAATATATTTTCCTTTTACATTTATCAAATTCTTTAATAAACTTACAATATATTTTTTCATGAATTTATACGGAAATTTATTTTCATTGTTTCAAAAAAATTCTCAAATTATATAAAAATGACTGAATTATTTTTTTTATTTCTCTATGAAATTTTTAAAGATCTTACAAAATTATTTATTATCCTTGTCAACATCCTTTATTATTTCCAATGGGAATAAGATATAATATTACCATCCAAAATATTTATCTATATGGATTAACATATTTTATATATAAATTTTCATGAAACCCATCTCTTTTTATTGTTTTAATTAAGTGGTATTTCAAATATAAAATTTTCAATTTCTCTTGGAACAAATATGTATGGTTTATCATTATGTGGTGGGTGGGAATTGTATATTATTCTAATGAATTGGGTAATTTTTGATATACCATTAGATAATTATGGGATATAATGATATGAAATACTGACCCATTATGTTTTGATTTATATTCTTATGTATGTTCCATATCCATATGTTTTTTAGTATTCTCATGTTATGATGAATCATGCCTTTTGTTATGATCAGACCATTATGCCTTGATTTATTATTGATGTCACATGTTGATTTGGAAAATATTTCCTAATTTTATGTTCATGGACCTTCTATATTCTCTTATACCCAGAATATTTTCTTATTCTAACCTGTGATCAATAATTTTTATCTCTTATATTTACCCTTAGAGATAATCTAAGCTCACCCATTTCTTATTTTTTCATTCATTATATTTGAAGATGATTATAATTTATTGTAAGTATATATTTAGGGTATAGAGGGGTAAAAAAATATGTGAAACTTTTAAAAGTTTTCTAAATTAGGTCTTTTCTATAGATAATCTCCACTGAAAATAAACCTTTAGATTCTGGGATTATTAGATTATTTCTATTATATAATGTTTAACTTATCGAAATCATGTAAAATAAATATATTCTTATCTTGTGTCACCTAATTTGGTATACAAGTTGTTTTTATTTATTTTTTAGGATTGGTTTAGTTTCTTTGGGGGTAAGTACTAGATAAATTATTAAAAATACTACGAAGAATCCTAAATATTTCAAAAACAATTTCTTTTTATAAACTATAGATTGTGTGGTTTCATATAAATTAAATCCCTTTATAGATTCAAACAAGTGTATATTGGTTTTAGTATAAATTCACTTGGGGGTAATAACCTTGAAAAATGTTGGATGAGTATTAACTGAATCTTCACTTGATGCACAAAAAGTGGACCAAAGTAAACACCATGTTTTACACTCATGAGGGATATTCATTCGTGATTGACATGATATTTACCATCCATTTTGATATATTTGAATATATATTTATCTTATAAAACAAAATAGGAAATTACTATGGAAAACATAAATTTATAATTTCAAATGTCAAGGTATTTTTTAGTAGATATGTTCTTTTATGGAAAAAGAGTGTGTTGAATTTTGGGGGAATAGATTTTAATGATTATCAGTTTTATAATATTCTAATAATATTCCAGATAAATTTGGGATAGTTATGGTTTGGGTTATGTTAAAAATTATAATTGAAACGTACTTAAATAAATCTAGATTGAACTAAATGTATCATTCGATAAAAAAAATTCTTAGGAGAAGAAATATTTAGATAGATTTAACTTATAATGGTTTACATTGACTGGATATTATAATCATTAAAAAATATTATTATTATTTTGGAATCAGGATCATGAAAAAATAATTCAAAGGTATTTATTTGATAACTCATAAGACATATAGTTGGGTAAGGAGTCATTTTTTTGAAAAATGATAGAAAATATCAATTTATGCCAATTATAAATAAAAATATGACATTTTTTCTTAACCTTGATTGTGAGTTAGAAATTATATCTTGAGTCATTCCGTTAACTATATTTTATTCAAGAGTACTAAATAAAATTGTGATAACACAATTTATTTATGGGTGGGAATGTGACACCCCAAGATTTTAATATTAATTTCCCTTTGAATAAATATTATTTTTAATAGATTTTTTTACAAAAAAAATACAAAATAAAGTTAATATTGATTCTTTTCAATGAAATAATTTATTAAAATGAAATATAAGTGTTAATAAATTATTCGATTGTAATAATGAAACAATAAAAGAATATTTAATTGAGAAATTTAATTATATAATAAAAATATATATTTATGTGTCACGTATTATTAGCATATAATGTTATAGAAAATTTCCAAGAAATATTTTAAAAATAATGGATAAATAAAAATAAGATTTTATAATATAAATAATTAATTTTAATAGTATTTTTTGAAGACTACTTAATATAAAATTTATATTTTTCATAGACCAATTTTTTTAAGGTGTTTTAAATTTTAAATTACCTTTCCTAAATAATGAGTTTAATGAAATTTATTTAAAATATTTATTATGAAAATATATTAAAATACATCTAATAGTTATTAATTTTAAAATATTAAGAATCAATCCATTATATTATTAAATTGAATATTACCCAAAAAATATCTTTTATATGGTCTGAATTTTTATTTTAATAAATTAAATATAAAATGTTTAAATTATTATAAGGTATATTGAAGATATGAATAATATATTAATATTAATTTAGTTTGTAATTGATAATAATTAATAATAATATATAGTGTTTTAAAAACTCATTTTCTATAAAAATAATTTTTTATTATATTTTATTTCAAAATTTAAATTTTAATTTCAAAGAACTAAATTCATATTTGTATTCATTATAACAAAATTATCTCATGGATAATTTTATATATTTTTCAGAAAATATATATTTTTAAGTTAATCGGGAAAAATACCATTATTACAAATACATGTAATTCTATGACGCCATTAGGATTTAAGCATAATGTAAAATATATGAAACCTATTTTTTAAAGAATAATTGATTTTATAATAAAAATTATCCATTTAAAAATAATAAGTTTAATAAAAACCAGAATCTTACATTTTCTAACATAGGTTATATTTTTCTCCATAACTTTTTTTATATGTTATTCATTTTTTATGTTCGAATTTATTTTTTATAAATATAGAAATTGAATTTAATTAAATGGGTTTAATATTTAAAATAAAAAGGTCCAAATTATGTAATCACTTTTATTTTATTTTAAGGAATAAAAAATAAATTACATTTGTAAAAATTAGTTACCATGGGAAAAGGTAAAATTGTAAAATGGATAAATATAATTGGTAAAAGACCTAAAGCATGTTAAAAACATGTATAAAAATGATTGTATGAGAGATTTATCAACCTTACTTTGTCACCTATCAATTATTTTCGACTTTAAGAGCCATTTTCATGGAATACTACACCTCATATTATAAAAATATCACTCCTCTCCCTATAAAAGGATCCATTAACCATCCCAACTCTCCTCAAACCATAAACCCCTTAGATCAACCAAATAAATCCCCAACACTCCAGGATACATCCTCGAGGTACTTATCTCAACAAAATATAATCTTTTAAATTTTTATTACAATTTTAAAAGAATTTATTCCTTGTTTAATTGTATAAAAATCATAATCACTCATTTTTCATTTCTATTTATTTATTTCTTTTCCAAACTTGAGGAACCCTATTACAAATATCCCAATTTTAGTGCTACAAAATATCACTTAAACATTAAATCGCTACCATGATATGTGAACCAAGTTATACATATATTTATTTTACATCATTTCCATAATTTTAACATTACATCTCACAAATAATCACACAATCAATAATAATAGAAAGGTTAGTGTATTTGAGGAATATCTACATAAGAAACTTATTTTATAATAATTTTGAACATTTCTCTATATTTTATCTTCACTATCCACCCTAATAGACATCTCATAACTTATACACATCTTCATAACCTAGGGAATAGAAACAAAAGAAAGGGTCGATCTCCTACTCTCAATAAAATAAAAAATCAACACGACATTAAGGGTTAAATCATAAGCATATGTAAAAACATGGGCACGGGATAAATATATTTATAAAAAGAGCATAGAATAGTTATATTTTTCCATATGTTACGATATAATTGCATGTAATCTCAAATGAAGAATCTTTTAACATGGAGTAAGATTGTGGGATAATATACATGAGCTATAGAGCACAATAAATGGGATAAAACGCTAAACATGGAATCTTATATAAACATATCTTAATGATGATCTATGAAAAAACATAAGTATAAAAATCATAACATAGATTATTTGGAATCATGCTTTGGATTCCCATCACATAGTGTATTAGGAATCACATTCTACCATCCCATCACATATTACATATGGGATCACATTTTTATATACCATCAAATAGTGCATCAAGAATCACATTCCTTCCTACCATTACATAGTGAATTAATAATCACATTATTTACCTCCAACACATAGTGCATAAAAATAATTTTCTAACATTCTATTATTATCTCATGAGATATCATAAATTATCCAATGCATTAAAGAGAGATAAAATACCCCAACCTTCATAATAATAATTATCAATACCTATGTGTTCCACTAGAACATGAAAATATTCATCATTCAAACGTCACATAATGTACCCATGGAAAATATACAAGTTTCGTTACGACTTTCATATATCATTTTATAATCCATCATGACAAATGATGTATATGGTATCATAAGAACATATCCTTTGTGTAGCAAAACAAATTTCAAAGTATTTTGGTATAGATATAAAACAACCTTTTAAAATTATTGGATAGATCACTTTTAAGAACTAGAAGAAATATCCCAATTTGAAATGCTTAAAACATATTAAAAATATTTTATTTAATGAAAAATAATTTCATCTTAATAAAACATTTTAAAAATTACCCTTTAAATTAAAGAAATATTTTTTTGAAGTTTTTTTTTGAAAAAAATGGTTTTAAAAAACACTTTGAGATGGAATTAAAACACTAAAAGCCTCCCTAAAAACTCTTCAAAAAAACTTTTCAAATGAAGAATTTATTTTCAAAAAAAAATTTACTTTTAAAAAAATATTAAATATTTTCCAATCTTTTGAAAAAAAATTAAATCATTTGGAAGACCATTTAATTATATGAAATTAAATATTCATAATCAAGAATGATCATAATATTGAAATAAACCATAAATTTTCTTTCTAAATATATTTTTAATATAATCATAAAATATTAAGTTATGGGTCAAATTATATAATTACTATATTTAAAACTTGTAAGACCTTAATATATCTTAAAGAATGTTTTTTGATCTAGACGCTGGTTTAGCGTGTGATTCCAAGGAAAAAGGAGGATCGGTATTGAAATATTTAAATTATTAACTATATTATATGACACATATGTATTTTTTTGAAATAAATAATAAATATTAAATATATATTCAAATTTTAAATCTAATACTTCCTTTGAATCTAAAATGTAGGGTTTAACCTTGTTGTGACATAACCTTTTTAAATATTTTGTATTTGGTTTAAAAATGGTCATGGTAAGATTAGTATATATATATAGTTATTTATTTATTTTCTAGAAGTAGCCTCCTGCTAATGAAACCCAATTATGAGATAATCCAATGGTTAGCTACATAAACCTAGGGATTAAAGAGTAAAAATGGAGGATTGAGTTGTAGAATTAATGGATTGTTGTTGAATGGATTAGTTCCACTGGGATAATCTACAAAAACAGACTTCATGGATCACACAAAAAACATGAACGATAATCGTTCTTCATCCAAAAATGATCTAGACTCGAGGTAGGGTGTTTTTTTCATTGTATTATTCCCTTTTTTATTATCCCATGACCAACAAAAATCAACCCCACTAATATATTGATTATCATTTCAATCATTCCTTGTATGTCTAGTTTTATCTTCCCATGATTTGGGTAATTGGTATTATGCTTTTATTTTTGGTTTTTCATTCAGCATTTTTTTTGTAAGAAAATTGAGGATAACCCAAAAAATGGATAAGGCTCATTCTTCATGTTGTTTTTTGTTCATTTATTTCCCCAATTCTTCACATGTACATTAATTTTATTCAATTTTCCTTGAAGTTTGATAAATACCTGAAAATTGATCATTGTGAACCAATTCATTATCATACTGGATCAGCACCATAGGTTTTGGTTTGTGATTGATGGAATGATCAAGGTATGAAACCAATAGTGGATTATTAGAGGTTGACCAAGATTAGATTTTGGGACCCCATTAAGGGTTTTGTCATGTGATGGGTGAAATGGTTTTATGGGAGGTAATTTATTGAATGATTGGATGGAAGAAATCGTGAAACTTGTGATTCAAAGAGTCAGATTATCCTAGATTTTTACTCATCGATAAATATGTTAGAAGAATCGATAGTGGTGGTGGATCAGGCATGATGTATACAATAGCATCAAATTTCTATAAAAATATAATACACATGTTATTTTCTCTCTAATAATACATTTCATGTAGTCCCCCTTTTTTGGTTCTTGTGTTTATGCATTGTCACACATGGGTTTTTATGTTTTACTTCATTCCGATTCGAGTCTAGTTTTTGGTGACTTTTTTCGAGATTTAGGTGTGATATGTATGATATTTTGGGAGATTATTTATCTTTTATTCTTGGCCTATATTCTTCCATAGGTTCCCCCTAGGCCCCCCCTATAATTTTGGAGAAAAACAAAAAAACATTGGGTGTATATAATTGGTCACATGGTTTGGCTGTAAGGTTTATTAAACCATGAAGAAAAACATTTCACATCATATATATCATGAAAAATATTATTTCATTAAAAATTTTCCCTTTTGTGATTAAACATAATAAATCCCTTTCTTCCCCCATTCGACTATTACATCCATGTAAGGCTCAGAATCTCCATAAAGCTCCTTAAGAACCCTTTTTGAAGGGGGTTTTGGTGGTGAAACTTCAAGATTTTTCAAGTAAGTGAATTCCTCTCTTGTTTCTTCCATTTATTTTGGGTTTATTCCCTCCTATATAAAGTTAAAAATGATCAAAAACTATTGTTTCATACATATAGTTTTTTTTATTTTCTTGGTTCTATATTCTTGGATAGGGTTCGTTTTTATTTCCTTGTGGAGCGGCGGTGGTGCGGTTGAGGTTTCACACAAATATTTGGGGTTTTTGAGATATAAGGTACGTGATTCCATGTTTAAGTATTCTTTAAATTTTTATCATGATTTATTGAACTTCATAGAATGATTTTATATATTATTTTTTTCGATAATCATGTTTCATAGAATTTTTAGATCCTTTGATTATAAATATTCATTTTTTCTTGAAATTGTGTGTTTTTCATGTGTAACTCATGTGGTATTATTTGAGGTAATTTTATAATATATGAATGTGGTTTATTAAATGTTTGAAGGGATTATAATTATGTTTTGGTATGTTATTGGTGTGATTTTTTTAAAAAGATGGTTCTTAATGGATTTTGTGTGAAAATATTTGTTTTACTTCATAAAATTGTTTAATGAACATTTTAAATAGATTATTGAGTTACACAAAGGGTGAAAATATGATTGGGTACTGTTTCAGTGTGTGTATGTTCTTGAAATTGGTTTTTGAAAGAGAAATTGATGATTTTTGATGTCAACCGTTTGGTTAATGTTTTATAAATTGTAGATATGGTTTATTTAATTGTGTGGAAGGTGTGACACATGTTTGTGGGTTGTTTTGGTGTGTGTATGATGTTAAAATGAATTTGAATGTGAAAAGGGTATTATGTGACCTGTGTGTGTGATTTTTGGTGTGTGAATGAATTTGAATTGCAATTTTCATGGGAAAATGGTATTTTATGACATGTGGAACTTGACTGAGCACAATGATGGAAACCTAAGTGTCTAGGTGGGTGAACTATGACTGGTATGCTAGTGATCTGGTCATGGTATTTCCCCTATTCCACTTAGAAAGTTTGATGATCATAACAGTGACTAAACATTGATTATGTTTGGGGACCACTAGGCCATTGGGGTTTCCCCTCCTAGTGTATCATGAATGGGAAGGATATCGGTTATAGTTACTTGTGTACCAAGATACGGTGTACCTAGGGCCCAACAGCTCACTAGATCCTAAGGGTGTTCATGTAACAAGTACTCATTGAATATATTGTATATACCATTGATATGTGGTGTGTTTTTTTTTAAATTAAGTAGCATGTGTGTTTCAATTAAAAGTGTATGTTCTTTAAAGTTTCCCTCATGAAAACTATTTTCATTTAAAGAATCATCTTTTAGATATTGTTACTAGCATTTCTTGTTTATAAAAACATACATTCTATTTTGTCATAAAATTATTATCCCATTGAATCTTTTGGGTGGAAACATATTGGTATTAGGATAACACCCTACTTACACCTTGGGTGTAAGTAGAGTTGATTAATTTAGACACAAGTATAGGAAATGTCCTAAATGATAGTGCTTTGGGTTGTTATCTTCTCTTCTGGGTGAGGTGTTATGGAGAAGTATTGGGGGTGATGCCCCTTGTCATTTTGTAGTTCATGAGTTGTAATTACAGATCCTTCTGAGAGGTTTCCCTCTTGGGTGTTGTTTTAAAATAGGTAACTCAATTCTGACGGGGCTCTCGGGTGAAACCCTTGTGATGCCTCTCCCATGGAGGTGACGGCGGCACTCAAAGCTCCAGCTCCTCCCCCCTCTACGGGGGAGGCGGCTTCGTCTTCACTCGAGAGAGGAGGGTTGCCTTTTCGGCCTTTCTCCAACCCTAATTTCCTTCCCTCCTTTCCAAAAGTGTTTGTCTGTCCCAAAGTCCCGACTCTACATGATGGAATCCCCGACCTTTAGATTTCAGTTTCTGAGTTCATGGAGTCCTCAGTACTCCTTAACCTCAACTTTATTTCCTGCTTCAAACAGAGGAGACCTTCTATTGACACCTTCAACAGATTCATGTTTCCCTCCTGGGATTTTCAGCAGAGGGCATTTGTTGGTTTATTGGACAGCCACCTCATCATGATCTGATTCAAATCAGAGGAAGACCTTATCACAGCCTGGTCGTCGGCCCCTCGTAGCTGTAATAAGATTTGTTTCTTCCTCCTGCGCTGGTCATTCGACTTTCATATGGATCCCGATCCTCCCTCAGTGGTGGTTTGGGTAAGCTTTCCTAACCTTCCATTACCTTTTCATAATCCTTCTATTATCAGATTTTTGGGTAACCTCGTCGGGAGGTTTTTATGTGCGGATAGCCAAACGAAGTCAGTGTGTCACCCAATAAATCCCCAGGTCTTTGTTGAAGTTGATGCCTCACGAATTCCATTTGATTTTTTTTGGATTACCATTAGAGAGGAATATAGATGCAAGAAAAGTGTTATTTAAAAACAAATTGGTTGAATTTTGTTCGTTTTGTAACCATCTGGGTCATTCTCTGGGGGTTTTCCAAAGGAGACCTTCAACATAGGTATCGACAAGGAGGTAGGAAGGTCTAAAAGATAATGAACCTGCAATTTTCATGGGGATATTCCAATTCAGAGGGAGCATGATCCGGATAGTTTCGGTGGGACTCTGATGTTGTGTTTTTTGGAGAAGGAGGATTTGGAGGGAGTTCGTAATGAGCCTGAAGCTCGTTCTCTTAGTCCTGTGGTGAATGAGGCGTTGGTTATCAACCCAACGGTGTCTAAAGTTTTTAAAAGGCTGAGGTAGTATTTGGGGGGGCCTTCCAGGTAGTGTTCATTGAAGCAGGAAAATAACTCTCCTGGGGAGAGGGAAGAAGAACTTCAAAGGAATGGAACTGTAGAGGAGAATGTTCAACTAGCTGAAGGCGAAGGGGTTGTGACTGCTATGGGGGTCACCAGTTCAGTCAGGAACTGGTAAGAGGGAGGTCATGCTCTACCGATGATACCTCTACTATAGTTGAGTAATAGTTTTGACAGTCTCTCAGAAGTCGGTTTGGCCGCTGATCATGTGGAAATCCTCTCCAGAGGTGTGGATGAGGGCGACTAGGAGAATCAAATGTATGAAGGGGGTCGCGAGGATACCTCTTTGTCGGTGGAAGAGCTTCCCAACCGGGACTTTGGGAACTTGAAAGACAAAGAATAGGTAACTAAGATAGTGGTAGAGGGTGAGGGGAATGATTCTCCTAAAGACAATGGAGATGTGGTTGGGTGTCTTTCGGTGATTGAATGAGATACACCTAGTACGAGGAATGGAATGAACAAGGGATTTAAGTAACCTGTGTCAGAGATTCATACTGGAAAGAGGGGGTATTCATCCGGGGGTGATAAAGAAAATATGAGTGAATTTGGCACTCGATCCTTTAGTGATATAGTTCAAGGGGGGAAATGAAGATGGATGAAGTTGTTGGAACATTGTCGGCCTTACCAAGAAGAAAAACAAGGAAGGATTATTCTTATCTGCCACGCCCGGCGATTACCAGAGCTTCTTCCAAGTGTGATCGCAGGGTGATTCTAGCTTTCAAAAAAGACATCATATCCATACAACCGAGCCAGGAGCAGTGCTCTCCAGATCAAATGAGGAGTCGGGTCCAAGGTGACAATCTCTAGAGGCAATATAAACCATCTTCTGAATGGGAATCGGCCACTGAGGTGGATAACTCATGTGTCGGGTGTGGTGAATAGTATGGGTATTATAATTATTAGTTGTTTTGTTGGTTGTTCTTGTTGTTTGTTTTGGTTATCTTTGCTGCTGGTTGTGTCAGTTGTGTTCTTTAGTGGTTTTGTTCCATGGTTTCTCACTTTCCCTAAAAGTGTTTGGAAATAAAAAAATTAAGTTTCAGTCAATTCTGAATTTTATTTATGTCTTGTTTGGTATGAATGTTCAGATTCAGTGTATTTATATTTGTTTACTGTTTAATGTTTCTATTCTCTATTAAATCATTCCCAAACCATTTTTTATGATACTCAGGAAGTTGGACCAGCCCGTAGGTAAAGGGAATGCCCATTAGGCCATGCCATAGACCGGTTTGGGTGCTAATTTAGTTGGAGATGAGATCTAGTTTGGGAAAAATCATATCAAAGAAGGTTCTCTCTTTTTGGGTAATGTTTTTTTGGGAAAGAGTCTGGGTAGACCAGAGATAGGATTTTCAATACTTGATATTCAAATTATTAGTACTGTTCCTGGCCAACACACTTAATGATAGGATTCAATTCGCCATTGGATGTTGGGTTTTATCAGAGTTATTTTGTTTTCATGGTTTGTCGATGATTTTGGGAAAGAAAATAGAGTTGGGTCAGTAGTCATGGTGAGCTCACTGGTCCTAGAAATCTATGATGATATGGGGAAATTTTCCTAAGTCACTCTCTTTGATGGTGAATTTATTTGCGTATGGCCACTAACCATATGTCCAAGCCACCCACCGATACTAAATTCCTCTCGCATTGTCTTATGTATTTTTTTGGATCATGGATACTTTTATTTAGAGTAACAATGACTTAATTTAAGTAATGCCACTATTTGGGAAATTATATTCTATTTAAGAAAAAATTATTTGATTTCAGAAAGTTTGGAAATAAAATTTCATATGTATTTTGAAATGGGGAGAGATTTTTTCAAATTAATGTGTATGACTTGAAAGTGAGTTTTTATTTGAATGTTAGGTGATTTTATGAAAATATTTGTAGTATTTTAATTAGGATTTGATTTTTTGGCCAGATATTTTTGAGAAAAAAGAATTTTTGGTTGAATTTCTTGTTTTTTTAAAGTGGAAAGAATTTTTGTTTTATCCTTTGGTATTACATTCAGTGACCACAAGAATGAGATTATATAGGAAGATAGATGGTTAATGGAATGGATGGATTAATGTCAGTATATAAATGATAATTGTTCCAAGTTTAGTGTGAAAACATTCATGTGTGGGTCCCATGGGGTGACATGGTGAATTCTCTAACCACTGACCTCGTTTACTTTCAAAGAAATGACTTTTTAAGTAAAATTAGATGTTTCTAAAACTGGTGTTTGGTTCGTGTGTTTTATGAGCTTTTGGGATTCTAATTGTGGGTTGTTTTTATTTCTATAACCCCTCTTGTTTGAATAATTTTTGGGGTTTGTGTTTCATTAGTGAGTTGGTTTAATGTTTTGGTTTGTGGTTTTTTATGTGAAATTTCTTAATAATCCTTTTTTATGGTTCACATCAAGTTTTTGGTTTAGGTTTCTTGTATATTTTGACCAATGGACCAGCTTGGTTGTGTCCTTGGGATTTCTTGATGGCTAATATATGCCCCCATAAAAATATAATGCATGATTTTAGTGAGGCCACAGGTTATTCAACATTGGGAAGTCCACTAGTTGATAAATGTATGCACTCTCTTCATTGGTTTTAGGCTTGAGTTTATCTATCTTCTTTTTCAGTTAAGTGGATTCTATTGTAGTAGGAGAGTGGTTGTAGATGTTTTAAAGAGACCTTTGTTTCTTAAGTTTCCTAAACAGGCAAAGGTGAAGTCAGATATATTTAATCGTGAAGGTCCTTCCTAGGAGTGGTGAAAGGGAATCCTAGTGAGGAAGGTGAAATAATTCCAGAGTTGTTAGTGCAAGGAGATTCCTTAAAGGGCCTTTGGGTGTTTCTTTAGTCTCTTCGATGCAAGGGATCATGTTAGGATACAAGTGTGGAGAAATATGCTCATTTGAGGCTGTTATGGTTACTTGCAGTAATTTCATGCTACTTGGAACACTATTTGAGGTTTCACTTCTGGTAATGTATCTGTGACATTCTAGGGTCATGTTTGGTGGTGTATTTTTGTGTTGTGTTTGCCTTTAATTGAAAAGGAGGATGTTTAGGAACCTTTTGAGGGATTCTTATTAAATTAATGTGTGTTTCTTTTCTATGAATTTATTAATTCCTTGTTATGAATGAAGGTGTATTCCTTATGACCTTTATTTTGTTGTTTCTTGTTCAGGGTGAAAGGGGTGATTCTTGTGCATCTTTTAAGCCCCAATCTTTGTGAAGGTTCTATGAAAAGGTAACCGGGTTGTAGGATGTCTTGTGTTCCATTTATGTTGTTGGACAATGGTGTTGTTCCAAGTGGAAATATAGGAAGAAGTTTCATTCAGTGGTTTTTAGTGCCTCACTTTGAGGTAGGAGATGCGTCAATCTTATGCGCTCTAGCCATAGGTCTCAGAGTAAAGCTGGTGCATAGTCTAGAATCCCATGGGGTGTAAGAGATCGTGGTTTATCTTATGTCTTTGGTGTGGGATGTGGAAACTTTTTTTGGTTTCATTATGGTGGACTAATTTCAAGTGGTCCCATGACGGGGAAAGGAATGTGGGGATCCTGTTTCTTAGGGTTGTGATCTATGTTGGTGGAAGATTCCCTCCTTGGTTATAAAGAAGAAGGGTGATTTTATTTTTTTCAAATGCCAATGCTTTAACCCTTCTAGTAGAAACTCTCCTTATAGTTGTTTATGTATTAATAAAATTGTATGCTCTATTAGATCATGGTTTTTGTTGGACTTATTCGATAATCATAATGTTAGTTGGAGTGGTGGGTCACATAGTGTCTCTGTTGGTTTGGAGTTTTGTTGATCTACCCCCCTTGTAGTGGGAATTGGGTCTTATGGGGTCCTTTTTGTGTCGTCTCATGCTAGTTAGTTAAAATGGTTGTCATTTATGGTGGGGAGACCCAACATGGGTCTCATGTATGTTCTTTTTGAATAAGTATAATGTAATTATACACCTTATGTTGGGTAGTCAGTTAGGACATCTGCAATTGGTGTTCGAGTTCAGTCTCGGGTGTTAGTTTTTTTCAATGGTGGGGAGTCCGTTCGGGTATCCTCGTATTAGTAACTTGGATTTTCCATTGGTGTTGGCTTGGCGGCAGGTTTCCTTGTTCAGAGCTCTCTATCCACCAACTTACATCTTGGGTAAATATTGGGATTTGATTGTTCCCAATAGTTTTTTTAAAATTAAGGATTTTGTGACCTCATTCAAATTTGATAATTGATTCAGGTAAATTACATAAGCTTAATCAGGTAGTGTTTGAGGTGTTTTGTCTTTGGATATGAATTGATTATGTTTTCCCATTTCAAGAAAGTGGTATAAATTTTTGTTGGTGAGATTATTGTTTCTTTTTTTGGTCAACTAGAGTTGTTTTCTCTTTTGGGGTGGGTGACCCTAACTATGGGATTCTATCATGGCCTCTTCAGTTAGATCTTAGCCCTCCTTTCCCTACTAGCAGTGTCCATTTTTTGTTTCCATTAAGAACCCCCATTGAACCTAGAAATTTAATTGGGTTTTGTTTTTTCACTTGGCAATGTTTTGGATTTCTTGGGGATGAAAGCATTATGGTGGGGAGAATTGTCAGACGCAGGTTTTTAAGTTTTACTATGATTTAGTTTGGGACTTGTTCTTCGATATTTTTTCAGGAGTCGGGTGTGATATATTTGAGATTTTTTTGGAATTATTTATCTTTTATTATTCGCATATCTTTCCTCCAAAGGTTCTACCAAGGACCCCCCTGAATGTTGGAGAAAACAACAATTTTTCAGAGGACAAAACTGGGTGCACAGTTTGGTTGCACGGTTCACTAAATTGCGTAGAAAACCATGCACAATGTAAAGCTCATTAATGATAATTTGTAATTCCAATTTTTCCATTATGGTCTTAACCCTAATGCGCCCATTTCGACCCCTTTTTGACCATTACAATAATGGAAGGTTCCCAATATCCCTCAAGTACCTTGCAAATCCATTTTTAAGGGGTTTTTAGTGGTGGAACTTCAAGATCATCCAAGTAAGTGAATTCCACTCTTGTTCATTCCATTAACATGGCATTTCTTCACTCCACCTTGATGTTCCAAATTTCCATAAACAATGGATTCATACCTAGGGTTTATTTTTTAGTTTCTTGGTTCAATCTTCTTGGTTGGGGTTTTTTTCATTCCCTTGTGATGTGGTGGTGGTGCGGTTGAAGTTTAGTAAAACTATTTAGGGTTTCTGACATCTATGACATGTTATTCCATGTGTAAGTATTTCCTTATGACTTATATTTCTTGATTTACCATCCTATCACGTTTATTACTAATTTTTTGTTATGAAAAAATCATTTTTGATAGAATTGGTTAAGCATTTGATTTTAAAGTTTCATTTTTCTATAAAATTCGGTGTTTTTCAAGTGTAATTCAAGTTGTGTTATTGGAGGGAATTTTATCATATTTGAAAGTGGTTTATTAAATTCTAATAGGTATTCCAAATCTGTTTTGGTATGGTATTGGGGTTCATTTTGCCTTGAAGGAGGTTCTTTTAATGTATTTTGTGTGTAAATACTTATATTACTTCTTTAAATTGTTTTATGAAAATTTAAAATGTCTTATTAAGTGACACAAAGGGTGAAAATATGTTTGGGTACTATTTTGATGGGTTTATGTTCATAAAATGGGTTTTTTTAAAGATAAAGCAATGACTTGTGATGTCAAACGTTTTGCGACTGATTTATAAATTGTTGAGATGAGTAATTAAATTCTGGGAAAGGTGTGAGACAAGTTTATGGGGTGTTTTAGTGTGAATATGATGTTAAAAAGAATTCGAATGTGAAAAGGGTATTATGTGACATGTGTGTGGGATTTTTTGATTTTTTTAGTATTTAAAAATTTAATTTTCATGTGCAAATGATATTTTATGACATGTGGAACTTGATTGAGCACAAAGATTGAAACATATGTATCTAGGAAGATAGACTAGGACTATTATACTATTGATTTGGTAGTGGTATTGTCCATGTTTTACTTAGAATGTTTGATGATGAAAACACTAAATAATCATTGATGATGTTTTGGGACCACTAGATCATTGAGGTTTCCCCTCCTAGTGGCTCTTGCTCAAGAAGGATATTGGTTATGGTTACTTTTACACCTTGATACGACGTATCTGGGGCCCCATAACTAACTAGTTCCTAAGGGTGTTCATGTGACTAGTGATCCTTTGCTATATTGTACTTACCATTAGAATATGGTGTGTGTTTTTTTGGAAAATTAAGTAGCTTGTGGGTTTAATTTAATAGTGTACATTTTTTCAAAGTTTCCCTCTTGAAAACTGTTCTCATATAAAGTTGCATCTTTTGAAAAAATTTAATGGCAATTAATTTTTTTTAAACATGAAAGTTTTTTTTCTAAAAATGTTTATCATGTGGAATAATTTGGGTAGAATCCCATTGTTCCAAGTATCACACCCTACATACACCTTTGGGTGTAAGTAGACTTGATAATGTTTGACACAGGTAAGATAAAAGTCCTTAGAGTCATTGGTTTGAGCTTTTAGCTTCTCTTCTGGGTGCAGTCGTGTGGAGAAGTCTTGGTGGTGATGTCCCCTTTAAGTGTGGTGGTCCTTTAGTAGGAAATTATACTCCTTTTTAGGTTTGACCCTTTTGGGTTTTGTTTAAAACTATATTACTCAATTCTTAATTTTATTTAAGGGTTATTTGTTATAGATTTTCATATTCAGTCTATTTATTTTTGTATTGTTGTTTAATGTTTCTATACTCAGGTAAATCGTTCCAAAAACATTGTTTATGAATCCCAGGAACTTGTGCCAGCCTATAGAGAAAGGGAGTGCTATTCAGGCCTTTCCATGGACCGAGTCAGCTACCAGATTGGATAGCTACCAGATCTAGTTCATGATACGCATAGAGAAAAATATCACACGTCATGTGATGCACGTTGCATATAGTATGACCCAATGTTGGTAACACAGAGTGTACACTAGCAATAAATGGGAATAGAAATGTATAGGAACACAAGAACAACCAAATTACATGAGAATGGCCCAAAACATAGACAGATATGGGTACATAGGAATTTCCATAGTAAATAAGCATGGCCCAAAGTACACGAGCATGGGACATGCTGCAAATACTTGGACAGTCAACACATAATGAGTATGGGGAAAACCTATACATTTCATGTATCCAAAAAACACACACTATGTTAATGGAGAAATTCACCCATCTAAGATGATGAGACATGGGTAGACATAGGGAAGATAAGACAGACCATGTAAACCAGTACACACCATGTACTTCCTCCTAGTCAGGTTGTGGACCTCAGACTATTTAGTGTAAACTATTTTTAATTGGGTGTTTTCTCATGGTTTATCCCCATGAGGGTAAAATTGAGGCATTTTTCCTTGACCATATGATGTGATCCCCTATAAAGTATTGGTATTAGAGAGAGTTTGAGAATCACTAAATGTGACATGGGGTGTAATCCTCAATCATCTCGTCATCTTCCTTAGATGGAGTTTGAGGAATTTTCTTAACCAACATACATGGGCATACAATCCCATACATTCATGGTTATTCCAGTTAGGTACCAGTATACCGAAATGGCCCTTAGTGATATCCCCCATCTATGTATTGAGATATTTTGAATTATAATGGGTTCTTATATGGATATTCCTAATGTGTATGACCTCTTAGATAAGTTTCATTAGTGATAGTATGGATCATTGACTGATTTTCCCCAGGAAAGAATTACCTTGAATTATTGAGTAAAATCATGTGGTGATAAGATTAGTTGAGACTTATTTGAGACTTTGTGTCTATTATGAGTATATATAGGTTATGTTTTATGTATCATATTCATATCGGAATGCATTTGTGATGTTGATCTGAATACTCTCATGAAGCTTTGTGTTTAGTGATTTGGGGTGTCCTATTGGGCATTTTTATACTCATCAATGTATGGGCTCTTCCCAAATGTTTCATATCTTATACATATTCCATGAATTTTGATAGAGACCTAGGAGGACCAAGATTAGTTGGAGCATAATGAGCTTGAAAGACTATGGCTCGTACACCGTGTTTCATTTGACAGCATACCCCTCCATCTTATAGGATTGAGAATTTTCATAGTTTTTCTAGGCGTATATTTTCACCTTTATGAATTCTAGTAGTTTTTTGGTACTTTTATGTAGGATATAGATGTATCCATGATTTTGGTATCATTTTTTTATGTTTCATTGTGGTGTTTGGATATGTGTGTGTGTGTTTGTTTGTGTGTGTGTGTGTAGGTACCTTAAGCTATGGAATCCCTTGTGGGTGATATGCCTACTCAGTGCATGTTTCCAACCCCTAGCCTATTTGGTTTGGGTGTGGGTGTCGCACTTGGCTTATCACTGGCCAGGAAGTCCCTGATGGGTTGGGTAATGTTATAGTGGAATTAGAGAAATGTTCATCTTAAGAATGAAGTTTAGAGGTTTTCTAGCTATGAGGTTCAGTTTGTGAAATAGGGGAATATTATTAATGTATTTTTAATTAGGAATTTTAGTCATTGACTCTAGTTTTTTTGTAAAAACTTGTGTATCCATTTGTCAAGACACTAAAAACCTTTTGGTACAGGTTATTGTAAATGAGGCTATGTCTCTAGGTGTTTTTCTAGTCATCCTTGAATCATTGAGAAGTAGGTATCCCTAATAGTATTTGCTGAGTATGTACTCATGATAAGCATGCTTCAAGAGTTCTAGAGGATGTGGCCTCTCATGTTTTGGGTGACCCAAACCCCAAAACAGTTGATGATTTTCTTGTGGTAGTTATGTAAATTTTCAATGATGTGAGGACACCTCCAGATTAGATACTGGTCTTAGAAAAAAGTTTTTATTAGGGATATTTAGGGTGATAGTGGATTCTAGTGACTCGGACACATGATGATACAACCCTATATTATGCTATGTTCGAGAATATCTATAGGGAGGAGTTATATTCTTCCCTTTTGTGAGTGTTGTGTGTCCAATAGCTTCTACAACTTTAGTAGGGTACCATGGTCATGGAAAATTGTTCTTCGAGGTTCAAAAACAAATCACAATACTCTCTGGATTTTGTTAGATATTTTTTATTCCAATGAAGAACCATTAAAAGGGGCCTACTCCAAGATATCATGTTTCCAGTGATATCTCTTTTCATTCCCACCAATATTGGAGAGATTTAGTGGGATATATCAGTGGAGATGTTTCTAGGTGATCATAAGTTTGTAGTTGGTGGTGTTGTAGGTCACATTGGTAGTGAGACCTTGTCATCTAGTAGTTTATGGTTGAAATAGGAATCTAGAAATGAATGAAAATTCAGGAGATGAACATTGGATAGTGGGTTTATTGTTCAGGTCTCTCATAATGGGTTTATTTAGCCTAGATTTAGGTGGTGTTTATCTTGTTAAAGTCAAGGACATATCGAGTTGGATTTCCCATGCCCCTATATAGATGATATAGATATGTTAAATGAACCAGTTAGGTAGAGATAGCTTTAGGACAAGGTTGTCCATACAGAAGTGGATGTGGTTTAAGATAAGGGATAACTACTAGAGATGGAAGACGATTTCACTAGTTTCGACCACCATCTGCAGGTGGTCCATACAAAGCTCTGGTAGGTAGTAATTTGGTATTTGAAAGGTGGAGACCATGAAGAACATCAATCCAGAGGCTCTAAATCATATTATAGGTATGATATTATTCATCTCTACATTAGCTTTAGTATTGATAAATAAAGCTGTGAGATGGTATTTTCTTTCCACTTGTCTTGTTTAATACTAAGATATTCTGATTGATCCCTTATCTCAACCCTTGCACTATTAAACTCTGAACATATGATATTTATAAATCAAATACTTCTATCAATGGTGTTACATAACTATTGAAAGAGATATATTATTATGGAATCAATTTATATCAATGATTAGGACTTATTATTTAATCTTAGGTATAGACCATTTATCCACAAACCATTCCCATATCGATGATTTCTAGTGGAGGATGTGGTGTATCCATGGTTATAGACTGAGTTTTTCCTTCATTGGTGAGAAGGAAGCCTATAAATATTATAATGGGCTTATATGTAGGATGATATTTACTCATCATTTGGCTAGTATAACCCTTGTTTAAATAGATGTTACATGCTTTTAGCTTCTTGTGGCGGTGGAGGAACATCAGGAAAACATCCCCAAGGTGGTTTCGGGCATAAATCTCCATTGAGGTATATAATTATGCATAAAAATGCACCAACGGACTACCCTGATATCTATTCCACTATATTCAATGGCGCATGTAGATATTCTTATGCTGAAATTTAAATTATAGGACTTTTAGAGGAAGATATTTGTCAGACCTAGTGTTTCCCCTTGGAAGCCTTAGATTTTTTCACCAGGTAGGTGTATAGGAGATTATGTTTGTGGATTATCATTTCCTAAATTATGTGATAATGAAGAGTAAGTATACACTACCTTGTGAAATGCTTAGAAAGAAAAACATGTATCTTGAGCTGATGCGGAAGTACGAGTCTTCTGAATGGGAGTCAGCTGATCCTGGTGATGAGTTATCTGATGATGGGGAAAGGGATGCGTATGGTTTTGATGTAATGTAACATTTCTTTTTTCTACTGCCTTTACTTGCACCTTTCCTTCAATAAATTTTTGGTACCAGGCTTTTGCCTGGTTCAGACTTTCCCGGTATACACTACCTTGTATTGATGATCTCTTTTACTAGTTGATATGGGTGAGATGGTTCTTGAAGTTTGACCTCAAGTCTAATTATCACCAAATTTGAGTATGAGTCATGGATATACTGAAAATAGTATTATGAGTTTTCTATGGTCATTACAGGAGACTATATGCTGCATTTTGGCATGAATAACTCCACAGTAGTGATCGTGGGACTCATGAATTGTATCATTCAACCTTTCTAAAATCAATTTTGGTGTCCTTCATCAATGATATTCTATTATAATAATTTTTTAAGGATGGTTACACAAGACACTTGAATATAGTCCTAGAAATACTCTATGAGATCCTTCTTTATGGGAAGCTCTTAAAGTTTAAATCGTTGATTTGAGAAGTCTAATGCTTGGAACATGTCATCTCAGCTGAGTGTGTGGTAGTGGACCCGGTGAATTCAGATGAAATATTAGCTTGGTATACAACCAAGAGCCTGAGGGAGGTGTGAATTTCTTCTGTTGATAGGATACTGTAAGATATTTGTTCCCAAATTACCATGGATATTGGAACCCTTGACAACATTGACTCTGAGGGGGTAGGATTTCATGTGGATGGATGATGGTACTAGTGATTTTCCATTAAAAGGTTATGAGGGAGTTTCATTATTCCCCATAAATTTAATATCCCAATTTGGAAATGATTTAACAGGAACATTGAATTCAGTAAAGGTGGCCAACAGTGAATAAGCGTGTAGAAGAGTTTGTCTCTTGATGCCTCACTTGTCAGTAAGTAAAGGTTATGTACTAGGTTTTAGTGGGTTTAGATCAACCCTTTTTTAGTTTTAGATTAGAAGTGTGAGGGTATCTATATGAACATAAGTATGGGAATACCATTAATTTATAGAGAACATGATTCTATATGGGTGATTGTATAATGAATCACCAAGTCGAACCAATTCCTAGTTATCTGAGAGATGATTTTAATAGACATATTGGGATAAATTTATATACAGAAGACAATCTAGAATCACTGAGTTCCTTCAAAAATAATCTTATAATTTAATTCTTGATTCACATCATATTTATGTTTATGATTTCATGAGTCCTTTGGTATTTATTTGTGTTTGAGAAAAGTGTTTCATCCTCGGATAGATGGCTAGTCTGAGAAAAATATTCTAGATATGGAGGTCATGTTTCAGGATTTCATGATATATTTTGAACATTTATGAGAGTATGACTACCCATTTAGAGTTTTTTTTATAATATTAGATACCATTCCAACATTGATATGGTTCCATTCAAGTTCTTGTATGGGAGACACTATAGGTCACCACTATGTAGGACTGATCTGGGGAAGTCATCACTCATGGGCTTAGAGATTGTGCTTGCGACAATAGAGAATTTGCAGATTATCCAGGAGTAGATAAAGACTACCTAGAGCTCTCATAAGTCCTATAGGGACCAATGAATGGGACTTTGGAGTTTTAGGAGGGAGACCGTGTATTCTTGAATTTCACAACTAGATGTGCATTATGGAGATTTGGTCATGGTGGAAAGTTATCTCTGAGGTTTGTCATCCCCATATAAATAGGGTGTAGGTTCAATGAGGTAGCATACCTCATGGACCTACCAACACAATTAGACTGGGTATATGATTTATTCATTGTACCTCAAGTGATGAGGTATGTTCATGACCCGTCATATGTTATCAACTAAGACAAACTAGACATCAAATATGGAGCTACATTTGCATATTACTATGTAGAGATTGTGGATTAGTATGAGAAGATCCATTGGGGTTGAGGTATTACCTTAGTGAGTGTTTGGTGGTAGCATGATAATCTTCAAGAGATCACTTGGGTGAAGTAGTTCTAGATGTGAGTCCCCTCATCCTTTTGAGTAGGAATTTTTTTATGAAAAAAATCCATTAGGTGGTAGTAATATAAATACTCTTTTATTTATTTGTAAGAAATTAGAATATTTTATTGAAAATTTTTAGAACCAAGATCTGAGTGAGTGTAATAATTTGACGCCTAAGGGGCCACATTGTTAATCTAGAAAATATTAAGATCTTACATCATTCGAAAATATTTTTTTTGAATAATGGAATATTCTTCACACAACTTCTTGGCTTCTAAATCCATGCCCTTTATTGATTCTAAGATATAGTTATTACATTAGGTACAACATAATCATTTTCTGAATCATGCGTTTGGCTTAAAAATGATCCTAGGAGAATTAGTAAATGTATTTATTTATTTATTTTTTTTTTTCACAATTAGTGTCCTCCTGCTATTTGAAACCAATTACGGAAAAATCCTATGGTTATCAGCATAACCCTAGTTATTTTGGAGTAGTATAATATGAGTTGGTTATGGCATAGATGGATCATAGTCCAATGTATCGATACCATTGGAATCATCTACAACAATTGAGTTTATGGATCTCTCCAATAAAAATAGTGGAAAACTATTATTCTTCAATAACTAATCCAAACATGAGGTTGGGAATATTTTTCATCATCTTTTTCCTTATTTAATTATCCCATGAAGAACACTACTCAAATCCAATAATAGATTTATTTTTGGGCCAATCACGAATTGTAGGTGTGGGTTTATCTTCCTAGGATTTGGGGAATCTATATTATTTTATTATTATTGGTTTTTAATATATTTTTCTAATGAAAATGAATTGGGATAACCCAAAAATAGCCGAGTTTAATTCATTTTGTTGTGTTTTTTCATTTATTCTGCATGTTCTTCACAAGCTTGTATCTAGTGTTTTCCTTGGTTGATGGTTTAACAAATAACTGAAAATCAATTTGGGATCAACTATTATTTTTTGTAACAGATTGATATAATGGATCTGGATACAGAAACGATGGATTGATCGAGTTGTGATAAAATTGGTGGATGATCATAGGTGGATCCATATTAGATTTAGTGAAACTGTTGTGGGTTTTAGAATACATTGTGCATTTTGGTTTAATAGGATGTGATTCTATGAATGATTGGATGGAAATAATCCACCCACCAGTGATGTCAAGGCTCAAGGAATCCTATATATTTTTTTATTGGTAGATCTAGTATTGAAATCAATGGTTTCAATATCTTCAGTGAGATGTATACAACATTCTAAAATTTCTTGAGAAATTAGGAATGTACAGCATGTACCCCAGAATAACATACATCATGTAGTCCCCCTTCTATAGCACTAGATTTTAAGAATGAATAAAAATATCACACATCATGTTTCATGTGTCATACTCCATATGACCCAGTGATAGAAGCTTGTTATGTACCCTAGGGGTACATGGGCCTAGAAAAATCCTTCAAGATGGACCCGACCAGAGTACATGATCGTGTCCCAATACACACACACTACTATGTACATAGGCAGAGAATGTATATACTGGCATGACCTGACGTACACAAGTATGGTCCAAAGTACACGTGATTTGGAAAGAATCAAACACCAGGTTCTAGCTTAATCTCTACACACTATGTATCCTGAAAGGACATGCTATGTATATGGAGAAATACATGTTTTGTGAGATGAAGAGACACAAGTAGAGCTAACGAGGAAAAGGAAAATTGTGTGATCCCAGTATATTCCTTTTCCTCTCTCTATAGTAGTTTAAGTCCCTATGATTCTTTAGTATGAACTTGTTCAACATGCTTTCATTCCCATAGTTCATCCTTATTAGGGTATAGTGAGGCATCTCATCCTTGGAATAAGATGTTATCCACTCTACTGGATTAGTCTATGATAGATTTTATGAATCACTTTGTGTGACCAACGGTGTGATCCTATATCATTTACTCATCCACACTAGGTAGGATTTGATGAATCATCATTACTAACATACATGAGAGTATGGTCCCCTACTTTAAGGGATATTCCTTGAAGGGTACAGTATACCCCAAATTCCCTAGTTGAGATCCCATATCTATTTATCGAGATATTAAAAGTAACAGTGGGTACTTATTTTGTGATGCTCTATGAGCATGATCTTTAAAATGAGTTCCATCTGTGATATCATGGCTTGTGGAGTGAGTTATCCTAGATGATCATTGCCTTGAATCATTATGAATAACCATGCACCTGAGAATTTGGTATATTCCTCTTTTAGATATGTTTTCAATTATGAGTAGATCAGGGTTATTCTTCTTATGTATCATATTTTGATGAAAATACTTTTGTGATGTTCAGATGAATACTCTCTTTATTATTTGTTATTTGTGATTTCTAGGTTCTCAACTCGATATTATTATAATCACCCTTTCATGGGCTCCACCTGCACTTGATGTGCCTTATAAAGATAAAAAACCTTTTGATAGAGTCCTATGAGGACTCAAAGTAGGTGGAGAAATGTATGCTAGAAATACCACGGTTCATCCCCTGTGTTGAATTTGATATTACTTCCCTTGTACATGTATGTTTGACTGTTTTTTCTGTCTTGGTGGACTTTAATTTTTCCCTTTATGCTTTCCATTTATTTTTTCATACTATGATGTGAGACATTATTGAATGAATGATTTTTTTGTCAATTTTATTTCATCATAAAGCATGGTGTTTGGAGATGTGTTTGTGTGTTCCGGTACATTAGTCTCAAGGCTCTCATGTGTGTGATATTCCCAGATGATACTTGTCGCAAGGCCCTAGCCGATTGGCAGAAGGCTTGCGGTGTGTGTTCCTGGTTTTTCTCTTATGATATAACAAAATTTAATTTTCAAGATGTATATTTTATTTTTATTATAATGGAATTTATTAAGTTTTAAAAGAAGGGTTTGAGAGAATCTGGGGCCTATTCGAAGCCTAGAGCTCTGATTATTGGAGGAACATGAAGAGATGAATAGTTGGAGCATGGTTAGTACTAACCATGCAACTCACCCATAAAGAGATATAAGGGGATGATAATGGTTTTTAAATCATGTGAGGGTGGATAAATGGTATGAGAAAATATGTATACATTTAATAGAGCTAAAATTTTTGGCTAGTGCACGGTTTTTCTAACTCTTCCCCTAAATGTGTGAGGGATGTTTTCCTCAGATAGTGTTTGTGCATGGTTTGGCCAACCATGTGGACAAACCATGAACCTCTTGAATTTTTGGTTAATTTACATTTTTTAATTTTCTTCTTTTAAAATTGAACCATATTATCATTATTTATTATTCTTATTTCCTACCGAATCATTAGAAATCTCTCGATCCATTCAATCTAGGAATTGAGATTTAATTATTTTTTAGACTTTGATTCAATTATCGTTCATCTCATTGTATTCCAATCACCAAAAGCTTCATTTAGATGTCTTATTTTCTATATTAATTTTTTCAACCATTGTGTGATCTTCAAGAAAGCTAATATTCTATGTTTTTTTGTATTCATCTATTAATTACTTTTCTCTCATTCCAAACTAGATCTGAGGTTGAAACTCGATGTGGGTTCGTCATGTATAACGAACCATACATTAAATACATTGTTAATACTTCAAAATTGAAGCATACTTATTACAACATATAACAAAACCACGAAAGGACCGTATAGGTATAGTGTCTTTAGAAACTGGGAAACATAAATAACTGGTTCATAAAGCGTCTACACTGTCTCCCATTAATTTCATCATATATATAGTCCCTTTTGGCATATCTTACTTAATAACCTTCTTCCTGACCTGGGGAAAGAAAACATACAAAAGGGTGAGCTCAAATGCTCAGTAAGGGTAAACAAAAGAAATATCAATCACATCATATTCATAAGAACATAACTTTTGGAAATCTTAACCTGCAAAAGAGAGCATAATTTCATAACATGGGATAAATCATAATAGTGAAATGGAAGACCAATAATCATAACTTAAAACATGAAACTTTGTGGCATACACACATAATCATAAAGAATCATTTCTTATTAGTCAAGACTCATTGCCAAGACTATCTTAGTGGACAAAGTCCCTTTCTGAACCGAGTTCACTCCTCATTTCAGTCCTGTTTCACTGAACCGGTATATCCTACCGGTCCAGCCATGTCTATCTCGTGAGATATAAAATCTTTACCAAATGCATTGGAGAGAGATATAGGTCCCACCCATCTCATAATGATACCATTCTTATGTGTGCCACAAAATCATAAACCATACATCATAGCATAACCCATGTAATAAAAAATGGGAATCTTAAACATCGTGACATCATAAAAAAATTCATATAAGATAAAGGAATTCTTAAAAATAATTCCATCACAACATAATCAAATCCATGTCATAATAGGGATAGAAACAAAACCATGTGTTATATTAGATGGAAAATAATTTTGATAAAACTCTTGAACTCCATTCTTGAGGAAAATATCCTTTCTTCTTCAAAAACATTTTTCATTTCTTAACATGTCATAAAATTATAAACTAAAATAAGTTGATTAAAAATAAACTTGAAAACATGTAAAGGAAGCTTCTTGGAAATAATGTTTTAAAAATCCATTCATTCCATATAAGTTAAAAAAACATTCTTCTCGTACTTTTGTTGGAAAAGTCAAAAAGTACCTCGTACGAAAAACGACAATAGATTCCTTTCATATCTTTTACTAAAAACTCACCGAATAGTAAAATTGGATATAAAATATTGTGTAATGATTTAAATATTACATATTGATGAAACATGGATGTGGATGATAAAATGCACCCTAGTAAATTCCAAAGTATAAACAATCTCGGATAAAAATGAGATTGTGATATTTCCCTTACCTTAGGTCTGATTTGCCTCGTAAGTGTCCGAACCTTCAGTATAATGATTTAAATAATGTTATTGACTTATTCCAGAATCATAATTACTGTTATGATATCATATTTGGTCATATTCTTAGCTTCTTGTTAGTAATATTTCATTACTACTTGTTATTCGGGTGTTTATTACTTTTTGTTCTTATGCGTGTTTTATGGAATAAATTATTATTATTCTCTTTAGGTTATAGATACCTCATTTCCAGAATTGTGTTAGTGTAATATATAGCATATTCATTCATTAAATTCATTTATATAATCATTATGAAATGATGATCATGTAGAACGAGTCGCATCACATCGTGGAGACGGTATTCCGTACGTACGCACGAGTGATGATATCGTTCCTATGATCGTGGAATTGTATTGGAGTGTATGTATACTATTTCAGAATAAATATCACTTTATAATAGTAATATATAGTCATTATTTACACCATTATACCCATTCAAGTAAAGTGGTGGTGGAAAATAGATTACACCACGGCGTGGAGACGGTATTCCGTACGTACGCACCCGCGGTGATTTCTTTTTCCGTAGGATGGATAGATGGTGAAATAGGGTTGTTTCATACTTATAATAACATATCAGTATATGAGTGATACTGATGTTATTACTTAATAATGAAACAAATAAAGAAGAAGAAGTGGAAGAAGAAATAAAGATGAAAGAATCGGTAACGGACATTACCTCTTCTTTGAAGTGCTTCTTTGAGACCTCCTTTTAGGGCACTAAAATAGGTCTTTGAAGAAGACCAGAACCTCTAGTATGTTTCTAGGGAAGTTGAGAGGATAAATTGGCAGGGGTTGGACGAGCATGAAGGCTCAAAGTGGTGTGAGGAAGAGGGGTATGAGGAGCCCTTTTATAATGGAGGAGAGGGTCACCTTTGGAATAACGAAAAATATTATATTATTATAAAGTCAAATTCGGTTTTTAATAGCTCTAAATTGATATATTTATAAGATACGGTGGGTAGGGGTCGAAATCCTCTAATCCAATATAATTTAGACAAGTTTAGGTATCAATTGTGACCTTATCATTTAAATTTAACTTTAAGTTAGATAATTTAACTTTTACCGTGTCTTCTTGTTTTCTTACACTATAAGGTTAATAAACTTACCATATCAAGCCAAAATAACCCCAAGTTGTTTATTATTAATATATATAACCATATCTAATTCATTTTTCTGAACCTTAGATTTTTAGGAACAATTAATAATATAATATTTGTTTTAAAAACTATTTTATGTCAATTTTGACACTATTTAGTAATTGATTTTTGTGAAAATCATAACAGAATGATTAGTTTGAAAAAAGTTACTTAAATCAATAATAACATGTCATATTAACCTATAAAATTAGTGTAATTCATAAAAATTCTCAAATTATATTTATTTGGGTATTTATAATATCAATAATTCTAATTTTCACTATTATGGTAATTACTGCATCATCGTTGTGTCATAAATAAATTATATTATTTAATGTCTAAAAATTACAAATAAAATACCATTATGTAGGAAATATTTTTAGCTTTCTAATTAATATTTATAGTCGAATTTATCTTATGTATAACCCCATATTAAAAATGATTTACTTATTAAACGTTGATTTTAACTATTTTAACCCTTCTTTAAATAAATTAATAATAAGTGTCCTAATCTAATCCAAGTGGGCCTAAATGGTCATATTTTATTCCTAAGGTTGTTTCTTGTCGAATTACACTTATCCAATATAATTAGGAAATGTGTTAGGGTAATAATAATATCATTTTTACCCTTAATTACCCTATTTACTTTTAACCGTGGTAAAAAAAAGTAAAAAGTTACTATTCACAAAAAATTATTTTCATCTCATTGAACCACATTTTAGTCCTTGATATTAACCGTGTCTCTCGGATTTTTGAAATTCCACTCATAGAAGCGGTAAAATTATGTTTTATGAAAAATTCAGTTTTTTAACTACCACTTAGTGGTTTCACTATTCATCAAAAATTGAAAGTTTTTAGACAAATACCAAAATTTCACCCTAGGCTAATTTCGACATTCCGAATCCAAAAATGAAGTCCATTTTGAAAAATAAAATTTATAAAATTTCAAAAAGTGGTTATTACTATTAATAACGGCTAGTATTAATAATATTTTAATAGCATATCATTGTTTAGTGAAACTCAGTATTGCGTACAACGCAAGCTATCGAGGAAGGCCGCGGTTGCGTGTAAGGAAAGCCAAGCTAGTGTTGTGTGTAGTGAAAGATTCCTTTGATGATTTATATAACATAAAAACAAAATATTTCATATAAAAGTCTCGGGTGTTACATTCTACCTCCCTTAAAATGAATTTCGCCCTCGAAATTCGTCACTTTGTAACAAATAGATGATGATACCTCTCCCTCATCATATCCTCAAGCTCCCGTGTAGCTTCTTCTAATTGGTGGTTCCTCCATAAAACTTTCACCAAGCGAGTGGTCTTGTTTCGTAGGACTTTTTCACTACGATCCGGAATTTTTATCGTTTGTTCTTCATAAGAAAGATCTTGCTCCAGCGGTACAACTTCTGAGCTAAGTACATGTGAAGGATCAGGTATGTACTTTATCAGGAGAGATACATGGAACACATCGTGAACTTGAGAGAGATTCGGTGGAAGCGCCAATCGGTAATCTACCTTCCCAACACGATCCAGTATTTTGAAAGGACTGATATATCTAGGGCTCAACTTCCCCTTCTTTCCAAATCTCATGACTCTCTTCCAGGGAGATATTCGTAAGAACACCTTATCACCTACTTCAAACTCTAGGTCTTTTCTTCGGTTGTCGGCATAACTTTTCTGCCGACTCTGAGCTTCTCTTATGTGTTGTTGAATAGATCTTACCTTTTTTTCCATTTCATCAACGAGATCAGGTCCTAATATCTTTCTTTCCCCAACTTCATCCCAGGAAGTTGGAGTCCTGCATTTCTTTCCATAGAGAGCCTCATAAGGAGCCATCTGAATACTGCAGTTAAAGTTATTATTATAAGAAAATTACAGCAATGGTAGGTGTTGATCCCAACCACCTTTGAAATCCATAGAGAAAGCTCTCAACATATCTTCTAGAGTTTGAATTGTTCTCTCAGACTGACCGTCTGTCTGAGGATGATAAGTAGTGCTGAAACTCAACTCTGCATCCAGAGTATGCTGAAGACTTCGCCAGAACCTCGAGGTAAATCTCGAATCCCGATCAGATATAATAGAAAGTGGTGCTCCATGAAATCTTACCACTTCCTTTACATATATCCTGGCAAGATGATCCAGAGAGAAATCCTCTCTAATAGTAATGAAGTGTGCAGACTTGGTAAGACGATCAACTATGACCCAGATAGCATTATTTCCTTTGGATGTTTTAGGAAGTCCTGTGACAATGTCCATAGTGATGTTTTCCCATTTCCATTCGGGTATGGGTAATGGTTGTAACATCCCCTTAGACTTCTGTCTCTTAGCTTTAACTTGCTAACAAACCAAGCATCGAGAGACATATTCAGCAAAATCTCTTTTCATGCCATCCCACCATAAGTACTCTTTCAGGTCCCTATACATCTTCGTGCTTCCAGGATTAATAGAGAAAGAAGAACTATGAGCCTCATCTAGCAGCTCCTTCTTTAATTTGGGGATGGGAGGAACACAAACCCGATTCCTGAACTTTATTATCCCATCACAATCAAGGTTGAATTCAGGAACATTTCTCACCTTATTTTGTAACTCGACATCTTCTTTATGTGCCTCTTTAATCTTCACATGTATAGATGGTTGAACATTCATTTGAGAAAGATACGATTTTCCCCCTTCCATTATAATTCCAAGATCCATCCTTTGTAAATCCATAAATATTGGATCTTTTGTGATCCTCATCATGGATAAACTGGCATGGTCTTGTCGACTTAATGCATCTGCCACCTTGTTTTCTTTCCCAGGGTGGTAATGGATTGAGCAGTAGTAATCCTTAATCAGCTCTAACCATCTTCTTTGACGCATATTAAGCTCCTTTTGTGTGAAAATATACTTTAAACTTTTATGATCAGTATAAATGTCACACCTTTCTCCATAAAGATAATGCCTCCAAATATTTAATGCAAAGATTACTGCAGCTAACTCCAAATCATGAGTTGGGTAATTTTGCTCATGGATTTTCAACTGTCGTGAGGCATAAGATATCACCATATCATTTTGCATAAGAAAACACCCCAATCCCTTCTTGGATGCATCACTATAGATCACAAACTGTTCTCCACTACAAGGCAGTGTGAGCACAGGTGCACTAGATAAACTTCTCTTCAACTCCTTGAAATTCTCTTCACATTTTTCCGTCCAGACAAACTTAACTCCTTTCCGAGTCAACTTAGTGAGTGGATTAGATAATCGTGAAAAATCTTTCACAAAACGTCGATAATATCTAGCCAAACCAAGAAAACTTCAGATCTTAGTTACTTTTGTTGGTCTCGACCATCTTTCGGTAACCTCTGTTTTTGCTGGATCGACATATATCCCCTATTTTGAGATTATGTGACCCAAAAATTCAACTTTTTGAAGCCAAAATTCACACTTGTTAAATTTGGCATAAAGCTTCTCCTTTCTCGGGGTCTTCAATATAATTCTCAAGTGATATTCATGTTCTTCCTTGCTCTTTGAATAGACACGAATATCTTCTATAAAGACTACCACAAACTTATCAAGATAGTCTCTAAAGACTCTATTCATCAGATCCATAAAGATAGCAGGGGCATTAGTAAGACCAAATGGCATCACTATAAATTCATAGTGTACATACCTTGTACGGAAAGCCGTCTTTGGTATATCTTATCTTTTGACCCTTAATTGATGATACCCTGAACGAAGATCAATCTTGGAAAAGTATTGAGCTCCGCGTAGTTGATCAAATAGGTCATCAATGTGTGGGATAGGATATTTGTTCTTAATAGTGATCTTGTTAAGTTCTCGATAATCAATGCAGAGTATCATTGATCCATCTTTCTTCTTAGAAAATAGAACAGGTGCTCCCCAAGGTGACGCACTAGGGCGTATTAATCCCTTATCAAGATTCTCTTGGAGTTTCTTCTTCAATTCTTGCAACTCAATTGGGGCCATTCTATAAGGTGTCTCTGAAATAGGCAAAGCACCCGGTATGAGTTCTATTGAAAACTCAACTTCACGATTTGTTGGAAGACCCGGTAATTCCTCCGGAAAGACATCATCAAACTTCCGTACAATGGGAATATTCTTAATCGTGAGTTTCTCACCAACCATTTGAGATAAATAACCTTCATTTAGTGGAATCAAGACCCATAAGGTAGAAGGAATTTCCACTGGAAGGTTATGTTCATCCTTGCATTGATAGACGATCATAGATTGATCTGGAATATGAAATGTGACTTCCCTTATTTGGCAGTTGATATGAGCTCCATATAATGAAAGTCAATCCATGCCAAGAATCACATCAAATTCCACTATAGGAAGGATCACAAGATTTGCAGGAAGCTCTTTCCCAAAAACTTCAATCAGGGAAGAATTATAAACTTTTGATGTGACTGTTGTGCCATTAGGTGTCGTCACAGCTAACTCAACATCTAATTGTTGAGTTAATACGGTGATACCCATAGAAAATTCTTCATAAATAAAAGAGTGTATGGATCCATAATCAAATAAAACATTTTCTACTTTAGAGTGGATGGTAAGTGTACCTTCCACCACATCATTATTGTACTTCACATCGCTGATAGAAATTGCATGTGACTTTCCTTTGTCTTTATCATTAATAGTTTGTTTACGTAGACCATCATCATCAACTCTTGGATTTGGGCATTTATTGGAATAATGTCCCATCTCCTTGAACTTAAAGCACTGAAGTGTAGTAGGTTCATTCTGTGTATCCCTTCCTTTGTTTGCATCATTAGACATCTTCTTCCCATCGTCGCGGCATTCAAATGCCCGATGATCTTCCTTTCCACATATGAAACATTTACTCGTCCCTTTAAGACAACTCCCTCCATGTTTCTTTCCACACTTTGAGCATAAGGGAAAGTTTATCTTCTTTTCAGTGTGCTCTTTAAATTTTCCTTTTAATTCCATTTTCCTCTTCTTATCAAACCCATATGACTGATGGTTTACTCCAATCTCCATCTCAACTTTGAGAGCACATCGAACGATTTCCTCATAGCTATTGAAGTCCCTTATGGCTAAGGCCCTTCGAAGACTTGGTTTTAAGCCACTAAATAATTGATCGATCTTACTCTAAGGTTGGATAATAATACCAGAAGCGTACCTTGTAAGTCTTGTAAAATTTGCTTCATAGGTACCAACAGATTCATCATCCTTTTGCTTCAGTTCAAGAAACACTTTCTCTATCTTTGTTCGGATAATAAGAGGGAAGTACTTATTGAAAAATAATTTCTTGAACTCGTCTCATTCCATGGACTCAATTTCATCCCTTTGCCTCATATTCTTAATAAGATTCCACCATTGATCAGCATCTCCTTCCAAACGATACACTGCTAGGATGAATTTATCATGTTCAGAACATTGAAAAAACTGAAAATATCTTTTCAGTAGTACTAATCCATTGTTCAGCAACTAATCGATCAGTAGACCCGCTGAAAGAAGGTGGATGCTACCTCATGAAGGATTCAACAGAATGTTGCTCCTTCCATTGCTCGTTTGGAAGTCTTGCATGATTCATAGCTTGAGAAAGTTGTGTGAGCATGGCTACAAGATTTTGCATTCCAGCTCCCATAACGTTTGGTTGCTCAGGGGGACAATCATTGCATTGCCCATCGCATTCCGCATTAACACGGTTCCTTCGGGTTCCTGTCATTGACTAAAACCAAGAAGAATAGTGTGAGCAACACTAATTATAATAGGAAAACCATATAATCAAGAATAAAATTTCACACTTAAGGTCATATCATAGGTTGTTCATGGCCATTTCTAAAACACTAAGATTGTGTTCTATGCTTAGATTTATCATTAAGATTCTTACTAAGGCTTTCACATCCTAGTTTCCAAAGGTTGACTATACCTTTCCTCTAATACCAACTATAATGACTCATAATTTACATACATTGTTAATACTTTAAAATTGAATCACACTTATCACAACATATAACAAAATCACGAAAGGACCGTATAGGTATAGTGTCTTTAGAAACTGGGAAACATAAACAACTGGTTCATAAAGCATCTACACTGTCTCCCATTTATTTCATCATATCTATAGTCCCTTTTGGAATATATTATTTAATAACCTTCTTCCTGAACTGGGGAAAGAAAACATACAAAAGGGTGAGCTCAAATGCTCAGTAAGGGTAAACAAAAGAAATATCAATCACATCATATTCATAAGAACATAACTTTTGGAAATCTTAACCTGCAAAAGAGAGAATAATTTCATAACATGGGATAAATCATAGTAGTGTAATGGAATCCCAATAATCATATATTAAAACATGAAACTTTGTGGCATACACACATAATCATAGAGAATCATTTCTTATTAGTCAAGACTCATTGCCAATACTATCTTAGTGGACAAAGTCCTTTTCTGAACCGAGTACACTCCTCGTTTCAGTCCTGTTTCACTGAACTGGTATAACCTACCGTTCCATCCATGTCTATCTCATGAGATATAAAATCTTTACCCAATGCATTGGAGGGAGATATAGGTCCCACTCATCTCATAATGATACCATTCTTATGGGTGCCACAAAATCATAAACCATACATCATAGCATAACCCATGTAATAAAAAATTGGAATCTTAAACATCGTGACATCATAAAAAATTTCATATAAGATAAAGTAATTCATAAAAATAACTCCATCACAACATAATCAAATCCATGTCATAATAGGTATAGAAAAAAAACCCTATATTATCTTATATGGAAAATAATTTTGATAAAACTCTTGAACTCCATGCTTGAGGAAAATATCATTTCTTCTTCAAAAACATTTTTCCTTTCTTAACATGTCATAAAATTATAAACTAAAAGATGTTGATTAAGAATAAAATTGAAAACTTGTAAAGGAAGCTTCTTGGAAATAATTTTTTAACAATCCATTCATGTCGTATAAGTTAAAAAAACATTCTTCTCGTACTTTTGTCGGAAAAGTCAAAAAGTACGTCGTACGAAAAACGACAAAAGATTCCTTTCATATCTTTTACTAAAAACTCACCGAAGGGTAAAATTGGATATAATCTATTGTGTAATGATGTAAATATTACATATTGAGGAAACATGGATGTGGATGATAAAATGCACCCCAGTAAATTCCAAAGTATAAACAATCTGAGATGAAAATGAGATTGTGATATTTCCCTTACCTTAGGTCTGATTTCCCTCATAAGTGTCTGAACCTCCTGTATAATGATTTAAATAATGTTATTGACTTATTCCATAATCATACATACTGTTATGAGATAATATATGGTCATATTATTAGCTTCTTATTAGTAATATTTCATTACTACTTGTTATTCAGGTGTTTATTACTTTTTGTTCTTATGCGTGTTTTGTCGAATAAATTCTTATTATTCTCTTTAGGTTATAGATACCTCATTTACAGAATTTTATTAGTGTAATATATATCATATTCATTCATTCAATTCATTTATATAATCATTATGAAATTAAGATCATGTAGAACGAGTCGCATCACATCATGGAGACGGTATTCCATACGTACGCACGAGTGATGATATCATTCCTATGATCGTGGAATTGTATTGGAGTGTATGTATACTATTTCAGAATCAATATCACTTTATAATAGTCATATATATTCATTATTTACACCATTATACCCATTCAAGTAAGGTGGTGGTGGAAAATAGATTACACCACGGCGTGGAGACGGTATTCCTTACGTATTCATGCGCGGTGATTTCTTTTTCCGTAGGATTGATAGATGGTGAAAAAGGGTTGTTTCATACTTATAATAACATATTCGTATATGATTGATACTTATGTTATTACTTCATAATGAAACAACTAAATAAGAAGAAGTGGAAGAAGAAATAGAGATGAAAGAATCGGTAACAAACATTACCTCTTCTTTGAAGTGCTTCTTTGAGACCTCCTTTTAGGGCACTAAAATAGGTCTTTGAAGAATACCAGAACCTCTAGAATGTTTATAGGGAAGTGGATAGGAGAAATTGGCAGGGGTTGGACGAGCTTGAAGGCTCAAAGTGGTGTGAGGAAGATAGGGAGGAGGTTCCCTTTTATAAGGGAGGAGAGGGGCATCTTTGGAATAACTAAAAATATTATTTTATTATAAAGTCAAATTCGGTTTTTAATATCTTTGAATTGATATATTTCGAATATATGGTGGTTAGGGGTCGAAATCCACTCATTAAATAGAATTTAGACAAGTTTAGGTATCAATGTTAACCTTATCATTTAAATTTAACTTTAAGTTGGATTATTTAACTTTTATCGTGTCTTCTTGTTTTCTTACACTATAAGGTTAATAAACTTACCATATCATGCCAAATGAACCCCAAGATATTTATTATTAATATATATAACCTTATCTAAGTCATTTGGCCGAACCTTAGATTTTTAGGAACAATTAATAATATAATATTTGTTTTAAAAACTATTTTATGTCAATTTTGACACTATTTAGTAATTGATTTTTGTGAAAATCATAACAGAATGATTAGTTCGAACCAAGTTACTTAAATAAATACTAACATGTCATATTAACCTATAAAATTAGTGTAATTCATAAAAAGTCTCAAATTATATTTATTTGGGTATTTATAATATCAATAATTCTAAATTTCACTATTATGGTAATTACTGCATCATCGTTGTGTCATAAATAAATTAAATTATTTAATGTCTAAAAATTACAAATAAAATACCATTATGTAGGAAATATTTTTATATTTCTAATGAATATTTATAGTCGAATTTATCTTATGTATAACCCCATATTAAAAATTATTTACTTATTAAACTTTGATTTTAACTATTTTAACCCTTCTTTAAATAAATTAATAATAAATGTCTTAATCTAATCCAAGTGGGCCTAAATGGTCATATTTTATTCCTATGGTTGATTTTGGTCGAATTACACTTATCCAATAGAATTAGGGCATGTTCTAGGGTAATAATAATATCATTTTTACCCTTAATTACCCTATTTACTTTTAACCGTGGTAAAAAAAAGTAAAAAGTTACTATTCACCAAAAATTATTTTCATCTCATTGAACCACATTTTAGTCCTTGATATTAACCGTGTCTCTCGGATTTTTGAAATTCCACTCACAGAAGTGGTAAAATTACGTTTTATGAAAAATTCAGTTTTTTTAACTACCACTTAGTGGTTTCACTATTCATCAAAAATTGAAAGTTTTCAGAAAAATACCAAAAGTTCACCCTAAGCTAATTTCGATATTCCGAATCCAAAAATGAAGTCCATTTTGAAAAATAAAATTTATAAAATTTCAAAAAGTGGTTATTACTATTCATAACGGCTAGTTTTAATAATATTTTAATAGCATATCATTTTTTAGTGAAACTCGGTATTGCGTACAACGCAAGCTATCGAGGAAGGCCGTGGATGCGTGTAAAGCAAGCCAAACTAGTTTTGTGTGTAGTGAAAGATTCCTTTGATGATTTATATAACATAAAAACAAAATATTTCATATAAAAGTTTCGAGTGTTACATCTTGCACCATAAGTTAGGTGTTCACACTATGGGAAAAGGGTTATTTGCGACAGGACATATGCCCGTCGTAACAGGTCTGGCGAAAGGCTTATTTGCAATAGGGACAATGTCCCCGTCCCATTAGGTTTGGTGCGGATTTCGCGCCAAAACACGGGAAAAGTATTTACGACGGGTGACTACTCCCCGTCAAAAATACCCTGTCGTGGTAAATACAATTTCTGTTGGGTAAAGCCACCCACCGATAATGTTATGTCGGTCTATAAGTATTTGCGACGGGCTCGTCGCAAAAACCTTTTCACGGATGATGGTATTTGCGACGGTCGGTCGCAAATACTTATCGACGGACATAACATTAGCGGCGGGCGTCTTTACACATCACAAATAGTAATTGCGACGGGACCGTCGTAAATAAGTAAACAGTAGTGACGACGGATTTACCCGTCGCAAATAGTATTTACCGCGTCAAGGTATTTGTGACGGGAAACACCTCCCATCGCTAAAGTTATATAGGCAGGTAAGTATTTGCGATGGTTCTCGTCGCAAAAGTCTTTTAAAACGCCGACTGTAATTAATGTGGGTGGCGGTTATTTGTGATGGGACCCGTCGCAAATAATCTCGTCGCAAATAGGTTAACCTATATATACCTTCAACCGTTTCAGTTTTGAAAACATTCAAATCTTCTTCTTCTCCTCTCTTCTCCTTGAAGCTTTAGTTTTAAGCAAAGAAAATTTTGGATTCTTTTTGCGAGACTGTCGAAAGGCAACCAAAGGGGTCCACAGCTTCAAGAATTCAAAGGTATTTAAGTTTTATTTAATTTTATATTTATTTCATTTTTTTATATTAATTTTAATTGTTGTTCTAATTAAATTAGATTTAAATTAATTTATTATTTATATCTAGTTTTAATAATAAAATGATATTTTTATAAATAATTATAAATAATTAGTAATAATTAGTCATAATTAATTCGGTATAATTAATAGTTAGGTATAGTTTTTGGTTTATCAATCAAATAAATCCTTGTCTGGATACGAAAAAGTCTTGGTGGCTCTAGCAGAGATGTACCTAGGAGTGAAAACTCATACAAGGAGTTTCGGGCTTGACCCGAGGTATCCTAGTACATGAGAACTTGTCTTGCTGCACTCTTGGTTTGACACCCTCGATGGATATTTATTTGGTAATAATTAGATTTAATTATTAATTTTCAAATAATTAAAATAATTTTCAAATAATTAAAATAATTTGAAAATAATTAAAATAATTAGATTTATTCAAATAATTAGAAAATAATTAAAATAAATAGATATTGAATTCAAATAATTAAAATAATTAGAAATTAATTAAAATAATTAACAAATAATTAAAATAATTAGCAAATAATTAAAATAATTAGCAATAAAAATAAATAGCAATTTATTTAGATTTATTCAAATAATTAGAAAATAAATAATATAAATAGCAATTTAATTAAAATAATTAATTTAAATAATTAGGAAATAATTAAGATAATTATCAAATAAAATAAATAGTGATTTAATTCAAATAATTAGGAATTAAAATAAATAGTAATATAATTCAAATGATTAAAATAATTAGCAAGTGATTAAAATAATTAGAAAGTGATTAAAATAATTAGCAAGTGATTAAAATAATTAGAAAGTGATTTAAATAATTAGAAAGTGATTAAAATAATTAGCAAGTGATTTAAATAATTTGCAAGTGATTAAAATAATTAGCAAGTTATTAAAATAATTAGCAAGTGATTAAAATAATTAGAAATTATTCAAATAATTGGCATGTGATTGAAATAATTAGCAAGTGATTAAAATAATTAGCAAGTGATTAAAATAATTTGAAAGTGATTAAAAAAATTAGAAAGTGATTAAAATAATTAGCAAGTGATTGACCACTCATCCACCTCAATTCTCTTTTCATCTATGTGTTGACGCTTGACAGGAAACTTCTATCTCCACATGTAATATCTGCGTTCACTGTCAAAATCAATCTTCCCGTGAATATGAATATTACATGTGGAGATAGAAGTTTCATGTCAAGTGTCAACACATAGATGAAAATAGAATTGAGGTGCATGAGTGGTCAATCACGTTTACTTTTCCATTGAACAAGTGGTTAATCACTTGATCTCTATATATCTTCCCATTACTAATTAGTAACATAATTAGTATATAATTAGTATATAATTAGTAACATATGTTATTATTATATGATTAATATTTATGAAAAAATAATATTAATATTTAGGTCATGTTCAATAATTTTTTTGCCTCAACCGTGTCCAATGTAAACTCTATAATTGTCCTTACTTGATTGATCACCTCATAAGTAGCATTGCAATAAGACGATCCAAGCCATTTCTTTCTCATCTATAAGAATCATATCCCATGACCCTTTACATACCATTGTTCCTTAAAAATTTAAGGGATTAAATTTTTAAGGAAAATGATCTATGTAAACAGTAATGCGAGATGATTCTTAGATACGTGAACGACATAACCTGGGTTGTCTTATTGCAACGCTACTTACGAGGTGATCAACCAAGCAAAGACAATTATAGAGTTTACATTGTACACAACTGATGCAAACTTTTATTGAGCATGACCTAAATATTAAAGACCCTTTAAGATATGAACATGTTAAGGATGTTTCAAATAATTATCAGTTATTACCAATAATTATTAATAATTACCGATAATTACCAATAATTAGCATTAATTAGAAGTAATTTCACTAAAAAATGTGTCGCTCATAAGTAGTGGTAATTATTAAGAAGTAGTTCTAATATCTTCTCTTTTTGGGGATTTTTCTATGTTAACATTGTACACAGCTGACGCAAACATTTTATTGAGAATAACATAAATATTAAAGACCCTTTAAGATTTGAACATCATAAGAATAGATCAAAACATGTTGTGAATAATTATCAGTAATTACCAATAATTATAAATAATTACCGATAATTACCAATAATTAGAAATAATTACTGATAATTACCAATAATTAGCATTAATTAGTATTAATTTCACTGAAAATAGTGTCGCTTGTAAATAGTGGTAATTATTAAGAAGTAGTTATAATATCTTCTCTTTTTGGGAATTTTTCTAATATCAAATTATTCAAAACCTGTAATGTTTTAATGTTTTCTAGAAAAATATGGAACAACGAAGTCAGCAACAGTCATTATTAGAAGACCGTGTATGGATAAATCAACGTAGAAATAAAAACGGTTCTAGTTTAAATCCTATATATATTGAGGGTGTAGAGACTTTCTTATCATTTGCATCATCAAATCCAGAATTTGTTTTAGAAGGCACACTAAAATGTCCTTGTAAAAAATGTGCACTAAGAATGTTTGACACATTTGATAAAGTTAGGGGATATCTCTTGCGTTTTGGTTTTCAAACGGATTATGTTTTTTGGTATCAGCACAGTGAACACAGTTCAAGATAAGGTGATAATAACTTCATTCCGGATCTATCACGGTTTCAAAATTTAGTACATGATGTTGCAGGTCCATCTGTTTAACATTCCGAAAATTAGGATGATATTGATTCAACTCCTGAGTTGGCACCAACTGGATTTTATGAGTTGCTGAGGTCTTCTGAGGATGCATTACGTCATGGTTGCAAGAGAAGCAAGTTAGAAGCAGTTGCAAAATTTATGGCTATCAAATCAGATAATGGAATGTCAAACAACTGTTTTGATCAGATATTTTCTTTGGTTAAAACACTATCACCCAAAGGAAATTTTTTCCTACAAATTAATATGAGAGTAAGAGGCTGGTTCGGAATTTGGGACTTAGTTGTCAGAAGATTCATGCATGTTAAAATGATTGCATTTTATATTCTGGTGAAAATGAGTCGTTGAATAGTTTCCCACATGTGGACAACCGAGGTATAAAGAAGCTCAACATGGGAAGTATGGATTGATTCTTGTAAAATTGTTGATATATTTTCCACTTACATCCAGACTACAGCATTTATTCAAGTCTAAGAATACAGCGACAATGATGTCATGGCACAAAATGAATATTTCAACTAGTAAAAGCTTGAATCATCCAGCCGATGGTGATTCATGGAAAAATTTTGATAGAGTGCATCCGTCATTTGCTTTAGAAGCTTGAAACGTGGGACTGCGTCTTTCCACTGATGGTTTCTGTCCGTTTGGATCTTATGGTAGTTAGTATTCATGTTGGCCTGTCTTTATAACTCTATACAATTTACCTCCATGGATGCTGATGAATGAGCCCTATATCTTTTTAACCTTATTAATCCCAGGACATCCGAAAAATAATATTGATGTATATTTGAAACCATTGATTGATTAATTAAATTTATTGTGGAGTACTGGTGTCAATACATATGATGTTGCTGCAAAACAGAATTTCATACTAAGAGAACCATTGATGTGGACAATTAGTGACTTCCCGACATAAGGCATGTTATCTGGATGGAGTACACATGGACCGAAATCATGTCCTTACTGTATGGGAAAGAAAAAATCATTTATGATTTTCCATGGAAAAAACCTTGTTATTTTGACTGTCATCGCAAATTTCTCCCAAATGATCATCCTTTTTGGAGGAACAAATCCCAATTTAGAAAAGGTACAACTGAAAGGGATGGAAATCCTAAAATGCTATCAGGTAAGGAGTTAAAATCAGTTGTATTTTCATTACCTCCCATCACATTTGGACCCACAATAAACCAACAGAAAGTTTCTGGATTTGGGAAAGAACACAATTGGATAAAACGGATCATTTTTTGGGATTTTCCATATTGGACTAATTTGTTGGTCCACCACATGCTAGATTTTATGCATATTTAGAAAAATTGTTTTGATAATTTATTTCATACAGTTTTTGATACACCTGGTAAGAGCAAAGATAATGTAAAGTCATGATTAGATCTTGCCCAAATTTGTAGGCGCCCAGAACTCAAACTGTTTGATAATGTAAGAACACAAAGTTTAATGAAGCCAAAAGCAGCTTATACACTGTCCAAAGAAAGTTTCTTATTATTTTGTCAGTGGATTGTAGATTTGAGACTTTCAAATGGATGTGCTTCCAATTTGGGTAGATGTGTAAAGAATGGTTATATTAGTGGATTAAAAAGTCATGATTTTCATGTTATAATGGAAAGACTTATGCCAATTATATTAAGATGTCTTTTGGACTCCATGATTTGGGATTTGATAACAGACATGTCATATTTTTTTCAAGACATTTGTGCAGCGACAACAGATTACGATGTTCTAAGAAAACATGAAGAAGATGTTGTTGTAATTATATGTAAAATAGAAAAAATATTTCTCCCATCTTTCTTTGACATAATGGAACATTTTATATTACATTTTCCACATGACGAAAAGTGTGGAGGTCCAGTACAATTTCGATGGATGTACCCATTCGAAAGATGCATGCAGAAGTTGAAAAAAAAAGTACGTAACAAAGCATCTATTGAAGGATCAACTGCTGAAGCTTATTTGCAAGAAGAAGTATCTTTTTTCTGCTCTCACTATTTTGAATCTGATTATCCCTTAAAACACAAACACATGGGACGGAATGAGGGGAATGTTGATGATGGAATGGAAAATAAATTATCAGTTTTTAATCAGTCAGAGCTTGGTTTTGGTGGAGTTTTTGAACGATGGCTTTCTGATGATAAACATCACATAGCTCATACGTATGTTTTTCTCAACTGTGAAGAGATGACATCATTTTTACTATAAGTGCTTCAATCAATTACTCTATCATTTAGGTTACAATAAGTAACATTATTATTTTTAGGTTATATGATAATCATATCAAGAAACAACTTCCACAAATTACAGCAGCTGCTCTCGAAGAACGCCGACAGAAAAACTTTTCTCTGTGGTTTCAAAAACTGGTAACATAAATTCTTCATGTTTAACATCTCATTAAGTTTATTGTTTATTATATTGATAATTATTTTACAAATTTTCAGGTGTCTCAACATGCTGATAAAATTGACAAACGTCTGTGTATATTGAGTAACCCACCATCCACAATGGTTAAATCTTATAATGAATATGTGGTGAATGGATTTCGATTTTATACACGTGCATATGGGGAATCAAAAAAAACAATGAACAGTGGAATTTTCTTGAGAGGATCTCATCATAGAGAAAATGAAGTTGACTTTTATGGCATGCTTGATGAAATTATTGAACTCTTTATCTAGGACAGCACTACATAACGATGTTCAAATGTCGGTGGTTGGATACTGAGAGATGTGTTCGTGTTCATCCTACTCATGGAATCATAGATATTAAATATAAAAGTCTTCTTGTAGTAAATGAACCATTTTTACTAGATCAACAAGAACATTAAGTTTATTATTCAAAGTACTGTGCTACGTCAAGAGACCTGAGTGATTGGTAGAGCATAATAAAAATCAAAATTCAAGACATTTAGTTTTCTCAAAGTGAAGCTTGTTTCACTGAAGAGCAAGGAATTGACGTTTTTCAAGAGACTACTCAAAATCCATATTTTTCACAAAGAAACATGAGTATCGATGAAGTCATCCCACAATTAAGATTCGATGGTGACGATGATGTTAATGATGTCAAAAATGAATTAGAAATGGTAAGAGATTATGGAACTGAAACTCAAATGGATATCAATGATATTGAGGAGGAATATGAAGATGACATCGTCAGATATGAAGATGATGATGAAGGTGGACATTAATACAATTCAATTCTAGTTATATATAATAATAACTTATATATATACATATATATAATAATAATTTTTAATTATTTTATAACAACATTAATTTTCTGTTTTAGATGAAAGATGAGTTATTTCTTCAGTTGTTAGAGGATGACCAACCTTTGGATGAGGATGATTTTGGGTCATCTGACCCTCAGCCTACTGGCGCTTTTGGGAATACGCGGAGGAGGCCTGGTCTTGCATGACTGATGATCCCTGACGCCATCCCCAAGAAATGTCCGTGTCTTGGGTTCAATCCACGCACGTAGAGGTATGATAACCTGTGCATTTTATTAATATTTCATTAATTTATTTACATAATAAATGTTTGATTATTTTTTTTACAGTTTTCCACATATAGTAGTCAGATAGGGTAGAGATATTTTGCGCAACTATTTTTCTCATCCATAGACCACGTGGGAACAGATTCCCGTTGATGTGTAGCAGGCCATGTTCGGCCATTTGTTGGTATGTAAATAAATAGTTTTTATTTTGAAATTTATTTCATTTATAACTTGATATTGTAAATTATTTGTATGGTTTATGGTATCTGATCGATGATACCATGCGTGACGCCATCCACGAGGAATGGGAGGCGGTGATGTGTCAGTGATTACGTCAGTTTTTACACAATTTATGAAAAATGACCATGATAAAAGCTGGAGTGACCTTGTTTGATGAGTCCTGTAGAGCCCACCGACCAGAGTACATTTCATCCCACATATGGGATGAATTATGTTAACACTGGTTGAGTGGTGGCTTTCAGAGGAGATCATCGTTGGGGAGGCAGAATCGGGGGAGACAGGAGGTGACTAATTGAGCTGGGAGTCGTACATTCAGTATGCATAGAGAGCATCTAGTACGTACATTTTTTAAAAATATTTTATATAACTTTAAATATTAATAGTTTATTTTATATTTCTATAGGCTGTAGAGAAGCTTAATATTATGGATTTTGACATATATCAGAGGATGTATAGTGATCTAGTTACTGGAGAGATTAGAGGTGATCGCCAGCGTCAGATTGTGGTCAGTATTATTTGTTTTTTAGTTTGAAAATTAACTGAATATAATATATTCACAATTTTAATTTCAAATTGAAACTGAAGGAGTCATATGAGGCCGCGACGACACAAACCCATGTTGAGGGTTAGTACGACGCATATGATCAGACCAGTGGCCATCATTTTGATGAGTCTGTATGGATGCAGGCTACCCAGTATGGCTTCGAGAAGGGCCGATTAGTTGGTATCAGCTCTCAGTTGACTGTTGCGGCTTATTATGGTAGTGTTGCGATGTCGGCGTCTAGCTCGAGAGGAGCTCGTGCATCATCTTCCGCATCACAGTATGAGGATCAGTTGCGATCACAGACTGAGATGATAGGGAGTCTTTGTAAGGAGAAGGAGGAAATGCATTAGCAGCAGCAGCAGCATCAGCATGAGGAGGAGCATCAACGATAGCAGTAGGAGTATAGGGAGCAGATGAGTCGGTGGCAGCAGCAGCATCAGGAGCAGATGGAGTATATGTGTCGTCTGACTTATGCGTTAGGGATAGAGTTTCCTCCACCAGCTCCTCCATATCCTCCAGCTCCCCCCCTCTTTCGGACCAGTGATTTATTTTGATGTTATAATGTTTTTTGAATTCAAAATATGAATTATTTTCTATTTATAGTTTCTGTCTTTTTTATATTGGTGTCAATGTAGTATTATTTAATTCATATTTATTTTTAATAGTTTATTATTTATTATTAGTATTATTTTTTTAATGTTTTCTTTTTTATTAATAATTATATTACTCTTACTATTTTATTATTTTTTTTATATTTTTTTGCAAATATTGATAAAAATTATGATTTATTATTTAAAAAATTATGATTTATTATTAGTATTATTTTTTAATGTTTTTTTATATATTTTTTTGCAAATATTGATAATTTTCATATCTTAATTATTTTAATAATTTTAATAATAGATTTTCATAAATATTAATATTAATAATAACATTATTATATTATATAATATTATATTTTTTATATTACAGTATTAATATGATTGTTAATATTTTTTAATATTATTCATATTTTATTATATTAAGAATTTTAAATATATTTAAAATTATAATTAATTATAATGTTTTAAATATTGGAGTTATTTTTTATTTGAATATTTTATTGAATTATAATTTTATTATTATTATTAAAATATTATTATTTTTTATTATATTATTATTTCATTTTTTTATTTTTTATGCTTATTTTCGACGGGAATAAGGACTCGTCGCAAAAGGTATTTGCGTCGGGCCTATCGAAAATAGTTATTTCGAAATAACTATTTGTGGCGGGAAAAGTGGTCTATCGCAAAAGGTATTTGCGACGGGGCCGTCGCAAATAGGGTTTCTCGAAAAGGTATTTGTTGCGGGAATAGGAGCCTGTCGGAAAAGGTATTTGCGACGGGCCCGTCTCCAAAAGTTATTTCGAAATAACAATTTTCGACGGTCACGTCGCCAATAGTTATCTCGAAATAACTATTTGCGACGGGAAAAGATACCTGTCGCAAAAGTTCTTTACGACAGGCCCGTCGCAAATAGGTTTTTTAAAAATAACCTGAGAAGTATTCATGACGGCAATCTTTCCCATCGCTATTAATCTTATTAGCGACGGTCTCGTCGCTAATAGATTTAATTGCGACGCCATTTTCTGTGACGGGTTATTTGTGAGGGGATCCCGTTGCAAATACTTCGATTTCTTGTAGTGTCAATATTGTTTTTCTGAAATTATCACCTATTAATAAATATATTATTATGTTGTACATGGATATTACCCACTATTCATATCCAAAAATAATATTCCTTTAATTGGATAATTTATCTGATATTAGAATTCCATAATAGACCTCTCAATTATCACTGGAGGCCAATTAACTCAACATGAGAAACCCTTTTTGTAACTCCCCTACTTTAGACTCCTAGAGCTAGTGTATTATCTAATTACATTGGCATGATTACAAGTAATTAAATCCTGAAAGACCAATTAGATTACTAGTATTGGAAATCTATATTACATACACGATACCCAAAATAAATTAGAGAATAAAAAATAAAAAAATGATACATAATAAAAGGAAATAAACTACATTGTTGAATGCTTATTCAAATATTTATTCTTTATAACTTTAGGAAAGGAAACTTAATAAGGGTGATCTCAAATGTTCAATAAGTGTAAGTAAAAAGGAATTAATAATGAATAAATAGAAATAAACCAACATGGCTTGTTAAATAACTGATAAAACATTCCATTCAAATAACTAGATAAGGAAAAATATATATGTCCATGTATGAAGCTGAAACACATTTCATCAAGTCAATAAACTGAGAATAAACAATATCCAAAGAAATATTGATGAAAAATATCATGGATGAATACTAATTGAAATTTCGATGAATTAAATGATAAATTATTTGACATCATTTATATGGAACATTAAAACATATAATTTCAATACCTCTCACAATACAGTTTACAACTATGGATAGAAACCCATTTAATTTGGCCAACTTATTTATCTCATTAGAACATTTCAATGCATCGAGGGGATATATAATGTTCTGAACCCAGTATTCATTCCCTTAAAAAATAATTCCATATGTAAAATAGATTAAACAAATAATAGTCCTTATCAAATATTCATATTTAATAGAGAGTATGAAACTAACAATATTTCCCAAAATAATCAAATAACTATCAAAGTAGAAAACGTATGTAAATTGGTATACAGTATAGGAATCTAATATTCATTGAATTGGAATATGGATATTCAAGTAAATTTCCAATGAAAATTTAAAATAAATTGGTTGTTTCAAGAGAAATTTAACAATCACTAAAGTATGTTAGATTTCAAAGATATTCATTGATAACAGTTATGAGGAGAGTGATATTTAAACATTCTAAAGTGTTTAATACCAGTTTGAAACATTTATATCATAATCCCAATGAAGGAATGAAATTATATGAAACATATAATTTCATGAGAATAAATATATTCATGATATAACATGTAAAATTCCAGTATATACACCATAAACATAAACTATGTTCATCCCTACAAATAAGTCTCGATGGAATGTAAATTGAGACGAAATACCTTACAAAACCCTTCATTTTTATTGTGTGGTAATTATCAGCATATATAGTGGTTTAAAATATGTTTCCAAATTACACCAAAACCATAATAATGATTTAAATGTCATATATTAACTTCTTACAATATGTTATTAACTTTTTTTAACACTCTTTCAGTATTTTTACTATTTCGGGTGTTAATTGCCTAGTTTTCACAAATAAGTTTTCACTTGTAACTTTTTGTCCATATTAATTAGATAATGATTTATTCATCACCAGAATGAAATAAATGACTTAACTATCATATATATTAAGTACATATTTATATAGATTAATATATAATGATTGGATAGTATAAATGAAATGCATCATCCATAAAGATGGTAGGTGGTATGTACGCATGAACGCTACTTTCTTTTATTTGTCATATTAAAAGAATGAAAATTAAATGATACATATGTATATTATAATTAAATTGTAATATATATGTTATAAATGTTACATATTTTTATTAAAATCATCCTTAATATGTTCCATGCATAGCCTGAATGAATTACATCACTTTAAGGAGGGGTAGTCCATACATCGACAAATGATTTTATTATTTTTATAAAAGAAATATATTTATAGATATATGTTTTATAAAATAATTAAAGAAGAATACCAAATTATAAATATCATATAAAATATATATAATTATAGTTTTTATCATTATTAACCCCATGAGAGGGGGTAAAGGAATAATTGACAAGCATAATTTTGTGAGGGGATAGTTCATCGTTCACCTAAACAGTTTTTCCATTGCCCATTATATGAGATTGTGTTTAAGTGTAGGTAGAAAGAATATAATAAAAATAATCTAGTATATTTATTATAATTTTTTGTTTATATAATCATAGAATAATATGTTTTTATAGGATGAATAATGGATATAAAACTAAAAATCTTAAGTAAATATGTCACCTATTAATCAGGTATCTAATTTTGGTTTGTACCTTGAGGATTCTATCAAAGGATTTCTTCTCAAGGGTAGAATTATAGGACTATTGGAAGTTATTTTAGGAAATATTTTGGAAGAAATTGGTCAATACAAATTGTGTTGATATGTGTTGGAAGTTGGAGGATAGGAGGACTTTTTATAGTGGTGGATGAGTGACACTCTTGTAAATTTAGGGAAATGGAACTCCACCCACATTTATCCCCTGGAAAGTGGATCCAATAAAGGTAATAGTTATATAACATTGAGGGTAGGGTTTAAATATATTCGCAAAATGTATTTTTTACAATTTTCTATGACATTTGTCCCATTAAGATTAAGGTTTAGTCCCTTATTAAGCTTAATTTTACCATATCGTTGTAATTAAATTTAATTGCATTCACTAATAGTTTAGTTGAAAAAAAAATTTATCTTATTATACATTATGAATTATTATTATTATTAAAAATATTTATCCCATTCATCCAAATTATAATAACATAAGTGGTATAAATTAATTTAAATTTAATTATGCGGGCGAGATGACAATGTTTGTTTTATTAAGGTTAAAACATCCAAAATATTGCTATGTTTTTATAGTCAATTTAAAATTGAAATTGAATACAATGATATAAATTGTATTAATTAATAATAATATGATATAATTAAACTTTAAAACCCTTTTAAAATTAAATTTAACGTTATAAATAAATTATACAAAAAAGCAATTTTGAATTACATTTTAGTATTTTTCACTATTCATTAAAAAATGAAACTTCACAGAAAAAAAATAATTCACCCTCATATATATTTTATGTTTTTATTTCAAATATGAATTTTTTATTGACATATATAATCTATAAAATCTAAAAAAATTATTTAATATAGGTTCTCCATTAAAAAGCGGTAAAAATACCTTAATAAAAATATAGAATATTTTGTTTATATTTGGGTTAGTTCTTTATAAAGCATGCCTAATATATTGGATGAAAATAAAAAAATATTTTATTGAATAATATATATATATATATTAATATAACTCACTAATTTTAATTAATTTAATTTTTTATGATAAAACGAATTTGTGTGCATAAAAATCATTTTCTATTAAAATATTCCCTTTATATTGATTTGGTTTTATATTAATTTCAAATTAATTGGTATCCTGTGAATTAATTTTATATTTTTATAGAGTATATATTTTTTTAAGTTAGTTAATACTATTTATAACTATAAATTTAATATCTTGGTTATGTATTATTTTATTAAATAATAATATTTTAATAATATATTATTATTCAGTAAAACTCGGTCTTATGTATAATGTAAAACTTCCAAGAAAGTATCTCTTGAGTGTAACATAAGCTAACTTCATGTTGAGTTCATTTCAAAATATATAATATATCAAATCTATTTAAAATATTAAATATATTTCAATGTATTAGGGTAATAAATTTCTTTATGTACTTGGTGTTGTGTGTCATGCATGCTATCGATTATAAGGTTCATAATTTATAAGCTTTGGGTGTTATATTCCCCCCGACATTAAACAAATTCTTTCCAAGTAATTTAAACATTTTCTTGAAAAATATAGGTATTTAATGTAAACTATTATTTAAAGACCCACATTAAAAAAATTATTAATATCACATCTTATTAAAAAGAGGGAATTGAAATTTCAATGGTCACGTAACTGGGTACCGTAGTAGGATATCATAGGTGGGAAATGGAAACATGGACATAGAAGAAAAAAATACAAAAAAAATTATGATAGAGAGTTCGAGAGTACATGTTCATATGAAGGTTTTCTACAATAATACCATAAACCATATGTGTGAATAATGTTCATTAATATCCTCAAAAATTATCATAATAGGACCACAATTTTTTAGGCCATTTTTTTAGAGTTAAGAACCTCTTTTATTTCATATAAGTAAATATATATTTCTATTTCATAAACACAATCGTAACTGTTGGTTATGCCTTGAACTATTTCTAATTTTTATCTTATCCCAAGAAACATTGTATAGTGAATTAATACATTTACTTCTAAAATCTCATCCAAATTTTATATTATAAATGGTTTACTTTTCAAAAACATTTTAATCCAACAATTTGGAAGGAAGGTCACTAAATTTTCCAAAATCAACTTATAATTAGATTTCATCCAACATGAAATAGTTCGCATATCAAAAATGTGAACACATTCATTATGTATTCTCTTAAATTTGGTAATAACATGAATCACCATAATACGTTATTAGGAACGTGTATTATTCCTTATTACATAAGTAATACACATGTTATTAGATATATTACATAATTCCAAAAGTGTTTTAAACTTCCTAAAAAATATTATAAAAAAGTTTTCTAAAAAATAATTACTCAGTTCCAAGGTATTCATCACTTATCTGATTTATGTTTTTGAAAAAAATCATTCTTTATCAAAAAATCATTTATTAACATTAGGAACAAATTAAGGTTACCTTTCCCTCAACCCTGTATATTCAACACACACAAAATTAACCTACTACCTAATCACTTTTCTCGATGCTAATGAATGCATGCTTTTACATCCTTGGTTAAAAATTACTACTGTACAATCCTTATACATTATGTAATGCTTATAAATAGGACTATAGTAAAACAATCATTTACAACACTATTCAATGATACAAATATAGGATTAGATTAATCACTCCACTTAGGCTATATTAATATCATAATCTTGACCTTGATCCCTTAGCTTATTATATGTTAGATTCCCTTAATGCTTTGTGAATTAATTTTCATAGTCTCAAATATTTACAATTGTTAAACTAGACATCATTGATCTATTTCATTCCCTTACATTCATGATCTTAGTGACTCTTTTCTCTACACTAATAATAAAATCCTAGTCCCTTCAATCATTTACCTTGGTGATTCGTTCTATTATTATCCCATGTTGTAAAATCATACATTCCCTTATTTTTCTTTGACTCATTCCCTTTTTCATGGTGCTCAGATGGCCTCTTCTTGTCTTGTTTCCTATGAATATATTGATTTTATAAAATTAAATCTCTATCTTGAGGGAACATAAAACTATATCTTCATATGATGAAATAATTTTCGAGACTAGTACCCTTCATGGACATGTCATAATACTTTAAGAGAAGTGGTCAATCATGTACTTTGTGTTGTGACTATAATCTTTATCATACCTAGATAACAATATAATGGTAGTTTCATAATCCACAATACTCTCTTATTCCTTTTTTCATAAAGCTGAAAAACTTACTCTTCATATCAATTTTTTGATCAAGAGGGAAGTATTTATCAAATAATGTATCCATAAATGTTAACCATTCCATTAGTTCTATTTATTTTTCCTCATTATTATTATAGATGAAGGAAAATCATTGATCAGTATCACCTTGGAAACAATACACTGCAATTGTATCCTTTTCCATTTCACTAAATCCCAAGCATGAAAATTTCTACTCTGAATACTTAATCCATTTATGATTTATGATTAGATTACTAGTCACACTGAATGTTTGGGTATTCTATCACATAAGTTGATCCATAAAAAGATATTATATTCATGGAATAGGTTGCTCGATTTGGTTAAAGTTATTTTTCATAACCTGAATAATCTTCCCTAATATATCCATAACTTTCTCAGTTCTAATACTAGCTACATTGACATTCTTTGTTGGGAAACCTCTATATTCGAAATTAGTATTGATTCAGTTATTCCTTCTAGGAACCATCTCTAAAAAATGAAATATTTTACATTATCTCATAAAATTATGACCTTTTTATAACTCTAAATATAGTACCACACATAACATAAATTTATGCATCATAAATTCTAGAATCATAAAAATTGGTTACTTTGGAGAAATATTTACTTTTAAATACTTCATAATGGTAGGTAGAGAAAATTTTGAATATCCTTGGTGTATCCCATGGGAGAGTAAAAATAGGTGTGGAGTAACAAATATTTTCTTGTAACTGGTTACATCGAGGCAGACCCAAAACACCTTGTCATAGTTGTTACTCCTATATACATTTTTTCTAGAACCATGTCCACTTATAGTATTTATGTAGGTATTTATTTATAGGAATTCCCATATAATCTCCACCAAACCAAAATTCTAGGATGTTCTTATATAATTATCCTCAAATTATTTCTTAGGGTTATGTTACCTAATATATGTTTTTTAAATCTAGTTTCCATGTTTGTTTCTAAACATCCTCTGATACCAACTATAACACCCTGACCCCAGAAGCCAAGAGTCGGTGCATTAACTTATTACATTGGTATGATCAGAAGGAATAAAATCTAGAAGGAGCAATTAGTTTGGAATTCTTAGAAAACCAGATTACATATATGATACCAATAATACATTGGGTAATACAAAATAAAAACATGATACATATAAAATGTAATAAAATACATCCTTGAATTTTTTTTAAAAGAATAATTCATCATAAACTAGGGAAAGGAAACATAATAAGGTTGATCTTAAATGATCTTAAAGGGTAAGTAAAGAAGAAGAAATAACGAATCAATGGAAATAAAAAAACGTGTAATAGTAAATTACTGATAACACATTCCATTCAAATAACTTGATAATGATAAATAAATATGCCAATGTAATAAACTAAAACACATGTCATCAAGTTAATAAACTGAGAATGATCTATAATCATAGAAATGTTGATGACAAATATCATGGATGAATAATATGTGAAATAACGATAATGTAAATGCTAAATGATTGGACATTGTTTCTAAGGCACCTGAAAACTTTTACTATCAATAACTTTCACATTATGGTGTAACACTATGGATAGAAACTCGTTTAATTTGGCCAACTTGTCCATCCCCTGAGAACCCGTTGATTCATTGAGGGGCTATATAAAGTTTTAGTTCCACTCTTCATTGCCTTTAAAAAGGATTACTCTTATAGAATAGTCAAAATAGATAATTTCCTAATCAAATATCAATATTGAATAAAGAATATGAAATTATCAATATTTACCCAAATAATCAAATATCTATCAAAGTAGAAACTGTATATAAAATAGTATATGGTTTAAGAAAATAATGTCCATTATATGATCATTTGGATATTTAAGTAAATTTAAAAGGATAAATGATTAAAATAAATTTATTTTTTCAAGGGAATGTTAAGAATCACAAAAGGAAGTGTAGTTGCAATGATAATAATTAAGAACATTCTTGAGGAGAATAGTCATTAAACATTTCAAAGTGACCCATGTAACTTCAAAACATTTAAATCATAATCCACATGAAGGATTAAAATTAAAAGAAACATATAATATAATGAGAATAAATATATAAATGATATAACATTTCAAAAGGTATGTATATACACCATATAAAAGAAACTATGTGAATAACTACAAATAAGTCTCAATGAAATGTAAATTGATAGGAAATCCATTACCTTAATATTCATTTTTGTTTAGTGGTTTTTATCCAACATTATATTGGTTTAAAATATTTTAATAACTAATACCCGGACCATAATCATGGTTAAAATATAATATATAAACTTATTACAATATTTTATTACCAGATTTTAACACTCTTTCATAATTTTAATTATTTTGGGTGTTAATTTCCATGTTTTCTTGAGTATGATCTGACTTGTGATTTTGTTTTCATATTAATTATATCATGATTTCATAATATAAATAATTTAAACCATGAATTAATTATCATATATATTTAGTACATATGTATTTATAATAATCTATAATATTTGGAGATAATAAATGAAATACACCATTTATGAAGACGATAGGTCGTACGTATGCATGAACACTACTTTCATTTATTTTTCATATTAAAGGAATGAAAATTAAATGATACATATGCATATTATAATTACAGTATCATCTATATGTTATATATGTTACACAGTTTTATTAAAATCATCTTTAATATATTACATGTATAGCATGAACGAATCAAATTGCTTTATGGAGGTGGTAGCCCACGCCTCCAAAAATGATGTTATCGTATTTACAAAAAATGGAATGTATAGAAGTATGTTTTATAAAATAGTTATAGAAGAATATATAAATTATAAATATCATTTATTTCATATGTAAATATAGTGTACGGCATAATGACCACCATGATAAGCAGTAATGGAAAAATAAAAAATCATCATTTCGTGAGGCGGTAGTTCATCGTTAAAATAAACAGTATGTTTGTTTCCCATTATATGGGAGTGTGTGTAATTTTATATATAACACTTATCATAAAAAAATCCTATTGTGTTTATGATACATTTTTTATAATCATTTAATAAGAATAGTTTAGGGGTGTATAATGTAAAAAAAAACTAAAGAGCTTAAGGAAAGATGTTACCTCTTAATTGGGTAACTCCTTTTGGTTTGTACCCAAGGATTCCTTGGAAAGAATTATTCAGAATGGGAGGAATATAGGATTAGGGGAAAGATATTGAGGAGATATATGGGAAGATATTTTTCAATCCTAGTGTCTTGAGATGTGTGAAGAATTTAGAGGATAGGAGGCCTTTTTATAGTGGAGAATGAGTGTTACTCTTGTAAATTTTCGGAAAAGGAATTACATAAACAATTATCCTATGTAAGTAGCTCCCATAATTTTCCAATTTCAATAAAAGGTAGAATAGGGTCTAAATAGTTTCATCCAATTTTATTTTTAAAATTTTCTAGATCATTTGGGCTATTAAGATTAATGTTTAGTCCCTTATTAAGCTTAATTGTACCTTCATCATAGTAATTAATTTTAATTAATTACTATTTTTTGGTAAAAAACTATATTGAAATTATTAGAAATTATAAATTATTATAATTCCAAATACTGAATCAATTTTTCTAAATTCTAATCATATAAGTGGTATAAATTCAATTAAATGTAATCTCGTGGATGGGACAACAATGTGGGTTTTTAAGGTAAAAATACCTAAATGTTTTCTTTGTTTTTATAGTCAATTTATATTTAAAATTGAATCCAATGACCTAAATTGGATTATTTGATAAAACTATGATCTAATTAAACATTAAAACCCATTTAAAATATAATTTATCTCTATAAATAAATTAAATAAAAAATCAGTTGGGAATTAAATTTCAGTATTTTTCACTATTCATTAAATAATGAAACTTCAAAAAACCCTAACATTCACCCTAAGATATTTTTTATTTTTATATTTACAATATAAAGATTATTTTTGACATATAAAATCTATAAAAGTTTAAAAAATTGGGTTTAAAATAGGTTCTGTATAAAAAGTGGTAAATGCATTCATAATAATATAGTATTTTATGCATAAATTTTGGTTTGTTTTAATCTTGAGCCTATCAAATATATTGGATGAATATAAAACTATTTTATTGAATATATAATATATATATTAAATTAATATCACGAATTAATTGTAATTAATTTTATTTAATAGGACAAAATGAAATATTGAGCATAAAAATTGTTTTCTTTAAAAATATTCCCTTTATATTGATTTAGTTATTATATTCATTTCTAATTTAATTGGTAACCTATAAATTCATTTTATATTTTTATGGACCATATATTTTTATAATTTATTTAAAAATATTTATAACACCTAATTTAATGTCTTGGTTAAGATTTATTATATTAAATAATAATATTTTAATACTATATTGATCTTTAGTAAAACTCGATCTTGCGTGTAACGTATGCTTTCAAAGAAAGTCTCTTTTTCGTGTAACGTAAGATACCTTTGTGTTTTGTGCATTTCCAAATAAATAATATATCAAATATATTTAAATAAGAATAATATTTTTATGTATTTTGGTTTTATACTTTCTTACATGATTGATGCTTCATGTCATGCACGTTATCAAATATAAGGTTCATACATTTGAATTTCTGGGTGTTACACATTGGGTGATCACTATATATGAATACATTCCCATTAAAAAAATACTAACCAAAACACTATTTAGTTTTTATTATTATACTTCTTTCAAGTAATTTAATTAATTTAAATAGATGAAATTTGGAATCATTATATAGAAATATTATTCACCTAGATTCTTAAATATGAATAAATTATTTAATTGTACAACACCACATATACACCTTATTCATTTATATATTAAAAGGGAATATTTTAATTAAATTTTAATGTTAAAGAGGCATGGATTAGCACATGTAATTATATTTTTTATTAAATGATACCAATTTATTATTGACCTTTATCCTGTTGATGGGGTGTTCAGGCTAGAGCTAGTCTTGGATTCCAGAGGGAATGCCTTGGGAACTCAGGAAATGCCACCCTAATTCATTAATCTATTTTACAAGGGATATGACCACATTATAATTCAGTAATTTTATTAGTACAAGAATTACATGTCATAGTATGGATGATGCATTCGTTTTATATCCAAAAACATTATAATTCCTTCAACTATCTACTTAGATTCAGGTTGATGTCTTCAAGAACATGATGCCCTAGATCATCACCTTGGGCTCCATTTGCTCTTATTCTGGTATTTAATTTGAACTTACTCCAAGTAATCAGTTAAATATATATCTCTAGTAGAATTCCAAGGGTATATCCCCTATATTGCATGTAGACCCTTAGTATAGGCTTCATGATTATTAATTTGAGCTGGAACAGCCTTCTAAGATTAAGGATACCTAAGTTTCACCTTGGTTCATCTATTGTTTTTATTATCACATGGTTGCACTTATTATATCATCGGGCCCTATCTTTTTATAGGCTACCTATTCCAAGAAAATAACCTGAGGACAAAGAAGGTATGGCTGGCGAAGCATCCCATGAGGAGTCTGAGCCCGATGTGGTAATTGTTTCATGCATTTTTATTCTTCTATGTATTAATATACCTACACAATGTTAAATTTATATTAATTGAATGAGTTTATTATACACATCATTGGTGGCGGCCTACTGAGTTTTACTTACACCCTGTTCGCTCCACTGGTTGCTACGTGGACAAAATTCATGGTTTCCAGCCGAGACTAAGGAAACTGTCTATCTCTAGAAGTTTGATTTATGTAAAAATATAACATATGGGAGTAGAGAACATAGTATATTCTTGGTATCCTTTTGGAGTTTATCCATTTGATATTTTCTATATTTTGGTATATCATGTATTCTTGTTTGCTTTCTTCCAGTTTTTGTATCATATCATGCCTTTATCATTATCATCATCTGTATATGACATGGATATTGTTGTTCTTATTTACCTATATATATTTTTTGAAATAATTTCTTTTAATTATTCATGTTATTATTATTATTATTATTGCTTCCATTGTTTTGTCATCAGTCTTTCTTTTATTATTCTATTGGGCTCCACTCTGGCATGAGGCCATAGTCTCCCCATGGACACACCCTAAACCCTCATTGCTAGTTGTAAGCCTCTAGTGTATGGGGAGGTTCACTTGAGTCCATGTGGCCAACCATTTTGGGGTACTTTTTAGTATATCATGGGTTGAAATTTCACAATGTGTTATTAAAGGTATTCCTTTCTCCCATTCTTACTATTTGGGAATGGTTAGATATGAAATTAGGATGTGATAGACATTTTGTAATAAGCCTACGTGAGGGAGTAGATAACCTATGTAGAATACAAAAATATATTTACTAGGATGGTATTTTATGTTCCCTATAAATCATATTATAGTTATATAGATTTCACCATTGGGTGACACACATAATTGGTGGATTTTTTTATCATTGTAAATTTTATCTTTAATGATGGACTTGTAGAGAAAGGAGGTTGTGTCACATGCATAATCATATTATCTATAGTATTTATATTTCATGAATAATTTCATTCCTTGTTTAATTTCTTCATGAATTTTCTTGATCACAATGTCTATTATCAAACTAACATTTCTATAAAAGATAATAATTTTTGGAATAATCAAAGTGCCTGCTTAAATCTATATGGCGTTTTTTAATATAAATTGTGGGTAGAAACTTAATAAAAAATTATTGGATGTTTTATCCATGAAATATTGGTATTAAGAGATAAAATGTCAGCTGGTTACAATTATATGAATGAAAATTGTAGTTTAAAGAGTGTATGCCACTATAAATTTGGAATGGTGATCCATCTAATTGAACCATCCGAAAATCCTAGCTGTAATTACTTGAAGTACCATATGTAATTTATATAACATGGAACTTTTTAACCTGGTAATTAAGGATGAATCTTAATTGATCTAGATATATATATATATATATATGAATAGATATAAACAATCACATGCATAAGAATTTTTGAGCTGCAAACATAAAAGAAATGGTTATCATTAGATAGTGATGTCAATTGAAAATTAAATGGTTGTTTCTTCTATAAAATGAAACTGAGACACTCTATAATGGAACCCATGATATATAGTAGAGAAAATTGACCCCAAAATGACCTTGGTTGTGGGTGGTAAGTAGTGTTTCTTATGTTTCATCATGGTCTTGTACGCCTCCCAGACAAGGATTTTCGAGAAGGAAGAGGGGTATGACTATTATATATGAAATATTTTACCTATACAATTATTATATATGAAATTTATATCATTTATAAATATTATATAAGGCATGTTATTTGAATTTTTTTATATCTACAACCATGAAGGCCTTGAGTTGCGCACTTGAAAGGTAATGGCGATCATGCCCCTGAGGTGGTGGGGCCTAACAGGCCAACAATTTCATATAAGGAACCTTCAGTTGTACTTCCTATTATGCCTGGACTGGACACTAAAACTCAGTTTTAGGAATGTTTTCTACTCTTAATGAAGTTTATAGAGGGTTAAATATGACTCAAGAAGATTATGTCAGAGTTGACGAGGGAATTCCAATAGAAACACCCGCATACTTTCTATGGGGAGGGTGGCCCTCAGATTTATAAATCATAGATGGATTCCATATTATATATCCTTGATCATATGGAGAAACCTATAAATATAATGAAAATTCTAAATAATTATATTTTACTTGACTATTCCAATATTTGGTGGGATATTCTATAGCAGGTTGATTTCCCACCTATGGTAGATCATTTCAGGGATGTCTTCCCAATCGATTTTTTTGCTCTCCCACAAGAAAAATAGGTATATTTTTATATCATGTAAGTATCATGATTAGAATTAAAATAAATTAATCCATAATGAATTCACACTACTAATTTTCAAGAATATAATATGTATCTATAGGGATTATAATATAAGGGTTTTATATGGATTAACACTTTACCTTGGGGTCCACTTATCATTTAAGCCAAGAAGGAAGGTGGTACCCTCAGCCTTTGATTATATTACTATCAGTTGATCTAGGTTATGACTAAGAACTGGTATCCTATACTAAATATATATGAAATGTTTAACTAGCTTTTAGGAGTGATTATTTTGTCCAAGATGATTTTTTTTTCAGGATACCATCATGTATGAGTTATACCTTTAGAAATTCCTCATACAACATTTCATAGAAAGTATGGTTTTTATGAGTATTTGGTTACGCCATTAATTTTGAAAAATGGTCTCTTAATTTCCATAGCTCTGATGAATTGGGTTTTCCACATATATATGGATTCATTTTTATCGTTATTCATTGAATACATATTGGTTTATTCTCATACTCAAATTGACAATTCCAAAAATCTTGATATCGCGTTGAATACAAAGAGAGAGAACTATTTGTTTTCTTAGATCACAAAATGCCAGTTTTGGATTGACAAGGTTCACTTCTTCGGTTACATAATATTTGGGGAAGGATTTTCAATTAACCCAAAGAACATGAGAGAGGTTGTTATGTGGGATTATCCCACAAATTTGTTTGGCATCCGTTGTTTTTTATGGCTCAATTGAAATTATAGGCACTTTATTTGAGACTTATCATACATAGAATCACCACTTATAAGTTTGAAAATAAAGTGTATGAATTTCATATGTTCTAAATAGTGTGATAATTCCTTTCATGAGATGAATGGGGGACTGAATTCATTTCTAATCTTGATTCTTTATTAGCCAGATAGAATCTATATAGTTTATTATGATGAATCATGCATCAGACAATGTGAATTTTTTATCTAAAAAGATAGGTTCATGGAATGTGAGTCTAGTCAGTTAATTCTAAATGAGATGAATTACATGACATGTGATCTCAAGATAGTGGTAGTATTTCACACCTTGCATTATTGGAGGAATTATTTTCTTGGAGAGCAGTTTTTAGTGTTTACATACCACAAGATCCTCAAGTATATATTTACATAGTTTATTTTAAATCTCGGATACTGTAGGTGGGTTTAATACCTATAGTCCATTTAATTTGATATTTCTTATATGACTAATAAGGGTAATTCAGTGGATGATTCTCTAAGACAGAGGATTCGGAGAGAGGCAATTTAGTAGGCCAGTGGTGAGTGGTATTTGATGGACCTATTTTCCAAGATACCTTTAGTGGTAACTAGTAATCATAGTCAGCATATCCATACATACTTATTAGTGACCTATTCACATCTAAATATGGTGAATATGTCATAAATTTTAAACCCCATGGGATTATTCCTAATGGAAAGTGTTTATGGAGATTACACGCTGACGGGTTGGATCGTTGATGGGCTACTATGCATTCATGAATGTATATGGGTTCCTAAAAACATAAAAGTGGTATTTTTGTGTGATTCTCATGCCTCTATTAGGGAATTCCATCCTCTTTTTACCAAGATGTATCATGACTTACGCTTCCAGTATATGTGGCCAATGATGAAAAAGCGGATAGTGAGTCTCATCGCTCAGTGTTCCACCTGTCAGTTGGGGAAGTTATCACACTAGTGACCAGTAGAACTTTTACAACCATTTCCTATTTTGGAGTTGAAATGGAATGATGTAACCATGAATTTTTTTTACTACATTACTATGATCTCCTCTAACTAGTAATGAAATATGGGTGATCATCGATAAGATAATGAAGGTCGCTCACATTTTACCTATTTGGGAGACCTTTTAGTGGATGCGTTTGTAAGGATATATGTGTAATATATTATATTAATTCATGGATTTTGATATAATATTGTATTATATAGAGATTATTTTTTCTCTTCACAATTTGAGAAAGTATTGTAGAGCTAATTAGGTAAACCTGTACTTTTGGGTAAAACATTCCATTAGTAGACTAATAGGTAGTCTAACATATTATACATATATTATAGGACAATATTAGATAATGATTCCTTGATTTCAATGGTTCTTAAGAGAAGCACATACCTCTAGCTAATTTATCTTAAAGTAAAAGCTTACAGGTTACAATATTGATGGCTATTTATGATGCCTTATACATTAGGTTGTATCATTCACCCATGTGATTCTTAGAGGTAGGAGAGGAAGTGCTATAGGGACCTCATATTATCCAAGAGTCAACAAAACAGGTACATATGTTTCATAATCGTATGGGTATAGCTCAGTCTTGGAAGAGGTCTTATGCTAATCACCATCGATTACCTCTATATTTTTTGGTTTGAGATTGATTCTTCTTTTGAGTTTCACTTAGGCTATGGTGTAGACATATTCATAGAGAAGGAAAGTTATCACCTCATTACATCAGGCCTTTAGAGATATTGGAGAGATTCAGGTTGGTAGAATATCATATAACCCTTCCTTTGAGGTATTGGTATATTCATGATGCCTTCCATGTATCACAGATTTGATGTTACTATTGAAACTCGTCTTTCATTTTAGATCATAAGAATACTTAATTTGGAGTTGATGAATCATTTTAAGATTATCTTATATGGATAGTTGAGAATTTAATGAAGACTCCTCAAGAAAGGTCAATTCCTTCAGTCAAGATTCAATGGAATCATGGATGCATAGAATATATGACCTGGGAGTGATAGGTTTATGTACATTCCCAATGGTGAGATAATTTCTTAGATGATTTTTATTGTCCCCAAAAGGGAAACATAGTGATTAATTGTTTTAAACATTTTAGACTATAATATCCCAATTTTTTCTTGGGGTAAGAACCCTTAATTTTTAATTTCAGTCTTTTATTTTTCGTTAAATAGAAGTAATTAAGGGTGTAAAAAGAGTTCAGGATCATCAATGTATTTTTCAGAGCCCAATTCTTAGATATTTGTAGGAATAAGAATAGGTACATGGTTGATGCATAGTTAGTAGTAACCATGTGGCTCAATAGTGCATCCATGTAAGATGGCGATCACAGTTTATAAACTATGTGAGGTAGGCCACCTGGCCAGGTGAAAAAATATAAACTAATAATAGATATGAAATGAATGGTTAGTTCATATGTTTTGTAACTATACACATACCCATGCGAGGGGGTGTCTTCCTCAGACTATGTTGGTGCATGGTTGGTTCACAGCCTAGTCAACCATGTGGCCAAATTGCGTGACTCTTAATAATGTAAAATTTACTTATCTTCCCTCTATTATTTTAAAATTAAATCTTGTTTTCCTCTTTAGTTATCTATAATCCTCCCCTCTAATTAAAAATATTCCAATCCCTCCAATCTATTATTTGAGGTTTCTTTAATTTCTAGACTCTGATATCATCACCATTCATCTCATTGGACTCCTCTCGGTAAAATATTTGTTCCATTTTATTCTTTTCTAAATTTATATTACCACACATTGTTTTATCTTCAAGAAAGATAGTATTCCATATATTTAGGCTATTCATATATTTCTATATATTCTCTCATTTCATCTTATATCTGATGTCGATACTGGATGTGGGTTTTTCTAAAGTCATAAGGTAAGTAGTCTACAACATTTCCCTAAAATTCTCACCAATTTATAAATATCATTGGTGTTTCATGCATTAGTTTTACCCATGATTATTTCTAAAATTTATCTTCCTTAAATTGGCTTCTTTATTTGACACCCAAACAAACTAATAGACCCCCAGTTACCATTTGATCCCAATGACCTCTACAGGAACCACCCTTTGGATGAACCCTCTATATGCCTACATGATCTTTGAAATAATACTAACTGAAACACCATTTAGTGTGTTAGGGTTTACTTCCTTAAAAGAATTTAATTAAATTGAATGTAATAACTATTTCATCATGATATAGAATTATTTTATACTTTTATTCTCAAATATGAATTAATTTTTTAATGGTATGACACCACATCTATGCCTGTGTAATTTATAAATAAAATGGGAATGTTTGAATTAAATTTGTATGGTAAAGAGGTATAGATTGACACATGTAATTTCCTTATTTATTAATTGGTTCCAGTTAATGATGGTCATTTTATTATTAAATGATTTTTTAGACATTACACAGCCTTGGATTCCTAAAGGAATTCATTAGCACTCAACGGAATCCACCCTGATTCATTAAGCCAGTTTCCAAGGGAGATACCCACCTTGGAATTCAATCTTTGTCTTAGTAAGTGAATTCCTCATCGTAGTACTAAAGATTCATTTGATTTAGATTCAGAAAATTAAAATGCCTTAGATTATCCCTTTTATTCAACTTGTCATATGTGGACATGTGATGCCTTAGGTTATCCCCTTGGGATCTTGTAATTTTTACCCTGGGATTTACTTTGGATCTAATCCAAGGACATTGTTAGATATATTTATCTAGCATAATTCCAAGGGTGTAAACATAGGATTACACATTGATCCTTAGGAAAGGATGCATGGTTATTACAATGGGCTAACAAAACATTATAATGTCAAAGATGACTCAGTTTCATCATTTTCCCTTTATTATTATTATTATTATTAAATGGTTTCACTTATGATATCATTAAGGATAGAATTTTTATATATTATTTATTCAAAGGAATCCGGTTAAGTCCAAAGAAACTATGGTTGGCCAATAATTCCATGAGGATACATACCCTGACAAGATATTTATTTCATGAATTTTAGTACCACTTATTTTTCATTTACATAAACACTATTAGATTTATATTAATATACTATATTTTTTTATAGATACTATTAGTTTTGGTCTATAGTGTTTTACTTATACCATTTTTGGGCCACTGATTGCTACCGGGATAAAATTCATGGTTTCTGGTCTGGAGAAGGGAAAGGGCCCAACCCTTGATGTTTTATTTTTTCAATAGATGGCATATGAGATCAGATGTTCGATTATATGCTTGGGATTCATTTTGTGCTTTCACTTTTAGTCATTTGTGTATTTTTGAATAGCATTGGTAAAAAAAATTTCCTCTTAGTTTTTTTATCGTATCATTTCTCCAATTTTATCATAATTTTCAAATAAACATGATATTTTTATCCTTCTTCAATTATGTATATCATTTTTAGATGACTAACTTATGATAGTTCATATTATTATTGTTTCTTACACGGTTTGGTCATTAGTCTTTATTATTATTTCATTTTTCACTATTATGACATGGGAAAAATTATCCCTAATGATATACCCTAGGACCTAACATCTAGTTGATAACATCTAGAATATGTTGAGGCATGATTGAGGCCAAGTGTCCAACTAGATCGGGGAACTATTTAGTGGATCTTGGGTCTGGATGTCACATTGAGCGTCACATTGTACTTATCGATAGCTAGATGGACCCTAGTGGTCCAGGTCATGAAACATTAAAAATTATTATTCAAAAATCAAAAGTGAAAAGGCTCAAAAAATCATTAAAAAATAAATAATGGATCCTTGAAAAAAACATAATTTTTTCCACCGGAAATGTGAAGTAGAAGTTAAATATAGAAACATGGAAGGGAAATCATTCATAATATTTTCAAAATACCTTTATTGAAGCCCACATTGTAAAGATATAGATAAATATTTCATTTTAAAAGAGGAAAAGAGAAATTTTATGTTCAGTTCATTCAGAAAATATTTTTATTTCAAATTATTAATGGAGAACATTGGAAAAAATAGTGAATACAACTATGAATTGAAAAATTGTCATTTTGAAGGGTTGTGAATTTTCCATATCATCATCAACCTTTATGGAGAAAGAAATACATTAATTTAATTCAATATAAAATAAAGATAAAAATAATTATAATATAATCCTGGAACAAAATGGAATCATCTTCTAAAACCACATTCAATGAATAGTAATTATTACTTAAGAAATGAAGTTGGTTCGAGAGGAACAATTTACAACATATGAAATGTTTTAATAGAAACCCCTTGAAACATAGAGCTTCAAATTGACCTTAAAATACTCTTAATGAACGATAATTAATTATTTTATATATCAAATAGGAATTATACACACTATTTAAATGAAATTATGTTCATAAAATAAAAAATATCCCAAAGAAAGGAAATTGTGATGAAACACCCTTACCTTGTAATCCCGCTTAATTGTACACGCTATAGATTCCTGTATAAAAAATATTAATCACTTAGTAAAGAACCTTATTTATATATATTAACTTTTATAATTTTAAATTATAAGTATTTATTATACATTTACTAGTTAGTTATAGTTCATTTTTTTCCATCACATGTCTAAAATTTTAATTATTTTGAACATGATTCATAATGTTGATGTAGATAATTATTATTTGATTCCAAGTTCATCATTTATAGTTTATTTAAGGTAATAAAATATATTATTTATAATTATTTATAAATTTCCCATTTCATTCCATGATATTTTCTGTTACAGTTCATGAAGATGTAACCGGTGGAGTGATTGTTTTGGTAATTTTTAACAATCAAAGGTGGTATATTAAAAATTAATTAATAATTAATCTAAATTTTCCCTAAAAATATACCAAATATTAATTTTTCATTAATTTTTAACCGTACTATATGTTATGTTTCATTATTCATCCTTGATCTAAGTTTATATCATTGTTCATTTAGGTGGTTAAATCGATCCAACCAAGAACTTGTTAAAATCGATGGTTGAGTAAGGTTATGAATGTTATTCCATTAGAATAATATCATAATTAATAAATTATATTTTTGATAGTTATATTTATTTAAGGTGTTGAATCATGTTTTAATTTTTTTCCTAAAGAAAGAAAATTATGTGAAAAATTAAATTCATTACCTTGTGGAGGTTGAAGTATACACCTATAAATGAGTGACGCTACCATTTTACATAGAATTATATAAAGTAATAATTAGTTTATATTTATAAAATATTAATAATTGTTTATATATCATATTATTAATTAAATACTTTCTTTCTAATAATCCATGTAATGTGGTTTTGAAAAAAATTATAATGTCTCTTACGGAGGTGGTAGTCCGTACGTAACACAAGTGACCTTTTTGTTTTTTGTATGGTTAAGAGGAAGCTAGAAAATGGTTATTCCATAAACATAATACAATTTCAATATTATTATGATGAAAATAAAACTATTTCAATAGGTTTAGATTATATTTGAAGGATATTGAATAATAAATAAATGAAAATAATTAAAAAATGTGTAATTGAGGATTTTACCTTGCTCCTAGGAAGAGACCGTTTAAAAATTTGATTAATAATTTAGGGGTTTTATTTTGAGAATATCATTACGTCTATGTAGTGTATAAGAGTTCCATTGAGTTATTATTTTTTTATTTTGGTATAATAGAAGAGGATTATGGTGTGAGGAGAAGTGGGGTGGTGATTGTTCTTTTTATAATTGCGAAGAGTGACATTTTTCTAATTATATAAAAGGTAATTTCACTATTCAAAGTTGAAGTGGATCCCATAATATAAAATAATGGATTGAGGGAAGGGGTATGGCTGGTCAAGAATTAACCTTATATTTCATCCTGATTCGACCCAATATAGGGCTCGAGCCGCAATTACCACAATACCAAATCTATAGGCCAGGGGTGGTGACCCGCATCGAAGGAATATCTAAACTCAGAGAGTCTAGCTCATAATTACTTTTACACACACACAAAACCATATCAATTCATAATTTTAGATGGAAGGAGTAAAATATTAATAATTGATATAAAGTAAAACAAACATGCATAAACTCTATGGTGTAGAAGCGTACGATAGTACGAAATGAAAAGTAATAGTGAAAAATACACACCTAACCATAAATATGTTCCAACATGAAAAAACTACAAAAGTAAATAGCTAATATATCCATGATCGATATCTCCAAAATACAACCACTATACGCGGCCCAAAGTACCATGTATCCCTACGGTCCTCTGAAGTCACCGCCGACCTACCCGTCATCTGCATATGACATGACACATAGAGGAAAATCCCATAGAGGGGTGAGTGTATGAAAAAATAGTGGTAAAACCAGAAATATAAAGGTACAGTAGTAAGAGATACAGTACGAAATGAAATACAGTAGATGAAAGATAAATTCAAAGTGAACTGTGCAACCCAATCCAAGAGTAAAAGTAACCTCGTCCAATCACAAATGGCTAGACATGATGACTAGATCAATTACAAGTTGAGTCATCACCACCTAAATCATAGAATTAGACCCCTAAAACCATGAGAAAATAATCATGGAAAACACATGGAATACCCTACATGTCTTCACCTCTCATAGAAGGAGAGTAAACAAATCCAGGGTGTGAGTAAAGAAGAATATATATATTTATTTATTTATTTATTTATATATTTATACCCAGTAAAAGAAGTCCAAACATGAGAGTAATAGGATCTCCTTATCACAAATCAGCTAAGGAAGAATGGTCTCCAAATCTTCCAAAAGTCCTTCAATATTTCACAACATCTCACGTGCCTACCAATAAGTAACCTTCCATATAAAACCATGTCTCATCACTATGTCTCAAAGTCTATGGGGCACAAACATGATGTATAGGATTATCTCCCTAGTATTTCTGGTGGGTTACACAATATAAGTATCTATTGAGGACTTGTTCCCATGCTGGTAGGGGGTTCCACTCTGGTATCATGAGGACCTGCATCCTATGCTTATAGGGGGTTCCACTTAGTATGGTATAAGACCCACACCCATGCCTATGGGGGGTTTCTCTCTAATGGTCGAGGACCCACACCTTTGTACATCAGGGGGATTCCACTATAGTAATCATGGAATAGTGTCATACCCAATATTGGGGTTCCAATCAGAAGTTGCGTACCTTCTACCTAGTACAACAAGTCATTGCACTTTGTTCATTGAGGACTCGTTCCATATCGAGTAGGGGGTTCCACTAGAAAATCAAGGACTCGCACTATAGTATAATAGGGGGTTCCACTCTAATCATTGTGGACTCGTGACCTACCCAATAGGTTGTTCCAATTTGATGTATCCATAGATGAAATGTTCCCACGATGATGAGGGATTCTAGTCAAAAGTTCAAGGACTCCCCTGCCCAACTCTAGTTGAGGTTGCAACATGGGTTTCTTTGGTGATTCTATCTGATCACTATCGGCATCAAGCATTTTTCAATCAATAAATATGCATAAAACACTTCACATCGTATCTTGAAATCCAAAAATGAGGGTACCATCATGTTCTACATGAAAAAAACAATGAATATTCTACTCACTTATCAAAATCTATGTTCAAATGAAGGAGATATGAGCCTTGAAGTTTTCTCTAAAGAGTTTAAGGTGTACACAGTGTGTGAGGGAACCCACATAGAGAGTGGTCCTGGTCCATCACTAGGACAGCACCTAACTCCATCCCATGTTGGAGGAAATATTATGTTCGTTAACTACATGACATATCTAGGCTAACTAGGGCTAGTCCACGTCCTGTTGGTCATGTTTGTGTACATGACCCCATGTTTGTGTCCTTGGGTGCACAACTATGTACCTAGTCATGTACTTCCACATGGGTTTATTCTCATGTGATCCTCCACATAGGTTTTCCAGCTCAATAATGGGTACATGATGTGTATGAGTATTACATGTCATCTCATCCTTAACTTTTCCAAAATCCAAGTCACTAACACTGAGGGGTTTCATGCCATGTTTTCAACCCAATACACAGCGTGAAGTTGTGTTTTTTCTAGATTATCCAAATGTTTATATCTTTTATTATTGCCTCAAATAAATACTCACTTCTTCAGAGATGGTGGTATCTCCATCTAAAACTTGTGTATTTTTTCCATGGATGGTGCATTCTGGCCATCGTTCACTGGAAATCATCCTCCATTCATATGTCGAGGGTTCATTGCAAGAACCACATGCCACCATTCTATAAACCACTATGGATTCATAATAATATCATCATAACATTCACTCATACCTCACCAAAATCCTATATCTGAATATACTTCATCAATTCATGAATTTTTTTATTAATATGTCATAGCTTTTGGGATCCGATCAGGCTCAGTACTTCCCGACAATGTTGAGTAGGGACCACAAGGTCCTATTGGTGATGGAGGCGAAGAAGAAATGGGAGGAAAGCATCACAAAACGGTTTAAATGACCTTTGGCCATGATTTATTATCCAATGATCAATAATAGTGATCCAAGGTTTCAAATCAGTAAGATAAATTATGATTTCGATACTCGAGTGCATGTTGTAGGAAACAATTGGAATAGATCCAAGAATAAGGATGAATCTACTCTATCAATGTAATCAAGGGTTGTAAGTCACCAATTGACTAATCCTACCTGTATTTTGGATCGTTTATTGATTAATAACATTCTTCCCAACAAGTCATATAGATTGTTGTGTATGGTACATTATGATCTTCTCGGATCTAGCATTTCTTCATCTTCCTAGGAGATTCACCAACAGAATAGGAGGGAGGAGATCTATAATTCTTCCAAGGTTTATCTGGTCAACCTTGGATAATTATCCATGTCAATCTAGATGTAAAAATTTTCCTTCCACAAAAAAAATTATTTAATTAACTTAATAATTAATAAACTCACTAAAGATACATCGAATGATAGAGGAGTCCAAACCCCCCACGCTGTCCCATTTTATGACACGCCTAGGGTAAGCACCATGTTTTGAACTCAAATGTGGACTCAAAATTTATAATATGAGATACTTTTTAAGAGTTATCCCAATTTATATAAGAATATGTTCACAAAAAATATAAAAAATATAAAATATTTTTAAATAATTAATTCTGGGAACACTGGGCCTTGAAATCGCATGTCTTCTCAGCACCAAACTCTGGAAAAATAAATAGAAATATTTCTAAGTCTTAAAATGAAAAAACTAGTTTTCTACATCATTTCCTAATTCAACATTTTAATCCATAAAAATAATATTCAAAACAAACGACTCGGGTTACTGATCCCTCACTTGCCTCTCCCACTCCCATGAACAATTATACACAGTTATATGCTTTCATAGAACATGCAATGATGGGATAGTCCATACACTTATGGTCCTCTCTAGCCGATCGTTGATCTCCATTGGGTACTCCACAAAGGTGCCTCCATCCTTGATGTCCGGCTCACACTAGTCGATAATGTGTGCAGGGTCATGCAGAAATCACCTTAGCTGTAACTTGTGGAATAATTCTTGAACCCCATCCAGCTATGGGGGTATGGAGAGGTGTTAAGAAACCATTCCAACCCTATAGGAAATCTTTAAAATCTCTATGATCCTAGAGGTTATCTTTCCTCTCTGACTAACCCTCCACTATCCTCTTCAAGGGGATACAATCAGGAAAACATGGTCTCCCATCTTAAAATCTAGGAGACTATGACAACAATATTCATAAGATCTCTATTGTCTCTGGGTCATTTTTACCCACCCATGGATGACCTGGACCTTCTCCGTCATCACCTACACCATATCTGGGCCCCTAAGGGATGTCTCAGAAATATCTATCATGTACAAGTATTACCCTCATTGTCTTATATATAGAGCCTAAAAAGGGTCCATGTCAATCATAGAGTGAAATCTATTGTTGTAGGCTAACTCTACCAGGGATATGTGATCCTTCCAACTATGGTCAAAGTATAACAAGCTATCCCTCAAAATATACTGCAACACATGGAAAGAATTCTTATTATAACTACCAATGTGGGGGTGATAGAATGTAATCATTCTCATTTGGGTCTTGAATATCTCTAGAAAGTCTCTCCATAATAATGATGTAAATGGTGTGTCACGATTAGAAACAATCATTTAGGGCACCCCATCAAGGTGAATGTTCTCCTCTAAGTGCAACTGCTCCAAAATCTCTACCAAACTATACTCCCTAAAAGAAAGGAAATGCTCTGACTTTGTGATTTGGTTAACTATTGCCTAGATGGTTTCATGGACCTTCACTATGTTTGGAATCCCTATAAACAATTCCTTGGATATCCCATCCCATTTCCGCATTGGGGTCTCAAGGGGATGAAATAAACAAATTGGAACTTGGTTATTAGCCTTCACCTATAAATAAGTGTGGCACAAAGATACAATCTCAACAATTATTAAACTCATTTCATACCACCAAAACATCCCCTAAAGGTCTATATACATATTCCCCACACCAAGATGTACATCTAAGGGAGAATTTTGGAACTATATCATCACCACCTCTTTCATCATGATTGGAACCTCTATCCACCCCTATAATAAGATGATGTGATTCTCTCCTTCATAATATCCATTTGGCGAGTCGCATGTGGATATCTGTTGAAAAAGGACTTTACAATCGATGTATCCCAATTAGGACTCTCTCACATTCTTCATAATTAGGGTATTCAACACCATTATCTTTAGAAAAGGTGTACCCTCCTGCTCAACTAGGGTCATCTGTTAAGAGGTCAATAACTCTGATTCCTCCTACACCAAGTGAGCATGAGACTTCATACCAAAGGAATATGGTTCAATTGTTTCCTTACATGGAGTATATACTATCTCAAAGTCATAGTCCTATAAGAACTCCAACCATTGATATTGTCTAAGGTTTAGGTCTCCCTTTGTGAAGAAATACTAGTGAATCTGATGGTTTGAGTAAACCACAAATCTCTCACCCAAAAGGTAGTGCCTCCATATCTTCAAAGAGAATACTAAAACTATAACAAACCTTATCTTTATTTAATATTTAAACATTATTCATTACATAAAATTATTCTTAATACGACACAGAAGTTAAATAGGTCTCATGTCTTTAGGAAATTATTAAAATTACATAATAATATAAAACACAAAAAACAACATCTTTATTGAAAACTTCTTTTACATGATCAAAACAGTCCTTCATACTTAACATTGCATGGGACAACCTGAGGACATACATAAGAAAGGGGTGAGCTATAAAGCCTGATAAAGGAATAAATAATTCCTATTACTAAGAATACAATACATTTTATACAACAGGAATATCAGTAGAGCAAAAAAACATTAAAAATAAGTCATGATATAGAATGATAATCACAACATGGGAAATGTGGAAACAACTTAATACACTTCATCACAAACATAGATCAATGATTAACTTGAAAATACATCATGGTGGAAAAATTACCATAATGGAAATAGGTAAACCCCATATCCTAATGTTATTTATCATGATACTAACCATTATCCAATGCATTGGAGCACAATATAATTCTAGGTGCACCTGTCACTTTCATTTCATTCTCAAGCTCAAGTGTACCATATAGATCAATCAACATTGATTTATTCATCATCATAATGTATTAATTTATCAAGAAATGTGTAATGCATAAATATAAGTCCCAAATAAAATAATTATTTTTTTATAATGGTGAATATCCATGCTAGGAAATGGGCATGGTATTCACTAGTCAATTGTTTTGGAATGGAAAATCACGGTGTAATTTTTGTATCATAATGACTTCACATAGAAATTCATAAAATGTTTTTATTAGAATAAATGGGTATATAAACATTTAGATAATAAATTTGTATAAATATGTACATGTTAAGACATGTCCCAACCTATGTAACTGGAAAAGGAAGGCGTAACATAATAGAGAAACTTGAAAAAAGAGTATAAAAGAAAGAACCCTTACTTGAATGTGTGCCTCCAAAGGATCGGTATGGGATTATTGAAAGCTTGGGAATCCTTGGGAGGACTGTAGGTAGCAAAGGTTAGATTTTGGATGTGCTATAAATAGTTTTCGTGGATAGAAATTGGGTCTTGGGTGGGGTTATATAGGAAACAGGGAAGATTTCTTTATTATTTAGGTTTTAGACTTGATATAATAAAATATCCAAAACCACAAACCATATTATGATTTTTTTCCCATGTTTTCATTCAAATGGTAGTGGTATACATTATTTTATAAGGAAAAGGGATGAACATATAAAAATATTATCGTTGGTTAAGTGGAGCTGATTCATACTCTTAAGGAAATGATTTTAAAATAATAAAATATATTATAATTATTGAGGGATTCATAATGGCATTAAAAAATAAATAAAATAAACTTAAAATCACATTATTTTAAAAATAAAACATACATTGTGTATTTTATACTATTTATATTTATTATTTATTTACTTTTGGGTCATTGAGATGTCATAAAATAGAAGGTATATTTATATGGTGTTTAATTTCAACATAAAAATTCAATTATCTCATAAAATTAGGAAAAATTAATCGTTGGATTATTTCAACATCTTGATTTCAAAAAATAATATAAATTTTATCTAAATAATATTCTAAATATGAGAATTTTCGTTTTTAAAATAAAAACCTATAATTATATAAAATTACTACTTTTGACAATAACATTTTCTAGAACCCTTATAAAAAATTTATATTTTAATTCATATAAATTATATGATAATTTTTATTTGAAAAAAATTATTTAAAAATTATATTTTAGAAAAATATTATTTGTTTCAAAAATACATAAATTAGTAGATTCAATAATTAAATTGTAATATTAACCAAAATGAAATTTGAACATTAAAAATGATTTACAAAGTAGTACTAATAGAATTAAAATATATTCATTATTTTATAAACAATAATGTACATAATACTATTTTTGGGGTCTTGATACATATCCATTTAATTCTATAGAGTACACCCTAAGTGTGAGGTGTGTGATGGTGGGGAATTAATGGGGTCATTTGGTGAACAAGGATTGGGTCATGATCCTAGTGAGCTTTAACTTCTCTCATAAATGGTTTTACTCCTACTTAAGTTGTTGGATCTCTAGTGGGGATTGGTCAAGGGAAATACCAAAAATTCTATCTCCCTTAGAATCTCTGACAAATGGGCTTAATCAGGTATGATCCTACTAGTTGAGGCCATCACGTCCTTTTTCTGTGTCAATCGGATTTCTTAAAAAAAACTATATTTATACTAGTCATGTAATCACTATTCTACAGCAATTTTATCAAAGGTAATGATGCATAATTGAAATATAAATCCAATTAGATATAATAAAACCAAAGTAGGGCATGTGTTTACTATACTCGAAATAAAATTAATTAAATCAAAATAGGGGATTTTATTTATAACAGTTTAGATCGTTAAAATATTCCCCAGTTTAGAAATTTATCCCTTGAAATTTTCTTTTCCCACACTAAAATAAATGAGGGTAACTATGCATCATTGCCTCCACTAATTCCCACATTTATTCTTCAAACTTTTGTTTTCTCCACAACACTTGTATGAGGGTCATTTTCTTATTTCATAGAACTTTTTCTATATGATCTAAGATCCTAAACAGCTACTCTTCATAGGAATGATCTTTATCTAATGGTACCTCCTCTAGATTGAGTACATGCGAGTGGTATGGTATGTACTTTAACAAGAGGGTTACATGGAATACATAATGTAATTTATATAGGATAGATGGTAGTGCTTTTCGATAATCTAATACTATGATGTGATGAAGGGTTTCAAAAGTATCAATGTTCCATGGACTAGGATTTCCCTTATTTCAAAATCACAACACTTTATTCCATGGAGTTTTTTAGAGGAATACCTTGTCTCAAACTTCAAACTCTAGGTCTTGGAAAAAAAATTCATCAAATCTCTTCATTCAACTCTAGGTAGACTTGATGTACTATTGAATGGTCTTAACCTTCTCTAAAATTTAATTAACCATTTCTGATCCAAGAGGTTTTTGTTCCCTAACATCATCCTAACATGGTGGTATTATTCACTTCGTCCCATAAAGAAATTCATAGGGAACTATATGGATTCTCAAGTGGAAACTTTTGTTGTAATAGAACTTGACTATAGGAAGATGTTGGTCCCTTCCCTCCTTGATGTCAATTGAGCATCCTATCAGAATTTCCTAGAGTGTTAGTCTAGTACGGTTAGGTAGGCCTTCATTTTGAGGGTGATAAGACATACCGAAGTTTATATCTGTGATTGTAGTATACTGGAGACATTTCCAAAACATATAGGTGGATCTTGGATCTTAATCAGACACAATCAATAGTGGTACTCTGTGAAGCCTCACTACTTATATGACTTATATTAGTGCAATTTTATCTATAGTGAAATCATATAAAATTGTAATGATGTGGGAAGTCTTTGTAAGATGGTCCACAACAACCCTGGTACAATATCTCATTTAGATTCCTTTGGAAGTCCAGTGACAAAGTCCATGGTGATGTATTCCCATTTCCAAGTTAGTAGGGGTAATGTTTTCCTAATACCCTTATACTTATACCTTTTTTCCTTCACTTTAATACATAATAGGCACATTGATGTATATTTAGTGATATCCTCCTTCATTTTGACCCACCAATAGTGCTCTCAAAGATCGAGATACATCTTTTTGTTTCCTGGGTGAATGTAGAAAGTCGAACTATGTGAATCACCTAATAGTTCCTTATTTAACTATGGATTTGATTAAACACATATTATTGACCCAAATATCATATTTACTTCTTCATTGACATTGAAATCTTAAGATTTCCATTTTATTATAGTTTCCACTTTCTCTTGAATTCCCACGTCACCTTTTTTAGCATCCATTAATCTTTCCAAAAGAGATGGTTGAGAAATAATTTTTGAAATTATTGATGATGTTCATTTCTTTATTATTCCCTTTTCCATATTCTTTAAATCCAAGATGATTAGATCCTTCTCAATTATCATTAATGATTGAATTTTTGGGTCCTTTCTACTTTGAGAATCTGCCACATTATTTGCATTACCAAGATGGTAGTAAATTTTATAGTCAAAGTCATTAATCATCTCTTAGCATCTTCATTTTCACATATTCATCTCTTTCTGTGTGAATATATATTTGAGACTTTTTGAACAGTATATATCTCAAACTTCTCCCCATAGAGATAATTCCACTAGATTCTAAATGAAAATATCATAGTTTAAAACTGCATATCATTCATGGGATTGTATTTATCATGAATTATCAACTGCCTTGATTTGTAAAAAATGAGTTTGTAATTTTTCATCAACACACAGCCCAGTCCCTTCTTCGAAGCGTCACTAAAAATTATAAAAAATTTCCCAATTGGGTGAAGTTTGAGTATAGGGGTTGTGATGATACTTATTTCCAACTTCATCAATAATTTTTCAAATTGACCATTCCATGAAAAATAGACTCCCTTCTAAGTTATCTTGGTAAGATGTTTTTATAGTCGAGGGAAATTTCTCAAAAATCAGCTATAATATCCAACTAACTCAAGGAAGTTGCGGATAACTATCATAGATGTTGACCTCTTTCATCCTTCAATTACTTTTATCTTTGAAGGGTACTAAAATATCCCATTTCTTTTGTTGATATACCCTAATAATGAGACGTCCTTCAACCATGACTCACTCTTGTTAAACTTTTCATAGAGCATCTCCTTTTGAAAGGTATTTATCATAGTTATTATATTCTCCTCATAGTCCTCCTTGGTTTTGAACTATATTATAATATCATCTATAAAGAAAACCAAAAAAAATTAGGTAATCTCTAAATACTTTATTCAGAAAGCCCATGAATATTATTGGTTAACTAGTGAGTCCAAATGGCATCACTATGAACTCATAGGGCTCATACCGTGTATGAAATGAGGTCAATAGGATATATACCATCATCACCATTACATGATAATATCATGACTAAAGATTCACCTTGGATATGTATTTTTCTCTACATAGCTGATCAAAAAATTCATCAATCAGAATTAGTGAATGTTTTTTCAATATTGTGATCTTGTTGAGCTCATGATAATTGATGTAAAGGCACATTTAGGCATCCTTCTTCTTAACTAAGAGGGTTTGTGTAATGCATGGTGAAGCACATCGGTGTTTAAACCCTTTATCTAAATTCTCCTTTAGTGTTTTCTTTAGCTCCTCAAGTAACACAACAACCATTATATAAGGATAATTGGATATTATCAATGACCCTGGTATAATAATGATTGAAAACTCAACCTCTCTGCTAGGAGGGAGGCCAAGAAATTCCTTGGGAAACACATCAGTGTAATCGCTCACAATAGGCTTGTATTCAAGGATGATCCTTTCCTTAGACTCAATAATTTTAGTTGGTGGATCTTAATCATAATTCAATAATAACCATTCTTGAGATTATTGTGTTAAATAAGATTCATCTTCATCCTTACACTTGAATGGAATTGGGTGCTAATTCACCATATGGAGAGTGATTTCCTTCTCATGAAATTTTTTTTTGGATCAATATAGGAATAGAAAATCCATGCCTAGAATTGCATTAAATTCCATCAAAGGGAGTTTGAAAAGGTTATCTTGGAATTTCTTCCCACAAACGTTTACATGGGAGGAGTTATATACTTAGGATACAATAATTTCCACATTTTCAGTTTTCACTGACATATCTTCACCCATGCTTTGTGGTGGTGTTTGGATAGTTCTTCTAAACATCCATGATTTGAAGGAATTTTTATTAAAAGAATCAAAATGTAATTTTTATATTCATTAATGAAGAACTAGAGTTCTTTTCACTACTTGATTTTCAGGATTCACCTCTGTAGTAGTGATGGAAAAAATCTCACCCTTTTTGCCTTTGAGGTTATTGGCTGTCTCTGAAAAGCATTTGTTATGGAATTGGATTGCAAAGTGGTCTAGTTATTTTTCGTTCAAGAAGCGAACAATGTGTTTAGGGTTGAAAAGATAACTTCATTCCTCTTTCATATTTTTTTGTTTCTCCTATTAGTAATTGTTAGCTAGGTTTCCCCACATTCTCCACCTAAATCATTTCTTTGTCCCCCTTAGGGAATTTTCGAGTTGCTTCATTCCACACCATTGAAAAGTGGGATGCTAAAATTTCTTATCACTGTTACATTTCTCCATTGGACAGTATGAATGGAACTCCACTTTCCTCTTAATCTCTCTATAATGCTCTTGGAATTCCCCAATCACAATTTCATCTTGGAGGTCACATCAGACAACTTACTCCTAGCTACCAAAGACACTGATCACCATGGTTTTTTCTAGACTAGGTTTCAACCCACCAAAGAAAAATTCAACCTTTAATTCAGGGTTAAATATAATACCAATGGAGTATCATGAAAGTATTCTCTAGTTTTATTCATACCCCCCATTAGATTCATCGTCTTTTTTCTTGAGTGTAAGGAAATACATTTCCATTTAATGATAGAGGATATTGGGAAAATATTTATCAAAAAAATTTCTATAAATCCTTCCACACCATTATTTCAATATCTTCATCAAGATTATTATTTTGGATAAATTTTCACCACTGATCAGTTTCTCACTGCATACAATAAATAGATAGAAGAACCTTTTCTTTTTTTATAACATTACATTATGGATAAGATCATTTCAATGTAGTTGATGCATTTTTTGTGATTAGGGATCGTATGATCCATTAAAAGTACGAGGAAATTATTGAATGAAGATCTCAATTTCATCTTGTTTTCTATTAGTGGGGGTGTGGAACATCCACTTGATCTAGGATTATATTCAGAATCAGAGTCATTTGAGAGAGTATCGTCATGATTTTCATGATTCCAAATCCCATCCAGTTTGGAATTTCATTGGGGTAGCCATAACATTTCCCTTTGCATTAGTTGTTAACATGATTCCTTATATTTCCAAACATTGGATACAATTAAAGGAAAATTATGGAGGATTATCATAAACTATTAATTAAATAATGATCAATATAATGACAATTAAAGGATAACATCTAAATTACATTTTTTCCCTTATCTTATGAATTTCTTGGCTTCAATCGATGTAATCCATGGTATATTTCCAAACATATATTATTTTAGTAATTTATTGTCCATTAATAATGGTTCATAATGAGCTTAAAAATTTTAAAAAACATATCCTATAATATTGTCAAACCAGTTAAGTGGTAAGGCATGTTTTTGTGTAAAAGATTACACTAAGTTGGGCCCAGAACATCTTGTCAGAGTTGTTACCCCGAGGTACATATGTGCTAGAACCACATTCACTTGTAGTCTCTAGATAGGGATGTATTTTTTATTAAACCAATTACACTATTCTAGCCAAAATTTAGGGCTGTTTTTTAATACTTAATCTTCTACCTAAGGATTTCATGAAAGTTTTCAAATCATATTCCCAAAAATATATAAACATATCTTTTGATATCATCTATAACAACCCTTCCCGTTAATTCACATTTAAACATGATTTATTATATAAAATTGTACATATTACAACCTAAAATATTGATAGGTATAGTGTATTTAAGAAATTACGTACATTACATAACAACTTAATCCATTAAAAAATATTTATTGAAGTCTTGTTTAGCATGGTCAAAATGCTCCATCCTACTTAACACTACATAGGATAACCTGAGTACATACAGATGAATGGGGTGAGCTATAAATCCCGGTAGGGTATTAAACAAGGAATAACATGAATAAGTCAATACATGTTAGATAACAGTCATTTTAGTGGATCATAAAATGACATGAATAATAAGGCGTGATATATCATGATAATCATAACTTGGGAAATGTGGAAACAACTTAAAAAAATGCATCATAACCAAAAGTGAAGGATACACCAACCAAGACATCATGGTGGACAATGTCCCATAATGGAATTAGGTAAAATCTTTATCCCAACACGTTATATCATGATACTAACCATTACCCAATGCATTGGAGCGAAATATAATTCTGCGTGCACCCATCACTCACATTTCATTCTCATGCTTATGTGTGCCACATATATCAATTAGCATGGATTCATTCATCACATTAATTTATTCCATGATAAATGGATGATGAATAAATACATGAAATTTCCTAATCAAATAGTTATATATTTATAATTTTTAATAACCAGTATAGAAAATGGAAATGTTATTCACTACACAATTGTTTTGGAATGGGAAAGTGTGGTTCAATTTTGTCTGCACATTGGCGTCACGTAAGAATTCATAAAATTGGTTGATGAGAGAGAATTGGGGCTCTCATAATTTATATATGAAATTTAAATTAAGATGGAAATTTAAGGACATGTCAAAACATAAGGAATTGGAAAAGCAAGGCATAACATAAGAAATAAACATGAAGAAATAGGATAAATGAATGAATCCTTACTTGAATTTGTGACTCCAAAGGCTTAGAAGGGACTTCATGAATGATTAGGGTTCTTTGGAAAGACTCTAGGGATTACAGATAAGAGTTTGGACATGCTCTAAGGTGTTTTAGTAAATATAAATGGGAGATTTTGTTTGTTTATATTGGAAAAGTGATGGATTTCTATATTATTTTGGTTTTTTACTCTAAGTAATTTAATATAAAAGCCCACAAACCAACATATAGTATTTTATAATGGTTTGTGAAAAATTGGATTGGTTTAAATTATTTAATAAATACAAGGTCTGGAATAATTAAAATATTACCATTGGTGATGTGGAGGTGAGTCACACTCTTAAAGAAATGATTTTGAAATCATAAAATATATTATAACTCTTGGAGGATTCATAATGGATTTAATAAATAAATAAACATAAACATAAAATCAAATTTTTTTATCCTAAAAACATATATTGGGTCTTGGATCCTTTTTATATTACTTATTACATCACTTTAGGGTCATTGTTTTGACATAATACAGAAGGTATATTTGTAGGATATTTATATTTTACCCAGAAATTCGACTATCTCATAAAATTTAGAAAAATTTGCCTTTGGATAATTTAGAAGTCCTAATTCAAAAAAATAATATTCATTTTATATAAATAATTTTATAAATATTTGAATTTTCACTTTTAAAATAAAAAACATACAATTATTGAAAATGACTTGTATTTTACAATAACATTTTTCTGAACCCACAGAAACAATTACATTTGACTTCATAAAATTTTTATGATCATTTATATTTGATAAACATTATTTAATAACATTATTTTTTAAAGAAATATATTTCTTTTAAAAATACATTAATTCAAAAATTTATTAATTGAATTTTAATATTAACCAAAATTAGAATTTATGATTTAAAAAACATTTAAAAAGTAACAATAATAGAATTAAATTATATTTATTATTTTATAAAAAAATATTTTAAATATTTATATTGATAGGGTCTTGTTGCGTATCCCTTTAATAAACTAGTATATGCCCTAAGAGTGAGGTGCGCAGTTGTGGGGCATTCGTGGGGCCATTCGGTGAACATGGTTTGGGTCGTGATATCAATGATCTTGAACCTCTCCCATAAATTGTTTCATTCATACATAAGTTATTGGATATAATGTTGGGATTGGTCAAGTGAAAAGCCCATAAATTATTTCTCCCATATAATCTCCAATAAATGGAATTCATAGGGTACGATCCTACTGGTTGATAAGGTCATATCATTTTTCGGTGTCTAAAGGATTCATTAAAACACTAATAGTTATAATTGTAATGTGATAACTATTCAATAGTTATATTATCAATGGAATTAATTCTTAATGGTCATATAAATCCATATATATAATAAAACAAAAAGAGAGCATGTGTTTCCTATAACCATATGAAATTTTATTTAATCAAAAAGGGTAATTTTATTCATAGTAGTTCGGGCCATTACAACCACTTCAATCTCTAGGTCATGAATCACATAGTTCTTATAATGGGGTATCAAATTCCTAGACCCTTATGTGATAACTTACTTCTACTGTATCAAAACATTTTCGAGCCCTGCTCCCAATGAATCATAACACACAGAAAACTATACGTCATCCTCTTATTAAATTAAAGCCATAAAACATTTCAACCTCAATCTAAACTCCTTAAAGGGACTTGGAACTATCCAGACTAGTTAAATGGATGTCCTTTCTGCATCAGGGGTGGTTAAAGGGTGTTTGATTATGGATATGTCTTCCCCAAAACCCATGTATTACTCCTTCAAAACAAGATATATCTATACCTTTAACATGCTCTTGGGTGGCCCCAAGAAAGAACTGCATTGATCTTTTCTTGGTCCATGGCTAAACCATGCGTTGAAATGAAATTCCCTAGAAAGTGAACAACATAAATACAGAAACTGAACATTGATATCTTTCCATATAGATGGTACTCTCAAAGAATATCTTGGAGTGTCCTAGATTGTTTTGAATTTTCCTCCTCTGTTATAGAGTGAAATATTATTTCTTCGATTATGACAACCACAAACTATTCTAATTACAGCTAAAATAACTGGTTCATAAAATCCATAAATATGGAAAGGGAATTTTTCACACCAAAGGGGATAACTTGGAACTCATAGTTTCTATAGAAACATTAGAATGTAAAAATTGAATTATTGGCTTCGTGAACACTCAAATGGTGGTATAAGGACCTAAGATTGGTCATTGAGAACCATCACTCACATTAAAACTGGTCAAAGTGGTCATCAATCCTCAAAAATAGGTTTTTTTATTTATCCTGGAATAGTTCAAGAAATGATAATCCATGAAAAGTTTCAATATCACATCCTCCTTTTTCATAAACAACACTAGTGCTTCCTATAGAGACATACTGGGTCAATGAAACATTTTTCTAGAGGGTCCACGAGCTATAACCATAGGTCCTGGAGCTTGGTAGGGGACATCTGATATGCCGCAAAATATATTAGAGTGCTTTTGGGATGAAAGTTAATGAAAAAAATTCATCTCCCACCTCATAGTTAGTACTAAAACACGCTTAGGAAAGACATCTATATAATTTTACACTATTAAAGAAACCCATAATCCTAAATAATTTGATTCACTAAGGGATGTACTCATGAACTGATGGGTGATGGGAAACATCCTCCTACATACAAAACCCACTTACCCAACCATGAGACCACTCTCTCTAGAAAAGGAGAATCTCATCCCATTAGTGCAAAGGAATTTGAATTGAATATAGTGACATTAATCTAGGCTCTAAGAATAGATAGTAAATCCATTCCCAATATGATATCATAGGGTTCCATTGTGATGAACAAAAGGTCCCACTTGAACCTATCTCTACCAAGAGATACCTCACACTACAGAAAGATAAAAGATTTAAAAGAAGCATTTCCTATAAGAACCTCAAGATGAAGCTGCTAGGATATTGCATCAAATGGGAGATCCAACTCTCACACCAAGAGTATAGTGATAAAGGAATGACTGAAAACTATGTCTATTAATACTAAATAAAGATTATAAAATACACATATCATTCCTATTATAATCTCATGCACTGTAGGATCATAAACCTCTAAATCATGCAATTGTCTGTATCTGTGACCGTTATCTCAGTAAGCCTGATGTGGGTCTCGTGTTGGTGGTTGGGGAAGGATCTCATAATTTCAACCACCACCCACAACTCCTCTTACTCCTCTCCTAACTCCACCTCCCTATGGACCACCATATCCATGCCTTTAAGATCCCTTATCATAGTGATGCATCAACCTCAGAGACACATCAGCTATCTACATGTGCTACTTTGTAATGGACTGGACCTCTTTGGTCCATTACTTTGTGAAAATATTGTGGTTGAAGTGTTACGGGTATTCAAGATGACTTATTTCAACAGTTTGAAAATTTTCATGTTTTCCAATGGTGAGTTAGGATTCGTGAGCCACAATGGTTTCTTTTAATGGTAGCTCGTAATGGTAGCTTCCAATGGTGATTCATTAAGGTGAGTCAGAATGGTGAATTAGTACTCGTGAGTTAGAATGGGGAATCATGACCGGTGAGTCTCAATGGTGACTCACACTGGTAGATCGTGATGGTGACTCCTATTGGTAGCTCTTCGAATGGTGACCTGCACCGGTAGCTCATTGAATGGTGACTCACACCTATGACTCGCAATGGTGAATCTACAAATAGTGACTCACACCATAGACAAACAACAGTGAATCACATCTGTGAATTGGAACGGTGAATCACACTGATGACTCACAATGGGGACTAATAGTTGTGACTCATCTAATGGCGAGTCATTTCCAATAGTTTTTCATTTTTTCTATTTTGACTCTTTAACATTTTATTTTATATAAAGTTAGTTTAATATCAAAATTAATGGTTTTTCGAGAAATTTTAAATCATATATATCCTCTCAAAACCTTAATTTTCCTTAAACTTCCAAATGATGTGGTCTTGGTCAAGATCCACCTTTAATCTCTTTTAAAAACCATTTCTCCCATTGATTTAAGATTGGGCCTTTATAAATTATACATCTCATTTTCCATGTGTTCTTCCATTTATCTTGGTGCGAGACTCTCTGAACCTCCACCCCTCCCCCCCCTCCGAGGAGTAATGCATTTTGTTGTAGCTTTTGGATATTTTTTTCCCTAGAGGCTTTTCCTACTTCATGTGAATCCCCTACTTTGGTGGAATATGTAATTTATGATCACTTTTTATTCTATTTAGTTTTTTCTTCTGTCTCTCTTTTTTTATCATGTTGGATGGGTGTTGGAATTTATCCTCGTGAATATAATTTAATCCAAATTTAATAAAGATAATCATACCGGTTTCAAATCAATAAATTGGGGCTGGGGAAAGTGACTTATGATCATACTATTTTATTGATATTTTTATCAATGTTTTGAATTGAATAGTCTATATGCCTACAAAAAATCATGGTGGTTGGGGGTACATGGTTTCACACATAATTTTTATGAATGCGTGTTTATCTTCTTCTCGTTAAATAAATACATGGAAGTTGTTAACCGTGTATATTCAGCAAAAATAAATTGATTCCCTTAGATCAAACTGTTTCTATGTTAACCCCTTAATTAACAAGTTGAAATTGAGTTATGAATGACTACTTAAATTAAATTATACTCTGCCTTGGTTTGTGTAGTGGGGTGTGTGGGTTTGTTCTAACTTGTGTTGTATTAGGGTTATGGCCATGGGTGTGTAATGTGGTGTGGTTTAGAAGGTGTGTTGTAATCTCAGGTTGAGATATATATTGATTATGAAATGGATGATAAGTGTTTTGGAAAAGGGATGTGATCAGTTTGTGCGGTTATGTGTGGCTGGGTGTGGCTATGAGTTGGGGATTTTCTCAGTTGAGATGATGGTTTGGGTGGGATGACTTTGTAGAATAATGATGAAAGTTTTTATCATGGGTTCTTCACCATTAATAATCATTATAAAGCCTTCACGCATCTCATGATCAGTATGATATGTAATGAGTGGGTGTTAAATGCATAGTAAAATGAAGTGGCTTAATTTACCATGGTTATTCATCCTCTGTGTGAATGTTTCTTTGTGTCTTATTGTGTGTTTTTCTTATTAGTTTCCCAGTTATATGTCTAATGTATAAATTAATTGTTTAATAAAAATGATAATTGGTAAAATGAAATATATGGTGGTATGATTTGAGTCTGTGTCTTGTCGTGTGGTGGTGAATTTATAAGTAGCTGCAAAGGAGGTATTGTGAGTTGGTTGTTGGTTTAAAACCCATAAGTTTATCATGATTGTTTAGTATCATATATCTATTAGTTTTTATTTTCCATGGTATTTCTGTATTCACCCAACCCTAGTTGATCACAACATTCCGAACAACCCCATCGTCACAGGGGAGGGTGTCTTTCCCAAACATCTCAGTGGGAGGATGGATGGTTATCTACCCACTCTTGGCTACTCCCTCTTCCAGGAAATGGTAGCCCCATATTTCTCAAGAAGTATGTGGTTTGTGAGGCCTAGGTGTGTGTGGGAGAGTTGATATTTACAAGGTGTCTTTAGGATTATATGAATTGTGTGTTTCTAGGTGTCTTTGGGGATGAGATGTGGTGTGAGGACCAGGTGTGTGCGACTAGATGTGAAGGGATTCATTTTCCTAGATGACAAGACTAGTTACGTGGACCAAGTGTGTGTTGTAAGAATATGATGTTCTCCATTTTCCTTGGTGATGGGACTAGATGATGGGCCCAGGTGTGTGCTAGTGGTATGTGATGTCCTTCTTTTGGCCAGGTGATGGGACAAGATGTAAGGCTCATGTGTCTGTGGGAGGGTTGTGATGTGGTAAATTCAGAAATAGTTGGAGCATGAGGACATTTACCATTAGGAAAGAGCATCTAAACATGTGGGAAGTGGTGTGGGGTTCTCAAATCATCGATGTGCTTAATATATTACTTTACTTGACTTGCGTTACTAGTAGAGTGTGCCTTGGTAAGGTTTGGATGGGTAGTATGCCTTGTTAGGTGATGTTGGCTTCTAGTGTTTTCTCATATGAGTATTAGTATACTTCTCTCACTTGTGCATGAGTGACTTTGGTTTTTCTACTGAGTATACTTTAATGATCACCCTACACATTTAAAATTAATATTTGGTTTCTAGGAGGACTGTGTGGACCATGTCGAACATTACTAGCTTGGACTTTGGTAAAGTTGATATGTAACATTTTAGATATATTTTGGTATTTACTTTAGAGTTTTAATTTTATTCATAACATTTTTGTTTTAAGCATGAATTTAGGATTGATTTAGCTTATATATATATATATATATATCATGGAATTATTTTAGGATGAACCATCTTATCTCGCAATCTTGTTCCTTAAAAAGGGAATCCCTCCCATTTGGTGATATTTTTATACCCATGGTTTTGTTCGCCACCTCGAGGCCTACTATAGGTGAGACACAAGGTTCATTATCTCCCTTTATTCATTGGCAGCCCAGAAGTGGTATCATTGGAGGGAGGTGTCATGAAAGAATAGAATTAGAGGTGATGGTTGAAATATTGGATTGATTTTTGATTTAGGAACAATGAAAATTTTCATGGGTTGGTATTGAAGGTGTCAGGTAACCTTGGTGCGTGACATAAGCCAGGGAAGATCAGCTAGGACATAGGATTTTAGGGGCCCCAGTGATCCAATTAAAGGAAGCTCATCCTACAAAAAAACCAAGTGATGATACACCATTTGGAGGGTAGAGGCCCTAGAAAAGGAACATGCATCATAATGACTTGTGTTCTTGTCAGAATTGGGTTATTTTCAGGAATTTTGAAATGGATAAAGAAATTAGTTAAATGAGTTAAAAATAATCATAAATAAAATTTCATACTACTTAGGCTTAGGAATTCCTTTTTTACCTTTTCCTGCTATGGAACCTAGTCGTCATCCGCTTGTGGCAGGGGATGTTGAGGCTTAGAAGGATGATCCAGTTGATCAGCTGAGGGTTTATCTAGAGGATGAGGATGACTAGTGGTAGAGAAAATTATGTTATTTCTAATTATATTCCTTTGGAAAGTATAATTATAATGTTTCATACATGGGGATGGAGAGCTAACTCGAGGATATTGAGATCGCCTTCATTTTGATCTAGGATCTGATGGAGCACCATGTTCCTTTGGATGTGATCCATATGAGTGTAGATACACATCAGTGGTGGAATCTTTATCTATGGGAGGGGATGGAGGAATACGTGTTGTGGGTCAAATATCTAAAGGGGTTTTGGGTGGAGTTCCTTTCGCCAGCTATGATGGATAAGTAGAGGTAGGAGCTACTCTACCTTCAGTAGGGGAGTATGTCTATGTGGTTACTTGGGATAAAGTTCAAAGATATTATTTGCTTCACCCCAAATCTCTTTCAGAATGATGGGTCTCATGAGGAAAGTCTTGAGGAGGCCCTACTCCATTATATTCAGTATTTTATTACTCCTTGTACATTTCCAACATGCATGGACGTTTAGAAGAAGGAGGATGTGATTAAACAGATGCACTCATGATGAGGTATACCGTGATATTGGAGCTACTAGGGTTCTTTGAGAGTTAGGGTTATAAGTAGTAGCTTTCATGTTCTAAGGCCTTCAAGATTTTGACTGGTGGGGATTTGACCTCATCAATTTCTGTTTTGACCTTCTGGTCTTCAAGCCTTTCTGATGAACTTGGTATTGAGGTGATTCATCTATGGAGTTCATTGACTTATTGAAAATCTTTTCTCAGTGGTTGTTCAAGCTCAGTTTGGTGTAGAAGGATAGGTTCATCACAAGACTTAGTATAAGCTTCCATTTAAGAAGTTTTAGCAGCATGGATATTAGACTCAAGCTCCACTGAGGGGAGATGGGGTACTTAGAGGAAGACTTCAGGGTGTTCCTCAGGTACCTCGACCCGGGCCTGGTCATGGAGGCATTCATCAGCAGAGGGGTATATGATCTGGGCATGTTCATTTTCACATAGCAGATGTAGCAGTTCTGGAAGGACTAGATATTGTTAGAGGTATGAATATCTTATTTTAGTACTCTTTCTTGTGGTTTGTTTGATTCATAAGATTCAGAATCCTTTATTGAAATTTCTCTAGCGCATGATCTGGGACTAGACATAGAGAGGAATCATGTTCCCCTAGTGTTGAGGACACCAGTCAGTGGTCAGACCAGCTTGTTTATGTGAGCTAGGGATGTAGACTGGTGATGGGGATGCATCTGTCCAATGGGGATATCTTCTTGCTACAAATGAAACCATATGATGTCATTCATGGAATCTATTTGTTGTATTCCATTCACACTATTATCAACTACTTTGGAAGAAGATTCATGTTTTTAGATGTGTATAGCCAGCATGTGGCTTTTATTGGAAATTGGAGTTGTCAGGTGGGAAGTCAGTGTGTGGATCCCCTTCTATATTTTTTGGATAATATATCAGTATAATCAGTGGGAGCTGATATAGTGGAGGATCCTAGGGTATATGAGGAATTCTTTCATGTTTTCCCCATATATTATTTGACTCTACCCCCTCGACATGTTTTTGAGTTCCGGATAGAATTATAGCCCAATTCTTGTCCAATTTTGATGGATCATTATTAGATGACACCTTCTGAGTTATGGGACTTGAAGATTTATATTGATGACCTAATGAAGAAGGGCTTTATCTGTCCTAGTGTGTCACCATTGGGTGCTCTAGTATTGTTCACATAGAAGGAGGATGATATTCTGAGGTTGTGAATAGATTAAAAGAGGTTGAATCAGGTGATGGTTAAGAACATTTACCCTCTCTCGAGGATAGACAATTTTTTAGACAAGAAGGTAGGGGATGATTGGTTGTCTAAGATCAATCTACTGTCTAGATATCACTAGTTGATCATGAAAGAGAGTAATATCCAGAAAACTTCTTTCAGATGCTGGTATGGTCACTTCGAGTTCATAATCATGCCTTTCATTGTTATGAATGCACCACCATTATTTATGGGACTGATGAAATCTTTCATTCATGAGTTCATGGATCATTTCTCCATCATATTCATCAATGATATCTTGATATACTCTATGTTATAGGAGGAGAATGTGGGGCATCTCAAGACCATCTTACTGGTTCTTCGACAACATTAACTATACGGAAATTTTTCTAAGTGTATGTTATTGAGACAAGAGATGTGTTTCCTTAGGCATGTGGTGTCTTAGTAGGGTGTCGCAGTTGACCCATCAATGTTTTAAGCGGTTGTTTTTTGGGAATGACCCAAGAATTTGGAATAAGTACATGGTTTTCTTGTTCTTGGAGGCTATTATTAGAGGTTTGTACCCAATTTCTATCAAGTTGCAACTCTTTTGATATCCTTGACCATGAAGGATCTATCTTTTGTGTGGTTTGATTAGTGTTAGGTATAATTTGTCTATCTGAATAGGAAGTTGGTTAGTGCTCTAGTGCTTGAATTTCATGAGTAACTAGTTATGTTTGAGGTGTTTTGTGATAATTCTCGTTTTGGCTTGTGGTGCATGTTGATGCATAAATGGGCAGTGATATCTTAGGAGTATATAAATTTACATTCCCATCAATATAACTATGCCACCTTTCATCTAGAGCTAGCATCGGTCATGTTTTCGCTGAATTTGTGAAATAATTAACTCGTTAGTAAGGGATTTATGGTCTTCACATATCACAAGAGTTTGAGGTATATTTTTTCCCAGTATGATATGAACATTCAATAACATAGTTGGATGGAGTTTTATTATAACTATGATTTTGATATCCTTTAAACCTCAAGGAAGTTGAATTTTAGGCCCAATTATTTGGGCATGAAGTAATTGAAGGAGGTTATTCGAGAGTCTATATATCCTTGGAAGGTAGTTGAGGAGTTGGAAACCTTACACTTGAATGAAAGGGTGGATAGTGGTAGATTCTGTCTGTTTCAGATGATGGTTCAGTCTTCTCTGATGCAACAAGTGTAGGAGTATTAGTGGAGAGACTCAGAGGTATAGGTGTTAAACCATCATGTTATCCATGGTGATACATAAGAGGGATGGTTAAAGGATGGTCTGAATCAGATTATATTGCATTGAAGGTTGTTTGTTTTGATGAAAATGCTTGAGGGAATCCTTAGTGAGTTCCATAACTCACCTTTAGAGGTACAACCAAGAATTTATAACATATATCATTGCTTGAGGATGTAGTTTTGGGGTCCCTGGATGAAGTGGGTAGTGGAAGACATTGTGGATAGGTACTTGTTTTTCAGTAGGTGAAGGATGAGTACTATGTTTCCGATTGTTTATTGCAACCATTGGATGTTCGTGAGTGGAGGTGGGATGGAATATCGATTGATTTCATCATAGGGTTACGTAGGGATAAGGGAGGCTATGATCTTATTTGGTTATCAGTGTATTAGCTAATAAAATATTATCACTTCTTAGTGATCAAGAAATTGGGTAGATTGGATGCCTAATCCAAGAAGTATGTGGATGAGGTGGTGTGTCCTCATAGAGTTTTGAGATCCATTGTCTCGGATCAAGATGCATGTTTTACCTCACGAGTGTGTAGGGTATTTTTGCTTGATTTTGGAACTCCGTTTCACCTTAGTGTTTCCCTCCACCCAAAAATAGATGAGAAAATTGAATGGAATATCTAGACACTAGAAGAAATGTTGCGAGAATGCATCTTGGAATTTTTCAGATCTTGGGAATGACACATTACATTGGTAGAGTTAGAATAAAATAATATTTATCACTCTTCCATTGGACTAAATCTATTTGATGATTTATATGGATTACCATGTCATTCACCTTTATGCTGGATAGAGGTTGGAGAGACATCTGTTCTTGGCCCTAAGGAAGTGCAGATCATGACAGAGAAAGTTCATCTTCTTCATCAAAGGATGAAAGTGTTGTAGGATCAGCAGAAGTATTATCCTTATCATAATAGGATCCCCTTTTAGTTATTGGTTGGGGACCACATGTTTTATGAATGTGTCCTCTCGGTGTAAGAAATAGAATTGTATCATTGAAAATATGATTTCTCTTAGGATCGTCAGACCTTCATGGTGTTGGGGTGGGATAGTGAGGTGGCATACCATTTGGCTTTGTTGCCAGAGTTTGGGAGAATCTATGATGTCTTTCACATCCCTCAACTCTTTCAGTATCTTCATGATGAATCCCTTATCATTTATGGGGGATAATTGGATATCCAAGATGACACGATGTATGTGGAGTGTCTTGTAGAGATCAAGAATCATAGAGAGAAGTTGTTGCATGGGCGGACCATTCCTTTGGTCCATATGTTATGGAAGCATGGTGGCCTGGAAAAGAGTACTTGGGAATGAGAAATGCATTTGTGTTCCCAGTGCCCAGAGTTGTTTTGTGTTTTTCCTTATCCTGGCTTGCCTTATGATATAATTTTATAACATTGTTTTAGAAAGTATGTTTTTTCCCTTGTGTTGGAATATGTGCGGTAAAATTTTTGATAAAGAACTCACATGTAAAAAAGGGAAGGACCAGATTTCTAATTGAGATGCATTTACTGCAATGTGATTAAACCCATGAGGGTGAGTCAGTTCCACCCAGAGAAAATAGTATCTTGAGATGGAAAATTAAATTTCATGATTAATATGTTTGGGATGGCATGATTGTTGTGATTGTGGGTTGTGTTTGTGTTTTGGTCAGTTTGGTTATAAGATGTCATGGGGGTGTTCTTGGATTCCATGGTTTCACTACTACTTTCAAAAAACACACGGTGTTTTATCATTGACCTTGGATATTGGTAGCATTGTTTCAAGTATAGAGAGATCCTTGAGAGATATATCATGGGGTGGTTGTTCATAACCCTATTTTCCTTCTGTGTTTTTTTAGGAATTATCAGGGGATAGAATAGTTTGAGAGGTGTCTAATGTAGTAGCTCAAACCTCTATCATTTATTATATTGTGAAAATATGGAAGTTGACGTGTTATGGAAGGTCAAGGTGACTTATTTCAACACTCTGAAATTTTGATAGTTTTCCAACTGTGAGTCAAGACAGGTGATTCATAATGTTATCTATCAATGGTAGCTCATAATAGTAGATTTCAATGGTGAGTTAGAATGGTATGATTGAATGGTTACTCAAGACTAGTGAGTCATAATAGTTACTTGCATAAGTATCCTGCGATGGTGACTCTCATTGGTAACTCATGATAGTGACTCGCACTGGTAGCTCACTGAATGGTGACTCGCATTGGTAGCTCACTGAACAGTGACTCACACCAGAGACTCACACCTGTATCTTTCTGAACATTGACTCGTAAGAATTAATCACACCAGTGACTCATAATGGTTACTCATCTAACGGTGAGTCATTTCCAATAGATTTATGTTTTTCCAGTTTTTCTTATTTTGACCCTTTAATGTTTTATTTTATGTAAAATGAGTTAAATATATTTGTTAATGGTTTCGGAGGTATTTTGAATCATATCTATCTTTTAAAAAACTAAAGCTTAATTTTTCTTTCCAAATAGCATGGTCTGGGTCAATATCTACCTTCAATGGATTTTAAATACCATTTCACCCATTGATTTTGGAACTGGAATTTCTAAATATGATATCTTATCTTCTATGCGTGCTTCCCTTTCTCTTGGTGTGAGATTCCTAGAACCTTTATCCCCCCGAGAAGTCTTGCACTGTGTTGTAGATTTTGGATCTTTTTTTTCCATATAGCCTTTTCCTGCTGCATGTGTGCCCCCTACATTGGAATAATAAGTGTTGATCTCTTCTTCTTGTATGAATGTATTTCTTAAATCTCTCATTTTTTAATCATGAAGGGTGGGTGTATGAACGTTTACCTATGAATATAGTGGATTCAAAATTTAATAAAGATAATTGAATCAGTTTCAAATCAATAAATAGGGGAAGGGGAAATTGGCATATGATCATACTATTTTATTGATATTTTGATCAATGTTTTGAATTTTATGGGCTATATTAGTGTTGAAATTCAAGTTTATTGGGGTCCTTAGTTGTGCACAAATTTTTTATAAATGTTTCTATTCATATTCGCATTAATCAAATAAATGGAATATGTTAACTGTGTATATTCATCCAAAATAAATGGGTGCCTCAGGATCACACTTTCACTATGATAACCCCTACATTAATAAGTGGAAATTGATTGAGGAAAGCCTTATAAAATCTGAATATGTCTTACCTTGGTTTGTGCGGTTTTTTTCAATGTGTTGGTTTTTTACTTTTGTTTGTGTAGGGTTGTGGGCATGGATGTGTGTTGTGGGGTGGTTCGGAAGGTGTGTTGGAATATTAGGTTGAGAGATTGATTGTATGTGGAATGGATGGGATGTGTTGTATAATAGGGATGTGATTGGGTTGTGTGGTTATGTGTTACTAGTTGCGGTTGTGAGTTGGTTGTTTTCTCGGTTGAGAGGATGTTTTGGGATGGATGAATTTAAAAATGGATGGTGTTAGTGGTTATCATGGGTGCTTCACCATTAATAACCTATATAAATATTTCTCATATCTCAAGATTAGTATGATATGTCATGAATGCATGTTAAATGGAGAGGAATGTGAAGTGGGTTAATTTACCTTGTTGGTTCTTCCACTATGGTATTTTTACTGTGTGGGTATTTGTGTGTTGTTCTTGGTAGTTTCCCAAGTAGATATGGAATAAATAAATGAATAATTTAATAAATAATGATAATTGGTTAAATTAATTGGATGGGGGTATGATTTGAGTTTCTGGATTTTCATGTGGAGGTGCATTTAGAGGTAGAAACAATGGTGGTGTTTTGATTTGGTTGTTGGTTTAAAACCCATAGGTTGGGTTTGAGTGTTTGGTATCATATATGTGTTACTTATATTTTCCTTGTTATTTCTATATTCACGCCACCCTAGTTGTGAACTACATGCCGAACACCCCCATCGTCATGGGGAAGGGTATATTTCCCAAACAACCTGGTGAGAGGATGGACCGTTGGCCACCTACTCTTCCCTGATCCCTCTTCTAGGCAGTGGTATCCCAAGATTCATTGGGAATGTCATGGTTTTTCAGGACCATCTGTGTGCGGGTAATTTTTGCTTTCCCATGTGTCTTCGGGATGATATGAGTTGTGCCTTTCCAAGTGCATTTGAGATAACATGTGGTCTGAGGTCTAGGAGTGTGTGGGGGGATGTGATTTTCTTTGTTTTCCCAGGTGATGTGACTAGTTGTGAGGCCCACGTGTGTGCGGGTAGGATGTGATGTGCTTCATTTACCCAAATTATGGGATCTATCTAAGAGGATGATAAGTGTATTTCATGCATTCTTTTTAGACTTTTTTAATGTATTGATTTGTGTAAATCAATGGTAAATATTTTCAATTTTTTAATGAATTGAGTTGTTTTATGTTTTATGGAAGGAAAAATTGAATCATGTTAAAAGGGATGAAAAGTGAAGGAAAATAGAGCTTAAAGACACTTTGTACCTCGATTGAATAAAAGTGGCACCAAATCGGAATTTTGAGGAAGATTGAATCTGGAAAACATACGTAAAAATTATTACACGTCGTGTACTATAAGTACACATCATGACATGTTCAAAAGAAAATTTTACCACTAAGGCAAGTCATGACATTCATACACATTGTGAGCGACTAGTACAAGTTGTGTAACCTCAGTACACAATTTCACATATTTCAGAAACATTTTCGGAGAATATTTCAGTGAGATCTATGATAAATGGAGGCCAAGAAAGTACACTTCATTAGTCCCCTGTACACAAAATAATGCTAGTTAAATATCAAATTAATGATTGTGATGCACGCAAGAGTCACACAGACATAGAAGAAAATAGGATAAGGATTGCACATCATGTACTTCACTTACACATTGTGTAGTGAGTCAAAGATTCAAATCAACATATGAAACCCACACACGCGAATGCAAAATGTGGAACACGCAATGCGGATACAGAGGCAACATGGACCAAGGGTACACATCATGTACCTTCTTTACATGTCGTGACCGGTGAAGGTAATACAACAATCAATGCATATAAATAGATCTCATATCCACACCATTTAGAGATCTTTTGTACGAAGGACCACCACAATACACCTTCAGAGAAGGCGCCCCACCATCTTCTCCACTTTCTGTATGATTTTAATTTATTTATTTTTAAATGCCCACTCACTGTTAGCATGAGCGGGTAATTTCTTTGTTTCATGTAAATAGTGATGAAAGGTGATTGAATGTAGAGGTATTTTATATTTTAATACAATTTAGGTTGGAATTTCACATTTTTTTCTTCAACTATATCTTTTTTATAGATTTATTCTTCCATGTCCATTGGGAGCGGGATTCAGGATTAGGTTTAATATCTTTCTATCTTTGATCATGACTGTTGCCTTAGTAGATTGAATATATTTGTTTAATGTGTGATCTATTGTATATACTTCCACCATGACCATTCGGTTTGTCATGTTACTATGTTTAAATCAGGTTTCAGGTTCTCCATCCTTTACAACACGAAGTACCTAACCATGAGAAAAAGAGAGTTTGAGATGGAGTGAAATTATCATGAACATTTAATTCCATTGAAACTGATTCCTAAAATTTCATAATTGAAAATTAATTATCTCTTACCTTGTCATCTCATGAACCTGGAATCAATACTTCCTGACACCAATTTTATATTGTCTTCTCCCCTATTTTAAAATAATTTCCATGCTCAATAGTTTAGATTTATTTGAAATTAGTTTAGGGTGATCTTTTTTAATTAATACTTTATCCAACCCTATCTCTGTGGGTTCAACCTTAGACATGCATGTCCTATACTACCTTGTAGTTGAGTGATTTTTTTGATTCGTGTTATAAATTTCTAAATTCAGTAACCCGGTGGGAATTAACGACAGCCGTAGATATATCAAATTTTTGGCACCATTACTGGGTAATAGGAGTGGAGAATTATTAGTTGAATAATTTAGAAAAACTGATTTCCAATATGTTCTTTTTTATTATTTTAGCATAGTATTATTTTTATTTTTATTAATTTTTATCGCAGTGGCTATATTTAGTTTTGATGGAAGGACTACAGAGCGAAATGACTACCAAGGAGAGGTTCGCCTTAATACATGATAATATGGTGAAACTACTCAATGAAATAAAAATGATGAGAAGTAAACCCTTAGAGTTCCCACAACTGTTTCCAAGCACTGATTTCACCACACCCCATTCCCTAGAGCATAAATTCATCAAGGAGTATCACGAAAACAAAGCAGAGGTAAGTACCACTTCCAATACTGATTTTTATTCAAATCATAATGACCTTGATTTTTTGGGTTCAGAAGACGATGAAAGGGGTGAAATTTCAACAAAACATGAATGGTCTAAATATAATTTTAGAAACTAACTACAAGAAAAAAGATAGCTAGTTAGATGAAGAGAAAAAAATAAGGAAACCTCAACTACTGAGATACTGAAAAACCTCATCACAAAAATGGGACCACAATCGATGTATGATGAAGATGATGAAAAAAGAGAGGATGGAATGGTGGCTATCAAATTTATGAAAAAAATTCAAAATATTAAGTGCGTTGGACGAAGAAGAAGAAGTAGAATAGAATGCTTCACCCTCTGCTAACTACACATTGTAAAAAATTGATGTAGTAATAAATGAAAAAGTTGAAGAGATGGTTGTGGAACATGAACAATTCAATTAAGAAACCCAACAAATGTATCTAGCCATCGAAAAAAAAGAAGAATTATACTATTTCAGGACCAATACTGAAATTACATTGGTAATAATCATATTGTTTATACTCTGGTCCCCACCACCGAGGTCCATGCCAATTTTATGGATGAAGATTCAAGCTGAGCTGGGAGGATTCCAAAGTCATGATTGGGTAAACATGATACAATTATCTTTATACCATTATCCAATCATCTAACCTAGGTATGGTCAAGCTAAATGATCGTTATAATACAGCAGCTTCCAGGAGGCAACCCGAGTTTTGTATTGTTTTCTAGGAATTTAGATTTATTTAATTCATAGAATAGAATTTTATATTAGTATTAATTTCAATTCCCCTTATATTCATGAGAATATTAAAATTTACTAAACTTTCACTTATTTCGATTTATTTTCCTGGTCCATCAAAGGCATAATTGGAATGTAGAAGTTAGTGGGAGTGAGAAAGAAGAGAAGTTTCATGACCAAATTACAGGTCATGAATCTAGTACAGACAGTACCTACATAGCCAACTTTGAACCATCAACTTGAAAAGGGAGTAATCATTTCAATTAAATATTTTTCAATTGTATTCCAAACATTTTAATTAATTAGATCTTTAATTATAAATTTCATGCCCACATTTGATTTATTCATTACTCAAAATGATCTAGGATACTTGAAACAACCTTAGACAATTACCATGGAATGTATTTTTATTTATTTTTAAATAAATTGGAATGAGAGAAATGGATAAAATAATTAGTAGAGATAATCATGTTGGGTAGGATATGACAAATCATGATTTAGATGATCTTGTTAATTATTGTTGATGAATTTTTTTGAGCTTTTTCCATGTTTTGAAATTATAAAATTTTCATTAACTGATTTAATTATGGGTATGAATTTCCATGAGTTATTGACCCATCCATTCATCTCATTCTTGAGACATCCACTATGCATAATATTTTCCATTATTTCAATTGTATATTTCTTTAGAAACTCAGGTGTTCTTTCTTATAGAACATTCTTTGCCTCTTATCGAAGCAATGACAGAATAGAATCATTTTAAAAATGATTAATGCATTATTTTGTAATACCTTTTCCTGAGACCCACCTTTCATTAATCTTTTTTAAATCCTATAGAATCCATGAAATTCGTTTTTTGGAATTGAGTCATGTTACAGGCCTATTTTATCCATTTATATCTTCCTATAACTATTTTTCCGGATATTTAAAAGAATAAGTGTGGGGGAGGAAATTTATTGGGTGCATCGGGATGTACATTATTGTAGATATGTTTTTAGGGGATAATATATTATGATATGGGAAAGGTCATGATATCTTCCATTGTATTTAATTATTAGTCTCTCTTTATAAAAAATTTAAAAAATTGGTTGTGTCTTGTGAGTGTCAAAAAACACCATTTTCCAGACTGACGATTTTTTATCGTATGTGGTTAGGTGATGGATGTGAGATTTTTTTCGAGAACAGATTTTGAAAAAAGATTAATAAAAATATCAAAATATTTTTATTCATTCATTATGAATACATGTATCATTATCCCACTTTGAGTTTTTTTGGGGGAAGATAGAGATGAAATTTGTAAGTGGAGACATTCGTTTATTGTATCTTTTATTATCATTCAATGTACTTTAGAGTCTAACCTCCTTTCTGATATTTAATTTTTACCTACATGGTATCCTCAAATACATTTGAACCTTAACGGTAAATCCCTCATGATTGATTTTTATTTCTATCATTATGCGATGGAGACGTTAAATGCCTTTCAAGCCTATGGTAAGTTACATGTTTTTTAGTCTTGTGCATCATTCTATATTAATTTTTACTATTAAAATGAGTGGAAAAATTCATTTGTGGTAAATTATAAATGGTATTTATATTAATAATTAATTGAAAAATGAAAATGGATGAATAAAAAACTTGGGTATTTCAAAAGAGGAAAAGTAAAATACATAGTTGACTTTCTTCCTTGAAAAATGATGTGTTAAAGAATTCTCTACATGTGACACTTGAATATTTAATTTTCCATTTGATCAAATTTTTTATTGAAATTGAATTTAAATCATGGTATAGTCAAGTTCCTTTTTAGTATGTCGATATTCCTTCCTTGAGGAAAAGGCTAAATTCATGTGTAGGGGGATTTGATAAGTGTATTTCAGGAATGATTTTTAGTCTTTTTTAATCTATTGATTTTTGTAATTAAAAGATAAATATTTCCAATTTAGGAATGAATTGAGTTTTTTTATGTTTTTTGGCAGGAAACATTGAATCTCATTAAACAGAATGAAAAGGGTGGAAAATAGAGCTTAAGGGAACTTCACTCCCTAAGCGAAGAAACAAAACACGACATCAGAATTTTGAGTATGATTGATACCGGAAAATCGTAGCAGAAATGATTACATACCCTATAATACAAGTACATGTTGGGATGTTTTCTAAAGGAAACTACACCGCTGAGGCAAGTTGGGACATGAAAATACACTTTGAGAGACTAGTACACGTCGTGTGACCTCAGTCCATGATGTGACATCTTTCTGAAAACATTTTGGAGAATATTTAAATGAGTTCTATGATGACTGAAGAACAGTAAAGTGCACATCAAGAGTCCCCAATACATTATATGATGACAATAAACTTCAAATTAATGAACTTGATATGTGCAAGAGTCGGGAATATGTGTGGGTAACTCGGATAAGGATTACATGTCATGTACATCACATATATGTTGTGTAGTTTGTCAAATATTCAGATCAACATACAAAACTCGCACACACGGATGTGGAATGCGGAATGTGGAATGTAGATATAGAGGAAATTTGGACTGATCATACACATCGTGTACCTTCAGAACATTTTGTGACTAGGGATAGGTAGACCCTGTTCAGTGCCTATAAATAGAGCCCTTAGCCGCACCATTTTGAGATCTTCTCGATGGAGCACCACCACCATATGCCTGCAGAGAAGCACACAACCAGTTTCACCACTTTCTGTAGGATTTTCATTTATTTATTTTTAAATACCCACTCATGGTTAGAATGAGTGGGTAATTTCTTCATGTCATGGAAATTATAATGAAAGGTGATTGAATATAGATATATTTTGTATTTTAATACAATTTATGTTAGGATTTCACATATTCTCTTCAACTTTATATTTTTTTTAGATTTCTTCTTTCATGACCTTTGTAAGAGGGGTTCGGGATTGGGTATAATATCTTTCTATCTTTGAGCATGACAATTCCTTGAGTAGAATGAAAACATTTGTTTAATATTAGATCTAGTGTCTAGACTTCCACAATGACTATTGTGTTTGTTAGGTCCCTATGTTTAAATCAGGTTTTAGGTTCCCCATCCTTTACAACCCAAACTACCTGACCATGAGAAAAGAATAGTTTGGGATGGAGTGTGTTTGTCATGACCATTGAATTCGCTTGAACCCAATTCTGAAAATTTCATAATTGCTAATTAATTATATCATACCTTGTCATCTCATGAAATTGGAATCATTGTTTCCCAGCACCCATATTATATTATCTTTTCCCTTATTCTAAAAAAATCATGGTCAATAGTTTTGATGTATTAAAAATTAGTTTGTTATTATCTTATTTAATCAAAACATTCCCCAACCCTATCTCGGTGGGTTCAACCTCATACTTTCATGTCATATACTACCCCGTAGTTTAGGGATCTATTTGATTCATGTTATAAATTTCTAAATTCGGTAACCCTTGGGGAATTAACGACAACCGTAGGGCTACTAAAATTTTGGAATTGTTTATGGGGAATAGAATTAGAGAATTATTAGTTGAACAATTTAGACAAACATTTTTTTCATCTATTATTTATTCTTATTTTAGCGTAGGATTGTTATTATTTTGATTACTTTTTATTGCACTGGGTATTTTTAGTTCTGATGGCAGGACTACATAGAAACATTACTACTAAGGATATGTTAGCCTATATACTTGATGATATGGAGCAAATAGTCAATGAAATAAAAAAATTTAGAAGTCAACCTTTAATGTTTCTAAATCTATATCCATGAGTAGATTTCACCACACCTCATTTCCTGAAGCCGAAATTCTTTAAGGAGTATCACGAAAAACAAAGTGGAGGTAAGTACCACTTCCAATACTGATTTTTATTATAATCATGATACCCTTGATTTTTAAAATTCAAAATATGATGATAAGGATGACCTTTCCAATATACGTGAATGGTCTAAAGAAAATTTTAGAAACAGACAGTAAGAAAAAGAGAGCAAGAAAGGATAATAATAAGAAAAAGAAAGAACCTCAGCTACTAATATACTACATAGCCTCCTCCTAAAAATGGTACCATAGACTAAGGAAGATTAATAAGTTGAAGTAGTGGAAGAATGAATTATGACTACCAAATTTATGAAAAACCATTTAGAATGTTTAAGTGTTCTGAAAGAATAAAAAGAAGAAGAACAGAAAGTTGCACACTACGCTAACTACACAGAGGAAAAAATTGAAGCAGCAAAAAAAGAAGTTGGAGAGCTAGTTCCAGAACATGAAGCAGTCAATTAATAAATCCCACACATGTATCCAGCCATTTAAAAAGAATAATAATTCTACCAAGTTCAGACCGATGCTGAAATTCTATTGGCAATACTAATACTGTTCAGAATCTGGTCACCACCTCCAAGGCCCATGCCAATTTAATGGAAGAAGTTTTAAGCTGAGCTGGGAGGATTCCAAAGTCAAGTTTGGGTAAACATGAGACTGTAACATCTATACCATTCTCCAATCATCTTAACCAGTTATGGTCGAGCTAAACAATTTTTAAAAAAGAGAAGATTCTGGGAGGCAACCCGAGTTTTTTATTGTGTTCTGGGGATTTAAATTTCTTTCTTTCTTAGACTCTAATTTTATATTATTATTAATTTTAATTCCCCTTATATTATTGAGAATATTGCAAGGGCCAATACTTTCACTTGTTTTTATTAATTTTTCAGGCCCATTAATGGCACAAGTGGCATGCAGAAGTAAGAGGGAGGGAGAATGAAGAGAAGTTGCACGTCCAAATTACACATTATGAATATGGTGCAGAAAGTACCTGCATAGCCAACATTGAACCATCAATTAGAAAGGGGAGTAATACTATCAATTTTATATTTTTCAATTGTGTTTCCAACATTTTAATTGATTAAAGATTTAATTGTAAATTTCATGCATGTATTTGATTCATTCTTCACTCAAAATTATCTAGGAGACATGAAACTGCCTTGGGAAATTACCATGCCATGTATTTAGATTTCTTTGTCAATAAATTCGAATGAGAAAAATAGAAAATGGAATTAGAAGAGATAATCATATGGATTAGGATATGAAAAATAATGATTTAGATGAGCATGTTAATAATTGAAGATGAAATATTTCTGAAATTTTTCCATGTTTTGAATTTCTAAAATTTGCATTAATTGATTTAATTATTCATATTTATTTCTTGGAATGATTGACCCAACCATTTGTCTCATTCCTGAGACATCCACTAAGTCTCATATTTTACATTCTTTCTACATTATATTTCTTGAGAAATTCAGGCATGTATTCTTCTAGAACTTTCTCTGCATCTTATCGAAGCTATGACTGAACAAAATCATTTTTAAAATGACTAAGGAACAATTTTGTTAGGCCTTTTTATGAGACTCACCTTGCATATCCTTTTTAAATCCCCTAGAAGCCATGAATTACCTTTTGTTTAACTAAGTCATGTTACAAGCCTATTTTATACATTCCAACCTTCCTCTAAATGTTTTTCATGATATTTAAAAGAATAATTTGGGGGAGGAACTTTATTGGATGTTTCGGGATGTACTTTATTGTGGATATTTTACTAGGGGATTATCTTTTCTGATCTAGGAAAGTCCATGACATCCTTCATTGTATTTTATTATTCATCTCTATTGCTAAAAAAAATTAAAACTGTTTCGTCTCTTGGGAGGGTCAAAAATCACCGTTTTGCAGACTAAGATTTTTTTATATTATGTGGTTAGGTGATTTATGTGAGATTTTTCCTGAGCAAAACATTATAAAAAAAAGAAAAAAATGGAAAGAGAGGTTGATTAATTCATTGTGCTTACATGTATCATGATTCCACTTTGAGATTTTTGGGGGGAAGAGAGAGATAAAAATTTTAAGGGGAGGCATTCATTTGGATTCTATTTTATTATAAATCAATGTACTTTAGAGTCAAACCCCCGTTTTGAGATTTAATTTTTAAAGAATTTACCTACTAACCTTGTTTCCCTAGAGACATTTGAACCTTAATGGTGAAACACTCATGATTGATTGTGATTTCATTCTTTACACGGTGGATATGTTAGATGTCTTGAAATACTATGGTAAGTTACATGTTATTGAGGTATGTGCATCATTTTATTTTCATTTGTACCCTGAAAATGAGTGGAAAATTCATGTGAGGTAAATTGTAAATGGCATGAATATTAATAATGAATTGAAAATTAAAAATGGATGAATGAAGAAACTTGGTTATTTCAGAAGAGTAAAAGTAAAATACATGGTTTACTTGATTCTTTGAAAAATGGTGCGTTAAATAATTCTCTACATGTGATTCTTAGTGAAAGTCCTTTGTTTTATATTGAGATTCTTTCCTTGAAGACAAGTCTGAATTAAAGTGTGGGGGGATTTTATAATTGTACTTCATTCATGCTATTTAGACAATTTTAATATATTAGTTTTTATAATTAAATTATCAAACATTCCCATATTGTAATGAATTGAGTTTTTTATGTTTTATGGTAGGAATCATTGAATCTCATAAAAAGGAATGAAAATATGAGGTAAATTGAGCTTAAAGACATTTCGCGCCCCGGGAGAAGAAAAGTTGAACGCCATTGGAATTTTGAGGAAGATTGAAGCTAAAACTCCAAAGCAGAAATGATTCCACACCCTATAATAGAAGTACACATTGTGACGTGTTCAAAAGAAAACTGCACTGCCGAGTCAGGTTGTGACATGCATACACATTGTGAGTGACTGGTACATGTTTTGTAACCTTATTGCATAATGTGACATCTTTTAGAAATTTTTTCGGAGAATATTTTGGTGAGATCTATGATGATTATAGACCGATAAAGTACATGTAGTGAAACCCCAATACAAGATGTGATGATAGTCAAACATCAAATTAATGAATATGATGCATTCAAGAGCCATGTGGACACAGGGGAAACTCAGATAATAATCCCACATTATGTACTTCACTTACACGTTGTGTAGTGAGTCAAAGATTCAAATCAGCGTACAAAACATGCACACACAGAAAGCGGACACAGAGGAAATTCAGACTGGGTGTACATGTCATGTAACTTATGTATATGTTGTCACCGGTGATGGTAAAACCCCATTTAGAGCCTATAAATAAATCCCCTAGATGAACCATTTGGAGATCATATCGACGGAGCTCCACCACTAGATGCCTGCAGAGATGGCGCACCACCTGCTTCACTACTTTCTATAAGATTTTAATTTATTTATTTTTAAACACCTTCTCATGGTTAAAATGAGTGTGTAATTACTTTTTGACATGGAAATCGTGATGAAAGGTGACTGAATGTATAGGTATTTGATATTTTAATATAATTCATATCGAGACTTCACATTTTCTCTTCAAATCTATCTTTTTTCTGAATTTCTCTTTCATGGATATTGTGAGTGGGGTTCATGATTGGGTTTAATATCTTTATATCTTTGAGAATGAACATTTCCCTAGTATAATTAATAATTTTTTTAATATGAGATCTAGGGTCTAGACTTCAACCATGACCATTGGGTTTGTCTTCTATTTATGTATAAATCAGGTTTCTGGTTCCCCATCCTTTAGAAACTGAAGTACCTGACCAAGAGAATAGGAGGGTCTAGGATGGAGTACGTTTATCATGACCATTGAATTCACTTGAACCCAATTATGAAAATTAAATAATTGAAAATTAGTTATCTCATACCTTGTCATATCATAAACCTAAAATCACTGCTACCGACACCAATTTTATATTGTATTCTCCCTTATTCAAAAAAAATCATGCTCAATAGTTTCGATTTTTTAGAAATGAGTTTATGTTTATCTTATTTTAATAATAATATCTCCAACCCTATCTCTGTGGGTTCATCCTTATACTTTAATATCCTATATTACCCTATAGTTTAGTGATTTGTTTGATTTGTGTTATAAATTTATAAATTTGGTATCCCGGTAGCAATTAACAACACCCGTAGGGCTATCAAAAATTTTATTTCATTGCCATGAAATAAGAGCATAAGTTTATTAGTTGAATTATTTATATTAAATCTTTTCCTATATATTCTTTTTTCTGATTTTAGCTTACAATTATTAATATTTTTTTCACTTTTTATCTTATTGTGTATTTTAAGTTGTGATGGAAGGACTATCTAGTGAAATGACTACCAAGGATAGGTTATCCTTCATACCTGATTATATGGAACAACTACTCGATGAAATAAAAATGAGGAGAAGTCAACCATTAGAGTTCCCACAACTGTACCCAAGCACTGATTTCACCTCACACCATTTCCTGGAGCATAAATTCTATAAGGTGTATCATGAAAACAAATCGGAGGTAAGTACCACTTACAATAATTATTTTTATTCTAATAATGATGCACTTGATATTTTAGGTCCATAAGACGATGAAGAGGGTGACCTTTTCAGATAATGTGAATGGTATGAATAAAATTTTAGAAAAAAAATGCATAAAAAGAGAGAAAGGAAGGAGTAGAAGAAGAAAAAGAAGGAACCTCATATACTGAGATTCTACAAATCCTTCTCGGAAAAATAGGATCGTAGATGAAGGAATATAATGAAGATGAATAAGTGGAGGAAGGAATCATGGATTAAAAATTTATGAACAACATTTTCAAAAGTTAAAGTGCACCACAAGAAGAATAAAAACAACAACAATGACGACAAGATGCTCCCTGTGCTGACTACATAGAAGAAAAAATTGAAGAAGAAAAAAAGAAGAAGTTGAAGTGTTGGTTGAAAACCCTGAAGTGGTCAGTGAAAAAACACAACACAAGCAACCATCCATTGAAAAAAAATAAGAATTCTAGTGAGTCTGGACCAGTGTGGAAATTCTATTAGAAATACTCATATTGTTCACAATCTGGTCACCACCTGTGAGGTCCACACCAATTTCATAGAAGAAGTTTTAAGCTGAGTTAGGTGGATTCCAAAGTCAATATTAGGTAAATACAAGATGGTTAGCTTTATACCATTCTCTAATCTGCTAACCCAGGTATGGTTGAGCTAAACAGCCATTAAAAAGGTTCATCTTCTTGGAGGAAAGCCGTGTTTTTTATTTATTTCTAGGGATTTATACTTATTGCATTCTTATACATTAATTTTATAATAGTATTAAGTTCAATTACTCTTATATTCTTGTGAATATTTCAAAGGCATATACTTTTAATTGTTTCTATATATTTTTCATCTCCATCAAAGAAACAAGTGGCATGGAAAGGCAAGAGGGAGGGAGAATGAAGAGACGATGGATGACCAAATTACACATCATGAATTTGGAACAGAAAATAGCTGCACAGCCAACTTTGAACCATAAATTTGAAAGGGGACAAAGAATTTAAATTCTATATTTTTCAATTGTATTCCAATAATTTTATCTTCTTATGGATTTAATTATAAATCTTATGAGTTCATTTGATTCATTATTTACTCAAAATGATCTATGAGATGTAAAACTACCTTGGAAAATTACCATTCCTTGTATTTAGATTTATTTTTCAATAAATTTGAATGAGTAAAATGGAGAAAATAATTTGTAGAGATAAGCATGTGGATTGGGATTTGAAAAATCATGATTTAGAGGAGAATGTTAATTATTTTAGATGAAATTATTCTATGATATTTCCAAGTTTTGAATTTCATAAATTTGCATTAATGGATTTAATTATTCGTATTCATTTTTATGAGTGATTGACCCAACCATTCATCTCATTCCTGAGAAATCCACTAAGACAAATATTTTTCGTTATTCAATAGTATATTTCTTGAGAAACACATGTGTATTTTTATCTAGAGCACGATTTTTATCTTATTGAAGCTATGATTGAACAGAAACATTTTTAAAATGATTGAGGCATTATTTTCATATCCCTTTTCCTAAGACCCACCTTGCATTAATCTGTTTTAATGCCTATAGATACCAATAATTTCCTTTTTAGGAATTGAGTAATGTTACAGGCCTATTTTATCCATTATTACCTTCCTATAAGTGTTATACATGATATTTAAAAGAATAAGTGTAGAGGAGAAAATGTTTTTGGTGTACTGAGATGTACATTATTGAGGATATTTTGTTGGTGGATTCTCTATTGTGATCTAGGAAAGGAAATTAAATCATTCATTGTATTTCATTATTCATCTCTCTTATTGAAAAAAATTAAAAATTTGTGTTGTGTCCTGGGAGGGTAAAAAATTTCCATTTTAAAGACCGACGTTTCCTGATCATATGTGGTTAGGTTATGGATGTGAGATTTTTCTTGAGCATAGATTTTGAAAAAAAAAAGACGAAGAAAAAAGTGAAAGAGAGGATGATTCATTAATTGTACTTATATGTATCATGATCCCACATTGAGATTTTGGGGGGGAAGAGAGAGATGAAATTTGTAAATGGAGGCATTCATTGAGATTATCTTTTATTATCACGAAAAATAATTTAGAGTCAGACCCCATTTTTGAGCTTTAATTTTTAAAATATTTACCTACATACACGAAAGCCTCAGAGACATTTGAACCTTAATGTTGAAGCCCTCATGATTGATTGTGATTTCTATATTTACACAGTGATATGTTAGATATCTTATAAGCCTATGGTAAGTTACATATTTGTGAGGTTTCTACATCATTCTATTTTCATTTGTACCATGAAAATGAGCAGATAAAATCATTTGAGGTAAATTATAAATGGAATGTATTTTAATAATGAATTGAAAAATAAAAATAGATGAATGAATAAATTGGAAAGTTTCAAAATAGGAAAAGTAAAATACATGGTTGACTTTCTTGTTTTAAAAATGATGTGTTGAAAAATGATCTACATTTGATGATTGAATATTTAATTTTCCATTTGATTAATTGTTTTTATTGAAATTGAATTTAAAGCATGGTATAGTTAAATTCTTTTGTAGTATGTTTAGATTCCTTCCTTGGGAAAAAGATGAATTCAAGTGTGGGGGATTGGATAAGTATATTTCATGCATGCCTTTTATATGATTTTGATGTATTGAATTGATTTATTAAATGATATAACATTCCAATTTTGTAATCAATTGATTTGTTTTATATTTTATGGAAGGAAACATTGAATTTCATTAAAAGGAATGATAAATGAAGGAAAATATAGCTTAAAGACACTTCACACCCCGAGCGAAGCAATGCGATGTGACACCACGATTTTGAAGAAGATTGATACTCAAAAAATGGATCAGAAATTATTGCACGCCATGTACTACAAGTCCACATTGTGATGTGTTAAAAAGGAAACTACACTACTGAGGTAATTCATGACATGAACACATGATATGAGTGACTGGTTACATCATGTAACCTCAGAACATGTTGTGAAATCTTTCAAACACCTTTCGGAGAATATTTTGTTGAGATCTGTGATGACTGAAGACTAAGAAAGTACACATCATGATCCCCCAGTACAAAATGTGTCGACAATTGAAAAATAGATTAATGAACATAATACACGCAAGGGTCACGAGAATTATTAGGAAACTCATATAAGTATTACACATCATGTACTTCACTTACACGTCGTTTAGTTATTCAAATATTCAAATCAATATATGAAACTCATACACGCACACGTGGAATGGGGATTGTGGAACGCATGCATGGAGGTAACATGGACCGAGGGTACACGTCATGTACCTTCAGTATATGAAATTACCGGTAATGGGAAAACACCATTCAGTAACTATAAATATAGAACCTATCCCAACCATTTGTTGATCATCTCGATGAAGCACCACCACCAAGCGCCCTTGGAGAAGGTGCACCCCCTGCTTCACCACTATCTGTAGGATTTTAATTTATTTATTTTTAAGCACCCATTCATTGTTTTCATGAGAAAGTAATTTCTTCTTGCCGTGGAAATCTTGATTAAAGGTTATTGAATGTATATGTATTTTATATTTTAGTATAATTCATTCCTGTTTTAACATATGATCTTCAACTTTGCCTTTTTTCTGGATTTTTTCTTGCACGACCACTGTGAGTGGGTTTCATGATTTCTTTTAATATCTTTCTATCGTTGAGCATGACCATTTCCTGAGTAGAATTAAATCTTTTGTTTAATATGAGATCTATAGTCTATACTTCCACCATGACCATTGGGTTTTTCATGTCCCAATGTTGAAATCAGGTTTTGGGTTCCCCATTCATTACAACCTGAAGTACCTGACCATGAGGAAAGGAGATATTAGGATAGAGTGTGCTTATCATGAGCATTGAGTTTTATTGAACATGATTCTAAAAACATCATAATTGGTAATTAATTATCTCATACCTTGTCATCTCATGAACCTGGAATCATTGATGTCTGACACCCATTTTATATTTTTTTCTCCCTAATTCTAACAAAATTCTATGCTCAATAGTTCAGATTTATTCGAAGTTAGTTCATTTTTATCTTATTTAATTAATAGTTTCTCCAAACCTATCTCTTTTGGTTTGAACTTAGATTTTCATATATTATACTATTATATAGTTTATTGATTTGTTTGATTTGTGTTATAAATTTCTAAATTTGGTAAATCCACAGGAATTAACGATGCCTATATTTTAGCAACCCGGCCTTTTCTTACATTACTATTACATCATTATAAAGATAAACAACAGAATAGTATTACACCATGAGGATATACAGGTTTAGTGTCTTGGGAAAACTATGACCATACATAACATTTACAACATCAAACATAAACATTTATTTAATTCAATCTTCTCCAGCTTTGTATTGTCCCTTGAAAAGTTTTTAGTACACATAATCACGTGATGATATACATAAAAAAGGGTGAGATAAAATCCCAATAAATGGATAGATAAAAACAATATATCATTGGGTGAGCATAAAAATAACATAGGCAAGGGATCATGGACATAATTTGAAGCATTAACAAAATACTTGAAATGTGGCAATGCATAAAAATGAAACATCATGTCTTGGTGGTTAACAACCACACATAGTTGTGAACAATGCTAGCATCATGTTCACACATCAGTTCTATTTTACTCATGATATTTATCACTTTACCCAATGGGTTGGAGTGCTGTATAATTCTCGGAGCACCCATAACATTCAAACATTCATATTGCTCTATATAATTCCAGGCGCACCCATCACATCATAAGATTATCATTATCATGCATTCCACATAGAACATATATAAAAAAGGAACATAAATAACCCATGGAAAATAATGGGATTCATTATATAAGAAAAAATTTATAAACCTGGGATTCCCAAAAGAAATATGGAGTAACATACCTGATATAAGAACCCTCAACCTTGAGTGATAAGTAAAAGTCGTTCTTTTGGAAGAAGATTTCTTTTAGAAAACATTTTTTTGACAGAAAATCAAGTGGAAAACATGTATATCCAATAAAAGGTACTAAATATATGAAAAAACAATTATGGAGAGACCATACCAAAAATGGAGTGAAATAGGGAGAACCCAAAGAAAAACTGTTGGGTTCGATAATTTCCCCATACATTTTATTTGAAGGCGTTCTTCACATTAAAGTCTTGTATAACCACACTGGATTAATTATTTAAAATTATCGAAAATTTTGCATATGAATATGGTTATTTATAGTTTCATTATGTTATTTTATTGTCCTTTCGATGAGTTATAGGGTTTATATCCATTGTTTGGGAATGTTCATTTTTATGGCTTTCATGAACGGTTCACTTGTATTCATCAGTGGATGTTCATGTAGAACATGGATAAACATTCAGAACTGATAATTCATGTTATTATTGATATTCTAGGAGTTAAAAATCTTATAATTGATTATATTATATACCATGTGGATGTATCATTATATATGAATTTAATGATGATCGTTTGGGTTAATTCGGGCGGTTTTTCGTCCACAACGAACCTGTTTATTTTAATAATTTAGTAGCATGTACATAAGTTAGATCCATAACATTAAATAGGATATAATACATATAAAATAATATGGTTCAGCCATAAAAATGGTTTCATGACTAGATCTGAAGGTGGAAAAAAATTGAAAACATGTTGTTCTTGAAGGTGATAAATTAACACCACCCAAACAACGTTTTCCTTTCTAAAATAAAAAGAGAAGAAGGGGGTATGATGATATAATATCTAATTAGTATCATAAAAATCCATTATATGTATAATACTAGAGTTACCATACCATGTGGATGAAGATACATGAGGATATATTAAGAAATGAACTTGAAATTGAAAGGAAAATAGAGAGAGAGGAATTACCTCTTGAATCCTCCCCTTGTGATCCTCCTTAAAGAAGCTAGGATTGGTCTTCTAATGATACCAGAAGATCTTGGACGTGGGGAGGGGATAAGGAAGATTCATGGGCAGATTTTATACAAGTATTCAAGCTGGAGTAGTGTGCGGAGATAAGTGTGTGAAGGGTGGTATTCATAATGGAGGGAAGAGGGAATTTCTCAATATAATATTCATTTATTTATTATTTCTCCACAAGATAAGTAATAATGAGTCTTCCATGACCAATTAAAGTAATTTTATCATGTTAATCAGAAACAATTGGTCTTACATCTACATAACACCATACATGACTCTATAATTAGTGTATTTAGCATATTTTATAAATTTTGGTATTTCACTATTCATAAAAAATCAGGTAATTTTGAAAAATCCCAAAAATTCACCCTAACCATTTTTTAATGTGTAGAATCCAAAAATGAAAACCATTTTTCAAAATTAATTTTATAAATATTATTCATTTAATTTTTAATTCAAATCACAATCTACATCAAAAATGCAGTTTTTAAAACATTTGTTTACTTATTCCAAAACATATGTACATCATACTTTCACATAAATACTACATTTCTAATATCATAGGTGAGTTTACTATTCATAAGGTTATATCACTATTCATAAGGGTACCATTACTATTCTTAAGGGTATGTTACTATTCACCAAAAAAAATTAAGTTTGTTCTATTAGACTCCAAAAATCACCCTGAACACAATTGTGTATGTCATATTTTTGAAATTCAAACCATAGAAGTGGAAAAATTATGTTTAATGGTCACATAGTATTTAGTATCATTATATTTTATTGTGCTTACTAATGTGATTATACTATAAGGAATAATTATAATATGTGAATTCCATTGAAAAAACTTTGGGTCGTTACATTATTCCCACCTTATAGAATTTCTCCCTCAAAATTATTCTTTACACAAACAGGTGAGGATACATATCCTTCATCACCTCCTCTGGTTCCCAAGTAGCTTCTTCCAACTTATGATTCCTCCACAACAGTTTTACAAGGTGGGTTTTCTTATAGCATAGAACCTTATCTCTCTAGTCCAAAACCATCACTAGTTTCTCCTTATAAGATATCTCATCATACAGTTGTATCGCCTCTGAGTTTAGTACATGAGTAGGTTATGGAATATACTTCCACATGAGTGATGCGTGATACACATCATGAACATAAGACACATTTTGTGGAAGTGCAACCCGGCAGGCCACGGCTCCTATGCAGTCGAGGATCTCATAGGGGCCAATGTACCATCGGCTTAGCCTACTTTTCTTTCCAAACTATATGACTTTCTTCCATGGTGATATTCCAAGGAAAAATTTATCTCCAACAACAAAATCCAAGTCCCTTTGACGGTTGTCTGTATATCTCTATTGCCGACTTTGAGTAGCTTTGATGTGTTTTTGGATGACTTGAACCTTCTTTGTCATCTCTTTCACAATATCATGTTCATGTAGTTTTATTTCTCCAACTTCATCTCAATAGGTTGGAGTCCAACATCGCTTTCTATACAAAGCTTCATATAGAGCCATCTGAATAATCGAGTGGAAGCTATTATTTGTATGAGAAATCAGACAATGGGAGATGCTGATACCATCCACATTTTTATTCTAGAGAGTAGGCTATTAGCATATCTTCAAGCGTTTGAATAATCATATCAATTTGGCCATTAGTTTGGGGGTGATAGGCCTTGATGAAATTTAATTTAGTACTCATCCCATGTTGGAGACTCCTCCAGAATTTAATGTGAACCTTGGATCACGATCAGAGATAATTGAGAGTGGAACACCATGGTCTCTCACCAGTTCCTTCACATATATCTTTTCTTGTTGTTCAAGAGTGACATCTTCCCGAATAGAGATAAAACGGGAAGTCTTGTTGATTCAGTCTACCATAACCCATATCGTATTATTTACCTTCGATGTCTTCGGGAGACCCATGATAAAGTCCATAGTGACATTCTCCCATTTCCACATGGGTATAGGTAATGGTTGCATCGTCCCTTTAGACTTTTTTCTCTTCTTTAACTTGATGACCTACCAAAAAACTTGAGATATATTCAACAATATTTTCCTTCATGTTATCCCACCAGAAGATTTCTCAGAGATAACGACACATATTGGAACTCTGAAGATGGATAGAGAATGTTGAGTGATGTGAATTTTCATATATCTCCTTCTTTATCCCAAGTTTTTTTAGATCCTTATTTATCCCAAGTGATGAGGGAACAAAAATTCATATTCCAAGTAGAATAGGATCATCATCATCTATATGGAGCTCATGCAGCTTCCCTTCCATTACAGCATTCACCTTCTTTTGTAACTCTAGATCATCCCATTGTGCCTCCTAGATCTTCTCTTGGATATATGTTCATGCAATAATTTTGGAAATGTAGGAATTATCCCCTTCCCTTATGGTTTCCAAATAAATCCTTTTCATATCCATGAAGATAGGGTCTTTCTCAATCCACAACATTAATAGAGTAGGAGGTTATTTTCTTCTTAGAGCATCAGCTACCTTGTTTGCCTTTCTAAGATGATAGTGAATATAGTAATCGTAATCATTGATTAGCTCTAACCTCCTCCTTTAACACATGTTGAAATCCTTTTGTGTGAATATATTCTTTTAACTCTTGTGGTTGGTTTATATGTCACACTTCTCCCCATAAAGGTAATGCCGCTAGATTTTCAAGGAAAAAATCATTGTTGCCATCTCTAGATCATGTGTTGGGTAGTTCTACTCAATGATTTTAATCTTTTTTGAGGCATAGGCTATCACATTATCATTTTTCATGAGTATGAAACCTAAGACTTTCGTTGAATCATCACTGTATAGAAGAAATATTTCTCCACATTTTGGTAGTGTGGGTATAGGTGTAGTGATCACTCTTCTTTTTAGCTCCTTGAATCTTCCCTCACATTACTCTATCCATATATACATTACCCCTTTGTTTGTTAACATTGTTAGTGGGCTTGTCAATTGTGAGAAATTTCTCAGAAAACATTAGTAGTACATAGATAATCCAAGAAAACTATGGATTTATGTGACACTAGAGGGTTTGGTCCATTCCTCAATCGCCTTTTTTTTAGAAGGGTCCATCGAAATTCCTCCACTTGTGATCACATGTCCTAAGAACATGACTTACATCATAAAAAATTCACACTTTTTGAACTTGGAATATAACTTCTCCTTTCACAATGTCACCAACACAAGTCTTATATATTCTTCATGTTCTTCCTTGGCCTTGGAGTATATGACAATATCATCAATAAATAGTACCAAAAATTTGTCGAGGAAATGTCAAAAGACTCTATTCATCATATCCATGAAGATTGAAGGGGCATTAGTAAGTCTTAATGACATCACCAGAAACTCATAGTTCCCATACCTTGTACAGAAGGAATTATTCTGAATATCTTCCTTCTTCATATTTAGCTGATGATATCCACAATGAAGATCCTCCTTTGAGAAGTATTGAGATCCTCTTAACTAATGGAACAAGTAATCTCTCCTTGGAAGAGGATACTTTTTCTTTATGGTGATATTGTTGAGTTCCCGATAATCGATACACAGTTGTATTGTTCCATCATTATTCTCCCCAAAGAGAACTGGTGCACCCCAAGGTGATGCACTAGGGCATATGAAGCCTTTATCCAAACTCTCTTACAACTGGTTCTATAGCTCCTCCATTTTGATAGGATCCATTCTATAGGGACCCATTGAGATATGAGTAGCTCCGGGTATGAGTTCTATTGAGAACTCTACCTCTCAATCTAGGGGAAGTCTGGGTAACTCTTTCGGAAATACATCACCATATTCCCTCGTGATAAGAATTTCCACATGTTTGGAACTTTCCTTTGACTCAACCATTTAGTTGAGGTATGATTCTTCATAGGGAATCAAAAACCAGATAGTTAAAGGATTTTTCAAAGGAGATTCAAGATCTTCTTACTATTTGTAGAGGATCATGGGATGTGTCAGAATATGAAAACATATTTCATTTTTCCCAATAGTTGATATGTACTCTATATAATGTGAGACAATCCATTCCCATTATAGCATCTAATTCCACAAAGGGACGTATTATGAGATTTTTAGGATGAATATTCCCACATACACCAATAGGATAAGTTTCAAACACATGGGTTGCAATGATTTCACCACTTTGTGTTTTTACAGATATCTCTACTTCAAGGTTTCGGTTCTTTGATTCTATAGTTCTATTAAACATGCAATATATAAAGGAATGCATAGAACAATAATCAAATAAGACATTTTCCATTATAGAGTGAATAAGAAGTGTACCTTGTATGAAATCATTATCTAGATCCACTTCTGTAGTAGTGATATCATAATCACCCCCTTGTTCCTTTGGCATTGGTGTCTACTAATGCAGATTACCCTTGAGGACTCGAGGTTTAGTGCACTGGCTTGCATAGTTACCTTTCTCCCTATAGTTTAGAATTCAACCATCAGTGGTTCTCTCCTTTATTCCACCACATTATCCTTCCTTTTAAAGTTTTTTCAACACACTTGATCATGATTTCCTTCTTTCCCACACTTTAAGAATTTCCTAATCCCTTTGAGAAAGTTCCCATGATACAACTTCCCACATTTTTGACATGATGGTTGTTGAGTTTTCTTCCTATCCTTATCATTAGATCCTCCAGATTGAAACTCCATCTTACTTTTCCTATCAACATATCCATCGGAAAATTCTCCAAACTCCATATACACTTTTATAGCACATCGAAAACGTCTTCATCACTCCAAAAGTCTCAAATTAAAAGAGCCTTTCAATGGTGTTGTTTTAATCCAATAACTAATCTCTAAATTTTTCTATCATTGTTTATAACAAAACTTGAAGTGTACCTTGCAAGCCCTGTAAATATTCTCTTCATAAGTTGTGTAAAATTACCCTTATTTTTTATTATGATATATAAATTCTATCTCCATCATTGTTTGAAGATCTCTTGGGAAATACTAGTTAAGAAATATTATCTTAAAGTCATCACATTCCATCGCATTAATTTCATCACTTGGATTGTGGTTCTCAGTCAAATCCCACCATTGATCGACCTCTCCATCTAGGATATAAATGGTTAGTGTCACCTTCTCCATCTCATAATAGTGAAGCACATCAAAGATCTTATCCATGGAGTTGACCCACAGTTCCACAACTAGTAGATTAGAAGATCCAAAAAACATCGGTGCTAGTTTCCGTATAAAACACTAGATAGCCAGATGCTCCCTCTTTGGTGAAGGAGGATGTTCCCCATTATTTAGGTTATTATTAATAACCTGAGATAGTTGGGTAATCATCTCTATGAATTTTTTAACTCTACCTCCCAAATAATTGGGGATGTCATTCGGGCAATCATTACATTAGACCTTGCACGAGTTTTAGCCTGGTTTCTCCTAGTTCCCACCATTTTTATAAAATAGAAAAGTTTATAACAAAACCTAAGTTAACAAGTCATGAATAACATATTTATATTTAAATTTTTTACTAAAATAATAACTTAATAGATCCCTATGTAAAGATTCTTTTTTTCATATTTGTACTTAGTCTCATGCAAGATTTTTTCTCTAGGGGTCACTAATCCTTATTCCCAAATTAACTAAACCTTACCTCAGATACCAAATATAGAGACCCTGCCTTTTATTACATTAATATTACATAATTATAAAGATGAAAAACATAATAGTATTACACCATGAGGATCCAGAGGTTTAGTGTCATTGGAAAACTAGGATCGTACATAACATTTACAACTTCAAACATAAACATTTATTTAGCTAAATCTTCTCATGCTTCTTATTGTCCCTTGAAAACTCCTTAGTACTAATAATAACTTGAGGATATAAATCAAAAAGGGGTGATCTAAAAGGCCAGTAACAGGATAGATAAGAACAATATAGAATTGGGTGAGCATAAACATAACATAGGCAAGGGATCATGATCATAAGAGGAATCATTAATAAAAGACTTGAAATGTGGAAATGCATAAAAATGATAAATCATGTATTAGTTGTTAACTACCACACATAGTTTTGAAAAATTCTAGCATCATGTTAACACATAATTCTTATTTTAATCATGAGATTAATAAATTTAACAAACTCATTAGGGAGCTATATAATTCCAGGTGCACCAATCACATTCAAGCATTCATATTGCGCTATATAATTCTGGGCGCACCAGTCACATCATAGCATTATCATTATCATGCATTCCACATAGAACATATATAAAAAATGAACATAAATAACCCATGGAAAGGAATGGGTTTCATCACATAATAAAACATTCATAAACATGGTATTCCCAAAAGAAAGAGGTAATAACATACCTGATACAAGAACCATCAACCTTGAGTGAGAAGTAAAAGGTGTGATTTTGAAAGAATAGATATTTGGGAAAAAAAATTGACATAAACTCTAGTGGAAACATGTATATCCCATAAAAGTTAATTTAATTAGGAACAAATAATTTTTAAGGAGCTACAATACCAAAAATGGAGTTAAAGAGGTAGAACCTAAATAAATAATGTTGGGTTTGAGAATTTCTCATTACCTTGTATCTGAAGGCCTTCTTCATTTAAAAGTCCATCATAAACACATTGAATTCATTAATTAACAATTAAACAACCTTGTGTAAATGAATATTGTTCATTATGTTTTAATTATGTTATTTTATGGTCCTTTGGATGAGTTATAGGGTTTAAATCCATTGTTTGGGATTGTCCGTTTTTATGGTTTTCTTGAACGGTTCACATGGCTTCTTCAATGGAAGTACATGTAGAACATGGATAAACATACAGAAGTGATAATTCATGTTATTAATGATATTAAATAATTTTAAATAATTTTATAATTTATTATATTATATACCATGTGGATTAATCATTAGATAGGAATTTAATGCTGATCTTTTAGGTTAATTCGGGAGGTTTTTCATCCACAACAAACTTGTTTCTTTTAAACATTTAGTCATATGTAAATAAGTTAGATCCAAAACATTAAATAGGATATAATACATATAAGATAATATGGTTCAATCATAAAATTGGTTTCATGACCATATCTGAAGGAGGAAAGGAAAATTAAAAACATGTCCTTCTTGAAGGTGATAAATTAACACCACATGAACAATGTTTTCCTTTCAAAATTTAAAAGAAGAGGGGAAGGGGTTGGATGATATAATATCCCATTAGTATCATAAAATTTCATTATATTTATAATACTGGAGTTAACATACCATGTGAATGAAGATAGGTGGGGATAGATGAAGAAATGAACTTGAAACTGAAAGGAATTTAAAGGAAAAAAATGAAGAGAGAGGAATTACCTCTTGAATCCTCCTCTTGAGATCCTCCTTTAAAAATCTAGGCTTGTTCTTTTGATGAGACTTAAAGATCGTGGACATGGGGGAGGGGATAAGAAATATTTATGGGCTTATTTTAGACAAGGATTGATGCTTGAGAGCAGTGAGGAAATGAGGGTGTGAAGGGTGGTATTTATATTGGAGGGGAGAGGGGATTTCTCAATATAATATTCATTAATTTTTTATTTCTCCAAAAGAAATGTAATTGTCAGTCTTCCATGACCCATTATAGTAATTTTATCATTTTAACCCGAACCAATTGGGCTAACATCAGCAGAAAATCATATATGACTCTATAATTAGTGTATTTAGCTTATTTTGTAAATTATGGTATTTCGCTATTCATCAAAAATTCAAATATTTCAGAAAAAACCCCACAAATTCACCCTAACCATTTTTTGATGTGCAGAATCTAAAAATGAAAACTATTTTTCAAAAATAATTTCCTAAATTTGATTAATTTAATATTTAATTAAAATTACAATCTATTTGAAAAATACAGTTTTTAAAATTTTTGTTTACTTATTCCAAAACATTGGTACATCATGCATTCACATAAATCTGACATATATACTATCATAGGTGAGGTTACTATTCATAAGGTTATATCACTATTCATAAAGGTACAATTAATATTCATAAGGGTATTTTACTATTCACCAAAAATTAAGTTTGCTCAATTAGACTCCAAAAATCACCCTAAACAAAACCATGTATGTCAGATTTCTGAAATTCAAACCATAAAAGTGGAAAATTTCTATTTAATGGTCACATAGTATTTAGTATCATTAAATTTCATTATGCTTACTAATGAGATTATACTATAAGGCAGAATTATAATAATGGAATTCCATTGATAAAACGTTGGTTCGTTATATATAGGGCTATCAAATTTTTGGCTCCATTACAGTGAATAGGAGGGGAGATTTATCAGTTGAATAATTTCAACAAACTCTTTTCCCATCTATTTTTTTTCTAATTTTATCATAGGATTATTATTATTTTTTATGGCATTGGGTATTATTAGTTGTGATAGAAGGACTATAGAGTGAAATGACAACCAATGAGAGGTTCTCCTTCTTACATGATGATATGGCGAGAATACTTGATGAAATCAACATGATCGGAAGTCAACCTTTAGAGTTCTCACAACTGTACCCAAGTGGTGATTTCAACACACCCCATTGCATGGAGCCCAAATTTTACAAGGATTATCACGAAAACAATGTGGAGGTAAGTACCACTTCCCATACTGATTTTTCTCTTATCATGATGCCCTTGTTTTTTATGTTCTAAAGAAGATGAAGAGGGTCACTGTGTCACAAAACATGACTAGTTTGAATAACATTTTAGAAATAAATTTCAAGAAAAAAGAGATCAGGCAAGGAGGGGAATAAGAAAATCGGGAACCTCAACTACTAAGATGCTACAAATCCTCCTCCCAAAAAATGGGAGCATGGCCAAAGGAAGATAAAGAAGATGAAGAATAGTTGGAAGGAATTACAGCTATCAAATTTATGATAATTCATTTTAAAAATTTAAGTGCGCCTCAAGAAGAACATGAAGAAGAAGAAGAATAGAAAGTTGCACCATGCGCTGACTACACAGAGGAAGAAAATGAAGCATCAACAAAAGAAGAAGTTGAAAAGATAGTTGTAGAACCTAAATAAGTCAATGAAAAAACCCAATACAGGTATCCATCCATTGAAACAAAATGAATTCTACTGATTCTAGTCCGATGCTGAAATTCTATTGGAAATACTCATACTGTTTAGACACTCATCACCACCTCTGAGGTCAACACCAATTTAATGGAATAAGTTTCATGATGAACTAAGAGGATTCCAAAGTCAAGATTGGGTAAACATGATATGATTAGCTTTATACCATTCTCTAATTATCTAACCCATGTATGGTCAACCTAAAAAACCATTAAAAATAGCATCTTCCAGGAGGAAACCCATGTTTTTATTGTTTTTTAGGAATTTAGATTTATTGATTTCATAGTATTTAATTTGATATTAGTATTAATTTAAATACCCCTTATAGTCTTGAGCATATTGGAAGTAAATTTACTTTCACTTGTTTCTATTTATTTTCCAGGTCCATAAAAGGCACAAGTGGCAGCCAGAAGCCAGTGGGAGGGAGAAAGAAGAAAAGATGCATGACCAAATTACACATCATGCATCTGGTGCATACAGTACCTATATAGCCAACTTTGAACCATAAATTTGAAAGTGGATTAATAGTATCAATTCTATATTTTTCAATTCTATTCTAATCATTTTAATTGGTTTGAGATTTAATTGGAAATTGCATGCCCACATTTAGTTCATTCTTTCCTCAAAATGATCTAGAAGTCATGATACTACCTTGGTCAATTACCATGCCCTGTATTTAGATTTATTTTTCCCTAAATTTGAATGTGAAAAAATGGTGAAATGAATTATTAGAGATAAGCATGTGGATTAGGATTTTACAAATCATGTTTTAGATGAGAATGTTAATAATTATAGATTAAATTTTCAATGATTTGAATATGTTTTGATTTTATGAAATTTGTGTTAATTAATTAAATTATTCGTATGTTTTTCCATGATTTATTTACCCAAACATTATTCTCATTCTTGAGACATCCACTAAGCCTAATATTTCCCATTCTTTCAAAATTATATTTCTTGAGAAACTCGAGCTTGTTTTCTTCTAGGAATTTCTTTTCATCTTATCGATTCTATGACTAAATATAATATTTTTAAAAATGGTTGAGGCATTATTTTTTTAGACATTTTCCAAATACCCACCTTTCATTAATCCTTTTTAAATCCTATAGAATCCATGAATTTCCTTTTTTAGAATTGAGTCAAGCTACAAGCCTATTTTATCCATTCTAGCCTCCCTCTAAATGTTTCTCATGATATTTAAAAGAATATGTGTGGGGGAGGAAATTTATTTGTGGTACCAAGATGTACTATATTGTGGATATTTTGCAGGGGGTTCTTTATAGTTATCTAGGAAAGGTCGTGACATTCGTCATTGTATTTAATTATTCATCACTTTTTCTAAAAACATGAAAAAAAGTTTTTGTTTAGGGAGGGTCAAAATTCACCATTTTCTAGACTGATGATTTTTTATTATATGTGGTTAGATGATGGATGTGATATTTTTTCAAACCATATATTAAAAAAAACAATTCAAGAGGGGTTTATTCATTAGTTGTTCTTACATGTATCACAAGCCCACTTTGATCTTTTTTGGGAGAAGAGAGTGATGAAATTTGTAATTGGAGACATTCATTGAGATTATATTTTATTATCATGAAATGTAAATTAGTGTTAAACCCCCTTTTTAGATTTAATTTTTAAAACATTTACCTTCATGCTGGGAAGCCTCAAAGACAAATCAACCTTAACGGTGAAGCCCTCATGATTGATTGTGATTTCTATCATTATGTGGTGGATATGTGAGATACTTTGCAATCCTCGGGTTAGTTACAAGTTTCTGAGGTATGTGCATCATTATATTTTCATTTCTACCCTAGAAATGAGTGGAAAAATTCATATAAGGTCAATTATAAATGAAATTCATAATAATAATGAATTGAAAATTAAAAATGAATGAATGAAGAAACTGGGCTGTTTTAAAAGATAACAAGTAAAATATATGGTTGACATTCTTATTTGAAAAATAATGCATTGAATAATTCTCTACAGTGATTCTTGAACATTTAATTTTACATTTTATCAATTGATTTTATTGAAATTGAATTTAAGTCATGGAATAGTGAAAGTCATTTGTAGTATGTTGATATTACTTACTTGAGGAAAATATGAATTCAAGTGTGGGGGATTTGATAAGTGTATTTCATGCATGATGTTTAGACTATTTTAATTGTCACGACCCATCCTCGGGGCCCGTGCTGTGACTACCCCAAGCCTGCCTTTCATAGGCCAAGGGATGACACTTAGCACCAAAGGCGTAAATCCCAATAAAAAAGGAGGGCATTGCCTTTATAAAATTAAACAACACAATAGAGTACAAGAGGAAGCAAACACTATGTAAAGAAGTAAACAAACGTGCTGAAAGTACACTGGGCTAGAAATTAAAGCCTAAAAGAAATGTACAGCTACAACTGAAAGTAAAGTACAACTCAAAGGAAAACAGCTGAAATGTGACAAGTAGATCCTGGATCGTCCACCACGGATCCTACCTGAGGGGTATGTACAGATGTCCTCCTCAGCACTCCGCGTCCGACCGTCCCTCCGACCATCTCCTCCGGGTACCGACTCATCGTGATATCCACCTCCGGGTACCGTCCAGCTCAACAAGCCTTAACTACGATCAGTGGTGTCCGTCGTCTGCAACCAACACAACGAGGTACGGGCGTAGCCCGTGCAGGGGTGAGTATAACAATACTCATTAGGGACCTCAAGACCCTCAAGGTCTCCCTAAATCCAACAAGTATAACCACAAAGAAGGATCTCAACAGATAACCCTTACTTAGGTATAATCCCATACTTATACCTAAGTTATCAAGTAACCCATCTCAATCAAGAGGTAATCAAAAAAGTTATGAAATCAATGGATAACCACTACTTATGTATATTCCCATACATATACCTAAGTTTTCAAGTGACCCATCTCAATCATGAAGTAAACACAAAGGTCATTGACTCAGCTCAAACCAGGATTTTATTCATGATGTCGAAACCACGGTTGCTGGAAAACTCCTCCTCTGTCGAGTACAGTGGTCCTGTCACGACTCCGAGATGATACTCTCTAACTTTATACTGCTGAGGGACTACTCATGTCGAGTACCACGGGTCCGCACCCAAACACAGTAGTGATCTCTACCAGGGGTCTACTACCCAAACACAGTAGTGGTTCCCCTAATAGCCTACAGAGGTACTCCTCCTGTCGAGTACCGCGGGTCTGCTACCAACTACCAAGCACTCCATCCGCCGTGTGTCTGCCACCAAATACCGGGTTCTCCTTCCACTGGGCTAGTTGACTCACTACAAGTCGAATCGGTTATGCAGTCGTCAGGTCCACAACTACTAGGTCTTCACACTCCGTACGCTCGTCTCCAGGAATATCTGTTCCACGAGCTACTGGTCGATACTCCAAGTATCACAAAGTCCCCCAAAGAAGCATAAAAAAGGACCACCTCATCACAGGGGTCTCAACATAATAGGCGGCGCTTCAATCAGACGCCCGGTCTATGATTTATTAGCCTTTTCATCCCGGGGGTCCAGTTGGTTTTGTGTACAAACCAACCCGACCGTATCTCAACTGTACCCCAAACTCTCATAGGGTATACTCAAAGGGAACATTTCTCAACGAGATTACCAACGTCGCTGATGGTTCGTCAAACGGTCATTCTGTCTAAGAGTTACTGGCTTTTCTGTTCCATGGGCCCGGTTCAATTTCGGGTACAATCCAACCCGGCCATACTCTAACTGCATCCAAACCATAGGTGAAGTATGCCAAAAGAATAGTCTCATCAAGAGGAATCCAACAAATTCATTGGCACATCAATCTGACATCTGGAGCTCATGTTATAAGCGTTTCCTCTCTGAGGGCCTCGATGGTTTCAGATTCGAACCTACCCATCCATACCCATTTTTTCACCGAAACCTTTAGTGTAATATACCAAAATGACTGTTTCGATCAAAGGAATGCTACAAAACTGACAGTGCGTCGATCGGAGGTCCACAACTCATGTTACGGCCGTTTAACCAAAAACGATACGAAAATAGGGGGTTTGGGCCCGGTCCGACCCGACCAAATACCCCCTGGGTCGGCCCGAACGGGTTCGACCCAACCCGGGTCCGGGTTCAGCCTGTATGGCATGGACTGGCCTGGCCTGGCCGGCACGGCCCGGCCCGACCGGCGTGGCCTGACCGTGTGGCCAGCCGCAGCTCGGCCAGCAGGGTCGGGCTGAAGCCGCGGAGTGGGGGGGGGGGGGGGGGCTCGCTGATTGGAATCGGCGGCCCTCGACACCGCCTAGTCATCCCAGATCCTGTGGCCCTGCAGGATATTTTGCCTCGCTTTCATGGCACAGCCGCGGTGGGACTTCTCCGGCGGCGCGCTGGGGTGCTGCCGCCTCCAGGTGGCTAGACGGCTCTGGCCGCCGCCTCCGATCATCGGCGCCGCTGTGTCGGTGTGGCGCGCCGCCGCCACATTATGTGGATCACTGGACATGCTCTGGTGGTCTTTTTTGGCCGCCGTCAGCGCCTAAGTTCACCTCGAGACCCGAACTTCACTTCGGAGGCTTCAAATTGCCTTTGTTGTCCCATTTCATTGTCTCCATCAATCCTCACACATCAAACAATCTGCAGAGGGTCCGGGCTTGTTTGTTAACCCGTGAACTTCGCGTTAGAGGCTCATACCATGGTTCAATAAATAAGAACGCCCAACTTAGAGGGTATAATTCACATAATTAGAATTATACAAAAAAACCCTACCTCGCAAAGACATCGCACGTCATCAAGCCACGAAAAGAGGCAAGCATCGCAATGATCGGACGTCACGGAAGATCAGTGTTGATTCTGTTGACATCAGAGGAAGATTCGTCATTGATGGAGACATTCCGCGTGGTGGTTTCTCCTCCCTTGATGCGGAGGAAGAAGAAGAGAAAGCACGTCTTTGGTGACTTCGCGTTCTTCATCGGAGGCGTTCTTCATCGTTGGCGTTCTTCATCGAAGAGGCATTTTTCTTCGTCAAGAACGTTCTTCATTGGAAGGAGGGAGCTCTTCTAAATTCTCCAAGAATTTCCCACCCAATATTTGCCCAACCAAATATTAAAATGAGGATTCCCCCATTTTAACAACTTTTCATGCTAATTCAATTTAATTCAAACTCATTAATTAATTGAATGGTTGGCAAAATATTAAGTGATGTGAGAGAGATAGAAGGTGGAGAGGCTCCACTCCAATAAATGACTGGATTTGTCATGTATTAAACAAGGGGTGAGTTATGGGGAGTTTAAGGGGTTATGGTGAGTTCAAAGAGAGTTAAGGGAATGTGAAAGGTTGGGGCTCGTGTGGCCCCCACCTCACAAATATCCTTACATGGGTAGTTAGAAGCTTGTGGTTCCCACCCCAGCTTACCCATGTAGAATGTTACCTCCTTAGATACAAAAATAAAATTGTTCCACAATTTTATTCACTTCTCATTTAATCCAAAAAAATTTATCTTCTCCTCACGTGCAAACACAACTGTGGTAAAGCTCTCCTTAAGAAATTATCTGCATTGCGAGTTCATTGGTGCCCTCAGATTTCGATTCCGAGTACCGGTTCAAAAGATAGAAAAAAAACCCGCTCGTTCATTCACTGAACGTACCCAAGCTAAACTTCATAAATTGATTCTGGGCACACCAGGCCTCATAATTAGGTGTCGTCAGAAAATTTGTACTCATAAAATTTCAAATAATTAAGAAAAAAAATTTCTTGAAATTTCCAGGTCTTTACATTAATATATTGATTTGTGTAAATAAATGATAAATCTTTCCAATTTTGGAATGAATTGAGTAGTTTTATGTTTTATGGAAGGAAAAATTGAATCTCTTTAAAAGGAATGAAAATAAGAGTAAAATAGAGTGTAAAGACACTTCGCGCCCCGAGCGAAGCAAAATAGCATAATAGGGGAATGTTGACGAAGATTGAAGCTGGGAAACTGAAGTAGAAATTATTACACAATGTGTACTACATGTACACATCGTGACGTTGTCAAAATAAAACTGCACTATCAAGGCAAGTCATGGCATGCATACACACTATGAGTGACTAGTACACGTCGTGTAACCTCTGTACATGACTCAAAATCATTCAGATACATTTTCAGAGAAGATTTAAGTGAGATCTATGATGATTGAAGACCGATAAAGTACACATCATGAGTCCCCAATACATGATGTGATGACAATCAAACCTCAAATTAATGAATATGATACATGTAATATTCACATGGACGTGGAGGAAACTCAGATAAGGATTACATGTCGTGTACTTCACTTACACGTCATGTAGTCATTTAAAGATTTAAATCAATGTACGAAACTCGTGCACATGGACATAGAACGTGGAATGAAAAATGCGGACATAGAGTCAACATAGGCCAATGGTACTTGTCGTGTAACTTCAATACACATTGTGACTGGTGATGGTCAGACCCCATTTAGTTCCTAAAATATTGCCCCAAGCCGCACCATTTGGAGATCTTCTAGACGAAGCACCACCACCAAACGCCTGTGGAGAAGGCGCACCACCTGCTTCACCACTTTCTATAGGATTTTGATTTATTTACTTTTAAACACCCGCTCATGGTTATCATGAGTGGGTAATTTATTATTTTCATTGAAAGCATGATGAAAGGTGATTTAATGTAGAATTATTTTATATGTTAATAAAATTCATGTCGGGATTTAACATTTTCTCTTCAACTATATCTTCTTACCAAATTTCTTCTTTCATGACCATTGTCGGCAGGGTTTGGGATTAGGTGTAATATCTTTATATCATTGATCACGGCCATTTCCAGACTAGAATGAATACATTATTTTAATATGATATCTTGGGTATAGACTTCCAATATGACCATTGGGTTTGTCATGTCCATATGTTTAAATCAGGTTTCGGGTTTTCCATCCATTACAATCAAAGTACTTGGCCATGAGAAAAGGAGAGTTTGGGATGGAGTGCGTTTATCATGACCATTAAATTCTCTTCAACCCAATTCCGAAAACATCATAATTTCTAATTAATTATCTCATACCGTGTTATCTCATGAAGATAGAATCATTTCTTCCTAACACTCATTTAATATTGTCTTCTCCCATATTCTAAAAAAAATTCTATGATCAATAGTTTATTTTTATTCGAAATTAGTTTAGGTTTAATTATTTAATTAATACTTTCTCCAAACATATCTATGTGGTTTCGACCTCAAACATTCATATCCTATATCACCCTAGAGTTTATTGATTTGTTTGATTGGTGTTATAAACCTCTAAATTCAGTATCCTGGAGGGAATTAACAATGCTCGTAGGGTTATCAGATGCCCATGTGTGTGTGGGTGTGATGTGATGTGATTTATTTCCTAGGTGAAAGGACAAGTTATGAGGCCTAGGTGTGTGCAGGCAGGTTGTGACATGGTACTTTTGAAAGAGGTGGAAGCGTGATGACATTTTATGTTAGGAAAGAGCATCTAAACTAGTGGGAAGTGGTGCGGGGTACCTAGATCATTGATGTTATACTATATTACTTTACATGACTTTCATTACTTGGTGAGTGTGTCTTGGTGAGGTTGGGATGGCTAGTATGCCTTGTTAGTTATTGTTGGGTTCTTTTTTTTCTCATGAGAGAATTAGTATTCTTCTCTCACTTTTTCACAAGAGACTTTGGATTTCCTAATGAGTATACTTGTATGCTCACATTATGTATATAAAACTATTTTTGGGTTTCCAGGAGGAAAATGTGGACCGCGCTGGACCTTACTAGCTTGAAATTTGGGACAGTTGTTTTGTCCCTTCTTAGCGTTGTTTTGGTATTTACATTGTGATTTTCATTGTATTTGTAATAGTTTTGTCTTAAACATGTATGTAGGATGGATTTGTCTTTATTATATATATATATATATATATATTGGATTTATTTTAGGATGGACCATCTTATCTCCCAATCGTGTTTCTTTAAAAAGGGAATGACCCCCATTTGGTGGTATTTTTATACCCTTGGTGTTGATCTCTATCATGGGGCCCACTCGAGGCTATAATCTGGGGGTCATTATCTCCATTTCTTCATTAACAACCGAGGAGAGGTTTCATTGGAGGGATCGGTTCATCACATGCTTGGAATGTTTGGTTGGGTAGTCTCATGTTGTGTGACCTTTCCCATCACAATTAAATCACTACCACTATTTGGGATTCCATGGAACTCTCTACCGAATTGGGCCACATTCCCAAGAAATATCATGAGGAGTTCTCATATAACAAGATCATGGTTCTTGGCGTCTTCTAGATACTACAAATGAATCATCTCGGTTTCACCCACTACCAACTCCAGTTTTCTGAAATCTCTCTGACATAAATATATCTGTCACTACTATGCACTCAAGCACCATAACATAGGTGCGGATTCACAAGGGAAAAATGCATGCTCGAATCTCTCTATGGAGTCACTTCTCAAACTTATGTTCTAAAGAATAACCATCCCTAATCATGTTAAGAGAGTACCATGTAAATCCTTTGAAACTTGTGGTGTACGCAAAAATCTTTATCCATCCTTGATGTAGATCTAGAAGCTCATGGATATGAATCAAACATAAGCTGTAGGTGTAGTACTCATCACGGAATAGCTTCTACAAGTCGGTCTATGAGAGTGTTGACTCATCTTAAATCTGTGTAATAATAATCCACCAACAACCATATAATCCTTGGAAAAGGTAGGTTTCTAGTGAAACCACTTGATCTGTCAATGTATGGATGACACAAATGACACAGACCACCGACTCTAGCCAATACTCTACTACCTGAGGATATGGGTTGCCCTAGAACCTCAGAAGACACTTGTGTTAGAACTCATGGAGTGTACTATGGCTATGTGCATCCTCTTCCTACTCCGCTAAAATGGTCTACTGATCAACAGGTGTAGGTGCTTCTACCTCTCTACCTAGAGGATGGGGATCACAATATACCCCAAAAAATGAGGCCTTGTCACTCATCAAATCATCATCATGATTCGGAAATGGTATCCGAGATGGGTATCATCATGGACGTATCTTGAGATTTCTCAATAAGTACCATGGTCAGATGAGCATATATGTATATATATATATATGTCAACAACAATGGTGACATACCAGATAATTATACTAAAATAATTTATCTTATATGATGCATGTACCATTCATCCTTGCAACCATGTTTTTGGTATACCGAGTCAACAAGAAGTTAGTAAAGGTTCATGTGAATGAATTCTTTATCCACCCAAACCATCAGTGGACTTTCTATCGTGAGAGATACACATTAGATACTTTGAAAATATTTCCATAAACCCAAATAAACAATTGTAATGGGACTATTCGAAACAATGTCTCAAGGATCTCACCTCTTTTGATACCAATATATCATGACCCGACCCAAGCAGGGGCTTGAACCGCAACTACCCCAAGCCCACCTCCATAGACTAGGGTGTGGTGACCAGAACCAAAGGAATATATAAACTTAGAGGGGAATTTTCTTATGTAACTATAAGAAAACACAAATATATTTTTTGATGAATACGTGTAAAGGAAAAGAGTAAAAGATGCAACATAGCTACAAAGTAAACCAAGAATTCATAACCTCTAGGGTGTACACATGTATGATAGTAAAAAAAATGTAAAGGGAAAAAATACACTCCTTACCCGAAATATGTCCCAATGTAACAAATTTCACAAAATAAAGAGCTGATAGAGCCCTGGCCGAGATCTCCAAGCTACGACCACTGTACGCGGTCCAAAGTACCAGGTATCCCTAAGTTCCTTTGAATTCACTGTTAACATGTCTATCATCTAAATAAGACAATACACATGTTGTAATATGACATGAAATGGTGAGTATATACAAACCATTTAAGAAACCCTGGAAGATGAAGGGTGTAATAAGTGATTCAATATGAAAGGAAAGAATGTAGTTGCAATACACAGCCAAAGAGACCATCTCAATTAAAACTAAGAGTGAAATTAGCCTCTCCAAAACACAAGGGGCTTGACATGGTGAGAAGATGAACTACATGTCATGACTTTAACATCTATAGAAGGAGAGTAGACTCATCCAACTATGAGAAGCTGAACGCAGAAATCACATGGCATACCCCACGTGTATTTACCTCTCCAGGAAGAAGAGTTATGAAATTCAAGGTCTGGATACATAATATATATATATATATCTATATTCTTAGTGAAATAAGAAAAAATGAGAGAGTAAGGGGATATCCATCTCACAGATCTACCTAAGAAGAAGTGTTTCCAATAGTTCAAAAATTCCATCAACGATGACTAGCATCTCATTCGTCCTCCCAGAAGTAACTGTCCAAGTCAAAAAATGCCTTTTCACTGTGTTGCAGAGTTGAGGGGGCAGAAACATGAAGTAGATGACTCTTATCATAATACATTAGGTGGGTTCCACTCCATCATGACCCATCCCAGTGGGGCCCACACTGCAACTCCACAAGCCCACCTCCAATAGGTCAAGGGCTAGTGACTAGCACCAAGTAGGCATATCACTAACTTGGGAGGAGTTTACTAAGTAATTGTACACACACATACATCTCCAAGACCATAAATGATGAAAAATAAAAACCACTAAGGACAAAAATGCATGAATACAACTAAACCCAACCAACAGAGTACAATGGAAGTAAAGTGAGGAAATTAAATTGGGCCAGAATACAAGCCCACCAAAAACAATAGTCTGAAAAATACAAAGTCCAACCTGTAAATAAGAAATAGGTACTGGTACTATTTCTCATAGTCGTAGGAACTCCTTGGCCTATAAGGAACTCAGAAATTTCATTCTGGTCCTGGTCCTCCTGGGACTCCATCAAAATGATTCTTGTCTACAAAACACACGACACATGTGGGAAAATCCCATGCAGGGGGGATTATAACAATATGAAATAGAGGAACCCTAAAACCACAAAGAAAAACACAAAGTAAAGGTACAGTTGCCTCAACATAGTATATTTATACTAAACATATATCAATAGAAACACATATAGATATACTCAAAACACAGACCAATAGTCTACAATGGCCGCATACCAATGCTAGGGATTCAGTTCAAAGATTCCATGAAGAACTCATTTGGGAGAACACACTCCACGAGTCTGATAGCTCTGATGAAGTTCTTCTGAGAAGTATTGTTCATTGAGAAAATCCATGAGAGAGATAGATTCCCTTATAAATCTGAAGAGTGAGCAGATACACTCAATCTGGGAGAACACACTCTTGAGTTGGAAAAGATCACGATACATAGATGAGGATCACTACCTGGGCCTTGGAAGATACTGTGACTCATACAAAATCACCAGCTAAGTAGTGGATCAATGTCCTGTAGGATTAGTCATGTTGATATCTGAGTGTACCCAGGGTCATGAATGGATAGAGGATCTCGCTTCGGGCCTCTCTGAGGGATAACTGACTCTATCTCGGAAAGTCCTACTAAAGGGATCACACACTTGTAGAAGGAAACGATACCCTAACTTCATGGGAACAAGCAAGGGAAACATACAAAAATGAAACTTGTACAAGGAATGATGTACAAGATAATAAATCCATGTAAAAGGGGGTACACAGTGTGTAGACTTGGTCACACACTGTGTCCCATGACTCTGAGTACTACCCATGTACAACTACCCGAGTCTGGAGAACATGCCATGTAAAAATTCTTGTACACAGTGTGTAGGAAGGATCACATGTTGTGTCAAGGTATACTGGGTCTGCTCCATGTATGCGGTCCATGTTCCCGTACACGGCCTCAACCTACGTATGCCAACACGGGTAACCGGTACATGGGGTTTCCCACATAACTATCCTCGTCTTGTCATGTGCTGAAGAAAATGGAGTGTACTCCACCCTGTGTCTGTGTATCATACAAGATACACACCAAGTCCTGTGTAAGGACCCACACACTGTGTGATAGTGGTCACACACTCTGTCTATGATTCCAGTCGCCCGAAACACCAGTCATCATTGGGTGGGGCCCACATGACATGTCTTCCTAGGGAGCATGATGTATCCTTCAACATGTATAGTGTACAAGACTAGTCCATCGCCATGCTGACCCCATAGGGCATGTTCTTTAGGATAGACGTCGTTTTTATCGCGATTTTCCATAATTTTTGTTCTTCATCTCCGCACTTCGGGTGATCCTTCGTTCTTTAACTTGACTATCTAATCGATTCTAAACTCCATGTTCAAGGTCTCCCCAACACCATAAGGCCATTTTTGTTGGTTTTGGGACTCCGATCGGCCCTGAAAACACATATCAATCCACCCACATAAAAAATGATCGAAGGTAGATTTCTATTAAACCATGATGATTCGTCTACTGCCACCACCATCTCACCACTATTAGGTCATCATAGTTTCAAATATCAAGTTTGGGATGGTTTCACTTTAAAATGGTTGTGCAATGATCCATGTTTCATAAACCCTTGAAGAACACAGAGAATGCGCTGTTAAAAAGGGAAGAAGAAATTCAAAAAAACAAAGGAGGAACACACCTCCATTGTCATTTTTCATAGTGTCTATATGATCATGTTAATAGGATTAATTGGCAGTCAAAATAACAATTCACAATTATCACAAAATCAATTCCCGAATCAAAACTTCAAAAGAAATGGAAAACAAGGCCCTCCCACAAGAACACACTATCTGCGGATCAACCTGTTTGTGGGTTGATCTATATCCATCATTTAATCCAATAATGGAGAATAACTAAATCAAAATAACAAACCCCAACCTTTATTTTCGATGAAGAGGGAGGTCGTTCATCATTCGGGATTCTATCTCGCTCTGCATGATCCACGCATCGTCATTTGTCGGCATTCGTCAAGGATTATCCATGGGTGGATCCTCTCCAAAGCTCTAGAGGATTATAGGGAGTTTTTCCATGGCTATGAGCCTAACCCTGGGCTCTTTATTATTTAAAATAAAATAAATGTCAATGTATTATTTAAACATTTATATAAAATAAATTTTTAATTTATTTTATTTCCCTTAAAATGTGCAAAAACTATCTTCTTCAGTCGACCCATGTCGGTCAATGTTAGGCCCCTCTAAATGTAAATTCACTACTCTAAACCCAATGGTGCCCTCAAATTTATGATACTGGAATCCATTTAAAATCAATTACACTTTTTTTAGAAAAATGCTCGTGAGCACTCTTTAAAAGTTTAATTATTTCAAAAATTATTCTGGGCACTCCGGCCCTCCAAATCGCACGATGTCACAAAGAATAGTCTCGTAATAATTCTATATTATATTTAAAAATAATACATAGATAATATGAGACATTAATTCCTCCCCATTTTAGGGGTTTACATCCTCAAAAATCCACAACAAAAGGATAATCAAATAGATGTGGGTACTATACACAAATATTATCCACCCACTCCCATATGCTCTCTTGAAGATTATCATGCTGCAAAGCGACGCACACTAGGGGAATCGATCACCCACGAAGAAACCCCTCATCTCAATCCTCGATCTCCACAAGGTACTCTTCCAAGGTCGTTCCATCCTGAATGTCCAGCTTTACCTAGTTGATGACTTGCTATGGGTCATCAACGTACCTCCTCAGCTACGACACGTGCAATACATAATGCACCCGGTGCAACTACGGTAGTATAACTAGGTGGTATTCCACCTCTCCAACTATTCACAATATCTAAAAAGGTTCGATGATCCTCGGAGATAGCTTTTCACCCAGGCCAAATCTCTAAAACCCACATCGAGGATAGACCCAAATGAAGACATGGTATCCCTCCTCGAACTCTATAGGTCTTCATTGTCTTTCAGTAAAAGTATTTTGTTTGCACTGTGTAATCTTCATCCAGTCCTAGATGATCTGCACCTTCTCGGTGGTAGCTCTCACCAACTCTGGACCCATTAATGCTGACTCTCTGGGGTTGGTCCGGCGGAGCAGTGACTGGAAGGGTTTCCCATATAAATCCTTGAACAGTGCCATAATGATGGTGGAGTGGTATCTATTATTATACGTGAACTCCACCACTGGTAGTAGGTCCTCTCAACAATTTCCCAAATCCAAGATATAGGCTCATAACATACCCTCGTGAACTTTAATGTTCCTATCTATTTGGCCATCTATCTGGGGATGGAACATTGTACTCAAACATATTTTAGTCCCAAAGGCCTCCTACAATCCCTTCCACAACCGGGATGTGAAGCATGCATCTCGATCTGAGACTATTGTCGAAGGGATTCATTAAATATGAACATTATTATACATGTTGAGGCATCCCAAGCTCTCTACATAATTCTACTCCCTAATAACTAGGAAGTGGGCTGACTTGGTGTGTTGGTCGACAATCAAACAGATGGAATTGTGTCCCTTGGATGTCTGTGGTAAGCATATTCTAAATTCCATTGATATTACATCCCACTTCCACTCTCACAATTCCAAGGGTTGAGCTAACCCGGATTGAACCAGGTGATTATCATTGACCTGCTGTCAGATAAGGCATTGAGAAACGAACTATGCTACGACCTTCCTCATACATGTCCACTAGAACTGACATTAGAGGTCCTGTTACATTTTTTCCACTAAAGAATATACCACCAACAGGGTGTATGAAACTCCCATATAATCTCCTCCCACAATGTAACTGTCATGATTGTGCATCCTTTGAAAAGGAATATAGGTTCCCTACTTTGTGAATATCCATCAAGAGCATGTCATGTAGATAACTGAGAAAATAAAGCCTTACAGTCAACATCCCCTAGTTGTGCCTCCCTAGCTCACTGTAAGAGTGACGGGGTGACAACCATCGACTGGAGATAAGATTCAACATCTCTATCCACAAACGATAGTTATAGATAGTCCAACCACTCCAACGCCTCACTCAGTAGCTAAAAACTCGATCTCTTTATGGGAGCATCTTCCATAAAATTCCCCTTATTGAGAGTATAAAAAATATCGATTTCATAATCCTGGAGGAACTCTATCCATCGCCCTATCACATATTCATAACCTTATGTGAGAATATTTACTTGAGGATCTTATGGTCAGAGTAGACAAATTGTTCGCCCATCAGGTAGTGTCACCACATCTTCCACGTGAAGACTGTTGCTGCCAACTCAAGAAAATGGGTCTCATAGTTCTACTCATGTAGACATAGTTGACATGAACCATAATAAATCACCACCTATCTCTGCATCAGAACACAACCAAGCCTGATCTTTAATATGTCATGGAAAACTGCATACCTGACACCCTCCTCCGGAAATCTGAAGATTGGTGCACTTGTCAAACTCTACCTCAACTACTAGAAAGAATGTTGGAACTTCAATATCTATATGAAAGGCTACCCCTTTTGGGTCAAGGCTGTCATTGGTGCCGATATATGGGAGAAATCAAGAATAAATCTCAGGTAGTATCCTTCCTTCCCAAAGAAGCTGCGTACCTGTGTCACACTCCAGGGAGGCTCCAAGGCTAACAAAACCTCGAAAATGGATGGGTCCGCTGCCACTCCATCTTCTGAGATAATATATCCCATAAAGTGGAACTCTTGTACTCATAACTATAAATACGAGAGCATCCAATAAAGATGGTTCTCTCAAAGTACTTCTAGAGCCATCCACAGGTTTCTCGTGTGCTCCTCCTCTAACTGGAAGTACACAAGGATTTTTTCAATGAAGACCACTATGAACTAGTATAAGGATAGATATATGATCCAGTTCATATCCCCGTAAACACTACAAGGGAATTCGTCGTGCCAAAAGGAATCACCAAGTACTCATAGTGATCTTAGAAGCATTTGAAAGTTGTCTTCGGTATATCCTCATCTCATAATCATAACTGGTGGTATCCCGATCGAAGGTTAACCTTAGAGAACCATTACTCCCCTCTCAACTGATCTAAGAGCTTATCGATCCTTGGAAATGGATACTTATTATTCACCATCACCTAGTTCAGGTGCCGGTAATCCATGCACAACTTCAAAATCTGGTTTTCCTTCTAGGAAAAAAACCGGTGCCTCCCAGGGTAAAACAATGGTTCTTGCGAAGACCTTACTCTGAAAATCCTCCAACTGCACCCTCATATCGCAAAGCACTACGGGTACCATCCGATACACTGGTGAGGATATCGGTGTTGTCCTGGGATACAAGTCAATGCAGAAGTATATCTCCTAGCTAGGAGGTAATCCTGGAACATCTTCTGGAAAGATGTCCTCGTACTCTGCCCCTACTGCTGAGAACTAGAAGCTCACAACATTTATTGTTCCAAGGGTACGGCTAGCCAACTCATGAGTGTTCAGCTACACACTCTTATGCATGAACACATTCTGTGCTTACTGGGTCTCCCTTTCACCGACAGGGGAAAACCTCATTCCATTATTGCGAACACACCACACTCTTCACCTAAAGTAGTCAATCTAGGCATAGACTGAAGATAACCAATCAATACCGAGAATAACATCGTAAGTCCTCGATGCTTCCACCATGTAGTACAAACCAAAACTCTCACATCCAAGGGAAATAACACACTATCTGCAAATATACGTGATCATTGAGTGTTCTCCCATAGGTGTCTCCATGTGTAAGGGTCGACTCAACCACTCTATCTGAATCTTAAGGTTTTTCATAAGACATGTGGAGAGGAAGGAATGACTAGCCCTAGTGTCTATGAGTACATTATATATGGTGGGAAAGGCACAGAGCATACCTTGAATCATCCAATGTAGTCCCTGGGTTGTATGCCTCGACTGCATGCAGCTTTTATAACCCCTTTCCCCCAGCTCCCTAAGACTTGTGTGGACCTCCTGGGGTGGTTTTGGAAGTAGAAAAAATATTCTCCCACCAACTGCATCTCTCCTTGCTCCTCTACCATGTCTTCCCCTTGGCGGGTCTATCTACTCCACTCTCTACCTCTATCTTAGAGGTCCATCCACCACCTCCCTTTCAGCAGCTCGACGGGTTGGACAGTCTCTTCTGAGATGTCCTCTAAAATTCCATGATTAGAATTGCCTCTCCCTAGGTGGACTGAATCTAGCATGAGAGTGCTGTAATATTGATCCCCTATCTTGGTTCCTCACGTGACATCTCCCACATCCCAATCCCTATTCCTGAAGTTAGCTCCTTGGTTCCAAGGTCCGAGCACCTGTCTGCCTACTGCTAAATGTCACTACATGCCTCTACTATCGTGAGATGTCCTTTACTGCCAATTCTTGCTCGAGCACTCCATCATAAGCCTAAATGCATAGGGGAACTACAATATCTTGGATGTCCTATTATAGATGTCGCTCGAAAGCACGAGATATGGAGTATTGATCCCTAACCATATTCATCAAGTACCTGACAAGTTTGGTGACCCTCGATGAATAGTCAACCACCATCAAACTTCCCTTCTGGAGCTGAATAAGCTCCAAGATACGCACTACCCTCAACGTAACTAGAGATAACTCCTCCGTAAAGATTCGCTCGAACTCTATCCACAAAAGAGCTCCCATTTCATGAGTTTGTGTGGTCAAACTCCACCATCTCCCCACTAATCCATAGAGAAGGCTCGCTCCAAGGACCACCATCTGATTTTTTGGTGTCCTTACTAGACATAGAACTCTGATCACTGCCTCAATCTAGTCCTCAGCTACTTAAGGGTTGGGATATCCTCGAAACCTAAGTGGTCTTTGTCTCTAAAACTCATAGAGTGCGCTCATTCTGTGCTTCACGCATACTAGTACGGAATGTACAACATGTTAATCCACTAGTGGTGTTATAGTAGGTGCACCACCTGGTGGTAAATCCTAGGGAATGGGTCTCTAAATCAAAGCCTCGTCACTGAGGAGGTCATCCTCATGATCAAGATACAGAATCCTAGCAGGTATGTGTCACGGAGGTATCCTGTAATGAAACTAGAATAACCATCGTCAAGAGTATATCTAGATAGATGACATTTAAAGGACATGGAAAAAACAAACCATTTCTATATGATGCAAGTACCATTATTTTATTCCCCTGAAACTAGTTCTTTCATTACCGAGTCAAAAACCATGTTATCAGAGTCCTGGTGTATGGATATGTCAGCCACCCACACCAACACTAGAGTCCCTGGCATAAAAGACAAGATCAAAACACTAAACATTATTTCCCTAAACCAATATCATGGACTCTTGGTATTAAGGTAGAACTGACCACCTCTAATACCACTCTGTCACGACCAGTCCCAGTGGGGCCCGCGCTACAACTTCCCACTCCCGCCTCCAATAGTCAAGGGGCTAGTGACTAGCACCGAGTATGCATATCACTAACATGGGAGGAATTTCCTAAGTACATGTACACACACATACATATCGAATCCCACAAATGCTGAAAAGTAAAAACCATTAAGGGACAAAATGCATGAATATAATTAAAACCTACCAATATAGTACAATTGAAGTAAAGTGTGGAAAGTAAACTGGACCAGAATACAAGACCACCCAAAACAAGAGTCTGCAAACTACAAAGTCCAACCTGTAAGCAAGAAATAGATACTATGACTACTTATCATAGCTGTAGAAATGCCTCGATCTGTAGGGAACTCAAAAATCTCGGTCTAGTACAAGTCCACCCTAGACTCTATCAAAAGGCTACACTTCTGCACAAGACACGACATGTGTGGGAAATGCCTGTTCAGGGGTGAGTATAGCAACAAACAGCAGAGGACCACGAAAACCACAAAGAAAAACACCAAGTAAATGTAATGTTATCTGAACATAGTATATGTCTATTGAACAAATAGCAAGAGAAACACAACTAGATTTACTGGAAACCCAGATCCGTAGTCTAAAAGGACCACATACCAACTCTAGGGATTCAGTTTGAAGATTCCACAAAGCACTTGTCCAGGAGAACTCACTACACGAGTATGATACCTCCAATGACATCTGTTTGAGAAGTACTGTTCATAGAGAAAATCCCTGAGAGAGATAGATGGACTGATATATCTGAAGAGAGAGAATATACACTCATTTCTGGAAAACCCACTCTTAAATGGGAAAATATCGCAATACAAAAATGGGGATCACTATCAGGGCCTTGGAAGGTACAGAGACTCGTCTGGATTCACCTACTAAGTATAGGATCTATGTCCTATATGATTAGTCATGTCGGTACTTGGTTCAATAATTGATAGAAGATCTCACTCGGGGCCTCTGAGATGGATACATTACTCTATCTAGAAAATTCCTCTTGAAGTGATCATACTCCCATGGATAGAAAAAAATACTTGACCTTCAGGGGAACGAGCAAGGAGAACTAACCCAAACGAAATATGTCCAAGGAACATTTTACAAGTGAATCAAGCCATGTAAAAGGGAGTACATGGCATGTAGACTCGGTTACACATTGTGTCCCTTGACTCCGGGTAATGTCTGTTTATAACAGCCCATGTTTGGGGAACATGACGTGTAAAAATGCATATACATGGCATGTAGGAAGGATCCCATGTCCTATCAAGGTATTCGGGGTCTGCTCTGTGTACGCTGGCCATGTGTATGTACACATCCTCAACCTGTTTATGCCAACATGGGTAACTGGTACATGGGATGTCCTGTGTAATAGGTCTTCTCTAGACATGTGGTGGAGTAAATGGAATGTACTCCACCCCATGTCCATGTATCATCTGAGATACCCACTAAGTCCCATGTAAGGACCCACATGACGTGTGATAGTGGTCAGACGTCGTGTCTACGCTTCATGTTGCCTAGAACTACAACCGTAGCACGGTGGGGCCCACACGTGGTGTCTTCCTAGGGATCACGTTGTGTCCTTCACCATGTGCAATGTGCAAGACCTAGTGACTCCCATTTTCACCCCACACATCGTATTCTTTGGGATACATGCCATGTTTACTGTGATTTTCTAGAATCATTGTTCTTTATCGTCGCGCTTTGGGTGATCCTCCATTCTTTCATCCGATCATCGGATCACTTCAAAACGAAGGGTTTGAGGTCTTGTCAACACCACAAGGTCATTTTCATTGGTTTAGAGACTCTGATCGGCCCTAAAAGCATGTATTGATCCACCCACATGAATAATGCTCGAAATTAGATTTCTCTTGAACCATGTTGATTTTTCCACCGTCGTCATCGTCACACCATTGTTAGATCATCACGATTTCAAATCTCCATATTTGGTATCTTTTCATCATGAAAAGGACATGTAATGATCCATTGTTCATAACCCTGTGAATAACGTGAAGAATGCGGGGTTAAAATAGAAGAGGAAATTAAAGAAACAATGTGGGAATGCACCTTCACCATCGTTCATCAGAGCATTGATCTTCTCCCATTGATAGGTTTAATAGGTGATTCAAAATGAAAATTCACAATTATCACAAAACCAATTCCCAAATCAAAAACCTAAAAGAAATGGAAAACAAAAACCTTCTGCAAGAATTCAAGATCCACGTATCAGCCTGTTTGTGGGTTGATCCACGTTCGTTATTTAATACATGAATATGGAAGAACTAGATCAAAATAATAAACTCCCACCTCGATTTTCAATAAAGAGGGAGATCAGTCGTCAGTCCAGATTCAATCTCGCTGAGCACGATCCACATGTCGTCATTCATCGATGTTTTTCAAGGATTCTCCAAGGGTGGCTCCTCTCCAATGATCTAGAGAATTCTAGGGAGCTTTCCCAGGGTATTGACCCTAACCCTGGGATCCTACTTATTTAAACCAAAATAAGTGTCACTGCATTATGGAAACATTTAAAATAAAATAAAATATTATTTTATTTATTTCCTTTAACACATCCAAAAACTAACTTTTGCAGTAGACCATTTCCAGTCAATGTTAGGCCCTACCTAAGGAAAAGTTGATTCTATAAACCCAATGGTTCTCTTAGACTTGTGATCTGAGAACCTATTTAAAAGTTATACCACTTTTCAGTAAAACCGCTAAAAGGTGCTGTTTAAAAGTTTAATTTATTTCAAACATTTATTCCAGGCACTCTGGGCCTTATAATCGCACATCGTCAGAAATCTTGGCCTTATTATAATTCCATATAATATTTAAAAATAATACATTCAAAATAAAAGACATTGAAAACTCTATAAGTATTCATTGAGGAACTACGCTCATACAAATGGGGGGGGGGGTTCCACTCTGGTGTCACTGGGACTCATGCCCTATACTAATAGTGCATTCCATTTAGTAAGGTAGAGGACACACACCCATGAAGTTGTGGGGTTATACACTAAAGGTTTATGACCAATACCAAAGTACATCAGGGGGTTCCACTCTAGTCATCGAGCACTCATTCCCTACTCAGTAGGGGTTCTACTTTGAATTTTAGGACCCATATCCTAGTACAATTGGGGGTTCCACTCAGTTCATTGAGGAACTTTTACTCTTGTAGTAGGGGGTTTACACTCGGATGTCAAGTACCTGCACCCTGGTACAACAGGGGGTTCCACTCTAGTCATCATGGACCTGCACCCTACCTAGTGGGTGGTGTCCACATCAAAGTACCTATAGTGGACCAAAATCCATTATGATGGGGTGTTCACCCTATAGGTTGATAACTACACTACTCAGCTCTACTTGAAAGTACAGCTTGGTAGTCTCTGGTGATTTAGTCTTATCACTGGCTGCATCAGGAATTTCCTCATCAAGTCTCATACTGAGAAATTTTTACATCATATCTCAAAATCAAAACTGAGGTCACCATCATTTTCAATGCGGAATAACCCTCATTATAGGCTACTCTTGGGCTAAAATACAAGTTAAAATAAAATATTTAAGGATCCTTGAAGATTCCTCAAAATATTTCAAGGGGTAAATGACTTGTAGTCATGCTCTACTGCCTGATTGTGTCCTTATAAAGAATACAAATCCTTCTCATGGCATAGTAAATGCCATGTAGGTGAACTACATGGCATGTCCATGCTAACTATAATCCGTTCGTGTCCTGTTGGTCGTGTCCGTGTATCATACCCCATGTTTGTGTTCTTGGGTATATAACTGTGTACCTCTCTATGTATTTCCACATGGGTTTCTACCGGTGTGATCCTCCACATGGTTTGTCCAATCAGGGAAGGGGTACTTGGTGTGTAGGAGGAATAAACACCATTTCATCCTTAAATTTTCCATAATCCTAGCTATTGCCATTGTGGGGATACACGCCATGTGTTCATCCCTATACATGGCTTGTAGTTGAGTTTTTTTTTGGATTCTCTAGATCATCATATCCTCTTATGGAACCTTGAATAAATCCCCACCACTTAATATCTAGTGTTTTATCCATATGAAACATATTGATCTGTCCCTAGATTGTGGATTTCAATCATCATTTTCTGAAAATCAATCTACGTTCATTCATCAGGGGTTCATCACATGAACTTTACACCATAATGCCTTCCAGCACTATGGAGTCATACCTTAATGCACAAAACTATCTCCCATGCCTTGCCAAAATCATAGATTTATCCAAAATTCATCGATTCATTCTTTTTTTCTTTGTCTTTCATGGTTTTGGGGGTCTGATCAGGCTCGACACGGCCTGATAATGTCAAGTCAAGATCACAAGGTCCAACCGGTGATGAACGCGATGAAGAACTGGGAAAAAATCATAAAATAGTTTAAACAATCATGTTCCAAGAAGTCATGGTCAATAATAAATAATCCTTATATATAGTTAGAAATCAATAAGATAAAATAATATCTCAATACTTGGGCGCATGCAATTGGCCACAATTGGCATAGATCCAAGAACAACGATGGATCTGCACAATCTATATAATCAAAGGGAATAAATAATCAATCGATGATTCCTACCTAGTTTATTGAACATTTTTTATGAATAATGAACTTTCCAATGAGGAAGAGGGATTATTACATTCGTTTCATACTGGTCTACTCTGATTTGGGGTTTCATCATCGCCAAAGGAGATTCTCCAACGGAGGTGAAAAGAGGAGCTCTGGAACTACCCTAGGGTTTATGCAGTCATACCTGTAGAATTATCCAAGTATGTTTAAATATATACATTCGACTATGTCAAAATTAAATAAATAATTAATTTAATATATAATTAACTCATTGAACATACCACCAACAAGAAAGGAGTCCAAACACCCCCCCCCCCCACCGACCCATTTTTTGATCATGTCTTGGGTAATCACCACATTACAGAATCAACAGTGGCTATAGATTTCTGATCTGATCTCTCATTTAATATTTATTCTATTTTCTTTATGAATCTTCGCACACCTAATATAAAATATATTTAATATTTTAATAAAATTAATTTTGAAAACACTATTCCTCAGAATCACAAGTTGTTTCAGCGCTTAACTCTAGAAATATATATAGAAATATTTAAATGTCATGAAACGTAAAATGTGGTTCTCTGTATATTTTCACAAATATTTTTAGATTATTTAAACTTATATTATTTTACTTTTACCATTTTTGGATTTTATCGTGTTAATTAATTATTACCTAATTAATTTCATTTTATTACCTAAAAATATAGTAGGCCTTATTATATAATTTTTACCTAATGATTTAAAATATGAAATAGATTTTTTAAAATAAAATTTATAAGGTTTAAAATGGATTCTAATATTACTTCACATAACATGTAAAAACCATTTTTTGAAAAAGTGTATTTTTATGCATAAAATTATTGATTAAGATAAAATTTCAATGTTACTGATTTAGATGAAATTAATTTCTTTATTATTAAACAAATAAGATTTATTTAGCTTCTAAAATAGATTAAAACTGAAATAAACCTTGGGGATAATTAATTAAATGAATAAAACTAGGAATATATTTTATTAAAGTAATATATTACTTATATTTCCAAAAATGATGAACTTGAGTTTTATAAATTAAATATTATATTTTAAATGATTCATTTTTAATATATATATATATATAAAATATAAAAAAGTTTTCATAAGTTTTCAAATAATTGTTTTATTTTGACAATGCCATAAATGTGTTAGTATTTAAAAAATCATTATTTTTACAATTTACCTAAATTTCATATTTTTTAGAAAAAACAAAAAAACTCATCCTAATAAAATATTATTATAATGAATCAAAAAAAATTATTTCAAAAAAATAAAAAATAAAAAATTAATATGTTTATTTATTAAATAAAAAATGAATATATAAGGAAAACGTTATTTGTAGATAAATATGTTTTCCAAATATCAGATATTATTTTTATTATTTCTTATAAATTATTAATTTAAAATATTTTTGCTATTGTATTTATCTAAAAAAATATACTTTAACAATATTAAATTTTTTCCCTTAAAATAAATTGTATAAAAATTCTTTTATAGAAAAATAATTTTAATGGAAAAAAATGAGCTTATTAGTAACCTATTAAATATCATTAGTGCATTAGTATTAAATATAAACTTTATTTTTTTTTTATTTTTTTTTTATAATATGGTTACTTCAATTTGTACCATCTAATTTATTTATATTATAATTTTCAATTTTATTAATTTTATTTGGAAGCATTTTGGTATCATTTTAGTTTGGTGCTTCGTGCAAAATAAGTTATTCAAACTACTATTTATTTAACACTAACATCCCAACGTGTTATATTCTCACCCTTAAATAAATTCCATCCTTTCAATTTTAATTATTAAAAACCATATAAAAAATATATAAATATCTATAATATATATAATATTCACGATATAATATATAGATAGATATCAACCTTAAAAATTTTAGAAATATATAATTTTTTTCTTAGAATAGGCTTATACAAAATATTGAGTTTTCTCCAACCATTTATTTGAGATCCTATTTTTTTCATTATCAGGACCCAGTGTGTATAATTTACCTTAAAACAGTGTTCATAATCATATTTTCATTGATATACTATCATAGGTTGTCAGGAAATATAATTTCTTTATAATAATGAAAAAAAATTCATCTAAGTAGAGTGAACCAGTACATTTCTAAAAATCACATTAAATTCATCTGAAAGAAGGATAATAATAGTTATATTAATCCAAAAACCCAAAAACTAGAAGGAAATTAATATAAATTTGATAAAATATTGATACAAGTAAAAGTTTTTATTTATAAGCCAATGGGTAATAGTTGGTGAAAACATTTATAACATAAGACATCAATAAATATAGAGTAGAGAATAAGTGTACTTAAAACCTCTTAATTATCTCTATCCACATAAATAGTAGTTATTTCATATTATTTTCCTTATTTCAATTTTATAGGAGGTTTTTGGTGTTGATTTTCAATTTAACCCCTTGGATTAGTTTACTGGTTTACATAGTTCTAAAATTACTCACATCTAAAACATTGAATTTATAGAGTATCCTTAGGTAGAAAATTATTTTTATACATCATGTTTATTGAACCCTTATTCTATACTTTTAATATTGGTTCTCATTGTCCTCATTTACAATAAAAAAAATCTCACTGATCCTTTGAGAAATTCACTTTGGTATTTCAACCCATATTTTTTACATGTATAAAGTTTAATATTATTTCCTTCATCATCTTGATCAACAAATATATAATGAAACTCTATATTCCTTATCTTTGGTGCGTTATAAATTTCAAAAATGATCATGTTTTTAATCATAAATTGCATTTTTTTGTTTTGAATTCCCATAATACTTCCCACTAAATCTCTTATCTCGTTTGATTTTTCATTAGAACAGTCTCTACATTACCCATCACATCCTTCATTAACTTGGTTCCTCCATGAACCATCCATTCATAAAAAAAAATAGGGTTAACTTGATTGAAGATAATTAATATCAAAATATAATCATCATAAATAATCTAATGAAAATTTCAATCTTTAAATGTGCAAATCTATGAAAACATCATAATATATTTTAGTTCAAACTCAAATACTCTCAGTTTAATCTAGGTTTCTATATATTGAATTCTATCATAATTCTTAACCTAATTTCCTATCATAATATTTCATTTATAAATGATAATAAATATAATGTGATCAAATAAATAATATCCCATGGAATTTTCTAGCTAGGTGTGTCGTTTTAGGCTCATTCGTTATGCACCGAGTTAAGATCGAGTTGATACTCAATAATCATTTTCTCGGGTGATTATCTAGGTTTATATGTGATATCGCTTCATCCACATTCTAGTATCCATATATGATTTTCATTTATAAGAAACCCACATACCCAAAACTTATAAAAAGAATTATTTTATCCAATACATATACTAATCCCTCGGTATTTCACTATTGTTATCTAGTATTAATCCATAAAAATAACTAAATTGACCATAAAAAATTACTATACATTACCCTGATACCAATTGAGGTTCCCCAGTCCTTCACTAATAATTGTAATGCTAAATAAACATACATTACACATAAGATTTATATATAATTTGATGAAGAAAGATATATAAATAATATTTTAAAACATTTTGATTAGATAAATATTACATCTCACAAATATTCACACAGTACCATTAATAAAATTATTAATATATTTTAGGTGTAACATTGTTATTGACTTATTTTACAATCTAAGTGAACATTTCTTCATAATTGAGCCTCACTAGACTCCCTTCTATAATTAAAATAAGTTATACTCGTATTTATAACCTACGTAATGGAAACATTAGAAAGGGGTGAGAAAAAACTGCAAGTAATGTAAAAACTCATCAACATGTCATCAAGTGTTATATAAAAATCATATTAGAAATCATGAGCATGTGATAAATATCTTATTAAGAATTACATGGAATAATAAAAAAATTCAATTAGTCATGATGGAAGGGAATGTGATCTCAAATTACCATAAATGTATTATTGAATAAGAGTGTGAGAATCATAAGCATATGATACTAAACATGGCATGTCATAGAAACATATAATAACAAAAATATATAACATAAACATAGGCATAGAAAATCACAACTTCGTTGATTAAGAATCATGCTCCTCTCTCCCATATCACATTGTATTAGGAATCATGGTTTTTCTTTTCATCACATAGAAAATTAGGAATAATTGTTTTGTCTATTATAATATAGGGAATAAGAATTAAGTTCATATGTATCATTGCATAGTGCATCAAGAATAATGTTCTTATTTTACCGCGCCTAAAAGCGTCAAGAATCACATTCCTACCTACAATTATATAGTGCGTAGGGAATAGAATTTTTGTCTTCCATTTTTATCTCATGAGATATCATAATTTACCCAATGCATTATATGGTGATAAAGGACCCTATCCTTCATAATAATAATCATCCATACATATGTCTACCATTCTAACCTAGAAACATCCATACATCAAAGATCACTTAATTAACCTATGCAAAGGAGTTAGGGTTCATGAATTCATTCATAGAACAATTCATAAGCCATCTAGAGACAGAAGTTCGATGATATCATAAGTATATACCCCATGTGTAATATAAGGATCATCAAAGGATGTCAAAATTTAAATAAAACCCCCTTTTAAAATTCTTGTATAAATTAATTTGAAAAAAAAGAATAAATACACCTTTTGAAATGATTTAAAACTCCCTAGAAATACTTTCATTAAAGTGAAATACTTCAATATTGATAAAACATGTTAAAAAATATCCTTGGAAACTAAAATTGATTTTATAAAAAAAATTAAAATAAATATTCTTTCAAAACGATTCTTTCAGAAGGCATAAAAATAATAGTAATTTAAAAATAGAAGGCTTTAAAATTAATTTTTAAATAACTAATTGGTTTTTTAAAAAGAAAATTTATAAATAATATAAAAACATTTATTTTTTGGAAAATAATTCTGATTTAAAATAATATGGAAGAAAATTTTAATAAATGTAATAGAAGAAGGAAGATAATAATGATCATAATAATTAAATAACACATGAATGTGTTTTTATAAATTTCTTTTACCATAGTAATAAAAGGCGATGTTATGGGTCATTTTTTAAATCTATTTTCAAAAAGGTGAAGTAAAAACATTAAAAAATGTTTACCTCAAAAAAAATAATGGAGCCTTGAAAAATATATAATGGTTTTCCATAGGAAATATGGAGTGGAAGATAGAAAAATAAAATTTAATGGAAAAATGCTATTTTATATTTTCAAAATACCTTTATTTAAGCTCATAAAATAGAGTAATAAATATTTCATTTGTAAAATGGTAAATAAAAATTTTAACAACATTAGAAATAAAAAATATTTTGATTTAAAAATAAGGAGAACATTTACGAGGAGTGTGAATATGTATATATAAGAAAAACATGTCATTCAGAGAGGATATGAATTATTCTTATAATCATCAACATTAATGAATAAATATATCTAATAATTTAATTATCTAAGAAATAAGTATGAAAGGTGTCATAATATTATTATAAAACATAATATAGTCATATTTTAAAACCATAATAAAATATCAATAATTAGGCTCGTGAAAAGAAGTCCAGTCAAGAAAAATATCTTATGTCATGAGATATGTTTTAATAGAAACATATTGAAATATATATATTCAGATTTAACATTAAATACAATGAATAAAAGATAATTCATGATATTATATATAGAATAGGAAGTATACACACTGTTTAAATGAATTTAGGTGCATAAAAATGAGTGTCCCATAGAATGAAAATTGAGATGAAAAACCCTTACCTTGTATTCCCTCTTAATAAAACACACATTTACTTTTTATATAAAAAATAAGTGTAACATTTTGTGTTTTATGATATATTTATTTTTTAAAATAAAAATAATATCTTCAATAGCTTGAGATATATGCAACCTCAAGTATAAATGAACCATAACAAAGTATATAATTATAACCTATTTGTTAAACTTGTGGTATGAATATGATTAAATCCATTTGAAAAAAATTATAAAGGTTTTTTATAAATAAAATATTTCTTATAGTAATTTTTTATATGTTTCAAAAATATAAATTTTCCTTAAAATAGTTTTCATTTATTTTTATTATAAAATAATATAAATAAACTTTTATAACTTTTAAAAAAATTATTTGAAAAAATTAAATTAATTTTTGAAATCAACATGTCAAAATAATCATAGAGTGACTTTTTTATAATTTTCTAAAAAGATTAATTTTCCGATCAAGAGTGAAAAATATTGTTTTTATATTACAAATGGGCTTTATTTCTAAAGGATTTTAAAAGTTACATTTTGTTGTAATGGGGTTTTGAAAGTAACATTAATTAAATTATTTTATTATTAATCCAATTTATGTCTTTTGAATTGATATTATATTTAATTTTGATATATGAAATTTTTATTTTTAAGAAAACTTTATCTACAAAAAACCCCATTTCTTCACATTTCAATGTTTAATTTTAAATAAAATTCTTCAATTTATCTGAATTGAATTTTTTAAAATGTCTACCATATTTTTAATCAATTTAATTGATATTAGTTAATAATTTCATCTTAAATTTTGGTCATAATGAATAGTTAAAAATAAAAATTTGTTCACACAGTTTAGGATAAAACCTATTTATCTAAGGTTAAACTAAATAGAAAAGGGTTTAAATAACCATAAAACATGTCTAAATTATTTTTTTGTTAATATTTCAATATTATTTCATCTAATATTCAATAATGGTCCATTGTTTTCATTTTTTGTTATTTATATGTTAATATATTTTATTCTTTTCATAAAATCCAAATATGTTCTCTCCCCCACATATAAATGTAAACCCTCTCTCTTCTCCAATCCATAATTCAATAGCCTTTTATATTGACTAGTACCTACACAAATCCCTTACTTATATATCTCCCAATAACCTATATTCGTTGTTTTGATCAAAAAACCATCCTAGTAAGTTTTTACTTATAAACCTAAAGAGTATGTCTGAAGAAGAGATATAGTTCTTAACCTAACGTTTCATTTTATTTATTCTTATACCTCATAAAAAATATATTAAACCATGATTAAATTATAATAAAAGTATCTTCTTATAATCTGGTATTTTATTATGTTAATAGAATAACTTATTTTTGTCTCCACTTCCATCAAATATGAAATGAATCTATCGGTCGTGTGTATGGAGGAATACCGCCTCACAAACCGAAGTAATTATTTGTCCATCATCACTTATCATTGGTCGATATAATGATGGAATTAATATATATATATATATATATATGTATGTATATATAATATCTATAACATAATTACACTTATGTAATTATAATATCACAACTTACTTCTTACTTTTGAATCTATTGGAAAATGTTAACATCTCTCGTGCTTACGTATGGACAACCACCTTGACAAGGTAATGTGATACATATTTCATTTTTTTACATGGATGGTAATAAGGATATATTGAATGAAAATATATGGTATATATTACCAAACAATTTTTTTAAAGGTGAATTTCCTTTTACATTTCTTTTGTTTCATCCATCAATAAATGAAAACAGTTTTCATGCTTATGTACAACCCATTGTCTCCATGGATGTTGTAATTTATTTTCATGTCTATTACATTTTTGGATGTATATATATATTTATATAATTAATATGTATTATATTTATATCATTATTATCATTCTAGTCATGACTGAACCATGCTCAATGTGCAAGGACCAAAACTAAAAAACCCAAATGTACATGGAAAATGATGCAGTTAAAACCCAAAATAATTATTTTAATAAATAATTATTAATAAAATGGTGATGAAAAAATTATAATAAAATAATATATGGTATAATATATATGATTTTTGTTCTATAATTTATTTAAAATAAATATATTTTTAATATATATGATGTTCAAATTCATATAAAGGAAGTCGAATCTGATTTAAGGGTTTATTTTACAATCACATCATTATTCATAATTATTTATTTTTAAGATTTCATTGAGGGAATTATTTGTTATATCTATATAAAAACCAATATATTTTATAATAATTTGGTTATATCGATAAATTTTAGTTTTTCACTTCATTTTCCTCTCTTCGTGTACTGTAGAGAGCATAATACTTTTTTAAGTAAAACTGATCTTGTATTTTCTACTCGGTCAAGAATCTTTCTCTTCCATGTTCATATATTCCTAAAAATTACTAAAAGAATATTTTTTGACATTATTCAATGATTTATTATATACATTTTCACACATTTTTTAATGTTTAAAAAATGGTTTAAAAGGAATATTATTTTCATTTTCTAAATGACATTATCTTAAACCCTGTTATAAAAGTGTGAAAGTAATGTTTTATAACTTATATTAGATTGATATAATTTCCAACCATCTTTTATGATCATTAATTTTAATATTTCATTAAATTTGTTTAATATTATTTTTGAAAAATCTTTATTATTTGGGAAATTTTTAGATTTTGAATAAGTGATTTCAATGTGAAAAATTGAATTTTCCCCAAGAAATATTTTGGTGACCTTTTGAAGCTATTTTAATCTATATTATATATTTTGTTGAAAATTATCTTTTAATAACTATATAATCTAATTATATCATCCACTATATTTATCTAGAAGGTTTATGATCAGCATGACTAGTGGATGTATTGATTTTTTAAGCTAGTTCATAAAATATGAAAAGTTATTAGATTACTAGATTTTTTGATTAATTTATGTTGTTTATTCATATGATGAATGAAGTGGACATATTATGTGATGGTTGGGGATCATAATTAAATGGACCCTTGTTTTATTAGTAGGTATCGTGAGATAAACAAGATTGGTATTTTTATGAGGAATTACCTATTTATGTAAGAGATCATAGCATGAGGAATCAATGGTATGTTTTAAATGTCCATAATTAGGAATTCTATCATTATGAGATCTTTTATTGATGTCCATGTTATTATTTTAATATCTTTTATTTCCATGGATATGTTTCTTTCCCATGTGATTATATATATGGAATTATTTTATCACTATTTATTCTTTCCATATCATTAATACCTTATTATATTCTGTTGTACGCATAACCTTACATAGTATTTGTGATCACCACTTTATTTGGATTACCTTCCCCATAATTACAAGAAGTTTATAATGATTGAAACTACAAAAAAATCGACATATGGTGGAATTTTTTTAAATTTGAAACAGCTTAAACCACCGCTTTATTCTTCTGCAATGATTTCCAAAAAACTTCTATAAAAGTTGGTTTGGGAATACAACTCATGTCAATTCTTTCCATTTAGATATAGTTTCTAGGAACAATTGTAGAAAATTTTTTCTGCTAATATTTACCCTCACAAAAAAAATTTGGAAGGATAGAAGTGGTTTGAACAGCCACTTCCTCACAGTAATTTTTTGGGAGGAGAAACCTTTTCTTAAACCAAAAAAAAAATCTATTTATAGATAATAATTTCTCATCTATGGAGGCACCTTTAATTTCCACTAAATATCGATTAAAAAATAAATCTACAAAATTTGTGGCCTAGAACAGCCAAACGATAACAAATATCAAACAATAACACATCAAGATATAAATAATCACTTGTTTTTCTACATATATCCTCCCCCATATCAAATTTTAATTAAATACACTAAATCAGTGAGTTTATTTTCTACCACATTGATAACATTATGTATCTAAATCTTTTGGACAATCTGGTGAAAAATTTCCTAATAAATCCCTCCCATAAATGAAAATGTATATGAAACAGTCAAAATTTAGATTGATTTGTGTTCTTAATTCAGTATTTGATATACCATCCTAATGAACTCTACTCAACACTATATCTACCTACACCTCCACTTCCTCCTAATGGAACCTTCATGTAAATTATGCTGAAAATTAAACAGTTCTATATATTTTAATTTTTACATAAAACCAAGAGATGCTTGTGTACTAAATAATTTTTATGTTGTGTGATTTACCTTCTCACTACAAACCATTGATGAAATTTCATTGGGGATAGAACCAGTCATCTTGTGATATAATTTAATTAATTCATTTTGTAGACTAATAATCCTTGCATCATGTATCTTTATATGAGCCCCATGTTCCTGAATAGTGCTTTGAATTGACACAAAATCCCTCTTATCTATGGTAAAATGGAATGAAATCTATACAAAGAGGTTGATTTATAAAATATTAGAATTTAATAACATGATATAATTCAATTAAATCAAAATGTATTAAAATTACCTTTATTTAAGAATAAAATGTATCACTTTTTTCAAGATGGAGGTACATGCCTCCAATCAGTATAAGTAATTAGAATGTTAACCGGATCATCCACTAGCTGGCCTAGAATATTGAAAAATAATACTACCATATCATTCATAGGGACCCCATAATAGTAAAATTCTAAAAATTGTCCTTAATCCATTCAGATTTCATATAACTGGACTATTCATATTTCTCTTTGTAGTAATATTGTTTGCATCTTTTAATAAAAAATAGATATTTCTATAAAAATGTACAATAAATTTATTCACATTAAAATTTGTACTTATAAATATAAACCTCCAATATCCTCATGAAAAAAATGAGTGAATACCTACTCCCTCAGTACTGAACCTACTTAATAGGGATGAGTCTTCTTTGATATTGAGAGTCCACTAAGCTCAGTGAAATGTTTCCACATTGGCATTCCTTCAATTTAATAAAATAAAATAAAAATCTGAATATATGTTTCATAAAGAATCATATATAAAAAAAATATAAATGATAATGAATGAATAGTACTGATAAAAAAAATATACACTGCTCTGATAATGAATGACTACAAATATAACACAAGTGATTGATAAATTAATGGATGACTACACATACAATTATTTTTCCGATCAATCATGTAATTGTACTTATCCATCATTACTTAATCTACTTCATCCTCCCATTAAAGGCAAATATTATCATACTATGATGGAAAAATAATATTGTTTCTTATTGTTCATGGGATTCAAGGTCAGAGGTCAGATCTTCCACTTCATCACCCATATCATACATGTCACTTTGTTTTACGTGAACAAATACTCTCCACCATTCATCCACGAAATATTTCACATAATATACCATTTTCTCTTAATATGAAAAGATATATGGATCATTTAATTCATGGTCACCAACATCCATCAAGTGATAGAAGTTCACATAAGTGAATTTCAAGGAATCCCTTTTAATACCCCTAGTAAAATCAACCCACATTCATTTTAATAAAAAAATTGAAAAATACTCAATGTAGTTTAATTAGATAATATATTTCAATATTCCATAATATCCCAATTTTGAATCCATAAATATACGACAAGTTAGTGTTTTTGAACCCTCTTCCCAGTCTATTTAATGAAATTTATTTCCATTTACATAGTAAGGTTCGAACTTTCTAGCTGATTTTGGAGGACCTATATAATGACACAAGCATGACATACATTAATATTACATATTTTTAGATGAATATTCAATGAATTTTACCAATGCACGACAATAGAACATATTAGTTTAGTGCCTTTGGAAACATGGAATACATTATTCTAACTTATGAAAGATATTCATCATATCTCGTAAAGATCTTCCTCTTCTATATTCGTACTTAAAATATTTGTTTATAACCTGAGAAATGGAAACATAAGAATATGTGAGATCAGATGCACATTAAGTGTAATAAAAAAAATGAACATACGAATTTAAAAAAATGAACTTAATTTTTTAAAATCATACAATGTATAACATATATCAAAAGTATGATTCATGGAATAAATCTTGGTAATTCATAAGGCAAAAATCATAAAGGAACCTGAGGCATGAAAAAACAACATTGTCAAAAAACATGGAACTTTGAAAAACGTGTAAGCATAGAAAATCATTTCTATATTAGCTAAGGATCATTTCCAATAAAATCATAGTATACAAAGTCAATTACTGAACAAGGTTTACATGTCATTCTAGCCTTGTATTACTGAACCAAATTTACTAATTGTTTTAGCCCTTTTTTATTGAACCAAATTTAATTATCATTTAATTCATTTATATCTCATGAGATATAAATATTTAACTATTTTATTAGAGGTAGATATAGTTTTCATCCATCACATAATTAAAACTACACATATTTGTGCCAAAAAACATGAATTCGTTCATTATAGCATAACCCAATGAATAAAATGGTTTTCTTAAACATCATTCCATCCTAAAATAATCCTTGAAAAAATGGATTTAATAAATATAATTCCATAATAAAAATAATAAAATATAATAATAATGTAGATAATATACACGAAAAGTTCCCTTTATCTTAGATGGAAAATAATTTTGATAAAACACTGGAAATTAATTTTTGAGTAATATATCATTTCTTTATCAGAAATGATTTCTTTTCATAAAACTCCAAGAAATTATATAATAAAATAATTTATTTTAAAATAACCATAAAAACTTCTATGATAAGATTCATGTAAATAAGGATTTTTTAAATCGTAAAAATTCATTCATGTCGCAAATGTTAAAAAAAATCTCAGACTTTTGCAAGAAAAGTAAAAAAGTAACTCGTATGGAAAACAAAAGAAATATTCCTTCCAAACAATGTATTAAAAGTACAAAAAATGGTTAAAATTGTCTTTAAAAATCCTTAGAAGAATAGTAAAAATTTTATAAAAACATTTTTTGAAAAAATGTACATTGATAATAAATATACCTTAGTAAATAATTATGTATAAACAATCTCAAATAATAATGATATTTCAAAATTATCCCTTACCTTAGGTATTTTATACTTTGTACATATCTAAACCTCTTATATAAGGTTTTAAATTATTTCAATAAATTATTCCAAAAATCATAATCATCAGATAAGATCATATTATCATTCTTTTGTTAGTAACATTACTCATCCATCGAGTATTAACTTCTATATTTCCATACAAATGTTTTTTCAGATAAGTTACCCTTATTAGGATATAGTTATATCATTACATAGTGATCTTATTGTTTATTAATTCAATTAATTTATATAATCATTCTTTAATAGAGATCATGTATAATTAATTGTATCTTATCGTAGAGACGGTAGGTCATACATATGCACGAACGATGATATAATTCTCATAATTATTGAATGGTATTGAAGTGGATTATGTATAATATTTCATAATCAATACCATGCTATAATAATCATATATAGTTATTATTTCCATCATTATACCCATCCAAGTATTGTTGTGGTGAAAATTAGATTACACTATAACGTGGAGATGGTAAGTCTTATGTACACACATGTGGTAATTTCATATTTCATAAGATGGATAAAAGGTGGAATATGTTTGTTACATAACCATAATAACATATCAGAATATAAGTTATGTTGTGGTAATTAATTTTGGTGGAAAAAACTCATGAAGAATACGTATGAGAAGAAATAATTTGAAAGAATCAGTAGATGGGATTACCTCTTCTTTGACATGCTCACTCCAAATCGACTCTTAAAGAAACCAGAGTTGGTCTTTCAAGAAGACCAGAACATCTTGAACATAACTTGGGAATGTTTTAAAGGAAAATGGGTATGGTATGTCCTAGATTTAAGGGTCATAGTTAATTTAATATGTGAGGTAGGAGGTACCCTTTTATAATTGTGATGAGGTGCACCTTTAGAATCTCCAAAAATATTAAATTGTAGTAAACTAAAATCCCATCAAACAACCACAAAAAATATCTTATTTCAAATATGAGATGATAAATAATGTAATATTATAAAACAATAATTTTTAGATATTATTTTATATCATTTTTAACTTTATCATTTCAATTAACCATTATTTATTCCATTTGAATTTTAACAAAGCCATAAAATCAATATAAAAACAGTGAAATTTATAAAAAAATATTGTCAATATTACCATAAATGAATAATCTTGAACATTTTACACAATATCATAAATATTAAATGATTTATAAATATTTTTTATTTTTAAATAATATAACAATACATAATTTTGATAAACAATCAATAGTATCAATTTTGAAACTATTCAATTTATTGATTTTTAAAAATATCACAATAAGATGTTATCCTCAAAAAAATTATTATATCCTTAAAGGGTCAATGTTATCTATAAAACTCATTGAACATATAAATGAGTTCAAATTATATCTATTTCAATATTTTAATAACATTTATTTTATATTTACCTTAATAAAATTTATATAACATCAGTATTCTGTAATTATTTAATACACATATCTATTGAATTAAAAATAAAAAAATAATATGATGAAGATAAATATACTGGATTTCAAAATAAGATTTCCAGTCAAATATATATTCTGGAAAATTCATCATTAAAATGTTACACTTATTAAAACACTAATGTGACAAGATTAACATCATCTTATACAAAATAATATAAGTGTCATAATCTCTTCTATAAGGTTCAAAATGGTCAATAAAAATACTTTTGGAAGATTATGGTTATGATATACTTGACCAATAAAATTTTTTCAACTATTTTTATTCTTAAATGGTTATTATCATTTTAATAAAAATTATTTTATTGAGTTTTTAACAATAAAATAATTTATGCATCATTAATATATAAACCATTAAGGTAATTATTTATTTCCTAAAATAAAAAAAATTACCATGACAGGGATAAAGATTTTAAAATTCAAATGAGTATTTATAATTTAATTTATCTTTTGTATAATCTTATATTAAAAAATTATTTAGTTATTAAAATTTAAGAAATATTTATCTTTTCTTTAAATAAAATATATTAAATGCCCTAATATCATTCAAGTGGCTTCCAAAGGGTATAATTTTGACCCAAGTATGGTTTAGGTCAACAATCACTCATCCAATCACATTAGGACACGTGTTAAGGTAATTTTATAATATTATATTTACCCATAATTAATAGATTTACCTTTTTACTATATTAATAAAAATTACTAAAGTTACTGTTCATAATGGATAAAAATAAAAGAATGATAGTTACATAATTTGGACCTATTTATTACAAATATAAAACACAGTTATAAAAATTCAAAAAACATAAGTTTTAGTAATTAATTTAAAATTAATACCATTTTCAAATTGAAAAAATAGTTCTAAAAGTAAAAACATTACAAAAGATTACAATACTTTTACATAAAAATTCAATGTAAAATTAATGCCAATGACATAAATTATATTGAACGATAAAAATATATCCTATTTATACTTTAAAAACATTCAATAATATTATTTAACCATATAAATTATTTTGATGAAATTTTTTTTTTCAATTAAAATTTAGTGTATTTTTAATATTCATCAATACATGAATGTTATCAGAAAAATATAAAAAATTCATCTAAAGTAATTTTTTTTTAACCTTATTCTAAATAAAATGTCTATTTTGTTAAATATAATATATAAAAATTCAAAAAATCTTGATTTAAAATGGGTTCTCTATCGAAAGGTGGAAAAAAATTAAATTATTTCTTTTATCTAAAAAAATGAATTTTTTCTTATATCATGTAAAAAAAATATAAGATGAATTTTAAACATTTTATTTAATATATTAAACATATATTAAGTTAATAAAATTCATTAGTAGTGATTTTATTATTATATAAACTCACTTATTTTCATATAAATAGTTTCTCAAATGAAAGTTAATATTGTTCATACCCACCATTATAATGACTAAGTTATAAGGTAAAATAAAAATATTTATTTTTTATCTTATAATCTATATTATGTGAAATTAATTCTATCAAATAAAATTTAAATTATGTGTAACACAATCCAAGCATAGTGTTGCATATACTGCATGATAAGCTAGTGTTGCATATTGCGCCATCTTTTCTTGGGGCAGCGTACAACACAAGATATCAATGAAATTAAAAAAATATCTCATAAAAATCATGAAGTGTTACATTATACCCCCCTAAAAATAATTTTTCCCACGAAATTCATCTAGTTTATTAAAGGATTAATATGTGAATGTTTATTTCTTAGAAACCCACATTGTATGAAAAAGGACTAAAACTTCCTTTTAAAAATGAATAGTTGGAATATAATAGTTATAAAAGTTAAATCATAACTATGTCTCTACTTAAGACAACATAGGTGGGGATTGGTAATGGAGAAAAGAATAAATAATCATAGAGATTGATAATGATCACTAATCATAAGAAAGTTTGTTATCCAGTGAAAGTTAGCAATCAAAAAACCATAATCTAAAGAAGTGTGAAATATGTTATTGACATAATCAAAACTTTGACTATAATTTTCCCTTTTACATCACGATAACTTTTTCCTAATGAATAATTTTCATTAGAAGATATACTTACTTGATTTCGGAACAATCTCAACACTGGTCATGCCTTGAAAAATTTCCACTTCATTACATATTCAAAGAAACTAAGTTCAATTTTTCATTCCTAAAGTGTTATTAGATCAAGAATTCCATAAATATAATCATATATTATTCTATATATCTTAATCAGAAAAAAAATATCACAAGTTATAAAATATTCAAAATTCTACTTGTTGTGAGATAGTACTTCAATCGACCAAACGTTTTCTGAATTTTAACTTGAACCTTCCATTAATGGATAACCTTATAATCCTTCAGAAAGATAAAAATAAAAAACTATAGAAAAAGGTTCACTAACTCAGCATAACATTTATACCCCATATATAATAAGTTATCTCTTATTGGTCACATTCTAAAAATGTAAACACCTTCATTACGTATTCTCTTTAGTCGTGGTAATAACCTGAATTATCATATATCCTTATTAAAAACATGCCTTCTTCCTTATTCTTAAGTCTAAAAAACTATAATCTTCATCCATGATACCATAACCCACCTGAAAATAAATCCTTAATCAGTTCCAATGAAACTAATATCATCCAATTTACTTATTCTTATCCAATATATCTTAATCAAAATATCATTATCTTGACATCATGCTCATATTAATTGTTATCCTTACATTACTAATTTGTTTTCCAAAAACATCACATTATTACATAAATCAGTTTTCATGGTTACCGACACTACTCAACATATAATTTTAAATACATGTGTAAAACCATAGCGAACCACTAATAAAATATTTCAATTTTAAATAACACTATAAAAGAGATTCTACAACATTATTCTGGGATCCCTTTACATAATCAATCAATCATTCCACCATTTTGTTGTCATAATCAACATCTCCAATAGTGATCGCATGTGATTTGCCTTTTTATTTGGCCTAAAGAGGTTATTGACATCGATCATCATTGATAACCCTTGGATCATGTCATTGGTCATCATAATTCCATATTTCCTTGCATAGATAACATTGAAGTGTGGGAGGTTCATTCTATATAGAATTTTCTCTATTCACGTCAATAGCTACATTGTTTTCGTTACTTTAGCATTCGATGACCTAATAAACTTCTTTTCCACAATTAGAAAATTTACTAGTCCCTTTAAGACAATCTCAGCCACACTTCTTTCCACACTTTGAGAAAAAGGAAACAATCATCTTATATTCACCTTTTTTTGATATTTTCCATTGAACTCCATATTTTTTTTCTTATCGAAACCCAGAGATTTTTTTGTAACACCAAATTCCATTTCTACCTTGCTACATTAATGAACAATATATTCATATCTACTAGTCTCTTATAACTAATTCTCTTTGAAGACTTTATTTTAACCCACTAAAGAATCAATCAACTTTACTTTTAGATTAGATGATAAAACCAAGAGAATGTCTTACAAGTCTAGTAAAATTCACATCATATATACCAATAGCTTCATCATTCTTTTTATTAATATCCTGGAATTCAATTTCCATATTCATTTAAGAAATACAAGAAATGTACTTATTGAAATCTAAGTTGTCGAACTCAACCCATTCCATGGATTCAAATTCATCTTACTGCCTCGTATTCCTGATTTGAGTCCACCATTGGTTCGCATCACCTTCTAAATGATAAACAATCAAAATTACCTTTTCATGTTTCGAATAATGAAGGATAGAATATATTTTCTCAATGGTATTGATCAATTGTTCACCAATTATTGAATCATAAGACCCACTGAAAGAAGGTGGATGTTGCCTTATGAAGGACTCAACAGAATGTTGTTCCATTCTCTGCTCATTTCGAAGTCTAGAATGATTCATAGCTTTTGTGGGTATAGATATAAGATCTTCCATTCCATATCCCATAATATTGGGGTTTTTTAGGATGAAAAATCATATCATTTCCCATTTCATTGATCATTAACATGGTTCCTTTGGGTTCCATCCAATATATAAAACCCAAAAATAATAGTGTGAGAGTCAAAAATCCTACTAGGAAACAACATATTCAAGGGGAAGTTCCTTCAATATCGAACATCTAATGTTTAATACTTAGTTAAAAATGATCATTACCAGAAATTAAAATATTGTAACCTATAGTTAGACTTATCCTTATCAACATCCCTAGAAATTCATTAGAGATATCTATTGGGATCTCACTAAATATCTCACATCCTAGATCCCAAATGTTTACTAAACATTTCCTCTAATACCAACTCTAATGACTCAAGCATGACATATATGAATATTACATATTTTTAGATGAATATTCATTATATTTTACAAACACACACCTGGGGAACATAATAATTTAGTGCGATCGGAAACTCGGAATACATTCTTCTAACTTGTAAAAGACCTTCAACGTCGCCCATAAATATCTTAGCCTTTAGTACTTATAATGAAAATTTTTATTTATAACTAGAGTAATGGAAACATAAGAAAGGGTGGGATCAAATTATTAGTAAGGTTTAACAAACAAAACATGAAAATCATAATTTAAAAACATGAACATAACTTTTTAAAGTCATAGCATGTATAACATATATAAAAATTATGAGTCATAGAATAAATCATGTTAATTCATAGGGCATAAATATTAAAGGAACAAGTGCCATGAAAAAATTAACATTGTAATAAAAATTTAATTTTTTAAAACACATAATCATATAAAAAATTTCCAAATTAACCGAGGCTCCTTTCCAAGACCATCATAGTGGAAAAAGTCCATTACTAAACTCGGTTTACATGTAGTTCCAACCTTTTTTTATTGAATCAAATTTAATTGTCATTATATCCCTGTATTACTGAACTATATTTACTTGGAGTTCCAGTCATTTCTATCTCATGAGATATAAATGTTTACCCAATTCATTAAAGGGAGATATAGGTCACACGAGTCAAATAATGAAAATCATACATATGCATTCCAAAATAACATAAAAGCATTCATTATAGAATAATCTAGGAATAAAATGGATTTCATAAACATCATTACATAATAAGATAATACATTTAAAAAAATGCATTTCAAAAATAGAATTCCATCATAAAAATAATCAACCATAAGAATAATAGAGATAATATACATGAAAAATATCCTTAATCATATATGGAAAATAATTTGGATTAAATAATAGAAATAAATTATATGGTAAAATATACTTTCTTCTTAAAAAACTTTTTCTTTTCTTAAAAATCATGAATTTTTAAAAGAAAATAATTTATTTAATAATAAACTTGAAAACATGTTAGAGAAGATTCATGTAAAAATGTGTTATGAAAGCGTAAAAATACATTCATACCATATAAGTTAAAAAACATTCTTCTCATAATTTTTCCAGAAAAGTAAAAAAGTCCCTTGTATAGAGAAAGAAATAAATATTATTTCCAAAACCCATAGATAAAGTAAAAAAAATTGGTAAAATTAACTTTAAACGTCCATATGAGAATAGTAAAAATTTTATGAAAACATTTATAGAAAACTTGGACATGGATGATAAATATACCCCAGTAAATAATTACGTATAAACAATTTTTTATAATAATGAGATTGCAATGTTATTCCTTACCATTGGAATGTTATCCTTTTAATGTGTCAAACACTCTTATATAATGATTTTGATGAATTCATTGATTTATTCTATAATCATAATCATCATATATGTTCATATTATCATTCGTTTTTTAGTAACATTATTACTCATCCATATGATATTAACTTCGTTATTTTCTTAAGCATGTTTTGTCAGATAGTCTCATATTATTTAGTTATAGATATATCATTTAAAGAATTATATTAGTATAATATATATCACATTTATTCATTCATTTCATTTATATAATCATGCCTTAATGAATATCATTTTGAAGTAACTTCATCGCATCGGGGAGACGGTAGGTCGTACGTACGCATGAGCGACGATATAATTCCCATAATAATTGATTAGTATTGAAGTGGATGGTGTATAATATTTCCAAATAAATAAAATATAATAATAATAATATATATTTATTATTTCAAGGATTATACCCATCCAAGTAATGGGTGGTGGAAAACAGATTACACCAAAACATGGAGACGGTAAGTCGTACGTACGCACGAGTGGTGATTTTTTTCGTATGATTGATAGAATGTGGAATATGGTTGTTTCATAACCTCAATAACATCTTATAATATAATTTATACTAGATTTATTACTTTGTTATGGAACAAAATTATGAATAGAAAGTATAAGAATAAATAATTTTAAATAATCTATAGAGGATATTACCTCTTCTTCGATATTCTCACTCTAAATCTACTCTTAAAGGCACTAGGGTTGGTATTTTGAGGAGACAAAAACCTCTAGAATGTAACTAGGGAATTTTAAAAGGGAAATGGGTAGGTTATGGTCATTATTAATGGATAAAAGTGAATTTTATAGGTGATAGAGGATGTTAGCTTTTATAATTGAGGTGAGGGGCACCTTTGGAATCTCTAAAAATATTAATTTATAATAAAATAAAACCACATCCAAAGACCTGAAAATTTATTAGTTTCTATGATTATATGAGCTAAGTTTATAATATCATCAAAAAAATAATTTATAAACATGTTTTTGTTTCATTTTAAACCTTATCATTTCAATTTACCCCTAGTTATTCTATTTTTATTTTAACTAATGTAACAAAATTTTCAAAATTAAAGTAGTGTATTTTTTACTTATTTTATGTCTTTCACCATAAATTAATAGCTTTGAACATTTTATACCATATAATAAAAATTCAATATTTTTTAAGATGTTTTATTATTTTTAAATAATCTAATAATACATAATTTTGATAAACAATCAATAGTATCAATTTTGAAATTATTCAATTTATTGCTTTTCAAAAATATCAAGATAGTATGTTATATTAATTTTTTTTATTATATCCATAATGGTTGAATTTTATATTTAAAATTAATTGGCCATATTAATTAGCTCATATTATATTTTTTTAAATAATTTTAATAACATTTATTTCATATTTTCCATAATACAATAATTACAACATCAGTTTTTGGGTAATTATTTAATACACATCATTGTATAATAAAAATATAAAATAAAAAACTATGATAAATATAAATATACTAGATTTCATAATAATAATTTTAGTATAATATATCTTCTATAAAATCCAACATTTTAAATCTTATACATATTAAAACATGAATGTGAAAAGTTTAACATCACATTAAATAAAATAATATAAGTGTCATAATGTCTTCTCTAATTCTCCAAATGGTCAATAAATCGACCCTTGGATGATTATGGTCAAGATACACTTGACAAATAAAATTTGTAAAGTTTTTGTGTCTTGTAATGGTTATTATAATTATAATAAAAATAAGTTTCCTTATTTTTTCAATTAAATAATTTCTATATCATCAATATATAAACATTTATGGTAATTATTTAATTCATAAAATTTAAAAATAAACATCCATAATAAATAGAAAAATTTCATCTTTAAAATTCGTATTTATAATCAAATTTATCTTATGTAAAATCTTATATTAAAAAATGATTTAGTTATTAAAATTTGAGTAATACATATTTAACTTTTCTTTAAATAAAATATAGTAAATTTACTAATATGATTAAAGTGGCTTCTGAAGGGTATCATTTCGATGGAAGGATGGTTTAGGTTTAATATCACGCATCCAATCACATTATAAAAAGTGTTAATGTATTTTTATAATATTATCTTTACCCTTAATTACCTGATTCAACTTCTTTCCATATTAATACAAAATTACTTAAGTTAAAATTAACAATGAATCAAAATAAAATAATGTTATTTTCATAATTTGTACCTAATGATTCCAAAAATGGAATCAATTTTTAAAAATTCAAAACATAGAGGTTTCAGTAATTAATTTTAAATAAATCATGTCTTTTTAATGATAAACAGGTTTTGAAAGTTAAAACATTGTAAAAGATTGAAATGTTTTCTCATCAAACTTCAATGTAAATTTAATGTCAATGACAAAAATTATATTGACTATTAAAAATATATTCAATTTTTACTTTAAAACTATTAAATAATATAATATAACCATTTAAATTATTTCGATGCAAAAAGTATTTCTAATTAAAATTTAGTGTATTTTAACTATTCATCAAAACATAAAAGTTATCCGAAAATTATAAAAAATTAATACAGAGTAAATTTTTATATCATAATTCAAAAAAAACATGTTTATATTGTTAAATTTAATATATAATCTTTTCAAAAACTTGATTTAAATTGGGGGTGCCACCAAAAGCTGAAAAAACTACATTTTCTGAAAATTACTTCTTTTATCTGAAAATTTGAATTTGTTCTTATATCATGTATAGAAAACATATAAGATGAATGTTAGACATTATATTTAATATGTTAAACCTATATTTCATTAATAAAATCCATCATTAGTGATTTAATTATTCTATAAAATCACTTTTTTTCATTTAAATTGTTTTACAGATGAAAGATAGTACTGTTCATACCAGCCATTATAATGACTAGGTTATATGGAAACAAAAAAATATTTATTTTTTCACATATAATATTTCATTCATAAAAGTAATTCTATATAATGAAATTGAAGTTATGTTTAACACAATCCAAGCATAGAATTTCGTATATCGTAAGCTAAGTCGGTGTTGCGTATTGCATAATCCTATCTTGGTGTAGAATAAAACACAAGACATCAAAGAAATAAGAAAAAATATAGCTCATAAAAATATCATGGTTTTACATTGTTCCCCCTTTAAAATGAATTTTTCCCTTGAAATTCTTCTTCATTATTAAAGGGTTAATCTATGAAATTTTATTTCATAGAAACCCACATTGTAAAAACAAGGACTAAAACTTAATTTTAAAAAGGAATAGTTGATAAATAATTGTTATGAAATGTAAATCATAACTATGTATCTATTTAGAAGAATATAGGTGGTGATTGGTCAGGTAAGAAAATCTTAAATAATTATATATATTGATAAATATCACTGATCATAAGAAATTTGGTGATCCACTGAAAGTTAAAAATCACAAAACAATAAACTAAAGAAGCGTAAAATAGGTCATTGATATAATAAAAAAATTATTATTATAAGTCACCAATTAACATCACGATCCCTTTTCGTAATATATAATTTTCCTAAGAAGATATAATTACTTGATTTCGGTACAACCTCACCATTGATCATTCCTTGAACAATTTTCACTTTATCTCTAATTCAAAGAAATGAAGTTGAATTTTATATTTCTAAATCATTAGAAGATCGTGAGATCCATAAATAGAATCATAGATCATTCCATATATCGTAATCGCCATAAAAATTTATCAAAAGTTATCAAATATAAAAATGTCCACCTATGGCGAGATAATACTTTAATCTAACAAACTCTATCTAAATTTTAACTTAAACATTCCATTAATGGATAACCTTAAAATCCTTCAAAAAGATGAAAATATAACACTATAAGAAAACGTTCACTAACTCACCTTAACATTTATCCCCCATTTATCATAAGGTATATCTTGATGGACACATTCTAAAAATGTGAACACCTGCATCATGTATTCCCTTGATTTATGGTAATAACTTTAATTATCATATATCCTTATTGAACTCATGCTTGTTTTCTTTATTCTTATATCCAAAACACTACTAACAGCATCCATGATAGCATAACCTACATGTCAGTAAACCCTTAACCAATTAAAAGATAACTAATATCATTCAATTTACTTATTCCTATCTAATATATCTTTATCTAAATATCATTATCTCAATATCATGATCATATTAAGCGTTATCCTTCCCTTAATCCTGTGTTTTCCACAAGCACCACCTTATTACGGCAATCACTTTTCATGGTGACTGGTACCAATCAACATTTACTTTCAAATACATGTGTAAATCTAGAGTGGACCACTATATAGATATTTCAATATTCCATAATACTATAAAAGAGTTTATATATCATTATTTTGTGATTCCATTTCATAAACACTAAATCCTTCCACCACTTTATTGTCAAAATCAACATCTTCAATAGTGATCGCATGTGACTTTCCTTTATCTTTGTCCTTAAGAAGTTTTTTTAGCTGGTCATCATCAATAACCCTTGTATTAGAGAATCAGTTAGCATAATGATCTTTTTCCTTGCACTTATAACATTGAAGTGTGAGAGGTTCATTCTATGTAGCCTTTTCTCTATTCATATCATTAGCTACCTTTTTTCCATTACTCTGGAAATCAACTTCCTGATAACCTTTTTTTCAAACATAAAACATTTTCTAGTCCCTTTAATACAATCCCTACCAGAATTATTTCCACACCTTGAGCATAAAGAAACACTCATCTTCTTTTCACCATAGTTTTGATTTTTTTCCCATTAACTTCATCTATTGTTTCTTGTTGAAACCATGAAATTTATATATAACACAAAATTCAATTAATAACTTGATATAACAGCACAATATATCTTCATAGAAACTAAATTATCTTATAGATAGTGCCCTTCTAATACTTTATTTTAATCCACTGAATAATGGATCAACGTTACATTCAGGTAATATGATAAAGCCAGAATCATACCTTGAAAATATTGTAAAATTTTCCTCATATGTACCAATGAATACATCATACTTTTTCATAATATCTATGAAGTCATTTTCCATCTTTATTCAAAGAATAAGAGGAAATTGCATATTGAAATATATGTTCTTGAACTTTTCCCATTCTATGGATTCAATTTCATCTTGCTGCCTCGTATTCTTTATTGGATTCCATCACTAGTTCTCTTTGCCTTATAAATAATAAACAACAAAAATATCTTTTTCATGTTCTGAATAGATAACGATATAAAATATTTTTCTAAATGGTACTGATCCATGTTCAGAATCATGTGGATCAGAAGACCAACTGAAATATGGTGGGTGTTTCCCAATGAAGGTCTCAATAGAATGTTGTTCCATTCTTTGCTCATTTGGAAGACCATAATGATTCATATCATGTGTGAGTATAGAGATAATATTTTCCATTCTAACTCCGATAACATTTGGTTGTTTCGGATGAAAATTATTGGATTTCCCATTGCATTGATCATTAAACCAGTTCTTCTGGGTTCCATCCATTTTCTAAAACCCAAAAAAAGTGTGAGAGGAAGAAATAATACTAGGAAAACAACATATTCAAGGATAAGTACTTTAAATCTATAACACATTAGGTCTAATCCATGTTTAACAATGATCATTACGAAAATTCAAGGATTGTAACATATAGGTAAGCTTATCCTTAGGTACAGCCCTAGACGTAGCTTAGAAATATCTTTAGTGGTCTAACTAATAATATTTTATCCTAGTTTACAACGTTTAACTAAACTTTTACTCTAATACCAACTATAAAATCCCCAGCATGATGTACATGAATATTACATCCTTTTAGATAAATATTAATTACATTTTACAAACGCACGTCCGAGGACTGTAATAGTTTAGTACCTTCAGAAACGTGGAATACATTCTTCTAACATTTGAATGATCTTAAAAATCTCCCATAATGATCTTCCCCTTTAGTACTCCTACTAAAAATATTTATTTATAACCTGAGGAATAGAAAAATAAGAAAGGATGAGATCATATGGTCAATAAGTGTAAAAAAACAAAAAAAAATGAAAATAATAATGTAAAAACATCATCATAACTTTTAGAAATTATACCAAGTATAACATATATCAAAATTATGAGTTGTGTAATAAATCATGGTAATTAATAAGGAATAAATCATAATGGAACAAGAGCCATGAAAAAATTGCATTTTCATAAATCATGTAATTTTGGGAAACACATTAGCATAGAAAATATTTTCTATATTATCCATGCCCCATTCCCATGACTATCATAGTGTAAAAATTCAATTACAAAACTAGATTTCCTTATTATTCCATCCATGTATTACTGAATCAGATTTACATGTCATTCCAGCCCAAGATTATTGAACTATATGTACTTGTCATTCTCGTCATGGTTATATCATGAGATATATATCATCACCCAATGCATTTTATGGAGATATTGGTACAACCCTTTAAATAATTAAAAACATACATATCTGTTCCCGAAGAACATGAAATCATTGATCATAGCATAACCCATGGAATAAAATGGGTTTTTTAATCATCATTCTATCATAACATAATCCATGTAAAACAAATGGATGTTATAAATATAATTCTATAAAAAAACATAATCAACCATATGAATAATAGGGATATTACAATTTAAAAATATCATTAATATTAGATGGAAAATAATTTTGATAAAATAATTGAAATTCATTCTTGAGGAAAATATCTTTTCTTCCTAAAAATGTTTTATTTTCTTAAAACACCGTGAAATTTTTGAAGAAAATAATTTCATTGAAAATAACCTTGAAAACATATAAGATAATATTCTTGGAAATAATTCATTATGAAATATTGAAAACCCATTCATACAGTATAAGTTAAAGATAAATTCGTCTTATACTTTTGTAAGAAAAGTAAAAATATACATCCTATGGAAAACAAAAGAAATATTCCTTATAAACCATGTAGTAAAAGACAAAAAATGGTAAAACCAATTTTAAAAATAAATAGTAGAATAGTAAACATTTTATGAAAATATTTTTAAAAAAACATGGACATGGCTGATAAATAAACCGAGTAAATAATTACGTATAAACAATCTTGGATAATAATGAGATTGTAAAATTATCCAATAACATAGGTTTGTTATCCTTTTTACATATACTAAATTCTTTTTTAATGATTTAAATGATTTAATTAACTTATTCTTGAATCATAGTCATCATATATGATCATATTATCACCCATGTGTTAGTAACATTATTACTCGTCCATCGGATATTAACTTCTTTACTTTCTTACGCATGTTTTTTCAGATAAAATCTTCTTCTTAGGTTATAGTTATGTCATTTACAGAATAATAGTAGTATAATATTTATCATAATTATTTATTCAGTTAATTTATATAATCATTATTTAATAAATATCATGTTGAATGAATTGCATCGCATCATGGAGACAGTAGGTCGTACGTCTGCATGGGTGATGATATATGTCCCGTAATAATGGAATGGTATTGAATTGGATGGTTTATAATATTTCAGAATCAATATCATGATATAATAATCATGTATATTTATTATTTCCATCAATATACCCATCCAAGTAAGGTGGTGGTGAAAAAAATATTACACCATGAAGTGTAGATGGTAAGTCGTGCGTACGCATATGTGATGATTTTCTTATTCGTCGGATTGATAAAAGGTATAATATAGTTGTTACATAACCATAATAACATCTATAAATATAATTGATACTGGATTTATTACTATACTATTGCAAAAAACCTGAAAAGGAAGTAAAATAAGAAATAATTTAAATGAATCGGTAGAGGAGATTAGCTCTTCTTTGACGTGCTCACTCCAAATCTACTTTTAACGGCACAAGAGTTGGTATTTTTAGAATACCAGAACCTCTAGAATTTAGCTAGGGAAGTTGAAAAGGGAAATGGATAGGCTATGGCTGATATTTAAGACTAAAATTAAAGTGAATGGGTGAGGGATGAGGTTTCTTTTTATAATTTAGGTGAGGGGCTCCTTTGGGATCTCCAAAAATAATAATTTATAATAAAATCAATGTTCATCGAAAAATCTCCAAAATTTCCAAGTTTTGAAGATGATATGATATATGTTTATAATATCAAAAAAAATTAGACATGTTTTCATTTCATTTTAGACCTTTTCATATCTATTAACCCTAAGTTATTCTATTTAAATTTTAACTAAGGTAACAAATAGGTCATCATTAAAATAGTGAAATTTTCACTTATTTGATGTTACTTTTATCATACATGAATACTTTTTAACATTTTATACCAAATAACAATTATTATATATTTTTTAAAATGTTTATGATTTTTAAATAATTTAATAATACATAATTTCAACAATCTATAGTATCAATTTTGACACTATTCAATTTATTGATTTTTAAAAATATATGGATAAAATATTATCCTCGAACCATATAATTTATTATATCCCTACGGGGTCAAGGATATATATAAAATTCATTATAAATATTAATTAGCTCAAAATGTTTTTATTTTAATATTTTATTAACATTTATTTGATATTTACCATAATAAAATAATTACAACATCAATTTTATGTAATTATTTAATACAATTATTTGTTGAATAAAAATTAAAAATAAAATACTATGGAGAATATAAATATACTTTATTTTAGAATAATATATTTAGTTTTACATATCTTCTAGAAAATCAATAATTAAAACTTTTGTTACCATTAAAACATGAATGTGAAAAGTTTAATATCACTTTAAATAAAATAATATAACTCTCATAATCTCTTCTATAAGGCTCTAAATGGTCAATAACTAGACCCTTAGATGATTATGGTAGATATATACTCAAACAATAAGGTTTTGTCAAGTGTTTGTGTCTTTTAATTTTTATTATTATTTTAATAAAAAATAGTTTATTGATTTTTCATCAATTAAATAATTTCGACATCATCAATATATAAACCTTTAAGGTAATTATTTATTTCAAAAAATTTACAAATCAATTACCATGATAAAAAAAGAAACTTTTTATATTTAAAATTAGTATTTATAATCGAATTTATATTATGTATAATCTAATATTAAAATTTGATTTATTTATTCATATTTGAGTAAGACTTATTTAACTTTTCTTTATATAAAATATATTAAATCAGCAAATCTCATCCAAATGCCTTCCAAAGGGTATCATTTTGAACCGAGGATGGTTTACGTCTAAAATAACTCATCCAATCACATTAGGAAAAGTTTTAAGTTAATTTTATAATATTATATTTACCCTAAATTACCAGATTTATGTTTTTACAATATTAATAAAAATTACTGAAGTTACTATTCATAATGAATAAAAATAAAATAATGATAAATATATAATTCTGACATACTGATTCAAAATATAGAATATATTTATAAAAATTCAAAACATAGAATATTTAGTAATTAATTTAAAATTAATCTCATTGTCGAAATTAAAAAATGGGGTTTAAATGTTAAAAAATTGCAAAAGATTGAAATGTTTTTACATTGAAATTCAAATTAAATAATTACCAATGACATAAATTATATTTACCAATAAAAAAATATTCTATTTATACTTTAAAACAATTCAATAATATAATTTTTCCATATAAATTATTTTGATGTAAAAAGTTTTTTTGAATTCAAGTTTAATGTATTTTTACTATTCATCATTACATGAAAGTTATCATAAAAATATAGAAAATTATTCAATAGTAAATTTTTATATTCATATTCCAAATAAAATGATTATTTGGTTAAATATAATATATAAAAGTTTCAAAAACTAGAGTTAAAATGGGTGCTCTATCAAAAAGAGGAAAAACTGTATTATTTTAAAATTACTTCTTTTATCCGAAAAATTGAATTTGTTCTATAATCATGTATAGAAAACGTATAATAAGAATTTTAAATATTATATAGAATATATTAAAAATATATTTCATTAATAAAATACATTAATATTGATTTTAAAATTTATAAACTCTCTTATTTTAATTTAATAGTTTTTTCAAAAGAAAGTTAATATTATTCATACCCTCTGTTAAAATGAATAGGTTATAAGGAAACATAGTAATATTCAGTTTCTCACTTGTAATAGGTCTTGCATGAAATGAATTATATCAAAATAATTTGAAATTGTGTGAACCATAAAACAAGCACAGAGTTGTGAATACTGCAAGCTATGTTCGTGTGGTGTATTGCGCAAGCTTATCTTGGTGTAGCGTACAACACAAGAAAACAAATAAATTAAAAAACTATTTCATAAAAATACTAGGGTGTTAAAACCTCAGCCATTAAACATCAAATCTTTTAAAATATCATCCCAGGTATTAGTATTAATGATATAATAAAGTTATATAAATTATTAGATTTTCAAAATATATGTGTCAACCCAATACCAGTATTGATTGAAATATTTATGAACTTACATGGAATTCAAACCACTATTCATGATCGTTTTTAGCATATTTTGTTATATCATTCTCATTTTGTGTTTATCCTCTCATTCGTCTGTTTGTTTGTACGAATATCTCTTTAATAAATGGATCTAAAATTTCACTATTTAGTAGCACATATCTATGTGCATGTAATAATTACATTTCTGTTACCATAACATTTCTTCTCCTCCCAATGGATCGACCAATAGCATGAAAGATCACTACTAGAACATGGCCTTTTATCAGAACTAAAAACCGACATTAACAGCGCAAGAAAAGCGTTGTTAATGTCGAAATAGATATAGGGGGGGTCCCCTTTATCAGCGCTCTGAAAAGAACGGATAAATTCCACCTTTATCAGCACTAAAAAAATGCGCTGATAAAGGGGGTCCTTTATCAGTGCTTTCTTTAGCGCTGATAAAGATGGTACTTTTTCAGCACTATCTTGAGTGCTGATAATGGGACCCTTTATAAGCGCTCTTTTAGCGTAGTTAAAGGAATCCATTATCAGTGCTCAAAAAAGTGCTGATAAAGTAACCTGCCCCTGCACCTGCACAACCATCACTTGCAAATCTGCACACCTGCACAAAACAGCAGCACCTGTACATCTTCACACCTGCACCAAATAGAATATTCAACCAAACTAAGAACTGAAAGACGACACAGTGCACACGATATTTTGAAAAATAATGATATATACATTTACTTAACAACATGAATACAAAAAAAACACATTGCTATATACATTTCAAACAATTTTTTTCATGTTTACAATTACAATTATCCAACAAAATTTATGAACATTAATGTTTCATCCTTTGATATTTGTGATCCCCTCTCAAAAAAATTCGTCCATGGTAATTGTTTCCGAACAAAGCATCCGAACTCAAGGAAAAAATCACCTATATAAGAAAACAAATATTATGTTAGTAATATAATAATGAAATAAATTAAAACATTAATATGAAAGAATACATTAATATGGAAATGTGAAAATAAAATATGGAAATGGTAAACTCAAATGTTTTCATTCTGATAACAATGAAAGGGAATAATGTAAAATAAATATTTTTTTGGATGATTTATCTCATTTAATAAATACTGATTCCTTATCTAATGAAAAGATTTACCATTCACAACATGCTTCGGATTGAGGTGTGGTTGATTCGTACACATCACAAATGACTCATGGATCATTGTCCTAAAGTATCAAAATAATCCAAACGCGTTTGCTCGGTTTGTTGTATGTCACTTGCGTTGTTTTCTAAAGTTAATGTCAATTTCAAACTGATATCAAACACTTTTAGCCATACCGGTCACACCGTGCATCGGATTGAGGGGCGGTTGATTCTTACACATCAAAAATGACTTATATATCATTTTTATAAAGTATCAAAACAATCCGAACGTGTTTTCTTGGTTTGTCGTATGTCACTTGTGTTGTTTTTTAAAGTTAATGTCAATTTCAAACTGATATTAGACACTTTTGGCCATACCGGTCACAATGTGTGTCGGATTGAGGTGAGGTTATTTCTTACACGTCACAAATAACTCATGGATAATTTTCCGAAAGTATCAAAACAATTCTAATTCATTTTCTTGGTTTGTCATATGTCACTTGTGTTGTATTCTAAAGTTAATGTCAATTTGAAACTGATATTAGACACTTTTATCCATACCGGTCACACCATGTTTTGGATTGAGGTTTGTTTGATTTTTTCACAATAAAAATGACTCATGGATCATTTTCATAAAGTATCAAAACAATCCGAACGTGTTTTCTCGGTTTTCCATATGCCACTTCTGTTGTTTTCTAAAGTTAATGTCAATCTGAAACTGATATCAGACACTTTTAGCCATACCGGTCACACTATGTATTGGATTGAGGTACGATTGATTCATACACATCACAGATGAATCATATATTGTTTTCTTAATGTATCAAAACAATTCGAACGCTTTTTCTCAGTTTTCCATATGTCACATATGTTGTTTTCTAAAGTTAATGTCAATTTCAAACTGATATCAGACACTTTTATCCATACCTGTCACACCGTGCATCGGATTGAGGTGCCGTTGATTTTTAAACGTCAAAAATGACTCATGAATCATTTTCCTAAAGTATCAAAACAATCCGAACGTGTTTTCTTAGTTTTCTGTTTGTCACTTTTGTTGTTATCTAAAGTTTATGTCAATTTCAAACTGATATCAGACATTATTATCCATACCGGTCACACAGTGCATCGGATTGACGTGCGGTTGATTCGTAGATGTTAAAAATGACTCATAGATCGTTGTCCTAAAGTATAAAAACAATCCGAACATCTTTTCTCACTTTTTCGTATGTTACTTGGGTTGTTTTCTAAAGTTAATATCAATTTCAAACTGATATCAGACACTTCTAGCCATACCAGTCACACCGTACATCGGATTGAGGTGCGGTTGATTCATACACGTCAAAAATGAGTCATGGATCATTTTCATAAATTTCAAAATAATATGAATGTGTTTTCTCAGTTTTATGTATGTCACTTTTGTTGTTTTCTAAAGTTAATGTCAATTTCAAACTGATATCAAGCACTTTTAGCCATACCGGTCACACCTTGCATCGGATTGAGGTACAGTTGATTCGTACATGTCACAAATGACTCATGGATCATTTTACTAAAGTATCAAAACAATTATAACGTGTTTTATTGTTTTGTAATATGTCACTTTTGTTGTTTTCTATAGTTATTGTCAATTTGAAACTGATATCAGACAGTTTTAGTCATACCGGTCACACCATATGTCGGATTGAGGTGCGGTTGATTCTTACATGTCACAAATGACTCGTGTATCATTTTCCTAAAGTATCAAAACAATCAAAACACGTTTTCTTAGATTTATGTATGCCACTTGTGTTATTTTCTAAAGTTAATATCAATTTGAAACTGATATTAGACACTTTTAGCCATACTGGTCACACTGTGCATCGGATTGAGGTGCGGTTGATTCTTACACATCAAAAATTAATCATAGATCGTTGTCCTAATGTATCAAAACAATCTGAATGCATTTTCTCAGTTTGATGTATGTCACTTATGTTGTTTTCTAAAGTTAATGTCAATTTCAAACTGATATCAGACACTTTTAGCCATACCGGTCTCACCGTCTGTTGGATTTAGGTGAGGTTGATTCGTACATGTCACAAATGACTCATGGGTCATTTTCCTAAAGTATAAAAACAATCATAATGTGGTTTATTGGATTGTCATATGTCACTTGTGTTGTTTTCTAATGTTAAAGTCAATTTCAAACTGATATCTGATACTTTTAGCCATACCGGTCACACCGTGCATCGGAATGAGGTGAGGTTGATTCGTACATGTCAAAAATGACTCATGGATCATTTTCCTAAAGTATCAAAACAATATGGATGCGTTTTCTCAGTTTTCCGTATGTCACTTGTGTTGTTTTCTAAAGTTATTGTCAATTTCAAACTGATATCAGACACTTTTAGCCATACCGGTCACACCGTGCATTAGATTGAGGTGAGGTTGATTCTTGCACGTCAAGAATGACTCATGGATCATTTTCCTAATGTATCAAAACAATCCTAAGGCATTTTCTTGGTTTTACATATGTCACTTTTTTTGCTATCTAAAGTTAATGTCAATTTCAAACTGATATCAGACACTTTTATCCATACCGGTTACACCGTCCATCATATTGAGGTGTGGTTGATTCGTACACGTCATAAATGACTCTTGGATCATTTTTCTAAAGTATCAAAACAATCTGAAAACATTTTCTCGGTTTTTCGTATGTCACTTGTGTTGTTTTTTAAAGTTAATGTCAATTTCAAAATGATATCAAACACTTTTAGCCAACTGATCACACTGTTCTTCGTATTGAGGTTCAGTTTATTCATACACGTCACAATTACTCATGGATCTTTTTCTTAATGTATCAAGACAATCCGAATGCATTTGATCAGTTTTTGGTATGTCACTTGTGTTGTTTTCTAAAGTTAATGTCAATTTCAAACTGATATCAGACACTTTTAGATATATCTGTCACACTGTGCATCAGATTGAGGTGCGGTTGATTCGTACACATCAAAAATGACTCATGCATCGTTTTCATAAAGTATCAAAAAAATCCGAATGTTTTTGCTCGGTTTTCCGTATGTCACTTTTGTTGTTTTCTAAAGTTAATGTCGATTTCAAACTGATATCAAACACTTTTAGCCATACCGGTCACACCGTGCGTCAGATTGAGGTACAGTTGATTCTTACATGTCACAAATGACTCATGGATAGTTATAATAAAGTATCAAAATAATCCCAATGGGGTTTGCTCTGTTTTCCGTATGTCACTTATGTTTTTTCTATAGTTAATATCATTTTCAAACTGATATCAGAAACTTTTAGACATAATGATCACACCGTGCATCGGATTGAGGTGTGGTTGATTTTTACATGTCACAAATAAATCATGGATTGTTTTCCTACATTATCAAAACAATATGAACGTGTTTGCTCAGTTTTCAGTATGTCACCTGTGTTGTTTTCTAAAGTTAATGTCAATTTCAAACTGATATCAGACACTTTTAGCCATACCGGTATCACTGTGCATCGGATTGAGGTGATGTAGATTCATACATGTCAAAAATGACTCATGGATTCTTTTACTAAAGTATCAAAACAATCCAAATGCGTTTTCTTAGTTTGACGTATGTCACTTGTGTTGTTTTCTAAAGTTAATCTCAATTTCAAACTGATATCAGACACTTTTAGCCATACAGGTCACATCATGCGTCGGATTGAGGTGCAGTTGTTCTTAAACATCAAAAATGACTCATGTATCGTCTTCCTAAAGTACCAAAACAATCTGAATGTGTTTACTCAGTTTTTCTTATGTCACTTGTGTTGTTTTATAAAGTTAATGTCAATTTAAAACTGTTATCAATCACTTTTAACCATACCGGTCACATCGTGTGTCAGATTGAGGTTTGGTTGATTCTTACATGTTAAAAAATGACTCATGGATCGTTTTCCTAAAGTATCAAAAGAATATGAATTCATTTTCTTGGTTTTCTGTATGTCACTTGTGTTGTTTTCTAAAGTTCATGTCAATTTCAAATTGATATCGGACACTTTTATCCATATCGGTCACACTATGCATCGGATTTAGTCGCGATTGATTTTTACACATCAAAAATGACTCATAGATCATTGTAACAAAGTATCAAAACAATCTGAACGTGTTTTCATGGTTTTTCATAGGTCACTTGTGTTCTTTTCTAAATTTAATGTCAATTTTAAACTGATATCATACAATTTTAGCCATACCTGTCACACCGTGCATCGGATTGAGGTGCAGTTGATTCGTCCAAGTCAAAAATTACTCTCAAGGATCATTTTCCTAATGTATCAAAACAATCCGAAGGCGTTTTCTTGGTTTTTCGTATGTCAGTAGTTTATATGAGTCTCTAATTAAGTTATTCTTTACTAGAAACTCAAATCATTTCTAAAACCATATTTCATAATCAAAGGATATGAAAAATAAGAAAGGGTGATCATAGATGATCAATAAGTGTAAACAAGGGAGATATCAATGATCATATAAAGATAACACAAGTAGTAGGAATTCACCTTCATTGTCCTATTTGTTTACATTCTTCCATCAGGTACACTGCCCATTCGTTTCTAAACACATCTATATCATCTTGTGAATAGAAGTTATTGTGACAGTCATAGTAGTACTGAAAAAATATAAATACACAAAGGATTAATAAATATTTTAAATGAACTAGTAATTATTTTCAAAAATACCTCTTTATGGATACTAGTTTGTTCATGAAATATAATATATTTCATAAATTTACAAACATAATAACCGCAGTCCTTTCCGTTTGTTTGTTTCAGAAACTACAGAAACATTGAGAAAAATAAGTAATTTATTTTGATATGTATTTGGATAGTGAAATATAATTATATATACCCTGATACTTGTCCATTTGTAGATCTCATGCGCCTTGTCTTCCTTATGATCTGGATTCATTCCAGCCATTAGATGATATTCATACACCACCCTATCATAACAGAATCCTCATTAAAAGATAATATAAATTATATAACTTGATATATAGTTCTAAAATGTTGGATCTAGTGTATTACAAATTTTCAATCTCCATCATGTGTGGTCGGTTTATTTTATTTCCCTGCAGTGAATCCAGAAAATAAATCTTTGGAGTATCCAAAGTGACTGCAATGAGCATCCAATGCTGCCTAAAAACACAAAAAGGAATGAGTAATGATAGAAATGAAAATATAATTGATATGATTAAAATGTATAGTTTTTCCCCTGCAACGTTGGTATTAAAAATATCCTGTCAGTCGTAATTTTTCATTGAAACATTCTGAGCAGGTTTGACATTAATTTAGCCTGAAAATCAGAATCTATTTCTTTTTGTTGTGTAGACATGGTGTGAGGACTAACGAGTCCAAATTTATATTCACAGTAAAATCCCTTCAATTTTTTTTCATATATACACCTGCGAAAAATATGAAATGTATTTAGCCAAAATTATCAGAGTATATCAGCTTCTGTATAATCAAATCATGAAAACATACCTCATGTATACATTTATAACAGTGGTGCCTAGCCAGTCGTTTGTGATGATTTCAACTACAACGTCAACACTAACGAAATATAATGTTTCATCTTTGTACATATATTTTTAAAAATAATTGTGTGATATTTCTGCCTTTCATTTTCATATCCACATGAGCTTGAAATGATATTAAATGTGGATATAGAACGGGCGGGGTTAAGGTGCCCTTAGTAGATCATTTTTATCGTTTGGTTGATCCTTTTGAGCCGTTATTTTGTTTTACCTCCTTCCTTTTGTCCTTCTGTAATAACATTCATCGGTTCAACCATTTTCTAATTAAATGTTAATGGTTCTACTTGAAAAATGATGTCGAAATGAATACCTCCTGGTCGACATGTTTTTTTACAAGATTTGGTGGCCTTGCAATGAATGTTCCAACAGCATTTTCCACCGTATGAATTTCTTCATCATCATTTGGAATAGGTAGATCGGTGCTCGAATCATGAGCTACGTTAATCAACACTTTGACATGACTAGTTGGAAGTGGTCTGAAGTGTAGCGTGTCATTCTGCATATTGAACATTGTAGCCCTCGCTACAAGGCGATGGGTGGGATATGGCAGATATAAATCACAGTCATTTTCACCCTGTAGAATATCATTACAAGAAAGGTATCAGTGTCTATGTGATTCAAATTTCATAGAAACAAATATTAGAACATTTATTACCTCAGTTAAGTCGGGTCTTTGAGTGGAATGGCTTTCCTCAATGCTGGTGGGGGGTTGGGCGGGTTGTTCTTGAGTTGTTTCTTCTCTTCTCCTCTCCCCCATCAAAGTTTCTATTAACTCTCCCTGACTTTGGAATTTTTCTTCAAGGGTAGCTAGTATATATCTCATAATTTTAATTTCTTTAGTTTGTTCCTCCTCTTGTTTTTTTCTGAAAATATGTTCGGGGTGTCACCCCAAAACAAGCACCTCTGACGCGACCGTACTATTCTGGTTGTTTCAAGGCCACTGAAAGTATGTCAGCATCCGGTGCTGGTATTGTTGATTCCTATGACTATGTTAAATGGAAAATATTGTAAAATAAGTAATCATTGTTATGTAATAGTTATTTAAATAAAAAAAATTATATTATGTCATACATACACATGTTTCCCACACTTTTTGTGTGTTTTCATATACCATTTTCCCCTCTTTATTAACATGAGCCTCATTCCATAGAAAATGGAGTGGGATGGATGTGGCTTGGGATTTTGATTCATAAAATAGGTTATAAACATAGAAACATGGTTACAGTGTTGTTTTATGTCACATAAAATTATTACAGTACTTTTAAAATACGTACCAATTTTTTTTCAATTCAAGCGTACCCCAGGCATACTTTACGATAGGGGTACGCTGGTTTTGCTGCCTGTTCTTTATTTTCAGCACTCAGTTGTTTTTTCATAAATAAAATCTATCAATCAAAGTGATGAATACAATAAACGTTAAACAACTTGTTACCAAACAAATTGTACCTAAAAAGTCTTCTATGCATGACGGTTTCAAAACGCATCCCACGCTCCTTAGGATATCAAGTGTGCATAAAGAGGATGTGGGTGCGGCTAGATTTTCCCTTCAGCATCTTTCATATGAAATTTCATTAAAATGGGGAAAAGGACTCTATGAACCCTTCCTGCCACTCTTAATACATATTCTTTGTGAGAGACATCAATTATAAATGCACTCTACAAGAGATTATGTAGAGTTAGTCAATATTTCAGTATTTTATTTTATTTTATTTTAATAAATTAAATAAATGATATCATAATGTTACCGTAATCTCTTCCCAGATTAATGTTTTCAACCCACTGACAACATGGGGCCACAAATCTATATAAATTGGCACACATTGCCGAGTGACAATTCCAATGTATCTAAAAACATGGCTTTGTTGGGGTTTACATGTTGTCCTCTCTTATTCCATACCAACTCATATTTGATGCCTTTTTCTTTTTCTATAAGGATTTTGGCTAAAACATTCAAACTACGACACACCTGTTTTTTTGTGCCATCGGGGCTTCATTACCTACCATTTCCTCGGTTTCTACATCATCATTATGTCCCTCCGAAGCGCTAGCATTGGCACTAGGACCAGCAACAACAGATTGAGAAACCTGTTGTACCTTAGTAGTGGGACCAGCAGCAACAGGTTGAGAAACCTATTGTACCTCAGCAGTGGGACCAGCTGCAATAGGTTGAGAGACCTATTATACCTCAAAAGGGGGACCTGCTGCAACAGGTAGAGAAACCAGTTGTGTCTCAGGATTGGGTGCATCAGCAGGTGCCGAAATCATTATCTGCAGAAGTGGTTTAACATTTAATTTAGATCACATAAAAGCAGCAGCTAACAGATAATAACATAATGTAACACAATCTATATTACAATAAAAAAATAACATGATTATTGAACTCTCTTTTTTTTAAGGATGAAGGGAATCGACTCCTCTATCAACTATCCATATCCATTGATTATGGTCTCCTATTACATATGAAACATCGCCTACATTGGGACAACTACGAAATGATTGCGAATTCCCAATGAAAGAGTCATCCTCCGTTGAATTATCATCTGACCCTTCAATTGTTTTGGTCAATAATAGAATAATTGACCAGTTTCGGTTTGCGGAATCTGGAACATAAAATACTTACACTGCCAGTGATTCCATTATAAACGGTTTATCTTTCTCCCCTTCCTTACTGAAATAAACTTTCATGAATCCCAATTCATCTATTTTAACAGCACGCATATTATTGACCCACTTGCATTGAAAAATCAGAACTTGGAATTCCGTATAATCAAACTCCCATATTTGTATGATGATGCCAATTATTACATATTCGCATAAATTAGATTTATGTCCTTAGCACAGGAAACATGCATCGCTTCAGCCACCACTGTAACCCCACTATTCTGCATGGTAATTTCATCATCATGTTCATTAGTATAAAATGTATAACCATTAACTACATAAGCATTGAAAGATAATACATACACACTTGGTCCTCTGGCTAGCCATCTAAGTCGGTATGAAATTGACTCTGAATTTTCATCTGACTTCTTAAAAATATGGTCCCAAAACCATCCTATAAATTGTCGATTTTGTGTATCTAATATCCATTTTTCAGTCCTAGATGGATTCAAATGCCTAATAATTCCTTTTTGGGTTTCAACATATGGGTCAACGTTGAAATTGTTATGGAAAACATAAAGGTGGGACTGCTCCCGATCTGTAATATTGATTTTGACAACCTGTCTTCCAAAAATTCCTTCACCCTCAAGCCACCCAGTGTGATGAGATTTCAGTAATCCAATGCTTTCAACACCATACATGTATTAAGTATATAATTCAACGGCTTTCTCAACAAAATATCGCTCCGCAATACAACCCTCTGGCTGACTTTGATTTTTAATATACCCTTTCAAAATATTCATATACCGTTCAATGGGGTACATCTATCTATAATGTACAGGACCACATAGTTGAATCTCTCTCACCAAGAGGTCCATCAAATGAACCATCATATCAAAAAATGAAGGTGGGAAGAACATTTCTAATTCACATAATATGACGGCAATTTCTCTATCCATAGTTGGAAATTTTGTCAGGTCTATAACTTTGTTGCATATATCTTTGAAGAAGAAACACAGTTTCATTAAGGTTTGGCAGACATTTTTGGGGAAAACGAAACGTAAAGCAATAGGAATGATATCTTGCATCAAAACATGGAAGTTATGTGATTTCAGACCTTTTAACTTCAAATCGGCCATTGACACGAGGTTCATGATATTTGATGAATACCCATTTGGAACCTTTACATCATTCAAGAAGATTCAAAACGGATATCTCTCCTGTCTGGAAAGAGTGTAAGCAGTAGGAGGAAGAAATATTCATTTTCCACCCTTCACTGGTGCCAACTCTTCTCGTATTCTCATCTCAACCATGTCCAACCTAGCCTCAATTCCATCTTTTTTTTTCCAGGTGTATTTTGAAATGTACCGATGACACTATCAAATAAATTTTTTTACATGTATAACATCAAGAAAATGTCTGACATATATACAATTCCAATATGGTAATTCAAAATAACTAATCTCTTTTTCCAACCGGTTTTCATAAGGTTTTTCGAATCCAGTTTACCAAAAGTAGTGTCCACATTTTTAACTTTCTCAAACAATTGATTGCCTATTAGTAGAGAAGGTGTTGTGCGTTCTTCTGAACTTCCATCGAATGATGTCATCCAAGATCGGTACTTATGTTATCAGGGTAGAAATCTACGATGTCTTAGAAACAATGTTTTCGATTAATGTTTCAACCTAATTGATTGTGTGCCTTGTTCGCAAATAGGGCACCCTTGAGTTCCGTTAATGCTATATCCTAATAAATTTCCATAAATAAGGGAAGTCATTTATCGTCCCATACAACATGGCTCTCAAAGTCAAATCTTCATTTTTTTAAGTATCATACAATGTGACACATGAATCCCACAATAATTTCAAATCTTTGATCAATGGAGCTAAATAAATATCAATATCATTACCCAATTTTTTTGGTCCTGATATAAGCATAGATAAAATGATGTATTTTTATTTCATGCATCACCACGGTGGTATGTTATAATTTACCAATAGAACTGGCCATGTACTGTGACTGTTTCTTTGAAAACCAAAAGGATTCACGCCATCTGTAGATAACGCAAGACCAAGGTTTCTCGACTCATTTCCAAATTCAGGATACTCATGATCAATTCTCTTCCACTAAGGAGAGTCTATCGGGTGACGTAGTATCCCATATTTAATTCTTGTATCTGTATGCCATTTTAATTTTCTTGTAGTCTCATCACTTCCATATAGGCGCCTAAACCTTGGAATGATTGGAAAGTACCATACAACTTTAGTAGAAATTGATTCATCTTTCTTGTATCGAGAATCCCCACACTTTGGGCATTCTTTAAGTGATTTTTGGTCCTTGAAAAATAGTATACAGCCATTCGGGCAGGCGTGTATTCTTTCAAAGATCGTACCCATTGAGCGTAGCATTCTTTTTGCGTCATATGTTCGGCTTAAGAGATCATTATCTTATGGGAGCATGTCATTTAGGAGAGAAAGAAGTTTCGTAAAACTGGTGTCACTCCACCCGTTGTCTACTTTCAAATTATACAACTTCAGTATGGCTGACAGTGCTGTATACTTAGTGCAACCAGTATACAATGGATTCTTTTCACAACATATTAACTTCTCAAACAATTTTGAGCAATCACGAAGTTCATCTTCGACGGTCCTTGTCATTTCCTCAATACGATCTTCATCATCATTCACATCTGTAATCACATGATCGATATGGTCATCTTCATTGTTCATACTTGTAATCACATTAGATGATCCATAAAATGTAGTGTTATCCCAGCCACTACCTACATTCGTTTTTTCCTCATTTTTATTCCAACATGTATAACTCTGATCTATTCTGTGACAGATCAACTGTTCTTCCAAGTCCATTAGACTAATTTGTTTTGAATAAAAATAGCGTAAAAACAGACAAAATAATTGATAAGGGTCATATGTATGATCTTTTGAAAACATGATAAACTCTTTCACGCCTTCTTTATACTCTTTTTTCAGCCAGTTGGAATTAATCCATTCTTTATTTATATTCATCCTATTTGAAATCCAAAATATGGGTATATAGGTTAGGGGAGAATTAATATGAGTATAATTTAGATAAAAAACTAGATACTTCAAAAATGTTGGGGGTGTTCTCATTAATAGCGAATCTTGGGTGGTTCTTGGGATTCATTCATTATCTTCCTCTCTTTACCCCCCTTGATGAGGGGTGGTTCTTAGGAGTTTTTTATAGTGCGTTAGTGAGTTCTTACCTCATTATTATTCCATTACTATTATCTTTTATTTACATATGATTTCAGATAGTTTTAACTAGGATTTGTGTGATGATTTCACTATATCATCTTCAAATAAATTCAGATGATGTAGATTTTGTTTGTATTGGTTACAGGTTATCCTAGTATGATGAACACGCCATGTTTTTTGTGGTTTAGGTGGTGTTGTGTTCCACGGTGAGTTTTTAAAATATTATTAATAATTATATTAAGGTGAATAATTAATTATAAGTTTCTATAATTAATTATTTGGGAATTGTGCCTTTAGATTGGGTCTCAATCATTGGTACAAGATTAGATAAGGCATGTATGGTCTTGGTTGAGGATGAGTTGATCTTAGTGAGGGGGTTACTCCATTTTTTGAGGTAGGTGGACCCTATAATACAAAACCATGTTCCAATTTATGCATGATTGTGCATTCATGAATGAGTATATTTGTTCCAATGAAAGGGATAGAAATCAAGAGCAACCTAGGTAAATAAATAGTGTTTTTTTAATCTACCAATAGCACTACTGGAAAAACAGCCTATACCCACGGTTCAAAACCGTGGGTATAGCCCCCAAAACCGTGGGTATAGCCTATACCCACGGTTTTGGGAACCTTGGGCTGGAACGACGTCGGGATAGGTCCCCAGCCTATACCCACTGTTTTCCAAAACCGTGGGTATAGGTGTCATGCCACCATGTCACCGAAACATATCCAATTGTCACGGTGTCAATGGATTTTACCCACGGTTTCAAAACCGTGGGTATAGGTCCTAAAATAGTGCAGGTGCGGCGTTTCGATCTCACGACCTCTCCGCTACAAACACCGCGTCTAACCACTGCCCTAACATCACCTATATGTATATATATATATATATATATTTAGTTAAATATATTTATAAAAACCATGGGTATAGAGGGAAGAACCGTGGGTATAGGGTTCCCGCCAAAAAAAATTTCTTTCCCGCGGAAAAAAAAAATTCCCGCGCACACAAAAGTGACCTATACCCACGGTTTTTAATAACCGTGGTTATAGGAATTTTAGCCCAGACCTATCCCCACGGTTTTCCCCAAAACCATGGGGATAGGTACCCCTATACCCACGGTTTTGGGAAACCGTGGGTATAGGTCACTTTTCAGGACCTATCCCCACGGTTTGGGAAAACCGTGGGGATAGAACCCCCTATAACCAAGGTTTTGGAAAACCGTGGGTATATGTCTTCAATAGACACCTATACCCACGGTTTTCCAAAACCGTGGGTATAGGGGGGGTCTATCCCCACGGTTTTGGAGAAAACCATGGGGATAGGTCCATTTTCCAGTAGTGTAGATAGAGTGAGGGTTCTATTGAATTTTTGTGAATTTGTGATCATCCAGAGATTATGTCTCCATGTATGTGAGGTTTATAGTTGTGTTTATGAGAGGATTGGGTTTAGTATGAGATTTGTATAGACTAGTTAGGTTTTCTATGGCTATTTGAATAGTTATTAGAGTATTAAGCCTAAAGAATATGGATAATATAGTTTTATATCTCACGTATGATGGGGAACACCCTCTTAAAAATATATAAGAGTCATGGTGTTTGTGATGAGTAGGATATTCCATATAGGGATTAGTGAAGTGTGACATAGAGGATTTCCTCCATATAATTGGATTAAAAGATCTCTAAGGGGAGATATGATATGGTACCTAAGTGAGGGTCATGGTAATAGTCTAGATGAGTTAGCATAGGGTATCCAAGGCTCTTTGTGTGAGTTTCTTAGGATGGTCATTATTTAGTTTTAATGAGTTTTAATGTGGGAATTATAAGATGATATATACTAGACTATAGAGGCCTAGATCAAGTATAGCATGTGGGTTGTGACATTAACATGTAGAGATGAGTGTGTGTTGGTATCAATGAGTAGAGATGGGTTAGGTTTGTAGAATCCAGTAGATTCCCTTATATGTGGAATTATAATGTTGATAGGTTGGGAATAATTTTCATGTATAGCCAATTGGTTTTAAGAATATTATTATGAAAGGATAAATGGATGTTGACTTTTATCATTTATGGTCAGACCGACTAAGAGATTGGGACTTCACATGACTTTCACCTAGTTGAAGTATGATCCTCCATGGGGCCCACCTCATGATGATGTGATTTAGCTAGTATGATAGGTTGGCTATATAGATACCCTCCTTAGATTACTATTTATATGTTTTGGGGCATGAGACAAGATGGATGGCCTTTATATAAGTGATAAGGTGTTGGTAGGACCCTACTTTGAGTGAAAAGGCATTGGTCAAAGGGGATTGGTGTGTTACTTCCATGGGATCCACCTATTGATGGTGCATTTTGACTTGTGATAGAGGTTGGATATTGTGATTCCCTCATTAGATCATTTTTTGTATGATAATATGATGTGAGATATATAAATGGAGATCACATAGTATTGGGTTGGAGTAGTTTGGTGAGTGGTTGTCTATAGAGATTCCCTCCTCAAATTGTTTTTTATGTGAGTGATGGTGAGACCCACCATAAGTGAGAGGGGATAATCTACTATGTTGTGGAATTATAGGATATGTTAATCACACCCAATGTGAGAGGTTGGTGGCACTGTTATGTTATAAGAAAGGATGTGATATTTAAATTGGTATATGACCCAACCCAGAGAGAGTGGGTAGTGGGAAGGAATTGGTAGAAACCCTATTAAGGTTTGTTTTTTTCGAACCCAAGGATAATAGTGTACAATATAGAACATACTAAACATATGTCTCATCCTGTTGGCATGCCTCACCTGATGACATGAATTCACCAACATGGAGGGTTCAAACCTTACCAGGCCTAACTAGGGGGTAGTATCCAAAATCAAAAAAAAGATCCATACTAAGGTCCACTAGATAGAGTGAAATCCTAATCTAGTGTAACAACATTTCATAAAAAATACTCTCTCTATTCAGGTTTCTATCACAAGTCTATAGTGGGGAGACCTAATCAAGATCAAACAAGTAACCAACCACATATACATGTTTCACACACACAAGCATCACACAGAAGAATCATACCAAATCATAATTAATCTCAATATTGACAATAAATGAAAACATAATTAATTCATGAAAATTAAATTTTACTCACCTTAAGGAGGAGTACTCAGTGGCGGAGGAGGAGGAGGCATGGACAACGGAGGCAGCGGAGGCAACACGGAGGCAGCGGAGGCAGCGGAGGCTGCTTGGAGGCAGTGGAGGAAGCAAAGTAGGCAGAGGAGGAGGAAGAGGAGGAGGAGGAGGAGGAGGATTCGCGGTAGAGGAGGAGGAGTAGGAGGAGCCACATCAAGAGGAGGAGGAGGAGAAGTAGGCACCAAAGGAGGAGAATGAGGCAGCGACCATGACAGTGGAGGAGGATAAAGAGGTGGCGGTGGAGAGGAGGTAGTGGCGGTGGTTCAAGGTAGGGCTTCTGCGATTGACAGGGTGCAGGGAGGATGAGCCGCAACAAGAGGAGGAGGAGGAGAAGTAGGCACTGGAGGAGGAGAATGAGGTGGTGTTCGTCGCATAGGAGAAGGAGAAGAAGGCCACGACGGAGAGGAGGCAGTGGAGGAGGCGTAGGGTAGGGCTTCCGAGAAATCTTGACAGGATGTGGGGAGGAGGAGGAGGACCCAGTGCCAGTTATAAATCTCGGTGGGACCTTCATCAGTGCTAGTAAAAAGAACTAGTAAAGGGGGTCTTTATGAGCACTAAAATGAAAATCTCTGATAAAGACCACCTTTATGAGTGCTTTTTTAGCGCTGATAAAGGTAGGACTGTATCAGTGCTTTTTTAGCACTAAAAAAGGGTGTCTTTATCAGCGCTTTTCATTTTAGCACTGATAAAGACCCACTTTATCAGCACTTTTGTAGCGCTGATAAATCCATACTTTATCAGTGCTAATAAAAGCGCTGATAAATGTATAAATTTAATAATTTTTTTATATTATTATATATTTATTTAAAATTATATTTATGATAAATATATATATATATATATATTAATAATTATAACTCTAAATAAATATATCATTATTTATACTTATAAAATTATTTTAAAGGTATATTTATATATATATCATTGAAAATATAATAAAATATATATTTATTTTTTAAATATAATGTAATTTTAATTATAACTGTACATTTTTTAGAACATATATATTATATGGGTAATACAATGAATTATAAATCAATAACACATCAATGTGATGTGTAATTATAATCTATAAATAAACATTATTCATGCACATATATGATCACATAACATATACGCATGATATATTCATCGGCCCCAATTCATTGGAAAACACATATATATTTATAAATATAAAAAATATAATGAATTAATAAATCATATAAATCATATAAATCTAATAAATATATTTATTATTAATATTATAATTATTTAATTATATATATATAGTTATAACATGTGTTTTTTATTTAATGTATACAATAAACATTATCAGTGCTAAGAAAAGCGCTGATAAATGAAACCATTATCAGCACTAAGTAAAGCACTGATAAAGGGATATTTAAAGCATTGATAAAGTCCTACCCCTTTATCAGCGCTTTTATGTTAGCACTGATAAAGGTAGGCACCTGCCTTGCCCAGTTTTGTGGTAGTGGATTTTGGATTTCCCATGTAGTTAAGATTGATTTGATATTTCATCAACATGCCCAAATAGATTGAATCTTGTCTCAATATCATCCAAGTATCTAAAACTAAAGGTAAGACACTCCTCTACCAAATAACCTTTAGGTTGATATTTATTTTTCATTTATTATTTCAAATGAACAAGATATATGTGAAATAAAATAAATAAAACATAATTATATATTTAATGAAGTTCCATGATTTGGGTACTTAAAATTAAAAACATATAAATAAAGTACTTCTTAATTGGATACATCCAATAATAATGTATGGGGGGTCCTAATTTAGTTTCCTCGGCCAAATGAATCGTTAAATGAATCATGATCAAAAAAAAGGGAGGGAAGATCATCTCCATTGAACAAAGATTCAATACAAATCTCTCCCGAAGGTTTCCAAGCTCGGATGGTTATAGATTTTTCTCACATAGTTTTTCTAATAATTTAAAATTTTTGAGTTAAATAGAAGTAACCTTTTCATGTAATATAGTATTCAATTCCAATGATAGTAACAGATGTAAAAAAATATGTGAATCATGAAATTTAAATCCATGTATCATATGATTCTTTATGTGAAAAAAAAACCTTGATATGTTACTTGAATACCCATAAGATACCTTCTGATGTTTTAAATTTAAAAAGAATGTATCTCTATCCCTATTTTTCATTGCAAAAATATACAAATTAAACTTTCCACTCACATCAGCCCATAGATCACACATTATTTTCATTGTTTATAAGTCCATCAGAACATTGAGATGATCCTTAAATTTTCCATGCTCATTAAGCAATGTAAAGATAAAATTGTCACAAAAATTCTTCTTAATATGAATAAAATTAGGATTATTCTAAAAAAAATAAATTCCCAATATATATGTTGGAAGAATATAATTTTTTTCTTCCATTGTTACATTTTTATTCCCCAACATGATTCACTTCAAACACATTTCCCGCTATCATTAAAATAATGTACATTAACAAATTCTATTTCAACACTTCCAATTTGTTCCAATATTTTAGAACCTTTCTACAACTTTAGTGGTGTATTGTGATCAATAAAACTATTTGAGTTTGACTTGTTCAACCAAAATCATTGAGGTGCATTGATAAATATTCTATGACAAAAGAATCATCATTTTTTACTATAAAGTATTAATTTGGGTTCCAAATAAAAGTTAAAAATAGGAAAACTCAAACCTGGATAAGTGTTCTAATCAGATATGTTCCCAAGTCTATGGAATTCACTAATGGTCCACATTAGAGTGGCATTCATTTTGAACAATTTTCTAGAAGATGCATCATATTTATCAAAAAAAGTTATTCATAAGTCTTATAATTATTCAACTAGAGGATGCAAGTATACATCAATATCATTTCCAGGAATTTTTTTGTCTCGGAATAATCATCAAAATGATAAAATACATTTTTTTAAAACACAGACATAGAGGTAGATTGTAAGGGATCAAAACAACTGGCCAAATACTATAACTAGTGCTCAAAGTCCCAAATAAGTTGAATCCATCGATAATTAATCCCAATCCAACATTTCTAGGATCGGATGAGAAATATGGATGCAATGACTCAAATATATTCCATGATTCTGAATCTCTTGGATGTTTCATTAACCCATCATATTTATTAACTAGTATAGAATGTCACTTCATGTGCTCAGCGGTTTTCCATGGCATGAATAATGTTTTAAATAGAGGATTTAAAGGTAAGTGACACAAAATCTTTGAAGGCTTGTTATTTTTCACATTATTCATTCAAGAATTTTTATTCATACTTATAACATCACCTGATTAATTCCATCTAGAAGAAAAACATTTTTTCAATCATGTCTACTTGAATCATCTCCCAAATAAAGCATACAATCATTGGGACATGCATGTATTTTTTATAAATCAAACCATGCATGTTAAAATCTTTTTCATATCATAAAAAGACTCTGGAATCTTATATTTAGGAAATGAATCTTAACACAATTCCAATATCATGGACATCACCTTATTTTTTATTCCACGTAGTCATTTGATATGATACAACATCACCATAAAAGAAAGTTTTGAATATTTCAAACATCAACCATACATATCTTGATTTCCAACATCAACTAAATCACGGCACACATGTTTCATCTCAGTGAAGTTATCTCTTACATTATTCTCTTTAGAATCAATAGGGGGATCCAATGATATGTTAAAATCTTTATCTAGTGGTATTATATAGTCCCAAAAACATCACATGTCAATTTACCATTTATTGTACCCTCAAATGGCTATTTTGATATGTTTTGATATTGATGGTGTTGTCTTGAAATGTTGAAATCATCATTTTTAAGTTCTATCAATTCATTATCCATTGTCAATGAAGATGGGATATCATTCTATTGATTCAAATCAGAGCACACAATTTTTGTAACATTAAATTCTCCATTCCAAATCCAAAATATATATATATTGATAAGTTAATTTCATCAATATTAAGTGATCATAAACTTCATCAATCTTCAACTATCTTATAAATTTACATTCTGGATATATAAATCTTATTTCCCTGTCAATAGATTGATAGGAAATTAAAAAATATAAAAACTTCTCCAAGCCCTTAGTATAACGAGGTGTGTTCCTCAGTAATGTGATCCATCTTTTATCCATATATATCACAGTGTCCCTACACCTAACTAAAACAATTATAACACATAAGTATTACTATGTATGAAAAGAGATAAATTGAATTTAAAAAAACAACCTATGTAATTATAAGAAGATCCATACAATTAAAAAAAAAGTCAATATAAAAAAGGAAATCAATCTTGTATAGTATTATGTAAAATAAAAGTATGATAAAAAGCATACAATCATTAATAAATAAACAAATATGCATAAAAACTATCCTATAATGGGATCACAATACTCTTTATGCATAATTATAATCACATGAGGCTCTATAGGGTCTCACACATTTATAAAAACATTTTCTTAAAGTATCAATCGAGTCTTCCTAAATAGATTCTGAAGCCAATCCATTTTGACACCATTTGAAAACGATATTTCAAATGTTTTTTGAAAATAATTTATCAAACTACACATCAAAACCCAATTTGAAATATAAATTATTATATAAAATAATTTTTTAAGGAATATATATTTAAAAATTTCAAGGTCATTAATATAATAATGAATATATCATTTGTTTTATTTTTTGATAAATAACATCAGTAAAATTCATTTAGAATATAATTCTGACCATTACCTGAATTGAACAACAATTGTTATATTCATTTGAACTTGATGTAATGATATTTATAATATGATTCCTATAACATAAAATACGATTTTATAAATCATCAACACTCGAAGGGTTAGTAATTTACCAGAAAGAAAAACATAATAATGTTATTTTTTTAGCAGAAATAGGTAGTTTCTTTTTTCCCAATGATTACCATGTAAAAAAACTAGCATGGGTAGTCTCTCAATAGTTTATTCACTATTATAAAGAATTATATTAATGAAGTTATTTATCTATATCATTTTTAAATGTTTTCAAATGGTAATTCAAAATTTCATGGATTTTATTATATTTTCAATCATGGAATGAACTAGCCTGAAATTATCTCTACTATAACAAAGTAGTATACAATTTTCTAGAAATGGTATAATAATATGTGGAATTGAGTATATCACACTCAATAACAATGATTTAGCCTCTTACATAACATACATTATTGTTTTTAATAGTTATTATGATGAAATAATCTCTTGACATTGAATTTTTTTCTTTATTCAAGCATTAAAAAATTAATTTTATTTTTCAAAAAAAAATTACCATTTCAAGTCACATTTATAGATCAAGATTTCTATTTCAGGATCAATATTAAAAGGTTATTTTTCTATTCACATATTATGTATCACAATAATAATATTCATTAATTATAAAAACAATGTTATATTATATACTTTTTATTATTTTTTATATTTCATTTCTATCACTATAGGAATGATAAAATATAAGGATCTCATGATCTAAGATGCTACTAGAGGATTATTTACTAAAGAAATACTATTTATAACACCTGTAAAAAGGGAATGTGAAGGAAGATTTTAATTCATTGAATAATAATATATATTAATCGATGAACTTGACTCCTAATTCCTCATTGAATAGTTATATAGTAGGGGAGCATTTTAATGATTATTGAATAAATAGAATAATATTGTTTTGATTCATTACTAACATGGTATAAATGGTAGATTCAAATCTTGATTGTTATATTTTTTTATCATGTAGTTTTTGGAATGATGTTTCATTAAGTCTAGATAATATTATGTATTTTTATAGAGCATTTAGGGTATTTAAAACAAATTTCAAGTTGATAAAAAAGATAATTTTTGATCCCATCGTATTAGGGATGATTATTGTTTGTAATAAGATCCCAAAAAAGAAATTTGTTGTGTAGTTTTATATAAATAATTAATTAAACATTATTATTAAAGATAAATAAATTCTATGCTAGATTTATATTTATCTGGAATAGATATATATGGTGTTAGTTTTTTCATTTGGTTAAAATATATTATAAATGTGTTAGTTTAATTATTTGAATAGATAATGTGTGAAATTTATCAAACTCATTTGTGTACCAAAGTTAAGTTGTTACGATCATGTAAAATTATAGAATGTGTATTTTATTTAAATGCTAAAGAAACCATTGAATCTAGTTATAATAATTTTTATGATTATCATTTTCATTTCCAATAAAAATGAGTTAGTTAATTAAGCTTTTATTTGAGATAAATAAATTTATATAAAACAATATAAATATTAATTTTTATTGTGAAATTATATGTGAATGATACATAAATAGAATAATTCCATATAACATGGTATGCTTATGGAGAAAAAATTATTTTGGGATCAATTCAGAATGACTTATATTTATATTCTTTCAAAACTATTTATGAATTAAAATCAATTACAAATTACAAATTACCTTTACAGAGAAGAAAAAACAATGATTCCCAAAGTCATTAACAGATGTATGTTATTTATACTTGCCAAAATTAGATAGTTAATGTTCTAAGAAGAACTAACTACATGATGGATTCGCTATAAATAGTACAAAAATGATAAAAACTAAATATTAACATCCCAAATGCATAAAAATAAAATTCTTCACACTAGGTAAAATATATTAAGAAAAATTAAAAATAATGATATAGAATAGCATCTGGCCTAATTTAAAATCTATATTTAATCTATTATAATCCTCTAATAACCATTAAAACCTAAACCCTTTGACATGTCCAATATAATGGATGAACCTAAACTAAAACATGAATATTACCCTTAAACTTTGACACCTAAGTGATGTATAAAAGTAGGCGACTATATAATCTACCCAATAACAAAATTCCTCTACATATAAAATAAAAAACCACCTCATTTGAGCTTCCTAGAACCTTATTCCACACCAAAAAATGGTTATAGGGGTAAAGGGAATAAGGGAGGAGAAAAAAGAGAACTTGTCACCAAGGGAGTCAGGGGAGAAGGGGGTTGGCAGGTAATGCTCATAAGAGAATACTAGGGTCACCAATCGGGGGCCACAGGGGTGACCATAGTTCTAGAGAGGGAGAACAAAGATATAGAGAGTGAGGAAGAGGACTCATGGGAGGGTTAGGGAAATGAATCATGTGAGGGGAGAGGATGATGGCATCAGGTCAGGGGGATCAGCTGTGACCGCAACACCGATGAGGGGTCGAGGGCCTTGGGATCGGAGGTCTCGGGAGATACCAGATCACTAGTGACGGGAACCACCTTGGGTGAGGGTTCATGATTGTGGGTATAGACTCATGGGAGATGGGTGGGTGGGGAATAAGTTATTTTTTTAATAAACAGATAATATTGACAGTGGTTTTTATAAAACCACCCTTCAATCATTTCAATATTTTTTCGGTGGTTTATTAAACCACCCCTAAAAATAATAATTTATTGTTGTGTGATATGAAGTTATATAATAATGGTAATAATGTTCTTTAGAAGAAAATAGTATGTTTTATTTTATGTTTTCAAGTGTAATGTGAAATTCAATCATTTATCTAGTTTTTCAAGACTACTAAACTATTTAATTTTTTTAAAAGGTTGGGCGGAAGCCTCATTTTATTATTAATGAAAAGCAATGAACTATTTTGAATGGGTAGAGGGAGACCAATTATATACCCTGAAGGCCCGGTGGGCATGTATCTCTTTACATGGCCCGTAGGCCAATATTTTCAGCCCAAAGCCTATTCTGTGAATATTACTACTGCAGTATCCACACTACTACAGTCCTGCACAGTACCCACCACTACTATAGTATATGCTGATGCTATAGTGCCTACCATTGATATAGTGCCTCTGCTACTACTGTGCCTTTATAGATCATGCTGCAGTGCCCGCCATTACTATAGTCCCGCTATAGTGTTCATCGTTGCTATAGTAGCGCTACAGTTCTCGTCGTTGCTACAATACCTCCTTTGTAGTGAAAACACATATATCTAGTACCTATGTAATAATTTGACCACTAAATCTTTTCTAATAGGGTTGGGGTATTTATAGTTTTTATCATAGAAATTTTATTAGAACCCTTGGGAACAATATTTACAAAGACATAAATTAGTATATAAAACCCTATTATTGACTCTGAGGATAATTATATGAATAAGATAACATCTTGATGTTTTATATGGTATAGATTATTTTGTTTTCCTAAAAATACAAAACTTTTTAGATAATAAAAGTGGAAGTAGTTTTCCATAGATTCATCCAGCAGTAATAACCCTATAAGAGTTGGTTTGAGTATATCTCATCCATCATTATGGTGAACAGTGAGTGTTCCCTTACTATGCACTTGGCTTTACAATCCTTGGGGATAAGATTAGTTAAATTAAAATTTTATGTACAAATGATCATGAATTATTTAAAAATATTTTTATGATTTGAGAATATTCCCAAACAAATGATGTTTATGATTCTAAGATGATCTATTGATATATTTTTTAATTTATGTTAAGTGTTTCCGTACTTTTCAAATTTTACATTTTTATTCATAATTTCGTGATTTAATCTACTGTATGACATTATTATGAAGTAATTCTTAGTTGAAGGAATTAAAACTATATAAATTCATGTAATCCATGTAGATTTTTCCCTCTTATAAAATATAATTAAGTTAAAGTAGGAGTTGTAGATGGATATGAACAAATTATAACTATATTAAGGTAGTTAATACAGGTTAAGACCAATAAAAATGCCCATTTAGAGTATCTTGTTTATCCATAACATGGTTAAAAAATTTCCGATTTCTTAATGCCTTATAAACCTCTATTAATGAATGGGATTACAAAACCATTTGTAGTCGAGAAATGGATAATTTACTTAGAGAGGATATTTCTTTCTTTGGGGGTAGTGAAAGGGAGAAGGTTTTTATAAAATTTTATCATATCTTAGGGGATCGAAATCAATAGTGGTAATTGATTCAAAACACTAATGACAAAAAAGAAATAACGACCATGGAATGGATGGATTTTAATGATCTTTTCTTAGAAAAATATTTTTTTGTGATCAATTTGAAGACTGGGAGAGACATTTTTCAAGTCAGAGACAAGATTTTGGTGAAAATATTTCTATGTATGAATCAAACATTCCATGTCCAGTATATAACAATCAAATGTTTTTTCAGTGGAAATTCCATTCTTATAATTATGTAATATAATCACATGAAATCACATCACAATGAACTAATAAGTACTATGTGAACTTTAAACATAATATTGTCACTTATGTGATTTGAATTTAGAAAATCTAACATACACGGTTGCGGTCAGTATAATGTTTGGAGTCCGATAATAAATAATTAATTTTTGTTGAATAGTAAATAACCCTTATAAATATTAATGTTACCATTATGAATAGTAATATGACCCTTTTGAATAAGAAATCTGCCATGTAAATAGTAACCTTACTAATTAAAGTATACATAAATTTATCCATCTTATAAGTGATATTATGATAGAGTTAGTATTTTTATAACTCATAAATAATTAATTAATAAAAATTATGAGTTTTATTATTAAAAAAGAAAAAATATTTTAAAAAAAATTATACATAAATTATTTTTTTGATGTCTTGCGATTATAGGATAATTTTATAATACCTTAGTTAATTTTTCAATGTAATATATGATCAGTTTTAATTTTAAAATACGTATTTTTCAAGTAAAAGATGATTTTATTTAAAAACTAAATTTCCCATTATTATAAAATTATTATCATAAAATGGTGTTCATTTTTGGATTCTAATCCTTAAAAAATGGTTAGAGTAAATTTTTGTAATTTTTTCTAAAATACTTGAATTTTTAATAAAAAGTAAAATACAAAAAATTACGGTAAGGGCTAAAACCCTAATTTCTACATCATAATTGAGTCATGGATGATGTAAACGGCCATTGGATCAAAATTACATTCACTTATTACTATTTTTTGTCACAATAATCAATACTATTTAGAATTTTGAGAAAAAATATTAAACTATGGATTAAGAAAATGGGAAACCCCTCCTCTCATCCACTATAAATACCACTCTTTACCTCTTCTCTTCACTCCTCTCAATCCTTGTACAGTGTCTAAATTCGGATAAAATCTCTCCCTAATCCCATATAACAATTCCATCCACCCTTGGTATCTTTAAAATACCAAATCCACTCCCTAAATAGGTTCTCAAGGAAGTTATATTCAAGAGGTAAATTCATGTTTTCATTTCTTCTTTCAAGTTCCTTTCTTTTTCTTTCCTCGCCTACTTTCTTCTAAATGTTATGATAAATCTAGTAACTTCAATGTATTGTAATTTCATAATGATAATGTAATAATTAATCATTATCTGTCTTTTCCCCTCCTTTTGTAATAGAAATGAAAACACCATCCGAGATGTGTTAATTCATCACATTCAAGGACAATGAGATTTCAATTTCTATTAACATCATCCATTCTGGTCATGATGCAATTTTTATGGTTAGAACAAACTATAATATATGTATTATGTCCCATTTGAGTTTATTTAATATATTTTACACGTGATATTAATTTATAATGCAAAGTGTGTTCGTTGTGATCCAAAAACCACCAATTAACCAAAACGGTTATCCTTAATGATTCATCCCCATTCAAAAAAACCAAATGAATTTTATAACCATGTAATCTTATAGATGTTAACCAATAATATAAAACTTCAATTCTGGACAAACATTCTCATCTTACATGATTATCCTTACGTGGATATAAGTAAACAAATCATGAAAACCAAGGAAACACACTCTCCCAAAAAATGAAATTGAACCTATTAACACATCAAAAAAAGGTCATGAAAGAACTTGATAAGGCTATACTAAATAAATTTAATAAATAATAGTTTCTATAAATATTAATTAATGATTTAAATTTGGTTATCTAGTACATTAATATCAAGTGAATGACATCACTGGACCTATGGTAAGTGATTCTACACAAACCTCCTTTATTCCTTCAGGTTGCTCTATCTTTCTTTCATCCCAAATAAAGTTATCTATTCTGTTTATGTACATTTTATAAAATATTTTATATTATCCAAACACATGTATCATGATACATTCATTATTTTCTTTGGGGATATACATGTTTTTAACTGATTCCATCCTCTATACTTCTCGATAAGAAAACACATTTTAAGGGAACATCCCAAATTCTTACTAAATTTAAAGTTCACTCTATCAGTTATTTTAAGAATTGATGGTTTTTATTAAATTAGTATTTTTATTATGAAAACCTTCTTGGTTCAATTCTGGATATATATAAATTATTGTGCCCTTTTCTATTTTAAATTCTTCTTAGTATTTTCCTTAAAACCGCACTAAAATGTTTTAATGCTAATATTTATAAAATACACTTATTACATGTTTTCATTTGATTTTTACATCACTTACCGTGATATGTGCCTATTTTAACTTATTAATGTACATATATTTTTTAATTCCTTTCTTTCATGGACACTTTTATGATACTCCCATTTATTATGCTTTATGAAAATATTATGAAACCCAATTTTTTCCATGGGTACCTTTATGTTTATGTATGATTGATAATGTATGATTATATATGTGGAAAGAATATTCATGAACATGTTATGATCGGTGCACACATATATCACTCCAATTAATTGGATAAATTTTAGTCTCATGAGACATTATGTGCAACAGTCTTGGTAGTTATCCTGGACTTGTGCTACCAAGTGTAGTGGTCTTGGTTGTTAACCTTGAATTGTTCTCCTATATGTGAAACAAGCCTTTACTCATTCTAAAGTCATGTTTTATGTTGCTGAAACATTATTATGAGCCAATTTTTATATGATCACATGTTTATATGTTATGAATTAACATGTTCTGTGCCTTTTTATATCATTATTCCATGGCTTCTAACCCATGTGATGGAGCTTTATCATTATGCTTATTATCTTACTCAGATTTTAGCTCATCTCTTTGTTTTTATAATCCCTAGGATATCCTATAACGATTTATAAGAACAATGGATGATATGAGATCTTTATGAATAATAAATAAATAAATGTTTCATTTAGTCCCATGTTTTATGTTTTATGTACATAGTCTTACAAGACACAAGAATTTACGATCCTTGGATAGGAATATGATGATTTATTATGCATAAAATGAATTAATGATATGTATAAAAGTCTAGGGTATCTACATTTGGTATCATAGGCAAGGGATTGTTATATTTAGATAACAGAAATATAGCACAATATTAACAATCTTAAGGATGAGACTAAGTATAATAAAAAATCCCAAAATTTTGGTAAGTATATAGTAAGTAGTTTATCAAGAAAATATATCCTTATCTGGATATTAATAAGAGGATTCAACTCTAGAATAGATGTATCTAGGGGTAAAACATAAAAACACTACTTTGAGATAGACTCGATTGGAAACTAGTGCATGATAATGAGCCTTACTTCACTCCTTATTTGACACTACTGGGGGATATGCTTTCCTAAATTCATTATATCATTATGAACCATTATTAATGGATAAAAAAGAGCCCATAAGAATATATTTTAATAAATAAATCAAGGATATCCTAGATTAATACCTATGGAATCACAAGTTAGGATATATATTTCCTTTAAGAGTTTATCCACTCATGTTCAAAGCTTCCTTTTTATGCTTATTATATAAGTATTCAAGACCCTAATTACACATTCTTTTTCATATTTAATGGAACGAAATAGAAGAACATGTTCCAACAATCAATGTGATAGTGAATGTGAAGCTTTCTCTAATTTTATTCCAAATATTATGGGAAAGGGTTCTCAAAACTTCATAACAGTAATTTCTTAGCTTTCTCAAGTTAATAATAATAACTTGAATCATGTGGAATGCCTTCCTCCTCTAAGGAAATATCTTGTGGTTGTTAAACTCCATCATATAAAAAAGGCCTCCCATGTTTAATGGATCTTTCAATCCCATCCTCACAGAATAGTGGATTACCACCATTGAAAAGATATTCTCTATTCTCCAGTGCTTAGAAGAAGATAAATTCACACTGGCGGTCTATTGTTTTGATGGGGAAGATGATCATCAATGGGAACTGATCAATAATATGAAGTCCCAAGAAGACATTCATTCCATGTATTGGGAGGAATTCAAGAAAAATTTTTTCAATATATATTTTTCCCAAACCCTCTTCCAAAATATTGAAATAGAGTTCCTTAGAAAAAAGTTGAAGGAAGATGAGTCCATCAACACATATGAAGCAAACTTTACAAGTCTTGATAGATATGCCTCTTGATTTTTCATGAACACCGAAAGCAAGGGAGATCACTTCTTTTGCAGACTAAATATGAGTCTATAAAAATAATTGGTGATTCAAGACTTTGGAAGTTATAAAGAGATTCTCTGTTGTGCCCTCAAAGTTGAAATAGAGATTGGAGACTCCTAATGGTCTCGTAGGCCCAGTGATAAAAATATTAAGATTGATTCTAATAGGTTTGGTTTAGAAAATAAATCCCATGATATAAAGAAGATCAAACATCCCAGATGTCAAAATTGTGTGAAAAAACATCCTGGGAACTATCTAAAGTGAACCAAGAATTTCTTCAAATTTTTAAAGATGAGACTTTTAAAAAAGAACTGGAAAACTGAGATGAAGAATCCCACTGATATGGAGGAATAAAAGAAGGTTCATATCAATGCTCATCCTATAGTGTAATGATACAATGGTAAAGATCAAGGACATTATGAGAAAAATTTACCTAATCCAAGGGTTTTTCGAGGTAATAAATAAAAACCACCAAGGAAACAATTAAGGGATTATGTTATCACTACTACTGAGGTGGAGTCGAACAATGATGTGGTGATAAGTACGCTAGTTATTCATTCAAGAATAGAGAATGTACTATTTGATTATATTTCTACACATTGTTTCATATCTTTCAAGTTTAGTATAACTATTCAAAAAATACCTCAAAATTTGGGGGATAACTTATCTATGAGAACAAAAATATGTAAATTATTGCATCCTAGGATTATGAATCATCCTTAGTAAATGTTTATGGAATGAACATCCCAGAAAATATATTTATACATACTTTAGTGGAGTTCAATGTTATCTTGGGCATGGATTTTCTATCTTTATACAAACCCAACATCAACAATCAAGAAAGGAAGATCACTCTTCACATCTTGAAGCATCCTCTAATTCTTTAAAAGTTTAAGGAGGAAGGTGGATCTCATTTAAAATCATTGAATCAAGTGTGGATATTACTGCCTTATGAACAAGCATGTCTAGCTCAAATTATTTAGACAAAGGAGATGATACTTCTTGATTATATACCCATTATGAGGGATTACACTGATGTATTCCCTAAAGAATTTCTTATTATTAATTATGATCTAAAGGTTGAGTTCTCAATTGAACTTATTCCTGGATCACAAACTATATCAATGACAACTTATTGAATGGACACTATAGAGTTGGAAGAGCTAAAGAAGCAGTTACAGGAGAATCTGGAGAAGGTTTTTATATGCCCGAGTGCTTTACCATGGGTTGTGCAAGTCCTATTCATTAAGAAGAAGAAGGATAAAAGTGCCTCTATATTGATTGTCGTGAGATCAATAAAATCACCATAAAGAACAAGAATCCCCTTCCATAGATATATTACTTGTTCAATCAGCTTCATGGGTCCATTTATTTCTTTAAGGTGGACCTTCAGTCAGGATATCACCTATTAAAGTGGAGGAATGAAGATATTACTAAGACTACCTTTCGAATGAGGTATGGGCACAGTGAGTTGATAGTGATGCCCTTTAGACTCACTAATTCTCTAGAAATTTCCATGAATTTAATGAATAGAGTCTTTAGATATTACCTCAACAAATATGTGGTAGTCTTTATCGATGATATTCTGATATACTCTAAGGGAAAGGAGGAACACATGGATTATTTGAATACTGTGCTAAATACATTGCGAAGGGGGACACTATAATCAAAGTATAGTAAATGTGAGTTCTGGATGGAGGAAGTCTCATTCGTGGGGCATGTTGTCACTAGAAGTGGGATATCTATAGACCCTTCCAAGAAAAAAGCTATTAAAGAATTCCCCAAGCCAATATCGGTAATAGAGATCCAAAAAATTATGAGTCTAGATGGGTATTATCGATGATTTATGATTATCTTCTCATGATTTTCAAACCCAATGACCAATATGACACGGAAGGGAGTGAGGTTCATCTGGACTTAAGATCGTGAGGAATGGATTAAGGATCTTAAAAATAGTCTTATCACTATGCTAGTACTCACACTCCCAACAAGTGGAGAACACTTTGTGGTGTACAGTGATTCATCAAAGAATGTATTAGGATATGTGATAATATAAATTGATAAATTGATATCCTAAGCCACAAGGAAGCTAAGAATACATGAGAAATGTTATCCAACACATGATATGGAGTTGGCGATTGTGATCTTTGCATTGATAATCTGGTGACATTATCTCTATATGGAGAAGTTTGAGATATATACTGATTACAAGAGTCTCAAATATATATTCACACAAAAATATCTTAGTATGTTCCAATTAAGATGGTTAGAGCTCATAAAGGATTATTACTACTCAATCCACTACCATCCCAATAATGAAAATAATGTGGCAGATGCTCTAAGTAGAAAGGATCTTGCATCTTTATCAATGATGATAATTGAAAAGGATCCAATATTATTATATTTATAGAGGATGTATATTGGAATCAGTAAGGGAGGAACATCAGCAATCATTTCTCAAGTGATTGTTCAACCATACCTCATAGAGAAACTAAATAATTCTCAAAGAAAAGATAAGGAAATTCAGAAAAGGGTGGAAGCTATAAGTATTGGTAAATCCTATGAGTTCAATATTGTTGAGGAATGAGTTTTAAGATTCAGGTCATGATTATGTGTACCATTTGATCCAAATATAAAGAAGGAGGTTTTAAATGATTCACATTTCCCAACCATCTCTATTCACCAAGGGAGCACAAAGATGTATTGATATCTGTAAGAGAACTTTTTTTAGACAATGTGAAGATGGAGATTGCTGAATATACATCAATGTGCCTAGTATTTCAACAAGTGACGGCTGAAAGACAGAAGTCTAAGGGGTGATTCACCCACTACCCATACCATCATAGAAGTGGTATAACATCACCATGGACTTTTTCACTATACATCCAAGGACATCCAAAGGAAATAATTCTATATGGGACATTGTGGATCAACAGAGAAATATAAGTCACTTTATAACAATTAGAGAGGACATCTCATTAGATCACGATTCACATATATATATCAATTAGGTGATAAGGCTATATGGAGTACCACTATCTGGCGTATTCGATAGATATTCGTGATTCACCTCGAAGTTCTAGAAAATTCTCCAACATGCTCTAAGCACTGAATTGGACTTTAGTATGTCCTATCATCCTTAAACTAATGGCCAATCTAAGAAAACTATTCATAAACTGGAAGAAATGTTGAAAGTGTGTTCTATGGAATTCAAAGGAGGGTGGGACCAATATCTTCCACTGGCTAAATTCTCCAACCACAATAGTTTCTACTCCATCATCTGAATTGAACCATATAAATACCTTTGTGGGAAATGGTATAGAACACCGAAATGTTGGGATGAAGTTTGTGAGTGTAATCTGAATGGACCTAAAATGGTCGAAGAAATGGCATAGAAGGTGAAAACCATTCAGCAACACATCAAGGAAGCACAAAGTTGATAGAAGTGTTATGTGGTCAATCGTTGATGGGACCTCAGGTTAAAATTTTGATACATGGTATTCCTCATCATATCTCCATAAAAGAAGGTCATGTGGTTTGGGAAGAAAATAAAGATAAGTTCTAGGAACATCACCCCTTTAATATTATTGATCATGTTGGGGTTGTGGCCTATAGACTAGCACTTCCACCTACCATGTCTAAATTACATAATGTCTTCCATGAATCTCTATTAAGGAAGTACATACCAGATCCTTCACATGTACTCCCTTCAAAGGTGGTAGAGAATGATCTTTCTTATGAGGAGCATCTAGGCAAGATATTGTATTGTATAGATAAAGTTCTAAGTAACAATACTAATCACATCGATAAAGTACTATGAAGGTACCATAAGTCTGAAGAGCCAACAAGTGAACTGGAGGAGGCAATAAAGGAAAATTACCTACACCTATTTAGGACATAGACTGTAAATCAAAATTTCAAGGCAGAAATTTTATAAGGGGGAAGAATATACCAACCCAATGTTTTATTAATGGAAATTACCTTCTTGTAATTATTTCATATAATAACATTAAATCACAAAATAATGACCTAATAAGTACTATGTGACCTTTAAACATAATATTGTCCCTTCTGTGATTTGAATTTTGAAAATCTGACATACACTATTATGATCAGTAAGATGTTTGGAGTCCGATAAGACAAACAAAATTTTTGGTGAATAGTAACCAACCCTTATGAATAGTAATGTTACCCTTATGAATAGTAATATTACCCTTATGAATAGTAAAACATCCATGTAAATGGTAACCTTACCAATGAAAGTATAAATAAAATTTATCCATCTTATAAGTGACAATATGATAGTGTTTGTATTTTTATAAGTCATAAATATTTAATTAAAAATTAATGAATAATTTAATAATTTAAAAAAGAGAATTTGTTTTCATAAAACGTATATAGAAATTATTTTTTGGATGTCTTATGATGATCGGATAATTTTATGAGACGTTTGTTAATTTTCAAAGTGTTATAAAATCAATTAAAATTTTAAAAAACATATTTTTCAAGCAAATAATGATTTTATTTAAAAATTAAATTTACCATATTTAGAAAATTATTTTCATAAAATGGAGTTCATTATTGGATTATACACATAAAAATTGTTAGGGTGAATGTTTTGGATTTTTCTAAAATACTTGAATTTTTTATAAATAGAAAATATGATAATTTACGACAAATCCTAAAACCTAAGTTTCTGCATCATGCTTGGGTCATGGGTGATTTAAATGGAAATTGGTTCGAACTCACATAAACTTATCACTTGTTTTCCATAAGAATCAATAATATTAATAGTCTTGAGAAACAATATTAATCTAATGATTAAAGTAATTGGAAACCCCTCCTCTCCTCTACTATAAATACCACCCCTCTTTATCTTTTGTCTTCACTCCTCTAAATACTTGTGCCTTATCTAAATTCTTATAAAATCTCTCCCTATTACCCTCACCCATGTATAGTATCCCTTTGTCTCTTCATAATACTAAATACAATCCCCTAAAGTGGTTCTCAAGGAAGTTATATTCAATAGATAAAATCCTCTTTCCACTTCTTCTTTTAAGTTCCTTTATTTCTTTTCCTTTCCTCACCTCATTTCATCCATCTATTATGATAATTATAGTACCTTACATGTAGTATAATTTTTTTATTATAACGAAATAATTCATCATCATCTCTCTTTCCCCCTCTTTTTATTCTAGAAATGAAAACACCATCTGAGATGTGTTAATTTATCACATTCAAGGATGACTAGTTTCCAATTTCTATTACAATATTCAATTATAGTCATGAAACCATTTTTATGGGTGAACAAAATATAATATATTTATTATATCTTATTTTAGGTTATTCACCCTTTTCTACACATAATATTAATTTATAATGAAAAGTGTGTTTGTTATGATCCAAAAATAGCCAATTAACCAAAAACCATTATCATTAATGATTCATCTTTACTCAAAATAAAAAAATTAAATTTATAACCCTGTAATATTCTGGGTGTTCACTAATAACATAAAAATTCAATTTTGGTCAACCATTTTCATCTTACATGTTTATCCTTACATGTATATAAGTAAACCAATCATAAACACCAATGAAACAAATTCTCCCAAAAAATTAAATTGAACCTCTTAATCCATCAAAAAAGGTTATGAATGAACTTAATAATGCTATCCTAAATAAATTTCATAAATAAAAGATTCTATAAATATTAATTAATGAATGAAAATTGTTTATCCGGTACATTAAGATCAAGTGAAGGACACCATTGGACTTAAGGTAAGGGATTCTACCAGAACCTCCTTTATTCTTTCGGGTTGCTCTATCTTTATTTATACCCAAATGAAGATATCTATTCTATTTATTTAAATCTTTTAATATCTATTTATATTATTCAAACTATTGGATCAATACCCACTCATCGTTATCATTTCAGGATATACAAGTTTTTAAATGATTCCCTCCTCAATACTTCCCGATAAGAAAACCTTTTTTAAGGGAACTTTTCGAATTCTTACCGAATTTCAAGTGAACTCTATCATATATTTTAAGACACCATGTTTTTTAAAAAATAAATATTTTTATTATAAAAACCATCTTGGTACAATTTTTTTATATAAATTGTTATGCCATTTTCTATTTTAAATGCCCTTTATTATTTTTCATAAAACCGCACTAAAAAAGTTTTAATGATAAGACTTATTAAATACTCTTCATACATTTTTTCACATAAATTTGACATCACATACCATTATATATTCCTATTTTATCTTATTAATGTCCATATATTTTTTTAATTACTTTATTTCATGGACACTTGTATGATACGCCCATTTATTATGCTTTATGGAAAGATTATGATACCCACTTCTTTCCATGGGTACACTTATATTTATGTATGACTGATTATGCATGCTTATATATGTGGAAATAATATTCATGAAAAAGTTGTGATGGGGGCACCCAGATTGTGCTCTAATTAATTGGATAATGGTGGGTCTAATGAGATGTTATGTGCAACAATCTTGGCGGTTAGCCTTGACTCATGCAACAATGTGCAACAGTCTTGGTGGTTAACATTGACTTCTACTCATATATGTGAAACAAGTCTTGACTCATGTTCGAGTCATGTTATATGTTTCTTCCACATTATTATGATTCCATGTTTATAATATCCTATGTTTATATGTTATTATTTCACATGTTCCATGCCTTTTTTATGTGATTATGCCATGCCTTCTAACCCATGAGTTAAATCTTTATTTTTATGCTTATTACCTTACTAAGATTTTGGCTCATACATTTTATTATGTTATCCACAAGTTATCCTATGAATATATATGATCACAATACAATTTAGGATTTATTTATGAATAATATATAAATAAATGTTTTATTTAGTCCCATGTTTTATGTTTTATGTACCTAGTCATCCCTTACACTAGAATTTACGGTCCTTGGATTGTAATATGATGATTTATTATGATTAAAATGATGTAATTATATTTGTAAAAGGATTGTGTCACTATATAGTAAGTCATGTTGTGGACTACATAAGTAATCCAAATAGAAATATTGATAATTTATTATATGAAATTATGAAAATACTTTGAAGTGAAATACTCTCTAAAACAATATCATCATAAGAGGATTTAGTATCATGTCCTATAAACATAGGAAAATAATTATCTAAGTATTTTGGATTAGAAGAAAATAAATAGAAGAAAAGAATAAAAAAATTGGATAAAGGGAAAAGGATAAAGTAGATTTTTTAAACATGTGATGCTTATGGAAATAAACATGTTGGTACGTTTTTAAAGGAAAAAACTATTTTGTTTAAGTGTAAGGAAAACTTTAAGCATACTTATGATTAAATGGATAATGTAGAAGCCATAAAAGTATAGTTACTTAACTATAAGAAGATGGGGAACTATTCCAAACAATTCCCCAAACATCATGGTAACTAACCACAATAGAATAAAAGGGAAAAAGGCCAAGCCTATGAAATTTACTAATCCTGATGAGGAAATTCTTAAAGATATGGTGAAAGGTATGTTCATTATTCAATCTATAATTGTTAATATTTAATTTTTATTTTGGTTATAACAACTCTTAATACCTGAATAATTTTTTAATGTTTTCGTATCACCAACTCAATGATTAGATATTGACATTGTTGTAAAAACATATAATGATATGATGGCAGCCACATAAAACTATAATACCTCTATAATAGAAGTTTTTGGGATGGTACTTCTTGTGAAAGTTTTTATTCTTCCTCTAGTTTATTTTGAAATAAATTTGGGTATCAGTTTTCTCACCTACTATAAGGATGTTGAGGCTTTTAAAATATTTTTTTTATTGAATATTTGAAAATAAGTTGTTTAGGATTTGGATTTGGTAATCGTTGGCTTGGTATATTATTTTTAGTATGGAATGGAATTTAATTACATAGATTATTTGTTTTTTAATTTGATTAGGTCTCATAATAAAAAAAATATGGGCTAATACACAAACTCCCTAGGAAACTCAACCAATGTCACATGTGGGACTCGGAGGTCCAACACCCCCAATGGGGCATCCCTAGTCAAGACAATATCTAGAGAGAATACATATTTCATAAAGAAAGTAAGAGAGACAATTTTTAAGGCTAGAAGAGTTCTTGGTTTAATTCATTCATGGTTTTCCCTAGAATCTCATAGAGCGAAATCCTATTGGTGTGTGAGTGTGCATATGGAACGGGTGATGAACCTCGTACATGGAATGACCGAATAGTGATCTTGGATATTCTATTATACTAGATTAGATTTCTTGAAAATTATCGATGTGGGGTTTTGAGACACAGTAACATTAATGCACCATTTAAAATTCATATATAACATGCATAACTTGATCTGTGAAAACTCCACCTTCTATTGATCCCACACACTGTCATTTTAATGTTAGATCATTTCCTTCAACCTCATCCACTGGATACCACTGTCTGTCTGAGCTTGAGACAACCATCCACAGAAATATCTTGAGAAAAAATTTATTGTACCAAGAAAATTCATCTAATAAATGTCTTCCATGCACACTAAATGTTTTAAGGATAGAAACAATTCATGAAGAAGAATCTATTGCAAGATCCACTGACATTTCATGAGTATGTCACATGAAAAAATAATTCTCTACACATAAGGATCTTGGATCCTGAGATAGTAGGAAGACAACCATGAAACTATATCCTAAAGATCATCTATTGTGAGAAGACTTTGTCTTTATAGATATTGTATCATTAATTATTCGATGGGTCCATTATTCTTGCAAGATGCTTTGTAAGAAAGAATGTTGACTTTCTCCATGACATCAGAAGAAATCAATCGAGGTATCACATGATCATCATAGAGATTCTGTGATGAAGAATAATATATCACATGATTCAAATGATTATTTCAGCATTTCATGGAGAGTCCATGTTTTTCATCTATTCAAAATAAATGAGATCCCGAGATCCTTGGGAGAATTTAAATGTGTGTTTGACACACCTTAAATGTAAAAAAAACTCTAACTATATAATATGCGGAAATTTCATTGAATCAAGACTCTAGAACCTTGAGATAATAATATATAGAGATATATATTAGGAAAAAATCAGCCACATGATCCATTCAGGCATATAATAACAGTTCTCATGTGATCCATACACATGAAATGTATCTCGTGAACCACTTTGGTTTTGAAAATGATAGTAGGAGAAACCCGCAGGCACCATCTATGTCATGAAAATGAAAAAAGGTGTTACATGAAGGATACTATGTACAATAATTATCTTGTAAAGTAATAACCCTAAATACAACAAGGACATGTGAATATTTTTAAGAGAACCCATATACAACACCTCTTGTCTCATGAAGGATACCACAGGCAAGAACACCCTTATATGAGGATTTTGAGACAGACTCATAGACATATTCTATGTTATTTTAAATTATATTACATGAAGATCACAATGCATCCATGAAGGAATTATAAATCTTTATCTATGTATTGTGAAGAGACTTTGATATAAACCGATACACTATTTATGTATCAAGAAGTGGTTGAGGATATGTGATAGACAGTACCTCCTTACACACAAACTTTCCTATGTGAAGAAAATGTAATTGAGGAATATAAATTCATGTGAACCTTATATAATCATACATAGAAGTAAGTGATATTTCAATATCTCTTCATGCAAATAATTAAAGGGAAACAGGGGCCTTTAATGTATTTTTAAAGTCTTTGTCTGCTTAAAGAAAGTGTTCTTAAAGTAGTATTGTGAGCCACTTTTGGTCCATGCAAAGGAAATGAACAGATCATGTGCTTTTCATAACCTTGGATATGTCATGTGATTCACTTGAATAAATAAAGTTTCATGTGAAATAGTCAAATAGTGCACAAAATATATGAAATTTTGTGTGAATAAAGTTGTGGACGGTTTTTACATACTCACTACCCTGTGAAAAATATTTTCGTGGACTCATGAAAATCTGAATATAAAAGGGGTCTATTTCATGTAATATTAACTATATTATTGTACACATTATGTAAATTAATGTAATAATAAATACACATGTACATGTGAATAATCACTTGACAAATTGAGATACCAGAAACACAATTGATAAGAACATAATAATACGATTCATAAGTCAATGTGCTGCAGTTTTGGATGCCATGAAATCCATACAATAAGTGTGTTTAATTTTAGAATGAAGTAGGAAAGAATTTCATATGCTCTTATATATGAGTTGAAAATGTTTTAGAATTTAATAAAACGTAATGATATGATATTTCAAAAGATCTTTCTTTCAAATAAATATACCTATATAATTTTGTGTGTACCACTTTCAAAAATTATCAATGGGGTCGGAACTTTCTTAGAAGAATAATGAATTATTTCCGGATAATTTAATTGTAGAAGATATTATTATTAACTAAATATCATAAATTAAAGAGAATAAATCTAGAATATAATTGTATGAGAATATATTCAGGTATGAGTATTCAGTAATCTAAAAATAAATAGATTATTAATGATCTAGTGTGAATGAGTTCCAATATAAAAATGATTAATTCAAATAGATTTTGAATATATGGAATTGTTTACATGAGTAAAAAAATCTAGTGAACTCATAGAGGAATATATATTTTTTATGTTGAAAAAAAACTAGAAGGAAATAGATATCTTACAATATATGGATCTAATACATTAAAAAGAATAGAATCTTGTGAATGAGGTGTCTAACCAATTGCTGATGTAATATCTCAGCCCGAGTTACCACTAAATCGGTGGTGGGGATGGCTTCTACATAACCACAAGCGTGTCTCCCCATATACCAAAGACTCATGAATAGAAGCAAGGGTGTAAAGGTAGTAAGTGGAGATACTATACCCTCATATTCAGAGTGCACTACGTTATATAGATAGTAATACTTAGTTATCAGTGAACGGAGTATAAAACAATAATCAAAATAGTGGAAGACAATTGTGGTGAAAACTGATTATAGAACATGGACAATGCTATTTTTTACAATTCATTTATTCTATATAATGATATATATTAAAAAGAATTAATCAGTATAGAATGATTTATATTTTAGTACAAGAATAAATAAAAGACAACTAAGCCCTAAGGCAATCACCACGAGCATCCCAAGCTCCATCTTAGAACATTACTCCCAACTTCTATATAAAAGAAATAAATAAAAAAACAAGATCCATATACCTGAAAATAAGTAGGTCTGCTTGTGAACCAATGGTGCCCGAGCAGGTTGTGAGATAATTATCTCAGTTGGCCAGCACCCATGGTGTTCCACCCTATCCATCCTTATGTAATGAAAAATTGGTAATGAAAATAGATATATATAAAAAATAAGGAAATACTCAAAAGTGATATCCTTCATATTCAAGCACTCATTTAATTGCCATTTCATTAATGAAAAGATATATAGTTCAAACATTGTATCTATAAGTCTCTAGATCCATCCTAAGTCTGACATTTCCCATATAACTGTAAGCACAACTAATTCATGAGGAGGCCATCTGAATAATGTATGTCTAGACGAAATCCAAGCTTGTTCTTTGGCTTGGAATATTAATTATAAATAATTTCATTCAATATAAATTATAACCTAATCCCATCCTTCGTATTCTTAAGTTGGAATTTAATTTTCACTATAGGTTCAATTTTCACCAACTCCCTACAAGCTCATCCTGGCATTCCTTTCATGAACCTGGTATCACTCTAGGTTTTGTATTAGACGATTTCAATTGAGCCCATACTTAGTTGTCTTATAGTGAATCCCCATGTATCACTAATTATATACAATCAATTCCCCTTTGAGCTCGTCCATGTATTCCCTCATATAACTAGATCTATGTATCACTCAGCATATAAGTACAACCCCTGTGAGCTCATCCATGGAATCGATGGTTCACTCATGGCTTAAACATAATAAACCCTTTGAGCCCATTCATGGAATCCCTAAATGGATTCATGTGTGACATAAGTTATTAAACATAAATTACCCTTTGATCCCATCTATGTAATTCTAAGCTGAATCCATGGTTCACTCAAGGGATGAAGTTATGAAAGTCACATGAGCCTATCTATGGAATTCTATACGGAATCCATGATTCACCCAAAGCTAATTACCATTATATTCTTTCAAACATTACATTAAGAATGATATGGTAAAACAAAAATCATCTAATACAACCCATAAAAATCAAAAAATGTAAATTAATCTATTACATATCATAATATAAATTAACTCTCACGGGACCATGAAATTCATTCCTATTAAAGAAATTTCAAACCAAGTCCAAGATCAAGGGATTGGCTTCAAATAATCCCACGGGTTTTTTTTGCATAACAATCCTAATTATCTTAAAAATCATAAAAGTTCTTAGTTATATTATATCTCGCATGGACAAATCATTCTAATAAGATTCTCATGCTTAAAACCCTATAACAGTATATGGTACCATCTGACTCATGTGGGAAAATCAATACAAGAAAAACATGCTCAATCAAGCAATGGAATAACAAGGGAAAAAAGGCATGTTCACTCATCCCTTCCCAGATAACCCATTTTATTCAAAAATGGATATATAAATCAATTACATAATTAAAATTCCATGACATAGGGTAAAGAGGCACACCTAAGAGTTTCCAAATCCAAACTCCATCTAAGTTCCATTTAATAAGAGATCCCAAAGGGTTTCTTAAACCATAACAATCTATCTCATGGAATAGATTTAAACATAACTCGTGTGGGCAAATAAGTTATATAATAGGCATTATATGCTTAACAACCATGACATGGCTAGGTCCTTATTTATCTCAAGTGGGAAACAACAACCAATAATACTAAAGGGGACATGCATTAACATACCATATCTCATAGACCACATGATGACAATATGGAAAATTCAAAACACAAGAAATCATGATATAATGTTGTAACTAATTTGTGGTTCGAAGGTAGGGAAACTTCGTTGGAGGGGTTTTATTATAAACACATTACTTTATCAAACAACAAGTCATTTCTTATCTTTAAGCAATTAATTCAAGATATGGAGTTCCATTAAACTAGAAAACTCATAAGAAAAACTTATTTAAAGAAGTGGATAAGGGATTCTTAAATAAATTGTTAAATATAGGGACCCTATATCAAGTAGACCAAACCAACTCTTTACATTTGGCACTTTCTAACTCATGCAGCTGGTCACCTGCATGAAAATACTTCCCTATATATTTATATATAACCTTTAACCTGATGCTCGTATTCTCTATTCCATGAGGGAATCTACACATGGAGGATATACATAAACATATATTTATATATATATACCATTTTATATGCTCGTCATTCTTCCAAAGGAATTGAAACTCACTAAAACAAGATCGACACCAATAAACATCATTAGATACACAAAAAGGAGGTTTGCAAACAATAATAGGTTTAGAAGATTACACTAAAATGACCATGGTGGAGATAATAGACCTAAACAACCTTAACTTTAGGGGTGGTTTCAAGAACATGGACTAACACACCTCAGGAGGCCCCTTGCACAACCATAGAACTGAAGAACACTAGAAAACACATCAACCCAAAACTAGGGTTTCGACCGAGTCACCAAGGGTGAAGGTTATGATGAAAAATGTCTGGATATGGAGATGAGAGGGATGAGAAACCCATAAATAGAATAATTTAACCATGATTTGGTGGAAACCAAGAGAAATAGGAGCTGGAGAGGAGAAATGGGGAGGAGGTGAATCACGCCTCAAAGGGGGGAGCCCCTTGTGCATTGTACGAGTGAGGGAGAGGGGTGCGATGGATTTTTTTGTTTTAAGTTTTTAATTTTATTTTATTTTAAATTAATTTAATTATTTAAATAGACACATATGCACATTCGACCTTCACGGTTTGGCAAACCGTGTTCCAAACGTGCGACACCCCATGTCTATGAAACTCCCCTTACACAGACATTCCCACACATTTATCTTAATCATTCTCATAATATGAAGAAGCCTCTATCCCATATAAATAAGTCTCATGTTTTCCAAAAATAGTTCACACAGTTTAACAGACCGTGTGCAGACCATGCCAAAGCCCCTGCAGGTCCTTAAAAAATTTCATTTCCCCGGTCTGACACTCCCAAACTCTTTAAGATTCCTAAGAAACTTCTAAGGCCTTTACCCTAAGTCCAAAAAGAATTATTTTAGAAAGACAAACTCTCATAATTATGTTATGAAGTACATTTAGAAAAATAACCACTCACTAATTACCAAAAATTCAAATTCGATCAGAATTTCATCTGGTTTAAATACACAGGTTCTTACAAACTCCCCAACTTAGAAATTCTCATCCAAAATAAGCCATTGGGAAATCACTGAAGACCTCACCAATCTTACAAGGGTCACGAAACATCATTCAAATGGTCACGTCATGATCTCATACACCCAACACACCTCAAGTACCTCTTAAGTACATGACAAAAATTCCACCAAAACTTGATCCAACACTTGATTTTCAATTGACGAATCAAAGAAACACCTACTCAAGCCTATTTAACCAAGACACAATCACATTGTCATTTTTTAAGCATCTAGCCAAAGGTTCTTCCCACCTTAGGATTTATATTTTAAAGGATACCAATTCCTAATAAAGGATTTCTCCCACAACAGGAATTCTTTAAAAAACAACTAAGTATTTTACAACTAAAAAATCCATCTAATCTCACCCTAACTTCTGGTGACTTTTATGGATGAAACCAACATTTGGGAATTTAAAAGAATTGTACCTCAAAACAAGAGAAGTCGTAGACTGATTACATCCCACTCGAATATCTACCCTCATAGCATTACATCCAAGTCTAAAAATAAGTTTGGGATAACCTTAGAGTCAACCCACTGGAGTCCATGGAATTATCCCCTATTATACTAAGCCCCATGCTATTTGTGAGATATTCATACAAAACAAAATGTAAACATAAGGAAACAGACTAAACCCAGAGTAGCATCCTCCTGGAAGTCACATCAAATGAAATTTTAGGCGTCCATGAGTCCATCCATGTCATTCCTACATGGAATCCCAAGTATAACTAAGGATTAAAAAATCCTAAAAAACCATTCATCAAGCATACAACAAAAAAGAGATCACGATGTAATTCAATAGCTTCCAAACATTAGCATGGAATGTAAATAAAATTATCCCAATGCATCCAGGATCACTTCAAGATATGGAACATGCTCATCACTAATCCAATACACTAAGTGAATCTCATTGGTTATCCAATGAAAAATGGTGTAACCACTACTAGTAGACCCTTTACAAAAATCTCAGCTTTACCTGGCAACAGATCACCATCTGAACCATGATCATCGCATCAAATCACTTGTCATGAAAGAAGAAATCAAACTGACCAGTGTGTTAAGAAACTTGAGTCCCCAAAATTCCTCCCAAGTAGTGGAGGAAATTTTATTTTTAAATGCTCAGGCCTCTCTAATCTGAAGATGACCCAAAAACAACCATGAGAGCTCAAAACTCACAGTTTAACCGAACTTGGTTTCTTATTTTAACATTAACACTCAATGGGTAACACGTATTTGAACACATACTACCCAAATTTTATAAAACCAATGGAACCTCTTAAGAACCATGTATAGGTTATCCACCCTATTCAATCAAGTACCCGATGGTTTATGCAGAAACCGGCTCTAAACCACACCATTACATACAACCATTCACACGGATGGCGACGTATTGAGCCGTCCATCACTTATGAAAATATAGGTTTACATGGAATCCTTATCAATTTTACATGATCGAGGAATTCATAACCTGCTAAACCAATCATTCCCCAATGAGCACTTTTATACCAAGGATAAAGGTCCAATGACCACCCATCTGATCCAGTGTGTCCTATTAAAACCAAAAGTCCTACAAGGTACAATGACAACCAAATGACACCAACATCAAAATCATGAAGTAGAAAGAAATAAATATATCTTTAAGAGTGATACCTACCATAGCCTAGCCCCTTAAAAATCATAAGTGTCAAACCTATCTACTGGTTACGCAACACAGATTTCACTAGGCTCAAGAGCCCCTTTCATTTTAACCAAAGCTAAAAATAGACAGCCTATGGATGATCACTCGCATCTCTATTTCAATGAATATCACCAAAAAAATTTAAAACTACCCTTCTGTGAGGTTCTAATCAAGGTACACCATTTTAGATTCCAATTAAAAAGTAATTCCATTAGTTCATTTCAACATTTAAACATTTGAAGATTTTAAGCTCAATTCCTCTAGCATTGTTCTACAAAACAAGGAATTTGTCATACACATTAGGTAATAGCTCAAAAAAGTCATTTTTGCACATAAATTACTTTTTAACCTATTAGGAGACCTCAAATAGTCCCATTAAACCAACTTGGATTCCTCAAAAGGCAATAAATTAACAATTTATTAACCATAAAAGGCATAAACAGCATAATATTTCTTCTTATAAAGGCATGCCCCAACTGACCGACTTGGGTCCAGTTGAGTATTCAAAAGTTAGCTATACATTCAAGTCAAAACCTAATAACCTTCGCATTTATAACCCTTCTCAAACATACCAGGGTTAAATAAATGCCCAGTCACATGGGTGGCCACCTACTAATCAATAAGGTGCCCATACACCTCACCATTAGTATTTGTCTCCCATTAATTGAAAACACTCTATTTTGACATTTAACATTAGAAGAATTTCCATTTTAAATAAAATTCTATGACCATTCATAATTTTCTAGATTTAGTTCGATTATAGGGTCACCCTTTCCCAATTCATAAGGCTCTCATTCACCTTACGATTGAAAATAGGCTCATGCCTAAACCGAAACCAACAATTTCCAACACAAGCAACCATTTTAAATATAAAAACGACTTGTGATATCAAGCACAGAAGCATGGAAAATATCATCTTAGAATGTTACACTAAAAGTAATACATGATAAATAAACATGCATGCTAATAGATGACCTCAACAGGTGTAAAACACATCATGGCATCACTCAAGGCACCCTATCATACTTAGCAGGACACCTACTAATGCAGCTACATGGTATGTCATATGCATGAAATGTGAATTTTTAAGTGACCATAATGATGCATGTCATGTTACTACCTTTTCATTTTGGGCCAATGGAAAATACCCTAAATTCCTAAGACAGGGAAAATACACCCTTCACCCAATGTGAAATCACATCAATTGAAACATTGAATATTACAAATAGCAATTCCTGACACAAGACACTTGGACATTTCCCATATGTTGGGTGATCTTTCCCAGGAATGGATATCTACCAAGAACCAACACATTCCTAGTCTCATGTCTACCAGCCCAAATAAGAAGACAAATGAAAAAACATTCCCTAATACCACTTTATAATGTTCCATCCTGACTTACCACTAAACCAGTTGTTGGATCAGTCATCAAATAACCCCAAGAATGTCTCCATATACGCTATAGGATACCAACTAGAAAAGGAGGGTGTAAAGGTAGTCAGTTGGGAGACTATACCCACATATTTATAGTTCAAAATAGTATACAGACAATAATAGTTAGATATCAATGGAAGTGGTATAAAGAAATAATAAAAATAATGAAAGACAATTGTGGTAATAACTGAGTATAGAACATGGAAAATTCCATTTTGTATAATGCCTGAAGGCTATACGATGATACATATCCTAAATATTTTATAATTACCACATTCTTTAAATTTTAGTACAATTATAAATAAAAGTTAGCTAATCCCTAAGGTAATCAGCATGAGTATCCTAAGCTCCAGCTCTGTCCTTTTCACCCAACATCCATATATAATAAATAAACCAAAAACATGGTCTATATCCATGGAAACAAGTAGACCAACACAAAAACCTATGGTACCTAAGTAGGGTGTGAGATAATCATCTCAGTATGTCGATACCCATGGTCTCAATCCCTATCCATCATGTTTAATATAAAACTAGTAGTGAAAATAGATATTTATAACAAGTAAGAAAACACTCAAAAGTAATATCCTTCATATGAAGCTACTCATTAAGTATCCATATCAATAATCAAAAGTTAAATATTTAAAACATTGAATCTATAAATCTCAAGAGAGGGCCTAAGGCCTGTATCCCCCGTATAACTATTAGCAGAACTGATGCCTCATGAGTCCATATGAACAATGAGAGTCTAGAACGAATCTAAGATTGTGATTTATCTTGGAAGATCCGTTATAAATCATTTAATTTAATATCAATTATAACCTAAGCTCACCCTTTACATTCCAAAGTTAGAATTCAAGTATCACTACAGGTGAAATTTTCACCAACACCCTACAAGCACATCCTGATGTTCCTCTCAAGAACCCGATATCACTCAAGGTGTGGTGTAAGACTATGTCAATTGATCCCATCCTTGGTGGTCCTATAGGGAATCCCCATGTGTCACTCATGACATATAATCATTTCCCCTTTGAGCTCATCCATGGAATCCCTTATGTAAATGGATCTATATATCACTCAACATATAAGTATAGCCTCTGTGATCCCATCAATGGCATCCACGGTTTACTCACAGCTTAAACATAATAAACCCATGAACCATATCCATGGAATCCCTCAATGGATCCATGGTTCACATAAGGTATTAAACACAAACTACCCTTTGAGTCCATCCATGGAATTCTAAGATGAATCCATGGTTCACTCAAGGGATGAAGGTATAATAGTCACATGTGCCCGTCCATGACATTCTAAATAGAATCCACGATTCACCAAAGGATAATTACCATTCCATTCATTCAAAAATTCCATTAAACATGGTAAGGTTAGACGAAAAGCATCTAATATAACCCATAATAAGAAAAACATGTAAATTAAAATATTACACAAATTAATATAAATAAACTCTTATGGGAACATAATTAAAAGGTTCAATTCATTTCTATTAAGGCAATTGAAAAACAAGGCCAAGAACATGGGATTGCCTTCAAATACACACATGGGAATTTTAATAATAATTAGCCTAATTATCCTAATAAGATAAAAATGCATTAGTTATATTATATCTCATGTGGTAAAATCATTATGACAAGCTTCTCAAGCTTCTAAAGCATAAAAATGTACTACACGGTGTGGTAGTATCTAACTCGGGTGGGAAAATCCATATAAAGAAAACCATGATTAATCAAGCCATGGAATAATAATGTCCAAAGGTCGTGGTCACTCATCCCTTCCCAAATAACCCATTTAATTAGAAAATGGATGTATAAATCAATTATATAATCAAAATTCCATGAAATGGGGTAAATAGGCACACCTAATAGTGTACAAGGCCAAATTCCATCTAAGTTCTATTTAACAAGTGAACCCAAAGGTGTGCTTCAACCATAAAAATCTATCTAGTGGAATTGATTTCAACATACCTCACATGGCCAAACAAGCGATAAAATGGGAATTATACTATTAACATTAACTACATGGATAATTCCTTATTTATCTCATGTGGGAAACGACGTCCAATAATACTAAAGGCAACATGAATTAACATACCATATATCTTCAAAAATATGAAGACAATATGGAAAAATCAAACCACAAGAAAGAATGATATAATTCTATCAATACTTTTTGGTTTGAATAGAGAACACGTCTGTTTGAAAGGGTTTTAATATAAAAACATGACTTTATCAAACAACAAGTCATTTCTTATCTTTAAGAAATTAATTCATGCTATGGAGTTCCATTAAACTACGAAACTCACAAGAATAACTTATTTAATGAAGCGACTCAGGCATTATTAAATAAAGTGTTAAAGATAGGGACCCTTCCTCAGGCATACCAATCCAATTCTTGACATTTGGCACTTTTTAACTCAAGCATTCAGTCACTTGTGTGCACATAATTCAACATATATTTATATATAGCCTTTAACCTGAGCCCATATTCATTGTGCCATGAGGGAATACCCACATGGATGATATACATATATATACCAACGTATATGCCTGTGAGTCTTCCAAAGGCATCAAAACTCACTACAACAATGTATGACACCCATAAACATCATAAGATACACAAAAAGGAGGTGTGAAACAAAAAATGGGTTTAGGATCTTACTACTAAATGAACTTGGAAGAGATATTCAACCTAAACCACCATGCCTTTGGCAGTAGATTTCATTACATGGACCAAAATACCCTCATAGGCCCTTTTCACATCCATAGAACCGAATAACACTGAAAAAACATCAACCCTAAACATGGATTTCAGCTGAGTAGACTTGGTTGATGGTTAGGATAAAATAACCAAAATTAGAGAGGATAGGGAGGAGAAACCCAGATCTAGCTTAATTGTACCAAGATTTGGTAGACAACCAAGAGAAATCACAGTCAGAGAGGGGAGTCGGGGAGGAGGTACATCGCACCTCAAAGGGGGAGCCCCTTATATGTCGTGTGAGTGAGGGAAAGGGGTGATATGAGTGTTTTTGTTTTATTTTTTAAATTTAATTTCATTTTAAATTACTTTAATTTTTTAAATGGGCATTTCTGCATTGTTTAGCCCACATGGTTTGGAAATTCATGCACCAACCATGCGGCACCCACTATCTAAGAAACTCCCCTTGCACAGTCTATCCCACATGGTTAGCCTAACCATGCGCAGATCGTGTGGAAGCCTTTTTCCCCGGAGAAATAAGCTACACAGTTTCCTTCGGTAGGCTGCAAGGTTTAACAGACTATGTGCAGCCTGTGTAATAGACCTCCAATGTCCTTAAAAACATACATTTCTCCAATTTGGATCTCCTGAAACTCCTCGAGATACCTACCAAAGTTCTTGGGCATTTCCCACAAGTCCAAAAATAGTGTTGTTAAACATCCAAACTCTCAGAATTATGTTCTGAAGATCATTTTTTATACGGCCTACTAAGTAATTACAAAAAAATCAAATTCCATTATAATGTTGTCTTGTTTAAAAACAAGGCTTATTATAGATGAAGTGGATCAAGACTAGGGTGTATAACCAGTATACAATAAGGATAAAAAATATAGCTGGGGTGTCTAAATAATTTAGGAAGAGGAGTTAGTTGATGGGGTGTATAACTAGGATCAATTGTAGGATTGACTATTGGGGCGTATAACCAGTTATTTCCTTATTCATTTTAATAACATTCATATATAGTGTAGAATATTTATTGGGTGGAATAACCACCATGGTAAAGAGTAGGTAATTTTACTGAACTATGTAAATTTCATGTGTTGTTCTCTATCTTTTTTATACTTATGAAGTGAGACTATGATATATTACTCAGTGGACAACGAAATTTAACAATTTCAATGGGTTGACATTAAAATAAATAATTTTTAAAATTTAAACTACTTATTCACCCCCCCTCCCACAATGGTAATTCTGGAATGGGGTACTATAATTGGTATCATAGAATGTTCACTTCTTAAAATACAAGGGTGTTTTTTTTAAGTGAGTATTTTTTGAAATGAGTGAGTTACCTTTGATAGATAAAAATTCAGTTTCACCTGGGGATACTAATCTAAAAATTTCTTCCAGGAATAATAAGAATATAAACAAGTGATGGTAAAGAAATCTATTTAATAATATTACAAAACATAAAGAGATACCTCTATGTGAAGGTACTAAAAAAGATATATGATGAAATTACTATCTTTTTTTATTATTATAATGAACCCTTCTCAACCAATCATTATGATTCATCACTTATTAATCCACTCCTTTAATTAGAAAAATATCTAAAGAATGTTCCCAAATAAGTTACAAAGAATATTGTTGAAGCTATCAAGGGTATTCAGGATGAAATGTTATAGATGGAAGAAAAAGATAATGTTATGGAAGACGCATTGGATAAAAGAGTTAAGATATCCAACACTCTTAAAAAAATATAAAAAAATAATGAAATAATTTCTTTTTAAAATGAAAGATATACTACAAATTTATAAGATTTTCATGTCTATATCTACAAGATATAATTCTTTGAGGTTTTATTTTTATATTATTTCTATGTATATGAAAAATTGCATAATGTTTTTTATGTCTATAAAAAATGATCAACAAGATAATAAATATAATAGGCTAAAAGATCATTCAAATATTTGAATGAATAAATAATAATTCATGAATAATAAATTAAGAAGAAGGAGGAGAGTTTCAAATTAGATATGAGATCAGTTGAAGATGATAAGAACTACCATTTTAGGAAGGTTTTAGGGGTGGAGGTGAGACTAAGAAATCAGAAATCAACACAAGATAGATCTTTCCAAATAATTGAAATAAGATTTTCTAAAACATAATATTGTAGTGAGGATAATGATTACATATATAACATGATATCATCCTATAATAAAATGAAATCATCCTCTATAAATAATGAATCCCATGTCTAGGAAACATTTTTATGTTATAATGAAGTTATAAGTGTAGTTATAAATTTTAATCCAAAATTTGTAAAAGTATGGATGGTGAAAATTTCTATTAAATTAACCTCATCTAATATTTATGTAAAAATAAACATGAAGAATTATTTCCCAATAAATGTCCCAAATATTTTTTGTGCTACTCAAAAAATAGAAAGGTATACCATCTATGAAAAATAAACAGATATCACCATATAAGAAAACAAAAAGGTTCAAAGTATATTTTTGGAATTAATGGAATTTTGGTATTTAATCTTGGGACTGATGGAATAACATTAAATTTAATGAAAATATAATAAGTCTTACATTTAGTGGGAGAAAATTTAATAAAAAATGGGAAACCTACATCCGAGAATAACAATTCCTAGAAAATAAATCACTCTAAAAAGAATAGATTTGAATGCTTAAAATATTTATAAGAGTAAATAAATATAATTGATCACTATTATTATGAGATATATTATGTATCTATCATTAATAACCATTTTATTATGTGTATAGAATACCACAACGAAAGGGAATGAATGTATAAAAGTGGGAGACAAGTCAGTCTTGATATGCAAACAAAAAGAAGAGTATTTAAACAAATTTCACTAATATGAAAAATAAAATATATTATTCTTTATCAAATAGAGAAATGAGTGAGTCAATTCAATTAATACCCCTAGAATGAATAAGGATCATTTTGAAGAATCACAGCAATAACAGGTATCTGGAAAGATTACATATCAAGTTGAAAGATCTAGGTTCCATGGTTTTTTCTAATACTATGAAACATATGGGAATAAATCCTAATCTTTTTTTGATAACGTGTAATTTCTATATAATAGTAATTAACTAAGTGGGAGTAATTTTGAAAAAAAAAATGAGAACAAACTCTCAAATAAAGAATGATGTGTCTAGAAATTCATTCAAGAATCAAAGACAAAATAAATATAAAGGATTAAAAGAAGTTTCTATAATATTTAAACAGAATGATCCAAAAGTTGAGAAATCCATGACAACACTTCCATAAGATATTATCTATGATTAGAATACAATTTAAAAATATATATCACATAAAATATATACTAATATTGGGATAAAATAAATTCTAAGGTTAGGAGACAGCTCTTAGCATGAATGTTACACATGATGAACAAGGCGGACACTACTTATTCCATTATATATAAATTATTGTTTAATAACATATAGGTAATTCATGTAAATGGATACATATCTTGATTTTGAGCATTGATGAGGTAAAGGTGTTAAATCTTCACTACATAATGAATGTAGAACCTCTGAACAAATTTATAAAACTGAATGATGAAGTATGTCTCTTACACTTTCAACTACAGTTTATAATTTTATTAATCTTAGTAATTAAAGGTGAGTTATTTATTTATGTCTATATAATAAAAAGGTATATTGATTCCATTTTAACTTTAATTTTATTTTATGGTTGTTTATGTATGTGTAGAATACGGTATTTTATTGATGAATCTGATTATTTCCAATACCATTAATTAGAATAGGGAATTTCTATAAATGTTTTCACATGCATGGTATTTATTTATTCCTTAGAAAAACATGGTTGTATGTCTCCTATTTTCTATACTGGGTTATCCCATTCATACTTAGAGTTGATTAACTAAAGTTACTTTTCTAATAGGACCATGTGAGATCATCCCTCTATTAGAAGTGATCATTAAATTATCATAAAATGGATTTAATCTTGTTTCTGAAAAGTTGATGAGTTGGGAAGACCCAACTTACCCTTTTCGTACGGATTTTAAATAAGGGGGAGAAAATTTAACATCACATATTAATTTATGATATGTGATGACATTGAAAAAAAATACAATTGGGGATATTTTTGAGCATCGGTTTAATATTGTTGTTAATAAGTCAATATGAGATTGTTAATGAAGTAGTTATTAATAGAGAATTACTAAGGATTCATCTTATGTCATTCGATGACACTCTTTTATAATTCTCCTTATTAAAATTTGATGATTTATTGTGCTGATATTAAATAGAAAAGACATATGTCTTATAGAGTTTTCACTATTTTTACAACATTGGATAATAAATGAAGATGATGAAATAATTATTTTTTATGAATAAATGTTACAATAATATTAAATTGATACCCTTGGAAAATATTTATTTGATTGAATATTTGGAGAAGATATATTAATGTTTTTCATTTGGTAATGGATGGATGGGTATATTTTTTAATTAAGTCTTATAATTTCATTACATAGAATATTTCTAAGTGAACTTGAGTTGGCCTCACGTTACAAAATATGGTCTAACCGACAAAATTACTAGGCCACACAACCAAGGGCACATGTAGGACCCATATTTCAACCATTCCTAAGAGAGTATCCATATAAAATCATGTGGGTGGTAGAGCATGCATAGTTCCCAATAGCGGTAGGCGAGCCCATGCATAAGTCCAACAATTTGAATGGATGAAGTCGTGCATAGTTTGGTCCTAAAATGCATTGGGGAAAACCCATTGGTGGGTGTGTACAAGTATAATTGGTGTCTAACCCCATATATGCTTTGATCGAATAGTGGTCAAAACTTTTATATTATACCAGAGCAGAGTTCTGGAAAATTTCTAATGCGGGGCAGGGAGATGTGGTAACTGTTCCCGCACAATTTAAAATCTGTAAATATCAAACATCAAATTATTTGTTCAATATCCACTCTATATTGATCCCACAACCATCCATTTTGATTTTAGGCCATTTTCTCAAACCTCGGCCACCCGATATCACTATCTATGTAATCTCGAGACAACTATCTACTATAAGAGTTTGAGATAAACTCGATTGAACTTAGCACATGCATCTAATTGATCGATTTTATGAATAATAAATATTTGAAGGATATCAATGTCGCATGAAGAAGAATCCATCATAAGACCCATTGACCTCGAATGATTAAGTAACATGAAAAAAAATAATTATTATCTCAGTATTATCTTTGATCATGTGATTGTTGGAAGATAACCTTAACGTTGTTGCATAAAGACCAACAATAATGGAAATGATTTGTCTTTACATATTGTTTAATATAAATTATTTCGGGATATTTCCATTAATATTACAAGAGATTTTACAATAAGGTATATCAAATTTCACCATACCATCACAATAAAACTACAGAGGCATCACATAATCAATGATGTGATCATGCGATGAAGAATAATATATCGTATGAATTGTGTGATTACTCTAGTACTACATGGAGAAGATAAAGTTTTAATCCATTTGAAATGAATGGGATTATAAAATACATAAGAGATTTTGAATGATTCTTTTACATGCCTTAAATATTAGAGAAACTATTCAAATATAATCTAAATCAATGGAATTGATTTAAGATTATAAAACTATGAGATAAAAAAGGAGAGACCTCTCATGAAAATTGAGATGTTGCATGATTCATTAAAAAAATATAATAGTTCTCTTGTGATCAAAAAAGGAAAAATAGTATCTCATGAACCACTTTGGTTGTGTGAAGGATAGTAGGAGTAACCCACAGACACCATATTTCCCATGTGAAGGACAAAAGGAATTATGCTTATGATACTATAGAAAACCACTATCTTGTGAAAGTGGTAAACCATAAGACAGCCATTTCTTGTGAAGTGTTTGAAGAGAATTCATGGGGAACACCTCTTTTCTTATGAAGGAACTCATATAAAATCACAACATTACATGAAGAGTTTGAGACTGACACATGTATAAATATTCTTTCATGTGAATGTATCTTATGAAAATAATCCCTCCCATGCACAAAATAATTCACATGCACAATCTATGACTTATAAATATATTGTGTCTGAAACGTATGATCCATCTAAGTCTCATGAAGTGGTTGAGAAGATGGCATAGATAGTACCTCATGAAACCCAAACTTCCCTATGTGAAGGTAGTTTAATTTAAGAATATCAGTTCACATAAACCTTATATGATCATGCGAAAGAGGTAGTGAGATCGAAATATCTCTTCATGAAGAGAATTATAAGCATCAATGAGCCTTTATTGGTTTTTGTAAGAACTTGTATTCTTAATGAAGTCGTTCGATACACACTTGAATCAGAAAAAGAAAATGAATAGATCACGTGCCTTGCATAAACATGGACAAGTCTTGAACTTTTCATGAATCAATAAAGTTTCATTTGATATAGAAAAACAATTCATATAGTATGTACAACTATGCTAGTAACACTACAACAAATACGTCTTTTATCAGCGCTAAAAATGGCCTTTATCAGTGCTAGAAAAGCGCTGATAAAGCTAGGGAAGATAAAGGGGGGTCCCATTTATCAGCGCTTTGTTTTAGCGCTGATAAAAGACCCCTATATTAGCGCTTCCTTTATCAGCGCTTTTGTTTTAGCATTGATAAAGGACCCTTTTTATCAGCGCTTTTTTAAAAGCGCTGATAAAAGGTAAAAAAAATTAAAAAAATTAAAGAAAATTAAAAAAAATAAATTTTTTAAAAAAAATACTGCCAATCAGGGGGTTTTTATAGCGCTTGAGCCCCCCCCCCCCCCCCCCCTCCCCTTTACAGTGCTTTTCCGCCCCAGTACAGCACCCCATACACCCCCTTCACCCTTTAACAGCGCTTGCTCCCATATTCCCCCATGCGCGCACGCCCCTACCTCCACCAGGATTTGAACTCAAGACCTCCCCCCTACACGCCTTAGCCTTTACCACTACTCTATTTTGATTTTTCTTCCAATTCATGATATCTATCTATATATATATTTAGTTATTTAGTTATATTTATTCATATAGTAATATATATTTATATTAATATATATATATATATATATATTATAATATATATATATATATATATTATAATATATATATATAGTTATATTAATATATATATAGTTATACTAATATATATCTCTATATATATATATATATTTAGTTATATTTATTCGTATAGTAATATATATTTATATTAATATATATATATATTTATATTGTTATATTAACATATATATAATTATATTAATATATATATATATTTATATTAATATATATATTTATAGTAATACTAATATATATATATATATGTAGTTATAATAATTTATATATAGTTATTAGATTAATATATATATAGCCAGATTAATATATATATATAGTTAGATTAATATATAGGTATATAAATATTTGTATATTTGTATTTTAAATAAAATGGATGTTAGTTATTATTTAGATAAAGATAATATATTTTATATGTAAATATATTTTAATATTTATATTTATAAATAAATTTTTAGGTGTGAATATATAAAAAATATGTATATATTGTTATATATTTGATTATAAATAGAAGTGAATTATAAAAGAGGATGAAATTTCAGAGACATAATATCAATATGACTGTAATACCTTGGAATAAATTCAGTCCCCACTAAAAAAATCCAATAATACCCCCTTAAACGAGGCTGAAAATCCACAAAATGTTAAAAAATCGGGGTACCCCGACAAAAAACTCAGTTTTGGAGGCCTTATAGGCCTCTTTTAGGATAGAAAGTCCTTTGACCGGGGTTCCCCCCAATCATAGCGACGTAGATCTCGTCGCAGGCTTCGATTTGATATGTGGAAGAGCTCAAACGGACACCCTGATCAAAAGTTATGGCCGTTTGAAATTTGAGTTGTGTTTTCAACATATTTTGGATCTTTTTTTAATTTTCTTATTTATTTAGTCTTTAAATTGTTATTAAATTAATATTAATCCATAATAATTATCAAATTATTAATTAAAAATATTTTTATAATTTTTTTATAAGCCATTTTCACTAAATATCTTATATATAAAGTATATTATAAGTGTAAATGTACATTTATACTTATCTAAAATATATTTAAAAATTATATATTTTATTTATATCAATATAACTATATTTTTATATTTTTATATTTTTATATTTTTATATTTTTATTTAAATTTTTTTTGAAGTCGACCCTTTATCAGCATTTTATAAAAAGCGCTGATAAAGCCCCCCCCCCCCACCTTTATTAGTGCTACTAAACAAGCGCTGATAAAGGGGGATCCCTTTATCAGCGCTAAAAAAAGTGCTGATAAAGGGGTGCTTTTATCAGCGCTTTTTTAGTGCTGATAAAGGCACCCTTTATCAGCGCTTTTTTGAGGGTTGATAAAGGCACCCCCTTTATCAGTGCTTTTTCGTTATCACTGATAAAGGGGGGGCGCTGTGAAAAACGGTTTTTGTGGTAGTGTAAACAAAAGTGGACAATATTTTCATACTCACACCCTTGTGAGCAATATTTTCATGTATTCATGCATATGTGAATATAAAGGGGATTAAATACATGTAATATCAAGTATATTCATGCACACATGAAGCATACGCATGTGATCATCAATACACATGAACACCTGAATAATCACTTTAAAAATTGATATACCTAAAACAAAATTCATGTGAACATAATAATAATGTTCATAACTAATTGTTCTATGATTTTTGATGCCTTGAAATTCATTAATTAAGTGTGTTTAATTTCAAACTGAATCCAAGAAGAATATCATAAGATTTTATATTTGATTTGATAGTGTTTTATAATTTAACAAGATAGATTGAGTTTATTATGTGAATAATCCTTCTTATATATAAATATACATAAAAAATTTGTGTGTACCAATTTCACAGATTATCATTGATGTGGGGAATTCACCATAAGAAAGAAGAATTATTTCCCAATCATTTGACTAACGATGATTAGAACATTCAGTGAATATTATAAATTAAAGAAACTAAATCCATAATACACTATAAGGAGAATATAGTTATGTATGGGAATTTAACAGTATGAGAAGAACCATATTATTCAATATCTGGTGTGAACAAATTTCAAGAACAATTGGATTGCATCAATATATATTGAACATTATAAAGTTGTACATGTGTGAAAAAATACAATACACTCATAGAGGAATATCTATTTTAGGTGTTGTAGAAGCAAACATAAATAAACCGAGATCTTGACATTTTTGGAAGAAATATATTGATAGGAAGAAAGATATTATGATTAGAGTGTCTAACAAGTTTATAATGAGACTAAATACTGGGGTTCCAAACCAGTACAGAAAAAGGAGAAGAGAATATGGTTGGGGTTTCTAACCAACTGAGGCAGAAGAGTTAGATACTGGGGTGTAGCACTGAGACCAACTAGAGTGTAAACTACTAGGGTGGATAACCAATTTTTTCCTTATTCATTGTAATATTCTTATGATATAGTATATAATACATTTTGGGGGGAATATCCAACATAGAAAAGAGTATGAATTTATACTAAACCCAATAAATATCATGTGTTGTGATTTATCTTATTATTTCTATATACCAAGTGAGACTGTGAGATATCACTGAGTGGATTGAAAACCATAACAAGTTCAAGAGGTTAAATTCAAAAGAAATAATTTGAAAAAAGTAAACAACTTATTCACCCCTCCCCCATCTTAGTGGTCAATATTCCAGGGGGCACTACATGGTGAACCTGTTCTTTTTGTTAAAAACATAGATGGGTCAATGTATATTTTCATAAATTATCGGGATATTAACAAGATCACAATTAAGAACAAGTATCAACTTCTTTGTATTGATGATCTGTTTGATCAACTATGAGAAGATATATATTTCTCAAAGGTTTATCTTCAATTTGGGTGAAATCATCTAAGGATCACCAGGGAGGATATACCCAAGACAGTTTTCTATATATGGTATGGTCATTATTAATTTATAGTAATTACATTTGGACTTACCGATGATCCCTCTATCTTTATGGATTTAATGAATAGAGTATTTATAGATTACCTTGATCAATTTGTGTTTGTCTTTATAAACTATTTTCTTATATATTATAATTGAAATGAAGAGTGTGAAGAACATTTCAGAATTGTGTTAATGGACTTATAGAAGGATAATTTGTATGGTAAATTTTACCAGTGTGAATTTTGGATTTAAAGAGTTTCATTCAAGGGACATATAATCTCAATTGACGGTATATCTTTGGATACTTCAAAGAAAAATTATATTGAGTTGTAGCCTTGACCAACCACGATTACCTAAATCCCTAATTTAATGGGATTTTCAAGATACTATCTATGCTTTTGGTGATATTTATCAATAATATCTAATACTCTCACTATGTTGACTTAAAATTGGGTTATGTTATTATAAATAGATGAATAATAAGAGAGATTTGAAGAATTGAAGAGTAGTTTGGTTAGTGTACTTATTCTTACACTAACCTAGAGTGGACAATGGTTTGTGATCTATATTGATGCATCGAAGAAGGTACTGAGGTACATTCTCATGAAGGATAATATGGGGATAGATTATGCCTTATTACAATGGAATCATCATGAGAAAAATTACACAAATCAAAATTTGGATTTTGTTGCGGTAAAATTTAAATTAATGATATGGAGGAATTATCTGAATGGTTAAAGGTGTCATATATATATTTATCATTATAGCTTGAAGTATATATTTACATAGAATTATTAGAATGTGAAGAGAAAAAAAAATTAGAGTTGATCAAGGATTATGATTTCATAATGCATTAACCTTGGTAAGACTAATAATGTAGAAGATACTCTGAGTCAAAAGGATCATACAATACTCTCTATGATGAGGATCACAAAAGATCAAATATTTCTAGCTATTCAAAAGATTTATATTGAAATATTTATGTAATGGGAGAAATTTTATCTTTATCAAATGATTTTTCATCATAAATACAAATTAATATTGTTGAGTCACAAAAGGAATATGTAGAGTAGAAAAATAAGGTATAAAATGTGTAATAAACCAACCCATGTCACTATCTTAACCTATGCCTAAATCGGACCTCAACATACCCAAGGATCATGCCCAATCTTTCAAGTATAATGACAATATTAAAGGGTATTTGAAATAACTATTGGGGATGGTTTCACACTCAAAAATCTGGAAAAAAACACCCTCCAAATGAGGTATAACATAAATGAGCAGGAAAATACCAAAAAGGTCATATAAAATAATTAAAAAATTAGTACATAGTTATAAACTAAAATGGATTCTAAAAGAAACAAAAACTAAGACCATAGTCACCAAAAAACTATTGACAATTGGTTGTAGAAACCAAATTTCTGATCACCACCTCCATATGACACTTGAGTCACCACCATGATCCTAAATATAACCACTTCCTAAATAAGGTATCACTAGATCCAAACTACAATAAATGACCTAAAAAGACATGAAAAGGACATTAAGACTATATACCCACCAATGTGAGAATGTTAGGTGTGTTCTGAAGCCATTAGGATACCACTATATTTCCATTTCGCTTCTTTAATTTATGAAACAAATTATTCTAGTTTAAAAGCATGACATAGAAAAATAAATTTTCATTTTCAATTTATGATTATATAGAAAATATAATTTTAAAACCTGCACATCCTCAATGATTCCCTTTGAAAAACCATTTCATGATTTTTTTGATATTTCAAAATAATGGAAATTCCAAGGAAAAACAAATATTTTTATTTACACATTACACTTCTGAAATTAATCCCACACATGGTTTAAAACATTTCAAAAGCATAATAATAACAATTTAAATTTCAAAACTGCTTTCCCCTTTTCCTTTAAAACCTTACACACACACCCACTACTAGAATTCTAGGTATTTGCGATGGTTATTTGCGACGGGGTCCCGTTGCAAATAGCATGTGGTAGAAAACGATGTCACAAAGAATATTATTTGCAATGGGCCCCTTGCAAATAATGTTTTTTATGATGTTATACATCATCGTCAAAAATAAGTCTTTGATTATATACTTTATATATATATATAAACTATTTGCGATGGGCCCTTCGTCCCATCGCAAATATGTTTTAAAAAATAATAATTTGGACTATTTATGATGGGCCCGCCGCAAATAATTTTTGCGACGGGTCCCTAATCCCGTAGCGAATACTTTTAAAAAATTATTTAGACTATTTGCGACAGGAACCCGTCGCAACAGATCCCGTCTCAAATGATAAATAAATTTTAAAAAAAATAAATTTAATAAAATTATGATTATTGAAAAATTAATTTTAATATTATTAAAATAATGAAAATAAAAATATATTAAAATTCTCAATATTCACAAAAAAATATTGAGAATATCATAAAATATTATTGTTATGATTATTATTATTATTATTATTATTCCTATTTATTCCTAATTATTTCTAATTATTCCTAATTATTCCTATTTATTTCTTATTATTCCAATTTATTCCTAATTATGTATATTTATTAATAATTATTTCTAATTATTTCTGATTATTACTGATTATTACTAATTATTACTAATTATTACTAATTATTACTAATTATTACTAATCAAATCTAATCTAATAAATCTTATGATTACTAATGATTACTAATGATATCTAATGATTAATAATCGAATCTAGTCAAATCTAATCATATCTAATCATATCTAATCAAATCTAATCAAATCTAATCAAATCTAATCAAATCTAATCAAATCAAATCAAATCAAATCAAATTTATTCGAATCTAATCATATCTAACCATATCTAATCATATCTAATCATATCTAATCATATCTAATCATATCTAATCATATCTAATCATATCTAATCATATCTAATCATATCTAATCATCTCTAATCATATCTAATAATTACGAATTATGTTTAATTATTACGAATTATTACGAATTATATCTAATTATTCGAATTATATCCAATTATATCTAATTATTACTAATTATATCTAATTATTATTAATTATATCTAATTATTACTAATATACAAAAAAAATTATTCTAATATTAATAATAGAATAATACTAATTATAACTAATTATTACTAATAAAAAAATATATTATTAATATTTATGAAAAAATAATATTAATATTATTAAAATAATAAAATATTTATAAAATATTAAAATTATCAATATTCGCAACAAGCTTTCCTTTATTCTTAACATGTTCAAATCTCAAAGGGTCGCCAATTTTCAGGTCACGTGCAATAATAATTTTCCATCAGCCATGTCTAATGTAAACTCTATAGTTGTCCTTGAATGGTTGACCACCTCGAAAGTAGTGTTGCAATAGGACGACCAAAGAAATGTCATTCTCATCTCTAAGAATCATCTCGCTCCCTTTATATAGATCATTCTTCCTTAAAAATTTAACGGGACTTCAGTATCATTCCCTTAAATTTTCAAGGAATAATGGTCTATGTAAATGGTCATGTGAGATAATTCTTATAGATGAGAAGGGCTTGACTTGGGTTGTCATATTGCAATGCTGCTTGCAAGGTGATCAACTAAAAAAGGACAATTATAGAGTTTACATTGGACATGGATGACGCTTACTAATTATTACTAATTATTACTAATTATTAATAATTATTACTAATTATTACTAATTATTACTAATTATTAGTAATTATTAGTAATTATTACAATTTATTAATAATTATTACTAATTATTACAATTTATTAATAATTATTACTAATTATTACTAATTATTACTAATTATTATTAATTATTACTAATTATTACTAATTATTACTAATTATTAATGTTTATTAATAATTATTAATGTTTATCAGTAATTGTTAATGTTTATTAGTAATTATTAATGTTTATTACTTATTATTAATGTTTATTACTAATTAAGAATATTTATCACTAATTATTACTCTTTATTACTAATTATTACACTTTATTACTAATTATTACACTTTATTACTAAATATTACACTTTATTACTAATTATTACACTTTATAACTAATTATTACAATTTATTACTAATTATTAGAATTTATTACTAATTATTACAACTTATTACTAATTATTACAATTTATTACTAATTATTACAATTTATTACTAATTATTACTAATTACTAAAATTTATTAATAATTACTACAATTTATTACTAAGTATTACAAATTATTACTAATTATTAAAATTTATTACTAATTATTACAATTTATTACTAGTTATTACAATTTATTACTAATTATTACAATTTATTACTAATTATTACAATTTATTACTAATTATTACACTTTATTACTAATAATTACACTTTATTACTAATTATTACACTTTATTACAATTATTACACTTTATTACTAATTATTACACTTTAATACTAATTATTACTAATTATTACAGTTTATTACTAATTATTAAAATTTATTTCTAATTATTACAATTTATTACTAATCATTACAATTTATTACAATTTTATACTATTTATTACAATTTACTACAATTTATTACAGTTTACTACAATTTATTACTAATTATTACAATTTATTACTAATTGTTACAATTTATTACTAATTATTAAAATTTATTACTAATTATTACAATTTATTACAAATTATTACCATTTATTACTAATTATTACAATTTATTACTAATTATTACAATTTATTACTAATTATTACAATTTATTACTAATTATTAAAATTTATTACCAATTATTAAAATTTATAAATAATTATTACAATTTATTACAAATAATTGCAAATTATTAAAATTTATTACAAATTTTTACTACATATTACAATTTATTACTAATTATTACAATTTATTACCAATAATTACAATTTATTACTAATTATTACAATTTATTACTAATTATTACTAATTAATACATTTTATTACTAATTATTACAATTTATTACTAATTAATACAATTTATTACTAATTAATACAATTTATTGCAATTTATTACTAATTATTACAATTTATTACAATTTATTACTAATTATTACAATTTATTACAATTTATTACTAATTATTACAATTTATTACAATTTATTACTAATTATAACATATGATTACAATTTATTACTAATTATTACAATTTATTACAATTTATTACTAATTATTACAATTTATTACTAATTATTACAATTTATTTCTAATTATTACAATTTGTTACTAATTATTACAATTTATTACTAATTATTACAATTTATTACTAATTATTACAATTTATTAATAATTATTACAATTCATTGCTAATTATTACAATTCATTACTAATTATTACTATTTATTACTATTTATTATAGTTTATTACTATTTATTACTCATTATTACTATTAATAACTATTTATTAATATTTATTAATATTTATTACTAATTATTAATATTTATTTGTATTTATTACTAATTATTATTAATTACTACAAATTAATTATATACATTACTAATTATCGTTAATAATTACTAATTACTACTATTTACTAAAAATCGATGCTAAAAATTTCTATTTATTAGTGCAAATAAATAGTCATGCCAAAACAATTTAAATTCAATTTAATTACAACTAATTAACATGAATAAAAATTAAAATAAATAATTGAAATAAATAATAAATTAAATAAAACATAAATACCTTTAAACTTGATTTACTATTGATGTGGATGGCTTCACAACTTCTTCGTGACCAAAAAAATTAACTTAGAAAAATTTTCCCTCTGAAATCAGAGTTCAGAGAGAAACAAGATCTAGAAATTGAGTGGAATGAGTAGAAAAACAGATGGGGGTATATATAGGTTAGATTATTTGCGACGGGAGCCGTCGCAAATACCTACGCCCACATTAATTACTGTCGGCGGTTAAAAAATTATTTGTGACGGGTCCCGTCGCAAATTGTCCCTGCCGACACACCTTTTGCGACTGGAGGACATCTCGTCGCAAAAAGTTATTAACCGCCGTCCGTTATTTGCGACAGGGATCGTCGCAAATACATCATTATTTGTGACGGGAGGATCCCCCTGTCGCAAATAACCTTCACGCAGTTTGGCGCGCTACCCACGCCAAACCTTTTGCGACGGGACATGAAATCCCTTCGCAAATAACCTCTTGGACGGACTTTTTGCAACGGGATTTATTCCCGGCCCAAAACACCCATCAAAAAAAGTCCTTTTTTCCGTAGTGACCCAACTCATGATAAATTAGGAAATCAAGTTAAATAATCATGAATAAACATGCTAAATAAACATATAGAATATCCCTAGAAAAAAAGGCTAAACCAAAAAAGGAACAACACACCAAGAATGTCTAAACCCGAAAAAAACAATACACATGAGAATATATTCACCAAATTCATAGACACAGATAAATAGCATGAGGCAAAACTGTGAGGATTAACCAGACCACACCAGACATTCAAACATGGCCCCAACTACTAGAAGGGTAACAATAACATATCTATCCATCGAACCTTCTTAAGTATTATCCTGAATGATGGACCCCAAATCCATGTGTTATATACAAATAAGGAGGTCTATCCAGTGAAAGCCCTCAATTATCCAAGAAATGTCCCACTACTTCCCACTTAGCAATCTTGAACTCCTTATGGAATAATAATATAGGTGGGTCCTGAGAAATAACATCATCACATGACAATAACACTCCCCTAGGGCTAACACCACAATCACATCCTTCCCACCTCCCTCACTACCCTCAAATTGAGGACCAATAAAAAAATACAACATGAGTCACATAACTAAGAATCCATCACATGGATTATAACAACATCAAAAAATAATGGGGTCTCAACAAGGGAACAATCAACAATCAACACATCAAAAGGTTCTAAATGAGCATTCACGTACATAATATATCATATACATTTGGTTATCCATTTTTCAAAACAACTAGTAATACTAACACAATTCCAAAAAAAATAATCATCAATAATTATAACCAAATAATTAACTGGAACCCCCATTTCACATTTTAACACCAAAACACCCCTCAAAACATGAAATACCACATTTAACACAAAATATAAACCCACTTTAGAAACATAATTTTTATTAAAAAATGAAAAGAGAATGTTTTTATTTAATAAAACCACCTTGTAATTTTATCAAATATGGGAAGTGCAAAAAATAAAATTTCTCATCAAGATACCATTTCAATCATGAAATTCCACTCATTTTCCACATAAAAATTAACCAATGTCAATAAAATCTATAGAAAAACAACTATAGATAGTCTACACCATGATTATCTTTTCCAAACATGAATTTAGATACCCAAGAATAAATATAACTCTTGAATGAAATAAAATGAAATGGAAACACCAACCTCAAGTGACGGAACCATGTCATCATCAATGAAATTCACCTAAAATGGACTCCTAATATTGATCACAACAACTACAAAACAAATACTCAAATACTAGAAACCCTAGACAATAAAATCATCCAAGAATGACCATTATCATTAGATATATTATAAAGAAATGTAGAAACCAAGTGAAAGAGAAGATATGGGATCATACCTCTCAATCTAGACAAAGAACCACAAAGAAACCACCCATAATCCAGCAAGGAGGAGATTGGTGGGATAAGGAAACCCCGCTGGAGGTTTTTGGGAAAGTTTTTTCGAGATAGGGAAGCTTTTGGGGAAATAATAAAATAAAAATAATATGAAAAGGCCAAAATACCACAACTATGTTAGTCTGCAAGGTTACCCTTTAGAGTTTTCCAAATCATGTGGCAACCGTACCAATATCCTATTTTAAGAGGTTGAAAATTTTCACAGTTAGGATCCATGTTTATGTAACTTTTCACCCTAATTGAGATCTCCTAATATACCTAATGAATAAGGTGTACAATTCCCCTATGGACCTCGCATGGTTTATAAGCCATACGCCATAACCATGCACTACTTGAAAATCATCCAAACTTCAAATTTTGACATGAAACACTTCTGAACTCATAAGAAAAAAACCCACAAGACTTATACATAGAAAATGAAACCATAGTGTGTCACAGGCTCCCCCACTCAATCACATAATTTCACAATAATTTTTCTGAAAACTTTAGTAAAGTAGGAATGATAAGACAAAATCTACCCTAGTAAGGACACAAGGTACAAACCCAACGATTCAAATTTTAGTGAATAGAAAATGATCTAGAAGTCATAGAATTATGATTCTTCATGAAATGTAATTAACATATATATAATTTTCATAGGTTACCCTATAATTTATAATTAATATAAAATGATGTATTCACTGATAAACCCTCCCTTTCGAACATGGGAGTGACACAGATCAACCGTATTTTTGAAATCTCAAAAGGAAACCACAAAGTTCCACTAAACAAGGCTAACAAAATCGAGGACAAGAGAATAACATGAGTTATGAACCACCAGATGCACTATAATCTAGATCATTAAATCAAAAGGCATACAAAAAACTAATAAGTAGAAGATCGAAATTCATGCCTCTCTAAGGAATGACACGGTTCTAACCTATGGGTTACAACAGGAATATAAGGGTGTTCATATCCAACCCCTGGGAATGAAATCTCATCATAATATCGATATAGAAATATAGAACTATATCATTTGAATCCTAACCAAAAATTAAACAACACACCCCAAGCATCCAGGTATTCACCCTAGGTTTCTCACATGTCCAAAATAATAAACATTAAATAGCCCATTTTTTACACTGTACCATAGAAACAATAAATGAAAATGAGTAATGAACATATCAAAAGATACTAAAGTAGGATCAAAATACTTTTCATATATTTTAAAAAAAAGGAAGCTATGTGAAAAAAATATGGTATAAGATCCAAGTCCAAAAGCAAGATTACAAAAGAGGAATCTCCCAAAACAAGGCCTAACTTCCAACTCTCTAGTGGAATTGAAAAAACAAAACACCCTATTTGGATTCAAGATAGGTTTGAGCCTTCTTATTATAATTTCATACATTATTACAGAACCAATAAATGTGACCAATTTATCCAACTAGATGACAGGCCTTCAGATTGGAAAAACTGTAAGTTCAATCATATAAGGAATTCCCACAATAGAAACACACAACTGGCTTATGCTTCACTAAGACAGGAATGGTAGGTCGAGAAAACACCTTATTTACCTTATGAACTTCCGACTTCCCTTCCTCTCTAGCTAGATTTTCCTTATTAGATCCAATAGAAAACGATGCATCACCTGCCACAGGTTTCCTTTCCAAGATTGCATTAATAAAAAAATACATTAAAACTAATTCCACAATGATATCCAAACCCAAATAATGCACTAATGAATGGGGATCTTTATATTAACCACTATAATAAAACTACATATTAGTTTCATCATTAGTTGACAACTCTAGGGAAAAAAATTTCAATCTAGTGAAATTATCAACACATTCTTTCACTAATTGATCACTTTGGAGGACTTTCAGAAACTCAATTACCCTATTAACTCTAACTTCTTCAGGATAAAACTTATGAATGAAGGGAGACTTGAAATAAACATAAGAGTAAGCCTCAAAAATTTGGGTATATACAATGATCTTCAACTATCCCAAACTAAAACCATAGAACAAGGGAACAGTGCATCTCACTCTAGAGGTTTTAGAAGACTGTAGTGATTCAAAAATATCTTTAACCATGGATAACAACTTATTCACCACATGGGATCCTCGATCACCATATAAAAATGGAGGGTAATACTAAAAGATATCTCATGCATGATCCATGAGATTGGAAAAACATGTATCTACCACTATTTCAGGTGTCTAAGTAAGCCTAGAAACTTGAAGGGAAATTATAGGGTTACTAGAAAAACAACCCAAGGAATTCCATCTCGAACATTCTAATTAATTTTTGGGAGACGCATTCTAGAACGTCGTAAAAAAAAGAAAAACCCTCAATAAAACCCAAATAATTTTGAAACTACCACAGCCTTTAAATTTCATTTAACATGGTTTAAAAACTTTTTATAAGCAAATCACAACTCCACCAAATATTTTCAAGGATACCATGATCTAAGAACCTAGGAAACTTTTTATTTACAAACCCACAAAACACAAAAAAATAGTTTTCAATGGTTCAAATATGTTTACAACAGAAATTGAGGTAAACAAAACATGTTTTTCAAAATAACATTAAAAAATAATACATTTAATTTCAATAACTTTAAAAACCACAAAACATCACTTAAACATCCTCAAACCAGTCCCATAAAACAAAAGAGAAGATAATACAAATAAATGATGTAAAACCACCAAAAATACCAAATTTATCTATGACACTCAATTTGAAAAAATCGTTTTTCATAACATGCACCAACCATGTCAACTCCCCTGAAATTTTATCTATAATGGTCTACATAGCCAATACCTAGTTTGAAATACTATGAACCTTAACCTTGCCCCCATGAAATCTTTCCAATTTTATCTTTGAAATGAGGTATTTCATGGGGAATATCTAATAAATTCCCTACAATATATATAAATAGAACGTTATCCAAAAACATTTTAACAGAAGACACCATAATCTAAAAACCCAAAAGAAGACTCTAAACCACCCATCGAAACACAAGATCCAACACAAGGAAGATATGTACAAGAACCATTATTGTCCTACCACTCGATTCCTTATGGTCATTTCTATTTTCTACCAATGACCCCCAAATATCAAGAAGGTGATTCTGGAGAATGAAGGCCCCTTTCAAGAATAGCAGTCCTCTCATACCATTTTATAATGAACCAACCTAGATCGTCATCTAAACTAATTCTTGAATGGACTAGCCATATACCCAAGGAGCATACCATATCCCCTTGAGATGATAATAAGCGTCAAATCCATTTAACATAACCGTTGGGGGCAGTTTCACCCTTAAAAATCCAAATAAACACACTATATAAACAAGGAATAACAAAAAATGGTTAGGTGCATACCAAAAAGGGAATATCAAATAAACAACCAATTAGTACAGAGCTAGAAGTTTATAATAGAATCTAAAAATTTAACGATCAAAGAGTCAAAAACAAACTTGATCTATCTAGTTGTACAAAATGAAGGTCCAATCACCAAATCTATGGGACACTCAAGTAACCACCATGATCCTTATTCTAACTTATTTTCAAATAAGGTTACACTATATCCAAACTAAAATCCAAGACCTGAAAATACCTTTATAAGATTAAGACTACATACCCACCAATGTGAGAATGTAATGTGTGAGATGAAGGCATTATGATACCACTACGAGTCAATTTCCATTACATTATTTATGAAATAATTTATGGTAGTTTGAAAACAATTTCTAAAATTTAGGTTTTCATTTTCACTTTAAAATGATGGGAAAAAAATAATTTTTAAACATGATCTTCTCCAATGACCCCATTTTTAAATCCATTTCATTAAATTGGGGCTATTTTAAAACAAATCCAATTACAAGAATATCAAAACATTTGTCTTTATAAATAATTATTTTGAAATTATTCCCAAACATGATTTAAAATGTCTCAAAATTATTCTAATAAAAGTTTTCCGTTTAAAACCACTTTCCCATTTTTCTTTAAAATCATACACACACTCATCTCAGGGTAAATAATCAAGAAGAAACATACTAAATAAATGGCTAGAATAACAGTAGAAAAAAAACAATTCTAAACCATAAATAGATCAACATAACATGAAATTACATCCTTGAAATCAACAATATAGGTTCCAACATATATATATAAATTCATAAAAAAAGATACATATCCTGAGGTGAAACCTTGAGGACTAACGAGACCGCACAAGATACTCAAACATGGACCAAACTACTAGAAGTGTAATAGTAACATTTCCATCTAATAAATATATCTAAGAAATATCCTCAGTGAAGAAATCCAATTCATTGTGTTACATGCAACTAAGGGTGGTATATATAGTGAAACACCTTAACTAGATAAGTAATGTCCCACTAATTCCCACATAGGAACCTCCACCTCCTCATTGAATAATAATAGAGGTTATACATGATAAATAACATCATCACATGAAAATAAAATTCCCTTAGTGATAACACCACAATCACATCATTTCCACCACCTACACTACCCTCAATGTGAGCCCCATGCACAAGATCAACATAAGTCACATAACCAAGAAACCATCACATAGATAAGAACAACCTAAACAAAAGCTAGGGGATCAATGAAGGCATAATCAACAATAAACACATCATAAGGTACCAACATGGCCTTCACTTGTATTTATATAATGTATATATAAGGGAATAACTATTTCAAAATAACTTTCAATGAAAAGACAATTCCAAAAGAAAACATAATCATCAGTAAGTACAACTACATGATTCAAGGGAAACCCCATTTCACATTTTCACACCAAAACACCCCTCAAGACATGGAATCCCTCATTTAACACAAAAAGGAATCTCACTTTGGAAAACATATTTTTCTTAGAACACCAAAAACCAATGAATTTAATATACAAAACAAACCATGGAATTTTATAAAACATTGGGAGTACATAAAATACAATTTTTCATCAATATACCATTTCATTCATGACATTCCAACTATTTTCCACATTTAACTAAATCAAATTCAATGATATATTTAGAAAAAAACATAAAAATAGTCCCCACTATGATTATATGGGACAAAAAAGAATTTAGAAACCCAAAAAAATGGAACTATTGAATTAAAGAAAACGAAATGGAAACACATACCTCATGTGACAGAACCACGTCACCTTGGATGAAATCCACCAGAAAGGGACTCCTACTATGACTCAAAACCACTAAAAACCACTAAAAATAAAAATAACCAAATATTATAAACTCTAAAAAAGAAAATAGATGATTTTTGAACATTAGTGTTTGATATATTGGATTAAAATAGATCAACCAATGGAAAGATAATTGAGGATCTCATACTTGTTGACCCACCAATGAGCATGTACCGAAGTGGTAGAGGCTTTTTCTTGGAATCTAAAAGACTCGGGATAAAATGGAGATAGTGGTGAATTTATAATTCATTTAAGTAGTACTATTATAGTTATTGTACCAGTTACTGTATGGTATTATAGCATCTATAACTATTCATTTTATTTGGGCCTTCAGACAATTGGTTTTGGGCCTATGAGTCTTAGGGCCTTCGGGTCACCAAAGGTCTTTAGGACATGGGGCCTAAGGGACACCATAATCCTTTGGGAAACAAGGATGTTAAGACATAATTGAAAATGAAGTAACTCAGGAAGTCCACAAAAGGGCAGAACCCAAATAAGGATTCAGAGCAAGTAGCATCCAACTATGCAGAGCAAACCTTATTGGATGGAACAAAGGTTATAGAAATTTACATTGGTACTAGGAACTTTGAGGCTTTGCATAGGGGAATTCTAGATGATCATGCATGAAATTATGGGAGATAGACTCCATGAAGGATGTTGAGGCTTGATAAGAGTAGTTCTTGTGTTTTTGGGTCTTCGGCCTTCGGGTCATGTATTAGGCATTGTGACTTGGGAATTCATGTCCTATAATGGGCCTCATGCCTCTAGGAAGACATGGCATGTAAGTTTTCTCCTTAAAACCATAAAATGGGGATTATCTATAAATAAATAGAAAACATGAACAACTTCACTCGTGGTTGACCATACCTCTTGATCTAGATTAATAACCACCAAGAAACCACCTATAAACCATCAACGAGGAGCTTGAACAAAAGAAGAACCCATGTGGGAGGTTTTTTGGTTGGATTTTTGGAGTGAGGGAGGCTTGGGTTGAAATCATCAAATTAAAAATTAGATGAAAAGACAAAAATACCCCATCCTATGATGGCTACATGATAAACCTACATGGTTTTCCAAACCATGAGGCAACTACGTGGATCACCTCTATTAAGAGATGCACATGCTACACACTTTGGACACACTGTTATGTAACCATGTGCCATAACAATTCTCTACCAATACATCCACTGAATGAGGATCACTGTTTCCCCATGGGATCCCCTACTATTTATAATTTGTGTACCATAGTAGTTTACCCTTTGAAAAATCCTCTAAATCTCAATATTTTAACCTTGAACACCCCAAAATATTTAGAAAAAGAAACCACAATACCGCAACCAAGAAAGTAAAACCATGGGGTGTATCAAAATGTTCTCGAGTTTAAAATTAATTATGATGGAATGATAAGGTTAAATAACCCTGTATATATACCTTCCATAAAATATTTGAAAAGGTAATTTTTAATGGGTCTCATAGTTCATCATTCTCTATCTATCATAGAGTTATGAATATGTATTGATATCTAAATGTGTATTTCTGGTGGGATAATATAAAGACAGATATTGGAAACTATGTATCTTTTTTATTTGTATATAAATAAGTAAACACTGGAATATAGGTGTCTATGAATATATTATACCCACTACACATTCCTGAACAGAAATGGGAAAACATGACCATGTATTTTTTCATCAGGCTCTACAAAATGACTAAAGGATATAATGGTATTTGGGTTATGGTTGATTTCCTTACAAATTTATCACACTTCATTGATATTGTAAAAAATCTTCTCTCTTGAGAATTTTCTATGATATAGATTAAGTGTTAAAGCTTCGCGGAGAACCAAATTCTGTTACATTTGATTAGGATCTGAGGGTTGCCTCTATATTCTATAGAAGTCTTCAGGAGGCTTTGAATACAGAGTTCAGTTTTAGTATGGTGTATCATCCTATGAAAGATGGTCATTCTAGGAGAAAAATTAAAACCCTAGATGATATTTTGATATCTTTTTCGATGTATTTTAAAGGTATTTGGGACCAACTCCTTCCTCTAGTAGAGTTTTCATACAAAAATACCTTTCACTCGAGCATTCAAATTATCCTTATGAATCGTTATATAGGAATATGTGTAGAACTCCAACAAATTGAGACAATGTTATAGAAAGAAATGTGATGGAACCTAAACTGGTTAAAGAAATGGAAGAGAAGCTCAAAACCATTCAAAAGAACATCAAGACAGATCAGAGTGTACATGAAATATTTGTTGATAATAATCAATGAAATCTAGATTTTGAAGTAGGTGAGAAGGTGTTTCTATAATCTTCAATATGGAATAAGGTTATTATATTCAGGAAGAAAAAAAATCTAACCCCTATATATATTTTCCCCTTCAAGATTTTTGATTGAGTAGGGATGATATCTTATCACATGGAACTTCCAAAAAACATTTATCAAGTTCATAATGTGTTCCACATATCTCCCTTGGTGAATTACATACCTAATACTTCACATGCCCCTAAATCATAGTTCTTGGCACTGAATCATGATCTTTTCTGTGAAAAAAACTATTCAAAATCATGGATCATTTAGATAAAGTGCTACGGAACATGACTACTCACCTAGGTAAAGTTCTCTGGAGGAAACCGAAATTTGAGGAAGCTATAAGGGAACCCAAGGATGTGATGAGGTAGAATAATCCTCACATTATTGAATATGAGGGACATAATTTCAAGAGTAAAATTCATTTTAAGGGGGGTTGAATGTGACACCCCCATATTTTCATATATATATATATATATATATCTAATTTTAAATAAATTTATTCTCTTCGATTGCTTGAGATATACACAATCCTATGTCTTAATGAACGATAATATAGTATAGTGTTATAATATATCTATTAAATTGGTAGTATGAAAAGGAATAAACCTATTTATATTTTTTAAAAAAAGTTTTAGATAAAGTAAATATATTTGTTAGTGAATTCTTTATATGTTTTAAAATGAAAGGTTATCCTTAAAATAGTATTTTTGTGAGAAAATAACATAATTAATTTTATAAAATTGTAGAAAATATATTGGATGAAATGAAATTATTTTTTAAAATAAATATTTCAATATTATATTAGAGTAAAGTTTTTATTATTGTTTGAAAAGATTAATTTTTCAACTAATAATATAAAAAAAATGATTTTTATAAACTTTTCTTGGAATTTAATGAATTTATAATGTTATATTTTTTTTAAAAAAATAGTTTTAAATGTAAAATATTTTAAATTTTTTATGATTGAGTTCATTGGAAAAAATTTTATGTTTAATTTTGATATAAAAAAATTTTATACTCAAGAAAACTTTTTCTTTAGAAAACCACTTTTTTCATGTTTGAGAGTTTAATTTTAAATCAAATTTGACCACTTATGTGAACAGAATTTGATGAAATGGATTCAATATTTTGAATCAGAATAAATAATTTTAGGTAATAAAGGTCAACTAAAATTTTCACCATAATTAATAGTAAAAACACTAAAAATATGTTACCACAGTTAAGATTAAAATGGGTTTATCAGGGGTTAAACTAAAGATATAAAGGTTAAAATAAACTAGAAACTTGTCTAAATTCTATTTTATAGAAATATTTAGGCTATGTATCAACTAATATTTGGTAATGGACCATTTTGGTCCCATTTTGTTTGAATAATATTTTAACATATTTTATTTCTTTAAAGATTTTAAGTGTTTCATCTCCCACACTTATAAATGGACATCCCATCTCCTCTCCTCCCCACACTTCAAGAGCCATTTGGATCATAAAATACCTAACAAAATACATTCCTTACATACCTCCCAATGACTTATAGTCCTTGATTTTATCAGAAAACCATCTTAGGAATGTTTAATTTATAGACCTAAAGAGTTTATTCGAAAAAGATGAATATTTCTTAATCATGAGTTTTCCTTTTATTTATTTTTCTTCCTAATTCAAATATAGTTCCAATTTGATGAAAAATAACAATAATATTTACTTATATTGAGATGTTATTAGGTTAATAGAATAACATATATATGCCTCCTCTTCCATTAAACGGGTAATGATATCATTGATCATGTGTACGGAGGACTACTGTATCCCAAACCCATATAATTCATTTTCTATCATCGCTTATCAGGGCTAGATATAATGATGGATTCAGTATGTATATATATATATATATATATATATGATATTTATGAAATAATTATACTTATTTAATTATAATATCACATCTACCTTATTACCTTCTAATCTATTGGAAAATGATAACGTTTCTCACACGTATCTTGGAACTACCACCACCACTACTACAAAACGTGCAATATTCAACATTAGACCTTTTCCTCACTTTTTATAGTACTGAAAAAGGATACCTTTATTAACAATTATTTTTTTAGAACTGATAAAGTTTACCTTTATCATTGCTTTATTTATAGCACTGATAAGGATCTCAATCACGCATGCAAGTCCCACATCGAAAAAACATATGTGCAGCTAATTCTTTATACCAGATTCTGCCTCAATCCGAGTTCAGAAACCTACTGTGGTGATGGGCTCCCACATACGCTCTGTCACGACCTGCCCTCGGGGTCCATGTCGTGACTACCCCAAGCCTGCCTTTCATAGGCCAGGGGCTGGCGACTAGCACCAAGGCGTAAATCCCGGTAAAAGGGAAGGCATTGCATTTATAAAGTAAACAAGCACCACAGAGTAAGCAAGCGGAAAAGTAAACACTAAGTAAAAACAGAGTACAACTGAATGTGCGGAAAAGTAAATGGGCCAGTATACAAACCCAAACTGAAAGTAAAGTACAACTCGAAAGGGAAAACAACAACTGTAAAGTAAAAGCCGCTACACCGAGCTGTCCATTGGAAATCCCACCTGAAGGGTGGGTACAGATAGGTCCACTGCTCCTCGGGTCCCGCCGTCCGCTCCGAGCACGTCCCGCCCAGTGGTCCACCTCCAGGTACTGTCCTGCTCTACAGGCCTCAACCACGATCAATGTTGTCCGTCGTCTGCAACCAACACAACGTAGTGCGGGCATAGCCCGTGTAGGGGTGAGTAAAAGCTACTCAGTAGGGACCCCGAGACCCCCGAAGGTCTCCCAAAATCCACAAAGGATAAACCACAAAGGATAGTTACAAACACGAAGTAACAACCGACACTGCTTAGGTATATTCCCATACATATACCTAAGTCATCAATTCCAATACGCTCCAACCTCCGAGCCCAAGTACAACTCAGTCCACACAGGAAAGTATATGTATTCCACACAGGAAAGCAAAATGAAATCCACACAGGATAGCACAACACAATCCACACAGGAAAGCAACAGGATTCATCTCACATAGGTATACTTCTTCGAAAGACGATAGAGATGATCACTGATCCATCTAAGTCGTCGGACCCACGAAGGATCAAAAGGTACTAACCCCCGCAAAGACCCACACAGGATCGGACCCACACAGGATTTGTAGGCGCTGGTTCACACAGGACCGCTGAGAGCAGACCCACACAGGATCCGACCCACACAGGATCGGTAACACTGATCCACACAGGATCGATGAGTGTTGTAGTCGTCATCGTCGAATCCACTAAGGATCTCTGTACTGTCGTCGTCGCAGTCACAGTAGCAGTCGCAGTATCAGTCGCAGCCAGCTTTACGGTTCACGCACACACCAAGCTCGTTCGGGAGGGTCCGCTCCATGAGCCGAGAGGCTGATACATCAACTGTCACAAAGCCCAGAGTTGATGTATCCAAAAGTTCCGTATCGTCAACAGGAACTCAACGCAACAGACGGCGCGTCAATCGGACGTCCGGTCTGAGAGTTATTGGCTTTTTCGTCCCAAGGGCCCGGTTGGTTTTTAAGGCAAAACCAACCCGACCGTACTCCACCTACGTCCAAACTTCGGGCGGAGTATGCCAAAAGATCCGTCTCACTAAGATGAACTCAACAAAGCTGACGGCACGTCAAACGGACGTCCGTAGCTCAAGATATGAGCGTTTCTGCTCCGAGGGCCCGGTTGGTTTCGTGTACGAACCAACCCGGCCGAACTCAAAGTATTTCGAAACTTTGAGTGCGATATACTGAAACGATCGACTCGATCCAAGGATTTCATCGCCGCTGACGGCACGTCTTTTGGAAGTCCGTAGCCCGAGTTATGGGCATTTGAATCCAAACTGCTCGGTAATGGGGGTTTCGGGCCCGGGCCGTCCCGGCCCGAGACCCCCCGGTTGGCCCGAACCAGGTCGACCCGCCCCAGACAGGGTCGACCCGGCCCGGTCCGGCGCAGCGCGCCGCGCGCTGCCAGCTCGGCCGAAGGCCGAGCTGCTGGAAAACGGGGGGCCGCCTGCCCCCCTTTGTGAACCCCCCCCCCCCCTCATTATGGGGGTCGTTTCATTGCTGGCCGGGGGAATTGATTCCCCCCGGTTTTCCTCCCTTCCGGCCGGCCCGACCTGGACGACCGGTTCTTCCTCAACGGGACCGGCAAAGCCGGTCCCCCTTCCGGCTTCCGACACCGGCGGCCCGGCTGGCCGCCGTTCTTCTCATTATGCCGTGGCCCAGAACCAGCTGCGACCTTCATCGTCCAGCGCGGTGCGACGGCACTGCGCCCCTCCGCCGCGGCCCCACTCCGGCCGCGGCGCCTTCGGTTTCCTTCGACGCGGCGTGACGGCGTCGCGTCCATGAAATTCTTTCCACGGCACGGCGCGACGGTGCCGCCCAATAATTGTTGTGTGATTCCTGCGTGGTGCGACGACACCACGCCATCTCGTTCCATCCGCAAGGAACAATCAAGAACAAAGGAGGGGGGTTCGGCCGTGTTTGTGCGGTCCGGCCCCCCTCTCGTTAAACGATAACACTTAATCGTTTATCCTCAAAGTTTGTCTTGCTAGAACCAATAAAGGGAATAATTAAATAAAACAACAACAAACCCCTACATTGGTTTCAAGTGCGGAGCACGCCAACAAGCCGCGGAAGACAAGCGTTGCGGAGGTCGGGCGTCGCGGAAACCGAACGTCGTTTCCATTGACGTCGAGGTGCGTCCGAAGAGGTACGTCGTTGGAGAAGCTTCGTAAGATGACGGATATAATCCGAGGAGGAAACAGTGTCTCCTTTAGTTTACACGGAAGAAGATCGAAGATGCGGCGTCGTCGATCTTCGAGAACACACCGGCTACGAAGAAGAGAAACGGTGTTCTTCGTCGGAGCTTAAGTGTTCTTCGTGTTATTCGTCAAAGTTGAAGAAGGAGAAGGAAGCTCCCAAATTCTCTCAAGGTGGTAGGAGAATTCTAACCAAAATAAAATAAGGTAAAGCCTTATTTTATTTACACAAGTAAACCACTTTGAATTTCAAAGGTTTGAAATTCAAACAACTCAACACAATTAATTAACCAAGTTGTCAAGATTAATTAAAGAGGAGTTATATGGAGTTTAAAAAGTGGAGATGAAGTGTTAGGGTTCGTGTGGGCCCCACCACACTTAATCCTATCAAGGGAGGTTAAGTGAATGTGGGTCCCACCCCTAACTCCCTTTGGGAGGTTATAACCAACTTGAATAAAAATAAAATGTGTTTCCACATTTTATTTAACTTCAATTTAAAATCCCAAAAACTAACTCTCAACCCGTAATAAATGCAACCTCGGAAAAGGTCTTCTTAAGAGAATATCGGCGCTGCGAGTTCATCGGTGCCCTCGGAATTTGATTTCGGGCACCGGTTCAAAAGTTAGAAATTCCCGCTCGTTCGTTCACTGAACATACCCGAGCCAAACTTTGGAAATTGATTCCGGACACTCCGGGCCTCGGAATCAGGTGCCGTCAAAAACCGCGTTCTTGTAAAATTCCAAAGAAAATTAAGAAAAAAATTACCTTGAATTTTATGGGTCTTTACATTACTCCCACCTCAGGGCTTTACGTCCCCATAAAGATACATCAAAACTAGGGAAACAAATGAGGGTACTGAGCACGCATCTGAGCCTCCCACTCCCAAGTGCTCTCTTGGAGATTCTCGTGCTGCCATCTGATGCGCACAAGAAGAATCAATTGTCCACATAGGACCCGCTCCTTTCGATCCTCGATCTCCACTGGGACCTTCGTAAAAGTCACCCCATCATCAACGTCAAGCTCCCCATGGTCAATGATGTGTGTCGAGTCATGCACGTATCTCTTCAGCTGAGACACGTGGAAGACGTCGTGCACCCGGTGTAACTGAGGTGGTAGAGCCAGGCGATAAGCCACCTCGCCTATCCTGCTGAGGACCTGGAAGGGTCCGATGAAGGGTAGAGATAACTTGCCGCCTCGGACAAATCTCTGTATACCACGTCGAGGTGAGACCCGCAAGAAGACGTGGTCGCCATCCTCTAACTATAGTGGCCTCCGCCTCCTGTCAGCGTATGAATTCTGCCGGCTCTGAGCTATCCTCATCCGCTCCTAGATGACCTGGACCTTCTCTGTCGTGGCCTGGACCATCTCTGGTCCCACAAGTGCTGACTCCCCAGGGTCTGTCCAGCACAAAGGAGATCTACAAGGTCGGTCGTACAACGCCTTGTACGGTGCCATCCCGATGGTGGAGTGGTAGCTGTTGTTGTACGCAAACTCCACCAAGGGTAGGTGGTCCTCCCAGCTACGACCAAAGTTGATGACACATGCGCGGAGCATGTACTCGAGAGTCTGAATGGTCCTCTCCGTCTGACCATTCGTCTGAGGGTGAAAGGCTGTGCTCAGACGTATCTGCGTCTCGAACGCCTCTTGCAACCCCTTCCAAAGCCGGGAAGTAAAGCAAGCATCTCGATTGGAGATGATAGTTGATGGCACACCGTGAATCCGTACAATCTCCTGAACGTAGAGACGTCCCAAGATCTCCACTGAGCCCTGCTCTCTGATAGGTAAGAAGTGAGCCGACTTGGTGAGTCGGTCGACAATCACCCAGATGGAGTCGTGACCTCTGGAAGTGCATGGAAGTCCAGTCACGAAGTCCATAGATATCCTGTCCCACTTCCACTCTGGGACCTCCGAGGGCTGTACCAAGCCTGCTGGTACCTGATGCTCTGCCTTCACCTGCTGGTAGGTGAGGCATCGAGATACGAACTCTGCCACAACCTTCTTCATGCCCGGCCACCAGTGCTGTCATCTGAGATCCTGGTACATCTTCGCCACTCCAAGATGTACCGCCAAAGGAGAAGTGTAAAACTCTCTCTACACCTCCTCTCGCAAAGAGACTGGTAGCATGGTACGTCCTCTGAAAAGGATGTCGTGCTCTACTCCAAGGGAGAAACCATCAGGTGCCTGTCCCGAGAATATCTGTGCACACCGCGTCTCACAGTCAGCGTCCCCACGCTGTGCCTCTCTGACCCGCTACAGTAGTGGAGGAGTGACTGTGAGAGACTGAAGGAAGGCTGCTCCATCTCTATCCACGAAGGATATCTGCAAAGAGGCTAGCTGCTCTGTCGCCTCCTCAAGTAGCTGAATGCCTGTCCTCCTACTGAGGGAATCGGCTACTACGTTCCCCTTCCCAGGAGTATAGACTATCTCAAAGTCATAGTCCTAGAGGAACTCGAGCCATCACCATTGTCTCAGGTTCAGGACCTTATGAAAGAAGATATACCTGAGACTCTGATGATCAGAAAAGACTGTAACGCGCTCACCCATCAGGTAGTGTCGCCATGTCTTCGGAGTGAAGACCACTGCTACTAAATCCAGTTCATGGGTAGCGTAGTTCTGCTCATGCGGCCTCAACTGTCGTGATCCATAGGCGATCACTGCCCGCTCCTGCATCATAACACATCCGAGTTCGGTCCCTGATGCATCGCAGAAGACTACGTACCCTACTCCCTCCTCAGGCAACCTCAAGATAGGTGCGCTGGTCAATCTCTGTCTTAGCTCCTGGAAGCTCTGCTCACATCTGTCTGACCATACGAAGGGTTTCCCCTTCTTCGTCAAAGCTGAGAGTGTTTCCGCAACTCTAGAGAAGTCTGGAACGAATCTCCGATAGTATCCTGCTAGTCCCAAGAAACTCCGCACCTCCGTCATACTCCTGGGTGGCTCCCAAGATAACACTGCCTCGATCTTCACAGGATCCACTGCAACTCCCGCCTCAGAGATGACGTGTCCCAATAAGTGGACCTCACGTATCCAGAACTAGCACTTCGAGAGCTTACCATAAAGCTGGTTCTCTCGGAGTGTGTCTAGTACAACTCGCAAGTGGTAGGCGTGCTCCTCCTCAGTCGTCAAGTAGATCAAAATGTCGTCGATGAAGACCACGACAAATAGATTGAGGTATGGCTGAAAGATCCTGTTCATGAGGGCCATGAACACTGCTGGAGCATTGGATACACCGAAAGTCATAACCAAGAACTCATAGTGGCCATACCGACATCTGAAGGTCGTCTTCTCCACGTCCTCGCCTCTAACTCTGAGCTGATGATAGCCTGACCTGAGGTCTATCTTCGAGAACCACCATGCTCCCTTGAGCTGATCAAAGAGGTCATCAATCCTCGGTAGCGGATACTTGTTCCTCACTGTCACCTGGTTCAGGCGACGATAGTCAACACAATGTCGCAAGCTCCCGTCCTCCTTCTTGGCGAACAATATCGGGGAAGCCCAGGGTGAAACACTGGGTCGAATGAACCCCTTGCCCTGCAAGTCCTCCAACTATACCCGTAGCTCTCGAAGCTCGGCGAGGGCCATCCGATATTCTGGAGTCGATATCGGATCTGTCCCGGGGTACAGGTCAATATAAAAGTCTACCTCTCTGCGAGGAGGTAGCCCTGGAACGTCGTCGGGAAAAACGTCCGCAAACTGATCCACCACTGCAGGAAAACCAGGACTCCGCACGTCAACTGCTCCTAGGATGAGGCTAGCCAACTGATGAGTGATGGGTTGTCCTCTCCTCTGCGGAAGTCCATCCTGTGTTGTAAAGGCTCCCTTCTCGCCGTTGAAGGTGAACCTGCTCCTGTCGGTGCGTACACATCGCACCTTGCGCCTAAAACAGTCAATCTGTGCATGGACCATAGATAACCAATCCATGCCCAAGATGACGTCGTAAGGCCTCGACACTGCTACAAGAAGATCCCAGCCGAAGCTCTCGCCTCCTAGAGTAACCTCACACTGCCGGAACCAGTGCGTAATCGTCGAGTCTTCTCCCATAGGAGTCTCTAGCCGTAAGGATCGAGCCAACGGCTCTGTCGGAATCTCCGAGCTCCGAACAGGGGCAGCGGCTATGAAAGAGTGACTCGCTCCTGTGTCTATAAGTACTGCAGCAAGGGTGGAATAGACACAGATAGTACCTCAAATCATCTCTGGCGCTCCGTGGTCGTAGGCCTCTGCTGCCTGGAGTTGTGCCTGTCTCTGCCCGCCAGCTCCCTGTGGTCGAGGTGGACCTCCTGGTGGTGGTGGTGGCAGAGCCTCAAAGCGTCGCCCACCACCTGCTGCTCGGACATCTCCTCTGCCTCATCCGCCTCCTCCCTGCGGACCGCCACGGTCGACCCTCTGCCTCTACCTCGGTGGTCCCTCAACCGTCTGCTGCTCCTCGGCACGGTGGGTCGGGCAGTCACGAGCCATGTGGACCTTCCCGCCGCACGAGTAGCACTGTCTTCCTCTCGAAAGACTGGCTCCGCGCTGTGTGCCCCGCACTGCTGAGCCAGTCTCTTGAGGTCGTCTGCCTGAAGGTCTATTCTTCCTGGACCCCAGAGTCATTCGTCGACTGCCTACTGCTGAAGACTCTGCTACGTGTCGCCCTGCGGTCTGTCTCAGTGCTGGTGTAGACTCAGCAAGGAAGCTCTTGATCAAAAGGGCCCGCTCTGGTACTCCCGTCTAAGTCGGAATGCTGAGGGAGATCAGTGATTCCCTGATCTCGTGTCTCAATCCCTACTCGAAGGTCCGGGCCCGGATGAATGGGTCCCATACCATGTCAGTTGAGTAGCGCGAGAGATCGGTAAATCTCGCCGAGTACTGAGCGACCGTCATGCTGCCCTGCCGCAGCTGAAGAAGCTCCTGGATACGCACCGCACGAAGGGTGGCTGGGACGAACTCCGAGCAAAAGAGGCTCTCAAAGTCCGTCCAAAGTAGAGATGCCTCATCGTGCACCTGGAGAATCAAGCTCCACCATCATCCTGCTGCTGCGTGTAGAAGGCTCGCAGCGAGGATCACTATGAGGTCTGAAGGTGTCCTCACTAGCATAAAAACTCGTACCACTGCCTCCAGCCAGTCCTCTACTGCCTGGGGGTCCGTCTCCCCATGGAACCTAGGCAGTCGCTGGCACTGGAACTCGTGCAGAGCTCCAAGGCGACGTGCATCGTCAGCGGATGGTGCTGGAAGTATCGGTGGCTCGACGGGTAGTGCTACCGTCGGTGCCACTGCTGACAAAGGGCCATGCACCGAGGCCTCATCGCTCGGTGGGCTGTCATCACACTCGACTCTCGGAACCCTAGCTGGCTTCCGTCGTGGGGCCATCCGGAAAAGGAAACAGGTGCGCCACGGTTAGAATAGTATACCTGGTGAGCTGTAATAAAGTAATCACAAAGAAAACTTAAAACACACACACAATCAATGTTTTCATGCATTAAGTCGGAAATCAAAATTCAGGGTCCTGGTGTACGGATACGTCGGCCGCCGCACCAACACTGGACTCCCTGGACTGATAACCACACCCAATACGCTAAACATTATTGCTTCACATAGAAAAGATCAGAGTTCGCGGTAGAACCGAACTCCTCTGATACCAATATGTCACGACCCGCCCTCGGGGTCCGTGCCCTGACTACCCCAAGTCCGCCTTCCATAGGCCAGGGGCTGGCGACTAGCACCAAGGCGTAAATCCCGGTAAAAGGGAAGGCATTTCCTTTGTAAAGTAAACAAGCACCACAGAGTAAGCAAGCGGAAAAGTAAACACTAAGTAAAAACAGAGTACAACTGAAAGTGTAGAAAAGTAAATGGGCCAGTATACAAACCCAAACTAAAAGTAAAGTACAACTCGAAAGGGAAAATAGAAACTGTAAAGTAAAAGCCGCTACACCGAGCTGTCCACTGGAAATCCCACCTGAAGGGTGGGTACAGATAGCTCCACTGCTCCTCAGGTCCCGCCATCCACTCCGAGCACGTCCCACCCAGTGGTCCACCTCCAGGTTTTGTCCTACTCTGCAAGCCTCAACCACGATCAACACTGTCCGTCGTCTGCAACGAACACAACGTAGTGCGGGCATAGCCCGTGCAGGGGTGAGTAAAAGCTACTCAGTAGGGACCCCGACACCCCCGAAGGTCTCCCAAAATCCACAAAGGATAAACCACAAAGGATAGATACAAACACGAAGTAACAACTGACACTGATTAGGTATATGCCCATACATATACCTAAGTCATCAATTCCAATACACTCCAACCTCCGAGCCCAAGTACAACTCAGTCCACACAGGAAAGTATACGTATTCCACACAGGAAAGCAAAACGAAATCCACACAGGATAGCACAACACAATCCACACAGGAAAGCAACAGGATTCAGCTCACACAGGTATACTTCTTCGAAAGACGATAGAGATGATCACTGATCCATCTAAGTCGTCGGACCCACGAAGGATCAAAAGGTACTGACCCCCGCAAAGACCCACACAGGATCGGACCCACATAGGATCTGTAGGCGCTGGTTCACACAGGACCGCTGAGCGCAGACCCACACAAGATCGGTGGCACTGATCCACACAGGATCGCTGAGTGCTGTAGTCGTCATCGTCGAATCCACTAAGGATCTCTATTCTGTCGTCGTCTCAGTCACAGTAGCAGTCACAGTATCAGTCGCAGCCAGCTTTAGGGTTCCGGCACATAGCAAGCTCGTTCGGGAGGGTCTGCTCCACGATCCGAGAGGCTGATACATCAACTGTCACAAAGTTCAGAGTTGATGTATCCAAAAGTTTCGTATCGTCAACAGAAACTCAACGCAACAGACGGTGCGTCAATCAGACGCCCGGTCTGAGAGTTATTGGCTTTTTCGTCCCAGGGGCCCGGTTGGTTTTTAAGGCAAAACCAACCCAACCGTACTCCATCTGCATCCAAACCTCAGGCGGAGTATGCCAAAAGATCTGTCTCACTAAGAGGAACTCAGCAAAGCTGACGGCACGTCAAACGGACGTTCGTAGCTCAAGATATGAGCGTTTCCGCTCCAAGGGCCCGGTTGGTTTCGTGTACGAACCAACCCGGCCGAACTCAAAGTATTTCGAAACTTTGAGTGCGATATACCGAAACGACCGTCTCGATCCAAGGATCGCATCGCCGCTGACGGTGCGTCGTTTGGAAGTCCGTAGCCTGAGTTATGGGCATTTGAATCCAAACTGCTCGGTAACGGGGGTTTCGGGCCCAGGTCGTCCCGGCCCGAGACCCCCCGGTTGGCCCGAACCGGGTCGACCCGCCCCGGACAGGGTCGACCCGGCCCGGCCCGGCCCGGCGCAGCGCACCGCGCGCTGCCAGCTCGGCCGAAGGTCGAGCTGCTGGAAAACGGGGGGTCGCCTGCCCCCCTTTGTGAAACCCCCCCCCCCCCCCTCATTATGGGGGTCGTTTCTTTGCTGGTCTGGGGAATTGATTCCCCCCGGTTTGCATCCCTTCCGGCCGGCCCGACCTGGCCGGACGGTTCTTCCTCAACGGGACCGGAAAAGCTGGTCCCCCTTCCGGCTTCCGACACCGGTGGCCCGGCTGGCCGCCGGTCTTCACATTCTGCCGCGGCCCGAAACCAGCCACAACCTTCTTCATCCGGCGCGGTGCGACGGCACCGCGCCCCTCCGCCGCGGCCCCGCTCCGGCCGCGATGCCTTCGGTTTCCTTCGACGCGGCATGACGGTGTCACGTCCATGAAATTCTTTCCATGGCGTGGTGCGACGGCGCCGCACAATAATTGCCGTGTGATTCCCGCGTGGTGCGACGACACCACACCATCTCGTTCCATCCGCAAGAAACAATAAAGAACAAAGGAGGGGGGTTCGGTCGTGTTTGTGCGGTCCGGCCCCCCTCTTGTTAAACGATAACACTTAATCGTTTATCCTCAAAGTTCAACATGCTAGAACCAAGAACGGGAATAATTAAATAAAACAACAACAAACCCCTACCTCGGTTTCAAGTGCGGAGCACGTCAACAAGCCGCGGAAGACAAGCGTCGCGGAGGTCGGGCGTCGCGGAAACCGAACGTCGTTTCCATTGACGTCGAGGTGCGTTCGAAGAGGTACGTCGTTGGAGAAGCTTCGTAAGATGACGGAGATAATCCGATGAGGAAACGGCATCTCCTTTCGTTGACACGGAAGAAGATCGAAGATGTGGCGTCGTCGATCTTCGGGAACACACCGGCTACGAAGAAGAGATGTGGTGTTGTTCGTTGGAGCTTAAGTGTTCTTCGTGTTCTTCGTCAAAGTTGAAGAAGGAGAAGGAAGCTCCCAAATTCTCTCAAGGTGGTAGGAGAATTCTAACCAAAATAAAATAAGCTAAAGCCTTATTTTATTTACACAAGTAAACCACTTTGAATTTCAAATGTTTGAAATTCAAACAACTCAACACAATTAATTAACCAAGTTGTCAAGATTAATTAAAGAGGAGTTATAGGGAGTTTAAAAAGGGGAGATGAAGTGTTAGGGTTTGTGTGGGCCCCACCACACTTAATCCTCTCAAGGGAGGTTAAGTGAATGTGGGTCCCACCCCTAACTCCCTTTGGGAGGTTATAACCAACTTGAATAAAAATAAAATGTGTTTCCACATTTTATTTAACTTCAATTTAAAATCCCAAAAACTAACTCTCAACCCGCAATAAACGCAACCTCGGAAAAGGTATTCTTAAGCGAATATCGGCGCTGCGAGTTAACCGGTGCCCTCGGAATTCAATTCCGGGCACTGGTTCAAAAGTTAGAAATTCACGCTCGTTCGTTCACTGAACGTACCCGAGCCAAACTTCGGAAATTGATTGCGGGCACTCCGGGCCTCGGAATCAGGTGCCGTCAGAAACTGTGTTATTGTAAAATTCCAAAGAAAATTAAGAAAAAAATTCCCTTGAATTTTACAGGTCTTTACACGCTCCCCAAACACACCCATATTGGGTTGGGCCTACACGCATGGGCCCACACATGCATTGGCCCACCCTATGCATCGTGTGAGTTTTCACCTACATACACACAACCAGATCCTACATGTCCCAACCCTCCTGACCCTCCCCCCATCCGGGACTATACACTGTCTGACCCACCTTTCCATGCAAGCCATGACCCGTATTTTTCATATACCAATAAAAAAAATCCAATAAAAAAAATAAATGTATCAAAAATATTAAAAATTATAAAATAATTATACAAATAAAAAATAAAATTTAATATATAAAAAATATTAAGATAATTATTAAGTAAATATTTTTTTTATAATTTAATATATATATATATATGATAAATACTAGGAAATAGTATATATTAAATATAGATAGATAAAATAAAAAAATTTGAAAAAACTAAACAAATAAAAATAAAAAATGAGTAGATTTAAAATAATATTACAAATAAATATTAATTAAATAAATATTAATAAAAATGAATAAATTTAATATACATATATATATAATGAAAATTTAATAGATATTATATATTAGATATACATATATATAAAGAATAAATATAAATAATGAAATAAATAAAAATTAAGAATGATTAAATATTAAAAATATTAAAAAATATAATTAATTAAAAAATTATTAATAAAAATGAATAAATTTAAAATAATTAAATATATATATATATTATAAATATTGATAAATATTATATATTAAATATATATATATAAAACAAATAAATTTTAATAATTAAACCAAAAATTTAAAAATGAAAAAAATTGAAAAATTATTAAAAAAAATTAATAATTAAACAATTGCTAATAAAAATGAATAAATCTGTTATTATATATATATATATATATATTATAAATAGTAAAAAAAATATTTTAAACATATAAATATAAAATGAGTAACATTTAATAATTTAAAACATATTAATGTCTTACTCTTTTTATGTTTTTCTATAAATAATAATTATTTTTTTATTTTTTTATTTTTTTAAAATAGAAATCTATTCATATATATTTATTTTTATATATAATATTTCCTAATATATGATTTATAAAATACATAATATTTATGCTAACATCAAATAAGTCATATATTTGTAAAAAATGGTTTAAAATTAAAAATTAATATTAATTAAAAATATTGATTAATTATTTCGAGTAATAAACATTTAATAGAATATTGTTTTATTTTTCAATTTAGAATATATAAAACATGTGTTACATTGATTACACACATAAATATACATAATTAATTCATTTTATATACAACGCACACAGGCATAATATTTTTGAATTTTATTAAATTTTTAATATTCATTTTTGAATTATATTTATTAACATAATATATTTAATATATATTATGTCTCTAATCATTAAATTTTATCCTTTTTTATATTTTTATTCAATATATACAATTTATTACGTTATTAATATTTTTTTGAATTTATAAAATTTTAATATTATTTATTCATTAATAGTCTTTACTATTTTATAAATATTTTTGTAATTTATTCAGTTTCAATTTTTCATTATTCAAAATGTTTGTAATATTATCAATATTCTATTTTTACTTATGCATGTTTTTTCATTAACATTTAATGTATTTAGTATGGTTGTTATTTATAAAATTAGTATGTATACATTTCCATTTTAACATAAATAAATATTCATTTTAATGATTTTAAATTTATCTATATAATTAACAACAATTATACATTTTTAAATTTATTCATTCTTATTATTATTTATTTCATTAATTGGAACTACTTATTTTATAATATTATTGTTCAATTTAAAATCTATCAGACTTGCATATATATATATATACACACACATTAATTTCACACTCACAAATATTTATGTAATTAATGAGATCTTATATAGAAACACATACACTTAATATATCTTTAATTTATTGAAATTTTAAAAGTTATTTTAGAATATAATTTAATAAAACAATATATATAACATATTATATTTTAAATTGTTTAATTTGATTTTAATATTATTATATTTAGTATTATTTATTCATTTTTAATATATTTTGAAAATTAATAATTTAATAATATTTATTTATACATAATTATTTTTTATGTTTAAATATTTTAATTATGTATTCATCTTCATATCAATATATATAGGTATTTTATTTTTTTCATAATTTCTATAATTAAAAAAACATATCTATTTTTCAATATTTTTAATATCTGCACATTTTTAATAATTAAATTTCACTCATTTTTAACATTAATGCATTAAAGATTATATATTCACTTACAAATTTAAAAATATGTCTGTAAAAAATATTTATAAACAAATATAACTTTAAATGTATATTTATTATATTTATAAAATTTTGTTTTTATAATTATAAATAAATAAATATTTTTTTTAAAGTTTTTATATAATTATAAAGAAAAATTTATATATTTAAATAAATTTAAAATTATAATAAATATATTTAATATATTTAATATATTTATGTTTATATTTATATTTATTTATCAAATATATATGTTATTATATAAATATATATAACGATATAAATATATTTATAATTATAAAATTATAAAAAAAATGTATTTATATAGTGAATATATATACTATATTTATATTTATATTTATATATATTTATAATATGTATATATATATATAATTATATAAATATATATAATGATAAAAGTATATTTGTTATTATAAATAAATAATTATATATATATTTAAAATTTTATTTATTTATAAATGTATATTTACCATATTTATAAAATTATATATTTATAATTATAAAAATATATTATTTTAAAAAATGTATTTATAATTATATATTTAAATAATTATAAATTCCTAGTAAATACATTTATATAAAAAAATATTTAATATATTTGTATTTATTATTTAAATATATATATATATAATGATATAAATATATTTATAATTATATACAAATATTTATAAATTTATTTACTAATAAATTTATTTATAATTGTAATTATAAATCTTTATCAGCGCTAAACAGGCACTCTTAAAGTGGTCATTTATCAGCTCTTATTATGTTAACGTTGATAAAACCCCTCTTTGTCCGTGCTTTTTTGGAAGCGCTGATAAAACACTCTCATATCATTTAAAAAGAACCGTAACTCAGCTGATCTCCATCATGTTATTCAATCACTTGCGGAACTTCATCTCATCAACTACTCCCCCTTGATATTCTCTCTGATGAATCAACTCTCAAATATAAGGATTGTTATTTTTTCCCCTCCACCATCATTATTTTCATAGTGTTTGATAGTGCGATGTTATCTTGTCTCATTAATCTTGGGGTTCCATGTTTATGAGCTATGTCGATGAAGTTCCCACCATCATTCATCATCCACTAACGATTTCTTATTTGTGGGTCTCTTTATTCATAATTTTACCCTACTATGGCACGCTTAGATCCTGATCGGTTCACAGTGTTGTTTTTTGGTTTTTTTAGGCCAACCCACTCCATGATAATTGGTTTCCTCCTAGTCTTAGTGCCACCCCATTCCAAGAGCTCTCCAAACTACCCCATTTTGGTTCTCGTCCCCTACTCCACTACCTATGCCTGCTATGGTAGAGCATAATCATTTCATCACAGTGGAAGAGAATATCTCCATTGGATTTGTTAGGGTATGAATATATTTTAATAAATATTTCATATATTTTATTTGAGACCACATTTCACTGAAGTGTTTATTATTATCTACTAACATATAAAGACTGAAATATATATTTTTTATGCTTTAAAATTTTAATATTTTTTTCTTTTTCACTAAATATCTACTCAAACGTGGAATATGTTCACCATAATTGAAGGCATAATCAATCAATTCAAGGCATTAGTTATGTACCGTGTAACACATGTTTTTATATTACTTAGAGAGTTAGTCAGAGAGTGAATTTCATGGGATAATTTCTTCAATAGGGTGTTCTGAAATGGAAAAGAAAGGTTCATTTAACAGCATAGGGTAAGAGAGAAAAATATTTTTGTTGTAGTCTCATTTCAAAATGAAAATTTTATTTACATAATATTTTGATTTTAAAATCTTCATTTTATCTAAGTGAAAAATGTTTTTTAAATTCTCATTCTAAATTTCCAAAACTCTCTTTCTAGGGGATCAAATTTTAAAGATATTTTGATTACCAATTTGAGTATTAGAGTTTAAATCTTATCATTTTATGTGTAGAGATGAAAAATATATCATGTAAACATTTCATGTGATTTTTTTAATTAATGTATTAAAAATATAACAACATTTTTTTGGATTTTTTTATAATAGTATATGTTCAAATGGATTTAATAAATATTAAGTGATTCTCATGCTTTTTTTCTTTTAAATGTTTTATAGTGTTTGATTAATGTATATTTATAGTTTTCAGGAATATATCTGAATTTTAGGATTTCCATATATAGTTATTTTGATAACTATTAATTTTTAGTATAAACGTTACTTAAATTATATATTTAATTATTATTATTATACAATTCAATGTTATAAGAAAGGCTTGAAGTTAATTGTTGCTTTAGTTAAATTATAAATTGTATTTCAACTTTGGGGAAAATTAACTATCATTGAATAAAGTCCCATTGGAATATATTAAGTTAATTATGATTTTAATATACACATAAATTTTTATATGAATATGGTTCTTTTACAATTCTATAACATATTTTGGTCATTAAACTAAAGGTTAAACGTACCCTCGACCAATGGAAAGTACAAGGTGAGGGTTAATTCCTCAATCTCATTATTATCTGAGATTGTTTATGTGTAAGTATTTATTGGGACATATTTATCATCCATGTCCATGTTTCCAAAAAAAAATTAAGAAGAAACCTTTTAATGGTTTTATGGAAGGGACTCTTTGACTAGATCATCATTTTAAATTTTTTAAAGATTTATTTTTCTAAATCTATGTCCATGTTTTCCAAATGATTTTAAGGATTTATTTATATGGACATGATTTTTTTAAAATGTTAATTCCATTCAAAAGATTCAAAGTGTAATGGGACACTTTGATTCAAAAATATCTTTTAAATGAATTTCTTTATAAATTGGGTGACTTTTAAATGATTTCATGAAAAAGGGATATTTCTCTCAATGAATTTTACCAATCATTTTCAACTATGTCAACATCCTTTACTGGATATTATTCTTGATTGAGGTTGATTTATTATAATAAATTCAACTATATTTTATTGAATCAGTTATGATATGTTTGACTGTGGATGAGCTGTTTTTATATCATTTGTAGTATATGCTTAAAGTATTAACATTTCTTATGCTAGTTTTAATACGAATATTTGTGTTATGTTTTAACATTTTCATATAAGGAATTAATTTGACATAGTAAGTGATGGGTGGGGACTGTTATAGCCCCTCGATGCATCGGTATGTCTCATGAGACAAACTTGTGTCTTTTCAAAAGGCCTTGAAAATATTTTTATTCGTAGTCTAGGAATGGGGCATTGACTATGTGGTTATGATGTTTGACATTATGCATTATATCATTATGAGATTAGATATTTATATTACATGTGATTATTCAACTAGTAGAATATCCATGTGAATAATTAAATGGAATTATTTGATTTATTTTTTTCATTATTATGTTCATGTTTATGTTTAAAAGGCCTCTGTTTTTTATTATACATCTTGCCTTAAATGTTTATAGCTTTTGCTAAATTATTTACCCTTAGTGATCATCTGAGCTCACCCAATTATTATGTTTTATTTTCCTAGGATTCCAATAAGTGTATTATGATTGATATGCAGGGTTAATCTTGGGGAATAATGACGTTATCAAAGTATTATCTATACCGTATTTTATGTTATAAATTATAATGTAATGTTCATGCATGTAATCTATTTTCCAATACTACTAAATGTATTGGTCCTTCGGGACATGATTCCTTGTAATCATGTCAATGTATTAAAATAATGCACCGGCTCTGGGCTTCCAGGGTCGGTTCATTACATATCCTCTGTTCCTATGATGGAATAATCACTTTCATGTTAATTATAGTGGGAGAAACCCCTCTTTATTTGAATCTTTTATATTTCCATATTCAATGTTTACTTTATTTTATCCTCAAAGTATCTTTATTTTAAATTATGGAAGATATATCAGGTGTTTACAAATATGTTCATACACTCATACTATAGCATAGATATATATCTTTGTAGTGCACCTCCTTCTTCAAATTTGAGAGAAGATATCCTACCTCATATGTCTATGGAAGTGATAAATTATGGAATTATTTTCCCACAAATCCCCATTTCCACACTTTGGTGAATCTTATATATAGCATTGTCTAACATAAATAACATTCAAATACCTGTGGGTTTTCTCTTTTTCATGTAGTAGTAAATTCCTATAGAATTCAATAAATCAATTTTTGATGTAGTTGTTTTTTTCATTGGATCATATTTCCATTTCCTTTATGGATAATATATCCTATTTTCCCCAAAGATCATATTGATTATTATTTATGGAGTTTCATGTTGCAATTTTCCAGTGGAGTATGACATATCAATTTTACACCATGTACCTATTTATATAAATAGCAAGTTTTTCAGCACCTCCTCATCTTAGGGTTTTTTACACCATTATATGTAAATTATTCTTGCATGTCCTTATTATAGAGAGGAATGGTTCAGTATGATGGTAATAGTTTAAAACCTAACATTATTGTAATATGTCCTTTATGGTGGTTGAATGGAAATCCTCTTCATGCATTGTTTCGTTCTCTTTTTATAGTTATACACATGGTACTTTTTTAAGGAATCAAAGATCATATAGGGAGGTTAGGGTCCTCAATAGTGATCATTTATTAGAGTTTAAATTTACCAATCATTACACATGGATTTTTTCAGTAGTTTTAGATGGTGGAGGTCTTTAAAAAGCTGTAGAGGTGCAGATAAAAAATTAATGAGGTGGGAGAGTCAGACATCCAGAATGAAGAATCTCCATTTTGGTTAATGATGAAAAATGTTAGTGAAAAGATTGTCCCACATTAAAGTTGAGCATTAAAGAGTTCTCCCTTAAATTAAATTCTAAAACATCTGGTGGTTATGCTATGGAAGTGGGGTATTAGTGCCTATACACCCCATTCACACATGAACTTGGGCCTATGTCAACATTCACAAGCCTACATGATCCTTGGCCGGAACTATCATTGTTCACATATGCATAGCTCGGTCCTCCCTAGATGCATTTGGCTTGTAGGCCTTGAGGTTGAGGGATAGCCTTCCTCGAATTTCTATTACCTAAAGAAAATTTCAATATATTGGTACAATTCTACCAGAATGTCATAAATATATCAAATAGTCCATGCCCATTTTTTTATTAATTTAAATCCATTTAAATTATTCATTTATAAATCACCATATTTTAGTAATTCATTGAATCAAATGGGAATATTCATTAACCTTCAAAATAATTATAGTTTTTTTTAAATCACTTTCCAAAAAGAGTGAATCAAATACCCCCACACTTGAAATATGATTTTACTCAAGCATAAAATCACAACGTTGAATTAAAGAGAAAACTCTTGTTTCCAATATTTAAATCTCAAACCAATTAAAAGAAATTAATTATCAATATTAAACTATATTTTTAAAGTTCCACACAAATCATCAACTTAATTCCACATTTTTCAAAAATATTAATCAATCAAAGTATTTTAATTTATACCTTTTGAAAATGATGGTCTTATCCTTTTATCCATCAAAATTTCTCAATTCATTACTATTAAACATGAAAAGTCATGATCTATTACTTTTTTTTGTTTTTTTCTCATCACTCATGTTGAAAATTCATGAAGTGGTTTGGTCATATCCTAAGAACATTATTATATTCCTTAGGCTGTAAAAGGAAGTAATTTCTCTAATTTATAAAGAAAAAAGTCAAATAAAATCATAAATACTTTTCGATCAAGGTTATAATGAATCTATGGCATAGGTTTGGTAGGTATGTTTCTTGAAAATATTAATTCTTCAAATAAGGGGTTTATCTCTTAAGTATAATGGATAATATAAAAAATGTTAAAACTAAATGGAATTATACCCTTCAAAATGAAAGCACAAAGAATAGGTTTGGTACTGCCTCTAGATGTTCAGTTATGGTTATTACCCATAATTCATTGGTATGTGTATCTGCTTTGATTCCAACCCCCATATAATCCACTACCCTACTTACACTTCTTTTATGTTGTTGATAAATAATCCATGGATAGAGTACACTAAATCCATCCCATTTGAAATAAGGTAAAACAATCATAGAGGGGGTATGATGAATTATTATTAATCTTATTTCTTGGTTTCTAATTGTGCAACATCCTCTGGTATGTTTAGTTACTTCTTAATGTGGGGTTTATTAATTTTTTTTTAAAAAAGGGGTAGTTAGAAGTTAATTTCAGTTGGATATACTTCAAAAATGAAGAATCAGAGTGAAAATTCTCCCTTTCAATGTGATAACCATATGTCTTAGTTTTCTTGGTCTTAAATACTTATATATCCTCAATTAATTCATCAATGTATGTTCAATATGTTTTAGAAGTGTAATATGTTCCTCTGAAGGTGCATGTTCTTCTTCTTCATCTTCCTACAAGATAGGAAAAGGTTTGGCAAAATATGAAAATTAAAAACAGTGATATTTAATAATCAATTCAAATTGAACAAAATATATTAAAATAGAGTTAAAAAAGGGATGCACTTCCTGAGTTGGAATATATTCAATATCTTCTTCAATGGTAAGTGACTCTTAAAGTTGGATCTTATTGGATAAAAGTAGGTAGTCATGCTCCTCTATCGTTTCTTTAAAATCCATCATGCACATGGATTATTTATCTTCTAATGAAATAGATAAGTGTAATGGTGTTGTCTATTCTACTTTAAAATTAGGCAGATCATTTTCCATCTCTTAATTGTCCCAATCACTATAAAATTAAATATGAGATTTTTGATCTCTCATATCCACATCTACACATGAGTCTTCATCATCACTCTAAAAATTCTCTTAGTAGGTTTGGATTTGATTCCAGATATGGTGGCATTTTGTATACTCCTCAGCAAGGCCCTCAACCTCTTGTATTCTATAGTGAAATTCAGAAGATCTAGTGGTACTTCTTTCTTGGCCTTTAGTTTTATCATGTCTTCTTAAATTTTATCAACCATTCCAGTAACAACATGAGATTTTATGAGAATTATTCTTTTTAATTTCATTGATGTCTTGTGTTGTATGTTAAACCAAGATTATATTTCATTATACGCAACATCGTATTAGCTTGCAGTATACGCAACACTAATCTTGGATCGTGTTAAACACAATTTCAGGTTTGTTTGATAGTAGTTATTCAACTTAACCTTGAATGTATATATATATATATATTCAATGTATAAATAAAATATGGTTGGATTTTGTTATAAGCAACAACAAAGGAGTCTTGCACTACATTCAACCCTGACTTGGCTTGCATTACACGCAATCACGACCTTCCTCAATAGCGTGTGTTGTACGCAATACCGGGTTTCACTAAACAACAATATATTATACAAACTAGCCGTTATGAATAGTAGTACCCAAATTTTGAAATTTTAAAATTTTCATCTTTCAAAATGGACTTCATTTTTGGATTTGGAATATCATAATTATCCTAGGGTGAATTTTTTGTATTTTTCTGAAAACTTTCAATTTTTGATGAATAGTGAAAACATTGGGTTACTATTTAAAAACCGACTTTTTATTTAAATAATTATGTATTTTATTTAAATTTATTTTAGGTAAAAATTTATACATAATACTTATATAAGTTCAATATAATTAATTGGAGTCATTTTATAATAATTTTAGATATATAAAAAGTTTATTGAACTTTTTACCGTCTTTTACCCACCTCCTAGGAGAATTTAAAAATTTGCATAAGACTTAATTTTACCGCTTATGTGAGTAGAATTTCAAAAATACTAGGTACATGGTTAATATTAAGGAGTAAAATGTGGTTCAATGAGATAAAAATAATTTTTGGTGAATAGTAACTTTTTTACTTTTATTTACCACGGTTAAAATTAAATAGGTTAATTAAGGGTAACAATTATATTATTATTACCCTAACACATGTCCTAATTCTATTGTATAATTTTAATTCGACTAAAAACAACTTTATGATTAAAATATGACCATTTAGGTCCACTTGGATTAGATTAGGACATTTATTATTATTTTATTTAAAGAAGAGTTAAAAGAGTTAAAATCAATGTTTAATAACTACAACATTTCTAATATAGGGTTATACATAAGATAAATTCAAATATAAATTTTCATTAGAAATATAAAAATACTTCCTACATAATGGTATTTTATTTATAATTTTTAAACATTAAATAATTTAATTTATTTATGACACAATGATGATGCAGTAATTACCTTATTAAGGAAATATTAACATAATTGATATTAAAAATACCCAAATAAAATTAATTTGAGACTTTTTATGAATTAAATTAATATTATAGTTTAATATGAAATGTTATTACTGATTTAATTAACTTTTTTAGAACTAATCATGCTGTTATAATTTTTACAAAAAATGGATTACCAAATACTGTCAAAATTGACATAAAATAGTTTTTAAAACAAATATTATATTATTAATTGTTATTCTATTCCTAGAAATATAATGTTCTTCCAAATGACTTATATAAGGTTATATATATTAATAATGTACCACTTGGAGTTCTTTTGGCTTGTTATAGTAAGTTTATTAACCATATAGTGTAAGAAAACAAGAGGACACGGTAAAAGTTAAATTATTTAACTTAGATTTAAATCTAAATGATAAGGTCAATATAGTAACCTAAACGTGTCTAAAACCTATTTATTGAGTTTATTTATACCCATCCCCACTTTATCTTCGAAATAAATCAATTTGGAGCTATTATAAACCGAATATGACTTTATTATAAAATAATATTTTAAGTTTTTCCTAAGGTGCCCCTCTCCTCCCTTATAAAAGGGCACCTCCTCCCTCTTCTCTTTACACAATTTTGAGCCTTCAATATCGGCCAACCCATGACCATTTCCCTTCTCAACTTTCCTATAAACATTATTTATGTTCTGGTATTCTCAAAAGACCAACTCTAGTTCCCTATGAAGAATCTTAAAAGAGGTGCGTCGAAGAAGAGGTAATCTCTTCAACCGATTCATTCAAGTTTTATTTATTCTTAAACTTCTTCTTCTTTATTTGATTCTTTATAAAGTAATAAAATCAGTATCATTAATATACTGATATTTTACTATAAATATAAAACAACCCTATTTTATCATTTATCCATCCTATGGGAAATTAAATCACCGCATGTGCGTATGTACGGAATACCGTCTCCACGCTGTGGTGTAATCTGTTTTTCCACCACCACCTTACATGGATGGGTATAATGGTGTAAAGAATAATTATATATGGTTATTATAACATCATAATGATTATGATTTATTATAACATCCACTCCAATTCTATTCAATAATTATGGGAACGATATCATCGCTCGTGCGTATGTACATATTACCGTCTCCATGACGCGATGAGATTCATTCTCCATGATTACCATTCAAGAATGATTATAAAGTATATATAATGAATAATAATTAAGTATATGAAATAATAAATCTAATGTATTTATATATATATATATATATTTCATCTACTTACTTCCATTCAAGTCAATAAGGAAATGAAAACAGCATTCATGCGTACGTACAGCCTACCGTCTCCATGAACGGTGTATTTCATTTCATTTATCTATCTATTATGTATATATATACTAAATATATATGATATATAAATCATTATTTACTTTCTGGAAGTATGTAAATCATGATATAAGTAATAATAATATCAAGAACAACAAGTCCAAACACGTACGATAAATAAAACGATTTTACCCAAAACGTTGCTTTAACATGGAATTTACAAAATAATGGGTAATATAACGGCATAAGTGAACCATATATGATATAAAAACAATGAATATGATTCTGTAATAAGTCAATGACATTATTTAAATCATTATACAGGAGGTTCAGATACGTACGAAGCATTTCGGACCTAAGGTAAGGGATAACTTTTCCAATCTCATTTTTATCCGAGATTGTTTATTTGTAAGTATTTACTGGGGTTATATTTATCATCCATGACCCTGTTTTATAAAAATGGTTTCATGTATGTTTAAATTCTATTTTATCAATTTTTTACTTTTAATTCATGGTATGTAAGGAATCTTTCTTTTGTTTACCTTATGAGGTACTTTTTTACTTTTGTGGAAAAAGTCGGAGAAAAATGTTTTTTAAACTTATACGGCATGAACGGATTTTTATGGTTTCAAAACGACTTATTTAAATAAATATTCTTCTAATATATTTCATGAATATTTTCAACAAAATCATTTTATTTTAAAATTTCTTGGAATTTTGTAAAAAGAAAATGATTTTGAAGATGAAAGGATATTTTCATCAAGAATTCATTTCAAGTGTTTTATCAAAACCATTTTCTATTTAAGATGACATTATTTAATATGTTTATGTTTCATATATAATGTCTCTATGATTTACATGGTTTCACTTTTCTTAGGATGAAAGGATATCAATTTGTTTTATATGTATTATGTTATGATGGGATGATGTTTATTAAACCCATTTTATTCTTTGGGTTATGATGAATGATTTATGTTTATGTTGTGGAACACGTAAGAATGATTTCATTATGAGATGGGTGGGACCTATATCTTCCTCCAATTCATTGGGTAAATATTTATGTCTCATGATATAGACATGGCTATAACAGAAAGTTAATCTGGTTCAGTGATACATGACTAGAACGAGGAGTGAACTCGGTTCAGTAAGGGACTTTGTCCACTAAGATGGTCTTGGCAGCAATGCCTTGGCTACTATGGAAATAATATCATGTTCTTAATGTTTTTTCACAATTACATGTTTTATTTTCAAGATATTTTATCATTATTGATGTTCCATTATGATCTATGCCTTACGTACTTCCATGTTTTATGTCATTGCTCAAGATTTTGATGTTTAAACATTCTGTTCGTGTTTTTAGGTTCAAATGTATATGGTTTGTTTTATTTTCTCCACGCTTACCCTTACTGAGAATTTTAGCTCACCCTTTATATTTTTTCTTTTCCCAAGGATATAAAGAAAGTTTTTAGGTAATAAAACAAAAGGGGAAGATCTTTATGGAAGATGTTGAAGATCTGTCACCATGATTAGAAGATTATGTTCCGAGTTTCCAAAGACACTAAACTATTACTATCCATGCATGTTGGTTTTTGTTATGTATTTAAGTATTCCACAAAATTCATGTAATTACCATGTACATCAAGATTTGGGTCTCTATAGTTGGTATTAGAGGAAAGGTTTAGTTATCCTTTGGAAACTCGGATGCGAAAACTTTAGTGAGATCCCTAGAGATATTTCTAAGGTATGTCTAGGGATGTCCCTAAGGTTAAGTGCAATTATAGGTTAGAGTCCTAGATTTACGGTAACGATCTTATAATTAACCCTAAGATGTTATATATTGAAGGTAATCCCCCTTTATTATGTTGTTTTCCCTAGCATGATTTTTGCCTCTCACACTATTCTTTTTGGGTTTTAGACCATGGACGGAACCCGAAGGAACCGTGTTGATCAATGTAATGAAAAATGCAATGATTGTCCTCATGAACAAACCAATGCTATGGGATATGGAGTGAAAAATATTATTGCTATACTTACACAAGCTATGAATCATTCTAGACATCCAAATGAGCAGAAAAGGGAACAATATTCTATTGAGTCCATTATGAGGCAACGTCCACCTTCTTTCAGTGGGTCTTCTGATCCACTTGTTGCTGAACAATGGATCAGTACCATTGAAAAGATATTTTCCATTCTTCACTATTAGGAACATGAAAAAGTAATTCTATCTATTTACAGTTTAGAAGGTGAAGCAGATCAATGGTGGACTCTAATTAAGAATACGAGGCCCCGATATGAAATTCAATCCATGGAATGGAATGAGTCCAAGAACATATTTTTCAATAAGTACTTCCCTCGTATTCTTCGAAAAAAGATGGAAAAGGATTTACTTGAGCTTAAGAAAAAGGTTGATGAATCTATTTGTATATACAAAGCTTATTTTACAAGGATTGTAAGGTATGCATCTTGATTTATCATCCAACCTAAAAGTAAAGTTGTTTGATTCTTCAGTGGATTAAAACCAAGTCTTCGAAGGGCATTAGTTATAAGAGACTTCAGTAGCTATGAAGAAATTGTGGGTTGTGATATCAAAGTAGAAATAGAAGTTGGTGTTACATATCCATATCATGGTTTTAAAAATAAACGAAAGATGGAGTTCAAGGAGAAATCTCAGAATAATGGGGAAAAGAAGATGAATGTTTCTTTATGCTCAAAGTGTGGAAAGAATCATGGTGGATATTGTCTTAAAGGGACTAGAAAATGTTTAAAGTGTGGAAGAGATTGTCATCGAGCAGTTGAGTGTCGAAGTAATGGAAAAAAGGTAGATAATGATGTGAATAGAGAAAAGACTATAGAGAACGCTCCACTGACACTTCAATGCTTCAAGTGCAAGGAAATGGAGCATTATGCTAATCAATGCCCTAACCCAAGGGTTAATGATGATCAACGTGAGAAAACTCTTATGGAAAAGGATAAAGGGAAGTCACATGCATTCACTATTTTTGATTTTGAGAAAGAAAATGATTTTGTGTAATGATTAAGTGTTTATGTAATGAGATTCAAAAATAATGTTGTATATAGTATCGTGGAATATTGGAATATTTGTGTATTGGTCTATTGTGTTTTAAAATAATTTTATGGTACCGGTAACCATGGAAAGTGATTGAGATAATTTTGGAAAGAATATGATATGCGCATAATGAAGGGATAAGGAGAAAATGAAATGTTTGGCAGTATTCATGAGCTCATGAATGATATAAGGACAACGTTATGTCATGGTTTGAGTATATAGAATTTTTGGATTTTGGTATGTGGAAAGAGTTAACTTTCGACAGCATTCATGTTTTCACTAAGGCTCAATGGGTATTAATTTTTTAAGAGAATACAAGATTAAGATATTCACATTTTTGGAATGTGATCAACAAGATATATCTTGTGATATATGAGGGATAAATGATGGTATTCACGTGATTGTTATATGACATTTTTAGTAATCATTCCCTTTATACTATGATCTTGGATAAAAGTATTTTGGATAAGCCTAAAGATTAGAATGGATTGTGTTGGAAATAAGTTATTATTGTTTAATACTGAAACTTTTTTCAATATTATTGATGGAATGTTATAATAATATATTTTTAGAAAAAGGAAAACCTACAGGACACGCGACAACCTGTCGCGTCGGACGAGGCTGCGGGAATCGAACCCACAACCGAAGTGTGACATGCCTTTATCGCCTACCACTGGCCTATAGGAAGTTCCTGGTTAGTAGAAACTAGTTTTATTATATTAAGAGGTATGATATATGAAATATAAGTCCATTTTAAGAACCATATATGATTAATCTCACCATAGATAGACTTATGTATATAACTTTTCCTAACCTTATGTTTGAGACAGGTGGGATGACCTATCATTCTATCGCATGATCTTATAACACTTCACCGAAGAAAAATTCAACTTCATTTCTTTAAGAGATGAAGTGGAAATTGTTCAAGGCACAAACAACAATGAGATTGTACCAAAATCAAGTAAGTATTTCTTCTAATTCAAAATTTCAACTTTAGGGAAAGGATATTGAAAACCAAAAATGTTGTCCTAATGCTCTTATATCCGATGAATCAGATGGTTCATTAAATCCTCACAAATTTATGGATTTGTTATTGTTGTCTTTTTCATAGCCATGTCCTCTACCACTCTCCATCAGAACTTGATAGTTATATTTTTCTTCCATATCCATATTTCCACCTATGTTCTCCTATGTGGAAACCTAGTGATGAGTTAATTTGGGTAACCATTATGTTTCATACTTCACTTTTTAAAATTAAGTTTTAGTAATCTTTTTTATGATGTGGGTTTTATGAAAGAAACCTTCAAGTAGTAAACCATTTATAAACCTAATGAATTTCGAGGGAGAAATTCATTTTAAGGGGGGTAGAAAGTAACACCCAGAGATTTTATGAGAATTATTCTTTTTAATTTCTTTGATGTCTTGTGTTTTATGCTACACCAAGATTATCTTGTGCTATACGCAACACTGTATTAGCTTGCAGTATATGCAACACTAATCTTGGATCGTGTGAAACACAATTTCAGTTTTGTTTGATAGAAGTTATTCAACGCAACATTGAGTGTATATATATATATATATTCAATGTATAAATGAAATATGGTTGTATTTTTTTATATGCAAAAAGAAAGGTGTATTTCACTACATGCAACCCTGAATTGGATTTCATAACATGTAATCACGACCTTCCTCGATAGCGGGTGTTGTACGCAATACCAGGTTTCACTAAACAACAATATATTATATAAACTAGACGTTATAAATAGTAATACCCACTTTTTGAAATTTTATAAATTTTATCTTTAAAAATGGAATTCATTTTTGGACTCTAAATATCGTAATTACCCTAGAGTGAATTTTTGGTGTTTTTCTGAAAAATTTCAATTTTTGATGAATAGTGAAAACACTACGTTACTATTTTAAAACCGAATTTTTATTTAAATAATTATTTAATTTATTTAAATTTATTTTAGGTCAAAATTGATACATAATACCTATATAAGTTAAATCTAATTCATTGGAGTCGTTTTATAAAAATTTTAGATATATAAAAATTTCATTGAACTTTTCACCGTCTTTTACCCACCTCCAAGGAGAATTTGAAAATTTAAATAAAACATAATTTTACCACTTCTATGAGTGGAATTTCTAAAATCAGAGATACAAGTTTAATATCAAGGAGTAAATTTTTTTTTAATAAGATAAAAATAGTTTTTTGTGAATAGTAACTTTTTACTTTTATTTACCATGATGAAAAGTAAATAGGTTAATTAAGGGTAAAATGATATTATTATTACCCTAACACATGTCCTAATTCTATTGAATAAGTTTAATTCGACCAAAAACAACCTTAGTATTAAAATATGACCATTTAGGCCCACTTGGATTAGATTAGGACATTTGTTATTATTTTATTTAAAGAAGAGTTAAAAGAGTTAAAATCAAGTTTTAATAACTAAAACATTTTTAATATATGGTTATACATAAGATAAATTCTACTATAAATATTAATTAGAAATATAAAAATATTTCCCACATAATGGAATTTTATTTATAATTTTTAGACATTAAATAATTTAATTTATTTATGACACAATGATGATGCAGTAATTACCTTATTAATTAAATATTAACATAATTGATATTATAAATACCAAAATAAATGTAATTTGAGACATTGTATGAATTAAACTAATTTTATAGGTTAATATGACATGTTACTATTGGTTTAATTAATTTTGTTTAACTAATAATGTTGTTATGTTTTATACAAAAATGGATTACCAAATAGTGTCAAAATTGACATAAAATAGTTTTTAAAACAAATATTATAATATTAATTGTTATTATATTCCTAAAAATCTAAGGATTTTTCAAATGACTTAGATAAGGTTATATGTATTAATAATGAACCACTTGGGGTTATTTTGGCTTGTTATAGTAAGTTTATTAACCATATAGTGTAAGAAAACAAGAGGACACGGTAAAAGTTAAATTATTTAACTTAGTGTTAAATATAAATGATAAGGTCAAAATAGTAACCTAAACTTGTCTAAAACCTATTGGTTGAGGTTATTTTGACCCATCCCCACTTTAGATTCGAAATAAATCAATTTTGAGCTATTATGAACCGAATATTACTTTATTATAAAATAATATTTTAAGGTTTTCCTAAGGTGCTCCTCTCCTCCCTTATAAAAGGGCACCTCCCCCCTCTTCTCTTTACTCAATTTTGAGCCTTAAATATCTTTCAACCCCTGAACATTTACCTTATAAACCTTCATATAAAAATTATAGAGGTTATGGTCTTCTCAAAAGACCAAATCTAGTGCCTTAAGAAGAAGCTTAAAAGAGGTGCGTTGAAGAAGATGTAATCTCTTCTACCGATTCTTTCAAGTTTTCTTTCTTCTTCAACTTCTTCTTCTTTAGTTGTTTCATTATAAAGTAATAACATAAGTATCATTAATATATTGATATGTTACTATAAATATGAAACAACCCTATTTCATCTTCTACCCATCCTATGGAAAATGAAATCACCGCGCGTGAGTACGTACGGAATACCGTCTCCACGTCATGTTGTAATCTGGTATTCCACCACCACCTTACATGGATGGGTATAATGGTGTAAAGAATAATTATATATGGTTATTATAAAATCATACTGATTATGAGTTATTATATCATCCACTTCAATTATATTCAATAATTATAGGAATGATATCATCGCTCGTGCGTACGTACGGATTACCGTCTCCACGACGTGATGAGATTCATTCTCAATGTTAACCACTCAAGAATGATTGTAAAGTATAAATAATGAATAATAATGAAATATATGAAATGTTAAAGATACTGTATTTATATATATATATATATATATATATATGTTAACTACTTACTTCCATTCATATCAATAAGGAAAGGAAAACAGCGTGCATGCGTACATACAGCCTACCGTCTCCATGAACGGTGTATTTCATTTCATTTATCTATCTATTATCTATATATATATATATATACTGAATATATATGATATATAAATAATGATTTACATTTGTTAAGTAATTAAATCATGAAATAATTAATAATAATATAAATAACATCAAGTCCAAACACGTATGATAAATAAAACGATTTTACCCAAAACACTGCTTTAACAAGGAATTTACAAAAGAACGGGTAATATAAAGTCATAAGTGAACCATATATGATATCATAAAAATGAATATGATTCTGTAATAAGTCAATGACACTATTTAAATCATTATACAGGAGGTTCAGATACGTACGAAGCATATCGGACCTAATGTAAGGGATAACTTTTCCAATCTCATTTTTATCCAAGATTGTTTATTCGTAACTATTTACTGGGGTTATATTTATCGTCCATGAACTTGTTTTCTAAAAATGGTTTCATGTATGTTTAAATTCCTTTTTACCCATTTTTGACTTTTACTTCATGGTATGTAAGGAATCTTTCTTTTTTTACCTTACGAGGTACTTTTTGACTTTTCTGGAAAAAGTACGAGAAAAATGTTTTTTTAACTTATACGACATGAATGGATTTTTACGGTTTCAAAATGACTTATTTAAATGAAGATTATTCTAAAATATTTCATGACTATTTTCAACACAATCCTTTTCTTTTAAAATTTCTTGGAATTTTGTGAAAATAAAATGATTTTGAAGAAGAAAGGATATTTTCATCAAGAATTCATTTCAAGTGTTTTATCAAAACCATTTTCTATCTAAGATGACATTATTTAATATGTGTATGTTTCAAGTATAATGTCTCCATGATTTTCATGGTTTCACTTTTCTTATGATGAAATGATATCCATTTGTTTTATATGGGTTATGTTATGATGGGATGATGTTTATGAAAACCATTTTATTCTTTGGGTTATGATGAATGATTTATGTTTATGTTGTGGCATAGATAAGAATGATTTCATTATGAGATGAGTGGGACCTATATCTCCATCCAATTAATTGGGTAAAGATTTATATCTCATGAGATAGACTGTCTGGAACGACAAGTTAATCTCGTTTAGTGATACAGGACTAGAACGAGGAGTGAACTCGGTTTAGAAAGGGACTTTTTCCACTAAGATGGTCTTGACAGCAATGCCTTAGCTACTATGGAAATCATATCATGTGCTTAATGTTTTTCCACAATTATAAATTTTATTTCAAAACTATTTTATCATGATTGATGTTCCATTATGATCTATTCCTTATGTACTGCCATGTTTTATGTCATTGCTCAAGATTTTGATTTTTAAACATTATGTTCATGTTTTTAAGTGCAAATGTATATGGTTTGTTTTATTTTCTCCATGATTACCCTTACTGAGTATTTGAGCTCACCCTTTATATGTTTTATTTTCCCCAGGATATAAAGAAAGGTTTTAGGTATAAAACAAAAGGGTAACATCTTTATGAGAGATGTTGAAGATCTTTCACCATGATTAGAAGATTATATTCCGAGTTTCCAAAGACGCTAAACTATTATGGTACTTGCGTGTTGGTTTTTGTTATGTATTTAAGTATTCAGAAAAATTAATGTAATGTCTATGTATGTCAAGATTTGGGTCTCGACAATTCCCATCAATTCTTGTGGTGAGAACCTATTTCTTGGACCTTATACATTTGTTGGACCAATATATAAGATAATGATCTTTTTTTGTAGGTACCTCTCATAATTTTTAACCCCTTTCTCTTGGTATTACACCTATGAGTAATTATTCCATACATAATAATAATCATTTGAAAACATCAAGAAAAAATATTTTAAAAATAATGAAAACTATTTACAATGTAAAATAAAAAAAAGTAAGTAATAAACTAGTTGGATCCCCGATAATGACACCAATTTTTGATTCTCACCTTTCATGGGGTATGTAAAAATATACTATTTGTATTTTCCTACTACAACGCAATGGCTGACTAGGGTCATCTCACTTGAAGAACTTCATAGTTTATTCAATTACTTGTCTAATTCACCTAAAAATTATTCTTTGTATTTTTATTATTTTATGAAAAAAGTTGAATATAATGAAAGAAGGAATGAAAATAAAAATTAATATAGAATAAAAATATATTGAGTTAGAAAATAAATATCTTTTCTTAAGTGGTTTCTTTTGGGTTCCTTCATTATTCATGTTGTCTATTTAAATTCAATTTGATAATACAATTGTAAAATATCACTATTAAATTACAATCCTTCTATTTATTGGTTTTTAAATCTTGGATTCCATGGAAAAATAAATTCCACCTCCGACTGTAGTAAATGTTGATGACACACCTCAATCGAGAGTGTGACATCTATGAGGACCTGGATCCATCATTTTTTATTTCTTGAATTGAATACCTCAACTTCATCATATGAAGATGTTGTGTTCAATGGAAGGGAGGTATAATATTTAAATAAAATGATAGAAGTGAATTTAAGATCTTTTTTGTGGTGGACAAATGAAAAACCCATATAATTTGCCTTTATTCACAACAAATTGATTCAAAATGTTTAGAAATTAAAAATATAACTTATTAAATTTCTATCCTCCCATGAGGCCAATCTTTGGTTTATAATTCTGTTATTTGAAGTTTGAAATCATGGTGGAAGAAGAATAAAATCGATAGAAGAAGATTGGTAAAGTGAAATTTAGAATCATAGTGGAATAAAAATAGAGGAACTAAATTCATTATAAATAAAATTATGATACTTAAAAAAATAAAATAAAACTAAAATATAAACTACTGCTAAATAAAAATTTAACATCCTAGTACTAGCACCCCAACTATCCTATGATCCATTGATGGCATTAGATCCACAATTTTATTTATAGAGGGTGTAAACCCTCTTTTTGAAAATCTTCTATAAATTTATATTAAAAGTTTAATTTTATTTTATCCTTGAAGTATATTTATTTTCAATTTAATAATATATATCAGATTTTTCAAAATTTGAGTGGGAATCATACCACAGTTTGGAGATATATCTTTTCAATATATCTCCTTTTTCAAATTTTCAAGAAAATATCCTACCAGATTCTTTTTTGGAAGTGATAAAGTAGGGTATTATTTTCTCCCCAATCCCCAAATATCTATTTTAGGTAATATTATTTTTGTCTTTTTAGAAATTAAATAACATCCAAATCCACATGTATTTTCTCAGTTTTACTTAATATAGAATTCTAATAGCCTTCGATGCACCCATTTTTTACGTATCCATTTATAACATTGGATAATGTATACATTTCCCCCACATCTCACATTGTTGATTTTATTCTCTTCTCATGTAGTTGATACTTAATGTAGTTTCACATAGCTATTTTCCATTGGAGTTTGATTTTGTGGTTTTCCACCATATACCTATTTATGTACATATCCATTTTCTTGGAACCTCCTCTTCATAGGTTTTTTACTCCATAGTACAGAACTCCTTCTTACATTTCCTTCTTCTGGATATCTATGTTGTAGTATGTTGGAATTGGTGTAATTATTTCATATAATTACGTATGGAATTCATAGTTTTCTAATAGAGAACCTTTTCATGCATGAGATAATTTTATTCTTCTAGTTAGACTCAAGGTATTCATATGACGCACTTTCGATCATCCATAGTGGTTTGAGACCTTAGTAGTTATACTTCATTATATTTCAAGATTACCTAATGCCTCCAATGGTGTTTTCCAAAAGTTGTAAATGGTGGTGGTCATCATTGAGTGGTGGAGGTGGAATAGTGGAAATTTCCAAGGTAGGATAGTCATGCATCCAGCTTGAAGTCATGCCATTTTTTTAATGATTAATAGTTCCCATGTAAATATTTTCTTACATCAGAGTTGAGTGTGGAAGAATGCTCCCATAAATTAAAATATGCAGTATCTAGTAGTTATGTTATTTTAGTGGGGGATCAACACCTGTATACTCCACTCGCGTATAGAATTGGGCATGTTCCAGCACACACAAGCCCACATTGTCCTTGGATTAACCTATTCTTGCGATCTTATGCACTATCCAATACTCACATGGCACTCAAAAATCTCTCCTTCAGGCCTTTTGTGGTTGGTAAACCCATACTAGGTTGGCTATGTGTCTTGCAGGCCTTGAAGTTGAGGGCTGGCCTTTCTGGTCAATTTTTTTATTACCTAAAAACTTTTCAAACTCTCAGCAAAAATATACCATAATATCAGAAATATATAAAATATTAAATTTATGCTTTTTAGTTATTTAAATCCATTTAAATTATTTTTTTTAAAATTTCTACAATTTAATCATATAATTAATTAAATGGTAATATCCATTAATATCCATTCAAAAAAATTAAATTTTCTTCAAAATTTTCATTCCAAAATGAGTGTATCAACTATAGTTCAAATATTGACGATATATTCCTTGTATTTTATATCCAAGAACATTTATTGGATCCCCATTCATTTTTTACAAGTACTGATCAACTGCTTCATAATAATTTGATTGGATCATTAGTGAAACCCCAAACATCTTAGGATTATGAACATGTGATAGAGCCTATGTACCTTATTGTGATGATCCTTCATAAGGGTTTTTACATTTTTTCGGTTATCTTTTTATATATGTTTAAATAAGATACAACTAAAGACAAATAAATATTGATTTGACTCAAAGATTATACAATAAATTGAAATGTATTTTGGGACCATCCTAATTAGAGACATTATCTGGTCATCATCCTCTGATCTCAGTTGAATCAGAATAAGCACAATGTTTATGTGATCTGTTAGTTGAAGTGTAGATATTGGATCCTCCTTGACAAGATCCTCTATTTATAGTGGTGGTGTTTTAGGAGATATAATAAGTGGATATATTAACTTGTAGGTACCAATGTCAATGGAATCCATTATGGATGCTCAGCTACTTTCGTTAGATCTCTTGCCTCTTCAGTTGGTTCAACTTCCTCTCATGGAGACATATGAGCATCTCCCCCAATGGGTGATTCCCCCTCTATCATGGTAGAGGCCTTATTCAAATACATAATCTCTTTATTCAAAATCATGGGAGAGTCCACATCTCTTATAACATATGGGTTATCAATTGTATCTTTCCCCCCTTCCATGATTTTCGATTAGCCAATCTATTGTACAGGAATCTCCAGGTGGGTTAAACCTTTAGGGGAATTCTCATAGACCACTTTGATTGGGTTTGAGGGTTCCACCCTCACCAGTTCTAGAACGTGGGATTTATCCACCTAAAGATGCAAGATTATTATGATCTCTTGTTGGTGGATCAACCTTGGTATGTTTTTTATAGACACAAATCTATAATCTAGAAGTTTAAATTACTATGTCATATAGGGAATAGTCATATGGGTGAGGATAACTTATGCCCATCCATCTATTTATTAAAGTCTCTAAAATAAATCAAGGAGGAGTGTGAATCTTTCACTAAATAGTATTCCTCTATTGTACATATAGATTTAACAAGCATGATCAGACCTTTTATGGAGTACAAGGTTAGTTGGGTGATCTAAAGTGTGTTGTTTTCACTAAGTGACTATACCTAAGACATTATATCTCATTATATGGGTGGTTTTCAATGAAATTTACTCCCCCACTAGTATAGTTACTTCTGTAAAAAGTGTTGGGGGGTTTATCGTGAGATTTACCTATGATATCATATGGTATTTCTTCATAGGGATCCCTCTATGAGAAGTGAGATTCAAGGAATCACAACAACAATACTTTCATGTATACATATACATATAAAGAGGTAGAAGATGATGAGTTTATTGGTTAACCCATTTCACCCATTAGGATATTCATGGTGAGTATCCCAGTATTCTGTAAGTATCTAATCAAGTGTTGAGGAGTATTTTGACTCATATATAGGGGAGAGGCTCTTAGAGGTAGGAAGGGAGGAAGACGATTTTACCAATCTTATTCCTTTGACTCCCATTGAAAAAATGATACCTCCTATTGTTTTGGAGTTTTAAATCCCACCTAAACTATTTTGGTTCCACCCACTATGTTCTCTAGAGATTCCAAGTGTCCATTCAGCATCCCTATTATCTATAATAAGAGAAAATTGTAATTTTGAGGTGTATTTGTAATGTTCGTAATAATATTATTAAATATAACTATTAATATACATCATTGGGGTTAATGAGGTCATCGTATTCCTCATTGATGGATTGGTTTATTACCCCTTTGATAGTTACTCCATTTGAAAATACATTAATTTTTTAATAGTGAATTAACTATTAGTTGTTAATATTTTCATCATCATCTATCTAATACATTTTATGGACTCATAAAAAATGTTCTTGAAATCAATTTCCTTATGATCCTTCACATTAACCTGCTAAGGTTGATGGATAACATCCTAAAGGGAAGAACATAAGTCTATGAGATTAAAATTAAAGGCTATCTATCCTAGAAATAAGAAGACTCAAGATATACATTGTTATTGGATGAATTATCCAATGCTCTTTCAGGTCTTGAATTATACTTGAGCTTCTTTGACATCAACTACTTCTCAAACATCTCATCCTTAATTGGGGGTTGATTCATTGATGTTGACTCAACCATTAGACTATGAATAATAATTCATATTCTCTTTAATGTGAATCAATAAAGAGGATTATGGTTGGCATTTCATGAGAGGTTGGATCCTTTACCAGTTTCTCCTTTATTATAGGGATTCTGAGAGGACCTTTTCCCTCTTTCAAAGGCTGAGAACATTGTATCCTAGGGAACACTACCCAATAATATCCTATTGGTTATGAAAATATAAAAGATTATTCATACCCTAGAATCATACCAATGAAGGCATTTGATGAAGTCCATATTGATCTCAACCTGAGTATTATCTTGTTCCGTCATGACCTATGGTTTCCTTTCAACCATTAGATGCTCCTCCCTTTTGATTTAGAATAGTGACGACACTAATTAAATTTGGCTCCAATGGAAATTAAATATAGAGATATATAGTGCATAAGATTTAAAAAACACATCGCGGTCAATATAATCCACTAGAATTGAATCCATAGTTAAAATATTAAATAACCATGCCCTGTAGTTGTTTCTGTTTTCATATGAGATCATTTCATGGGAGGGTCACTATAGGTAAGGAATTTAAACTCTAAATTTAGACCCATTGGTTTCAAATCATTCACCCACTTCACTCATAGTGGCCTAATATGAGATATGGAATGGATTAATGGCCTAAAACTACACCTATAGATCTGCACCTCACCATGGATCTTGTATTTATTGAAATGAACCACTATCTAGCCCAACAATGCATGGAAGGACCATGAGATTTAAAATATATCTTTACCCTTATAGATTTGTATCCGGAATTGTTGTATCCTTTCTAACACTGCTACCACTAGACCAATGGTATTCTATTCCACTAACTAGCCTCCTCTAAGAAGGTACTTGGACATAATCAATTGCATGAGTCATAAACCAAAAGAAAGTTCCCACTCAAACACATCAAGAATAAGCTAATAAGTTAGGCTTGTGGATTGATATCCTAGTGAACATTTTATCCCCATTATTTGTATTTTCCTTACTCCAAATCTTTCTAGTATGTGCTCGATTCACCACATTTTAACATAGAGGGTAATCCTGCTATGTTATTGAAAATTGGATAAATGCCTCCTAAAATAGGGAAAATATTCATCGAGGTATTGAATCTAATGTTCATCCATGTAATATCCCATGAAACAACTCCTTTTAAGAGAGTAGCGGGAACCCATTACATGCCATGTAGGCCCAGTAGGTATTAAATCCCATTAAAACATGGCATCAATCCCAATTTAACTAACCAAGGCCTTCACTGACTCGCGTCCCGCTCTTGCTTCCTGTCACCACATATTGTGTCCTGTCATTGCCAGACCACTGAATTTTTGTCTTTCTTTTTCATCCCACAATCACGGATCAGGTCCTATTGTCGCTAGGATGTCCATATTTTATGGACACCATCACTTGTAGTAACTTCCTCACCCTCCACAATATTATAGTCACCACTCACTCGTGCTTCCCACCGTCATTCATTCCATAGATAGCTTCCACCGATGTTTCTACCTAGGGATGACCCTACTGCTTCATGGTTCTTGTGAACTACTTCCAATCTCCATTGTTCATACCTCGACATCTTTTATCCTTATTATGCTTCCCATCAACTAATATCAGGTCATGTGGTCTCTAGGGCGGTCATCTTTTGATAACCACTTCCACTTGTAGCAGCTGCCTCTCCCTCTGCTACCTATAACAGCCACCTCACCGACTGTTGTGTAATCAATGGGCCCAAATTTTCTAAATAGTTCTATTTTATTTTTAATAAATATTAATATTAGCCTTAGTACTTTTTGTTACCAAGATAATGTGTAAATTGGGTAATTAAAGATAAATATAAAATTATAAGGATTATAAAATAACCTAAAATTTGACTTAATTTTATTAGATGATTCCATTTCATACATTCTCATCCAGTATTTTTTTATGTGGACTTTTTTCCATTTTTGTGAGATTATAACCTTTATCATATTTTATTTAAATAAAAGTAAAAAATGTCACTCTTATTTTTAATAAATATAATATTTTTAACTAGGGGATAATTAAAGGATATGTTCAGTTATTAATATTATTTTTCAAGGTAAACTTATTTCTTTATCAGGGTAATTTATATTTATTTTTTACTGAATAAATAATTACCTAAATTTCTTAGACAACAGTGACTCAAAAATTATTCTATTAATGTAAAATATAGTAAATAATATTAAAAATATTTAAATAAATAAAATTTGAGATATTTAATGTGGTAAAATAAATTTAGGGAAAAATTACATTTTAGGGATGTTTTAAAGTTTTTGGATTTTAATTATTGTCTTGATGTCATTAATGTCAAAGTAATAAATAGTTCTATAAATTGACTTTAATGATATTTTAAAATAAATAATATTTTATTAAATGATATAAAATTCCTAAAAATTTAATATTTATATAAGTGACTTGGATATAATTTTTAATAAAATTAATGGTTAATTTATTTGTAGTTTTTCCATTTATAGTGATTATATTGACTCATAATGAGTAAAAAACTTTTTGTCACGGTAAGATAGAAATTGTTTAATGAAGGGTTAAAACTAAATGATAAGGGTAAAAATATAGTCAAAAATAGTATAATTTTTATTAGATAAATTTAATTTGACCCTTGTCATCTTTGTCACTTTTTTTTAATGGACGCTATTACATAAAAATGACTTAAGTATTATTTAATTTAAAAAAAGTTACAAAATTTTGATGTCTTTGTTATATATATATATTATGTTTGCATAATAGGAAAAAGCTAGTTATGAATGAATATAGGTGTCTATTTTGATCTTAATGAAATTAGTTTCATGATATAAATTTATTTATAATTTTTATTAATCATATAATGACATTAATTACTTATACAATGTCGATGCAATATTTCTTTAATTAATAAAAAAATATTATAAATGATTTTAAAATATTAAATTAAATTAAATTTTGGTTATTTAATGTGTCACATGAATTTTAAATGTTAATATAACATATTATTGTTTTTTAAACGATAATATTTTAATGAAAACTTTTTTATGTCTTTTAAATCAAATTAAGTGAATAATGTCTAAATTGAAAATTATGAAATTTTATGAAAGTAATATTTTATTAAATTATTTAAAAATCCTAAAAATCATAAAATTGAGAAATTTGATAATATATGTGCTAAAATATCATCCATTTTTAATTTCTAGGCCGTTTGGAACCATTTTTATTTATAATAAATTTATTATAATTTAATCTTTTGATAAATTCTAAAAGTGCCTCTCACCTCAATTATCAAAGGGAACCTCCTCCCTCACTTCTTTATAACACATTGATCCTTCTACCTTGACCAAAATATACCAAATTTTCTTATAAACATCTATATACAAATTATATGGGTATTTTAATTCCAAAAATTCCAACCCTATTTCACTTTAGAGGAGATCTAAAGGAGTTGTTTTGAAGAAAATGTAATCTCATTAACCGATCACTTTCTTTTTTTTATCCTTAGTTAACTCTATTAAATCTATGGTATTAATCATAAAATAATAAATTTAATCATTCTAAATATTCTTAAATTTTATTATAGCTATTAAATCATCATTATACACCATCTTTCCCTTCAAATTAGATGTGAAAGTATGGTTCGTGCATATTTACAACTTACCATCTTCATGTAGTAATATAATTCATTTTTCATCACCATAATTTATGAATGGGTATTATGATTTTTAAAATTTTTATATATGATATTTATGACACAATTATACTTATTTAATGATAATATATTTCTACCTTATTATCTTACAAACCTTTTGAAAATGATGAAATCATCTGTGTGTGCGTGTGGACTACAACCTCCACGAAGAGATGTGATTCATTTTTTATTTATATTTTATGTGAATAGAAATGAAAAAATATTATATGAATATATATGATATATGTGATATAATAATGATCCTATAATTATTAATTTGTATTTAACTTTATTTCATTCCATCAATTGAAAAATGAAAACCTTATTCATGTGTACATATGAACTACCATCTTCTTGAATGGTGTAATTAATTTTTATATTTATCACTTTTATTGATGACTCTAAATATTTAAATGATGAATTTATATTATATTTATATGTATATTATTATTATGGAGGTTATTTAATCCAGATAAATTTACGAGGACCAAAAAAGAGTACTTAAATACTCGTGATAAACAAAGAAGTTAACGCCCGAAAATAACAAATTTAATAAATAATTATTGATAAAAGGAAGTTTTAGAAAATTATAAATGGATCATATATTATATTATAAGTATGAAAATTAAAATTTTAGGTAATTTTAATTAATTTAAATTTATTATACAGAAGGTTAGAGTACTTTTGAAGAAAGTAGAACTTAAGGTAAGGAATGTTAAACTCAAATTTATTTCAGTGGGATATATATCATATATACCAATTGTTTTTCGGTGGTTTATATACTACCCATTAATTCCTTTTATTATTACTATCATGAAAATTCTGGTATTTAAATATTAATATAATGTTTTTTCTTTAATGGGGCTTTCATTTCAAATGATATCAAAGCGTTAAGGGTTTTATTTCACAATTACATTTAAATCTATAGGGGGAGAATTATTTTATCATTCCCCTTTATATCAATGTTTTCTATAGATTTTTCCAAGAATATTGTCATTATTATCAAATTAATTTTTAAATTAATTTTTACCCATGTTTTATTTCATATAAATGTTTTTAAAATGAATCTTCTTTCATTTTCCAAAGGAGGTACTTTTTGATTTTTCGGGAAAAAGTGTGGAAGGAATATGTTTTAACTTTTATAGCATAAATAAAATTTCATGCTTTCATTCCATCTCAATGATTTTAATATTAATTTATATGTTCTCAATTTTCTATTAAAATAAAATGGTTTTTGTATTACATGAAAAGTTTCTAGATTTTAAAAAATGATTTTTGAATTTAAAAGGATATTTTCCTCAATAAGGTTTTGATGATATTTTAGTGGTATCACTACTATTTAAAAACAAAATCCCTTGATTCTACATATAATTTATTGAGGTTATATTACATGGATATCATCCATATTATTTCTCTACATAGATTATTATTAGGATTATAAATGTTTATAAAACCCATTTCCATGGTTTATACTATGATAATGTGTTTGTGAAAATAATTTCTTTTCATAGGTTCTGATATGATGAATGTTTTATTATCATGTTTCACACATGTATTTTTTTCATTATGTGATGTTTTGGACCTATATATCCCACCAATTAATTAAGGAAATTATTATATATCATGAGATAGTTATGGGAAACAAGTCAATTTTCTTGATCTACTATGGGAAACCAATCAAAATGATTGATCCGTTATGGGAAACAAGATGATGTGATTGATATACTATAGAAAAAAGTTTTTCGTTCCTAATATTATGGTCTTGGTAGTAAAAAAATGATATATGAAATGGTTTATATACTTATTATTGTTCCACACGCACAAATTACGACAGGAAATTATGGGTTATGATTGAGTTATGATGATTTCTCATTCATATGATTCATGTATTTTGAAATACTAGAGTTTTATAACATAAGTCATAATTATTATCATTGTAATATTGGATATAAACTTTTTAAGTTATGGTCATGATTTTAAACCATTATGGTTATATTTTTCTTTTATCTGATCATCAATTGATATCTCACATACTTACCCTTACTGAGCATCTAAGATATCCTTTACTTATGTTTTATTTTCTCCATGTAATTAAGGATGATTACAAATTATTTGTGTTTTGAAAAGATTCATATGTTAAGAATTTTATGGGTTATTCTAAATACTTAACATGGAATATTAAAAGATGGGTATAGTGGGAGATGATGTTGATCTCTATGAATTAGTTGTTTATAAACCCATATTATTAATATTTTTTCCTATTTCTCTAAAACTCTAAACCTAAAATGTCCTTGGGTATATAAGTTACTAAAAATTTCCTTTTTATGTTTTAATTTTTGGATGGAAAAAAATTGGGTCTAATTTATCAGTATAAAATCCATAAATTTTATGTTTATGTTTTTATCATAGGATCTAATAGTGTGGATCATGAGCTATTACAGTTGGTATTAGAGTGGGGTTTAAATAACTTTCTATATTATTATGTTTTCATGTGAGGTTATATAAATATATATGGGTACTATAGTAGGTTTATAAGTTTTAAAGTTGATCATAAGTTCAAATTCTTATACACCAATTTTATGGTTTTAAGTGATCAGATTTTAATGGGAAAATGAGATTTTGGAAGAGTTTTTATTGGGTTATGTATATATAACCCTTAATTTTAACATGAAATATTTTTTCAAAAGAATATTCTCACTTTTGGGGGTTGTAAATGGAAAACGTTTGATGTTAAAACATTTTATATTGAAGTTATTAAGGATATTTTGGAAGGTTAAAGTATTTTATATATTTTATTATTATTGAATTTACAAGGACCATTTTAATTTTAACATGTATTTCATGTTTTAATAATTAAATTCCATAAATATTAAATATATTTCTTTAACATAGAAGGAAAATGATCTCACACAACCTTCTCATTCCTTCTAGATTATTTCCTTATCACTAGAATGCAAAAATAATGTTCATATGATCTTGAATTCGTTTTGAGTATCCAAATCACATTCATGAAACTCTTTGATCAATCCAAAACATTTTCATTTGACTAAAATTTCTATATATAATGTTATATACCTTATTTTATTTCAAAATATCAACCCATACACCTCATTCGATAAGAGGAATATTGTTAAGGAATTTAATATTTATTTTATGGAGATATGGTCTACATGATAGAAGATAAAGGGGACATCAATAGAATAAAGGAAGACCCTGATGTTTGGATTTGAGGTATGAATTTTTTTCTTTTGACCTAAGTATAAGTCCTGATCTATTTATATTGAAAAGTCCTAGTTAAATATTATATATTATTTAATAAGATGAAAAATCATGATTAAAGATTTAAGAAATGATTTAAATGATGTTATTATCAATTATATTCTGATATTGAATCATTTTATAGTAGATTTGTTTTTCTAAATATCAAACAAAATTAGAGTAAATCAATTCCTTTGAAAAGTGTTATATAGAAACAATTGATAATTTTTGAGACACTCTTCTAAGGACATATGATTAATGGATAAAAAATCCTTTGGGTTAATATATGTTGGATAATATATTACTTGATATTGTTGAAAAATGAGTTGTATAGAAAACACTAGAAGTTAAAGAGATATATTTTTAGGGTTTTCATTATATTAATAGGAATATATGTTTTATTTTATAAATAATCATGATATTTAACGTGATTTTGGGGTTATTTGATTAATGTTATTTTGGGAAGAGTTTACTATTATGGGTATATTATATGATTTAGGTAAATAGAATATTATAGGATTTTATTTGAATAATAAAGTTTGAAATATCTTTGGGAAGAATAAATTAGTTTAATATTAATTTATGGTGATTTATTTTATTTATAAAAATTATTATAATATCTTCAAGAAAATGTTGTTAAGGAAATTAAATTTATATAATGATACATTAAGAGGGATTGATGTTGTTTGAAGATAAATGTTAAGACCATGTGATTTACTCCTTCTAAATTTTGGGTTTCAATATTAGTCTAAAATATTTTGAGTAATTTTTTATTGAATGATCTATGTTGAGCTCTAGGTATTACTGTTGAATTTTTTCAATTAAATTAAATTTTAGTCATATGGAGGTCTATTATTTTTGGGAATTATCATATCATGTCGAAAAAATTATTTTGTTTATTGAAAAAAAATTAATTAATATATTGTTAACATATTTTTAATTATGTGTTCCATTATAAATTTATTCTAGTTGTTTAGGATTAAAAAAATTTCCTCTTGAATACTAATAGTTTGGATAAAAAAGATTATTTTGAATTAAAAACTGATTAAAAGATAAAATCTATCTTGACAAGTTAGTACACATTATTATTCTTTTATAATAGATGATAAAGTAATTACAAAACTCTATAGAAAATATATTTAAATAAAAATTTCATCCATTTACTTTTTATCCTGAGAAATTAATGTCCTTTTAACCCATCACATAGTTAAAGTTTTATGATGGTTAAATTTCTCATGAAAAAATTCCGAATCACTCTATATCATCCCTTGGAATTTTATTTTTTCATCCATATCTATGTTTCAAATTCCCACCACTATTTTTCAACATGAAATACTAGTTATTTTTTTTTCAAGTGACATTCATACATCTATTTCTATATTTTAAATTAGAAGCTTTATTAACCCTTTCTAATATATGGGATTTCAAAAAAGGAATTTTAAAAATTCAATCCCTCGGTTATTGAGACAAATTTAAAAAAATTAGGATGAAATTTTTTAAATGAGAGGATAATGTAATATCTAAATATTTTAAAAATAATGATTATGTTTAATAGCATGTAAAATACGCAACACTTAGCATAATCAAACTACGAAATATTTTTACATGACTATTATAATTTGACAATTAAATTTGATAGTATGGAAAAGATTAAATAATTTATGAAACATATATTTAGAGGTTATAATAAATACCAATTTATTGATTAATTATTCGTAAATAAGTACTTATTTTTTGAGTAAAGTGATTTTTATGACAACCCTGTTTTTATTAAAAACATAAACATGATTTATTACATAAAATATTCACTTGATACAACATGGAAGATCGAGAGGTCTAGTGTCTTTGGGTCTTAGGATCATTACATATCAACTTAAAACATGAAATAAAACATCTTTATTGAAAACTTCCTTTACATGACCACTACATTCCCTCGTACTTAGCATTGCATGGGATAACCTGAGGACATGCATAAGAAAAGGGGTGAGCTATAAAGCCCAGTAAGGGAATAAACATGGAATACATAAGGAGTAAAATACATGTTAAATAATAGGAATATCAATAGATCATAAGAGAAACATGAACATAAAGGCATGATAAAGCATGATAATCATAACATGGAAATGTGGAAACAACACTTATCATTGAATTAGCATGAGTCAAGGCTCATTGCACATGGAGCATGAGTAAATCCTCATTGAACATGTAGCACGAGTAAACCCTTGTTTCACTTGAATAAGCATGATTCAACACTCATTGTACATGACGTATCATGATACTATACTTTACTCAATGCATTGGAGCACTATAAGGGCGCATCCTTCTTAAACATTTCATTTCATGCATAAGTGTGCCACATGGATCATAAAACATGGATTCATCAAACATAATAATTTATTCCACAACAAAGGAATATGGAATGAAACTTTATAATCATTAATTAAATGTTCATGAAGTTGAATACCCTTGATGGAGAAATGGTCATGGTATTCACTACACAATGGCATTGTCTTAGAAAATCGGTGCAATTTTGGCAGCGTAACAGCGTGATGTAAGAATTCATAAAAATGGTTGATGAGATGGAAAGGGGTGTCTCATCATATCTACATGAACTTGACAGTAATGGGGTCATATAGATACATGTCCCAACAATTGTAATGGAATTTAGATTCATGATACAAAAGTATTTCTTGAATGTAAATGAGGAGAGAGAAGTTCCTTTCTGAATTTCGGCATAGTAACGGGTGTACATGGGAGGAATTTAATGAGAGATAAAGGGGTCTACCATCATTAAAAAAATAAGAGGTCAGTATGGTGGAGGTGAGAAACCATAACCCAAAATTTTTAATTGAAATTAAAAGGGCATAATAATATTAAAAAAATAGACAAAAAAGTGAAAGGAAGAAAAACCCTTACATGGAAATATACTTCCAAAGGATTGAGAGAGGCTTGAGAGAGGATTATTGGGAGCTTGGGGCACCTTGAGAGGATTCTAGATATAGTAGGGAAGAGGTGGGATGGACTCCAAAGGATTTGATTGCGGAGGAAGTGGGATCTTGGGTGGGTTTATATAGGAAAGGTGAATGAATTCTTTATTATTTAGGTTTGGGACCCCTTACAATAAACTAATCCAAACCACAAATAAGATCATGGTTTTTGCCCATGGTTTTTGTCAAAGGGGATAGGAAAACAATATTTTATAAGTTCAAAGTCCTAACTTCTTAAAATAATGGGGTTGCTTATGTGGAGGTGAGTTACACTCCCATGGAAAATAATTTAGAAATACAAGATGTTTAATAAGTCTTGAGGGGTCCATTAATGATTTGTAAAATAAGTAAAACAAACCAAAAATCACATTATTTTAATGTTAAAACATATATTGGTCGAACATAAATCTTATTGTATTTTATTACATCACTATTGGGTCATTGTGATGTCATAAAACACATTATATAGTTAAACGATATTTAATTTTTACCCAAAAATTGGATTGTCTCAAGAAATTATGAAAAATTCACCATTGGATAATTTTGACGTCCTGATTCTAGAAATAACATTTATTTTATCTAAATAATTTTCTAAATATGTTAATTTTCACTTTTAAAATAAAAACTGACATTTATCGAAAATTCGTGGGTTTTGACATAAATGGTTTTCAAACGTTAATAAAAATTACACTTGCATTCCTAAAATTAAAAGATCATTTATATTTAATAAAAATTAATTTAATAAAAATAATAATATTTTATTAAAATATTATTTAATTCAAAAAATCTCTTAATTTAATAAAATAGAATTCTTAATTAAATAATAACTAAAAAACTATTTTTACTTTAAAAACTATTTACAATGAATCAATAATGACAAGAAAGTATATTCATTATTATATAAAAATAATAATGTACACAAACATAGTACTAGAGATTTGTTACATAACCCCTTAAAACAGCTGAATAAGACCTAAGGGTAAGGTGTGCGATAGTGACAGACTCTTGGGGTGGATCGGATAACATCAATCGAGTGGTAATCTCTATCGACTTCCACTTTTCCCGTAGACGATCCTGTTCGAAATTGACATGATGAAGCTCATCTTGGGCTTGGTCAAGATTGAATCCCAAAGATGCCACCTCTTTTAAAAGCTTCGACAAATGGGCTTCGTATGGAGCAATTCTACCGGATGAGTCCATCGCTTCCTTTGTCTCAGTAAATTGGGTTTGTTAAATCCTTATATTTATACTAATCATGTGATCACTGTTCAATGGCTATAAAAGTAATGGTCATAATTCTTAACATAAAACCAAATAAGTTGAGATTTTATATAAACATTTTACATAAAGAGACATTTAATTAGATCAAGAGGGATTTCCATTAATGAAACTTTGGGTCGTCAAAATATTCCCCCCTTATGAAATTTCACCCTCGAACTTTCCTTTTCCCACACTAAAACAGATGTGGGTAACTCAGCTTCATAATTTACTCCAATTCCCAAGTTGCTTTTTCAAAATTGTGGTTTCGCCACAACACCTTGATGATGGGCATTGTCTTATTTCATAGAACTTTTTATCTACGATCTAAGATCTTTACTGGTTGCTCCTCATAAGAAAGAACATCCTCCAACTATACTAACTCAGAAGAGAGTACCTGTGAAGGGTCTGGTATGTACTTCCTTAAGAGGGATACATGAAAGACATCATGTACTTAGGCCATGGTAGGTGGATGTGCTAGTCGATAGGCCATAGCCCGGACACGGTCAAGAATCTTGAAGGGGTCGATATACCTTGGACTTAACTTCCCTTTCTTTCCAAAACTCATGACCTTCTTCCACGGAGATATGCGTAGAAAACCCATGTCTCCAACTTTAAACTCAAGGTCGTGTCGATGATTATCTTCATAACTCTTATGTCAACTATGGGCTACCTTGATATGCTGCTAAATGGTTTTCACCTTCTCCACCATTTCCGTGACCATTTCTTTTCCAAACAGCTTATGTTCACTGACCTCATCCCAACATGCTGGTGTTCTGCACCATTTCCCATACAGGGCTTCATATGGTGCCATTTGGATGCTCGAGTGGAAACTGTTATTATAAGAGAACTCAACCAGAGGAAGATGTTGATCCCATCCTCCTTGAAAGTCCATTTAGCATGCTCTCAACATGTCCTCAAGTGTTTGGATAGTCTGCTCTGATTGGCCATCAGTTTGAGGATGATAGTCCGTACTAAAGTTCAGTTCATTATTCAGAGCATGTTAAAGACTCTTCCAAAACTCAGAGGTGAATCTTGGATCTCAGTTAGATACAATAGATAGTGGTACTCTATGCAGCCTTACCACTTCCCTGATATATATTCGTGCCAGTTGATCCAATGAGAAATTCTCCTGAATAGAAATGAAGTGTGCAGTCTTTGTAAGATGATCCACAACAACCCAGATTGCATTTTTTCCTTTTTATGTCCTCAGAAGTATGGTGAAAAAGTCAATGGTGATGTTCTCCCATTTACATTCTGGTATGGGCAATGGTTGCATCATCCCCTTAGACTTCTACCTCTCTACCTTCACTTTCTGGCACACCAGGAACTTTGATGTATATTCAGCGATCTCCTTCTTCATATTATCCCACCAAAATTTTTCTTGGATATCTCGATACATCTTTGTGCTCCCTGGGTGAATAGAGAAATTTGAACTATGTGCATCATCCAAAAGTTCCTTCTTCAGCTTCAGACTTGATGGAACACATATTATTTTCCTAAATTACACAATTCCTTCTTCTTTAACATTAAACTCCAAGGATTTCCCTTTTTCGATAGCTTCCTCTTTTTCTTGAATTCCCACATCATCCTTTTGAGCATCCTTTAACCATTCCAAAAGAGACGGTTGAGCAATCATTTGTGAAAGGATTGATGATGTTCCCTTCTTTATGATTGTCATGTCCATATTCATAAAGTCTAAGAAGATTGGATCCTTCTCAATTCTCATCATTGATAGAATCGATGGGTCCTTTCTACTTAGGGAATCTGCCACTTTGTTCGCTTTCCCAAGGTGGTAATGTATTGAACAATCATAATTCTTGATGATCTATATCCATCTTCTCTGGCACATATTAAGCCCTTTCTATGTGAATATATATTTAAGACTCTTATGGTCCGTATATATCTCAAATTTATCCCCATAGAGATAATGTCGCCATATTTTCAAGGCAAAGATCACAGCCGCCAACTCCAGATCATTCGTTGGATAGTTTCGCTCATGGATTTTCAACTGCCTTGAGGCATAGGATATCACTTTATCATTCTGTATCAGCATGCAACCTAATCCTTTCTTCGAAGAATCAATGAATACCACAAAAATTTCCCCACTTGTGGGTAAAGTGAGTATGGGCAAAGTGATAAGCCTCTTTTTCAACTCCTTGAATCTTTCTTCACATTCATCACTCTAAATAAAATTTACTCCCTTTCTAGTTATCTTGGTAAGAGGGTTGGAAAATCATGAGAAATTTCTCACAAATCATCGATAATATCCAGCTAACCTCAAGAAGCTACGGATATCCGTTACCGATGTTGGCCTCGTCCATCCCAAAATTGCATCTGTTTTGGAGGCATCCACAGATATCCCATTTCTTGTGATGATATGACCCAAGAATGAGACTTCATTCAACCATAACTCACACTTTTTGTACTTTTCATAGAGTTTCTCCTTGCGTATAGTCTCTAGTACAGTTCTTAAATGCTCCTCAAGATCCTCCTTGGTTTTGGAGTATATTAGAATATATTCTATAAAGAATACCACAAATTTGTCTAGGTAATCTCTAAAGACTCTATTCATCAAGTCCATGAAGATTTCTGGAGTATTGGTGAGTCCGAAAGGCATTACTATGAATTCATAGTGCCCATATCTTGTATGAAAAGCAGTCTTGGGGACATCTTCCTTCTTCAACCTTACCTGATAATATCCCGACCGAAAATCTACCTTGGAGAAGTATTATGCTCCACGTAGCTGATTGAACAAGTCATTGATCTGTGGAAGAGGATACCTATTCTTTATCATGATTTTGTTAAGTTCACGATAATCGATGCAAAGCCGCATTGACCCATCCTTCTTCTTGATGAAGAGGACTGGTGCACCCCATGGTGAAGCACTTGGGCGTATAAACCCTTTATCCAGATTCTCCTGTAGTTGTTTCTTCAGCTCATCAAGCTCAATGACAGCCATTCTATATGGAGTCTTGGATATTGGTAGTGCCCCAGGTATAAGTTCAATTGAGAATTCAACGTCTTTTCGAGGAGGAAGACCAGGTAGTTCCTCAGGAAACACTTCAACAAATTCCCTCACAATATGGATTTCTTCAAGAATGGTTTCTTCTTTGGACTCAATCATCTAAGCTAGACACGCATGCTCATAGGGCAATAATATCCATTCTTGAGATGATGGAGCTAAAGGATATTCATCTTCCTCCTTACAACTGTAAATAACCGGGGGTCGATTCTCCATATGGAGTGTGATTTCCCTCTCCCGATAGAATCTGTTGGCTCTATATAAGGAAATCCAATCCATTCCAAGAATTGCATCAAATTATACTAGATGGATTATAATGAGGCTCACTGGGAAATTCAATCCACAGATTATGACAGGGGAGGAGTTAAATTCATGGGATGCAATGATTTCACCATTTGTCGTACTGACCGACATATTCACTCCCATGATTTGTGGTGGTGTTGGGATTGTTCTACTAAACTTTCTAGATATAAAAGAATGTGTAGAACCTGAATCAAAAAGTATGTTCTCTATTCTTGAATGAATAACTAGCGTACCTATCACCACTTCTTTTTCGGGGTTCACTTCGGTAGAATTGATGGCAGAAGATCTTCCTTGCTGCCTTGGAGGTTGTTGGTTGCCTCTGAAAACCTTTGGATTAGGGCAATAATTTGCAAGATGCCCCGGTTCTTTTCAGTTGTAGTAATGAACAACACGTTGAGGTTTGAACGGAGAATTCCTCTCCTCTGTCACTACCGTGGGTCTTTCTTGCCCAAAGTTAATAGCTAGGTTCCCTTCTATTCCACACCTAAAGAATTTTCTCATCCCATTGAGGGAATTTCTAGGGTGCTTCTTTCTGCACTTTTGGAAAGTGGGGTACTGGATCTTCTTAGCACCATTGGATTTATCCATCGGACTGCCAGCATTGAAGTCTAACTTATGCTTCTTGTCCCCATGATACCCATGTGATTCCCTGATCTCCATTTCGACCTTGAGGGCACATCAGACAATTTCCTCATGGCTGTCGAAGTCACGGATCGCTAATGCTTTCCGCAGGCTAGGCTTCATCCCACCAAATAAGTGGTCAACCTTGCATTTGGGGGTAATGACAATGCCGGAAGTGTATCGTGCAAGCCTTGTGAATTTTTCCTCGTACGCTCCAATAGATTATTCTTCATTTTTCTTGAGGGAAAGCAAGTTCATTTCCATCTTAAGCCAAAGGGTGCACGGAAAATATTTGTCGAGAAACATCTTCTGGAAATCCTTCTATTCCAATGCCTTGATCTCCTCCTCAGGCTTTGTATTTTTTATCAACATCCACCTTTGATCAGCTTCACCCTCCATATGATAAGCCGCTAAGAGAACCTTCTCTTGTTCAGAAAATTGGACGATGGAGAAGATCTTTTCAATGGAGTCGATCCATTGTTCAGTGATCGTGGGATCGGATGATCCACTAAAAGTAGAAGTCCTTTGTCTCATGAAGCTCTTTATAGTGACTTGTTCCTTCTTAGGGGGGTTTGGACGTTCCTCTTGACCCGTGTTTCAATTCAAATCTTGAGTTAGCTGATAGAGAAGCGTGACAAAGTTCCCGATTCCCGCTCTCATTGGATTGGGCATCTCATTAGTACAGTCATCACACTGATCTTCACATCGGTTGTTAGCCTGAGTCCTCATATTACCGGCCATTGGATGGAATAAAAGTAAAGTTAGGGGGGTAACACATAAAGGGTAATCCAAAGACAAAATTTGATGACTTATAAATAATCTTTTATTTCCTTAACTCATGAGTCTATAGGCTTCTATCTAGGAGTTTCGTGATCTACCTTCTAACATATATTCTTAGGGGCATTTTTTTAATTACCTTAATAAGGGTTCATAATAATCTTTTGAATTTATCAAAACATATCCCTCGGGAGTGTCATAACCAAGAGTGCAGTAAGGCCTGTTGTTGTGCACCAGTTCCTTTTTGAGTCTAGATAAAAGCGGTGTTTTCGGGTTTTACCCCTAGGATACATATGTGCCAGAGCCGCCTCTACCTGCTCGTATCCAGACAGGGATGTATTTGTTTTATAAACCACTTACTCAGTACTTACCAAAACTTAGGTATTTTTTTATTATACTTAGTATTTTCTCTAAGTCTTTACTAGGGTTTTCTAATCCTAATCCCAAAAATAACTAAACCTATCCTCTGATACCAACTATGACAACCCTTCTTTTATTACAAACATAAACATGATTTATTACAGAAACTATTCACTTGATACAACATGTAAGATCGAGAGGTCTAGTGTCTTTGGGGCTTAGGATCATTACATAACAACTTAAAACATGAAATACAACATCTTTATTGAAAACTGCCTTTACATGACCACTACATTCCCTCGTACTTAGCATTACATGGGATAACCTGAGGAAATGCATAAGAAAAGGGGTGAGCTATAAAGACCAGTAAGGGAATAAACATGGAATAAATGAGGAGTACAATACATGTTAGACAATAGGCATATCAATAGAGAATAAGAGAAACATGAACATAAATTCATGATAAATCATGATAATCATAACATGGAAATGTGGCAACAACACTTAACAAGTAATTAGCATGAGCCAAGGCTCATTACACATAGAGCATCAGTAAATCCTCATTTCACATGAAGCATGAGTAAACCCTCATTTCACTTGAATTATCATGATTCAAAACTCATTTCACATGATGTATCATGACACTATACTTTACCCACTGCATTGGAGCGCTATAAGGGCGCACCCTTCTTAAACATTTCATTTCATGCATAAGTGTGCCACATCGATCATAAAACATGGATTCATAAAACATAATCATTTATTCCACGACAAAGGAATGTGTAATGAAACATTATAATAAATAAATAAATGTGCATAAAGGTGAATACCCTTGATGGAGAAATTGGCATGGTATTCACTACACAGTGGTATTGGCTTAGAAAATCAGTGCAATTTCGGCAGCGTAACGACATGATATAAGAATTCATAAAAATGGTTGATGAGAGAGAAAGGGGTGTCCCATCATATCTACATGAAATGGACAGTAAGGGGGGTCATATATAAACATTTCCCAACAATTTTAATGAAATTTAGATTCATGATACAAAATTATTGCTTGAATGTAAATGAGGAGAGAGAAGTTCCTTTTAAAATTTCGGCATAGTAATGGGTGTACATGGGTGGAATTTAATGAGAGATAAAGGGGTATACCATCATTAAAACAATAATAGGGCAGTATGGGGGAGGTGAGAAACCATACCCCAACATTTATAATTGAAATTAAAAGGGCATAACAATATTAAGAAAATTAGACAAAAAAGTGAAAGGAAGAAAAACCCTTACTTGGAAGTGTGCCTCCAAAGGCTTGATAGAGGCTTGAGAGAGGCTTATTTGGAGCTTAGAGCACCTTGGGAGGATTCTAGAGATAGTTGGGCAGAGGTTTGATGAACTCCAAAGGCTTTGGGTGAGGAGGAAGTGGGAGCTTGGGTGGGTTTATATAGGAAAGTTGAGTGAATTCTTTATTATTTTGGTTTGGGACCCCTTACATTAAACTAATCCAAACCACAAATCCTCTCATGGTTTTTGCACATGTTTTTTTGAAAAGGGGATAAGAAAACAATATTTTATAAGGAAAAATTCAGAAATTATTAAAATATTGGGGTTGCTTATGCGGAGGTGAGTCACACTCCCATGAAAAATAATTTAAAAAGACAAGATGTCTAATAAGTCTTGAGGGGTCCATTAATGCTTTGTAAAATAAGTCAACCATACCCAAAATCACATTATTTTAATGTTAAATCATATATTATCTGAAAATAAATCTTATAGTATTTTATTACATCACTATTGGGTCATTATGATGTCATAAAACACATTATATATTTAAACGATATTTAATTTTTACCCAAAAGTTTGACTGTCTCAGAAAATTATGAAAAATTCACCGTTGGATAATTTCGACGTCATGATTCCAGAAATAACATTTATTTTATCTAAATAATTTTTTTAAAATGTTAATTTTCATGTTTAAAATAAAAACTGACATTTATCAAAAATTCACGGGTTTTGACAAAATTGGCTTTCAAACCTTAATAAAAATTTCAATTGCATTCATAAAATAATAAGATAATTTATATTTAATAAAAATTAATTTAATAAAAATAATAATATTTTATTAAAATATTATTTAATTCAATAAAATACCTTAATTTAATAAAATAGAATTCTTAATTAAATAATAACTAAATACACTATTTGTACTTTAAAAACTATTTACAATGTATCAATAATGACAAGAAAGTATATTCATTATTATATACAAAAAATAATGTACATGAACATAGTACTAGTGATTTGTTACATAACCCCTTAAAACACCTGCATAAGAACTAAGGGTAAGCTGTGTGATGGTGACAGACTCTTGGGGTGGCTCGAATAACATCGCTCGAGTGGTAATCTCTATCAACTTACACTTTTCCCGTAGATGGTCTCGTTCGAGATTGACATGATGAAGTTCAGTTTGGGCTTGGTCAAGAGTTAATCCCAAAGATGCGACCTCTTTTCTGAGCTCCGAAAAATGGGCTTCATATGGAGGAATTCTACTGGATGAGTCCATCGCTTCCTTTCTCTGAGTAAATTGGGTTTGTTAAATCCTTATATTTATACTAATCATGTGATCACTATTCAAAGGCTATAAAAGTAACGGTCACAATTCTTAACATAAAACCAAAGAAGTTGACATTTTATATAAACATTTTACATAAAGAGACATTTAATTAGATCAAGAGGGATTTCCATTAATGAAACTTTGTGTCATCACAATATTCCCCCCTTAAGAAATTTCGCCCTTGAAATTTCATTTTCCCACACTAAAACAAATGTGGGTAACTCAGCTTCATCATTTACTCTGATTCCCAAGTTGCTTCTTCAAACATGTGGTTTCGCCACAACACCTTGACAAGGTTCATTGTCTTATTTTGTATAACTTTTTCTCTACGATCTAAGATCTTCACTGGTTGTTCCTCATAAGAAAGATCATCCTCCAAATGTACCACCTCAAAAGAGATTAACTATGAAGGGTTCGGTATTTACTTCCTTAATAGGGATACATGAAAGACATCATGTACTTTGGCCATGGTAGGTGGAAGTGCTAGTCGATAGGCCACAACCCCGACATGATCAAGAATATCAAAGGGGCCGATGTACCTTGGACTTAACTTCCCTTTCTTTCCAAACCTCATGACCTTCATCCACAGAGATATGCGTAGAAAAAACATGTCTCCAACTTTTAACTCAAGGTCTCATCAACAATTATCTTCATAACTCTTCTGTCGACTATGGGCTGCCCTGATATGCTGCTAAATGGTTTTCACCTTCTCCACCATTTCCTCGACCATTTCTGGTCCAAGCAGTTTACGTTCACTGACCTCATCCCAACATGTCAGTGTTCTGCACCTTTTCCCATACAGGGCTTCATATGGTGCCATTTGGATGCTCGAGTGGAAACTGTTATTATAAGAGAACTCAAGCAGAGGAATATGTTGATCTCATCCTCTTTTAAATTCCATTGAGCAAGCTCTCAACATGTCCTCAAGTGTTTGGATAGTTCACTCGAATTTTCCATCAGTTTGAGGATGATTGGTCGTACTGAAGTTCAGTTCAGTATTCGGAGCATGTTGAAGACTCTTCCAAAACTTCGAGGTGAATCTTGGATCTCTGTTAGACACAATAGATAGTGGTACTCCATGTAGCCTTACCACTTCCCTGATATATATTCATGCGAGTTGATCCAATGAGAAATCCTCCCAAATAGTAATGAAGTGTGCATTATTTGTAAGAAAATCCACAACAACCCGGATTGTATTGTTGCCTTTGGATGTCCTCAGAAGTCCGGTGACAATGTCCATGGTGATGTTCTCCCATTTCCATTTTGGTATAGGCAATGGTTTCATCATCCCCTTAGACTTGTGCCTCTCTTCCTTCACTTGCTGGCACACCTGGCACTTTGATGTATATTCAGCGATCTCCTTCTTCATATTATCCCACCAGAAGTTTTCTCAGAGATCTCGATACATCTTTGTGTTCCCTGGGTTAATAGATAAATTTTAACTATGTGCATCATACAAAAGTTCCTTCTTCAGCACCGAACTTGATGTAACACATAGTCTTTCCCCAAATCGCACAATTCCTTCTTCATTAACATTAAACTCCGAATAATTCCCTTTTTTCGATAGCTTCCACTTTTTCTTGAATTCCCATATCATCCTTTTGAGCATCCATTATCCTTTCCAAATGAGACAACTGAGTAATAATTTGTGAAAGGATTGATAATGTTCCCTTATTTATGATTCCCATGTCCATCTTCATCAAGTCTAAGAAGATTGGATCCTTCTCAATTCTCATCATTGATAGAATCACTGGGTCCTTTCTACTTAGGGAATCTGCCACCTTGTTCACTTCCCTAGGGTGGTAATGTATTGAACAGTCATAATTCTTGATGAGCTCTATCTATCTTCTTTGGCGCATATTAAGCTCTTTCTGTGTGAATATATATTTAAGACTCTTATGGTCAGTATATATCTCACATTTCTCCCCATAGAGATAATATCGCCAGATTTTCAAGTCAAAGATCACAGCCGCCAACTCCAGATCATGTGTTGGATAGTTTCTCTCATGGATTTTCAACTGCCTTGAGGCATAGGATATCACTTTATCATTCTGCATCAACACACAACCTAAGCCCTACTTCGAAGCATCAATGAATACCACAAAAAGTTCCCCACTTGTGGGTAATGTGATCATGGGCGCAGTGATAAGCCTTCTTTTCAACTCCTTGAAGCATTCTTCACATTCATCACTCCATGAAAATTTTACTCCCTTTCGAGTTAGCTTGGTAAGAGGGTTGGAAAATCATGAGAAATTTCTCACAAATCGTCGATAATATCCAGCTAACCCCAAGAAGCTACGGATATCCGTTACCAATGTTGGCCTTGACCATCCCTAAATTGCATCTGTTTTGGAGGGATCCAAAGATATACCATTTCTTGTGATGATATGGCCCAAGAATGAGACTTCCTTAAACCATAACTCACACTTTCTGTACTTTTCATAGATATTCTCCTTGCGCAAAGTCTCTAGTATAGTTCTTAAATGATCCTCATGATCCTCATTGGTTTTGGAGTATATTAGAATATCATCTATAAATAATACCACAAATTTCTCTAGGTAATCTTTAAAGACTCTATTCATCAAGTCCAGAAAGATTTATGGAGCATTGGTGAGTCCTAAAGTCATTACTATGAATTCATAGTGCCTGTATCTTGTACGAAAAGTAGTCTTGGGGACATCTTCCTTCTTCACCCTTACTTGATAATATCCCGACCGAAAATCTACCTTGGAGAAGTATTGTGCTCCATGAAGCTAATCGAACAAGTCATCAATCTATGGAAGAGGATACCTTTTCTTTATCATGATTTTTTTAAGTTCACAATAATCGATGAAAAGTTGCATTGACCCATCCTTCTTCTTGACGAAGAGGACTGGTGCACCCCATGGTGAAGCACTTGGGTGTATGAACCCTTTATCCAGATTCTCCTGTAATTGTTTATTCAGCTCTTCAAGCTCAATGACAGTCATTCTATATGGATTCTTGGATATTGGTAGTGCCACAGGTATAAGTTCAATTGAGAATTCAACATCTCTTCGAGAAGGAAGATCAGGCAGTTCCTCGGGAAACACTTCAGCAAATTCCCTCACAATAGGAATTTCTTCATGGATTGTTTCTTCTTTGGACTCAATCATCTGAGCCAGATTTGCATTCTCATAGGGCATTAATATCCAAGACTGAGATGATGGAGCTAAAGGAGATTCATCTTCCTCCTTACACTTATAAAGAATTAGGGGTCGATTCTCCATATGGAGTGTGATTTCCCTCTCCCGACAATTTATGTTGGCTCTATATAAGGAAATCCAATCCATGCCAAGAATTGCATCAAATTCCACTAGAGGGAGTATTATGAGGTTCACCGAGAAATTCAATCCACATATTATGAAAGGGGGGAGTTATATTCAAGGGATGCAATGATTTCCCCATTTTTCATACTCACCGACATCTTCACTCCCATGATTTGTGGTAGTGCTAGGTTTGTTCTACTAAACTTTTGAGATATAAAAGAATGCATAGAACCTGAATCAAAAAGTATGTTCGCTATTCCTGAATGAATAACTAGCGTACCTGTCACCACATCATTGTTGGGGTTCACTTTGGAATAAGTGATGGAAAAATATCTTCCTTTCTTCCTTGGAGGTTGTTGGTTGCCTATGAAAACCTTTGGATTAGGGCACTAATTTGAAAGATGCCCCGGTTCTTTGTAGTTGTAGCAATGAACAACGCATTGATGTTTGAACGGATCATTCCTCTCCTCTGTCACTACCATGGGTCTTTCTTGCCTAAAGTTAACAGCTAGGTGACCTTCTCTTCTACACCTAAACATTTTCTCATCCCCTTGAGGCAATTTACAGGGTGCTTCTTTTGGCACTTTTGGAAAGTGGGGTGCTGGATCTTCTTAGCACCTTTGGATTTATCCATCGGACCTCCAACATTGAATTCCAGATTATGCTTCTTATCCCCATGACACCCCTGTGATTCCCCGATCTTCATTTCGACCTTGAGGGAACATCGAACAATTTCTTCATAGCTGTCAAAGTCACAGATCACTAATGCTTTCTGCAGGCTAGGCTTCAGCCCACAAAAGAAGCGGTCAACCTTTCATTTAGGGGTAACGACAAATCCGGAAGCGTATCGTGCAAATCTTATGAAGTTTTCCTCATACGCTTTAATAGATTCTTCTTCATTTTTCTTGAGGGAAAGGAATTCACTTTCCATATTAAGCTAGATGGTGCGCGGAAAATATTTATCGAAAAACATCTTCCGGAAATCCTTCCATTCTAAAGCCTCGATCTCCTCCTCAGGCTTTGTATTTTTGATCAACGTCCACCATTGATCGGCTTCACCCACCATACGATAAGTCTTCAGGAGAACCTTCTCTTCTTCAGAACATTGAAGGATAGAGAATATCTATTCAATGGATTTGATCCATGGTTCAACGATCGTGGGATCGGATGATCCACTAAAAGTAGGAGGCCTTTGTATCATGAATCTCTTGAAAGCGACTTGTTCCTTATTAGTGGGGTTTGGATGTTCCTCTTGACCCGTGTTTCTATTCAAAGCTTGAGTTAGCTGAGATAGAAGCGTGAGAAAGTTCGCGATTCCCGCTCCCATTGGATTGGGATCTTATTAGTCCAGTCATCACACAGATCTTCACATCGGTTGTTAGCCCGAGTCCTCCTATTACCGGCCATTGGATGGAATAAAAGGAAATTTAGGGGGGTAACACATAAAGGGTAATCAAAAGACAAAAGTTGATGACTTATAAATAAACTTTTATTTCCTTAACTCATGAGTCTATAGGATTATATCTAGGATTTTCATGATCTACCTTCTAACATATATTCTTAGGGGCATTTTTTTAATTCCCTTAATAAGGGTTCATACTAAGCTTGTGAATTTATCAAAAAATATCCCCTGGGAGTGTCATAACCAAGAGTGTGGAAAGGACTGTTGTCGTGCACCAGTTCCTGTTTGAGTCTAGATCAAAGTGGTGTTTTCGGGTTTTACCCCTAGGATACATCTGTGCCAGAGCCGCATCTACCTTCTCGCTTCCAAATAGGGATGTATTTGTTTGATAAACCACTTAATCAGAACATACCAAAACTTAGGGATGTTTTTATTATACTTAGTCTTGTCTCTAAGGCTTTACTAGGGTTTTCTAATCCTAATCCCAAAAATGACTAAACCTATCCTCTGATACCAACTATGACAACCCTGTTTTTTTTTACAAACATAAACATGATTTATTACATAAACTATTCACTTGATACAACATGGAATATCGAGAGGTCTAGTGTCTTTGGGTCTTAGGATCATTACATAACAACTTAAAACATGAAATACAACATCTTTTTTGAAAACTTCCTTTACATGACCCCTACATTCCCTCATACTTAGCATTGCATGGGATAACCTGAGGACATGCATAAAAAAAGGGGTGATCTATAAAGCCCAGTAAGGGAATAAACATGGAATACATTAGGAGTAAAATACATGCTAGAAAATAGGCATATCAATAGAGAATAATAGAAACATGAACATAAAGGCATGACAAAGCATGATAATCGTAACATGGAAATGTGGCAACAACACTTAACATGGAATTAGCATGAACCAAGGCTCGTTGCACATGGAGCATGTGTAAATCCTCATTGCACATGAAGCATGAGTAAACCCTCGTTGCACTTGAATTAGCATGATTCAACACTCATTGCACATGAAGTATCATGATACTATACTTTACCCAATTCATTGGAGCGCTATAAGGGTGCACCCTTCTTAAACATTTCATTTCATGCATAAGTGTGCCACATGGATCATAAAATATATATTCATAAAACATAATCATTTATTCCACAAAAAATGAATGTGGAATGAAACATTATAATCAATAATTAAATGTGCATGAAGGTGAATACCCTTGATGGAGAAATGGGCATGGTACTCACTACACAATGGCATTGGCTTAGAAAATCAGTGCAATTTCGGCAGCGTAACGGCGTGATATAAGAATTCATAAAAATGGTTGATGAGAGAGAAAGGGGTGTCTCATCATATCTATGTGAAATGTACAGTAAGAGGGGTCATATAAATACATGTCCCAACAATTTTAATGGAATTTAGATTCATGATACAAAAGTATTTCTTGAATGTAAATGAGGAGAGAGAAGTTCCTTTCGGAATTTCGGCATAGTAACGGGTGTACATGGGAGGCATTTAATGAGAGAGAAAGGGGTCTCACATCATTAAAACAATAAGAGGGAAGTATGGGGGAGGTGCGAAACCATACCCCAGCATTTATAATTGAAATTAAAAGGGCATTACAATATTAATAAAATTAGACAAAAAAAGTGAAAGGAAGAAAACCCTTACTTGGATGTGTGCTTCCAAAGGCTTGAGAGAGGCTTGAGAGAGGCATCTTGGGAGCTTGGGGAACCTTGGGAGGATTATAGAGAGAGTAGGGTAGAGATTGGACGAAATCCAAAGGCTTTGAGTGGGGAGGAAGTGGGATCTTGTGTGGGTTTATATAGGAATGGTGAGTGAATTATTTATTATTTAGGTTTGGGACCCCTTACATTAAACTAATTCAAACCAAAAATCAGCTCATGGTTTTTGCCCATGGTTTTTGGAAAAGGGGAGAGGAAAAAAATATTTTATAAGGCCAAAGTCTGAACTTCTTAAAATAATGGGGTTGCTTATGTGGAGGTGAGTCACACTCCCAAGGAAAATAATTTAAAAAGACAATATGTTTAATAAGTTTTGAGGGGTCCATTAATGCTTTGTAAAATAAGTCAAACAAAACCAAAATCACATCATTTTAATGGTAAAACATATATTGGCCGAACATAAATCTTATAGTATTTTATTACATCACTATTGGGTAATTATGATGTCATAAAACACATTATATATTTAAACGGTATTTAATTTTTACCCAAAAATTTGACTGTCTTAGAAAATTATGAGAAATTCATCGTTGGATAATTTCAACGTCCTGATTCTAGAAAATAACATTTATTTTATCTAAATAATTTTCTAAAAATGATAATTTTCACTTTTAAAATAAAAACTGACATTTATCGAAAATTCACGAGTTTTGACAAAAATGGCTTTCAAACCATAATAAAAATTACAATTGCATTCATAAAATTATAACATAATTTATATTTAATAAAAATTAATTTAATAAAAAAAATAATATCTTATTAAAATATTTTTTAATTCAAAAAAATACCTTAATTTAATCAAATATAATTCTTAATTAAATAATAACTAAAAATACTCTTTTTACTTTAAAAACTATTTACAATGTATCAATAATGACAAGAAAGTATATTCATTATTATATACAAAAAATAATTTACATTAACATAGTACTAGAGATTTGTTACATAACCCTTTAAAATAGCTGCATACGACCTAATGGTAAGGTGTGCGATGGTGACAGACTCTTGGGGTGGCTCGGATAACATCGCTCGAGTGGTAATCTCTATCAACTTTCACTTTTACCATAGATGGTCCCATTCGATCTTCACATGATAAAGCTCAGCTTGGGCTTAGTCAAGATCAAAGCCCAAAGACGCCACCTCTTTTCCTAGCTCAGACAAATGGGCTTCGTATGGAGTAATTCTACTGGATGAGTCCATCACTTCCTTTGTCTGAGTAAATTGGGTTTGTTAAATCCTTGTATTTATACTAATCATGTTATCACTGTCCAATGGTTATAAAAGTAACGGTCACAATTCTTAACATAAAACCAAAGAAGTTGACATTTTATATAAAAATTTTACATAAAGAGACATTTAATTAGATCAATAGGGATTACAATTAATGAAACTTTGGTTCGTCCCAATTTTATTCTTCAAAAAAAAATTCTTCAATACTGTTTTTTATTGCATCTTGTGAGTGAATATTATAATTAATTTTTTGAAATTTTAGTAATTTTATTTAATAAAATAAGTATAATTTTTGAAATCATCATATAAAAATTATATTTGGTTTGAATTTTTTAATTTTTTAGAGAAGATTTATTTTTCATTAAATAGTGAAAATACTTATTTTCATTTAAAATTATATTTTCATTTAAATTATTTAAAAAGTAATATTATATTTTGGATTATTTTTAATATTTAATTAGTTCAATTTTATTTAAAATAATAAAATTATGGCCTCCCAAATGAAGTTTTTACAATAATTTAGTATAAAAACATTTTATATTTAAAAAGGACAGTTTTTTGAAAAATTGTTTTTTATCGTGTTTTTAGGTTTTATTTTAAATTATTTTATGAAATTTCATTGTATTTAATTTTTAGAAATGGATTAAATATTTTTAATCATTGGGCCCAAATTTTTTAAATAGGTCCCTTTTATTTTTGGTCAATATGAATAGAAACATTACTAATTTTTTATCATGATAAAGGGTAAATCGGATAATTATAGTTGAAAATAAAATGATAAGGATTATAAAATGACCATAAAAATTTCCCTGATTCGTTTTTATGAGTCAATTTCATCCTTAATAATCCATGATTAATTTATATTTTCATATGTTTCCATTTGGATGTGATTATAACCTTTATAATATTTTATTTGAAGAAATGTAATGAATATCACACTCTTATTTTTAATAAATATAATATTTTATAATATTGAAATTAACATAGGATATTTTCAGTAATAAATTTTATTTTTAAATCTAATTTTCTTCTATTAATCATGTTAATTTATTTTCTAATTTCTGTATAGAAATAATTAACTAAAATGATTACACAACATTGATTCAGTAATTATCCAATTAATAGAAAAATAAACTAAATGATAATATAAATATTAAAATAAATATAAATTGGAAAAATTAATTTTATACACTAATTTTGTTAAAAATATTACATGTTAGGGATGTTTTAAAATATGTTGGTTATAATTTTACTTGTTTCCATGACCTTATTAAAACTTAAAATAATAAATAGTTCTAAAAATTTACATTAACGCTATTTTAAAATAAATAATGTTTTATTAAATGATATAAAATTAATAATATTATTATATTAATCCAAGTTACTAATATATAGTATATAATACCATTAATGGTACATTTATGTATCATTATTCCATTTATAGTAACTATATTGACCCATAATGAGTAAAAGTCGTGTTGTGACGGTAATTTTGAAAAGAGTTAACAAAGGCTTAAAACCAAAAGATAAGGGTAAAATCATAGTAAAAAATTGTATAATTTTTATTGTATAAAGTTAATTCTGCACTTATAACCTTAGTATTTAAATTTAATTTTTAATGGACACTTTTCCATGAAAATTACTTACATATTATTTAATGTAATGAAATTTACAAAAATGGAACTCTCATTGTTTATAATATATCATATGTGTCGACATGGGGATAAGAGATATTTATGAATAAATATAAGTGTAAAATTTTAGATTAAGGGAATTATTTTTATTATTTAAATTTAAATATAATTTTCAGTAATTATGTAATGACCTTAATTTATTATGAAACACGGATGCATTACTTCTTCAATTAATAAAAAAAATATAATAAATGATTTTCAGAAATATTAAAATAAATATAATTTGAGTGTTTAAATATGTAATATTGATTTTATAGGTGATTATAAAATATTATTTTAGCTTTAAATTATTATATTATTATTCAAACTTTTTTATGTCTATTAAGTCCAATTAATTGAATAGTGTATAAATTGACAATAATGAAATTTTATGAAAATACTTTGTTATTAAATTACTTAAAATTTATAAAAATTTTAAAAAGTAAAATGGAATATTATATGGTTGAAACTTTATCCATTTTCCTCTATTTAGGACATTTGGATCCATTTTTATGGAGAATAAATTTATTATAATTTAATCTTTTGAGAAATTCCATAAATACACATCGCCACAACTATAAATGGGAACCTCCCACCTCACTTAATTACACAAAATTGAGCCTTATTTATAAAAAATATAACAATTTACCTTATCCAATTCCATATCCAAATAATAGACGTTTTTTCTTCCCAAAAGACTAACCCTGGTGCCTTTTAGAGGACATCTAAAGAAGTTGTTTCGAAAAATATGTAATCTTCCTAACTGGTCACTTTCTTTTTGTACTCTTCTTCAAATTATCTAAATTTATTATATTTATCATAAAATAATAACTTAATAATACCGTTAATATTATTATAATTATTAAAACATGATTATACACCCTCTTTCACATAAAATTATAAGTGAAAGTATCGCTCGTGCATACGTAAGACTTACCATCTACTCAAAGTGAAATAATTCATTTTTTATAAAAATGTTTTATGGATGGGTATTATGAAAGGTTTAATATTAATATATGATATTTATGAAAAAATTATACTTATGGAATGATAATATCATCTATACAATTATATCATCTCAACCATTGGAAAATGATAATGTCATTCGTTCTTACGTGTTGACTACAACATCCACAAAGAGATGTGATACGTTTTTCATTTATATGTTACTTGGATGGTAGTAAAAAAATTATGAATAAATCTTATATATAAAATAAAGTAATTATACTATTAATTTGAGTTATTATTTGCCTTTCTTTCATTTTATCCATTGAAAAATGAAATAATAGTGTTAATATATACGTACGACCTACCATCTCCATGAACAATGTCATTCATTTTTATATCTCTAAATTTTATTGAGGACTATAAATATATATATTATGAATACATATTATAATTATATCCTGATTTATATTATTTATGTGATGTAACTAAGATAAATTTACAAGGACTGGAACAACCAATCATAAACACTCAAAATAATCTAAACAGTAAACTACTTGGAAATAACAATTTTAATAAAGAATTATTGATAAAAGGGGGTGTTTAAATTTTATAAAGTGATAATGTATTATATTATAATTATTAAAATGACTCTTTTATATCATTATAATAATTTATTATATAATAGTTTAGATTACTTCTGAATCAAGGTGAACTCGGTTTAAGGAATATTCGTCTAACTTTTATTTTTATAGGACATACGTATTATATACAACTGGTTTTATTGTGGTGTATATACTTCCCAGGAATGTATTTCATGATTATTATTATGAAAATTATGTGATTTACAAATCCATATAAGTTTATTTATTTCATGTAGCTTCCAATTCAAATGATACCAATGTTGTAAGGGTTTTATTTCACAATCTCATCAATATTCCAGATTGTTTATGTTTAAGTCTCTCATGGGAAAATTATTAGATCTTTCTCTTCTATATCCATGTTTTATAAAAACATTTCCAAAAAAATTTCAACTATTTTATAATTATTTATTAATGAAATATTTCCATTGTTTTATTTTTTAGAGAAAAAAATAAAGGAATATTTTTATTTTTTCCAATTGAGGCACTTTTTCACTTTTATGAAAAAAGTGTGGAAGGGTTTTTTTAATTATACGAAATGAACAGAGTTTTAAAACAGTATGAAACATTAATTATTTAAATATTAATTTAAAATTATATAATTTCCTTTTGAAAAAATGGTTTCTTTATTACATTCATTGTTTTTAGTCTTAAAATTCAATTTTCAAATTTCAAAGTTTATTTTCCTTAATAATATCTTAATATACTTCTTGAGGTATCTCTATTCATAATAAAAAAAAGTGCTTGATTTTTATTATTATTAAATGATGTTATGATCGAAGGATTTCACCCTTATTATTTCTATTTATGGATTATTATTATTATTAAAAAAATTATCAAACCCATTTTTATGGGTTATGTTTTGATGAAGTGTTTATGAAACCCATTTATTTTCATGGGTTATAATATGATGAAATTTTTATAATCCTATAGAACTCATTTTTATGATTTTCATTATGTGATGGGTTGGAACTATGTATCCATCCAATGAATTTTTAAATTATTATATCTCTGTATATAGTTATGGGAAACAAATTGATGTGTGTGATCCATTATAGGAAATAAGTTGAAGTGTTTGATCTGTTATGGGGACCAAGTTGATGTTATTTATCCACTATATGAAACTAGTTTTGATTCCTAATATTATGGTATAGGTAGTTAACCTTGACATATGAAATGGTTTATATACTTATGATATTTCTGCACTCACACTTATTAAATGATCTTATGTTTCATGATTGATTTACGATGATTTATTAATATTACGATTCATGTATTTTGAAATAATAATGTCATATGTTATAAATCATGCTTATTATATTTTCATATTTTTTATAAACATTAAAATTAAATTTCATGGTGTTATACACTTATTTTTTTCTTATGATTTCATCTGATCATTCATTAATATCTCCCTTTCTTACCCTTACTGAGCATCTGAGCTATCCCTTTATTATGTTTCCTTTTCCCATGGTAATAAATAATGATGCTAAATTTTTTTTTAATGGTTCATATGTGAGGAATATTATGGGGTATATTAAAGATATAACATGGAATATGAAAAGCTGGGTATAGTGGGAGAAGATGTTGATCTTTATGAGCTAGTTGTTTACGAACCCTAGTTTTAAAATGTATTTCCTAATTCTATAAAAATATAAACCTAAAATGTCCTTGGGTATATAATTGATCCAAAATTTTCCTTTTGATGTTGAGTTTTTTGGATGGAAAAAATTGGGTCACATTTATTTGTATAAAATCTACAAATGTAAAGTTAATGTTTTTAGCATTAGATATCAGAGTTCAGATCTTCACCTATTACAGTTTCAAGGTAAAGCCCTTTCCCAATAGAGGTGAAGACATCACTCAATAGATTCTGAACCAGTGAGGGATTTCACTGATATCTCCCCAGAACTAATTTTGGGGATAAACTCATCATACATGTATCCAATAATGGGTACCCTTAAGACCTTGTAGACATATCATGAGCTAATTTCCACTTCTCCCTATGCAACTTGTATGGTATTTGTTTGTAGGATCCAATGACTCAGAAAATCTAAGATCATGTCAATATCCATATAGACACAATTATCTAAAATTTACGTAATGCACCCAAGATTTTTAGGCTTGGTATATCTTACATTCATCCTTTCTTTATGAGTTTTTATGTTATTATTCGTTTGGGTGAATTCTTGGGTAGATTCTAGTTAATTTTTTATGATTTTTGAATCCCATAATGGGGAGAAACGTTTCTCCTTGGTCAGGAGAAATTATTTTGTTTTTCCAAAGGTAACTATTTTGATTTTTGGATAGGGTTAGTAGGTGGTGCATAATCGGTGCATAGTTAGAGATAATCATGTGACATTACCTAGAAAACCATGTAATTTATAATGGAAACAAAACATGGTTAGAACACAATATACAAAACCATGTCGGTGCCTAAGAGACGTAGTGAGCCTAACACGGTTAGAATACAATTTTATAAATCATTCAACAAAACCATTTTAATGGGATTAAATAGTCTAAAAATGATATTAACCTTAAAAATCCTAAACCACCTCCCCCCTCATTATTCCTCCTATAAAAATGAATATTCAACATTGGGACATGAGTGGCTATAGTTGGTCAATTCCTTCCCTTTGGAGAGAAACTATGTTTGATCTAGAGGCATATCTCCTTGTTATTTCAAGTTAAGTGATCATTTTTCTATTAATCTTATTGTTATTTCTAGATCATAAGTCTACTCCTCGATTAAAAATCTTAATCTAGACTATCATAAATGGATTCAGTATATTCTACATGATCTAATGAGATCCCTACTTTATTTTCATGGAAAAGGAATGTGGAAAATGGGGTTGTCATAATCGGTCTCAAATTCATCTAGATCTATTAATTATATTGGATCTTGTTTGTTATGTATCAACCAATACTAGACATTTATGTTTTCATGTTCTTGAATATTTACTCCAAAATATACATGTGTTTATTTGGGGTCATTTTAGGGATCGTTGGTGTGAGATATTAATTAGGGTGGTGAAGCTTGATGATGTAATTTGATATTATAAATATGGGAAGTTCCTTATCTTGTTATGGTAATTTTATTAAATTCAATGATATACAAAGTTCTTGGGAGTATGAGAACCAATTATAATGTGGGTGAATAAGTAGTGATCTTTTACAATTTCCTATAAATTGAAATTAACCCATGTAACGTTTTATAGTTTCTATCTTTTAAAACTTTATCAAACTCAACCACAATTTTTATGCAACATAAGGAAATTAAGGTAGAGTACAAAAGATTTACAGGGTCCTCCACCAATTTGGGTGACAACAATTTTCTCTTGTAGACTCTCATAGATCTAGGTTAATACGCTATTATATAAATTATTACAATTTCATTCAACTCCCATTAGACTCATTTTATCTACAGATATGTAATTATAATAACTCTCGTCAGTTTCAAAGTTTTATTATCTTTTGATCCAAAGTAATTATTATAATATTTGAAAATATATCATGAAAAATTCATATGAAAATTCATGGTCTTATGTAATCCATATTATAAGGTTCTGTCTAGTGCAATCAGCCTTTATCCTATATGATTTAGTCTTGTTCACTAAAAACCTATATACCACTGATTGGTTCTCTATTTGGTGAACAAAACCTATAACTAATTATTGGTTTAAGGACTTTGATAAAACACTATGACTTTTGAATCTTAGTATGATGTTTCTATATACTTCACACCTATATCTAATGTACTTTACTAGAGCCTCTCTTGATTACCACTTCTTCAACCAATTATAACCTCATTTCGAAACTAACTCCACTAAAACATCTCCACCACTACACCTCTATCAAACAAATACGAACATCATTCCACACACTCAAAAAAATCCTAACCATTTATATAGGCACACTTCCATGGTAAAATCGTGGAATTAAAATGTTCTTTCCCACTCAGAAAAAACTCAAATATTGAGATTCCCAATGAAACCAACTCCATTATATTTTTCTCAAGTATTCTAGAAATTTTTGAATCTTTAGGTAAACTAGAACAACAAAAAAATTCATTGAACTTACTAAACTTAGTTTAAACTAAATTCTTCAAGAATCCTTAACCTCGCTAGTTGATCAAATTTTGAATGATCAAATTAGTATCATAATTTTTAAGGAATTCACAAATATTTGTGAAGAATATCAAAACTTTAACCAATAAATGTTCATATATATCATTTAGAAAGAAAATTTCATCTATTAGATTATTTATTAGTCTGGGGAACATCTTTTATTTCTCTAACTGATGAACTGTACTATTTGAAATCACCCTCACTAATCAAATTTGATCAATTGACTCAATTTGATAAACTCTATAAATATTTGACCAGTTCTCTTTATAAGAAACCTCTAACTAATAGAATTAAAAAAAAATCCATCGAGATATAACAAATTACATAGAAAGACTCATCTGAAGAAATTCCCTCAGTTTAACCTTTAAAAAGACATTGTTACCAAAAATCAAACTAATCGGCCTATATATAATTGTTTATCTGATGACATCATTATTTTTTATTTGATGATATTCTATTTAATAGAACTTTAACAGATCAATATTGGTTGAAAAAACACATTTTAGTTACTTCATTAACCATCCATTGTTTCTAACCAATGATCTTCACATTTCTCTGACTGATGTATATTTGAACATATCCATCCAATGATATTTATAAAGATCTATATAAAATCACCTTCAATATACATAAAAAAACTCTAACTATTTAATTTTTTTTCTGAAATAACTTCAATTTGTGGATTTTAATTGATATAATTCATACCATAGCTCCCTATATGACTTTCTATCTTTGAACATCATGTCGTGTGCAACACCAAATTAGTAACATAAACTATGTGCAAATTTAAACATTATCTTTTCACACGCTATTAGTTTGGTAGCCTCGTATGACTCTCTCTGTTAAACTTGAGTTATTAGCCTTCAAACCTTTCTATCTAATCACTCTGGTTTGATCTTTTTACTACCAAAAGAACTTTTATTTCTTTAACTTTTCAATTGTCAAAATTATAATTCCTTCACTTCATGCGAAAGAAAAAAAACTTAGTGCCTCTAACTTCATTATATTCCTTATTAGGTAAAATTACTCATTGTAATTCTAGTAACATTGGGAACCTTTAACGTTTGTACATTTCACTCGAACAGAGCTTGGATCATGAGTTTGTTCGTGATGATAAGAACTTATAGATTTAAATAGTATTGGATGGATTATGGAAAGTTTTATATTCTTCATATAAAAACATTCTTAAAATTCTTCAGTAACTCATTTACTCAAGAAAAAAAGTCCCAAATAATATATATTAATAAAAATTCAAACCAATATCACAAAACATAAAAATAATCTTTTATATTCCCCATTGGATTTATTGGAAACATTGATAAAGACTTCAATAACTTTTTTAGACATTCATTAAACCACAACCTTTCTCATAAATAATGTCTTAACACCAATCTAATAGATAAAGAAATTTTTTTAAGGAATCATATCCCTTTTTGAAAAGTAATTTTATATCCATGATAAGATATAACACCCCTACATCTTTTTTTTCTCCACATTTCTATTATAAAAAAAATTAAATTAAAAACATTTTCATAAAAAGTTATGCATTCTCTCCCCCTATAAGAATAAAATCTAAAGAATTATGGGGTAAATTTCTTTTGAACTTTATAATTTCATTGGGGGAGGTTGAACATAATGTTATATACACAATTACTCAAATATTTCCCATGTCGTATATTTTCTGGAAACATATAAAATTTGATAGTTTATTGAAATTTACTCAAGCATAATATCTTAACAATAAACTTTATCCTTAATAAAGTTATATTTTATATTGATTTTATTTGATCTAGAATATTGTAATAGTTTCTTGGAAAGATAAATGGAACTTTTATTATCACAAATAATATTTAATAGTTTATAAATATGTTCACTCAAATATTCAAACTCAACTTTCATCAAAAATATTTTCATACAAGAATTATTGGAGGGAATATATTTAGCTTTTGTTGTATATAAAGTTACATAAAACTAATTCTTTCTATGAAATCTCACAAAACATTATCCCAAGAAGAAAGTTTCTTCTAATGTAGACTTTTTATCATTAGAATCTATATGCCAATAAACACCAGTGAACCCTGAAAGATCATTTGATTACTTTTTTATACAACTATTCATAAGATGATGTTTCTTTAATATACCTGAGTATTACTTTAGATTTTAGAGAATGTGAATCCTTTTGGTCACACTAATATAATTCATAGAATTTAATATCATAAGAAAATTATTTATTTTAATTAGTAATATAGAGTAAACTTCATATCAACTTTTGGAAGTCCTTCAGATTAACAATTTTCACAAATTCATCTTTACTCATCTTCATGCCAAAAAAATAGGATTAGAAAAATCCTTAGAGTATATCATACCAAACTTTTATAACAACCCATTATCATAATTTTCTTGAGATATGAACATGTAACTCCCCATTTTTTGAACATATAAGACAATAATGATAGTTTACTTTCAAAGAATTTAAATTTCAATGTTCATATCCAATTTCTCAATAAACTCTTGACATGTTTTAAACCAATAACCTAGAAAAATTATATTATCAATAAAAACAATGAAAATTACGGTATATGTTATAATTTCCATAACAAGTAGGTTTCTATTAAAGTTTACTTTAGAAAAGTTCAACTTATTTATGAAACTATTACTTTTAGAGTGCTACACAAGAGGATATTTATTCAATCCATACATACATTTATTCATATTACACCCCAGAGTTCATTTATTATCAAGTAGAACCCACTACGTTTCTCAATACAGATATCTTCTTCAATCTCTCCATTTAATAAAGATAACTTAATATCCTTATGATACACTTTGTAATAATGATGAGTAGAAATTACTAAGGATATTATTATAGTTTCAAGTATCTTAATAAGAGAAAATATTCTTCACAATTGACATCTTCAACCTATGAGTAACATTTATAAACTAGTAAATTTTTGTTTCATCAAATTTAACCATGTTCATTGAGCTTATTTTTGAACACCCATTTTGTTCCTGTAACATTATTTCCTCCTAATCATGGAACAATATATCAAGTGTCATTTTTCAAAATCTAATCCAACACACCATTAAACACATTTATCCACTATTTATGTTCAACTAACTCTAAAAATGAATGTGGTTCCACCAGTGAGATAATAGATGTCTGATTATCTAACCTCAAATTGCTTCTCATATGAATAGGGGCTTCATGATTATCAATGATATTTTAATATTCAACCAATTTTTATAATGTTTGGGAGTTTAGATATTTTCTTGAAAACATACTTACCTCATAATTATTCCTGTCTGATTCACTTTATACAGTGTTTGGTGTGTAGTGATCTTCCTTTTTATTATCTTATTTAGATGTCAATATTTAATCATTCATAATATCTTACTTATCATCTTCAACATATTATTTTATGAAATTATAATTTTCAATAACATTAATATCTTATTACTCTAATAAATTTTCATTAAATTTATTCCAAAACTTGTAACTCCTTATACTTCATGAATATCCAATGAAAATTCCTTCTTTATCTTTTTTATAAAACATTCCAATTTTCATATTTTTGATTGTTAAAAAGTAAGGAATCCCAAAAAAATTAAATTATTTCACTATTTGATTTTCATTATTACAAATCTCATATGTATTAATATTGTATTTTAGATACAAAAAGATTCTATTTTTAACATCCAAAACTCTATTACAACTTCCATCCAAAATAATTAAAATGTTTTGTATTCAGTGAGAATGCTTCATACAATTTCTATAAAACATCTATCTCTTCTCTCCATAGAACCATTTTTTAAGAGTGTAGGGAGAACTATATTGATGTTTGATTCCATGTTTTTTAGGAAGTACTAAAAATAATTTTCGGTGTACTCCTTTACATTATTAGTTCTTAGATTCTGTACATAAACACCCATTTCTATCTCAACATACCTACTGAAAATTATGAATATCCCTATAGCCTCTGACATGTATAGCATAAACATTATGTTGTTTATCTAGGTGTGGTCATAAATGAATGTAATAACATAAAAATCATAATTTTTTGATTTTTTCTTTTAAACCAAAAAATATCATAATGTATGACCTCAAGAGTTCTGGGGGATTAGATTTCAACTTTCTTTTATCTTACATTTACAAAACAGCATCATATTTACATTTTAGTTTTGGTAAGTTTATTATAGAATCTACCTTAAAAACATTTCTCATAATTTTTTTTTGAATATTATAAATCCTTTGGCATAATAACTTATTTTTATCCTTAGTGCTTAAGTAACAAAATTTCCAAGTATTTCTAATCTGGAATAGATTTTCACTGGTTTTCTCCCTTATTAACAACTTTTCAATCTTTCAAACTTCTGATAATATAAAAATATTTTTTGAATACAAACTTTTTACACTCATAAATGTTTTTCTTAAACTCATTATGTTTTTATTGATCCCATTAATATAAAAAACATCATTTTATTTCAGTTTCTATGCTTCAAATTTATTTTTTATTATTCCTATGATTTTTAAGGAACTGTTGTTTTTAAAAGTAACTTATCCAATTTAAAATTTTAAAATATCTTTGAAGATATTTATTTTACCTTTCATATGTGATGATTAACTATTGTCAATAATCTAATTTTTTTCCTTTTGTTATCTTTTATAGTAGTCTCAACAACAAAATCTTTCTCTTATATTTTCTTCTTCCCAACCTCTTATTTTCTATCAAAATAAACCTATACTAGAAGTGTTTTCATACAATCTTTAGCATAGTGAAATAGTTGATAAAACCTTCCATAAACTTCCTCTAGACAATAAAATCATTTTTTCTTTGGGAATTTTCTATAATCTGATGACTTTGGTTTTATTTCTTCCAACAACTTTACAAGGTTACAATATTCTATTCCAATGCTTCTCCCACTCAATTCATGCCTAATTATATATAGATACATGGTATATTAAATATTGTACACCTTATTATTATAAATAAAATAGTACATAAAATATCTACTGAACCATTATCATCTATATAAAAAAATTTATCCCCTATGATAATTTTATTGAGCATTAACAAAACATTCAATGTTAGTTCGACCTAGACATGGGGAAACATTTTTCTTGAATTTATTTTTAAATTATATTTATGTTGTGCATTTCCCATATCCTTTTTAAAACCAATATTTTGCAACAATATTTAAAAAACATTCATTGTTAGTATAATGATATAGAATTTTATGTTTAGTGTGTGTATATTTCACCTGACTCTTTGAATGATTTCATTTAGTAGCTTTAAATGTTCATATTTTACCTATGAATATTTTTTGAAATTTTCACTCATATTATTCATGTTATATTAAAACATAAGAAATATTGATTGAGTTTTGTATATATCATTATCCTTCGAAACAAATTTCTCACCAATATCTTCCATAATATTCCTTGTTTTGAAACTTTCAACTTGAATTGTTTAATCTTCTTAATGTAAAAATATTCATTTTTAAGGATGTATTCCATTAATTTGTTATTTTCTCCACTTACTTAATATTTCTAATTTCATTCTTGAGTTTTATTCATTACTCAATACATTCCACAAGTTCTAATATCATAAAATATTTTATTTAGGTCTATTCACCTTCGTATTCTTCTTTGTTAGAAGTATCTTCCTTTGTATCAAAGTTAGAAAAAAAAGTACTAAAATTATTCATATTTTCATATTATGGTGAATTTTCATTAGTATATTCATACTAAAAATTCTTACTTAACATGGTTCTTTTTTTATGGTGATCTTTTTTTTTATTTTTGGTGAACTACTTCTCTTCCTTAGAAACATTTCTCCATTTCTTCTGATATGAATTTTCATGAAAATGATCATTGTATTATCCAATATTATTCTATGTAAAATTTATATAAAAATTTTCTATTTCACTAAACTAGATATATTTTAGTGGGATTTTTCCTTTTTTACTTTCCTCTTCCATTTTAATAATTTTTAAATATAAGGGAAAATATGATTCCCATTCATTTTAAGAATATCTTCCCAATTTTAGGAATCATTGAGGTGCAATGAAATATGTTCAAACTCACAAATACTTAGTTTCCTCATATCTTTAAAGGTCATATCTTAAATAAAATTAATTTCGAATTCTAATGGTTTCCTCATATCATATGTGATAAGAAATTTGTGTAATTAATCAGAAAATAAATCATCATTATCATATAAAGTAGTTATTTTAAGTTAAATCTATCAGGAAAGTTCCTCATTAGTTTCTTATCAATGGTATATTTTTTTCAAGACAAATATAAAACCCATTATGCTTTTTTAAATTTCATTAACTCTGGAAAATTAATTATCCATATATTATTCTTCTATCAACCTAATATCATTGAACTTACTTCTCTATATTTGAAGTTTTTCTTTCTCTTCTTTTGTTTTTACCTCAAAGATTATTTTGAGTTTATCCCAAGTTTCGTTAGTAGTCTTGAGACGCATCACATTTATATAATTATTTTTTTACCAATACATAAGAATATATTTTTATCTTACCCATCGACCTTAATATTTCTTTTTTTAGAAAATTTCATAGAAATATATTTCTCGATATAATGAAATCCAATTATAGTTGTATAAATTCATTCTAGGTTAAGAGATAGAATATAGTAAATCATTCTGTTTTTTATCGAAGATAATTTTTTCCATAAAAGGTAGTAATACCTATACTATTCACTTTATTGAGATTATCCATTATAAAAAATATTATATTTTTATCCTTTTTTAATAGAACCAATTAAATTTCCTATGATTATAAGAACCTCTAAGAAGGGGGTATGAATAAATAATGATATTTTTTAATTTATTCTAACATAAAATTATACCCTTTGAATTTTTAAATTATTTATTCATCTCGAGTTTTTAAAACTCAACAACTCATTGTATGAAATGTAAGTAAAGTAAGTTATATCACACGAGATTTAAAAGGTTCACACCAAGTGCAGGTGGATATATCATTTCCATGGTGAATCCCATTAGTCCATGAAAAACCACTATAATATGAGTGAATACAATTTCTATCAACTCCCATTATACTCTTTTTATCTCGTAATAGGTAATTATATTGACTCCCATAAGATACAAAGTTTTATTATATTTTAATCCTACAAAATAATGATAATCTTAGAAAATAGCTCAAAAAAATTTTTTCTAGAAATTATCTATCTGACCTACACCATTAGGTAATACATAATTTGGTTTTCTCAACCTTTATCTGAAGTTATTCCATACATTTTACCTTAAACCTATATGCCACTGATCGATTATCTATCTGATGAACAAAAACCCTGCAACTCTACCCAGTTATTAGTATAATGACTCAAATAAAACCCTATATTTAATGAATATTAGTATGATGTTTCTATATACTACACACCTCAATCTAGTGTACCTAACTAGATAATTTTTCTAATACCACATATTCAACCAATTGTAACCTAGGTTTGAAGCTCACCCTACTCTGAAATCTTCATCATGTCACCCCTATCATGAACATATAAACAATGTTCTACACACCAATATAAATCATTCACCCATTTATATAATTTCACATACATTGTAAAAGTGCGAGAATGAAAATGTATTTTCCCACTCAAAAAACCTAAAATTTGAAACTTCATTCTCAAAACAACTTGACTATATGATTTTTATGTACTCTAGAGTATTAATGAAGCTTCATAAAAACTCCACTGATGAACACTTCAGTAGAACCTCCTAAAATAAATGTCAAGGAAAATTTTGAGACTTTTTTCATGTTTCCAGATAAATAAATATTGAAGGATCAACTTAAAATCATAAATTTTAATTAAATTATAGATATTTGTAAATTATCTCAAAACATTGACCAGTAAATATTTTCCTAGTGCCTTTAGTAATAGAATCTCATCTAGTGCACTATTTCTCCTTCCTGTTAACATTTTTTGTTTCTCTAATAGATGAAATATTATGTTCGACATCTCTATGACTGGTCATATATTACTAATTAATTTTTTCAAATAAAATCAATGAATTTTTCATTATCACTCTTCATAAGAAACATGTGACTGATGCACTACACACAAATTCACTTATTGAGATCTATCTGAGGACTTGGAAAGCCTCATCTAATGACACTACCTCAGTTCAACCTTAAAACAATAAAATGTTCAAAAAACATAGAATAATATTCCTTCATAGAGTCATACATTAAATAACATCATAATTTTTTTCCAATTCGCATCCATCCAATGGATCTTTTACTTATCAACATTGATTTCAAAAACATATTCTAGAATCATTATTAACCAACTATTATTTATCTTTAATTCTTTTCATATATCACTTAACGATGTACCTTTTAAAATTCCCATTCACTGATATTTATAAATAACTTTACAAAATCACCTTATTTCAATATAAAAAACTATGATTGATCAACCTACACGTATGATGTCCCATTAACTGATGGATTCAAACCAATAGGCTTCATACTATAGTGATCTCTAAGAATTTTCATATTTTTACTTCATTATTCATGAAAGTTTTTCTTTGTAACATAAAATATATATATATTTCAACATTAACATTGTATAGACTATTTTCCCATTAACCACCTCCACCACTATTCAATAAACTCATGTCCTTTTCCATAAAACCATTGTTTTTTATCACACTTTCTTTAAATCTATACTACTAATAAAACTTCTAATTCTCACACATTGTAATTCTCTAACTTTTATTTCATTAATTTTATTAAAAATCATGAAAACTTAGTTCCAAATAATTAATGTTGTTATAAATTCCAATAACATTGTTCTTGGTCCATTTAGTAACATTTTATACCTTTAATCTTGGTACACTTTTCTTAAACTAAGCTTGGATCATTAGTTTCTTCATGAAATCATTAATTTGAATATTGTAATTAAATTATATAACTTGATTTCATTTTCCAAAATTATATAAGAAAACTTTCTTAAACTTATTATCTAACTCATTTACTCTGAAAATAAAAAAAATCTATCAAAAAGTATATATTTAAAAAAATAAAAAACATATTATAAAACAATATAAAGGATCCTCAAGAATAAATACTTATCTTTTTGTGTGTATGGCCTATGAGGCCTCGTGTGATATAACATAGTTGTGTGTGTGTATGTGTGTGTGTTTATCTCATGATACCTCTCTTGATAAGACTAAAGAATCTTGGTATGATTGATGCATGAGGTTATGCTCTTGTGAGATGGTAATAATTTTCCCCTCAGTGATAGTGTTTTAGGTATGCGAGATAACTACTTCATTTGAGTAAAGAGAAATGACCTATCAAGCACATGAGCCTTAGCCCGGTTGGTGATGAATCCTTAAGTACATTCAGACGACCCGGCATCAAATCCAGGGGGAGGCATAATTTCCGGGGTGGGTATTGTAGCAGTAATGTAATAGGTACTGTATCGGGAACTATAGCAGGTATTGTTTGGCACTATAGTATCCAGGAAAATTCCTATGTTTGGGCCTTCAGGCCACCGATTTGGTCCATGGGTCCTTTAAGGACCTCGGGCCACCAAGGACTTCGAGTCAGTAAGGCCTTCGGGCCACCTCAAGGCTTTCAAGACACCTTAAGTGCAGATTCAAACCAGACAACCTATAAGGAGCAAGCTCTAGAAAGAGGATGAGCAAGGAGATTTCACCATAGAAGAATCTTAATGGATTGCAAGAATGAGAGGGTATAAAACCTGCCATCAGGACAAGCCTATGAATGCATGGGAAAGCCTAGCTGAACAACCATGTAAAGGTGGAGACCTGATATCATGATGAAGATACTGGGGAAGGAGCAGTTCCAAGTAGTTGTCATGGGTTGTATGTAATGTTTAAATCCTATGGGAAATGAATTCTTCTAAGGCCTATAGGCCATGTAATACTTATGTCTACATGCCTTATTAGGGTTCCACCTCACCCCTTGAAAGGTAGATTATCAAAAATCAATAAAAAATGAAGGCCTTCGAGCCATTGGAGGAGAAATAACCTATCAAGGACAACATATTTTGGAAGTGAAAGTTGAGTTTGGGAAGTTTTTGTGGGTTGTGGGGTCAATTAGATGGTTTGTAAAGTTTAATCATGCTCAACTATGGTACAATATAATCCTGTATTTTTTTTATTTAGTGATAGGAACATTTGAGGTTATACAAATTTAGAATGAAAGAGTCATGGCCAGCTGAGAGGATTGGGTCCTAGGTTTTTTGGTGTTTGTTTATGTGATCTTATTTAAGATATATTGGAAATAATTGTGAGTGTTAGAGTTCAATTAATAGTGGTATATGTTCATTCTTTTTTTGTTCTAGTGGTGTTTCTTAGTTCAAAATAGGGTGGCGTTTAGGTGAGCCTAACCCATAAGTAGCGGTAGTTGGTTTTTTTGAAGCACATAAGAGGAAAACTTTCTTCATTAGACTCTATATACTCATGTTAGGGTATCATTCAGAGGTTATATGGAAATAAATATTTATGGTGACTTGTGGAGTGAGGTTTAGGTCATTAACTGTTCTTGATTATGGGAGATAGTATAGTTTGTGGCGTGATACAAGGGATGAATCATTTGAAAAATAGTGATGAATATTATTTTGGGACATCAATACTTATGATGTTAGAAACTTTGGTACCATGGATCATGGGAATAAGAAGAACCTGGTTTATGGGTCATTGGAGAAAAATCCAGGTTAGAGGAATTGGTTTTTTTGAGGAGCATCTAATGCAATTTTGTGACTAAAATGAGGAAAATTATATGACATTTAGTGGTTCCTATCACTTGAGAATGTGGTTTCATGGATATATTTGGAAGGTAACATTGAATAGGAATCAGATGAGTGGGATTAGTGACTTGAGTTATTCTATCAGGTTTTCAATAGATACTTCTCGAGGATGGTAATCCCTTAAAGGAGGAGATTGTTATGGTCCCAAAAATTTATTATAATTTATTCCTTACTTTTAGCGTTTTATTAAGTGTTATTCAGTTATTATTTGTTTGGATGAAGTATTAAGTATCTTTTGAATTCTTTTTTATTGTTTTAGAAGTGATTAAGGTGGATCATTGTTTGTGAAGTGTTAGGAAAATCGTTTGTTTTTTCCCAGGTAACCATGAGCCTTGTCAGAGAGGGGTAGTATGTGTTGCATGGTTGGTGATTGACTAGAGATAACCATGAAACATTACATAGATAAACATGAAACTGATAGTAAGATTAAAATCATGGTTGTTATAAGATTTATCAAACCATTCAACTATACTATGTGGGTTCCCAAGAGCAGCAGTGATCCTCATATAGTTAGTGTGTAGTTTTAGTAAATCATGCTACCAAACCATGCATGTGGGAATAATTAATCTAAAGATTATAATTTTAACCTAAAACTTCACATTATTACTCATAACTCTAGGGATCTCTATACTATGTAATCTAGTAGTTATTCTTGGAGAAATCATTTCTGCTGAATAACAATTACCTTGGATCTAGAGACGTCGGTTCTAGGTATTTCATGGTAAATGACCATTTGTCCTCTTTTCTTCTCCCTCTTGTTAGATCTAATCTCGTATCCTTATTAAAGACTCTATATCTATAATTTCATGACCGAATATAGTAACTTCAACATGATCTAATGAGATCAATTTTATATTTTCAAGGGAAAAGAAGGTGAAAATATGATTTTGTGTTGTTCATTCTCATATTTTTCTATATTATTTAATTACATTAGATATCATTGGGTAATTATAAATCAATCCTTTCCCTTGACAAATTCATATTCTTGAATCCTTTCTCTTGAATCCTTATGTGGTGATTTCGTCTTAGTTCTAGTGATTTTCAGTTTGATAACTCGATTCAGGTGGAAAAAATTGACATTTGGATTTTATACTATTAAGGTCGGAAGTTCCTTACTGGGTTACAAAACTTTTATACAAATATATGATATGAAATTAATGTGTGTGTATGTGTCTTTGTGGCCCATGATACATCTTTTGATATTACATACTGGTGTGTGTGTATCCTATGAGACCTCTCTAGATATAACATGCATGAGAATGTGTGTTTGTGGACCATGAGACTTTTCTTGATGTGACATGATTGTGCCTCTATATGGCTAATTACATTCCTTGTAATATATTATATATGTATACATATATATATTCATATATTTCTTATATCTTGTATCAAAGTGGTAGGTGGAACCATTAAGGTTTAGTTAATCCCTTAAAATGGGAGCATTTCTAACATGTTTCAAGATGATTGTGGCGGGGTCTTGAATGATATATAGAAGGATATGATTGCCTTGAAGCCTGTCCTGAGACTATAAATAGGGCATGATGACCTTGTGTCCTAACCTAAGATAGTATATGGGGCATGATGTCCTTGGAAAAAAGACCTAGGATAGTTGGTGGGGCATTACAGTCTTACGGTCTGACCTAAGGCATGGCATGTTTTGAGACATACATTCGTCATGTGGTTTTTTAGAGATTCATTGTAATTAGAAAAAAAATATTTTTTTGTATAGAGTCAAAGTAGGTGGTGATGGGATTTTTTGAAACCCGGTTAGTGAACACAGACCTAGAACATGATTTTTTTCTCATGCATGTACCTTCCTATCATTTCATACACTTTTATATAAATGATAAACATATATTAAGAACACATTAGTGGTGTTATTATGAGTTTATACTCACACCCTTCACAGGAATCTCGATGTGTGTGCAGAATCCTTTAACATGTATTTTGGTAGAGGGAAGTGACCCTACTTAGAGAAGTTGAACTAGAGGAGTAGGTTGGTCGAGGTGATGTTAGGACAGACACAAATATCCTTTAGAGAGATTTCACATTATTTAATTTCCCTTGTTTATTTTTTTATAGATTTTATAATTTTGGGGATACAAGACTTGTTGTACATGATGTAATTATTTTTATTAGTTTTTTTTTCCATTATTACTCTAGTTATTGTTTTTACTATTTTAGAATCAAATTATTATCTTTTTCTAAGGGTGTATTCTTCTTTTGGTGCTTATTAGGCTTTTACCACTAGTCTATGGCCTATTTAATATGTAGAGTTGTACATAAGGTCATGTAAACCTCTATCCCTAACCCAGTGATTCAGGTTAAGGATTTACAATTGATATGGATTTAGATATTGTGACTACCTTCAACTAATACTTAAACTGAGTGCATGTATGGTGATCATAGTGCACCTATATCCACTCAGTCTTAGCACTATAAATTGGATTCATGTTATAGTCCTCTAAACATACTTTGAATTTGTCTATGGATGGATGATGGAAAATTGAAGAGTAAATGTTCTTATAAATATCAAATAAGTTAGAATAGTTATCTAAGGTGGCCTTTGAGTGAAGCATTATATATGTAGTGGTGACCTCACCCTCAATAATGTATACTAACTTGGAAAATATGTTTTAACTACCATAATGAGTGTGATATTCTAACCATGAGCCTATAAAGTCAACACCAGACCTCAGGATGACCGCTTTCTTTAGAAGGTTGTGACTATACAATGGAATGATGGATGACACAAAATGCACTTTGTGATGCATCCATATAAAATTGTCTAAAGATGGAATGTTTACACTGTAATGACAAAGGTATATTGTTACAAACATACTTCTCTAGATACTCAATGTGAGTGGTTTCCTAACCATCTAAAATGGTTATTTAAGTGTGAGCCATTACTTTCTTGAATGAAAGAGAGTCAATTTTTTTTATCAATGGACAGAGAGTGAAAAAAATTAATTAAATTAGCAGATTGATAAATATTGCCCAATAATGTAGTTCATCGAAGGAAATTTTTGATAATAATAAATTTTTAACTAGGTTACTTCACCAAGATGGATTCACTCGATTATCCTCACTTGGGTTCTTTTTTCGGCTGGACTTTCTAATGTAACTTCAATCATATAAACTCCCTCAGGCCATTCAATCCTAGATAAATCTTTTATGTGAACATGCCCAAATTTTCACACTGAAGATAGAGAAAATGGAGTATTCGAGCTCTTACTATGAGTAGTTTGAATGAAATTTAATGGATAGTTTGAATCTTAAGTATTTTTTCAAGTCACAAAGTTGTGGGTGGGTGACGTTTCCCCCCACTATTTATATAGTATTTCACACCTTTCACACAAGTTTTATTGTGTGTAACCTTTTCCTAGGTTGGATCACACATGTCCCATTACTATGTCTGAGTCTGTACATCCCAAGCCTAGGTTTTAGAATGTATGTCTCCCACCTATGTTTGAGTTTACATGTTGTGTGCCCAAGTACTGGTGCATAAATCATGTTGACCTACCAACCAAAGTGTGTGATCCTTTTTCAATGTAGAGTTAGCATTAGAGTAAAATTTTCTTATTAATTAGATCCCCTTCATTTTAATTAGATAAAATTATCAGGATACATTTATTATAAATCCTTTTTGGGGAGTTATGGAACATTTATATGATGAATAAAGAGAACCCAAAGAATTCAAATATCAATATCACTCATTCACCTCCACATGCCTAGATCACTTCACCCATATACCCCACCACACACCCAGGTCAGTTCACCTAACTCTCTGGGGTAATGATTATCAATTAATCCCTTGATAAAAAGGTTACCATTCATGTGTATACTGATAAATCCTTCTTTGTATCGTGCTTCCCAACTTGGATGACCCTTGTCCAGCATCTGATCAACTTGAGAAGCTAGTGGAGCCCTTTATTTTTCTTAATGAGCCAAGGATATGACTAGGTCCTCTTACAGGGGAAATACCCACAAATCCACCTTCACATAACTTACCTACTATGTGAATTAATCTTTAGGAATCATTCATGAATGTTGATCCCAAGAACATGTCGGGTAGCACATGTGTAATCCCCATGGGTATCCTTCTTTCTCCCAAGAAAAGAATGTGACTCCTCCTTAGGTGTAATCCCAATTATTATCTGATTAATGATAACACCCATGTGATATACTATTAATCCATACATATACCCAAATAATTCATGAATAAGATCTAAAACATCCTAATGTGTCCATATTTGTAACATCTCGAGTTTTAACAATGAAACACTATGTTCTGTAGCATACATGATACGTTATATCGAGCTTAAACGAACAACTAAATATTATTATTTAAATGTTACTATTATAACATAGCCATTATAATAGAGGAAATGAATAATATCAACTAAATTATGAAAATATGGTTTACACATGTTTAAATAATGATTCATTGGTTACCAAATATTTTATAAATTTAAATAAAAACCAATTAATTATAAAGGATGTGTTTTTATGAAAACCTATTTAAAAAAAGAATAATTATTTTTATAAAATAATATCATTCTTTATGGGTTTTTATTTAATAAAAGATATTCTCTATATATTAAATTTAATGTTTTAAATTCATCTAATATTTTTCTGGATATGATATAAGAACAAATTCATTTTTTCAGATAAAATAATTATTTTTCTAGAAATACAATTTTACCACCTTTTGGTGGAAAACCCTTTTTAAATTTAGTTTTTAACACCATTATATGTTCTATTTGAAAAAATAAACTTCCTATTTAGAAGTAGGAAATCCAAATTTACTTTGGATGATGTTTTGATATTTTTCTGATAAATATCATGTTCTGATGAATGGTAAAAATATACTAAATTTTAATAGAAAACAACTCTTTCAGTTGAGATAATTTATGTGTCCAAATCATATTATTTGATGGATTTAAATTATAAATTCAATATATTTTTATTATTTAAATAAATTTTGGTCATTATAAGTAAATTCAAATTTAAATTGGATGTAAACAGATGTCAATCTTTTGGTACTTTTTTTACTTCTTAAAAACCTCCTTTCTTATTTTGGAAACGGAAATTAATTTCAAATTAATTTCTTCTAATTCTATGTTTTGAATTCGGAAAAATGGATTCCATATTTTGGATTAGAAGGTATAAATTGTGTAAATAAGTACCTTTTATTTTTCCACGCTATGAATAGTAAATTCAATAATAATTTATTTACCATGGTTAAAGTGAAAATCTGTTAAATAAGGGTAACAAATAATATTATAACAATGTTTAACTACCCTAAAACGTGTACTAATACTATTGAAAGAGATATTTTAGACTATGGGCATACATGGGACAATTTTGGGACCTCATGGAGCCACATGGGTGTGAAAATGACGTGTAAGAATTAATTTTAAGTAAATAGAAATATAACATAAACATGTATCTTTTACTCAAAAAAGATTAATATATTATTATATAACTAATATCTTTGAATCTAAATAGTAATTAGAAAGATAAAAAATATTTCCTACATCATGGTATTTTATTTATAATTTTTATACAATAAATAAATAATTTTATTTATGACACAATGATGAGGTAGTGATTTCTTCATTTATAAAGGATTCAAATAAATTATATTATAAATATTAAAATAAATATTATTTGACATAATTAATTTAATCCACGATTTCTATAGGTCAATAAGACATTTTCATATTGATTCAATATTTTTTTCAAAGGAATCAAGTTTTTATGAATTTCCAAAAAAAAATCAAGTATGAATAGTTTCCAAAATTGACATAATTCATATCTTAAAATTTAAAATAGTTCATTAAATGATATTTAATTCCAAAAAATCTAGGATTCAGAAAAATGGTTAAGATGATAAAAAATATTTCATAAATGATTTTTTTTTGTCGTTTTACATGATATGGTAATTAAATTAACCCACAATGTGTGAATAACATGATATCACTATAAGATTAAAAAGGGTAAAATAAGGGTTAAACCAAAAAGATGAGGATAATAAAATATTAAACAATTGTCTAAAAATGATTGTATAATGGTTATTCGAACAAAAATCATATTATATTTAAATTAAATGAGTTTTGGATATTTTTTAATCGAAATTGATTTTATAATAGAACAATATTTCAAAACCTTCCTAAGTTCCCCTCCTCCCTCTTATAAAAGGCCATCCACTCTACCCACTTACTGACACCTATCAAGCAAATTATATCATCTAAATTCTGCTCAAATAATATTCCAACATCCCTACCTTCCTCATATAAACCTTAATTTGGACATAAGGAAATTCAAGAAAGCCTTTTGGCTCAAATCAAAAAAAGTTACCTGATTTTGAGGTAACGTCTTCTCTCAAGTTCTTTTCTTTTATTTTATTTCTCCAGTCCCTATGATCTTCATATTCTATGATTACATAACAAAAAAAGTATCCTAAATATACTAGGATGTTTTTATGTGATTTATTATAACTACACTTACACACACATCCATCTAATGGATACGAACATATTGTTTCTGTTTACGATGAACTACTGCCTCACGAAACCATGATTGGTAAATTTTCTCATACCACGTATCATGGTGGCCATTATGACGGAACTGTATTTATATATGATATATTTTATATTTATATTTTATCTATTCTTTTGTAATATTTATTTACAACATACCTTTATGCTTTTCATGATGTGTAAATACGATAATTTCATTTGAGAAAGTGTGGACTACCGCCCCCTCAAAGTGATATGACTCATTCATGAAATACATGGAACGTATAAAAGATGGTTTTATTAAAATTATGAGACATACATGAAATAAATATAATACTTGTATTATAATATACATTTATATTATTTTATTATTATGCATTTAATATGATAATGAAAATAAATTAGCCTTCATGCGTACGTATGGCCTACCGTCTCCATGAACATTACATTTCATTCCTTATCAAAAAATAATATGGATATTATAAATACATATATAATGGATATATATTATATTTAAATCATGAATAATATTTTGAATATGATTTACTTTGACCACATTGACAATTTACATCAAATAAGTTTATTTTCAACACAAGTAACGAATATTGACAAACCGACCGTTATGAACTTAAATAATTATTTAATTTTTATAAAATGAATATTTGTAATATAAAATGAATAATAAACTTTAAAAAGGTTCTGAATAAATTATAAATTATCCTTTTTTTATTATTTGGGAAAATAAAGAAAGAAAGAAACAAGTCAGACTCAAGGTAAGGGAATTTCTTAACCCAATTTTCAATCTTTAGGTTGATCTTCTACTTCTTGATTATGTCCAGCTATGATTATGAGAGAATTAACTTTTGATATACTATCTTTTACTTAAACTATATTTATGTGGATTTTTAGTTAATACACATAATAAATCTATTTGATTAACAAAATGATCTTTGTAAGGTAATTTCTGAACTCAATTTCTACTCATTGGGTTTTATGCAAACATAAATGATTATATTAAGCCAAGATTATGTTTGGAATATATGTTTTTTATTTATATTTGAATTCCACTTCCATTTGTTTGGATATACTATTTCCACACATAATCACCCCATTGAAAAATTCTTACGTCATTTATATGTACTTTGTAAGGTAAATCCTAACTCAATCACCATTCATTGTGGTAAATATCCATTTTATTGGTTTTTTTTTCAAGAATATGTGTGAATTTCCTCTTATAGTTTTACACTGAATATCCACTTATATTGAGTTAATTAATTTTTATCACACATAATTTTTTCAATGATTTATACTTAATATAATGATACGATCTTTGTAAGGGAATTCATCTCAATCTCTTTTCATTAAGTCGAATTTTGATAATATACACCTTATTATTTTATACGGTGTATAATACACCCATTTGACTTTTAATTTCATTCATATGGAATTTTTTTCTGCAAATAATTTTACTCAATGACAAAAGTGGTGTTTCTAACGTATGCGGTAAAAACGACCTCTCTTCCGTTGTAACTGTAATTTGATATTTTTCTTCCTATATAAGCCTTACTATTTTTTTAAGGAAAATATGTCCCTTATTCCCTTTTTCTATGTTTTGGTATAGATAATAGTTTTTGAAATGGATTTAATATTTCAATATCTTGAATTTATTTCTTATTATTTGAAATGAAATTTAATTAGTGAAATGTTGATATTTGCAATATTTTATGTCTTATGATTATATAATGGTACTTGGACATTTGACAGGTGGTTACATGATAAAACAAAGATGGGTGGCCACGTGATAAACCAAATGAATGTTGGTACCATGATAAACCAAGGATGGGTGGTTAAGTTATAACTCCAATGCATTGGGTATGGAAGTTAGCCGTATGGCTATTCCATTTAGTGATATGTGTACAAGTCGACCACATAATTATTCCATTTATATATGTTTATGTCCCAAGTTACCTTTATATGTTATATGTTTCTTTATATGGGATTTATGGTAATATTTTAGTTACAAAATGGTATGAAATTAGATTATATTCAGTGAAATATATTTACTACTTCTTAAAGGTGAAAAGTGTTACTTTATGATAAAATATTCATGGTTTTCATGTTATCGCAAGACTAACAGTTTTACTTATTTGTGTATCCTTTAATATGATTTTTATGATCATCCAAAGTTTTCAAATGTTTTTCACAAGACTTAAAGAAGAATAGATTCAAGGATTGGATCGAGGATAAGTCATGTTGTTTAAAACAGGAAATGAAACATGTTTTTTAAAGAGTTTTTGTTTTATGGATAGTGAGTATAAGTGTCTAATTGTAATATTCAAGTTGTTATGTATATGTTATGTCCTAATTATCTATTTTTAAAAACCTTAAAAGATCCTCAAAGAGAATTAAAATTAAATTATTGATTTATCCTTATATTAAGTAATGTTTAAGGATAGGTCCTTATAGTTGTATCAAAGGAATGATTTAGAAAACTTTGGAGATTACGTTGTTTTGTTAAGAGTTAGGGATATCATAATGGGTTTATAATTTTAGTGATTATCATAAGTTCAATGTCTTAGAAACCCCTTTTAAGGATTATTTTATGAAATTTAATGGTGATTAACGGTATTTTTGGAGACATTCACCTTTGATAAAATTATGGATTATTAATTTTTGGGATGAAAATGTAAGTTATGAGATAAAATTTTACATTAAAATATGTTATGTTTATTTTTGATAATTTTATCTCATTTTTTATAATGATATAAAATTATATAGTTTTTGAAAAAGGACAACAGGCAGACCGTGTGACAACCCATCACATCAGACAAAGCTGTAGGAATCAAACACACAACCGAAGTGGGACTAGGATTTATCAACTAAAACTAGACTATGTGAAGTCTTCGGTTAGTATGAATTATTATTTTTATTCAAAAGATTTTATGGATCAATAATATATTGATTTTGGGAACTTATGTTTTATCAAATGGATATTCATGGTACTAGAAAATGAATTGGTGATTAAGTGATAAATGTTATTTTGGAAGACATTCTATCTTTTGGGAAAATTATATGCCAAAGAAAAATAGAATACTATGGGATCTCATTTTAAGAGTAAAGATTGAATTTTATTTTGGAAAAATCTATGTTTTTATTATGGACATAAGGTTATTTGGGTTATTTATGTAAATGATTAACTTATCGTAGAGAATATTTTATTTGGTTAATTACTTTTAAGTATGAGACTTTAAGAGTAGTTGATGTTATTTTGTGATAAATGTTAATATTTATCATGGAATACTATGTGATCAAATTCTTATAAATTTTGGGTTTAAATCTTAGTTTGGATTAATTTGATAAATTTTAAGGACAATTGTTTATTGAATAGTCTTTGTTGTTGTTTGGGTATTGTTTGTTTAATTTTGGAGATTAAGAGTAGTATTTATTTTTTTAAAAAATTATTCTTTTTTGGGATTATATGATATTGTACTAAATATTTTGGTTTTGGGTTAATGTCTACAGATAGGATAAATATAGAGTTTATCTATTATCGATTATGATATTCTCTAGATGTTGATTCTAGCACTTCAGGTGTGACCATTTCATCTTAAATACTCAACGTTTTGAGAAATGATGATTTTGTGGTAGATATTTATTAAATAATGAAACTCTAATTGATAATAAATTATGCTTATTTATGTTCTTATTCTAAGTTATAAAATAATTCCTTTACTTTATGAAAAAAAACATTAAAACAAAAACATTTTCTGTTTACTTTTCCTACTGGGAAATCCACAATCGTTTAACCTGTCACAAATTTATGGTTTTATATTTGTTAAATTTCTCCTAATAATGTTTTCTATCACTCTCCATTGGAACTTGGTACTTAGTTTTTCTTCTATATCCATATTTTCTTACACGTAACCCCAGTATGTGTTATCTCAGGTGACCTTTGTACTTCTCTTTCTTTCTTTTAAAGTGATAGTTTTATTAACCCCTTTTCTGATGTGGTATTTTTAATGAACTTAGCATGAAAAATTTTAAAATTGTAAGGAAGAAATTTCCAAAGGTGGGGAATGATGTAACATCTTGAGTTTTGAGAAATAAACACTATGGTCAATAGCATACATGATACGCTACATCGAGCTTAAACAAACAACTAAATATTATTATTAAAATTTTATCATTATAACCTAGTATTTGGAATAGTGGTAATGAATATAATAAACTGAAATATGAAAATATTGTTAAAACATGTTTAAGTAATAATTCATTGGTTACCAAATTTTTTAAAAATGGAAATAAAAACCAATAGAATATAAAGCATGTGTTTTTCTGAAATCCTATTTAAAAAAGATTAATTATGTTTATAAAATCATATCATTGTTTATAGATGTTTATTTAATGAAAAATATATTTTAAATATTCAATTTAATGTTTTATATTCATCTTATATGTTTTCTATATATGATATAAGAAGAAATTCAATTTTTCAAATATAGGAAGTATTTTTCTTAAAATGAAGTTTTACCACCTTTTGATGGTGAACCCTTTTTAAATTTATTTTTTACACCTTTTTATGTTCTATTTTGACAAAATAAACTTTTTATTTATAATTTAGGCATCAAAAATTACTTTGGATGAATTTTTGATATTTTTCTAATAACTATCATGTTTTGATGAAGAAAAAAAATGTGCTAAATTTTAATTGAAAATAACTTTTTAATCGAGATAATTTATATGGTTAAATCATATTATTTAATGGTTTTAAATTATAAATAGAATATATTTTTATCATTTAATCCAATTTTGGTCATTATAAGTAATTACACATTGAAATTGGACATAAACACATATCAATATTTTAGTAGTTTTTACTTATAAAAAACCTGGTTTCTGGTTTTAACAACGGAATTAATTTTAAATTTATATCTTCCAATTATGTGTTTTGAATTTGTAAAAATGGATTACATGTTTGGAATAATAAGGTTTAAATTGTATAAATAGTTACCTTTTATTTTTGGACATTATGAATAGTAACTTTAATAATTATTTTATTCACCATGGTTAAAGGATAAATCATTTAAATAAAGGTCAAAAATAATAATATAATAATATTAAAATACCCTAACACATGTTCTAATCCTATTGGATAAAATATTCCTAGCCATGGAAATACTTGGGTCGATTTTGGGACCCCATGGAGCCACTTGGGTGTGATAATGACATGTTATAAGAATTAATTTTAATAAAGAGAAATATAACATAAACATTTATCTCCTACTAAAACAATTTTAATATAGGTTTATATAATAGATATCATTGACTATAAATATTAATTAAAAATTTAAAAAAATTTCCTACATAAAGGTATTTTATTTATAATTTTTATATATAAAATAAATATTTTTATTTATGGCATAATGTTGATGTAGTGATTTCTTCATTAACAAAAGGGTTCAAATAAATGATATTATAAATATTAAAATAAATATTTTTTGACATAATTAATGTCATGAACGAATTATATAAATGAATATAACATGTTAGGAATGATTCAGTGTATTTTTAGAAGGAATCATGTTCTTATGAATTTTTAAAAAAAGTTAAGTATGAATAGTGTCCAAAATTGACAGAATTCATAACTTAAAATATAAAATAGTTTATTAAATGATATTAAATTCCAAAAAAATAATATTTTCCCAAATGGTTAATATAAGTTAAAATATGTCATAAATTAATTTTTATGGGTATTTTTACATGTTTTGGTAATTACATTAACTCCCAATATGTAAATAACATGATATTAGAGTAAGATTAAAAAGGGTAAAATAAGGGTAAAACCAAAAAGATAAGGATAATAAAATATTAAAAACTTGTATAAAAATTATTGGACGATTGTTTTTATAACCAAATTCATCTTAAATTTTAATTAAATGTGTTTTTGAACTTTTTTAATCGAAATATATTTTATAATAAAATAATATTTCAAACCCTTCTTAAAGTGCCCCTCCTCCCTCTTAAAAAGGCCACCACCTCTACCCACTTACTCAGACCTCTCAAGACCATTGTCTCATCCAACTTATTATCAAATAATCTCCCAACATATCTCCCTTACTCATATAATCCTTACCTTGGGAATAAGAAAATTCAAGAAAGATTTTTGGCTCAAATCAAAAGATGTTACCTGATTTAGAGGTAACATCTTCTCTCAAATCCTTTTCTTTTATTTTCCTTCTCTACTCCATATGATCTTCTTATTATTTTATTACATAACAACACTAGTGTCCTAAATATACTAGTATTTCATTATTTTAAGGATTCAAACTACACTTACACATACCTCCATCTAATGGATACGATCGTACTGTTTATGTGTACGGTGAACTACTGTCTCACGAAACGATGATTTTTCAATTTTCTCTAACCACCTCTCATGGTGGACAATATGATGGAACTGTTTTTATAAATTATATATATTATATTTATATTTTCTCTATTATTCTGTAATTTTTATTTATAATATACTTTTTTTCTTTCCATTATCTGTAAATACGAAAATTTCATTTGAGGAAATGTGGACTACCGCCTTGTCAAAGTGATATGACTCATTCATGCTATACATGGAATTTATAAAGGATGGTTATATTAAACCTCTGATACATTAATGAAATAAATATAATACTGGTATTATAATATACATTTATATCATTTTATTATTGTTCCTTTAATATGACAATGAAATGAAAGTATCGTTCATGTGTAGATACGGCCTACTGTCTCCATGAACAGTGAATTTCATTTTTTGTCTAAGAATATTATGAATATTATAAATAAATATATACTGGATATATATTATATTTAAATAATTAATAATATTCTAGAGATGATGGAGTTTGACCACATGAATAAACTACTTCAAACAAGTTCATTTTCTACTCAAGTACAAAATATTGATAAACGGACAGATATGATCATAAATAATTATATAATTTTTATAACATGATGATAAGTAATAAAAATGAATAATAAACATGAATAAGGTTCCAAAAAATGTATAAATTAACCTAACTATATTATTCAGGAATATAAATAACAAATGAGACAAGTCGGAGTCAAGGTAAGGGGGACTTCTTAACCCAATTTCAATTCTTTTGGTTGATCTTCAACTTCTTGATTATATCCGACAATGATTATGTGAGAAATAAATTTTGAAATAATATCTGGTATTTATAGTTTCTTTATTTTTATTTATACTGAATACACATAATCAATCTATTTTATTAACAAAATGATCTTTTTAAGGGAATTTCTAAACTCAATTTCCACTCATTGAGTTTTACGCATACTTCGTTGATTATATTAATCAAATATTATGTGTGAAATATATATTTTTTTATTTAGGTTTTAATTTACACTTCTCTTTGTGTGGATATACAATTTATACACAGAATCGTCCCATTGAAAAATTTGTACATCATTTATATGTACTTTGTAAGGGAAATATTAACTCAAACTCTATTCATTGAGTTAAATATCCATGTCATTGGTTTTGTTTTTCCAAGAATATGTTTGAATGGACTATAATTTTTTTACACTGAATATCCACTTATATTCACTGTATTTATATTTTTCACAAATAATTATGTCATTTATTTATCCTTAATCTAATGATACGATATTTTTAAGGGACTTCATCTCAATATCCATTCGTTGAGGAATATTTTGATAACATACACCATATTCTTTTGTATGGTGTATAATAAATCCCTTTGATTTTTAATTTCATTAAGTAAGAATATTTTTTCTATAAGGAATTTTACTAAATGAAAAAATTAATGTTTTTAACATATGCGGCGATAAGTACCTCTTCGTCGTAGTAACCATTATTTAATATTTTTCTTCCTCTATAAGCCTTACTATTTTTTAAAGGAATAGAAATCCCTTATTCACTTTTTGGGTGTTTTGGTATTGAAAATGGGTTTTAAAATGGATTGAATATTTCAATATATTTAATTGATTTCTTGTGATTGAAAATTAAATGTTATTAGTGAAATGTTGATATTTTCATTATTTTCTGTTTTATTATTATATAATGGTACTTGGAAATTTTACGGGTGGTTACATGATAAAATAAAGATGGGTGGTTACGTGATAAACCAAATGACGGGTGGTTCCATGATAAACCAAATATGAGTAGTTACATTATAACCTCAAATGAATTTGGTATGAAAGTAAACTATATGGCTATTCCATTTTTTGATATTTGTGGAATTCGACCATATCGTTATTTCATTTGGGTATGTTTATGTCCCAAGTTACCCTTTTATGTTATATGTTTCTTTCTATAGGATTTATGGTAATATTTTGGTTACAAAAAGTGTATGCAATGATCTTATATTCAGTGAAGTATATTTACTACTTCTTAAAGGTAAAAAGTGTTAATTTATGATAAAGTATTCATGGTTTTTATGATATCCCAAGACTAACTATATTCCTTCTTAGTGTATCCCTTACTGACCTTTTTATGCTTATCCTGTGTTTTGAAATGTTTTTCAAAAGACTTAGAGAATAATAGAGTTAATGGTGGGATTAAGGAAAAGTCATGTTATTTTAAACATGAAACAAAACATTGTTTTTTTTTTTTAAAAAATTATGGATAGTGAGTAGAAGTGTCTACTAGTAATATTCATGATTTTATGTATATTTTATGACCTAATTCTCTAAATCTCTAAACCTAAAAAGATCCTCGATGTAAATTAAAGTAAAATTATTGACTTATCTCAAGATTAAGTAATGTTTAAAGTTAGGGCCTTATAATATTTCCCATAAATCCTCCCTCAAAGGGCCATATTCCATATGAGTCAAAATTCATAAAACAAAACAGAAATAGAATCTCATTCATAAGTCTCAAGCTAACCGTTGTTATGCACCTTTATCATATTTGTTATAGGTTCATTAATTTAAACTATATAGTGTATGTACTTACAAATTAATGTTGAACTATATTGACTGGTCTTGTTACATGACCTTAAATTTTGTAACCCAGATTATGTGGTATTTGGTTCCTATTAACTTGGGTAGGTGGGATTTCTCTTGGGGGTTCAATAGCAACACTCCATAGGTCATAAATGCACGAAATTAAAAGTTATTTCACTTTATCATTGTTACATTAGCTTAAAATCCCCAAAAAAGGTCATTGTCATGAGACCTTAAAAGGTATGATGTGTATCTTTTAATTGGAAACAAACTATGTGGGTTCTGATTCCCTTCATAGTGATATATAGGATGCACATTTCATGGGTCGATACCAAATCCATAACTCCTACCACCTTCTGGTATGGTGATAAATTATAGAGAAATCAAACTTGCATCTTGATACCATAGCATTACCAAATTTGTAAAGGAATTTTTAGAACCCTTAATATATATATATATATAAATATATATTCACATTAACTCATGGTTTTAATCAATCATTAATATGAAGGAAACCTACCCTCATTGGGATTTTTTAAGTATTCAGAAACATATCTTAAATAATTAATAGAGTCTAAGAGTTGGATATAATTCCCCTAAAAATGGTGATATGTGCCCGACCACCCATCTCCTCAACCAATATGCACCCAAATCATCACTGGTAAAAGATCTAGTGATATCTTACTCAGTAAATCAGGTCTGTATTGGATGAAAATGAGTGTATATTGATTCATAAAATAAACATTACCCAATAGGTTTATGTGTTAGTTAAAATAACAGTGACCTCATTTAGATAGCATGAGGATAGATCATTAATAAATAGACTATTTGGGTTTACAAATTCTAGTTGGATAAGAATGAGATGCTTAATCCTAGTAGGGATGTGTGTGATAGTCATGTATATCATGCACAATGAGTAACACACCCTTAAGGGTGGATTGAAGACTTGGAAATCACCATTAATTGGGTATGTCCTTCAAGACTTAATGTGATGTGATGGGGAGGGTTTCCTCCTAATTTCGGTCTTGAGAGTTCTCCTAGGGAAGATGTGAGAAGGAACCAGTGAGGGTTAACAGAATTGTTCAAGGACGTAGAAGGATGTTCCAAAGGTACATAGTATATTTTAGCTTAGGATATTTCTTAGTTAGTGGGGTTAGTATGTGATTCAGGGGTTGGACAAGGGTTGTACCTTCTTTTTTAGGCTATGGTGGTATGAAGACTATATGCTGAGTGAACACCATGGGGTGGAATATGACTTAATTCTAGTGAAATTAGACTTATAAGGGTCTAAAAGACACTAGTGGATGCCACATAGGAGGTATAGGATCCTCAATGGGGCTGTTGAGTGATACTTTTTGTAATACTATATTGTGTTGAGAGATTATCCCATGAGTCTAGATTGTTTTTAAATATGCTTTGAGGTGCGGGGATGCGTCTCCCAATACTAGCACACTAGTGAACAGTTTGCAAGCTTATGGGGTATTCTTTTTCCCCTAATTGTTGTATCTTGTATGTGTCTTATTTTGTGGATATCGGATGACAAGACCATATGAATAGATCCTACCATGAGTGACAACATAGTGGTCAAGTTTTTCTTGGTGATGTGTCTAAATGTTGATGGATGGATTACCATATGAAAGATACTATAGTTCAGAACATTATGTGTGGCCTTCCTAAATTAAATTATATTGGGTTCTATTATGTGTGTTATACCCTACATCATTGGGCAGTGGCAAGGTACTATCTATGCGGTATTAAATAATAATGAAGGGATGACTAGGGAACTATTTTTATAGTGTATTATCAGTACGCAAGAATGACCAGGGAACTATTGTGTGAAATTTGATAGGTATGCAAGCATGAAAATGGTATGATTTGTATGGGATCTCATGAGTGAGAAGGGATTAATAAGGAACTATTGGTGAGTTCTATTGAGAGAGTAGGTATGGACAAGCCAATATTGTGTAACATCTCCCAGGTATGAAGGGATGACGATGGTATTATTTGGGAAGCATCTACTAAATAAAAAGGGATAGCCCAGGTACTATTATACTACATCTGTTAGGCTTGTAGGGATAACCATGGTAATATTTGTGTGGAATCACTTGGGTACTCATGGATGACTAGGTTCTATATTTTTGAAATACCCTAAGTGATTAGGGATAGAAAAGGAACTTTATGTGTATCCTTCCAAGATGGCGAATTAGTTTTATTACTTGATATAGACCCTACCCTGAGGATAAAGGTATAGGTTGATACATAGTATGTAACTCTAACCTAAGTCTTTGGGTATGGTTCATAATTTGTGGCATGAGATGACAGATTTTTATCATAGTTTAACCTAGGTTTTTTTGGGTGTTGTGGTGGCCTGGTTAACACATGATTACCTGATGTGAATGTCTATTTTTGTTATTTATTTTTCTCATAAATACACATATATGATGGAATAAATTTTGGGAACTTAGTGATACCTATTGAGATATATTTCTCACACCCTGCATGATCACTCTATGGCATGTGAAAACCTTAAGTACCTTATATAGGTTTGATCATAGGTTATTCAATGGATTAGGTTGGAGAATATCGATAGGGTATTAGATATTGAGATTATTATAGTATTAGGATGGTAGTAGAGCCTAATTGTAATTTTTTTCTTTATTTTTTCAGAAAATTTGATCAACCCGATGGGTGATTGGTTGACATATGATTATATGACTTTCGTATTGTACATTTTTTATATTGTGGATGTGTTTTATTGACTATGAACACTTTAATTATTATAGATGTTATTTTTTTATTTCTAAATATTTTGGATTATAATATTAGGGTAATTATTTCAACATTTTATGATTTAGTCCCTTTCCACTATTCATCATTCTCTATCATATATGAAGGATTTCAAGAGGTTAAAAGAAACTCTAGTTGTGATGTTGGTGAGTGCTCTCAGACCGTGGTGTGAAAAGTGGTATCAATATTTTATTATTATTTAGAGTATGGTGTAAAGATAATAAGGATGTGTTGAAGTTTTTTATAGAGCTCAAACTGATAAATCATGAACAACTTTCTGAAGGGAATTCCAGGTTACCAGGGCTATGGAATTATTTTTTTTCACTATTACAATTGAGCTGTGAATTATGCAAAAAATTATGTTTGAGGATTTATTGATTTTTTGTTTTTTCTCTTTCCCTATAGTGTAACAAATTTTCTATACAAGAATAATTTTTGACAATTTGGATTCCCAAGGAATATTTGTTCTTATGTATGATTGATTTCATAGATGATAAGAGGTCCAGTTGTTTAAAGCGCCAACAACAACTTATATAGTTTTTTTCAATATAAATTTTTTCTAGAATTTTACTTATTTGAACTATAGTATTTTATTTCTAATGGGATTTTATAGGGATCATATGTAGATATATTCTATGATGAAGTCTATATAGTCCCTATGTTAAAGGGGTGGATAGTGACCCTTTGTGGATTAGTGAAAACATTAGAAACCTTAGTAATGGCTCGATGGAGGCGAGTTACACCTAAGAGATGTGATCTGTGGATGAGAATAGGTTTCATTGAGGATATAGATACCCAATAGTGGGATGAGGAAAATTCATGGGGAATGACTTATGATTCTAATATAAAAATCACTCTAAGTGTGTTCTTTTGGTATCGAGGTTGGTTTTAAATGTCATGATAGGTTAGATACCTAGCCCTATTGATTTTGTGATATTCTTTTTAATGGGGTAGTGGAATCATATATTGATTCTTCATTATATTTTAATGGAACCCAATTTGATGGTGATCATTTTTTTAGACTTATCATGAGTGATATAACTTGATTCTATTAGGAAGGAAACCTCTAGGATGAATTTTTTCAGATGATATTGATATGAATGAGAAAGATTTTTTGTAGTTTAGGAACATGATCCAATGTTTTATGGGATGTGAATCAAGGGATCATGATCCCAATTGTGAAATTGGGAGATAATGGAGCATACACAAGTTGGGGTCAGATTTATATTGGAGATGTTTCTTAATGATACATTATGACATCAAGGGTGGATTAGAGTAATTATGATCGATTCAAGCATGGTCCTTAATGGGTGTTTCAATGATGGGATTTGTGTGGTTCCAGAGAAGTGATCCACCTATGATGTTGTAATCAGTTTGGGATAGTACTCAAGGAGATATTTAAGGTAATCCATATAGTGGGGAGTACACCATTGGATGTTGGATTTTGTGGGTCTCATTGTGAATTGATTTTAGAGAATACTAAGGATAAATCCCTGGGGAACCAAGAAAAATTAGTTTTTTATGTCTTCCATTGGTTATCATGTTTCAGTGGGTTGGTCACATATAGTCATAAAGTTCATAAATGGATGGAATATGGGTGGTAATGATATGGGATTTCAGTATGGTGGGGTTGAAAATAGTGATACTCCTATAGTTGGTAGCATCAAATAGATCGTGGAGGTATAACCATTGTGTTGGAAGGGTCTTGTATTTTGTGAGAGTAGTTACTGGATGGTTATGAATGAATTGGGATGATGGTGTATAGGTGGATATAATTTTATCTAGTTCCTTATAAAATACTAGATTTGGGATTCAGATATGGTGTTGGATGGATTCTGTGTATCAACATCTAGCTCAGGATGGAATTGATGTGATCCAAGAGTGGGAAGGATTAGAGCTATTCTAGTGATCCTGGAAATGGTATAATAGATGGTGTGGGTATTTGAGGACCCAACCATGGAATCACACTAAGTGGTAGGTTTAGAATTTTATGTGGGTGTTTGAATGATTTCATGACATCTTCAAGAATTATAGCATCATGATTAGGTGATGTGATGACACTTCAGTGGATATAACTAAGAATTTTCAGGAAAATTTATCTAGAGGAGGACTAAATGATTTTATTGCATGATATTAGGTACATAAGGTGGAAATTGAGTCAAGTTTATTGATGGACCACTAGAAAATAATTTTGAGTAGGTTATTCCAATGTTAGGGAGTACCGTGACCTATAATTGACCTTTAAAAGTGGTGGTTTATAGTGGGTATAACCATAAGCCATATAATGAATCAACTGAAGATTCTTTAGTTCATTAAGGTACACTAGTGTGGTTGGTCCCCACCATATTTTCGATGATGGTCAGAAGTGACTATATCTTCTTTTATAGAATAGTTCACCTTGGTGTTTAGAGTTGTGAAATGAAATCGGATTAGTTGTTTCAGAATGGAATACGATGAGTTAATTGTGAATTGATGATTGGTGTGGGTATATAATGATGTTTGGATTACTACAATGGATTCTTGAGGATAATAATAATTATAGTGGGGAATTTTTAATGATTCTTGATTTTGAAAGTTGTTGTCTTCAATTATAATTTTAATTTTGGGTCTTGGAGGAGGGGCCTTTTGAGAATAGAGACTTGGATCAGGATTCTAAGGGTTAGAGAATCTCAATGAGATATTTTTAGATGTGATTAGTGACTCAAATGAAGTTTTGGTTTCATGGGTGAATATCATAGTAGGGTTAGGGTTACCCATTTTTCTTATTTTTGTTACATATGGATCATCATTCCATGACAAAGGAAGGCCACAACAAGAAAAGGGTTGGTTGAGGATGTCACACCATGACCAATGGGTGTCGAATCCTGGTATATTTCATGGATTTTTTTCTACGTAAAATAAATTTTAATTTTAATTTCACATCCTAGTGGTGGCTATTATATATGGGTCAGAGTAATATTAGGTTTTTTATTTATGATTTTTCTCATGGGGATAGTGTTCATTCTATGATGGTTGGTTCAAGGGGAGGTTTCAAAGTGTGGGTCCTGGTGTTCATGGTCATATAGGTTGAATTACATGTTGTAGAGTATGAGTACAAGTTTTGAAGAAATGGGCCAATGGATTTTAGTTATATCGGATGGGTTTGTGCCACATCGGGGATAAAGGGTTGCACTATGAGAAATAGGTTGCGGGTTCTTTGGGTTCCTATCGAGGGATTTGAGTCTCACCAAGACCTAAGTGGTCATGCCATGATAGGTTCCATCAATATGGAATCACATTGTGACCCGTATAGGCCACTCCATGATGGATCCTTATCCTGGTTTTTATAATAGGGGAAAACCCATAATTTCAAGGATGGCCCCCTTTTCATTTAGATCAAATCTGCATCAATTATGGGAGAATTTGGCCAACCCCCCATTCTTCCAACCATTCAATCCCCTTAGAAATAAGTTAATATAGGGTACTTTCATGTTGTGTTTGAGGTTATTTATTCCTCTTTATCCCTTTATTCATCTCCTTATGGATTTTCTCTCATTTTGGGTGATTCTGTTTAGGGTTTTGGTGATATTTCCACCAGAGGGTGGGAAAATCAAGCCAAAATAATGAAATTTTTACTCAACATAGATAGATGATATCCTGAGAGGATTGACGCACTAGGGTTTCTTGGTTTTAGTGATGTGACATTTCCAATTTAATTTTTTTACAATTACCCTTATTTTTTAAAAAATTGAATAATTAATTATAAATTGTTGTAATTATTTTTTTGGTAATTGTGGATTTAGATCGGGGATCTGGTGAAGATATGGTATTAGATGAGGCATAGAAATATTTTTCCTATAGAATCCAATGGATGGTAACTCTGTGTTGGGGGTATGAAATACCATTAATACAAAATCATATTCTTGATTGTGTATGAATGTGTATACCTACATGAATTCATTAGATAAGAAAAATGGATAAGGACATAGAGCATTATAGTTAAAGATATGTGATGTCTTGGAGCTTCCTAAAGATAAAAAAAAGTGCACTCTTACACTTTGCGGTAATTTGGGATCACCCAATAACTATTTATACATGGGAAAAGGTGTTATTTAGGATATGAGAGGCCTAAAATGGTTACCCAATGTGATATGAGATGTAGATATCTAATGTGGATTTCCTAGGGATAGTTGGGTTGGCCTAAAAGACTTAGGACTAGTGGGGATTTGTGAGAATGTAACATCTTATGATTTTAATATTATATTCCTTTAATTAAATTATATTTTTAATATTTATTTAACATGAAATACTAAACTAAAATGAATCATAAAAAATCTTATTAAAATAATTTAATATGATTTGAAACATTAATAAGAAAGTTATAATAACAATAAATACTTAAGTAAATAAAAATATAATAAAATGATCTATTATAAAAAACATATATTTAAATTCCTAAAATATTGTTATAATTTTCATTGAATGATTATTTTATTGATTAAATATAAGGTTTAAAATAAATATAATTAATTAAATGTGATTAAAACTATTAAATTATATAATTGGATATTTTCCAAAGATATTTTTATAAAGTGACATGTAATTTATCTAATAAATTAAATTTGTCACTTTTAAAATATGATTCCAATAATATTTAATATTTCAATATAATATTTTAATGCTAATTTAATTATAAATTGATAAGAGTTAATTTTAAGATAATTTAAAGTTTAAAATTTTAAAAGTTTATTTTTAATTAAAAATATTTTTTTATTATATTTTATATTTTTATTTAAAAGATAATTTTTTTATTTTAGAATTCAGCTGTGTAGTGGAAGTTGGTAGATCAGGAATTTAAAAAAATTGTTAGATGGATGTAACTACATCGTCTCTATTAATGCACAACATAATAATCAACCTAAGTATCGAACATGAAAGGATTTTTATTTGAAAAATAAATAAAAACGTTACCTCGTTTGATGAGTTGATGCGAGTGGAGATGGCACATCATTAGTGAATACTGCTCAAAGGAACTAATATCGGATCACTTTATATCATCCACACATGATTCTAATGTTTATGGGTTTATTTATCATCAATATCTATGTTCTACCGTGGAGATACAATTATTCTTTTGATGTCCTAACAATCCCCGCTATGTCATTCCTTCGATCAGTGAAGGTGAACTTGGATAGATTTCTTGGTTTGGCTACTTCTCTTTCTTTGATATGGAAGATATGAGATATGATCTCTCAAATTATATTGGATGAATAGTATTTTAAATAATATTTTCCTCCTGCTAATATAGTGGGGTTAAAATAACTGAAAATGGATCCACATCCCTTGAATATATATTACCTACAAGATATGTTATAAATGACATCTTGTGGTCAATTAACTATGTCATAAACATCATTTATATTTTTTATCACTTATAAAATTATAAATATCTTATATGATAAATGGGATCCATTAACTCAACTCATTAATCCTGAAAATATTAAACACGCCTTGAATATTAAAATAATATTCATTCCATAAATATTTTTCTTGTATTCCCTTGAATACTAATAAATTAAATAAATAAATGAATTCAAATCCAATTATTATATACTTGAAAAATAATGAATTTATTTATTTATTAGAGAGTTTTTATACATGTACATCTCCCAGACCAGGTGGTGGGACCCACCATGTCTTATACTCATATTCATTAGAATAACCCTATCTTTTGAATATGTTATGTGGGTGACCCTCTTTGTCCTTATCTTGATAGTAGTGTGTACAACTCACAGCCTAGGAGTAGAGTCTAGAAATCCATCAAGTCCCCTAAGGAGATAAGGTTTAGTCATAATGATGGCAACCTCTTACGAATAGATGTAAAGTAAAATAATATATATTTCTCATGTTTTCACATAAAGTATGATGCACACTTTATATCATCATAATTTCTTTATTTTTTATTCATTGACCTTACGAGGTGGACTTACCTTATTCTACCATGGCTCTAAATTTAAGGTACCACCATCCTGATCAATTAGCCCAGAGACATCTCATCCTTTTAGAAGAGAAAAAATATATCTTGTTCATTTAATAAATGTCATTACACTAATGGATCACCCAATGCAAGCTACCTAGACGCAACATAAATTCCATGGATTTATTATTGAATAAACGTATGCAATAAATTGGTACACACTAATGATACTCTCAAGTAGAAATACCAATACACATGTTTGTGAATAGTAACTACCAATAACACCTTAAACATGTTGTGTTACTATTAGAGGTTAATACCTCATGATCTCATATACAAAACCCCACCAAATGAGAACATCATAATAATAAATCTAAATACATATGAGGCCTAAGAACTTGATACTCACACATCATTTGTTTCCTCGTAACATGATGTATATGGACCATATTATATATGTTTAAAATTACTATCATGGCATCCCTAGGTTATCCTTATAACCCTGGAATTGTTACAGCCTTCAGATACAACATGTAATGTAAGGACATTACCATATAAATAGCACATGAAAAATTAGTTATACTATTATAGTAAGATAAAAAAAATTATATATAAAAATTAATACTTGTAATAATAATCAAACTACATAAATGAGTTAGGTCTAGGAAAACCACTCACAAAAATAACACTCTCACTAGAGATAACTACTAAAAATCCACAACCCACTAATTATCACATAAGAACCATGATTATATTGAGATATGACTTTAGTTAGGGGTTCTACCACATTATCATATGAGGATACTCTGTTAACTATAAATTCATCTTTTTTTTCAAATCCTTCAAGAAATGGAACTTCCAATGTGTATGATTTGTCCACTTATATGAATTGGGTTCCATTGAATGAACCATTTCTATAGTATTATCAAAATAAATTGAAATAAGGTATCCACTACTATGTGGAAAACAAATATCTGATACAAATATATATATCCATACATCCTCCTTAGTTTCTTTTAAAGACACTATATACTGGATTACGTTGTAGAATCTACAAGGAAATGTTTCTTTAAGTTTCTCTAGCTCATCGCAACACCATTTATAAAAAATACATAGCCCAACTATGGTTTCATATCATCGTGATCTTTCTAGAAACTTGAATCTAGTAATCCCCACATGAATAGTTCCTAATCTGCTCCATACATAAATAACTTACCCATTATACATTTCATTTAATTTAGTATGAAATTTATAGCCACTCAATTAAACTCTCCAGAATTTTCTTGATTTATTCCCATCATGATTAAAGAAAATGAAACATCAAACCCATTATATAGTATGAAATACATTATAGATACCACTAATGAATAAAAATGGATTCTACTCATTCTTTCAATATCCTTCTACCTTTCAAGAAATATTGTCTTCGAGATATTGATACCACGGTAAATTGGAAACAACCCTATCTTGGATTGTTCCATATTGTAACCTTTGAGTACCTTATCAATATACATACTTTGAAATATCCCTGGTAACCTCTTTGATCTACCTCAATTTATATTGTTTCTTGTAATTCAGACCACTTAACATAATACTTTCATGGAGAATCATTCATTCAACCAAGTATTAAATTACTATAATAATTTTAATACTTTTTCCATAATTAATATTTCATAAACATATAGTATGAATAAAATTATGGACTTCCAAATAACCTTCTTATAGACACATGGATCACTTTAATTATTGGCAAAACCAAATTCACTTATAGACTCATAAAAATGATGATTACATGATCATGATTTCTTCTTTTACTAATAAATGGATCTCTATAACTTACATAATTTATGGGAACTCTTTAAGTTAATACACACTTTAGGTTAGGTCATATAGACATCTTCAACAAACTTCCCATTTATGATAAGTATATTTGACATCCATCTTCCAAATTTCATAATCATTGAAGGTATCTATTTCAAGTAATATCTGAATCAATTTCCGCATCGCAACTATTGAGAAGGTGTTGTCATATTCTATTCCATGATGTTTTCTAAAACCATCCACTACTATCCATTATTATTGGTATTCATATTACTATACATTTCCATATTTTTCTTGAATAACCATTTATACCCAATGGGTATTACATCGGTTGAAGGGTATAGCAAAATAAAATTTAAAACTGATATAAGGACCATATATCAGAATGTAAGGATTATTTCTATTTAATAGTATAATTTCCATCTACTTATTCTATGTTGGTTATATATTCATCATTATTTAAGATTATTGTGTCATGTAAGTCCATTAAATTAAAAAAAATCACTTTGTATCTCTAACATATTGGGTAGAACAACATAGTACTTATAAACAATGAATAACTTTATCCCCCACTACCACTTGTTGATATTTTTTTTATAAAAAATCTTGTGTATATGGAGTATTAAATTCGTAAAATTCAATCTTTATCCCACCATTTCAATTGTAAATGTGTTATCTTTATAGAAATATGGAATATATTTACACAATAGATTTTCTATTAGGAGGTTTATATAGGTAATATCATTTAGTTTCTTTATGATAACCTATAAGGATTCAATTCATGCATTGAGATGATAATTTTTAACTAGGAATGGTATTGAAAAAATCCATGAATCCTTACACAGCATTCCACAGACTCCAAAAAAATCATCCATGAATTTATTCTCAAATAATCGGTCACAGCATTCCATCTTACCAAGGTTTAGGATATCTCAAAATCATAATCCTAAAGAAACTACATCCACCTTAGCTACAACAAATTTTGATAATTTTGAGAAAACATATACATAAACCAATTTTGATCCATTAAGACCATAAATTTATCCCCAATGAGATAATTTTACAACAGATTTAGCACAAACACCATCGCTTCCCACTACATATCATGGATGAAATAGTTATTCTTATAGGGATATAACTAACTTGACCTATAACAGATAAATTCCATCTACTGTATCAACATTTATCCCAAGACTAGATGGTAATCATCACAAAACACATCAAACATCACACCCTCCTTAGGAAACTAATGCACTAGAGTTCTAACCAATTTCCCCTTTAGGTAACTGAATTCATGATGACATTGGTCATTCCATACAGAATCCTTGTCCTTCTAGTGCAGAACATTCAATGGGCCTAAAAATTGAGAGATATTAGGAACAAACCTCATATAATATCCCATAAAACCAAGGAAACTTCAAAATTTTGGAATGTTCTTGGGTGATTTGAAAGAAACAACTTCATTGAACTTTTCTTGATCTATTGCCACGTTCTACTGGGAAAACACATTCCTAAGGAAATGCACCTCTCATGTCCAAAAAATACTCCTGGAAAACATTCCATAGAACTAGTGGAATTAAAGAACATACAAGATAGAACTAATATGATCAATATACTCTTCCACTGTATTATAGTAGATCAACATTTCATTGAGGAAAAAAACTATGGATTGGTTTAGGAACTCTTGGTACATGGAGTTTATGAGTCCCATAAACATAAATGGTGTGTTCATGACACTGAACGACAGTACTAAAAACTCAATGTTCATATACTTTCATCTAAAGGTATTCTTGAAGATATTTCCCTCATTCACCCTCAATTGGTGATATCTAAACCATAGATCGATCATAAAAAACTAACTCACCCCTCTTAGCTAGTTGAAAAGAACATATATCCTTGGAAGAGGGTAACATTTTTTAATTGTAACCTATTAGAAATCTAATAGTCTATAAAAAACCATAGAATACCATCCTCCTTCTTAGAGAACAACATTGGAGTACCCCATAGTGACACACTAGGTCAAATAAAACCCTTCTGCATCAAATCATCTATCTGAATCCTAAACTCTCACAACATAGATGTTTCAATACAATAAGTATCCATTGAGACCATAGAATCACCAAACTTCACGTCAATCATGAAATCAACATCACGTTGAGGGGTTATCATCACAACCTATTCTATTAAAACATATAGAAACTCCCCAATGACCCTAGGGCTCTCCACTATCCCAGAGTCCACTGATTCTACCAACATCTCTTCCATCAATAAAAGAAGGTGCTACACACGGTGACTTCCCACTGGATGAATCTACTCAACAATGATAATAAAAAAATGGCCATCCACATATAAAAAAAATCTTCTTCGGAAGTAGTAAATAATATCATGAATGGAATATAACCAATTGATGACTAGGAAGATATTCTATGGCTGTTTATTTATCAAGAAAAGAGCCCCATGGAATTGATGTGGCCCCATCATCAGCCTATACCTCCATCACACAGAAGACAAGATTCTCTGGCCCCAAATTAACGTAGTAAACACCTGGGGTATTGGAAGAATCTCTATATATAGTCCCAAATAATGGACTAGAGTGGGTGAAATAAAGGAGTGTGAAGTTCTTGAATGAAACAATGAACAAAAAAGGGTACTAAAAATATGATCTTACCTCTGACTATCTCCAGCCTCTCTAACACTAATGCCTCCACTAAATGCAACTAATTATTCTTATCTTATCTACCCATATGCTCATGGACACCTCCTGGACCACGCTAGGGATGAGGTCCTTTAATAAGAGGAACATCTTGAGGTTTTCCTATAACCTCTCCATATCCCCTCCGGGGAGCATAATCCAATTTCCCATACTACTAAAATGGTCTCATTGGAAAATACTACTTAGTATATTGCTAAACTTGTCCACCTCCATCAAATAAAGCATGGGGAACCACTAAGAATTAGTTCTGGAGAATTTCATGAACCCCACAACCAAAACACATTGGCTTGATATCTCAAGTAAAATTATGTAAACCATTGGGACTAGAAGGATGAAAAGGGAATCTGCTGAGTTTGAATCCACGATGGTCAAATATTTTAATTCCCTTGTACCTAAGGCCTACCACTAAAAACTATTCTCCTTGAGACACCCTATTGGTACCCCTCTCGCAAAAAAACCTCCTAATGATTACATCTTCTTGATCACCCCCTCTTCCTTTTAGACCTCTAGATACATTGTCTATGTAAAATGAGTGAATACATACTGGATAAATGATAGAGTTCCTCCTCAAGACATCTCACATGAGACTCCTCTTCTCAAAAAATATCTAGGGTAAAGTGAAGAAGTTACTCAAACTTAATTCCCAACTCTCGCACTAACATACTCCCTTTCTTAAGATAAATAATCTCCTACAACTTATATGATGTCCTGGACCTAGCTGCCGTTTAACTCGTGCCCTGAGCCCGGTTAGCCACATGACCCTCAGCGCATCTCCCCTTAAGAAAGGGGTTTCTGAATAGAATTTGGGGTGTGAGGGTAAATTAGTGGGGAGACTATACCCCTCATGTCAGAGAACAGAATGGATGTAAAGACATCATACAATAGCAGAAACATAAACATACATGCACATGAAGTAAACAACGGAAGACTGAATAATACAACAAAAGCCTCATAGACAGTGTCAGATATAGACACGCATGCATGGAATTCTAGTGAAAAATGGGAATAGAAAAAAAATCATGCATAATAATATAGAAGTACAAAATAGAACAAAATCCAAAATTTGCTTCATAGAATCTAAAGCCTTAGCCCGGTTGTCTGCTCCTAAACTTCTTTAATTAAAAGAGTCGATAGCCAAATGAGTGGTGTTTTCCCCTATACGTACCTATAGAAAAATAGTATTCTTTTGTGCCAATGTGTCTCGATTAGGGTGTGAGATAAATCTCAATAGGCCTCCACCAACAGTGTATACGTGTAATCCAAGTGGCGCTCATAAATAAATAGTGTGCAGCTAACAACAGGAAAGTAAGAAATGTAGAATAAACAATCAACCTCTTTCTTAGGTACCTAAAGGACACCTGGAGGGTTTACCTTCTTCATCCTAATTCTAGTGTGTCTGATCAAGTCAACATGTATGTATATATATATATATATATATGTTATCACTGGAATAGGGTAATAATTACTCTCATCTATACATATATATATACCATAGCTGGTGTGGGGTAAGAATGCCTCCAACCCGTAAAATATACTTTCATGGGATAATAATTCCTCTCATCCATACATGATACTATCATGGGGTAAGAATCCCTCCCATACATATAGAGGTTATAACTAGCATTAGGTAAGAATTCCTCCCACCCATATATAAATAGAGGTTATCAATAGCATGGGGTAAACATGACTCCCACCCATACATTTCATAAGTTTCATGGGGTATTAATGCCTCTTATCCATAAATTCTCATTACTATTCATAATTATTTCAATGTTATAAGGATTCATATTATATAATGTAATTCAAAACAACTTACATCATTCCAAATTAAACAAGAAAAAAAATATGCAATGAATTTAATTATAAATAAAGAAAAGGGAAATCCATTCCATCCCTGGAAACCATTCTATTTGAAAAAAATCACTTATAGTTTTTAATAAAACTCATTCTATCTAACCTATAAATCCAACCTTCTAATTTTCTTAAAATGGAAAATCCATTTCAAGTCAAGGTGTTAAGGTCCAAATGATGAAGTCAGATACTCACATACCCATTGGCCAATTATTAACCAAAAGGGTCTAATCAACATTGAGGCACCTTGGTATACTCTAAATACACATGGGACAATGACTAATTTAATTAAAAAATAAGTCAGGAGCCACAAACCATAATTAGATATTTTGGGAAATTGGCCTAAAATGGCCTATTTGGGTGCCACACCCCTTTGGTTTCCATAAAATAAAGGGTTATGTCTAAACCCCTGATCCAAAAAAAACATATATTAATGATCGAGGGTCATCTATACATGAAGTAATCAACACAAAAGAGGAGCTCGGTAAAGTCTGGGTCATAGAAAGATGAAATAACACAAAAAGGCCAAAAATCAAATGGAAAACTACATGAACACCTGCCTTAGTGCCATAGAAGATGCCACACTAGATATTGACCTTATAGTCGGAGTAGATTGGAGTAGATCTGAGTTTCAATCCAATGCTCTGAAAATTGGTTGAAGGTTCCTTCATCTAAATAGCACAATAGATGTCAGAATTTAGCAAGGAAGGAAGATCACATAAGGTTAGCCTTACCTTAGCCTATCCAATGCTTCTCTCAGATTGAAAATCAATTGTCAAATGAAGGAGTAACAAGAATCCAAGGAGGAGAAGATTTTGGAAACCTATGGGATGAAGAGGGAGGATCTTTCTTCTAGAGGTGAGGAAAAGAGAGAATAATAGAACATAAATAATATAGGAGGTAAATGGTCATTTTGCCTCAAAAATGGGATCACATGGTTTCTACGTATGGTTAGTGAAACCAAGCGCAAACTGTGCATACTCCATTACCTTACTAGGAACATCACATGGGATCTTCACATGTTTCACTAACAGTTCATATAACATATAGAACCGTACAACAGCAGCCACGCAGTTGTTTTCCTGGGCCGTACGGTTGCAGACTAACCATACGACACATTCTGCTTTCCCCTTTTTGGATATCTGGGATCTAGAAGTTCCATGGACACACCCGTGACCTCTTCATCTTGATTAGAAGACTTCATTAGAATAATTTATGTTTTCAAAAATTAAGAAAAATGATTTGTACCATGGTCAAGGAGTGAGGTAGATACAACCTCCCCTCCTTGGAGAAACGCATCCTGGTGTTTCCCTTTGTTAGGGTAAATAGGTAATATTGGTAAATAGTTTTGGCCATTGAGATCCTATATTGGGTTCTCACACCCATATCTTTTATGTACCCATATGTGCTGCCATAGCACCCATACAAGAGGAACGAACAATCCTAAGAGTGTCTTCGCGATCTTATCAACAATATGAATTTGATATTCCTAAATGGAAGCATCCATATCCAACTAAACCTCGTCAGGACGGAAGACATGAGACGGGTCTGGAAAATATCATTAAAGTTGATATATGTGAAAGATATCATGTATAGATAGGTATCTCTGAGGAAGTGCCAATTGGTAAGCCACTTCTCTCATTATCTTCATAACCTTGAAGGGCCCAATGAATCTTGGTGACATATTACCATACTTCTGAATACACCTATTCCCCAACCTGTTGGATAATTTCAAGAAAAATCGGTCTCCGACCTTGAACTAAAGAGTTCATCGACATTTGTTGTCATAGGACTACTGTCGAGACTAGGCTGTCAACATGAATTTCTTGATCAGCTGGACCTGCTCTGAAGTCTCCTGTATGAGATGAGGCCCAAGAACTATTTCTTCCCCTACATATAGCCAATATAGTGGGGAGCGATAAGGCCAACCATACAAGCCTTCATAGGGATACATATCAATGGTATCCTGAAATTTGTTGTCATAAGAAAATCAACAAGAGGAATATGTTTCCCTCAGGAACCCCCAAATTCAAGAACACATGCATGGAGCGTATCCTCAAGCACCTAAATTGTACACTCTATCTGTCCATCATTCTGAGGGTGATAGGTTCTACTCAAAAGTACCTGCATACCCAAGTCCATATGAAACCCCCTCCAGAACCATTATGTGAAACGAGCATCTCTATCAGAAACAATAGAACGATGTTCTTTATAAATATGTACCACCTAATTGATGTACATTCTTCCTATCTTATCTATAGAAAAGGTCTACCATACAGTTAAGAAGTGTGTGACCTTCGTTATACAATCAATGACAACCCACACTGCATTGTTTCCATGAGGTGATCTGGGTAAACTAGTCAGAAAGTCTATCAAAACATCATCCCATTTCCACTCGAAAATGGAAAATGGTTGAAGAAGCCATGCCAGATGCTGATGTTCCACCTCCACCTACTGGAAGGCAGAACATCGAGTGATGAATTATGATATCTCATGCTTTATACTGGGTCACCAATATTGATGTCTCAGATCTTGATACATTTTAGATACACCGTGGTGTACTTTCCATGTTGAGGCATGGAATTCCCTCATCATCTCTTCTCTGATGTCTACTGGTACCCATATACACCCATAGAATTGAAGAGTATCATCCCCATTGACTGTCCAACTAGAACATCTATCATTATGTAAAACAATTTCTTGTAGAACAATTCCTTCCAAATCAGATATCTATATCTAACTTACTCATTCTAGAATAGTATATTTCACTCCTAAGGATGAGAGAATATTCTAACCATGGTCATCCTGAACCTCAACATGCATCTCTGAGAATAAGGCCATAAGATTCCATTTGTTATTGGACTCCTGAAATTTTTGGGTTTGATTCTTTCAGCTCAGATCATCGAATACTGAATTCCCTTTCCCTGGAGTGTAGGCATGTTTGAAATCAAATAATTAAAGGTACTCAACCCAAATATGTTGTATGATATTCAGATCCCACTGAGTGAAGATGTATTTATGTATTTTGTGGTTTGTGAATACCAAAAAATTCTCTACCAATAAATAGTGTCTCTAACAGCACATGTCATTAACAACAGCAGTGAGCTCGAGTTCATTTTTCCAGTAATTCTGTTTGTGAGGCCATAACTAACGATATCTATATTCAATGACTCGCTCAGCCTGTATCAGAATAGCTCCAAGCCCAATACCAAATGCATCACAATAGACTGTATAAGCCCTACCTAGCTCTGGAAAAATCAGTATCGGTGATGAAGTAATTATTCACTTTATCTTCTGAAAGGATACTTCATGAGATTATAACCATTAAAATTTCACACCCTTCTTCATCAAACCCATACGTGGCACTACAATGCATGATAAATTCTAAATAAATAATCTATATTATCTATAAATCCTCAAGAAACTCTAAATATCAAATAGGTTCCTAGGATGCTCCTAAGAAACCATATCCCTCACTTTCTTTGGGTTAACATAAACTTCTGAATCTGAGATGATATGATCCAAGAAGTAGACTTTATTGATCCAAAAGTCGCATTTATTGTACACGACATAGATATAATGCTCTCTCAACATATTTTTCAAGATCTAAAGATGGGTTTCATGATCATTTATAGAGAAATATTACACTAAGATATCATCAATGAACCACAAATGAATCCAACTATGGGTGGAAAACCTGATTTATAATATTCATGAAGACATGAGGTGTGTTCGTGAGTCCAAGCTACAAAAATAAGTACTCGTAGAGACCATACCTACTTTGAAATGTTGTATAAGGTATGTCTGATGTTCTAAAATAAACATGATGATAGCCCGATATCAGATCTATCTTTGAAAACACCTTATATATTCAATGTGGATCAAATAGGTCGCATATTATAGGAAAAGGATACCTATTCTTGATTATTAGTTGATTTAACTGATAGTAATCCACAAAAATCCAAAGGGTACCATCAAATCTTTTGGAAAATAGGATAGGTTAACCCCAAGGAGAAGTCTTGGGGTGTATAAAATTCATGGCATATTCATATTATGCCTATCATGATTCATGTTCTAACCCATAACATTCCTTTCATCAGGTTGAGTAATGAAATCACAATTCCAATATCATAAATATAAATGAAATCACAAAACATTATAAGCACCAAATGGTGAAATGATATCAACTGTAATAGAAGAATCAATAACAGCAATAATTTAAGCAACTTGGTCCTTACCCCATTCATGGGTTCATGACGCCCAAGTATGTCTTGTGAACAAGTCCCAAGTGTTCCCAATCTCAAATATGTTGTCACTAAATAGTACATCAATAAAGGAAATCCTCTGATACCACTTTGTGATATCCCAAACCTGACTACCACATAACCCATGGCACAACCCCATTTGGCCACATGACCTCTAGTGCATCTCCCCTTATGCTAGGGGATTCTATCTAACAGTGGGGGTTTGATAGTAAATTAGTAGGGAGACAATAACCGTATGTTAGAGTACACATTAGATGTAACAAAAACATAAAATATCAGAAACATAAACATATAGAAAGATGAAGTAAATAATGGAATATTTAATAATAAAACAAAAGCCTCATAGGTAGTGTCTGATACAGATATAAATGCATGGAATGCTAGTACAAAGTGGGAATAAAAAACATGAAATAGGGATACTAATAAAAAAGTTAAAAATAGAAGAAAAAACCAAAAGATATTCCATATCATCCTGAGCCTAAGCCCGGTCCTATGCTCCTAAGCTCCATCTAAGCAAAAGATTCAATAGTCATACGAGTGGCGTTTTCCCCTATCCATAATTGTAGGAAAATAGTCTTCTCAGGTGATAAAGTCATTCCAAGTAGGGTGAGAAATAAATCATTGTAGGCCACCACCAATGGTGTCTATGTGTAATCTGATTGGTTCTCGTAAGTAAATAGTGTGGAGCTAACAACAAGAAAGTAAGCAATGCAGAATAAACAATCAACCTCTAGCTCATGTTCCTAAAGGACACCTGGCGGGTATACCTGCTTAGGGTTAATGCTGGTATGTCTGATCAATTCACCGTGCATGTATATATATATATATACATATAGGTTATCACTATAATGAGGTAGAAATTCCTCTCATCCATATATATATATATATATATCATAGCAGGTGCGGGGTATGAATTCCTCCCACCCATAGAAGATACTAGCATAGGGTAAGAATTACTCCCATCCGTACACGATACTGGCATGGGGTAAGAATGCCTCATATCCATATAGAGGTTATAATCAACATAGGGTAAGAATTCCTCTCTCCCATATATACATAGAGGCTATAAATGGAATGGGGTAAACATGCCTCCCACCCATACATTTTATAAGTGTCATGGGGTACGAATGCCTCCCATCCACACATTCACAATGCAAGTCATAATCATAGCAATGTCATAAGCATTCAAAATATATAATGTAAGGAAAAACATCTTACATAGTTTCAAATTAAATAAGAAAATCAATTATGAAATGCCTTTAATAATAAATCATGAAAATGTAAAGCCATGTCATCCCTTGAAACCATTCTATTTGATCCAGATCACTTATAAGGTTTAATCCAACTTATCCAAGCCAACCTACAAATCCAATCATCCAATTTTCCTAACATGGTAAATCCATATCAAGTCAAGGTGTCAAGGTATAAATGTTGAAGTCAAATACTCACATAACCATTTGGACAATTGTTAACCTAAAGGGTCTAAAAACCATTGAGGCACCTTTGTAAACTCTAAATACACATGGTAAATTGTCCAATTCCATTAAAAACCATGTCGGGAGCTATAACCCATAATTAGACATTTTGGGAAATTTGCCTAAACACAAATTGGGTGTCCATAAAAAGTAAGGGTGATCTCTAAACCCATAATACAAACCCAATTCACCTATATCAAGGATATAGTTTCATTTATACATGAAAGAATCAACATAACAGAGGATCTCGGCTAAGGTCGGCTCATGGCATGATGGAATAAATACAAAATAGCCAAAACTCAAATGGAAAACTTTTTGACCAACTAACTTAGGTTCATAGATAGAGTATTGTTGGATATTAACGTCATATTAGAAGAATATTGGAGTAGTTAGGAGTTATATTCCAACACCCTAAAAACAGGGTGAAAGAGCCTTCATCTAAATAGTGCAACAAATGGGAGAATTTAGCAAGGAGGAGCATGCAAGGTTAGCATTACCTTGGACTATCCAACTATTATCTCAGATCGAGAATTGGTCTTTAGATGGAGGAGTATAAAGAATCCAAAGAGGAGGATATTTTTTAAATATATAGTATGAAGGGGGAGGCTCTATCCACTAGAGGAGAGGAAAAGAGAGGGAAATATTACCTAAATAAGGGAAGGGAAAATGGTCATTTTGCCTCACAAATGGGATCACACAGTTTCTATGCACAGTTAGTAAAACCATTCATACTCCACTAACTTATTGGTCAAATAGCATGTTCTTGGAAAATAGTTTCACTCACTGTGCATATATCATGTAGATCCCAATTTCAGCAGCCACACGACTATGTTCCTGGGTCGCATGATTGCAGACTAACAGTGCGGCTTAGTCTGCTTTCCTCTTTTCAAAGCTATGGGCTCTAGAAATTCCTTGCATGCTCCCGTGACCTCCTTAGATTAATTAGAAGACTTAATTAGGACCATTTAAGTTATCCCAAAAGAAAAACTACTGATATGTACCTTGGTCAAGGAGTCGGTTCATTACACCTTCCATGCCTTCATGGTTGGTGAAAGAAACTCTTCCCAAAACTGTTCATGGATGTAGACCCATAAAACATATAGCTCCTTATTCTCACCTAGATACAGTACCCACTATTAAAATTCATATCTTTATATCTAAATAACTACAAAAGGGACCTAGTATCTCATTAGGGTTCAAATTAAACTAAATTTGATCTCAAGATCCTCCATCTTGTACTCTGTCTCCGAATCTGAAATACTTCCCTCGTACATCCCTAAATCCTTTGACTAAAAATCACACAATTATCTCTACCAATCCACACCCTCATCTATTGGATCAATTTTACAATAATTAATTGGATTATCTTCTTGTACCTCAACTGCCTGAGTGACTAATAGGCAATGAACATGATCCATTCTCGAAAACAAGGAGAACATCCTAATCCCGATAGTATGGGATTTTAATTTTATTCATTTTGAATAACTTTATCCATTTAAACCGTCCAAAAACAACACTATTAAAACAAGAATACAAGTCATCATGATTCATGTACCTCTCCTTAGTCTCTACCATATGAATAGGACCACCTCACTTTATTGTTCAATAAGATCAAAGTTCATGCATTAGATCATGGGGGGACAAAAAATCTTGTGTCCTACCAGGTCTCCCTAACATATGTCACATACCAAGGTTAACTAGCCCCGATTCCATACCAACCCATGCAATTGTCACTATTCCTAACATTAAACTCCATCTTATCTCTCAAACATCACCTCTAATTCCACTCTGTCATCACCCCCTACTGCTAAAGATACCGCAATGAGGGGATATAGATAATAACCCACAAAGGCTTGCCTTTATTAGGCCCTGGGTTGGATACTTGCACCAAGGGTATAAAAATCTCATGAAATAAGAGTCATAACCATCTATAATAATACATTATTGGGAGATAAGATGAATTAACCATAATAAAATCTATTATATAATATATAATTAACCAAAACCATCTAATAGTGAATGTATAAATAAAAATGATACAAATAAAAAGTCTTCAAAAGTAAAAACCCAAAATCAAAGATAATCCAGAGACAAAAAATCGTACAAATGTATGAGTTAGTAATTTCAATCACGGTCCATTTAATCTTCCTGGAAACCTTAAAATTAATTTATATGTGTAGGGTGAGCACACAATTTTACTTTCTAGGAAAACCAAAGTCTCTTGTTCACATGAGAAAGAATCATACAAATGCATTTGTGAGAAAAAAACATAACCAAGAGAAAAAAAATTGGCCAACTATCCACCCTAAGCTCACCAAGGAATGCACACCAAATTATGTAAGTCAATTATAATAACATAATAAGAAGTATATCGATAAAGGGTACCCCATACCACTTTTCCACTCATTTTTTTCTATCACACCCTAAATGTTTATTTTTTAGAACTCACATCTATTCTGAACAACATATACCACCATCCCATAAAACAGTCACATCACATCATGCTTGAAAACACTTGGTTCACCACCCCACTGCATGATCACTTCACATATCACTAAAAACACATGGGTTATCATATCACAACCATAACCATAATAGTTGGGTATCATTAACAAGAAGGACATCAACCTCGTGCCCTCCTCCTACCATGAATGACCCCCACTATAACATACCATAAAACATTGTCACATCACATATCACCCAAAAACACATGTTTCACCACCACATATCAAGTTCACGTCGCATCTCACCCAAAAACAATTGGTCCACCACCCCACAACACAGTCACATCACATCTGACCAAAAAATACATGGTCCATAACCTAGTTCTTTAACAAGCCTATAGCCATCATTGGTTGAGTATATCTACATGGCTGTAAGAGAGAGTGGGGAAAAGGGATAGTATTTAGCCATATGTCCTCATCATCAGGATATTGGGAAAAGAACCCCCATGTTATGATATAGGTGTTGAAACATAGTTCTCAAGGCATTTGTGGTGCGTATATAAATCACTAGTAATATAAATATATATACATATGGCCTCACAAAATCCCAACCTATAGGTTTATAATAAAACACTAACCAAATCAAAACATCACCGCTTTTTCCGGCTCCTCTAAATACATAACACCACACATACCACATGCCACATAACACCACAAACCAATTCCATTATCCAACCCATTCATTTCATTATTAAGGATCATCCATATTTAACCACACACCCCATAATTTATTTATTCATTAATCATTTCTATTCCATTAACAAAATTGTACCCTAACCAATTCAATTATTTTTAAATAATTATTCCATCACTACCCAGGCATCTAGAAAAAAGTAACCACACATCAAAATCATGCCATCATCTCCATCACACCATTTCCTCACCGCCCCTCAAGCACATCCAAACAGCCACCACCTCACTATCCCAAAATCACATTTATACAACCACCACCCAAAAAGCACATCCAAACAACCACCACCTTTCCACCCCAAATGAATGGACAAACCACCACCACATCACTGCCTTAAAATCACAGCCAAAACCCACCACCTTGCCTCCCCAAAAGCACATCCAAATAACCACCACCTCACCACCCTAAAATCACAGCCACATCTTACCTATCATCCCCACATCGCATTGCAAGAACACATCACCATCTCATAGAATTTACACACATTACAACACATCAAATATGATTTTATAGATTTCACAAAAGGGTTTTTATCACATTCCATGTTATTTTAGGCGTACTATCACACAAGCCATAATCCTGGGGTAAACATATTATTATACAAGTATAAGTGGTTGCTTAATTTACATTTTAGGGAGATTTAAAAACAACTATGAAATAAGGGTTTCGCACCACATTTCAAAAAGTGATAACAAACCCCCCAATGAACACAATTTTTAGCAGGGCATCAAGCCTGTAAAATTACAATATCGTAATAATGTAAAACCTATAAAAATGAAAATAATTCCCATTTACCCCTCAAATTTTAATAATATAATCCTTTATATTTGATTAATATAGAAAAACTATCCCCATAAATAAAAAAATAAGACCCCACTATCATGATACACAATAAAGAAAAATGATGGATTCCCTGCCTCAAAGAAGCTCTACCGACTCACATCACACCATATAGAGAAGAAGAAATTCCTATAAAGCACACCTACACAATGAGATCATGGATCGACCTACACCGCATCAAAGTATTGTCAAAATGAATCCCAAATAACACCCCATGCCAAATCAACATCACCAGAGTGAATCTCCAATAGAAGAATGAAATAAAACTATAGGGAAATATGAATTCACTCACTGGGATCGCCAACCAACAACCACCAGAACCAATGGATCCAATCAAATTAAAGAGGGATAGAAATCCTCCATGGGTTTCCTAGGGATCTTTTGGAATGAGAGGGATAATGGGTACAGCTAAAATTAAGGATTATTGGCTAAAAATAAGTTTAAAAATGTGGATCCTTTCTCTTTCACATCATATAAAATTTACACTGTGTATAAGCCACAGGTTTTCCCAAAAATACCAATTTAACATAGAATAAAAAAACCTTGGACTTTAATTCTTACATATAATGAATTCATATTTCACGATATGTATTTATATCATGTGCTACCTCTTATTCATGTATAATCTGTTAACTCGCCAACTTTAGAAGCCATGAAACACCTATACACTTCATGTAAACATTAAAAAATGTGAATTTCCTAAAATATATCTACTATAAATCCAATCGCCATTGAAAACTATAAGAACTTCCCCTGAACACCTCTAACATAAAAAACTAGAAAATAATATTCTAGGAAGGAACAAACCATTACACACATAAATACCCTTTGTTCCAATGGCTTCATTAAATTTCCTAATTCTTCTTCGAGATGGGTGATCTCCTCCAACATGCTTCTAAAACATTAATAAGTAGAAGTGACATTTTATTAGGAAAATTATAAAGGATTTCATTTAAAATAATAATTTAATTTTGTTATGATTATTTAGAAATGTTAACTTTCATACTTGTTCTTGGTTCATATAAAAGACATTTTTAGAAAGGTGTTTTTTCACCACTTCATCACATGATTTATTTGAACCATATGAGCTAAAGTTTTGTACTTTTGTAATTCCTTAGACCCAAATTGAATAGTATTATTCAATTACCATATCATTTATATAGTGAGTTGTATGTGATGTATCTTTACTATAATAATTTTAATATTTATATGTCTATTATTTACATGGAAATTTCCATATATTATTTACCATATCAATAGGTTATAGTCATTCCCAACTATAATATGAACCTCAATATACTATGAATGTAATATTAAACATGTGTACTATTTTCTAGACACATCATACTAAATGGAAATAGATAATGAACGACTATCTAGTTTTGGGGGCTCATAATAATTGATACTTCTTCTTATGAATTTAGAACTTTGTGATATCGAGTGTAAGAGATCATAATGATTAACCCACTAATAGGAACACCACATGTTTTAGGGTTCAAATGTAGTGCATTGGTCTCTTAAATTGAGATTATAATCAGTGTATTCCATTTTATTATATAATTTTATGCAATATGAAAACCATGAAATTTATTTCATTGGGAGGTAGCTTGTGTTGGGAGCTCCATTGGGAGTATGAAAATTATTCAATGGTAAAAATAGAATTTATCTCTTATGGAAGGAAGGATATATCAGGCCTAATTGATCAGTATGGTCGTACCTTTTCTAAATCCATGGCCATTGTAGAAAAAGGTAAGTCCATCCAATTATGTCAATGAAAAATAAATAAAAAGGATGATGACATAAAGTGTACAACCTAATTTATAAATAATCATGATATAAAGAGATTATATTATACGGTGTGTGTTCATAAGATTTTTTCATTGCTATAAAATTCCTTATCTCTATAGAGTCCTTGATAGGTTTCTAGACTCCAACCGTGTTTTGTGATTAGTACTTACTACTATTGAGATAAGGACTTATAGTGTAAACAAAAAATCACATTAAAAAGCCTAAGAAATTCTATTAAATTAGAGTTTTGGGACATTATGGGCCTTAAGGTTGGGGTTGGGTAACATTAATGTTTTATGTATTACATTTAAATAAATAAATTCGGTATTATTAAAGTTTGGAATAATATTTACTTATTATATTCAATAGTTATTTTGTGAATATTAAGAAAAATATTGTTAAATTTAATATTAAATTTTTAATATTTGATATTCATTAAATATTTATATTAGAGAAATTATTTGAGTTAATGACTCATTTTTATTAAGTAACATTATTTTAGTCTTACAAGTATGTGATAATTTATTTATGATGTTTGTGGTATGTTATCTACTTCATGAGCGTTGTTTTGGGATATATTTGTAAGGTTACACTTAATAATGGTCTAAAGTAAAAAAATTAATAAGTTTAACCTACATATTAAATTGAAAAAATGACAAAATTCTTGAGTCTATTCATTGATATGAATTAAATAGGTTCTCTAACCTCTCTGTAAAGTTCTATAGAGAGGTACATAGGTTCAAGGAATATTTATCCAAGTTCTCCAAACTAGATCAAAGAAAATATGATCCTAAGATCATATTTACATTGAAAGTGATTTTTCTCTCTATGATATAACCCAAAGATAAAAGATTAATCTTCATGGAAGCTCACAAATGTGTGTGTATGATATATAGGGATCCATATTTGGTTAATTCAAGAGAAAATAACCAACAAGAACCAAAACATGATCCTAATAAAAATCCTAATATGTTTAATTTAGATTTAGTTTTTTTACTTAAATTAAATTATGTGGGGTCCTTAGGTTGTAATAAATGTATTGTTATATTGGAAAAAAAATCATGACATCCATCATAGTGTAAAAAAATTTAAATTCCAAATTTTCATGGATTCCACTACACACATGATACCAAAAATTACAATTAGAGTGGCCTTGTATTTTTTGAATCCTATAAAAATTAAATTTCCATTAAATTAGAGGAAATAATTTTTATAATCCAATTTCTATTGAGAGTGATTCAATGAAAAATAAGATGTCCAAGATATGCCCATATTAAGATCGATAGATGTATTTTTTGGGATATTTTTTAACTAACAAGAATTTATTTTACCTAGGTCAATGGAAGGAGAAGTATTTATTGAAAATATTCATACTCTGACCGCTAGAATAGTATTTATATAGTTATAAATATTCCAAAAATTTGTGTAATTCCAAAAAATAAAATAAATAATTCCAAAGAATATATTTATAGGCATTCAAAATAAATATAAAATAAAAAAATAAAAATAAAAAACATTCAACGGAAAGGAATGTGTGATACTGTTGTGTCACCAGAAAAGAAGACAATAAATAAGTGCAACATCATTTTTTTTATTCTATGTATAGAATGTTATGTTAATGTGATTTCTATTTTTCTTTTAATTATTATCTAATGTGGAATAGTTATAGGATTATTTATGACGGATAAGTTTATTGGTTTTGAAGGAAAAAGTGATTAGATAAGTCTTAACATTGAGGTGACAAGAAACCCACAACTTTCTAGCTTGTATAACCCATCGGTAAGCCAGTGGGGTTATAGGAGGTCTTAATCAAAATATCATTCATTATTTATGGGAGTTCAGGATACTATCACAAATAACTCATCCTTATGCACCTTATTTGAATGGTGTAAGGAGAAGGAGGATTCACGCCTTTTTGGATATGGTGATATCGATGATGAGTCATGTTAGTCTTCTATTATCCTTTTAGGGATATGCATTAAAAATAGAAGAAAAAATATTAAACCAAGGGAAAAATACATCCAAATTAGGTATACCATATAAATTATGGAATGGAAATAAACCCATGTTGTCATAATTACATGTGTGGTGTTTCAGATCATTCTTTTAGGCCTCTTCAAGTAACAAAATTACACCCCAAGGCACAAAGTGTACATTTATAGGATATCCCAAGGAAAAAAGTGGATATCATCAATATAAACCATCATAAAAAAAAGGTTATAGTGGAAATAAGTTTCATATTACTTGATATATATAACATATCTAAAAGAGATAGTGGAAGCGAGATGTACTTCGATGAAGTCAGGGATCAAGGTATACAAGAGTTGGTATATGAACAGATTCTGAAAATCCCCATTGAAGAGGAAACTATTCAAAATAATAAAGTACTATGTAGGAGTGAATGATAGGTTATAGAACTAAAATTCAATGATTTTCTAGTCACTATGGGTGGTCAATTGTTATTAGTTTACAATAATGATCCTCTAACCTATAAGGAATCACTAAGTGGAACAGATGTTTCTAGATGGAAAGAAGCGATGAATTCTAAAATGGATTCCATATACCATAAAAACTATTTATTTTGGTATATACTATAGTGGATGTAAATAAAATTGGCTAAAAATTGGTATTCAAGAAGAAACTATACATTGAAGAAAAATTCATTTCCTATAAGTCATGATTGTTTTCAAAAGGTTTTAAACAGTGTTAAGGAATTGATTATGAAAAAATAATTTCACTTATTTCAATGTTAAATCCATTAGAATTATACTTTATATTGTATATTTCCATGACTTGGAGATTTTGGAAATAGATTTCAAAGTATCCTTCCTTAATGGGAACATTAAAAAATATGTCTATATGATGAAACTTGAAGGTTTTGTGACTCCAAAAGATGCAAATAAGATATGAAAATTTCAAAAATCTTTTAATGGATTAGAGAAAGTATCTCTATCATGGAAAATTAATTTTTATGGATCCATAAAAGAATTTTGTTTCATAAATAATGAGTGTAATCCTTCTTTCTACAAATGGTTTAGTGGGATTGTAGTCATTTTCTTAATAGTAAGTGTTAATGAAATATTACTCATTTGAAAAGAAAAACTATTTTTATAGTATGTTAAGGTGTAGTTAAATAAATTATTCCCTATGAAGGACTTGGGTGAGGCATCATATGTTCTTTAGATTAGGATGCATCATGAAAGATCTAATAGTTTTCTCTACCTTAGTCAAAGTACATACATTGAATAGATATTGAAGATAATTTTTATAAGAAAATCCAAGAGGGAATTATTTCCAGCATCACATAGAATTCATCATTCTAGGAAAATGTGTCCTAATACATGTAAGGAAAGAAATAAAATGGATTGGATTCCATAAGAATCAGTGATTGGTTTAGTTATTCATGTCATGTTATGTACTAGTCTTTATGTTTCCTACACATCAAGTGTGGTAGAAAGATATCAAGATGACCTGGGTAACCACCCTTGGATGGTAGTCAAGAATATCCTAAAGTATCTATAGATTACTAAGGATATTTTCATGGTTTATGGAGGATATGAGGAACTAGTAATCATAGGATATGCATATGCTAGTTTCCAAACTAATCAAGATGACATGAAGTCTAAAATGCGATACATTTTCACCTTAAATGGAGGTTTTGTGATATTTAATATCTCAAAGAAGGTTGTGGTCATAGATTCTATTGTGGATTATAAGTATATTAATCCTTGTGAGGTAGTTAAATAAGTATTATGGATACATAAATTCATCCAAGATATTGACATGGTACCTAGTAGTAAATACTCTATCATGCACTACTGTGATAATACTACATTGGTGGATCTTGAAAAAGAGCCAAGGTCACATCAATAGATGAATCAGATACTTCAGAAGTATCATCTCTTGAGAGATATTTCTCAAGGAGGTGAGGTTAAAGTTAGTAGTATTTCCATAAAAGAAAATTTGGTGGACCACTTGACTAAAGCCTTGTCTCAGTTGAAACGTGGTTATCATGTGAGGTCTAGATAACTAAAAGTTATAGGTAGTTGGATCTTGTCTGAGTGGGATTTTGTTGGAATCGGTTTCCTAGAACCAAATTTTTGTACTTTTATTGCATATATATTCGATTTATTAAATAGTAATTAAATATATTTTTATATATATTTCATTTTTCTATATGGATTTAATGTAATAATGTCATAGATTATTTGTCGCATGAATAAGGTCATAGAAGCCCACCGCTATGATGAGAAAATTTAAGTGTTATAAAAATATTCTTAAAATATTTTTGAGGTTCGATAACATACTATGATGGGACAAATAGTATTAATACCATCAAGTGTGAGTACTATTAAGTGAATGGGGATTCTTATCATGAAGTATGAACTTGGTATGCGAGTATGTATAACAGTCCTTAGACTTTAAAATTATCATAAATTCTTGTCATGACTCATGCGCTTATATTTTATAATGAAAACTGTGATGAAATATGTTCACAGAAAGGTAGGGTGTGTTGGGTACATCATTATTGACATGTCATTAATGGATAAATCAATGAAGGATTTATCCCTTACATATTTATGGAAGCTAAAACCTCATCCCTTTGATTGGAATATAACCATCACCCGGAATTATATGGACCTGGTGTAAGGACATGTTCATTATAGATATTCAATGAAAGATGTATCATGCATATAGGTTGGTGATATGAATGTGAGACTTTCTTCATGATATATTGTGTCTAAAATAGTATATTACATAGTGAGTGTTCGTGTGTCCTTTTCATCATTGTGACATTAAGTTCTTACTATTTTATTCCTTGGCCCATTTCTAGACAATAATCTTGGACTTTATACAAGCCCACCCAATGTCAATGAGAAATAATCCTAAAGGGTCACACAATAAAAAAGATTATCTTGATTAAATTATATTTGAGTTCAATTAATGGAAGAAATATTATTCTCAATATCAAGGAATATTTTTTTCAAATTTTATTGATCGCATAAATTAAATAAATATTTATTAACCATATTTTTAATAAACTAAATTTATTTATTTTATTGAATATCTAAAAAATATTTATTTGTGGGTTTTTGAATAAGATACCTATTCAAGAGAATAAAAATATTATATTTGGGAATTTGATAAATTCTAGAGGAGTTCGAATACACTAAGACCGAGTTCAGTGACCAATATTAATTAACAAGTCTATTAAATAATAAATTTTATTACGCAAGATGGAATGTACCAAAAAATAATAATTTTTTGATTTTATATGTCGCATGGGTTATATTAAAGTTTATTATGTCACTTAATTGATTTCATGCACTAATTAATTATTTTAACATAAACCCAAACTCTATAAATAGATGGTTATATATATATTGTATAGAGCATCAATAAGTGCAATTGAAATAGAGAGTTATTGCACCCAAAGAATTATATCTCGAATATCCATTATCTCTCACTTTCAATGTGATAATTAAAAGAGATATTTATTTATGACTAGAGAAATAGAAATCAAGAATGAATAGAGTAAGAAATTTAATTTGTTGCACAAGTACCAAGATATTGAGTGGCATTTCTCAGAGATCATATGATCATATGTGGATCACCACTAGAGGGATTCTATCCATGTATCCTCACATTGCGATGAAGGAAATATGGAAGGGTTTTTTTGATTATAAACATTTATAAATAAACAATATCCTAATCCTAGTTATTCATTTTTTTATATATTAAATAAATAAATTAAAATTTTAGTCTACAAGATACTTTCTCATATTTTTGGGCAAAAAATAAATAAAATAAATTTTAATATATCATTGACCACTGTGAGCTTCATCTATACCCCAAAACAATATTTGTTTAGTAAAAATAATACCATAAAACTCTCTAAATGGTGGTACAGCCATATCTTAGACTATAAGGAGAGTTTTTTAGTAAACTTGCCGCTAGAAAACTCTAAACAATTGGGTATTCTAAATACAGTAGTTGAGGGATACTAGGATTAAATAAAATAGTGGGATGCATTTAACATAATAAAATCTACAAGGATTAATAATTGGTAACCAAGATAATAGTACTAATCTGGTTATTTTTAATTTTTTGTGAATTTTAGGTAATACAACAAATACATTATGGTCAATATTGGTAAAAGAACATGTCCTCACCAGTAAATATTTCTATGTGTTTTGTATAAACATTTGTATAGTAATATAATATGAAAGTAAATTATATGTTTTGGAGTCCCCACTATTTTATAATTATCTTAATGAATCAAGTTAGGATGATAAATATTTCAACATGAGATTCATGAGTGATGCAATTAATTTCTATATCATAATTCAATCATCAGTATCCAAAGAGTTTCAAATGAAACATGAGGACATAGATAGTTATACAATGTTTCATAACCTATGATAACTCTATGAGGTGAGAGTGAAGTATGAAAATAATGATATTATGATGACATTGATCATTTATATATTGAAATATGTAACTCAAGATGGCCATCGTGTAATAAAGATGATAGAGTACATTAATATGCTATAAGAATTGGGATTCAAGATGAATCAATAACTTTCCGTTCAGCTCATTATCTCATCCATACCACCATGTTTATATATTTTTGTTTAAAGTTATCAAATGAATAATTTGTAGAAACAACTTTGATTTTTTTTGGGATAGGTTCTCCTAGAATTTAATAATTTTAATAAAGTTAAATATTTAATTCTTAAGGTGACCATAATGAAATACAATGATAAAATTCAAACTAAAAGTATGTTTCCAAAGGTATGTTAACAAGGTATTTCAAAGAAACCAAAGATAGTGATGAAGATGATTGAATAGGAAGTTATTTACTTTTAACGTGGAAATATAGGTCACTAGGAGATAAACTATGATAAAATGAATAGGATGTAAGAACAAGCTTCTACTTTAGGTATATTTGTCATTGAATGATATAGTTCATCAATTATCCTAGGATATTAAATAAATTATGTCACTTAAATATCTGTTTATAAATACAAGAACTAAGAAAGTCACAAAACATTACGAGAAGTAAATTTAATTTCTTCAAGAGGCTGAGAAAGGATGATAACTACATCAGTGGAGAGAAGCACATGATTCTTATTTCCTAGTGATTTTTCTTGTGAAACAATTATTGTGTGTTGAATAAAACCAGGTACTTTAGCAATAAATATTTTTATGGTATTCTATACACAACCAATATATTATAAATACATTAATCATCGTTGTCAAGAACCGACCTGGGTTGACCCTGAACTGGTCACTCGAGCTAGTCTGCGACATGGCCAGAGTGGCATTCTCAATCCTCTCGGGCTGGCGACAAGCACAAGGGCGTCAATATAGGATAATTGGGAATGATTTGGACCAGTGAAAATAAATAAAATAGTGGAAAAAGTATAATAACACAATGTAAATAAAAAACATGAAAAGAAAGAACGATAAAACACAACCAACTAACCTGACCAGGACCAAAAATCCTCACAACTCTAAGAGTCTCACACTAGTCCACAACCAACTCTCACCCACAGTGAGCAAGCTTGAGTCAAACCTACAATAGAAACTGAAAATAGGAAAATACTATAGTCATAGGTATTAAAACTCAGTAGGCATGCCCAAAAAACTATTCCCAAAGCAGTACCTTTAAAAAAAGAATTTAATAATCCCAGGTTTGAACTAAATTAAATAAAATATAGGTTTCCACGCAAACTTTAATTTTCAAAAAAGGTAATATTCCATTTACCTTATTAATTTTAAAACAAGTTTAATGTTTGAAAGGAACAAGTGCATCGCATTTTAAAACATTTTTTGTGAATAATTTAGAAATCCAAGTTTTAGTTGTTAGTCAAAAGGAAAACCACACACAACACACAACACACACTAAGGGAAATGGAAAAAGATTCACATAGGGGCCAACAACTAAACTAGAACTCTCCATCATCTGCCAAATACAAATAAACATTAAAGAAAACATGGGTTGAACTTAGGATCTCATGAACAATCTAGAACATACTATACATGTGACTCGTCCTGAAGGAATGCCTACTCTCGATGATGTCATAACGCCCTAACGCCCAATTGTCGCCATACCTGGCCTGGTCGAGGGGCCCAATCCCATAGAAATAATAACAAAACACCTCTCTGCTATGGGCCACTAGCCAGTGCATAATCTAAACTAGTGCAACAATCGTTCTCAGAAGATTCACATAATATGCCATTTTCCCATGTCAACACATGCTATAAAAATGGATGAGTCAACAATTTCAATCAACCAGTCACCATGCAAAAACATCACACACAACTCACGCAACCAACATACACAAAAGGATCACCCCTAATTCACCTCAAAAAAAGTTTTCCAAAATAATTTATTTTATCAAAGTGCCAAACGGGCCTTAACCAACTTTAAAGAAAACCCTCATTTCTCAAGAGAACCAAAACGCTTGCTTACACATGAGAAGAAATTATTTATCATTAAAGCAGAACTACACTTGAAATTCCATGAATTATGTTCAAGGGATAAATGGTAATTCTTTCACTATTATGTGTCCGCTCATCAAGAAAATATTTCAAGTGTCATGTATAAAATAAACATCTCTTTTTACATATATTAATTACTACAAAATTAATTATCTAATAATATTTCTCATTTATTTAAATTAATAAAATATCAAGAAATTAATATATTATAAATTTAAAGGTGAGTGTAGTGGGGGACCAACCTCAACTCACAGCTCGAACATGACAACACGATACGCCTCGCACAGGTGTACAAGCACATGCAATCCAATGATCGTGGTAACGCGGTGTTACCCCACCAACGCGCTGCAATAAATGCAGGACAACTTATGCACATAAACACGGGCTTAAAACAATCTAAGTAAACAAACAGCACAAAAGAACCATCTCAGCATGTTTTCAAAACACAACTCGCACTATTAATACTATTTACTAAACCCATTTAAAATCCAAAAACTGTTTACAAAAACCACACAACGCCAAAATAACTCACTAATCACTTTAAAGAGCCAACAGACCATTTTCATAAAACACTTAGAGTGCACAACCTGACAAAAGTACATGACACGAAGAGGTCAACATTTAAAAACATGTGCAACTAAACACATTTTTAAAACCAGGCTCGCAACACCCATATTATTTAATAAATCATTTAAAAATTTATAAAACAATTTTTAAAATTATATCGCGACTTTAAACACATGAAACCAACTCAAAAATCATTTGATTAATTCTAAAAACATTAAACTATGAGCAAGGGCCAGTGGGACTAATTAGGCCTTTGCATGAAAATACCGTCAAATTCATACTACAAGTTTAAACAAAAAAAATTGTGCACACAACATCAATACACATAAACAAAGTGAAAAATATCAAACGCAACTAAATTATTTTAAGAACACAATTTACACCAAACTAATTAATTAAAATTTAAGAACTATAAAAACACAAGAAAAAAATGTATCTCAATACTTAAAGGAGGGGAGTGAAAGGGGATTCCTACCTCAATTGTGGATATACCTCCTGAAGTCGGTGTGAAACCTCATTCATATCGCAAATACACCTATGAAAAACCAAAACCAACCTTCACAACAAAGAAGGTTGCAAAATTTGAGGATAAAGACCCTAAAAAATAATAGACCTTACATGTAGGGTTTCAAGAAAACCCAAAACCCTCAATCAAGAAGTAAACCAGGTGGTAGCCACTCTGGGAGGGAGTGGCTGGATGGGAGGAGACCGGGAGTCCGGGGCTTGCGGTCTTGTCCTCCGAACGAGTCTCACGCAGCAAGGGGGAAGGTGCCATTGTGGTCTGGTCTTTCGGTGAGAGGAGGGTCGTAGGTCGTCGGAGAGGGATGAAGGGGGAGCGGCGGCCCGTAGAGGAGTCGTCAGAGGTGACTGTGTCGGCAAGGGGGGGTCACAACCATCCAGAGTGTCTACACAAAGGTAATGCTAGAAGACAGGGGAGGTGCGGATGGGGGGTGCGGGTGACCCATTCAGGGTCAACTCGGGTTGGTTCATGACAAAATGGTATTAGAGGAGGTTGGCTCTTGAGAGGACCATGTTTTTCAGAGCACTCATTGTTATTTGGTGATGCCATGGTAAAAGGAGTAGAATTTTCAGGACTTGAGGTGTAGTAACGGGAAGTACCTCATGAACCCTAGCTCATTTCGAACCTCAGGTTACCATGGGATGTTCAGGTTTTTTGATGTCCTTTATTCTTATGGTTTTTTTGGTATTGGGAAATAAAAGGGGAGTCAGAAAAGTGACCTCTATGAGCTCACATATTCTGTTAAGCCATGTGGAGTCATGGACATTACCCTAGAGTGCTCCTTGTGATGGTGGCGTGACTGGAATAACGCCTCCAACCATATGTTTGAGTCACCAATCCACACTAGTTTTCCTTGTGGATTGTTTGGGTCTTCTTTGCTTCAAAAAAAGTTTTTTTGGAAAGTTTTATTTTGGATATTATGAAATGTTTAATTTGAAATGGAAAATACCATGTTTTGATCCTACTCCCTATTTTCTTTTTCCTTAGTGTTCACCCCCATAAAGGTTTTATGGATGCCCAAGGTGTAGCTTCGGGTGGTGCAACCTAATAAAATCCTCCAGTTGATCAATCTATTAACTATGTTCTGGAATTCAATAAGTTGGGTCATCCACTCTTTTATGGTCAAGCATATCCTCTTGAGGCAAAGGAGTGGTTGCAGAAGATTGAGAGGAAGTTCAGTTTCATTGGGTTGCCTGAGTCGTTAAAGGTAAAGTTAGTTACCTTTATGCTTGAAGGTCCAACCTAGAAATGGTGGAAGTCCATGTCTCGGAATAAACCTCATAAAGATCTAACATGGGAGTTTTTCCAGTCATCATTCATCCAACAACACTTCTCTGAGTTGACAAAGCTGAGGAAGAGGATGGAGTTGTGTTGTCTTCAGAAGGGTGTTGAATCAGTACTAGAATTCTATCGATGTTTCATAAACCTTGTTCTGTATAATCGATGGTTTTTTGTGAATGATCCTGAGAAGGAACAGCAATATGAGACTGGACTCCAACCTGAACTGTGGTCAAAAGTGGCAGAGCTCAACCTAATTACCTTCTCGGATGTTGTGGGGAAAGCCTTTTTGGTTGAAGTTGGGTTAGCATAAGGACTTGAGGGGGTGAATCCCCCAGCTTTGGGAAGCAGTGCAGAGGATGGTGATAAGAAGAATGAGAGGTGACCTGTTGCTAGTAGTGCTGGTAGAGGGATCAAGAGGCCTTCAGACCTTCATTCATCTTCTTCACAACACAACATCATGATCTGTCACCAGTGTGGTAGGTGGGGTCATAAGAGGCCGACGTTTCTGAGTGCTCCAAGACCCTGTGACACCTGTAGACGTCTGGGTCACTTGTAGTGATTCTGTCGAGGAGTTTCCAAGAAGCGCACTGAATCCAATCCTGGCTCATCGAAGGTCACCCCAGCATGTCAGCAAGAGTAGGGCGATGTTTGGGGATCAGTTTGATGTTTTCTCTTTGTACTGTTCCATGGATGTAGTGGTCATCTCCTGTAGAGTTTTGTGGTGATTCTTTTCCTTCAATTGTGAGAATGGTTTCTGTCGAACCTCTGTGAAACCTTTGTTTGAATGGAAGTGTGTTTGGTAAAATTCTGGTTTATGTGTTATGCTTGAAATTTTCTGAAGCCTGAATACAAGGCATGAAATGCTTAAATCATCAGTACTCCAGCCATAGGCCCCAGAGTCAAGCTGGCGCGTAGTTAGAAGAACCCCAGTGGTGAAAAAAGTGCTTCATTTAATCATCATCCTTAATGAGGCATGGTCTGTGTCCTTCCAAGTGTGCAACGTTGTTGATGGGGCGATGATGGTAGTTTTGATGCTCTATTATTTGTGCTCTTCCCTTGTTTTCCACCCTTGTGGTGGGGGTTTTTGGCCCGTATGGGAAGTTTTTTAGTTCAGTTGACCTCATCAGCTCTTATGGTGGGGAGACCCACAATGGTTATTGCAGAGTTACACCAAAAGTAAATTAGTGTTAGCACGATTCTTATAGTGGGGAGTCTGTTCGATCCTCCTCATGTCAGTATCTGAGTTTATTTTCATGTATTGTTTGGTGGTGGGTGGTCTCATGCGAACCCACCTAATCCTATGTTCTTCCTTCTATGTAAACTTTGAGATTGGAGTAAACCCAATGGTTCCGTTGGAATAAGATAATAGGGATAAGTCTCAGAGGTGATTTAAACTCATTCATTCCTTGGTGTAAATTGATGGTTTGGGTTCTACTTGGTGATGTTTAAGGTGTTCGTGTTTCAAAGATGAGTTGTGTGTCATGGGTTTTTGGTGTCTCTTTGGATCGATCAACTAGAGGCATGTGCACTTTTGGAGGTGGGTGACACTTAAGGAGTTTCATCTTTGGGTATTGATCTTGTTGTGGCTTTCCAATGGTGGAAAGCGTTATGGGTGGGAGAATTGTCACACCCCGACCTATCTATTTTTTTTATTTTCTTATTCTCTTGGGTTTTAAAAAATTTTGTCGAGGTTCAGGTTGAATGTCAAGCAATATTATTGAGTTTTGTAAAAAAAATGCGCATTTTTGAGCTAACACCACTGAGCTCCTGGGTGGATCACGTTCTGGAAACCCCACACGGCTTCGCCCATGCAACAACACTGTCCGCCTGCCTTCAGAAAAAATATTTAAAATGGGTAAAGATTTTATTGTTGTTAATAATTTTATATTTTTTTATTAAAAATGAAATAAAAAATTATTATCGTTATTATTATTATTATTATTATTATTATTATTATTTCTGCCGGTGTGTGGTCACCACATGGTTAGTGAAGGTTGTGCGGTCATCCCGGACACTCGTGCGATTACTTCTGGATCAGACAGAAGCTATTGCACGGTCCAGACATGAGTGCTTGAGTTGTGTGCAGACTACGAGGTTGTGATAATCAATTAATAAGACTAAGTAAAGAAAAATGAGGTAAAATTAAAATGAGGTGGATAATAACACTAATACTGAATTTTTATATTGTTATAGTTATTATTATTATTATTATTATTATTATTATTATTACTATAAATATTACAATTAAAGTTACTGCTAATTAAATTTTTCATTTGGAATTATTTTAATGCTATATTATTATTATTATTGATATTATTATTCTTATTATTAATTTTTATGTGTATTTTTTTCATTATAGATTAATGTTTTATTTTATTTGATCCATTTGATTTCATTTTTTTATGATTCATTTTTATTATTTTTTCCACTAACCCTAACCCTTGTGCCACTCTCTCTCCAATCCACCCCTTCCTCGACCCTACCAGCCCGCAGTGGCTACGGCACACCCCTCCCTCCCTTGCATCCCTCTTCATCCAGCCGCCCTCCAAATTCCTTCCTTGCCGAGTTGCACCAACCCCCGCCCCCCAAACTGCACCTCCCCTGTCCGACAGATTTCTCCTTGTGCAACAGCTCCGACTGCCTGTGACCCCCCCCCCATCGGCACACTCACCTCTGACGACTCCTCTTCGGGCGACCACTCCCCCTTCGTCCCTCTTTTGTGACCTTCGACCCTCCTCTCACCAGAAAACTAGACCGCAATGGAACCTCCCCCTTGCTGCGTGTGACTCCTCCGGACGACCAGACCGCAAGCCCTAGACTTCTGGTCTCCTCCTATCCGGCCACTCCCTCCCGCAGTGGCTACCACCTGGTTTGCTTCTTGATTGAGGGTTTTGGGTTTTTCCCAAACTCTAAATGTAATGTCTATTGTTTTTTTGGTCTTTCTCCTCAAATTTTGTGGTATTATTTGTTGTACAGGCTGGTTTTGGTTTCTTGTAGGTGCGGTTGCGGTGCGAACGAGGTTTCACACCGACTTCGGAAGGTCCTTCCACGGTTGAGTTAGGTCCCCCAATGCACTCGCCTTTAAATTTATAATTTATTTATTTATTTATATTTTATTTATTTTAATAATGATAAATATAATTAGATAATTAATTTTGTAGTAATTACTCGGTGTAAAAAGAGATGTTCATTTTATACACGACACTTGAACGATTTTCTTGATGAGCAGATACACAATAGTGAAAGAATGTTTGTTTTTACCTTGAACATAATTCACCGAATTTAAAGTATAGTTCTGTTTTAATGATAAATGATTTCTCCTCATGCATGAGAAATTGTTTTGGTTCTCTTGAGAAATGAAGTTTTTCTTTAAAGTTGGTTAAGGCATGTTTGGCACTTTGATAAAATAAATTATTTTGGAAAACATTCTTTGAGGTGACTTAGGGGTGATCCATTGGTGTATGTTGGTTGTGTGAGTTGTGTGTTATGTTTTTGCATCGTGACTGGTTGATTGACATTGTTGACTCACCCCTTTTTATTGCATGGGTTGACATGGGAACCTGGCATAGCAAGTGAATCTTTTGAGAACGATTGTTGCACTAGTTTAGATTATGAACTGGCTCGTGGCCCATAGCAGAGAGGTGTTTTGTTATTATTGCTATGGGATTGGGCCCCTTGACCAGACCAGGTAGGGTGACGTTCGGGTGATAGGGTGTTATGACGTCATCGAGAGTAGGCGTGCCTTTAGGATGAGTCACATGTATAGTACATTCTTGATTTTTCATGAGCTCCTAGGTTCGACCCATGTTTTCTTTAGTGTTTATTTGTATGTGGAAGATAATGGAGAGGTCTAATTCGGTTGTTGGCCCCTGTGTGCCACTTTTTCCATTTCCCTTGGTGTGTTTTGTGTGTTGTGTGTGGTTTTCCTCTTGACTAATAACTAAAACTTGGTTTTCTAAATTGTTCGCAAAAAAATGTTTTAAAATGCGATGCACCCATTCCTTTAAAACATTAAACTTGTTTTTAAATTAATATGGGAAATGGACTATTACTTGTTTTGGAAATGAAAGTGTTTTTGGAAACACATATTTTATATAATTTAGTTCAAACCTGGGATTAGTAAATTTATTATTTAAAGGTAGTGCTTTGGGAATAGTTTGTTGGGCACACCTAATGAGTTTTAATACTCATGCCTATAGGATTTTCTGTTTTTTGTTTATGTTACAAGTTTAACTCGAGATTTCTCACTATGGGCGAGATTTGTTTTTGGACTGGTGAGCGGCTCTCGAAGTTGTGAGGATTTTTGGTCGTGGTCAAGTTAGTTGGTTGCGTTTGATTGTTCTTTCCTTTCGTGTTGTTTATTTACATTGTATTATTATACTTTTTCAACTACTTTATTTATTTTCACTTGGAAAAATCATTCCCAATTGTCCTCTATTGATGCCCTGGCCCTTTTTGTCAGCCCAGGGGGATCGAGAACACCTCTCGGGCCATGTCGCGGACCAGCTCGGGTGACCAGTTCAGGTTCAACCCAGGTTGGTTCGTGACAATCGTCAATACATGGTGAATATAAAATTTAGTTCTTCAATGTCTAGTTGTTGAAAGATAATTATTTTTCTACTCAAACTAAAATTAGTTGTGAAGGATATACCCATAATAGTATTTAGACTCTTTGGAGCTAAAAAATCGATATTCTTGACACATTCATGTATCTAGTTTTGGAAAAATAAACCTATATAATTAAAGGTAAGACACAAAACGTTCAAAATTAGTATAAATAAAGAGTGTGAACTATTCCAAGGATAATGTAGAGATGAATTCATATACCTCATGATAATACTTTTATGTTTTTTAGGAATGTAAATGTTATGTACAGAACATTCATGGTTACAATATGTGTGTTTTTTCTGGCCCTTGAGCTGAAGAATATCTCAACCATGAATTCATATATCAATATAAATGTATAATAGATTTATTCCTAAAGTAATATTTCCTTCTATGCATGAAAAATATGATGTTTGTAGGGATGATTGATGAAGAGTAGTATAAGAAAACATTGATCAATAAAATGAAATGTGGGAAATTCATAAATTCATATTTCATTATACACATTTTGTCATAATGTAAGTAAAAGGTGCATCAATGATGAGACACATATGCATTAGAAAATATTAAAACAATTATGAATTTTTTTTTCAAATAATGGTGTTATCCCATTACCATATTCCAAATATAATGTAAAATGCATATAACATGAGTTATAGTATGAATAAATCCATTATTTCATAAAAATATGTGTTTAGATTCAAAGATAGGTCAAAAAAACTTGAATAAATCAAAACAAAATTTTCATGTCCTTTATAATCCTAATGTTAATTTAGGATATTATAAAAATACTTTATATTGAAATGTAAAAGTGGAGAGATAGACTATATTTCTATAAAAGGGTGAAAATCTCTATTTATTATAGTGGGAGAAAGAGTGACTTGGGTTAATTCAATGTTAAATATTCACATGTAGTTGAAAAAAAATAAGTTCCGCACAAGATTTTGTAAAGGAAATGCTCCAAAGATACATAATAGATAAGTAGATTAAAACCATAGTGATGGTATTATGTTCACCATGATGGGTGATACATTATTCATAGAGAATAATCAAATCTTTCAAGTAAGTAGTAAATGGACACAAGCTAATATTAAGAAATTTTAGTAAAATAATGAATTTTATGTACTAAATTTTATGTGATTAGTGTTTTGAAGGTTTCAAATCCTGATAAAGTGGTGGGAATTCATGTGAAATAATACATTGATGGTCAAGTTCATACAATAAGGAATTATTGATATATGAAATGATGAATCCTTAATGTCTATACATTGTCTAAGAAAAAAACATTTTCAATAAACATCATGTTTAAATCCATTTTAATTCCACTTTTAATAGAATATTTTTATAATAATTATATAAGTAATTAAATATCAAGACTAACTTTCTTAGAGAATTTTTATATGACCCATCCATAAAAAGGTCTATGACACCAAAGTCTTCAAATAATAAATAAATTTTGTAAAATTCCATCTATCGATTAATGTAATTTTTGTGACATAGAATATTCATTTGGAATAAAAGTATACTATGTGTCTATAAATGGTTAGTGGGAGTACCATTGTTTTCCAAGTAAAATAGTTTGATAACACATAGAAAATAGTTGTTTATTATTATAGTTTTTTAAGACTGTAACGAAAGTAACTCTATAAAGACTGACATAAATTTATAACACAACTTAAATAGAATAAGACCAGCTGATGTAGATATAATGGTTCCTTAGACCACTTAAATGTACATATACTAACAAAGTATTTGAAAAATAAAAGTTGTAACAATTCGAGAGATATTTTCTACTAACCTCACATGGCGTAAATCTTATCAATAAGACTTGTGTGAGATATAGGAGAATATTATAGTGGTGAGTACAATTCCATAATCACCAGTTATGGATCTATCATATATTTTTTTCTATGTAATATATATAATATTTTCAACATATAATTTATGTTAATTAAATATCTGAATAATCTAGGAGAAATGAATAGTAAGTATTTAGAACTATCCAAATATACTTGTGAATGAAAAAGGGATATGTACATAGTAGTTGGAGAGAAAGGGACACCAGTTTTAAGGTGACAAAAACTAGTATTTATTTCGGATAATAGGATCTCATATCATAGTTTGTCTATGGTAATGAGCAAGAGAAGTTCATTCAATCTAGTGTTATCCATATCTACAAATACTGAGTAGGTTATAGGTTCTGATATAGCTGAAGAGGTTGTGTAAAATTTTCAATGATTTGTTCTAGTTAATGGAATCTCAAATAGTAAGTAAAGTATTATCATAATATAAATGATGATAATATTAATATAATGTTACTAACGAATATATCATGTTTAAATAGTGTAAAAAAGGAATATACTCAAATATATCATCTCTTGAGGAGTCTTAATCAAGAAGGTTATGTCATAGATAGTAGAGTAATTATGTAGAGGAAACATAGTGAGACTAATGATTAAATCCATAAATTAGAAAAAACATGATTTTATTATGTGAGAGATAACAGGTTGGTTTTTATCATGATTGGATCTAGTGTAAGTGAGATTGTTGTAAAATTTGGTTCCCTAGACCCAACATGAAGAGTATTTTTTAATTACTATGTCATGTATATATTGAGATATGCATGATGTATTCTTACCATAATAGTGTTGATATTTCTACATCCACTATTTACATGTTAACATATATAGATTATTTATCATATAAATAGGTTATATAAGTTACCAACTATAATGAAAACCTCTTGATATTGTGATAGTAATCTTAAAAACATAGAATGGACACAAATAATGTATGAATTCCTAGTGCTAGCGGTTCATAAGCACTGATAACTCTTCTTATAAATTTTTAACATGAAGATATCAATTATAGAAGATCATAAGGACTAGTCTTACAATATGAACACCACATGTTTCAGGTGTTATTATCAATTCCAATACGTGAACACGTGTTTTGGTCTCCTGAAATGACATTATTACCAGTGTATATAATTTTAATGTGTACTTTTCTACATGATGAAAATCATGAAATTTATATCATGTTGAGTTTTCTTACATTGGGTGCACCATTGGTAGTATGACATTGATTCAATAATCAAGATAGTATTTTTCACTTATGAAAGGAAGTAATATCTCAGGCCCAATTGATTAGGATGGTAGTACCATACAAAATTCAAAATCTATGGTAGATAAGGTAATTTCATCTAGTTATTTCAAAAAATATTAAATAAATAAAGTATGATTAATTAAAGTGTGTATCCTACCTTATGAGATATCTCAAGACGAAGAGATTAAATTACACAGTTTTTATTCATATGAGGTTTTCATCACTATGAAATTCCTAATGTCCATATGGGCCTTGATAGGTTTCTAGACTACAGTTTGGGTTTGTGAGTAGTACTCACTACTATTGAGATAAAGACCAAGAAGCCCACACACATAGCATATTCAGAAGCTTGGGTAATTCTTTTTAATTTGTGTTTTAGTAGATTGTCAGACTTATAGAAAGATCTAGGTAATTTTTGAGCCTAAATTATCACATATAAATAAATTAATTTTAAATTATTAATGTTTTTAATGATATTTATTGAATTTATATACTTATTATATTCACGAGTCATTTAGTTAATATTTGAGAAAATGTTTTTCGAATGAATATTTAATATTTAATATTCAACATTTTTTAAATATTTATATGGGATAAATGATTTAGTCTAATAAATCATATTTTATAATGTAAACATTATGTTAATGTTACAAGTATGTGACAATTTCATTATGATTCTTATGACACATTGTTTGGTTCATAAGTGTTGTTTGGGGTATATTTTGAAGTTTAAATGTATTAATTGACTAAAGTGAAAATTTTAATAAGTTTAACCCATATATAAAAGGAAAATTATAATAAAACATCATGAGGTTATTTATTATTAACAATTGAGTGGTTATATCACCTCTCCTTCAAGTCTTTGAGAGAGAGATGAACGTTCAGTGAATCTCGATCAAAGTTCTCCTACCCTTTTTGAAGAAACAACTATCACATGATTATATTGACATTGAAATTCCTATATCTCTCTATGTTGGATCTAAGAGATCGAAGGTCAATGGTCATGAAAGCTTCAGATATGCATTTGGTTGATCTATAGGTATCCATATTCGGTTTCTTAGAGTAACAATTTACAACAATGAGAGTAATATTATTCCAATAGAAATCATAAGTGGTGTTGTTTTAATTTAAATTTTTTACTTTATCTAAATTACCTATGATCCTTAGGTTGTAACCAAGATATTATTACTCTGGAAAAAACATCCTGACGTCGATCACAATGTAAAAAATTTTAAATTCCTATTTATTTTGGCTTCTGTTTTATTCCTAGTACCAAAATATCTATCTTATTAATAGGTTATTTGACCACCAATTCTTCTACTTCCATGCTAGATCTGATTTCTTCATGATTTTAGCATATGGAAGTTTAAACTTATTCCTCATTTTCATCAAATTAATATTTTATTCTTTAGAGTATTGGAATAGATGTAATTATTCTCAAAAATTGATACATCATATCCTTGCCTTCACTACATTATTCCTTTGGAGGATTAACATAAAAAATTAAAATATTCTAATCATAAAATAGTTGAAAATAAAAATATAGGTGGAACTATTTCTCTAATAGTAATTTTTGTTCCACCAAGATCGGTGCTCCATGATGAGTGGGGGGAAATCAGTGTGATCTATATATAACCAATCAAAACTGCTTCCACTCTATTACCTCTAATGATATTTGGTGAATGGGTCCCAATATCCTTTTTATCCCCTTTGGTTTTCATGCAAGTAATATAACCCAAAAAAATAAGTCACATAAGAATTTGATAATGGTGTTCACCTCCTATGTGGATTACTATGCCCTCGATGTATAGTGTTTGTTATTCCCCACACACATAGATACCATTTTATTTTCAATAAGAAGCATCGAAAATGATATATCCATGAACTTGTTATCCTATAACCAACTAGGTTATACAAAAGAACCAAATCACAAATTTTAAGACTCTAAAACCAATCATTTATTCTGATAAAAATACTAGATTCATTTGGATCCTTTCTAAGTATGATTATTGGGTAAGAATAGGTATCCTGTTAGTAAGAAAACTCTGATCTCCTTCCTTGGTATGCAGTAGTCAATACGCAGCTGACCTTACTATACATTAAACACTAGGTTGTCTCATTTATTTTTTATCACTTAAGATATAAATAAATCATAGTATGGACTTATTACTTATTCATATTTTATGATCTTAAGTGGTAAGTATGCATGATTGTATCTCTATCTTCAAAACAAAATGCTAAACTCTCACAATAATGTTAGATATTTAATTCCTTCATCAACTCATAGAATATCTTCACTGGAAGTATCACCAATTATTTTTCCCTTTTTTATTCTTCTAGTTATTTGAATCTTTATATTCTTATTGTGAAACTATAATAAATCTGAAACTACTCATGTGGGTTTGGTAACCATGATCCAAAATTATATTTCTAAAAATACCCATCTTTTCATTTAAATTATTTTTTCAATATTCCTAATAAACTCTATAGACTTTTATTTATATAAATGATTTCAAATCTAAAATTCTAAATCCTAGAAATGTCATGAAAGGTTCCCCCATTAATCTAAATTTTCATTCTCCAAAAAGTAATTCTTGAATAATATAAATTAAGATGCATCATGATATTTAATCTTTGAATAATATATTAGAATCAACACATTTGTGTCTTCATATTTATTTTCAAATCTCTATTTATATTCCCAAAATATCATCATTTGATGTAAATCTTACATTATCCAAACTATATCATCATATATAGGAAATAAATATCTTACATATCACTATAGTGGGATCTACATTGTCTTTTGTATCATAGTACGTTGAAAATATTTGTTATGAAATATCTTATATACCATCTTAAAAAATCCTATATAAGATCCAAAATAGATTTTGTATTCCCAGTGGATTCATTACTTTAGAACATTTCAATCTAATCCTCAAGTAATATCATCTATATACACTAAATATTTTATGTATCACTTTACCTCCATTCATTTTCCAAATTTACGCATAAAATATCATAGATTATGAAAATATATATTATGTTTGAATTGAAATATCTTATGTGTGATTTGAAAGATCTTACATACCAACCATAATATCTTACTTATAACTTTGAGCTCTGGTGCATTCCAAAATTTTCAATCTACAACTCAGCAGTACTGTCACATATGAGTAAGTGACTCTTTCATAACTTAATGCAACATCATTATTTAAAAAAACTAAGTATACCATCTTAATACATTCATATTTTTTTATAACATTGATAACAATTACATATCAACAAACATACATTGACATGTCACTGTGTGACTATAGCTACCCAATATGGATGAACACACATAATATGTTATTATACATCAATAATTCTATCATCTTACAAATGGTTATATGATCCAAATAATTAAAGGTTTAGTGTCTTTAAGGAAAATATATTTACAATCTTATTTTATGATACTTGTTAACATTTTTCCATAATAAAACTACTCTATACCCCCTTTTATTTATCTATTAGGTTATGGTTATCTTCATAACATAGGGAAGGGAATCATAAGAAAGGGGTGAGCTCAATTGCTCAGTAGGGGAAAAATTATGAATTTTAAATCAAGGGTTATATCATAATAAAATGATAAAACATGAGCATGGGAGAAATATATTTTAAAAAATAACATGGATCAATAAGAGTTGTCTATAATAAATTATCAAGAACCAAGCAGGGTCGCCATCTGAACCGGTGCTTGAACCAGTATGTGGCAAGGATTGAAGGGTGTTATTGATCCCTACGGGCTGGCACAAGTTACCAGGTATCATAAAAACACATGGGAATTATTTACCCAATATAATAAACATAAAACAACCAATGAATAAATAAACAAATCTGGGAAAACAAAACCAAACAAGCCCTTAACATTTCTCTAGATTTTAATTTTATAAATCAACCCAAAATTCAAAGAAGACTGCAACCAAAATAAAACTCAAACATCTACCCAAACCTTCATGAAACATGATGATCCACCTTCTCAAGCCACCATCACCAGACCTGCATGATGAGGCCACTAACAATCAGAACCACCAACACTAAACAAGTTGTTTTTACCTAGAATACGCAAGGAATAAATTCTATATACACCCAATGGAGTGTAGGGTGTGAGCCAAATCCTAGTATAATTTCACACAAAAGAAAATATTCCATGACATAACATCAAAAAATAATCTAACATTATCATTTAAATCCATTCTTTTAAAACACTTCTAAGAAAAAAAATTATTATGGAGGTGGTTAAAAAGAAACAATTTGAATAAAAACCCACCTCACAAGAACTAGGAATAATGAAAATAGAAATTTATAAATAGCACACACACTAGAGTGGTCTTTCGTATACTGAAGGATGGAACCACATCATGAATAATATAGCACCCTGGGAAAATCACATAGGGTTCATCTAGCTTGAGGGGCACCCTAGAACCTCATACCTCGGAGAAAGGGGGTATAGTAACCAAAAATATCAGCATCCTCATACATGATCTACTAGATAAGAGAATAATCCAAAATTATAGTGGTGATCAATCATCACAATAGTTTAGTTAGTGTTGTAAGTGTCAATACAGCTAAGTGAAACCAATACAATACTCTTCTGTATCCCTAGAGTATTAGTTCTAGTCCACCCAACTAGATACCTAGGGTTTCCCTTTTTTTTGAGTTAATGTTCCCATTCCACACATACCACTACTTTCACAACAAACACCAAACATTTAAAAGAAATATCCCTCCTTTACAAGACAACTCATTTTCAATTTTATGCGCACCATGGAGAATCCCCTTTAAAATAATTTTTCCATCAATTAAAAATAATTCCCAAATTCCCCTTTTATAAAATAAGAATAGACAATAAAGACTAACCAAGTCAATGTTCCAAGTCCCTTCATAAAATCTCTCATACTTTAAAACCATTTTTCAAAAAAACATTTTCACCATATAAACATTTAACAATTTATACTCAAAATGAACAGCCAGGAAAACGTGCCCAAAACAATTAATTTTCCAATTAAAATACCCATTAAAACATACACACCTCAAATACCCTTAAAAATATATTTTTCACCTTCCAAACAACTCATAAATCCTTTTTTAGAAATATGACACCAAATCGCCAACAAAACATAGCAAATTACTTTATCAAAAAATAATTCTAAGGATATAAGTACACTAAAGATTTCAAAAAAACCATTCATAACACATAATCAAACCAAGTAATACATTTATGACCTAAAAACACATTAAATTACACTAAAGATGTCAGGGCATGGAACCACCTACCTCACATGAAGGACTTTCTGGAAAATGGTGTGAAATCCAATCTATACCACATTCTCACCAGGAGGAAGCAAGAAGCAACCCTAATCAATGATATAAACCCAAAAAACAAATTATTAAACCCTATATTGTACCCCATATCTACTTGAGAACCAAAACCCCAAAAGGGAAGAGAATAATCCCTAATAGGAGAAGAAAATAAGAAAGAATAAGCCTTACATGAGAGATATTGAAGAATCCAGATGAAAACCACCCGAAAATAAAATCCCAAGGGAGGGAGGATAAGGATAGAGGAATGTCTAGGTCTAGGCAGTCTATGGGGGTCAGGAAAGGGTGAAAACGGGGGGTGTAATCGAGGAGAGATAAACAAATCCCCTAATTTTTAATGTGTTTAAAGATCTGCACAGTTTCTCCACATTGTTTGGAAAACCATGTGGTAACCGTGCAGACCATTCAATATGATGAGGAAAAATCACATTGTTACCTGGGACTTACCACATGGCATTGCATAAGCCATGAGGTAGGTTCTATCCAAACCCAACCTTTCACACGCTGGCCACATGGTTACTTCTAATCGTGTGCCAACTGTGAAAAGGGTCATTTTCACCCAAACATCAACAATTTTATCTAAAAACTCAAGAGGAATCCAAATAAGAAAAGGTAGGACAAGGAAAAAGAAAAGAATGCTCTAAAAACTCAAACTCATTCACCCATATCTTGAGATAAATGGCCAAGAACTCGACTCGAACCATAATAAAGGCAAACATAAAAACCTGAGGTGTGACAATTCTCCCCACCATAACTCTTTCCAACCTCAAAAACCATAATGAGATTCAGACAAAAAAAACAATACACCTTCAGAGTTCAAGGAGGATCCTTATGAAAGAAAAGTAGGAAGAGGAAAAACACCACACCCAAAGAAAAAAACTTGTCAAAGAAACTCACGACACCCCAAGATGGCCTCACCACTAAGTGTCACCAACCCCTAATAGATAAAACACCTACATTAGATTATTAAAGGATAGGAACTTTCACACCCATGTAATGAAACCTCTCAAACTGAAACACCCCAAGCCCTATTAAAAGAAAACCATACCCAATGAACATTTCCATAACCTATCACCAAGCCATTCCCAGGACTAGAACCAAATGACCGACATAGGGAGGCTCAAATGGACTCCCCACCATAAGATATGTGCTACCTAGGAATTGTTCTATAGGAATTTTAATGTGACCCATGGTGGGTCTCCCCACCATTATAACCAACAAAAAAACACGAACTTAGAAACTTCCCAGCACTTACCAAACACCCCTACCCCAAGGGGTGGGGAGGGATGAACCCGACTATCAGGGTACCAAAACCACAACTAAAGACATACCAAAAACTTCACATCCCAAAATGACCAAAACAAATTGAGACGGATTTACCCAAACAAACCCCATAAGGACCATTAGGTAGGGCTTGCTCCTAATGAGACATAACCACCAGGTTTTCTAGAAAACAAGATGACCAAAAAACAAAAATAAACAAGCCTCTATATACCCAAGGGAAAAATCTTCTACTCAAATAGGCCACAATGTAGAAATGATGTCCTCCCAACACTTTCCACCAAAAGGAAACATATGAAATAGAACAATGATAACAGAGGATTAAACTATCCCCCTATCCAACACTGAGGATAGGATTTAGGCCCAAGCCTTTCATGGTCCTGAGTTTCTCTTAACTACATTCCATCTTTACTCCAAAACCTATGGTTGGAGCTTTTTTGGTTAAAGCATCTCCTGTCTCGTAGCTAGGCATTAAAAACCTTGAATGAAACACCTTTTTCTTGTGACATAAGAAACTATAACACAATCGAGACAACACTATTAGATACAACACACCCCAACATCCACCTACTATGACACATAACATTCACCAACATGACATCTAAAGTGGTGCATGTGCATCCCCCATGTTACTATGAACAAGAAACATCAAGAGGAATGACACATAAAAGACACCTTTCTATAAAATAGATGAATTCAAAAGTTTTTGAAGAAAAATAAACTTCTTTCAAGATAGAGGCCCTTGTAAAAATGCACGACCATCGCCCTTGTAACCGAAAAAGAGCACAACACTGCCAAGAATCACTGAACATGACCATTACTTCTAAAATAAATTTTACACAAAAGGGAAATTAAATCGAATCTTAAATGGAACATGATTACTATGAATGGACATAATAGACTCTTAGGACTGGTTCAGCCTCATTGGTGGCTCAATATGATCCCTCAGTTTAATGACATCAATGAAAGGTCCAAAGACCATATTTTTGTAGTGGCCAATACCAACAATTAGAACCAATTTCTACTTCCCCATTGGGTATCCCTTCACCATTTCCTGGAAAAACCCTAAGTCTTAAAAAGGTCAAACTTTTTCCCCGACTATCAATGACTTAAGGAAAAAAAAGTTTCATTCAACCCCTCTTGCATCCAACCTCGCAATTTGAGAGGATCCTTGAATAAAAATTAGATTTGGAGTCAATTCTAAACATCAAGAAGAAATTCCTTACTTCGATCAACTGGAGGGCCAACCAATGATGAACTGTTTATGGCTGCATGCCAATTACGCATTAACTATTTATATGGGTTTACACTTGCCAAGAAGGAAGACCAAGGACCCAATAAAACTGGTTTGTTAGTCATTCATACCCTAAGAAAACACCTGATTCATGGGAAAGACCAATATAAAGTCCTTCTAAGACACCTCTCAAAATAAACCACTAACTGACACTTCAACCCAACTTACTGATGGAACGCAACCCGAAACATCATTCCAACAAAATAGGTCTTAAAAATTCAAAACACCCCACTAAAAGATTCTAAAAACATGATAATATATACCTCACAACTATATATCATCAAACATTACATCCTTTATTTATAAACACTTCCAAATATAAAACTGGGAGGGTGGGCTATATATTCACCAATAGAACCTCATGGACCTTACACATGCATGTTCTTGTGCCAACCGATAACTAATACACCTTCCATTTATAACCCATGCATATGGTCACCCATGAAAATACCAAAGTTTTGAACAAAGTTATTTCCATTTTCCAAAACAACCATCAACCCACACCTCCACTTTTCAAAACCACTTGTTACAAAGTTAGAATAATTGCAGATTTAACAAAAACCACCTCAGAAAAGCACTAACTCTGCAAATAAAACCCATTTTAAATTTTTTAAGACATTTTAGAAAAAACACTAATCATCCAATAAATAATTAATATTAAAACCTTTAAATGAAAATTTCTAACATTTCATCCAATTCAAAATACCTTTCACCGGTTCAATAAATTCCTTTGAAAACAGAATTTCCAAACCCACTTTAAAATCATCCATGTTTTCCGAACCATAAGTTTGTAAACCCACAAGTTTAAATTATAAAAATCCAATTTAATTTCACATAAATATTGTTTCATGAAAATCTCTCTTTTTTAAAAATTCATTCACAATAGTTTTAAAAACCCATATTCCACCCTTTTGAAAATCAATCCATTTCCACTTTAAAAACCCATTTTCCTCAATTCCCGAATAATGTTTTTTCAAAAATGATCTTTATACCCCAACGGAACACATGACACTACCTAAAAAGGGGGGAAACTAATATTTATGGATAACTCAGACATATGGTTGGTGGTCATACGCTAGTCACACCACCATCACAGAGAGAATTCTTGGACAATGTCCTCGGCTCCACATGGTTTTCTAAGCCCTAAAAGCTCACTGAGACCTTCGACCCAACTCCCTTTTAATTTTCCCAAACAAGAACAAATACAATAACCAAAGCACTCAGATAAAATATAACTTCCCTTGGTAACTCGAGTCCCTCCACAAGGTGTGGCGGCCAAGAACCTTGCTCGCAACCAGAAAGTCAATTTTTGACAACCTTAACTCTGGTCTACCCTGACTCTTCCTGAAGGAACAAGACCCAAATGAGAAAAACTACCTATAATACCATTTTTTTACAAACCAATCTGAGTCACCATCTGACCGGGTTCCTGACCCGGTCCATAGAAAGGCCCTAAGGTCTTTCCCGATCCCCATGGGCTGGAATAAGTGCCCATGTATCATAAACAACACATGGGAATGATTTACCCAATATAGTAAACATAAAACAACCAACTAATAAATAAAAAAATGTTGTAAAAAATAAAATTAAATAATCATATGAATATTAAAACTCAATTCCAAGATTTCTTCTCTAATGAAAATGTCATTTTAATTTTCCTAGAATAATGATGAATACATAATAAGAGTGGTTAATTTTATTCTCTTTTAAAAAAAATAACAATATTAAAATCAATCCCTCTTATACTTGGAATGCTAAAATTATCTATGTTCTTTAAATATACTATGCAGTGGAAAATAAAATAATAGGACACCAAAAAAATTATAGTGGTTCAGGGAAAAAAGATCTCCTAGTCCACTCCACTGACACTCCCTCTGTAATCTTGGTGATTTTTACTAATAGATATTTTTCCATGGGATTTTGATAGTTTAGTGAAATAAAATGAAACTTGTTACAATAGATTTTACAAGGCTTGGAAATATGACTAACAACAGTCCTAAAAACACTCAACATCTGAGTTTTCAGAACTAAAAGTGATTTGCATTGGTTGGATAAATTATTTAAAAATCATTCATAAGTGAACACATTATCTAATAGATAAATATATATTTAAATAAATGTTTGAAATAATTCAAAGAATGATACTTAAGAATAACCTTTGAACTTGTTACGAATATTCAAATAGCATACCAGCAAAAAAACAAAACATTCATAGAATCGTGAAAAATAAACAATGGTAGTTTAATATAACATGTATGTATGCAATGTGTAGTCCTATAAATATTAAAATAATTAAATAAAATGACTTAAAAATAATAATAATAGTATAAATAGATATAAAAAGTTATTTTATAGCCAAAAATTATGAAGTAATTTAGTGTAATAGGTTCAATTCACAACACTCCAGAGATAAATATCAATTTAATATTAGATCATTAACCATTGCAAAAAGTGTTTGTTTATAATACATAAGAAACCTGATTTAATTCTGGTATAATAGATCTAGAAAATTCACCAGATAAAACATGATTTCAAAATGCACAAAATATATGAAATTTGAATTTAATCATCCATGTAAACCCAATAAATACCTTATAAATCATAAGTAATACATTTGTTTCTATAGATATTATAAAATATTCATTAAATAACTTTATTGAGAGATTTAATTTAGAGAAATCATAGAAAAATTCTTTTAATAATTAAAATTTTAAACCCTATAGTAGATAGGATATAAAAGGAGATTACTCTACATGAGGATGATTGAAAATTTACAGTTTCCAGCATATGATTGATTCCAAATATAGAGTTCTAGAATGTGGATTGTGATACCAACATTAGTTTTCTTATTTTTGGTATATACCTAACATTAGGTACTCAAATGTGAGGTTCCTTGAGAAAAAGTTAGTTTTCCAAAAATAACATTCAACTAAAATGTGGTGTTGGACACCAATATTAGGTTATAATTGTACTTTATAAATAGTGATTCTACTCGTATTTAAAATAAAAAAAAATATGTAGTAGAATAAACTTTATCCCAAAATATAAAGATAAAATAAAACTCTTCCAAAATTATAGGAAAATAAAATAATTATTCAATTCAATAAAACCCTGAAATCCATTTAAAGAAACTTTATTAGCAAAAAAATAATGGTACATGGGAGCAATAAAATCAATGAAACAATTATGGGATAAAAATATATATGCCCAACAATACATCCCTTTTTGATGATAACACAACCCATAAACAAAATAAATAAAGGTAAATAAAAGGTTAAATGGTTATAATTATTAAATAAAATTGTAATTATCAGAACACTATTGACAAAGGATAAATATTGATCAAATGATATTTATAAAGTTTACTTTGAAATTTTTTGTTTATATATATTTCTCTTCCTTTTGTGATATAAAAAAGTTTGTATAAAAATAAAATAAAAGTAATTTAATTTTCATAGAACATTATTTGAATATTATGTAATCTAAAAATAATAATATTTTGAAAATGGATACCATTGTTAGAAGCATAAATGAGTAGAAAAAATAAAACATAAAGAAAACAAAAAATAAAAAAATAATTTAATTTTTATAAATCATTATAGATCATAAAAAATATATTTTTAATATAGAAAGGGATAAAGTTAAATATTTGTAGGAGGATGGGATTTGGTTGAAATTCATTAGAAGTAGATTCAAATGTTATGGAAACTCTAAGAGTCTTTTTTCATAACCATCACCTCTAACATCAGATCCTTGAAATTATGGTTTGGAAGAGTAGCTCACAATCTTGGAAAATTACTTGAATCCTAACTCACCTTAAATACATCAACCATATTTACTTTAATAAAATTATAAATATCCTCATAATACTGAAAATATTTTTCATTTATATTTCCCAAACAGTTTAGAAAATCTATGACACCTGGTTCTATAGAATATAAATGTTCAACTAGCTCTTTATGATTTTCCAAAAGAGTGTTTAAAGGAACACTATCGCATTACAGATTCTAAATCTTCTCATACATGGAATAAATATTAGTAGATAACATTTCTTTTCTTCTCAATACATTTACATATCTTTCTCCACCAAATTTAGTTTTCCTCCCATGAATTAAAATAAAATCCTTCATAGATTTTAACTAATTTACCAAAAACTTATTTATATCACTAAAATTAAGCATGGGTATCATATATTATTTAATTTTAACAAAAAAATAAGAAATTTCCCTTTTAAAATAATCTAAATATTTCTGTTAAAATGAGATTTCCTTCAAACTCTAAAGCTATTCCTAAAGAGAATCATAATTTGTTATAAAAATATATCCAATTTTAAATTATTTTAAATATTTCATTGATCTTTAAATTTCTCCTTAGATCTTGGTAAACTCATATTTTAGTAAATCAAACATTAATAAAACCCTCTGGAAAATTTTTTAATCATGATATTGTAAGGTTAATTAATCATTAGAATTTGATGGCACCTCATTTAATATTATAGAGGGTTATCCAAATTCTACTATCTAACAAGATTTTACATCTAAACCTTCACTAGGTGGAGATATAAACTCTATAAGAACATTATTGGTCTTAACATTTTCTTTAGTGTCCCTTTCCAGCAACATACTCAGTTTCAGTCATGCTAAGAGTTGGTGAATTTTTTTTATTTTCATGAAAACTAACATAACGTTTTCACATAAAGAAAAATCCAACAGATATGTATCATCTATAATAAAAATTTCATACCTTATCACCATCTAAATACCAAAATAATTCAATTCTTTCTGAGCTATCATACATGATTCCAAAATTTTTTATGCCTTTGATTTTACTGATAATTATTTTTCCATCCAATAGATGTGATTATTTTGGTGTACTTTAAAATATTTCCCATAAGTTGATAGTATAAAGAATTTTGGTTCTTGAGATATTAAAATACAAAAAACATCTAATCATGTTTTAAAACTTTTTAGGATCAACATCTTTTCTTTATCCATCTTTAGTCAACATGGTTTCCACTTAAATCGATGTCGAAACTGGTTTCGAATTGCAATTCCAAACTTCTTAAAATGATCTTTATCCCACTTTTAATGGGAAAGAAATATGTGTTTCTTATTTTTTGAGATTTGTATCCCAATAATGTGTTTCATTTCACCCTACATTAAAATCTCAAAAAACTATTACATCACTTCAATAAATCTTTCACATGTTGTCTCATCATTCCTAGTAAAGATAATGTCATGAACATAGACAATTACAATGAGGTAAAATCATAAATTTATTTGATGTATATATAAATATCAAATATTAATTTTTTTAAACTCATCTCCCTCAATAAAGTATCCAATTTTTAATAACAAACCCTCGGAACTTGTTTTAGCCCATATAAGGATTTATTCTATTTTCACACATAACATTTATATTTCCCAATAACAAAGCCACACGGTTGTTCAACATAAAATTCTTCATCATGATCCCCATTTAAAATGCATAATTCACATCCATATCAAATATTTGGAAACTTCTTTGTGAAAAAATATCAATAAATATTTTGATCTTTTCTAACATTTCTATTGGAGAAAATTTCTCTTCAAAATCAATGCCTTAAATTTTTTATTAACCTTTACACACTAACCTTGCATTGTTTCTTATAAATTCTCTAACTTCATTCAAATTGTTCTAGAAAAGGAAATTTGTACCAATAAATTATTTTTATTTGGTTAATGTATGAGTTTTCAAGTATCATTGTTTTCCACATGATCCATCTATTCATTCATTGCCTGAACCCATTCTAGATTCAAAAAAATTCCATTCACATCTTCCAAATCAACTTTTGAAAACACATAAGTACGTTTAATAGCTTTTGATGTAATTATTATTTGAAACTTTTGATTTTGATCACTAATTATGTTTTGAGCTTCTAATTTATTACTCAACCTTGGATGAAGTTTTAATATACTCTTCCTCATCACTAGAAATAGCTGTGTATGGTTATTCTTCTTGAGTACGATTATAGTTTCTTATATCCTTATAATAATTTTTAATAGAAGTTCTTTTATCTATTAAATATTTATTACCATCACAATTTTGTTAAATATCTTCCTCATCTTTTTCAATGACTTTCACATCAATTAAGACAACTAATCTTCTTTTCTCTTTTTTGAAACATCTATATCTTTATCCTTCTTGAACATAGCTAAGAAAAATTACATCTTTGCCTATCTTCTCAAACTTCCCAAGGTTTAAAACTTTATTATTTATGATGAAAGGGCTCCAAAAAACTCTCAAAATTTTCAAACATGTATTTTTTTCATAAAAAAATCTATACAGAGTCATATCTAAAATTTTCCTATAGAAACAACAGTTTTTAATATTAACAGTGTTGATCACGAATTGCCTCCAAAAGTAATGAGAGATACCATGTTCAAGAGCGCAGTTCACCCTATTTAAACCAAACGTCTATTCTTCCTTTAAGCAACACATTTTTATTGAGGAGTGTATCATGTACTAAACTCATTCTGAATTCCATATTTATCAAGATAACTTTTAAACTCTTCATTTTTGTATTCACCACTATTGTATATTCTAAACTTCTTTACAGAATACTCATATTTCATCTCAGCTTTCCACCTAAATCTTTTAAACATTTTTAAAGAATCTGATTTATGTTTCATATACATAACACAAGTAATGTGAGTAAAGTCATCATTGAAAATAATGAATTACTTATCTCTATGATTTTATTATTTTCTCATTGGACCACAAATATCTAAATGAATAAGTTGTATGGGTTTTTTTGAAAAAAAAATCAACTTTCTTATGCACAAATTTTATAATCCTTATTTTATGAAAATTTGTACAACACCAATATCTTCCTCTTGACATATCAAAAATACCAAGAACACTATCTCACTTTGATAAATTGATCATGTTTCTCTAAAACATGTGCCCCAACCTTTTATTCCATAACTAATTCTCTTCTAAGTAACAAGAGTTTTGAACCTCACCAACTTGGAACAAGTTCACTTTTTTATATTGGACTCTTATAACTATCTTTTTATCATTCGATTTTTAAAAAATACCCATCTTTTCTAGAAAAAAAATTCCTTCATCACAAAATAGTGAAATACTTAGAAGGTTGTGATTTATTCCATTGATAAACAAGTCCTTTTTATATTTTAATATTTCTTCCCCAATGATGGTTGATCCAACACCTTGGATTCTTATAGATTCATCGTTGCCAAATTTCACCATTAATTCTTTGAATACTTTCACATTATTCAAAAATTTTATGTATCCTAACATATAAGAAGAACACACACTATCCAAGATCCAAGGTTGTTCTCATTTTATAGATTTGTGAGAAATTTAAAAAAATATATTTCTCCATTTAACTTTCCTCATAATCATATTTTGAGAATTGTTATGAATATTTTATTATATCAGTAAAAAACAGGACATCCTTTTGTGAGGTTTCTATCTTGTTCACATTTTTCAAAAATAGTTTCCAGTGTCTATACACTATTTTCAACTTTTACTCTATCCTTTTTTGGTTTCGTCAAAACATCCTTCTCAAACTTCTTCCATTGAGAGGATTCTCCCCCCCAAGATTTTCCTTCTATAATTTTTGGAATATTTGTAATATTGTTTATTAAACCAAACCATATTTTTTTTGCTCCCAAATCCACCATAATACCAATAGTATTCATTTAAAGAATATTTGTCTCTTAAAATTCCATAATGTTCTGATTTGTGAGCATGCTTCTCAGCAACCTTCTTATTTTTCTTATAAAAACAATGTTGACCACAATCCTTTCTGTTATCGACCAGAATAATCTTTTCTAGCTATTTTTTCTTTTCAACCTTATCAGAACAATAATTATTAGAAAATTAGAATTATAATTTTAGAAGCTTATGACTTCTCTACTTTATTGGTTTTGTCCACATACCTAACTTTCCCATCTTTCTTCTTTTTAGAAACAATTTCATCTTTCAACTAAAAATTTGATGGTAACTTCTGATCCTTATCAGTTTTACCCTTTCTAGAGATTTCACCAAGTTCATAGATAGAATTATTGACACTTTTTATCATTTTTTCGTCATTAGAAAAATTTAATTGGACAAGTTACAACTCTTATTATTTTTCCTTCAACTTGACTTCCATATGTTCATTATAATTCTTTTCTTTCACAATAGATTTCTTCAACTCATCAGTATCTTCAAGAAGATTAATTTTTTTATCAGGAAAAAAATTTTAATTTATTATTAAGGGATTTTAAATTTTCAATTTCTTGATTTTTTTTATAAATAATTCCAATATTTCTCCAAAATTCTTTCATTACTTCCTTGATATGGAATTATAATTGAGGACTCTTAAGTGCATCCAGGCGACCCGGGATCAAATCCATGTAGAGGCATAATTTTTGGTATTTTAGCAATACTGTAGCAGCACTGTAGCAGGAATTGTGTATTAATGTAGCAGGTACTGTAGTGGGCACTATTTGGCACTATTTCAGTAAGGAATTTGCCTCTATTTGGGCCTTCGGGCCAGTAAGGCCTTTGGACGACCTCAAGGCCTTTGGGCCACCTTAAGTGCAAATGCAAACCAGACAACCTATAAGGAATGAGATCTATATGAGGATGGGTAATGAGCTTTCACCACAGCAGAAGCTACACGAATTGCAAGAATGAGAGGGTATGGAACCTTCCATCAGGACAAGCCTGTACATGCACGGGATAGCCTTGTCGAACAGCCATGCGAAGGTGGAGAGATGATTTCATGATGAAGGGAGGAGCGGTTCCCAGTAGTTATTCTAGGTTGTATGTAATGCTTGAAGCCTATGGGAAATGAATTCCTCTAAGGCCTATGGTCCATGTGATACTTACGCCTACAGGCCTTGTAAGGGTTCCACCTCACCCCTTTAAAGGTGTATTATCAAAATAAAAAAAAATGAAGGCCTTCGGGTCATTGGATGGAGTTTCTTCTTATTCAAAACTACTGTTTCTGAACTCTTCATTATTAATTGTTGCAATGAAAGTATTCTCTCCAACCTTATTATAAACTTTTCATATTTAGCTTCAATGAATTATTTTTCATCATATTTAGGTAACAAACTTCTATTTTTTGATCTATAGAACTTTTTATCTTTTCCTTTGGAATAATATTTAGCTTTATTACCCTACTTCTTCTATTATATTCTTGTCCTTTTTTTATCTTCATCATTATCCTATTCATTATTTCTTCATGGACCATTTTCTACAAATTTTCTGATGGATCTACATTCAAAACATTTAAAGGGAAGTTTCCTCTTATATTTACCTATACCTCTTTCCAAATTTTTAGAAAACAAGGATATAAATTCACCAACAATTTTAGATGCCCCCTTTTTTAATCCAAATCTATAGCTTCTTCTTCAAGAATATTATTAGGATCTTCTTTATTGGTAGCCTTGAAATAAATTTCTTGGTTAAATTTTTTTTCACTTTCTTAAATTTACTCCTTATAAATTCATAAGTATTTAGAGTACTATGAAGATCACCCAGATATAGAGCTTCAGAATCTCTATATTTGAATGAGGATACTTTGGTGTCAAACTTTTCTGGAAGAATTCTCAAGATATTTTCAACAATAGTTGAGTCTTCCAAATTTTCATCAAGATATATTTTGGTTCTAGATATTTCATTTACCCTTAAAAATAAGTCACCAACAGGCTCATATTCACCCATTTTCATATCTTCATACATCAGCCTCCATATTTGTAACTTTTCCTTATTTACTTTTTTATTTCCTTTATAAATATTTTTTAGCTTATCCCAGATACCTTTGTAAGTGGAAACACCTTTCACTCTTAAAAACACACTTTCAAAAAGTGATGAGAGCGAATCATTCTTATCTCTTCCATTATTCTCAAGATTCTCTTTATCAACATATGTGAGAATAAATTTTTCACCAATAGGAGGAAATCTATATTTTGTAGCTTCAAGAACTTCATACCCAAGAGACATAAGATAACGCAACATTCTATCTTTATATAAATGATAGTTATTACCATCGAAGACCAGAATCCCAATACTATTCACACAATTCAGATTCTCCATAAAAACTTTTATTTAAAATAAATTTAGTAAAGAGTAAAAAAAGGGAACCTTCCCTCTGATACTAAGTGAGATTTCCCAACCAGGATCAATGTATCGCTGAGAGGGGGAGGTTTTGAATCAATGATATTTTTTTATTTTAAGTTTCCTTTATTTTAAAAAAAACACTTCACCATCGATTAAAGAGTAATAACATCAATGAAAAAAATCACACATTCATGGGAACATAAAAATTTACAAGGTTCACTACTCAACAAGAGTATCTACATCCTTGGTATGGTTTGGAAATAATCAAGTACCACATAATCCACTAAAAAATTCATTTTTTGGATACAAACAAGTAGGATATTACCTTAAAATTTTGAAACACTATGATCAATACAATAGTGAATTTTATTCAAGTAGCATGAAATTATGTGATATAATTTTGTGTAACAAGTTAAGAAAAATTAACTAGTTTCTTCAAAATAAGTTACCATGTTATCTTGTCAACCTTCACAAACATCAAAATCAAAAAAAATCTTCAATTTCCAACCCATTGGTACGTAATAAATTATCTAGAATTCGTAATGATACTCAGTCTGTTACCTAATCTGATTCTTAGTATGATTTCTCAATCCAATAATATAAGTCTTCTATAATACCGTTGATACAAATTAGAACTTCTTATGTATCAATCTAGAATGATCAATTAAATTTCCTTGTCTAATGGCCCAGTCCTATCTAAGGAACTCATAATATGATCTTTCTTCCACTTTTTCTCTCTGGAAAACTTCCTCATGAATTCTCAATCCAAAAAATCATTCTCTCTAGAAACTTTCATCACTCGCCTTATCTCTACACTCATGAACAATAAATGTGTCAAAAAGAAAAGAGTATTACACACAATTTATAGTTGCACAAAAAGGGTTTTAGGTGGAATTATGAGAATATTTCTTACTTAAACAGATTTCCTAAATATTCAAATTTATATTAAATCTCATATCCATCATTAACTTATTCAACACTTCTCGACTCTTATCATTTCTTCTCAAACCTTATTGAATAGTATCACAACTTCAACTCTCTTTATAAATTCTAAACATTCATGTGTCTGATTCTCATTGTCACTCCAATTTCCTCATTATGATAAGGATATATGTATAGAAGTAGATTCTTCATTACTTTTCTCCACTCTAATTGAAATATAGGGAAATAAAATTTCTTTTCATTATAATTATTAGAACCAAATGAAAAAAAAAATCTCATTATGATTATTCATACCAACAGTTAGATATAAAACGTTGAAACCATTGTGAAATAAACATAGTCACAACATATAAATATTCCAAAACATAACATCTCAAATTCAGCATTAGATTCAAACTTCTTAGACAAATGTTTTCCCTATAAACTCTTACAACTTTAATCTCCCCATTATAACACAAATGTAACTGATTTAATCAGTTATCCTTGTCTTGTTTTCCTTAGACCATTGATCATACATCTAACAAAGTTATTGATGTCAGCCTATGTTAGATGAATTTATCTCTGCTTCACTATGATAATCGGTGTTAGTGCTAGTCCAATGACTCTTGACCCAATTAATAAAAACATCATACAATTTTTCATCTTGGCCCAATTTAAAATATATCAGAGTTATTCTTTCATTATTGAACCAATTTAAAAAAAATCACCAAGATGAAAATGGTTGACTACATTGTCGAATGATATTTGATCCTATTTTTCATCAATCCCAGCAACTTCTACTACCTTTACTTTTCACTAGTTCCAACAACTCCCAACAAAACAATTTTGCCTCTGATTAACTTTTGAAACCATCATTGAGTCTAATGATTGGTGTTAGGATATCTCTAATGGTCAGTGGAATAACGCATTTGATGGACTGGTATCAGAAGCTTCAACTTCAACAACATATTTCCTTTTATTATTATGGTACACTCTAACTTATTTCTCTAAATACTTATATCTTGTGGCATATTGGTCTTACTAAAAACCAACAAATTCATCTTCTTATGATTTAAACAAACCTTCTCAACCTTCAACAAACATGAATCTAGTGACCTCACATTGATAAACTGAGAGTGAACACCTGTGGCTTCATAAACATTATTCTTCCACAAACTCAAGCTTATATCATGACTTACTCATGAATTTTGAAAATATTTAACATTAGCATAGAATCATCTGACTTGAATTGGGAATTATTGTAATATATCATCCTTACAGAACTTCTTTATTTCCAACCAAACCTAAACATTATTAGAAACACTTGACCTCTCCCTTTCATTTATAAGTCTTTTATAACAATTTTCTAAAATAACATATGTTTTATGAGAACTCCAAGATCAGCAAAGCATTGTTAGATTTCATGTGAGCCATACAGACTCTGATACAGCTTCTAAATACGATTCAACATTTATTATCAAACTTGAGGTGATTCTGATGGACATTTTATCCCAAAAAACATCTTCCCAATCTGATGGACTTTCTTAAGTATGGTGAGTATTATTTTTTGATTATGATGATGATTCTGATTTCCAACTTTTAAAAAGTGAAGTGATTTCCTTTACTCTTTAACAAAAAAAAGACAAAACTTTTTAGTGTATTATTTTATCATATTAAAAAAAAAAACTTCCATACAACTTGGATCCAATATTTATAACATCTTATCACTTGTTCATTAATAATAATGAATTATTTTCATTGTTTCAGGTGTTAATTGACTTGTTTTCTCATTCGTTTTTATTATGAATGTTCTGGTTATTGTGAATATTATATAATATCATCATATCTAGAATAATAATTATGAAATAATTAGTATACTTATACATCAATTATACTTTTAATATCATTATTAAAAGAAATATTTTTAGAAATGAAGTACTATATGACCATAGATATGGTAGGTTGTACGTACGCGTGAGTAACATTTCCATTTTTTAGTGATCATTATGGAAAATATATAAGTAATATTTTACCATTATATAATGATCGTGATATAATTTTATTTCTTTAAATAGACTTATACATATCATACATTTGGTATGGTGATGAAAATAGACCTACATCACTTCATTTAGGCAGTAGTGCACATGTAAATAAACAATGTTATCATCCTTCGGTGAGTGGAAAGTTTAGAAAGAAAACGATATATTATCTTTTAAGAATGATAAATATGTCATGAATATAATAATTATTTAATTTATATCACATATAATAATTAAATATATCCTTATCACCTTCAATATAAAGTTTCAGTGAAAGATTAATCACATCACTTCGTGAGGTAGAAGTCCACTGTACACATGAGTGATGATATTATATCACCTATGCAATATAAATTAAAATATATATATATGATATAATGACACCAAAGTAATAATTATGTTATAAAAATAATACATATACTTTATATCTATATTCATACCTATCCTTGAAAGTTTTCAATTAAAAAAATAATGAAATCTGTTCACGTGGCGGTAGTTTTTTGGACACACAAACAAAGATTGAGTAACCCATTTGATGGAATTAGAAGTGTTTTTAGGTCATGAACATAAAATAACTACATATTAGAATATTAATATATTTAATTTATTGTACTTTTATGGTTTAATAAAAATTTGGAGAGTTTTAGGATGAAATAAAATAAAAATACTCATTGAAGAACGTTACCTCTTCTTTGAGTATCTTCCTTAGGTTTGCACCAAATTTTTCTTAGGTTGTCTTTATGTCCAAAATAAGGCTTCTAGTATGAGGGTAGGGAATGTTTTATGTTATTTTTTTAGGTAATTTTTGAAAAAAAAGGTTTTAATGTGTGAATAATAGAGGATATGGGTGTACTTTTATGAGTGAGGTGAGAGGCACACTTGTAACTTTTGAAAAGAATGAATTCCCCCCACATTTTTTTCATATCAAATGCCTTTAATAATAAACCATACTCAATAATAGAATGGAAAAGCTCTAAATATTCCCACCAAATTGGTGTTGGACATGTTGTTAGGTAATTCATACCCTTATCTTTTTATTTTAACCCTCGGTAAAACTATTTTTACCTCAACTGCGGTAATTAATATTTACAATTTCCCTTCATTTTTTTAAAGATTAATTTTAAATTATTAGATAATTTAAATAATTATTATTAAATATATTTAATACATTTTTCTAAATTACATTCACAAAAGTGTCAAATTTTAATTTAAAATTAATATCGCAGACATGATGAGAAAGCAGGTTTTTAAAGAGAAAATGTTCAAAAGGTTACAAAGTTTTTATATCAAAATTCAATATGAAAAAAATATATTTTAATGTCTTAAATTGGATTAATTTATATATAATTGAACTAATTTTACATTAAAACCAATTTAAAACATAATTTAAAATTATAAATTATTTAAACAAAAAATGAATTTTTTAATTAAAATTCATTGTTTTTCACTATTCATCAAAAAAATTGAAACTTTTCAGAAAAATCAAAAAAAAAACCAATGAAAATTTTTATATTATGATTTCAAAAACGAATTTTATTTTATAAATAAATTTTATAAAATTTCTAAAAAATAATTTTAAATTATATACGCAAAGCATGACTAAATTGCCTTTTAGAAAAAATACAGTTTTTCCAAACATATTTATTTTAATTTAAAATGATTATTATTTTATATATAATAAATATATAACCATTTAATTTATTTTATACATGGGTAAACCATATAATTTTAATAAATTAGTTATTTCTTATTATACCCACCAATTTAACGGCTTTGTTATAATGGATATGTTTAAATAATAACTTTTGGATAGAGTGTTGTGTTTCATTTATACTCAATTTAGTGTGTCTTGAAAGCTATCGAATAGATTGAATTTATTTAAAAATAAATATATTGTGAAGTCTTGGAATTTTACATTCTCTTTTTGTTCTATATTATAAATGTTACCGAATATAATGTTCTTATTTTAGTATTTTTGGGTGTTACAATCAACATTAATATTCCCATAAATTTCAACCCATGATACTTTTGATTTAACTATGATATAATTAGACCAACCAATAACTCCTTAAATTTGAACTAGGATGAATATGATCATATGCCTATTAGGTTATATAACCTAACTCTTCATCAAATTCCAATATATTTAAATCATTCATATTTTTTATAAATAGGATGTAATTAACTGAAGCATAACCCTTGGGAGTGTCTCTCCAAGTGTTAAGTATTAATCCCACTCATCATACATTAGAATAAAGATTGAGTTGATACTCCACAATCCATTTTTTATGCGATTACCCCAAGGTGCATATGTGCCACATCCACATCCACATTCACTAATAGAATCCATAGAGGGATGTGATTTCTAATAAACCCATATATAAAAATCATCACTAAAATTTCAGGATTTTATCCTACATTTAAACTTAATATTGAGAATTATCTATAGATTTTTCACTAAATTTAACACATCATAATCTCCAAAAAAAGAAATAAAATAATCAGAAATAATAATAAAACCCTACTCGGATACCAACTATAAAAACTTGATCAATAAAAAACACTTATTCATTATTATAAATCAATAATAATTTTATCTTAAAAATGGTCACACAATCCTAAGAATATTAGGTTTAGTGTCTTTGAAGACTAGTTTCATAGGCAACTTATTTTATGATACTTGTGAACATTTCCTGATAATCACATTATTCTAGGTCAGGTTCTAGAAATCTATTAGGTTATACTTGTAACACCGCAAGATTCTAAGTTATGTTTAGTTAAATTTAATATATTTGATATTTTATGGTGCACTCAACCCCAATATTTTAAAATAACACTATTTTTGATATCTTATTTTGCGTAGAACACCAAGCTTAAATGAATTCCAAAATATCATTATTTTAATAAAACTGTTATAAACTAGCCATTAGATTGGTGGGTGTGAATAGAATCATATATATTTTGAAATAAATATGAATTTCAAATTCAATAAAATTTTTATTATTCCAAAGAAATGAGCACATAATTTTTAGTAAATCCATTTTATTCTTCAGAAAACTGTTATCGTAAAAAGAATATTTCTATTGTTATATATTATAAAATAAATAAAATAATTTTTTGGAATTTTTATGAAATTTATTTTAAAAAATATACATCATTTTTTGACTCATCATGTCAAAATTAGATAATGGTAATTTTTTTGAAATTTTCTAAAAAAGTTAATTTTTGGGTTAAAAAGGTGAAACTACTATTTTTATGAAATACCATAACGATTTTTTAATAATTATTATATGATAATGATTTCAAATTCATTAACTCTTATTCTTGATCAAAATTTATTTATGTAATGACATAATACATAAGGTTTTAAATATTGAAACTCATGCTTAGCAATTTTGAAAACTGCGATTTTAACCTTAAAATTTTGTTTTTATAAGTAACACCTATAACATATTTAGAATTGATTTTTATCACACTTATAAATTGAATCATGTAAAATGGATATTATATTTGGAATCATGAGTTCCAAATTAGGTTTTAAGGTCATTTTCATTTTTAGACATAAATATTTTACCATGGTAAAAAGAAATATTTACCACAGTGTTGGTAAAACAATGGAACGGGTTAAAGTTAAAAGGTAAAAGGTTAAAATACATAAACAAAATACCACATTAAAAGGGTTACTGATGTGTTTTTAGGTCATAAAAATCATTTAAAACATTAATTATCAATCTTATTCTTTGTAATTAATGCCACTAAAATGTGGTTAGTTTTAAATATAAAATAAGCATTATTTAATCACTTAAAAACACCCCTCCTCAAGTATAAATATCACTCCTCGCTACCCTATTTTTCATCAAAAGCCTTAAATATTTTCAAATATCTTCTAAAAACTCTACTCCCCACCATCCCTGCATCCAATTTATTTTGTTATTTCTAAATTACCAATTCCAATGTCTTTAATAGATCCTTTAAGGAGGTGCTTTTCAAGAGGTAATTTTCTCAAAACACATCTCTTATTTTCTTTTCTTTTTCTAAATTCTCTACAACTTCTTCATCCATAAAGGAATAATAACACAATAATAATATAAATACAAGAATTTAATTTTTCCAATTTAATATATTATATTCATCCCTTTTATTACATCCTCTTATTCAAATAAATGAAACCATTGTCAAAATTATTGCGATTAATTGTACCTGTGGATAATGATTTTTTTCCATTACTACCATCAAGAATAGTCGTAATTTATTTTTATGATTATATAATATTTTAAAAGGTATATTATATACTATTTTATATTCTTTAACTAATATATATACATAATATTCAATAAAACCAAACCATTTCATGATGGTCGAAAAAACAGCCAAAATAAAGAAAACATTTATCATTTACTTTTATCAAATGAATCATCATCATGTAAGAAAGAAAAATGATATATGGGATCATTTAAAATTATATAATTTTGTGAAATCCATTTCATTTAACTTATTTATTTTTATTTACATTTTAAAATAAAACCCATAATTATACACAAATGAACCGATCAAGAAACCATGAAATGAATGAACCTGAAACTATTAAAATAATGAAATGTTATTACTGAATGGGGGTAAGATGTTATAAAAGTATCATATAATGTATTATAAATATTAATATAGATTTATAATTAATTAATACCATTATTTAAACCAATATACAAGAGGTTAAAGTATGCACCACTAAATGAAAATGTGAGGTAAGGGTTTTTTCGTCTCACTTTTACTTCTATGAGATATATGTCTTATTCATCACTTATTTGTTATGTGTGGTTTATATACTACCCTTTGATATATAATATCATTAATATAATTATATCTATGGTATTAAAAGTTTCATTTGATAATTATTACTTTTATGGGGAATACTATTAGATTGATTACTAAGTGGGAAGGGAATTCATAACCCAATTTCCATTCTTTGGGTTAACTTATACTTCATTGATTATATAATAATATTATTATTTATGAAATGAATTTTGAATATATTATTTTTTATTTCCACTTATTTTATGTGGATTTTATTATCTATATTTCATAAATGTATTTTATGATGTTTTAATATATTGATTTTTATATTTAAATGATTATTCTTACTAATTTTTGAATGGTTTAACTCATTTTGTGTTTTATGGAAGCATACAACCAAAAATTGGAAAAGTAACAAAAAAACACTTCACAGAATAAGCTTAACTTGTTGAATGAAACCTGATTTTTTAGGATGATCACGGAAAACTTCCAAGGTGCATAACTGAAGAACCAAGACATAAAAATGATTCTAGAGGAAAAAACTGACATTGTATGTCATGTAATCGTTAAAAATCATGAACCAGTGAATTTCATGAAATAGAGGCATGTAGTGATGAGGAGGGAAGTATCCAAAATAAAAGTAGACATGTTTCATGTAGTAACACATGTATATCACATTGTGACACAAATGATGATGACCAATAATCATACATGTCATGATTTCAATACACATAGTGCAAGAGTTACACATCGTGTAATCACTACACAATGCAAATAGTTTCGGGATGTGATTAAAAAGGTCTCATTTGATGTATATTCAATTTTTGACATGTTTTAATAGCCTGGAACCACCCATGGACACTTTTTTACCAGTCCTTGATCCCATTCTATGTTGCTCAATCCAAACTAGTGCCTAGAAATTGAGGGCTATACTAATTCTATGGTAGAGATTCAAGAGACCAAAGCTTAGGGATAGAAGTTTTACTATGTAGGGTCCTCCCCATTTTCATATCTATTTTCAATATTCCTTTTTTTCTCTTTCTTACCAACTTATTATATCATCACTATGATGAGGGGTAAACCCGCACTATTTTAGGGTTATGTAATAGTAGGGGGAAGGTGTTGTTGGATTGATTTATTCTTCTTTATTCATGTATTTTGTTTTCTGAAATTCTTCAATCAATTTTCAATCACTTTATTTTACTTTTATCATGACCATTGATATTTTAATCTAAAAGAATCTTTAAAATTGATCAATAAACTACTCTAAAGGATCCATGACCAGTTTCAAATTTAATGGAATCAGGTTTAAAATGGTATCGATACAAACTTGATTCGACATGACCCTAAATTACTAGGCCAAGGTAAATATGGGATTGTTGTGTCAAATAGGAGATACCTTGACCATTGTATCTCTGTTTTCTCTAATATTGAACAAATCATGGAGTAATCAACTTATTTTATGAAATACAATTACACTTAAACCCTAAAATTACAAAACCCTAGAATTATTTTCAAATTAGATTCTATCCTAATCAATATACTTTACTTTCATCTTTTTCTTTCTCAAAATAAATCAAAACAATATTTTCTCACCTCATTCATCAACTTAATAAAATCATTTATTTTGAAAACCTAAAAAAACTAATTCATCATCTCTATGTTTTCAACCTTGAAATTTACAATACTGCATTTTAATTACTTGAGTATCATAGTTTGAGTTTTCATAAAAAAATTATTTTTATTAGACCTATAGGGAAATAAAGACACCCCATGGTTTTTTTATGGTGTCTGTGAGAGCAATTTCCTTTTCATTACTTCAAGGCATCGATGAATCAAGGATCTTCTATCCTTCACCTTGATTTATTCAATGAGTTCGTTTGATCTCAAATGAGAATTATCTTTTAAAGATGTCTATTCCTATTTGGAAGATTGTGTTAAATATTTGGCATCAATTGAACCCAACTTTTCACGAAATAAAAACCTTTATTTTTGCATAAGCCTTATCTGGTTCTATAGATCCGATTAAAACTGGTTCTTCATGAAACTCAAATATTAGAAGGCTGTAGAATAGAGGTTTCATGGTAGTTACAGATTCAGAGGTGATGCAACAATGGATGGACCTTTGTAAGTTTTCGTTATTCGATCATGTTATCTATTTCAAGGGGGGGAAACCTTGGTCCTATACTGATCTTAAGAACAAGGTATCACATTGTTGGGGTATGAGGGATTGGAAAATGGTTCCCATAGGAAAAGGATAATTTCATTTCATTTTTAACTCTAGGGATCCCTTGAGCAATGCCTAGAACCTTGGTAATTTGCAACTTAAACCTGGAATTATTAGATTATCTAAATGGGATATCAACTTCAATCCCTTTAACATCAAACAATCCTATGCTCAGATTTGGGTTCTATTTCATTGGTTGAATTGGGTCTACTAGCATCCCAAGATTTTGAATGACATCGCCTCTTGCCTTGGTACTCCAATTAGGTTGGACCACAGAACCATGGATGGTGAAATTGGATTCTATGCTCGTGTTCTTGTTGATATTGATTTAAGAGTTAAAAGGCCTAAATGCATTTCATTTCCTACCAATGGATGCAATTTTGAAATCAATCTTGAGTTTGAGAATGTGCCTTTTTTTTGTGAAGTATGAAAAATTGTGGGACATTATGTTTCTCATTGTAGGACAATACAAAAAATTCTATTGTACCTTCAAAGGTCCATGTTTGGAATGAAGTGAATAAGAACAAAAATACCATGGCTATCTTTTTTGAGAAACCAGTAAAAAATAGAAATATATTTGCTCCTCCTTTTAAAATCCAGAAGGATCCCCATGCTCCTATTGTTTCTACTGTTGAGCATTTTGGCCCCTCCTCTCTCTTGAAGGCTTCTTGGGATGACATTTCATATGAAGAGGATAACAAAATGGATACCTCATTCAAGAATTCCCAGGTTGGAAGTATTACCATTTATTTTGATTATAAAGAGGAATTTGACATTTTCTGTGAATGTTATACTGATATTTATATTTTTACTTATGGATTACAAACTGAGATTCTAGACAATTTCATCTTCCTTGATTTTAAGAAGGTCATTTTTGATCTCTTCTTGTCCCTACAAAGTGAAGAACACTCTGATGTTTTCTCTAGGTTTGGATCTGATTTGGGCATTAAACAGACTGTTGAAGGGTGTAATCCTACTCAAAACTTAGTTTGTAAATATGATACTATTCAGTTTGTTCTTACCTTATCTCATGTTGCTAAACAGGTCAGAATTGGTGAATTGGTACCTGTTAAACCTGCATCTGGTAGTGTTGAAGACATTGTGGTTATCAGTTAAGATAAACATGATTATTCTGTTGTTATCCCCTCTAAATCGGTTATTTGTAATTCAGATTCCGTCAAGGATAAATTAAATTGTCCTACTATTATTCTTCACCCAAAAACTTCTACTTGTAATATAGATAATTCAAGTTGTCCTATTGATTTTTATCAATCAAAAACTGCTCCTTACAGTTCAGATTTTAACACTGTTAGTAGTTCAGGTAATTTGGATTGCTCTATTTCTACCCCTCCTTTACCTGAAAATGACCTTGTGCATCATATTATTCAGGTTCCCTCACTAGAAGAATATCTTGTTGAGGTATCAAAAGGTGAGGAGCATGTTCCTATAATTGATTAGGTTAATACCTTGAAAGTCTGTCCATTTTCTTATCATGGGAAGGTTAATCAAAGCCCTGATATCAAGGACCCTCCCCAAGATGCCAATGCCCCTAAAAGGATGGTTGGGAGACCTCCCAATGCTAGTAAAGTTAAACCTTTTGAACTCAAAAATTGGGGATCCAACCCCATTCTCAAATTCAAATGAAGATTTTATTTTGGAATTTCCAAGGGTTGGCTAATCATGACACAATGGGATCTATTAGGATTTTTATCATTCATCATAAACCTCTTCTCATTGGGATTTCTAAGCCTAAAAGTATCTTTTATTCTAATATTTCTAAATTAGATTATTTAGGCTTTAATTTAGTGGACTATAATATTTGTTTTTCTGAAGTCAAGAGTGTTTGGTTCTTTGCTCATTGTTCATTGACAGACATTTATTTGGTTGATAATAGTGAGCAGCACATCACTTGTTCCTTCAAGTTTCTTGGTCATCAGCACTTCTTCTGTTTTGTGTATGCTTTCAAAAACTATCAGGATCGAAGGCGGTTATGGGTGGATATTAATTTTCTCAAATCTACCATATCTGGTCCTTGGGTCATTCTTGGTGACTTCAATTCTATCTTGTATCCTGATGAGAATATGGGATATTTGTCCAATGTTATTTCTTCCAAAGAATTCATATCTTTCACTGACTCTAACAGATTATTGGAGGTAAACTTGGTCAGCTCAAAGTTTACATTGTACAGGATATTCTTAAACAGATTTCTGGCAAGTAGGATTGATAGATATTTCATAAATGAAGTTTGTCATGACTTTTGGGGTTCTATTTCTTGCAAAACTATTCCAAGGATGAACTCAGGTCATCACCCTATTTTAGTTGATCTTATTTATAGGGATTCTAGATCTACCCTTCCTTTTATATTTAACAAGGCCTGGGATAATCATTCTGGTTGTAGATCTATCAGGGAGCAATCTTTGAATTCTGTTAATTAGAAGAATGATGGCATTTCTTGTGTTATCAAGCATAAAAATATTAAATAATATTTTAGAGTTTGGAGTAAAGATCAATTCAGCTCTATTGACCAGGATATTTCTTCTCTTGAAAATGATTTGCAACATATTCAAGAGCATAATACTAGGAATATTTTTTTTGATGGTCTTCAAGGGGAATTTGAGATTGTTAGCAAGATTAATGGCCTCTTGAACATTAAAGAGGCCCTACAAAGGGACATCTTTAAGGATAAATGGTTGAAGGATGGTGATAGGAACTCCAAGTTCTTTAACTCTCTTTAGAGAATTATAAAGGTTTCTAAACCTCTTTCTTTGATTAAGAATAGTGATCAGATTATTGATAATGACAGAGATCTCTCAGAGCATGTTATTTCCTATTTCAGTGATCTTTTAAATGGTTCCCTTATCCAAAATGATCCAGTATGGGGAATCATTCCTAAATTGGTTTATCATCCAGATAATTTCTTTCTCACCCCTATTCCCTTAAACATTGAAATTAAAGAAGCTACTTTTAGTCTCAAATCTAAAATCTATCTAGGTCCGAATGGTTTTGGCAATTATTTCTTTCAAACCTATTGGTATATCATTCAAAATAAGATTTGTAGACTTGTCATTAATTTTTTCAAGGGTGGTGTCCTACCCCAAGGTATCGATGCTCAATTCCATGATCTTATACATAAAGTGGAAAATTCCAATGAAATCCATTTGTTCAGGCCAGTTTCATTGGTCAATACTATTTACAAAATCATTTGCAAAATCCTGGCCATAAGATTGGCTTCAATTGCTAGCAAGATTGTTTCCATTAATAAGTTTGGTTTTATCAAAGAAATATGTATTCAGGATTGTCTTGTTACTACTTCTAAACATGTTAATTTGCACAATAAATCTTCCAGAGGTGGAAACATTGCTATTAAGCTTGATGTCAGGAAGGCCTTTGACACCATGGATTGGGGATTCATTTAAAAGTTTCTTCATATGTTCAGGTTTGATAAGACTTTTATTTATTGGGTCATGTCCATTCTTATCTTTACTCATCTTTCCATTCCTATTAATGTTTCACCCAAGGGATATTTTACTTATTATAGAGGCGTCAAACAAGGTTATCCTCTTTCTGCTATCATTTTCTCCATTTGAGAGGATTTTATTAGCAGACTTCTGTCCATTATGGCTGGAAATGGGAAAATGAATTCTATCAATGACGGAAGAAGGATTCATTCTATTACCCACTTATTATATGTTTATGACATTATCCTATTCACTATGAAGGACAAGAGTAACATTAAAACTATTAGAAGGGTTTTCTTCACTATACTTCTATCTCTGGCCAAGAGATTAGTTGGGATAAGTCCTTTTTTGATTTTCACAAAAATCTTACTCTCTCAAGGAAGAATGAAATTGTTCAAGAGTTGGGCATTCATGAAGGGTTCATTCCCCTCAAAAACATAGGGGTTACATTGTTTTGGGGAATACCAAAATCCTTATATTTCTCTGAGATCATTAGCAATATTCAAAGGCAACTTGCTACTTAGAAAGGAATGTCTTTATCTATGTTTGGTTAGGTTTTTTGGGTTAAATCTGTCATTATATACAAACTTTTTACTCATTTATGGTGTAAAATGGCATATATCATTGATTAGGAACATAAATGTGTCTCTCAAAAACATCATTTGGAGTGGTAACATCATGGAAATAAAGTTGGAAACGGTTTCATGGAATGATTGTTGTAAGCCTTATGATGCGGGCGTTTGGGAATTAAAAATATTTTACTTTTTAATGATTCCCTACAAGCCTCATTTATTTAGAAACTCTATAATAGAAATTCTGAGGCTCTTAATGTTCTTCAGAAAAAAAAATTGAATCGTCTCAAAAATGGTGTTTTTAATCATCTTGATTCATCTATTTGGCCAGCCTTTAAGTTCATCTTTTCTTCAATTGATTCTCACTCCAGATGGCTTGTTTCAAAACATTCATCCATTAGATTTTGGAAAGCTAATTGTATGGGTAACCCCTTATTAACTTTGTGTCGGATGTAGATAATTTGGATCTGGATATCTCTATCAAGGATCATCTTGATAACTTGGAGGGTCTTCTAAGTTAAGTTTTGAACATTGTTAATAAATATTGATTCTCCAACAGAAAATATTTTTGGGCCTGGGAACCTGCGACTAATGGTATGTTATCATCAAAACTTTATTATAGGTTCTCTTCAGCCTATAGATCTGATGCAATTTGGATGAGATACTTGCATAGAAATTTTATTAGTCCCTCTCTCTCTATTTTGGTGTGGAGAATTGCTCAAAGGAAAGTTCCTACTGACTATTACCTTCAGAATTGTGGAATATCCTTGTGTTCCTCTTGTGTTCTTTTTCATCAGCATAGAGAAGATGTTGATCATCTATTTCTTTGTTGTGTTACTGATACCTATATGTGGAAATCATTGGCTGATATATTTAAAGTTTCTATCCCAAATATAGTCTCCATCAGGGATTTTCTTTAGACTAGTGATTTACTTCCACTTTCACCCCAATTGATGGATATTTTTTAGGTACCTCCTTCTAAATTACTACATTATATCTGGTCTATTTGGAATCAAATCCTTCATGGTGGTCAACATTTCTCTATCAATACTTCTTTCTCAAGCATTCTTGTTTCTATTCATGGGGCAAGATTACCCAGGAAGCACTTCTGCTTTAATTCAATTCATGATTTCTCAGTTCTTACTCGAATTGGTATCAAAGGTACATCCAGGCCTCTATATGGTACTTTCGAGATATTATGGAATAAACCTTTTGTGGGATGGATTAAGGTTAATTCTTATGGGTCCTCAAAGGGTAATCCTAGTCCCTCTAGATATGGTGTTATTTCCATCGATCCCCAAGGGAAGTTTATGGGCTTCTTTCATGGTTCATTTAGTATAGCCTCTGTAATTGAAGCTGAAATGCTTGGTATCATTATTGCGGTGGAGTAATCTACGATTCTTGGATGGGACAATATTTGGCTGGAAAGTGATTCTTTTATTATTTTTTCTTCTATTATAATGGGTTCTTACCATTTATCTTGGAAGCTTACTAACAAATGGATTAGTTGCTTGGATTCTCTTCTCACCATGAATTGTATCATCACCCACACTTATAGAGATGCTAGCTCAGTTGAATATAGAATTTCTAACAATGGATTCGGTGATGCTGATTTCAATTCGTGTAATCATCCCCCTGAAGACCTTTTACCCCTTCTTAAGAGGGATTTTGATAGATTTTTTTTTTCAGGATTATGTAAGTTTGACTTTATTTTTTAATTAAAGGAACCTTGCTTTTATTTGGAAAGGTTTCATATTTCTAAAAAACAACCCATGGTTTTGTTATCTTTTAAGAAAATACACATAAATTATTCATTTTATTAATTCTCACATCAATGATATAATATTTATATGGGACAGTTTTGGAAAAAAAATTATCTTTTTAAAGTTTCCCCTAAAACTCTATTTTTATTATTTGTTCATGTTTTCTAAAATTGTTTCAAATGATGTTTTTACTATTATACTATAATTTTATAAAGTCATTTTACTCATGTTTAAATTTTTTTTAAATTGTTTGAAAGGTAAATTTTTTCGTTTTCTAAACAAGTTTTCTTTGATATTTTTCGATAAAAATATGAAAGAAATGTTTTTTGAAACTTATAAGGAATGAGAAATTTTTTCCACAATCATGATATATTAATATTATGAAGATTACTTAAAATTTTAAAAGGTTGTACTCAATTAAAAAATTTTATTTTATAATTGCATGACATTTTAAATATATGTGATTTTCAATGTGAAATGTGTATTTTCATAAATAATTTTTCAATTATCTCATTTAAATTATTTTCATCTATGTCAAAATCCTTTGTTTAATCTTATGATTCATTGTGGTTGATATATTATGATTCCATATTCCATATGTAATTAAATGTTTTATGATCAATTTGACAGGGGATATTCTATTTTTATATCATTAACCATATTACTCTAGATGGTTTGTGATTATGTTTACCGATTTTGGAAAGTTATTTACATTTTGTATGCTAGTTTTTAATATGAATTTTTATGTTGATTATGTTTCACCCCTTTTATATGATGAATTATTTGTACCTATAGGACATGGGTGGGTCCTAGTTATAGATATCCCCATAATGCATTGACACATCTCATGAGAAAAATCAGTTTTCCAAAACTAATAAGTTTGTACCCAATAGTTTTAAATTTTCTTTTGAAAGGTCTTGATAGTAGATATGAAGTTGGAAAAACCTAATAAATTTTTACCTAGTAGTTTTAAACTATCTTTTTAATGGTCTTGATAGTATATATGAAGTATTTCAAACCTAATTGGTTCATACCTAGTATTTTTAAACTATCTTGTGAAAGGTATTGAAAGTAGAGATGAAGTTGGAGAAACCTAGTCGGTTTTTACCTAGTATTATTAAATCATCTTATGAAAGGTCTTAAAATTAGAGGTAACATTATAATTGAGATCATGGAATATAATAATTAAGAATTTACATCCTTATGATTTCATTTATTATAATCGATTATATTTTTATTATGATATTATCTCTATATTCATTTCATTCTGAATTATTTTTTAAATGGAATGTGTGTTCTGTTATTTAACATCCCATAATTGTGATTACTTATTTATGATACATTACATGGTATACATGACCTTACTGATCATTTTAACTCACCCCTTTAATATGTTTTATTTTTCCTCAGGTTTCCAATAAGTTGATTATAAATGATATAAAGTGATAATCTAGGGGATTGATGGTTTTCTTAAAGGAATTGCTATATTGTATTTTATTTTTTCAAATGTAATGTAAGATTAAATTATGTATCTAGTTTCCAAAACTAATAAACTATTAGGTCCTTTGGTATGTGTTTTTTTGTATCTTATTCCATTGTAAAAAAGTAACCACTGACTCTCGGCTACTCAGGTTGGGGTCCTTACAGTTGGTATCAAAACAAGTTTAGTATAAAACTTAGTAAATGGGTTTATAAAAATATAAATTAGATAATTAAAACCTATGAAATAACTTTTAAATACTCCCAATGAAACTAAACATATGATTTAGATATTAGTTATAACTAAATTTCCAATTTAAGTTAATTAGTTTTGAGATTAGGCATTAGGTTTCATAATGTTAGGATCTAATCTAGTGTATTCCATTATTTAAAAATGGATATTATTGGAAACAATAGGAACCGTATAAATTAAAATAATCCATGTAAGGATTTCCCTTCTGAGAAATATAATTATGTTTTAGATAGGGATAGAACTGGAGCTAAACCACTTATAACTATACTGTGATAGTTGAATCAGGTTATGAGAAAAAAACTTACCTGAATGGAGAAGCCTTATTTATTACATGGTGAAACAATGTTAGACTACTTCATTTTAAAACAACATACATCATTCTATATAACTACAAATCCATTTATAGCTAATAAATGGATAATTTCCTTAGAGAAGGTATTTCTCACCTAGGAAAGTAATGAAAGGGGGAAGGTTCTCATGGAAGTTTATTTTCTATCAGGAGATGAAAATATATGGTGGTAATTAATTCAAAACACTGAATTTTATTAGGAAATAGAAAATAATTAATTGAATTATTTTAAGTAAATTTAATTTGAAAAAAATATCCCACATGAACAGTGAGCTGATATGGAAAGACAAATATTAAGTCTGAGACAAAAGGAGGATGAGAATTTTTCTATGTGTGAAAAAAACTTTGAAAGGTTATGAAGGCATTACATGGAATAAATACCTAATTCAAATATTAAGATTGACCATTTCTTTGATGGTCTTAAACCAATCCTTCGAAGGGAACTAGTCTCCCAAACATTTTAATCATATGAGGATATGGTATCATGTGCTATCAAGAATGAGAAATAATTATCCAAGTCTTTTTTAAGGAAATTATGTGAATAATATAATGGAATAAAAAATGTATAAGGATAAGAAAATATAGAAGGATTATTTAACATGTGATAATTGTGGAAGGAAACACCATAGTACTTTCCTAAAGGAAATAGAATTTTATTACAAGTTTTGAGAGAAAGGCCACCATGATCATGATTTCAAGGGTAAGAAAAAAGATTTAAATGTGAAACTTTTTAAATATAAGGACATGTGGAACTACACAAATTAATTCCCAAAATCTCAAGGTAATATACATAAAAATAAGTTAAGGGGTCATGGAAAATCCTTTTTTATTGATATAGCTAAAATGGAATGATTATTGGGCTGGTGTTTTTGGATCCCAAAAATATGTTATACGAATTTATCCTTGTAAGAATTATGAAAAATATAAGTATTTTACTATAGTACTCATTTAATGATTTGGAAGCATGTAATGAATAGAACCAGCAACCAAGATAAGTGATTCTATTGCAAGTTGATCTTTTGTAAAACATGTGATTTGGGGAAGATAAACCAAAATATGTGCTTGATGTTGAGATAATAATTAAAATTGGACATTTATGGGATATTATTGGTGATAATGAAATTGGTTATTGATTTTATAGTTTATGTTATTTTTTAGAGTTTACTACATGATTTTATTTAAGGAATATATTCACCAATCTAAGATTTTATTTTAGGAATCACACATATTTTTATTAAGGTATTATGGTGATAAAGGTATTCGTATATTTGGTATGTGACATTAAGAGTTATAATGTGTTGTTTATGGAATATAATGTTAAGTTTATTTTTAAATTTAGTGACCCTCTATCTAAATTTTTGGTCTTTTAATTTGGACAGACATATTTTGGATGAGTCTTATGATTAACTACTTATAGAATGTATTAAGTTGAACTTTGGATATTATTCTTTATCGATAACATATTCTAACCATTTTTTGTTTTTTATATATTTATAGGCTAAAGGAATGATTTTTTTATCTTTTTATTCATTAAAATAGGCTTCTCACATGAAAAAATATCCTTGAATATCCATTTCCTAGAATAATATATAAATTTAAAATATATCAATGCTCAACCAAAGGATGAGATTATTCTTATCAATTTTATTTATTGATTGATTCATTAACTATAGGAAAATGATTTTGGAAGAAAATATTATATTAAATTAATTTTATTATTGGGAAATAAATGGCCTTTTAATCCATCACAAATTTACTTTTTTGTTATGGTAAACTTTCTAATGACCCAATCCTCTATTGCTCTCTATTAATAATTGGTAGTTAGCATTATTTTTCATAAACATGTTTTCATTTCCGGCTAATATTACCCTATTCAAAAACTATGTTTTTTGGTGACCTTCAAATTTTCAAATCCCTCTTTTTAAGAAGACTGTTTATTAACCGTTCTTATGATGTGTGTTTCCCACAAAGGAATTTTAAAATATCAACCTTTTTTTCAAAGTGTAATTTCAAATTGTGAGGATGAAATTTATTGAAGTTGGAAATAATGTAACACCCCAATATTATATGTTACGTTTTTATAAATTTAATCTCTTCAAAATCTTATGGTGCATGAAACTCCAAGATTTAAAAAAACACTATGTTTGAAGGATTGTTTTGAACAAAACACGGAGCATAAACGAACTCCAAAATATCATTATTTTAACATGGCCATTATAAACAAGCCCTTAAATTGGATAGTGTGAATAGGATCAACTATATTATTAAATAAATATGAATTTAATATTAAATAAAAATTTAATTATTCCTAGGAAATAACATGTAGTTTTTAGTAATGACATTTAATTCTTCAAATAAATGTTTCTTCAAAAAATAATTTTTATTGATTTCTATGATAAAATCAATAAAATTAATTTTTTAATTTTTCTTTAAAATTTATTTTCCAAAATAAACATAATTTTTGTAATAATATCATTCAAATTATCTTGGGGTGATTTTTGGGGAATTTTCTAAAAAAGATGATTTTTGGGTTAAAATGTGAAAATATTATTCTTATGAAGTGTCATAACTCTTATGAAATAATTATTATATGATAATGATTTAAAATTTATTAACCCTTATTCTTGATAAAATTTTATTTATATAATTATATAACACATAAGGTGTTATATTTAGAAACCCATGCTTAGCAATTTTGAAAACCATGATTTTAACTTTAAAAACAGTTTTTATGAGTTATATTTGAAACATATTTAGAATTTATTTTTATACATTTTATAAATGGAATAAAGTAAAATGGATTATATATTTTGAATCATTACTTCCAAACTATTTTTTTTACTTTTATTTTCATTTTTAGGCATAAAAATTCACTGTGGTAAAAAAATGATTTACCATAGTATAGGTAAAATAATGAAACGGGTTAAAGTTAAAAGGCAAAAGCATAAAATACCTAAAAAATAAAATTTTAAATTCGTGATTGATATGTATCTAGACCATAAGAATACTTTAAAAAATTAATTATAAATAAAATTCATTTCAATTAATTCCATCCAATTGTGATTGGATTTAAATATAAAATAATCGTTATTAAATCACTTAAAACCACCCCTCTACAAGTATAAATACCACTCCTCACCACCCCCTTTATCCTCTCCATCCTTTAATATCATAAAATATCTACCAAAATCTATAATATCAACTTTCCCCTCATCCAAGTTCTTCTAGTCTCACCAAATGACCAATTCCAAGGTCTTCATGGGATCCTTCGAGGAGGTGGCATTCAAGAGTTAATTTTCTCAAAACACCTCTCTTATTTTATTTTATTTTTCTACCTTATATTAACCTAATTCATACATAAATTAATAATAACTCAATAATCATGTACATGCTAGAATTTTATTTTTATAATGTAATATCATATATCCATCTCTTTTATTACCTCCACTTATTCAAATAAATGAGACCATTTTCCAAGTTATGGTTGTTAATCGTCTCCATGGATAATGTTTTTTTCATTTACCACCTTAAATGATAGTATTAAAATTATTATTATGGTAAAATAATATTTTAAAATGTATATTATAACCTATTTTATAAATTTGGAATAATATATATACATAATATTAAATAAAATGAAACTAGTTTGTGACAGTCGGAAGAACCATCAAAATAAACTAAACATTTATCATTAACTTTTATTAAATGAATCATCATCATGTAAGAAACAAAGATTATATATGGGGAAATTTAAACTTTTGTAATTTTTTTAATACCATTTCATTTAACTTATGAATTTTTATTACATTTTTATAATAAAATCTATAATTATACACAAATGAACGGATCATGAAACCATGAAATGAACGCAACCGAAACAATAAAAATAATGAAATATTATTAATTAATGGGTGTAAATATGTTATAAAATTATCATATAACATTTTATAAATATTAATATAGTTTTGGAATTTATTACTATCATTATTTAAACAATTATACATGAGGTTAAAGTATACCCCACTAAAGGGAAGTGTGAGGTAAGGGTTACTAGTCTCACTTTTACTTCGGTGATATATATGTCATATTCAGCACTTATTTATTATGTGTTCTTTATATACTATCCTTAGATCTATAATATCATGAATGTAAATATATACATGGTATTTGATGTTTCATTTTATAATTATTACTTTTATGGGGAATATGATTCGACTAATTACAAAGTTGTAAGGGAATTATTAATCCAATTTCCATTCTTTAGATTAAACTTAAAATTACTTGATTATTTTATACAAATATTATTGTTGAAATTACTTTTAAATATCATATATTTTATTTAAACTTTTTTTTTTGTATTTATAGTGAATACACATATTTAGTTCAATTTATTAACACTCTCTTCAATGATATAATATTAATAAGGTACTTCTAAAAAAATTGTCTTTTTAAAGTTTCCCCAAAAACTCTCTCTTTCTTACAAGTCTGTGTTTTCTAAAATTATTTCAAAAAAATGTTTTTAATGTTATTATATGGTTTTTTAAAGTCATTTTTACTCATTTTTTAGTTTTTCAAATTGATTTTAAAGGTAAATATTGTCATTTTCTAAACATGGTTCTTTGAGACTTTTCTAACAAAAATATTGAACGAATGTTTTTTTAACTTAAAAAAGAGGATTGTATTTTACTTCCATCATAATGCCTTAATATTATGAATCTTACTTTACAATTTTACAAGTAAATTTTAAAATAAATTTTTTTTTATAATTTCATGGAATTTTAAACATATGTAGTTTTCAAAGTGAAAAAGGGCATTTTTCAAAGGAATTTTTCAATGATCTCATTTAAATTTTTATTATCAATGTCAAAATAATTTGTTGAATCATATTCTTCATTGAGGTTTATCTCTTAGAATAACATATTACATACTTTATTAAATGTTTTAGGATTATTTTGACTGAGGATGTACTATTTTGATATCATTTACAATATTACTCTATATGGATTGTGATTATGTTTAATAATTTGGGAAAGTTATTTACATTTAATATGCTAGTTTTTAATACAAATGTTTTTGTTGATTATGATTCACTAATTTTATATGAGTAATGGTTTAAAAATTCAAGACATGGGTGGATCCAGGTTATAGATATCCCCTCAATACATTGATAGGTTTCATTAGACAAATCTGTTGGCCAAACATAACTGGTTTGTACCTAGAAGTTTTAAAATTTATTTTGAGAGGTATTTATATTAGAGATGAATTTGGATAAACCTAATAAATTTGTACCTAGTATTTTTAAACTAACTTGCGAAAGTTATTGATATTAGAGATGAATTTATCCAAACCTAATTGTTTTATACCCAATATTTTCAACTATATTTTGAAAAGACTTTATAGTAGAGATGAAGTTGGCCAAACATAATCGATTTGTACCTAGTAGTTTTAAACCATCTTAAGAAAGGTCTTGATAGTATAGGCACCATGATGTATATGATCAGTCCATCCAATAATTAATCATTTCATACATTAATATTTCAGTTATTATTATCCATGATATTTTCACTATGATATTACCTTTGGATGCATTTCATCCTTAGTTATTATTTAAATAGAATGTGTGTTAAGTTATTTACCTAAACATAGGTTTTTTATGATAGCTTCAATTATATACATACCCTTACTGAGAATTGTTTCTCACCACTTTATTATGTTTTATTTTTCTCTAGGTTGCTAAGAAGTATTTTATGATTGAAATATAGGGATAATATATGGGATTAATAGTGTTATAAGAGGAATTTCTATGTTGAATTTTATTTTTTGAATTTTAATGTGAGATTTTAGTATGTATCTATTTTTCTAAAACTAATAAACGATTAAGTCCTTTGAGATGAGATTACTTGTATCTTATGTCAATGGAATAATGTAACCATTGAATATTGGATACTAGAGTTAGGGTTTTTACTGTTGTTATCAGAGAAATTTTAGTATAAAACCTATGAACTAGATTTATAAAAATGTAAATTAAAGGAAAAAAACCTATGATGGAATTTTGAACTACACATAATGAAATAAAACATACTCCTTATATATTACTTATAACTAAATTTTCAATTTTTGTTATGTATTTTCAAGATTGTGCATTATGTTTCATAATGTTATGATCTAATATAGTATTTTCCATTATTTATAAATAAATACTAGTGTAAGGAATGGAAATTGTGTCAATTCAAGTAATCCATGAATGGGTTTCCCTCCTAGACAAGATAATGATGTTGTAGATAGGGATAAAACTAGACCTGAACAACTTATAACTATATTAGGATAGTTGGAATAGGTTATGAGAAAAAACCATACCCATATCGAGAATCCTAATCTAAAACATGGTGCAATAATTTTAGACCACTTCATGTGAAAAGAATCTCCAATATTCAATAGAACATTAATTCCATTGGTACTGGACATTACATAAGTTCCTTAGAGAAGTTATTAATCACCTTGGGAAGTAATGAGAGGTAGAAGGTTATCATAGAATTTTAACATCTCTCTATATATTCAGATGAATGGTGGTCATTTATTTTAAACACTATGTAGGAGGAGGAAATATAAAACATGGAATTGAAGGATTTTAAGGAAAAATTTTGGAAAAATATTTTCCATGTGAAAAGTGATCGGATATGGAGAGACAATTCTTGTGTATGATATAAAAGGAGGAGATAATGTTGCTAACTATGAATCCAACTTTACAAGGTTATCAAGGCATTCCACAAACTATATATTTAATCCAAAGATTAATATTGACTATTTATTTAATGGGATTAAACTAATACTTTGAAGGGAACTAGCCTCCCAAACATTTTCAACATATGAGCAAATAATATCATGTGCTATCAAGACTGAGAAATAATTCTTTAATTATTGTGATTCTAAAGTAAATAATGAGAATAAGAGGAATAAATATAAAAAAATAGATTAGGTGAAGAAAATAATGAAGGATTTTTTTCACATGTGATAATTTTATAAAGAAACACCTTGATACTTGATTGAATGGAATATGAGTTTTTTTTACAAGTGTGGAGAGAAAGGCCACCAGGTTCATGATTTAAAGGTAAATAAAGCAGCTATAAATATGAAAAACAAAATAATTGTAACGAGATGGGGAACTATGAAAACAAATTCCTAAAGCATCAGTGGAATATGCCTTATAAGAAGCTAAGGTATCAAAGTCAAGCCTATGTTTCTGATAGAGCCAAAATTGAATGATTATTATAATTGTATTTTTTGATCTAATATATATGTTATATGAAATTATATTTATAAGAATTATAAAACATATAAGGATTATATTTTATTACTTCTTATTTAAATATTTGGGATCATGTGATGAATAGTACCAATAACGAAGAGAAGTGATTCAGTTGCAAGTTAATCTTTTGTAAAACACATTATTTCAGGAAGATAACCCTAAATATATACCTGATATTTAGATAATAATGACAAAGGGATGTTTATAGGATATTATTGGTGACAATGAAATTAGTTATTTATTTTACGGTTTATGTTATCTTTGTAGAGTTTACTATATGATTGGATTTAAGGAATATATTCAACAATCTAATATTTTGTTTTTAAAAGCATGAATATTTTCATTAAGGTGTTATGGTGATAAAGGTATTCATATATTTTTTATGTGACATTAAAAGTTAAAATATGTTGTTTGGGGAATCTAATGTTATGTTTCTTTTTAAATTTAGTGACCTTCCATCTAAATTTTTTATCTTTCAATTTAGGTAGACATATTTTGGATGAGTTTTAATATTAACTACTTATAGAATGGATTAAGTTGTGCTTTGGATATTATTGTTTTTTCATAACATATTCTATCCATTTTTGTTTCCATGTGTATTTAGAGGTAAAAGGAATGAATTTTGGATCTTATATTAATTAAAAAGGGCTTATGGAATTAAAAATTACCCTTGAATATCTATTTCATAGCATAAGAGATGAATTGTAAAGGGATCGAAGCACAACCAAAGAATGAGATTATACTTATAAATCAGGTAATTTTATTTCTTGAGTGATTCAACAACTCCAAGAAAAGTATTTTGGAACAAAAACTCTATTCGTTTAATTTTATTGCTGAGAAATAAATGGCCTTTTAACCCCATCACATATTTACATTCGGTGACGGTAAACTTTCTAATGGCAAAATTCTCTATCACTCTCCATCATAAAATGATAGTTTGATTTATTTTTCATGCATATTCTTTTAGTTCCCAATAATATTCTCCTATTTGAAAACCTAGTTTTGCGGTGACCTACACATTTTCCTTTCCCTCTTTTTAATAAGACATTTTATTAACACTTCTTAGGATGTGGGTTTCCCACAAAGGAATTTTAAAATATCAACCTTTGTTTTTTGAAGTGAAATTTTAAATTGATAAGAAAACAAATATTATATGAGGGGATAATGTGACACCCCAAGATTATACGATAAGTTTCTTTAGATTTAATCTCTTTTATATCTTATAGTGCATGCATCCCCAATATTTTAAAATAACATTTTGTTTGATAGCTTATGTTGCACAGAACACTGTGCTTAAAAAACTCAAAAATACCATTATTTTAACATGTCCTTTACAAGCTAACTATTAAATTGTTGGGTGTGAATAGGATCTGTTATATTATTAAATAAATATGAAGTTAATATTCAATAAAATTTAATTATGCCTAGTAAATGAACATAAAGTTTTTAGTAATGTCATTTTATAATTTAAATAAATGTTTTATTCAAAAAACTATTTTATTGATTTCTATAATAAAAAAATAAAATTAATTTCTGAAATTGTTGGAAAATTTATTTAGAAAAATAAAATTTAATTTTGGAATCAGTATGTCCAAAATAGGTTATGGTAATGTTTTGGGTTTTTTTTTAAAGGTGATTTTTGGGTTAAAAGTAAAAATGTTGTTTTTACAAAATACCATAACTCATATGAAATAACTATCATATGATCATGACTTAAAATTTATTAAACCTTATTATCAAAAAAATTATTTATTTAATGATATATTACATAATGCGTTACATTTTGAAACTCATGTTTAGTAATTTTGTAAACTATGATTTTAAACTTTAAAACTCGTTTCTTTGAGTTATATGTGTAACATATTTAGAATTATTTTTTACCACTTTTATAAATTGAATAAATTAAAATGGATTCCATATTTGGAATTATTTATTCCAAATTATGTTGTAAGTTTATTTTCATTTTTTGGTATAAAAAAGTTATCATCGTAAAAAAGATTTACCTCAATATAGGTAAAATAATGAAAGGGGTTAAAGATAAAAGGTAAAATATTAAAAAACCAAAAAAATAAAAAATTAAATGGGTTATTTTTGTAATTCATGACCAAACCATTTTTTACAACATTAATTATCATTCTAATTCTTTGTAATTAATGCCACCAAAATGTGGTTGGATTTAAATATAAAATAATTATTATTTCATCACGTAAAACCACCCCTCCTCAAGTATAAATACCACTCCTCACCACCCCCTTTTATCATGAAAATCCTTGAATATCATAAAATAAATTTCAAACTATCCCCTCTCCCACTATCCCCATTCCAATTGCTTCTAGTCTCACGAAAAGGCCATTTCCAAGGAGGTTATATTCAAGAGGTAATTTTCTCAAACCACCACTATTATTTTATTTTCATTTTCTAACTTCTATTCACCACCATAATCCATAAAAAATAATAACTCCAAAATCATGTATATACTATAATTTTTTTTTCCAAATTTAATATATTATATCCATACCTTTTATTACCTCCTCTTATTCAAATAAACGAACCCATTCTCTAAATTATAGTGGTTAATTATCTTTGGGGATAATCATTTTTCATTTTCAATTACCACATTCAATGCAAGTCATAAAATTTTTATTCTAGTTAAATCATATTTAAAAATATATATTATAACCTATTTGATGTTTTTTTGACTAATATATGTACATAATATTAAATAAAATGAAACTAGTTCTTGATAGTTAGAAAAACCGCCAAAATAAACTGAACATTTATCATTAACTTTTATTAAATGAATCATCCTCATATACAAAATAAAAATGATATATGGTACCATTTAAAATTCTATAAGTTCATTAATAACATTTTATTTCAATTCTATAGTTTTATTTCCTTTTTAATATAAAAAACATAATTATACACAAATGAACTGATCATAAAACCATGAAACGAACGCACCTGAAACAATGAAAATAATGAAATATAATGAATGGGTGGGAATATATTATAAAATTATCATATAATGTATTATAAATACTAATATAGTTATTTAATTAGTTAATAACATTCTTTAAACTATTATACAATAGGTTAAAGTGTGCATCGCTAAAGAGAAGCGTGGGGTAAGGGTTTCTCGTCTCACTTTTACTTCTGTGAGATATATACATTATTCACCAATTATTCCTTATTTATGGTGTATATACTTTTGTTTGATATATAATATAATTAATATCAATATCTCTATAGTATTAAATGTTTTCATTTTATAATTATTACTTTTATAGGGCATATGATTCAACTGATTACAAAGTGGTAAGGGAATTATTAACCAAATTTACATTCATTGGATTAAACATATTCTTCCTTGGTTATGTCATGATAATATTATTTATGAAGTAAATTTTAAATATATTAATATTTATTTACACTTATGTGTATTTATAGAAAATACACATATTCAATTAATTTGATTAATGCTCACTTCAATGATATAATATTTAAAATGGGCTTTTTAAAAAAATATTTTTAAATATTACCCTAAAAATACCTTTTTCATACATGTCCATGTTTTCTAAAATTATTTCCAAAAAAAATAAAATTATTCTATTATTGTTGAAATCCATTTTTACTCATGTTTGAATTTTTAAAAAATGGTTTGAATGGTATATTTTTTCATTTTCTAAACAAAGTTATTTGATAATTTTTCAAAAAAAATACATAAGGAATATTTTTTAACTTATACAACATGAGTGTATTTTCCCACCATCATGATGCCTTAATTTTTTGAATATAACTATAAAATTTTACAAGTTTATCATAAGATAATTTTTTTTATAATTTCACAGCTTTTTAAACATATGTGATTTTCAAAGGGAAAAAATTATTTTCCTAAATAATTTTTTAATGATCCCATTTAAATTATTTCCATCTATGAAAACATAATATATTGAATATTATTATTAATTAAGGTTGACATATTATGATTTCATATTCCATACTTTATTAAATAGTTTATGATTAGTTCAAATAAGGATGTACTATTTTAATACCATTCACTATATTACTTTGGATGGTTTGTGATTATGTTTACTGATTTGAGAATGTTTTTTAAATTTCTATTACTAGTTTTTAATATTAATTTTTATGCTGATTATGTTTTACCCATTTCATTTGAGTAATTATTTGGACATGCAAGACATGTGTGGTGCTCAGTTATTGATCGGACCTTGATACATCAGTAGGTCTCATGAGACAAATTGGTTGTCCAAACCTAATCTATTTGTGCCCATTAGTTTTAAATTGTTTTGTAAAAGGTCTTGATAGTAGAGATGATGTTGTAAAAACCTAATCAGTTTTTACCCAGTAGTTTTAAACTATCTTGTGAAAGTTCTTGATAATAGATATGATGTTTTCCAAACAAAATCGATGTGTACCCAGTAGTTTTAAACTATCATGTGAATGGTATTAATGGTATAAATTAAGTTGGCCAAAACTAATTGGTTTGTACCAAGTAGTTTTAAACTGTCTTAGGAAAGGTCTTCATGTTACTGGTACCATGATTTTTGAGATCATGTCATACAATAATTAATAATTTCCTTTATTAAGATTTCAGTTGTTATTATCTATGAGATTTTAACTACGATATTATCTCTTAATGAAGTTTATTCTCATTTATTGTTAAACTAGAATTTGTGTTCAGTTATTTACCTTTACATAATTATTATTTATTATTTATGGTATCTTTCACAGTATAGATACCCTTACTGATAATTTGAGATCACCCCTTTATTATGTTTTATTTTTCCCTAGGTTTCTAATAATTTTATTTTGATTGATATATAGGGATAATATATGGGATTAATGTTCTCAAAGTAATTGATATGTTGTATTTTATGTTTTCAAATATAATTTAAGATTAAAGTATGTATCTAGTTTTAAAAAACAATTAAACTATTATTTTCATTATGATGTGATTCATAATATCTTATGACAATGTAATAAAGTAACAACTGACACTGGGATACTAGGGTCAGGGTCTTTACAATACCCGTCTTTATAACCTATGTAGGGGAAACATAAGAAAATTTTGAGTTAAAATGATTAATAAGGGAAAAATTATCCACATTCCATCAAGGTTTATATCATAATAATGTCATAAAACTTTATCATGGGTGAAATTTTTTATTAAAAAGAATATGGAGAAATAATAAGTATCTATAATCCATGATAATAATAAATGTAATCTCAAAATACTAAACATGTACCATGGCATAAGAATGAGGAATCATGAGACAGTAAAGATTATCCATGGGAAATAATCATTGGAATATGATATAAATATGTTCAAAAAAATAATAAGTAACTATGGAACAAACATAATCATATAAAATATTGTGAACAAATCTTATTTCATCACGTTCATTCAAAAAACTTGGGAACAAATATTCTCACATCATATTCACAAAGCAAACTTTTTAACAAGGATTCCCACATCACATTCACAAAAAAGAACTTGTGAACAGAGATACTCATGTATTATTCAAGTAACAAACATGTGAACAAGGATACGTTCATCTCATACACATAACAAAATTGTGAAACAATATACTCACATTTCATTCACACATAAAATATGTGAAAAAAGATACCTAAATCTCATTCAAACAAGAAAATTGTAAAAAAAATATGCCTACATATCATTAACACAATGAACTTGTGGAAACAGCTACCCACTTGTCATTAACACAACAAACTTATTAATAAATATACTCACAAATCAATCACACAATAATTCATCTCTTTATGTGATATGAAACCTTAGAAAATACACTGGAGGGTGACATAGGACACCAACTGTCAATTATCTATATGTATCTATGCAAATTTAAAATAACCATTCATCAAATCATAATGAACCCAATTAAATAAAATTGGTAATCAAAACATTTTCATAAGGTATAACAAAAATTGATCTTAAGAATGTAAATGGTTGATATCTAAAATTCAATCAACTTAAAAGTTTACTTTATAAGAACATTTAGAAGTTTATTCATAAAAAATAACTCCATAGTAGTTATATATTTTAGAGTTTAAGAGGAAAATGGAAGTGAAATAATTTTCAATAAAATCACTTTGAAATAAAAGAAGAAATGTCCATTTTTGAAATGCTTGAAAACTCCTTCAAAATATTTACCTTATGATAATATACTTTGTTCTTGATAAAAAAAAATTAAAAGTTACCCCTCTAAAACCAAAAAAGGTTTTCAAAAGAAAAATTTATAAAATAAATATGATTTTCAAAACACTAAAGAATTGTTTATTAAATAAAAAAATCATTTAAAATTCATTTTAAAATAAATAATTCAATTCAAAAATAAAACTTTTACGTTTGAAAAACAATATAACAATGTTTCATTTTTTTTTAAATAATTAATTAATAAAATATTTTGGAAATCCATTTTAAAACATATATGTAATGCTTTTTAAAGAAGAGTTATCATATAAAAATACAAATCATAAACATTTTCTTAGAAAACATTTAATCAAAGCCCACACCCTAAAAAATTTATAGTAAAATTTACCTTTTAAAATTGTTAATAGAAATTAGAAATTTCACATGAGTAAACATATATTGAGAATTAAAAATAATAAAAGAAAATATTTTTTGGAATAATGAAAATGATAATGGGGGGAAATTTTTATTTAAATTAGATTTCATTTTTATGTAAAATATTACACTTTTATGAGAATTAAATTCATTAAGAAGTCATCTTTGAGTTGAAAACATCATTTTATCTAGAAATAAGAGAAAACATATTATGTAATATGAAATAGAATGATTTATCAAACATAGAAAAATTTTTCTCAAGGAATAAAATTTTGACTAAAATATTGGAAATTTCATTTAACCAAATACCTTATGGATATCATAATTCATAAGGAAAGAGACATTTAGAAAGTTTTTTATGTAGTAGAAAAATAAATACCAAAAAATAAACTATAATAAAATAAAAGTTAATAATGTTCTTAACTTATAAAAAATAAGTTCAATAATAATAATCAAAACTAAATGAAAGAAGAATGAGTTTTGAAAAAAAAATCCTTATGTTAATGGAAACATAAGAATAAAAGGGTTACCGTAAAATGGACAATCAAATATCATGAAATTGAAGATGTTTTTTATTCTTTAAGGAAATACAAAAGTGAATATGCCATATAAAACTAGTTATTGTGTAGACTATCAAACATGTCTCATGGAATTGAAAATAAGAAAAAGAGACCCTTACCTTGTATCCCTCTTAGTCGAACACACTCAATCCTTCTATATAACAGATATAATTGTATTAATAACATATTTCATAACCATATTCATATTTATTATCTTTTATACTCTCCAATTATAATAATTTATTATATATTTACACTTATATAATGACCCCATCCCCTCAAAGGTACACTTCCTAGGCTGGAAATGATATAATAGAGATAATAACACCTGGTTCCCACCTCCAATATGCCTAGAGTTGGAAACAAGTAATGAGGGTGTATCATATACACATATGGGGGGATTTAACCTCTAAAAATAAGAAAAAAAACACCCAAAAACCAATCTCAAGATAAAATTAAAAGATCCTATAAATAATCATGTAATGTTATAAAACAAAAAAAAACAAAAAAGAGAACTACAAGTACCACTAGATTAACATGACAGTAACCCTAGACCCTAAACAGCTCTTAAATAACCACGATCTAGTAATCCGTGTCCTGATCACCAACTAGATACTACAGACCTAAAAATTATTTTATATATACATTGAGTGACCATAACATTTATATTTAGTAGGGTTCATACTCAAGCCTCTTGTGAAAGAGATAAATAAATCATGTTAAATACTAGTGAACAACAATTGAAGCTAACTCATCCCTTAAATAGGTATGCTATGTTACCAGCCTTCCTATGGCTATCTCTTAATAAGTATCACATAAAGTTAAACATATAGTATAACATAAAAATCCTACCCTACTACCACTTCCCCCATTGGCTTTATGTGCTTCCCCAATGTCACTCATCCAAAACCATTTTTTTAAAGGTAATCTAATCTAAAGACACCTCAGATAAGTATCATATCATGAATCCAATGCATCATATCATCTCATCACATACCATTCATCTTCTACATCACATCATCGTATCTTCCTATAACACATCTCCAAATATAAACTGAGTAGTTTTTAGGAGCCACTATATCCTGTATGTCATGTATTATACCACAAGTCATTATATACCATACATTTCATACATATAAAAATCCATAGATTACTATATCTGGAGATACATGTGTGTGAAATAACCAAAATTCATTACATCCCTGTACACAATGATATTTAAAAGGTAACCACTATGCATAATTGAATATAATACTACCTGGAGAAGAGAATGATTCCAGAGAGGGTAGTCATCCATCTGTTCCACTCCAACCTACATGTTGGGGAAAACCCCTTTTAGATTCCACTGGGTTTCATTATCCATACCAATATGTGTAGGGTAGCATATGAAAACAAAGAACATATAGGATATAATATATCTCACAACCACACTTTGAGAATTAACATAGTTTTTGGGTCAATATAAGTAATCATCTCTCAGACACGTTGCTACCACTGCTATGAACTATGTATCCTATAAGTATAAAATAATTCATGGAGATTCATTTAATTAATCATTTCCTTTAAAAAATTACTTTATATTAATTAGTTCATTATACCTAAATTAAAATTATTCCATTCACATTTAATTAACCTCCATATAAAGTCTATTCCCTCCTAGAAGAATCTAACTAATTCCATCGTTCCATAATATTTTTAACATTTAAATTCCATTCAAGAACCAACCCCATGGGTTAAAAAATTTATTATTCATTATCAATATGTAATCCTTGGTACTCTAGAAAACATCCTAAGCTACCATAAAAAGAGATAAATTAACCAAGAAAAAAGGGTTTCCTTATCTGTTGGGGAAAGTATTATAAGTAAAAAAGAAATAGGGCCATCTAGTCTTTAAAGCATAACATTATTAAGAAAGTATCAATCTTTTATAACAAAAATAGACTAGCCTAGCTTCAACCCATTCAATTAGAACTAGTTTCATCACTCACACCATCATGCATATCACGATACATCTCACCAACATACATGTCAACTGGTTCCATAAACCCCAGCCTCCCTAACCATATATCATTGATGATCATCCATCCTAGGTTCACATTGTGTCACATAACAACGCTCACATCCAGAGAAAACATAGGAGGCGGAAAATAAAAAATAGAATCAATAGGGTATCTGAGCCATAGAAACATGGCATCTAGCCATCACATATGAATAATCTTGCTCATCCCCAAAAAAAATATATTTATCAAACTGCTAATTTTATTTCTATCTTGGATTAAATTATTCCTTTATAACATTTTACAAATATAGGAAACCCAAGGCATTGGCTATTAAAATCTATGAATTATTTAAACATTATTTTAATCATAGCATCCAGTTTCAATAAAATTTAAGGAATAACAATTCCATTAACACACCTCTTTATTATTATTAAAAAAAATTATTTATAACTTCATTTTCTTTATAAAATCCTATTAAATTATGGAATAAATTTTTAAATTAAATAGGAATTAAGAATAATTTTATTTCTATCAAATTATATGAATTAAAGGATTCAATAAACATTGCTATTTAATTATATAACCAAAAACATTACCATATTTAATTTCATAGAAATTTCAAAAAAATGAATATGTTAAAACCAAGAATAAAAAACATTTTAATCAAATCATAAACATAGATATCACACAATATTGAAAAATGAGAGGCAAACCATTATCATGGTGGAAACATGTGATAACTAAAACACATAAATCATTCCCATCATTAATTGGGTTTAATATTTATTATAGTTAATTAAACTATCACCAAAAGATCTAAATCATTATAACATTACAATTATATAAGAAAACATGGAGAATAAATGAATCCCTACCTCAAGGCCTCCAATCTTCTTGAATGAGAATAGAGCAATAAGTGTACACCTCTGATCACCCCCTTGTAAGTAAAGTAAATCCCCATAAGAATTTAATTCTACAAATGCAACAAAAAACATCTAATAACACCATGAGAACAAATGAGATCAACTTCCATATCATGGAAAGATAAAACAAGAGGTAAAAAACGGATCTGAGAAGAAACCATAAGAGAAAGAGGAAAATCTAACCTCGGTTCACCCTAGATGGAACACAAGAAGCCAAGGATCAACCTCAAATGAAAGGGAATCAAAAACCCTAAAGAAGAACCTATAAACATATATATATTTAAGAGAGAATAAAAGAGTTTCTCAAAAACTAAGGATGTGATTATATTGGTAAGCAGACTTTCAGACATAGATTCACAGCGTGAATGGGTTATTCATGTTGTGAATGGATTGAGTTTAAGTATCACCAAATAATGAATCATATTTATCCAATAAATGTTGACCAATTAATTTATTGAATTTCATGTTCATGTTGTGTGTTTTAGGGGAGAGATTCATCTAATTCAATACTCCAAACATTCACATCATGAACTGATGGTTCACATCCTAAATTACACTCTATGAATTTCCCTTCTCAATCTATGAATTCCTATTACAGTCACGAGTTGAATTCTCATTTCATGAACTAAATTTCACATCATGAACTTATCCTAGTTATATATTATAGCTCCCAAAATCCACTGATACTACTCTAGGATTATTCTAAGGACCAAGAAACTTGGATACATGCAAAGAAATAGTCTAAAAGGATCTAGTCCCACACAAAAGATTCCAATCAAACAATAATTTTATTCAAAAATTTAAACCAAAACCATAGAGAAGGAAAATAAAATTGGTTATTCAAACATACACCCCTGATATACCTCTAATAATATTTCCATTATAGGATCTCAACCACCTAACTTAGAGGAATAAGGCGAAAAACAACACAAAATCAATAACCCACTCCAAAACACTCTCTCTATATAGATCCAACTCAAACACATGCAAGGATGCAACATGAATTAAGTGAAAAATCATCTCATATGCCAGATACATATCAGAAACCAAAAAACATCAATAAAAAAGAAGTTATAAACATCAAATAGATCATGATACTAAACACGTATCTTTGAATCATGTTCCCAAGAAATCTCCTCCACACCACTATGTCACCAAAAGACATGAACCAAAGGAATAGAATCCCCATGAAACACTGTATCCTAGAGATCCTGGATATCCATAGGTTTCTTCTTAAATTATGCATCATTTTTAACCTTGAACTCACCCAAAACAATGACATGAGATTTATCTTGAAGATAAAACAAAATTTGTAATGCAAGGAACCCATCATGTATTTGTCTCATTTATGAGGGAATTGTTATCTGATATACAATAGATGTAACATAGACCAACATCTTGAAATTCCTAACAAATTATGGATTAATATTACACCCACATCTAAACTTTAACTTCCCATGATGAGGAGTTACCTTAAAAAATACATGATTTCCAACGCCAAACACCATAGGTGTCCTCCTTTGATCAGAATAAAACCTATAATGATCATGTGCTACCTTCATCCTCTTACAAGTAACCTAAACTATATATTTCATTATTTTCACTAGTTTTGGCCTAAGAATTATTGAATCTACAACCCTAGTCTAACAAAATAGATAATGGAATGGTTATCCATACAAATATTCAAATGGTTTCATGCTAATGGTGGAGTGAAATATATTTTTTTAATATAGATCAATCAAAGGTAGGTGTCTTATCCACGAACCACTAAAATCCAAGACACAAGCATGAAACATGTCTTCAAGAGTCTAGATAGCCCTCTCTGTTTTACTATCCATCTATTGATTAAAAATAGTGATAAGGAAAAATCAATAGACAAAATAATTTTGGAGACCTATCCACATCCCAGAGGTAAAACAAGGATCACTATCAGTGATTGTAATCCTCATGAATCTGTGGAGTCTCACTGCCTCCTTCAGGTAATTCCTCGACAAAACCTCCACTGATCCCAACTCCTTGATCAGTATATAGTGGAATGATTTCATTAAATAGTGCAATATAACCCATATATAATTAAAAAATTCCTAATATCAAGGTATTACTATGAAAAAATCCATTGATATTTCCCACCACTTCCATTGAGGAAGAACCAATGGTAAGAGTAAAACACTAGGAACATAATGCTTGACCTTCACCTTCTAGCAAACCAATCATCGACACACGTACTCTACAACTGAATGATTCAACCCAGGCCAACAAAACGGAAATATTATATCTTGGTACATCTTTTTCATACTAGGATGTGCCACTAGGAATGGTCTATGGAATTCATGGAGATCCACCTCACACATTACTGAGAAGACAAAAATCCACCCTTGGAAAAACACCATAGGTTGTTTATCCTCAGACCAACCATTGAGGGCATCACCAAATATAACTCGGTCTCTCCAGACCTCTACCTATGAATCCCCCAACTGGGACTCCTCTACTATATGCACCAAAGATGAATACACTATCATCTAAAAAATAAAAATATACCACCAGCATCTCCCATATCAAGATGAATCACTAAGATCTCTTAAATTACTCTTCAGGAATCTCCAGACTCAGATATGGCATCACTGTGTGACGTTTTTCTCATCAAATCAGCTAAACAATTACCCTTACTCAGTTTATATAGAATTATGAAGTAATAATATTATTATAATTCAATCAAAAATCATTTTATAAACTTACGTTTGTGTTATTAACATAAAAAATTCAAGCTCTTATGATTGGTAAAAAACACAAAACACTTGTTGATGAGGTAATGTATCCACAACTTCAAGGAAACATGACTGATTCTAACTCAAGATCATGGGTGGAATAATTATTATTATGGGTACCTAAATGCTGAGACACATAATAAATAATTTATCTATACTGCATCAAAAAATATCCTAGCCTAAGATGTAATGTTTCATAGAAACCTAAAACTGAACTCCCTCTTCTAGTAAATGAGGAACTAGATCAAAGAAAAATTTCTTCATTAGCTACTGAAAAGCTTCCTGACACTGATCAATCCACAGGAGAACCAGATCCTTTTCAGTCAAGGATTAACAATGAGTAACAACCCAAGAGAAATCATCTATGAACCTCTAATAATATCCTGCTTTACCAAGGAAACTCCACACCAATGCAGTTATTTTAGGGTTTTCCAATGTAATGACTTCCTTGATATTCAAAGGATCCATCACTATAATACACGGTAACATGACATGACCCAATAAATGAACCTCACAGTCCCAAAATTAACACTTTTATATCTTACTAAATAGTTTTTGTTAATGAAGAACTCCCAAAATGAAAAAAAAAATATGATCTTCATGCTTCTATTCAAATGCAAAGTACACAAGGATGTCATCAAAAAAACACCACAAAATTATTTAGGAACTCTCAAAACACTATGTTCATGAAACCTATATACATGGATTGTTAATTAATTACACCAAATGACATCACAATGAACTTGTAATTCACATAATGACATTAAAAAGTTTTCTTCAAAATATCCTCATCTTTTACTAGTATCCGATGATATCTTGACCATAGATAAATCTTCAATAACTAAATAGATCCATTCAACTGATCGAATAGATTATCAATCCACAGAAGAAGATAGAGTTTCTTCACTATAAATTGGTTAAAGTAAAAAAAATTGACATAGAGACACATACTACCATCATCCTTCTTCACAAATATTCCTTGATCACCTCAGTATGATACACACAGCTAAAAAAACATCATTTTAAAAGATAAATGATTTATACCCTTAGATATCAAAACTCAAGAGACACCATCCTATATGGTGATATCGATATCGGAGAATATCTGAATGTACCTCTATTATAAACTTGATATCCCATCAAGGAGATAACACTACAACCTCATCAGCGAAGATATCAAGGTTATCATTTATAAGATAGGGAAACACTATCGGCTGAACCTACTATAAACTCAGTATCAGCTCAGGCATCTAGGAAGACAAGTACAAAACATATCTGACCCATTTGAGGGTCTTGTTTCCCAAATAATACTATAGGATCTATATCAGTATCATATAACACAATCTATTTCCTAAAGAAATATGTAATATCCTTCACTTAATACAATTAGTCTATGTTGAGGATGATGTAGTATTATTGTATCTGTAAACATAGGAATTATCGCCAAGAGTGGTGTTTCTTCAGCACTAGATTATAGTCTCTGTAACACCCCGAGATTTTATGAGATATATTATTTTTAATTTCTTTGATTTCTTATATTATACACTACACCAAGATTATCTTGTGTTATACGCAACACCGTATTAGCTTGCAGTACACGCAACACTATTCTTGGCTCATATTACACACAATTTCAAGTTCGTTTTGTGGAAATTATTCTACGCAACATTAAGTATAGATTTTGTTTATGGTATAAATGAAATAAGTTTTGATTATGTTGTACGCAACACCAAACGGAGATTTCACTATACGTAGCCCTGACTTGGCTTGAATTACATGCAATCAAGACCTTCCTCGATAGCGTGTGTAGTACGCAATACCGAGTTTCACTAAACGAGATATTATTATAATATTACTATGAACTAGCCATTATGAATAGTAATACCCACTTTTTAAAATTTTATAAATTTTATCTTTCAAAATGGACTTCATTTTTGGATTCGGAATATCGAAATTAGATAAGGGTGGATTTTTGGTATTTTTCTGAAAACTTTTAATTTTTGATGAATAGTGAAAACACTATGTTACTATTTAAAAACCAAATTTTTATTTAAATAATTATTTATTTTATTTAAATTTATTTTAGGTCAAAATTGATACATAATACCAATATAATTTCAATTTAATTCATTAGAGTTATTTTATAAAAATTTTAGATGTATAAAAATTTATTGAACTTTTCACCGTCTTTTACCAACCTCCTAGGAGAATTTGAAAATTTACATAAAACATAATTTTACTACTTCTGTGAGTGGAATTTATAAAATCCAAGATACACAGTTAATATTAAGGAGTAAAATTTGGTTCAATGAGATAAAAATAATTTTTGGTGAATAGTAACTTTTTACTTTTGTTTACCATGGTTAAAATTAAATAGGGTAATTAAGGGTAAAAATGATATTATTATTAACCTAACACATGTCCTAATTCTATTGTATAAGTGTAATTCGACCAAAAACAACATTAGGAATATAATATTTTCATTTAGGTCCACTTGGATTAGATTAGGATATTTATTATTATTTAATTCAAAGAAGATTTAAAAGAGTTAAAATCAAAGTTTAATAACTAAAACATTTTTAATATAGGGTTATACATAAGATAAATTCGACTATAAATATTAATTATAAAGATAAAAATATTTCCTACATAATGGTATTTTATTTATAATTTTTAGACATTAAATAATTTAATTTATTTATGACACAATGATGATGCAGTAATTACCTTATTAATGAAATATTAACATAATTGATGTTATAAATACCCAAATAAATGTAATTTGAGACATTTTATAAATTGAACTAATTTTTTAGGTTAATAAGACATGTTATTATTGATTCAATTAACTTTTTTAGAACTAATAATCCTGATATCATTTTCACAAAAATCAATTATCAAATAGTGTCAAAATGGACATAAAATAGTTTTTAAAACAAATATTATATTATTAATTGTTATTTTATTCCTAAAAATATAAGGTTAGGAAAAATTAATTATATAAGGTTATATATATTAATAATGAAACACTTGAGGTTCTTTTGTCTTGTTATAGTAATTGTATTAACCATATAGTATAAAAAAACAAGAAGACACAGTAAAAGTTAAATTATTTACCTTAGAGTTAAATCTAAATGATAAGGATAAAATAGTAACCTAAACTTGTATAAAATCTATTGGTTGAGAGGATTTAGACCCATCCCCACTTTATCTTCTAAATAAATCAATTTGGAGCTATTATAAACCGAATATGACGTTATTATAAAATAATATTTTAAGTTCTTCCTAAGGTGCCCCTCTCCTCCCTTATAAAAGGGCACCTGCTCCCTCTCCTCCTCACACCCTTTTGAGCCTTAAATCTCGGCCAACCCCTTACAATTTCCCTTATAAACTTCCCTATAAACATTATAGAGGTTATGGTCTCCTCAAAATATCATCTCTAGTGCCTTAAGAGGAGGTTAAGAAGAGGCGCATCAAAGAAGAGGTAATATCCTTTACCGATTCATTCCAATTTATTTCTTCTTCTACTTCTTCTTCCTTATTTGTTTCATCGTAAATTAATAACATATGTATCACTAATATACTGATATGTTATTATAAATATGAAACAACCTTATTTCATCTTCTATCCATCCTATGAAAAACGAAATCATTGTGCGTGCGTACGTACGGAATACCGTCTCCACGTCGTGGTGTAATCTATTTTCCACCACCACATTACTTGGATGGGTATAATGGTGTAAAGAATAACTATATATGATTATTTTAAAGTGATATTGTTTTTGGAATAGTATACATACACTTCAATGCAATTCCACGATCATGGGAACGATATCATCGCTCGTGCGTACGTACGGATTACCGTCTCCACGACGCGATGAGATTCATTTTCCATCTTAACCACTCAAGAATGATTATAAAGTATATATAATGAATAATAATGAAATATATGACATTATAAAGATACTGGATTTATGTATATATATATATGTCATCTACTTACTTCCATTCATGTCAACAAGTAAAGGAAAACAGCGTTCATGCGTACGTACGGCCTACCGTCCCCATGAACGGTGTATTTCATTTCATTTATCTATCTATTATATATATATATATATATATGTATACTGAATATATATGATATATAAATCATGATTTTCATTCTAGAAGTTATTAAATCATGATATAAGTAATAATAATATCAAGAACAACAATTCCAAACACGTACGATAAATAAAATGATTTTACCCAAAACGCTGCTTTAACATAGAATTTACAAAAGAATGGGTAATATAAAGTCATAGGTGAACCATATATGATATCATAACAATGAATATGATTCTGTAATAAGTCAATGATATTATTTAAATCATTATACAGGAGGTTCGGATACGTACGAAGCATATCGGACCTAAGGTAAGGGATGACTTTTCCAATCTCGTTTTTATCCGAGATTGTTTATTCGTAAGTATTTACTGGAGTTATATTTATCATCCATGACCCTGTTTTCTAAAAATGGCTTCATGTATGTTTAAATTCCATTTTACCCATTTTTGAATTTTATTACATGGTATGTAAGGAATCATTCTTTTGTTTACGTCACTAGGTACTTTTTTGACTTTTCCGGCAAAAGTATGAGTTGAATGTTTTATTACTTATACGGCATCAATGGATTTTTACAGTTTCATAAAACCTTATTTTAATGAAGCTTACTCCACTATATTTCATGAATATTTTCAAAAAATGCTTTTCTTTTAAAATTTCTTGGCATGTTTTGAAAAGAAAATGATTTTGAAGAAGAAAGGATATTTTGATCAAGAATTCATTTCAAGTGTTTTATCAAAACCATTTTCCATCTAAGATGACATTATTTAATATGTGTATGTTTCAAGTATAAAGTCTCTATGATTTACATGGTTTCACTTTTCTTATGATGAAATGATATCCACTTTTTTTATATGGATTATGTTATAATGGGATGATGTTTATGAAACCCATTTTATTCATTGGGTTATGATAAATTATTTATGTTTATTTTGTGGCACAAGTAAGAATGATTTCATTATGAGATGGGTGGGAGCTATACCTCCCTCAAATTCATTGGGTAAAGATTTATATATCATGAGATAGACATTGCTGGAATGGAAAGTAAATCTGGTTCAATAATACAGGGCTGGAACGGCAAGTAAACCCGATTTAGTAAGGGACTTTGTCCACTAAGATGGTCTTCGCATCAATGCCTTAGATAATATGGAAATCATATCATGTGATTAATAGTTTTCCACAATTAGATGTTTTATTCCCAAGTTATTTTATCATGATTGATGATCCATTATGATCTATTCCCTAAGTACTGCCATGTTTCATGTCATTGCTCAAGATTTCGATGTTTAAATATTATGTTCATGTTTTGAAGTTCAAATGTATATGGTTTGTTTTATTTTCTCCATGATTACCATTACTGAGCATTTGAGCTCACCCTTTATAAGTTTTCTTTTCCCCAGGATATAAAGAAAGGTTTAGGTAAGAAAAAAAAGGAAGATATATATGGGAGATGTTGAAGATCTTTCACCAAGATTAGAAGATTATATTCTGAGTTTCCAAAGACACTAAACTATTACGGTCCTTGAGTGTTGATTTTTGTTATGTATTAAGTATTCCGTGAAAGTAATGTAATGTCCATGTACGCCAAGATTTTGGTATCTACAATTGGTGTCAGAGGAAAGGTTTAGTTAACCTTTTGAAACTATGATGAAAAAACTTTAGTGATATCCCTAGATATATTTCTAATGTATGTCTAAGGATGGCCCTAAGGTTTAGTATAACTATAGTTTACAGTCCTAGAATTATGTTGACGTTCATGAATAACCTAGGGTGAACCTAAGGTGTCCTGGATTAAAGAATGTGTGATAAGTTAGACATCCCATAAGTGACCTTTTATGATTATGTGGTTCCTCATTATTTTAACTGTTTCTTTCACCATGGATTTTGGTTTTAGTCAATGGAGGGAAGCATCGCCAAAAAGATTGTACCCTAGTGGTACAGGCTCCTGCTTGGAATCCAAAAGACCTAGGATCAAATCTAGGCAGGGGCGAATTTCCAGGGGGTACTGTAGCAGTACCGTAGCAGTACTTTAGCAGCGGTGGAACTGTAGTAGCGGAGGCACTGTAGTGGCGGAGGGACTGTAGCAGGTACTGTTGCGGTGGTTGTACTGTAGCAGGGACTATAGAGGTGTGGTACTGTAGCATTACTATTCACTGAGGGGTCCTTTGGGCCAAAAAATGGGCTTTCAAGCCTTGTATTTAGGCCACTTGTCCTTGGGCCTTCGAGCTATGTAATGGGTCACCCTCTACCCAGTATAAGGAGGTATTTGCTTTAAATAATAAATTGAGGTTTCGGCCCCAACCTTTAAAAAAATGGAGGGAACCAGAAGGAATTGGGTCAACATTGCATCCAATGGACAAATTGGTGACTATGAGCAACGAAATTGTGTAATTCCTAGAAATAAATATTTTGTGATTATGATGAATCATTCATCACGATATATGATTAACAAGGTTAACTTTAGTGGTATTCCTAATTCATCAAATAAGAGGAAGATAGACTTTTATGCATGTTTTCATGTTGAGGAGCATAGAGAAAGGAATATTGAGATTTCTAAAGAAGGGAAGAAGAACCTTGATGAATACATCAAATGAAGGGGAAGATGTTATATGTGTGGAGAGAAGGGTCATAGAGTGACAGACTGTTATGGAGTTCAATGTCTTATATGTGGAGAACATGGGCATTACCCAACTCAATGCCCTGACCTAAGAGGTTACTTCTAAATCAAGGAAGGACTTATTCCATGACAATCGTTGAAGAGGATGGATTGAAGTTTTTATGTATTGGTATTCAATAATAATGATGTTTAGGTACTTTTATGGTATATTGTAATATCTATGTATTGGCCCATTGTAGTTTTCCATAAGAATATGGCATCGGAAACCATGAAAAGTGATTGAAATATTTTTTTTTAAAGAAGATGATATGTGCATAATGAAGGGATAAAGATAAAATAATATGTTTGATAGTATTCATGAGCTCATGACTGATATAAGGACAAAGTTATATCATGGTTTGAGTATATAGAATTTTTGGATTTTGGTATGTGGAAAGTGCTAACTTTTGGCAGCATTCATGTTTTCACTAAGGTTCAATGGGTATTCATTTTTCAAGAGAATACAAGATTAAGGTATTCGCATGTTTGGAATGCGATCAACAAGATATATCTTGTGATATATGAGAGATAAATGATGGTATTCACGTTCTTGTTATATGAACTTTTTAGTAATCGTTCTCTTTATAGTATGAGTTTGGAAAGAAGTATTTTGGATAAGCCTAAATATTGGAATTGATTATGTTGAACATAAGTTAGTATTTTTTAAGGCTAGAACGGACGACAACCCGTCGTGTCAGACAAGGTTTCGGGAATCAAACCCACAATCGAAGTGCGACAAGTCTTTATCACCTACCACTAGCTTACAAGAAGTCCCTGGTTAGTAGAAACTAGTTTTATTATATTAAGCGGTATGATATATGAAGTATAAGTCCATTTTAGGAACCATATACGATTAATCACACTATAGATGGACTTATGTATATTTAATAACTTTTTCAATCCTTTTTTTTGAGATAGATGGAATGACCTATCATTCTATCAGATGATCTTCTAACACTTCACGGAAGACAAATTCAACTTCATTTATTTAAGAGATGAAGTGGAAATTTTCCAAGGCATAAACAACAGTAAGATTGTACCAAAATCAAGTAAGTATTTCTTCTAATTCAAATTCTTCATCTTTAGGGAATTGATCTTGAAAACCAAAAATGTTTTCCTATTGTCCTCATATACGATGAATCAGATGGTACCTTAAATAATCACAAATTTATAGATTTTTGATTGTTGGATTTTTTATAGCCATGTTCTCTACCACTCTCCATCAAGACTTGATGGTTAGGTTTCTCTTCCATATCCATATTTTCACCTATGTTCTCCTATGTGGAAACCCAGTGATGAGTTAATTTGGGAAACCGTTATGTTTCTTACTTTACTTTTTAAAATTAAGTTTTAGTATTCCTTTTTATGATGTGGGTTTCTATGAAAGAAACTTTCAAGTAGTAAACCATTTATAACCCCGACAAATTTTGAGGGCGAAATTCATTTTAAGGGGGGTAGAATGTAACACCCCGAGATTTTATGTGAGATATTATTTGTAATTTCATTGATGTCTTCTATTATACACTACACCAAGATTAGCTTTTTCTATATGCAACACTGTATTATCTTACAGTATACACAACACTATTCTTGGCTCGTATTACACACAATTTCAAGTTCGTTTTTTGGAAAGTATTCTACACAACATTAAGTATAGATTTTGTTTGAGGTATAAATGAAATAAGTTTTGATTATGTTATACGCAACACCAGACGGAGCTTTCACTACACGCAACCCTAACTTGGCTTTCATTACACACAATCAAGACCTTCCTCGAAGCGTGTGTAGTACGCAATACCGAGTTTCACTAAACGAGATATTATTATAATATTACTATGAACTAGCCGTTATGAATAGTAATACCCACTTTTTAAAATTTTATAAATTTTATCTTTCAAAATGGACTTCATTTTTGGATTCGGAATATCGAAATTAGACAAGGGTGAATTTTTGGTATTTTTCTGAAAAATTTCAATTTTTAATGAATAGTGAAAACACTAAGTTACTATTTAAAAACCGACTTTTTATTTAAATAATTATTTATTTTATTTAATTTTAATTTAGGTCAAAATTGATACATAATACCTATATAAGTTCAATGTAATTCATTGGAGTCATTTTATAATAATTTTAGATATATAAAGATTTTATTGAACTTTTCACCATCTTTTACCCACCTCCTAGGAGAATTTAAAATTTTACATAAAACTTAATTTTACCGCTTCTGTGAGTGGAATTTAGAAATTCCGAGAGACACAGTTAATATCAAGTAGTAAAATGTGGTTCAATAAGATAAAAATAATTTTTAGTGAATAGTAACTTTTTACTTTTATTTACCACAGTTAAAAGTAAATAGGGTAATTAAGGGTAAAAATAATATTATTATTACCCTAACACATGTCCTAATTCTATTTGATAAGTTTAATTCGACCAAAACAATATTAGGAATATAATATTTTCATTTAGGTCCACTTGGATTAGATTAGGACATTTATTATTATTTAATTCAAAGAAGGGTTAAAAGAGTTAAAATCAATGTTTAATAACTAAAACATTTTTAATATTGGGTTATATATAAGATAAATTCAACTATAAATATTCATTAGAAAGATAAAAATATTTCCTATATAATGGTATTTTATTTATAATTTTTAGACATTAAATAATTTAATTTATTTATGACACAATGATGATGCAGTAATTACCTTATTAATGAAATATTAACATAATTGATGTTATAAATACCCAAATAAATGTAATTTGAGACTTTTTATAAATTACACTAATTATTTAGGTTAATATGACATGTTATTATTGATTCAATTAACTTTTTTAGAACAAATCATGTTGTTATAAGTTTCAAAAAAATCAATTATCAAATAGTGTCAAAATTGACATAAAATAGTTTTTAAAACAAATATTATATTATTAATTGTTATTTTATTCCTAAAAATATAAGTATCAGCCAAATGAATTAGATAAGGTTATATATATTAATAATGAACCACTAAGGGTTCGTTTGGCTTGTTATTGTAATTTTATTAACCATATAGTATAAGAAAACAAGAAGACACGGTAAAAGTTATATTATTTAACTTAGAGTTAAATCTAAATGATAAGGATAAAATAGTAACCTAAATTTGTCTAAAATATATTGGTTGAGATTATTTCAACCCATCCCCACTTTATCTTATAAATAAATCAATTTGGAGATATTATAAACTGAATATGACTTTATTATAAAATAATATTTTAAGTTCTTCCTAAGGTGCCCCTCTCCTCCCTTATAAAAGGGCACCTCCTCCCTCTCCTCCTCACACCCTTTTGAGCCTTGAAGCTCGGAAAACCCCTGCCCATTTCCCTTATCAACTTCCGAAGAAACATTATATAGGTTCTGGTCTCCTCAAAAGATCATCTCTAGTGCCTTATGAGGAGGTTAAGAAGAGGCGCATCAAAGAAGAGGTAATATCCTTTACTGATTCTTTCCAATTTATTTCTTCTTATAATTATTATTCTTTATTTGTTTCATAATAAATTAATAACATCAGTATCACTCGTATACTGATATGTTATTATAAATATGAAATAACCCTATTTCATCTTCTATCCATCCTATGGAAAACGAAATCACCGCACGTGCATACGTACGGAATACCGTCTCCACGCCGTGGTGTAATCTGCTTTCCACCACCACCTTACTTGGATGGGTATAATGGTGTAAATAATAACTATATATAATTATTTTAAAGTGATATTATTTTTGATATAGTATACATACACCTCAATACAATTACACGATCATGGGAACGATATCATCGCTCGTGCGTACGTACGGATTACCGTCTCCACGACGCGATGAGATTCATTCTCCATGTTAACCACTCAAGAATGATTATAAAGTATATATAATGAATAATAATGAAATATATGACATGATAAAGAAATTGGATTTATGTATATATATATATATATATGTCATCTAATCACTTCCATTCATGTCAATAAGGAAAGGAAAACAGCGTTCATGCGTACGTACGAACTACCGTCTCCATGAACGGTGTATTTCATTTCATTTATCTATCTATTATATATATATATATACTGAATATATATGATATATAAATAATTATTTCCATTCTGGAAGTAATTAAATCATGATATAAGTAATAATAATATCAAGAACAACAAGTCCAAACACATTCGATAAATAAAACGATTTTACCTAAAACGCTACTTTAATATGGAATTTAAAAAATAACAGGAAATATAAAGTCATAAGTGAACCATATATTATATCATAACAATGAATATTATTCTGTAATAAGTCAATGAAATTATTTAAATCATTATACAGGATGTTCAGATACGTACAAAGCATATCAGACCTTTCCAATCTTGTTTTTATCCGAGATTATTTATTCGCAAGTATTTACTGGGGTTATATTTATCATCCATGACCCTATTCTCTAAAAATGGTTTCATGTATATTTAAAGTCCTTTTTACCCATTTTTTACTTTTACTACATGGTATGTAATTAATCATTCTTTTGTTTACGTCATGAGATACTTTTTTGACTTTTCTGGCAAAAGTACGAGAAGAATATTTTTTTAACTTGTACGACATGAACGGATTTTTTTGGTTTCATAAAACCTTATTTTAATGAAACTTACTCCACTAGATTTCATGAATATTTTCAAAAAAAATCTTTTCTTTTAAAATTTATTGGCATTTTGTGAAAAGAAAATGATTTTGAAGAAGAAATGATATTTTTATCAAGAATTCATTTCAAGTGTTTTATCAAAACCATTTTCCATATAAGATGACATTATTTCATATGTGTGTGTTTCAAGTATAATGTCTCTATGATTTAAATGGTTTCACTTTTCTTATGATGAAATGATATCCACTTGTTTTATATGGATTATGTTATGATGGGATTATGTTTATGAAACCCATTTTATTCATTGGGTTATAATAAATTATTTATGTTTATTTTGTGGCACAAGTAAGAATGATTTCATTATGAGATGGGTGGGACTTATATCTACCTCCAATTCATTGGGTAAAGATTTATATCTCATGAGATAGACATGGATGGAACATCAAGTAAATCCGGTTCAGTAATATAGGGCTGGAACGGCAAGTAAACCCGGTTCGGTAAGGGACTTTGTACACTAAGATGGTCTTGGCAGCAATGCCTTGGCTAATATGGAAATCATATCAAGTGCTTAATGGTTTTCCACAATTACATGTTTTATTCCCATGATATTTTATCATGATTGATGATCTATTATGATCTATTCCCTACGTACTGCCATGTTTCATGTCATTGCTCAATATTTTTATGTTTAAATATTATGTTCATGTTTTGAAGTTCAAATGTATATGGTTTGTTTTATTTTATCCATACTTACCCTTACTGGGCATTTGAGCTCACCCTTTATATGTTTTCTTTTCCCCAGGATATAAAGAAAGGTTTTAGGTAAGAAAAAAAAGGAAGATATCTATGGGAGATTTTGAAGATCTTTCACTAAGATTAGAATATTATATTCCGAGTTTCCAAAGACACTATATTATTACGGTCCTTGAGTGTTGATTTTTGTTATGTATTAAGTATTCCGTGAAAGTAATGTAATGTCCATGTATGCCAAGATTTGGGTCTCTACAGTCTCTATATACTTTATATAGATAATCTTGACCTCTAACTAGTGTAGTCGACTCCAAGGTAATTAGAAGCCTATCTACCTCAATTCCCAAAGAATTTACTAGTGCACGTTATATGAAGAAGTGTATAGATACTCATCAAACAAAGAATTCACCTAGGTATAAAACAAGAAAATATTACCTCAAACAATGTATGGATCATCTGAAACTGGAAAATATAAATCATGAAGCTGACCAAAAAATTCACCATGAACTATCTAACCCTAGTGGGGACCACCACCATGGTTGTGCTCTGATATCTAAGGACATGGAGAATATAGGGTATGTCTACTGTCGACCCCATCTCATCACAGTTGGTCCAAAACAAGAGCACCCTACTACTTCTACCTTGGATGAAATTTCCTCAATGGAGGAACCTAAAGTAGTAAATTGACTACACACTTCCTAATTGTAAAATTTCATTCACTCTCATAACTTATGACCTCATCATCCACATGAAAAACATGTATGTGATCTCTTTGTATAGTACTAAGATCCACCTCCCTTGAAAAAATTAGATAATGAGGGCTAGGACCTACCCCCAAATGTCTAAAAGATCTTCTGTACAAGAAAATGGGATCCATGAATCATAGATATTCTATGTGTGTGATTCCAATTAATCTATTATTATGAAAATATGGTACTATATAGCACCCTCTCAATGACCTCTACTCTCACCAACACCTTGAGATACAACGACAAGATAAATAGGGTGACATGGTGTTGGATATTTGGATGAAAAGTGTCCTCAAAATGCATCACTTCGCCTACCCATATAGAAATAGAGTCGAAGAATAATTTATAAGGGTTTGGAAATGGATCCCAAACCCCCACATATTGGAGTTCCCCTATCGAAGGGTAAACAGATCTTCGTGACTAACCACCTTTGTAGTAAAAGAAAGAATCTCTACTCAAAACTAGTAATAGAAATTTTCCCAAGAGATAGTTGACTCCTCACAATACCCCAAAAAAATAACCACCATTTCCTCACATCTCTTTGTTGTATCGTCACTATCAATGAAACCCAGTGCTCTATCCAACCACTGATCAAACTGAAGACTATCTCCAAATCCTCCAACCAGCCCTATATCACTAATTCCAAAACAAATCTCTCATGATTCTGCAGACTCTGACACTAAAACTCTCATAGTTTCCTTCCATAAGTGTCATAATCACTGACCTCTACTCTATGTTCATCTTCAGTTATAACCTAATGAATATCGTTAGTGTGAACCTGATAAGGACGTCGACCTAGAGCCATACCTACAAAAGAAAAAACAATTAGGTAAACCTAAACCGATAATATGGAATATTTAGATTATTTATTTATTTATTTATTTATCCATGGTTTATCATAAGTTCTATCCATTTCAAACATAGGTGCAAGAAGAATTATGAATGATCCTTTCCAAGGTCTCTACCCTGCAACCAGTATCACTTATCTTAGTAGGTTCGACAAACTTAATGGTTTTTGAATCATATCACAAGGGGACCTAAATAATCATGCCTCATTTAATCTTTCTTGTTTATATTTCTTACTAAACTTACCTGACACTATTTCCCAACCAACCCATGTATTAATCACTTGTTCCTACCTCCAAACTTCATCCCATCCATCAACCTCAACCTTTGAAACCACATTTTCCTGACCCACTCCCTCCAAATGTATCCCTCCTAAGATGAAAATGAGAGAAGGGAGATAATGACATGTGAATACCACCATCAATAGTCCACGAGTTGGTGATAAGCACCAAGGGTATATCATACACACAGACGGGAAGCATTGCCCTCTAAAAGAACATGAGGAAAGATACATAAGATAAAATCACCCATAACACTAAATCAAGATAAAATTAAAATATCTTAGATAAAATAATGTAATGTCATACAAGTGAAACAAATCCAAAATGAGAACTATAAGTACCAAAAGATACACTCAATAGTGACCATGAATCCCAAACAGCTCATAAAAAACTATAATCTAGTAATTTCCTTCCTGATCACTAAACAATAGAATCTAGCCTAAAGATATTTTATGTATACAGGGTGATCGTAACATGCATACTCAGTAGGATCCTCCATGGAGCCTCTCATAAAAAATATAAGGAAAGAACATTAAATCCTAGTGAACAACAAGTGAATATACCTTGTAACCAAAAAAGTTATGTTATGCTTCCCGCCACACCATGGTCATATATCACTAATTATCACATACAAGTGAACATGTAATATAATATCAAAAGAATGTGTGTTGTTACCACTTCCTCATCAGTTTATCACTCCACCCCAACGTTGAGCATCCTAAGCTATTTATATCTAAAAGTAAGTCATGCCAAAGACACCTAGGATAAGAATAATCCCATGAATCATGTACATCATATCATCTCATCACATACCATGCAACAAGTGAATCACATCATCACATCATCCCATTCCACATCTCCAAAAAATAACTGAGTAGTTTCCATGTAATATCCCAAGTTTTTATGAACATTTTTTCAAATAAATTAATTTTATTTTATTTATTTCATTACAAACTAAACCAAGTTAAAATTTATTTATATGCTACTCCATGATAAGCTTGTGCAACACACAATAATGACTTGGTTTGTGTTACACCCAACACTGAGTTTCTACGAAACAACATTTTATTATTTTAATTATTTAAACAAGATAGTTATAACATAATCATTAAAAATAGAAATACGAATAGTAATAACTAATTTTTAAAAATTATATATAATTATTTTACATAAATAAAACATATAATTTTTTGTAAATTCTATATATTTTTTAAAATATTATTTTCTCGAAAGAACTCTCTTTTGCGTCCTTCTATGAGCACTAATAAAATTAATTTTAGACACTTTTAGAAATTTAATTTGATAAAATAAAACTTATTATTTTAATTTATATTTTCAAAATTATCTAATTGTGAATTTTTTGGATTTTTTCTGAAAAACATCATTTTGGGATGAATAGTCAAAATATTGAATTTTAATTCAAAATTTCTTTTTCATCTATTTTTTTATATAGTTAAATTTTATTTTAATTTGTTTATAATTTTAATTAGATCAATTTTACATAAAATAATAAAATTTAGGTCATTGGAACCAATTTCACATTGAAATCGGATATAAAATCATTTCAATCTTTTTGAATTTTTCACCTTAAAAACCCGCTTTCGTGACACATCTACAGGGTAAATTTTGAATTTATTTCTAAAAATTATATGATTTAAATTTTTAAAAATGGATTAAATATTTGGAATCATAATAATTTCTAATTTCTAATAATTTCAACATAATTTTTGACCAAAAATATTAGTGAAAGTAATTAAAATTAATTACAGTAATTAAGGTAAAAACAAGATTGCTTACTGGTTAACCATTAATTTAAAGGGAAAAATAAACTATACACATATAAAAAATCTATTGGATAGAAATTTTTTTACCGAGTACCATATTTTATTTGAAATGGAAAATTATTAGAGGCACATGGTGTAAGGGGGACCTCTCAATAGTGTTAAACTTTTTTATTTACAAGAATGTCACTCATCCACTAAAAAAGGGAACTCACCCCCCCCCCCCCCCCCTCACTTATTCACACCTCTCAATCCATTTTTCTTATCAAAACTCTACCAAAATATTCCTAAAAAATTATTACTTCATCTTAGAATCCTCAATTTTGGCATAAATCCAACCAAGGAATCCCTTTGGTGCAGACAAAAAGAAGTTACACAAAGAAGAGGTATCATTCTTCCACAAGATCTTTTGTTTTATTTTCATTATCCAACCCCAAAATATTATTATTGCATAATTATGTAATAACATAAGTATACTCAATATATGAATATTTTTCTCTGTTAATGGTTTGACCTACACTCACACACATATCCATAAAATGGGATATGCAGTCATCATTTGTATGAATGGCGGACTACCGCCTCACGAACCGATGTCATTCATTCTTCCATTTCTACCATTAATGGTTGGAAATAATAATTTAATTTATATTTTTATATGATATATATGATATTTATGATGTATTTATTCTTCTTTAATTATTATATAACACATTCCTTTATGCTTCCCATTTTTCTGAAATACGATAACTTCATTTATGGATGTGTGGACTACCGCCTCCTCAAAACGATGTTATTCATTCACACTTTACATAAAGTGTATTAAAGATGGGTTTAGTGAACGTATATAATACATATATGAAATAATAGTTCTAATTAAATGATATTATATATATATATACATATATGTCATTTACCTTGTTTCTTTCAATACAATAAGAAAATGGAAACAACATTCATGTGTATGTGTGGCCTACCATCTCCATGAACAGTGTATTTTATTTTATATTTCTATATTTAATATATTATTATAAATAAATAAATACGTAATATATACTATATTAATATCATGATTAACATTCTAGAAATAATTAATTAATGTTCTAAGTATGAGTACCAAGAATAACAAGTCAAAACTTGTACGAAAAACAAGGCGGTTATTTCCCAAAACATAACATCAACATGAAATTGTTAATAAATGGGTAATAAATGGTTGTAATAAAATAATATAAGGTATAATATAATTAAATAATGTTCTTAAATATATTTATAATAAAATTATACATATTATATCGGATTTTTTAATGAATATGACAAGAGTGAAGACATATGGTGAGGGGATTTCTAGTCTCACTTTTATTCCTATGAGACTTATGACTTATTAACCTCTAGTTTATTTTGTGTGGTGTATATAATTTCCCTGAATTTACTATATGATACTTATCCTTAAATTTATGTGTACTTACATACCAATTTTATGATCTCTATTTCATGGGTTTTTACAGTTTAAAATTTATTAAATTAGTAAGGTAGTTTTGTCTATATTTTCCTTCTTTGAGACACATGTTATGTTATGCACCAATATTATTTTATGAGGTGTATATACTTCCATTTGAAATGATATATCATTAATATTACTATTTTCATGGTATTGTAAGCTTCGTTTAATTTCATGTTCCTACATGGGGAGTTTAATTCAAGGTTACCAAAGAGGTAATACTTTATTAAAGTAATCTCCTTATTTCTTGGGATTATTTATGATTATTCTTCCATTGATGAAATATTATGATCCATATCTCAAGAACAACCATGAAATTTCTTATCCTATGGTTATCCATTATATCTTCATGAATTATTACAATTTTACCACTCTTTGGTACTTAATATAACTAGGAAAATGTTTTTTTTTGAAAATCTAACATTATTTATCTCTTCCATCGGAAATCTGTTTTATTCAAAAACCCATGTTTTCAAAAATGTTATCAAAAAAGTTTTTAAAAAATTATATTTTAAGAAAATTTTAAAGGAAAAAAATTAAAAAATTATGGTTTTCAAATCATCCTTTATATAATTTCCAAACTATTTTCAAAGAAAAAGGTTTTTAAAAATGTTTTATGTTTTAAAAAGTTTTTTTTCAAAAGCTAAGAGGATATTTTCCTGAAGAAATTTTTTTAAAGGATATTTAATTTTTTTTTCATATAATATTAAATCCTTTAGTTTTACTCATTCCTTTATACAGATATGATCAAATGGTACCATTAATATTCCTTCTCTGAATTTTTTATGTTTTGATAGCATGATGTTTATGAAACTCGTTTCTCTTCCACAGGTTATATACCTATGAAATCTAATTTTTTTTCATGTGTTATGATTTAATGAAATGAATATAAAACATGTATATTTTCCAAATTCTATGATATGATTACATGTTTATGATACCCATTTCATTTCATGGGTTATAATATGATGAATTTTTATGATCTAGTGTAACACATATGTATGATTTCATTATGAGATGGGTGGGACCTATATATCCATATAATTTATTATTTAAAAATTTATATCTCATGAGATATAAATAGCTAGAATGGGGATTCAACTTGATTTAGGAAACGAATCGGTCCACTAATATGGCCTTGAGAGTGAACCTTGACTACTATGAGGTTTTGGGTATCGAACCCATTACATTAATATAGCCTTAGTATTGATGCCTTAACTACTATGAAAATAATTTTATATTTCTATGTGTCTACCACAATTAAATGTATTATTCCTATTTTATTATTTCAGGTATTATGCTCTAGATTCCCTTATGATTCATGTATTATAAACTATCAATTATTATTCTGTGATTCATGTTTATGATCTTTCATATGCTGGGTATGACTTATAATGTTATGACCACATTGGAATACCCTTATGCTCATGTTTATGCTTACATATATCCTTTTTTTACCCTTACTGTGCACCTGAGATCACCCATTTTTATGTTTCTTTTCCATTGGTTTTTAAGATATGTATTATGTATCACTACAGTAAAAACCGGGTTTAGCGGCGATTTTGTGGCGCCGGTTCACAAAACCACCGTGAAACATTTTCGCCGAAAGGTTTTGTGGCGGTTTTTAATAAACCACCGTGAAACCCATTATTTTTTTTTAAAAACACAACCCTTCCCTGCCCCCACCCCGCGTTTCCCCCAAACCCTCGCAACCCCTTCTTCCCCTAACCCTCCGGCCCTAGCGACCCTCACGCCCTCCCTTCTTCCTCTAACCCCCCCAGCCCCGATGACCCCCGCGCCCTCCCTTCTTCCCCTAAACCCCTGGCCCCGGTGACCCCCACGCCCTCCCTTATTCCCCTAACCCCCCCCCCCGGCCCCGGTGACCCCCAACCGTCTGGCGACCCCCAACTGTTCGGCGACCCCATCCGGTGACCCGCGACCCCCAACCGTCCGGAGACCCCGTGACCTCCGTCTCCGGCAACCCCTGTCTTTTCTAGGTATGTATCCATTTAAGTTTTTAGATAAATCTCCTAGAGTTAGGTTTCCTTTCATTTATTAAATTTCAATGGTATTGGTTATCATGTGTTCAGGATGTATACAATGGGGCCTTTTTTGTTTTTTACATGTCTATTAAGACAAATTGGGGGCACACTAGATTATACCACTAAGTGATGAATTGGGTATGGAGTCATGTTATTTCACTCATGAGTTTATAAAATTCTGAGGATATTTTGGATGGTGAATACATTGGTTTGGTACTTACATGGATGTGTGAATTCATGATATGTTTGATCACAATGGTGTGAGATACTTTCACTAATTTTTCATTTGTATCTTATTCACTAATTCATGATATTCACTCATGTTATATATATATATATATATATATATTATGTTCTGACTTGTTCCTGTTCTTGGGAATTGTGTGGGATGAATCATGTATTATCTATTAGGTAGTATAATCATGCCCTTTATATGAACCATAATGAATATATAGATGTTTCTATTCAAGATACATGAAAATTAAAGGTCTCCCACTTCTCTAATGGTGTATCTTCAGGCTACATCCATGGATAATGGGACCGAGATCTTATATATGGGTACGGGGTGGAGTTTGGGGTGGTTTTATTGTGTCACCTTAATTAATTTTATGAGCTATTGGGTTTTGCAGACTTATATGATATATCATTGACTATGAGAACTCTTATCTTGGTCATGATATATCCATTGTGTTTGGTTGATTTTCTATCATGCATCATATTTATGATATAACATTTTGTTTGGTCTAATTCTGGTTATGTTGTGTTTGAGAGTAAACCACCACAATGATTTCATATACCATTGTAATTTATTGTCATCCTCTAGTGTCTGTGGGATTCACCTAAGTTTAGTGGAATTTTGGACCTACCCAAGTCAATAGGTTGGGGTCGAGATTTTGTAGTGGTATTCCTTCCCATTTAGGTTTAATTACCCTCAATTAAAATTTCCATTTTTGATCAGTTGTTTATGAATGAGAAATCTCAACTCTAACTTGATGAATTAGAGAAATTTGATGAAAATTATTTTCACACACATCACATCCTTGAGTTAAATAATAATAATATTATATGAGAATTACATAAGAAGTCCCACATATGATTATTCATCCAAGGAGAACTAGTATTATCTATGAGAACACCTATGATACCTATGAGGAAACCTATAAATCTAGAGTAAAATGGGAAGGGCCGTATAAAATACAAAATTTCTACTCCAACAATGCCTACTCCATGATTATAATGGATTGAGAGCATATCATATCTACCACCAACATAATTATTCTCAAAGAAATACTTTTTATAACTTCACAACGGGGATTTGAAAGTCCATTTTTAATGACTTTAAACTTCTTATAGATGGTTCCATTCATAAGACCACGAACTGCAAGACACAAAGGTCCTTCGTGTAGGACCATAAAATGTATGAAACTCATATAATTTTCATATAACATATGATCCATCCTATAACATTGTAAAATAACTTGAGTGGTATATTTTTTTATAAAATTATTCCCTTTTATATTAGACATATCGATGTAATAGTTCTTAGTGTAAGGGCTTACATGTTTTCAGTGGGTCTTCACCAAAAAATTAACACTAGGATGATACCATTTTATTATCTCATATACATAATCCAGATCTAAATATAGGCTCCTTTTCCAGAACTACATATGGATTGATTCCTATTCTTATAGGATACATAGTGGTTTCCATATCTCTTATATGAATAATGGTTAATGATATATTTCATTCATAATCTTCTACACTATCCTAGTTTATGTGTTTTTTCATTCATGTTAGGTTTCCTCCTATTTCTACAAACATTTATGAAACAATTCTATATTAAGAACTATGTGTGGATTAATTCAAGTTAAGTCCATATATATAGTTATGTCCAAATCATTTATATTGGACCAAACCACAAATTTAATTCCTATAAAAAACCAACCTCATCCTACTATTCATGACTTCATCTATTCAAATAAAATTTTCTTTATTGACTTGACACTAAGACTCAAGAATTTCATTTTTAATAAAAGCTAGATATACACAAAGCCTTCTTCACATTGATCATATTCATAGGAACTTAAAATGAATTACATAACGTTTTTCACCATACCACATTATACTACATTGCACAAAAGTCATTTTTTAAATTATATTGTTAAACTAAATGACATATGGTCCCCTTTAAATTACATTTAAACCTATTTCATAAATTCAATATATACAATATAATTTCCTTACATGAGATAAATATCCATGTAAAAATCCTCAGTGAAGAGTTCCTTCTCAAAAAACCTATGCAAAAATAAAATTCCACAATTATTTCCTCGGATTATATCATATGGGATTCATGGATTCGCATCAAACCTTCCTTTATGTAGCTTGACACTGGACAACATCATTTTCCCCTTCACAAGAGATAGATTTGTGGAGATATATTATAATAACAACATGTGACATGATTCTTATTGTTATGGGATATATAGTGACACCCGAATTTACCATCCTAGGACATTATGTAGTTCCCATTTAATTTCCCAATTCTTACCCAGTGAAGATACATTTAACAATTCAAATCAGTTTTCATCCTTTCAATTCCCACCAGGCCACCCATACATGTCTCCCTTTCTCTCATATACAATATCTAGATATTTTTTGAGACCTTATAGAAACTACATGTGTATTTATTTCTATTATTAATGGATATATAGTGATGTTTGAGCCACTAAACATGGACCCAAAAACACATTTCATCACCATAAAAGCTATCTTAGTGTATAGTACCCTCATTCATGTTGGGTCACTCCATATTTGAATCTATACTATGATAATATATTTTCTTCCAAGAACTACATGTGGCATGATTCCTATTATTATAGGATATATAGAAACACCTAAACTATCCATATTGGTATTAGTCACAATTCATCATCTACTTTTACTCCCCCTCAATATTCTATAATTTCCTAAACTTGGATAGATTTGGACTGGAGTGTTCCAGTTACCTTTTATATATCATATTTATATAATAAACACTACATACATTAACTATTTTAATCACTCCAAAACTCTCATGGCTATTGGTAGTGAGTGTATATAATATTTAAATAACACCACTACTTGGTAATGACATTCCTAACGTATATCATTCCTAAAAACAAGAGATGATTTGTGTATAATGCACAGAGGTGTAATTTCATGGTAATTCATACCTTTTTAGTATTGAAACCCCCTTTCAAAACTCCCTTCATGATTTCCATTCTATAGATTCATTCCAAAAATTCATATATGAATGGGATAAATTCAAATAGATAGTGAAAATATTGAAAATCATAAAGGGCAATGAAACATGACCAATTTTCATGAACTGGCCTAGGCTACCCATAATCCGGGTACCCAAGATAGCCTGCGATAAGTCTCAAAAGGAGTCATATAAGGGCTAAATATTTCTAGTAATGTCATTGTACTAATGGTATGAAAATCGTGCATCTTTTGTGTGTTCAATGACATCACTTTCAATGGGGTGTTGTTTGAGGAAACATAAATGTGTGATCTATAGTGTTATGATAAGTGTGTAACCCGATATTCTTACTGCTCCTCAATGAGGTGTTGACACTGTCTCTTAGGGACCAGACTTGTTAGATTTGTTTTGGCATGATAAGTGGTAAATGTGATCAATTTATCATCTTTATTATATTATACATACTTTATGATCAATGGGTCATCTTTATTATATTATGTTTATGTAATATTACACTATCGTATATATGAAACTTTTTCTCTATTCAGTAGTAACTATGTGTTTTAATTTTTTTTTATTGTGTAGGAACATTGTGATATACATGGATAAAAGCTGGATCACATTACCGAGGAACACACCTCAATATGTTAAGGGTTTGAATGAGTTTTTAGATTTTGAAATTTCTAATCGGTCTGTTGAAGGGATAATAAGATGTCCATGTCCTAAATGTAAATTTAGAACATGGTTGAAGAGAGATGAAGTTTATAAACATTTAATACTGAAGAAATTCCCTGGTCAATATTTGTGTTGGATTTGGCATGGAGAATCGAACAATACAGAAAGATTGAGCACTAATGTTAATCCACAGAATGAGGTCCCAAGTTCGTCGAAAATGGAAAATGAAATTCAAAACCTCATAAATGATGCATTCGATACTGCAAAACACCACTATGAGAATCAAAACATATCAGAACAACTAGAAGAGGGTTCTACAAATTGAAATGTGACAAGTGATGTTTTTTAGACTATAACACAAGCAGATCAAGATTGTAACATATCATTGGATCCTCCTCTTGATTCTGTGGAGCCAAATGTAAGGGAAAACTTCAGTGAGGAAAATGTGTTTCATGATTTATTTGACGATGGAAATCAAGAGTTTTATAGTGGGTGTTTGAAATATTCAAATCTTTCATTTCTGTTGAAGTTGTACCATATCAAATGTCTATGTGGAATTATAAATAATGCAATGTCCATGTTATTGGAATTGATTCATGATTCATTTCCTGAAGCAAAAATCCCAGAATCTTTTTATGATATGAAAAAAGTTGTTAACAAGCATAGTCTGAATTATACAAAAATACATGTGTGTCCCAATGATTGTATGCTTTATTGGGGAGAGGATTCAAGTAGACAGAATTGTAAGAAATGTTCTTCTTCTAAATGGAAGTCAAAGGGTGATGTTGGAAGTCTGACTGAACATAATTTCATGGAGACAAAGAAAAGGAACACACCTGCAAAAGTTTTGCGTTACTTTCCTTTGAAGTCTCGATTGCAAAGATTATTAATGTCATCAAAAACCGCTGGACACATGAAGTGGAATTCTGTAGATAATAACAATGATGGGTTAATTACACATCCACGAGATTCCCAATCGTAGAAGACATTTGATACATTACATCTAGATTTATCAGCTGATCCTAGGAATGTTCAATTGGGATTGGATGTCGATGGATTCAACCCATTTGGGACTTTGAGTGCCAGTTATAGCATTTGGCCAGTTGTTTTGATCCCTTATAATCTACCTTTGTGGATGTGTATGTAACAAACATATTTTATCATTTCGATGATTATTCCTAGAAAACAAATGCCTGGAAATGATATTGATGTATACCTACATCCTTTGATTGAAGAATTGCAGGAATTATGGAGCAACAGTGTTGAGACATTTCATGTTTCTTCTAAAACAATGTTCAAAATGCATGCTGCTTTAATTTGGACCATTAGCGACTTCCCTGGGCTTGGGAATTTATCTGGTTGGAACACTTATACGGGTTTGTCTTGTCCCGTTTGTAACTTTGATTTTGAGCCCAAATGGCTACCTCATAGTAGAAAATGGTGCTTCTTGTGCCATCGAAGATTTCTTCATGAATCTTATAGATTTAGTATGAAAAAATCAAAATTTAATGTTTCCATTGATCGTAGACCACCTCCAAAGTTGTTAACCGGTTATGAAATATTGACACAGCTTGAAAATGTTAAAACAGAATTTGGGAAGGTTCATCATTTGAATGATAGCGGAAAACGAGTGTGAAGTGCATCATCAAGTGAAATCAAAATGCAACAATGGAATAAAAAAAGTATATTTTTCAAACTTCCGTATTGGAGATTTAATTTGTTGCACCACAATCTTGATGTGATGCATATTGAGAAGAATGTATATGATAATTTGATTTTCACATTACTTAATGAGCATGGAAAGTCGAAGGATCGTCTCAATGCTCGTAAATACTTTCAAGTAATGTACATAAAACATGATCTCCAGCCATATGAGAATTAAAAGTATGCTCCAGCCATTTTTTCAATGAAAAATATGGATAAAGATACATTCCTTTGAATTTTAAAGAATGTGAAGGTATCTGATGGGTATTCGAGTAACATCTCTAGGTGTGTTGACTTGAAGAATCGTAAGTTATATGGATTGAAAAGTCAAGATTCACATATTTTGTTACAACAGTTACTACCATTGGCATTGCTTACATTATTACCTGAAAAAGTTACTGTTGTTGTACTCCAATTCTGCATATTTTTCAGGCAATTATGTGAGAATGCTCTACATCCATTTTATCTTGAAAACCTCCAGGAGAGGTTTGTATTGACCCTTTGTGAAATGGAGATGATCTTTCCTCCATCATTTTTTACTGTCATGATGAATTTAACTGTGCATTTGGTTGAAGAAGCTAAATTAGGAGGCCCCGTTCATTATTGGTGGATGTATCCAATTGAGAGGTATTTTATTTATATGTTTCCAGTTAAGTAAACAATTTTTAAAATTTAAATAAATTCATAATATTATTATTTTATTTCACAGATATCTTGGGAATTTGAAAGCATAGGTGAGAAATAAAGCTCAAACAGAAGGCTTTATTGTTGAAGGCTATTTGGCCGAGGAGTGTCTCACCTTTTGTTCCAGATATTTGGATGATATTGAGACAATATTTAATCGAGGTTGACGTGTTTAAGACACATCAAATCAATCTCAAATGCATCAGAAATCAAAAATATTTCCTGCTATTGGCCGATCAGTTGGGAGGACCTCGTATGTGACACTGACAGAATTGGAATTATTACAGGAACATAGATATGTGCTGCTGAATAGTGAAATTTCAGATCCATTTATTGAAGAGTTTAGGATACAAACAAAGAGACGAATGAGAGGACGAACATGAAATGATAAAGATATAACGAAATCTATGAATAAAGAGCTGGTAGAATGGTTTTCACTATGTGTAAGTTTATAAATATTTCAATAAATACAAATATTAGTTTGACACATACAATTTGTAAATATATTAAATTATATTTCTTTTTTCAGATCATGAATACTAATACTCGAGCAGACTTGTTAGAAGATTTGAAGTTTCTTGCTAGAGGTCCTATAAAACAAGTTATAAAGTTCGACGCTTATAATTTGAATGGATTTAGATTTCGTACAGTCGATCGAGAAGTGGGTTTGAAAACACAAAATAGTGGTATATTTACTTTTGCTGAAGTAGGATACTATGGAAAGATGTATGATATTATTGAATTAAACTACCAGGGGTATTTTTCTGTTGTTTTATTCAAATGAAAATGGGTCGATATTATCAGAGGTGTTAAAAGATATTCCTTGCAATTTACTTCTTTAAACTTCTCTCGCTTTATGGATGTTGGTGATCGTGAACTGCATGATCCATATATCTTAGCATCGCAAGAAAAAATGGTATATTATGTGAATGATGTTGTGGATGAAGGGTGGAGTGTAGTTACTCATGTAATACAAAGAGATTTGTATGATATGGGTGATGCAGTGGAAGATTTGACCTCTGCAATTGAATTTCATCAACAACAGGAATCAGAATTATTTGTCCATCATGATATTGAAAATATTAGTCTAAAAAGGATAAATGAATTAGATGAAGAAATGGAGCAGGAAACCGACATGATTGAAGGGTAAAATGATTTTATGTACAATGGTTTATTCATTCAGCAACCACTTGTTTCATTTTTGCAGCCATTCATTATCATTGTTATATATATTTTGTTTGTTAGTACTGGGCATCTATTATCATTTTTAATTTTTTTTCTGCATAAATTTTTTAAAATATATATTCTGAACTTAATTTTATATGATTAAATGACAGGAATTCCAAGGAATAAGCGGTACACTATTTCATCTAGTTTTACGACAGATGACGATCCGTCTTTCCCCACGGTATCTGAGGCACCCGCTGCCTACACCCCTGCACCATCTCCCCCTGCACCATCTCTGACACCATCTATGGATGTCTCATTAGAGGATGATTCATCAACTCCCCATATAGGAGCCTCAGTAGTGGGGCAAATACACTCCCCTTCCAGTTCATCACGGACATTCTAGAGGGTCACATTCATAGGTACAAATTTTATTTAAATAAATTTATTGTATTTTGTTTATACTAATTGTTTTCTTATTGCAGATAAAAAAATGAAACCGTGAAAAAACACATAAAAATTTCAGATGTTTAGAACCTGAATGTCGAGAAGATAGTCATGCCATTTGATTCTTATGGGGTCCTGACGGATGACACTGTGTGGTTACTTGGCCAGATTATAGGTCAGTTGGCAGTGGAGCCCATTTCCCTACCTATTTCATATGATGATTGGAGGCATATGCCTCCAAATTGGAAAAATGAAGTTTTTGATTCTCAGATAAAGGTAATTTTATTACTTTATGGTTTAATTGAATGTCATGTTACTAATATGTTCAAAATGAATTTTTGTATACAGATATTCTTCCACTTTACCGTTGCTGATGTGATAGAACGGAAGTGGACATTGAAAAATCTTGGTAAAAAATGAAAGGATTTCAAATGGAGTTTGTGGTGTGATGTCAACGATACTTCGTTGACTGTGAAGCAAATGTATGAGAAGCTACCCAGTGGGGTACCGAAATAATAGTGGAAAGTTTTTGTCGATAGACATCGCGATGAGAAACGAATGGTACTGAAATATATATTATTATATTATCCTCATTTTACATTTATACATATATATGAAGAGGAGATGACATTGAATAAATTATTTCTAAATTGAATTTTATTTATTTCAGGATCTCTCAAGACAGAATGCAACAAACCGGGCAAAGCAAGTCATCTCGCACACTGCGGGCTCAAAAAGATTTTCTAGAAGCCGAATGTCATTGGTAATATTTTAATTAGTTTAAATATTTATAAGACAATATTATCTATTTAACATATTAAGTTGTTGATTTATTTTTGTTTAATGCAGTCACAGAGTTTAGGGCATGAAGCATCCCGAACTGAACTGTGGCTGGATGTTCATAAAAAATAGATGGAAGTTTTGTTAATGAGACTGCCAAAGAAGTTGGGGTATGAAGTCAATTTTTTATTATAATAACTTATTATCAGTTTTTACTGTGTTAATATATATTGATATTTTATTTATAGGTAAAAATTAAATAAATATGGTATGTCAATCTTGGGAAATCCTACTCAGTCTTCTAGGATGACCCGGTTGCTAAAGTCCTTGGGAAAGAGCATCTTGGTAGAGTACGCGGGATGGGTTTGGGACATGTACCATCTGAGGTCTTTGGCAGGCCACCAGGGATTCCAGCTGCATCTACTCATGGTTATAGTCATTTCATACTTGAAGATGCTCATAGGGAGATGTCTTCTCTACAAAACATAGTTCACCAGCAGGGGGATCAGATATCTGCTTTACAAAAAGAGTTGCTTGAAATACGTCAGCATTTGAGAAGATATTCCCCCCGGTGGTAGTGCATCGACTAGTGGTGAGTAGGTAAATCACAAAAAATAAAAATCATTTAGTTTGAAAACTTTTATTGGTTTTAAGTTTAATTATAAATATGCAACAATATTTAATTTTCAATATAATGTTCTTACAGGTGGCAGTAGGTAGTGGAGATGGAGGTGGAGAGGGTGACGATGCATCGTCGGACCATGAGTAGTAGTATTGTTGATGTGTTTAACAAATATGAGAACGGTTGGTTTGTATATGTAACATGTATGGCACATAGTTTCCACCAAACATTTCCATGTCCTAACATTTTCTTGATTTCTCATGTTTCCTTCTATGCATTTTTTTTATTTATGATGTTTCATTTTATTTATTGATTTCTTGAATGTGGTATAAATCATTCCATTTAGGCCTGTGTTTGAATTGGTAGTCGAGATTTCGGATGAATAAAGAGTGATCCTTTTTTTTATTTTGTTCTGGTTATATAAATTGGAACCTAGTAGGCAGTATAGAGACCAAACATAAGAGGATTATGGGAATTTGGTTTAGCCTAATCATGTGATACGAATCATATACTCACAAATAAAAGTAGTTGGAAACAAAAATGGTGAACCTAGCATGGAACCTTAAACAAAATGCATGTGTCACCCACATGTTAGGATCCTTTTTCTCTCTCTAAATATGAAATGTGGACAAACATGGATCTGATACAATTGATTATACATGTGTTTATTTATTGATATGCTGATTTCATGATGATTTCTTGAAAATGTTTCTCGTAAGTATTCTAGCACTTTCAACTAGAACCCCTTTTGATCCAAATGACATTTTACTACTTTAAGAACACATATGCTTCGACTACTACACAAGTTAGATCCTTATTTAAAACTAGGGCTCTATTATCAACCTTTCACCCTCAACATTGGGTCTCAAATTCACTGGTTTGGGAGTCACACTTAAATGGTACCTTTCCATCTTCAAAGGAAGCTAAAAAATCCATTCATCTCAAAAATCCCTACTAGATGTATACTCAACAATGACTAGTGGAACATAATTTGTTGTAAATAGTTTCCATCTCAAACCATTTCATAGTCATATCCATGTAAGGAAATAAAATGTTCCTCTCTTATCTAGGGAGGTTGATCAAGAGGTCACTGATGGACTCATATAGATAGCATAAGGGACCCTCCAAAGGGATCCTTCTAGCATTCACCATCACCAATGCTACAAAGCAATAAAACCTCTATATGATGTGTGTGTTTACCTCGGGAGTCTGACCTAAGTCTCCCAAACCTAGGTAGTCAGGAAAAACCACTGAGGGTAGTGAACAATCAACCAAGAACATGGCCCTACATCTATACCCTCCAAAGAATCCCACTAACTAAATATGGTGGAAAACTATGAGTAAGAGGACAAATTTTCCCACATTTACTAAGGTTGTCGGTATAATATGGTATTATTAAAAGAAATAACCAAGAATATTTTGGTAAAAAATATAGGGAATACCCATATCCATTCCCACTAACTTGATTAACATCGGTATATACCTATATGAAATGGAGGAAAAGATCAGGCCCATACACATTCTCCAACAATAGAATAAGAAAATATGCATGTTCTGGTCACTGAAGTCACCTAGAACATTCTAAAAATGGTTAAAGGGAAGACACACAACTATTCTACCATAATTTGGGTGACTAATTACCACCATATGAGGAGATTTAGAGAAGATACACATCTTTTCTCCCAACGTACTGTGTATCTAGTTGAATGTAGAGTTTATAGGATTTTGGGTCATATCTTGCACATCTTCAAAACTTTTCCACCAGTTCCTCCTAGGGGGATAATATCTTTAAATATTCCATATTATTATGTGGGTCCTCTTAATTTTTAGTAGCAATGTAGCTATAATACTACATACTCTGAGGCCAAGGTGGTAGTCGACATAGTTGATACTAGACTCAGGAATTAATGTGCATGAAATGTGATCCCACTCAGAATAGTCAAGTTGTAGCATAGAGTCATGGTATGGGAAAACTAAATGATGTTCAACATATGATAGGGAGCATAATTCAAATTCATCTATTGTTTGAGGTACTAATATAGTAACCTCTACTATAGATTCTACATTATTTGACACAAGTGCATCATACAATGTTATATTTGATACATTTCTGGTCAGTATGTCACAGTAGTTTTAACCACCACTAATGCTTTACTGTTCATAATTTCATGGTGGTTATAACTACCGCTAATGCTTTACTTATAAACCATTAACGGCGGTTAAAACCTCCGCTAAATGTAATCGGTTTATATTTAGTGGTGGTTTTCACCGCCGCGATAGAGGCGCATCAAATGCCTGAATATCGCGGCGGTTAAAACCACCACGAATAAAAAAATATCTGAAACCCATAAAACCACCGCTAAAGTCACGAAAAACGCCGCGAAATTAGGCATCCATGAAGCTTCCCTTAAACCGCTGTGAAATGGAAAAAACCGCCGCTAATAGATTGCCAATGCCCAGTTTAGCGGCGGTTTCTGTAAACCGCTGGTAATAGCTGGTTTTGTTGTAGTGTATGTTGTGTCTTATAAGGGTTTTAATCATTAATAACCTGGTGGAAGATAATGTATCTCACTTATGTACCAGTGTTTATGTTTCCAGGTTTTCAATGGTACTAAACTAATACGATCTTTGGGTGTATGTTTGTGTAATGTATTAAGTATTATTAAAAATTATTTAATGGATATTCATGTCAAGTGAGTTTCACTATAGTTGGCATCAGAGAAAAAATTCAATTAACCTTTGGAAAATAGTTTTAGAAAACACTTAGTCATATCCTTAAGGACGTGTCTCTAAGGATAAGCCTATTGATTATTCATAGTATAAAAAAATGTCTTTGAATTTTGGTAAAGGATATAGTGAGTGGTTTCCTATTAGTACATCAATTTTAAGATACTTCAAGTGGATGTGGATCTAGAAAATATTTACATAGTGGTAATAACCTAGAAAACCCCTTATTAATCTAGACTTGATCTGGAACTAGTGCAAGACAATGGGCTTTATTACACTCCTTGTTTGACACTCCCATGGGATATGTAACGACCCAAAATTTCATTAATGGAAATTCCTCATGATCTAATTATATTTATTTTTATGGTTGTATAAAATGTGAACTTCATTGGTTGTATGTTTCTGGATCTTAAAATACTGTTAAGAATTGTGACCGTTGCTAATATAGTCGTTGAATAGTGATCGCATGATTAGTATAAATATAGGGATTTAACAAATCCAATTTACTCAGACAAAGGAAGTGATGGCCTCATCCAATAGACTTTCCCCATACAAAGCCCATTTTTTGGAGCTCTGAAAGGAGGTGACGTCCCTGGCTTTCACACTTGACCAAGCCCAAGCCAATCTTGAACACGCTAAGCTTGAGCGGAACTGACTATGGGACAAGTGTAAGTTAATAGAGATTACCACCTGAGCGATATTATCCGAGCCACCCCAAGAGTCGGTCACCATAGAACACCTTACTCATCAGTCTTAAGTGGGTGTTATAATGGGTTATTTAACAAGAACCTGGCATTATGACTATGTACATTATTTTTGTATAAATAATGTGCATTCATTTTATTATTGTTACTTTGTAAATAGTTTTTAAAGAACAAATAGTATTTTTAGTTAATATTCAACTAAGAAATCTAATTTTATGAATTAATGGAATTTTGAATTAAATAATATTTTATTTTTATTATCAAATTACTTTTTATTGAATATAAATTTTTGTATAATTTTATGAATGAAATTGTACTTCTTATTAGGATTTGAAAGCTGTTTTTGTCAAAACCCATGAATTTTCGATAAATGTCGGTTTTTTTTAAATTAAAAATTCACATATTTAGAAAATTATTTAGATAACATAAATATTATTTTTTGAATCAGTACATCGAAATTATCCAACAATAAATTTTTCATAATTTTTTGAGACAGTCGAATTTTTGGGTAAAAAATAAATACCTTTTAAATATATAATGTGTTTTATGACATCATAATGACCCAATAGTGATGTAAAATACTATAAATGATATAATCGTCCGATATATGTTTTACCATTAAAATAATTTTATTTTAGGTTTGTTTTATTTATTTTACAAAACTTTAGTGGACCCTCCAAGAGTTATAAAACATTTTCACTTTTTAAATGAATTTCCTTGAAAGTGTGACTCACCTCCACATAAGCAACCTGATTATTTTAAGAAGTTCGGATATTGGCCTTATAAAATATTTCCACTCCCCCTTGGAAAAACCATGTCCAAAAACCATGGTCTGGTTTGTGGTATTGATTAGTTTAATGTGTGGAGACCCAAACCTAAATAATAAAGAATTCCCTCCCATTTCCTATATAAACCCACCCAAGATCCCACTTCCTCTTATCTCAAAGACTTTGGAGTTGTCCAACCTCTACCCTCATCTATCTAGAATCCTCCAAGGTGCCCCAATATCCCAAGAATCATCTCTCAAGCCTCTTCTAAGCCTTTGGGATCACACTTCCAAGTAAGGGATTTCTTCCTTTCTCATTTTTGTCCAATTTTCATTAAGTTGTTATGACCTTTTGTTTTCAATTAAAAATATTGGGGTATTATTTCTCTCCTCCCCCATACATCCCTATTTATGTTTTGATGATGGGATACCCCTTTCTCTCTCATTAATTCCTCCCATGTACACTTGTTACCATGCTGAAATTCCATGAGAGATTTCTCTCCCCTCATTTACATCCAATTAATTCTTATGTATTATGCATATAAATTCCATTATGTTTGTTGGTACATGTATCTATATAACCCCCTTACTGCCCATTTCATGTAAATATGATGAGACACCCCTTTCTCTCTCATCAACCATTTTTTATGAGTTCTTATCTCGCGTCCTTATGCTGCCAAAATTGCACTACGATTTTCCAAGCCAATGTCACTGTATAGTGAATACCATGCCCATTTCTCTATCAAATCTATTTACCTTTATGAACATTTACTTATTGATTATAAAGATTCATGTATTTATTACACATCCCTTTATCATGGAATAAATGATGATGATTGGTTCCAAGTTGTATGATCTATGTGGCACACTTATGCATGAAATTAAATGTTTAAGAAGGGTGTTCCCTAAAAGCGCTCTAATGTATTGGGTAACGTATAGTATCATGATACATCATTTGAAATGGGTTTTGAATCATTATAATTCATTTTCAATGAGGGTTTACTCATTATCCATGTGCAATGAGCCTTGGCTCATGATAATTCCATGTTAAATGTTGTTGCCACATTTCCATGTTATGATTATCATGCTTTATCATGCCTTTATGTTCAAGTTTCTCTTATGCTCCATTGATATGCCTATTATCTAACATGTATTTTATCCTTCATTTTATTCTATGTTTATTCCCTTACTAGGATTTATAGTTCACCCTTTTCTTATGCATGTCCTCAGGTTATCCTATGCAATGCTAACTACGAGGGAATGCAGTGGTCATGTAAAGGAAGTTTTCAATAAAGATGTTGTATTTCATGTTTTAAGTTGTTAAGTAATGATCCCAAGCCCCAAAGACACTATAACTCTCGATCTTATATGTTTTATCAAGTGATTTTTATGTAATAAATCATGTTTTAGTGTGTAATAAAGAGAAGGGTTGTTATAGTTGGTATTAGAGGATAGGTTTAGTTGTTTTGGGGATTAGGATTAGAATACCCTAGTAAAGACTTAGAAAAAATACTGAGTATAATAAAAACATCCCTAAGTTTTGGTGAGTATTGAGTAAGTGGTTTATCAAGAAAATACATCCCTTTCTGGATACGAGCAGGTAGAGGTGGCTCTAGCACAGATGTACCAAGGGATGAAAACCCCGACAAGGAGTTTCAGGCTTGACCCGGGGTATCGTGATACATGACAACAAGCCTTGATGCAGTCTTGGTTACAACACTCCTGGGGGATATGCATTGGTAAATTCACAATCTTATTATGAACCATTATTAAGGGAATAAAAAAATCCCCTAAAATATATATGTTATAAAGTAGATCTGAATCCTATAGATTCATAAGTTAATGAAATAAAAACTATTTATAAGTCATCTGTTTTTGGATTACCCTTTATGTGTTAACCCTAACTTTCCTTTTATTCCATACAATATCCAATAATAGGAGGAATTGGGATAACAACCGATGTTAAGATTAATGTGATGACTATGCTAATGAGATGTCCAATCTAATGGGAGCAGGAATCGTTAACTTTGTCACGCTTCTCTCTCAGTTAACTCAATATTTGAATAGAAACATGGGTCAAGAGGAATGTTAAACCCCCCCCCCCCCAAGAAATAACAAGTATCTATCAAGAGATTCATGAGAAAAGGGCCTCCTACTTTTAATGGATCATCTGATCCCTCAATCACCGAACAATGGATCAACTCGATTGAAAAGATATTCTCCATCCTTCAATGTTCTAAACAAGAGAAAGTTATCCTGGCTGCTTATCATATGGAGGGTGAAGTTGATCAATGGTAGACATTGATCAAAAATACAAATCTTGAGGAGGATATCGATGCATTGGAATGGAAGTATTTCTGGAAGATGTTTCTTGATAAATATTTTCCATGCACCCTCTTTATTAAGATGAAAAGGGACTTCCTTTCCCTCAAGAAAAAAAGAAGACGAATCTGTCGGAGCGTATGAGAAAAACTTCACAAGTCTTGCATGATACGCCTTCGGCTTTGTCGTTACCCCCGAATTCAAGGTTGAACACTTCTTTGGTGGACTGAAACCATGCCTATGGAAAGCTCTAGAGATCCGTGACTTCGACAGCTATGCAGAATTTATCTGATGTGCCCTCAAGGTTGAAATGGAGATCGGAGAATCTCAGGGGTATCATGGGGTTAAAAAGTGTAAGGTGGTCTTCAATTCTAGAAGTACAATGGATAAATCCAATGGTTCTAAGAATATCCAGCACCCCACTTACCAAAGGTGCGGAAAGAAGCACCCTATAAATTGCCTGAAGGGGACGAGGAAAGGCTTTACGTGTGAAAGAGAAGGGCACAAGGCTATTAACTATCAGAAAGAAAAACTCTAGGCAGTGACAGAAGAGATGAACACTCTGCTCAACCCTCAATTCAATGTTCATTACTTCAACTGCAAAGAACTGGGGCACTTTGCAAACCAGTTCCCTAAGCCAGGGGATTTTGGAGGCAACCAACAACCTCCAAGGCAACAAGGGTGAGCTGTTGCCATCACTGCTGTCGAAGTGAACCCCGACAATGAAGTGGCGATAGATACACTAGTTATTAATTCAAGAATAGTGAACGTACATTTTATTCAGGTTCTATGCATTCTTTTATCTCTTGAAAGTTTAGTAGAACAATCCCAGCACCACCACAAATCATGGAAGTAAAGATGTCGGTGAGTACGGAAAATGGGGCAATCATTGCATCCCATGAATATAACTTCTCCCCTATCATAATCTATTGATTGAATTTCCTAGTGAACCTTGTCATACTCTGTCTAGTGGAATTTAATGCAATTCATGGCATGGATTGGATTTCCTTATATAGAGCCAACATAAATTGTCATCGGAGGGAAATCACTCTCCATGTGGAGAATCGACCCCCAATTCTATACAAGTGCAAGGAGGAAGATGAATCTTATTTAGCTCCATAATCTCAAGAATGGATATTACTACCCAATAAACATTCATATCTGACTCGTATGATTGAGTCTAAGGAGGAAACCATCCTTGAAGACATGCCTATTGTGAGGGAATTCACTGAAGTGTTTCCCGAGGAATTGTATGGTTTTCCTCCTAGAAGAGATGTTTAATTCTAAATTGATCTTGTACCTAGGGCGTTACCAATATCCAAAACAACATATAGAATGGATGTTGTGGAGCTTGAGAAGCTAAAGAAACAAATATAAGAGAATCTTAATAAAGAGTTTATATGCCCAAGTGCTTCACGGTGGGGTGCACCAATCCTCTTCATCAAGAATAAAGATGGATCAATGTGCCTTTGAATCCATTATCATGAGCTTATCAAAACCACGATAAAGAACAAGTATTCTCTCCCTTGAATTCATGATTTGTTCAATCAGTTGTGTGGAGCACAATACTTCCCGAAGATGGATTTGCGGTTGGGATATTATCAATTAAGGGTGAAGAAGGAAGATATCTCCAATACCTCTTTTCGTACAAGATACGGGCACTATGAATTTATAGTAATGCCTTTCAGACTCACTAATTCTCTAGAAATAGTCATGGACATGATGAATAGAGTATTTAGGGATTACCTCGACAAATTTGTGGTAGTATTTATAGATGATATTCTGATATACTCCAAAACCAAGGAGGATCATGAGGAGCATCTAAAAACTGTACTAGAGACCTTGCGGAAGGAGAATCTCTGTGAAAAGTACTGCAGGTGTGAGTTCTAGTTGAAGGAGGTCTCATTCTTGGGCCATATCATCACAAGAAATGGGATATCTATGGATCCCTCCAAAACAGATGCAATTGAGGGATGGTCGAGGCCAACATTGGTAATGTATATCCATAGATTCTTGGGGTTAGCTGGATATTATTGATGATTTTTTAGAAATTTATCACGATTATCCAACCCTCTTACCAAGAAAATTCAAAAGGGAGTAAAGTTTTCTTAGAGTGATGAATGCGAAGAAAGCTTCAAGGAGTTAAAAAGGAGGCTTATCACTAGCCCTGCTCACTTTACCCGTAAGTGGATAACTTTTTATGGTATTCAGTGATGCTTAGAAGAAGGGCCTAGGATGTGTGTTGATGCAAAATGACAGTAATTTCTTATGCTTCAAGGCAATTGAAAGTTCATGAGCAGAATTATCCAACACATGATCTATAGTTTGTTGCGGTGATCATCGCTTTAAAAATTTGGTGGAATTTTCTCATTGGGGAGAAGTGTGAAATATATATGGACCACAAAAGCCTCAATTATATATTCACACAGAAAGAGTTGAACATGCACCAATGAAGATGGTTAGATCTAATCAATGACTATGATTGCTCAATCCATTACCACCCTGGGAAAGCGAACAAGGTGGTGGATGCTCTAAGTAGAAAAGACCTAGCGATTCTATCACTGATGAGAATTGAGAAGGATACAATCTTCATAGATTTGCTGAAAATTGACATGGGAATCATAAATAAGGGAACATCATAAATCCTTTCACAAATGATTTCTCAACCGTCTCTTTTGGAAAAGTTAAAGGATGCTCAAAAGGATCATGTGGGAATTCAAAATAAATTATAAGCTATTAGAAGAGGGAAATCCTCAGAGTTCAATGTTAATAAAGAAGGAATTGTGAGATGTGGGAAAAGACTATGTGTTTCATTATGTTTAGAGATGGAGAAGGAACTTTTGGATGATGTGCATAGTTCAAATTTCTCTATTCGCCCAAGAAACACAATGATGTATTGAGATCTCTGAGAGCATTATTGGTGGGATAATATATAGAAGGAGATCACTGAGTTTAATCAAAGTGCCTCGTGTGTCAGCAAATGAAGGCTGAGAGACAAAAGTCTAAGAGGATGATGCAACATTACCCATACCAGCATGGAAATGGGAGAACATCATTATGGACTTTGTCATTGGACTTTCGAAGATATCCAATGGAAACAATACAATCTAGGCTGTTGTGGATCATCTTACAAAGTCTGCACACTTTATTGCAATTAGGGAGGATTTCTCATTGGATCAACTAGAACAGATATATATCAAGGAAGTTTTAAGGTTTCATGGACTACCACTATCTATTATAACCGATTGAGATCCAAGATTAACCTCTATGTTTTGGAAGAGTCTTCACCATGCTCTAGATACTAAGATGAACTTCAGTACAGCTTATCATCCTCAAACTGATGGCCAATATGAGCAGACTATCCAAACACTTGAGGATATGTTGAGAGTATTCTAAATGAACTTTAAAGGAGGATGGGATCAACATCTTCCTCTGGTTGAATTCCCCTATAATAACAGTTTCCACTTGAGCATCCAGATAGAACCATATGAATCTCTATATGGGAAAAGGTGCAGAACACCGACGTGTTGGGATGAAGTTGGTGAGTGTAAGCTACTAGGACTAGAAATGGTCAAAGAAATGATGGAGAATGTGAAAACCATTCAGTAGCATATCAAGGAATACTAGAGTCGACAGAAGAGTTATGCAGATAATTGTCGATGAGACCTTGAGTTTAAAGTCGAAGACATGATATTTCTACACATATCCCCATGGAAGAAAGTCATGAGGTTTGGAAAGAAAGGGAAGTTAATTCCTAGGTACATCGGCCCCTTCGAGATTCTTGATTGTGTCGGGGTTTTGGCCTATCAACATGCACTTCCACCTACCATGTCCAAAGTACATGATCTCTTTCACGTATCCCTCTTAAGGAAGTACATACCAGACCCTTCACATGTACTCTCTTCAGAGGTAGTACATCTAGAGGATGATCTTTCTTACAAGGAGAAACCAGTGAAGATCTTAGATCGTAGAGAAAAAGTTCTACAAAATAAGACAATGCCCCTAGTCAAGGTGTTGTATAAAAATCACAAGTTTGAAGAAGCAATGTGGGAATCGGAGGAAGTGATGAAGTAGAGTTACCCTTATCTTTTTTTTAGTGTGGGAAAAGAAAATTTCGAGGGAGAAATTTCTAAAGGGGGGAAGATTGTAACAACCCAAACTATCATTAATGGAAATTCTTCTTGATCTAATTAAATGTCTTATTATGGTTATATAAAATGTGAACTTCATTAGTAGTATGTTTCTGGGTATTAAAATACTATTAATAATTGTGATCGTTGTTAATATAGTCATTAAACAGTGATCACATGATTAGTATAAATATAGGGCTTTAACAAATCCAATTTACTCAGACAAATGAAGTGATGGAATCATTCCATATACTTGACCCGTACAAAGCCCATTTGTCAGAGCTCAGAAAGGAGGTGGCGTCATTGGGCTTAATACTTGACCAATCCCAAGTCGATCTTCAACATGTTAAGGTTGAGTGGAACTGACTATGAGAGAAGTGGAAGTTAATAGAGATTACCACCCGAGCGATGTTATCTGAGCCAAACCCAAGAGTCTGTCACAATTGCACACCTTACTCTTCAGTCTTATGCGGGTGTTATAAGGGTTTATTTAACAAGACCCAAGAACTATGACTATGTACATTATTTTTTTATAAATAATGTGAATTCATTTTATTATTGTTACTTTGTAAATAGTTTTTAAAGAACAAATAGTATTTTTAGTTAATATTCAACTAAGATATATATTTTGATGAATTAATGGATTTTTGAATTAAATAATATTTTATTATTATTATCAAATTAATTTTTATTAAATATAAATTTTCATATAATTTTATGAATGAAATTGTAATTTCTATTAAGGTTTGAAAGTTGTTTTTGTCAAAACCCATGAATTTTCGATAAATGTCAGTTTTTATTTTAAAAGTAAAATTTCACATATTTAGAAAATTATTTAGAAAAAATGAATATTATTTTTGTAATTAGGACGTTGAATTTATCCAATGGTAAATTTTTAATAATTTTCTGAGACAATCGACTTTTTGGGTAAAAAATAAATACCATTTAAATTTATAATGTGTTTTATGACATCATAATTACCCAATAGTGATTTAATAAAATACTATAAATGATATATTCTTCCAATATATGTTTTATCATTAAAATAATGTTATTTTTGGTTTTTAGGATTTATTTTACAAAACTTTAGTGTACCCTCCAAGAGTTATAAAACATTTTCAATTTTTAAATGAATTTCCTGGAAAGTGTGACTCGCCTCCACATAAGAAACCCTATTATTTTTAGAAGTTCAGACATTTTCATTATAAAATATTGTTTTCCACTCCCCTTTTTAAAAAACCATGGGCTGGTTTGTGGTATTTATTAGTTTAATGTGTGGTGGTCCAAACCTCAATAATAAAGAATTCCTTCTCCTTTCCTATATAAACCCACCCAAGCTCCCACTTCCTCTTCACTCAAAGCCTTTTGAGTTCATCCAACCTCTACTCGCCTCTATATAGAATCCTCCAAAGGTGCCCCAAGCTCACAAGAATCATCTCTCAAGCCTCTCCCAAGCCTTTTGGATCACACTTCCAAGTAAGGGATTTCTTCCTTTCTCATTTTTGTCCAATTTTCTTTAAGTTGTTATGCCCCTTTGTTTTCAATTACAAATGATGGGGTATTATTTTGCACCACCAACATATTTCCCTCTATATTTTTGGATTATTGGAGACCCCTTTCTCTCTCATTAATGCCTCCCATGTACACCTGTTACCATGCCAAAATTCCGTGAGAGATTTCTCTCTCCTCATTTACATCCAAGTAATTCTTTTGTATTATGCATCTAAATTCCATTAAATTTGTTGGGAAAAGTATCTATATGACACCCTTACTTTCCATTTCATGTAAATATGATGAGACACCCATTTCTCTCTCATCAACCATTTTTTATAAGTTCTTATCTCACGCTGTTATACTGCCAAAATTGCACTACAATTTTCCAAGCCAATGTCACTGTGTAGTGAATACCATGCCCATTTATCTATCAAGGGTATCCACCTTTATGCACATTTACTTATTGATTATAAAGCTTAATTTATGTATTCCACATCCATTTATCATGTAATAAATGATGATTATTGATTCCATTTTTTATGATCCATGTGGCACACTTATGCAAGAAATGAAATGTTTAAGAAGGGTGTGCCCTGATAGCGCTCCAATGCATTAGGTAAAGTATAGTATCATGATAAGTCATATGAAATGGGTTTTTAATCATACTAATTTATGTTAAATTAGGATTTAATCATGCTCGATGTGCAATGAGCCTTGGATCATGCTAATTATATGTTAAATGTTGTTGCTGCATTTTCAATTTATGATTATCATGATTTATCATGCCTATATGTTCATTTTTCTCTTGTGCTCCATTGATACACCTATTTTCTAACATGTATTATATCCCTCATGTTATTCCATGTTTATTTCCTTACTCTGAATTATAGCTCACCCTTTTCTTATGCATTTCTTCATGTTATCCCATGCAATGCTAAGTACAAGGGAATGCAGTGGTCATGTAAAGGATGTTTTCAATAAATATGTTGTATTTAATGTTTTAAGTTGTTATGTAATGATCTTAATCCCCAAAGACACTAGACCTATCGATCTTCTATGTTTTATCAAGTGAAGTTTATGTAATAAATCATGTTTTAGTGTGTAATAAAGATTACGGTTGTTATAGTTGGTATCAGAGGATAGGTTTAGTTGTTTTTGGGATTAGGATTATAAAACCCTAGTAAAGCCTTAGACACAAGACTGAGTATAATAAAAACATACCTAAGTTTTGGTTAGTATTGAGTAAGTTGTTTATCAAGAAAATACATCCATGTCTGGATACAAGCAGGTAGAGGCAGCTCTGGTACAGATGTACCAAGGGGTGAAAACCATGAAAAGGAGTTTCGAGCTTGACCTAGGGTATCCTAGTACACGAAAATGGGCGTTGCTACACTCTTGGTTAAGAAACTCCCAGGGTATATGCATTGGTAAATTCACAAGCTTATTATGAACCATTATTATGGGAATAATAAAATTCTCCTAATAATGTATGTTAGAAAGTACATCTGAAGCCTATAGATTCATAAGTTAAGGAAATAAAAGTTATTTATAAGTCATCTATTATTTGATTACCCTTTATGTGTTACCCATAAATTTATTTTTATTCTATCTAATGGCCAATAATATGAGGACTCAGGCTCAAAAACGATGTGAAGATCAATGTGATGACTATGCTAATGAGATGTCCAATCCGATGGGAGCAGGAATCGCAAACTTTATCATGCCTCCCTCTTAGTTAACTCAAGATTTGAATAGAAACATGGGTAAAGAAAAAAATTCAACCCCCACCCCCCCCCCCCAATAAAGAACAAGTCTCTATAGATAGCTTCATGAGACAAATCCTTCCTACTTTTAATGGATCATCTGATCCCTCAATCGCCGAACAATGGATCAATTCCATTGAAAAGATCTTCTCCATCCTTCAATGTTATGAACAATAGAAAGTTCTCCTAGATGCTTATTGTAACACCCGAGACTTTTATGAGAAATATTTTGTTTTTATGTTATATAAATCATCAAAGGAATCTTTCACTACACACAACACTAACTTGGCTTACTTTACACGCAATCATGACCTTCCTCGATAGCTTGCGTCGTACGCAATACCGAGTTTCACTAAACAACGATATGTTATTAAAATATTATTAAAACTAGCCGTTATGAATAGTAATAACCACTTTTTGAAATTTTATAAATTTTATTTTTCAAAATCGACTTCATTTTTGGATTCGGAATATCGAAATTAGCCTAGGGTGAAATTTTGGTATTTTTCTGAAAACTTTCAATTTTTGATGAATAGTGAAAACACTGGGTTACTATTTAAAACCCGACTTTTTATTTAAATAATTATTTATTTTATTTAAATTTATTTTAGGTCAAAATTGATACATAATAACTATATAAGTTCAATGTAATTCATTGGAGTGATTTAATAATAATTTTAGATATATAAAAATTTTATTAAACTTTTGACCGTCTTTTACCCACCTCCTAGGAGAATTTGCGAATTTACATAAAACTTAATTTTACCGCTTTTGTGAGTGGAATTTCAAAAATATGAGAGACACGGTTGATTTCAGTAAGTAAAATGTGGTTCAATGAGATGAAAATAATTTTTGGTGAATAGTAACTTTTTACTTTTATTTACCACGGTTAAAAGTAAATGGGGTAATTAAGAGTAAAAATGAAATTATTATTACCCTAACACATGTCCTAATTCTATAGGATAAGTTTAATTAGACCAAAAACAACATTAGGAATAAAATATGACCATTTAGGCCCACTTGGATTAGATTAGGACATTTATTATTAATTTATTTAAAGAAGGGTTAAAATAGTTAAAATCAAAGTTTAATAAGTAAATAATTTTTAATATAGGGTTATACATAAGATAAATTCGACTATAAATATTCATTATAAATATAAAAATATTTCCTACATAATGGTATTTTATTTTTATTTTTTAGAAATTAAATAATTTATTTTATTTTTGACACAAAGATGATGCAGTAATTATCTTATTAATGAAATATTGACATAATTGATGTTATAAATACCCAAATAAATGTAATTTGAGACTTTTTATTAATTAAAATAATTTTCTATGTTAATATGACATGTTAGTATTGATTTAATTCACATTTTTCTAACATGTCTTTATGTTATGATTTTCACAAAAATCAATTACCAAATAGTATCAAAATTGACATAAAATAGTTTTGAAAACAAATATTATATTATTAATTGTTATTTTATTTCTAAAAATATAAGGTTCGGCCAAATTAATTAGATAAGGTTATATAAATTAATAATAAACAACTTGGGGTTAGTTTGTCTTGTTATAGTAAGTTTACTAACCTTATAGTGTAAGAACACAAAAAGACGCGGTAAAAGTAAAATTATTTAACTTAAAGTTAAATCTAAATGATAAGGTTAAAATAGGAACCTAAACTTGTCTAAATTATATTGGATGAGATGATTTAGACCCATACCCACCTTATATTTGAAATAAATCAATTTGGATCTATTTAAAATCGAATATGACTTTATAATAAAATAATATTTTTTGTTTTTCCAAAGGTGCCCCTCTCCTCTCTTATAAAAGGGAACCTCCTCCCTCTCTTCCTCACACCACTTTGAGCCTTCAAGCTTGGCCAAACCCTGAAATATTCTCTTCTCAACTTCCCTATAAACATCCTAGAGGTCTTGGTCTTCTTCAAAGACCAGTTTTAGTGCCCTAAAAGGAGGTCTCAAAGAAGCGCTTCAAAGAAGAGGTAATGTCCGTTACCGATTCTTTCAACTTTATTTCTTCTTCCACTTCTTCTTATTTATTTGTTTCATTATGAAGTAATAACATAAGTATCACTCATATACTGATATGTTATTATAAGAATGAAACAACCATATTTCACCATATATCCATCCTACGGAAAACGAAATCACCGCGCGTGCGTATGTACGGAATACCGTCTCCACGCCGTGGTGTAATCTATTTTCCACCACCACCTTACTTGGATGGGCATAATGGTGTAAATAATAACTATAAATTATTATTGTAAAGTGATATTGATTCTGAAATAGTATACATACACTCCATTACAATTCCACGATCATGGGAACGATATCATCGCTCGTGCGTACGTACGGCCTACCGTCTCCACGATGTGATGTGACTCGTTCTACATGATCTTCATTGAATAATTATTATATAAATAAATTGAATGAATGAATATGATATATATTACAATAATAACATTCCGTAAATGAGGTATCTATAACCTAAAAGAAGAATAAGAATTTATTCGACAAAACACGCATAAAACAAAAAGCAATAAACACCCGAATAGCAAGTAACAATGAAATATTACTAATAAGAAGCTAATAATATGACCATATGTGATATCATAACAATGAGTATGATTCTGGAATAAGTCAATGAAATTATTTAAATCATTATACCGGAGGTTCGGACACTTACGAAGCAAATCAGACCTAAGTTGAGGGAAAATATCACAATCTCATTTTTATCCGAGATTGTTTATACTTTGGTATTTACTGGGGTGTATTTTATCATCCACATACATGTTTCCTCAATATTTAATATTATTTCCATCCAACTACAATTTTTTAAATCCAATTTTACCCTTCAGTGAGTTTTTAGTAAAAGATAGGAAAGGAATCTTTTGTCGTTTTTCGTACGAGGTACTTTTTGACTTTTCCGACAAAAGTATGAGAAGAATGTTTTTTTAACTTATACGGAATGAATGGGTTTTTAAAACATTATTTCCAAGAATATTCCTTTACAAGTTTTCAATTTTATTTTTAATCAACTTCTTTTAGTTTAAAATTGTATGACATGTTAAGAAATGAAAAATATTTTTGAAGTATAAAGGATATTTTCCTCAAGAATGGAGTTCAAGTGTTTTATCAAAATTATTTTCCATCTAAGATAATATAGGGTTCTTTTTCTATCCCTATTATTACATTGATTTGATTATGTTGTGATGGAAATATTTTTATGAATTCCTTTATCTTATATGAATTGTTTTATAATGTCACGATGTTTAAGATTCCCATTTTTATTACATGGGTTATGCTATGATGTATGGTTTATGATTTTGTGGCACACATAATAATGGTATCATTATGAGATGGGTGGGACCTATATATCCCTCTAATTCATTGGGTAAAGATTTTATATCTCATGAGATAGACATGGCTAGAACGGCAGGTTAAACAAGTTCAGTGAAACAGGACTGAAACGAGGAATAAACTCGGTTCAGAAATGGACTTTGTCTACTAAGATAGTCTTGGCAATGAGTCTTGACTAATAAGAAATGATTATCTATGATTATGTGTGTATGCCCCAAAACTTCATGTTTTAAGTTATTATTATTGTGATTACATTTCACTGCCATGATTTATCCTTGTTATGAAATTATGATCTCTTTTGCAGGGTAAGATTTCCAAAATGTTATGTTCTTATGAATATGATGTGATTGATATTTCTTTTGTTTACCCTTACTGAGCATTTGAGCTCACCCTTTTGTATATTTTCTTTCCCCAGTTCAGGAACAAGTTTATTAAGTAAGATATTCCAAAAGGGACTATAGATATGATGAAATAAATGGGAGACAGTGTAGATGCTTTATGAACTAGTTGTTTATGTTTCCCAGTTTCTAAAGACATTATACATATACGGTCCTTTCATGGTTTTGTTATATGTTGTAATAAGTGTGCTTCAATTTTGAAGTATTAACAATGTATGTAAGGTATGGTTCGTTATACTTATCATATGGAGGGTGAAGTTGATCAATGGTGGACATTAATCAAAAATAGAAAGCCTGGGGATGAGATCGATGTGTTGGAATGGAAGGATTTTCATAAGATGTTTTTTGATAAATATTTTCCGCGCACACTCCAGATTAAGATGGAAAGGGACTTCCTTTCCCTCAAGCAAAAAGATGATGAATATGTCAGAGCGTACGAGGAAAACTTCACATGTCTTGTACGATACACCTCTGGTTTTATCGTTACCCCCGAATGCAAGGTTGACTGCTTCTTTGGTGGGATAAAACCTAACATGTGGAAAGCACTGGTGATCCATGACTTCGATAGCTGTGAGGAAATTGTCTAATGTGACCTCAAGGTCGAAATGGAGATTGGATAATCTCAGGGGTATCATGGGGATAAAAATCATAAGGTGGACTTCAATTATAAATGTCCGATGGATAAATCCAACGGTACTAAGAAGATCTAGCACCCCACTTGCCAAAGGTGCGGAAATAAGCACCCTAGAAATTGCCTGAAGGGGGCGAAGAAATGCTTTAGGTGTGGAAGATAAGGGCACCTAGATATTAACTATCGGCAAGAAAAACCTGCGGTGGTGACAGAAGAGAGGAGTGCTATGCTCGACCCTCAACGTATTGTCCATTGCTTCAACAGCAAAGAACTAGGGCACTTTGCAAACCAGTTCCCTAAGACAAATGTTTTCAGAGGCAACCAACAACCTCCAAGGTAGCAAGGGTGATCTTTTTCCATCACTACTGCTGAACTGAACCCTAAAAACTAAGTGGTGACAGGTACACTAGTTATTCATTCAATAATAGTAAATGTACTTTTTGATTCAGGTTCTACACATTCTTTTATATCCAAAAAATTAGTAGAACAATCCCAACACCACCACAAATCATGGAAGTCAAGATGTCGGTGAGTATGACAAATGGGGAAATCATTGCATCCCATGAATATAACTCCTCCCTGATCATAATCTTTGGATTTAATTTCTTGGAAAACTTCATAATAACCCCTCTAGTGTAATTTGATGCAATTATTTTCATGGATTGGATTCCCTTATTTAGAGACAACATAAATTGTTGTGATAAGGAAATCACTCTCCATGTGGAGAATCGGACCCTAATTCTATACAAGTGCAAGGAGGAATATGAATCTTATTTAGATCCATCATCTAAAGCTTGGATATTACTGCCCTATGATCATGTGTATCTAACTCAGATGATTGAGTCTAATAAAGAAACCATCTTTGAAGACATGCTTATTGTGAGAGAATTCACTGAAGTGTTTCCTGAGGAATTGTCTGGTCTTCCTCATTGAAGAGATGTTGAATTCTCAATTGATCTTATACCTAGGGGGTTTCTAATATCCAAGACTCTTCATGGAATAGGTGTTGTGGAGCTTGAGAATATGAAGAAACAACAACAGGATAATCTGGATAAAGGGTTTATACACCCAAATGCTTTACCATGGGGTGCACCAGTCCTCTTCGTCAAGAATAATGATGGGTCAATGCACCTTTTCATTGATTATCATTAGCTTAAAATCATGATAAAGAAAAATTATCCTCTCCCTTGAATTGATAAATTGTTTTATTAGCTGCGTGGAGCACAATACTTCTCCAAGGTGGATTTTCGGTAGGGATATTATCAAGTAAAGTTGAAGAAGTAAGATATCCCCAAAACTACTTTTTGTAAAATATACAGGCACTATGAATTCATAGTAATGCCTATTGGACTCACTAATGCTCCAGAAATCTTCATGGACTTGATGAATAGAGTCTTTAGGGATTAACTTGACAAATTTGTGGTAGTCTTTATAGATGATAATCTGATATACTCCAAAACCAAGGAGGATCATGTGGAGCATCTAAAAACTATACTAGAGACCTTGAGGAAGGATAATCTCTATGAAAAGTACGTCAAGTGTGAGTTCTAGTTGAAGGAGGTATCATTATTAGTTCATATCATCACAAGCAATGGGATATTTGTGGATCCCTCCAAAACAGATGCAATTGATGGATGGCCAAGGACAACATCGGTAATGGATATCTGTAGCTTATTGGGGTTAGCTGGATATTATCGATGATTTGTGAGAAATTTCTCAAGATTGTCCAACCCTATTACCTAGATAACTTGGAAGGAAGTAAAGTTTTCTTATAGTGATGAAAGTGAAGAAAGATTCAAGGATTTAAAAAGAAGTCTTATCATTGCGCCCATGATCACTTTACCCACAAGTGGAGAACTTTTTGTGGTATTCAGTGATGCTTCGAAGAAGGTCCTAGGATGTGTGTTGATGAAAAATGAAAAATCCATTGTCTATGCTTCAAGGAAATTGAAAGTTCATGAGAATAATTATCCAACACATGATATGGAGTTGGTTGCGGTGATCTTCACTTTAAAAATTTAGAGGCATTATCTCTCTGTGGAGAAGTTTAAAATATATACGGACTACAAAAGTCTCAAGTATATATTCACACAGAAAGAGTTGACCATGCGCCAATGAAGATGGTTAGAGCTGATCAAAGACTATGACTGCTCAATCCATTACCACCCTGGGAAAGAGAACATGGTGGTAGATGCTCTAAGTAGAAAGGACCCAGTGATTCTATCACTGATATTAATTGATAAGGATTAAATCTTCTTTAATTTGATGAAGATGGACATGGGAATAATAAAGAAGGTAATATCATCAACCCTTTCACAAATTATTTCTCAACCATCCCTTTTGGAGAAGTTAAAGGATGATCAAAAGTGATGTGGGAATTTATAAGAAATTAGATGCTATTAGAAGAGGGAAATCCTCAAAGTTCAATGTTAATGAAGAAGGAATTGTGAGATGTGGGAAAGCTCTATGTGTTCCATAAAGTTCAGAGCTGAAGAAGGAACTTTTGGATGATGCACATATTTCAAATTTCTTTATTCACCTAGGAAGCACATAGATGTATCGAGATCTCTGAGAGCATTATTGGTCTAATAATATGAATAAGGAGATCGCTGAATTTACATCAAAGTGTATGGTGTGTTAGTAAGTGAATGCTAAGAGAAAAAAGTATAAGGGGATGATGCAACCATTACCCATACCAACATGTAAATGGGAGAACATCACTATGGACTTAGTCACTAGACTTCTGAAGACATCCAAATGCAACAATACAATCTGGGTTGTTGTGGATTGTCTTACAAAGTCTGCACACTTTATTTTAATTCAGGAGGATTTCTCATTGGATCAACTGGCATAGATATATATCATGGAAGTGGTAAGGCTGCATGTAGTACCACTATCTATTGTATCCAATCAAGATCCAAGATTCACCTCTATGTTTTGGAAGAGTCTTCAACATTCTTTGGATAATGAGTTGAACTTTAGTACAACTTATCATCCTCAAACTGATGGAAAATTTGAGCGTACTATCCAATCACTTGAGGATATATTGAGAGAATGCTCAATGGACTTTAAAGGAGTATGGTATCAACATATTCCTCTGGTTGAATTATTCTATAATATTAGTTTCCACTCAAGCATCCATATGGCACCATATGAAGCCCTTTATGGGAAAATGTTCATAACACCGGCGTGTTGGGATGAAGTCGGTGAGCATAAGCTGCTTGGACCAGAAATGGTCAAAGAAATGGTGGAGAAGGTGAAAACCATTCAGCAACATATCAAGGCAGTCCATAGTCGATAGAAGAGTTATGCAGATAACTGTCAACGATACCTTGAGTTTAAACTCAGAGACATGGTATTTCTATGCATATCCCCATGGAAGAAGGTCACGAGGTTTGTAAAGAAAGGGAAACTAAGTGCTAGTTACATCAGCCCCTTCGATATTCTTGATCGTGTCGGGGTTGTGGCCTATCAACTATAACTTCCACCTACCATGTCCAAAGTACATGATGTCTTTCATATATCCCTCTTAAGAAAGTATATACCATACCCTTCACATGTACTCTCTTCATAGGTAGTACAGCTAGAGGATGATCTTTCTTACGAGGAGAAACCAGTGAAGATCTTAGATCGTAGAGAAAAAGTTCTGTGAAATAAGAAAATTCTTCTAGTCAAAGTGTTGTGGAAAATCCACAAGTTTGAATAAGAGACTTGGGAATTGGAGGAAGTGATGAAGCAGAGTTACCCTCATATTTTTTTAGTGTGGGAAAAAAAATTTCGAGGGCGAAATTTCTTATGGGGGAAATCTTGTAATGACCCAAACATTCATTAATGGAAATTCCTCTTGGTCTAATTAAATGTCTTATTATGGTTATATAAAATTTAAACTTCATTGGTTGTATGTTTCTGGGTCTTAAAATTATGTTAATAATTGTGAATTTTTCTTATATAGTTGTTTAATAGTGATCACATGATTAGTATAAATATAGGGCTTTAACAAATCCAATTTACTCAGACAAAGGAAGTGATGGCCTCATCCAGTAGACTTTCCCCGTACGAAGCCCATTTGTCAGAGCTCAGAAAGGAGGTGACATCATTGGTCTTCAAATTTGACCAATCCCAAGCTAAGCTTGAACACGTTAATCTTGAGTGGAACCGACTACGGGATAATTAGAAGTTAATAGACATTACCACCCGAGTGATGTTATCTGAGCCACCCCAAGAGTCTAACACCATTTCACACCTTACTCTTAGGTCTTTTGTGGGTGTTATAAGGGGTTATTTAACAAGACCCTAGCACAATGACTATTTACATTATTTTTGTATAAATAAAGTGCATTCATTTTATTATTGTGCCTTTGTAAATAGTTTTTAAAGCACAAATAGTATTTTTAGTTAATATTCAACTAAGAAATCTATTTTGATGACTTAATGGATTTTTTAATTAAATAATATTTTATTATTATTATCAAATTACTTTTTATTAAATATAAATTATCGTATAATTTTATGAATACAATTGTAATTTTTATTAAGGTTTGAAAGCTGTTTTTGTCAAAACCCATGAATTTTGGATAAATGTCGATTTTTATTTTAAAAGTAAAAAATTCACATATTTAGAAAATTATTTAAATAAAATGAATATTATTTTTGTAATCAGGATGTTTATATTATCTAATGGTGAATTTTTCTTAATTTTCTGAGACAGTCTAATTTTTAGTTAAAAATAAATACCGTTTAAATATATAATGTGTTTTATGACATCATAATGACCCAATAGTGATGTAATAAAATACTATAAATGTTATATTATGACAATATATGTTTTAACATTAAAATAATGTTATTTTATGTCTGTTTTATTTATTTTACAAAACTTTAGTGGACCCTCCAAGAGTTATAAAACATTTTCACTTTTTAAATGAATTCCCTTGAAAGTGTGACTCACCTCAACATAAGAAACCCTTTTATTTTAAGAAGTTATGCCATTGTCCATATAAAATATTTCTTTCCACTTCCCTTTGGTAAAATCCATGGGCAAAAACCATGGGATGGTTTGTGGTATTGATTAGTTTAATGTGTGGTGACCCAAACATAAATAATAAAGAATTCCCTCTCCTTTCCTATATAAACCCACCCAAGATCCCAATTACTCTTCACTCAAAGCCTTTTTATTTATTCCAAACTCTTCCCTCCCCTCTCTATAATCCTCTAAAGGTGCCCCAATCTCCCAAGAATCCTCTCTCAAGCCTCTCCCAAGCCTTTGGGATCACACTTCCAAGTAAGGGATTTCTTCCTTTCTCATTTTTGTCCAATTTTCTTTAAGTTGTTGTGCCCTTTTATTTTCAATTTAAAATGTTTGGGTATTATTTATCACTTCCCCCATACTTATTTATTTATTTTTTTATGATGGGATAACCCTTTATCTCTCATTAATTCCTCTCATGTACACCCGTTACCATGCCGAAATTTCGTGATGGATTTCTCTCTTCTCATTTACAGCCAAGTAATTATTTTGTATTATGAAACTAAATTCCATTACGTTTGTTGGGAAATGTATCTATATGGCCCCATTACTTTCCATTTCATTTAAATATTATGAGACACCCCTTTCTCTCTCAGCAACCATTTTTTATGAGTTCTTATCTCACGCCGTTATGCTGCTGAAATTGCACTACGATTTTCCAAACCAATGTCACTGTGTAGTGAATACCATGCCCATGTCTATATAAAGGGTATTCACCTTTATGAACATTTACTTATTTATTATAAAGCTTCATGTATGTTTTACACATCCCTTTATCATAGAATAAAGGATGATTATTGATTCCATGTTGTATGATCCATGTCGAACACTTATGCATGAAATGAAATGTTTAAGAAGGGTGCACCCCAATAGCGCTTCAATGCATTGGGTAAAGTACAGTATCATGATACGTCATGTTCAATGGGTGTTGAATCATTATAATTCATGTGAAATGAGGTTTTACTCATGCTACATGTGCAATGATCCTTGGATCCTGCTAATTCCATGTTAAATGTTGTTTCCACATTTCCATGTTATGATTATCGTGCTTTATCATGCCTTTATGTTCATGTTTCTTTTGTGCTCCATTGATATGACTATTTTATACCATGTATGTTATCCCACATGTTATTCCATGTTTATTCCCTTACTCAGCTTTATATCTCGCCCTTTTCTTATGCATGTTTTCAGGTTATCCCGTGCAATGCTAAGTACGAGGGAATGCAGTGGTCATGTAACAGATGTTTTCAATAAAGATGTTGTATTTAATGTTTTAAGTTGTTATGTAATGATAATAAGCCCCAAATACACTATACCTCTCGATATTCTATGTTGTATAAAGTGAATTTTATGTAATAAAGCATGTTTTAGTGTGTAATAAATAGTAGGGTTGTTATAGGATATGCATTGGAAATTCACAAACTCTTCATGAACCATGCTAAAGGATTTAAATGGAATTTTTTTATGAATAACCTAGGATAAACCTAAGTTGTCTTGGATTAAAGAGGGTATTATAATTTAGAAATCCTATAAGTGTTTTTTTATGATTATGTGGTTCCCCAATATTATAATTGTTTCTTTCTCTATGATTTTTGGTTTTAGTTAATGGATGGAACTTGAAGGAATCGCATCAATGTTGACTATGACAGGAAATTCAATGATTGTTGTCCTAAGCATCCAAATGATATGGGAACTTAAATACAAAATTTCATAGCTATTATCACCCAACTTTCTCAATCTAGAAATCATGCTAGACTTCTAAATGACAAAAGGAGGGAACAACATTATTTTGAGTCCTTCATGAGGAAGCTTCCACCTTCTTTTAGTGGGTCTTATGATCCACTAGTTGCTGAATAATGGATCATTTCCACTGAAAATATATTTTCCATTTTCTAGTGTTCAGAACATGATAAATTTATAATGGTTTTTTGGCATTTAGAAGGAAAATCAGAATAGTGGTGGACTCTAATCAATAATACTAGGCAGTAAGATAAAATTGAATCCATAGATTGAGATAAGTTAAAGAAATTATTTTTTCGAAAATAACTTTCCTCATATTTTTTATACAAATATATAGAAAGAGTTACTTCAGCTATAGCAATGGGGTGATGAATATTTTGGTACCTATGAGGCTAATTTTACAAGACTTGTGAGGTACACTTATGGTATTATGATTCAACAAGAAAGTAAAATTGATAGGTTCTTTAGTGGATTAAATCCAAGTCTTAGAAGGACGTTGTCCATAAGAGACTTTAGTAGATACAAATAGATTTTATGTTGTGAAATAAAGTTTGAAATGGAGGTTGTATTTATTTCTCAATCTCACTTTTTTGACAAAAAAATGAATATGGAGTTTAAAGGAAAGTATAAAAACTATGGAGAGAAAAATATGATATTTCATTTATGATATAAGTGTGGGAATAAGAATATAGAAAATTGTATTAAGGGTTATAATAAATTTTTTAAGTGGGGAAGGGAAGGTCATCAAGAATTTTATTTATAAAATGATGGGAAGAATTTATCCAACAATTTTAATGGAGAGAAATATGTACAGAATTCTCTTCCCCCACTTCAGTGCTGCAAGTGTAAAGATGATGGGAATTATAAAAAATAGTTCCCAAACCATAAGGTTAATGATGGTGATCATCATCAGTATCCTCTTAATCCTGATGGACAAGGGGAAATCCCATGAAATCACTATTTCTAAATAGGTGTGTGATAATGACATGGTGAAATGTACACTTAACATCCACTCTAGAACTACTAATGTCTTATTTTATTTAGGATCTACCCACACTTCCATATCTAAATAATTTTATATGGGTATTAATATTCCACCCAAATGATTAGATGTAGAATTAGTAGTGAAAACCCTTAAAGGTACGATGATTACATCTTAAGTATATGATTCCTCTCTGGTTGATGTTTGTGGGAATGTGCTTCTTGTAGATCTTTTAATTGTACCTTTAATTGAATTTAATTTCATCTTAGGCATTGATTGGATTTCTATGCATAAATCTCACATCAATTTTGGAGGAATGGAATTTACATTTGATATTTCAAACCATACTATGATTGTATATCAATATCACAATGAGTATGATCTCCTATAGATATTACATTCATTGTATGGGTCATGATTCCTATTCATAAGGTGTGTTTATCTCAAATGGTTGGGGATAAAATCGACATTGATGATATTCCTATTGTTTGGAAAATTTATGGATGTCTTTCTAGAATAGTTTCATGGACATCCACCAAAATGTGAAGTTGAGTTCTCAATAGAACTCATAACTAGTTCCACATCAATTTCAAAGAATACCTATAGAATGGCCATGATTTAGGTGTAATAATTGAAGAAGAAACTCCAATAAAACATTGAAAAGGGATTCATTCATCCATGTGTGTCACCTTGGGGTGCAACTATTCTTTTATATAATAAATAAAAATGGTTCAATGTGACTCTGAATTGATTATCAGGAATTTAAAAAGATATTGATCAAGAACAAATATCCTTTTCCCCATATTTATGACGTGTTTGATCAATTTTATGGAGATGAATACTTTTCCAAGATTGAACTTCATTCTGGATATCATCAGTTTAGGGTTAAGAAGTATGATATACCCAATATATAATTCCATAAAAGGTATAGAAACTATCAATATATAGTTATGACTTTTATTCTTAATAATTATCCTTCTATCTTCATGTATTTAAGGAATAGGGTCTTTATATATTACCTTGATTGGTTTTTGGTAGTCTTTATAGATGATATTCTTATATATTAAAATTTTAATCCAGAGCATGAAGACCACTTGATATTTACACTAAAGACCCAAAAAATGAGAAAATATGTGAAAATTTTACAAAGTGTGAATTTTGGCAGCAAAATGTATCATTTTTGGGTCATATAATCTCAGGAGAGTGTATAACAATATATCCGTCAAGGATGGAGGATATTCAATGTTGGCTCATTCCAACCATGGTGACTGAAGTCCATAGTTTTATTGGTTTAGATAGATATTATTGATGGTTTATGGATAATTTCTCATGACTATCCAATCCTCTGACCAAGTTAACTCGGATTGGTTCCATGTTCCTCTGGATGGATGAATGTGAGGAAACTTTCAAGGAACTCAAGAGATGATTAGTCATCACACCTATTCTTACATTACCCAATAGTAGAGAAGGGTTTGTAATCTATAGCAATGCATCCAATAAAGTATTGTGATGTGATATTATGAAAAATAACATGTTCATATCCTATTCCTCGTGAAAATTGAAGATTCATGAGAAAAATTAACCAACTTGTTATTTGGAGTTATCTCTGGTAATTTTTTCATTAAAGATATAAGAGAATTGTCTTTATAGGGAAAAGTGTGATATATATACCAATCATAAAAGTTTGAAATTTATATCCACACAGAATGAGTTTAACATGCATAAAATAAGATGTTTAGAGCTGATAAAGGATTATTATTGCTCAATAAATTACCACCTTGGGAAAGAGAACAAGGGGAAAATGCTTTGAGTCTAAATTATCATGCTTGATTATCCATGTTGAGGACCACAAATGATCCAATATTTCTTGATTTTAAAAGTATGGATATTGAAATCCTGAATGAAGGGGAAAAATATTATCTTACTTAATTGAATGTTCAACCCTCTATCCAAGTGAATCTTAAAGAGATGCAGAAGGAAGATGTTAAGATAAAAAAGAAGGTAAATAATTTTCATGATCTTAAACTTAATCAGGATAGAATGATAAGGTTTAGGAATAGTGTATGTGTTCCATCCATACTATATTTGAAGAAGGATATATTAGAGGAAGCTCAAAGTTATTCATTCTCTATTCATCCTAGAAGTACGAAGACATACAGATACTTGAAATAATACTTCTCATGGGATGGCATAAAGAGGGATATCATAAAGTTTGTATCTATATTCTTGGTATGTCAATAAGTTAAGGCTAAAATAAAAAATCCTAAGGGGTGTTGTATCCATTACCCATAGAAAAATAAAAATGAAAGAACATAACTATGGATTTTTTCATTGGAAAACCCAAAACCTCTAAAGGTTTTAATGTTATATGGGTGGTATTCAACCACTTTACTAAGTGAGCACACTTTATTTCTATCAAAGAATAATTCTATCTGGATTAGTTTGATATGATATACATTAAGGAAGTGGTAAGTTTTAATGGATTACCAAATTATATTGTATTTTATAGGGATCCATGTTTTACCTCAAAGTTCTACCTAAGTCTCTAGCAAGTAATTGATACAGAATTGGGTTTCATCACTGCTTGTCATCCTCAGACAGATGGTCAATCTAAAAAAATCAAACCCAAGAGGATATGTTGGGATTATGTTCTTTGGATTATAAAGGTGATTAGGATCAAAAACTTCTTCTAGTTTAGTTTTTTACAATGATAGCTTTCATTCAAGAATTTATATGGATCCTTATGAATCCCTATATGGGAATAAATATAGAGCTCCAAAATTCTGGGATGAAGTTGGAGAAAGAAATTTATTGGGAGATGAGATCACTGAATAAATGGTTGAGAAGGTTAAAACTATTCTACAGCATATCAAGGTATCTCAAAGTTATTATAAAATTTATGTTGATAATATTCAGTGTGATAATTTGAAATTGGGGAGAAGGTGTTTCTAGGAATCTCTCTCTAGAACAAGGTTATGAGATTCAGGAAAAAAGGGAAACTAATCCCTATGAATATTGGTCCCTTTGAAATTCTTGATCATATCGGGATAGAAGCCTATCACTTGAAACTTCCTCCAAAACTCTATCAATTAAATGATGTGTTCCATGTATCTAAACTTGGAAAGTACATACCTGACCTTTCACATGTACTGAACTCAAAGGTCATACCACTGGAGCAGGATCTTTATGAGGATCAACCAGTTGAAATTATGGATCATACAGAGAATGTTCTACAAAACAATACCACTTACCTAGTAAAAGTTTTATAGATAAATCTCCAGTTATAGGAAGATAAATGTGAACTTGAGTATATTATGAGGCATAAGTATACTCATTCTTTGTAATAGAATGATGAATTTCGAGGGTGAAATTCATTTTAAAGGGGGTAGAATGTAACACCTCAAGTTTTTATGAACATTTTTTTCAAATAAATTAATTATATTTCATGTATTCCATTTCATGATAAACCAAGTTAATATTTAATTATAATCTATTCCAATATAATTATTCACTACACACAACACTGACTTGGATTTCATTACATGCAACACAAAGTTTCTACAAAACAACATTTTATTATTATAATTATTTAAACAAGATAGTTATAACATAGTTTTTAAACATATTAATATGAATAATAATAAAAATTAAGTATTATTTATAAATTTTTTATATAAATTAAACATATTTATAATACAACGTATAATTTTTAGTAAAGTCTATATGTTTCAAAAAATACTATTTTCTCAAAAGAACTGATTTTTATGTACTTCTGTGAACAATAATAAAATTAATTTTAGACACTTTTATAAATTTAATTTGATAAAATAAACCTCATTTTTTAATTTATAATTTAAAAATTATATTGGGGTGAATTATGGGGATTTTTTTGAAAAAACTTCATTTTTTATGAATAGTGAAAATACTGAATTTTAATTCAAAACCATTTTTTCATCAAGTTTATTTATATATTAAAATTAGTGTTAAACTTGGTTTTAAGATTTAATTAGATAAATTTTACATAAATTAATCCAATTTATTTCATTTAAAAAAATTTCACATTGAAATTGGATATAAAAAACATTTCGAACTTTTAGACTTTTTCACTTTAAAAACCTACTTTGACGACACGTCTGTAGGATTAATTTTGTGTTTATTTCTACCACTACTGTGATTATAATTTAGAAAAATGGATTAAAAATTTGGAGTCATCATAACTTATAATTTATAATAATTTTAACTTAGTTTTTGACCAAAAATATTAGTGAAAGTAATTAAAATTAATTATAGTAGTTAAGGTAAAAACAAGATTACTTAGTGGTTAAACTTTAATTTAAGGGTCCAAAAAACTTAGAAACATATAAAAAATAAATTTCATGGAAATATTTCTACCAATTTACCTATTTTATCTAAAATTAAAAAATTATTGGAGGAATATTATGTAATGTAGACCTCTCAATAGTGTTTACCTTTTTATATTTACAAGAATTTCACTCCGCTATAAAAGGTAACTCACCCCCCCCCCCCCCCACTTCCTCACACATATAAATCCATTTGAATCATCCAAAACCTGATAAAATATACTCAAAACTTCCTTAATTAATCTTATAATCCTTTAATTTTTCATAAATCCAACCAATTAATCCCTTTGGTGAAAACCAAAAAGGAGTTACCCAAAGAAGATGTAACATCCTTCCACAAGCTCTTTTGTTTTATTTTGATTCTTCACCCCATAAAATCTTCTTATTTTATGATTATATAATTACCTTAGTATCCTAAATATACTTATATGTTTTTATATTAAGGGTTATACCTATACTCACACACACTTCTACTAAATGGGATACGCAATCATCATTCGTGTGTACAGCAGACTACCACCTCATGAACCAATGTCATTTTTTCTTCCATTACCACCTTTCATGGTTAGAAATAATGATTTAATTTATATTTTTATATTAAATATATGATATTTATAATTTATTTATGATTATTTAATTATTATATAATTCATAACTTCATGCTTTCCATTTTTTTGGAAATACGATAAATTTGTTTGTGGATGTGTGGACTACCACCTCCTCAAATCAATGTGATTTATTAACACTTTACGTGGAATATATTAATAATGGGTTTACTAAAATTATATGATATATGTGACAAAATAAAAATACATTAATTATATTATATATATAGTCATATATGTCTTTTACTTTATTTATTTCAATAAGACGATAAAATGGAAATAGAAATCATTCGTACGTATGGCCTACAGTCTCCATGAATGATGTATTTCATTTTATATTTATATATTTTATGGATTATTATAAATAAATATATACTGAATATACATTATTTATATATCATGTTTTACATTCTATAAATAATGAATTCATTATCTAAGTAAAAGGACTGGGAATAACAAGTCAAAGCATGTGTGAAAAACAAGGCAGTTATTACCCGAAACATAACTTCAACATGAAATTGTTTATAAACAAGAAATAAAATGTCATAATAAAATATTATAAGTAATTATATAATTAAATATTTTTCTTTAATATATTTATAATAAACTTTATTTATTGTACATGAGATTTTAATGGGTATTATGTGAGTCAAGACATAAGGTATGGGGATTTCTAGTCTCACTTTTATTTCAGCAGTACTTATTTATTATTCACCACTCATTTATTTTGTAAGGTGTGTATACTTCCCAAGAATTTAATATATGATCCTTATAATTCAATTTATTTTTATTTACATACACATTTTATGATCTCTATTTCATGGGTTTTTTTGGTTCAAAAGTTACCAAATTAGAAAGGTTGTTTTGTCTCAATTTTCCTTCTTTGAGGCATATGCTTTCACCTATATTCTTTTACAAGGTGTACATACTACCATTTTATATTTCATATAATTAGTATGAGTATTTTAATGATATTTTATTTCTCATGTTATTTCATTTTCTTAATTGGGTTGTTTTATTCAAAGTTACCAAAGTGGTAAGAGTTTATTGCAACAATCTCATCATTTCTCAGGATTGTTTATGATTATGCTATCATTGATGAAATATTATAATGCATATCCCAATAAATTATGAATTATATTTTACTTTTTTTATCCATGTTATATTCATGAATTAGTACCATTTTTTCACTCTTTGGTACTTAATATAATTGATAAAATGTTTTTTAATAAAATATGGCCTTATTTCTCTCTTCAGTCGGAAATCTATTTTATTCAAAAAAACATATTTTCAAAAAAAATCAAAAAAAATCAGAAATGATTTTTTAAAATGAAATTTTAATCTCTTTTTCAATGGAAAATTATTTTTAAAAAAATTACTTTCAATGATTTATTTATAAGTTTTCAAATCTATTTTCAAAGAAAATATTTTTCAAAACTGTTTTATGTTTTAAAAATAATTTTTCAAAGTATAAAGGATATTTTTCTCAAAAAAAAAATTTGAATGATCTTCCCAAATTATTTCCCATATAATATGACATCATTTGGTGTTAATAAAACATTTATTTGGATATGAACCAAGGGTACCATTCACATTATTTCTCTAAATGGTTTATGTTTTGATGTCACGATGTTTTTGAAACTTGTTTCTATTCCATGGGTAATATTCCTATGATGCCCACTTCTTTTCACGGGTTATGCTTTGATGAAATGATTATGAAACCTATCACTTTTATAGAGTTTATGATATGATTACATGTTTATGATACCCATTTCATTTTCTAGGTTAGATATGATGAATGTTTATGATCTAGTGGCACACATATGTATGATTTCATTCTGAGATGAGTGGGATATATATATCCCTCTAATTAATTGGGTAAATATTTATACCTCATGAGATAGAAATGGATGGAATAGGAAGTGAACTTGGTTTAGTAAATGAATATGTCAGTTAATATTGTATTGGTAGTGAACCTTGACTACTAAGATGGTTTGGGGAGTGAACCCATTCCACTAAGATATCCTTGGTAGTGATGCCTTGACTACTATAGAAATAATTTTATATGTTAATGTGTCTACCAAAATTCCATTTCTTATTCTTATATTATTATTTAATAACTTATTCTCTTGATTACCTTATTATTCATGTCTAATTAACTGCCAATATTTATATCATGATTTATGTTTATGATCTCTGAGATGCAGGGTATGATCTTCTAATGTAATGATCACATTATCATACCCTTATTATCATATTTATGCTCACATATCTCCCTTTTTTACCCTTATATAGAATCTAAGATCACCCCTTTTTATGTTTCCTTTCCCCAGGTTATAAAGATATGTACTATGCATGATGTGTCTAAGAAGGGTGTTAGTCATGCAGAACCTAGTGGGTAATAATTTAGCTCACTTATGTACCAATGTTTATGTTTCCTTATTTCCAAAGGCACTAAACTAATATGGTCTTTGGGCATATATTTATGTAATGTATTAAGTATTCCACAAAAAATATTTAATGGATATTCATGTTAAGTGAGGGTTGTTATATTATAGGATCTATCATAGATTGTATGTTGTGTATTATACACATCACATAACATATATTTCATACCTATAATAATCCATAGGATAGTATATCTGGATATTTATGTGTGTGAAATAACCATAATCCGTTAAATCCCTCTGTACACATATATGGTAATGGTAACCATCATTAATACCATCACATAATACTACCAGGAGAATATAGTGGGTCTATAGGGTGTAGTCATCCATCTGCTCCATGCCAACCATCATGTTGGAGAAAACACCCTCCCAGAGTCCACTGAGTGTGAGTCACCCTACCGATATGGGTGGTGTAAAATATTAAAACACAAAAAATATAGGACATAATATAGCTCACAACCAAACTATGGATATTAACCTAGTCTTCAACTTTACTTTGGTTATTGTCTCTCAGGAACCTGGTTGTCACCATTAATAACTAGATTTCCTATAAGAACACAAGCATTAAAAGAGATTTATTTAATTAATTATTACTCTAAAAATAATTATTTATTAATTAGTTCATTATCCATTAATTAACATTATTCCATTCACATTTTATTAACCACCAAGTGAACTCCATGCCCTGAAGGAAAAATCCATCAGATTCCATGGTTTTACAAGATTATCTATATTTTCATTCCACTCAAACACTAACCTAATTGGTTTAAAAAATTATTATTTATTGTCATTATATAACTTTATATACTCTATAAAGCATCCTAATCTACCAAAAAATAGATGTATAAACCAGGTACAACTAGTTGCCTTGATAAGCAGGGGAAGGAATATAAGTAAACAAGATACCGAACCATCCGTCATTTAAATCATAACATTAAAAAGTAAGCATCGATATTTTATCACAAAAATGTGAAATCCTAGATTCATCCCATTCCATTAGTCCTAGTTTAATCCCTAACAGAATCATGTATATCACCATGTATCTCGTTATCACAGTGGTCAACTACTTCCACAAACCAATGCCTCTATACCCATATCTCACCAACCATTAGTCATCCTAGGCTCACATTACATCTCACGGCAAGGTTCACATCCAAATAAAACAAATAATGTATAAAAAACATATAGATTCAATAGGGAAACTACACTATAGAGAAAAAGAATATAACTTTCACCTGAAAATGAGCTCACTCAGCCCCAAAAATTTATCTTTATTAAACAACCATTTTATTACCATCTTGTATTTACCAATTAATTTATCAATGTTTATAAAAATAGGAAACCTAATTAGTTATCTTTAAAATATATAAATTATTTAAACATGATTTCAAACATAACTCTTAGTTTCAACCAAATTCAAGGAAGAACAATCCCATTAACAAACCTTTTTATTATTATAAATAAAAAAACTTCTAGATTCTTGTTCATTAGCCAATTATATTAACATATGGAAGAAAATTTTTTATTTAACACACATAAATTATAATTTTATTTCCATAAAATTATAAGAATCAACAGATTCAGAAAAACATGTATCTTTAATTTTTTAACTTAAAATATTACTAGATTTACCTTCTTAACCTATCATGAACTAGCCCAAATACCCTAGTACTCTAATACCTAAGCCGATCCTGACATGGCCTGAAGGGAATTCCCAATCCCCATGGGTTGGTTATTAGAACCTATAATCACATCAAGATCAAGATCGAATTATTGTTTTAATAATATAGAATAAGATAAAGAAACAATTTGGTATCCTCAACACTCCTAAAAGAGAAAGTACTATAATCAAAATAGTTAAACAAAAACCCAAAAAAATACATTATCAAATAACTCAAAAACTTCCAAGATAAAACTTAATAAAATCTATTAAACTTGTAGATAAAATCTCCATCGATCACCTTCATCACTCTAGGTCCCACAAATCAAGTACATTTACCACCTCCAATTAGAGATTTACCTTTCCTCAAATACTTCATAAGATAATATACAAATACCCAAATTTAAAGGTAGATTTTGAGCTAGTCACCCCAGTAGTTTATCAGCAAGTTTTCCATAAATAAATCCATAACAATAAACTAATTATGCAATCAATTTAAATAAAACAAGGAATTACAATCCATTTACATATTGTCAATAATACATGCTTTAAAATTCAAAGAGATGGAATATATATCAAAATAGGATTAATTAAATGGTTCCTATAATACATTTATATAAATCAATTATCTTAAATAAAATAGTTCTTTAATCAATGACATATAATTATAAAATCCAAACATATCATGGCACTATGTAAGAAGCCCTACTCTGCATTATCTTTAAGTAATAGGATCCTCACATCTCTCATTCATCAACACAGCTAAATATATGTCTTTACACTCAAATAAACACCCCATTAGGGGATCCCATTATGGTTAATCAATGTACACCCTGTTATAATATCCCATTATGGGAAATCATGCTAACACAATTTTAGTTAGTATTTTTATTGTTAATCCAGTGTTAGGGAGTCATATTCCTAGAATTCTTGTCCTAATTACCTAATAAATACCTTGTAAAAGATGTTCTTCAATCAATAATGTGAAAATCAATCATTTAAAATCAATTCTAAATACAATGTCCCAATTTCAATTTTCAACATGCCTTTTTAATTTCCAAACCAAATCATGGTTTTCATCAAATCCATACCCTTTCAAATAATCGTCAAATTTAATCTATTTTATTCTAGGATCAACATCCAATAAATTTAATTTAATTAAATTTTTAAATCCAGACATCATTATTTCTCAAAGTTTTCCAATAATTTCATTTCCATTAGAATTGGGGGTTTTCTCAATTTTCATTCCCATAATAAAATCAGACATCAACCATCTCAAATATAGGTTTTAAAATAATTTAAAAACTTGTTTAAAATAAAATAAGAAATAAAATGTTTCAATTGTAAAGAAAAAAATTATGGAACCACTTATCTTTAACTGTGAGATCAAAACTACACCTATAATGGGAACACTGATAAAGAATGAAGGTGGATGAGATCGAAGAAGCAAGCCCAGAATCAAGATCAATCAAATCAAATATTATATACATCAATATAATTATAATCTATCAATATCTAAAGAGGTGAGAAGAGGAGATCGAGAGAAACCACATGAGTGGAGATCTACTTACCTAGAGGAGATCAAATGAGATCAATAGTGATTTTATTCACCAATATGTGGGGTTAGAGGAAATAAAAAAATCTTCTTGAGAGCCTTCAAGACCAATGAAATCAATTTAGTGTTGAGAGGGGTCAATTAGGTGTTATACCAGGGATCCTTGTCTTTTTAATTAAAAAATCAGTGGTTTAAAATCCCATATACATGGTTTTCTAGAGAGGCCCCATGGTTAGTTGTAATTGTGTTCCATAATTTTTTTCCTCTAATGGACTTCTGTATGGTTTGTATAGTTTTTCCACATGGTTACTTTAACTATGTTCTAACCATGAAAACTCTCATTTTATGAGGGTGGTTTGGAGGAGCTTGTTGCATGGATTTGAAAAAATGTACATCTCGTTACAGTGGATCAACCTTGGCAGCATGGTTTCCTGGGAAAAACCACATTGTTTTCCCTAATTGTGTTCCAACCATGAATAGCACCTTTGGCATCCAAATTTTAAAAAAACATTAAAATGTTCCCAAATCAGGACCCAACCAAGAATGATCTAAACAAGAATCAAGAAATACTATAAGAGGGTAGTGGCATGTTACATAACCATTTACATCAAATTAGCATGCTAAACCAAAGAATAACAAACATTATAATCAAATAATAAATGTCTTAGTGTTCTATATAAAAAAGAGGAAAACAATTATCATGGTGGAAAACATGTTATCTCTAAAATCCATAAACCATTTCTTTCATTAATCCTTTTTAATATTTGTTATGGTTAATTAAACCATCAACCAAAGAGATAAATAATGATAACTATATGATTTAACATGAAGATATGAAGAAGAAATTAATCTTCTACCTAAAGGATTTTGAAATTATATAATAAGAATGGAACAATAAGCACAAACCTATAATCACCTCTCCCTCAATGACATTACATCCCTGTAATAAAGTCACACTAAAATCACACCAAAAAACATCAGTGAACTCTATGAGAATAATGGATATCTACCACCATTGAATGAATATATAAAACAAGAATAAATAAAACTGATTGGAGGGGATACCACAAGAGAAAGAGGGAAAAATCACCTTGAATCACCATAGATTGAACATGGGTATTTAGGGATCAACCTTATTTAAAGGTATTCAAACCACCATAATGAAGAACTTATGACTTCCTAGAGTTGGGATAGAATCCCAGGGTTTCATAGAAAATCAAGGGTGTGGTTATATTTATAGGTAGATTATTATACATATATTTATGGTGTGAATGGGTAATTCACATCATGAATGGATCATGTTTTAAGATTCATTGAAAAACACATCACGTTAATCCAAAAAACTTGGATCAATTCACATCATGATATTCATATTCACATCATGAGTTTTTAGGGATAGATTCATTGAAGCTGACTCTCTACCCTTTCAATTTATGAACTGATGTTTCACATATTGAATCACACCCTATAAATTTCCCTTCTCAGGCCATGAATTCTTATTCAGTTTTCAAACCAAACTCACATGTTATGAACTTCTCTCTACCTACAGATTATAGCTCCCAAACTTCACTGATCCTTCTCATGGATTTATCTAATCACTACATACCTCAAATATATTAAAAGGATTAGTATGAAAGTATTTAGGAACTTAAATCAGATACCTCTCAATAATTTATCATCCTAGAGGATTTAAACCAATCCTAGAGAGAAGGAAAAGAGAAGAGGATGTCTATATAGTCACCCCGTGAGATACCAATAATGGATCATTCCATCCCAATCTATTTTATATCCAATTTTGATGATTGGTGGGTGTTAGGAGTATTTTATTTTATTTATTTTAAGTTTCCCTGTTGCTATCACTTGTTTGGTCCCACGTTCACTTGGCATGGTCAATTGTCTATTTTTGAGGTAGGTAGGTTGGTTGTGTATTTAGTTGGAATGGTCGGTTGTTTGTTCATGTGATAGGAAAGTCGGTTGTTTGGTACATTTTCATGGTTAGTTATTTGTTCGTGTGGTAGGTAGGTTAGTTTCATGGTTGGTTGTCATGGTAAATTATTTGTTCCCATGGCCACTTTAATCGGTTGCGTTGATGGATAGTCCAGTTGAATCAGTTATATAGTTAGATCAGATATGTGAATCAACTACGTGGTGAGATTAGCTATCTGAATCAGCTACATGGATAGATTGACTATGTGGTTGGATTGACTACATGAATTATATATGTGGCCAGATCAAGAATATAAATTGACTATATAGTTTTATTGACTATGTGTATCGACTACAATAATCGGCTACATGGATGGATCATATATATGAATTAGCTATATAATAAATCATCTATGTGAATCAGTTATGTGAATTAGATATATAATATATCAGCTACTTGAATCATATATGGGGAAAAAACAACTACATGGATAATTCTACTATGTAAAAATGGTTACATGGAGCTTTTCGATATGTGGGGATTTCGACTATGTATAATTGGCCAAGTGGAGTTTCCCATCGATTATGTAAAAATAACCATGCAGTTATTTCAATGGCATGAGTCAAGGGAATTCAAAATCTGTTTCTTCAAAGATAATTAAATATATTAATTTCCTTGATGGTTGATGTTTTTAATGAGTCCTTCTACGTTATATTTAATGAGATTCACATTAAGGATTAATTAAATATTTTCCAATCTGAAATAATGATTGTTTTATATCTATAAATTATAAAAATAAATGTAACAGCCCAAGATTTTATAAAAAATATTTTTTTTAATTTTATTAAAGTCTTGTGTTGTACGCTACACCAAAAGGAGCTTGCACAACACGCATCCTTGACTTGCCTTGCATTACACGCAATCATGACCTTCCTCGATAGCGTGTGTAATACGCAATACCGAGTTTCACTAAACAACGATATGCTATTAAAATATTATTAAAACTAGCCGTTATGAATAGTAATAACCACTTTTTAAAACTCTGTAAATCTTATTTTTCAAAATGAACTTCATTTTTGGATTCGGAGTATCGAATTTAGCCTAAGGTGAAATTTTGGTACTTTTCGGATAACTTTCATATTCTGATGAATAGTGAAAATTACTAAATTATAATTAAAAACAACTTTTTTAATCGAAATAATTAATAGAGATAAATTATTAATTTGAGTGGTTTTAAAGTATATTTAGAATATATTTTTACAATTTAATATAATGTTGGTCATTGGATGCAATTTCACAGTTAAACCAGACATAATCAAGTGTCAATCTTTTGATAGATATTATTTCTTAAAAAAACGCTATTTGTTTTAACAGCGGGATTTAATTATAAAATTAATTAATGCAAATTATATGATATGAATTTGGTAAAATAGACTTCATTTTTGAATTCGGAATATGAAATATAGCTTAGGATGAAATTTTGGCATTGTTCTGAAAAACATCAATTTTTGATGAATAGTGAAACTACTAAGTGGTAGTTAAAAAAATTAATTTCTTCATAAATCTTAATTTTACCACTTCTGTGAATGGAATTTCAAAAATCCGAGAGACACGGTTGATGTCAGTAAGTAAAATGTGGTTCAATGAGATGAAAATAATTTTTGGTGAATAGTAACTTTTTACTTTTTTTTTACCACGGTTAATAGTAAATAGGGTAACTAAGGGTAAATATGATATTACTATTACCCTAACACATGTCCTAATTCTATTGGATAAGTGTAATTCGACCAAAAAAAACATTATGAATATAATATGACCATTTAGGTCCACTTGGATTAGATTATGACATTTAATATTATATTATTTAATGAATAGTTAAAATAGTTAAAATCAAAGTTTAATAACTAAAACATTTTTAATATGGGGTTATACATAAGATAAATTCGACTATAAATATTCATTAGAAATCTAAAAAGATTTCCTGCATAATGATATTTTATTTATAATTTTTAGACTTTAAATAAATTAATTTATTTATGACACAACGATGATGCAGTAATTACCCTTTTAAGGAAATATTAACATAATTGATGTTATAAATGCTCAAATGAAAGTAATTTGAGACTTTTTATGACTTAAACTAATTTTCTAGGTTACTATGATATATTAGTGTTGATTTAATCAACTTGGTTCGAACATATAATTCTGTTATGACTTTCACAAAAATCATATATCAAATAGTGTCAAAATTGACACAAAATAGTTTTTAAATCAAATATTATATTATTAATTATTATTTTATTTCTAAAAATATAAGGTTCGGCCAAATGACTTAGATAAGGATATATTTATTAATAATATACAATTTTGGGTTCGTTTGGCATGTTATAGTAAGTATATTAACCATATAGTGAAAGAAAACAAAAAGACACGGTAAAAGTTAAATTATTTAACTTAGAGTTAAATCTAATTGATAAGGTTAAAATAATAACCTAAACTTGTCTAAATCCTATTGGTTGATAGGATTTCGACCCATCCCCACTTTATCTTCGAAATAAGACCCTTTGGAACCATTATAAACCGATTTTTACTTTAATATAAAATAATATTTTGAGATATTCCTAAGGTGCCCCTCTCCTCCCTTATAAAAGGACACCTCCTCCCCCTCCTCCTCACACCAATTTGAGCACTCAAGCTCGGCCAACCCCTGCCAAAATCTCTTCTCCACTTCCCTAGAAACATCCTAGAGGTTCTGGTCTTCCTCAAAGACCAATTTTAGTGCCCTAAGAGGAGGTCTCAAAGAGGCGCTTCAAAGAAGAGGTAATTACCGTTACCAATTCTTTCATCTTTATTTCTTCTTCCACTTCTTCGTCTTAGGTTGTTTCATTATGAAGTAATAACATCAGTATCACTCATATACTGATATGTTATTATAAGTATGAAACAACCCTATTTCACCATCTATCCATCCTACGGAAAAAGAAATCACTGCGCGTGCGTACGTACGGAATACCGTCTCCACGCCGTGGTGTAATCTATTTTCCACCACCACCTTACATGGATGGGTATAATGGTGTAAAGAATAACTATACATAGTTATTACAATATCATATTGATTCTGATATATTGTATAATCCACTCCGATTCAATTCAATATTTATGAAAATGATATCATCGCTCGTGCGTACGTACGGACTACCGTCTCCACGACGCGATGAGATTCATTCTCCTTGTTAACCATTTAAGAATGATTATAAAGTATATATAAGAAATAATAATGAAATATATGACATTATAAAGCTACTGGATTATGTATATATATATATATATGTATGTCATCTACTTACTTCCATTTCAAGACAATAAGGAATGGAAAACAGCGTTCATGCGTACGTACGGACTACCGTCTCCATGAACGGTGTTTTTCATTTTATTTATCTATCTATTATATATATATATATATACTGAATATATATGATATATAAATCAAATTTTATATTCTGGAAGTAAGTAAATCATGATATAAGTAATAATAATGTCAAGAACAACAAGTCAAAACACCTACGATAAATGAAACGATTTTACCCAAAACGCTTCTTTAACATGGAATTTACAAAACAACGGGTAATATAATGTCATAAGTGAACCATATATGATATCATAACAATGAATATGATTCTATAATAAGTCAATGACATTATTTAAATCATTATACAGGAGGTTCGGACACATACGAAGCAAATCGGACCTAAGGTAAGGGAAATATCACAATCTCGTTTTTATCCGAGATTTTTTATTCGTAAGTATTTACTGGGGTGTATTTTATCATCCACATACATGTTTACTCAATATGTAATATTATTTCCATCCACCTAAAAAAATTTAAATCCATTTTTACCCTTCAGTGAGTTTTTAGTAATACGTATGAAAGGAATCTTTTGTCGTTTTTCGTACGAGGTACTTTTTGACTTTTCCGACAAAAGTACGAAGAATGTTTTTTTTAACTTATACGGAACGAACGGATTTCTACTGTTTTATAAATACTTATTTTCATGAAGCTTCCTCTAAAAGATTTCATGACTATTTTCAATAAAATCTCTTTCTTTTAAAATTGCATGATGTTTTGTGAAAAGAAATAGATTTTGAAGAAGAAAGGATATTTTCCTCAAGAATTCAATTCAAGTGTTTTATCAAAATTATTTTCCATCTAAGATAATAAAGGGTTCTGTTTCTATCCATATTTTTACATTGATTTTACTATGTTGTGATGGAATTATGTTTATGAATTCCTTTATCTTATATGAATTGATTTATGATGTCATGATGTTTCAAGAATCCCATTTTTGTTACATGTGTTATGCGATGATGTATGTTTTATGATTATGTGGCACACATAAGAAAGGATTCATTATAAGATGGGTGGGACCTATATCTCCCTCTAATGCATTGGGTAAAGATTTTATATCTCATGAGATAGACAGGGCTGGAACGGTAGGTTATACCGGTTCAGTGAAACAGGACTGAAACGAGGGTTACTCGATTCAGAAAGGGACTTTGTCCACTAAGATAGTCTTGCCAATGAGTCATGACTAACAAGAAATGATTTTCCATGATTATGTGTGCATGCCACAAAGTTTAAAGTTTCATGTTATGATTATGGTGATCTCATTTTCACTTCTATGATTTGTTCCATGTTAAGATATTATGATCTCTTTTGCAGGTTATGATTTTCAAAAAGATATGAAATGATTTTTATTTCTTTTGTATACCCTTACTGAGCATTTGAGCTCACCCTTTTATGTTTTCTTTTCCCCAGGATATAAAGAAAGGTTTTAGGTAAAAAAAAGGAAGATCTTTATGGGAGATTTTGAAGATCTTTCACCACGATTAGAAGATTATATTACGAGTTTCCAAAGACACTAAACTATTACGGTCCTTGTGTGTGTGTTTTTGTTATGTACTAAGTATTCCGCAAAAGTAATGTAATATCCATGTACGTCAAGATACGGGTCTCTACAATTGGTATCAGAGGAAAGGTTTAGTCAACCTTTGGAAACTAGGATGTGAAAACGTTAGTGAGATCCCTAGAGATATTTCTAAGGTATGTCTAGGGATGTCCCTAAGGATACGTATACGTATAGGATAGTCCTAGAACTATGGTAACGATCTTAGAATTAAACCTAAGATGTTAGATATTGAAGGTACTCCCCCTTTATTATGTTGTTTTCCCTAGCATGATTTTTGCCTCTCACACTATTCTTTTTGGGTTTTAGAAAATGGCTGGAAACAAGATGATTCACAATAATGGAGGATATGATGGACAATGGAATGATATTCTTCATAATGAAATGGGATTTGGAAGTCCAAACATCATTATTATGTCAAATCAGCAATCTCATAATATGATCAATAAAGTAAAATTTGGTAAGTTTCCTGACTCGGCTAATAAGAGAAAGATGGAGTTTCATGATGATCATAGAGGAAAGAAAGTTCAATTTCCCCTATGTAATTCATGTGGGAAGAGGCATCAAGGAGAATGTTTCAAAGGAACTGGAAGATGCTTTGGGTGTGGAAAAGAAGGACACAAAGCAAGTAAGTGCAGAGGAAAAGGTTCAGTTAACACCATGGATGAGGATAATGGTATTGCTACGACATCAACAATGGTTAAATGCTTTAAATGTGGAATGTACGGGCATTATGCAAACCAATGCCCTAAGGGAAAGTCTCATGAAGAGAATCAGTATGGTCGTATGGGAAGTATTTATGTTGATGATGATGAAGAAACTACAAATGATATGTGAGATGAAAGAAATGTTGAAGCTCAATCAATGGTCTAAGAATGTAGTGGAATGATTACATGTTTATCATGTGTAATGTTGGAATAAGGAGACATCAAAGGATTGTTACACTGTTGTCTTTCCTTAAGTTTTGAAAGTGTATGATGAATGGTACCAGTAACCATGAAAGGTTATTCAGATACTTTTGGAAAGTAGATGATAAGTGCATAATGAAAGGATAAGAAGATAATGAGATGTTTGATTGTATTCATGAGCTCATGATTGATATAAGGACTAAGTGATATCATGGTTTGAGTATATATAATTAACTTATGACAGCATTCATGTTTTCACTAAGGTTCAATGGGTATTCAAGAGAATACGTGATTAAGGCCTTTGAATATTTGGAATGTGACCAACAAAACATATATTATGATATATGGGGATCAACGATGGTATTAAATCTCTGAGAATCGTTTTCACTATATTATGAGAGTCGACTGCAGTATTATGGATAAGCCTAAAAGATTGGAATGGATTATGTTGGACATAAGTTAGCATTGTTTGTTTTTTCGATATTATTGATGGGATGTTATAGAGTTTTGGAAAAAGGACAACCTGCAGGACAGGCGACAGCCCATCGCTTCGGACAAGGCTGTGGTAATCGAACCCACAACCGAAGTGCGACTGGCCTTTATCGCCTACCACTGGCCTACAGGAAGTCCCTGTTTAGTAGAAACTAGTTTTATTATATTAAGCAGTATGATATATGAAGTATAAGTCCATTTTAGGAACCATATATGATTAATCTCACTATAGATCGACTTATGCATATAATTTTTGCTAACTTTTTGTTTGAGACAGATGGAATGACCCGTCATTCTATCACATGATCTGCTAACACTTCATGAATAACAAATTCAACTTCATTTATTTAAGAGATGAAGTGGAAATTGTTCAAGGCACGAACAACAGTGAGATTGTACCAAAATAAAGTAAGTATTTATTCTAATTCAAATTTTCAACTTTAGGGAAATGATCTTGAAAACCAAAAATGTTGTCCTAGTGATCTTATAACTGATGAATCAGATGGTACCTTATATCATCACAAATCTATGGATTTGTGATTACTGGCTTTTCCATAGCCATGTTCTCTACCACTCTCCATCAGAACATGATGGTTAGATTTCTCTTCCATATCCATATTTTCACCTATGTGGAAACCCAATGATTAGTTTATTTGGGTAACCGTTACGTTTCATACTTTTGTTTTTAAAGATTTGTTTTGATATTCCTTTTTACGATGTGGGTTTCTATTAAAGAAACTTTCGAATAGTAAACCATTTATAACCCCGACGAATTTCGAGGGCGAAATTCATTTTAAGTGGGGTAGAATGTAACAGCCCAAGATTTTATAAAAAATATTCTTTTTAATTTTATTAAAGTCTTGTGTTGTACGCTACACCAAAAGGAGCTTGCACAACACGCATCCTTGACTTGCCTTGCATTACACGCAATCACGACCTTCCTCGATAGCGTGTGTAATACGCAATACCGAGTTTCACTAAACAACGATATGCTATTAAAATATTATTAAAACTAGCCGTTATGAATAGTAATAACCACTTTTTAAAGCTCCGTAAATCTTATTTTTCAAAATGAACTTCATTTTTGGATTCAGAGTATCGAATTTAGCCTAAGGTGAAATTTTGGTACTTTTCGGATAACTTTCATATTCTGATGAATAGTAAAAATTACTAAATTATAATTAAAAACAACTTTTTTAATCGAAATAATTAATAGTGATAAATTATTAATTTGAGTGGTTTTAAAGTATATTTAGAATATATTTTAACAATTTAATACAATGTTGGTCATTGGATGTAATTTCACATTTAAACCAGACATAATCAAGTGTCAATCTTTTGATAGATATTGTTTCTTAAAAAAACGCTATTTGTTTTAACAGCGGGATTTAATTATAAAATTAATTAATGCAAATTCTATGATATGAATTTGGTAAAATAGACTTCATTTTTGAATTCGGAATATGAAATATAGCTTAGGATGAAATTTTGGCATTGTTCTGAAAAACATCAATATTTGATGAATAGTGAAACTACTAAGTGGTAGTTAAAAAAATTAATTTCTTCATAAATCTTAATTTTACCGCTTCTGTGAATGGAATTTCAAAAATCCGAGAGACACGGTTGATGTCAGTAAGTAAAATGTGGTTCAATGAGATGAAAATAATTTTTGGTGAATAGTAACTTTTTACTTTTTTTTACCACGGTTAATAGTAAATAGGGTAACTAAGGGTAAATATGATATTACTATTACCCTAACACATGTCATAATTCTATTGGATAACTGTAATTCGACCAAAAACAACCTTATGAATATAATATGACCATTTAGGTCCACTTGGATTAGATTATGACATTTAATATTATATTATTTAATGAATAGTTAAAATAGTTAAAATCAAAGTTTAATGACTAAAACATTTTTAATATGGGGTTATACATAAGATAAATTCGACTATAAATATTAATTAGAAAGCTAAAAAGATTTTCTACATAATTATATTTTATTTATAATTTTTAGACTTTAAATAAATTAATTTATTTATGACACAACGATGATGCAGTAATTACCCTTTTAAGGAAATATTAACATAATTGATGTTATAAATGCTCAAATGAATGTAATTTGAGACTTTTTATGACTTAAACTAATTTTCTAGGTTACTATGATATATTAGTGTTGATTTAATCAACTTGGTTCGAACATATAATTCTGTTATGACTTTCACAAAAATCATATATCAAATAGTGTCAAAATTGACACAAAATAGTTTTTAAATCAAATATTATATTATTAATTGTTATTTTATTCCTAAAAATCTAAGGTTCGGCCAAATGACTTAGATACGGATATATTTATTAATAATATACAATTTGGGGTTCGTTTGTCATGTTATAGTAAGTATATTAACCATATAGTGAAAGAAAACAAAAAGACACGGTAAAAGTTAAATTATTTAACTTAGAGTTAAATCTAATTGATAAGGTTAAAATAATAACCTAAACTTGTCTAAATCCTATTGGTTGATAGTATTTCGACCCATCCCCACTTTATCTTAGAAATAAGACCCTTTGGAACCATTATAAACCGATTTTGACTTTAATATAAAATAATATTTTGAGATATTCCTAAGGTGCCCCTCTCCTCCCTTATAAAAGGACACCTCCTCCCCCTCCTCCTCACACCAATTTGAGCACTCAATCTCGGCCAAACCCTACCAAAATCTCTTCTCCACTTCCCTAGAAACATCCTAGAGGTTCTGGTCTTCCTCAAAGACCAATTTTAGTGCCCTAAGAGGAGCTCTCAAAGAGGCGCTTTAAAGAAGAGGTAATTACCGTTACCAATTCTTTCATCTTTATTTCTTCTTCCACTTATTCTTCTTAGGTTGTTTCATTATGAAGTAATAACATCAGTATCACTCATATACTGATATGTTATTATAAGTATGAAACAACCCTATTTCACCATCTATCCATCCTACGGAAAAAGAAATCACTGCGCGTGCGTACGTACGGAATATCGTCTCCACGCCGTGGTGTAATCTATTTTCCACCACCACCTTACATGGATGGGTATAATGGTGTAAAGAATAACTATACATAGTTATTACAACATCATATTGATTCTGATATATTGTATAATCCACTCCGATTCAATTCAATATTTATGAAAATGATATCATCGCTCGTGCGTACGTACGGACTACCGTCTCCACGACGCGATGAGATTCATTCTCCATGTTAACCATTTAAGAATGATTATAAAGTATATATAAGAAATAATAATGAAATATATGACATTATAAAGCTACTGGATTATGTATATATATATATATGTATGTCATCTACTTACTTCCATTTCAAGACAATAAGGAATGGAAAACAGCGTTCATGCGTACGTACGGACTACCGTCTCCATGAACGGTGTTTTTCATTTTATTTATCTATCTATTATATATATATATATACTGAATATATATGATATATAAATCAAATTTTATATTCTGGAAGTAAGTAAATCATGATATAAGTAATAATAATGTCAAGAACAACAAGTCAAAACACCTGCGATAAATGAAACGATTTTACCCAAAATGCTTCTTTAACGTGGAATTTACAAAAGAACGGGTAATATAATGTCATAAGTGAACCATATATGATATCATAACAATGAATATGATTCTATAATAAGTCAATGACATTATTTAAATCATTATACAGGAGGTTCGGACACATACGAAGCAAATCGGACCTAAGGTAAGGGAAATATCACAATCTCATTTTTATCCGAGATTGTTTATTCGTAAGTATTTACTGGGGTGTATTTTATCATCCACATCCATGTTTACTCAATATGTAATATTATTTCCATCCACCTAAAATTGTTTAAATCCATTTTTACCCTTCGGTGAGTTTTTAGTAATACGTATGAAAGGAATCTTTTGTCGTTTTTCGTACGAGGTACTTTTTGACTTTTCCGAAAAAAGTACGAAGAATGTTTTTTTTAACTTATACAGCACGAACGGATTTCTACTGTTTTATAAAGCCTTATTTTCATGAAGCTTCCTCTAAAATATTTCATGACTATTTTCAATAAAATCTCTTTCTTTTAAAATTGCATGATGTTTTGTGAAAAGAAATTGATTTTGAAGAAGAAAGGATATTTTCCTCAAGAATTCAATTCAAGTGTTTTATCAAAATTATTTTCCATCTAAAATAATAAAGGGTTCTGTTTCTATCCATATTTTTACATTGATTTGACTATGTTGTGATGGAATTATGTTTATGAATTCCTTTATCTTATATGAATTGATTTATGATGTCATGATGTTTCAAGAATCCCATTTTTGTTACATGTGTTATGCGATGATGTATGTTTTATGATTATGTGGCACACATAAGAAAGGATTCATTATAAGATGGGTGGGACCTATATCTCCCTCCAATGCATTGGGTAAAGATTTTATATCTCATGAGATAGACAGGGCTGGAACGGTAGGTTATACCGGTTCAGTGAAACAGGACTGAAACGAGGGTTACTCGATTCAGAAAGGGACTTTGTCCACTAAGATAGTCTTGGCAATGAGTCATGACTAACAAGAAATGATTTTCCATGATTATGTGTGCATGCCACAAAGTTTCAAGTTTCATGTTATGATTATGCTGATCTCATTTTCACTTCTATGATTTGTTCCATGTTAAGATATTATGATATCTTTTGCAGGTTATGATTTTCAAAAAGATATGAAATGATTTTTATTTCTTTTGTATACCCTTACTGAGCATTTGAGCTCACCCTTTTATGTTTTCTTTTCCCCAGGATATAAAGAAAGTTTTTAGGTAAAAAAAAAGGAAGATCTTTATGGGAGATTTTGAAGATCTTTCACCATGATTAGAAGATTATATTCCGAGTTTCCAAAGACACTAAACTATTACGGTCCTTGTGTGTGTGTTTTTGTTATGTACTAAGTATTCCGCAAAAGTAATGTAATATCCATGTACGTCATGATACGGGTCTCTACAATAAAGATCCTTACTTTTTTATAACCTTCTTTCTTTCTCATGAGACTGGAGGTTCCTAATCCTTCTCATGGATTCATGGAACCCTGCTTCCATCAATTCTAGTTTCTTCCAGTAGTGATTACATCATGTATGCAAGCCCTGTTTTTAGTGTAGAAAATTGCATGAAACTTTTTTATTGCAGGTAGTAGATCCTTCATTTATCATTTAGATTCATCATGTGATTGGGGTTGCACTTTTTTCATCTTTGGGAATATTTTTTTCAATGGATAAATAAATATAATAAACTGGTTTAATTTAAAATTAAGGGTAAGAGTTTTGGAATCGCATGCTTTTACAGAATTTTATTTATTGATATTTTGAATTGTACAAGCTAGATTCCCCATTCAAAATTGAGGTCTTGAGATATTTTTTTCTCAATAGATGATAGGTTATGGAAACCTTGTTTTGTTTTATTTTTTATCACCAAAAAATCGAAATTTGATAACAAATTATATCTAATTAATAAAATTGTTTCACTAAGATAATTATGGGATCACCAAGATATATGAAATTGGGGTTTGTGAGTGGAAAATCAGTGGGAAAATGAATTGGGGTACCCTTTATTGATATACTTTGTATTATTTTATTATACTTGGCTTGTGTTATTTAGTGAGTAAGCCCTTGTGATGATGGGATTGGCTAGTTGTCCTTTTTATGTGTTGTTTGATTCTGTTTTTTTTCTCACAGGTGAATTAGTATGATTCTTTAATATGTTTGTGAGAGAGACTTTTGTTTTCTTATTCAGTATATTTTTATTCTCACCCTATATATATAAAACTAATTTTCAAGTTTCAAGGAGGATTATGTAGACTATGATGGACATTACTAGATTAAAATATTATGTTATTTATATATTTATGCTTTATATTTTCTTTTGGGTAATTACATTTGGATACCTTTTCATGTATTAGTTTAATTTATACATGCATTATGGGAAGGTTTTGGTTAACTTTTAATATTATTCCATGGAGTTTCTTGTAATTTATTCATCTTATATCCCAATACTATATTATATTAGAGGTTAATTACCCATTTTTATGATATTTTTATACCCTCGGTACTAGTCACCAACCAGGGAACTACTAGAGGTGGGACTCAGGGGTCATTATCTCTCTCCCCTCATTGTGGTGTATTTAGAGGGAGGGGTAATGACATAGTGGTATCAGAGGATAATAGCTGAGATAAATGATAGAGTTTTGAATTAATAATAAAGAGGATTGTGTGGGTTAATGGAAACAATTTCATTTGGCCTTAGTGTGTGATATTTTCCTAGGTTAGTGGATAGGATATGGGATTTTAGGGGGGCCCATGATCCAGTGCACTGACTCTAAGCTTATTGAATATCCAATTGAGGTGGATCTATTTTTTGGGTAAACACCTAGGAGAGGTGAATGAATCATAATGACTTGTGTTCCTATTTGAATTGGGTTTCATTGGGAAAGATAAAACAAATAAAATTAAATAAATCAATCAAGATAAAATTCCATACTATTGGGATCAGTAAATCTTGTTTTAAATTTCCAATGATGGCTCTTGGTCATCATTCATGCATGGTTCATGAATTTGAGGTTAAAAATACTGATCTATTTTATTAGTAAAGGGTTGATCTAGTTAGGTAGGATAATCAATGGTAGAGGATGTTTCTTGCTTTTTAGTGGTGGGATTTCGGGAAGTATGGGGGTAGTGTTTCTGATGTGGAGATAGAGAGGTAATTGGAGGATCTTGAGATCAACATCAATTTGATATGATCCCTGGTAGAGTAATGTGTATTATTGGAAGTTAGTCATATGTGGGGAGATGTATTTCATTAGTGTATTCTTCATCTGTGTGAGTGGAAGGAGGAAGATGCTTCATGGGTTAATTTTCAGAAAGAGTTCTGGACAGAGTTCTTTTCTTCGACCATAAAGGTAGTGAACTGGAAGGCTCTTATCTCCCATCATTGGGGTAGTATGTCATTATAATGACCCAAGAATGAACTACATGAATATTAAATATTTTTATGAGACTATTCAATAAAATTTTGCAAATTCATGCCTGAAGAACATAATAGTTTAGTGCCTCTAGAAAATTTGAATACATTCTTCTAACTTGTGAAAGATCTTCAACATCTCACATAATGATCTTCCCATTTAGTAATCTTACTTAAAATTTTTCTTTATAACATGAAGAATAGAAACATAATAAAGGTTGAGATCAGATTCTTAGTAATGGTAAAGAAAAAAAACATGAACATAACTTTTAAAAATCATTCTATGTATAACATATATCAAAATTACTAGTCAGGGTATAAATATTGATAATTCATAAGGCATAAATCCTAAAGGAACAAGAGACATGAAAAATAGAATTTTCATAAAGCATAGAATTTTGGAAACCACATAATCATAGAAAATCATTTCCATATTAGCTAAGTCTTATTTACAAGACCATCATAGTGTAAAAAGTCTATTACTAAAACGGTTTTACTTGTGTTACAGCCCTGTATTATAGGACCAAATTTACTTGTCGTTCTAGCCCTGTATTACTAAATTAAATTTACTTTCTATTCTAGTGATGTCTATCTCATGAGATATAAATATTTAACAATTAATTGTAGTTAGATATAGTTCCCACCCATCACATAATTAAAACCATACATATGTGTGCCATAAGAACATAAAACCATTCATCATATCATAACCCAAGGAATAAAATGGGTTTCTTAAACATCATTCCATCATAACATAATCCATGTAAAATAATTGGATTTTGATAAATATAATTCCATCATAAACATAATCATACATAACAATAATAGAGATAGTATACTTGAAATAAACCTTAATCTTAGATGGAAAATAATTTTTATAAAACACTTGAGATTAATTCTTGAAGAAAATATCCTTTCTTTTTCGAAAACATTTTCTTTTCTTAAAGTACTACACAATTTTAAAAGAAAAGAATTTATTTTAAAATAACCTCAAAAACTTGTTATATAATCTTCATGGAAATAAGGTGTTATGAAAGCCTAAAAAATCATTCATGTCGTATAAGTTAAAAAACATTATTCTCATACTTTTTTTGGAAAAGTCAAAAAGTACCTCGTATGGAAAATGAAAGAAAGATTCCCTCAAAACCATGTAGTAAAAGTAAAAAAAAATAGGTAAAACTTACTTTAAACATATAAAGTAGAATATTAAACATTTTGTGAAATAATTTTTAGAAAATATGTACATGGATGATAAATATACCATAGTAAATAATTACGTAAAAACAATCTTGGATAACAATGTGATTAAGAAATTATCCATTACCTTAGATTTTTTATCCTTTTTTTGTATCCTAACCTCATGTATAATGATTTAAATTGTTTCATTGAATTATTAAAAAATCATAGTCACCATATATGATCATATTATCATCCATTTTTTAGTAACATTATTACTCGTCCATCGGGTATTAACTTCTTCATTTTCTTACGCATGTTTTTTCGGATATGTTTCTCTTAATAGGTTATAGTTATATCATTTATATAATGATATTAGTATAATATATATATAATATATATTCATTCAATTCATATATATAATCATGATTTAATTAAGATCATGTAGAATGAATCACATCACATCGTGGAGACGGTAATTTGTACATACGCATGAGCGACGATATCATTCTCATAATTGTTGAATGGTATTTAAGTGGAGGGTGTATAATATTTAAGAATAAATATAATGTTATAATATTAATATATAGTTATTACTTTTATCATTATACTTATCCAAGTAAGGTGGTGGTGAAAAACATATTACACCACAGTGTGGAGACAGTAAGTCATACGTACACACATGTGGTGATTTCATTTTTCGTAGGATGGACAGAAGGTGGAATATGGTTGTTCCATAACCATAATAACATCTCACCATATAAGTGATACTAGAGTTTTTACTTTAGTATGGAAACAAATCATGAAAAATAATTAAGAGAATAAATAATTTGAAAGAATCGGTATAATAGATTACCTCTTCTTCAATGTGCTCACTTTAAATCTCCTCTTAAAGGCACTAGAGTTGGTCTTTTGAGAAGACCGAAATCTATAGAATGTAACTAGGGAAGTAGATAAGGGAAATGGGCATGTGATGGGAAATCTTGAATGCTTAATGGGAAGTTAATATGTGAGGGAGGAGGTTCCATTTTATAATTTATGTGAGGGGAACCTTTGGAATCTCCAAAAATATTAAATTATAATAAAATTAAAGCCCATCAAAAAATCATAAAAATATCTTAGTTTCAATGATGAGATGAGATGAGATAAGTTTGTAATATCATAAAATAATAATATTTATACGTTTTTTTATTTCATTTTAAACCTTATCATATCAATTAAACCTTAGTTATTCTATTTTAATTTTAACTAAGTTAACAAATTGTTCAACTTTAAAAATGTGTATTTTTACTTATTTTATGGAAATTTTAACATAAATGCATACTTTTTAACATTATTGACCATTTTATAATTATTAAAAAAAATTAAAATCATTTATGATTTTTAAATAATTTAATAATACATAATTTTGATAAACAATCAATAATATCAATTTTGACACTATTCAATTTATTGATTTTTTCAAATATCAAGATAAGATTTCATCCTCTAACAAAATATTTTATTATATTTCTACTAGGTTAAGTTTATTTAGAAAATTAATTTCACATATTAACTATCTCAACTTATATTTATTTTAATATTTATAATAACATTTATTTTATATTTCCCTTAATAAAATAATTACAAGATCAGTTTTTTGTAATTATTTAATACACTTTTTTTTGAATTAAAATTACAAAAAAAATACTATGATGAAAATAAATATACTAGATTTCAGAATAATATTTTTATTATAATGTATATTCTGTAAAATCCATCATTAAAAATTTTATACATATTAAAACATGAATGTGAAAAGTTTAACATCAATTTAAATAAAATAATATAAGTGTCATAATATCTTTATTAAGGTTCCAAATAGTCAATAACTCTACCCTTGGATGATTATGGATGAGATGTACTCTACAAAAAATATTTGGCCAAGTATTTTTGTCATTTAATGGTTATTATCATTTTAATAAAAATTAGTTTATTGATTTTTTATCAATTAAATAATTTCTACATCATCAATATATAATTATTTAAGTTAATTATTTATTTCCTAAAATTTAAAATTAAATTTCCATGATAAATAGAAAAAATTTATATTTAAAATGATCATTTATAATATAATTAATATTCTATAAAATCATATATTAAAAAATGATTAATTATTAAGATTTGAGTAAGACATATTTAACTTTTTCAAAAATAATATATAGTAAATGTTCTAATCTCATCCAAGTGGCTTAAAAAGGGTAAAATTTTATCCAAGGATAGTTTAGGTTGAAAATAACTCAACCAATAATATTAGGACAATTATTAAGGTAATTTTATAATATTATATTTACCCTTAATTCCCAGATTTACCTTTTTACTGTATTAATATAAATTATTGAAGTTACTATTCATAATGCCTAAAAATAAAATAATGTTATTTAAATAATTTATACCAACTAATTCCAAATATGTAATTAATTTTTAAAAATTAAAAACACAAAAGTTTCAATAATATATTTAAAATTAGTCATATTGTTGTAATGAAAAACGGGTTTTAAAAGTTAAAACATTGCAAAATATTGAAATATTTTTACATAAAAATTGTTAGGTCCCGAAATTTCTGTATAATTTTTTTAATTATATGGGATTATTAAAAGACTTTGAAAATTGACAGAATGTGATTCCGAGGCCCAGAGTGCCCAGAATGATCTGTCGTAAAAAAATGTTAAGCTTTAAATAGCGTGTGTGAGCAGTTTTTCTGAAAAAGTGGAATATCTCTTAAACGGGTGCCCAGATCAGGAATACAAGGGCACTATTTCGTTTAAGATGGTGGGTTGACCATTGGTACGACTTAATTTTAGTTGGTGCAGGCCTCCAGTGAGAAAACCCAAAAATGGCATAACCATAAATAAAATTATTAAATAAAATTATTTTCTTTTTTAACTACTTATAACTCATGAACGGTGAGTCGGATTGAAAATATGAGACCACCATTGAGCTAGTGAGGGTATGATTTCCTTAGGTAGATCCTAACCTTAGCCGGCTCGGGCCAAAAGTGGAAGTTAGTTTTTGGCCGTAAATAAAATAATTAAGTAGAAATTATTTTATTGTTAAATTTCTTAACTCCTAAATGGAAACTCATATTGGAAATCCAAGAGTACCATGTGAGGTCATGTTCCCCTTAGGTGGAGCCTAACCTCAACCGGAATGGGTTAAGGGTGACTGTTAATAATTTTTTGAACATTTTTTAAGGTACGTTTAGTAAACGTATGGGTGGCAATTTCTATATTTTTAAACAGTGGTCGGATTAAAAATCTGAGGGCACCGTTGAATTCACAGTGCTAGGATTTGCTTAAGTGAGGCTTAACTTCGACCGAAAAGGGTCAGACAAAAAAGATAATTTTTAGACTTTACAGAAACAATAATAAAATAACTCCATGAGTTATTTTTTCTCTTTTTGTAACCATTGAGTGACGTGACGGAACCGCAGAGTTAATAGGTCATTCAATGACTTAACCCTTGGGTTGCGTAACCTCGATGTTGGTTGTTTTAATGTAACACAAAATGTGGTTCATTAATAAACCACATTAATGTTATGCAACATGGTTGGTTCCTCACATCTATTTAAACAAATCTTAGGCATGGTTCTTGTGCACTCATGATAGAAACCTCTGATGAAGTTTCGGCAAAGACTTCCTCCAACATAGGATGAAGCTTTTATGACTTAGAGGATTCAAACCAGACAGTGACGAATGCCAACAAACATGCTTCAAATGCGGTCGCATCTTCCTCATCTACATCGTCTACCAACGTATTTGAGGTAGGGTTTATGTGCCTAATTCCTTCCTTTTTTCCCCATTCTTGAATATTATGAAAAATACGAATCTACTGTCCAATGGGTTGATCCACATTTCATTCTTTAATGCAGGAGGATAATGAGGGTTTTCTTTATATGATTTTTTATGATTAAATAATCCTTCTCATGTTATAACGCTAACGTGGAGGGTGTGGGCCGAGCCGAACCTGGCTCGGACCCTCCGCCGATCTCGGGTTGGTGGCGTTCTTCATGGGCGACCGAGAAATATGGAGGCAAGGAGAAACTTTGGGCCGTGTGGTGTATGTGTCGTCTCGGGAGTCCCGTAGGTGCATACAGAAAAGTAATCGGGCCACCAGAGCTTCCCTAGTGGCTCGTGGAAGCATCGCCGACGCGGCAGCGCTGGAAATTGGAGGAGGCGGCACCTGAAGGCGTCGCGGTAGACAAAAGGGCGACAGACCTTTTTCAGCCATGTTAGAGTAGGGTGGTGCATTGTGGTGATGTGATGTGGTGGCACGCTACCGAGGAAGGCCACAACTTTGTGCCACGATGGAGAGTGGACCTGCGATATGTGGGTTCCGCAAGTGACCGGTCCAACGGGACTGGCCAGGTGGTGCAGCGCCAACTGGCACCACTTCTTTGAAACCAAATAGACTTCTATCTTTTCAAGAGGAGAGCGGACCCCTGTGCCCGGACAGCAGGCCGAGCGAATCCACGACCCGGTGGGTTTCACCCAGTCAGGTGCGCCAGGCCGACCCTGCGGCCCAGTGGGCCTCGCCCGCGGCCCAACAGGCCAAACGCGTGACCCAGCAGGCCTAACCTGCATCCCAGCGGACCAAACCAGACCCAATAGAACCGGACCAAGCCCAGCCCCATTCGGGTCGGGCCGGTCTGACCAAGTCGAACCAGACCCAGACCCCTTTTGGCCAAGTTATGCTTAAATAGGAATATCTCCTAAACCAGATGTCCTTTTGACGAACCATCTGCAGTGATGGAACCCTTAGGAAGAGGTAGTCCTTATGAGATACTCCACTTGAGTTTTGAAGAATGTTGGAGTATAGACGGGTTGGATCAAATCATAATCCAACCAAAATCTTGGCACTAAAATGCCTATAACTAACAGATCGGGTGTCCGGTTGACACGCCATCTATTGCGTTGGAACCCTTAGGACATGGCGGTTCTTTGGGTTACCTATTAGTGGGACTTAGTGATGGATGAAATACGACGGATGTTTTGAGGAGCATATCCTCCAAGAATCAAGCGTGCTTTTTCCATAATCCAGTGGCTGGTTGTGATGTGAAGAATGAATAATGATCCTATATGGGTCAGCACCAAGAGATCCTGTGTGGGTCATCACTAGGAGATCCTGTGTGGGTCAGAACCTAGTGATCTTGTGTGGGTCAGCTCCAAGGGATCCTGTGTGGGTCAGCACCGATTGATCATGTGTAGGTCAGCACCGAGCGATCATATGTGGGTCAGCACCGAGCGATCCTGTGTGGGTCAGCACCAAGAGATCCTGTGTGGGTCAGCACCTAGAGATCATGTGTGGGTCATCACCGAGCTATCCTATTTGGGTCAACACCTAGCTATCCTATGTGGGTCAGCACAAAGTGATCCTGTGTGGGTCAGCACCTTGAGATCTTGTGTGGGTTAGCATCGAGCGATCTTGTGTGGGTCAGCAGCAGAGCCTCTTGATAAAATAAGATGATCTATCTTTACAACTAATAATCTATACTTATGTACTTAACTTATACCTGGTGTGAGTTGTCTTTTTATTTGTGCTTTGTGTTTGAGATCATGCTTTGTGGTTTTTCCTTTGTGGAATTATGAGAGACCTTCAGGGGTCTCGAGGTCCCTACTGAGTATTGTTATACTCACCCTTGCATAGGATTTTCCCGCAATTTTTTGTATCTTGTGTACACAACAGACATCCTGACTGATTCTTGTGGAGTCGAGGCTAGACGGCACTCAAAGGTGATTGACAAAGGGTGCCCGGAGGTTACTGGTTGACGTGGAGAGCTGCAGTGATGATTTGTACCTACCCTTCAGGTAGGATCCTTAGAAGATTACCCCAAGAGCTATTTTTCTTTTTTACTATACTTCCATTTCATTTGGGCTTGTATTCTGGCTCCTTTACTTTCAGTAATTACTTTTACACTCAGTGGGGATTTTTAGTTGTGGTTTTACCATTCTTCTTCAGTTTTGTTTTTCCTGTGCACAGTGTGCCCTGTCTGTGTGTGTATAGGTTTTGAGGAAATTCCTTCCCATTTTAAGGATATGTGTTTTTAGTGCTAGTCGCAAACCCTTGGCCTATAGAAGGCGGGCTTGGGGTAGTCACGGCAGGGGTCCTAAGGGACGGGTCGTGAAAACAATTCAACGTAAAATTAATATGAATTACATAAATTATATTTACTGATAAAAATATATTCTATTTATAATTTAATATAATTTGATAATATAATTTAATCATATAAATTATTTCAATGAAAAAATTTGTTTTAAATTAAAATTTAGTGTATTTTTACTATTCATCAAAACATGAATGTTATTATAAAAATATTAAAAATTCATCCAAAGTAAATTTTTATATCCCACATACAAAGAACATGTTTATTTTGTTAAATATAATATATAAAAGTGTCAAAACTAGATTTATAATGGGTATTCCATCAAAAGGTGGCAAAACTTCATTTTTTTAAAATTACTTCTTTTATCCAAAAAAAATTGATTTTGTTATTATATCATGTATAGAAAACATATAATATGAATTTTAAACATTATATTGAATATATTAAACATATATTTAATTAATAAAATCCATCATGAGTGATTTTATTATTTTATAAACTTACTTGTTTTCATTTAAATAGTTTTTCAGAATAAAGTTAATACTATTCATACCCGCTATTATAATGACTAAGTTATAAGGTAAAATAATAATATTTATTTGTTCATTTATACTTGACCTTTCATGAAATTAATTCTATCAAAATAAATTGAAATTATATGTAACACAAGCCAAATATAGTGTTGCATATACCGCAAGTCAAGTTGATGTTGTGTATTATGAAAGCATATCTTGGTTTAGCGTACAACACAATACATCAAGGAAATTAAAAAAGTATATCTCATAAAATATTGGGGTGTGACATTCTACCCCCCTTGAAATTAATTTCTCCCTCAAAATTTATCTGGGTTATTAGAGGATTAATATGTGAATGTTTATTTCATAGAAACCCACATCGTAAAAACAAGGACTAAAACTTCCTTTTAAAAAGGTATAGTTGGAAAATAACCACGATGAAAAGTAAATCACAACTATGTATCTATTTATGAGAACATAGGTGAATATTTGGAATGGATTAAAAGCATAAATAATCATAGAGATTGATAAATATCACTGATCATAATAAATTTTGTGATCTAGTGAAACTTAACAATCACAAAACCATAAACTAAAGAATCATGAAAGAGTTAACTAATATCATAAAAAATAATGATTATAATTCACCATTTTTGCATCGCGATCCCTTTTTCCTAATGAAGAATTTACATGAGAAGATATACTTACTTTATTTTAGTACAATCTCACCATTGGTCTTGCATTGAAAAATTTCCACTTTATCTCTTATTTAAATAAATTAAGTTTAATTTTTCATTCCTAAAGAATTAACAGATCATGTGATCCATAAATAAATCATAGATAATTCCATATATATTAATCACAACAAAAAATTTAGGACAATATATGAAATATTAAAAAGTACACCAATGGTGAGATAATACTTTAATCTACCAAACATCATCCAAATTTTAATTTAAACATTCCATTAATGGATAACTTTATAATACTTTTGAAAGATGAAAATCCAAAACTATAAAAAAAAGGTTCACTAAATTGGCTGAACATTTATCCTCCATATATCACAAGGCATCTCTTGTTGGTCACATTCCAAAAATGTGAACACCTTCATCATGTATTCTCACAGTTCATGGTAATGACCTGAATTATCATATATCCTTATTGAAAATATGCAAGTTTCCTTATTCTTAAGTTTAAAAAAACAGTAAAATTCATTCGTGATATCATAACCTACAAGTTAATAAATCCTTAACCCATTCTAAGGTATCTAATATCATCAAATTTTCTTTTTCCTATCCAAAATATCTTTATCCAAATATCATTATATCAACATCAATCTCATATTAAGGGTTATCATCCCGTTAATCATGTGTTTTCCAAAAACATCACCTTATTACCTCAATCACTTTTCATAGTTACCAATATCACTCAGCATATACTTTCAAATACATTTGGAAAACCACAGTGTACCACTACATTGATAGTTCAATATTCTATAATACTATAAAAGATATTCTACAACATTATTTTAGGATTCCATTACATAAACACTCAATAATCCCACCACTTTATTGTCATACTCAAAATCGCTAATAGTGATTTCATGTGATTCCCTTTAACATTAGACTTAATATGTTTTTGACATCGATCATCATCGATAACCCTTGGATTTGTGCATTGGTTAGCATAATTCCCTATTTCCCTGGACTTATAACATTGAAGTGTGGGAGGTTCATTCTGTGTAGTCTTTTATCTATTAACATAATTAGCTACCTTTTCCCATTACTTTAGCACTCAACTTTCTAATGACCTTTTTTCCACACTTAAAACATTTACTAGTACCTTTAATACAATCTCTACTATTCCTCTTTCCACACTTTGAGCATAAGAAAATGATCATCTTCCTTTCACCATTTTTTTTTTTGAGATTTTCCCTTGAACTCCATATTCTATTTCTTATCGAAACCATGAGATTGATATGTAACACCAACTTCTATTTCTACCTTGAAAGCACAATGCACAATCTATTTATAGCTACAAAAGTCTTTATAGAAAACTCCCTTCGAATACTTGGATTTAATCCACTAAATAATCGATCAAATTTACTTTCAAGTTGGATGATAAATCCAGAATCATACCTTGAAAGTCTTCTAAAATTTGTCTCGTATATACCAACAAATTCATCATCATTTTTATTAAGCTCTAGGAACTCCTTTTCCATATTATTTAAAAAAATACAAGGAAATTACTTATTGAAAAAATAAGTTCTTTAACTCATCCTATTCCATGGATTCAATTTCATCTTGTTTCCTCGTATTCTTAATTAGAGTCCACCACTAGTATGTTTTTTCTTCTATATGATAAATTTTCAAAATGAATTTTTCATGTTCCCAATAGTAAAGGATAGAAAATATTTTTTTCAATGTTACTGATCCATTTTTTAACAACAAGTGGATTATAAGACCCATAAAAGAAGGTGGATGCTGCCTCAAGAAGGACTCAACAGAATTTTGTTCCCTTATCTACTCATCTGGAAGTCCAGAATGATTTATAGCTTATGTGAGTATAGAAATATGATTTTCCATTATAGTTCCCATAACATATGGTTGTTCATGAGGACAATATTTTCATTTCCCATTGCATTGATCATTAACATGGTTCCTTCAGGTTACATCCATTATTTAAAACCCAAAAATAATAGTGTGAGAGGCAAAAATCATACTAGGAAAAAACATATTCCAGGGGAAGTTCATTAAATATCTAACATATTAGGACTAATATTAGGTTAAGAATGATCATTACCAAAATTCAATGATTGTAACCTATAGTTAGACTTATCCTTAGGAACATTCCTAGTCATGCCTTAGAAATATCTCTATAGATCTCACTAAACATTTTGCACCCTAATTTCCAAAGGTTAAATAAAACTTTAATATAATACCAACAATAATAACCCAATCATGATTTAAATTAATATTATATAAGTATCATTTATAATACCATCATAGTGTACAAATTTCATTACTGAACCAAGTTTACTTGTCGTTCTAGACATGTATTATTAAACAAGATTTAATTGTCATTCCAGCCATGTATTATTGAACCAGATTTAATTACCATTCTAATAATTTATAATTCATGATATATAAATATTTACCCAATTAATTAGAGGTATATATAGGTCCCACCCATTACATAATGAAAACCATACATATGTGTGCCACAAAAAAATCATTCATCATACCATAACCCAAGGAATAAAATGGGTTTCCTAAACATCATTCCATCATAACATAATCCGTGTAAAACAAAGATATTTCATAAATATAATTCCATAATAAACATAATAAAACATAATAATAATAATAGGTATATTATACTTTAGAAATATCATTAATTTTAGATGGAAAATAATTTGGATAAAACACTTGAAATTAATTCTTGAGAAAAAATCCTTTCTTCTTCGAAAACATTTTATTTTCTTAAAACACCGCAAAATTTTAAAATAAATGAATTTATTGAAAAATAAAGTTTAAAAATTATAATATAATATTCATGGGAATAATATTTTATTGAAGTTTAAAAATCTATTCATGTCGTATAAGTTAAAAAACATTTGTCTCATACTTTTATAGGAAAAGTCAAAAAGTACCTCATATAGAAAATGAAAGAAATATTACTTTAAAATCATGTATTAAAAGAAACAAAAATGGATAAATTTGACTATAAACATACATAGTATAATAATAGTAAACATTTTATGAAAAAAATTTAGAAAACTTGGACATGGATGTTAAATATACCCCAGTAAATAATTACGCATAAACAATCTCAGATAATAATGAGATTGCGAAATTATCCCTTACCATAAGTACTATATCCTTTGTATGTATATTAACCTCCATAATAATGATTTAAATGATTTAATTTACTTATTCTAGAATCAGATTCATCATATATGATCATATTATCATCTTTTTGTTAGTAGTATTACTACACATCCATCGGGTATTAACTTCTTTATTTTCTTACACATGTTTTGTCGAAAAAGTTCCTCATCTTAGGTTATAGTTATATAATTTACAGAATTATATTAGTATAATATATATAATATTTATTCATTAAATTCATTTATATAATCATGCTTTTATTAAGATCATGTAAAATTAATCACATCGCATCGTCGATACGGTAGGTCGTACGTACGCATGAGTAACGATATCATTCTCATAATTATTGAATGGTATTAAAGTGGATGGTGGATAATATTTAAAGATAAATATAACATCATAATTATCATATATAATTATTATTTACATTATTATACCCATCAAAGTAAGGTGGCGGTGAAAATCATATTATACCACGATGCAGAGATAGTAAGTCGTACATATGCATGCGTGGTGATTTTGTTTTTCATAGGATGGATAGAAGGCATAATATGGTTGTTCCATAACCATAATAACATCTTAGAATATAATTTATACTTAATTTATAACTTTATGATAGAAAAAGCTCATGAAGAGGAAGTATAAGAAGAAATAATTTAAAAGAATCAGTAGAGGAGACTACCTCTTCTTCGACGTGCTCACTCTAAATATCCTCTTAAAGAAACTATAGTTGGTCTTTTGAGAATAAAAAAACCTCTATAATGTAAATAGGTAAGTTTATAAAGTAAATGGGTAGGTTATGGATGATCTTGAAGGCTCAAATGGAAGTGAATAAGTGAGGGGGGAGGTTCCCGTTTATAATTGAGGTGAAGGGAACCTTTGGAATCTCCAAAAATATTAACTTATAATAAAATAAAATCTCATCCAAAAACATTAAAAATGTCTTAGTTTATAATATTAGATGATATAATATTGTAACATCATCAAAAAATTATTTTTAGACGTGTTTTGATTTCATTTTAAGCCTTATCATTTCAATTAACCCTTAGTTATTCTATTGTAATTTTAACTAAGGTAACAAATTGTTCAATATTAAAATAGTGTAATTTTGACTTATTTTATGTCAATTTTACCATAAATGAATACTTTTGAACATTTTATACCATATAATAATTATTCTATTTTTTAAATGTTTTATGATTTTTCAATATTTTAATAATACATAATTTTGAAAAACAATCAATAGTGTCAATTTTGACACTATTCAATTTAATGATTTTAAAAATATCAAGATAAGTTATTATCCTAAAAAAATATTTTATTATATCCATAAGGGTTAAATATTATATATAAAATTTATTTGACATATTAATTACCTAAAATTATATTTATTTTATAATTTTTAATAATATTTATTTGATATTTACCATAATAAAATAATTACAACCTCAATTTCGTGTAATTATTTAATACACTTATTTGTTGAATAAAAACTTAAAAAAATACTATGAATAATAAAAATATACTATATTTTATAATAATATTTTAGTATAATATATTTTCTATAAAATCCAGCATTAAAAATTTTATACTTATTAAAACATGAATGTGAAAAGTTTAACATCACTTTAAATAAAATAATATAAGTGTCCTAATCTCTTCTATAAGGATCCAAATGGTCAATTACTCAACCCTTGGATGATTATAGTCGATACATACTTGAACAATAATATTTGGTCAAATTTTTGTGTCTTTTAATGGTTATTATCATTTTAATAAAAATTAGTTTATTTATTTTTCATCAATTGAATAATTTCTGCATCATCAATATATAAATCTTTAAGGTAGTTATTTATTTCCTAAAATTTCAAAACAAAATACCGTGATAAATAGAAAAAAATTATCTTTAAAATTATTATTTATAATCTAATTTATCTTCTGTAGAATCTTGTGTTAAAAAACTATTTAGTTATTAAAATTTGAGTAAGTTGTATTTAAATTTTCTTTAAATATAATATATTAAATATCCTAATCTCATCCAAGTGGATTCCAAAGGGTATAATTTCGACCCAAGAATGGTTTAGGTCGAAAATAACTCATCCAATAATATTAGTATCAGTGTTATGGTGATTTTATAATATTATATTTACCCTTATTTACAAGATTTACCTTTTTACCGTATTAATAAAAATTTCTGAAGTTACTATTCATAATGCCTAAAAATAAAATAATGTTATATATATAATTTGAAACTAATGATTCCAAATATAGAATCCATTTTTATAAATTCAAAACATATAAGTTGTAGTAATTAGTTTAAAATTAATCTTGTTCTCATAATGAAAAATAGGTTTTAAAAGTTAAAACATTACGAAAGATTGAAATGTTTTTACATCAAAATTAAATATAAAATTAATGAAAATGACATGAATTATATTTAATAATAATAATATATTCTATTTATAATTTAAAACATTCAATAATATAATTTAATAATATAAATTTTTTCGATGAAAAAATTTGTTTCCAATTAAAATTTAGTTTATTTTTACTATTCATCAAAACTTGAAAGTTATCAGAAAAATATCAAAAATTCATCCAAATTAAATTTTTATATACCTAATCAAAATAAAATGTTTATTTTTTTTAAATATAATATATGATATTTTTAAAAACTAGATTTAAAATGGTTTCTCTATCAAAAGGCGGAAAAACTGCATTTTTTGAAAATTACTACTTTGATCCAAAACAAATTGAATTTGTTCTTATATCATGTATAGAAAACATATAAGATTAATTTTAAACATTATATTAAATATATTAAACATATATTTCATTAATAAAGTCCATCAGGAGTGATTTTATAATTTTATAAACTCACTTATTTTCATTTAAATAGTTTTTTAGAAGAAAGTTAATATTATTCATACATGCCATCATAATGACTAGGTTATAAGGTAACATAATAATATTTAGTGTTTCACTTATACTTAATATTTTGTGAAATGAATTATATCAAAAGAAATTGAAATTGTGTGTAACACAATCCAAGCATAGAATTTAGTATACTGCAAGCTAAGTCGGTGTTGTGTATTGCACAAGCTTATCTTAGTGTAGTGTACAACACAATACCTAAAAGAAATTAAAAAAATATCTCATAAAAATATCGAGGTGTTATAGTCATGGTAGGATATGGGGATCAAATTTAAGTACCATTTTAATTTTACCCAAGATATGTTTCCTGATGAGGAGTTGAGTTCAAGACATCTTGAGGAGGTACTTTTCCTTATATCTTGTATGTTGTTACTCCTTTTATGTTTCCAATGTATATGGAGGTTCATAATATGGTGGAGGTGATTTATTGGATGCACTCATGAAGATTTTCTTCATGAGAGGGGAACTAGTAGGGTTCCTTGAGGAGTAGAGTTTTCAGTTTCAGTTCTCAGGCACTCGGACCATTGAGGTTTTGACCAATGGGGATTTTACATGAGCAGATTCCTTTCCAACCTTCTAGAGTTAGTGGTTTTCATGATTTTTCTAGGGACTTCAAGCCAATTTGTTTTTTATATGGGTTTTATGTCCATTTCTATAACTAGTTCCCTATGGTTCTTTAATCTTAGTTTGGTGGAGGTGGTTAGTTTCAGCGCCAGCCTCAGTATCTATGTCCAGTGAGACCATTTCAGTGGTAGGGGAAGTAGGATTATACTCCACTGATGGGAGATTGAGTATATAAACGATTATCTTAAGATGTTCCTTGTGTTCAAGGACCTTAGTCTTAGAATTTTCATCGAGGTGGTCATCATAGTATAGGTATAGTAGCTAGGCATGGCCAATTGTACGTAGTTATGATAGTAGTTCTAGAGGGGATAGAGATCATTATAGGTTTTCCCAGTTTGTATCCACCCATGTTTGTGGCTTGTTTTATTCATGATCTTTGCACTCATTTATTTCACATGCTCCAGTTCATTCTCTAGGAATATACTTAGATATTCTTTCCATGCTCTTGGTGTTTACTACACTATTCAGAGGCCTTAACAGCTTATTTTATGTGTGTTGGGGTGTAGAATAATGATGGGGCCACATTAGTCCCATGAGGATATATTCTTACTTTATATACAGCCATACGATGCCATCCTTAGCATTGACTGGTTTTATTTTGCGTATGTTATTATCAATTTCTTTCAGGGAAGAGTCGTGTTCTCATATGTGGATGGTCAGTATGTGGTTTGTATTTTAAAGAGAGGTTTTCATGGGGGAATTATATGTGTGTATCCCCTTAATTAATTTGTGGATTATTTTTCAATATAATCAATGGATTCTATGACGGTGGATGTTCCTAGGGCCATTGGGTAGTTTTTGGATGTTTTTTCCAATGGGTTTGTGATACTACCACCTCAACATGATGTTGAGTTCAGGATAGACATGTGTCCCGGTTCTTCTCTAGTTTCAAAGGAACTTTATTGGATGGAACCCTTAGAGTTATAAGATTTGATGATTCAGATTGATGATATGATGTAGAAGGGATTTATCTGACTTAGTGTGTCATCATAGGGTGCTCTAGTGTTTTTTCTAAGAAGGTGGATTGTAGTATGAGGTTGTGCATAGACAATTAGAGTTTGAATCAGGTAATGGTAAAAAATTGATACACTCTTCTGAGGGTAAATGATCTTTTTTTGACCTGGTGAGTGGGGAGAGTTAGTTTTCTAAAGTAGATCTGCAGTCTCTATATCACAAGTTGAGGGTGATGGAGTGTGATATCTTAAATAATATCATCATATACATGTATGGTAACTTTTAGTTCATGATCATGTCATTTGGTTTCACAAATTAACTATTTTTTTCAAAGGGATCATTAACTCTATGTTCTATGAATTCATACACTATTTCATAAGCATTTTTATTGATGACATATTGATCTACTCAGAGTTATAGGAGGATCATGTCAATCATATCATAGTTTTCTGAAAGGTTCTTCAATAACACTATTTATATGGAAAGTTTTCTTAGTTTATGCTTTGGACATGATAGGTGCATTTCCTCAGGCATGTGGTGTCTCAGTATGGTGTGTCGGTAGAAATTTTAAATATTGAGGTAACTTTTTTTTTCGGTAGCACCTAAGAATGTGGCATAGGTCTATAGTTTCCTTGTTCTTGTGGGCTATTATCAGAGGGTCATACCAGAGTTTTTCTCAAGTTTAAGCCTCATTTAAAGTATTGACTAGGAAGGAAGAGGAATTTATCTGGACTAACCAGTTTTAAGCAATGTTCAACTACCTAAAATGGAGGTTGGTCAATGCTTTAGTTTCCTAAGGAGGGTTTATTGTTTGAGGTTTTCAATGATGCTTCCCATTTGGTCTTGGGATGTGTGTTAATGCATAGGATAGTGGTGATCTATTATGGATCTAGGAAGTTACATCCCAATGATCATAACTATTCCACCCATGATCTAGACTTAGAAATAGTTGTGTTTTTTCTGAATATTTGGGGACATAACCTCATTAGGGAGCACTTTGTGGTCTTCATAAATCATAAAAACTTGAGGTATATCTTTTCTTAGAATTATTTGAATTTGTAGCAAAGGAGGTGGATTGAGATTATTCAATATTATGATTTTTAAATCTCCTACACCTTAGTAAATGGAAATGTTGTGGTTGATTCTTTGAGTAAGAATTCATGGAAATATTTTGTTTGGGAATCTAGAGATGATTAGAGGGTAATAAAGGAATTAGAATCCCTGCACTTAGATTCAAGGGTAGTTGATGATATAGAGTTATAATTTCATATGATGGTGAAGTATTCTATAATACATTTGGTGTAGGATTCTCAGTGTCAAGACTCAGAGGTGGAGGAGATGTGTGATCATGTTGGCCATGGTGATGCTCTAGCGGGATGGTCGGTGGATGGTCAGAACCAAATACTATTTCATGGGATGTTGTTTTCTATGGTATATATTCATGAGGAATTCTTCTGTGAGTCTCATATATCACCTTTTTTGGTACACCTAGGAGTTTCCAAGATGCATTTTCACTTGATGGTTCATTTTTAGAGGCCCAATATAAAATTGGTAGTTGAGGAGTTTGTAGTAATTTGTTTGGGTTTTCTGTAGGTGAAGTTAGAGAATCATGTTCCTAGTGCTTTTTTATTACCCTTGGATGTTCCCAAGTGGAAATGGGATGACACATAAATGGATTTCTCCATTTGGTTACCCCGAGCCTAGGGATTTTGTGATTATATCTGGGTAATCATGGATCAGTTAAAAATATCATCCCACATTCTAGTGATAAAGGAGTCTGGAACTGTATATGTTTTGGAAAGGAAGTATATAGATGAGGTGGTATGGTTTCATGAAGTAATTAGGTCCATTTTCTTGGATTGGGATACACATTTTACCTCGTGAGTCTATAAGTGATTGTAACATGCTTTTGGCACTCATTTGTGCATCAGCACAACTTTTCAGTCTCATATGGATGGGAAAAAAGTGAATACTACACAAATTCTAGTGTATATGTTATGTCCATGCATATTATACTTTTTTGGATCATGGGAATGAGAATTTACTTTGGTTTAGTTTTCTTATAATAACATCTATCACTCTTCCATTTCCATGGCTCTGTTTGAGGATTTTTATGGGAGGTCATGTCATTCTCCATTTTGATGAATGTAGGTTGGGAAGCTAGTAATTACTGGTCCAAATGTGGTGAAAATAAATAAAAATAAGGATAATTTGGTTTGATAATGGATTAAATTAGCACAGGACCAATACAAGTCTTAATACGATTAAAGGAGGAGGCCCTTGGAGATCAAGTTTAGAGACCATGTGTAACTAAAGGTTTCCCTTTGACATGGGGAGTGGAGGTTTCATAGAAGGATTAATATTTATCTTGGGCTGGTTGGTCCCATTTAGGTGTTTGGGAGAGTTTATGAGGTGGCATATTTTTTGGAATTTACATCGTAGCTAGAGTGGATCCACAATTTGTTTCACATGTCTCATATTTTTCAGTATTTTCATGATGACTCCCATGTCATTAACTAAAGAGATTTGGATATCAAGAACAATGTAAAATTCATTGTGTGTCTAGTAGTGATTCAGGATCATTGAGAGAAGGTGTTGTTTCGAAAATTCATTCCCTTGGTTCATTGGTCTGGAGGAGAGTACTTATGAGTGAGAGATTCAAATTTATTCCCAATACCTGGAGTTGTTTTATTTTTTCCATGCTTAGTTTGGTTTCTCCTAGATGATGTGATGTTTGAAATATTTTTTATTTATGAGATTTTTTGTTTTCATGGTGTATAATGTGTTATAAATTCATGAAATATGAAAAGGGGAGGACCTAATTCCTAATTGATAATCATTATACTACGATGTGATTAAACCTGTTTGAGTGAGTCAGTGCCACTCAGGGAAGATAGTATCTTGAAATGGAGTATAGAATTCCATGATTTTTATGTTCGGGGAGGTGATTTTTGGTGGTAATAGAGGTTATTTATTTGGTATTTTTTTATGTTGAAATGTTTTTAAAGTTCTTGTGCGGTAGTGTGGTTGTGCGGTGATGCGGTTTTTTGGGATGTTTATGGGTGTTTTTGTTGGAAATTTTGGTTGGTGGAAGCATTTGTGGTGTAACCAGAACCTTGAGAGGTATCTAAGGGGGGTGTTTTTCGAACCCCTTTATTTCTCATGTTTGGTTTTGATTATCAAGGATTATAATCATTTTATAGGTATCTAATATAATGTCCCATGACTTTCTAGCTTGTTACTTTTCCAATTTTTGTGGTTAGAGGGTGTTATGAGTATTTTCCTCAAGTTTTTATAAGTTCCATTATTGCGGTCACTTTTTTGGTCATGAGGTTGGTGGGAATGGCTAGTTGATTGATCGTGGAGTAGGTTGGCTAGTCGTGTGGTCGGTTAGCATGATCAATATTTTTTTCATGTAGTAGGAATTTTGTTCATGCAATTGCTTCTCATGACCAGTTGTTTGTTTGTGTAGAAGGTAGGTTGTTCATGTGGTTGGTTTCTATGGTAATTTTTTTGTTCTCATGGCCATATGAATCAGCTATGTGGATGGATTGACCAGTTGAATCAGTTATGTGGTTGGATCATCTACTTCAATCAACTACATGGATGGATCAACTAGGTTAATCAGCTACATGGTTGGATTGGATACATGACTAGATTGGCTGTGTGAGTCGGCTGTGTAGTTGGATCTATTATGTGAACCAAAAATGTGGTTGGATTGGATACATGATTCAAATATGTGGTTGGATCAGCTATGTTAATCGGTTATGTGACTTGATTGGCTATATAGATAGATCAGATACATGAATCAGCAAGATGAGTGATCAACTTCGTGAATCGGCTACATGGAAGAATAGGCTATGTGGTTGATTCTGATATGTAAAAATATTTACATGGAGATTTTGGATACATTGAGATTTCAGCTACATGGAATTGGATATGTTGAGTTTTCCATTGGTTATCTAAAAACATCCATGTGGGTATTTCTATGACTTTAATCATGGGAATTCGAAGGACATTTTTCAAAGATAATTAAATCCCTAACTTTTCTTTATGGTTAATGACTTTAATGAATCCTTACACATGTGATTTAATGATATATTAATTAATTATTAATTAAATATTTTAAAATATGAAATCCCAATTATTTCATATTTTTTAATTCTAAAAATAAATATCATTTCTTCATTATTTCCTTCTTTCCTTCTCTCAAGACTACAGATTCGAAATCCTTCCCTTTGAGTCATGGAATCTTACTGTTGACGGTTTTAGTTTCTTCCAATGGTGATTTCATCCTATGTGTAACCCCTATTTTTGGTGTAGTGAATCATGTGAATCTTCTTTCTTACAGGTAGGGGATCATTCATTTCTCATTTAGTTGCATCATGTGGGTGGGGTTATGATTTTTTTTATCTTTGGAAATATGGTTTGTGTTGGAAAAATAAATATAATAAACTATTTTAATTGAAATTAAATGGAAAGGGTTTTTTAATAGCATGATTTTACATCACTTAATTTATTTATATTCTAAATTGTATGGGATAGATTCTCAGTTTAAATGTATGGTATTTGGGTGATTTTTTTTAAATAATTGAGATATTATAGAAACCTTGTTTTGTTTTGTTTATTATCACTAGAAAAATAGAAATTATCTAACCACTTATATCCAGTTAATAATAAGGTTTCCCTGGGAGAATTATGGATTGTGTGAGAATAACCTTAAAATTAAAGTGGAATTAATGAAAATCCCTTCAAAAAATCTAAAAAAGTATATGTGATGTTTTTTTTTAATTATTGTGATGTGTGAATGTGTGATCATGATTTTGTGGAGGTGATGTGATGGTTTGTTGCAACATGATTTTGGGGTGGCGAGGTGATGGTTTTTTTGGACATTCTTTTGGGGTGGCAAGGTGATGGTTTTTTGGAACATGATTTGGGTGGTGAGGACATGGTTTGTTTGGATGTTCTTTTTGGGTGGTGATGTGATGGTTTTCTAGGTTATTCATGTGGGGTGGTGATGAAATAGTTCAATGGGTATGATGATATTCTTGTGATTTGTGGTTTCATTTGTGCTAGTTTCCTTTGTATTATTGTAATTGAAAAATAATTATAATTTTAAATGGATGGTTATTAGTTTAGATAATGGGATGGTAATGGTTAACAAATATTGAACTAAAATGGGAATTGTAGCTAAATGTGAAAAGGTTTATGAATGTGATAAATGGGATGGATAATATAATTGGTAGGAAAAAGTGGAAAGTAGTTTGTGTTTTGTGTTTTCTTGTATGATGTTATTCATTTAGTGGTGGTAGTGAAAGTGTAAGTGTTGTGAGTATGGGTAGTGATGTTGTGAACTAGTTAGTGTATTTTTGTGAACTCATAAGATGGGATTGTGTGTGGAAATTATATATACTTTTTATATTCCTTGTGATCTTTATATGCACCCCACCGATGTCGAGCACCATGTTCCCACACCCATATCTATATATGGGGGTGTTATTATAGTGGTGAGGATGGATGGTTTCTTACCCACTATTTACCTCTATCACTTCCAGAAGAGTATATTTTCATAGGCTGTGATAGCCATAGGTCTATTAGTTCACCAGGTGATAACCTAGATTTCTTTAGGCAATATGTGATATGATCGCGCTATGGAGAAGTTTATGGTGGGGTCATGCATGGTAGTAGAAGGGCATGATTTTTATTTCATTCATGTTCATGATACCCTACAACTTTGTTTATGATAGTGGTTGTGATGTGATGGCCCAAGTGTCTACTGGCATGATGAGATGTGACCGTGTTGTGGGGCGGTGGCCCAGGTGTCTGTAGATGTGATGTGATATGACCATGCTATGGGGTGGTGGTATATGTTATTTGAAAGAGGAGAGGTCACCATTACATATGATGTTGGAGTGTGATGGTGTAAAATTAGTGGGAAAGTGGTGCAGGGTACCCTTTATTGATATGATTCATATTATGTTATTATACATGGCTTTCATTATTTGGTGATCTTTCCTTAGTGAGGATGAGATTAGCTATTTAACCTATTTAGGTGATGTTTGGTTTAGATGTTTTCTCACAGGTTCATTAGTATTCTTCTTTAACATGTGCATGAGAGACTTTGTTTTTCCTACCGAGTATACTTTTATGCTCACCCTACATATATAAAATTGATTTCTAGGTTTCTAGGAGGACTATGTGGACCATGTTGGACACTAATAGCTTAGACCCTCGGGTTATTGCTATATCATGTCTTTATATTTTCTTTTGGGTATTTAATTTTGGACACTTTTTCCTATATCATTTTTATATATACATGTATTGTGGGATGGTTTTGGTTTACTTTTAATATTATTCCATGGAGTTTCTTGCAGTCGATTCATCTTATCTACCAATCCTATATTATAATAGAGGTTAATGCCTCCCATTTATGAGATTTTTATACCCTTGGTGTTAGTCTCTGACCCAGGTCCTATTGGAGGTGGGACTCAGGGGCCATTATCTCTCACCCCTAATTTTGGTATCTTTTGAGGAAGGGTTCATGAAAATACCTCTTAGGAATCTCACCATTATAGGAGCTCAACCACCTCACTTAAAGGAATAAGGTTCAAAAAGATACAACACCAAAAACCATCTCCCAGACACTCTCCTAGGGGAGATACCTCTAAAACATGATCAGGACTGTAAAAAAGGCATCAATAAAGATAAGACCATATTATATGATAGATAAAGGTCAAAACCACAAAAAATGATACATAATAAGAGATAAACATAAAACAGTTCGAGATATTGAGTACGTATTTATGAATCACATTCCCAAGTATTCTCCTACATACCACCATTCCACCAAAGTACATGAACCAAGGGAATTGCACACCCACACAACACCTTCTCTTAGAGGTCCTATATCTCTACATGTCACTCCTCAAAGGTTGTATCATCATCAATTTTTATCTCATCCCAATCGATGATGTAAGATTTTACATGAAGATAATTGTAAAGATATGACACATGAAATACATCATGTATCTGAATCATCTATAGGGGAAGTTTTATCCGATACACAACAACTCCAACACAATACAACACCTCTGAAGGACCAATAAACTAGGGATAAATCTTACTCCCACATCCAAACATTTGTTTCCCATTATGAGGAGTCACCATTAAGAACACATGATATCCAACGTTGAACTCTAGAGGTATCCTCCTTTTATCAACATAGTAATTATAACAATCATGTGTTTCCTTCATCCTCTCACAAATAACCTAAACCATCTCTTCCATTCTCTACATTTGTTCTGGCCCAAGAATTACTAACTCTATGACCCCATTATATCATAATGGATAATAGAAATATAAAACATATAAATATTCAAATGGATTCATACCAATGGTGGAGTGAAAAAATATTATTGTAAAAGAACTCAACCAAATCTAGGTTACTCATCTAAGAACCTCCAAAATCTAAGACATAAGCACACAATATGTCTTCAGGTGTCTGGATAGTTTTCTCTATCTAGTTATCCATCTATAGATGAAAAGAAGTGCTGATGAAAAAATGTTATCCAAAATCATACCGGAGACCTCTCCACACCCTAGAGGTATAATTAGGATCATGGTGAAAGATTTTCATTATTGGGACTCCATGGAGTCTCACCACCTCCTCCAGGTACTTCCTCGGAAAAACCTCCACTATGATCAAATCCTTGATCACTATAAAGTGGGGGGATTTTTTAAAATGGTCCACTATCACCCATAGAACATCAAAGCCTCCATGAGATCAAGGTAAACCAATGAAAATTTCCATATAGATTTCCTCCCACATCCATTAAGGAATATCCAATAGATGGAGAATACCTATGAGAACATGGTACTCATCCTTCACCTTCTTACAAACCCAACATCAATACAGAAAATATGTAATTGAATGATTTAGCTCAGGCCACCAAAACTAACCTCTTAGAGGTCAGTACATCATTATCATTCTAGGATGTACTACCAAGGTTGATTTATGAGACTCATGGAGAACTGAATCACATGTTACCAAATGGATGAAAATACTCTCCTACAACAACACCTAGTGTTGTTTATCCTCATACCAATAATCTGGGGCATCACTAAAGACAACTTGGTCTCTCTAGACCACTACCTCAGAATCCCCCAAAAATGAATACTACACATGTTTCACCAAAGATAACTTCACTATCATATGAAAAAGAAAACCTTTTCCTTCTACCAATCCCATATCAAGATGAATCACTGAGATATCCTCTGTTTCTCTCCATGAATCTCCATTTTCATGCACGATATCACTGTGTGAATTCCTGCTTAGCGCGTTAGCTACAACAATAAAATTGTATAGTCTATATGAAATCTAAAAGTCATAATCTCATAATAATTACATACACTTTCAATACTACCTATTTAGTTAATGCTAATATAAGTCATAACATAGTCTCTTGTGATCAGTAAGAACCACAAAGCACTCATTGATGAGATAATTTCACCAAAACATCAAGGAAAACAAGACTTCTTCCAAACTGATATCATGGGTTGAATAGTTATGATCTTGGGGATATAACTACAAGAAACCATAAGAAATAATTGATCTATATTTAATCAGAACACGAAATAACCAATGACATGAAGCATTATAGAAAACATCGAACTGAACTCCCTCTTTTGGAAAACAAATAACAAGTTCATTGTCCAATTTCTTCTATAGGTACCCAAAATATTCTTGACACTGATTAGTACATAGGAATTCATTATCCTTTATATTCAAGTATATTTTATGATTAACAAATTGACATAAATCATATATAAAACACCTATAATATCTTTCAATACCAAGAAAATGTTGCACATCTTTAACTATCTTAGGGGCTACCCAAGAAATGACTACCTTGATCTTCAAAGTATCCATGATTACACCATGTTGGTACATGACATGCCTCAAGAAATAGGAATCATAATACAATAATTAATACTTCAATAGCTTCTAAAATAAATGTTGATGATGAATAACACCCAAAGTGGCATGGAGATGCTCTGTGTTCTCATCTTCAAATGTGGAGTACACAAGGATTTAATTGATAAAAACTACTGTGAACTGATCTAAGAAATCAATAAAAATTGTGTTCATAAAACCCATTATCATGGATGTAGTGTTTGTTATGATGAATGATATCACAATGAACTCATAATTCCCATAAAGACATTAGAAATCAGTCTTCAGAATATCCTAATCTTTTACCAACATCTAGTGATATCTCAACCACATATAAATCTTTGAGAATCAACTAGATAATTTTATTTCATCAAATAAATCATCAATCCAAAAAAGAGTATAGTGGTTATTCACTGTCACCTAGTTCATGTGATAATAGTTGATACAAATACATAGACTATTATTGGACTTCTTCATAGAAAAAAACTAGAGCACTACATGGTGACATGCTCAACCAAAAAAACCACACTGTAAAAATCATTGATATATACATGAAACTCTCAAAACATAGAAGGATCCCTCTTATATAGAGATATCAAGATCTAATGAGTTTTTAGTCATATCTCTATTCTAAACTCAGTCTCCCATCAAGGGGTTAACACTACAACCTCATCTGGTAATACTTTAGGGTACTCTTCCATAACCATGGGAAACACCATCGGCTAAAAATATAATGAACTCAACATCAGCTAGGATATCAAGTAAAATAAGGATGGAATATATATCCAACCCATCTAAGGGTCTCACTCAAAAAAAACATTGTAGGTTATCCATAATCATCATATAATATAATCTCTCTTTTTTAAAAATAAAAATTTTCCTACACCAAATATATCTTTTTTGTGATAAGGATTTTTTTTGTAGAGATATCCATAATCATAGGAAGTCTCCCCAAGAGAGGAGTTTCCCCAACACTAGATTACAGTCTCTACATACTTCATGAAAATAATATCAGCCTCTTTACTAGCACAGATGATGCCAAGGTAACTAGAAGTCCATCTTCCTCAAGTAAAAAATCATGTAGTAGGGTAAGTGATATGAGATATTCTCCAGCTCCTGATTCAAACAAAGCATGAACCCAATTTGAAAGAAATAAAACAGTACCTTGAACAATATCTATCTCACCTATAATTGGAAACTTCAAAGAATTCAGTTGACCACAACCCCCTCCATGGCCTCTCTAACCCTAATGGTGACCAAAAATGTAGGCATGCTCTACTCTTTTAGGATGATGATAATATCAATGATATCCTCTTCCTTCCCCATATACTCTTGGATAGTCCAAAACTATAGTATTGTTCTATTGCTCCCTCGGTTGAAACCAGCTCAATAAAGAAACTTGAAGTGGAAGACTTAATGTACATTGCATACTCAAAACGTTTGGGAACTCTCATCATTTATGACCTTGACCTCCAAAAGAAAAAATGCATCAAATCCCTTGATAGGTTCCTGAGATTCCCCACCCCTAGAGAAATGGGATAATGAGGGATGGTACCTTCCATTGGTTATCTAAAATATCTTTTTTCAAGGTAAATGGGAACCCTAGGCCATGTATTTTCTACACAATGAATCCTGATAACTACCCTTTTATGATGATATGATCCTAGCTAGTGTCCCCTCTAGGGCCCTTCATCTTTCCAACACCTCAAGATACATTGATAACATAAATAGGGTGATCTAGTGCTGAATCTTTGAACACAAAGCCTCCCCAAAATGCCTCTATTTTGTCTCCACATTGGGAAATAAGTCTAAAGAATAATGGAGAAGGTTCCAAAAATGTGTCTCAAACTCCTATATACTATTGATCCTCTATTAAACTATAATAATCTCCTAGTGAATGGCCACCATTGTGGTCAAAGAAAGAAACTCTTCTTGAAACTTATCCATTGAGATAATCAACTCCTCGTGATCCCTGAAGAATAAGAACCACCACTGCCTCACTAATCTATATAGTATCATCACCACCAACAAAACTCAGTGATTATTTTTATCATAGATCTAATATAAGTATGTCTATACCTCCAAAAAATATTCATATGTCATTGAGTTTGAAACAAATCCCTCATACTTCTACAGAATATGGAGTTGAAACTCTTGGAATGTCCCCCTCCAAGAGTTTTCATCATCGACCGATACTCTACAGTAATCTTTTATAGCTTTCTGCTAAACATATTTAGCATGGAACTGATGAGTTAATCTACCTAGTCCCATACCTATAAATGAAAAAACCATTAAAAACTTATAAACCTAGAATATGGAATATTTAAGATTAATTAATTATTAATTTATTTTTCTATGGTCAAACCTAGTCATAAGGTCTATACATTTCAAACACAAGAATAAGAAGAATGATGCACGATCCTTTCCCAGGTCTCTACCCTGCAACCAGTATCACTTCTCCTAATAGGCTTAGTAAACTTAAAGGGTTGTACAGCAGATCATGGGAGGCCCTAAATATACGTGTCACGACCAGTCTCCCTTGTTTACATTGTTTACTAAACATAGATAACACCATTTTTCTATCAACCCATACAATAATAAATAATGAATACCTCTAAACATTATCCAATATTTCAACTTGAACCTTTTATACCACTCTATTATGATCCCCTCCCCCCAAAGGTAACCCTCTTATTCTAGCAATTAGAGAAAGGAGATAATGGATCCTAAAGACCAACTATAATAGGCCATGGGTTTGCGACAAGAACCAAGGGTATATCCTACAAATAGATGGGAAGAAATTAAATCTAAAAGAAAATAAAGAAAAAGAAATAAGCTAAAAACACCCAAAAAAACATCTCAACATAAAACTAAAAGATCTAAGATACAAGAATGAAATGTAATAAAACTAAAAAAACTACAACAAGGGAATTGAAATTACTATAAGATAAAGTCAGTAGTGAACATGAAGACCAAACATCCCCCAAACAACCATTATTTAGTAATTTCCATCTTGATCACCAACCACTTCTTCTGGACTGAAAAAAGAAATTATATATACATTGGGTGATCATAACATGTATAGCCATTAGGATCCTCCATAGATCCCCTAATTCAAAAGATAAAGTATGCATGATAAATCCTAGTGAACAACAAGTGAATCCAACTCATTTCCTAAACAGGTATTTTATGTTCCCATAGTTATCATGGTAATCTATCACCAAGTATATCATACAAGTGAACATATGATATAATATCAAAATATGGTACCCTGCTACTAATTCCCCATTGGTTTTCCACTCTTCCCCAAAATCACACATCTTAATCCATCTCTCTCCAAAAGTAGACCATCCTGAAGAAACTTGGGCTAAGTATCATCTCAGGGATCCTGTGTATCATATCATCTCATTATATGCCATGCACCTTGTGCATCACATCATCACATGATACATATTTAAATTGTAACCCAGCAGTTTTTGGAATCCACTATAGCTTTCATGTCATGTATTATACCTCAATCGATCACATACCATACACTTCGTAGCCATAATAAACCATAGGATAATATGTCTGAATATACATGTGTGTAAAATAACTATAATCCATTATATCCCTCTACACACATATATAGGAAAGGTAACCACAATTCATACTATAATATAATACTATTAGGATAAGATGGTGTGGATAGAGGTGGTGGTTATCCATATATTCCTCGCCAACTTGGATGTTGGTTAAAACACCCTCTTAAAGTCTACTAGGTGTTATTATCCATACCGATATAAGTGGGGCAGCATATGAAAACATAGAATATATAGGATATTACATAGATAACAACCATACTATGGTAATTAACATAGTTGTATACTCAAAAATAGTTATCATCTCTTGGAAAACTGGCTTCCACCACTAATAACTGGATATTCTATAAGCACACAAGCATTCAAGTAGCTTAATTTAATTAATTATTTCCTTTCAACATTTAACATTATGTTAATTATTTCATTAGTAATTAATTAAAATTATTTCATTTACATTTCATTAACCACCAATTGAATTTCATTCCCTCCATACAGAATCCAACTGATTCCATGGTCACAAGAGATTATCAACACATTCATTTCATTCAGGAACCAACCTTGAGGGTTTAAACATTTATTATTCATTATGATTCCATCATTATAAGTACTCTGGAAAACATCATAAGCTATCATAAAATAGTTGTATAAACCATTCACAACCAGCTACCTCAAGTAGTGGGGAAAGGAATGTAGGTAAACAAGCAACCCAGATATCATTCCTTAAAAGTATAAAATTAACAATCAAGCATTCATATTTCAACATAATAAAGTGAAATACTAACTTCTAACCATTCCATTATTCATCATTCTATCCTCAACGTCATTGTACATATCACCATATATCTAGCCATCAAAAACATTGACTACTGCCATAAACCTGGGCCTCAATACCCATATCTCATTAACCATCAGCCATCCTAGGATCACATCATATCATATATAAAGACTCACATCTAGATAAAACAGAGAAGGAAAAAAAGATTCAATAGGAAATCTGGTCCCTATAAAAAAATAATCTAATGAGCACATTAAAATGGGATCACTCATCCCCAAACATTTATCTTAATAAAAAACTATTTTTATTACTATCTTGGATTAACCAATTCATTTATCAAAGTTTACAACCATAGGAAACATGAGGAATAAGATATTAAAATATATAAATTCTTTAAATATTTTTTTAAGCATAAATTCCAGTTTCAACCAAATTTAAGAAAGAACAATTTTATTAACATATGTCTTTATTATTATCAACAACAAAAATTTCCATCTTTATGTTCTTTATCTAATTAAATTATCATATATAAGGAAATTTTCAATTAAAAAATCATCAAGAATCAATTGATTTCCCTCAAATTATAAGAATAAATGAATTCAGTAAACATGTATCTTTAATTATTTAACTAATAACATTATCAAATTTATATTCTAAACTATTTCCACTAAATTATAATGATAAAACCAATAATAACAAACATGATAACTAAATCATAAAAATTGATAGCACATTATCTTGAAAAACTAGAGGCAAATCGCTATCATGGTGGAAAACATCTTATCATTAAAATCCATAAACAATTTATTTCATTAATTTTGTTTAATATTTATTATGTTCACCATCACTCAAAGATATAAATAATGTAAACATAATGATTTCAAATTAAAAAAAATAGAGTCAAAAAATACCCTACCTCAAGTCTTCTAACGTTTTGGAATAATAACATAACAATAAGTAAAAACATACGATCACATATCTCGTAAGGAAACTACATCCCCACAAGAATGTCACACCACAACCGCACCAAAAACATAAAATAACTCCATAATTACAATGGTGATTAACCACCATATAATTCTAAGATAAAACATGAGGAAAAAAAATGATTAGAGAATAACCCACAAGGTAAATATGGAAAAATCACCTCGGGTCACCATAGATCAAACACAGGAAGATGGGGATCAACCTCTATCGAAATTGCTTCAAAACACCCTCAAGAATAACCTAAGGATACTTAGATTTGGGAGAGAATAAAATTATTTCTCAAAAAAAATATAGGGTTGGATTATATTTATATTAATACTACCTACCATATATTTGTAGCATGAATGGGTAATTCATGTCGTGAATGGACCAAGTTTTAAGACTCACCAAAAAACACATCTCCTTGATCAAATAAACCTATATCAATTCACATCATGAACTTCATGTTCACAATGTACATTTTGGGGGATAGATTTACCAAATTCAATCCTTCACCCATTCACATTGTAAAATGATGATTCACACCCTATGAATTTCCCTTATCGGATCGTGAATTCATATTCGGGTCATAAACCAAACTCTCATGTCAGGAACTATAGTTCAAGTTATGAACTTCTCCTGGTTCCAGATTCGATCTCTCAACCTAAACTAATCCTACTATAGGATTCCTCCAAGAACCATGGACCTCATATGTGTGATGAGTAATGGGATAAAAGGATCTAATCTCATACAACTTAGTTGTAGTTTCTTTTCATCATTAGATTCTAGTAATTCTAATTGTTTCACGTATGATTTATAATGTTAATATTGATACTAATTATTTGATACTAAATTCATAATTCTTATATCATTTAAGTTACTAGAATAAATAATTAATATTTACTTATAAATTTCTTATCTCATTACAGGGTTGTCTAAGTTATGTTCCATGAAAATGGACTTGGTGTCAGCATATTTCGATAATTTTTGCAATCAAAGATGATATTTTATAAATAAGTTAAATAATTAATATAAACATTAGAAAACCATAAAATAGTCATGATTTTAATATTAACTTATAATAACATTAGTATTTAAGTTCCCATATTCATCAATGATATAGTATTATAGTATTGTTTATGTGGGTGGTTAAATCGACCCAAAGAAGATCACATTGTAAAAAGATGGGTGGGTATGGCTAAGAAAGTATATAATATCACTATAACAACATAATAATTTTATTATTTAATTATTTTAAATTTATTGAATCACATTTTAAGATTTTTGGGTAAATAATAAAAATCAAGGTGAAAAATAAAAAATGTTTCTTCTTGGAGGCAATTGTCCACACGTACGCATGGTTAATGTCATATTTTCCAAATGAATGAGAGGGGATAATGGATGATAATAAACTGTATTTTCAAATTTATAAATAAATTATATTTTTCATATTTTTTCATAAATACCATCATTAGAAGCAGTCATGAGAGGTGGTGATGAAAAACAGAATATGTCGTTTTGTGGAGGCGGTAGTTTGCATGTACACACAATAAACATTATTTTATTTTTATTAGTGGATGAGAATGAATAGATAATTGTTGTCGAATTAATATAATAACAATTTAGTATACTAATTATAATTATTTCATTACATTAATTTGTTTAGTATGGGTTTGGAAGTGAAAATTTTAAGAAGGAAAAGTTAAGGATTATGTAATACTCATATTGGGACCTAAAACATTCTCTAGAAAGTCTCCTTTGAAATAAAGGGATTAGGATAACTAATTGAGAATATAGGAATATGAAAATGATATATGTTTCTATAAGGATAAAAATTTATGTGTTTAAAATTAAAATTAGAAGTAATAAGGGTGGAATTAAGGGGTGGAAGTCTTCCACTTTTATAAGTGAAGAAAATGGAACTTTTGTGAATACCCACTATTTTTCAATAATGGAATGAAATTATTCAAGGGTTATTGTCTCCCAAAGTGATAAATAATAGATTTTTAGTGATATAATATGAATAAATCATCTACCAATCATTTATACACATGTTTTAAACAAGTTTTAATCCTTTTACCACTTTATTTTTATATTTTACCATTTTGGTTTTTACCGTGGTAACTAGTTTTTACCCAAGTAATTTATATTTTATTAAAAATATAAGGTAAAAATTATTAATAAATTTGGGTGTTATGAACCCAAATTTAATCCCCATGTAATCTAATTAAATTTATAAATATTTTAAAATTAATTTTTAAATTAAAACATTTAATTTATAGTAAAACTGTTTTGTAGAAAATATGTTGTTTTCACCATTAAGTGATCTTAATATTATTTAGTATTTATTACCAATTAAATGAGGGGTAATATATTTATATATATTTTTAAAAACTATATTAAAATTATATTTTATAATGTATTAAATTTTTTTATTAGTTAAAAATTAAAAAAAATATTAATAAATTAATTCTTTGAAAATAATAGTTTTACCATTATCATGGTCATTAACTTTTGTCTTAGTAATCATATTTGTATGCCCAAAAATGGAATTGAGATTATTAAATAAAATTATAATGTTTATTTATAATATTAAATCCATTTTTATATATTTAATTTCTACAAATGATGAAAACTAATTATTGATATAAGAAAATAAAATTGTTTTTAGAGTAAAATATTACTTAAGTTTCCAAAACAATACGCATGGGTTTAATAAATTAAAAATAATATTTTTTAAATGATTTATTTTAATTTATAAATATATATTTTTATATAAAAAAAATTCAAAAAACTTAATTCATTCTTGTATTATGATAATGTCTTAAAAGTGACGGTATTAGAAAAATCAGTATTTTTTTACCTTTTAGAAAAAAAATCAATTAAATTAGAAAAATCCCAAAAATTCCTCCTAAGATAATTTTTTTATGTAAAATTAAAAAATGATGTTAATCTTAAAAAATTAAAATTTAAAAATTTAAAAATTTATCTTTTGAATGAAAATATAATATATAATGAAAAATAGCTTTTAATGAAAAATTCCCTTTTAAAACGTTAAGTTTTCTTATTCAAATTTCGAATGAATTTATAATTGATGACAATATTTTTATTTACTATAGGTTTTTTTATTATTAAATTTTATTAATTATATTCATAGAATATTTTGAAACTCATTTTAGTTCGATTTTACGTGTAAAACAAGTTATTGAACATAGAATTAATTTAGATATATATATATATATATATATATATATATATTCCAAAATCTTAGGGAGTTACAATAACTCGGTACTTTGAAAATATCTAGTGTGTAAGGTTTAACCAAAACTTATGTATCAAGAGTAATTTTATTAAGTTATTATTCTATATTTGGTGAATATTCAAAGTGACTCTTATTTATCAAGTACTTTTTCATATCTCTAATAACCTACAACCTAGAATTTCACTAGTCGTCTACAAACTTCACAATATCACAAAACTCTTAAAATTAATTTATAATAACTTTAAATCAACTTCAATCATTATAGATATAATTCCAAATCTTATGTAGCATATAAATTGTCCTTAGAGTCTTTCAATGGATCTTACACTACCCCAACCAAATTGAACTCCTCCTTAAACATCATAAAAGTATATTCTTCATGTAACATAAATATTCACTATATCATAATACATGGGATGGATCTATATTAGAATACAAGAAATAATTTATTCTACTTTAATTTCAAAAAGCTTATCATATTATTTATAGAGATATTTTCAAGAACCCCTCTCTCCAATAATATCTTAATGAGGGGAGCGAGATAATGAACCTTGAGTCTCACCTCTAGTAGGCCCCAAGTTGGAAACAAACATCGAGGGTATAGAAATCTTAGAACATGGGAGACATTAACCTCTATAATAATATATGATCGGGATATAAGATGAATCATCCATAAAAAAACTCCATGAAATATTATAAAATAAACCAAAACCATCCCACAATTAATTTATAAATAAAATTGATGCAGATAAATGTATCCAAAATAAATACCCAAAAGCATAGCTAATGAAATGATATGACAACTATCCAAAGGTATGAGCTCATAATTTCTAGCATGGTCCATGTAATCCTATTGGAAACCTAAAAATTAATTTATATATAGAAGGTGAAAATACAAGTATACTTAGTAAGAAACATAAAGTGCCTCATGAACATGTGAATGAAGCATACTAATGCACCCGTGACCTAAAAATAGAACCAACAACGCCTAAATAGGTCAAAAATCCATCCCAACCACACCAAGGAATGGTCGCCAAATAATGAAATCCATGTAATATAATATAACATGATTCACATTGATAAAGGGTACCCGGCACTACTTTACCATTGGTATGTCACCTCACACCCCCAACATCATAAATTTTGGTTCTTCCATCACTTTTTCATACCACACTACCCCACAAGCATGGTCACAACACACCTCACCCAAAGACACATAGGCTTACTACCGCACAAGAACATCCACATCACATCTCACTCAAAAACACCTGGTCTATAACTTCACAACCATAACCAGAGTAGTAGGGTATTGTAAACATCAGGGACATCAACCTCATGCCCTCATCCTACCATGAAGTACCCCAACCATAAGCCACTTCATCCCATATCATACCACCCGCAGAAACCTAGGCTATGTCACATCTCACCCAAAGACACCTAGGATATGTCATATATCTCCTAAAGACACATGGGATATCACAATCACTGAAGTTCACTATCAAAACTTTATCCATCATAGCCCGTGAAATACCTACCTTGCCTAGAATAGATAATAGGAAAGAGCGGGAACCTAGCCATCTATCCTCACCAAATGTACGGAAAAACACCCTCCATGTAAAAATATGGGTGTCGACACAAAATGATCAATGCGGGAGGGGTTCATATAGAAATCACAAAGAATATACAAGTATATATATATATCCATGCACGAATTCCCAACCTATGGGTTCACAAAAAACACTGAAAACTCACAAAATCCCCACTTTCACTACCACCTCTAAATTCATAACACCACACAAACCATAATCCACATCATACACCACCAACCAATTTCATTATCCATACCATTCATTTCATTATTAAGCATCAACCACATTAAACCACACATACCATCATTTATATATTAATTATCCATTTCTATACCAATAATTGAACCAAACCCTAGCCATTTCAATCATTATTGAATAATTATTCCATCACTACCTGAGAAACTAGAAATAGCAACCGCACATCCTAATCATACCTTCATTCCTATTGAATCATCACCTCACCAAACCAAAATCATGGCAAAAAAACTACCACATCCCCACCCTAAAATCATGGCTAAACAACTGCCACCTCACTGACCCAAAGACACATCCAAACAACCACCACCTCACCACCCCAAAAGCACGACTGAACAACCACCAAAAAAACATATCCAACAATCCACCACCTCACCACCACAAAAGTACAACCAAACATCCACCACCTATCTTCCCCAAAATAATGTCCAAACAACCACGACCTCACCACCTCAAAAACATGGCCACATCTCACCCATCAACCCTACATCATATTGAAAACACACATAGATGCCCCAAAATAATGTACACACATCACAACACATCATATACCATTTGTAGATTTAACAAAGGGGATTTTTTCACATTTCACTTTAATTTAGGGTTGTTGTCACAAAAGATATAATCCTTGGTAAAGCATTTCATTAGATAAATATAAGTGGTTAGTAAATTTCTATTTTATGGTGATATCACAATAATCAAAAAAGGCATAGAAATTATAGCACATATCATACAAAAAAAATAAATACCCCCAAGACCATAATTTTCAGTGGGACATCAAACCCATACAATCCATCGTATCACAATAATATCAATGATTTAAAAACATGAAAACCATTCCACTTCCCCATTTGATTTCAATTTTCCAATTATTTATCTTTGATTAATCTAGAACAACCATCCCTCATAGATAAACAAAATAAGACCCCTTATGCATGATACCCAATAAAGAGAAATGAGGGATAACATACCTCAAAGAAGCTCTGCCAAATCAATGTGCATCGCAGGGAGAAGAAGAAATTCCCACAAACCACAACTGCACATGGGAAACCATGAATCAAGCTACACCACACCCAATTATCATAAAAACATAACCCAAATCACAACCCAAACCAAAACAACATCACCGTAGTGAATACCCAATAGAAGAATAGTATGTAATAAGGGGATAAATGAGAAACACTCACCGTGGATGTCCAATAGAAAACCACTAGCACCAATGGATCTAAGAGAGGATAAGAGGGCCAGAAATCCTCCTCGGGGGGCCTAGGGTTTTCCAAGAATGAGATTAAGGAAGATAAACATCTGAATGAAATATATTCAACTTATATTAGACTATAAAAACTAGAAACCTACTGGTTTCACATCATGTAACCAATACATGATGTGTAATCCCCGGGTTTCCAAAAATTTCTATCTTTTTATGAAAATCACATTGCCTCAGCCATTATTTAATATACATAATGAATTCCACTAACACGACATGTAATCTATCTCACAGTTTTCACCTTAGCTGATTTAAAAGTCATAAACTATCCATCTATATAAGAAATTAACCACATTTTCACATCGTGTAAACAATACTCGATGTGTATTTCCTACAGAAGCTATGTTGCACCTCCAACCTCCACTAAAAACTCCCGGAACCTCCCTCCAACACTTACAACCACCAAGATTAGAAATGTAACAGGTTGAGAAGTCACAAAACATTTCATTGGATACCTCTCAAATGATTCTCTCCCTCAAGAATCCAAAACCAAGCCTAGAAGGAAAGAGTTCTGAACAACCACCCTATGAGATACCCCTCAAGGATCTTATCATACCTCAAACACTACCACCAGTCAAAAATGCCAAAGAAAATGACCAAAAAACGTATCTCATAACCTCACCACCACACATCCATGTCACCATAATAAGCCAACCTCCATACATCCTAGACCAATAGCTTCTGCAACTAATAAATCACACTGCCCGGAATATATGATTCAGGGAATTCCATCGTCCATGTCAAGATATTATACACTCTAGGTGGCATTTAATCACCTTTACGGGTTTAATCTCATCATAGTATAATTAGTATTTATTAGGAATCTGGTCCTCCCATTTTCATATGTAGAAATTTATCACTCACCATACATCACAAACCAGGGAAAAAGCTCATCTCATAAAATATAAGGATCAAAACAGTAAAACACAAATAAAAAAAATAAAATAAAAACTCAAAAAGCTCCATGTAATGGGTACGCATCTACATATCTTGCTCCCAAATACCCTCCTCTAGGCCACAATGCCTCCACAACACATGAACCAAGGGTATGTTTCATCCTTGCAGTACTTTCTCCCAATAATCCTAGATCAATACAAGTCACTCCATGAACTTCACATCATCCTTAATATCAAACTCTCCCAATTCAATGATATGGTAGTCATCATGAAGATACCGATGAGGCTGAGATATGTGGAAGGCATCATGGATCCACTCCAACAATGGTGGAAATTTCAACTGATACCCCACCTCTCCAACTTACCCCAACACCTCAAACGGCCCAAAAAACCTCAGATAATGATTACTCCCTCTATCAAACCTCCATTTCCCACATCAAGGGAAAACCTTCAATAATATGTGGTCCCCAGCCTCAAACATCATATAACTACACCACCTCATACATATACCTCATATCCAATGAATCCACTATGAAAGACTCCTTGATTTTTAAGAAGTGGGTAGACATCATCAACTGATCTATGATCACCCATAAATTATCACAACCTCCCTAATATATAGGTAAAACTGTGAATAAATCCATCAATATGTCATCATATTTCCACTTGACAATATACAAAGGCTGTAAAAAAATTCTTGGAACACAATGCTCAGAATTTACCTGCTAGAAAACCAAACACTTTTCTACACACTCTGCCACTTTTTATTTGATCCCAGGACACAAAAACTATATCCTAAAACCATGTTACATATTAGAAACTCTTGAGTGTACTACCAAATCTCAACTATGAAACTCACAAAGTAATCCTTCAGTAATCACTATTAGAACAAACAACCTCCCCCAAAACAAAATCTTGTTCCAACCATCCCTTTAGAACATCACCATGGACATCCTGATCATGAATCACCTCTTCCTATGATTCCCCCCACTAAGAATACTATACCTGTCACATCAGAGAATACTACACTTTCATATGAAATAAATATCCCCAAGCATCATCCACTCTTGCATCTAGGTATTAGATTTCCAACTCCTCCATTCTTTTCCCAACATCCATAGACTCCTGAGCCACATCCTTCCGTGAATTTATACTCAAAGATTTGGCCAACAAATCCCATTTTCATGAGGTGTAGTAGATAAATAAATCATAATCCTAAAGAAAATACATCCACCTCTACTATCACAAATTCAGATCACACTGATAAAATATATACCTCAAGATCTTGGGATCTGGGAAGATGTCATGACCCCCTCCCACCAAAGATGTCATAATGTAGGGAGAGATATAATGACCCTCAATTCCCATCTTTAGTTGTCCTTGAGTTGGAAACTAGCACTGAGGGTATAAGAATATCACAATATGAGAGGAATTACCCTCTAAAATGAAATAGGATTGGGAGATAGGATAAACCATCACAAAAAACTCCAAAAGACTATATAAAGGTAAACCAAAAATGATCCCACGATGCATGACTAATTAAAACTAATACATATAAAATTATCCAAAGTAAATATAAAAAATAAAAATCTATGAAAGAAAATCAACAGTAACTCCAATCCAACTAGTAATTTAAATCTTGGTCCCAAAAGTTCTCCTAGAAACCTAAAAATAGTTTATATACATAGGGTGATCATAAAAGGTATACTCAGTGGGGACATAACCAAGGCCTCAAGTGCACATGTGAAAAGAGCATGCTAATGAACTAGTGAACAAACATCCAAACCAAAAAGATCCTATATAGTTTATCTAACCAAACTTATCCTCACCACAGCTTACTCACCAAATCATGCATCTAATATAATAACATAGCATCAAAATCACAACAAAGAAAGGAACCCCACTACCTCTTTCCCACTAATTTTCCACTCTAATGCCAAAATGTTAAACGTCCTATATTCCCATCCCTTACATACATATCACATCACATCTCTCCCACACACATCTGGTCCACACATCACATCACATCATGCCCACACACTCCTGGGCCACACACCACATCACATCCCACCCGTACACACCTAGGCCACACACCACATCACATAAAATCCATAACCAGAGTATTATAGTATCATGAATGTGAAGGAAATAAACCTTGTTCCCTCCTCCTATAATGAATGACCCTCACCACATATCATATCATACCACATCTCATACCAATGACACTCGGGACCACAAATCACATCTCATCCCAATGACACATGGGACCACACATCACACCTCATCTCAAAGACACATGATACAACACATCACACCTCACCCAAAAACACCTGGTCCACATAGAACATCTTTCTCAAAGACACCTAGGACAACATATCCCTTCTATAGGAATATCAGGGGAGAGGGGGTAGACAGCCATCTGTATTACTACCATTCTGAATGTTGTGGAAAACACTTGGAACCCAAAACCTCTGAGTGTTGGTAAGGTTATACAACTCATGTGGTGAACATATAAAATAACATAAACATACATGATGTAGAGATAGCACACAACACCAAACCTAGGGGTTCACATCAACAACACTAGTGCACACCAAATCACACCACGTACCATACATCAACTTCTGTGACTGCCACAACCACTTTATGCAACACACCACACAACTACTACATAATACACACAACATTTTCCACATTCAAATTATAAGTTTCACTATATGTATTCAGTAAGAAATTTACCACACATCAACTTCCATCCCATATATTCAATTAATTGTAATAAATTTATCACATATCAATTTCAACCCCATTATATTCAATTACCAACCCATTCATTTAAATATTTTATTCATCATTGTAATTTATTCCACTTTTACCAAGGGAAACTAACACATACACACCATGAAAATACTGACCCAACTCTTATAACCATTTTTGTAGTACCACACATCCACCATCATCATCTCGTCACAACAACCAAACCATATCTCCATACAACAACCATGTATCTCATCCATCATAGAACCACAGCCACCATGTATCACGCCCAATGTGCCACAACCAATGTGCCACAACCAGTACACCACAACCACTATGCCACAAACATTATTCCATAACCACTACACCATAACCACTATGCCATAACCACTATTCCACAACCTCATCCCACCAAACCACTCAACTTCCCACCACACATCCATGCCAAAAAACCAATGCATCATTGTCTCATACACCGCACAACTTAGCCAGTCAACACCTAACATCGTAAAACATCCCAACCCACATAGGGAAACACAACAAGCACAATCCTACATCACAACAAAAACATTCTGACTTCCTTTTATTTAAGAAGTTTATCACATTAATTATTTATATTAACATAGGTATTATCACACAAACTAGATATCCAAGGGTACCCAATTATTATCCAAATATAATTTATTTAAAATTTTATTCAATGTGATATCACAAAACAACACACCATGGATCATCACATATATAAACTACAGTGAAAGAAAGGCTTCCAATAGCTTGTATTTTTAAAATTGGAAACATGAAGTCATAAAAAAATCAACAACATATAAAAAATGGTAAATAATGTGATAACTCCTCATACCCATCAATTTTAGACATGAAAATTAATTATATGATTGTTTTGACCCTTAATATCCATCCAAAGGTAATAGAAAGAATGAAATTCCCACATGTATCATGTGAAAAGGGTGAGAATGATGTTCCCTACCTCAAGGAATCTTTTCAATCTCGTTGCGCACTAAAGGGTGATGAAGAAACCACCCAAGAACCACAACCAAGCAAGAAACTTGTGGTTAAACCTATAACATACTTGAAGATTATCAAAACATAGCCTAAAAACATAACCCAAACCAAACTATACCACTATAGCGAACTTTGAAGAAGAACATATGGAAAAATAATGATAATAATAGGATAACTCACCTAGAATTGAATACATAAATCCAAGGATCAATCCTCATAGAAATAAATCCCAAACACTTGAATAGGAATCCTTGGATATCCTAAAAGGATAGGAAGATCCACTTGTGGTAGGGTTTTAGAAATAAACCTGATCTCTCCAGATTTTAAATATGCGCTACATAGGACATTTTCATGGCATGTAAACCATTTACACATTGTGTAAATATCTGGTTACGATATCACCAAAAACATATTAATTTTTAATTATTTAACCCCAGAAATATTTGCATCATGTAGAATCCTTTGAACCACCCTCAATAAGCTATAAACCACACTTACACAACATTTAATCCTTACACATTGTTTATTCACCCTAATTCCATAATTTAATAATCAAACTCCTCCATTCTTGCTCTAGGACTCCTCCAAGAAACTCCAATACCAAAAACTAGAAAATTAAAAAACCGAGTGGACATGGACTATTAAATTAGATACCTCTCAAACAATTATTTTCCTCAATAATCCAAATACAATACAAGAAGAAAAGGGGTCTGAACAACCATCCTATGAGATACCTCTCAAATATTTCTTCACATCACAAACACTACCATCATCAAAACATTCCAAAAAAATGGCCACTAAATACTACAAATCCACACAACCACCTCTCACCAGGCACAACACTGCATCATCTGGTACCATCCACAACCACTACTTTTTCACACAACCATCTATCCTCCACACAGTCCAAACCAACAAGACACAAATACCCAAGCATACAAATTAGGGAATCGCATTCTCCATTTCAAGATACTATCTTATCTATGTGGTAATAACTCACCCAAACATGTTTTATCGCATCACAGTTAATGTGTATCAATTAGGATTCAAGTCCTACCCTTTTCACATGTTAGTGATTTATCACACATAACACATCAAGGTAAACAAAACAACTCATAACATAGAAATATCCAACTTCACATCATAAGAAAAATAAGGAAAAGAAAAACTCAAAACAACTCCAAGTACTAAGCACACATCTACCTCTCTCACTCCCAAGTACTCTCCTCCAGACCACCATGCCCCCATAGAACATGAAACAAGGGAATTGTTCATCCACATAACACTTTCTCTTGATAATACTTAAAATGTACTAGCCACTCCATGAACATCACATCATCCTCGATATCTAAATATCCCTAGTTAATGACATGGGTGTCATCATGAACATACCAATAAAATTGAGAGGTGTGGAAAACTTCATGAATTCTCTCCAACTGTGGTAGAAACACAAATCAATATGCCACCTCACCAATATTCCCTATCACCTGAAAGGGCCTAACAAACCTAGGAGAAATATTACTCCCTCTATTAAACCTCTACTGCCCATAATGATGGGAGAATCTCAAGAATAATTTGTCTGCAACTGAAAACTCCAGGGAACCTCTAGTTATGATCATCATAGGCTTTATGTTGGTCTTGCACCCCCTAATCCACTCTTGAACCAAATGGATATTCTAGTTCATTCTCTTCACTACATCATCACCAAGAACTATTGAATCTCCAACCTCTATCCAGTACAACGAAGAATAACACAACTGCCCATAAAATACCTAACATAGAATCATATCAATTTATGAGTGATAACTATTTTTGTAAAAAAATACCAAAGAAATGTTTCATACCCAAGATACACCAAATCCCAAGATACATGCCCACAGCATATCCTCTATTTTCTGGATGGTTCACTCTCTCTGCCTATCTGTATAAGGGTGGAAAGTAGCTATAAGGAGCAACTGAGAGTCAAAATAATTATTTAATCCCCACCATAATCATGAGGTAAAATTACTATCCTGATTATATATGATAGAACTAGGTACCCCATGAGTCCTAACCACATCATCCACATACCAAATTACCAAAACATCCATGGCACTCGACTCACGGATCACCATAAAGTGATCTGATTTTGTCAACCAATATTGTATCACCCATACTACATCATAGCCTCCCCAATATTGGGGTAAACCTATGATAAAATCCATCGATATGTCCTCTCATTTACATTTGGGAACATCTAAGGACCACAAAAAACCTCTTGTAACACAATGTTTCACTTTCACCTATTGACAAACCAAACATCTTCCCACAAAATCTTCTACTAACCATTTCATCCCCTACCACCAAATCTATCTTCTCAAGCCACAATAAAAAAATTTCACACCAGAATATACCACCAAGGGTAAGCTATGAAACTCATGTAGAACTCCCTCATGCATCATCTATGGTACAAATAACTACAGCTAGAAAAAACCCAATTTCAACCATCCTCTAACCAACCCTCGGGATCATCACTATGTCCAATACAATCATGCATCACCTCTACCTATGAGTCACCCCACTGAGACTCTTCCACCTTACACATTAAAGATGATCCATATTCATCTGGTAAAGGAAACCTTGTCCACTAATCTCTCCAACGTCAAGATGTATTGTGGCAAGATCCTCCATTCCTTTCCAAACATTTGCAGACTCCCAATACACATCGCCTTGGGACTTACTAATCAACGCATAAGAAACTAAATTATTATTATATAGAATGTAATAGATCTCAAAATCATAATAATGAAGAAACTCAATCCACCTTCACTAGCATAGATTCAGATTTTAGGACCACAACTGTCTCTAACTCCAGATCATGGGTGGAATAGTTATGCTAATAGGTACATAACTTTATATACACATAAGATATTACTTCCCTCTATTACAATAACATGAATACCAATCCCATATGGGATTTGTACATAACAAAAAACATTAAAAAAATATACCCTCCTCTGGAACCCAAATCACTAGATTACTAACCAACTTCTCCTTCAGGTAACCAAATGATACCTGGCACTGATCTATCCACATAAATTCCTAATAATATTTTGTCAATACAGTCAGTGGGGCTGAAACTTGAGGGAAATAAGGTACAATCCTCTGATAAAAGCCTATGAGAATAAGGAAACTATGGATCTCTACCACATTCTTGGTTGAATACTAAGAAACAACCACTTAGAACTTTGATGGGTCCACTACCACTCCTTGAATAGACATTATATGTCTAATGAAATGCACCTCTCACATCTAGAACTCACACTTGTAAAAATTACCATAAAGCCGGTGGTGTTGAAGGACATGAAAAAAAAACTTTGATATTCTCATAATACTCCTCATATAAATTCAATTATACCAAGATATAATTGATATATACAATGATTAACCAGTCTAGAAACTCATGTAACATGGAGTTCATAAGTCCCATGAACATAGATGGTGCGTTCGTAACACCGAACAGCATAACCACAAACTTGAAGTGCTCATACCTTTATCTGAAGGAAAAAAACTGAATATCCTCATCTTTCACACTCAACTGGTGATATCTAGACTACATATCGATATTTGAGAACCAAATAGCTCCTCTCAACTGGTCGAATAGATCATCAATCCTTGGAAGAGCATAAAAATTCTTGACTGTTACTTGATTCAACCTATGGTATTCTATACACAAACTTAGAATATGATCCACCTTCTTGGAAAACAACACCATAGCACCCCATAGTGACACACTAGTTCAGATTAAACCCCTGTATATTAGGTCATCCACCTACAAACTCAACTCAAACTACTCTAAGGGTTCCATCTTATAGGGATACATCAAAATCAGAGATACACATGGCTACAACTCTATCTCAAGATCAATGTCACATTGAGGAGGTAATGCCGTTACCTCCTCTAGGAAACCATCCAGGAACTCCTAAAAAACCCTAGGTACACTCCTAACCTGATATTTTATAGATATATCTAACAAATTTTATAAAAGAGGCACTAGTTTCCTACCTCACTTTCCAATGAATGCCACTCATTGTCCCTCCACATCGAAAAATGAGACTCTTCTCTAGAAGTAGTTGATGACTGAGTGCATGGAATACGATGAATATATACCAAGGATAATATTGTATGGTTGTATCTGAAATAAGAAGAAGTCCCCCACTAATAAATGTTTCCCCATCACTAGTATACATTCCCAACACACATCGATCAAGGAATCCTAGCCTCCAACTGGCATAGAAAACACCAAGGGAAGTATAGTTATCTCCACATCTAGTCCTAAAAAATTAACCAAAGAAGGATAAAAAAAGGAGTGTGAGTCTCTTGAATCAAAAAAATCACACACATGGATAGATGATAAATCGATCGTACCTTGAACATCTCCCATATCTATTGAAATTATTTACTTTAACTCATGCATTTGACCACACCCAACTCTTATACCTCTCTATTTTCAACCTCCATAATCATGATCTAGCCTAGGTCCCTCTGGACCAGTACCATCATGAGGATTCCATCTTCTAGCTCTATCTTCTATTGGATTCTAAACAACAACCTATTAACCCTACCGCTGGAACTGTCTTGAAGGAAATTGTTGCTTCGGAAAAGAGGCATGTATGTCCATCTGAAACTGGACTCCCTGAGTGGTCATACACTGATCTTGGTGGTTCCCATATCTCCCATATATATGAAACACAAATTGAAAACCTCTAAAAGGTGCTTGGAAATCACTTATCCCTAGTGTTTGGGAAAGAAACTATCGTTTCCAATTCCCCACTGAATGGAACCCTGACTGCCTGAACACCTATTGTCCACTTCCAGAATCCCTACTCCAAAAAACACCCTATTGGCCACTCTTTTGGGAATAAAGTCCGAAGGAAAGAATCAACTCGATAAAAATATCCTTTTTATGCACCTATAAATATGTTGGAAGTGTAAAATGGGTGATCACATACCTGATCACTAGATGAAAAGCCTCTTCAAGATGCCACACACTGGACTCGTTATCTAGAAACAAATTCATAGAAAAGTGCAGGAGGTCCTTGAACCTGATCCCAAGATCTCATATGCTTAAAATCCTTTGTTGAAGGGAGATTAGGTTCTAATTCTTAACTTCCCTCATCATAGATGAAAGTAACTCTGCCCGGAACACCCTCTAAAACTCAGGCCACAACACATCAACCTCCATGTAGTCACCTAGAAAAATTGTCCCCCACTGATGTGCAGTTCCCTGCATCTGACTAACTACTAGTGGCACCCAAAACTCAAGTTGTTCTTAGGTCATTCCAAAAGTGATCTCAAGATCCTATATCTAGTTTTATATCTCTATATCTAATACACTCCCCTCATACTTAGCCAAACTCTACCGCTAAAAGGCATCTAAGTCCCACTTTCATGCCTCATCCTCCTCTATTGGGTCAACCCTCTGACAATCAATCAGATCAGCCTAATCAACCTCAAATGCCTAAGAAACTCATAGATGATGAACATGATCCATTCCAGAAAACAAGGATAACAACCTAAGCCTGATATCATGGAATTTTATAAAATAGGTATCTACCTTAAAAACAGTTCCACCTCACTTGGTCATTCTATAAGCTTAGAGTTTATGAAATGGATCATAGGGGGGCCTAAAATACCATGTCCTAACCGGTCTCCCTGGCCTATGTCATGCATCAAGGTCAACTGGCACTGCTTCCATACAAACCCATGCAATCAACTTTATTACTAACTCCAAAATCCATCATATCCCTCAACTATCACCTCTGATACCACTCTATCACAAACCCCTCCCACCAAAGTTTTCATAATGAAGGGAGAGAGATAATGACCCCTGAATCCTGCCTCCAGTAAGATCTGGTTTGCAGACTAGAACTAAGGGTATAAAAATATCATAGTATGGGAGGAATTACCCTCTAAAATGAAACAGGAGAGATAGATAGGATAAATAATCACCAAAAAACTCCATTAAACTATATAATGGGGAACCAAAAACCATCCCACAATGCATGAGTAAATAAAAATTATACATATAAAAGTATCCAAAGTAAATATCAAAAAAAATCTATGGCAATAAATTAATAGAAACTACAACCTAGGTAGTAATGTACAACTCATTCCCAAAATTCCTCATTGAAACCTGAAAACAGTTTATATATATATGGTGATCATAACAGGAATACTCAGTAGAGACATAACCAAGGCCTCAAGTGCACATGTAAAAAGAGAATGCTAATTCACCAGTGAAAAAATAGTAGATGCAATAATCACCTATACATTACATCTAACCAAACCCAGCCTCACTATGGATCACTCACTAAATCATACATCCAATATAATAAATTATCATCAAAATCATAACAAAGAGGGGAACCTCATTTCCTCTTTCCCTCCGGTTTTCTACTCTCATGCCCCAAAGTTGAACATCCTATGCTCTCATCCCTTCTACACATATCACATCACTTCCCACATATACATAGTTAGTCCAGACATCATATAACATCCCTCTCACACACACCTAGTCCACACATCACGTCACATCCATCCCATACACACTTGTGCCACACACCACATCACATCACAGTCAGAACTAGAGAATTATTGTATCATGAACATGAAGAATATCAAACTTGTTCTGACCTATTACCATGAATAACCCTCGCCATTTATAAAATCATGCCACATATCATCCTAAAGACACCTATGACCACACATCAAAGCTCATCCCGAAGACACATGGTACTACACATCATACCTCGTCCTGAAGACACCTCAGACCACACATCACACCTCGCTTGAAAATACCTAGGCCATATACCACATCTTTTCTAAATAAACCTGGGCCAATACATCACTACTAAAGGAAGAGTAGGGGATAGGGGGTATACAGCCTTCCATGTTAGTACCATCCTGGATGTTGGAAAAAACACCCATAACCTAGAACCTCTAATCATTGTTCAGGTTATCCAACTCGGGTGGGGAGCATATAAAATAACATAAACATTCATGATATGGAGATAACACACAATACCCAACCTAAGGGTTCACATAAAAAACACTAGTGCACACCACATCACACCACATACCATATATCAAGTATCAAAATTTTCTCCACCACTATATGAAACACACCACAGAACCATCACACAATCCACACAACATGTTCTAATTTAAACTTACAAGTTCCAAAACAATTATTCATTAATCTATTTACCACACATAAAATTTAATTACTAACCCATCCATTTATTTATTTCATTCAGTGTCATAATTTATTCTTATACTACCTAGGGCAACTAACACATGCACACCATGAAACTGCTGGCCTAACTCACATAACCACTATCACAAAACCACACATCCACCATCTTCATGACATCAAGTTGACCAAACCATCTCTCCACACAAAAACCTCATATCTCATCCATCGCATAAACAAAACCACCACATATCACACCCACTACGCTACAACCACTACACCACAACCACTATGCCACAACCATTGTGCCACAACCATTGTGCCACAACCACTACAGCACAACCACTATGCCATAACCACTACACCACAACCACTATGTCAAAATCACTACACCAAAACCATTGTACCATAACCACTACTCCACAACCACTATACCAAAACCTCATCACACCACACCACAGAACTTCCCACCACACACCCATATAAACCAACCACTACATCACTACCCCCACACCGTACGACCCATCTGATCACACATAACATCACACGATAGCCCAAAACATGAATGGAAACACAACAAACACAATACCACATCACAACAATTGTATTCCATCTTCCATTTATTCAAGTTATTTATCATATTACTTCTTTATATTAGAATGAGTATAATCACACAAACAATATATCTAGGGGAAACCAATCATTATCCAAATATAGGTTCTTTAACCTTTTATTTGGGGTGAAATCACACAACAACATAGTAAGGTACATCACATATATCGACTATTGTACAAACATGGCTTCCAGTAGCTTTTATTTTTATAATTGACAATAGGAATGAATAAAAACATCAACAACATATAACAAAATAGTAAATAATGTGATAAATCCCCATACCCATAAGTTTTAGACATGCTAATTAATTATATGATTAAGTCAAGCCTTACTATCCCCCAAAAGGTAATAAAAATCATGAAATTCTCACATGTAGCATGTAAAAAGGGATAGAATGAGGATTCCATGCCTCAAGAAATCTTTCTAATCTTACTATACACCACATGGTGAATATGAAACCACTCAAGAACCACCACCACACAAGAAACTTGTGGGTTAACCTACACAGAACCCAAAGATCATTAAAACGCAACCCAAACCAAACTACACCACTACATCAAACTCCATATAATAATAGAGGGAAAATGGACAAGAACAATAGGAGAACTCACCATGGATCGAAGATGGGAATCTAAGGATCAATCCCTATTAAAAGAAATTACAAACACCTGAAGAGGGATACTTGGATTTCTTAGAAGGAGAGGGAGAATATATTTTGGTAGGGTTTGATAAATAAACCTAAGTAGTTCAACCTTTAAATATGTGCAACACAGTGCATTTAGATGGCGTTTAACCCATTCACGCATCATGTTACTGTCATGTTCATATATCGATGAAAAACGCATAGCTTTTTAATTATTTAACCCCATAAATTTACACATCATGTAAAATCTTGTGAACCACCCTCAACAATCCATGAACCACACTAACATGGTGTGTAAGATTTACACGTATTTTATTCACCCTACTTCTAGCATTTAATATCCAAACTCCTATGGTCTCACTCTAGGCCTCCTTCGAGCACCTCCAACACCAAAAACTAGAAAATTAATAGACTGGGTAGACACAAACTATTTCAGAAGACCAAGAAGAACTCCCCAATGAGGTAATGCCTACAAAAATTTAGTGCAAACACAACTACTACTAGCTCCAGGTCAAGGGTGGAATAATTATATTCCTGGGGACAAAACTATCTAAACCCATAAGAGATCCCTAACCTTTATTAAATTATCACACATCCCAATCCCAGATAGGAATCATCACAAACCAACTCTAACATCACACCCTCATTAGGAAACTGAAGCACTAGAGCATTGACCAACATTGCCTTCAAGTAATCAAACACTATCTGGAACTGATCAATCCACACAAAATCCAGGTCCTTCCTAGTTACTGCTATCAATGGGGATAAAACTCGAGAGAAATTAGGCATAAAGCTCTAATAATATCCTATAATACCAAGAAAACTATAAACCACTACCACTTTCTTAGGTTATTATCAAGAAAAAACTACATCAACCATCGACGGGTCTACTGCGCACCTTGATAAGACACCACATGCCTGAGTAAATTCACCTATCACGTCTAGAACACACACTTGGAAAACATTCCATAAAGATAGTAGTATAGAAGGACCTAAAAAATGGATACAGGATGATCGACATGATCCCCTCCTGACCTTGAGTAGAGAAATATATCATCAATGAATATTATTATGAACCAGTTTAGGAACTCAAGAAACATGGAGTTCATAAGCCCCGTGAACATGTATGGTGAGTTTGTAACATCGGACGACATTACTAAAAAATCAAATTTTCCATACCTGCATATGGAGTCATTCATTAGGATATCTCCCTCCATCACCCTCAACTAGTGATATCCATACCATATATCGGTCTTAGAAAATCAACTCATTGCTATCATCTATTCGAAAATATCATTTATCCTTGGAAGAGTGTAATGGTTCTTAATTGTCCCTAATTAAACCTCTGGTAATCTATACAAAACCTCATACTACAATCCGCCTTATTGGAAAACAATACTAGAGAACCCCATGCAGACACACTAGGCTAGATAAAACCCTTTTTTAATATAATCTATCTGAATCCTCAACTCTAGTAACTTAGAAGGTTCCATCTAATAAACTGCCATCGAATTTGGAGAAGCACCAGGTTGCAAGTACATCCCAAACTCGACATCACGTCAATGGGGTATCATCACAATATCCAAAAGAAAAACATATAGATACTCCCCAATGACCCTGGGGACCTCAACTATCTCAATTTCTACTGATTCAACTGAAAACTCATCCATCAAATAAATAAGGGGCTCCACGCACTAACTTCCCACCTGAAAACCCCGCTCATAAAAGAAAACCACATATTGGTCATCCACATCCAAGAATAAAACTATCCTCTAGAATCATTGAATAAAATCATACATGTAATAAAACTAATCAATGCCCTATATGTCATCATATGGATTCATCTATAGAAATAAAATATCCTTGCGATACTGATGTGGCCTCATCATCAGTCTACACCTCTGACACACATCAAACAAACTAGTTGGCCTCCAATTGCTATAGTCAACACCAAGGGGATAGAAATCTTCTCTATGTCTAGTCCCATAGAATAGAATAGATTGATTGAAACAAAGGAGTGTAAATATATTGAAGTAAACAACGCATAAAAAGGGTACTAAACAAACTAATTATACCTCTGGTGATCTTTGGGCCCCTAGGAACTACTGCCTCTACTGTGTGCAACTGACCACACCTAGATCCTATGACTCTCTACTGATGACCACCTCTATGACCATTATTAGTTTAAGGAACCAAAACATGAGTAATATCCTAATATATTTTTATTTTTATTCTATCTACCCTCAGCAGAGCATATCCCTGCTACCCTAGCTGCTGAAACAGTCTCACCGGAAACTACCTATGAGGATAGAGCTAAACTTATCCACCTCCACTAAAGTAATCTTTAAGTACCATTGGGAACTAGTTGTAATTATGGCCATAAAAACAACATACAATTTACACTGACAAAAATCCCCAAATAAGAGCACAAAAACCACTGGACCTAGAAGATTGGAAGGGAAACTACATAGGTCGACACCCCGGTAGTCAAAACCTCAAAGGCCCTAGAACCTAAGACCTTCCACTATTAGATCTGATCCTCAAGGAACCCTGTTGGTTTCCCACTCACAAAAAACCTCCAAATGACTGAATCTTCTCAATCACCTACAACTTCTTATGAACCTTTAGATACATTGGAAACATAATAGGAGTAACTGAATATTGGATATAAGGATGAAGTGCCTCCTCAAGACCTCTCACATTAGACTCTCTATCAGGAAAATATTTGGGGAAAAGAGTATAAGGTCCTTGGACTTTATTATCATATCCCACACTAACATAATCCCCTTATAAAGATAAATAAATTATTTAATCTTTACTACCTTCATGATTGATTAAAATAACTCTACCTGGAACTCTTTTTGAAAGTCGAACCATGAAAGATCTTCATCCTTCCTCTCTCCCAGATATAGTTTCCACCACTAATGAATAGCTCCCTATATATGATTAATTTCCCAAGGGACCCATTATTCCATTGGTGCATAGATCAAACTAAAAGTGATATTAAGCTCCTCTAGTCATCTCTATGTCTCCATATCTGAAACACTTCCCTCATACTTTCACAAAGACTAATATTGAAAAGAATGAAATTCCCTCTATTAATCATTATCATCCTCTACCAAATCAGAACTTTGGTGATCAAAAAGATTATTTTGTTGAACCTATGATTCTGGAACCACACATAAAAATGAAAAAGAGACACAATTGAAAAAGAAAATGGGAATTTACTAAGCCTAGTAGTATGGAATTTCATTTAGATTCATTTTAATTTACTTTGTTCATTTTAACCTTCAAAAAACAACCCAATTCAAACAATAACACAAGTAATAATGAGTCTTGTACCTCTAATAGGCATCTACGCTGCAAATAGGTCCACCTCACTTGGACATTCAAGAAGCTCAGATTACTTTTAAAGGATCATGGGGGCCCTAAAATCTCGTGCCCTAGCCAGTCTCCCTAACATATGTCACATACCAGGGTCAATCGGCACTGATTCCATAAAAACCATGAAAACCTCACTATGCCTAACTCAAAAGTATATCCCATATCTCAACCAACACCTTTTATACCACTTTATTAGGACCCCCTCCCTCTAAATATATTGTAATGAAGTGAGAGACATAATGACCCCCATGTCAAGCCTTCAGTAGGCCCCGAATTGGTGACTAGCACTAAGGGTATAAAAATATCATAAAATGGAGGGTATTACCCTATATAATAATGTAGGATTGGGATATATGATGAATAAACCACAAAAAATCCATTAAATAGTACAAAATAAACCAAAAACTTCACAAAATTCATGTATAAATAAAATTTATACATATAAAAGTCTCCAAAGTAAATAAGCAAAAACAAAGCTAAAGTAACAAAACAATATCTATTCAAAGGGCTAAGTTATTAATGTTCAAAATGGTCCACATAATCCTCTTGGAAACCTTAAAATTAGTTTATATATATAGGTTGAGCATACAAGTATACTCGATATAAAAACTAAATTATCCCAAGCACATGTGAAAGAAGCATACTAATGCCCCTATGAGCAAACAGTGGAACCAAAATCACCTAAACAGGTCAACTATTCATCCCAACCTCACCAAGGCATGCTAAATAATAAAAAAAATATATGTAATATAACATTGAATGAGTCACATTGATAAACGGTTCCCCATACCACTTTCTTGTTGTTATGCCACTCTCACACCCAAACATTGTACATCTCGGCACTTCCATCTCTTTTGAATACCATACTGCCCCACAATCATGATCACAACACACCATTCTCAATGAAACCTAGGATCACTGCTCCATATACATGACAATATCACAACTCTCATTAAAACACCTTGTTCATCACATCACAACCATAATAAGAGTAATAGGGTATCGTGAACATGAATTAAATAAACTTTGTTCTCTCCTCATACCATATGTGACCCCCATAATAAGCCACCTCATCCCATATAATCCCACACATAAACACCTCAGCTATGTCACGTCTCACCCAGAGACACCTAGGCTACATCACAACTCACCCGAAGACACATGCAATATCACAAACACCATATAGTGAACTATAAAACCTTTGGTCATCGCAACCAATGAAATACCTACCTCACCTGGAAGAGATAGAGGGAAAGAGTGGATACCCATCCATCCTTTCTACTCACCAGATGTTGTAAAAAACACCTCTTATGTAAAAATATAGGTGTCATCATATAGTGATTAGCATGGGTAGGGTGCGTATAGAAATCACAATTAATATAAAAGTATATACATATAGCCACACACACACACAAGACCAACTTATTGGTTCACAAAAAAACACTAAACAACTCACAAAATCCCCACTTTTTTTCCACATATAAATGCATAACACCAAAAAAACCATAGGACACAACACACACCACCAACCAATTTCATTATCCATCCCATTCATTACATTATTAAGAATCAACCACATTAAAACACATAGCTCATCATTTATTTATTCACTATACAATTCCATCCCATTAACCAAACCAAACCCCGAAAATTTCAAATCTCATTAAACCCTATCCATTTCAACCATTATTAAATAATTATTTCATCACCACCCAAGCATCTATTACAAATAACCACGCATCATAAGAAACTCATAATTACCATAAAAATAACCTTATCTCCCAAAAATCATGGCCAAAAAACCACCACATCGCCACTCCAAAAGTACGACCAAATAACCACCACCTCACCACCCCAAAAATATGTCCAAACAACCACCACCTCCCCACCCTAAAAGTGCATCCAAACAACCACCATCTCTCCATCCCAAAATCACATCCAATTATCTACCACATCACCACCCTGAAACACAACCAAACATTCACCACCTCATCTCCCCAAAATCACACCCAAACAACCACCACCATGCCTCCCCAAAATCACAGCCACATCTCACCCATCAACACCACATCACATTTCAAACACACATCTTAGAGATGTTATCACACAAGCCATAATCCTGGGATAATAATTTCATTATCCAAACATAAGTGTTTATCCAATTTTCATTTTTTGGTGATATAAAAACAATCATAATAGGCACAGCCATCATAGAACTTATCATCCAGTGAAAACAAATCCCCCAACAGCTACAATTTTTTAGTGAGACATCAATCCCATACAATTCATCCTATCACAATAATATCAAAGCTATAAAATCATGCTAATAATTCCCCTTACCCTATTTAATTTCAATTATCCAATTATTTATCTTTTATTAAGTCATCATAACCATCCCCCATGGATAAAAAAATTAGATACCTCCCACATGATACACAATAAAGAAAAATGAGGGCTTCTCTACCTCAAATAATCATTGGTGACTCGCTACACACCATAGGGTGAAGAAGAAATTCTTGAAAACCAAAACCACGCATGAGGAACCAAAAATAAACCTACACTAAACCAAAATATCATCAAATAATATCCCAACTCACAAATAAAACCAAAAAAAATTCACCACAGTGAATCCCTAAAAGAATAATAGAAGGAAACACGGTGATAAAGTAGAATCATTCACCATATATTTCCAACAAACAAACATCAACATCAATAGATCAAAGTGAGGAAAAGAGTGGTGGTGAATGTGTTGTCATGACACATCAAATTGATTATGTTTTTAAAGTTGATCTATAGTATATGGAAGACCTTAGGTCATCTATCAATGAGAGTTGCAGGGTCTAAAGTGTGTATTTTTAATAAAAAGGACTAAAAGAGGAGGTGGTTTGGGAAATAGTTTTAAAAATAAAATGACTTAATTTAATAGTTAAATAGTTGAAGAAGGAAAGTTTTTTTTATGATATTGAGATAAGTAGTTCATTTCAAGTTTACTACACATATTGGTTAATTCATCATTCAGAAAAATACACATGGTTTAATGGAATCATTTGTTTGAGTGTTGTAAAGATCTCAATTCCCCTATTGCCTCTTAAAAAGATACATAATGAACCACCTCTTGAAATAAAAATCCTTTTGTCAAGGTTTGGACCTCAAGCATAGAGTAATGGATAGAAAATTATAATGATATCTCAAGTATGTGTTAGAGAAAGAGGATTCTTGTGTTTTCTAATCGTAACAACCCAAGATTCCCACTTGAAGTTTCAACCCAATCGATGTTGAAATAAAAATTACTCCACTTAATTAAACCAAAGAAATTAATTAATAGGAGAAGAATGTTAAGATAAAATATAAGTGAAATAATTCACACACGAATTACACAAAACTAGTAGAATAAAAAATGTAAAAACTCCCTCCCAAGTATGTATAGCTCCCTCAAAATGATCATCCACCATTTAGCTCGCCATCGAGAGAAGGAGGAGGCTCGGGTGGAACTTCACCATCATCCTTGATCCCCCTATTAAGATAGGGGCCTATAGAAATTTTTAGATGAGAAGAGGACTCCTTTGGGACTCAAAAATGCTAGATATTTTCTATTGGTTTGATCTTACAAATTAGGTTCCCAATGTATCATTTTATAGGAAAAGTGGAAGGTGGTTTGAGCCCATAGATTTCAAGAAACCACTTGGACCATGGTTAGGGGTGAGTATAAAGCCTTATCTTGATGTTTCTAAAAAAATTACACCACCTATATACTATCTACAGAGAAAATTTGGCATCATTTGGAGGTTGAAACCTTAAGATATGTATGAAATATAGAACACTACTTTTGACGTTGTACATATTTAATTCCCTTGAAATATAAGTTCATATGGGCCCCTTAATAGAAGAATTGGTATTGGGTTTTTTCATGTAACATCCCCAACCTAGGATCCACTAAACTGGTACCCCAATCTGTGTCACCACAAGACCTCAAGCGCTCCTCCCTATATGCCATAGGTTTCCGACTAGAGATGAGGGTCTAATAGGATACGGGGGGAGACTATAACCTCTTTAACAGAGTAAACCACAGCAGAAAACAATTTAAATAGTGAAAAAAATATGAACAACCAATAAACATACAAGACAAACATCTCCCAACTGGGCACAAACCATAACCCAACATTAACAATGTTATGACATACTAGTTGTTCATGTGAATAAAACCCAAAAATAATAAAAACATACAAGATCCAAACAGGTCCTGACTCTAAGTCTGTATCCTTCTCCATGAACATTCCGAACCCAACTCAACATCTTAGTGTAGGGCCTTTGTCCTTGTCTTGATCTGCAACCAAGAGATCTACTCGGGTACCCAATGGTGGCCCAAGCAGGGTGTGAGTGCAAAACTTAGTAGGCCACCACCAACAGTGCCTAAAAAATATCTAGTATAATAGGTAGCTCATGAAAGTAGAAAATAAATGGTAATTAAACAAAGGACAACTCAGGTTCCATTAGATATCAAAGGTTCACTTAATTACTCCTATCATTTATTCCAATTTCAGTTTTATACTATCTTCATTCCTTAATACATTTTGATCACATGTTCCATGGGTTAGGCATAATTATCATCCACATAAGGGTCTAATGAAATCAATCACAATGAATAGGGGAAATAAATAAAGTCTCTATATCACTAAGGATACACATATCACATCAACACATTATCCTCACCTCGAAGCATTAGTTCGGGTGGAATGAAACCATTAGGGGAATAGATCCTATGTCCCCTTCCCTAACCCGTGCATTTAAGGGGTGGATTTTATAGATTCTATCTAACTTGACCCATGGGCATAGATCCTCAATTCAATACCACACTCTACCAATCCTTGTGCACATTCTTACTTATCAAGTCACCATAACCATACCATAACACAACCAAGCATATTCAATTCCATTGGATATCACAATACATAACAACATGAGAATTAATACTATTCCATAACCCATTAATAAATTTAACATTTACAATTCATATCCATTTATCCCATTTATCATTTCACAAGCATTCACCCATTTATGAATTTCAAGTACATTTAACACAGTCCCTTTATTACATTCAATCATTTAGGTGTACCACCTAATTCTCATGTATTACCCATTCCACAATTTCATCCATTCCATTATTATATCCCATTAACACATTCCCCATTTTCCATTCCATTTCCCATTCTATTATCTAATTGCATGTTCACCATTTAACATGCCCTAATCCCCTTAGGAATTTCTAACCAAATTCATGAAACAATCAATATAATCTCTTTTAACCCAATTACCCATTTTCATGTTATTCCAACAAAACCTTATGGCTTTATCAACCTAGGAATATTTATCATTATTCCATTTATAACTTAATCAACCATTAAGATATACTCTACATGGATTCCACATTATTGTTCGGCAACCCATTGTTTAACCCTACCCCACTCTAGGTCCTGGTTTTCCGGAACACCCCATGGGTGGCCCTAAAATGGTCAAGTCATCATCAACGCATCCCGTGGGGATCATGAGTGTTTCAATTGGTCACTTAGACACCCATTTTTATCAAACACTTACATGGAATCAAGAACACAAAAAGGGGAAAACAAGAACACCAACTTCCATGCAAAAATCCAAAATAAAACAATGGGATAATACTTATAGACCACATACCTTGAATCCGTTGATGAACACACTATTAATCATGGTCTTAGATCTGGATTCAAGCATCCCTTGAATCCCCAACCTAGGATTCTCTAGAAAAGAGGGTTTTGGGGTTTTGGAAGAAAATGGAAAAATCACAAACCCTAATCTGAAAAAGAGAAGGAACGAGAGTATTATACTTACCCAGAGCTTCGATCTACAACCAGCGGTATCCCAAACAGCCAATAATTGAAGGGAAAACACATCTTGGAAGATTGGGTCATCAAAGTTTGTCACTAGGGTTGATAGGGGAGAAATGGAGGAAAATCCCGAGTTGGGTTTTAAAATCCCGGGGTGGAATTCTTTTAATTTTCCCAGAGTTTCTAGATCGCACAGTTTACCCGCATAGTTTTCCAAACCGTGTGCAAACCATGAGAAAGATACTACCTGGAAATCACCCCCTTCGCATGGTTTTTTGGGAATTCTATATGGTTTTCTTAACCGTGCACCAACCGTGCATAAGCCTATGTCCATGGATACACGGTTCCCACGCGGTTTTTACTAACTGTGTGAAAACCATGTAACATACCCAGGAACTCCATTTTCTTCCTCTTTCATGTCCCGAACCCCCAGAACACCCTCAAGTTTTCACATGAATATGGGGAAACACTTATCTATCCAAAAAGAATAGGCCAAAACAAAACTTAAACAAAAACATACCTTAAGAAGATCTGGGATCTTACACTTTAGAAGAGTTGTATCCCACTAAATTACGGATTATCCCACAAAATTTCATACCAATTGGATTCACATTTTAGTTGATGTGCTCATTTGATTCTACTGGTGTGCTTGGAATAAATCACAGTTTGGGCCATTTTTCTTAAACTACTACCTAGGACCTCCAAATCACCTCTACCTACAATTAAATAATTCAATAAAGTAAAATTACTATTTTTAACAATTATTAATAAAAATAATTTAATCAAATATAAAGTTAAATTTATTATTATAATTGAAATTTACAATACAAAATCATTTTAACACAGTGGTGTAAGGGTTAAATAAAATAGTGAATCATAGTGAGATCAGATGGAAATAATCCTTAGAGAACATTGGGTTTTTTATGAATGAGAGGAATGAAGAGGCATGGTTGAATGAAAAATATTCTACTAAAAGAGGACTTTAAAACATTAAAATTTCTAGTTTCACCTAGTTTAACCGTTATGTGTCATGTAATCCTCATGTTTTCAAAAAAAATCATCCTTTGTAGAAAATAACATCACCTCTGTCATTATTAAATACACATAGTTAATTCCAGTTACATAACATGTAATCCATCTCATAGCTTCATGAACCACCATTTCTCATCATGTAAACAATACATAAAGTGTATTTCCTACAGTAGCTTTACTGCACCTCCAACCTCCACTAAAAACTCATAGAACCACCCTTGAACACCTCTAACCACAAAAAACCAGAAAAGTAATAGGTTAGGAATTCATGGAATGATATATATATATATATAATGTCTAACAATAACCATACTCCATGAAACTCATCTAAACGTAATGAATACATATTTCTTCTATATTAATTTTTCACTATAATCTTGAAAAATATCCCCATACTCCAATTCATAGTTTCTTCATCATCTACAACCATATTTATTAACCTTTTATATACAAATAGTCTCCATGGAATATTAAAATCAACTCAATTCCTTTTTCATACTGATAATGGAAGAAACTCACTTCCAAGATTCAAGGAACGTTCAATATCTATAGTGTTTCTTAATTCATCATCCATTATTCATAACTAGACATATAATGACACTTATATGGGTACATTACTCAATATTCTTATCAACGTGATTGGGTACGCTAAAATCCCTCTAATATTCTCTTCTTGACACATATTAACATCATGTTTATTGAATTTTTTCTTATTGACAACAAATACAACTTAACTACAAGTGGGTTTAATAACTATTCCATGAATTGGCCACTTTAAAACAATAATTTTGGTTCTTATACTTTATTGTCTATTGAAGGGTTTTTCTAGAGTCTAATAAAAATTATTTGAAGAGGTAGAAACAACTTAAACCCTTTTTTTAGGATCTCCATGCAAGATAACTATGAAACTATGTAAGTATATATAAATGATGAACTGTTGTAAATTTTTGTACCATACAAAAAATAATTATATTTTATATCTTCATCACCATGTGCCTTTGATGATGATTATTAAATTAGAAAACATAATCATCCCACCTCCATCGGTACCCATTGGATAACTTGAATCACTCAACATTTGAGTGGGATTCTCTCTTTTTCATGGTGTTATTTCACCTCACAGTGAAAAGGAAAAAGAATAAAGAGAGATTTGGGTATAGGGAGGTTCATCCAATCATAAGAATAAAAATGCTCACTTTCCATCATATAGAGGTGGGATTTATAAATCTCTCAAGGAAGTTCCTCAATAGTGCATGAATTAACTCATGTGTTTCAATTCATGAGTTAATTCTATGGACAGTATATGTATCATAAACATAAATGAAACTCCCAAATGATTCATCTTATGAAACAATTTCTTAAATTAAAACTAATGTGGAAGAAATAAATGATAACAATTTATTTTATTACTACAATTACATATTGTATAAAATAATATACCCTTACATGAAAATCTTAATTTTTATACAATATATATTTACATATCAGGATTTAGGGCATATCACTTTCAATCACTCACTTAAACTAAAGCCTAATAGACTTTGTGCAATTTCACCTTATATTGTATCATATATAATTACTTGTGAAACCGTATTGAGAACTCCTTTTGGATATCTTCCAAAAACCCTTTTTGGAAATTTATTGTTAACTTCACCATATATTATATCATATGAAATATATTGTGAATACTAATAGAAAACACTTTTGGATTAATTATAAAAAAAATAGAGAAACTCTTTGATTCATAACTTAATCCCTATACAGTCAACCAAAAAGTGTGACCTTATGAGATTTTATAGTGTTGAAAAAAATATGAATCTATGGATCCATATAAGTAATAAAAGAGTGGCCTCTAGAAAATCGTAAATGCTAGCCAAGCTACATAGGTATCTAGCATGATCTCCCTCAAACACATGAATATCTATATCTATGTCCACTAATCTTCATAATATGACTCTCTGAAAATTAACTTTTTTATTATCAAAATACTTTTGAGGGAAAAGGGAGAAACCATGAGATCCATCTTTACAACCACATAAAAACCATAATAGAGAATAACCCAGAACAAACTACGGGATCTACCCCTCCCCAACAACCGCACCATGATGACAATCCTTCACCAAATCATAACCATTCGGCTAGCTGTATCATGAATAAGTTCACGGGTCTGGAACCAATGATATATCCATAACATATCAATATTCTAAATCCAAATGACATGAACTGGTGAAGACTTCATGCTCTAATCCCTATCTAATGTAAATCCAATTAGAGTTCTGGTTGTGTACTACCAAACTTCACATCCTGATCCAAGAGAATACATAGCTCGTAATTCCTCTCAAACCAACCAACCAATACCACCAAATTAAATAGAGTCATTAAATAGTAACTTGAGATTACCAAAATCTATTTCCCTAAATAATTTATAGGATATATATGAAACATGGGTTCCTGGTACCTCCATCATCTGCTTTTCAAACTCAAAAGCCAGCTGGTCCTAGGACTATATGTACTCCTCAATGTTGATCTTCCCTTTATTAAAGCCCCCTACCATAATTAGGTCATATTTTTCAATCCATGAGTATTTATCCTCATTGAGAGTCACCCTTGGAGACCTCCCCATCATTTTAGCTACCACCTCTTTAGTTTTATTAATCAAAAAGAAATACTCAATCAGTTCTTCAGAACATAAAAGAAAATTCAAGGGTTTATCACTATGGTCCCCTAGTCTCTGATGGCTCAAATTCTAAATGCCTATCTTCTTATTTTTTTTATATTTTTTATAGAGCGAGTCTCCAAAGGAGGTGGTAAAAAAAAGTAATCTTTCCTCCCCTTCCTCCTCTTAAAACACTTATTACTCTTTGGTCTTGAAGCTCCATCTTTCGAGTGATTGGGTTCACTACCATTGGGATCCTCCACATAAACCCTATCTACATAAACCAGGTTAGTTTGATCAGATCTCAAACCTACCTTTGTAAGACCTTCAAACCTATTACTCAAGTTGAGTGAGGTCCGGATCAAATAATTTGAACCCCCTTTTCTCCCAACTCTGATTGGGTTAGCCGCATCTATAGAATAACCCTACCTCCCCTTATGCAAATCACCACTACCTGACCTTAACACCTCAGTGAAAGAAGAAACAGAAACAAACTCCTCACCACCCACCATCTATTCCATAATTGCTTTACTCCCATTCATCTAGTTTTCCACTTGAGCAACCTCATGCTGGACCAATCAATCACCCTTCTGCACACTAAAATTGGAAGGACCATCTAGGTCCTGCCTTATCCTACTAAACACCTTAGACACCTTTGTGTTAACCTGAGGCACTGTAGCCTTCAACACCAGATCAGTACCAGAAACATCCTCAAAAGTCGCATTTTTAGTCCACTATAACATTGTCAGGTCGTTCCTCATGCACTGGCTTCAATGAATGATGTCCCCAACTTCTACCCTCCAAACCTATTACCATCTATTTGGAGCTAGCCTCTTCATGTACCTATGGAACCCTAAAAGTTCTTTTATCCTCCATCCTTATCGTAAACTGATCTCCCTGATGAAAAAAACTCAATTGAGGGACCTAGATGCTTGTATACAGAACAAAATTCATTTCCATTTCCCCTACCAACCAGCGTTGAAGACCCCCATCAACAAAAATTTGTAGAGTGTCCCAACCACTTATAGGTAGAATAGATATTTATCCATTTCTCATATATCACACAATTTTTTCACCTGTAATCCTCACCGATTGTAATCCATACATATTCAAAAGGTGTTCTAGACACATCCAATTCCACACAAACCCATGGATTGATCGGGTGACAAACTTCCTTAGTACGACTATCCAAACATAGAAATCTACTGACAATATTTCCAATCATTCTAATAACATAAGGATTTTGAAACGGTAAAGGAATATTAGGTAAACTTACCCAAACTACAGAGAAAGGGGGATTACATTTCACATGGAACTCAAAAGATCAGAAAAATGGGAAGAATCAAAACCCCTTGAAGCTATAGGGGGAACTCAACCAAGATCTGATAAGGTCCTCCTCCAATGAAAATAAAATCATGATATGATGACTGTAGAGCAAACCCATTGTCACCCTATCTTGAAGATCCCATAAACCAAAGATGAAGCTATTGAATGAATCATCTAAAGGTATCCTCTACTTAAACTGAGCAACCAAGGTGAGATTCAAAAGCGCTGAGGTTTCTTTGAACTCTAAAGTTGAAATATGTATATTAGGGAGTCCATCAATGATATCCATAACTTTAGGGAATAATGAAGCTTTTGAAAACGGGGGAAGGAAATCAGGGTTTGAGAAGGGATGGAATGAAGGCCCTACTCTCCTATTGGGCATCAGAGATCCCTCCCCCACTGGGGGAGGAGGGACAGGCAATGTTTCCACTGTCATCACTGAGAGGATAAGAGCATCGGGCAAGGGTACTCGATGTGTGTAACTTTATGACTGCATAATATGAAAATGTTTATTCTAATATTTTTCCTTTTTCCAAGACATTGAGTGACATGGGACATAGAATATGTCAATCACATATAACTAAATTATATGTTCTCGATTATCTTAGTGTATCCAGATCTAATAAATGAATACATCACATGTCATTTTTATCACCCCTGGTTTGAGGTATGTAATAATTTTATGCCTTTTGTTTTACATTTAAAATTGTTAGAACACCTTTATAGAAGAGTTTAGTAGAATAAAGAGGAGATATTGTGGAAAAGGGTTTCTAGAAATCTTTAAAAACAATTTACATCATAAATTTTGATTTTATTAGGTAAATGTTATGGTTTAGATGTTTCAATTGAGGAAATTTATGATGTAAAATAAATTTATATAATAAATTGGTTTTATATGTTTTAATTTAAGAGACGTCATGTTTTTTTGGAGGAATTCACCACTCGGTGAATTTATGATGTAAAACTCTAACTGACATCATAAATTCATCTAGATGCAAACATTTTATACCTAGAAAAATTTTATATCTCCTCATTTGGTTATTTTTCCTTTCTATTTACTTCTAAGGATTCCCTAGGAAATTTCATGTAAACTTCGATGTCCTAACTCTAATTCTAATGAATCCTTGGGTGTTCAATTGTGGATATCAAAGGTTAGGGTCTTGTTATTCCTTATTTTCTTGGATCTCATTATTTTATATCATATGGAACCATAGATCAGTGTTATAATACCTAAACATATGGGTTAAATTTTATGTTTATGATATCTTATGGGGTTTTGATAGAGGAATGGAAGAAATAGTTCTAACTGGTGGAATCTTCTTTGATCTCTTGTGCCAATTTACTTTTGGTTGTTGGTTTTTACCTCTTTCTAATTTTATTTTAACTTGAAGGCTTTAGGATTTATAAATACTTATCTTATTTTTTTAGTGATTTTTCTCTAGTAAAACATTTCTGATAACTCTTTTACTGGTTATATTTGTAATTGGATTGTGAGTGTCTCCATAATGGACTTTATAAATTAATTAAAATATAATTATTTAATATAAAATGGTTTTTATATTAGATATTGTCATAACTAGGTTGTGAGTGTCATATAGGAAGGCATGTGGTTGGTTTAGTTTCATGATTTCATTGTATGAGGCCTTATTCAAATAGACTTGGTGCTCGGTGCTAATTGGGAAGGAACAAAGAAGAAATTTCAACCAAGCGATGGCTTAGTGGAGGATGTATCTTCATGCATGATAATAGGGAGATATCATTCAGCATGAATGTGTGTGTCAGAGAGAAAATGTTTGATTATGATAACTTGGAAAATTTATGAACTTCTTATTCTTTTGAAAGAGAAATTCATGTGATTAAATAGATTTTGGAAAACCTGTTCATGTGATATTATTTATATTGTGAAAACTGATTACTGCTTTAATATCAATTTATTTTGTTTTATATCTTGCAAGCTATCCTATTTATAGTCTTTTTAGCATGTAGGAACAATCTTGGGGGTTTCTTATTAGGTATGATTACTCGCCCCCAATATATTCACTTTGGTGCATATGTAGATGTTATTTTCCATGATACAGAGAAAAGACTATTATCTTAATTTTCTATCAGTACTCCTTGATGTCGCTATTGTAGCTGGTGGAGTTGGATCATGGATTTGGTTATTTTCTTGTTCAGGAGTGGTGTTAGCATGGTTCTCAATTATTTTTCTTCTTTGGATTTTTTGGTTTCTATCTCATACATTTCCATTCTTACTCTAATATTTATCTATATTTCATTTTTTATTAATGGACTGGTCATATTTTTTATCTCGTATAGATTTTGTTTCATACATAATTTACATAGTTGTATCTAGTTTTATTTATTTTATCTTGTTGTATGTGGGTGTTTATTAAAGGGTAAACTATTAACCCATGTCTCTTATGTTTAAAACCTTATCATTTATTTCCAGCCTTTGGTGTCTAGGGAATGTCACCTATGGTTATTAGCACCTCTTCTTCTTCTCAAGCCAATGAGTTGGGGTAAGATGTTACAAACAGTATCAGCCTTGTTTAGTCCTTGATTTGTGTTTGTATAAAGTTGATATGAATTTAAGAACATGAAATGTATAGCTTAAAAAACATAGATTACCACTTTATACTGAACATAAAGTTACCAAGGTGGTTTCAGTACAAAATTATTATAAGATACTTATAGAAAAGTTGTCAACTGATTATCATGAGTTTAGCTGATGAGTATAGAATATCATGCATTAGAACTAGACGTCCCACTAGGATTGCATCACCACATAATTATTTGATTTTTATTTTTTGGAATTAAGACTATTGTTTTAATATTTAAAATATTACCACAAAAATATGAATAGTGAAGAGTGTTAAATTGTTGATTTATGAAATTTTTTGTAGAATGAAAAATACACTAGTAATGAGAATGTAATGCCCTGAAACCAGTTACCCAGAGTCTGTGCATTATTACATAACATTGGCATGATACAAGGAATCATGTCCTGAAAGACCAATCAGTTTAGTAGCCTTGGAAGTACTAGATACATTTATAAGTTTTACATTACTTCATGAAATAAAAACATCAAAAACATTTTGTCCCCTTTTTAACACACTTATATCCTTAGCATATCCCTGAAGGTCAACCATAAAATAATTCTTCACATCTTGGAAAAAATAAAACATAGAAATGGGTGAGCTTAGATTCTCAGTAAGCATAACAATATAGCGGGAACTTTCATAAATAAGCATAAACATTTAAGGCAATGTATAAGACTAAAACAAAATCATTTAAAACTTAAACTTAAACAAAATATGGCAAAGATAAAATCAAATAATTCCATTTACATATTCACATGGATATTCTACTAGTCAAATAATCACATGAAATATTAATAGCCACTTTCATAATTATGGAATGCATAATGCCAGACTTCATAACCACATATTCAAGGCCTTGTGCTAAGAATACAAATAATATTTTTTCAAGGCCTTGTGCCAAGACACAAGTTTGTCTCAAGAGACCTACCGATGCATTGAGGAGATATAGCGGGCTCCACCCATCACTTACTAATTCCAATGCATTCCTCATATTAAAAGGTTGAGACATAACATAAACATTAGTATTAAAACTAGTATACAAAATGTTAATACATTAACCATAAACCATGAATGGTATAAAAATAACACATCCACAGTCAAACATATCACAAAAAATTCAATACCATTTGGAAGATTGTATCATAATGAATCAAATTTAAACAAACGTAAAATCCAATGAAGGATGTTGACATAGATGAAAATAATCATTAAACCCATTTGAGAGAAATATCCCCTTTTTCTTGAAAACATTTAAAAGTCTCGCTATTTATCAAGAAGCCGTTTAAAATAGATTTTAGAATCAAAGTGTCACATACCAATTTGAAACTTTTAAAAGGAATTTTAATTTTAAAACATTCATTTCCACAAAAATAAATCCTTAAAACCATTTTTAAAGCATGGACATTAATGAGAAAGATTTAGAAGAATAAAATTTTAAAAAATTTAAAATGATATTTTCGTTAGAGTTCCTAAACAAATGAGAGACACTTGAATAAAAATAATTGAGGTAATAAAAATTTTATAATTTCATTAGATTAAAGGGATTCATGATATACTATGTCAAAGTATAGTATATACACCAAATAAATTTGAATTGGTGCATAACAAAAAAGAAGTCTCAATGGAATGTAAGTTGATATGAATTCCTTTATAAAGATTGTATCCTTAGGTTAAGGATAAATCAATGACATAATTATGTGTGAAAAATATAAATAAAATAAATATGATTTTATATTCAGTGTAAATCAATCAGAGGACATTCACACATATTCTTGTGAAAACAACACTAATGACTTGGATGTTTAACTCAATGAATAGAGATTGAGTTAAAATTACTCTTATCAAGTTCATATCGATGACTTGTGAATTTATCAATGGATTTATTATGTGTATAAAATGTATATCCACACAAATGGGAGTGGAAATTACTACATAAGTAAATAAATAGTGATTTTACACAAAATCTTGGAGTAAAATAATCAATGAAGTTTGCGTAAAACCGAATGAGTGGAAATTGAAATTTGAAATTCCCTTAACGATTTGGTAAATTACGAAACATACACCCCATGAATGAAGGATCATAAAATGATGATGTAAATACACATAAATTAAAGTATATTACACAAACAATACAATCATGGGCAGTACATACACCACACAAAAGGTAATAGTGGCAAATATAGCATGAATCTCACGGGAATAAAAGTGAGATGAAAACCCATTACCTTGTACTTTTCCTTGGTCGAGGGTACGTTAACCTCATGTATAATAGTTAAATAATTGTTATTAAATTATACAAGAACTATATACATAAATATGATATCATATATGATCCTCTAATATTGCTTTGTTAATAATATTTTAATAGTATCATCATTTCGGGTGTTAACTGATCTGTTTTCCATTATATTCTCAGTAACGTAATCCATATTTGTTATGGATAGGATGTATTTTATTCATATAAAGAATTATATTAAGTTCTTAAACATTATTTTTCATCATAAAATGTAAATTATTCTTGAATGATTGCGATGGGGAATGAATCTCATCACGTTCATGGAGACGGTAATCCGTACGTATGCACGAGCGACAATATCATTATATTGATGGTGAAATACTATGTAATTGGATAGTATATCATATATATATAATCATTAACATGTTATATTTATTATTTACATCAGTTATACTCATTATTATACTCATCCAAATAATGAAATGTTTGAAAAACAAACTACACCACGACGTGGAGACGGTAAGCCGTACGTACGCACGTATGGTGACATTGTCATTCATATGATGGATAAAATAATAAATATGGTTGTAACATTTTTATAATAACATCACGGTATATTTATGATATTGGAGTTATTATTTTATAATCGAAAAAATAAAGAAAGAGTAAGTGGAAGAAGAAAAGAACTTGAAAGAGGTGATGAAATATTTACCTCTTCTTTGGGTTCTTCCTTTTGATTTGATCAAAAGGGCTCCTTAGGTTGGCTTTCTGACCAAAGGAAATCCTCTAGGATAAAGGGAGGAAAGTTGTGAGGATATTTTGGTAGGTTTTGGCCGAGAAAAATGGATTTGGAGGTGTGAAAGTAAGAGAAGGGGAAGTACCCTTTTATAAGAGAGGTGAGGGTCACTTTAGGAAAAGCTTGAAATATTATTTTATAATAAAATAATTTTCGTTTTCTAATGGCTCCAAAATGATTTATTTAGAGGATAAGGTTGATATGGGTTGAAAACATCTCAACCAATATGTTTTATATATGTTTAGGTCACCATATTAACCTTATTATTTAGATTCAACTCTTAGTAAAATATTTTGACATTTACCATGTCTCTTTGTATTTTTATACTATATGGTTAATAAACTTACTATAAAAAGCCAATAAAACCCAAAGTGGTTTATTATTAATATATATAACCTTATATAAGTCCTTTGGCCGAACCTTAGATTTTTAGGAATATTATATCAATTAATAATATAGTATTTTTTTTTAAACTCAGGTATGTCAATTTTGACACTATTTAGTATTTGGTTTTTGTGAAAATCATAACAGCATGATTACTTCGAAAAAAATTATTTAATAAACTATAACATGTCATATTAACCTATAAAATTATTTTAATTCATAAAAAGTCTCAAATTACATTTATTTGGATATTTATAATATCAATTATTTTAATCTTTCATTAATAAGGTAATTACTGCATCATCATTGTGTCATAAATAAATTTAATTATTTAATGTATAAAAATTATAAATAAAATACCATTTTGTATTAAATATTTTTATATTTCTAATTAATATTTATAGTTGAATTTATATTATGTATAACCCTATATTAAAAATGGTTTAGTTATTAAACTTTGAATTTAACTTTTTTAACTCTTATTTAAATAAAATAATAATAAATGTCTTAATCTAATACAAGTGGACCAAAAGGATCATATTTTATTAATAAGGTTGTTTTTGGTCTAATTACACTTATCCAATAGAATTATTACATGTGTTAGGGTAATTATAATATCATTTTTAACCTTAATTTCCCTATTTAGTTTTAACCATGGTAAATAAAAGTCAAAAGTTACAATTAACCAAAAATTATTTTCATCTTATTGAAGAAAATTTTACTTATTGATGTCAACCATGTCTCTTTTATTTTTGAAATTTAACTCCTAGAAGCGGTAAAATTATGTTTTATGTAAATTTTTAAATGCTCCTAGAAGGTGGGTAAAAGACGGTAAAATGTTCAATAAAATTTTATACATCTAATTTTATTATAAAATGACACCAATGAATTAAATTGAACTTATATATGTATTATATATCTATTTTTACTTAAAATAAATTTAAATAAAATAAATAATTATTTAAATAAAAAGTCAGTTTTAAACTATAACGTTGTGTTTTTCACTATTCATCAAAAAATTGAATGTTTTCAAAAAAATACCAAAAAATTACCCTAAGCTAATTTTGAAATTACTAATTAAAAAATGAATTATATTTTACCAAATTCAAAACATATAAGTTTCATTAATTAATTTAAAACTAATTCTCATTGTCAAAACCGAAAAGCAGGTTTTTAAAAAGTAAAAACTATCAAAAGATTGACATGTGTTTATGTCAAATTTAATTGTGAAATTTCTTATAATTACCTGAATTGTATTAAATGATAAAAATATAATATAATTATACTTCCAAACCATTCAAATTCATAATTTAAAACTATAAATTATTTTGATTAAAAAAGTTCTTTTCAATTAAAATTTTGTATTTTTCAGTATTCATCAAAATATGAAAGTTATCCTAAAAGTGCCAAAAATTTATCCAAAATAAATTTTTATATCCCGATTCTAAAGAAGAATTTAATTTCATTAAATTAAATACATAAAAGTGTCAAATATTGGTTTGAAAAAGGTTTTTCCATTAAAAGGTGGTAAAATTTCATTTTATGAAAAATACTTATTTTATCTAAAAAAATGAATTTTTTCTTATATTATGTTTAAAAAACACATAATATGGATTCTAAAATTATATGGAGTATATAAAATTAGAAATTCAGTTAATACTATTCATAAATTCTTTTTTGAACGGCTAGTTTGGTAATTCGTGGTCTGCTCAAACTCGGTGTAGCATATAGCCCAAGCTATTGAATTACATTAAAAAAATAACTTACTATGAAATATTGGGGTGTTACATTCTTCCCCCCTTTTGGAAATTTCATCCTCTCAATTTTAATATTGGGCTTGGGAACTTCATTGAAAGTCCCACATCAGAAAAATATTCAATAAAACTATCACTTTAAAATAAAGAAAGAGAAGTACAAAGGTCACCCGAGATAACCTATACTAAGATTCCATGTAAGAAAAAATGGATATGGAAGATAAACTAAGTTTCAAGTTCTGATGGAGAGTGATATAAAACATGATCAATAAAAAGTTAACAACAAGAAAACTACAAACTTGTGATGGGATAAACGGTCATTAGTTTCCCATTAGGAAAAGTAAACATAAAACACTTTTTTTTGTTTTAAGTTCTATTTCATAAAGTTGAGGAATTTATTTATGAGATTGACTAAGAACATAAGGAGATATACTTACTTTTTAAGTAGAGTTTTATCCTTTAATAAATTTCTACCACTAACTCATCTTTTTTTCAAACGATGATTGTTCAAGATGACTTGGTCACACCTGAAGCGCTAGAATCAACTTCTAGAGAATCACATTATAACAAAGGATAAACTATATATTTCCCTTTTCTATAGAGATTAACCAAAACCAAAATGGTTAGTACAGGATTATATGATCTCTAAAAGGATAATCCTTTAGAGAAATAAATACTAATCTTAATTTCTAAAATTAAACCAACAATATCCAAATTTCAATAGATACCACTCAATAGACAATTGTTCTTAAAATCCTTCAATATAATCCTAACTAATATTGAAACCCAAAACTTAGAAGAATTTTATTATGTAGTCTTCCATGTTAAATTGTACCACCAAATAACATCGACTACTCTTAAAGTAACAAACTTAAAATTAATTAATCTAATCACATATTCTCTATGATAGGTTAATCATTTCCATAAATAACCCAAATCACTATAAATCCACATTAAAAACATATATAAGAATCCACCATTACTCCTCAAATGAAATCCTATAGTATTCTATTTTCCTTAGGCATATAGTGTTTCCAACAGAGCGAACGTCTTCCAAAATAACATTTATCACTTAATCACCAAATCATTTTCCTATACTAAGAATATCCATTTGGTAATACATAAGATCCAAATTAAACTTATTATTGATCAATAAAATCATTTAACTAAAAATAATTAGTCACACTAACCAGGGACTTCACGTAGTCCAGTGGTAGGTGATAAATCCCAATCGCACTCTGGTTTTGGGTTCGATTCCCGCAGCTTTGTCCGATGCGACGGTTTGTCACACAGTCTGCATGTTGTCCTTTTTCAAAAACTATATTTTATAACATTCCCAAAATGAGATAAATTCCTCAAAATAACCATAACTTAATTTCATCACAAATTTTATCTCATACCTCACATTTTCATCCCAAAAATTAATAACTTGTAATTGCATCAAATTCAAGTATCATATAAAACCAAATGGTTATTTATAACTATATCAATAATAGAAAATATAATTATTACTAAAATATCATTTTCACATAACAAACTGTAGGGTTACACATACAAGAGAAAAGTCTTCCAAAGTCATCCCATCAACAAAGAGCACTAATACTTTTAAACATTTCTCCATCCATTTATTTCCACATAGGTTCTTCCTTCACCAAGAGGTTATCCTATAGAATAGGGCATTCACTTGGCTAATACCTAGGTCCCCTACATTTATGGAAAATGACTGTAAATGGATTCTTGGGATCATTTTTATTTTCTTCCATAGTACTCCTCATTTTTTATCGGAAATTCTTTACTTTATGTCCTTATTTCTCACACATAAATCATTTCTTTGTTCCATTAAGACACTTTCCTAGGTGTCTCCTTCCACATTTCCTGCATGATGGAAATTGAGATTTCTTTTCTCCATGGTATCCAATACTAGAGCTCTTATCATTCACCACCTTTCTCTTCTTTATTGATTCTGGGAGTTGGTTAATATATATGTTGTTGATCATATTTTTGGAAAACTGATCCGGAATGAACACGATATCTTTTACACATATCAACATTACATTTCGTTTCTCATTTCCACCATCGTGCCCGCCTTGTACGTCATGTTCAATGTTACTATGACTTCCTTGGAATCCAGTCATTGACTAACACAAGAAAGCATAGCGTGAGTCATAAAATCATTTAGAGAATATCATAACACCTTATTTTCAATCTAAAACACCTTAGGATTAACCAAGTCTATTTATTCTCATATTATATTAATATCCATCAAATCAGTTTGTAAATAAAATTTGAATTATCCTAAGAATATCCCCCGGGAATGTCGTAACCAAGAGTTCAGCAATGCCCGTTGTCGTGTACCAGGAAACCCCGGGTCAAGCCCGAAACTCCTTGTTTGAGTTTGTACTCCTAGGTACATTGGTGCCAGAGCCGCCTCTACCTGCTCATATCCATATAGGAATGTATTTCTTGGAAAACCCACATAATATTTATAATACCAAAAATTTTTTATCTTCTTCTATACTAATCTTCAAAGTCTATCTTAGGGTAGTGTTTTCTAATCAAAGTTTTTCTAAATCTATCTTCCAAGGTTTGTACTAAACTTCCTCTGATGCCAACTGTAACACCCTGACCCCAGTTACCCAGAGTTAGTGAATTATTATATAACATTGGCATGATACAAGGAATCATGTCCCGAAAGACCGGTCATTTTAGTAGCCTTGGAAGTACGAGATACATTCATAAGTTTTACATTACTTTAGAAAATAAAAACATCAACAACATTTTGTCCCATTTTTAACACACTTATATCCTTTGCCTATCCCTACAGGTCAACCATAAAATACTTCTTCACATCCTATGAAAAATAAAACATAGAAAAAGTTGAGCTCAAATGCTCAGTAAGGATAACAATATAGCAGAAACTTTCATAAATAAGTATAAACATTTAAGGCAATGTATAAGACTAAAACAAAAGCCTTTTAAACTTAAACTTTAGCATAATATAGCAAAGATAAAATCAAATAATTCCAATTACTTATTCACATGGATATTCTACTAGTCTAATAATCACATGAAATATCAATAGAAACTTTCATAATGATTGAATGCATAATTCCAAACTTCAAAACCACATAGGCAGGGCCTTGTGATAAGACTACAAATAAGATTTTTTCAAGGCCTTGTTCCAAGACACTAGTTTGTCTCATGAGACCTACCAATGCATTGAAAAGATATAATGGGCTCCACCCATCACTTACTAAGTCCAATTCATTCCTCATATGAAAAGGTAAAAACATAACATAAACATTTGTATTAAAACTAGCATATTAAATGTTAATACTTTAACCATAAACCGTGAATGGTACAAATTAACACATACACAGTCAAACATATCACAAAAACTTCATTGCCATTTTTAATATTGTATAATAATTAATCAAATTTAAACAAACATAAAATCCAATGAAGGATGTTGACATACATGAAAATAATAATTAAAACCATTCGAGAGAAATATCCCCTTTTTCTTGAAAACATTTAAAAGTATCCCTATTTATCAAGAAGCCGTTTAAAATGGATTTTTGAATCAAAGTGTCCCATAACACTTTAAAATTTTATAAATAATTTAAATTTTAAAACATTCATGTCCCTATAAATAAATCCTTAAAACCATTTTTAAAACATGGACATTAATGAGAAAGATTTAGAAGAATAAAATTTTAAAACATTTAAAATGATATTTTAGTTAGAGTTCCTAAAAAAATGAGAGACGCTTGAATACAAATAATTTAGGTAATAAAAACTTTATAATATCATGAGATTAAAGGGATTCATGATATACTATGTCAAAGTATAGTATATACACCAAATAAATGTGAATTGGTACATAACAATAAAGAAGTCTCAATGGAATGTAAGTTGAGATGAATTACTTTATAAATTCTATATCCTTAGGTTAAGGATAAATAAGTGATATAATTATGTGTGAAAAATATAAATACACTAAATATGATTGTATATTCAGTGTAGATCAATCAGAGGACATTCACACATATTCTTGTAAAAACAACACCAATGACTTGGATGTTTAACTCAATGAATAGATATTATGTTAAAATTACTCTTATCAAGTTCATATCGATGACTTGAGAATTTATAAATGGAGTTATTATGTGTATCAAAAGTTTAACCACAAAAATGGGAGTGGAAATTACTACATAAGTAAATAAATAGTTATTTTACACATAATCTTGGAGTAAAATAATCAATGAAGTTTGCGTAAAACCGAATGAGTGGAAATTGAAATTTGAAATTCCATTACTGATTTGGTAACTTATGAAACATACACCCCATGAAATAAGGATAATCCAATTATTATTTAAATACCCATAAATTAAATTATATTACAAAAACAATAAAATCATGGGCAGTACATACGCCACACAAAAGGTAATAGTCGCAAATATAGCATGAATCTCACGGGAATAAAAGTGAGATGAAAACCCCTTACCTTGTACTTTTCCATGGTTGAGGGTAGATTAAAATCCTTTATAATATTTAAATAATTGTTATTAAATTATACAATAACTATATACATAAATATGATATCATATATGATCCTCTAATATTACTTTTTTAATAATATTTTAATAGTATCATCATTTTGGGTGTCAACTAATGTGTTTTCCTTTATATGCTCAGTTACGTAAGTCATGTTTGTTATGGATAGGATATATTTTATTCATATAAAGAATAATATTAAGTTTTTAAACATTATTTTTCATCATAAAATGTAAATTATTCTAGAATTATTACGATGGGGAATGAATCTCATCGCATTCGTGGAGACGGTAATCTGTACGTACGCAAGAGCGACAATATCATTATATTGATGGTGAAATCATATGTAATTGGATGTAATATCATATATAAATAATAATTAACATGTTATATTTATTATTTACATCATTTATACTCATTATTATACTCATCCAAATAATGAAGTGTTTGAATAACAAACTACACCACGATGTGGAGATGGTAAGTTGTACGTATGTACGTAAGGTGACATTTTAATAATAAATATAGAAGTACCATTTTTATAATAACATAAAATTATATAGATGATACTGGATTTATTATTTTATAATAGAAAAAATAAATAAAGATGAATTGGAAGAAAAAAATAACTTGAAAGAGGTGATGAAATATTTACCTCTTCTTCGGGTTCTTCCTTTTGATTTGATCAAAATGGCTCATTAGGTTGGCTTTCTGACCAAATTAAGGCCTCTATGATGAATTTAAGAGAGTTGGGAGGATATTTGGGCAGTTTTTGGCTGATCAAAATGGCTTTGGAGGTGTGAAATTAATATAAGGGGAAGTACCCTTTTATAAGAGTGGTGAGGGTCACTTTAGGAAAAGCTTGAAATATTATTTTATAATAAACTAATTTTTAGTTTATAATGGCTCAAAAATGATTTATTTCTAGGGTAAGGTGGGGATGTTTTAAAAACATCTCAACCAATAGTTTTTATATAGGTTTAGGTCACCATATTAACCTTATTATTTATATTTAACTCTTAGTTAAATAGTTTGACATTTACCATGTCTCTTTGTATTTTTATATTAAATGGTTAATAAACTTACTATAAAAATCCAAGAGAACCCCAAGTGGTTTATTATTAATATATATAACATAATATAAGTTCTTTGGATGAACCTTAGATTTTTAGGAAATATTATATCAATTAATAATATAGTATTTGTTTTAAAAACTCAATTGTGTCAATTTTGACACTATTTAGTATTTGGCTTTTGTGAAAATCATAATAGCCCGATTACTTCAAAAAAAATTATTTAATCAACCCTAAAATGTCATATTAACCTATAAAATTAGTTTAATTCATCAAAAGTATCAAATTACATTTATTTGGATATTTATAATATCAATTATTTTAATGTTTCATTAATAAGGTAATTACTGCATCATCATTGTTTCATAAATAAATTTAATTATTTAATGTCTAAAAATTATAAATAAAATACCATTATGTGTTAAATCATTTTATATTTCTAATAAATATTTATAGTCGAATTTATCTTATGTATAACCCTATATTAAAAATGGTTTATTTATTAAACTTTGATTTTAACTTTTTTAACTCTTCTTTAAATAAAATAATAATAAATGTCTTAATCTAATAAAAGTGGACCAAATGGAGTCATATTTTATTCCTAAGGTTGTTTTTGGTCTAATTATAGTTATCCAATTGAATTAGGACATGTTTTAGGGTAATTAGGATATCATTTTTACCCTTAATTACCCTATTTAATTTAAACCGTGGTAAATAAAATTCAAAAGTCACTACTCACCAAAAATTATTTTCATCCTATTGAAACCACATTTTACTTAATTATGTCAACCATGTCTCTCAGATTTTTGAAATTCAATTCACAGAAGTGGTAAAATTACGTTTTATACAAATTTTCAAATGTTCCTATAAGGTGGGTAAAAGACGTTAAAGTGTTCAATAAAATTTTATACATCTAATTTTATTATAAAATAACTTCAATGAATTACATTGAACTTATATAGGTATTATATATCTATTTTGACTTAAAATAAATTTAAATAAAATAAATAATTATTTAAATAAAAAGTTTGTTTTAAACTATAATGATGTATTTTTCAGTATTCAACAAAAAATGAATGTTTTCAGAAAAATACCGAAAAATTAACCTAAGATGCTTTGAATATTATGAATTAAAAAATTAATTATATTTTACCAAATTCAAAACATAGAAGCTGAATTAATTAAATTAAAATTAATTCATGTTGTCAAAACTCAAAAGCGGGTTTTTAAAAAGTAAAAACTATTAAAGTATTGACATGTGTTTATGTCAAATTTAAATGTGAAATTACTTATAATGACATAAATTATATTAAATGATAAAAATATAATCTAATTATAATTCCAAACCATTCAAATGCAAAATTTAACACTATAAATTATTTCTATTAAAAAAAGTTGTTTTCAATTAAAATTTAGTATTTTTCAGTATTCATCAAAGTATGAAAGTTATCAGAAAAGTACCAAAATTTTATCCAAAATAAATTTTTATGTCCCGATTCTAAATAAGAATTTAATTTCATGAAATTGAATACATAAAAGTGACAAATATTTGTTTTAAAATGGGTTTTCCATTAAAAGGTGGTAAAATTTCATTTTTTTGAAAAATACTTCTTTTATCCGAAAAAATGAATTTGTTTGTATATTATGTTTAAGAAACACATAATATGGATTCTAAAATTATATGGAGTATATAAAATTCAAAATTCAGTTACTACTATTCATAACTGCTTTTTTGAATGGCTAGTTTGATAAGTCATGGCACGCTCGAACTCAATGTTGTGTATAGCGCAAGCTATTGAATTACTTTAAATAAAATAACTTACTATTAAATCATGGGGTGTTACAGAGAACAATAAATTATTGAGAGGGAGAATCTAATAATGTTTTTTCTCTAGGACCATAAGTAAAATAGAATTTATTCTAGAGTATAGTGTAATTTTTTTAGGTTTTTAACAAGGGGCCTAGGATCGAGGAACCTCGTCAAGTAAATTTCTCAGCAGACTTTCTAAGGTAGAATCCAACAAAATTTTCTGTTGATTATGGAATAGAGAAAGTATAGGTATATTTGAGTAGGATGACCATGATTTATGAATTATTGGGGACACCAGATGATATAAAGTTCAATATAGAAATACATATTCTTCAGGATCTATCACTAGCATGGTAGGTCTTAGTTGTTTAGGCTAAGTTGGATCAAGGCCTCACATGGAATAGATTTTTCAAATTTTTTAATAATAAATTGTTTATTAAAACCTTTTAGATAGTGAATATAGTATAATTATTTCAACTAGAGAAAGGAAGTAAGACATTAACTAAATATACAGCTAAATTAACTCACCTTGTTCACTTTTCAATAGAGGTAGCAACTATCAAAAGATTTAAAGATCAGATATTTAAATTAGGTCTCTAACATAAGGTTCACTCAAAGGTAATAATTTAATATATTATAGACTATAAAGAAATGGTAAAAGAGGCACTAGTGTGAGAAAGAAATCTGCTAGGGAATTCCAGTAGAGGGGACACTTTTTTCATCCGAGTATTGGTGGATATTTCGGTAAGGGAAATAAATACAATAGGGAGAGTTACTCTCACGGTAACAAGGAAATAGAGAATCAGTCCTTGGGATTAGTCTCTTATCAACCATTTCTCAACAATGAACCAATGTATTTCTAGTGTGGTATTCTCTCGTATGGTAAGAAATAATACACGACACCAATAATAAATTTCTACTTTTGTGATAAGAGAGGGAATATAAATGGAAGTATTTTTATAAAATTATAATATCATCAGGTAGAAAATTCTCAAATCAACCTCAGGATTTGTATTCTAGGATAAAAAAATATTATCGGACTAGTTCCAATCCATAAACTCAGGTGAACTGGGATACATCTAAAAATAATTCAGTTGTTTAGGTAGTACCTCAAGAATAAAGCAAGAGCTATCCTACAATATATGAGTGGAAGATTGATGGAGAAGAGTAGGATATTGAAATTTAGAGATTTAATCCCTCTATGGTGTGAGTTAACATTCTTCTAAACTTTATTATTATGAATTTATTGTTTTATATGGGTGCATCACATGATTTATTTTCTTCTTCCATGGTTAGAAAATTGGGATTACATATGGAAATGATGACTCAAATAATAAGTATTAGATGACCATCATGCTTCATTAACATTTAAACAATAAATTTTATCTATAATTTTATGTTTTTAGATATGGATTCCATTTATGTAATATTTTTTATGGATTGGATGGTGATATTTAAATCCCATATAGAATTCTATGCTCAACAGGTGACGTTCACCTCCCTGGATGGATCTCTTTATGTATTAAAGGAGGTTATGAAATAAATATAGATAGATATAGACCTTTGGTTATAGTAAATGGAGAAATAATATAGAATTTTATAGTAATTACCTTGGCTTCTACTGATGTAATAGGAAATGGGACTCTTCCTGCTATACTGGATTGATACATGGACATCTTTCCAAATGATTTCTCTAGTTTACCACCCAAAATAGAAATTGAATTTTCTATCATGATACACCTATAAGTAAGTCCTATTTCACTAATAATGAATCTAACTAAGTTGTGAGAGTTAAAGGTTTAATAGTAAGAGTTTGAAAAAAAAGGTTTCATTATACCTAGTACCTCTACTTGGGTTGCACCAGTTTTATTCGAAAAGAAGTCAAATGGTAATATTTGTTTATGTGTTTATTATCAAATATTTAATCAATTTATGATAAAAAAAATAGATACCATATTCCTTTATTGGATGACTTGTTTGATCAATTAAATGGATCCAAATGTTTCTCCAAGATTGATCTATGATCAGGATATCATCATCTTAGTGTCAGAATAGTGGATATTCTGGAGAAAACATTCTAGAATAGATATGGAAATTATGAATATTTCATCATGCCTTTTTTCTGATGAATTCACCAAATGTTTTCATGGCCATGATGAATTTTATATTCCATAGGTACCTTGACCCCTTTTTTTCTATATGTTTTGATGAAATTATGGTTTACTCTTGAAGTAGGAATGACCGTGAAGTGTACTTGAAGATTGTTCTCAATACGTTATGGGATCATTGTTTGTCTATTAAGTTTTCTAAGTGTGACTTATGGATTCAAAAAAAATAGTTTCCTATATTATTTCATTTCCAAATAAGTAATATAAATTGACCTAAGAAAAAATAGAAGTATTAGTCTCTTGGTAGCCACTGAAGAATGGTTTTTAGATATGTAGTTTTCTTGGATTAGCATGATATTATCATTAATTTGTTTTGGATTTATCAAGACTCTCTTATCACATGATTGATCTGATGAGGAAGGATATTCCATTCCTTTATAAGTAAATCTATTAGAAAATATTTTTAATAGCATAAATTTATCTTGCCTCATCACCGATCCTAATATTTCTAGAACCGGGTAAGGGTTATATGGTATATTATGATGCATATGAATCTAGTATTATTTGTGTTCTCATGTAGTGATATCATGTTGTGTCATATCTTTTGAGGAATTTTTTATAAAATGAGAATGATTATTCTATACATGACTTGTAATTAGTCAAGGTTTTCTATTCCTTGAAGACTTTGTAGCATTACCTCTTGGGAGAAAATTTCATAGTTCTCACCAACCTTAAGAGATTGAAGTATGTATTTTCTCAGTGACACTTTAGCTTGAGGAAATGAAGATGGATGGAGTACCTTCTGATTTTTGATATTGACTTGGTATGAACACATGGAAAAGGGAATTTTTTGTTAGTTATGTTGAGTCATAAATCTTATAGCAAAGTGTTCTGAGAATCTCATGACCAATGGAAACTGATAAGCATAATGAGTGACATGCATATAGATTGCACCACATAGGGTGATAATATAATTTTATTTATATTCAATTTGGTTCCTAAATTTTTAGATTTGGTAAAAGATTCTTAGTCATCAAACCCTAATTGCATCATTATTATTTCAAAACTAAATAGTGGAGAGACTTTTAATAGTTGGACAAAGAATTAAACTATTTTTAACATTTTTAAAATCATGTTATAGTTCCTCAATCCTTCTAGGAATAGATTCTTTTCACTTATCCCCATTCAAAATGGTCTATTCAACCTAGGATTTAGAAAATGTACAAGGAAATGAAATAGTAACATCCCAGAATCCAAACTTCTGAATCTGCTACTATATATATAAAATATAAAAATGTGACCCAATTTTTTCTATAAAAAAACTTACAACATTAAAAGAAAAAATTAGATCACTTACATACCCATGGACCATTTAGGTTTAGATTTTTAGAGGATTAAGACAAACTCTTCACAAATTGGGTTTATAAACAACTGCTTCATAAATATCAAAATTATCCCACACTATTCCTAGCTTTGTTTATTTTACAATAGGTCATCAGTATCATCCATGTGAAATCCTTCTAGACAAAATTTTTTAAACATCTTTCCTTATAACCTATAAAAAAGAAACATAAGAAAAGGGTGAGGTCAGATGCACAGTAAAGGTAAACATAAGAGATATCAAACCATGATCATGTGAAAATAACTTAATAAGTTCATATCCAACCTATCATAGATTATACAGAAGATTCATGTCATAAAACACTATCATTTCCGAAAAACATTTCCATAAGAGTAAGAAAACATCATAAATAAATCATGAACCAATGGATCATGTCATAAAAGTGTGTGTCATAATCATATGTATAGAAACCCATTTCATATGTCATGGTTAACTAACAATACCATAAACATAGTAGATCTGGTCACACTTGTTTCCTATATTAGATCTGGGCACACCTATTCCCAATAGTGGATCGATCACTTCGACTTGTTTCCCATAACTATCTCATGTGATATAATTCATTACCCAATTCATTTGAAGGAGATATAGGACCCAACTATCACATAATAAAAAAACCATACATATGTGTGCCACATGAACATAAATCATTCATCATATCATAACCAATGAAAAGAAATGTGTGTCATAAATATATCAGAACATAGCCCATGGAAAAGAAATGGGTTTCATAAATATCATTTCATCATAAACATAAATCAGCTATAGAAATAATAAGGATAATATATTTGAATCATAACCCTAGTAAATCATAAGTAACATAAAACAATGTTATCTTATATGGAAAATGATTTTGAAACATCACCTGAAATAATTCTTAAGGAAGGTATCCTTTCCATTTTAATTTTTTTTTTAAACCATGAAATTACAAAGAAAAACATTTTCTTTGAAAAGAACCTTGTAATGTTTTAATATAAGTTTTAAAAAATTAAGGCATCATAAAAGTAGTAAAATATTATTATTTCATATAATATAAAAAAAAATTACTTACATATATTTTTGTCAAAAAAGTTACAAATATCCTTGATTAGAAAATGAAAAAAAATATCTTTTCAAAACCATTTTGTAAAAAATTAAAACATGGGTAAAAATGAATTTAAATATTTATATAAGAATAGTAAAAAAATTGATTTTTTTTATAAAACATGAACATGAAAGATAAATATTTATCAGTTTAGACTTAAACAAAAACAATCTCGAATAAAAATGAGATTGTGACATAAACACTTACAAATATCATATCATTGAAGTGGGAATTAATCAAATTAATTGATTATGTTTATTCACTATAAATCCACATAAAATAAGGTTAAATACAATATAAGATAATAAAAAGTCATTCTACACATAATTTTATAATGAACCAATCGATGAAATATTATTTTAATGTGTTGAATGGAAATTGAGTTAAGAATTCCCTCACCTAAAATATTGAATTTCTTTATTCAAGTTGAAACCTCCTCTTCTTCGAAACTTCTCCTTTAGATCTACTCTAAAGGGCTCTGGGGTTTATCTTTTTAGAATACCAATACCTCTATAATTTTTCTAGGGAAGTGGAGAAGAGAATTTGGAAATGTATGGTAAATATAGAAGTCTCAAAGTGATCTAAATAAGTTAGGGATGATATTTCTATTTAAAATTGAGGTGAGGTGTACTTTTTGAATTTCTAAAAATATAAATTTTTAATAAATTAATTTTCTATAAAAATTCCACCAAATGGACATGGATTTGAATATAATATATGATAAGGTTTTAATCTCATAAACCAATATAATTTTAAAATGTTTTGGTGTTATTTTAAACCTTATAATCTTTATTGACCCTTAGTTAACCTATTTTAATTTTAACTTCGATAACAATATTTTAAATATTAAAAGGTTTTAACTTTTACTTATAAAATTTCAATTAGAACATAAATGAACAATTTAAGACATTTTAGACCATATAATAATCACTTTTTATTTTTAAATATTTTTTATTATTTTTAAATAATTAAATAAAATATTATTTTGGTAAAATATCATTTGTGTCAATTTTGACGCTATTCATTACTTTGACTACAAAAAATACAAAAAAATAATATATCTTCTTAAAAATAATTTAATATAACCATAATATGATATAATAATCTAGAAAAATTTTATATAATCTAACTTACTTCAAATAATATTTATTTTTATATTTTCAATATCATTTATTTGATTTTTTTGATTAATTGAATAATTATTGCATCATCGTTGTGTAATTATTTAAGGTACATATTTATTCACTAAAAATTAAAAATAAAATAACATGATATATAAAAATAATCTATATTTAATAATAATATTTATAGTAAAACATATTCTCTGGATAACACCATATTAAAAATGATATAATTATTAATTACATGAATGTGACATTATTGAATTTTCGTTAATTAAAATATTGTAAACATCATAATCTCATCCAAGTTCCCCAAAAGTAGTAAATAAATTTATATCATAAAAATATTATTATTAATTTAAAAATGGATACTTATATTCATTCATAACATACCTTGTTTCCCATGTGAACACATAAAAGATATTTAAGGCAAAGAAAGTGACAATTTGTGACTTTCTTTGATTTTATTAATATATAAGTAATTTTCATAAACAATTGTCCATTAAATAACTCCATTTAAATAATTATGTGTTAAGGGTCGAATTAAATTTATATAATAAAATTTGAGCAATTGTTAGGGTCATTTTATTGTAATTATCATTTTAATTTTTAACCAAAATTACCAAAATTACCCTTTATTGTGGTAACAAAAAGTACCAAGGTTACTATTCATATTGACTAAAAATAAAAATGTACTTATTTAAAAAAAATGTACATTATGAATCTAAATATATTATCTATTTTTAAAAATTCAAAACATATAAGTTTTGGAATTTAATTTAAAATAAAACCGGTAAAATGCCACGAAAAACAGTTTTCAGGAAAAATGCCCTTTTAAATATAAAATGTTTTTATAATAAATTCATGTATAAAATAATTTTAAAAATAATATAATTTTATTATTTTAAATAAAAATGAACTAGGGAACATTTCAAACTAATCCAAAACATATTTTGACCTTATAAATACTTTAAAAGAAAATACAGTTTTCAATAAAAATTAGTATTTTCACTATTCCAGGAAAAATAAATGTTTTCATAAAATTATCAAAATTAATTAAAGATAATTTTAAAATTATGAATTAAAAAATGAAATTCATTTTTTTAAATACATTTTCTATAATTTCTATAAATTAATATTTACTCGTAAAAAGAAGCAAAACTCATTTTCTGAAGAAAACTTATTTTTGAAGAATAAAGTGACTTACTAAAAAATATGTGATAATTTTTTAAGCACTATTCAATGAATTAATATTTAGTTGTATATTTAATTTTACCTTGTAAATACTTTAAAATAAAATACAGTTTTAAAAAAAAAGTCAGCATGTTTTTACTATTCAATAGAAAATCATAAAATTTAGAAAATTCTCAAAACTTCACCATAGAAAAATTTTGATATGAAGATTTAAAAAATTTAGTTAGTTTTATTAAATAAATTTTCAAAAATATCTATAAATTATATTTTTTTACATAAAAATTTATAAAAATCATTTATGAAGAAAATATTTTTTTCATAAATAAAATAATTTTACAAAAAAAATATAGTAATTATTTACAAAGAATTAATTAAAACATTATCAATGAGTATGACCATTATATATATTTCATAATACAATTTATTCCTACCTATTTAATTGATAGGTTATAATTTTCACTTTTAAATAATAATATTTAGTTGTTCATTTAAGCTTGATGTGGCATTTCTTATATGATATTGAACATAGTGTTTTCTTTTAAAATATAGAGATATTATATTATCCTCCCTTTAATAAATTGAGACCTTTCAATTTTAACTTGTTCTTAATAACCAAGGTTTTACTTTTCAATATTCCTTTATTGAAATGCCACATCGTAAAAAGGGTCAATAAAATTTCCATTGGTAAAGAGAGAAAGGAAAGTACTAAAGTCACTTGATATAAAACCTACTAGGTTTACATGTAGTAAATCCTAGATGTTAAAGAGAGTTCTAACTATCAAGTTTTGATGGAGAGTGATAGAGAACATGGTCATTAGAAATTTAACCATCACAAAACCATAAATCTATGATGGGTTAAAAGGACATTTATTTCTCAATAAGAAAAGTAAATAGATAACATTTTTGTTCCAAAATCATTTTCATAGAGTTGAGTAATTATTTTAATTCCTATTGTAAGAACATAAGGAAATATACTTACTTGAAAATTATAGTTTTATCCTTAATAAATTCCAACTGAATACTCATATTTTGTTCCAACAAGTATTCATGATTAATTTTTTTCATTCATTTAGAATTAGAATCATCTTCTATATATCACAGGATACACAAAATAATAACTATATATACTTCCTATCTTTAGGAATTAACCGAAACCAAAATGGTTAGTAAATGATTAGATAATTATCCAAAAAAAATAAACCATTATATCAATAATACCCAAAGTTCAACATAGATTATTCTTTAAATATATACCCTCAAAATCCCTTAAAAATATTCTCAATTAATCTTGAAACCCAAAAATCATAATAATTTTATCTAATCATATTCCAAGATAAATTTTAACATTTATATCCAAATAACATAAATCACTATTAATGTCTCACACCAAAAATTAATTGCCTTAATAATTTTCAAGATATGCTAATCATTTCCATAAATCACCATAAATACATAATAAAAACATATCTACCTCTAAAAGACAATTCATCCTTTATTCCTCAAATAATATCTCATAATATCATACAAGTTTTCCCAAAATAAAAATATTCTTATTAAATAGCATTAATCACTTAGCCAATAAATCAATATCCTAACCCATGGTTATCTATACAATAAAACATATGTTCCCCAAAATTAACATATTATTCATCCATAAAATCATTTAACAAAAAAGAAAATTTCATACTAAATGGTACTTCACATAGTCTAGCTTTTCACTCTTTGGTTTTGGGTTCAAAACTTGAAACGTTTCTAGATGCGATGGGTTTTCACCCATCTTGTGTGTTATAATTTTATTAAAACTATAATTCTTATAACATTCCTAGAAATCTTAAAGAAATACTCAATAATAACATTAATATATTCATTATTAAAGAAATTTTTTAACCTTAAAGGTTATCTCATACCTTTGATTTTTCATCCCAAAATGTAATAACCCATAATTACCTCAAAAATAAATGTCACCAGAAATATTAATAGTCGCCTTAAAATTTCATAAGCTAAAAACTCTAAATGGGTGTATATGACTCTAAAATTATGGTCTTATATACCCATGATTTTATCTATAAATCTTAATATAAATTATCATGAAAATATTCTAATTTCCAAAGTTATTTAAACCCTGCTCTAATACAAAATGTAATAGCCCAGGATACAAACTTATGGATCCATTTCTAACGATATAAAATTTAAAAATGTGACCCAATTTTTTCCAATAAAAAACTTACAACAAAAAAAGAAAAAATTGGATCACTTACATACCCAAGGACCTTTTAGGTTTATATATTTAGATAATTATGGCAAGCTATTCACAACTTGGGTTTATAAAAAACTGGTTCATAAAGATCAACATTATCTCCTGCTATTCTTTTATTTTATTATTTCACAATTGGTTATCAACATCATCCATGTGAAATAATTCTATAAAAAATTCATTTAACATATTTCCTCATAACCTGAGGAAAAGAAACATAAGAAAAGGGTGATATTATATGCTCAGTAAGGGTAAACATAGAAGATTTCAAACCATGATCATGTGAACATAACTTAAGAAGTTCTTATCCAACCTACCATAGATCATATACAAGAGTAATGTTATAAAACATAATCATTTTAGAAAAACATGGCCATAAGAGTAATAAAAAGTCATAAATCAATCATGAACCAATGTATCATGTCCTAAAAGTGTGTGTAATCATCATAAGTATATATAACCATTTTATATTTCATATTTAACTATCAAGACCATCAACATAGGGGATCAGGCCACATCTATTTTCCATAGTAGATCATGATGCACCTGTTTCCTATATTGGATCAAGAACTTAGAATTACTTCCCATAATGGATCAAGCACGCTGTCTTGTTTACCTTTATTCTATTATTAAATATAATTAATTACAAAATTCATTGGAGGGAGATATAGGTCACACCCATCACATAATGAAATCATACATACGTGTGTCACAAGATCATAAACATTCATCATATCTTAACCCATGAAATTAAATGTGTGTCATAAATATTTCATTAAATATTAACCTATGGAGAAGATTCATGTTTTATAATAATATCATAATTCATAAAAAAATTAGGTTTCATAAGCATATAACTCATGGAATAGAAATGGATTTTATAAGCATCATGTCATCAAAACATAAACCATTCAGAAAAAGAATATGAATGGTACCCTTGGATAATATCCACATTAAGGGATGAGTAAAACCTATGGATTTTATATTATATGGAAAATAAATTTTAAATATCTTTTAAAAACACTTCATGACAAAAATATCCTATACACTTACAAAAATTATTTTTAAATCATAAAACTTTTAGAAAAACATTTTTTATTGAAAATAACCTTGAAAATTTATAAAGGAAACTTTTAAAACCATTTTAAACACATTTTAAATCATGAAACATTTTTGAAATCCTTTTCCTTTAAAATTATACTAAATTTCATTTAAAACATTTTTGAAAACATTTTTAGAAAACATGGTTTTTGAATTAAACAAATTTACGATTAAAGAAAAATGAGGTTGGATTTTATTAAAAACAATTTCTTAATTATATTAAGCACTAAAGAGTGTAAAATGGTACCATTACTTGAATATATCATGATTAACTAGAGTAGAATAAAATTCATGATAATTCTTGAGTGATGTATCATAATATTTCATCAATAGAAGCATAAACATAAACAATCTCGATAAATGATGAGATTATAGCAATAAAATCTTACCACTTTAGTATCTTTGAATCATAAACCTCATGAAATAGAGATCATAAAATGGATATTTAAATACCCATAAATTTAATTATAAGGAATATATAATACATTAATGGGAAGAATAGACACCACACAAGAGAAACGACTGGTGAATATGACATAAGTGTTACTGAAATAAAGTGAGACTAGAAATATCATTACCTTAAGTATTGTATTTATTTGTTCACATTAAAACCTATTATATAATATATATGTATTTATTATACATTTATTACATAACCATAATTATATCATATCATGTATTATTTATTTATAACATATTATCATCCTTTATTAATAATTTATTATTAAAATCACGATTATGGGTGATAACTGCTTAATTTCCAAGCATTTTTCTGTTTGGAAGTCTTGGTCTATAGACTTTGATCTTGGTCTCTTCATTTCTATATTGTTAAATCATTATATAAACATCATATATAATAATATTATACGTTTTCATGAACGTTGTTTTCATTTTTCGATTGATGGAATGAAAGAAAGATAAATAATAATTTGTATTTCCATAATCATTATCATATGTATATATATATATATATATCATATGTATTCATAAAATTCATCAATATTTTCATTAATTTGAAATATATATGAAAAATAAAACATATCACATCATGGAGATGGTAGTACATACGTACGCACGAGCGGCGTTATTGTTTCTCAAAAGATTAGATGATAAGAAGGTATATATGATATCATCATTCCATAAGTATAATTATATTAAAGATATCATATATAATAATTAATACTATCATAATACCCATTCATAAAATATGGTGATGAAAATTTAATTGTATCTCTATGTGAAGATAGTAATTCATGTGTACGCACAAGCGATACTTTCACTTCTTGTTTGATGGAAAAGGGGGTGTGTATTGGCCTATTAATAATAATAATAACATTTCAACATATTTATGATTCTGAATTTAAAATTTTAAGATGGATATAATTTTTTTAGATGAGTTAAATAATATTATAAAAAATAAATTGATCGGTAAGAGCGATTGCCTATTCTTCGAAACATCTCCTTTGGATCTCCTCTAAAGGGCACTAGGGTTCCTCTTTTGAGAATATGAAAACCTCTAGAATGTACCTAGGGAATTTTTGAATATTAATTGCCTGAGTATGGTATATATAGAAGAATAAAAGTGATTAAATTAAGTGAGGGAGGATGTTCCCTTTTATAATTGAGGTGAGAGGTAATTTTGGAATTTCAAAAAATTATAAATTATAATAAATTTAGTTTTAACCCAAATACCACTAAATTGTCATGGATTCAAAGATAAGATAATATAAGGTTAAACTATAGTAAAAAAATATATTTCATACAAGTTTTGGTATTATTTTAAACCTTATCATTTTGATTAACCCTTAGTTAACCTATTTTAATTTTAACTACGGTAACAATTTTTTTAAAATAAAAAATTGTAATTTTTACTTATATGGTGTAAATTATACATAAATGGTAATTTTTTGAAATTTTTTACCTTATCATAATCACTTTTTATTTTTTAAATATTTTTCTGATTTTTAAATAATTTAATAATATATCATTTTCATAAAATATCATTAGTGTCAATTTTGACACTATTCATTACATTGACTTTAAGAAATTCAAAATATATATATAACTTTAAAAAATCATTTAATACACACCTAATATGTTATAATCACCTATAAAATTTTTGGATCACCATAATTAATTAAATTATATTTCTTTTAATATTTTTAATATCATTTATTTGATTTTTACATTAATTGAATAATTACTCCATCATCATTGTGTAATAATTTAATGTAATTATTTAATTTCTAAAAATTTTAAATAAATTTCCATGATTTATAAAAAAAATTATATTTAAAATTAATATTATATTCAATAATATCTTCTTTTTAACCCCATATTAAAAATATTATTCTTATTTAAAATAAGAGTATGACCTATTTGACTTTTCATTAAGTTAAATATTATAAAATTCATAATCTTATTAAAGTGGCACAAAAATTCATAAATACATTTTTATCATGAAAATAATTTAATTAAGTTTAAAATTTACACTTATATTCATTCATAACCTAATTTTTTCCATGTGGAAACATAAAAGATATTTAATACAAGGAAAGTGATATTTTGTGACTTTCTTTGATTTAAATAATATATAAGTAATTTTCATGGATAAGTATCCATTAAATAACTTAATTTCTAATCTTATGTGTTAAGGGTCGAATTAATTTCATCTAATAAAATTTGGGTAAGTGTTATGGTCATTTTATAGTCCTTATCATTTTATTTTTAACCTAAATTACCCAATTTACCCTTCAGGCTAACAAAATTTACCAAGGTTACTATTCATATTGGCCAAAAATAAAAGGAACCTATTTACTAAATTTGGAACTTATGAATCTAAATATGGAATCCATTTTTATAAAATTAAATCATAGAAGTTACATAATTTAATTTAAAATAAAACTGGAAAAACATAACGATAAAGAGTTTTTCGGAAAAATGTCATTTTTAAATATAAAATGTTTTTATACTATATTAAGGTATAAAATTCATTTAAAAAACCATAATTAAATTATTTTAAATAAAATCTAGATAATTAAAATTTAAAACTAATTTAATACAAAATTTTACCTTGTAAATACTTTAAAATAAAATACATTTTTCAATAAAAATCGGGATTTTTTAATATTCATTAAAAATGCAAAAATTTCAGAAAATTATCAAAAATGCACCACAGAAAAATTTTGATATGATGATTTCAATAATTATGTTAATTTTATCAAATAAATTTTATAAAATATCTAGAAATTATATTATTTTTACCTAAAAATCAATAAAATCATTTTTGAAGAAAATATATTTTTGATGAATAAAATGATCTTACAAAAAATCTAGTACTTATTTATAAAGAATTAATTAAAAAATTATCAATGATTATGAAAATTATATATATTTCATAATATTATTCCTTCCTACCTATTTAACGACTAGGCTATAATGGTCAAATTTAAATAATAATATTTATTTTTTCATTTAAGCTTGATGTGGTGTTTCTTATATGCTATTGAATATAGTGTTCCTTCTAAAGTGTTAAGATATTACAGAAATCACATTTCTGGTGGGTAGGTATGAGATAAAATATTGAAAAATATGTGATGAAATTCTTAACTTTCCAACATGTAAAAACAAAGCATCAAATATTGGATGGGATGTTTCAATCTATTCTTATACATGTATAGTAGTGGGAATATATTATAATGGATTTTTTTCATGGGTATACCAAGAATGTTGTGAATTCATGATGTTTTTTAGGTAATTGTTGATCAAATCACCAAGTTATAACTCTTTCTCCCTATCATATAATCTAACATGGTAGAGGAATATGAAAAGTTATATATCCAAGAAGTGGCCAGGTTATATAGAGTTCCAATTTTGATTATTTCTGATAGATATCCTCAATTCATTTCATGGTTTTAGAAATTATTACAATAAGATCTTGAGATTAAATTTAATATAATTACATAATATCATCCACAAATGGATGGGAATTCATATTACACAATTCATACATTGGAAGATATGCTCATATCATGTTTCATGGACTTTGGTGGCTCATGGGAGGATCATATGCCTTTAGTTTAATTTTACTATAATAACAACTATTAGGAGATGATATAGACGGATGCATTCAAGTCTTTATATGGTTCTCCTGAGCATTCTCCACTTTTTTGGGTGGAAACATGAGAAACATCTTTGATTGGTCCTAGTATTTTTCATTCAATTTTAGAGAAAATTTAACTAATTCGGAAGTGGATGGCTATGGATCAAATCTAATAGAAATCGTATGCAGGAAAACACCACCAACCTTAACCTTTAATGTGAGTGACCAAATCTTCTTGAAAGTGTCACCTATAATTGATCATCAATTCTTGGGGAAATATGGGAAGTTATCACTACAGTAAGTGGTATCATTTTAATTGGTGGAATATATTGGAATAGTTTCATATCGGTTAGCCTTACCACAAAGGTTCAGTGCCATTAAAAATGTATTCTATGTTTCTCAATAGAGGAAGTTCTACTCAAATCCGCAACATGTGATCAATTGGGATAATGTTACTCTTGAGTTTAATGCGACATTTATCCATGAACCAGTTTGGATTATGGAAATATGAAAAATGCCATATGTGGCATATCTATTTCCTTTGTGTGACTTTTATGGTAATATGGTCAGGTTCAAGAGGAAACATTGGAATGGGAGAAGTTTGTATGGGAGAAATGGCCTAAGTTATTCAAAGGAAGAATTATTACCCAACTTCCCGATGATGGAAATCCCAAATTTAGGGAAAATGTAGAACCCCCAATTTGTGGTATGTCGTCATTAGGACTTTTTTACATTGGAAATCATTATAATACCTTTCCTGAATATTTCAGGGAAATAAAGAGGTGATAGTCTCGAAATGGGTTTCTGGAAATCTCTAGGAAAATATTACATCATAAAGTGTTTTTTTGAGATGTCAATGTTGTGGGGTAGATGTTTTAGCTGAGGTAGTTTATGAAATAAAACAAATTTTCATCATAAATTATTTTTTTGTTATTTAATTTAAAACTAAATTTATTTTTCAGTGGAATTCACACCTTAAGGAATTCACAATGTAAATCCCTAACTTGCACTATAAAATCGTCCATACCCAAACATGTTTTACCCAACAACTAGTTGTAACTCCTCATTCAGTTCTTATTCCTTCCTCTCAACTTCCAAGGATTCCCTAGGTAATTTTCATCAACCCTCAATGTCCATACTCCAATTCCAATAAATTCTTGGGTGTTTAGTTTTAAAGATCAAATTTTTTGGTATCATTCTTCTTTATTGTATTAAATATCATCATTTTGTCTCATATGGAACCATATATTTCTGTTATAATATTCATATCTATGGGTTAGGGTTTTTTTATGAGATCTTATGAGGATTTTATAGAGGAATTAAAGGAAGATTTCTAACCAGTCAAATTTCCTTTGATCTCTCATTCCAATTGATTTAAGGTGGGTAGTTTTTCCCACTTTTCAATTTTATTGGAACATTATGGTTTTATCTTTTTGAAATATTTATCCATTATTTTCAAAAAAAAATCTCTGGTAAAACTATGATGATAAATTTTTTACTGGTTGGATTTGGAATTTTATTATGGGTGTATCCACAATGGACTTTCTAGATTAATTAAAAGATATTTCTTTAATGAAAAGGGTTTTGATATATGATCTTGTAATAAATAGTTTGTGGGTTACATCTTGTAAGGCACATAGTTGTTATAGGTTTATGATTACATTGTGCATCGCCTTGTTGAAATATACTTGGTTCTTGATACCAACTGGAAAGGCACAATGGGTAAATTTTCACAAAGACACGACTTAGTGGAGGATGTATATTCACTTATGAGCATAGGGAGATGTCATTCGCCATGCATGTGTGTGTGAGAGAACATGGCTGATTATTCTAACTTTTAAAATTTATTAACTATTCCTACTTTTTAAAATAGAATTTGATGTGATTAAACTTATTTTGTAAAACCTATTCATTTGAGATCATTTATATCATGATAAATTTTTACTCATTTTATATTATTTTTCTTGTTTTATGTCCTATGAGATAACCTACTTCTGGTGTTAGTTGTATATGGGAATAATCTTTGGGGTTTTCTACTAGGTAGATTACTCACCCCCTATATATAAACTTTGGTGTATATGCAGATGTTGTTTTTCATGATACAGGAAAGGGTCAAATTTCTTACCTTTCTATAGGTTCTCCTTAAAGTCATTATTGTAGTTGGTGTAGTTAGAGCATATAGTTGGTTCATGTCTTGGTCAGGAGTGTTTCCACCTTTTTAATGTCACCCAATTTGGAACTCTCTCATATGTCTAAATCAAGTTGGTTACTAGAGAGAGTGTCGAATTGGGGTACGTTACAGAGTGGTATTAGAGGAGCTCAGGTTTTTCTTTTATATTGCTTTACTATTTAGTAAATTTAGAAAGAATGGTAGGATGTGGCAGGGCTTGGCAATGAGTTTGTTCATGGAAGTATCTAACCTATGTATAAGGGAAAATCCGAGTACACAGGGATGGGATTGTTATTCATATTATTCACTTGTTACAGTTGATATTATTTAACATTGAGAGATTCACATGTTGGGTGATGTTATTGTTTCATGATATTTATACTCTTGGCTTGGTATGGAGTGGGATGAGTATGCATGCATCATTACAGGTATGTAGGGATATGTATTGACAAGCATTGTTTATGATAGGAAAATATGTATTGCATGTGATATATTTTCCTAGTTGAACTATGAAATGAGATCCCTGTTATGTCTAATAAATGAAATGATACAATTGTTATGTCATGTCAATTCACTTGTTAATACATGTTTAGAGAGACCATGAACTAGTGGTTCTTTCTTATTGTCAACTATTGAGGTTGACCTTGTTGTTATTAAATATTATAAGGAGTGTGTTTTTCTTATGGAAAAAATTCCTATTTGACATATTTAAATTGAGTGTTAGGAGAGTAAAAATCAGTATGATCCTAATACAGCTAAACCAGATCTTCTTATAGCTCCTGAGGATCGTATGGATGATTAACTGCATGACAGATTCTTGATTTTCATTCAATCCATGGAAATGGATAATGTTCACACTATACATTTGATGTCTGAGATGAAGAGAGAGTTTCAATTGCAGCATCTTCCAACATTCACTAGGGAGGGAGGCCCCTAGACATCTAAGTTCTAGATCAAATTAGTCCATAAAATCTTCAAGAACCTCAAGATACCCATGGATATAAGGGTGGATCTTGTTGCATACATGATTAGTGGACCAAAAAAGTTTTGGTGGGACATTTTAGAGAAATTTTTCTAGTAAGACAAGTTATCCTGGAAGCAATTTGAGATAAAGTTTCTAAGCCAATTATATACTAATACATTGAGGGATGACAATTATTCCAAGTTCATGCACCTGACATAGGAGGGCGTGTCAGTAATGGACTATGATAGACATTTCACCAACTTGCAGTTCTTTTCTCCATCTTTAGTAGCTAATGAGATAGCTAGGGAGAGAGAAGCAATAATCACACTCCTAATGCAGCAGAATTAGAGATTCTTATAGATCCTAAGGATCAAATGGATATCCAGCTTCGTGATAGATTCTTGAGGGTAATGTGATCCATGTAAAAGGAAATTGTTCTCACTATACCTTTTTTGTCTGAGAAGATAAAAGATTTTTATCTACATCATCTGCCAACATTCACTAGGGAGGGAGGCCTCCATGCATACGAGTTATGGATTGAATTTTTCCAAAAAAAATCTTCAAGCACCTCGAGAAACCTGAAGATATAAGGGTAAATCTTGCTTCATAAATGCTTCATGGACCATCCAAGCATTAGTGGGACACTTTAGAGAAATATGGGAAGAAATATGAGTTATACTGGAAGGACTTTGAGATAAATTTCCTAATCCAATTCTATCCTGAGATGTTGAGGGATGAGAAGACTTGTGAGTTTATTCACCTGAAATAGAAGGTCATATCAGTGATGGACCATGCTATACATTTCACTGACTTATAACACTTTTTTCCATCTTTAGCAGATGATGAGATACCTAGGGTGGGGAATTTATAGGATGGGATTCGCTATGAGATCAAGTCACAGGTGAATGTTTTTTTCTTGAGTATCATTTCAAACATGATGAATTAGGCTCTCGTCATGGAAGGGAATATGAGAAAGGTCCCGAGTAGTAGTCAGGTTGTTTCAGTAGGGTGAACTGGGGGGCCCTTATTTGGGTGGAAAGAAGCACCACTATGATATCTATTTACAAGGAAGAAGTGGGAAGAGCAATTAGGGAAGTGGGTATCCATATCAAAATTGTGTTCTGCTGTAATGTTATCAATGTGGAAAGTTTGGAAACTAGAATCCTTAGTGTTTTTACCATACTTTGGTGTGTTTTTCTTGTAGAATTATAGGTCACTTATAGAGATGTTATAGTGGTATGCAGCAGTATAATAGTGGTAGGGGTTAGAAAAAGTACCAGAGTTTGGGAAGGACTCATATACCCCTCAAAAAACTTATAGCTAGAGTTCCTTTAGGAAATCTTTTTACTAGAAATGATAGGATTCAATTTGAATCGTGGTATGGGTTGACTACTTCTATAATAGGATTATATAGATTATTATCATAGGAGATTCTCCTTTTATCTCAAAAATTAGGAATCTATATTCACCTGGGTGGGTGAGATCTTCAGGATGGTCATGTAGGACCCATTAAATGTTGATTGTATTGTCTCAAGAATCATATAAAAGGTATTGATCTAGATTATGGTGGGGTACAGTAGGATTATTTTCCTCTAGGGGTATATTATTTTCATGATGTTTTTTCTAAATAGTTCTATGGATTACCACTCATATTAAAGATCGAGTTCATGATCAATTTGGTGTCAGAAGTAGAGCCAATTTATATCCCACCTTATAGGATGGAACCAATAGATCTTTATAAATTGAAGGTTCAGTTGAAAGATCTATAATCTAAGTATTTCATATGGACTAGTACACCACCATGGGGTTCTCACTTTCTTTTTTCCAAGAAGTCTAATAGGAATTTTCACTTTTTTGTGGACTATTGTAAATTAAACCAGATAATGGATAGGAATATGTATCCTCTTCTATACATTGATGATCTATTTGATCAATTGAGAGATTCTCATATTTTCTCTAATATAAAATTGAGGTCAAGTTACAACCAGTTTAGGGTGATACCATCGGACATACCATGAACTAATTTTAATAGTATGTATGGAATGTATGAGTTAATGGTGATGTTTTTTGGTATGAAGAACACACCATTGGTATTCATGTAGTTGATGAATTGGGTCTTTCATCCTTTCCTAGATCATTTTGTGGTGGTTTTCTTCAATGAAATATTAGTGTACTCCCAGTTAGCAGATGATCATTCCTAGATACCTAATGAGAGTAATTATAGTACTCACAATCTAGAGTTAGATATATTACTATGTGCCCTAAGATACAGGTGACACTATCTTTTGGGTGAGAGGTTTGTGTTGTATATAGATCACAAGAGTCACAGGTACATATTTTCTCAATGGGACTCAAAACTTTATTAGAGGAGGATAATAATGTATTTTTAATCCTTCAACATGAAGCTAGATTATACACTAGGAAAGGGAAACATCATTTTTGATGCCTTGATCTGGAAAATGCATACAGAGGTAGTGTGAGAGTCTTACAATGAGTGGAATATGAATTAACTATATACAAACATGCGTCTAGATTTTTAGGAGTCCCATGGTTTATTATCACTGAATTCAATATCTGTTATACCCATGCTTTTGAATAATATCAAAACCGATAATTTATCTGATCCGAAGGTCTTAGATCTGATGTATGGAATATATGGTAGGGATCCACCATCAGGATGGTCTCTTGGAAGAGGAAATTATCTTATTTTTCATGTCCTAGTATGGGTTCCTATAGAATTTTATGATGAGATTATGATTGATTTTAATGCTTCTAGATGGGTGGTACACCTAGGTCTTACAAAGATGTATTGTGATCTCCATAGGCAGTACTGTTAGGTAGGAATAAAGAAGAAGGTAGCAGGTTTCATTACAAGATGCTTCAAATGTTAGCAGGTCAAATCTAAGCACTGAAGGCTATATGGGTTGTTACATCCTCTACCCATTTTAGAATGGAAATGGGTTGATGTCACTATATATTTTATGATAGGATTAACCAAGACACCATGTAATAATGATGTAGTATGGGTGATCATAGATCGACTGAAGAAGGTTAAACACTTATTTCCTATCAGGGAGACCTTCATTGTTGATTATCTGGGTAATATTTATGTGCAGGGGATATTTAGGTTTCATGTTCTAATGATGAGTATCATTTCTGATAGAGATATTTGTTTTCCATCTTGGTTCTGCTGGGGTCTTCAAAAGGTACTAGAATAATAGGTTCTTCTATGAACATCCTATCATTTTCATATGGATAGTCAAACTGGATAGACTATTCAAATTTTTGAGGATATGTTACGAAACTATTTTTGAATTAAGTGATTTTTAGGAGTAAAATATGGAACTCGTAGTGTTTTAATATAATAACAGCTTCTAGGAATTGATCCAAGTGGAACATTTCGAGGCTTTATATGATAGGTTATTTTGTTCACCTATTTTTTGGTTGGAGGTAGGCGAGTTAGTTCTTGTTGGACCTAGTCTCATGCAGGAGACATCTGAGTGGGGTTAGTTGATTAGGAGCTGGTTGATGAACATGCAGAGTGGGTAGAAATATTATGCTTTCCAGAAGATACAACCTATGGAGTTTGAGGTGCGTCATTGTGTTTTTCTTCAAGTTTCACCTTGGTTGGGGAAACACCATATCAATAAATAGGGGGAGATAGCACCTAAGTTTTTTGGGATGTTCAGGATAGTGGAAAGGTTTAGTCCAATAGTGTACCAATTGGCCCTCCACAGTGCTATAGTGATATGAATGACATGTTTCATGTATCATGGATGACATAAAGCTTGGTGTATATTCTTACTTTGAGAATCATCTGATACAGATTTTGGATGGTAGTAAGAAGTATCTCTTGAGAAAGATCATACCTATAGTTCAAGTGCAGTGGAAGCATCGGCATGTTCAAGAGGATACTAGGGATAGGGAATCTGATATGAAAGCACGATAGCTAGACTTGTTCACCAAGACCCCACCATGATTCTTGGAGAATATCGTAAATGATATTTTGTATGGTGTGGATGTTTTAAGCTCTCATATTTTCTAGGTACATCCCTCTTGAGTTTTAATTTTACCTCTTTTAGTTGGGTTTTATTTTCTTCTTAAAACCTTTATGGTTGATTCTTTTCTTTAGCAGTGGATATATTTTTATAGGGGTAAATAACCTAATGTTTGAAGATGTATGTTTTTTTTAATTAATGGAGTATGGGTATAAATGTTTCAAAGGGATTAAGAGGGTTATCCCTGGGTTTGGAAATCTTTGGAGGTGGTTTGGGGTCTTTCTATAGAAGCTATTCTGAGAGCTGTCTAATGAAAACTTTCATTTCATGAACGATTTACATGATGTGAAGTTGTTGTGAGGAAGATGTTATGAACTACTTAAAAGAATAAAAATTTTACATGTTATGAATGTTTTACATGATGGGAACATATTTTTGTGTATATTTCATGAACTAGTTCAAAGTTTGAAATTTTTATATGTCATGAACGGTTTACATGATGTGAACCTATTGTTGGGAAGATGTCGTGAACTGGTTTAGAGTGTGAAACATTTACACATCATGAATGGTTTACATGATCTGAACCTATTGCTGGGAAGATATTGTGAACTTGTTCAGAGTGTGAAATTTTTACACTCCATGAAACGGTTTCACATCATGCAATGGTCAATCGGGGTTATTTCAACCCAAGGTGACACGTTTTTTGGTGTATCTTATAAATAAATAAATTCATGTCATTAAAGGGATCCACGTCATGAATATATTAGGAAAAATTATTTTAAACCATACTATTCATGATTTTATTTTCATCCACCATGAAGCCTTCTCTTTTGAACCCTAGGGAGACTCTAGGAAATCTTGGAGTGATTCCTTCCCTTTCGGACATCTCGGTCTAGCATTTAATCTTTAGCGAGTTACTTTGCTTTGAATTTCTTATTTTTATTATGTTTTTATCGGTTATCATGGAATGATATCTTAACCATCATTGAATTAGGTTTTGATCTTGATGTTTTTGTGATCTAGGTTTTCTTCATGATCTCTTTCTCCTTAATTATTTGTTGGAATTCCCTATTGAGAGTATTTATTTGATCTCCATATAATGGTAGGTGGTCTAGAATAAAACCCTATGGTTTATTTCTATTTATTTAAGTGTGTGAAATATCATTCGATTGCACCAATGCAACATACACATTAACTAATGGAATAATGGGTGATGATAATCATGCGTTAATTTACTCCTCAGATCAACTTGGATACAATAGTATTGAACCTAGAGTATATCCACCCATAGGGTGATCTTACCCTTGAATGATAATGAACTGGCTATTAGATTACAACATGAATTAGCATGACATGAGACCTTAGGTAATTTCTCGTGATAAGATCACTTGGAAAATGGATTACATGTTTATTGAAATGACTAGTGATACTTTGATATGATATGGTTGTGTACACTATCATGTTAATGGGTTAAGACATAACATGATGAATGAAATGTAATTGAAATATAAAAGGTAATTTAATGAATTGATCTTTATGGATTATGATGTATGTTGTGTTATTCACTCCATTATGACTTGTGTTGTAGTTTATATTGTAATTCTTATAGGTCTTACCCCAGTTATGCTATAATGATTATAGTTTTTTCACCAGATATTTTTTAATGCTTATAGGGCTTGGTCTGGTTATGCTACAAATTCTTATAGGTATTGACCTCGTTATTTTGAAATGATTATATTGAGGTATTGGCTTGGTTATGTTGTAATGATTAGAGGGCTTGGTCTATTTATGTTAAAATTCTTATATAGAGGGCTTGGCCAGTTATATTGAAATTATTATATAGGGGGATAGGCCTGGTTATTCTATAATTCTTATAGGGCTTGGCCTGGTTATGCTATAATTCTTATAGTAATTCCCTCAGTTATTCTAAAATTATTACGTAAAGGGATTGACCCGGTTATGCTGAAATTCTTATACATAGGGATTTTACCTAGTTATGTGATTATTCCATGGAATTGTGGTTATGGTTAGCATGGTAATGCTAAATTCTCAGATATATTATAGTGTGGTTTCAAAGTAGGTTGATTGTTATACTATATTAATTGATTAATTAATACTCATATTTATCATTTTATTGAATGAACTTACTATTTGAGTGGTTTTGTTTAGACATGGTGGTGTCAAACTAATGAGTTATACTCACACCCTATTCAAGTTGTCTTTTAGTACTTTAGTAGATTACATGGATGTAGGTTTATAAATGGGTAAGTAACCTTTTGTGTTGATTTTTTATTACTGGATTGGTTGAAGCTTAGAGACAAGACCAATTAGGGATTTAAGACTGGGGTCTTTTGAGTTTATTTTTTCAGTTTGGTCTTTTATCTATATGACCTCTAACATGTCATTTAGTTTCATTTTAGCCTGACATTATATGGTTCATTATTATTTGGTTTACTTGTTTCATCATTTATCTTGAAATTTTATGATGTATTGTTCTTGCTACTTCCATTACTCTGGTATTTGTTTAATTCCACTTTATTTCAACTTTATAATAGGGGGTATAATCTCCCCACTATGTTCTTTACACCCCTATTGCTAGTTGGCAGCCAATAAAAAACTGGGAGGTGCTCTTGAGGTTTAGTAACCAACTTGATTTAGTCATGTGAGAGAGTGACAGATTATGGGATGTTATAACCTTGGTACCCAGGTATTTTTCTACTTTGGATTTTGTTGTTTTCTATCACATATTATTCTATTGTTACTATGATCTTTTTCCTTATTTCATTGTTTATTGATGGATTGGTCACACTGTTTATCTCAACTAGATTTTTGAGTATGCATCATTTATATAGATGACTCTGGATTTATTTATTTTATATTATTGTATGTGGGTGTTTATTAAAGATTAAATTTTCCCCTATGCCTCTTGTGTTTAAACCCTTGGAATTTATTTCCATCCATTTGTGTCTGGGGAATGAAATTTAAGGTTAGTAGCACCTCCACCTCTTCTCAAGCGAATGAGTTGGGTTGGGATGCTATTACATTCATCCTTATGTATAATCACATCACATGTCCCTTATTTGGATAGATGTATAATATATAGGTGCGACCATACAATCTCACGGTCCATCTCAATTGAGGTCTCAGATGTCAAACTCGTCATACTCATCATACAAGAGTAAAAATAACATCTTGGTTAATCTCCAACTGATGAAGGTTTTCATGTGTAAGTAGGGTGTCAAAGTATGAAGGTTTGTATGATAGGTATCTTTTCAACCTCTGGTAGTGGGGACTCAAATATGATACGTGAACCCCTAGTATACCAATGACATCAGTGTATGACATTCCATGTGGTGTACTTAGTAGGTCATCCAGTGAACACAAAGAATATCCTATTATTTTTGTATGCCTCGTGATCATATTTTGCATCTCTGTATAAGAATACAACTCATGATAATCTTCACATTTCATCAAAACCTATAAGACTTCATGATGAACATCAGTTAGGGATAAACTCAAATTCATACATTGATAGGTTAATTATCATTGTACTTCACAAAATATATATCAATATATACATTTGTAAAGTCAAATTGAAATAATTATAGAGTGGATAATGTCTCTAATATGATATATTTTAATATTTTTAAAATCTTTAACAAACCCAACATAAGAACCAGTTCATAATATCATATATAATAAACTACCAGATCATCCTTATGTTCACTACACATTTTGGGTTTTGTTAACACATTACATCATATGTAATCCACATCACATCTCTATATGACCATCTGATAAAACCCTCTCACTAAAATATTTAATGAGAAACATCTATTAAGTAAAATAGTTTGAATAATGGGTATATTTAGGGTTAAAATTACTAATTTATCAAATTTTGAACATATTCAAATTTTGTAACTTCACAACATCAAATGTTATGATTTCATATTCTATTTTCTACTTAAAAATCTTTCTAAGTTCATCATCATCATCCTTGGAACCCTATTCTATTAAACTTTTTCCTTAAAATAATATAACTTATTACATTATTGTTTACTAATACACCCTAGCTCTCTTGGGATATTAAGTAAATTCCACTTTAAACTTAGATTTGTGTAATTATTTATTTGTTAACTTTGAACTTATTTAAGTCTAAACATTCTCACACTAGCCTCTTAGACACTATTATTTTTGGAATATCTTTCTAATATACACAACACTTTTGTGTTATGAAATAACATTTATTTATTTTTAGCAGTAATATTTAATAAATAAATAATTACTTCTATATTATATATGGTATTCTACATGTATGGAACATTTTTATTTGAAAATGATACTTTAATAAAATATACCATCAAAGGGTGGCTAGAACACATTCCCACATATTTTAACAAATATTTGGATAAACACTTTTAGTCTGGATAAACATTTTTATCTAAATATTCTTCTCAAAACATGTTATTGAAATTGATGAATCATAAACCATGTGTATATATTTAATCAACTCATACTTTTTCATAATAACTCTTTATTAACAAATATATTCTCTTATCATATAATAGAAATGAGATGAAGATACACATATTTTACTAAGATTCATGTGATCTTGATAAAAAATCATTTACATTCAAATCCTAAATAAAGTAACTATTTACTACATCTCACTAATATAAACTACATGCTCAATCATTTTTTCCTTTTATTTCGAACTACTATATAATTAAATTACTTTGTAAAATATATATTTGGTATCAAATACATTTAAAAACCAAATAATTATTTTCTATAACACTCATACTTGACATGGAAATTCTATGGTGTTTCAAAAACTCCTTCAAGTGTATCTTGGATAATATAGTCATATGGAATTATTACTCTTTATTCCTGAAAACCCTATATTTTAATGACATTTAATAGCTTCTTGAAGAAACATTATTTAACATTTTAACTAACTTTTATTCTTTCTTTTTTAACTTTTACCCACTTATACTTCCCATACAGTACCATAATACATACATCATATGCATGATTCATCCATTCTCAACACTTTTAGAATATTGGGTAAATGTTTCTTGAATTCATTCATTTTTTCAGAACATTTCCATAAATTACAATAGTATGAATCCCATAAATAGAATAATCCATTTCAGTATCCCCTTAAATCATGTTATAGAATTAAATAAATCATACACCATGTTTATTAAAAAACCCATCACATTTCATTTAACAAAAATTGATATCATTATTTTCTAAAGAGATAAATGACATAAAATAAACATATTATAATAATTTTTTAAGCTTAAAGTATCTAAGTTATCAATGAATAAACTACTTTTCCCAATTACTTGATAAAAAATTAGGCTTTAATTCTTTTTTATTTCTGTCCATCCATATATTTACAAAACTAGAAAATTATACATTAAATATCATATATCAATTAGAAAAATAGAGTTGATTTCTATAACCACTGAAGCTTTAAGAAAACATTTAGTCTCACTAAGTCATTTAGTATATTCAATCATATTGAATATAATTTTATTTAATCAATCATGTTTATTATATAAGACTAAAATCATTCTTATACCCAATCATATTGAGTAAATGAGTGGAAAATAAAATTTATTTGTCCATTTTGCATCTAATGCTTTTGAAACCTTAAATGAATCGCTTTATGCTTCCATAAGAATCTATATTTACTTTTTGAAAAACTTCAAAACTTGGTTACTAAGGAAGGAAATATTTTGGAAAGTATAATTTTCCTTAATAACTTTTCATAAATTACTAAACTTTCTTAAAAAAAATCTCAAGTTGTCAGTCTAAAGAGTAAATTACATTAGTATTATCCTTATCATGGAATTAATTACAAAGTTTAGTTTAATGGTTATGATGTTACCTACAAAAAAATATTTTATTAGATGAGTATCTTGTATAATTAACCATTTAATGATGACTTTTATTGAATGGCCTCCCACAAAAATGATGACCCCTATTTAAAAAACATAATATCCATTATTGGGTTAAGATCCTTATTTCACCATGAATTACGCTGGTTATCATGAAAATAAACCATGCTAATTTAGCTATGGAATCATTCAAATCATTTCATATATGATTCTTTCATAGTTGAGCAAACAACACTTTGTCTAATCTATCATATTAATAAAATCAACTTTATTCCACTGGTATCCTAACCATTAGAGCTTCTTATCTAGTGTATCCCACTGAAAATTCCAAAAATAATCCAACAAAGGACAATCAAGGTATACTCATGTTGAGATCAAAAATACCCATAAAATAATCCATAGTTACTTATAAATTTCTTGTCTTACGCAAGATAATACACAGGTACTCATACTGAGATCAACAATACCTAGTTGAATAATCATGGTCTTGAAAAGTTCCAATTTGGAAGGAATATCACACTTATCATTTGAGGGGGATTTTAAATCTCACCATATTATCTCATGTTACTCCCTTTTATGTATGCATGATTCTAGTAATTTAGTTTTGGAATCTCATTCCCCCTAATAAATCAATATTTTCAAACCATATTGATGTGTAACCCTTTACACAACCCACAAATTTGTGTTAATCACCAAAAATTAGAATCCAAACATATTCATATGAATCATATGTATAACGTATATGAAAATTTCAAGAAAATGTATAGATTTATTCACATGATTAATACCAAAGTGACAGATATCTAACCTCATTCACCAGACTAGACAAGGCATAAGCCTCTAGGTAGGTAGGTAGTTTTACCCCAAGTCCCTTAACCCATGTACACTTTACCCAAGATAGAATTAAATTCATCATAACTGTAACACCTAATGTACATAAAAAATATTCAACAACTAAATTCAAGTTCATAACTTCAATTAAAAATTGAGGTCAAGGTAGATGAAAAATTAAATTCATTATAGATTCATTCTTAGAATGTAATGAAAGGCACTATCCTAGAAGCAGTTTAACAGAAAAACAAAATCATACACAACCTTCACATTTCTTAAAAAATTACTAAAAATGAATATAACAGGGGATAAACCTTAAATAAATAAACAATTCAAATATTTAAACATGAGATAACCATTTATGAATAATTCATAAATAAAATTTAATTATTATCCCTTTTATAATTTTCATCTTTAACATTATGTACATTCCATAATTTTGAATAAAAAAAATATATTTATTACAGTATCAACTCTTCTATATTTTTAATTTTATAGAATTTACATTTTCAATATATGATATTATATAAATTATAAATAATTTACAATTCAACTTCTATTATGTATACATTTTACATAATATAAATATCATATACTTAATCATTATTTAAATGGTGATCAAATCAATCATCAAAACACCTTTTAATGTGGCTTAAATAATATCCAAATAAGTCCCCTTGTTATTTTGAATAATTAAAAATAATTAATTACAAATATTTTATAATTTAAATATAAATATTTTATAGTTTGTCTTTATTTCATTATTTATAACCCTTTATAAATAATTTCTTATGATTAATAAATAAGAACTTTTATTTCTAAATCATAAGAATTGTAATATAATTTATCAAAATATATTTAAATATTAATATTTAATATTTTAGAATAAAATGATTCAAAACAATTTAATTAATTATAAAAAAAATTATAATTAATTAATTTATAAACATTTTATAAATTAAAATATCTCAAAATATCTTTTATAATGATTTATAAACATTTTATAACCCATTAAAATCATTTAATATGTTAAAATAAATTTTTAACAAATTTTCCTATTACTCTTAAGTAGAAACTCATTCGTGTGTAAAGGTAATCTCACCTATGACAACCCTGCTTTTTATTACAACTTAAACATGCTTTATTACATAAAACATCACTTGATACAACAAAGAAGATCGAGAGGTTTAGTGTCTTTGGGGATTAGGATCATTACATAAAAACTTTAAACTTGAAATACAACATCTTTATTGAAAACTTCCTTTACATGAACACTACATTCCTTCGTACTTAGCATTGCATGGGATAACCTGAGGACATGCATAAGAAAAGGGCGAGCTATAAAGCCCAGTAAGGGAGTACACAATGAATAACATGAGGAGTACAACACATTTTAGGCAATAGGAACATCAATAGAGCATTAGAGTAACATGAACATAAAAGCATGATAAAGCATGATAACCATAACATGGAAATGTGGCAACAACACTTAACATTGAATTAGCATGAGCCAAGGCTCATTGCACATGGAGCATGAGTAAACCCTCATTGCACTTGAAGCATGAGTAAACCCTCGTTGCACTTGAATTAGCATGAGTAAACACTCATTGCACATGACGTATCATGATACTATACTTTACCCAATGCATTGGAGCGCTATAAAGGGCGCACCCTTCTTAAACATTTCATTTCATGCATAAGTGTGCCACATGGATCATAAAACATAGATTCATAAAACATAATCATTTATTCCAAGATAAAGGAATGTGGAATTCATACATGAAACTTTACAATCAATAAGTAAATGTGCATAAAGGTGAATACCCTTGATGGAGAAATGGGCATGGTATTCACTACACAATGACATTGGCTTAGAAAATCGGTGCGATTTCGGCAACGTAACGGCGTGAGATAAGAACTCTAAAAAAGGTTGATGAGAGATAAAGGGGTTCATGTAATGGACAGTAAGGAGGTCATATATATACATGTCCCAACAATTGAAATGGAATTTAAATTCATGATACAAAAGTATTGCTTGAATGTAAAAGAAGAGAGAGAAGTTCCTTTCGGAATTTCGGCATAGTAACAGGTGTACATGGAAGGCATTTAATGAGAGAGAAAGGGATCTCCCATCATTAAAACAATAAGAGGGTAGTATGGGGGAGGTGCGAAACCATACCCCAACATTCATAATTGAAATTAAAAGGGCAATACAACTTAAATAAAATTTACAAAAAAAGAGAAAGGAAGAAAAAACCCTTACTTGGAAGTGTGCTTCCAAAGGCTAGAGAGAGGCTTGTGAGAGGCTTCTTGGGAGCTTGGGGAACCTTGAGAGGATTATAGAGTGAGTAGGGAAGAGGTTGGAAGAACTCCAAGGGCTTTGAGGGAGGAGGAAGTGGGAGCTTGGGTGGGTTTATATAGGAAAGGTGAGGGAATTCTTTATTATTTAGGTTTGGGACCCCTTATATTAAAATAATTCAAACCACAAACCATCCCATGGTATTTGCCCATGGTTTCTGGAAAAGGAAAGAGGAAAACAATATTTTACAAGGCCAAGGTCCGAAATTATTAAAAAAATAGGGTTGCTTATGTGGAGGTGAGTCACACTCCCATGGAAATTAATTTAAAAAGGCAAAGTGTTGAATAAGTCTTGAGGGCTCCGCTAATGCTTTGAAAAGTAAGTCAAACAAACCCAAAACCTCATTATTTTAATGATAAAACACATATTGGCCGAACATAAGGATTATGGTATTTTATTACATCACCATTGGGTCATTGTGATATCATAAAACACATTATATATTTAAATGGTATTTAATTTTTACCCAAAAATTTGACTGTCTCAGAAAATTATGAAAAATTCACCGTTGGATAATTTCGACATCCTGATTCCAAAAATAATATTTATTTTATCTAAATAATTTTCTAAATATGTGAATTTTCACTTTTAAAATAAGAACCGACATTTATAAAAAAATTCACGGGTTTTGACAGAAATGGCTTTCAAAATAAAAATTTTAATTGCATTCATAAAATTATAAGATCATTTATATTTAATAAAAATTAATTTAATATTAATAATAATATTATTTAATTCAAAAATAATTTAATTTAATAAAATATAATTCTTAATTAAATAATAACTAAAAACACCATTTGTACTTTAAAAACTAACTAAAATGTATCAAAAATGACTAGAAATTATATTCATTATTATATACAAAAATAATGTACATGAACATGGTGCAGCTTATTTGTTACATAACCCCTTAAAATAGCTGCATAAGACCTAAGGGTAAGGTGTGCGATGGTGACAGACTCTTGGGGCGGCTCGGATAACATCGCTCGAGTGGTAATTTCAATCAACTTCCACTTTTCCCGTAGACGATCACGTTCGAGCTTGACTTGATGAAGCTCATCTTGGGCTTGGTCAAGGGCAAAGCCCAAAGATGCCACCTCTTTTCCAAGCTCTGACAAATGGGCTTCGTAAGGGGCAATTCTACTGGATGAGGCCATTGCTTCCTTTGTCTGAGTAGAAATGGGTTCGTTAAAGCCTTATATTTATACTACTCAGATGATCACTGTTCAACGGCTAAAAAAGTAACGGTCACAAATCTTAACGTAAAACTAAAAAAGTTGACATCTTATAAAAACATTTTTCATAAAGAAACATTTAACTGGATCAAGAGGGATTTTCCATTAATGAAACATTGGGTCGTTACAACATTCCCCCCTTAAGAAATTTCGCCCTCGAAATTTTCCTTTTCCCACACTAAAACAAATGTGGGTAACTTAGCTTCATCATATCCTCCGACTCCCAAGTTGCTTCTTCAAACTTGTGGTTTCTCCACAACACCTTGATGAGGGGTATTGTCTTATTTCATAGAACTTTTTCTCTACGATCTAAGATCTTCACTGGTTGCTCCTCATAAGAAAGATCGTCTTATAATTGTACCACCTCGGAAGAGAGTACATGTGAAGGGTCTGGTATGTACTTCCTTAAGAGGGATACATGGAAGACATCATGCACCTTGGCCATAGAAGGTGGAAGTGCTAGTCGATAGCCCATAGCCCCAACACGATCAAGAATATCGAAGGGGCCGATGTACCTTGGACTTAACTTCCCTTTCTTTCCAAACCTCATGACCTTCTTCCATGGAGATATGGGTAAAAACACCATGTCTCTGACTTTAAACTCAAGGTCTCGTTGATGATTATCTGCATAACTCTTCTGTCGACTTTGGGCTACCCTGATATGCTACTGAATGGTTTTCACCTTCTCCACCATTTCTTCGACCATTTCTGGTCCAAGCAGCTTACATTCACCGACCTCATCCCAACATGTCGGTGTTCTACACCTTTTCCCATACAGGGCTTCATATCGTGCCATTTGGATGCTCGAGTGGAAACTATTATTATAAGAGAAATAAACTAGAGGAAGATGTTGATCCCATCCTCCTTTAAAGTCCATTGAGCACGCTCTCAACATATCCTCAAGTGTTTGGATAGTCTGCTCAGATTGGCCATCAGTTTGAGGATGATAGGCCGTACTGAAGTTCAGTTCAGTATTCAGAGCATGTTGAAGACTCTTCCAAAACTTAGAGGTAAATCTTGGATCTCGGTCAGACACAATAGATAGTGGTACTCCATGCAACCATACCACTTCCCTGATATATATCTGTGCCAGTTGATCCAAAGAGAAATCCTCTTTAATAGCAATGAAGTGTGCAGTCTTTGTAAGACGATCCACAACAAACCAGATTGCATTGTTGCCTTTGGATGTCCTTGGAATTCCAGTGACGAAGTCCATGGTGATGTTCTCCCATTTCCATTCTGTTATGGTAAATGGTTGCATCATCCCCTTAGACTTCTGCCTCTCTACCTTCACTTGCTGACACACCAGGCACTTTGATGTATATTCAGCGATCTCCTTCTTCATATTATCCCACCAAAAGTTTTCTCGGAGATCTCGATACATCTTTGTGCTCCCTGGGTGAATAGAGAAATAAGAACTATGTGCATCATCCAAAAGTTCCTTCTTCAGCTCCGAACTTGATGGAACACATAGTCTTTTCCCAAACCGCACAATTCCTTCTTCATTAACATTAAACTCTGAGGATTTTCCATTTTTGATAGCTTCCACTTTTTCTTGGATTCCCGTATCATCCTTTTGAGCATCCTTTATCCTTTCCAAAAGAGATGGTTGAGCAATCATTTGTGAAAGTATTGATGATGTTCCCTTCTTCATGATTCCCACATCCATCTTCATTGAGTCTAAGAAGATTGGATCCTTATCAATTCTCATCATTGATAGAATAGCTGGATCCTTTCTACTTAGGGCATCCGCCACCTTGTTCTCTTTCCCAGGGTGGTAATGTATTGAACAGTCATAATCCTTGATGAGCTCTATCCATCTTCTCTGGCGCATATTAAGCTCTTTCTGTGTGAATATATATTTAAGACTCTTGTGTTCAGTATATATCTCACATTTCTCTCCATAGAGATAATGCCGCCAGATTTTCAAGGCAAAGATCACCGCCGCCAACTCCAGATCATGCGTTGGATAGTTTCGCTCATGGATTTTCAACTGACTTGAGGCATAGGATATCACTTTATCATTCTGCATCAGCACACATCCTAAGCCCTTCTTTGAAGCATCACTGAATACCACAAAAAGCTCCCCACTTGTGGGTAAAGTGAGCACGGGTGCAGTGATAAGCCTCCTTTTCAACTCCTTGAAGCTTTCTTCGCATTCATCACTCCAAGCAAACTTTACTCCCTTTTGAGTTAGCTTGGTAAGAGGGTTGGACAATCGTGATAAATTTCTCACAAATCGTCGATAATATCCAGCTAACCCCAAGAAGCTACGGATATCAGTTACCGATGTTGGCCTCGTCCATCCCTCAATTGCATCTGTTTTGGAGGGGTCCACAGATATCCCATTGCTTGTGATGATATGGCCCAAGAATGAGACTTTCTTCAACCAAAACTCACACTTGCTGTACTTTTCATAGAGCTTCTCCTTGCGCAAAGTCTCTAGTACAGTTTTTAAATGCTCCTCATGGTCGTCCTTGGTTTTGGAGTATATTAGAATATCATCTATAAAGACTACCACAAATTTGTCTAGGTAATCTCTAAAGACTCTATTCATCAAGTCCATGAATATTTCTGGAGCATTGGTGAGTCCAAAAGGCATTACTATGAATTCATAGTGCCCGTACCTTGTACGAAAAGCAGTCTTGGTGATATCTTCCTTCTTCACCCTTACTTGATAATATCCCGACCGCAAGTCCACCTTAGAGAAGTATTGTTCTCCACGCAGCTGATCAAACAAGTCATCGATTCTTGGGAGAGGATACTTGTTCTTTATCGTGATTTTGTTAAGTTCACGATAATCGATGCAAAGCCGCATTGACCCATCCTTCTTCTTGACGAAGAGGACTGGTTCACCCCATGGTGATGCACTTGGGCGTTTAAACCCTTTATCCAGATTCTCCTGTAGTTGTTTCTTCAGCTCTTCAAGCTCAACAACAGCCATTCTATATGGAGTCTTGGATATTGGTAGCGCCCCAGGTATAAGTTCAATTGAGAACTCAACATCTCTTCTTGGAGGAAGACCAGGAAGTTCCTCGGGAAATACTTCAGCGAATTCCCTCACAATAGGCATTTCTTCAAGGGTGGTTTCTTCCTTGGACTCAATCATCTGAGCCAGATATGCGTGCTCATAAGGCAGTAATATCCATGCTTGAGATGATGGAGCTAAATGAGATTCATCTTCCTCCTGACACTTGTAACGAATCGGGGGTCGATTCTCCATATGGAGTGTGATTTCCCTCTCCCGACAATTTATGTTGGCTCTATATAAGGAAAGCCAATCCATGCCGAGAATTGCATCAAATTCCACCAAAGGGAGTATGACGACGTTCGTCGGGAAATTCAATCCACAGATTATAACAGGGGAGGACTTATACTCATGGGATGCAATGATTGTCCCATTTGTCGTACTCACCGACATCTTTACTTCCATGATTTGTGGTGGTGCAGGGATTGTTCTACTAAACTTTTGAGATATAAAATAATGTGTAGAACCTGAATCAAAAAGTACGTTCTCTATTCTTGAATGAATAACTAGCGTACCTGTCACCACTTCGTTGTCGGGGTTCACTTCGGCAGAAGTGATGGCAGAAGTTCTTCCTTGCTATCTTGGAGGTTGTTGGTTGCCTCTGATAACCCTTGGATTAGGGCACTGATTTGCAAAATGACCCGGTTCTTTTCATTTTTAGCATTGAACAATGCGTTGAGGTTCGAACGGAGCGTTCCTCTCCTCTGTTGCAGCCGCGGGTCCTTCTTGCTGACAGTTAACAGCTAGGTGCCCTTCTCTTCCATACTTGAAGCATTTTCTTGTCCCCCTAAGGCAATTTCCAGGGTGCTTCTTTCCACACTTTTGGCAAGTGGGGTGCTGGAATTTCTTAGCATCGTTGGATTTATCCATCAGACCACCAGCATTGAAGTCCACCTTACGCTTTTTGTCCCCATGATACCCCTGTGATTCTCCGATCTCCATTTCAACCTTGAGGGCACATCGGACAATTTCCTCATAGCTTTCGAAGTCACGGATCGCTAATGCTTTTCGCAAGCTAGGCTTTAGCCAACCAAAGAATCTATCAACCTTGCATTCGGGGGTAACGACAAAGCCGGAAGCGTATCGTGCAAGCCTTGTGAAGTTTTCCTCATACGCTCCCACAGATTCTTCATCTTTCTATTTGAGGGAAAGGAAGTCCCTTTCCATATTAAGACAGAGGGTGCGTGGAAAATATTTATCAAAAAACATCTTCCAGAATTCTTTCCATTCTAAAGCCTCGATCTCCTCCTCAGGCTTCGTATTTTTGATCAACGTCCACCATTGATCAGCTTCACCCTCCATACGATAAGCCTCCAGGATAACCTTCTCTTTTTCAGAGCATTGGAGTATGGAGAATATCTTTTCAATGGAGTTGATCCATTGTTCAGCGATCGTGGGATCGGATGATCCACTAAAAGTAGGAGGCATTTGTCTCATGAAGCTTTCAATAGCGACTTGTTCTTTCTTAGGGGGGGTTGAACGTTCCTCTTGACCAGTGTTTCTATTCAAAACTTGAGTTAGCTGAGAGAGAAGCGTGACAAAGTTCGCGATTCCCACTCCCATTGGATTGGGCATCTCATAAGTACAATCATCACACTGATCTTCACAACGGTTGTTAGCCTGAGTTCTCCTATTACCGTCCATTGGCTGGAATAAAAGGAAAGTTAGGGGTAACACATAAAGGGTAATCCAAAGACAAAAGTTGATGACTTATAAATAAACTTTAATCTCTTTAACTCATGAGTCTATAGGATTCAATCCAGGCTTTTCATGATCTTCCTTCTAACATATATTCTTAGGGGCATTTTTCCCTTTATAAGGGTTCATACTAAGATTGTGAATTTATCAAAACATATCCCCCGGGAGTGTCATAACAAAGAGTTCAGCAAGTCCCATTGTCATGCACCAGTTCCTGTTCGAGTCTAGCTCAAAACGGTGTTTTCGGGTTTTACCCCTAGGATACATCTGTGCCAGAGCTGCCTCTACCTGCTCGTATCCAAACAGGGATGTATTTGTTTGATAAACCACTTACTTAGTATTTACCAAAACTTAGGGATGTTTTTATTATTCTTAGTCTTGTATCTAAGGCTTTACTAGGGTTTCCTAATCCCAAAAATAACTAAACCTATCCTTTGATACCAACTATGACAACCCTGCTTTTTATTACAACTTAAACATTCTTTATTACATAAAACTTCACTTGATACAACAAAGAAGATCGAGAGGTTTGGTGTCTTTGGGTCATAGGATCATTACATAAAAACTTTAAACTTGAAATACAACATCTTTATTGAAAACTTCCTTTACATGACCACTACATTCCTTCGTACTTAGCATTGCATGGGATAACCTGAGGACATGCATAAGAAAAGGGTGAGCTATAAAGCCCAGTAAGGGAGTACACAATGAATAACATGAGAAGTACAACACATGTTAGGCAATAGGAACATCAATAGAGCATTAGAGTAACATGAACATAAAGGCATGATAAAGCATGATAACCATAACATGGAAATGTGGCAACAACACTTAACATTGAATTAGCATGAGCCAAGGCTCATTGCACATGGAGCATGAGTAAACCCTCATTGCACTTGAAGCACGAGTAAACCCTCGTTGCACTTGAATTAGCATGAGTAAACACTCATTGCACATGACGTATCATGATACTATACTTTACCCAATGCATTGGAGCACTATAAAGGGCGCACCCTTCTTAAACATTTCATTTCATGCATAAGTGTGCCACATGGATCATAAAACATGGATTCATAAAACATAATCATTTATTCCACGATAAAGGAATGTGGAATTCATACATGAAACTTTACAATAAATAAGTAAATGTGCATAAAGGTGAATACCCTTGATGGAGAAATGGGCATGGTATTCACTACACAATGACATTGGCTTAGAAAATCGGTGCGATTTCGGCAGCGTAATGGCGTGAGATAAGAACTCGTAAAAAAGGTTGATGAGAGAGAAAGGGGTTCCTCATAATATTTAAATGTAATGGAAAGTAAGGAGGTCATACATATACATGTCCCAACAATTGAAATGGAATTTAAATTCATGATACAAAAGTATTGCTTGAATGTAAAAGAAGAGAGAGAAGTTCCTTTCGGAATTTCGACATAGTAACGGGTGTACATGGAAGGCATTTAATGAGAGAGAAAGAGTTCTCCCATCATTCAAACAATAAGAGGGTAGTATGGGGGAGGTTCGAAACCATACCCCAACATTCATAATTGAAATTAAAAGGGCAATACAACTTAAATAAGATTGACAAAAAAAGAGAAAGGAAGAAAAAACCCTTACTTGGAAGTGTGCTTCCAAAGGCTAGAGAGAGTCTTGTGAGAGGCTTATTGGGAGCTTGGGGCACCTTGAGAGGATTATAGAGAGAGTAGGGCAGAGGTTGGACGAACTCCAAGGGCTTTGAGTGAGGAGGAAGTGGGATCTTGGTGGGTTTATATAGGAAAGGTGAGGGAATTCTTTATTATTTAGGTTTGGGACCCCTTATATTAAAATAATTCAAACCACAAACCATCCCATGGTATTTGCCCATGGTTTCTAGAAAAGGAAAGAGGAAAACAATATTTTACAAGGCCAAGGTCCGAACTTATTAAAAAATTAGGGTTGCTTATGTGGAGATGAGTCACACTCCCATGGAAATTAATTTAAAAAGGCAAAGTGTTGAATAAGTCTTGAGGGCTCCATTAATGCTTTGAAAAGTAAGTCAAACAAACCCAAAACCTCATTATTTTAATGATAAAACACATATTGGCCGAACATAAGGATTATGGTATTTTATTACATCACCATTGGGTCATTGTGATGTCATAAAACACATTATATATTTAAATGGTATTTAATTTTTACCCAAAAATTTGACTGTCTCGGAAAATTATGAAAAATTCACCGTTGTATAATTTCGACGTCCTGATTCCAAAAATAATATTTATTTTATCTAAATAATTTTATAAATATGTGAATTTTCACTTTTAAAATAAGAACCGACATTTATAAAAAAATTCACGGGTTTTGACAGAAATGGCTTTCAAAATAAAAATTTTAATTGCAATCATAAAATTATAAGATCATTTATATTTAATAAAAATTAATTTAATATTAATAATATTATTATTTAATTCAAAAATCCTTTAATTTAATAAAATATAATTCTTAATTAAATAATAACTAAAAACACCATTTGTACTTTAAAAACTAATTAAAATATATCAAAAATGACTAGAAATTATATTCATTATTATATACAAAAATAATGTACATGAACATGGTGCTACTTATTTTTTACATAACCCCTTAAAATAGCCGCATAAGACCTAAGGGTAAGGTGTGCGATGGTGACAGACTCTTGGGGTGGCTCGGATAACATCGCTCGAGTGGTAATTTCAATCAACTTCCACTTTTCCCGTAGACGATCACGTTCGAGCTTGACTTGATGAAGCTCAGCTTGGGCTTGGTCAAGGGAAAAGCCCAAAGACGCCACCTCTTTTCCGAGCTCTGAAAAATGGGCTTCGTAAGGGGAAATTCTACTGGATGAGTCCATTGCTTCCTTTGTCTGAGTAGAAATGGGTTAGTTAAAGCCTTATATTTATACTACTCAGATGATCACTATTCAACGGCTAAAAAAGTTAGGTTTACAAATCTTAACGTAAAACTAAAAAAGTTGACATCTTATAAAAACATTTTTCATATAGAAACATTTAACTGGATCAAGAGGGATTTTCCATTAATGAAACTTTGGGTCGTTACATCACCTACCCTTATGAAAACACTATACATAAGGGTAAACTAATTTTGGAACCCTTATGTAAAGATAAGTAAGTTCTTACCTTTAAAAACATTAAAAATGAAGTGTTTCATAAGGGTACACTCATTTTGGAGTGATTGCTTATCAGTGACTTGTTTCTTTGCTTTATACAAGACTTAAAAACATGGAATTTCCTTTTTATAAACTCCTTCACATAAGGTTAATCCCTTAGTTACTTATACATAGCCATGTCTCACTAAGGGTAATCATTTGGTTAACTTTACATAACCTTAAAGAAATCCCAATTACCCTTACTCGACATTAGGAAAAAGCTAATTACCCTTACATGCCAGTGTATTACGTAAAAGTAAAAATTATCATACCCTTATATGATACATTACAAGTAATATTAAGATTAGGTAACCCTTACATAGACTAATCTACATAAGGATAAGGTGTAATGACCCTTACATAGACCACTCTACATAACGGTAAAGACTTTGTTACCTTTATGCAGCCTAGTTGTGTAAGGGTAAGACTTTGGTATCCTTTACATATCCCTTCTACGTAAGGGTAAACTATTTTTAAAAAACGAAAATTCCAAAAATGCAAAATTTTTCTATATTTTTGGATTCTTCTTCATTTCCTTTCAATATTTCATAAATATAAAACATTGATGGCTCTGATACCATTGAAGGGTTTTGTTAAAGTTTAATAACAATTATTAAAAGTAGAGAAAATGATTTAAACCCTTTTTTGAGGATATCTATGAAAGATAACTACAAAACTTCATAAATATATTTAAATTAAGAACTATTGTAAATGTTTTTATTGTATACCAAAGAATCATCTATTGCATCTTCATCACCATATGTGTTTCATGATGATCATTAAAGTTTAAAACATAAGCATCCCACCTCTATCGGTATCCAAGGGATGATTTGAATCGCTCAATGTTTTATTAGGATTCTATATTCCTCCATAATGTTCTATAACCTCACAATTCAATGTATGAATAAGAATAAAGTGTGCTTTGGGTATAGGTATTTTCATCCAAACATAAGAATAATTGTGCCCACTTTCCATCGTATGGAAGTAGGATTTATAAATCCCTTGAGGAATCTCCTCGATGGTGCGTGAATTAACTCATGTGTTTCAATGCATGATTTAATGATTCAGCTAGTATATGTATCATAAACTTAAATGAAACTCCTAAAGTTTTCATCCTATGAAATGGTTTTTTAAATGATAGCTTATGTAGAAAAAATAAATGATAATAATTTATCATTTTTCTTCAATCACATATTTCATAAAATAATATACCCTTACATGAAAAATCATAATTATTAATTAATATATATATATATATCAAGATTTAGTCTATATAACGTTTTATCATGACGTGGTGCACCTAAAATAGTCATTATGGATAGGTATTGAAAATCATGGAAAATAGTGCATCATAGGACAATTTCCTACATCATGGTTAGCTGAGAACTATAACATGGTGAATTATATAATGAATATTGGCCATGATATAGTAGATATTTCTAACCCATTTGAGTTTCTAAGGTCATATCCAAAACTCCATGGCTAAAAGAAATAGGTTGTCCAAAACAGCCAACCCAAAGCAGTATAGTGACTTGAAACGACTTCCAAAACTGCCATGTTGTATGGTAAGACCATAGGAGGAATATATGTTGGTATTTTGGATAAAATTAATGGTAAATCCAATTAAAAAAATTTTATATAAGTAACTCCATGTCATGGTAAAAGTCATGGATGGAATAATTTTGAAGAAATTTTATTTTTGTTAAAATTATCAAAAAACTTCATATAGGCCAACCCTCTAGTAACGCATCAAATATAAAGGGGGATTTGAACATAGCTAAAAAAATCAGGAAGATGTGATCTTGGTTTAAAGTTGTTTTAAACGATTGAATGGTTTATAAATTAGTTATAAATTATAAAATAAAGTGAAATATAAAAGCGACTATATTTATTTATGAATAGTTCATAAATATTAATATAAAATACTTATATCAAGAAATTATTTAATTAAATATTTAAACCATTCCAAAAGGATTTTTGGATGATATGATTCATGGTTTAAATATAGTAAATATGAGATTTTCATAACCTGAACCTAATTGGGGCTCAAGCCACAACTACCCCAAGCCTGCCTCCATAGGCCATGGGCTGGCGACCAGTACCGAAGGCATAACTATTATGGGGAAGCCTTTTTCCTAAGTACCTATACACACAAATTCATCTCGATGAAAAGGTGTAGAGGAATAATAAATAAAATCAACAACTAGGGAACAATCCATTCATGTAAAACCTCTAGATAATACAAGAGTACAACATTGTAAACTGAAAAGTAGAGATGGAGAAATACACACCCAACCAGAAATATGTCTCAACCTGACATAACTAGAAAGTAAATTAAATTTTTTGAGAGGTCCTAGATCCTGATCTCTAAACTATAACAACCATACACGGTCCAAGGAACCAAGTATCCCTAAGATTCTCTATAATCGATGATAACCTTTTAATCATATATGTAATACGAGAAACATGTGGGAAAATCCCCCACAAAGATGAGCATATACATACTCAGCAGGATACCCAGAAAGTTGAATGGGGATTAGTAAGAGACATGATAGGAATTGACAATAAATGGGAAATAATGAACATAAACCAGATCATCCCAAACAAAGATACTAAGATCATCTAAACACAAGGTTCTCAACACGGTGTGTAAATGAACTACACACACTACTACAAACACGGCCTTTATCAGCGCTAAAAATGGCCTTTATCAGTGCTAGAAAAGCGCTGATAAAGCCAGCGTAGATAAAGGGGGGTCCCCTTTATCAGTGCACCGAAAAGCGCTGATATAGGACCCCTTTATCAGCGCTCAAAAAAAGCGCTGATAAAAGTACCCCTTTATCAGCGCTTTTTTTAGCGCTGATAAAGGGGTCCAATATCAGCGCTTCCTTTATCAGCGCTCTCGTTTTAGCACTGATAAAAGTTAAAAAAAATTAAAAAAATTAAAAAAAAAATTAAAAAAAATTAAAAAATACTACCAATCGGGGGGGGCTTTTATAGCGCTTGAACCCCCCCCCCCCCTTTACAGTGCTTTTCAGCCCCTATACAACACCCCACGCACCCCACGCACCCCCCTCCACCCTTTAACAGCGCTTACTCCAATATTCCCCATGCGCGTGCACCCCTGCCTCCACCAGGATTTGAACTCGAGACCTCCCCCCTGCGCGCCTAAGCCCTTACCACTACTCTATTTTGATTTTCTTTCCAATTCATGATATCTCTATATATATATATTTATATATTTAGTTATATTTATTCGTATAGTAATATATATTTATATTAATATATATATATAGTTATATTATAATATATATATATATATATAGTTATATTATAATATATATAGTAATATTAATATATATATATAGTGGTATTAATATATATCTATATCTATATATATATATATATATTTAGTTATATTTATTCGTATAGTAATATATATTTATATTAATATATAGTTATATTACCATATATATAGTTATATTAACATATATATAGTTATATTAACATATATATAGTTATATTAACATATATATAGTTATATTAACATATATATAGTTATATTAACATATATATAGTTATATGAATATATATTTATATAGTTATATTAATATATATATAGTGATATTAATATATATATTTATGGTGATATTAATATATATATTTATAGTAATACTAATATATATATATGTAGTTATATTAATATATATATATATAGTTATTAGATTAATATATATATAGTTAGATTAATATATATATATAGTTAGATTAATATATAGGTATATAAATATTCATATATTGGTATTTTAAATAAAATGGATATTAGTTATTATATAGATAAATCTAATATATTTTATATGTAAATATGTTTAATTATTTATTTAAAAAATTTAATTTTTAGGTGCGAATATATAAAAAATATGTACATATAGTTATATATTTGATTATAAATAGTAATTAATTATAAAAAAGGATGAAATTTCAAATACATAATATCAATATGAATGTAATACCTTGGAATAAATTGATTCCCCACTAAGAAAAGCCAATAATACCCCCTTAAACGAGTTTGAAAATCCACAAAATGTTAAAAAATCTGGGTACCCCGACAAAAAACTCAGTTTTGGAGGCCTTATGGGCCTCTTTTGGCCTCGAAAAACGCTTTACTAGGGTCCCCCCAAGTCACAGGGACGTAGAGCTCGTCGCAGGCTTCGATTTGATATGTGGTAGAGCTCAAACGGACACCCAGATCAAAAGTTATGGCCGTTTGAAGTTTGAGTTGCGTTTTCAACATATTTTGGATCTTTTTTTAATTTTTTTAATTTTTTTAGTCCTCAAATTGTTATTAAATGACTATTACTTCATAATGATTATCAAATTATTAATTAAAAATATTTTTTAATTTTTTAAGAAGTCATTTTCACTAAATATCTTATATATTAAGTATAATAAGTGTAAATGTACATTTATACTTATCTAAAATATATTTAAAAATTATATATTATATTTATATAACTATATAACTATATTTATATATTAATATATTTTTAATTTTTTTTTGAATCTGATCCTTTATCAGTGCTAAAAAAAGCACTGATAAAGGGGGGTCCCTTTATCAGCGCTTTTTTGAGCGCTGATAAAGGGGGGCGATGCGAAAAACTGTTTTTGTGGTAGTGACATAGAGTCTTTTCCACCCATAGTAGTAAAGTAACCTCATAAAACCATGGGAAGATAAGCATGAATAGAATGTGGCATACCTCATGTGTCTTCACAACCCATGGAAGAAGAGTAACCAAATTCAACTACATTAATACAGATATATATATATATATATATATATATATTCAAACCAAATAATCTCAAATGAGAGAGTAAGGGGATATCCATATCATTGTCCATCCTAGTCAAAGAGTCAATATCAGTTCCAGAAGTCCATCATCAATGACCTATATCTCACATGTTAGTCCAAAGAAGTAGCCAAGTCAAGACACACCTCACTATTATTTTGCACAATCGAGGGGCCAAAATCTCTAGGTAGAGGAATCATTACCTGATACAACATGAGGGTGCCACTCAGTAGATATCTATAGGACTAATTCCATATTCCAAAAGGTGGGTGCCACTCCATATATGTAGGACCTTCACCCTGATTCAATAGGGGGGTTCAGTCTCTATCAGGATAATTAGTATGGAGGAACTACTCCCTGGTATAATGGGGGTACCATCTCCATGGATAGAGGTCTCATGCCCCTGTCTGTCAGGGGGGTGTCGTCTCTATCTGTATAAGAAGTGTGGAGGACCTACGCCATAATAAAAAAGGGGGTACCATCTCTATGGGTACAATCTCTATCTATATAACAAAAATGGAGTACCCCCGACCTGGTACGATAAGGGTACCATCTTCATGGATAGAGGACCAGTGCCCTGGTGTGATAGGGGTTGCCATCTCTATCAGAACTCAATAATGATATTTATCGATCACTATCATCATCAAGCATTTCCTAAATAAATTTCACACTTGTAACATCTCATATCATATCAAAAAAACCATTGTGAAAGTTATCATCACATTCTACATGTAAAAACACTCATGATAGGATAATCATGGACCAAAACCTGAGTCAGGATGAAAGAGGTATGAGAGGTTGAAGTTTCTCAAGAAGTACATGATATGTAAGGGGCCCACACTATGTCTGACCCTACTCCTCTACCTAAACATGTCCTTGTTAGCACACAACTTGTTGTCCATGTAGTATTACATGGCATGTAAGTGTACTACACTGCGTGTCTCAACCAAGCCTGATGAATGTACGAGGCTCATCATCAGTTTGAAGGTCAAAAACGTAATTTCAATAATATACCTATGAAAATAGCCCCAAATATAAAAACAAATCACACCACTGTGATCCTTATGAAAAAAATATCAAGATAGGCGATTCACTTTACCAAATAGAACACCGAATGAAAAAGTTACATTTCACCATATAATGTACGAATGGTGTTTCATGGGTCCAAGCCGCAAACCTGAATTAAATACTTGATATTAGTCATAAAACATCTACCTCAATTTCAGGGCATGTTTCCACTGATGTTTCATTATTATGACACCATATGAAGAAGATACATCAGATAAAATATTCCTCAATAATAATAATTTTACAATTATTGAGTGTTTTGTTGAATTGAGGAACGAGTTCGAAAAAGGTATCCAACATCGGTCTTAAAATGACCATATCAATTCTAGAGTCATGGTGCCACTGACGGATCATAAATCGAATATTGCACAAAACAATTATGACTGAATTAAGATTTTATGACCAAAATAAATAATAATAATATAAAATATTATTATTATTTATTTTATTCTTATTTTCAAAATCATACCCTCAATCACCCCTCTGTTGTGTGTGAGGTGCCTCCTTCAATCCTTTTCTCCACTCTTTCAATTTGTACAATTAATTATCCTTTATTATTATTATAAATATTTATTTAAAATGTTAAAGGGTGGAAATTCCTCACACATAGAGAAACACCAGGTCTTACGCACACCCATTATTCATGTTTTTTTAATGTTATTATCAACTCGCACATTTTTTAAAATGTTTTAATTATTATTATTATCATTATTATTATTATTAGCATCCATCACATTGACCATGTCCAACCCCCATCACAACCACACTGAGCAACCTCTGCCATGAGACCTCGCACATGACCTCCACTCGGAATTGATCTCATCACACTGCACGTCATCACTGCTCATCAACTGAGAAAATGGTTATCCCTGATCTGAACTCAAACCACCTCTGATATAATTTCATCCTCATTACACCTTGATCACATACACCCACCCACAACATTGATCCAATATTTTCAAAAAACACCATCTCAATCATTGTTCACACAACTTTCATGATTACGAGGGTTCGATCACACTTGAACCTACCCTGTCAATGTCAAATCATGACCTCATGGGCCAAAGACGATGAATGTGAATAAAAGTGGTGGTAAGATATAAAAAAAAGGTAAAAACTTCGATGGATTTGTTTTTTAGAAAACGATCATATATCGGGAATATCCATGATGATAACATGGAACAAACAAGAATAAAATGAATTAAATAAGTTAAATTCTTTTATGAGTCTCATGTGAAGAACATATAATCACAGAATCAAAAGGAGAAAATAATCCATGAGTCAATGATTTAATAAAAAGGGACAGAAACCACAATTGAAAAGTCCTACCTTGATTATGGATTGATTGTTGGTAAAAATACATTTTCTAGTGATGAATGTGATCTGATGCATCTGTTTCCTATCGATTCATCTTAATATGATTACTTGTCATCGTCCAATCTCAATCTTCCAACAAAAAAGGGTTGGAATATCCTATCAATGATCTCAGGGTTATGCAGCTAACCCTTGAGATTTTCCATTGTATATTACTTATAGATTAAAATGGTTTAGGTCATTTAATTCAAAATAAAATAAATTATTTATTTATTCTAATTAAATTCACCCACCAATAGCTACATTTACTGAACATCCTGCATCGACCAACTTTAGGTCGTGCTTAGGGTAAACTCTATATTCCAAACTCAATGGTGGTATCTTATTTCCCATTCAAGTCTCTACTTGTTAGTTATTTGAGTTAGTATTGTTAAATTAATTAATTAAATTAATTAATTTGTCCAATGTACCCACCAATGGATGCCCCATCTGAACGTCATGTGCAACCAAACTTAGGTCCCAAATAGGGTAAAACCTGTACTATAATATTCAACCTTGGTATCATATTTTTTATCAGAGACTCGGTTTAGGATATATTAAACTTTTTTAGCACATGTGTAATATAAAATATTTTTAATATTTGTATAAAATTAATTTTAGGCTCACTGGTCCTTGGAATCGTACTTCGTCTCAATGTCTATCTTTGAAAATATTACTAGGAATATTCTAAAGTATTACATGGAAAAACTAGGGTCTCTATATTGTTTCATTCTTCAAATATTTTCATCCCCAAAAAGAAAAAACTAATGAAAAAGGTGGGGACACTTTGCATGTATCGAGCTCTAACTGCAAATTTTTTGACTACTCAGTCACCTTTCTTGAAAATAGTGGATGGAAAACTTCACTGTGAGAATCTATTATCATGGCCACACCCTAGTTTTCCCTCAAGATCATGCCACATCAACATATGCAGGTTCCACTAGCACTCACATGTCTGAGAAGTCATGTCTTGAGAAGTGAACCTTCAAATCCAGAACTGGATCCATGAGAGCTACCATGCAACTAGCACTCCAGGAGCATGTCTAGAACCATCCTCCTATGTGTTGCATTCTACAACACTGAGTTCAAGGACACAAGGGTACCATCACAAAATAATACCATGAACCAACCCAATAAAGGTTAAGGATTCATCTTATAAGTCTTGAAAACTCTACTTGGGTGTTTAACAAGACAAAGGGTATCACCAAGAACTCAAAGAAACCATAAAGACTCTAGGATTCCATGTGAGGTATATCCACCTCTCAAACCTAGAGATGTTGATAAATCATCTTGAGGTAAAAATTTGATATCCACTTTGCCTCCATACACTAGAAGAACGGGTCATCGATTCACTAGGGTGGATACTCCTCTCAGATAGTCACATAGATTGAGTGATGCCAATCCACATATGACCTCAAGATATCCTCCACCCCTAAGGTGAACAACATGGGTATACCTATGAAAAAAATTGGGTCTTACGAACCACATTCTTTGTAGACTCCTCTAATCACACCTTCAGATCTCATAGTTATATGAGTTCATCTGATATGCTAGCATGGATATTAGGTCATGCCTGGTGCATGTCCATCTAGAAAACAGATTCTCGATGCTGAGGTAAACCCATCACATCCTAAAGAAGGATTCCCTCAAACTCCAACATTGCAAGCACCTGAAAGATCATAGCATCCATTATTCCAAGGGTAATACTAGACAACTAATTTGGAAGTGGTTGTAACCTCCTACAAATGATCTCATCTAGTCCTGCTCGGGGATCGCTCCTTATATAAGGAGTAAAACTTTATTTCATCAAAATGGAATTACTATAAAACTCGTTGGTAGTAATCATATGACAATGGATGGTCGATGAATATTCCATAATAAGGAAAATATCATAGGGTCCCACCACCACTATGGAAAGAGTTTGGGTGAGGCTCTCTCTCATTATAGAGTCAGGTCACATCATTGGAAAAAACAGTTACATCGATCCTCTTTGCAGGAGCCTCAAACCCAAGGGTTGAAGAAAAAGGCCTCAACCGGTATCACTAGGTCTTGAGAAGGGGCTACGTCCATGTAAATTTGTATTAAAACTTGGTTATATAAATGTAGTTGGAGCAGTGAAGACACATGTCATACCTCTAACCACACTCGAAGCCACTAAGCCACAAGATTCTATCGCCAGAAGCTATCCATTCCCTTACCCATCTTCTCACCACAACTAGGGATCACTCTGAGACCTTATCACATCATAAGAACCTTAAACACGTAAGTAAAAGGAACTCCTCCACCACACCTCGATACTATTCACTTTGGATGGCACTGAATCACCTGCACGATTTTGAATCGCGTCACAAGAAGGCATCTCAATTGGGGGTGTGTCTCTCTTTCTTACATGTCTGAAGCCACAACAAACATCACTAACGCAGGGATCTACCGATGCCCTGTGTCACCCTAAATAAGTATCACCATGAGGAACTCCATCGAAATGGGTCCCATTAAAGTGAGATATACAAACCATATGATCAGGTCGAACCTCAACCATAGGAGAAGGGAGTCTAGAACAGCAAAAAACCTGAGCGATCTCTTTCTCTAAAACCTACAATTCACACTTAACACTGGTTCATCATCTATTAGTACCACCATATCCAACTGATTATCTATTAAGTGAACAAGTTATGAGTGCAACCATTTGATCGGTTTGGATTTTCACAAGCCTAAAAACTCAAATCATCAAATCCATCCAATCCTCCACTGCCTAGGGATATGACTCATCGCGGAACCTCAACAGCCTATAGGGCTGGAAATCATGCAGTCAACTAAGCATGAGTGCATCCTCAGTGTGCTCTGTTGGTACTATCTGTTTCTCAATAGGAGGGGGTACTACTAACTACCCACCTAGAAGAAGGACATCATGTGTTGGACCCTAAACTAAGGACACGTCACTCATCTGATCATCATCGTGATCCTGAATCAGTAACTTGGTTGGTTGACTTCACACAAACATCTTAAAAATGATCAATACATACCATGGTCAAAAGAGTATATATTTATATCAATGGGAAGACGACTTAAGAAGGAAATTAAAATACTCAATCCTATATGATGCATTTACTAAAGTTCCCTACAACCAAAGTCTCAGTATACTGAGTTGAAAAACAAGTATTCATAGTCCTGATGTATAGATACCTCATCTGCCCACACCAACAGTAGGTTCCTAGGCTTGGGATCCACACTCAAGACACTTTGAAATTGTTTCCCTATATCCCAGCTAAATAATTTTAAGGGTACTACTCTAAAAACCTTCCCAAGGATCGAACCACCTTTGATATCAATCTATCATGACCCAACCCTAACTGGGGCTTCAGTCGTAACTACCATAAGACTACCACCATAGGCTAGTGGCTGGTGACTAGCGTTGAAGGCATAAATATCAAGGGGAGGCCTTTTTCTAAGTACATTTACACACACACATCCATCTCAATGAAAAATTGTATATGAATAATAAATAAAAATAAATAAATAGGGAATAAGCCATGCGTGTAAAACCTCTAGACAATGCAAGAGTATAGAAATGTAAACTGAAAATTAAAGAGGTCAAAATACATTCCAAACCAAAAATATGTATCAACCTAAAAAAATAAGTAAAGTAAAAGTTATGAGAGATTCCATCACATGATCTCCATGCTATGAACACCTTATACAATCTAATAAACCAAGTATCTCTAGGATCCTATGTAATCGCCATCGACCTATCCGTCATCTGTGTAAGAAGTGACATGTGTGGAAAAATCCCACACATGGGTGAGTATATACATACCCAATAGGATGCCCCAAAATTAGAAGGGGAGTAGTAAGATACATTATAAGAATAGATAGTAAAAGGAAAACATTGAACAGAAAGCATCTCAACCCAAACCAAGAGTCTAAGCTCATCCAAGAATAAGGGGATCAAAACATTGTTTAGATGAACTACATGTAGAGTCATTTCCACCTATAGAAGTAGAGTAACCTCATCCAACCACAGGAATCTAAATAAGGAAATAACATGGCATACCCCACATGTCTTCACAACCCATGGGAGGAGAGTAACAGAAGTCAATAACATGGATACATACTTACATACATACATATATATATATATATATATTCAAACCAAAGAATACAAAATGAGATAGTAAGGGGATATCCATATCACAGACTATCCCAGGAAAAGAGTTGCCATCTGTTCCATAAGTCCATCATCGATGCCCATATCTTGCGTGTCAGTCCAAAGAAACATCCATGTCAAGCCACACACTGACACTGTATCGCACAGTCGAGGGGCTACAATATCTAGGTATAGGACTCATGACCTGATACAATAGGAGGGTTCCATTCAGTAGATATCTAGATGAACCATGCCTTATCCTTGTAGGAGTGTTTCACTCAATAGATAGAGTACCTACACCCTAATGTCATAGGGGTGTTGGCTCTATCTAGATAAAAAGAATGTAGGACCCATGACCTGGTATGAAAGTGGGGTATCATCTCCATGGATAGAGGAATTTCATCCTATTCCTTCAGGGGATACCATCTCTATCAATATAAAAAGTATATAAGACCCATTCCCTAGTATGATAGAGGGTTATTGTCTCCATGGATAGAGGACCCGCACCCTGGTTCAACAGGGGGATATCATCTCCATGGATAGAGGACCTGTAACCTAGTCCATCAGGGGGTAATGTCTCTATATGTATAAGAATTATGGAGGGAATGTACCCTAGTACGAAAAGGGGTACCATCTTCATGGATAGAGGACTCATGCCTTGGTCCATCAAGGGGTATTGTCTCTATCTGTATAAGTATGGAGGACCCATGCCCTGGTACGGGGGTACCGTCTCTATGGATAGAGAACCCATACCCTTGTCCGTCAGGGGGTACCATCTCTATATTTATAACAATAATGGAGGACCCCCAATCTAGTATGATAGGGGGTACTATCTTAATGGATAGAATAACCATGTCCCGGTGTGACCGGGGTACCGTCTCTATATAAATTCACTAATGATCCTTCTCGATCACTGTCATCATCTATAATTTCCTACAAAAACATCAAACTCGAAACATCTCTTATTGTATCTCAAAAATCCACTATGAATTCTACCATTATGTTCTACACACAAAAAAACACTCTAGATAGGCTACTCACGGGCCAAAATCCCAGTCAAGATGTAATAGATATGAGATGTTGAAGTTTCTCAAGAAGTACATGAAATGTAAGGGGACCACACTACGTATGACCCCACTCTTATTCTTAGACATGTATTTATTTTCACATGGCTTTCTAGACAAGTAGTATTACATAGTATGTAAGTTTACTACACAACGTGTCTCGGCCAAGCCTAATGAACATATGAGGCTCGTCATCAGTTCGAATTGAAAAACATAATTCAAATGATATACCCATGAAAACATCCTTATATGTACAAATTTATCACACCATTGAAATCCTCATTGAAAATGCTCAGGATAGACTATTCACTTACCCAAATTGGACACTTGGTGAAAAAGTCACATCTCACCATACCATACACGAATGGTGCTTCGTGATCCTGAGCCATCAAATCAAATTAAATACCTGATATTGGTCTTGAAACATCTGCCTAAATTTTAGATTGTTCATCATTCTGAAAACATATTAATAAGATACATCATATACAATATTCTTCAATAATAATAATTTTATCAATATTGGGTGTTTCGTTGACCCGAGGCATGAGTTTTATAAAGGTATCCAACACCAATCTTAAATGGTATTCTCAATTCTAGGGTCACATTGCCGCTGACAGATTTTCAATCAGATATCACATTAAAATTTTGTGACTGAATTAAAATTTTACAACCAAAATAAATAATAATAATATTTTATATTATTTTTTTTCTTTATTTTTTTTATTTTCAAAATGATACACTCAAGTGCCCCTCCTTTGTTGTATGTGAGGTTCCTCCTTCAATCCTTTTCCCCGTTATTTAAAATTTTATTTAAATTGTTAAATGGTGGAAATACCCTCACACATGAGCAACACCAGGTCTTGTGCACCCCCCTTATTTATGTTTTTTTAATTTTATTATCGACTCACACATTTTTAAAATTTTATTATTATTATTATTATTATTATTATTATTAAAATCCCTTTCATTGACCATGTTTAACCCCCATCATGGCTGCACTAAGCGGTCTCCTCCAAGATACCCCACATAGGGCCTCCACTCATAATTGATCTCATCGCACCGCACGTCATAACCATGCATCAATCTGGAAAATGGGGATCCTTGATCTGAACCCTAACAACCTCTGATCAAATGTCATCCTCATTTCACCTTGATCACATATACGAAATCGTGGTACTTATCCAATCCTTTCACAAAACATCATCCCACACATTGTTTGCACAACCATCACAATTATAGAGGTTTGATCACGCTTGAACTTTCCCCAACAACATCAAACCATGACCCTATGGGCCAATGATGAAGAATGTGAATAACGGTGGAACGAAGATGGTTTGTTTCCAACTTCAATTAATTAATTACTTTAATTTTGGTATTAAATTAAATTGATTTATTTATTTAATTTTGAAGTATAGAATTAAATTAATTTGTGTAATGAAGAAGATATATTATTTCAATTAGTTAATTCATTTAATTTATATTTAAGCTATCAACTTTAAGATTACTACAATTTAGTTTTATCACACTTTTACTTTTCATACCGAGTGGTCTTGAGTAATTGACTGAACCCATGTCTGTCTGGTTATTTTTATTTAATTATTTATTTCTGTGTGTGATGTTTGTAATAAGTAGTTAATTTAAGATGGTTTGTGCATCATTATTTTTTAAATTCAATATGTATAAGGGCCTACACATCTAATTTATCATTTGTATATTTTATTCCTGAGACCTCCTCACAGGCGTGCGAGTATACTTTTACATTTGATGATGATGTTGTAAGGTGCAAACCTCCTCAAGGTTAAGAAAAATCTAGATGAGAAGTGGACACACTAGATGGGGACAAGCTGCATCATGATTCAATCTTCAATTTAGGTATGATACCCCCTAGTTCATGGATAATACATTGCTTTTAAATGGATCAACCATTATTAGATGCTCAAGTAAAATCGGGTAATTTATTTTCTTTATGCTTTTTTCATTATTTTATGCATGTGATTATTTACTGTGTGAACACATAAAATAATAAATAAGATAAAATTCATAAAGGTGTGATGAATTATTTTCTATTAATATTCAATTATGAGTATTACAAAATAGAAGGGACATATTAAAAGAAATAGATTACATTCACTGAAAAATATAAAACCCTCGCAGAAATATTAAGTCACAAACACCTTCCATCATTTGAATTTGAAAAAAACCTGGTGTATGGGGTGCTCGTCAACCAAATTTGAGGGTGTATTCTACTACTGGGGAGTTCTTGTGAGAGTAATGGGTTGACTCAATTGAAGTTGGAAACAAATAATTATCCAAATATATATTATTAAAACTTTAGGATAAAGTGTTTAGTAAATCATATTTGTGATTTTAGAAGATGATACTTCACACAACAGATCAAGGAGCCATGAGTTAATGTGGTTGGTCAGTCAAACATCAACCTTGAACTCTCCGACTAGTGGCATATCCAAATCTTGTAGACTATGAGGGAAGGTAAAAATCATCCTTTTTACTAGAATACTAAAGTGGTAGAGTATTCCAATTTTATTATAGAGGGTTTCTATAGTTTGATAAAATAGCAGGAGATATTTAATAATTTAATAATTAATTAATCAATAATCTATAAAAGGTAATCAAGATAAAGTATTGACTGCTAAAATTTATTTTTTTTAGACCAAACATGGAAATCTTCAACACCACCAGAACATTATTACTACGATCTATATTAGATAAAGAAAATATTTTGACTGGCCATAACTTCCAAGTGTGGTATAGGCACTTTCACACAGTACTACACCAAGAGAGGAACCTTTATGTGTTGGAACCCTCATTTCATATTATGCCTCCTTAGGGATCTGTAAAGGATGATAAGGAAAAGTAAAAAATCATGTAGATGATGCACTAGACATATAGTACATCATGTTATCATCAATATCCATTAAACTACAGAAAATTAATGAGGATGAAGATGAATATAAGATGCTAACTCATCTCCAAGAATTGTATCAGGAAAAGTAATGTAGGAAAGGTATGAGATATATAGTTCCTTGTATATGTGTACACTAGAAAAAGGTAATCAAGTAGTACCCCATGTACTCAAGATGATAGGATAGATTAAGAGGCTTGAATCCCTTAGGGTTCAAACAAAACCAATATCTAGTGACTGATCACATTCTTTCCTTTTTATCATTGAGTTTATCAACTTTTATTTTTAATTATAATATTAATAACATGACAAAGTAACTTCTAGATATTTTAGCTTTAGTTTTACAAGATAATATATATATAAAGAATACCAATTCTTTAGTCCTTATGCTGAAAAATATGAGTAAGGGAAAGGCTAAGGAGTCTAAGGCTAAGTCCAAGTCAAAAAAACCTAAGAACCATCCTTCTAAAAATCCAAAGATACAGAGGGAAGGAAATGATCAGGAGGATGTCTATTTTTTATGTGGTAAGAAAGTCCACTGGAAGAAGAATTGAAGAGATGAGAAAAAGAAGCAAGGTGATGCTTCTTCTTTATATATTTTTTCATTTAATTCAATCTACCTTCATCTACAAGTTGGTTATTGGATACAACATGTGACTCGCATATTTTTATTCAAATACAAGAACTAAGTAGATTCAGGAAGATTTCAAAAGGAAAGGTGGATCTCTGGACTGGAAATGGTGTGAGTCTAGCATTCTTGTTAGTGGGAGATTATCACCTATCATTTTTTAATAGTTTGGTTCGTGTATTGAATAATTTTTATTATGTGCCTTTAGTAACCATAAACATAATATTGGTGTCAAGTTTGGATAGTATGGTATTTTATTTCAAGTTAGGAAATAATTTTTTTCTCTTTTATAAGGATAGAATATGTTATGGTATGGCGCATATTAAGAATTGATTACATATACTAGAACTCAAAAACCAAGTAATTGAAATCAATGAAAAAACTAGTGAACATGGATTATATAACACATGACTGTGGAGATTTAGGATTGGAAATGTAAATGAGAAGCATATACAGAAATTACATCAAGTAGGTTATTTAGACTCAGTTGAGTGAAAACCTCTGGATGTATGTCATGCTTGTTTAGAAGGTAAAATAAACGAATCACCCTTCTCTAGAAAGGGAGAAAGTGCCACATAATTACTAGAATTGATTCTTACTGATGTATGTGGACCATTTCCAATAGATTTAAGGGGTGGGTTTTCGTACATCATTACTTTTACCAATGACTATAGTAGGTATGAATATATCTACTTAATGAGGTATAAGTCATATTCCTTTTGAATGTTTAAGAAATAGAAATATGATGTTGAAAACCCCCATGGTTTTAAGATTAAGTCACTTCACTTAGACTGAGTCAGAGAGTATCTTAACCAAGATTTAATTAATCACTTAAAGGAATGTGGGATAGTATCCTAACTCATTCCTCTATAAACACCATAGTGGAATTCTATTATTTAAATGATTAATTGAACCTTTCTTGACATACTCAGATCAATGATGAGTCATACAAATCTTTCATTATCTTTTTGTGGATATTCTTTACGGATAGTGACATATACTCTTAACTGAGTACTGACTAAAGAAATATATGGGATTCTATATGAATTGTGGTGTGGAAAGAAACCTAATCTGACACACTTACGTTTATGAGTATGTGATGATTTTTTTAAGACTATACTTAGTGAAAAATTAGCATCATGAAGCATGAAATGCATATTTATAGGTTATCCTAAAGAAATAAAAGGATAGTACTTATATAACCCTTTAGATAGAAAAATGAGTGTGGAAATAAAATCCATATTTCTATAAAGGGAAAACATTTCTATTGGAAATAGTGGGATAAATATTGACTTTGATGGAATTAATGTTATAGATGCACAGGAGCTGGAAAAGGAATAATCTCCGCAAGATACAGTGGGGGAAGAAGAAGTTCTCGAGTCATAAGTATTGTGTAGTTATACTCAAGAGGTTAATGAACTAGAGCATTATGGTTTTATTATCACCGAGATAGGTGAAACATTATTCCTTGATGATGATGAACCTATGACCTACAAGGAAGTAGTATAAGGTAAGGATGCTGCTAAATGGAATGATGTCGTGAATTCTGAGATAGATCCCATGTACCAGTATTAAGTTTGGATTTTGGTAGGCCCTCCATATAATGTAAAACCCATTGGGTGTAAATGGGTATTCAAGAAAAATCTGGACATTGATGGTAAGTTCAATACCTATAAATAAATACTGGTAGAGAATAGTTTCAAACAATGTCAAGGAATATACTTCGATGAAACCTTATCACCGGTAGCAATGCCTAAATCCATTAGAATGTTTCTTACAATAACAACCTTCCATGACTATGAAATTTTTAAAATGGATATCAAAACTGCTTTTCTAAAGGGGAAGTTAGTTGAAGACATCTATATGACTCAACTTAAAGGTTTTGTTAAGTAAAATAATTCCAAAAAAGTGTGCAAGTTATAGAGGTCCATTTATGGGTCAAAGAAATCATCACTATCATGGAATGTTTGTTTTGATGAGACCATAATAGAATTTGGTTTTTAAAAAATTAAATTGATCCTTGTGTCTATAAGAAGGTTAATGGGAATGTCATCATTTTCCTAGTATTATATGTTGATGACAGTAAATGAGCCTCATCCCAGTTGGTGAAGACTCTCCAAGTGCATCAACAAGATCCAGGTTCGATTCTAGGCGGAGGCATAATTTTGGTATTGTAGAAGTGTTGTAGTAGGAACAGTAGAAGACACTATAGCAGGTACTATAGAAGGTACTATTCAGTATTGTAGTAGTAAGAACTATTCACCTTCAGGCCATCAGTTTGGGATTGGATTCCTTAAGGCCTTTGAGACACCCAGGCCTTCGAGTCAATAAGTCTTCCCGACCACCTTAAGGCCTTCAAGCCACCTAAAGGCCTTCAGGCAACCTGATGTGCAGATTCTACCATACAGATTTTACAAGGAACAAGCCCCAAAAGAGGATTCAAAGCAAGGTGCATCACCATAGAAAAGCTAACGGATTTGGATGAATTAGAGGGTGTGGAATTTTCCATTGATACCAGGCTTGTGGACCTTTTCCCAAGACATCTATCCATAAATCCATGCAAAGGTGGAGATTTTATCACAATGCAGATACTGGGTAGGGGAAGTTTCAAGTATTCATAGTCTGTAATGAATGAATTCCTTTAAGACCTTTGGGTCCTATAATCTCAAGGGTTCCCCTTAAACCCTTAAAATGAATATTATCAAAAAAATTAATAAAAAATTAAGGCCTTTGAGACATTCAGAGGATATATTGATGACATATTAATTGTGGGAAATAAATTGCAAATCTTATAGTCAGTTAAGACTTGGTTAGATGAATCATTCTCCATAAAAGACTTAGGTTAAGCAGCCTACATTCTAGGGATCAATATCTATCGAGATAGATCACTAAGGATACTTGGGATAGGTCAAATTAAATATATTTAAAAGGTAATCAAAATGTTTAGTGTAGAACAATCCAAGAAAGGGTTGTTACCCATGTCATTTGGTATCAATATCTCCAAGAAAATGTTCCCAAAAACACAGGAGGATATTGAAATAATGAGTGTAATACCTTATGTCTCAATAGTGGGATATATCATGTATGTCATGTTATGTAATAAGTTTTATGTTTCCTTTACTTTAAGCATGATGGGAAGATATCAATCTAATCCAAAAGATATTCATTAGGTGGTTGTCAAAACTATCATGAAGTACTTAAGGCATAAGGATATGTTCCTGGTGTATGGAGGAGAATAGGAACTAGTAGTGAGAGGATAAAATGATTCTAGTTTATAGACATATCATGATGATCTGAAATCACAGTCAGGATATATCTTTTTCTTGAATGGTGGTGCAATGGGTTAGAGAAGCTCGAAGTAACCAGTGGTCATCAATTCTATAGTAGAATATGAGTATATAGTGTATTTAGATGAAGTAAAGGAAGAAGTATGGATACATAGCTTTGTCTCATACATTGGTGTTATGCCTAGTAGTGTATAACCTATTACATTTTATTGAGATAATACTATAATAGTGGTGCTTTCCAAGGATCCCATGTCACGCCATAGGACAAATCATATATTTCTGAGGTTTCATATCTTGAGGGGTTTTACCTAGATAGGTGAAATAACAGTTAACATAGTATCCACAAAGGACAACATGGAAGACCCCTGACTAAATCCATATCTTAGAAAAATCATGGTTCTCATGTGAGAGCTAGTAGATTGAGACTTGTTAGCGGTTGGACTTAGTGTAAGTGGGAGTATTGAAAGTGGGTTCCCTAGACCCAACTTTTGATGTACATTGATTACCACTACATGTATACAATTTCATATATATATATGTGTGTGTGTGTGTGTGTGTGTTTAACTAACCATAATTGTATTTATACTTCTACATCCAATATATTTATGGTAATTTCCTTAGATTATGTATCATATCAAAGGGTTACAACAGATCTCAAGCTATAATTATAATCTAAAAATATCATGACACTAATATTAAATTAATTTCCTATGGTCCAAATACATCATATTGATAGGAAACAGATGATGTGCAGCTATCATGTGATGGGGAATCAAAAGAATTAAGAATTCTTCTCATGAAGTTCTCACTTGGTGATCTCGAGTAGTTGAGATCATGAGGATAGGCCCACCAATAGGAACACCACATGTTTTGGGTTTTATTGATTGTTACTATATATAGATGTGTGTATTGGTATCCTTACTTGAGATCATTATCAATGCATTTAATTTGATCATGTACTTTAATGCAAGTATAAAACCATGACAATGAATTCATAGAGAGGTAGTTTGTGTTGGGTGCATCATTGGTGGTATGGTACTAGTTGAATGATCAAGATAGAATTTTTCACTAGTTGTCCCCAAATTTTCCCTACTGGTATAAACAGTCGTTGAATTACAAGTAGAGATCAAATTCACAGGGATCTAACAAGTAACCTAAATATACTCAAATTTGATGGGAGGATTGGATATAAAGTGGAAAACTTGGGGGTTGATTTTAATTGAAGAACTAATGATTTAATTTAAAGAATAAAAAAACATAGAATGAATTGAACTAAAACAATTAATGATGGTGGGTTGATCCTAGGTTGTTTTTAGGAATAGAATGGATGTAATTGTTTTCCCAAGAATTTTTAGTTCACTAGTTCAGGATGTATCAAATAAATGAGGCAATTCCCCAACATTATTCAATGATTTAATCCATAAGAAATTCTAAGGCTAATCACTAATGTACTTAGAGTATCACTTTCATGATCACTCCAAGTAATTATATCATACTAGCACTCAAAATGTCTAGTCGTTAAAGTCATTGAAGACAAAGAAGAAAATAAGTCAAATGAACTCTTAAACCATAGAAATAATTTAAGAATTTAAGAACATAAAATAACGTCCAATACACACCCAAGAAACTCCCCAGAATCAAACCAAAAAAATTTTATCCTTATATTGATGCAAGGCTCTCAATGGAAGGTGGAATTTGACTTAAAGAAGTGGTATTGAAGAAGTAAAAATAAATAAAACGAACACCACACCATTGTGTAAAGAATTTCACAATTATTTGTGTGAACAAATTAATACCTTTATTAAATGGTATAAATGTGTTAATAAAAATTATAGAATTAGTGAATAAGACGAACAAATTTTATTAAGAAACTAATATGAATGAAAAAACTTACAAGGAAAAAATAAAGGTACAATTACAAAATGAAAGCGTAAAATTCCAATTGAAAGAAAAACTTGGATCCACAAATACCTTCACTACTATATCCTTAAATAAGAAATATTATATCCTTATGTATACCCCTCATCAATCAATTCCCTCTCATTTAATTATGATAGTAAAAGGTGGGAGAGAAATCAAAAGAAATTGTACTTTTCAACTTTGACCAAAAAAATAGGACCAGATTCATCTCCCTTTTGGATGTTAGAATTTGAAATTGAATATGGAAATAGTTTTCGGGGTTATAGTATAGAAATATGATCTTAAATGTATCCTCTAATATATTTAAAAATTTCATTCTAGTTGGATCGTCCATTTGGAAGTTATGATGAAATTGGTGGGAGAACATTTTGGGCCTTCAAATATAGCCCAAAAACTAAATGTAAAATTTGTCTCCCTATATATCCTTGAAAAAATCAGAATTAGATCTATCCACAGCTAAATAAAATTACCCTTATAATTTTATCTATCTACATTTACAATTTGAGCTTCATTGGGCTTGAAATGTAGGATTCTCTTTTATTTTGTGGGCCTAAGTCCCATTATGCTTTGTCCAAATATTTCTACATTCAGAGCCAAAAAATGTCCATATTCCCTTGAGATTCATCAATTGGTTACAAAAGACAAAATTATCTAAAAATATGATAAATCGTATCTGAAAATATCAAATTCAAATAATGAATATAATGTTTTCCACAAATAGATGATTGATTGGACCCAAATTTTTACTTTAAACATGAATTGTACATGTGATGAGAAATGAAGTTCAATTTATAAAATGCACTAAAACTAATATTTATAGACATTAAAACAATTGAATATTAAAATATAATCAATGAATATTGGCCTCTTTTAGTGTCTAATCACACCCCCGCCTTGATTTTTTTAGTCCCGAAAAAAAAAGTATCTTAAAAAATATGAAATTTAATTCCCTTTTCCAAAACCATTTTAACATACAATGCTCAAAAAAACACATCATTCCAAACAATCATGAAACCTATAAAAATAATTTCACACAATCTAGGTTTGTAATCATCTCCCAAGCACAGGATCATTCCTTTGGTTAAGTTTATCATCAAATTTCATCCAATTTCAATTAAGCATGATGATGTGTTGTGCATCACAAAAGGCATGGGGCTCATTTTCTTGTTCAAGGGTAAAAATAGAAGTGATATGTGGGAATCACATTAAACCTTAAGACTAGTATCTAATTTTTTTATTTTCCTTTTTTTAATGGTTTTTATTTGGTTTTTTTTTTTGTTTTTTTTTTTGAACTGCAAAAGAGATGAAAAGACCAACTCTGGGAAAGAGAATTATGGAGTCATGATCCCCAAGTGTCGAATGCCACACATTTTTTCAATTTCACGCACTAAAATAGAGTTTCAAATCCTAACTCTAGGAAAGACAACTATGGAGTCACGATCCCCAAGTTTTGGATTCCATACATTTGGACAATACATTGCTCTACATGGTATTTTATTTTATTTTTTTGTTCGACACCCAAATTAAACAAAAAGTGTCCTTGAACCCTATGTCATGATGAAAGGGGGATAAGAACTCAAAATTACACCCAAATTACAATGGAAATTCATTGTGGAATTTTGATTAAGAGGATGAAAATGTAAACACTGAAAAATCAAATCAGACAACCGCACTTTCCAAAAACTATGATCATGAACATAAACATGAATTAAAATCATATTCAAGGAATTCAAAACCATTTGACATTCATTTTTCATGTTTCAAAATGTACTTTAACACATGCAAGGATAATGAATTGAATATTTTTTCATTGAATTGATTTTTTATCATAAAATATAAAAAAATAAAAATCTAATATTTTCAATCCCCATAACTTAGAATGAAACTTTCCTTGGTGTTTAAGGAGAAGAAAAGAGATACACTACAATATTAATAGATTTTTGTGGTGGTTTTTTAGCAGTGATTTGCTAAACCACTGTTAAATTTTTTATTAATGATTTAAAGGTGTTTTTTTATAAACTGTCGCTAAAACTTTTTTTCAACCCTAACACCCCCACCCCCCGAGACCCCCCTTCTCCCCTTGACCCCTATGAGAACTCCCCCCCCCCCCCCCGGTAACCCTGAATCCCTAGCCCCTTGCTGCCTCACCTCCTCGCCTCCTCACCGCGCCTCGCCACCTCGCCGATTCTTCCTAAGTTTAACTTAGGTAGTCTTTTCTCCTTCAAATTTATTTGAAAAATATCCACCAATTATGTTTCATAAACTATATTCATCTAAGTTTACTTCAAGTAAATAAAATTCCATAACATTCTCTTTAATAGTGTTGGATTGATATAATTTTCATTCTCACATTCTCTAGGCTTTCTTCCAACCATGATTGGAGTTTAAAATATCTTAAAATATTATATATAAAACTCATATTTCAGATTATTATTATATTTAAATTGAGAGAAAAATATGTATTCAATTTTTTGATTCACTTGGAGCCTAAGAAAATATGTGATTTCTCTAATCATAGATATTTGAAACTATAGACTCATCAAGTTAGTAAACTGCTCAGTTAGTTTCTTCTTATCTCTTCCAAATATGATATTATTTTCATATATGAGTACTAATAATTATTAATCATTAGATACGTTCGTATAAATATTACAGTCAACACCACCTCTCTTAAATTCAAACTTCTTAAAGTATGTATTCAATTGATCATAAAAATCATGGGGTGTTTGTTTCAATCCATATAGATACTTCTTAAGATTCCATACCTTTTTTCATAATAATCAAATTAAAATCCAATCATTTTTTTAATATAGACCTCTTACTTTCTCATTCCATTAAAAAATGTGACCTTTATATCCTTTTGGTAGATATTGAATATCCATTGTATTTCCACCGACAATAATAATCCAAATAATTAAAGTCATGAAAATAGTGTGAATGTTTATTTAATATAAATTTCCTCCACATGGTAATATCCTTTACATTTTATTCATGACTTATCCCATATCACATTTCAATGTTCATCATTTTTTTTCTTGAACACCTATTTTATTTTAATTCTTTTTCTGATCATCTGACCTCTAAAAAAGCACTCATGTCTTGTCATTCTCAATTTGATATAGTTATTCATTCATGGATTTAGCCTATGATTCGTCCTTTTTTTCTTTTTTTTAATATATCAGTTTACTTGAGATATTAAAATTGATTTCTCGATGTTTCTTATCCACTGGGTTTATATTGGATATTTTTTGTCATCAAGAACGTTTGACTCATAAACTTCAACCTTTATTAATCTCTTTATTATTTGATTTTGTTAATGACTAACCTCAATACCTTCTTAATTTCTAATTTATTCTCAAAATACTAGGGTTGATACCATGATTTTTAATCATTTATCAATAGTCACTATTGGGGATTCTCATCTTGTAATGATTTTTTTCCCTTTAATTGTATTGTTTGTGACACCCTTTTAATTTTTTATGTTCATTTATTTCTATAAACTTGTGATGCCCAAAATATATTTTACTTTAACCTTGGTGTTTGGATTTTTTTCAATTGGATTTCAAATATGTTTTAAAAAAATGTTTTAAATTTTTTTTAGTGAAATGGTTTTGTTTTCTTTTAGGGAAAAGTAAATGGTTTTTACATTATTGGGTTATCAAATAAGTTTTTTTTTTTGAAGGACACATTTCATTAAATGGATAAAATAAAGGGTTTCATTTTACTCAAACATCGTGAATTTAAAACCCTTTATAATTTCTATTCCAAACTTGAAAACATGAACTACTTAATGAATTTTATTTCATAGATTCAGTGGGTCGCGATGCTTACATAAATATTTTAGGTTTAGATTCATGTTCTGGAATGGGTATCTATCTTGGGTCCTTAATAATGAGTGGGATGTGGTAATAAATCATGGTTTTATAGAGAAGTTATCACAATGTGATTCGGGTTTGGTTTTACATTTTGGCTGTTATTATATTAATTTTTCCTTTTATCCTTCTCTTGTTTTAAATATTGTGCACTATTTATTTATTATTTTTTGATGATTTAGAGGTTTATTTAGTAATTCCTTCTTATTAATGTTCATTTATTATTCAGTGAATAAATCATTACCAATTTAGTGTTTCATGATGCCCAAGAACTTTTTCCTATCCTATGTAGATCGGGAACACCCTTCAAGACAGTGGCGGATTGGGTCTGTGTCAATTTTGGTAGTATTTCCATATGGTTTGTTACAAATGGTATTAGATACATAGATACCATAAGATCCTAGGTTTTATAATTCTCAATTGTTATTTGGGTAGATTGGTAGAAAGGAAAATAGATCTATCAGAAATCAATAGGTAGGTGCAGGGAGGGCCTCGTGAGCACTTTCTCTCCTCAAGTCTTGAGCCTATGTTTGGTCATGTTTTAGTAAAAGAAAAGAAATGATTTCCTAATTCATAAAATAAAATAAAAGAAATTAAATGATTTTCATTTCTCTTCATTTTGTTTGGATACAAAATTTAGTAAAAGAAAATCAATGATTGTAATTACTCTCCATCTTGTTTGGTGATAATTTTTAAAAGAAAAGAAAAGAAATGTTTTGAAAATATGAAAAAATTAACTCTTATTAAAAAATATAGTTTTCCAATACTCAATTATTTCAAATAAAAAAATATTATGATTTTAAATTGTATCTTTGATTTTCAAATAAATAAATATATTTATTATAAATATATATATATTTATAAATATATTTATTTATGTATAATTTTATAAATATATATTCATGAATATATATATTTATAAAATAAATTTATAGCTATATAAATATTTTTTTAATATATTAGATATATATTTATAAATATCTTTATATAAATATATTTATAAATAAATATATATATAACAAAATTAAATTTGAAATCATACCCTAATTAATAATTCATATGGGTTTGGGTAATGTTCTTAAAAAATATAGTTTTTCAATACTTAATTATTTCAAATAAAAATATATTATAATTTCAAATTGAATCTTTGATTTTTATATCATGTCAATTTTATAGACGTTTAATTTTAAAAAATATATTAGCAATGATTTATTTTTTATTTTTATATCATGTAAATTATATAAACAACATTTTTGATTTTAATCAGTCATTATTTTTCATGTCACCAAAATTAGCTAAACATTATTAATTCAAAATAAATATTAATTCAAAAATATTAACTTAATTTTTTTATAAATTATTTATATAAATTATTAATTTAAGATAATTAAAATTATTTATAATCAAAATAAACTATAATCAAAATTATTTACAAATTACGTTAACAAAATATTTATATACGCATTAAAATAATAATTGTAATTATTAATAATCACAAAGATAATAATTTATATAAATACTAATTCAATAAAATATTAAATAAAATAAAACATATATAAGGTTATGATAAGAAATTTCAAAAAAATATCACAGGTCAAGCGCGTTTCTCTCTGAATCACTTCGATTTTGGGCTGATTGTAAAACTACAGCGGAGGAAATTAGTTTCTCTCTGTTTCCCTCGTCCGCCATTTCTTTCGTCCCATCATTATGTCACCAAACAATGGAAATCCATTTCCATCCTTTTGTTTCATTTTTTTTCTCCCCAAATCATGTGTTCAAAATGAGCTCTGAGTGACCTAGGGTTTTCAATAATTTGATTTTATTCTGATTATTTTTTATGAATTGATATTTGAGATATTGTTGTTTGATCTTCATTAACATCATGTCAATTACCTTGGGGTTGAATGGATATATTTTTTCACTCAAATAAAATAGACAATATAATCATCAAATCATTTGATGGTATTTTGGTAGGCATTTTATACAAACTGCATTAAATCACCAAAAATTGGCCTACTGAGTATACTACCCAAAATGCATGTCTTATACTTATAAATATACAATGTGCACGTCTATATTGAACCATGTATTTTGATGGATATTACTCTAGTTAATAAAATGGTTATTTTAACCTAAAATTTTCTTTAGAACCCCATGATAATATAAATTATTTTTACTAGTGATGGATCAATACATTTGGTTCTAGTTTCATTCTTACATAACTAATATAAGGTGCATTTATAGATGTATAATTTTAATTGGGTTATTTTTCTAACATATAAAAAAATATTTTATATCTTTCTCCCTGCGTCCATTCCTCTAGCTCCACCTCTGACGCTTTCCCATCATCCCAACATCTATTTTCCTTTCTTTATGATTCCTCCATCTGTATCCTTTATCACACATGCATATCTTCAAAAATATAATATTCCTATATTTTCTCCACCTCATTTTTATTTTTTTTATGTATCTATTCATCCATGAAATCTGTGATCTACATAGAAACCCTATAATATGTCGCTTAGGCAGGTTATCTAGGTTGGTTTGTGACAAATTGGTATCAAAGTCATTCATTCCTCTTCTTTGAAATTTCTATATAGTTTGGGATGTCTTGGTAGACATGAGATAGTGTTTTTGAGACTTAATAGGTATATTATGAGAAATTTATTGGCCATATATCATCTTAAAGTGCCTTAATTTACCATAGGCTATTGGGAAAAAGTGTCTTTGGGGATTTTTTTATCTAATCCTAGACTTTTTCTAAATATTTAACATATTTATATATTTTTTCAAATAGTATATATGAATCTCTTTCCCTATTTATTAATAGTTATGTGTTTTAATTTTTTTTTAATATTGTGTAGGCACATTGTGATATACATGGATAAAAGATGCATCACATGTCACGACCCGCCTTCACCAAGATGAGGGAAAGGATAGCAGTTTACCAGACCCTTCCTTCATCAAGTTGAAGGAGAGATAATGACCCCCGAGACCCGCCTTCAATAGGTCCCAGAGTGGTGACTAGAACCAAGGGTATATAATCATACACAAGATGGAAGGCATTACCCTTTTTCTTTAATAGGATCGGGAGATAAGATAGTAAATCCCAACAACACCAAAACTGGGGGTGAAAGTAAAGCCAAAAGAAAACCATTCCCATATGCATGTTACAAAAGTAAATCCCACAAAGTACAAGGAGACTACAAAGATAAAGTACCAAGAAAATAAAAAAAACAACTGCAACTGTCCCAACGTCTGAGCTAGTATGGCCCCGAATGATCCCTGAAGTCCTCCTGGAAACCTGAAATCAGTTTTATATACATAGGGTGAGCATACAAGTATACTCAGTAGGGAAAACCAAACACTCTCGTGCACAACTGGGGAGGCATTCTAATGCCCTGTTAGAAAAGAAACAACCAAAGCACCTAGCAAGGAAAACTATCAACCCAAGCCTCACCAAGGTACACTCTCCAAATAACGCAAGTCAAGTAATGTATAGTAATAGCACATAGATGTCTGGGTACCCCACTCCACTTTCCCACTGGTTATTGAAGACATTATATGCATCGAACCAATCTTTTCATTATCACAGCAGTCCCACTGCCACACCCTCCCGCACACACTTGGGCCACAACCACACATCTCGCCCACAAACACCTGGGCCACAACCACCATCCCGCCCGCAAACACTTGGGCCACAACCACCACGCGTAACCACGCCCACAAACACCTGGTCCAGAACAACTTCTGTCACACCTGAAAACACCTGGGCCTCATCCCGAAGATTCTTGGGAAACAACCAGCCCACACACACCTGGGCCAACCACCAAAACTACCATGCCCGAGGAATCTTGGGCTATAATGGACCTTAGGCCATCACAACCTGCCTGAAGAGTCTTAGGCTATTTGGGAAAGAGATCAGAAAAGGATCTAATAACCAGCCACTCATAGGAGTGTTGGGAAAAACACCCTCCCCCATGAAATGGGGGTGTTCGGCACTAAGTTCTCAACTTGGGTGGGGTGAGAATAAGAAACATAAAAACTATATATATATGTATAGGTAACAAGCACTCATCCCAACCTACAGTTTCCAAAGCCAACCTAAGAAAAACACTCTTGTTACTATTCATTCATAAAAGAAGGCACAGTATTCACGCCAAGTCACAACTCATTCCCAAAACCAGTTCCCCATTTTAAACATTCTTGTTTTCATGTTAAAGTGATCCCATTTAGGTAAATTATTCACTAATGGGAAACTAACAGGCATAACCACAAGCCAGGGAAAGAGAAACAACCAAATAGCAATTTAAGCATTCACACCTGGTTCTCATGTAAAGACATAATAACAAAGGGATCAGTGAGATCCCTCAAAGTACTGGAACCAAACCAAGCCTCGACATACAGCCCCACACTACTTCAGATTCACAACCAACAGTCGTTCCACAATAGAGGATCCCATCCTCACCCACATCACCCCACCAGAATCCAACAGTACAACACACCTACTACCAAAACACAGTAGGGAAACTTCCAGGTTCAAACACATCATTCACTAAGTTTTCTTCTTTCTGTTTGGTTAATCGGGGTGATCACACAAGTTTTTTTGTTCACTGGTCAATCATTTAATCGGATGAGTTTATGTGATTAACCAAATTCCCATGTTGGAGCCATTCAATTATCACAGAATACAATGGTTCATTAGTGCTCAAGGAAATACCACCAATGGACACGATTTTTAGTGAGCATAGCCCATGAAATTCAAAACATGTAGAAATTATAAAAAGTACAAAAGAATTGTCAAACGCACCCCATCATTCTTTAATAGTCTGTTTATTATCTTTTTTAAGTTTTGGCTTCATCCATTCCCACAGAAACAGTAGTGTACCCACCTCGCATGATACACAGTAAGGATAGGGGAAGGAAAAATCCCTACTTGGATGATCAAGGATCGAAGTTATTCTCCACGTGCCAAGAATGGGGAATGCGTGACTTGCAGGGGAGGAACGTCGGGGACTCCAAGGGTGAGCAGAAAATCTTCGACACAGGCACACCACTTGCCTCGATAAGGGGAACTCCAAACACACCAGGAAGAAAGGAGAGTAAACGAGGAAAGAAGAAGAATATATTCTCGTGCGATATAAGGATGAGATCTGGTTGTCACGGGATATGGAATTTTGAATGGCCATAAGGTCGGATCATGGTTTCACCACGCGGTTGGGTGGTTACACACGACTAAATTAATTGTTATTTAATGATTCCCATCAAAAAAAGGTGGTAACAACTGCGAAATTTAAAGGTTTTTATATAGACAGAGGGGCACATTACGCGGACACACAGCTGGGTCAGTTGAGGGTCTCCCCACTCTTAGGAATTTGAACATTCATTATAGGCTCAAAAGAAAATGGCCTTGAACCACTTCAAAATGGTTAAAAAAGGCTAAAATTGGTGTTACGGGAGAACTGTAGAAGAAAAACCCGACAAATCTGGGTGACACCGATCACGTCGCACCAATCTTGCCACACACTGATCAGTCACACCGATCGGCGACACACCGATCGGTCGCACCGATCGGCAAAACACCGATTGGTCGCACCGATCGGAAACACACTGATCGGCGGCACACCAATTGGTCGCATCGATCGGGGATACACCGATCGGTCGCATCGATCGGCGACACACCGATCAGTCACACTGATCGGTGACACACTGATCGGTCTCACCGATCGGGGACACACCGATCGGTCACACCAACCGGCGACACACCGAAATGACGCCCTACCACCGAGGGGGCACCATTAGGATCCAGAATTTGGAAAAGGGATGGTCATGAGGGTCTAGGCCATTACATCATATACCTCTCAAACTATTCTCGCCCTCGAGAATCAAAACCAGACCCAAAGGAAAGAGGGGGTCCGAACAACCACCCCGAAAGATACCTCTCAGGAGTGAACCTCTCCGACATATAGGAACACCTACCCCTTAAGTAACCATGCAACATTAAAAGTTCAAGTTGTCCAGTCATATGGGATAGGGAGTTTCTTTCTCCATGTCAAGATATTATCCGCTTTGGGCGGCACTGACTCACCTGCACGAGTTTAATCACATCCACCTTAATGCGTCTTGATTAGGGATCGGGTCTTCCCCTCCCCGTAGTCAGGACTTTTCACATGCATCTATAGAATAAGGAAAACCATACATTCTATAGTTAACAAGGTAAAGTGTTCCATCACAAACAATTATAATAGAACAAAACTCAAATCAACTCTGGGTATTGGGCACGCATCTATGCCTCTCGTTCCCAGGTACTCTCTTCGAGCCCGTCATGCCTCCAGAACACACGAACCAAAGGAATGGTTCATCCATGGAGCACCTTCTTCTCACGATCCTCGATCCTCACTAGTCTTTCCTCAAAAGTCACATCATCCTCGATATCCAGCTTTCCCCAGTCGAGGACGTGTGAATTGTCGTGCAGATACTGTCGGAGTTGAGATACATGGAAGACGTCATGTATTCTCAGTAGCGGCAGTGGTAGCGCTAGCTAATAAGCCACTTCTCCGACCCTCCACAACACTTCGAAGGGTTCGATGAACCTTGGAGAAATCTTACTCCCCCTGCCGAACCTCCGTTATCCACGCCGAGGGGAGACCTTCAAGAATATGTGGTCCCTAACCTCGAACTCCAAGGGTCTCCTCCTATTATTAGAATATGACTTCTTTCGGTCCTGAGCCACCTTCATCCTCTCCCGTATAAGCTGAATCTTCTTCGTCGTTCTATGCACCACCTCTGGGCCAAGAACACCTGTTTCCCAAACCTCGGTCCAGCAGACGGGTGAGCGACATGGCCTTCCGTACAAGGCTTCGAACGGAGCCATGCCAATGGTAGTGTGATAGCTATTATTGTAGGTAAACTCTACCAGAGGCAATTGTCGCACCCACGACCCCCCAGAGTCCAGAATACATTCCCGTAGCATGTCCTACATTGTCTGGATGGTGCGCTCTGTCTGTCCATCTGTCTGGGGATGGAAAGCAGTGCTAAGACGTAGCTGGGTGCCAAAGGCATGCTGCAATCCTCTCTAGATTCGTGAGGTAAACCGTGCATCCCAATCTTAGACTATGGACCTCGGAACTCCATGCAACCGCACCACCTCATCCACGTAACTCCATGCTAAGGCATCCACTGCTCCTGACTCCTTGATATCCAGAAAGTGAGGCGATTTCGTCAACCGGTCCACCACTACCCAGATAGCGTCACAGCCTCCTTGAACCTTGGGTAGCCCTGTGACGAAATCCATTGAGATGTCATCCCACTTCTACTCGGGGATGTCTAAAGGCTGCAACAAGTCACCTGGAACACGGTGTTCATCCTTCACCTACTAACACACCAGGAACCTATCCACGAACTCTACCACCACCCGCTTTACCTCGGGCCACAAAAACTGACTCCTCAGACCCTGGTACATCTTGGAAACTCCCAGGTGCACTTCTAGGGGTGAGTTGTGGAACTCACCAATAACTCTCATACGCATCGCCTCTGGAATAAACAACCTCCCTTGGAAAAGCATATGATTCTGAAAATCCTCCGTCCACCCTTCCGGAGCGTCGCCTTGGTTAACCTGGTCACGCATCACTTCACTTTCTGAGTCTCCCCATTGAGACTTCTCTAGCTGCCGCAATAGAGAAGACTGCATTGTCATCTGATACAGGAAACCTCTACCACCATCTATCCTCGCATCCAGGTGCAGGGAAGCCAACTCCTCCATCGCCTTCCAAGCATCTGTCGACTCTCGAACCGCATCCTTTTGTGACTTCCTGCTCAAGGCATCATCCACCACATTCCCTTTTCCTGAGGTGTAGGAAATATCGAAGTCGTAGTCCTGAAGGAACTCCATCCACCTTCACTTCCATAAGTTCAGGTCCTGTTGGGAGAAGAAATACTTCAAGATTTTGTGATCCGTGAAGACCAAAAAGCGCTCCCTGATGAGGTAATGCCGCCACAACTTTAGTGAAAAAATGACCACTGCAAGCTCTAGGTCGTGGGTGGCATAATTATGCTCATGAGGATGTAATTTTCTAGACCCATAAGAGATCACCCATTTACATTGCATCAGCACACACCTGAGGCCTTTGCCTGAAGCATCACAGAACACCTCATATGTCGCCCCTTCTTCTGGAAACCTCAACACTGGGGCACTTATCAACTTCTCCTTCAGATAGCTAAAGGCTTCCTGGCATGGCACATTCCACATGAAAGCCTGGTCCTTCTTGGTCAAAGCTGTCAAAGGTTCCGCAACTTGAGAGAAGTTGGGCATGAACCTCTAATAGTAACCTGCCAGTCTAAGGAAACTACAAACTTCTACCACATTCTTGGGCACTTCCCAAGAAACAACCACCTAGACCTTCGATGGGTCCACCGTTATTCCCTTATTTAACACCACGTGCCCAAGGAAGTGCACTTCTCGTGTCCAGAACATGCACTTGGACAACTTCCCATAGAGTTGGATTTGTCGAAGGACTTCTAAAACTGTTCTCAGGTGCTCAGCATGATCCTCCTATGCCCTTGAGTAGATCAGAATGTCGTCAATAAACATGACTACGAACCGATCAAGATATTTCCGGAAGACGGAGTTCATGAGTCCCATGAACACAGCTGGAGCGTTTGTAATGCCTAACAGCATGACCACAAACTCAAAGTGCCTATATCTGCATCTGAAGATAGTATTCGAGATGTCACCCTCCTTCACCCTCAGCTGGTGATATCCCAACTACGGTTCAATCTTAGAGAACCACCCTGACCCTTTTAACTGGTCAAAAAGGTTGTCTATCCTTGGGAGAGGGTAACGGTTCTTGACCATTACCTGATTTAGTCTCCGATAGTCTATGCACAGCCTGAGACCACCATCTACCTTCTTTGAGAATAAGACTAGAGCACCCCAGGGTGACGCACTTGGTCGAACAAAACCATTCTTAATCAGATCGTTAATATGAATCCACAACTCCCGTAACTCGGAAGGTGTCATCCTGTATGGATCCATCGAAATCGGATGGGCACCAGGTTGCAAGTCTATCCCAAACTCAACATCACGTTGAGAGGGTAAAGTCACCACCTCCTCAGGGAAGACGTCCATAAACTCACTGAAGATCCCTGGGAATTCCACTATTTCTACATCCACCTACTCCACTAATATTTCAGCTAACAAGGAATGGAGGGGCTCCTCTCACCTGCTGCTTTTCTAGAAACTCTGCTCGCCGGTGAAAGTTACACGTTGGCCGCCCAAATCTGAAAACACGACCCTTCCTAAGAAGCTGTCAATGATGGCACATATAGAGAACAGCCAGTCAATGCCTAGGATTACATCGTATGGATGTATCTGCAATAATAGGATATCTCTGATAGACTGATGTGGCCCTATCATCAGTTTACACCTTCAGAAAACATAAGACAAGTCGGTCTGACCTCCGACTGGTGTGCTTAGCACCAGGGGCACTGTAAGTATCTTAGCGTCTAAACCCAGAGCACGGGCCAAACTGGGTGCAAAAAAGGAGTGTGAGGCTCCTGTATCGAACAAGGCATAGGCAAGAGTACTAAACAAGTTGATCGTACCTCGAACGACTTCTGGCCCTGCTAGAACTGTTGCCTCTACGGTGTGCAAATGTCCACGCCCAGATCCCCTGCCTCTCGGCTGTCGGCTGCCTCCCCGACCATGCCCTGGTCGAGGTCCCTAAGGGGAATCCTGAGGTCCGCCTCCTCCTGCAATGCCTGCCCTCGGAGGATCAGAAGCTTGTTGCCCCTGCTGCTACTGCTGAAAGGGCCTAGCTGGAAACTACTGATGTTGGGGTGGACGTTGAACCTGCCCACCCTCTTTGTATAGTACTCTGTCCGGGCACTGATTCCGAAGGTTCCCATAGCTTCCAAAGATGAATCATCTCGGCCCTGGTCCTGAAAAGAAAGGGCGAGGGCCAGGAGATCGGAACTGGAACTGCTAAGGCCTGCTTCCTGCTGGTCGAAACCTAGAGGGCCCTGACGCTGGAGGCCTGCTGCTGACGGCCTTCCCCTTCGACGATCCAAACTGGATTCCCTCTCGCGATACACCTCTCAGCGTGTGCATCCTTTCCACCACTTTAGCCTTATTTTAGACCTCCAAGTACATCGGTAGGGTGAAGGGAGTAATAGTATACTAGAGAGAAGGTCGAAGTGCCTCCTCCAAACGTCTCGCCCGAGACTCCTCATCCGGAAAGAGGTCGGGAGCAAAGAGAAGGAGATCCTTGAACTTGATCCCCAATTCTCTCACAGACATGATCCCATGCTGGAGGGAGAGTATCTCCTACCTCTTCTCAGCCTTCATCGTGGAAGAGAGGAATTCTGCCCAGAACTCCTTCTCGAAGTCATCCCACGTAACCTCAGTCTCCCTCTTCTCCCCAAGATAAAGCGTCCACCACTAACGCGCTGCTCCGCGCATCAGGCTCACAGCCAGAGGAACCCAGTACTCCATCGGAGCCTGGATCAAGATGAAAGCCATCACCAGATCCTCTATCCAGCTCTCTGTCTCCATGATTGAGATTCTTCCCTCGTACTTCCCGAGGGTCTGCTGCTGAAAGTCATGAAGCATCCTCTGCCATTGATCGTCTTCCTCTTCTCGGTCAGCCCTATGTCAATCTTCCAAGTCAACCTCCTGGGCCTCGATCGCCTGCACTACTTGTGGTAGTCTCCTAGGTGCCATAGCTGCAAGGTAAACAAGGAATTCCTAAGCCCGAGTACTGTATAATATTCTTCTTAAATTTTCTTAGACTTCTCATTCATTTTAAATTCCCAAAATACCCATGAAACTCAAGAACACAAGTCATTATGATGCATGTACCTTCCCTAGGGTCTCTAACCTGCAATCAGTACAGCCTCACTTGGTCATTTGGTAGGCCCAGAGTCCTTGCATCGGATCACGGGGGGCCCTAAAATCCCATGTCCTAACCGGTCTTCCCTGACCTAATTCAGGCACCAAGATCACCCAACATTGTTGCCCTACCATGCCATGAAATCCTCACTATGCCTAACTCCAAACCCTATCCTATCTCTCAACCTTCCTCTGATACCATTCTATCATGACCCACCTTCACCAAGATGAGGGAAAGGACAGCAGTTTGCCAGATCCTTCCTTCATCAAGTTGAAGGAGAGATAATGACCCCCGAGACCTGCCTTCAATAGGTCCCGGAGTGGTGACTATCACCAAGGGTATATAATCATACACAAAATGGAAGGCATTACCCTTTTTCTTTAATAGGATCAGGAGATAAGATAGTAAATCCCAACAACACCAAAACTGGGGGTGAAAGTAAAGCCAAAATAAAACCATTCCCATATGCATGTTACAAAAGTAAATACCACAAAGTACAAGAAGACTACAGAGATAAAGTACCAAGGAAAAGAAAAATAGAAACTGCAACTGTCCCAACGTCTGAGATAGTACGGTGACACACGATCCCTGAAGTCCTCCTGGAAACTTGAAAGCAATTTTATATATGTAGGGTGAGCATACAAGTATACTCAGTAGGGAAAACCAAAGACTCTCATGCATAAGTGGGGAGGCATTCTAATGCCCTGTGAGAAAAGAAACAACCAAAGCACCTAGCAAGGAAAACTATCCACCCAAGCCTCACCAAGGTACACTCCCCAAATAATGAAAGTCAAGTAATGTATAGTAATAGCACATCGATGTCTGGGTACCCCACGCCACTTTTCCACTGGTTATTGAAGACATCCTACGCATCGAACCAATCCCGCTATTCTCACTGCAGTCCCACTGCCACACCCGCCCGCACACACCTGGGCCACAACCACACATCCCGCCCGCAAACACCTGGGCCACAACCACCATCCTGTCCGCAAACACCAGGGCCACAACCACCACGTGTAACCATGCCCGCAAACACCTGGTCCAGAACAACTTCTTCTACGTTCGAAAACACCTAGGCCTCATCCCGAAGATTCTTGGGAAACAACATGCTTGCACACACCTAGGCCAACCACCACAACTACCCTAATCGAGGAATCTTGGTCTATAATGGACCTCAGGTCATCACAGCCTGCCGAAAGAGTCGTGGGCTATTTGGGAAAGGGAGCAAAAAAGGAGCTAATAACCATCCACTCATAGGAGTGTTGGGAAAAACACCCTCCCCCATGAAATGGGGGTGTTCGGCACTAAGTGATCAACTTGGGTGGGGCGCGAATAAGAAATATAAAAACTATATATATATATATATATATAGGTAACAAGCACTCATCCCAACCTGGGGTTTCCAAATCCAACCTAAGCACAACACCCTTGTTACTGTTCATTCATAAAATAACGCACAACACTCACGCTAAGTCACAACTCATTCCCAAAACCAGTTCCCCATTTTAAACATTCTTGTTTTCATGTTCAAGTGTTCCCATTTAGGTGAATTCTTCACAACTGGGAAACTAACAGGCATAACCCAAGCCAGGGAAAGAGAAACAGCCAAACAGCAATTTAAGCATTCACACCCGGTTCTCTTGTAAAGACACAAAAACAAAGGGATCAGTGAGATCCCTCAAAGTATTGGAACCAAACCAAGCCTCGAGATACAGCACCACACCGCTTCAGATTCACAATCAACAACCGTGCCACAATAGAGGATCTCATCCTCACCCACATCACCCCACAAGCATCCAACAGTACAACACACCTACAACCAAAACACAGTAGGGAAACTTCCAGGTTCAAACACATCATTCACTAAGTTTTCTTCTTTCTGTTTGGTTAACCGGGGTGATCACACAAGGTTTGTTGTTCACTAGTCATTCATTTAATCGACCAAGTTTATGTGATTAACCAAATTCCCATGTTGGATCCATTCAATTATCACAAAAGACAAGGGTTCATTAGTGCGCAAGGAAATACCACCAATGGACATGATTTTCAGTGAGCATAGACCATGCAATTCACAACATATAGAAATTATAAAAAGTACAGGAGAATTGTCAAACGCACCCCATCATTCTTTAATAGTCTGTTTATTGTCTTTGTTAAGGTTTGGTTTCATCCATTCCCATAGAAACAATAGTGTACCCACCCCGCATGATACACAGCAAGGAGAGATGAAGGAAAAATCCCTACTTGGATGATCAAGGATTGAAGTTCTTCTCCATGTGCCAAGAACGGGGAATGCGCGACTTACAGGGGAGGAATGTCGGGGACTCCAAGGGTGAGAAGAAAAGCTTCAGCACAGGCGCACCACTTTCCTCGGGAAGGGGAATTCCAAACACACCAGGAACAAAGGAGAGGAAAAGAGTAAAGAAGAAGAAGAGATTCCTGTACGATATAAGGATGAGATCTGGTTGTCATGGGATATGTAATTTTGAACGACTATAAGGTCGTATTGTGGTTTCACCACGCAGTTGGGTGGTTATAAACGACTGAATTAATTGTTATTTAATGATTCTCATCAGAAAAAGGTGGTAACAGCTATGACATTTAAAGGTTTTTATATTGACAGAGGGTCACATTACGCAGACACATAGCTGGGTCCATTGAGGGTCGCCCCACTCTTAGGAATTTGAAAATTGATTATGGGATCAAAAGAAAATGGCCTTGAACCACTTCAGAAAGTTTAAAAAAGGGCTGAAAGTGGTGTTATAGGAGAATTGTAGAAGAAAAAACCCAACAAGGCTGGGTGACACCGATCGCGTCGCACTGATTGTGCCACACACCGATCGGTTGCACCGATCGGCGACACACCGATCGGTCGCACCGATCTTCGACACACCGATCGGTCGCACTGATCAAGGACACACCAATCGGTCGCACTGATCGGCGACACACCGATTGGTCGAACCAATCAGTGACTATAACGACCCATACTTTACATACATTATTATTACTTCAAAATTGAAGCATACTTATTACAACATATAACAAAACCATGAAAGGACCGTATAGGTATAGTGTCTTTAGAAACTGGGAAACATAAACAAGTGGTTCATAAAGCGTCTACATTGTCTCCCATTTATTTCATCATATCTATAGTCCCTTTTGGAATATATTACTTAATAACCTTCTTCCTGGCCTGGGGAAAGAAAACATACAAAAGGGTGAGCTCAAATGCTCAGTAAGGGTAAACAAAAGAAATATCAATCACATCATATTTATAAGAACATAACATTTTGGAAATCTTAACCTGCAAAAGAGAGCATAATTTTATAACATGGGATAAATCATAGTAGAGAAATGAAATCCCAATAATCATAACTTAAAACATGAAACTTTGTGGCATACATACATAATCATAGAGAATCATTTCTTATTAGTCAAGACTCATTGCCAAGACTATCTTAGTGGACAAAGTCCATTTCTGAACCGAGTTCACTCCTCGTTTCAGTCCTGTTTCATTGAACCGATTTAACCTGCCGTTCCATCCATGTCTATATCATGAGATATAAAATCTTTACCCAATGCATTGGAGGGAGATATAGGTCCCACCCATCTCATAATTATATCATTCTTATGTGTTCCACAAAATCATAAATCATACATCATTGCATAACCCATGTAATAAAAAATGGGATTCTTAAACAACATGACATCATAAAATAATTCATATAAGATAAAGGAATTCATAAAAATAATTCCATCACAACATAATCAAATCAATGTAATAATAGTGATAGAAACAGAACCCTATATTATCTTATATGGAAAATAATTTTGATAAAACAATTGAACTCCATTCTTGAGGAAAATATCCTTTCTACTTCAAAAACATTTTCCTTTCTTAACATGTCATACAATTTTAAACTAAAAGAAGTTGATTAAAAATAAACTTGAAAAATTTTAAAGTAAGCTTCTTGGAAATAATGTTTTAAAAATCCATTCATGCCATATAAGTTAAAAAAACATTCTTCTCGTACTTTTGTCGGAAAAGTCAAAAAGTACTTCGTACGAAAAACGACAAAAGATTCCTTTCATATCCTTTACTAAAAACTCACCAAAGGGTAAAATTAGATTTAAACTATGGTAGAAGGATATAAATATTACATATTGAGGAAACATGGATGTGGATGATAAAATACACCCCAGTAAATACCAAAGTATAAACAATCTCAGATAAAAATGAGATTGTGAAATTTTCCCTTACCTTAGGTCCGATTTTCTTCGTAAGTGTACGAACCTCCTGTATAATGATTTAAATAATGTTATTGACTTATTAAAAAATCATAATTTTTTTTATGATATCATATATGGTCATATTTTATAGCTTTTTATTAGTAATATTTCATTACTACTTGTTATTCGGCTGTTTATTACTTTTTGTTCTTATGCGTGTTTTGTCGAATAAATTCTTATTTTTCTTTTTAGGTTATAGATACCTCATTTCCAGAATGGTATTAGTGTAATATATATCATATTCATTCATTCAATTCATTTATATAATCATTATTCAATGAAGATCATGTATAATAAATCACATCACATCGTGGAGACGGTATTCCGTACGTACGCACGAGCGATGATATCATTCCCATGATCGTGGAATTGTATTGGAGTGTATATATACTATTTCAGAATCAATACCACTTTAAAATAATCATATATAGTTATTTATTAGCACCGTTATACCCATCCAAGTAAGGTGGTGATGGAAAATAGATTACACCACAGCGTGGAGACGGTATTCCGTACGTACGCACGCGTGGTGATTTCGTTTTCCGTAGGATGGATAGATGGTGAAATAGGGTTGTTTCATACTTATAATAACATATAAGTATATTATTGATACTTATGTTATTACTTAATAATGAAACAACTAAATAAGAAGAAGTGGAAGAAGAAATAAAGATGAAAGAATCGGTAACGGGCATTACCTCTTCTTTGAAGCGCTTCTTTGAGACCTCCTCTTAGGGCACTAAAATTGGTCTTTGAAGAAGACCAAGACCTCTAGGATGTTTATAGGGAAGTGAAAAGGAGATATTTTCAGGGTTTGTCCAAGCTTGAAGGCTCAAAGTGGTGTGAGGAAGAGAGGGAGGAGGTGCCCTTTTATAAGGAAGGAGAGGGGCACCTTTGGAATAAATAAAAATATTATTTTATTATAAAGTCAAATTCGGTTTTTAATAGCTCCAAATTGATATATTTCGAAGCTAAAGTGGTTATGGGTCGTAATCATCTCATCCAATAGAATTTATACAAGTTTAGGTATCAATTTTAACCTTATCATTTAGATTTAACTTTAAGTTAGATAATTTAACTTTTACTGTGTCTTCTTGTTTTCTTACACTATAAGGTTAATAAACTTACTATATCAAGCCAAAAGAACCCCAGGTTGTTTATTATTAATATATATAACCTTATATAAGTCATTTGTCCGAACCTTAGATTTTTAGGAATAAAATAACAATTAATAATATAGTATTTGTTTTAAAAACTATTTTATGTCAATTTTGACACTATTTGGTAATTGATTTTTGTGAAAATAATAACAGAATGATTAGTTAGAAAATATTTAATTAAATCAATACTAACATGTCATATTAACATATAAAATTATTTTAATTCATAAAAAGTCTCAAATTACATTTATTTGGGTATTTATAACATCAATTAGGTCAATATTTCATTAATAAGATAATTACTGCATCATCATTGTATCATATATAAATTAAATTATTTTAAGTCTAAAAATTACAAATAAAATACAATTATGTAGGATATCTTTTTATATTTCTAATGAATATTTATAGTTGAATTTATCTTATGTATAACCCCATATTAAAAATTCTTTAGTTATTAAACTTTGATTTTAACTATTTTAACCCTTCTTTAAATAAATTGATAATAAATGTCCTAATCTAATCCAAGTGGGCCTAAATGGTCATATTTTATTCCTAAGGTTGTTTTTGGTCTAATTACACTTATCCAATAGAATTAGGACATGTGTTAGGGTAATAATAATATCATTTTTACCCTTAACTACCCTATTTACTTTTAACCGTGGTAAAAAAAAGTAAAAAGTTACTATTCACAAAAAAGTATTTTCATCTCATTGAACCACATTTTAGTCCTTTATATTAACCATGTCTCTTGGATTTTCGAAATTCCACTCACAGAAGCGGTAAAATTAAGTTTTCTGAAAAAATTCAGTTTTTTTAACTACGACTTAGTGGTTTCACTATTCATCAAAAAATGAATGTTTCCAGAAAAATACAAAAAATTAGGCCTAAGCTATATTTGATATTATGAATTCAAAAATGATGTTTATTTTACCAAATTCAAAACATATCAGTTACATTAACTAATTTAAAAAATAATTCTCGTCGTCAAGACAAATAGCGTGTTTTTAAGAGATAATAACTATCAAAAGATTGACACTTGTTTATGTCTGGTTTAAATGTGAAATTACATCCAATGAACAACATTGTATTAAATTGTAAAAATATATTCTAAATATACTTTAAAACCACTCAAATTAATAATTTATCATTATTAATTATTTCGATTAAAAAATTTGTTTTTAATTAAAATTTAATAATTTTCACTATTCATCAGAATATGAAAGTTATCCGAGAAGTACCAAAATTTCACCCTAAGCTAATTTCGATATTCCGAATCCAAAAATGAAGTCCATTTTGAAAAATAAAATTTAAAAAATTTCAAAAAGTGGTTATTACTATTCATAATGGCTAGTTTTAATAATATTTTAATAGCATATCGTTGTTTAGTGAAACTCGGTATTGCGTACGACGCAAGCTATCGAGGAAGGTCGCGGTTGCGTGTAAAGAAAGCCAAGCTAGTGTTGTGTGTAGTGAAATATTCTTTTAATGATTTATATAACATAAAAACAAAATATTTCTCATAAAAGTCTCGGGCGTTATAGCGACACATTGAAATGATGCCCTACCACCGAGGCGCCACCATTAGGATTCAGAATTTGGCAAAGGGATGGTCATGAGGGTCTGGGTCATTACATCACATTACCAAGTAACACACCTCAGTGTGTTAAGGTTTTGGAGGAGCTTTTATATTTTTCATTTTCTAATCAATCCGTTGAAGGGAGAATAAGATTTCCATATCCTAAATGTAAATTTAGAAGATGGTTGAAGAGAGATTACGTTTATGAACATTTAATATTGAAGCAATTTCATGGTCAATATTTGTGTTGGATTTTTCACGGAGAATCGAACGTCACAGACATGATGACCACTGATGTCAATCCATAGAATGAGATCCCAACTTCATCGACAATGGGAAATGAAATGAAAAACCTTATAAATGATGCATTTGACACTGCAAGACACCACCATCAACATCAAAACATATCAGAACAACCAGATGAGGTTGCTACAAATAGAAACGTGATGAGTGATGTTTTTGAGACTCTAGGACAAACATATTAAGATTGTAACATATCAGTGGATTCTCCTCTTGATTATATAGAGACTAATGTAAGATAAAACTTCATTGAGTAAAATAAGTTTCATGATTTAGTTGACGATGGAAATCAAGAGTTGTATAGTGGATATTTAAAATATTCAAAACTTTCTTTTTTGTTGAAGTTGTGCCATGTCAAATGTCTATGTGGAATTAAAAATAAGTCATGTCCATGATATTGGAATTGCTACATGATGCATTTCCTAAAGCAAACATCCTAGAGTCTTTTTATGATATGAAAAAATTTGTTAATAGACTTGGTTTGAATTATAAAAAAATACATGTGTGTCTCAATGATTGTATGATTTATTGGCAAGAGGATTCAAGTAGATAGGATTGCAAAAAATGTTATTCTTCTAGATGGCAATCAATGGGTGATGTTTGTAGTCTGAATCAACATACTACCATGAAGAGGAAGAAAAGGAAAACACCTACAAAGTTTTTGCATTACTTTCCTTTAAAGTATTGATTTCAAAGATTATTCATGTCATCAAAAACCACTGAATACATGAAGTGGCATTCTGTAGATAATAAAAATGATGGGTTAATGAGACATCCACGAGATTCATAATCATGGAAGACATTTGATTCATTACATCCATATTTCTCAGCTGATCCTAGGAATGTTCGATTGGGATTGGATGCCGATGGATTCAACCCATTTGGGACTTTGAGTACCAGTTATAGGATTTGGCCAGTTGTTTTGATCCCTTACAATCTGCCTCTGTGGATGTGTATGAAACAAACATATTTTATCATTTCTATGATTATTCCTAGAAAAAAAATGCCTGGAAATGATATTGATGTATACTTATAGCCTTTAATTGAATAATTATAGGAGTTATGGAGCAATGGTGTTGAGACATTTGATGCTTCTTCTAAAACAATGTTCAAAATGCATATTGCTTTAATGTGGACCATTAGTGACTTCCCTAGGCTTGGGAATTTATCTAGTTAGAACACTTACATGGTTTTGGCTTATCATGTTTGTAACTTTTATCTTGATCCCAAATGGCTACCTCACAGTAGAAAATGGTGCTTCTTGTGCCATCGAATATTTCTCAATGAAACTCATAGATTTCGGCTGAACAGATCAAAATTTAACGGTTTCATTGATTATAGACCACCTCCAAAGTTGTTAACTATTTCTAAAATATTATCACAACTTGGAAAAGTTGAAATAGAATTTGGGAAGGTTTATCATTTGAATGATAGCAGGAAACGGGTTTGAATTGCATCATCAAGTGAAATCAGAATGCAACAATGAAAGAAAAAAGGTATATTCTTCAAACTTATGTATTGGAAATTTAATTTTTTGTGGCATAATCTTAATGTGGTGCATATTGAGAAGAATGTTTGTGACAATTTGATCTTCACATTGCTTAATGAGCATGGAAAGTTGAAGGATCGTCTCAATGCTCGAAAAGACTTACAAGTAATGAACATAAAACGTGATCTTTGGCCAGATGAGAATGAAAAGTATGCTCCGACAATTTTTGAAATAAAAAATAGGGATAAAGATACATTCCTTCGAATTTTAAATCATGTAAAAGTATATGATGGGTATTCAAGTAACATTTCGAGGTTTTTTTACTTAAACAATCATAAGTTACATGGATTGAAAAGTGACGATTCACATATTTTGTTACAGTAGTTACTACCATTGGAATTGCGTACATTATTACCTAAAAAATTTACTACTATTTTACTCCAATTCTGCACATTTTTCAGGAAACTATGTGAGAAATCACTACATCCATTTGAGCTTGAAAACCTTCAGGAGAGGTTTTTATTGACACTTTGTGCAATGTATTTGATCTTTCCTCCGTTGTTTTTTACTTTCATAATGCATTTAAATGTTCATTTGGTTGATAAAGATAAATTATGAGGCTCCGTTCATTATGGATGGATATATCCAATTGAGAGGTACTTTATTTATATGTTTTTCAGTTAAGTAAAAAAAATGGCACTTAATTAAATGCATAATTTTGCTTGTTTGTTTTTAATTTCACAAATATTTTTGGCATTTGAAATCATACGTGAGAAATAAATCTCAACTATATGGCTCTATTGCTGAAGGATATTTGGAAGAAGATTGTCATAAATTTTGTTCTAGATACTTGAATGATATTGATACAAGATTTAATTTATTTGGAAGTGTTGACGGCACAACGACTCAATCTCAAATACATGGGAAATCAAAAATATTTCCTGTTATTGGATGATCAGTTGGGAGGACCTCAAATGTTACACTAACAAAAATGGAATTATTACAGGTGCATAGATATGTGATACTGAATAGTGAAATTGCAGATCCATTTATTGAAGATTTTAGGATACAAAAAAAGAGACAAATGAGAGTTCGAACATGAAATGAGAAAGATTTAATGAAATTTGTTAATAAAGATATTATAGAATGGTTTTCACGATGTGTAAGTTCATAAATATTGCAATAAATACAAATATTAGGTTGACACGTATATTTTTTAATTCTAATAAATTATATTTCTTTTTTCAGATCATAAATACTGATACTCGAGCAAAGTTGTTAGAAGATTTGAAGTTTCTTCTTGAGGTCCTCTAAAACAAGGTAGAAAGTTTGACGCTTACAGTGTGAATGGATTTAGATTTCGTACAATCGATCGAGAAGAGGGTTTGAAAACACAGAATAGTGGTATATTTACATTTTCTGAAGTGGGATACTATGGAAATATGACCAATATTATTTAATTAAACTACCATGGGCATTTTTCAGTTGTTTTATTCAAATGAAATTGGGTCGATATTATCAGAGGTGTTAAAATAGATTCCTTGCAATTTACTTATGTGAACTTTTCTTTCTTGATGGATGTTGGTGATTGTGAACTGCATAATCCATATATCTTATCATCACAATAAAAAATGGTATATTATGTGAATGATATTTTGGATGAAGGATGGAGTGTAGTTTCTCACATAAAACAAATATATTTGTATGATATGGGTGATGAAGTGGAAGATTTGACCTCTGAAATTGAATCTCATCAACAATAAGAATCGGAATTATTTGTCCACCATAATATTGAAAATATTAGTCTAACAAGGATGAATGAAGTGGATTAAGTAATGGAGCAGGAAAACGACATGATTGAAGGAGAAAATGATTGTATGTACAGTTATGCATTCATTTAGAAACCATGTATTTCATTTGTGAAATCACTCATTATCATTGTTATGTATATTTTGTTTGTTAGTACTATGCATCTGTTATCTTTTTTAATTTTTTTCTGCATAATTTTTTTGAAATATATGTTCTGAACTTAATTTTATTTTATTAAATGATAGGGATGCTAAGGAGGAAGAAATATACTGATTCATCGGCCACTATGACAGATGATGATCCATATGTCTCCCTCCCTACGACATCTGAGCCACCATCTACCTGCCCCCATACACCATCTCCCCCTGCACTATCTCTCACACCCTCTGTGAGTGTCCCTTCAGCAGCTCAGTCGTTGACTCCCTCTTTAGAAGCCTCAGTAATGGGAGAGCGGCATTCCACTTCTAGTTCTTCGTGGGGATACTGGAGGGTGACTGTTATAGGTACAAATTTTAATATGAATAAATTTATTGCACTTTTTTTAAACCAACTGTTTGTTCATTAAATATAGAAATAATGAAACTTTGGAGAAAAATATAAAAATTTCATATGTATGGAATATGATCTGAGAGAAAATAGTTGTCCCATTTGATTAATATGGGGTCCCTACGGATGATGCCGTAGGATTACTTGGCCAGATTTTAGTCTAGCTGTCCATGGAGCCCATTTCCCTTCCTATTTAATATGATGATTGGAGACATATGCCTGAAATTTAGAAAAATGAAGTTTTTGATTCCCAAATAATGGTAATTTTAATAAATTATGGTATAATTGAATGTCATGTTATTAATATTTTCAAAATAAATTTTTGTGTACATATGTTTTTCCACTTTACAGTTGCTGATGTGATAGCACGAAGTGGACATTAAAAACTCTTGGCAAAAATGGAAAGAATTTAAATGGAGATTATGGGGCAATGTCAATGATAATTTTTTGATATCCCAACAGATGTATGATAAGCTACCCTATGGGGTACCCAAAGAGCAATGGAAAGTTTTTTTTGATAGGCATCGTGATGAGAAGCAGATAGTATTTAAATATATATTACTATAATAATATCATTTTACATTTATACATGTATATTAAGAGGAGATTACATTGAATACATTACTATTAAATTGCATTTTATTTATTTCAGGATCTTTCAAGAAATAATGCATCAAGTCGGGCTAAGCAGATCATCCCTCACACTACAGGGTCAAAGAATTTTTCTAGAAGTCGATCTGCTCTGGTAATCTTTTCATTAGTTTAAATATTTATAAGACAATATTATTTGTTTAATATATTAAATTGTTAATTTATGATTGTTTAATGCAGTCATAGATTTTAGGTCATGAAGCATCCCAAACAGAAGTGTGTTTGAATGTTCACCAAAAATATGATGGATGTTTTGTTAATGAGCCTGCCAAAGAAGTTAGGGTATGAACTCATTTTTCATTATAATAACTTATTATTAGTTGTTACTATGTTAATATATATTTCTTATAATATGACTTCTATTTTATTTATAGGAAAAAAATTAAAGAAATGTGGGATGTTAATCCTGTGCAGTCCTACTCAGTCTCCCAGGATGACCCGATTACTAAAGTCCTTGGGAAGGAGCATCCTGGTAGAGTATGCGGGATGGGTTTGGGACCTGTACCATCTGAGCTCTTTGGTAAGCCATCAGAGATTTCAGCTGCATCTACTCCTGGTGGTAGTCAGTCCATACCCCGAGATACTCAGAGAGAGATTTTTTCTCTACGAAACACAGTTCAAGGCCAGGGGGATCAGATATCCGCTTTGTAGAAAGAATTGATTGATTTATATCATAAGACAACTGAATCTTCCCCCGGTGGTATTGTATAGACTAGTGGTGAGCAGGTAAATCACAAAAATTCAAAATAATTTAGTTTTCAAACTTTTATTGGTTTTAAGTTTAAATATAAATATACAACAGTATTTAATTTTCAATATAATGTTCTTTCAGATTGTATCAGGAAGTAGAGATGGAGGTGGAGAGGGTGACGATATTTGTTCATCATCGGACCATGATTAGTTGTTTTGTTGATATTTTGGACAAATATGGTAGCATTTGGTTTGTATATGTATCATGTGTGGCAGATATTTTCCACCAAACATTTTCATGACCTAACATTTTCTTGATTTCTCATGTTTCCTTTTATGTATTTTATTAATTTCTGATGTTTCCTTTTATGTATTTTATTGATTTCTGATGTTTCCTTTTATGTCTTTATTTATCAAGTGTGGTATGCACCATATATGCCGACTCTTTTTTGTCATGAATCATTTTTTATGATTTATTTTTCCTAAATTTATTTGGTATGTTACCCAAGGATGAACGATCAAAAACATATCCTATAGTTACAGGAATCAATGAATTCATAGTTCTTGGAAAAGGTCCTCTATACAAATTTGTCTTGTGTATAGGAGGAGAAGTATGAGATGTATGGGAACCATTATGTGAGAAATAAATAAACAAATTGATGTGAATGAGGAAGGGTCTCACCTTTAGGGTATAACTAGTGTGATTATAATTTTCACCAAGGCATATTATAGGAGATCCCGATATCATTACATATATCGAAACATCATGAATCAATACACATATAGTTTTTATATAATACCACTATGCATATTAGGATCTTTCCTAGGGTAAGAGTCATTTTTTTCATAACATAGGTTTTTGGATAAAGAACCACATGCTAAGGATCCTTATGTAGATTTGGATAATATATAGAGGAAGACATGTCTTACTAGGTAGACTGTTCTAAGAAGTTTTAAGTCTTGCAAGATGGACCATTCATCGCATAGTTTAACATCATGTGAAAATGACTAAAATAATATATAGTTTAAAATCATATGAAAAATAACTTATTATATGAGGTTTAATGTAGTTTAAACTGATGTTTAAAATGAAATGAACTTGTTTTGATGCCAACCCTATGGATGGAAAACCAATGTGAATGAAGAAACTCAGTCACTAAGATAAAGTGGGGGATTTTATATCGGTTTTTTTGGTTGGGTTTGAGATAGGAGATCTAGGAATCACTATGTATCCCATGAAAATAGGAATCAATCCACACATATTTCTTATAATTTTGTGTAAAATATGATCACCTTGACTTAGAATTGAGAAATAATAGGGAAACCAAAATAAATAGAATGATTGTAATGTTACATACCCTTTATGAACTTCCCTTTGTGCATTATCAAGTCTTGGGGATGTTTAGGGAGAGTTTTTTGGTGATTTTGAGGTTTCAGGTGGTGTTTTAGACTTTTTAAGGCCACCACGGCTTGTGCAATGACTTGTCTGGATATGAAGGAGGTAGTTTTATGTTGGGTGTTCTCTTGTGTAAAATGGTATATATAACCATGACTTGGGGATGACATGGTGCTATGCATGTTGTCCTAGTGGTTTTCTTATGCGCCATGAGAATCTTAAAATTCCCTTGGGTGGGCTTGGAATATCGGAGGACCACCTATCCAAAATAGGAAACCCAATCTCACCACATTTTATCCTTGGGCATGGTGAGGGTAAAATGGTTAGGAAATGGGAACTAGGTCATGGATTCTATACATGTAAGAATATAGAAGAACCGCTGTGGCTTAGACCACTCTATGTTCTAAGATTTCAAAATATCATTATTTTGTATTTCTTTGGTTAAATGGTACATATCATCTTAATAAAGATAATGAACAAGCTTAATTGAATTTTAAGGGGAAGGGAGAAATCACAATATTTTTACTTATTTTTGTTATTTATTCTTATATGGCCACACTTACTTGGTTTTCCAATTATGACTTATTTTGAGATAGTGTGTTGTTTTGGTTTTTATAAAACTTTCTATGTATGTTTGTATAACCTCACCACATATGACAACAACTAAGAATATATATCAAACTATTAAATTGGTTTCCCACGAAATATTGTATTTCTGTGTGAATACCCTTCATAATAATTTAGTAATTATGATAAAAATCCTTCTTGAAACTAAATTATGTGTGGTGGTTGTAATGTGTAGTGGTTATGATGTGTGGTGGTTGTGATGCGAAATGGTTGCGATGTGTTGTGGTTATTATGTGTTTTATGTTATATCAATTGGAATTGTTTTTTTAGGGCATTGGTAATGGGCCTGCAGTATCAGTTGCATTTTTGTTGTAAATCTAGCTTTAGCGGCGGTTTTCATCACCACAAAATAAATATAATATATTTAGCAGCGGTTTTAGCTGCCACTATAATTAAGGTACTTTACTATCCGCATATGTTAAAACTGATGCTACGGACAATAATTTAGCAGTGGTTTTAACCGCTTCTACACAGTTTCATATTTTTTTATTATTCTGCGACGGTTTTTATGGATTTAGCTGCAGTTTTTCCTGGTTCAAATGATATTTTTTTTAGCGGTGGTCATAACCCCCGCTAAATCCATAAAACATGTCATGGAATACACCCACTATGACGGTTACCATAAACCGACACTAAATAAAGGAAACCACTGTGTGTTGTATCTTGATGCACACTTTAGCGGGGGGTTTTAGAAACCACCACAGAATCATATGGCAGTGGTTTAAACCGCTGCCATTTCCAAAAAAAACAGCCACAAAATGGTCATTTTTTGTAGTGATATTAGGTTTGGGAAGAAAGAGGGGGAGAAGTGATTTGAAATTAAATCATGGAACAAAATCACTTGGTTTGAATATGATGACACTTAAAAAATAAATTGAACGTTTTGATTTTAGGTCACAAGTAGACTTCTTGAGGATGATTGATGGCTAGGTTTGGACATTAGAATTCATGGGTTTCATTTGGAAAAATTAAAATGTTGCAACTTCTAAATCTCATAAATAATAAACATTATATCACATTGGAAACCCCAAGGGGATTCTCTTGAAAAAACACACAAACACACAAACTAAAATAAAATAAATGCATAAATCAGGTTGCCTCCCAGAAAGCACTTAGTTTAATATTTTTATCTCGACTTGGATCCCCCAACTTATCCAATGCCAACTTTAAACATTTTAAGGACCACTTTTTTCTCCACATATACTAGATTGATATTGATTCTTTGTTTAGAATTTTTTCATGTACAATCCTTTGTTCTACAATTAGTGATAAAATCCATGTAATTTAGAAATAGTTGATCCAGTTGGTTTTTTTTCTTTCCTAACACATCAAGGACCATTCCTACTTTATTTTTTTCAGGATAAGAATGAATCACTACTGAAAGGTCTTGGTTATCACCTATAAAGGAATACTTTAGTGGGGAAGGAATTTCAATAATTTTGAGTATTGATTGATTGAAATTTCCTAAAGAAGATTAGAAATTTGAATCAAAATTAGTTTCTTCTCTAAATATTTTTTGAAAGAATTGGTTCCTTTTGAGAATATGGTTCATCCCCAAAATTGGCTAGTTTAATGTTAAGAATGGGTATGGCCCTAAGGTTTGTGATCTATCCCAATCGTTCAGTGATTAGTATTTCTAAAAAATAATCAATGGAGGTATATTCAGGAGACTCAATCCATGATGTCAAATTCTCCTATTTTGAATAAAAAAAACAATTTCCTCCTAATTTGAAGACTTTTAAACAATTCCTTGATTCTATTCAATTATCCCAAATCCTAAGGATGGTTATTCAGTAAATGCATGAGGGATTTATGTGTAATAATATTCTTCTATCAATACTGGGGAAGGGATAGTCTGAGTGGGAATGGGGTCCCTAACCATTTCAATTCCTTTTATTTCCGATCTCAATGATGAAACTTTTGAATTAATTTTCTCTATTTTTTCACAAAGTTATTCAAATATTTGTTGGGTATTTTATTGTATTTGAGTTTGGACATCATGGACATCCCTATTATTGATCTCTTCAACCATCCTTGAGAGGGCATGAAATTGATCCTTTAAACATTCATCATCTAATTGATTATACATGTCATTAGGTGGGGGTAATCATTAAAGGGTTGATCAAAGAAATTTCAAAATTTTGGTGATTCCCAATATTTATTCTCCATTTTATTCCAGCATGGATTTATGACAGGTTATTTTGGAAGATACTCCATTGGAATAGAAAGATATTATGATTTGAGATTTTCAGGATACACACAAACATAAAGAGGAAAATATGAGAGAAATTAGGGAAAGATTAGGGAATTATGGGAGAATATAATGTGTTTCTAATATGAATTACATGGGTCCCTATCGATGACATCAAAATTTGGTTGTTCCCAAATTTACCCTATTCGTATAAGTGGTTTTTTAAGTACAAGTAGGAATCGAATACACAGGGACCGAAGAAGTAACATAGAGATACTCAGATTTGATGGGAGTATTGGCTATAAATTGGCCAACTTGGGGGTTTATTTTAATTAAATAAATAATGATTTAATTTAAATAATAAAAAAACACACAATAAATTGAACTAAAATAATTAATGATGATGGTTTGATCCTAGGCTTTTGTTAGGAATATAATGGGTGTAATTATTTTCCTAATAATTTTTGGTTCACTTGTTCAAGAGGTACCCAATCAATGAGACAAGTACCCAACATCATTCAATGATTTAATCCATAAAAAAATTACAAGGCTGATCACCAATTCACTTAGAGGATCACTTTCATGACCACTCCAAGGAATTGGATCGTACTATCACTCAAAATGTCTATTCATTAAATTCAGTGAAGACGAAGAAGAAAATAAGTCAAAGAAAAGAACTCTTAAAACATAGAAATAATTTAAGAATTTAAGAAAATAAAATAACTTACAATACACACCCAATAAAATCCCTATAATCAAACCACAAAAATTTTATCCTTCCATTGATGTATGGCTCTTAACGGAAGTTGGAAGTCGACTTAAAGAAGCGGGATTGAAGAAGTGAAAACAAATAAATAACAAACAATCCATTATTGTGTGAGGAATTCCTTAATTATTTGTGTGAATAAATTAACTTATTGATTAAATGGAATCAATGTGTTAATAAAAATGATATAATAAGTGAATAATAATAAGAACCTTTATTAATAAACTAATATGATTGAAAAAAATTACATGGATAAAATAAAGGTGGAATTGAAAAACAAAAGCATAAAATTAAAGTTGAAAGAAAAACTTGGTTCCCCAAATCTTCACCACTATCTAATTAAATGGGAAATATTTGAGACATAGGTAGACCCTACATAAATAAATTACCTCCCATTTAATTAGGATAGTAAAATGTTGAAGAAAAATCAAAGAAAATTGGACTTTTCAACTTTGACCAAAAAATAAGACCAGATCCATCCCCCTTTAGGACATTTGAAATTGACATTAAAGATAGCCAAATATTTAGAGGTTGTAGAAGATTAATATGATTATATATGTATCCTCTAAAATCTTTAAAATTTTCATGTCAATTGGATCATCTATTTTGGAAGTTATGATGAAATTGGTGGGATGACTTTATGGGCCTTCAAATCTAACCCGCAAATTAAATGTCAAATTCAGCTACCTGGATCTCCTTGAAAACTTCATAATTAGATCTGGTCATAGTTTAATGAAATAATCCTTATAATTTTATCTAACTACATTTAAAATTTGAGCTTCATTTTTTTTGAAATTTGGGCTCCACTTTTATTTGATGGGCCTAAGGCCCATTATGTTTTGTCTAGAAATTTTTACATTCATAGCCAAAAATGTTAATCTTCCCTTGCGATTAATAAATTGATCCTAAAAGAAAAAACTTACCAAAAAAGTGATCAATAATATCTTAAAATATCAAATTCAAATAATGAATATAATTCTTTCCACAAAAAGATGATTGATTGGGCCCAAATTTTCACTTTAAACATGAATTGTGTATGTGATGAGAAATGAAGTTCAATTTATAAAATGCACTAAAAATGATGTCTATAGACATTGAAACACTTGAATATTAAAATATAATCAATTAATATTATCCTCCTTAAGTGGATAATCAGTTTATTTTGAGTAGAGGAAGTGATATCTCTAGCCTGGTTGATCGGGATGGTAGTACCTTCATTAAATCCATGGCCATGGTAATCGAAGGTATGTCTATCCAGTTAGATCAATAAATAATAATGCAAGGAAAGGATGATGACATAAGTGGATGTCCTAATTTATGATATATCGTATTCAAAATAGATTATATTATATAGTGTGTGTTCATAGGTTATTTTTTATTGCTATGACTAATCGTTATCTCTTTAGGGACCATGATGTGTTTCTAAATTCCACTCTTGATTAGTGAATATTATTCACTAAAATTGAAATGAAGACCTAGAGGGTCACACACAATAGTGTATTCAAGATTCTACCCTATTTTTATGAATAGGTATATGGGACATTGTTGGCCCCACTATAGGGTTCGAGAGTTGTTCAAGATTTATTGATCACCGACAAATAAATAAATTCATTATTATTCAAGTATAGAATAATTGGGTCAAATTTATTTATTAAAAGTATTTATAGGTATTTAAGTAAATACATGAAATAATATTATATGAATGAATATTATTTTAATATTCATTGTTCATTTAATATTAGTAAGAATTATGAGTCAAGTTAATGAATCAGGTTTATCACGTAATATATTTAAAATATATTAAAAGTATGTGAAAAAAAATATAAATAATATTAATGATGTGGTTAGTTCATCGTGAATTTTTTATTTATTAATTATTTAGTAGACGTCAGATATATAGGGGTTGGGAACCCTAACCAAGTATTTTTCACATCCACTATATATGTAGATGATAAGATCATTCTCTATGTATAAGGTAATTCATTTTCCAATAGATTGAGAGCTCCTTTCTCCACCTCCTGCATCCTTGAGAGAAAAGGATGTTGTTTAAGAAATCATTCCAAGGACGTCTTTGTGGATCATAGGAATGAAGTCAAGGTGATCATCATGACGTCAAAATAATTATTATATCTTTATGATAGCACCTTAAATTCAATGATCTACATTCATGAAGATTATTGAAGTGTGTGTGGATGATCTAGAGGGATTCAGCTTCAGATCCATCAAGAAATGATCACTGGTGAAAAGTTGTAGTCGATCGTGTTGTTGAATCAAACATGGTACATGTTTGTTTATTTATTTTGTGATTATTAAATTCACATGAGATCATCAGAACTCGATCAGGGCATGGATCACTTGAGACGATTAATTTATGTCATTCCGGTGATAAAAAATTTAAAATACCCGGCCCATCGGCTTCCCCTATGCACCCTGATACCTTCAGATCACATACTTGAGGATAAAAGAAAATAATTAATAATGTAATTATAACCCATCTTGGAAGATTAAAGTGTTAATCCTAGGAATGAAAATGGTAATAATTAATTAATGGTTAATTAATTAATTAATTAAAATGGTGTTGAATTCTTGTATGTTTATTTGATACTTAAGCCATAGTAGTGGAAGCTGGGAGTCTTATGTGACATTAGCAAGAGATGAGTCTAAGTCTAGTTAGTTTCCTATAGTGTGGTTGTGAGATTTACGTATATCATGTATGTTTTGTGATTTCATACACTATCCCACCCATGTCAATAGGGAAACTAACACCCAATGGAATCTAGGAGGGTGTTTCCCCCAATATCCAAGTTGTCAAGGAATGAATGACTGAATTCCCCCTTGGAACCCACTCTCTCTTCTCCTGGTAAATTATGTACCAGTATGCATGGTGGTTATCTTTCCCCATATATATGTGTACAGTTTTATAATGGACTATGGTTATTTCATACACATGTATCTCTAGATATAGTATCCTAATGGTTATTATAGGTATATTGTGTATGGGTTATAGAAGATTGAGGTATAATAGACTACGTTAGGGCTATGGTGGATCCTATAAACTACTAGGTTATTATCTGACGATGTGGATGGGATGATGGGATGATATGATGCATGAGTTTCATGGTATATTACATTATCCCAAGTGTCTTTGGGATGGCCTACTTTAGTCTAGGTGTATTTGAGCTAGATTTATTTTAGAGTGAGATAGCACAGGACATGCGATGTTAGGGTAGAGTGGAAAACCAATGGGGAAGTGGTAACATGGTACCATCGTTTGATATTATATTGGATATTATATTATCACTTGTATGCGATTCTTGGTGAGTGAGTCATGGTGAGGATAGGGAAAAGAATAGTAAATCTATTTAGGTGATGAGTTAGTTTCATTTTTTTACTCATCAATATTTAATATGATTTTTTCACAACTTTAATGAGAGGTTGTAGAGAGTATCCTGCTAAGTATACATGTTATTCTCACTCTATGTATATATAAAATATTTTTAGGTCAGCAGGAGCTGGTCAGTGATCAAATTGGACTTTTCTAGTTTGAGTACTTCTTCAGGAGTGTTTGGAGTAATCTATCATGGATACATGTATGTTTACTATAATCCAAGTGTAGAATTTGGGTTTGGGTATGGTTTCACAAACCTTATATCAAAAAGGTGTCTCCTAGGATTGGCTCATTCTACCAACCTATTATCAGAACGATAACCAAGATGATTACATGATAGACTATTACAAGTTGGGCATATCTCCAACCAATGATTCAACATAGTATATCCAAGATGTGATTCATCACTAATTAGACAATAAAATAGGATAATATTTATTGTTTAATATATAATTTTCATGTGCATCAAATTTTATAAACATTGGTATTAGTGAATTTTACAATTTAAACTTCATTTCACATCATGTTTTTAATTATTTATTAAAATGTGATAAATACTCAATACATTTATCAACACCTTGTTAAACACCCATTAGTCATTATTTTAATTTTAAATTTTAGGATCAGGTTATAAATTTTAAGGGGTGATTTTATTATTCTGGAGAAATGGGTGATTGATTTGGGAAGATGTTCATTGTGGGCATTGAATCTATAATTTTATGGGTGAAGTGAACTGAACACTGGTCGAATAAAATTCATGTATATTACATGATACAAGTCCAATAAAGCTCAAATTTCAACTAGTGAAAAAGATCTTAAATATTAACATTCAAATTTTTTTTCAAAGTTAATACATGGGTTTAAATGGAGATCTAAGCAGCCCAATTTAAAGAAAAAATTATGGTCCAGATTCCATGGCCCAAAATGATATCCCACCATTTTTATCATAACATTCAAATGGATAATCCAAATGAGTTTAAATTTCACCATAAGTTAAAATACATTGTGGGTTGTATTTTCTTCTTCTATAACCCACAAAAAATCATCCATATAGAAGCTTGTTTTAGTGTGTCAATTGGAGAGAAATAACTTTCTTCAATTTTGGGTCAAGGGTGGAAAATTCCACATTTAATTAACATTCCACCCACCTATGACAACCCTAATTAATTGGGATGAATCAAATAGATGGGGGTTCAACCAAAGGATCCCAAAAATTTATATTTAAGGAAATTGTGGTGAAATAAATAAGATAAATATTTCATATTCTTTCAATTGTAATTTTATTTTTTCATTCTACCTACTCAAGTTTGATTTCCCATGTAAGTTGCTTGAATCACTCTAGTTTCTTAATAAAGGTTCTTTTTATTCTCGTATTTTGTTATTATTATAACACTTCGATATCATTTTATCAAGGTGTAAATTTATTCACAATAATATTTGTGAAATTCTTCACATAGTGGTGGGGTGTTCGTCATTTCCTTATTTTCTATTCTTCAATTCTACCTTTATAAGTCAGCTTCCATCTTCCATTGAAATCTTTGCATCAATAGGGGAATAATCATTTTATGGTTTGATCCAAGAAAGTTTTATAAGGATGTATTGAATATTATTTATTGTTACATTAATTTTTAATCATTTATTTTAGTTTTAATTTTCATTTGCTGGAATACTTTCTTCCTTGTAATTACAGGATTTTAGGGCCACACATTTCAAGTGATAATACAATCTTATGACTTGTAGTGATTTTCCTAATGATCCTCCTAGTGTCTGGATTATTGGAAATATATTTGGGTAGGTATTAAACCATTATGTGATGAGTTTATGTTTGATATCATTGAATAGATCCTTCTTAAATTAAAGAAACTAAAATTTCTTAAAAGAAAAAATGCATTCAATCTACCCCTAGTAACAACCTAATATCAATCCATTCACTTTTAATCGATTTCAATTATATCTTATTGTTTTCTACTAATCTAAATCAAATCAAACTTAATGTTGTACACTTTATAGAAAAATCATTCTATAGAATGTTCATGTGTCTTTAGGTTGTATCTCAAGCCTCTAAGGAGTCGACAACCCATACTATGCTACAAGTGACTACTTAAACCCATTAGGTAATTTTGGGTGAACCAAATATCAGCATTGTTTTAAAGGAACCAATTAAGTGGTCTTAGAAACTCATTCATCTATTATCATTCAAACTGACTAGTTAGGTGAATAATTCAAGGGGTGGGTGTCTAGTAAACTTAGGGGACTTATTCCTTTGGATACTAATCTTCCTAGAACATTGGATTTTAAACTTTATTTTACTCAAATGGGGGGTCTTCTATGTCACCTAATCATAAACCCAGTCGGGAACCAAAATGGAAATCAAAATGAGGCATCCGCTAACTTAGGGAATGCGGTTGATCAAACCATGAATGAATTTCCCACACCTTCCTGAACCAATACACCCTTTTTCATTAGACATACTTCCCTAGGATATGTCCACTATATATTCAAACCCCATTTCCTAAACCATCTTCCAACCTTTCATGGGATGGAGTCATATATTACTTACCTTCATGCCAAGGAGTTCAATGAAATTGTTGAGACCATGTTCCCCCCACATCAAATTCAGTCAGATAAGATGAGGTTCTTTCATTTTTCCTAGAAGGAATGAGCCAATAATTATCTATATAATTTGAGACCAATATTCATCCATTATTGGAAAAAATTACAAAGATATTTTTACAAAAAAAATAATTTCTCTACCATAAAACAATTTCACTTCAAAATAGAATTCAAAAGTTTTTTAAAAAAGAGGGAGAGTAATTTTATGAAACTTGGAAAAGGTTTAAAGATACACAAAACATGGCACCTCACCATGGTTTTTAATCCTAGAACAAGTGAGAATATTTTATGATGGTTTAAGGATAGAAAAAAACAATTAATTGATATGATATGTAATGGTACCTTCAATAATAAATCCCAAAATCATACTTAAGAGTATCTGGAAGGTATTTATGAATAAAACCAAACATGGGGAACCACACCCTATGATGAGAAGCCCCCAAAATCTGGTGGGATTCACACTCTTATGGAAGAAGAAAGTATCTTGGATAAAATTACATCCCTCAATGGGAAGGTTTAGGAGATTAATCTTATGAAAGTATAAAAAATCAAATTTTCAACCCTATTTTCATAATTTTGGATAAACATGACCGACTAAAAAATGAACAAAAATTTGTTCCACAAAAGATGTGATTCTAGGAGGACCACCTGCGAAGTTCAATTCTTTAAATTTTTATAAGTCATAGTACTAAAAAATTATCAATTCAAGGTACAATGACCATTCAGGCTTACATTGGAATGATAATCAAAAACTAAATCATTGGAAATGTCTAAATCCCTACCCTCTACAAAATTTTCCAACTCATAACTAGTTTAAACCCCAACCAGTACAAATTATAACATCCCCTAGAACAGATTCAACAACCTATCAAATAAACTATCCAACAACCTAAATATCTTCTTAGGATGAATCAACCTATTAAAAATACCTTCCAATTTGTTTTTCTCTTTTTACTTAAGAAATTGTGCAAGAAAATGATGAAAAAATAATTTCAAGGTTTCATCCCTAAAACATGAATTGAAAACCATTAAAATTGTTAAGGTATCCATACCTACTCAGGTTGTCTCTTCCCCGGCCTTAAGGTGGGAATATAGTTGTACACAATCATCTCCCAAACAACTATAAATTGTGGCCATCTTAAGAAGTGGGAAATCCATTGAAAAACTGGATCCAACCATTCATAAACCATCTAAACCTTCAACCTATCATGATAATGTTTAAAAATCATCCTCATAAGAAATCTAATGAGAATGTGAAGGAACCACCGTCTCCCCCAACAATCCAAAAAGTTTATCCTTTCCTTCTTAGAATAAGGAGGGAATATAAACCTGAGATAAATAAAACTTAAAGTGAAATCTTCTCTCGAGTTAAGCTTAACATTCCCCTTATCGATGTAATCCAAACCATAACTACATAAACCAAGTACTCTAAGGACTTTTGTACTTTCAAAAGAAAAATCTCATGCAAAAACCAAGTCCTTTTAATAGAAAATATGAGTACCACAATCCAGGGAACCATGTCTCCTAAGTTTAAAGGCACCAATTTTCCACACATAAATATTGAACTATGAGAGAAAAAATATTAAAAGGACTTATGTGATTTAGGAGATAGTGTTAACTTCATTATATATATCATATATTGTCACTTAGGGTTTGAGGGTCTCCAACCCAATTTCATTATTGTCCAACTTGTAATTTCTCGGCCCGGATGACCATTGAATAGGTAGTCGGGCCGGTGGGTCACATGACCTCAAGTGCATCTCCTCGAACATCAGAGTTTTTCGACTAGTGGAGGGAACCTAGGGTGTGTCTATGGGGAGACTATGCCTGCATAGATAATAGTATACACAGAAATTGACAATATATAATAGATAGAAGAATCATAACAAGAACAAATGGTAGTAGAAATAGTAATAAATAATTGACAAGTAGTAGAAGGCAATAATTAAAAATTTAATAAAAGTGTTCGATGCCAGATTATACAACAGATGAATTCATGTCATGGTGATGATATATAACTGAAAGTAGTAAATAATATAGCATGTTTTACAATATAGTATAATAATAAAGAAATGACACCAAATCCCCACTGGTGGTCTCCATGAGCATCATGACCTCTAGTTTGGTCCTTTTCTCCTAACTCCCAGGCATAAGAAATACAGCGATCAACCCAGATCCTACAAATATAAGGTCTACTTGGGTGCCAAGGGTACCTGAGTAGGGTGTGAGATATCAATCTCAATAGGCCGACACCCACAGTGTCTATCCCAATCCATACAATGCAATATAAATTAAGAAGTGTTCCATATGAAATAAATGTAGAGTGATATCAATAAATAATAGAAGCTTGGTCTGGGTTTATAAACAGAAATCCATCCCATACCACCTGCTTTAACCTAAGTCGTAAATTATAAAGGAGGTACTTTTCCAAGAATAATATGTGTACCAGTGACAAAATAACAAGGAAACTCAAAGAAGCTCACCCCCATGCTTGTTCTTAGGCTTGGGATCCAATTCCCATGTCATCACGTAAGTATACTAATAATCAAGAGAGAAAATTCACAAGTGCATGCTCTAATATAAAGAGAATAAACAAGAATAGCATAAGTAATTAACCAATGTAACCAATTAATGAAATTCAATCAATCTGTCAAATCCAGTAGTGGAGTCTGTTCCCGTCCCCGATGTATCTCTACAATACATCCATTCAAAATATCCAATGCCACCAAGATCATCCAATGCAATCCTTTCGAAGGTCTAATTATTGCTTGTGTTATGGTAAACATGATTCTATCTCGGGTATCACATGTAACGTACCGAGTATCACCCAAGACATAATGTATCCATCTTTCCAACAGGTTCATCCTTGGTCACCCCTTAGGGAACCGGTATCACCCAATAGTATAATACAAATCATGAGGGATCCCTTTCCTAGTGAGCCTAAAACACCGCTTCCCCAGAACGTCATAGTATAACCACCTGATCATGGGAGTTCATCCATGATTCCTTAATACAGAACCCATGTTCTCACTCGGCCCGTATCAAGTGAACCATAGTTTCCAAAGCACATTTCAAGGAAAACATCAATACATATATCACATGGAAAGCATTTAAATAAATCATGCTATCAAACAAGCACTGTGAGCCACAATTTATTCAAGCTACCAAGTAAAATAATCCAAGCCATCAAAATGGAATAATGCATTTAGCATAAAAGTAACCTGAGTCTCTAAGAAAGATCACTAGGTAATAAGCAATAAACATAACCAAGTTTCAAGAAAGAGGCTTAGTAATAAGGCATAATTTCTAACAATGAAATGAAACCAGAGACACATGGCATCATCATGCCTTTAACTATATGTAATAAATGACATCTCAGGGTCTCAAGCTATCAAGTTTGACCCTATATTTTATATATCCAGTCCAAACCACTTTGGAAAAAACAATATACATACACAAGAATATGCACAAGTTTAAACAATAATAACTAGTCATATGCATTGTCAAAGGCTGAAAGATCAAATATTTTCAATTAATTTATATTGAATATCATTTTTTTAAACCCAAAAAATTGTTCCTCTAAGATTAATTGTTTCATTTTTATGATAATGGTGTTATTTTGAGTTGAATAATAAAAATTGGCCATTTTGGATTTTTTAACAGTTTTAAATTATTTCTGTATTTTGGCCATAATATTAACTAAATTGATACAAATTGCAAAATTCTTTCTTTTCCAGATTCTAAGATTCCAGGGCTTCATTTAATATTTTTGGACCAAAAGCTGAATCGGCCATATGGAATCTCAAAAGAATCTCTCAAATGGGAGAAAGAAAACTGTTTTCAGTTCTGCCTAGTTTTGGTGTGGGATCCATAACTCATCCATGGTGGGCCCAAATGTTGTGCAATGCAGTGGGTGGACGTGCAAGGAGTTTGGTAGCATCTTTTATGAAGGAATAAACGAGTGAATTGGCAGTTTATGGGGTCATTAAATCACCCTAATCCGGAGGCTTTCGTTTTGGAGAGTCTGACTGGACAGAATAAATGATAATAGTAAAACGGCCATAACTCTCGGAATACCTGTCCACATACGATGAGCTTTTTAGGGGACACGACCAAGAAAAGTATGAACAACATTGAAGAAGGGCTCAACAAGTGAAGAGGTCATTTATTGGGTCAAAAACGCGACAACATTCGGAGGATGGAAATATGGCTATAAAAGGAGGAGAGCTCCTCCTCCTCAAAACATCTCACTCTCCATCCCATTCCTTCTGAGACACCAAGGAGAAGAACTTATCAGATTTTTCTTTTATTTATTTTATTTTAAAATGTCTCTCCTCTCCTGCATTATCTTGCTTACCCCATCCATGGAGGGTTAGTTTCATTCGAGTGATCGGAAAGAGGGGAGGCTGGACATATGTGTTGTGTTTGAGTTTTTGTGCTTGAAATGAATAAAATTTGTTCTTCTTTCTTCTTCTGGTTCCAATTATTAATTCAGTATTAAATTCCTAATGCGGTTGTGTTAAGGTTTTGATTCTGAAATTATAAATTGCTTTGGTCGATGATCACATCTCCCTCCACCCAATTCTAATCTGTATACGATGGAACATGATTAGGGTTGGGCGGTGATTGCTCGACGGTTGTCAAGCACGTGTGTAGGATTGTATGTCGAAATCTTGGTTTATTAGGGAACAACAATTCCAGGTCCGGGATTGCTCTAATTAATCAAGATAACTTCTACAACCCTAAACACATTGGAAGGAGGATAGACCAATCTAAGGTTTTAGAAAGGAAAATTCTCATCACATCTCTCTTACCAGTTTAAGGAAGAAGAAGAGATAAAATTTGGAAAACATGATGGCACAACACTAAGTCTAGTCGAACCCAATCTGATCACCGCCTTTATCATTTGTTAAAATCAATCAATTTTTGTTGTTTGTTTCTCTCATAGTCATTAAAATTAATTAAAACCAATCTTTTTACGAAAACTAACAAAAAGTGACAACCTTGTTTTGTGTGCACTCCTCTTCGGGATACTACCTAGGATCAACTGCTATAGTATACTTAGGTAAATAAAATATTGTTTTGTCATGCCCCATGACAGGGATGCGTCAAACTTGGCGTCGTTTCCGGGGATGAAGTGCCACAAACTATTTGTAAATATTTGACTTTTTCAAATTTAAAAAAAAAATTAAAAAAAAATCTTTTTTCCATTATGTATTCAAATTCAAATTTTTATGCATGGGAAGATTACTCGCAGGTGCAATATCAAGAACCAGAAATTGATTATCATGATCTCAATTATCGGGTTGAAAGGATTAGTAATAATTTGGATGATTTGGGTAGCAAAATGGAATGGGCATTGGACTATGTTCATGAAATGATGGAGAAACCTGACCCTGAGTGAGAGCAAGAACCTGAGATAGTGGTGGAAGAAATTTCACCACTCATCATTGAAGAACTAGAGGAGGTAAATGTTTAGGTACCTAAAGACTCATTCATCATCACTCAACCAATTCTACCCGATATTGATGAAAAAGAAGATGACTTCCCTACTGAGATACATGTGGGAGATCAACAAGAACTTGATGAATTTTGGAATGAATGTGAGGAACTTATTGATCTTACCAAGCCTTGAAAACAAGAAGATCCAGCACCGCGGAAGGAAGACACCACCCAATTGGTGGAATTTGAAGTCAGGATAGAGGAGCCCGACTACCTCCCTCCATCCAGTGATAATCAAATCCAAGAGGCACATTCAACTGAATAAGTGATTGAACCAGACCCAACTCAGGGAGATGATCCTTCCATGAACTCTACCTTTTCTGATTTCATTCAATCTGATTTGTGCATCACTCCTTATAATTTTGAATTTTCAGATTTGGTCAATCCTTATATTGCCTTAGAAGAAGATGAAAAAGAATATGCACCTGTTGAGGAACACCTGGAGCTCCCTAAAGATATTGATCAACTACTTGAGGAAGTCCATGAAGAGATACAAGTGGCTATGCATGAAGAACCAAATCTAAAAGCTACCTACCTTAAAAGGGAATATTTTGAAATTAATATTTCAAATTTAAATGTTGAATCTCCCTTTGATTATTCTTTTCATACATCGCATCTGGAGAAACCACTATATTTTGAAGAAGACATTGCAGAAGTAGCAACTGAAGAGGAGGTGGTTCCATACTTCATCCTACCCCCGCTATGCAATAGGTTTATAATTGTGAAGGGGGTAGATCTGGTGTACTCAATACATGGAATTATCCTCAGAAAGGAAAAAGTACATGCTGGAAAGAAGAATTTTTGTTGTTTCATGAGCAAGAAGCCTCACCCACCATCAGATTGGGGATAACTGATTAGAACTGCCCCTCTGGAGGCAGTCAAAACCCAGGGCCCACTTGGGGGATTAAACCAAGATTTATCCTTATTTTCTTATTCAATTTCCATTTTTATTTTTTTTAATAAATTTCTTATTTTAACTTTTTTACTTTTTTAGGTTTTCAAAGAACAACACTTAGGAGCTTAACTCAATGTTGCATTGCCAATAAGTCAAGTCATACCTCTCTTTTATACTTTCTTGTTGTTGTGATTCATTTTAAAATTAGTATACATGTTAAATAAACTTGAATGCATTGAGGACACTGCATCATTTAAGTGTGGGGGAGGTAACCTTTGTAGTTTAGTATTTTCATTTTGTATTTGTTTTTCAGAAAATAAAAAAACTTGCGTGTTTTCAAATTTTTGTGTTTATTTTTCAAATTTTGGTCTGTTTCTGAAACTTTTGAGCTGAAATGATTATCAATACCATTTTTCAAAATCATTTCATTGAGTGAACCAATCTATTTCATAAAACTGAGCTTAAATGAATACTGAAATTACTTTTGTTTCAAGTTCAAATCTTTTGGAATTTCATGAAAAATACACTGATTTTTGAAACTCATGCCATATTTCACTGTCTATATCTTTGAAATCACTTTCTTGTGAGGCTTCTGAACATTTTTTGTCATATTCTTTTCATTCACCTCATTTCTTGAGAGAACCAGACCATGCTTTCTTTAACCAGAATTTGATTTATTCCTTTCAAAACTTGAGGGTCTGGGGTACGTGTGTTTTAAATGATTAAGGCATTAATTTGGTTTGAAGCCCCATTTTCAAAATAATCCTTTTCATTATGGCTCACCTTTACATTTATCCTTCATTGTATCCCCTAGTATCCATGAATTGCCTGTTAGGTTAGCCACATTACAAGCCAATTTTCCCTATCCTACCAACTCTTGAAGTGAAATTGCATGATCTAGTTGAACATAAGTGTGGGGGAAGATGTCCTGTGGTGTAATACCTCATTTGGTGATACTTTGGGTGGAAGATAAATTGTGGAAAAGATCCGTGTGATGCTGAAAAATTATTCTGTTGAAAGCTGTGCCTTTTCTGGAGCTTTAATGATAAGAGAAGTTGTGCCTTTCTAGAGCTTCCAGTGTACGAAGAAAGCTGTGCCTATCTGGAGCTTTAAAAAAAATCATGTTTGAAAAGATTGAAATTATTGCTGCTGAGCTAATTGAATGATGATGGATCCTATTTTAAACAAAGGGGAAGTGAAGGAGACCATATTTGAGTGAAAAATAGAATCTTGCAATTTTGCATCAATAAGAGCCAAGCCTTCCTTTTTCGGCCTCAGAACTTTTAACATCTAAATCCTACCAACCAGAAGCCACAGAACAACCCTAAAAAGTCCTCATGAGAAACACATGTCCTTGACTCACATCGGGTGGAGAAGTAGGAATTTATCAAGCCTATGGTGACTCTTGTGTGAGTTTGGATGAGAAAAGCCTTATTCAGCATTTACATTTGTGAGATGAGAGAAAATTCATGTGAGGTAGATGTTTTGTGTCCATAGGATAAGAAATGAAGCGGAAATATATTAAAATATAAAATGGAGAACTTTAAATAATTTTTTTTGATGAGGCATGATATCTTTTTGTTTCTTGGAATTGATTTGATAGATCTCATTGATATGTGTTTTGGATTTGATTTGATTTGATTTTTACTTGTCCAGGAGTCCAAGTGCTAAGTGTAGGAGAATTGACAGATCAAATATTTTCAATTAATTTATATTGAATATTATTTTTTTAAACCAACAAAATTGTTCCTCTAAGATTAATTGTTTCATTTATATGATAATGGTGTTATTTTGAGCTAAATAGTAAAAATTGTCCATTTTTGTATTTTTTAACAATTTTAAATTATTTTTGTAGTTTGGCCATAACATTAACTACACTGATCCAAATTGAAACATTCTTTCTTTTACAGATTCTAAGCTTCCAGGGCTTCATTTAATATGTTTTGACCAAAAGCTGAATCGGCCATATGGAAGCCCAAAAGAAGCTCTCAAATGGGAGAAAGAAAATTGTTTTCAGTTCTGCCTAGTTTTGGTGTGGGATCCATAACTCATCCATGGTGGGCCCAAATGTTGTGAAATTCGGTGGGTGGACGAGAAAGGAGTTTGGGAGAATCTTTTATGAAGGAATCAACGAGTGAATTGGCCGTTTATGGGGTCATTAAATCACACTAATCTGGAGGCTTTCGTTTTGGAGAGTCTGACTGGACAGAATAAATTATAATAGTAAAACGATCATAACTCTCGGAATACCTCTCCATATCTGATGATCCTTTAAGGGGAAATGGCCAATAAAATTATGAACAACATTTAAGAAGGGCTAAACACGTGAAGAGGTCATTTATTGGGTCAAAAACGCGACAACATTCGGAGGACGGAAATATGGCTATAAAAGGAGGAGAGCTCCTCCTCCTCAAAACATCTCACTCTCCATCCCATTCCTTCTGGGACACCAAGGAGAAGAACTTCTCATATTTTTCTTTTATTTATTTTATTTTAAAATTTCTCTCCTATCCCACATTATCTCTCTTACCCCATCCATGGAGGGGTAGTTTCATTTGAGTGGTCGGAAAGAGGGGAGGCTGGACCTATGTGTTGTGTTTGAGTTTTTGTGCTTGAAATGAATAAAATTTGTTCTTCTTTCTTCTTCTGGTTCCAATTCTTAATTCCGTATTAAATTCCTAATGCGGTTTTGTTAAGGTTTTGATTATAAAATTATAAATTGCTTTGGTTGATGATCACATCTCCCTCCACCCAATTCTAACCTATATACGGTGGAACATGATTAGGGTTGGGTGGTGATTGCTCGACGGTTGTCAAGCACGTGTGTAGGATTGTATGTCGAAATCTTGGTTTATTAGGGAACAACAATTCCAAGTCTGGGATTTCTATAATTAATCAATAGGCCTTCTAAAACCCTAAACACATTGGAAGAGGATAGACCAATCTAAGGTTATAGAAAGGAAAATTCTCATCACATCTCTCTTGCCAGTTTAAGGAAGAAGAAGAGATAAATTTTGGAAACCATGATGTCACAACACTAAGTCTAGCTGAACCCAATCTGATCACCACCTTTATCATTTGTTAAAATCAATCAATTTCTATTGTTTGTTTCTCTCATAGTCATTCAAATTAATTAAAACCAATCTTTTTACGAAAACCAACAAAAAGTGACAACCTTGTTTTGTGTGCACTCCTCTTCGGGAGACTACCTAGGATAAACTGATATACTATACTTAGGTAAATAAAATATTGTTTTGTCACGCCCCATGACAGGCGTGCATCAAACTTGGCGCCGTTGCCGGGGAGGAAGTGCCACAACCTATTTGTAAATATTTGACTTTTTTAAATTTAAAAATAAATTTAAAAAAAATTCTTTTTTCCATGATGTATTCAAATTCAAATTTTTATGCATGGGAAGATTACTCACAGGTGCAATATAAAGAACCAGAAATTGATTATCATGATCTCAATGATCGGGTTGAAAGGATTAGTAATAATTTGGATGATTTGGGTAGCAAAATGGAATGGGCATTGGACTATGTTCATGAAATGATGGAGCAACCTGACCCTGAGCCAGAGCAAGAACCTGAGATAGTGGTGGAAGAAATTTCACCACTCATCATTGAAGAACTAGAGGAGGTAAATGTTGAGGTACCTGAAGACTCATTCATCATCACTCAACCAATTCTACCCGAGATTGATGAAAAAGAAGATGAATTCCCTACTGAGCTACATGTGGGAGATCAATAAGAACTTGAGGAATTTTGGAATGAATGTGAGGAACTTATTGATCTTCCCAAGCCTTGCAAACAAGAAGATCCAGCACCGCGGAAGGAAGACACCACCCAATTGGTGGAATTTGAAGTCAAGATGGAGGATCCCGACTACCTCCCTCCATCCAGTGATAATCAAATCCAAGAGGCACATTCAACTGAAGAAGTGATTGAACCAGACCCAACTCAGGGAGATGATCCTTCCATGAACCCTACATTTTCTGATTTCATTCAATCTGATTTGAGCATCACTCCTTATAATTTTGAATTTTCAGATTTGGTCAATCCTTACATTGCCTTAGAAGAAGATGAAAAAGAATATGCACCTGTTGAGGAACACCTGGAGCTCCCTGAAGATATTGATCATCTACTTGAGGAAGTCTATGAAGTGATACAAGTGGCTATGCATTAAGAACCAAATCTAAAAGCTCCCTACCTTAAAAGGGAATATTTTGACATTAATATTTCAAATTTAAATGTTGAATCCCCCTTTGATTATTCTTTTCATACAGCACATCTAGAGAAACCACTATATTTTGAAGAAGACATTGCACAAGTAGCAACTGAAGAGGAGGTGGTTCCATACTTCATCCTAACCCCGCTATGCAATAGGTTTATAATTGTAAAGGGGGCATATCTGGTGTACTCAATACATGGAATTATCCTCAGAAAGGAAAAATTACATGCTGGAAAGAATAAGTTTTGTTGGTTCATGAGCAAGAATCCTCACCCACCATCAGATTGGGGATAACTGATTAGAACTGCCCCTCTGGAGGCAGTCAAAACCCAGGGCCCACTTGGGGGATTAAACCAAGATTTATCCTTATTTTATTATTCAATTTCCATTTTCATTTTTTTTAATAAATTTCTTATTTTAACTTTTTTACTTTTTTAGGTTTTCAAAGAGCAACACTTAGGAGCTTAACTCAATGTTGCATTGCCAATAAGTCAGGTCGTACCTCTCCTTTATACTTTCTTGTTGTTGTGATTCATTTTAAAATTAGTATACATGTTAAATACACTTGAATGCATTGATGAAACTGCATCATTTAAGTGTGGGGGAGGTAACCTTTTTAGTTTAGTATTTTCATTTTGTGTTTGTTTTTCAGAAAATAAAAAAACCTGCATGTTTTCAAATTTTTGTGTTTATTTTTCAAATTTTGGACTGTTTCTGAAACTTTTGAGCTGAAATGATTATAAATACCATTTTTGAAACTCATTTCATTGAGTGAACCAATATATTTCATGAAAATGAACTTAAATGAATACTGAAATTACTTTTGTTTCAAGTTCAAATCTTTCGGAATTTCATGAAAAATACACTGATTTTTGAAACTCATGCCATATTTCACTGTCTATATCTTTGAAATCACTTTCCTGTGAGGCTTCTGAACAATTTTTGTCATATTCTTTTCATTCACCTCATTTCTTGAGAGAACCAGACCATGCTTGCTTTAACCAGAATTTGATTTATTCCTTTCAAAACTGGAGGGTTTGGGGTACGTGTGTTTTAAATGATTGAGGCATTTATTTGGTTTGAAGCCCCATTTTCAAAATAATCCTCTTCATTATGGCCCACCTTTACATTTATCCTTCATTTTAGCCCCTAGTAGCCATGAATTTCCTGTTAGGTTAGCCACATTACAAGCCAATTTTCCCTATCCTACCAACTCTTGAAGTGAAATTGCATGATCTAGTTGAACATAAGTGTGGGGGAAGATGTCTTGTGGTGTACTACCTCATTTAGTGATACTTTGGGTGGAAGATAAATTGTGGAAGAGATGCGTGTGATGCTGAAAAATTATTCTGTTGAAAGTTGTGCCTTTTCTGGAGCTTTCATGATAAGAGAAGTTGTGCCTTTCTGGAGCTTCCAGTGTACGAAGAAAGTTGTGCCTATCTGGAGCTTTAAAAAATCATGTTTGAAAAGATTGAAATTTTTTCTGCTGATCTAATTGAATGATGATGGATCCTATTTTCAACAAAGTGGAAGTGAAGGAGACCATATTTGAGTGAAAAATAGAATCTTGCAATTTTGAATCAATAAGAGCCAAGCCTTCCTTTTTCAGCCTCAGAACTTTTAACATCTAAATCCTACCAACTGGAAGCCACAGAATAACCCTGAAAATTCCTCATGAGAAACATATGTCCTTGAATCACATCGGGTGGAGAAGTAGGAATTTATCAAGCCTATGGTGACTCTTGTGTGAGTTTTGATGAGAAAAGCCTTATTCAACATTTACATTTGTGAGATGAGAGAAAATTCATGTGAGGTGGGTGTTTTGTTTCCATGGGATAAGAAATGAAGTGGAAATATATTAAAATCTAAAATGGAGAACTTGAAATAATTGTTTTTGATGAGGCATGATATCTTTTTGTTTCTTGGAATTGATTTGATAGATCTCATTGATATCTGTTTTGGATTTGATTTGATTTGATTTTTACTTGTCCAGGAGTCCAAGTGCTAAGTGTGGGGGAATTAACAGATCAAACATTTTCAATTAATTTATATTAAATTTCATTGTTTTAAACCCACAAAATTGTTCCTCTAAGATTAATTGTTTCATTTTTATGATAATGGTGTTATTTTGAGCTGAATAGTAAAAATTGGCCATTTTGGATTTTTTAACAGTTTTAAATTATTTCTGTATTTTGGCCATAACATTATCTACACTAATCTAAATTGAAAAATTCTTTTTTTCCAGATTCTAAGCTTCTAGGGCTTCATTTAATATTTTTGGACCAAAATCTGAATCTGCCATATGGAAGATCAAAAGAAGCTCTCAAGTGGGAGAAAGAAAAATGTTTTCAGTTCTGCCTAGTTTTGGTGTGGGATCCATAACTCATCCATGGTGGGCCCAAATGTTGTACAATGCAGTGGTTGGACGCGCAAGGAGTTTGGGATCATCTTTTAGGAAGGAATCACCGAGTTAATTGGCCGTTTATGAGGTCATTAAATCACCCTAATCCGGAGGCTTTCATTTTGGAGAGTCTGAATGGACAGAATAAATTCTAATAGTAAAACGGCCATAACTCTCGGAATACCTGTCCAAATCTGATGATATTTTGAGGGGACACAGCCAAGAAAAGTATGAACAACATTTAAGAAGGTATCAATGCGTGAAGAGGTCATTTATTAGTTCAAAAACGCGACAACATTCAGAGGACGGAAATCTGGCTATAAAAGGAGGAGAGCTCCTCCTCCTCAAAACATCTCACTCTCCATCCCATTCCTTCTGGGACACCAAGGAGAAGAACTTCTCAGCTTTGTCTTTTATTTATTTTATTTTAAAATGTCTCTCCTCTCCCGAATTATCTCGCTTACCCCATCCATGGAGGGGTAGTTTCATTTGAGTGATCGGAAAGAGGGGAGGCTGGACCTATGTGTTGTGTTTGAGTTTTTGTGCTTGAAATGAATAAAATTTGTTCTTCTTTCTTCTTATGGTTCCAATTATTAATTCAGTATTAAATTCCTAATGTGGTTGTGTTAAGGTTTTGATTCTGAAATTATAAATTGCTTTGGTCGATGATCACATCTCCCTCCACCCAATTCTAATCTGTATATGGTGGAACATGATTAGGGTTGGGTGTTGATTGCTCGACGGTTGTCAAGCACGTGTGTAGGATTGTATGTCGAAATCTTGGTTTATTAGGGAACAACAATTCCAGGTCTGGGATTGGTCTAATTAATCAAGAGACCTTATACAACCCTAAAAACATTTTAAGGATGATAGACCAATCTAAGGTTTTAGAAAGGAAAATTCTCATCACATCTCTCTTACCAGTTTAAGGAAGAAGAAGAGATAAAATTTGGAAACCATGATGGCACAACACTAAGTCTAGTCGAACCCAATCCGATCACCTCTTTTATCATTTGTTAAAATAAATCAATTTCTGTTGTTTGTTTCTCTCATAGTCATTCAAATTAATTAAAACCAATCTTTTTACGAAAACCAACAAAAAGTGACAACCGTGTTTTGTGCGCACTCCTCTTCGGGAGACTGCCTAGGATCAACTGTTATACTATACTTAGGTAAATAAAATATGGTTTTTTCATGCCCCACGATAGGCGTGCGTCAAAGGACCACTCCATAGTTCAATTCCCATTTTTAAATCAAGTTATAAATTTAGGACATTAGTCCATGGTACCACACACTCACCCAAAGGTGAAACACAACTTAAGGCATTAGGAAAAAAGGCCATTTAGGTTGGGCACACCCAAAGGGGTGTCCAAGAGACAAGGAGAACACCCTGAATAGGTTTCTCCATAAGAAAAGGCCACAATATCATGACTGAATAAACCAAACAATTTAATAAGCAATAACAAGGCATCGTCGTAAGGTTTCGATGAGTGGCACAATGGAACGACATAAAATAAGCGATGAAGTAAGGGGAATAGAATGGACACCCTACACTAGTAAATCTAATTAAATGTTGGTCCATGCACTTAGGAGGTTCCTTGGATCATCTATCATTTTTTCAAAGGAATCAGCATCATTTAGAAATTACCAAGAAGGGTCATGTACAAGAATTCCATAAATCTAGACAAGGCATTAAGAAATAAGAAAGAACTTAAGCAAAAATTCCAAGCAAGCTAAATAAAAATAAACTATCATTGTGAGTTTTTACAAATAGCACACCTCTGTTGGAGGGTTTTTTTATAAAACCATGATTTTTTTATCAAAAAAAACATTTATCATAACTAAACACTAATTCTAAAAATAAAGAGGTGTAAATAAATATCCAAATGAATTGTAGGAAGTGAGAAATTTAATGAAATATTAAATTAAAGGCAAAGGATAGGGATCCCACCTAAAAGAATAACCAATTTAACATATGTCACTTGATAGATTTATCAGCAACCACTCGGAATTGATCCACACACACGCACATACCTTAAGATAAATATATATATATATATATATCCCTTAACCCAATGCATGTATTCCCCCCTACGTGAGGGAATATGTACATGGAAGATATATGTATATTATTTATATACATACCTGATACATGCATGTGCATACCTCCAAAGCTGATCAGAACTCCCTAGAACAATTGTTAGGCATCCTAAATCATCAATGGACCCAAAATAATAAGGGTGAAGCCAAACAACGGTTATAAATCTTTACCTTGGATGGAGGCAGTGAACCGAAACAACCTGAACCACTTCTCCTTCAGTGGAGGTTGTTAGAACTCACACCAATATGGCTCGGGAGACAATTCGCACACCCTATCGAAGGAAGAAACATGAAAAACACATCAACCCTAACACTAGGGTTTTTAGCCGAGCATGAGGGGTGACGGGAAGACCAAAACATGGCTGAAAATGAGAGGAGAGGGTACCAGAGACTTTACCTTGAAGGATTGAAGGAGGAATTGGTAGAAATGGTGGAAGAACTATGCACTAAGAGGAAGTCGGAGGTAGTGCTTCGCGTGGCCTGGAGAGGATGGGGGAGGGGGATCATTGCGTGCTGGGTAAGGGTAAGGGAAGAAGGAAAAACCCTTTGGGGTTTCTAAAAAAACATAACCTAAAAAATATATATTGATAATAATAATCATCATCATCATCATCATCACAATAATATTATTATTGTTGTTATTATTATTGATAAATAATTTATTTTTTTTATTTTAATTTCAATTAATTTAGTTTCTTAAAAAAAACACATCATAGTGTTTAAACTCTGAGAAAAAACATTATGATTCCTGATTTTAAAAATGGATCACCCAATAATAGCAATAATTTAAATTCCTTCGCATTTTTTTATTTTAAAAAATCATGGGATGTTACAACCTCCCCACCATAGAACTTCTCATCCCTGAGAAGCCTTTGGTAACAACGAAAACATCACCTGACCTACCAGGGTCATGAAGTCTGGTTCAAACAATCGTGTTGTGTTCCCAAATACTTGATGCACATTTAAGTATTTCTTAAGAATATGGTGCTTAAGCCATTAAGATCTGATCCAATGCTCATTTTCCTACTGAAACACCGAGATGACTCTTACCCAAGCCCGTTCAACCAAAGACATGATCACATCAGCATCTCATTAATAAATTATCCAAAGGTGCTCCCCACCTTAGGATTTAATGTTATAAAAGTACCAATTACTATACAAGACTCTTCAATCATCGTAATTTCCTTTCAAAGAATGCTCCAAGCATTTTAAGAAAGCAACTAGCATGTTTCCATCAAAAAGAAACGATCAAATCTCAATCGTCCAAATAGAAACTGGTTGTGTAAGCTTCCTCGAAGGCACTGTCGACCTCGTTAAACCCACACCCACCTTAACCTAGTGGTGGGTTTTAAACTGGTACCTCCCAACCGTAAGCATTGAACAGGAAGAAAAACAAGTTGAGCCATATGGCCAATTATTCCCAAAGAATCTCGGCTTAGACGATTGGAGAATTACCAACAAAACAATGATGCATTCTCCCAAGTCATCTATAGTTTGGAACAAACACAGTCATCAAAGCTCAAAACCAAATTATGATGACATTCCTTGGTCAAAAAATCACCTAACCATTTTAAAATGTTGTGCCTCAACATGATGAAAGACATAACCCATCGAGCCCAATGAATTAAAAACTTTAGCATGAAATAAGACTGTCAGTCTCTTAGTACATCAAGGATGAAATCAATATAGGGGACATGCATGTCGCTTAGAAAAATACACTAATATGGTTTAAATGGTTTCCATCCAATACTTCCTAACTATTAGAAAGAACAACGATCAAACCAAAACTGGTCGACTTCAAAGAGGAAACTTGGCTTCACCTATCGATACGTTGTTACTAACCGATCACAATGCTTTACCACATGAGGCACCACATGATCATTCAAGGTTTTCCACTGAAGTACACCATGACCAACAATGATTCTCAAGGGTTTCATACACCTCCAACTGCATCAAATTTGTGCTTCCAAGCAAGCACTGACAAGATTCAAAACCCGCAAGCCTCAAAGGCAATTAAACAAGGCCAACCATTTTCCAATGGTCCACCTTTGTTGTCTACTTCTAGTTGTAAGGGCACATTTATCATATTTGACACGACACTCCCACCTAGTAGTTTCCTAACCATAAAAAGAAGAGAGAGAGATAGATATGTCACTCAAAAGTGTTCTAGGTTATATTGAATTTAGACACACATGATGCTCCTCTGAGCCACACTCACATACATTAAATCTTTCAAAGAATGCCAAAACCAGACTAATCGGTGTGTAAAAACACCTGATTCCATTGAAAGATACATCCCAAGCATTGGGATGAATTGATTTCTTTAAACTCGCAAGTCACTCTACTATGGAGAGGACTCGATAACGTGTTGAATAGCATAAGGATCAACGATTAACCTAACTCAATCGGTTCATTTCAACATTTAGAAACTTGATGGGTGCAACATATATCGATGCATACTACCCTGAGGGTTAGAAGAAAAATGATACATCCCAAATACTACCCATAGTCTTATCATCCCTATGAATTCAAGTATCGGATGGCCCAAACAAGAGGTTTAGACCAACATCGTATTGCTTCGTACGCCCAAAAATTTGGACGAAGGGGTACCAAGTCATCCATTACTGAGGAAGAAGAAGGGGGGTTAAACGACCTACAAGGTAGCTGACCATGCTTGAGTCTATCTAAATAACTAAAACCGATCATCACTCGGTGATCACACCCATATCAAAGGCCAAGAAAAACATGAACACCCATCCAAACAAGGGTTTAATTTTAAGCAAGGGGTCCAACTAGGGACAACATCACATGAACATGACCAAAAGGAAAAAACTCATGGTATTAGTAAGGATTTTAAGTTCTAAGGGTGCTAACTACCATGGCCTATCCCCTTACAAAGAACAAGTGTTGACCCTAGAACCAGGTCATGCTAAAAGAATCCACTAGGCTCAAAATCCAATCATTTAAGCCATTGATAAAGGAAAGAGCACTTGTGGAAAATATCCGTGCTTCCATTCCAAGGAAACTCAAAGAAGCTTTACCTACCCTTGCATGAGGGTCTTAAACAGATTACACCACTATAAGTTCCATTTATAATCCCTTTACATTTAAAACCATTTCTTAATACAACATGCATATATTCAATAGTCCAATCATATGGGTGGTCATCTACCAATCCATAAAGTTCCCATACACTTTACAGGTGTAATTTGGCTCCCATTTAATTGAAACCAATCCTTTTATCCCATGCAATCAGTTACATCAAAACAAAACTAGCATGTCGTCACAAGCATCTAACACAAGGAAGGCATGATATAGGCATAGAAGCATGGCATATTAATACCTAATAAGGTTATACAACAGCCATGCTAATAAACACAACAACATGGAATGGAATTCAAGGTACTCAATCATATTAGTAGTAAACCTATGAATGCAGCTACATGGAATGTCATATGCATGAAATGTGAATCCCTATGTGCCTATTATGATGCATGAAATGTTTCATCCTTGCCTTAACAGGACAAGGGTAAAATATCATAAACTCCATAAATCCATAAGTAATGTAAATTACACCAATCATTCGAGGTGAAATCATATCAACTGTAATATCGAAAAGCATGAACATCAATTACTAACCCTGGCCACTTGGTTATTTCCCATACGTTGGGTGATCAGTCCCAGGCAGGGTTATTAACCAAGAACTGACACATTCCTAATCTCCTATATACCAACCAAAAATAGTAAGATGGAGTAAAACCTCCTTTGATACCACTTTTTAATGTCCCGACCTAGCTGACCATCAAACTGGTTGTCAGACTGGTGGGTCACATTACCTCAAGCGCATCTCGCCAGACACCAGAGGATATCGACTAGCAGCGAGAGCATAGGGTGTGTTCGTGGGGAGATTATTCCCTCATAGACCATAGTATTCACAAATATTAACAATATATAATAGATAACAGAATCATAAAAAAGAACAAACATCAGCAGAAACAGTAATAAATAATTGACAAGGAAGACAATAATTAATAATTTAATAAAAGTGGCCAATGATAGATTATAAAATAGATTAATGCATGTCATGGTGATGATACATAACTGAAAGCAGTAAATAATACAACATGATTTACAACATAGTACAATAATAAATAGAGGAAAAGAAATCCCCATGGGTAATATCCTTGAGCATACTGAGCTCCAAATCAATCCATTTCTCCTAACTCTCAGGTATAAGAAATACAGTGATCAACTAAGATCCTGCAAATATAAGGTCTACTCGGGTATCAAGGGTACCCAAGAAGGGTGTGAGATAAAAATCTCAATAGGTCATCACCCACATGTCTAGCCCAATCCAGACAATAAAATATAAATTAAGAAGTGTTCCATATAAAATAAATTCAAAGTGATATAAATTAATAATAGAAACTTTGTCTGGGTTCTCAAACGGACACATGTCCCATACCACCTATTTTGGCCTAAGATAGATATTAGAAAGGAGGTACATGTGAAAGCATAATATGTGTTCCAGTTCCAAAAGTAGAAAAGAAAATCAAAGAAGTGAACCCCTAAGCTTGTGCTTAGTCTTGGGGTCTAATTATCATGTCATCATGTAAGTATGCTAATAAGCAAGAGAGAAAAGTCACAAGTTCATGATCTAATATAAATAGAATAAAAAATTACAGCACAATCCATTAACCAATGCAATCAATCAATGAAATTCAATCAATCCATAAAATCCAGTAGTGGAGTCTGATATCATCACTGAGGTATCACTATGGTACATCCATTCAAAATATTTAATGTCACTAATCTCATCTAAGGCGATCCTTTCGAAGGTCCAAGTATCGCTCATTCTATGGTAACCATGAGTCTGTCCCGGGTATCACATGTAAGAGACCGAGTATCACCTGAGACTTGGCGTAGCCATTTTGCCAATGGGTTCATCCTCGGTTTCCCCTTATGAAACCAGAACCAATAGTATAATAAAAAGTCTGGTGGGAGCCCTTGCCTAGAGAGCCTAAAACACCTCTTCCCCAGCATGTCGTGGTATAACCACCAAATCATGGGAGTCCATCCATGATTCCTTAATATGGAACTCATGTTCTCACCCAACCCATATCAAGTTAACCATAGTTTCCAAAGCACATTACAAGGAAAACATCAATACATATATCACATGGAAAGCGTATACATAAATCATGCTATCAAATAAGCACCGTGAGCCACAAGATATTCAAGATATGAAGTAAAACAATACAATCCATCAACATGGCATAATACATTTAGCACAAAATTAACCTAAGGATCTAAGAAAAATCAATAGTTAATAAGCAATAAACATGAGAAAGGTTCATGTAAGAGGCTTAGCAACAATACATAAGCACTAATAATAAAATGAAACCAGTTTCACATGGCATTAGTATGCCTTTAACCATATTTCATCAATGACATCTCAAAGTATCAAGCTATAAAGCTAGACCCTTTATTTTATACAACCAATCCAAACCACTTTGGAAAAAACAATATATATACACAAGCATATTCACAAGGTTAAACAATAAGAACTAGTCATATACAATTTGAAAGTCCCACTCCATAGTTCAATTACAATTTTTCAATCAAGTTATAAATATAGGACATTAGTCCATGGTACCACACACTCACCCAAAGTTCAAACACAAATCAAGGCATTAGGCAAAAAGTCCATTTAGGTTGGGCACACCCAAAGGGGTGGCCAAGAGGCAAGGCAAATGCCCCGAATGGGTTTCTCCATAAGTGAAAGCCATAACGGAAACGATAGAATAAACCAAACAATTTAATAAGTGATGATAAGGCATCGCTGGAAGGTTTCAGTGAGTGTAATAATAGAACAACATGAAATAAGCGATGAATTAAGGGGAAGAGGATAGATGCCCTACACTGGTAAATCTAATTAAAATTTGGGCCACACACTTAGGATGTGTCTTATCTCATCTATCATTTTTTCAAAGGAAGCAACGTAATTTCAAAATTACCAAGAAGGGACATGTAAAATCATGCCATAAATCTAAACAAGGTATTAAGAAATAAGGAATAACTTAAGCAACAATTCCAAGAAAGATAAATAAAAATAAACTATCACTGTGAGTTTTCACAGACAACGCACCTCCGTTGGAGGGGTTTTATTATAAAACCATGATTTGTTTATCAAAAACAACATTTAACATAACTAAACACTTATTCTAAAAATCAAGTGGCGTAAATAAATATCCAAATGAAGTGTGGGAAGTGATAAATTTAATGAAATATTAAATTAAAGGCAAAGGATAGGGATCCTACCTCAAAGAAGAACCAATTTAACATTCGGCACTTTACAGATTTATCAGCGACCACTCAGAACTACTCCACACATACTTAATACCTTCATATATATATATATATATATATCCCTTAACCTAATGCATGTATTCCCCACGCCATGTGGGAATACGTACGGGGAAGATATATGTATATTATATATATAAATACCTGATACATGCATGTGCGGGCCTCCAAAGATGATCAAAATTTCCTAAAATAATTGATAGGCATCCTAAATCATCAATGGAAACAAAATAATAAGGTTAAAACCAAACAGCGGGTATAAATCATTACCTTGTATGGCGGAGGCAAACCGAAAAAACCTGAACCGCTTCTCCTTCTGCAACGGTTGTCGGAACTCGCACCAACATGACCCGAGAGACTATTTGTACACCCTATCAAAGGAAGAAACGTGAAAAATGCATCAACCCTAAACCTAGGGTTTTTGGACGAGCATGAGGGGCGATAGGGAGACCAAATCACGGTCAAAAACAAGAGAAGAGGGTACTAAAGACTTTACCTTGAAGGATCAAAGGAGAAATTGGTAGAAAACTGTGGAAGAATGGCTCACCAAGAGGGAGCCGGAGGGAGTGTGTCGCACGTCCTAGAGAGGAAGGGGGAGGGGGCCTCTTCGCGTTCTAGGCAAGGGGAAGGGGAGAAGGAAATCCCCTTTGGGGTTTCTAAAAAAACACAACCTAAAAAAATATTAATAATAATAATCATCATCATCATCATCATCATAATAATAATATTATTGTTGTTGTTATTAATAATAAATCGTTTAATTTATTTTTACTTTTATTTTAGTTTCAATTAATTTAATTTCTTAAAAGAAACACACCGAAGTGTTTTGACTCTAAAAAATATTTTGAGGCCCAGTTTTAAAAATGACTTGTCTAATAACTACAAAAAATTAAATTCATTTTTCATTTTTTTTAGTTTAAAAAAAAATGGTACATTACAACCTCCCCACCTTAGAACTTCTCGTCCCAGAGAAGCCTTCGGAAACAATGAAAACATCACCTGACCTACCAGGGTCGTGAAGTTTCATTCAAACGATTATGTTACGTTCCCAAACGCTTGAAGCACCTTTAAGAATTTCTTAAGAATACAACATTTAAGCCATTAAGATCCGAGCCAACGCTCATTTTCCTGAGAAAACACCAAGATAATTCTTACCCAAGCTCGTTCAACCAGAGAAACGATCACGTCGGCGTCTCATTAAGAATTTGTCCCAAGGTGCTCTCCACCTTAGGCTTTAACATTAAAAAAGGACCAATTCCAATCTATGACTCCTCAACCATCAAAATTTCCTTTCAAATCATGCTCCAAGAATTTTAAGGACGCGCCTGGAATGTTTCCATTGAAAGGAAATGGTCAAATCCCAATCGACCAAACAAAAATTGGTCACACAAGCTTCCTCGAAGGCACTATCGACCTCGTTAAACCCACACCCACCTTAACTTGGTTGCAGGTTTTAAACTGGTACCTCCCAGTCGTAGGTATAAAACAAGAAGAAAAACAAGTTGATCTATCCAGATAATTATTCCCAAATAGGCTCGGCTTAGACAGCTAGTGTATTACCAACAAAACGATGATGCTTTCTCCCAAGGCATCTACTGGTTAGCACAGACATGCTCATCAAAGCTCATAACCAACTTCTGATGCCGTTCCTTGGTCAAAAAATCACCTGAACATTTTAAACTATCATGCCTCAACACAACGAAAGGCATAACCCATCAAACCCAACTACTTTAAAACATTAGCGTGTCTTAAGACCGTCACTCTCTTAGTGCATCAAGGATGACATCAAGATAGGGGACATGTGTGTCGCTTAGCAAAATACCCCAAGAGGGTTTAAATGGTTTATAGTCAATATTTCCCAACTACTGGAAAGAACAACAGTCAAATTAGAACTAGTCAACTTCAAAGAGGAAACTCGGATTCACCTATCAACGCATCGTTACTAACCGATCACAATGCTTTACAACACAAGGAACCACGTTATCAATCAAGGTTTACCACCAAAGTCCACCATGACCAATAGTGCTTCTCAAGGGTTTTCATACACCACCAACCACATCAAATTCGTGCTGCTAAGCAACCACCGACAACATTCAAAACCCACAAGGCTCAAAGTTAATTAAGTAAGATCAACCATTTTCCAATGCTCCACCTTGGTTGTTCTCCTTCTACCTGGAAGGGTACATTTATCAGATTTCACACAATGCTCCCCACCTAGCAGTGTCATAGCCATAAAAAGAAGAGAGAGAGATAGACCCACCACTCAAAAGCACGCTAGGTTAGATTGAATTTAGACACACATGTGACGCTCCTCTGAGTCATACTCACATACGTTAAATCATTAAAAGACGGCCAAAATCAGACTGAATGGTGTGCCAAAACACTTGATTCTATTTAAAGATAAATCTTGAGCATCGGGATGAATTAATTTCCTTAAAATCACAAGTCACTCTACTACAGAGATGACCTGAGAACGTACTGAACAGAACAAAGTTCAACGATTAACTGAACTCAATCGGTTCATTTCAACATTTATGAAATCGATGGGTACCATGTATATCGACGCATACTGCCCTAAGGGTTAGAAGCAAAATGAAACATCCCGAATACTACCCATAGGCTTAAGATCCATATGAATTCAAGTATCAAATGGCATAAACAAGAGGTTTAACACAACATCATATTGCCTCATACGCCCATAAACCTGGATGATGGGATACCAAGTCATCCATTACTGAGGAAGAAGAAGGGGGGTAAAATGACCTATTGAAGCAGTTGACCATGCTCGAGGCATGTCTAACCAACTGCAACTGAACATCACTCAGTGCTCACACCCGTATCAAAGGCCAAGAAAAACATGACCACCCATCCGAACAAGGGTCTCATTTTAAGCAAGGGGTCCGACTAAGGACAATAGTAAGTAAACAACACCAAAAGGTAGAAAAATCACAGAATTAGTAAGGATTTTAAGTTCTAAGGGTACTACCTACCACAGGATATCCCTTTACGAAGAAAAAACGTCAACCCTAGCACCGGGTCATGCTAAAAGAAGTCACTAGGATCAAAAGAAGGTCATCTAAGCCATTACTAAAGGAAAAAAAGCACCTATGGAAAATGCTCGTGCTTCCATTCCAAGACAACTCAAAGAAGATTTATCTACCCTTACACAAGGGTCTTAAATAGAGAAAACCACTATAGGTTCCATTTCCAAGTCCTTTTCATTTAAAATAATTTCATAATACAATATGCACATCTTCAAAAATCCTGTCATATGGGCGGTTATCTACCAATCCATAAATCGCCCATACACTTTACAAGTGGCATTTGGATCCCATTAAATTGAAACCAATCCATTTAGATCATGAAATCAATTACATCAAAACAAAACTAGAATGTCATCACAAGAAGCTAACATAGGGTATACATGTTATAGGCAGATAAGCATGGAATATTAACACTTAAACAAGTTATACAACAGGTATACTAATAAACAAAACAACATGGCATGTCATTCAAGGAACTCAATCATATTAGCAGGCAATATATGAATGCAGCTACATGGCATGGCATATGCATGACATATGAATCCATATGTGTCTATTATGATGCATGACATGCTTCATCCTTTCCATAACAGGCCAAGGGTAAAATGACATAAACTCTATAAATCCATAAGCATTGGAAATTACAACAATAACTCGAGGTGAAATCATATCAACTGTAATATCGAAAATCATGAACATTAATTCTCAGCCCTAGCCACTTGTTCATTTCCCATACGTGGGGTGATCAATATCAGGAATGACTATTAATAAAGCACCGACACATTCCTAGTCTCATGTCTACCAACCCAAAATAGTAAGATAAAGGAAAACCTCATTTGATTACACTTTGTAATATCCCGGCCCGACTGACCATCAAAATGGTAGCCAAATCAGTGGGTCCCATGACCTCAAACGCATCTCCTCGGATGCCAGAGGCTCCCAACTAGCAGTGAGGGACTAGGGTGTGTATGTGAGGATATTATTACCTCATAGATCATAGTATGCATAGGAATTAACAATATATAATAGATAGTGGAAGCATAAGAATAAGAAAAAAAAGTAGCTGAAATAGAAATAAATAATTGACAAGCAGCAAAAGACAATAATTAACAATTTAATAAAAGTGTCCAACACTATATTATACAATAGATGAATGAATGTCATGGTGATGATACTTAACTAAATGCAGTAAATAATACCGCATGATTTGCAACAAAGTACTATAATAAATAAAGGATAACAAAGCCCCACAGGTGATCTCCATGAGCATCTTGAGCTCCAGCTCAGTCCTTTGATCCTAACTCCCATGTATAATAAATACAGTGATCAACTCATATCCTACAAATATAAGGTCTACTCGAATACCAAGGGTACCCGAGAAAGGTGTGAGATATAAATCTTAATAGGACGGCACCCACGGTGTCTAGCCCAATCCATACAATGAAATTTAAATTAAGAAGTGTGCCATGTGAAATAAATGCAGAGTGATATCAATTAATAATAGCAACTTGGTATGGGTTACTAAAGGGAAACCCGTCACATTCCACCTGCTTTGGCCTAAGTCGGAAATTAGAAAGGATGTACCTGTGCAATCATAATATGTGTACCAGTGCCAAAAGTATCAAGGAAACTCAAATAAGTGCACCCCCAAGATTGTGCTTAGGCTTGGGGTCTAATTCCCATGTCATCACGTAAGTATGCTAATAAGAAAGAGAGAAAATTCACAAGTGCATGCTCTAATATAAATAGAAGCAATAAGTGTAGCACAAGCCATTAACTAATGCAATCAATCAATTTAATTCAATCAATCTGTCAAATCCAGTAGTGGGGTCTGAGCCCCTCCCTGAGGTATCGCTATGGTACATCCATCAAAAATATTCAATGCCACTAAAGATGCTCCTTTATAAGGTTCAAGTATTGCTTGTGATATGGTAACCATGAGTTTGTCTCAAGTATCACACATAAGGGACCGAGTATCCCCCGAGGCTTGGCGTAGCCATCTTGCCAACAGGTTTGTCCTCGGTTTCCCCTTAGGGAACCAGTATCACCCAATAGTATAATAAAAAGCCTAGGGGATCCCTTGCCTAGCAAGCCTAAAACACCATTCCCCGGCGCGTTTTGGTATAACCACCCGAGCACGGGATTCCATCCATGAGTCCTTGATATGGAACTCATGTTCTCACCAGACCCGTATCAAGTGAACCATAGCTACTAAAGCACATTGCAAGGCAAACATCAATACATATATCACATGGAAATCATATACATAAATCATGCTATTAAACAAGCATTGTGAGCCACAATCTATTCAATCTATCAAGTAAAACAATACAATCCATCAACATGGCATAAAACATTTAGCACAAAAGTAACCCAAGGCTCTAAAAAAGATTACTAGGTAATAAGAAATAAACATAAGCAAGGTTCAAGAAAGAGGCTTAGAAACAAGGCATAAGCTCAAAAAATGAAATGCAACCAGAGTCACATGGCATTAGCATGCCTTTAACCATATTTCATCAATGACATCTCAAGGTCTCAAGCTATCAAGCTTGAACCTATACTTTATACAACCAAGCCAAACCACTTTGGAAAAAACAATATACATACACAAGCATATGCACAATGCTAAACAATAAGAACTAGGCATATGAATTGTCAAAGTCCCACTCCATAGTTCAATTCCCATTTTTAAATCAAGTTATAAATGTAGGAAATTAGTCCACAGTACCAAACACTCACCCAAAGGTGAAACGCAACTCAAGGAATTTGGAAAAAGGTCCATTTAGGTTGGGCACACCCAAAGGGGTAGCCAAGAGGCAAGGCAAACACCCCGAACAGACTTCATCATAAGCGAAGACCACAACGGATATGATAGAACAAACCAAACAATTTAATAAGTGATAACAAGGCATAGTTGGAAGGTTTTAGCGAGTGGAACAATGGCGTGACAAGAAATAAGAAACGAAGTAAGGGGAAGAGGATAGATGCTCTACACTGGTAAATCTAATTAAAAGTTGGGCCATAAACTTAAGAGGTGCCTTGGATCATCTATCATTTTTCAAAGGAAGCAACTTCGTTTAGAAATAACCAAGAAGGGTCATGTACAAGCATGCCATAAATCTAGACAAGGCATTAAGCAATAAGGAAGAAATTAAGCAACAATTCCAAGCAAGTTAAATAAAAATACACTATCACTGTGAGTTTTCACAGATAGCGCACCTCCATTGGAGGGGTTTTATTATAAAACCATGATTTGTTTATCAAAAAAACATTTAACATAACTAAACACTTATTCTAAAAATCAAGCAGCATAAATAAATATCCAAATGAAGTGTGGGAAGTGAGAAATTTAATGCAATCTTAAATAAAAGTCAAAGGATAGGGATCCTACCTCAAAGAAGAACCAATTTAACATTCAGCACTTAACAGATTTATCAGCGACCACTTGGAACTGCTCCACACACACGCGCATACCGTCATATAAATATATATATATATATATATATATATATATCCCTTAACTCAAAGAACTTATTCCTCTTTCAATGAGGTAATACATACATGGAAGATATATGTATATTATATATATACATACCTGATACATGTGTGCACTGTAACACCCCGAGATTTTATGAGAAAAATTATTTTTTTTAATTTCTTTGATGTCTTGTGTTGTACGCTACACCAAGATTAGCTTGTACTATACGCAACACTATATTAGCTTTCAGTATACGCAACACTATTCTTGGCTCGTGTTACACACAATTTCAAGTTCGTTTTGTGGAAATTATTCTACGCAAAATTAAGTATAGATTTTGTTTAATGTATAAATTAAATAAGTTTTCATTATGTTATACGCAACACCAAACGGAGCTTTCACTACACGCAGCCCAGAATTTTCTTGAATTACACGCAATCAAGACCTTCCTTGATAGTGTGTGTAGTACGCAATACCGAGTTTCACTAAATGAGATATTATTATAATATTATTAAGAACTAGCCATTATGAATAGTAATACCCACTTTTTGAAATTTTATAAATTTTATATTTAAAAATGGACTTCATTTTTGTATTCGGAATATCGAAATTAGCCTAGGGTGAATTTTTGGTATTTTTCTGAAAACTTTCAATTTTTGATGAATAGTGAAAACACTAGGTTACTATTTAAAAACCGACTTTTTATTTAAATAATTATTTATTTTTTTAAATTTTATTTTAGGTCAAAATTGATATATAATACCTATATAAGTTCAATGTAATTCATTGGAGTCATTTTATAATAATTTTAAATATATAAAAATTTTATTGAACTTTTCACCGTCTTTTACCCACCTCCTAGGAGAATTTGAAAATTTACATAAAACTTAATTTTACCACTTCTGTGAGTGGAATTTCGAAAATCCGAGAGACACGGTTAATATCAAGGAGTAAAATGTGGTTCAATAAGATAAAAATATTTTTTGGTGAATAGTAACTTTTTACTTTTATTTACCATAGTTAAAAGTAAATAGGGTAATTAAGGATAAAAATGATATTATTATTACCCTAACACAGGTCCTAATTCTATTGGATAAGTTTAATTCGACCAAAAACAACCTTAGAAATAAAATATTATCATTTAGGTCCACTTGGATTAGATTAGGACATTTATTATTATTTTATTTAAAGAAGAGTTAAAATAGTTAGAATCAAAGTTTAATAACTAAAACATTTTTAATACAGGGTTATACATAAGATAAATTCGACTATAAATATTCATTAGAAAGATAAAAATATTTACTACATAATGGTATTTTATTTATAATTTTTAGACATTAAATAATTTAATTTATTTATGACACAATGATGATGCAGTAATTACCTTATTAATGAAATATTAACATAATTGATGTTATAAATACCCAAATAAATGTAATTTGAGACTTTTTATAAATTCCACTAATTTTTTAGGTTAATATTACATGTTATTATTGATTCAATTAACTTTTTTCTAACTAATCATGCTTTTATGATTTTCACAAAAAATCAATTACCAAATAGTGTCAAAGTTGACATAAAATAGTTTTTAAAACAAATATTATATTATTAATTGTTATTCTATTCCTAAAAATCTAAGGTCTAGAAAAATGACTTATATAAGGTTATATATATTAATAATGAACCACTTGGGGTTCGTTTGACTTGTTATAGTAAGTTTATTAACCATATAGTGTAAGAAAACAAGAAGACACAGTAAAAGTTAAATTATTTAACTTAGAGTTAAATTTAAATGATAAGGTTAAAATAGTAACCTAAACATGTATAAAACCTATTGGTTGAGATTATTTCGACCCTAGCCACTTTATCTTCAAAATAAATCAATATTGGAGCTATTATAAACTGAATATGACTTTATTATAAAATAATATTTTAAGCTTTTCCTAAGGTGCCCCTCTCCTCCATTATAAAAGGGCACCTCCTCCCTCTTCTCTTTACACAATTTTGAACCTTCAAGCTCGGAAAAACCCCACCCATTTCTCTTATAAACTTCCCTATAAACATTATGGAGGTTCTGGTCTTCTCAAAATACCAACTCTAGTCCCTTAAGAGGAAGCTTAAAAGAGGTGCGTCAAAGAAGAGGTAATCTCTTCTAACGATTCTTTCAAGTTTCTTTCTTATTAAACTTCTTCTTATTTAGTTGTTTATTTATAAAGTAATAAAATAATTATAACTAATATACTTATATGTTATTATAAATATGAAACAACCCCATTTCACCTTCTATCCATCCTACAGAAAATGAAATCATCGTGTGTGCATACGTACGGAATACCGTCTCCACGCCGTGGTGTAATCTGTTTTTCCACCACCACCTTACTTGGATGGGTATAATGGTGTAATGAATAAATATATATAGTTATTATAACATCATAATGATTCTAAGATATTATATCATCCACTATAATTCAATTCAATAATTATGGGAATGATATCATCGCTCGTGCGTACGTACGGATTACCGTCTCCACGACGTGATGAGATTCATTCTCCATGTTAACCACTCAAGAATGATTATAAAGTATATATAATGAATAATAATGAAATATATGACATGATAAAGATACTGGATTTATGTGTATATATATATATGTCATCTACTTACTTCCATTCAAGTCAATAAGGAAAATAAAACAATGTTCATGCGTACGTACGGCCTACCGTCTCCATGAACGGTGTATTTCATTTCATTTATCTATCTATTATATATATATATATACTGAATATATATGATATATAAATAATTATTTACATTCTGGAAGTAATTAAATCATGATATAAGTAATAATAATATCAATAACAACAAGTCCAAACACATACGATAAATAAAACGATTTTACCCAAAACGCTGCATTAACATAGAATTTACAAAATAACGGGTAATATAAAGTCATAAGTGAACCATATATGATATCATAACAATGAATATGATTCCGTAATAAGTCAATAACATTATTTAAATCATTATACGGGAGGTTTAGATATGTACGAAGCATATCGGACCTAAGGTAAGGGAGAATTATTCCAATCTCATTCTTATCCGAGATTGTTTATTCGTAAGTATTTACTGGGGTTATATTTATCATCCATGTCCATGTTTTCTAAAAAAAATTTCATAAAATTTTTACTATTATTACATGTATATTTAAAGTCATTTTTACACCTTTTTGACTTTTACTACGATGAATGGAAGGAATCTTTATTTTGTTTACCATACGATGTATTTTTTGAATTTTCCAGAAAAAGTACGAGGAGAATGTTTTTTTTAACTTATACGGCATGAATGGATTTTTACAGTTTCATAAAGCCTTATTTTCATGAAGCTTCCTCCACAATATTTTAGTATTATTTTCAACAAAATATTTTTTTTTTAATTTCATGGGATTTTGTGAAAAGAAAATGATTTTGAAGAAGAAAGGATATTTTCCTCAAGAATTCATTTCAAGTGTTTTATCAAAACCATTTTCCATATAAGATGGCATTATTTCATATGTGTATGTTTCAAGTATAATGTCTCTATGATTTACATGGTTTTAATTTTCTTATGATGAAATGATATCCATTTTTTTGTATGGATTATGTTATGATGGGATAATGTTTATGAAACCCATTTTATACTTTGGTAATGATTAATGATTTATGTTCATATTATGGCACAAGTAAGAATGATTTCATTATGAGATGGGTGGGACCTATATCTCATTTCAATTCATTGGGTAAAGATTTAAATCTCATGAGATAGACATGGATAGGATGGAAAGTAAATCTGGTTCAGTAATACAGGGCTGGAACGGCAAGTAAACCCGGTTTAGTAAGGGACTTTGTCCACTAAGATGGTCTTGGCAGTAATGCCTGGTCTACTATGGAAATCATATCATGTGCTTAATGTTTTTCCACAATTACAAGTTTTTTTATCATGATTGATGTTCCATTATGATCTATGCCTTACGTACTACCATGTTTTATGTCATTGCTCAAGATTGTGATGTTTAAATATTATGTTCATGTTTTTAAGTTCAAATGTATATGGTTTGTTTTATTTTCTCCATACTTACCCTTACTGAGCATTTGAGCTCACCCTTTTTATGTTTTCTTTTCCCCATGAAATAAAGAAAGGTTTTGGGTAAGAAAACAAAAGGGGAAGATCTTTATGGGAGATGTTGAAGATCTTTCACCATGATTAGAAGATTATGTTCTGAGTTTCCAAAGACACTAAACTATTATGGTCCTTGTGTGTTGGTTTCTGTTATGTATTAAGTATTCCGAAAAAGTAATGTTATTTCCATGTACACCAAGCTTTGGGTCTCTACAGTTGGCATCAGAGGAAAGGATTAGTTAACCTTTGGAAACTAGGATGCGAAAACTTTAGTGAGATCCCTAGAGATATTTCTAAGGTATGTCTAGGGATGTCCCTAAGGTTAAGTATAAGTATATGTTATAGTCCTAGAATTACGGTAACAATCATATAATTAACCCTAAGATATTATATATTTAAGGTACTCCCCCTTTATTATGTTGTTTTCCCTAGCATGATTTTTTCCTCTCACACTATTCTTTTTGGGTTTTAGATGATGGATGGAACCCGAAGGAACCGTGTTGATCAATGTAATGGACAATGCAATGATTGTCCTCCTGAACAAACTAATGTTATGGGAGATGGAGTGAAAAATCTTATTGTTATACTTACACAAGCTATGAATCATTCTAGACTTCCAAATGATTAGAGAAGGGAACAATATTCTATTGAGTCCTTCATGAGGTAACGTCCACCTTCTTTCAATGGGTCTTCTGATCCACTTGTTGCTGAAAAATGGATCAGTACCATTGAAAATATATTTTCCATACTTCGTTGTTTAGAACATGAAAAAGTCATTTTAGCTGTTTACCGTTTAGAAGGTGAAGCAGACCAGTGGTGGACTCTAATTAAGAATACAAGGCCCCAAGATGAAATTGAATCCATGGAATGGAACGAGTTCAAGAACGTGTTTCTTAATAAGTACTTCCCTCGTATTCTTCGAACAAAGATGGATAAGGAGTTCCTTGAGCTTAATCAAAAGGATGATGAATTTGTTGGTATATATGAAGCGAATTTTACAAGGCTTGCAAGGTATGCATCTGGATTTATCATCCTACCTGAAAGTAAAGTTGATTGATTCTTCAGTGGCTTAAAACCAAGTCTTCGAAGGGCATTAGCTATAAGAGACTTCAGTAGCTATGAAGAAATTGTTCTTTGTGCTATCAAGGTATAAATGGAAGTTGGTGTTACATATCCATCTCATGGTTTTGACAAGAAACGAAAGATGGATTTCAAGGAGAAATCTCAGAACAATGGTGAAAAGAAGATGAATATTTCTTTATGCTCAAAGTGTGGAAAGAAGCATAGTGAAGATTTCCTAAAAGGTACTAGAAAATGTTTTAAGTGTGGAAAAGAAGGTCATCGAGCAGTTGAGTGTTGAAGTAATGGGAAAAAGGTAGATAATGATGTGAATAGAGAAAAGACTACAGAGAATGCTCCACCAACACTTCAATACTTCAAGTGAAAGGAAATGGGGCATTATGCTAATCAATGCCCTAATCCAAGGGTTAATGATGATCAACATGAGAAACCACTTAAGGAAAAGGACAAAGGAAAGTCACATGTAATCACTATTGGAGATATTGAATATGAAAACGATGTGGTGGAATGATTAAGTGTTTATGTAATGGGATTCCAAAATAATTTTGTATATAGTATCGTGGAATATTGGAATATTTATGTATTAGTCTATTGTGGTTTTCAATAATTTTCTGGTACCGGTAACCATGGAAAGTGATTGAGATATTTTTGGAAGGAAGATGATATGCGCATAATGAAGGGATAAGGAGAAAATAATATGTTTGATGTTATTCATGAGATCATGACTGATATAAGGAAAAAGTGATATTATGGTTTGAGTATATCGAAATTTTGGGATTTTGGTATGTGGAAAGATTTAACTTTTGACAGCATTCATGTTTTCACTATGGTTCAATGGGTATTCAGTTTTTAAGAGAATACATGATTAAGGTATTCGCATATTTTTAATTTGACCAACAAGATATATCGTATGATATATGGGGGATAAATGATGGTATTCACATGCTCGGCAGATGACATTTATAGTAATTGTTTTATTTATACTATGAGCTTGGACATAAGTATTTTGGATATGACTAAAGATTGAAATGGATTATGTTGGACATAAGTTAGTATTGTTTAAGTCTTGAACTTTTTTTCGATATTATTGATAGAATGTTATAATAGTGTAGTTTAAGAAAAGGGACAACCTGCAAAACGGGCGACAACCCGTTGTGTCAGACAAGGTTGTGGAAATCAAACCCACAACCGAAGTGCGACAAGCCTTTATCACCTACCACTGGCTTACAGGAAGTCCCTAGTTAATAGAAACTAGTTTTATTATATTAAGTGGTATGATATTCGAATTATAAGTCCATTTTAGGAACCATATATGATTAATCTCACTATAGATGGACTTATGTATATTTAATAACTTTTTATATCCTTTTGTTTGAGACAGATGGAATGACCTATCATTCTATCGCATGATCTGATAACACTTCACGGAAGACAAATTCAACTTCATTTCTTTAAGAGATGAAGTGGAAATTGTTCAAGGCACAAACAATAGTAAGATTGTACCAAAATCAAGTAAGTATTTCTTTTAATTCTTCATCTTTAGGCAAATGATCTTGAAAACAAAAAATTTTGTCCCAGTGTCCTTATATCCGATGAATCAGATGGTACCTTAGATCATCACAAATCTATGTCTTTGTGATTGTTGTCTTTTTCATAGTCATGTTATCTACCACTCTCCATCAGAACTTGATGGTTAGTTTTCTCTTCCATATCCATATTTTCACCTATGTTCTCCTATGTGGAAACCCAGTTATGAGTTAATTTGGGTAACTGTTTTGTTTCTTACTTTACTATTTAAAATTAAGTTTTAGTATTCCTTTTTACGATGTGGGTTTCTATGAAATAAAATTTCAAGTAGAAAACCATTTATAACCCTGAAGAATTTCAAGGGTGAAATTTAATTTAAGGGGGGTAGAATGTAACACCCCGAGATTTTATGAGAAAAATTATTTTTTAAAATTTCTTTGATGTCTTATGTTGTACGCTACACCAAGATTAGCTTGTATTATATGAAACACTATATTAGCTTGCAGTATATGCAACACTATTCTTGTCTCGTGTTACACACAATTTCAAGTTCATTTTGTGGAAATTATTCTACGCAAAATTAAGTATAGATTTTTTTTAATGTATTAATGAAATAAGTTTTGATTATGTTATACGCAACACCAAACAGAGCCTTCACTACACGCAGCCCTGACTTTTCTTGAATTACACACAATCAACACCTTCCTCGATAGCGTGTTTAGTACGCAATACCGAGTTTCACTAAACAAGATATTATTATAATATTATTAAGAACTAGCCGTTATGAATAGTAATACCCACTTTTTGAAATTTTATAAATTTCATCTTTCAAAATGGACTTCATTTTTGGATTCGGAATATCGAAATTATCCTAGGGTGAATTTTTGGTATTTTTATGAAAACTTTCAATTTTTGATGAATAGTGAAAACAATAGGTTACTATTTAAATGAAGACTTTTTATTTAAATAATTATTTATTTTATTTAAATTTATTTTAGGTAAAAATTGATATATAATACCTATATAAGTTTAATGTAATTCATTGGAGTCATTTTATAATAATTTTAGATATATAAAAAAAAATTGAACTTTTCACCGTCTTTTACCCACCTCCTAGGAGAATTTGAAAATTTACATAAAACTTAATTTTACCGCTTCTGTGAGTGGAATTTTGAAAATCTGAGAGACATGGTTAATATCAAGGAGTAAAATGTGGTTCAATAAGATAAAAATAATTTTTGGTGAATAGTAACTTTTTACTTTTATTTACCACGGTTAAAAGTAAATAGGGTAATTAAGGGTAAAAATGATATTATTATTACCCTAAAACATGTACTAATTATATTTTATAAGTGTAATTAGACAAAAAACAAACTTAGAAATAAAATATTATCATTTAGGTCCACTTGGATTAGATTAGGACATTTATTATTATTTTATTTAAAGAAGAGTTAAAATAGTTAAAATCAAAGTTTAATAACTAAAACATTTTTAATATAGGGTTATACATAAGATAAATTTGACTATAAATATTCATTAGAAAGATAATTATATTTCCTACATAATGGTATTTTATTTATAATTTTTATACATTAAATAATTTAATTTATTTATGACGCAATGATGATGCAGTAATTACCTTATTAATGAAATATTAACATAATTGATATTATAAATACCCAAATAAATGTAATTTGAGACTTTTTATAAATTCCACTAGTTTTTTAGGTTAATATGACATGTTATTATTGATTCAATTAACTTTTTTCGAACTAATCATGCTTTTATGATTTTCACAAAAAATCAATTACCAAATAGTGTCAAAATTGACATAAAATAGTTTTTAAAACAAATATTATATTATTAATTGTTATTATATTCCTAAAAATATAAGGTTCGACCAAATTACTTAGATAAGATTATATATATTAATAATGAACCACTTGGGGTTCGTTTGTCTTGTTATAGTAAGTTTATTAACCATATAGTGTAGGAAAACAAGAAGACATGATAAAAGTTAAATTATTTAACTTAGAGTTAAATCTAAATGATAAGGTTAAAATAGTAACCTAAACTTGTCTAAAACCTATTGGTTGAGAGGATTTAGACCCTCGCCACTTTATCTTCTAAATAAATTAATTTGGAGCTATTATAAACCGAATATGACTTTATTATAAAATAATATTTTAAGCTTTTCCTAAGGTGCCCCTCTCCTCCATTATAAAAGGGAACCTCCTCCCTCTTCTCTTTACACAATTTTGAGCCTTCAAGCTCGGCCAACCCCTGAATATTTCTCTTCTCAACTTTCCTAGAAACATTCGGGAGGTTCTGGTCTTCTCAAAAGACCAACTATAGTCCCTTAAGAGGAAGCTTAAAAGAGGTGCGTCGAAGAAGAGGTAATCTCTTCTACCGATTCTTTCAAGTTTCGTTCTTCTTCAACTTCTTCTTCTTTAGTTGTTTCATTATAAAGTAATAACATCAGTATCAATAATATACTGATATTTTATTATAAATATGAAACAACCTCATTTCACCTTTTATCCATCCTACGGAAAATGAAATTACCGCGTGTGCGTACGTACGGAATATCGTCTCCACGCCATGGTGTAATCTGTTTTTCCACCACCACCTTACTTGGATGGGTATAATGGTGTAATGAATAAATATATATTGTTATTATAACATCATACTGATTCTGAGATATTATATCATCCACTCCAATTCAATTCAATAATTATGGGAACGATATCATTGTTCGTGTGTATGTACGGATTACCGTCTCCACGACGCGATGACATTCATTCTCCATGTTAACCACTCAAGAATGATTATAAAGTATATATAATGAATAATGATGAAATATATGACATGATAAAGCTACTATATTTATGTATATATATATATGTGTGTTTCATCTACTTACTTCCATTCAATTCAATAAGGAAAAGAAAACAGCGTTCATGCGTACGTACGGCCTACCGTCTCCATGAACGGTGTATTTCATTTCATTTATCTATCTATTATATATATATATATATACTGAATATATATGATATATAAATCATTATTTACATTCTGGAAGTAATTAAATCATGATATAAGTAATAATAATATCAAGAACAACAAGTCCAAACACATACGATAAATAAAACGATTTTACCCAAAACGTTGCATTAACATGGAATTTAAAAAAGAACGGGTAATATAAAGTCATAAGTGAACCATATATGATATCATAACAATGAATATGATTTTTTAATAAGTCAATAAAATTATTTAAATCATAATACAGGAGGTTCGGATACGTACGAAGCATATCGGACCTAAGGTAAGGGAGAATTATTCCAATCTCATTCTTATCCGAGATTGTTTATTCGTAAGTATTTACTGGGGTTATATTTATCATCCATGTCCATGTTTTCTCAAAATGTTTTCATAAAATGTTTATTATTCTTACATGTATGTTTAAAGTCATTTTTACCCCTTTTTGACTTTTACTACGATGAATGGAAGGAATCTTTCTTTTGTTTACCATATGATGTACTTTTTGACTTTTCCGGCAAAAGTACGAGGAGAATGTTTTTTTTAACTTATACGGCATGAAGGGATTTTTACGGTTTCATAAAGCCTTATTTTCATGAAGCTTACTCCACAAGATTTCAAGATTATTTTCAATAAAATATTTTTTTTAAATTGCATGGTATTTTGTGAAAAGAAAATGATTTTGAAGAAGAAAGGATATTTTCCTCAAGAATTAATTTCAAGTGTTTTATCAAAACCATTTTCCATATAAGATGGCATTATTTCATATGTGTATGTTTCAAGTATAATGTCTCTATGATTTACATGGTTTCACTTTTCTTATGATGAAATGATATCCTTTTTTTATGGATTATGTTATGATGGGATGATGTTTACGAAAACTATTTTATACTTTGGGTAATGATTAATGATTTATGTTCATATTGTGGCACAAGTAAGAATGATTTAATTATGAGATGGGTGGGACCTATATCTCCCTCCAATTAATTGGGTAAATATTTATATCTCATGAGATAGACATGGCTAGAACGGCAAGTAAATATGGTTCAGTAATACAGGGCTGGAATGGCAAGTAAACCCGGTTCAGTAAGGGATTTTGTCCACTAAGATGGTTTTGGAAGCAATGCCTTGGATACTATAGAAATCATATCATGTGTTTAATGTTTTTCCACAATTACAAGTTTTTTTATCATGATTGATGTTCCATTATGATCTATGCCTTACGTACTGCCATGTTTTATGTCATTGCTCAAGATTTTGATGTTTAAATATTATGTTCATGTTTTTAAGTTCAAATGTATATGGTTTGTTTTATTTTCTCCATACTTACCCTTACTGAGCATTTGAGCTCACCCTTTTTATGTTTTCTTTTCCCCAGGATATAAAGAAAGGTTTTAGGTAAGAAAACAAAAGGGGAAGATCTTTATGGGATATGTTGAAGATCTTTCACTATGATTAGAAGATTATGTTCTGAGTTTCCAAAGATGCTAAACTATTATGGTCCTTGTGTGTTGGTTTTTGTTATGTATTAAGTATTCCGCAAAAGTAATTTAATTTCCATGTACGCCAAGATTCGGGTCTCTACATGCACGGACCTCCAAAGCTGATCAAAACTCTCTAAAAAATTACTAGGCATCCTAAAACATCAATGGACACAAAATAATAAGGGAAAACCAAATAGTGAGTATAAATCATTACCTCAGATAGTGACGGAAAACTGAAACAACCCGAACTGCTTCTCCTTCAGCGGCGGTTGTCAGAATTCTCACCAACATGATCTAGGAGATCATTCACACACCCTATCGAAGGAAGAAACACGAAAAACACATCAACCCTAACCCTAGGGTTTTCGATCGAGCATGAGGGGTGATGGGGAGACCAAGTTGCGGTTAGAAATGAGAGGATAGGGTACCTAAGACTTTACCTTGAAGGATTGAAGGAGGAATTAGGAGAAAATGGTGGAAGAATGGTGCGCCAAGAGGGAGCCAAAGGGAGTGCACCATGTGGCCTGGAGAGGAAGGGGAGGGGGCCTCGTCGTGTGTTGGGTAAAGGGAAGGGGAGAAGGAATCCCCCTTTGGGGTTTCTAAAAAATCATAACCTAAAAAAATATTAATATTAATAATCATCATCATCACAAAAATAATAATAATATTATTATTATTATTATTAAATCATTTAATTTATTTTTATTCTTATTTTAATTTCAATTTGTTTAATTTCTTAAAAGAAACACACCATAGTGTTTCGACTCTCGGAAAAAAACATTCCGATGCTCGATTCTAAAAATGGCTCATCCAGTAGCTGCAAGAATTTAAATTACTTTTTTTTTTAGTTTAAAAAATCATGATTCGTTACACAACTCACTAATCATAGTGTTCAGGTCCCTAAGGGTATCTTAAAGGATGTTCTGGTAAAATTTGAGAACTCCATTCTACCTCACCAACTTCATTTTCATTGACCATTGTCCAAACTTAGGTATAGGGAACAAACTCCTATAATCCTTGGTTTTCCATTCCTAACAACAATTAACTCGACTATCTAAGTCTGGAATGGGAACATGACCATAACCATCAGGAATATGAGCCTAAATATAAACATTTACAATTAAAATTATCGAATCAGGTATGATGGGGAGGTTCATGAGGTGAATTGTATAGGTAGTTTGGAATGTCAACCTAAGGAACATCAAAAAATTGTTGAAGGATGTTTAAGTCAAGAAGAGACCAATTTCCTTTGTTTACATGAGGTAAATTTTTCTCCTTGGATTGAATCACTTTAATATAGATCTTATAATTATAACATCTCATTATTGTTTCAGGTATTTGTAAACCCTCTTCAGTTAAATTATTATGTTAAATGGGAAAACATTGGTTTTTCAGTGAAAAGTTTCATTTTTTTTAAAACACATCACGGAATGGTAAAACACCCAATTAATACTCTGTAATATTCAATTAAATATTTTCTGAGTTAAACACTGAGTAAGTATGAGTTTTCGAGGGCTGAAAATCCATAGGGAAGATGGAATAAAATTATTCAATAGAATATATTAAACGCACACTTTTTATTCAAAATATTTAGATAACTCCAAAACGATGTGTTGTTTGAGAAATCTAAGACCACTATTATGTCCGAAATATAGTGTTTAAACTATGAGGGGTATAACATTCGAAGGCGCCGGACATTTGGATATCTCGCTTGTGAGATAAAGTTATTAAATAATATTTAATATATTATTTATTAAAAATAGTTAAATATCTATCAAACGGTGCAATGTATGGGAAATATGAGACCCCTGATGGGTCCGGAATGGGGGTTTTACCCTATACGGGGTATAACATTTGTAAGTGTCGGGCGTTTGTATGTCTTGCTCACAAAAATAATGCTTTTTATTTTAATTAATTAATTATTCCGATTTTTAATTAATAAATATTTAATATCTCTCAAACGGTGCGTCCTATGAGAAATCTGAGACCACCGTTGGGTTCGGAACAAGGTGTTTACCCTAAATGAGGTATAAATTTAATTCGAAACGGATGTTTGATGTCATTTAATTTTTATATCAAATAATTAATATTATTAATTTCATTTAATTATTAAATTAATTCCAAAAATCGAATACATTGTTCACTCATCTTCTTCAACAGAACTCCATCATTGATATGCCAATTGAATTCCAAAAACACCATTTTGAACCTATTTCAACCCGAAAAATTCATGAACACATTAAATCAGTTAAATTAACAACTCTGCCATCAATCTTCAGTGGAAACATATATTAAATAGGGGGTTTCGAAATTTATGATTTCCAATGCATTTTGGGTTTCATTGAAATAGCCAAACCTATTTCATCATGGGTGTAGGTCGATTCGATCGGATTCATTACATTAACGTGGTCGCTGCTCTCCTCCTTTCCCAAGCGTTGCATGGCGGATCTAAGAAAGCTGAGGAACCTTCCATGGAGGGGAGACAGGTTGCATAGGGTTGAAGAAGGTAAGTTTTATTTATTTATTTATTTACTTTTTATTTCTATTTTTTCAATTATTTCTTCTATTCTTCTAAATTCAATAACATCTATATTATTGGTCAAAATTGCACACCGTCAGTGTCATTGGACTTGTCTCGATGAGAAGAACCTAAATCATATTTTTGATTTGAAGTCATAAGTGTATTATTCAATCTCCTTTTCCACTTCTTAAAAGGTTCTTTTTAAATAAATTTATCAAAATATAATTATTAAGAATTTTCAAATGATAATTGCAAAAACTTATCAAATAATAATTTTAATGAAATTATCAAAGATTAATTATGTCTTATCGAATAATAATTATGAGGAATTATTAAATGATAAATTTATTAAATTATTTAAAGGGTAATTGTAAATAATTATCAAGCGATAATTACAACAAATTATCATATGATAATTTCAAAAATGATAATTTGTATGGAGTAAATATATAGAATATTATACAAGTTGTTAAAGGATAGTTTCGCCAAATTATAAAGGATAATTTTTGGAAAGCAAATTATTATAAGAAAATTTGGGAAATTTTGATTTGTAAGGGATAATTATTAGAATATAATTATTCAAATTATAAAGGATAATTTATAATAAATTATCAAAGGATAATTATCAAGGATTTTTTTATGATAAATTATCAAGATATGATTATTCATGAATGAAGGATAATTTCAAACACACGTGTTAACATAAAACGATAATCCAGAAATTATCCAGGAGAGAGAAAATGTAATCGCATGTAATATTTTATTTCCTTGAGAAATAAAATAAAGGGATATAATTATCAAATGAGGTTTATAATTATTCTTATGGATATTTCTTGCGATTGCATGTGTTAACAAAAAATGATAATCCATAGATTATCCAGGAGAGAGAAAATGTAATCACATGTAATATTTTACTTCCTTATGAAATAAAATATATGTTTTCATTCTAGGAACCCTTGATGAGCGTCAATCATTGGTGCATTGATGCTTATGATAAAAAAGTCATGAGGAGGTGTATTGAACCACACTAGGTGGATTATCATTGCCACTGACATCTGCAACCTTGAGGTAGGTGGTTCCGATTAGCCAAATTGATTATCCTTGTATTGTTTGATTCATTTCAATTGTTGATTTAACAATTGCTCAAATATGATTTCAATTAAATTGATAAAAACTCAATTCCAGTGAATCGAGATATTTGAAATGGTTTTGGCATGAAAAATTGGAAAACCCCCAATTCCATTGAATTGAGTGTGTTTATGGAATTTTTATGATTTAAATTGTTTAATTTAAATTGTGGATTTGACGGAAAGGATTTCAATTAAATTGTTGAATTTAATTATGGAAATAAATTGTGGATTTGATGGAAATGATTTCAATTAAATTGTTGAATTTAATTGTATAAATAAATTGTGTGATGATGGAATTGGTTTTGATTGGATTTCAAACTGGTGAAAATGGATTAAAATGATTTGATAGAAACTCATTGGTTTTATCTTGTAAAAAAGGCATGTTTTTGAATAAAACCTATTTTGGTTTTAAATGGAAAAAAAATTGGCACTTTTGAAATGGAAGAATGGAATTGATCGTATTTTTAAGCAGTTTTAAAATAGTTCACTCATCATGTAAGAGTGCATGCAAGCCTTAGGTAGTTATTGAGTTATTTTTATAAACTCTATACTACGACAACATTCTAAAACATACTTGTAGCGGTTCACATCCGTGACGGGTTGGTGATGAGTCTCCTTTGGCCAGTGTCATAGGGACGTGTGTATACACATTTTTCTGAGTTCACATAGAGTGCAGAATCCTATACCTGGTAAATACTATCGTACCTTTTGGCGGATGACCATGTTGCTCGCTTTTTTATTTATATTTTAAGATATAAATGTATTTCAATGCTTTTGAACTGCTTTACATGCCTTCTTAATTTATATAAACTGTTTTATATAAATGTTTTATTTAATCCATTATTTTAGAAATATTCCATCATTGTAAAGCCTTTGCTTAAAGTATTTGTCCAACATTTTGAAAATGTATAGCATGTTTTGTTTAAATATGATTTTGAATTGTCAAACCTATTTACTTTAAAATTGAAAGATTTTCTTTGGATAATCTATATTTGGCATCTGTTATGGAATATTTGGCAGTATCCTACTAGGCTTAGGCTCACACCCTACGTTTTCCTTCGGGGGTTTGTAGACTTTCTACTTCCAAGTTTGAGCAAATCCAAGGGATCTTTTGGAGGTGGATCCAGTTGTTGAGCTTTGGTCTTGGTGAGTTGTGTACTTAGGGAAATTGGGGTTGTTTTCCATGTTAGTACTTTGGTTGTATTGATTTGGACTGGTTTATGCCTTATTGACTTCTAGTACATTACTCCCAGTGGAGTTTCTTTTGTTTATGCATACTATCTTGTTTCTTTTCTTCCGCATTATTGGTAGAAAAATCGTTCCTACTTGCATATTGTGTGATGCCAGGTGCTAGTCACCGACCCATGGGGATCGGGGACGCCCTTCGGGCTATGTCAGGGTCGACTCGGTTATCGTGTTGTCAGGGTACTCGAGTTGGTTCGTGACAAAATGGTATCAAATGAAGGTTAAGTATCTTTCCTTGATGACAGTATGCATTTGAGTATTCTTGATGGGACTTAGGAGGTAGTTGAGATTGAGTGTCTGGTCATCTCTCACCACAATGAACCTTAATTCATCATGGTGGTTAGGGAAAGATGTCTTGTGGTATAGTTCTAGTTTTTTCCCTATTGTGATTTGGATAGAGTGAAATCCAAATCTTTTTTGCTCCTTCTGTTGAGAATATTTTTCTCTCGTTACTCTGTCCGAGAGTTAATCTAATATCTTCCTTATTGTCTTTTGATGTTTTGTAACATCATGCCTTTGAGAAGACATGCGAATCGGATCCAGGAAGGGGCTACTGCTAAACTCAGCGAGCGAATCCTCCAATAGACCTGAGCCTTATTGAGGTGATTGTGCACACTATCCAAGCTATGGGATAGGCACCACCTCTAGTCCACATTCAGGCTTCAGCTGTGGAACCTGGGGGAGATGCTCTTCAAAATTGTTCTCAAGAGTTCTCTCACCAGAAACCATCAGTTTTCAAAGGCTCTACTGATCCTCAATATGTTGAGGAATGGTTGGGAAGAATTGAACGTCTGTTTGAGTTCTTAGAGACACCAGATGAGATTGTGGTGAAGTGTGTCACCTTCATGTTAGAGGGACCAAGCAGGAGATGGTGGGATACGATAGTGACGGAAAAGAAACATGGGTTCTTAGAGTGGAAGCACTTCAAGGTTCTTTTCACTGGCCACTACTGTCCAGAGTCAATGGTGTTGGCAAAGGCTGTGGAGTTTTTCAATCTTGAGCAGACCGACAGAATTGTGGCTCCTACAGATGTTTTGGGCACTTGAAAAAGTTCTTTCACAACTTTTCCACTCCACGTAATAGCACGAGATCATCAAAACCTTCAAAAAATACGAAGAAATCAAATGCTTCATGTACAAAAAAGTTGCAGCCATAGGAATATGGAATGAATCTTCTTCACGCAGTAAAAGAGTCTCCAGAGGAAGCTGATACTGGTCCAATGACCGTGATAGGTATCATTAATATAGCTTCATCTTTAGTGACTAACCTATTTGATATGGGTGCATCTCACATGTTTATTTCAAACCGTACCACTAATCTTCTTAATCTTCCTATGAATCTTTTATCTTGTGTAATGGATATTACTACACCCCTTGGTATAAAGAGAGAGTAGGGTCTTCTTAGTCCTGCTTGTGTCTTCTCTCTATCAGATGTCAAACTTGCTTGGAGTTTTCTGGTACTCGACATGGAATCTCTTGACGTCATATTTGGGATGAATTGACTAATTTCCATTAAATCCCGGATTGATTGTTATCTCTGATGAGCCTACCTTACTACATCCAGTGGCATGCCTCTTGTCTTTCAAGGAGAATGAGACCTAAGGTCAAGCAGAGTCGGACCTTTTTATCTTGAGTTGGGGAAAGTGATATCAGTTTTTAATTTTTATCTTGAACAAGATTCTTTGGGTGGTGATCTCCCTCCAGTTGTTGTCAAGTTTTCCATCATGTTTCCTTCTGATTTTTTTGGTTTTCCACTGGTAAGAGAGGCTGAGTTTTCCATTGACTTGATGTCTGGTAATCAACCAGTTTATTTTCCCTCTTAACAAATAGCTCCAACAGAACTGAAAGAACTAATGTCCTAGTTGGACGATCTTCTTGAGAAAGCCTTTATTCACCCAAGTGTGTCACCTTGGGCGGCGTCGTTTCTCTCTTCCATAAAAGCTGATGGTTCCCTAAAATCTTCTCATCTCAAGATGATTCTTCAGGAACAGAAGATTTTTGACGAATTATGTAAGCATTAGAGACTCTCTTTATGGTGGGGAGACTGATGCCCAATGGTTGTTTTTCAAAGAGGGTGTTATGTGTTATCGGAACCGTTATGTTTCACTGTTAGTGACAAGGAAGGCTATAATGGGGGATTTCCATATTTTACAATGGGTTGTGCACCCAGGAAGCACTAATACATTCTACGACTTGAAGCAGTAGCTTTGGTGGCCATGTATTCTTGATGGTTTCACCCCAGTTGGGTCATCGGCGGCTTGGGAGGCAAGGGAAGCTTACTCCTTGTTTTGTGGGATCTTTTGAGGTTGTTGATTAGATGTGGAAAGTTGTTTACCATTTATTACTAATATCACAACTAACGTCAATACATAATGTCTTTCATATATCTCAACTTCGAAAGCATTTACCTTACCCATCTCGTGTTCTGAGTTGGCATGATCATGAAGTGGAACCTATTTTATCTATGATTGAATGACTAGTCATGATTGTTGATTCTGAGACCAAGGTACTTTGTGGGTGGATGATACCTCTGGTCTGTATGATATGGAAGCATGATTCTAATTCTTATGAGACGTGAGAGAGGGAGACACTGATGAGAGAGTAATGGTCTTGTATTTTTGACACAGAGACTTCTTCGTAGGCTTTCTGGGGACAGAAAGTTCCTATAATGGGGAGGTTATAACACCCCATTACTGTTTCAGGTATTTGTAAACCCTCTTCTGTTAAATTATTATGTTAAATGGAAAAAATGGTTTATCAGTGAAAAGTTGCATTTTTTTTAAAACACGTCGTGGAATGGTAAAATGCCCAATTAATAATCTGTAACATTCAATTAAATATTTTCTGAGTTAAAAACTGAGTAAGTATGAGTTTTCAAGGGCTACAAAGTCGTGGGGAAGACAGAATAAAATTAGTCAATAGAATATATTAAGCACACATTTTTTATTCAAAATATTTGGATAACTCCAGAACGATGCGTCGTTTGAGAAATTTGAGACCACTATTATGTCTGAAATATGGTGTTTACCCTAGAAGGGGTATAACATTCGAAGGTGTCGGACATTTGGATGTCTCGCTCGTGAGATAAAGTTAATAAATAATATTTAATATATTATTTATTAAAAATAATTAAATATCTCTCAAACGGTGCGACGTATGGTAAATATGAGACCACAGATGGGTCTAGAATGAGAGGTTTACCCTATACGGGGTATAACATTTGTAAGTGTCGGGATTTTGGATGCCTCGCTCGCAAAAATAACACTTTTTATTTTAATTAATTAATTATTCCGATTTTTTATTTAATAAATCTTTAATATCTCTCAAATGATGCATCCTATGAGAAATCTAAGACCATTGTTGGGTCCATAAAAAGGTTTTTACCCTAGATGAGGTATACATTTAATTCGCAACGGATTTTTGGTGTCATTTAATTTTTATATTAAATAATTGATATTATTAATTTCATTTAATTATCAAATTAATTCAAAAAAAATTGATACATTGTTCACTCATCTTTTTCAACATAACTTCACCATTGATATGCCAGTAGAATTCCAAAAACACCATTTTGAACTTGTTTCAACCTGAAAAAATCATGAACACATTAAATGAGTTAAATTAACAACTTCATCATCAATCTTCAGTGGAAACCTAGATTAAATAGGGGGTGTCAGAATTTATGATTTCCAACACATTTTGGGTTTCATTGAAATATCTGAACCTATTTCATCATGGGTTTAGGTCGATTCAATCGGATTCATTACATTAACGTGGTCGCTGCTCTCCTCCTTTCCCAAGTGTTGCATGACGGATCTAAGCAAGTAGAGGAATCTTCCATGGAAGGGCAATGAATCGTGTAGGGTTGAAGAAGTTAAGTTTTATTTATTTATTTATTTACTTTTTTCTCTTTATTTTCAATTATTTCTTCCAATATTCTAAATTCAATAACTTCTATGTTATTGGTTGGAATTACGCACCATCGGTGTCGTTGGACTCGTCTTGATGAGAAGAACCTAAATCATATTTTTGATTTGAAGTCAGCAGTGTAGTATTCAATCTTCTTTTCCACTTTTTAAATGGTTCTTTTTAAATAAATTTATCGAAATATAATTATTAAGAATTTTCAAATGATAGTTGCAACAACTTATCAAATAATAATTTTAATGAAATTATCAAAGATTAATTATGCCTTAATGAATAATAATTATAAGGAATTATTAAATGATAATTTTATTAAATTATTGAAAGGATAGTTGTAAATAATTATCAAGTGATAATTACAACAAATTATCATATGATAATTTGTATGGAGTAAATATACAGAATATTTATACAATTTATTAAAGGATAATTTCACCAAATTGTAAAGGATAATTTTTGAAAAGCAAATTATCATAAGAAAAATTGGGAAATGTTAATTTGTAAGGGATAATTATTAGAATATAATTATTCAAATTATAAAAGGTAATTTATAATAAATTATCAAAGTATAATTATCAAGGATTTTTTTTATGATAAATTATCAAGATATGATTATTCATGAATGAAGGATAATTTCAAACACATGCGTTAACATAAAACGATAATCCAGATATTATCTAGAAGAGAGAAAATGTAATCGCATGTAATTAATATTTTATTTCCTTGAGACATAAAATAGAGGGATATAATTATCAAATGAGGTTTATAATTATTATTATGGATATTTCTTGTGATTGCATGCGTTAACATAAAATGATAATCCAAAGATTATCTAGGAGAGAGAAAATGTAATCACATGTAATATTTTACTTCCTTGTGAAATAAAATAGATGTTTTGGTTCTAGGAACCCTTGACGAGCGTCGAGCATTGGTGCGTCGACACTTAAGATAAAAATGTCGTGAGGAGTTGTATTGAACCACACTAGGTGGATTATCATTGCCACTAACATCAGCGACCTTGAGGTAGGTGGTTCCGTTCTGATTAGCTAAATTGATTATCCTTGTATTGTTTGATTTATTTCAATTGTTGATTTAAATTTAATTTCTCAAATATGCTTTCAATTAAATTGATAAAAACTCAATTCCATCGAATCGAGATATTTGAAATGGTTTTGGCATGAAAGTTTGGAAAACCCCCAATTCCGTTGAATTGGATGTGTTTATGGAAATTTTCTAATTTAAATTGTTTAATTTAAATTTTGGAATTGATGAAAATGATTTCAATTAAATTTCTGAATTTAATTGTGGAAATAAATTGTGGAAATAAATTGTGCGATGATGGAATTGGTTTTTATTGGATTTCAAACTAGTGAAAATGACTTAAAATGATTTGATAGAAACTCATTTGTTTTATCTTGTGAAAAAAGGCATGTTTTTTAATAAAACCTCTTTTGGTTTTAAATGGAAAAAAATGATACTTTTGAAATGGAAGAATGGGATTGATCATATTTTTAAGCAGTCTTAAAATAGTTTACCCATCATGTAATAGTGCATGTAATCCTTAGGTAGTTAGTGAGTTATTTGGATACACTCTACGCTGCGACAACGTTCTAAAACATACTTATGGTGGGTCACATCCCTGACGAGTTGGTGATGAGTCTCCTTTGTCCAATGTCATAGGGACGTGTGTATATACATTTTGCTGAGTTCACATAGAGAGTGTGGAATCCTATAGTTGGTAAATATTATCGTACCTTTTGGCAAATGACCATGTTTCTCGCTTGTTTATGTATATTTGAGATATAAATGTATGTCAATGCTTTTAAACTGCTTTGTATGCCTTCTAAATTTATATAAACTATTTTATATAAATGTTTTATTGAGCCATTTTTTTAGAAATATTCCATCATTGTAAAGCCTTTGCTTAAAGTATTTTTCCAACATTTTGAAAATATATAGCATGTTTTTTTTAAATATGATTTTGAATTTCCAAACCTATTTACTTTAAAATTGAAAGCTTTTCTTTGGGTAATCTATATTTGGCATCTTTTATGGAATATTTGGTGGTATCCTACTGGACTTAGGCTCACACTCTACTTTTTTCTTTGGGTGTTTGTAGACTTTCTTCTTCCAGGTTCAAGCAAGGGAAAGGGATCTCTTGGAGGTGGATCCAGCTATTGAGCTTTGGTCTTGGTGAGTTGTGTCCTTAGGGACCTTGGGGTTGTTTTCCCATTTTAGTACATTGGTTGTAGTGATTTGGGATGGTTTATGCCTTGTTGACTTCTGGTACATTACTCCCAGTGGAGTTTCTTTTGTTTATGCATACTGTCTTGTTACTTTTCTTTCACATTGTTGGTGGAAAAATAGTTCCTACTTGGATGTTGTGTGATCTCAGGTGCTAGTCCTCGACCCGTGGGGATCGGGAATGCCCTTCGGGCTATGTCAGGGTCAGCTCGGTTATTGGGTTGCCAAGGTACTCGGGTTGGTTTGCGACAATGATGATTTTTTAGGATCACCAATCAATGAACCTTTTGAAGAAATCATAAACTTAGAGTCTATACTCATTCCAAACATTGATATGGTCAATTTGGTGGTTGAAACATCTATTCTAAAGGAACAAATTATATCTAGAATTTTGGAAAAAGAAACTGGGTTCAATTCAAATTCCCAATCTTCTTCAGAAAATTTTAACCAACCCAATCTTGAATTCATGGTCCGGCCTATCTCACTCAAGTATTCATTCTTAGGGGAAAACTTAACCTTTCTTGTTGCCATTTCTTCTTCTCTCATAGATAATCAAGAGAGAATGATTATGGGTGTGTTAAGAATATACAAGAAAATAATTGTATGGACCCCTTTTATATTCCTAGGATTAGCCCACTCATTAGGACACACAATGGTGTATTCAAGATTTTTTCATATTCTGCTGAATAGGTATATAGGACATGATGGGCCCCACCATAGGGTCTGAGTGTTGTCCAAGTATTAGGGATCACCGACAAATAAATTAATTAATTATTATTCGAGTATAGAATAATTGGGATGTATTTATTTATTAAAATTATTTATAAGTGTTTAAGTAAATACATGGAATAGTATTATATGAATGAATATTATTTTAATATTCAAGGTTCATTTAATACTAGTGGGAATTATGAGTGGATTTAATGACTTGGGTTTATCACATAATATATTAAAAATATAACACAAGTATGTGATAAAACATAAATAATATTTATGATGCAGTTATTTCATGATAATTATTTATTTATTACTTATTTATTGAATTTTAAATATATGAGGGTCAGGTAACCCTAACCAGGTATTTTAGACATCCACTATATAAGTAAATGAGGTGCTCATTTCTGGTGTGCAAATCATTCCAACAAATTGAGATCTCATCTATCCTCTTCCTGCATCCTTGATAGAGAAAGACGTTTCTCAAGTAATCGATCCAAGGATGTCTTCATAGATCGTAGGAACAGAGTTGAGGTGATCACCACGACATCAAAGAAATCGTCGGAGCTCTGTGATAGCACCCAAAATTAGACAATCGGTGTTCATGTATATTCTTGAAGCGTGTGTGGATGATCTAGAGTGGTTCGACTTTGGATCCTTTGCGTAATGATTGTCGGTGATGAGCTACAGTCGAACGTGCCGCTGAATAAAACGAGGTAACCAGGTTTTTTTTTTGTTCTTTAAATTATTCACATGTGATCATCAAACCTCTACCAGGGCTCATATCATCAGAGATGATGGTCACTCCGGTGATGAAAATTTTAAAATCTTCATCCCACAGACTTCTGTTGTGTGCCTCGGTACCTTCAGGTTGGACCAAGTTTGGTCCAAGATATGATGATGAGGATTTAAATGAGTCTTTAGATAGAGAATGGTAATGGCACAGAGCTGGTATAAAACCTATATTGATCATCGTCAAAAACCGTTGAAGTTTTCAGTTGGTGACCTGGTGTTCTTGATAGTTTCACCTCGAATGGGTCACCAACATCTTGCAAAATGGGGAAAGCTTGGTCCAAGGATTGTGGGACCTTTTGAGATTGTTGATCATGTGTGGACGGCTTACCATTTGGAACTTCCACCATAGTTGACTTTGATCCACAATGTGTTTCATGTATCGAAGCTTTGAAAGTATCTTTCTGACCCTTCTCATGTTTTGAGCTGGAAAGATCATGATGTTGAGGTTGATTTATCCATGACTAAGCATCCAATCTGAATTATTGATTCTAAGATAATGATTCTTCATGGTAAAATGATACCTTTGGCCTATGTGTTATGGTAGCATGGTTCTGATTCGTATGAGACATGAGATCATGAGGCACTGATGAGAGAGCAGTGACCTCATCTCTTTGATATGGAATCTTCTTGATAGGCTTTCTGGGGATAAAAAGTGTTTATGGTGGGGATGTTATAATATTTTTTTACCTTCTTTCAGTTACTTCTTGACTCTTATTTTGATTCCCTTCTTGGTTGGGTGTGTTTTGGTCCTTTTGAGGATAGAGAGATTTTGTTGGGGAAAATGACCTAAAGTTCAGGGATGTATGTTTTTATGAATTAATGGAGTATTGGTATAAATGCATCAATGGATTTAGAGAGTGCACTTTGGGTCTAGATTGAATTTGAAGCTTTATGGGCAATTCTACAGGGGGCTGCTGTTGGGAACTAGATGCAAAAGGAATTTATGTCATAAAACCTTGATTTATGATGTAAACTATTGGCTGGCTAGAATTCATAAGAATGGATTATGGTGAAAAATGATTTATTCCATAAAAGATGAACTTACACCATAAATTCATCGATCGAGTTTTTTAAACCAAGGTGACGCCTTTTTCAGTGTATGTGCAATGTGATGCATTTACACCGTAAAGCCTAGATTTATGATGTAAATGCCTCATGTCCAACAATTTTATATGTGTTTCTCGCCTGATTTCATTTGGCATTTTATAGGCTCTCTTATCAAGAACCTTAGGGTTCCTCTCGTGTGCAATGAGAGACTCCAGCCCTTTCGGATGTCTCGGTTTGGCGTTTGATCTCTGGTGAGTTTCCTAGGTTTGGTTTTCTCCTTCCTTGCACTTTCCTTTAGTTACAACAATGTGATCTTGTGATAGCTGATTGAATCGGAGTTTGACCTTGATGGTTTGTGATCTAGGATTTCCTTGTTGATCTCCTTCACTTTCATTCTTCATTGGCATTTCTCGTTGAGGGTGTTGATTTGATCATTGATTAAAGGTAGGTGGTTTTATATGACTTACCCAAAAATTTAAACCTTGGTTTCTTGGTTGATTTGAAATGAGTTTTTAAATGATTTAAAAACCCGAATTTGAGATTATTAATGTTTGATTTTGAAATGGGCATGAAATTTGTGAAAACCCCTAATTTCAATGGAATTGAAATTGTTGGCTGGATTTGAGAAATTGATGGCTTGATTTGGAAATTGATTTGATGAAACTATTTGATGTTGAACTTTAAGATAAATGACTTAAATTGAAAGATGGTTTGAAAAGGCGTTATTTGATGAAAACCAATGATTTGGTTTTGAAATGAGAAAGGCGTGTTGAAAATTGAAATTGGGAAATTTTATTTTGAACTTATTTGAAATAATTGATTTTCCCATGAATGATTGATTAGTTGACAGAAGAACATGTGATTCTGAGTAGTTATATGGTAATTAGAATAGGCATACTATGATTTTACCCCCTAGAAATGGATTGACAATGAAAACACTAACATAAACTTACTGCAGCATGATTTTCCCCAACGGGGGCTTCAGTCCTAATGACCTGAGCTATGGGACATGTGTACACATTGAGCCGAGATCACTAATTAAGTAGTGTGAGGATCCTATTACCAAAAACTAACATACCACAGGGCCTGTTACATGGTGTTATGAGATTTTTTATTTTATTATTACATGCCATTGATTATTTAACTATTTTATTCATGCTAACTACTTTATATACATTTTTTATATAAAATTTTCATTTAATCCTGTTTTCATATATCTGCGATCTTATTTATTATGAAAGCATGTTTTGTTGAAAATATGTAAATGTCAAATCATACCTTATTTTATTTAAATTGAAATCATAATTGGTTTAATTATTATGGAATTGATTATGGAAAACTTGGTGAGACCCTACTGGGTTGTTTAGCTCATACCCTACCTTGCCTTTGGGTGTTTATAGAATATGTTATGTAGGGTCCAAGGAAAGGGAAAGCGCTGCCTAGAGGTGGTGGATGTTCTTGATCCTTGGGACCCAGAGTGATGGAGGTAACCAGTGGAGATGTGATCCACCTATTACATAGATATGTTTAAGCTTTTACCTTATCAGATGTTGTGTCTTTTAATGATGTACTATTTGGTTATTGTTTTATCTGTTCCATTCTAGTACTTTATCCCTTTGGATCATTGATCATACTAACTTGTTTATTTTTTCTTCTAGTGTTTTGTGGAAAAAACGATTCCCATATAATCTTGATATGATGTCAGGTGCTAATTTTCAACCTATGGATATCGGGAACACCCTTCAGGCTGTGTCAAAGCTAGCTTGTGAATCAGTGTACCAGGGTATCTGGGCTGGTTCGTGACATCATTTGTGATGCATGTGACTTTTTTATAGGATATGTCTTAAGAAAATGATGTGATAAAACTGCATTTGTTATTGCTTATACAAGAAAATCATTGAATGGTGCACAAATCAACTACATCACCACTAAGAAATAATTGCTTGCTTTTATTTTTTTCCTTAGAGATGTTTAGATCACGTCTCTTAGGATCCCCCGTTGCTATTTTACCTGATCATTCATCATTGAAATACTTTTTCCAAAAAACAAGACATCAAGGATAGATTGATTAGGTGGCCCTTCTCTTGCAAGAATTTGACATAACAATAAAGTATAAAAAAGGGTGTTGAAAATGTTGAAGTTGGTCACCTTTCTAAGTTATAATTCAAGGATAATACATTTTATCTTTTTGTGTTTGATTCATCCCTGGTGAGCATCTCTATTCTATGAGTGATTGTTCGTAGTATGCTAATATAAAAAACTACTTAGTTAAGAGCATCATACCAAAATTATTAGCAATTAAAGATATAAGGAAATTCATTTCTTATTTCAAACAATAAGTGTTTAATGATCCATACCTCTACAAGTTTTTACCTGTTCAGGTCATTAGGAGATGTGTCTTAGAGGCTGAGTAAGAAATCATTCTCAATTTATGTCATGGATAGATATGTGGAGACCGCTTTTCCACTGATAAAAACACTAAAAAGGTTTTGTAAAGTGGTTCATTTTGGAACACACACTCTAAGGATTCCTAAAAATTCTATCAAAATTTTCCTTAGTGTCAACAACTAGGATCAATAACTAAAAGGAATAAAATGACTCTTAATCTCATTTTGATTGTAGAAATCTTTGATTTTTATAGAATTAATTTTATAGGACCATTATCAAACTCTAGGGGATATCTCTAAATCCCACTAGATTTTGATTACATCTCTAAGTGGGTTGAGGTCATTCCTACCAAGCCCATTGATCATCATGTTGTGATTCGCTTCCTCAAGGAAAATATATTTTTTAGAATTGGAATTCCTAGGGTTATCATCAGGGACTATAAAACTCAAATATGCAATTGACCCTTCTCAAAACTCATGTCCAAGTATGGGATATCTCACAAAGTTACTACAACCAACCAACCTCAAACCAATGTTCAAGTTGAGTAGGAAAATAGGGAAATAAAGAAAAATCATGAAAAAACTATTAACCCCTCTATGGATGATTGGTTTAATAAGCTCTTGGATGTCATTTGGGCATATCAAACTATATACAAAACCATCCTAAGCATGTCACCATATTGATTGATATATGGAAAATAATTTCATTTACTAGTTGAAATTGAGCAAAAGGATTTTTGGGCAATCAAGAAAATGAATTTTGATATTTTCTTAGCTTAAATAAAGAGGAAATTAGATGTGAATAAAGTTGAGGAACTTAGGATGGAGGCTTATAAAAATTCAGAAATCAACAAATCTAGAGTTCAAGCCTATCAATCTTAGAATATTAAGATCAAACTCTTTGAGCTGAGAAAATTTATACTCTTATATAGTTTCAAACTTCATTTTCACTTGGGGAAGCTAAGGTCGAGATGGTCAGGGCCCTACATCGTGCATCATGTGCACCCTCATGGGGCAGTAGAGATTTGGGATCCCACCAATGGTCATATGTTTAAGTTCAATGATCATAGAATAAAACATTTCATATAATCATTCTATAAACATGAAACTGAAGAGGATTTGAATGAGAAAACCTATGATCCGAACAAAAAATGATAATTTTAAGGGTCCATGTCGAACTAATGTCATTAACTTAAGGGTTTTTCATGAGGAAACATGGCTTTTGGATAGATTTTTTTTGTCTGTTTGTGTGTGTGTTTTAAAAAAATAGATAGAGGGGGGAAATTAAATTATTCATTAAAAAATATTAAAAAATAAAAAAATAATTTTCATGTTTTTAGAAAAAGGGAAGCGCACGGGTCAGACAACAGCCTATCATGTCTAGTGAGGTCGCAGGGCTTGAACCCTCAGTCGAAGGGCGACAAGAGCACAATGTCTACCACAGGTCGATGTGTTATTCTACTTCCATATTCCATATTTTATATATATATACTATATTTTATAGTTTTGTGTGTATATATGTGTTTGTGAACATATATTTTTGTTTTTTGTTTTTTACCTTTACCTCTAGTAAATGTTTATTATTCTAAAATAAACAGGTTCATTTTTTCACTTCTTTTAATTTTTTATTTTTTTCAATTAAGGGAACCCCATGTGGTTTCCATGGTGTTCTAGTTGGGTTTTTTTATAATATTCAGAGGCTACTGAGGTTAAAGGATCGCATAATTCCTAAAGTTCAAACCCATTATGCCATCTCCTATGACGAGTCTACGAGTAACATGGAGATCGAAAGATCAATCGATTGCATCATAGACTTCATCATCAAACTATCATGTGACCATGTTCTATAATTTTATTTCAAATTTCATTTTGGTACTCCTCTCCACCATTCCTACCCCTTCTAAATATTCTTTTTTTTAAACTGAGGGTGGTTTCATTCTAAGTTAGAGGGTGAAAAGGAAAAAAAGTATGTGAACCAATATGAAATAAAATTAATTTAACCTTGCATGTGATAATGTACATTGTAAACATTAAAACTGAATAAAAAATTATGCATGCCTTGATTCTGATTTTAGTGCAAGATTAAGTTCATGAGCATAAATTTTGAAGTGTGGTTGTCTGATGTGATTTTTCACCATCTACTTTTTCATCCATTTAATCAAAATGTTACAATTCACATACTTTGGATTATGGGGTGTGAGTTTTATTTCTTGGGGTCCATACATAAATAGCATAGGTTTGGTGATTGGTTTAAGTTTAATATAAGTATTATAAAAAAAATGTGCGTAAATCAATGGATTGACTTAATGTGAGACTTTTGGAACTTGTGGATAGTGACTTCATAGTTGTCTAGCCCGGAGTTAGGCATTCTATCTCTATTTTTGGTAGTTCAAATTTGTTATTGGTTGAGTTAACTCGTGATGATGTCTGAGAATGTGAGATTCATTTAGTGCCCTAAGGCCTCCATGTCTGGGATTCGTTGACAAAGTCTCGCTACAAGAGTTGACTTGATTGAGCATAATTTCAATTACCATGGAAAAATTGAAAAAAAAAATAAATAAATAAAATTTGAAAAAAATTGATAATTATCTTAAGATTAAAATGTAATCCCCACCCAGTGCTTGTATCTTGTTACCCTTGGATAAAAATGAACTCTTGTGTCTTTTTTTATGCACAACACATCTTCATGCTTAATTGAAAATGGATGAAATGTGACATTGAATTTGAACAAAAAAATGGGATTGGGCGCGATCTTAGGGTGTGATTGTGAACTTAGGTTATTTTAAATGATTTTGATGGGTTTCAAAAAAAATGATTTGACGTCTTAATAGTAATCATTTTATGTTAAAATATGTTTGGAAAGGGTAATTCGATTTTCATCATTTTAGGATAATTATATGTTAGGGACTAGGAAAAAATCAAGTTGGGGGGTCTGATTAGCGACTAAAAAAGGCTAATATTCATTATTTATTATATAATTTTTATTTTTTTGTTATTTACGAACACCTATATTAGTGCATTTTACAATTTAAACTCCATTCAAAAAATGTTTTCAATTCTTACTTAAAATGCACTAAATACTTAGCACATTTATCATCACCTTATAAAACACCCACTAGTTATTAAATAAATTTAAATTGTAGGATCAGATTTCAAAAGTTATGGGGATGATTTTGTCTTTATATAGCAGTGGGAGATTTATTTGGGAAGATGATCATTGTGGGCCTTGAATCTATAATTTTATGGGCGAAGTAAAATGAACGTCATTCCACTAAAATGAATGTAGAGGTTGTGATACTAGTCCAATGATTCTCAAATTTCTATTACTGGTGGAGAACTTAATGAGGAAGATTTCATTAAACTGTGATCCAAGCTAATTTGGGGGTTTAAAGGATGATTTAGATGACCCAAGTTGAAGATAAAAATCTTGGTTGAATTTTGTTACCCAAAATGACATCCCACCATTTTTATAATAACATTCAAATGGATTATCCAAATGGGTTGGAATTTCACTAGGAGTTAAAAGATAGCTTGGGATACATTTTCTTCTTCTACAAACTACCCAAATTCATCCATCTAGAAGCTCATTTTGGTGCATCAAGTGGAGAGAAACAGTTTGCTCTGCTTTTGGGTAAAAGGTGGAAAAGTCCACTCTTCATTAACTTTCCACCCACCTATGTCAACCCTAATTAATTAGGATGACTTAGACAGTTAGGGGGAAGATCCAAGCCCCTAAATTGGCTATTTAAGTCAGTTTTAGTGAAGGAAACGAGGGAAAGTTTTTTTGTATTTCAATTGTAATGTTATGGTGTCATTTTGTCTACTCGAGTTTGTTTTTCCCATGTGAGTTGCTTGATTCACTCTAGTTTCTTAATAAAGGTTCTTTTTCTCATATTATTTTCTTCTTAAAACACTTTTACTCCATTGTCTCAATGTGTGAATTTATTCACACCAAAATTGTGAAATTATTCACACAACGGTGGAGTGTTCATTATTTCCCCTTTTTCTCTTCTTCAATTTCACTTTTATGAGCCAACTTCCATCTTCCATTGAGAGATTTGCATCAATGGAGGGAAAATATTTTTATGGGTTGATCCAAGGAAGTTTCATGGGGATAGATTGAATGTTATTTCTTGTTCCATTGATGTTTAATCATTTCTTTTAGTTGTGATTTTCATTCAATGTTTTACTTTCTTCCTCATTCTTACTGAATTTTAAGGTCACACATTTTAAGTGCTAATACGATCTTATACCTTTGGGTGCTCATCAAAATGATCATCCCAGTGTATATGTGATTGGAATTAGAATTTTGTAGGTATTAAACCAATAAGTGATGAGGTTGGTTTTGATGTTGTTGAATGGATCCTTCTTAAATTTACGAAAATGAATTTATTAAAAAAAAGAAATTCATTCAATCTACCCATATCAACAACCTAGGATCAATCCCTTCTCTTTAATCGAGTTCACTTATATCTTAATGTATTCTAGTAATCCAAATCAAATCAACCCTAAAGTTGGCCACTTCTAAATCATTCTATAGAATGTTTATTTGTCTTTAGGTTTTTTCTTAGGTCACTGAGGATTCGATAACTCATATTGTGTTGCAAGTGACCACTTCAACATGTTGAGTAAATTTGGGCGAACCAATCACCCACATATGACTGAGATGGTATTTCCAAGATGGGACACATCGCCCACCTGAGATACTGATCCATGACATCTGGGACAGGATACATCACCCGCCTGGGATATTTGGATATTTTTTCCAAGATAGGTTACATCGCCCGCTTGAGATATTAGAGTATGGAATCCAAGACAAGATGCCATGTTTGCTTGAGATATTTAATTATTACTTCCAGAACGGGATGCATCATCCACCTGAAATAATGGGGTATTATTTCCAAGCTAGGTGTTTTTCCAACCCATGACTTGAGAATGACTCCAGTTTGGACATAATTTCAATATACTATTAGAGATGAATTTTGGATATCATAGACTATCCCAAATCAAGGTAGTGCCACCGAGAAACCATGGGAAATATTGTCCCATCTCTGATATAAGAATAATCGCCACCACTAGATATTGGCATTGGTTGAAGTTGGTAGAGTGATATTTTATGTTTATTTGGTAATCCCGTGATGACTCAAGAATGGATATGTGATGTGTGCTAAAGCTTCCATTTCATACTGTACATGCACGCACAAATATATGGTTTATATTAGGGGTCAATTGGTGGTGTCCAATTGAGTTTTATACTCACACCCTACACATACACCTCAATTAGTAGTACAAAATATATTTTAGAATACACATTCTTCACATCGGTTATTTATAACCAATTTGAAAAAATCTAAAAAGAATCTTTTTCACGTCGGTTACTTGATAATCGATGTGAAAAACTTTTAAAACTTTTATGAAATATTGGGATGAGTCATTTTGTGTTCATTCATTCATGTGGTATCCATCATTTCTCTCATGCAGTGAACCATAACCCTACTTTCTATGATTTTTTGGCCTTGATTCTCTTTCAATTTTCATTAACTTATGTCGTCTGCCCTCAACCGTCGTTGAACGCCGGTTTCTCTCTTTATGTGTCATCATCCCTTTTGTGTCATTGTATCAATCACCCCCCTTCTAATATCAATTTTCAGTTTTTTTATTGTTTATATTTTTCATGCTTCCTAGGTATTTGCATTCATAGTTACAATTCTTATTTTCCATTTGATTTTTCATTGTTGTGCCTTCTATTAGCTATTTGTATTTTCAGTTCCTATTATTCACGCATCTAAGGTTTTTTCAATTGATGAATGATTGTTTTTAGATTTATATTTGATTAAATGATTAAATGATTAATTTTTTATATAAATAATGTTAGTTATTAATTAGTTTCTATGGTATGTTTTTTGTCTACATTGTGAACGGACGTTTTGAAGGTATAATGGATTATGGGGTTTGAATACATAGTATTTATAATATTATTTAGGTTATCATGTTGATTGCATGATACGTTTTTATTTTTTTATGAAATAATGATAATTAAATATGTTCAAAGTGATATTTTTTATCAAATATGTTGTCTTTCTTTTATTTGTGAAAGATTTTATGATATATATTTTATCATTATTTATAAAAGTAAATTTGAAATTAAATTTAGAAATATAATAACTTATTTTCAAATCGTGATATTTTTTATAGCTAAAAATGATTCGTAGTTGAATTATTGTATTGCGGACAAGTGATGAATATGAGGAAGACATCGATGCTTTTTTAGAATTTTCTAAACAAAATGTTCTAAATGACTTGTTTTTATATTCATGCTTGAAATGATTAAATATGAAGAATTTGAAAAGCATAAAAATCAAAGATCATTTAATTTGTCATGGTTTTAATCCAAGTTATAGCCCTTGGAATTGGCATAGTGAAACTGGGAAAAATTCCAGATCTATTAATGATGATGTAATGACCCAGATTTCCCCAAACCTTTCCTTTGTGAAAATCCAATGTTTAGGGTGTTCTGGGAGGCAATGATGGCTCATTTCAAGAGTGTTCTAGTTTTTTCAATTTTCCATCGGTGACACAGGGCGTCAGCGTCGGCAAGTCAGTGTGTCAGCATCAGTGAGTTAGGGGCGTCAACATCGATGAGTTGAGGGCGTCAGTATCAGTTAGTCAGAGGCGTCAGCATCGGTAGGTCGAGGCGTTGGTAGGTCGAGGCATCGGTAGGTCAAGGAGTCGGTAGGTCGAGGCGTCGGTAGGTCGTTGCGTCAGTGGCTCAGCATCGGTAGGTCGCGTCGGTAGCTCACCCGTCGGTGGCTCAGCGTCGGTGACTTACCCATAGGTGACTCATTTGTAGCTTTCCCAGTTTTTCCTAGTTTTCCAATTTCACCCCTCTTACATTTTATTTGATGTAAACTGAGTTTAAAGCCTTCTTCGAGCATTTTTAAGGGCATTTCAAAGGGTATTAATTATATCTTTAATTATCCTAACATCCCAAACGATTTGAGATACCCAAACCACGTGATCTTGACCACGATCTCACATTAATGTCTTTTAAAACCGTCCTTCCTTTAAAATAGGATCTGGCTTTTCCAAGTTGGTATCTTCCCTTCCTTGTGTGTTTTTTGTTTCCCCTTGGTGCACTTAGAGCCTTCCTCCCTAGACGAGTCATGCACCTGTGCTAGAGCTCTCCTGCTCATCCTTCTTAGAGTTCATTCTTGTTGCTCGCGTGATCCCCTGTTCTTGGCGCAAGGAGGAACTTCGATCATTTGATCATCCGGTAGGGATTTATTCTGTCTCTATTTAATTGTGCATCATGTGGGGTGGGTGTACTAATGATCTCTTGTAAAGAACGGGTGAATAATTTTCTTAAAACAAGAAATAAATAAGAAGGGGATATGATCAAAGAGATAACGGAGTCAATGGAATAACGGATTGTGAGTGGTTTGATGTTGATTAACTATTTTATTTGTCATGTTTGTTTCTTTTATGGATTGTTGTGGTTGTATGCCTCCTAAAAATCATGACCGTCGGTGGCCTTTGCTTGTGGACTAGTGATGTTCTGTTTTGTTGTGATGCTTTGATAAATGGTCGTAACATGAAAAACTGTTAAACCGCATATACTTGGTTAAATAAATGGATTCCCCGTGATTAAACTTATTGTGTGATCACCCCGGTTATATTTAAGTGGAATTAAAAAACTTCTGCTGGTTAAATCTGAATATATATACACATCCTGTTGATAGGTGTGGCTAAGAGCTATGTTCTATTGAGTTTTGTAACTTTGTGTGAGTTGTGTGGTGCCACTGTTGGGAGTACGGTTGTGGGTACATGGGGTGGACAGAGGAGTTGGTTTTGTGAGGAGGGCGTGGTATGTGTGTACAGCGGAGTTGTGGGTTAATAGTAGTTGTTGTGGGCTTTGTGTATGGGGCAGTACAGGGGGTGTGTCGGTATCCCAATTTGAGAGATTGATTGGTTGTGGAATGGATGAACTTGTAGGCAGTTAAAATTCCTTTGTTTGTGTCGTGGTTGTCGAATGGCGTTGGGCAGTGGGACTCCGGTGTGGTTATAAACTTGTATGCAGTGGGACTGCAATTGGGAATTGTTGGACTGCGGGGTTGCAGACCTGGGTTGTGATAGAAGGATTGTGTGGTATAATTTTGAAGAATGATAATTGACAATGACTGAACATGTGTCTAGGAAGAATGGGGGTTTGTGCAATGGACTGTAAATCTCATTTTGTGTTGTTGAGTAGTGGGACTATAGTTTGGTTTTTCTTGTTGTTTTGGTATGGTTTTGGTTGGTAGTTGCCTGATAGTGATGGAATAAATTAAGGTGAATCCCCTTAAATAAATAAATGGCAAGTGGTTAAATGAAAAAGGGGTTGGGTTTATGTTTGGCAGTGGTTGTTGTGTGGTTGTGCATATAGGGGTAGCAGCAAAAGTGGTATTGGTCGGTTTGTTAGTTTGTTTGTTTGAAACTCGTAGGTTGGGCTGAGTGTTTGATTACATATATGTATAAATTGTAGTTCCTTGTGATTTCTATATGCACCCCCACCCTTATTGAGCACCATTGGCCGAACACCCACATTTCATGGGGGAAGGTATCTTTCCCAACATCTTGGTGGTGGGATGGATGACTGGTTACTGACTTTCTTCCTCGCACCCTCTTCTAGGTTCTTACCGCTCGAGCGTATCTGAGCAGGCTGTAATGGCTTGATGCTTACCATAGTCCAAGATCCTTCAGGCGAGGGTTTGTTATGGATAAGAGACCTAGGTGTTTGTGGGCTAGGTTTTTTTTCCCAAGTGTCTTCGGGATGAGGCACAAGTGTCTTTGGGTGAGAGACGTGGTTGTTGTGGCTCAAGTGTCTGCGGGTGGGATTGTGTGTGGTTTGAGGCCAGGTGTGTGTGGGCAGGTTGTGGCAGTGGGACTGCGTATGGAAAGAGTGGTAGCGTCAAGACATTAGCTATTAGGGATGAGCAGTTAACTAGTGGGAAAGTGGTGTGGGGTACCCAAACATCGATGTGTTTATACTATTACTTTACTTTACTTGTGTTATTTGGTGAGCGTGCCTTGGTGAGGTTGGGTTGGTTAGTATTCCTTGGTAGGTGCTTTGAGGTTCTATTGTTTTCTCACATGGAAATTCGTATTTTTTCCCCCACTTTTGCACGGGTAGATTTAGTTTCCCTACTGAGTATACTTGTATGCTCACCGCATGTATATAAAACTGTTTCTAGGTTTCCATGAGGAATTTGAGCACCGTGCTGGACTTTACTAGCTCGGGCGTTGGTATTAGTTATTGTTGTTGCTTAGTCTCTTTTCTTTTTGCACTTTACCTTTGGAGATTTTGTTTTACTTTGTATCAGCTTTACTTTTGAACATGCATGTGGAAATGGATTTGGGCTTTACTTTTACTTTTGGTATTTGGAGTTACTTGGGATTTATCATCATATCTCCCGATCTTATTAAATAAAAAGGGTAATGCATTCCATATTATGTGAGATTTTATACCCTTGGGGCTAGTCGCCGCTCTAGGTCCTATTGAAGGCGGGACTCGGGGGGTCATTATCCCTCCTTCATCTTGAGGAAGGAATGGTGTGACACTTTGTTGTCTCTTCCCTCATCTTGAAGAAGGTGGTTCGTGACAAAATGGTATCAGATGCGGGTTTGTTTTGGGAGTTGAGGGATATGATGGAGTTTGGAGTTAGGCACAGTGAGGATTTCATGGGATGGTAGGGCAACGGTGTTAGTCAATCTTGGTGCATGAGATAGGCCAGGGAAGATCGGCTAGGACATGGGATTTTAGGGCCCTCTGTAATTCTATGCAAGGACTCTGGACCTACTAAACGGCCAAGTGAGGCTACACCAATTGAAGGGTAGAGACCCTAGGAAAGGTACATGCATCATAATGACTTGTGTTCTTGTGTGCCTTTGGTGTTTTGAGAATCTAAAATAAATGAAGAGTTAAAACAATTTAAAAGAAAATTTCTACACTACTTGGGCTTAGGAGTTCCTTGTTTACTTTTTTCAGTTATGGCACTCGGACGTCATCCACGTGTGGTACAAGAAGTTGAGGCCCAGCAAGTTGACCTGGTTGATCAGCATAGGGTCAATCGAGAGGAGGAAGATGACCAGTGGCAAAAGATGCTTCATGCCTTCCAGCGGCAAACTCTGGGGAAGTACGAGGGCAGCGTCTCAGACATAGAGATGAAGAGTTGGCTCGAGGAGCTAGTGATCACTTTCATCTTGATTCGGGCTTTGATAGAGTACTGGGTTCCTCTGGCGGTGAGCCAGATACGAGGAGCAGTGTGTCAATGGTGGATGCTTTACCATGGGGAGAGAAAGGAAACTAAGGTTTCATGGGCTAACTTTGAGAAGGAGTTCCGGACGGAATTCCATTCTTCCACGATGAAGGTTGAGAAGAGGCAGGAGCTACTCCCCCTCCAGCAGGGGAGTATGTTGGTAAGGGAATTGGGGATCAAGTTCAAAGATCTTCTGCGTTTCGCACTGGATCTCTTTCCGGATTAGGAGTCTCGAGCGAGACGCTTAGAGGAGGCACTTTGACCTTCTCTTCAGTATGTTGTTACTCCTTTCACTCTACCGACATACTTAGAGGTTTAGAAGAAGGTCGAGGTAGTGGAAATGATGCACTTATTGAGAGGTGTGCCACGATAGAGGAGCTAGCTGAGTTCGTTAAAGGAGAAAGTCGTCAGCAGCAGGAATCTGGCGTCAAGGCCTTCCAGGTTTCGGCTAATGGGAAGTAGGCCTCAGCAGTTCCAATTCCAATCTCCTGGTTCTCGCCCTTTCCCCATGGGCCCGAGACCGAGGTGCTTTATCTGTGGGGGTCGTGGACATCTTCGGAACCAGTTCCTAGTTCGAGCGTCGTACAGTGGGGGTGGGAAGGTTCACCGCCCACCTTAGTAGCAGTAGTTTCTGGTCAGGCCCATCCAGCAGGAGGGGCGGAGAGCTCCCGCTCCACTGAGGGTAGACAGTGCTGGGGGAGGCTAACCTCAGGGTGCTCCTCAGGGACCTCGACCAGAGCGTGGTTGGGGAGGCGGTCGACAGCAGAGAGGTAGAAGAGCTAGGCGTGGACAGTTGCACGCCGCATAGGTAACAGTTCTAGCAGGGTCAGAGGTTATTCAAGGTACGATCAGTCTATTTAGTACTCTTGTGTGTGATTTGTTTGATTTAATAGTCTCTCACTCCTTTGTTGCACCCGGTCTAGCCCATGCTCTGAGACTAGACGTTAAGAGACTTCTCATGCCCCTGGTGGAGTACACCAGTTGGAGTCCAGACCATCCTGTTTAATGTTTTTCGATGATGTAGACTGATGTTGGGGTCGCATCAGTCCAGTGGGGATCTTCTTCTGCTACAGATGCAGTCATACGATGTCATCTTAGACATCGAATGGTGGTTTTCTATGCACATTGTTATCGACTTCTTCCGGAGAAGGGTTGTGTTCTCAGATATGGGCAGCCAGCGCATAGCTTTCGTTGGCGAGCGGAGTTGTCAGGAGGGCACCCGGCGTGTAGAGCCTCTTCTTTCCTTGTTAGCCAAGTTGTTAGTGGAATCAAAAAATACAGAGATAGTGGAAGTTTTGGGGATTGTCGGTGAGTTCTTGGATGCCTTCCCCGAAGAGGTTGTGACTCTACCCCCCTTGACGTGATGTTGAGTTCGGAATAAACTTGCAACCCAATGCTCGTCTGATTTCGATGGCTCCCTATCAAATGGCGCCTTCCGAGTTGCGGGATTTGTGGATTCAGGTTGACGACCTAATGAAAAGGGGTTTTATTCGGCCAAGTGTGTCGTCGTGGGGTGCTCCAGTCTTGTTCGCGAAGAAGGCGGATGATGGTCTAAGATTGTGCATAGATTGCCAGAGACTGAATCAAGTGACGGTCAAGAACCGTTACCCCCTTATGAGGATCGAAAATCTCTTCAACCAATTAAAGGGAGCAAGTTGGTTCTCTAAGATCAATCTGCGGTCTGGATATCACCAGTTGAGGGTGAAGGAGGGTGACATCCTGAAGACTGCTTTCAGGTGTAGGTATGGGCACTTCGAGTTCGTGGTCATGTCGTTCGGTGTTACGAACATGCCAGTTGTGTTCATGGGGCTCATGAACTCTGTCTTCTGTGAGTACCTGGACCGGTTCGTCGTCGTGTTCATCGACGATATCCTGATATACTCAAGATAAGAGGAGGAGCACACTGAGCATCTGAGGACTATCTTGGAGGTCCTCCGACGCCACCAGCTCTACGAAAAATTGTCCAAGTGCAAGTTCTGGACATGAGAGGTGCACTTCCTTGGACATGTGGTGTCCCAGCAAGGGATAGCAGTGGACCCTTCAAAGGTCGAAGCGACTATTTCTTGGGAAGCACCCAAGGATATGGTGGAGGTTCATAGTTTCCTGGGTCTGGCAAGCTATTACCGGAGGTTCATACATGACTTCTCTCGAGTTGCAACTCCATTGACAACTTTGACCAGAAAAGATTAGGCCTTCGTGTGGAGTGAACGGTATCAGACAGGCTTCAGCTATCTGAAGGGGAAGTTAGTCAGTGCTCCAGTGCTCAGGTTTCCAGAGGAAGGGGTATTGTTCGAGGAGTTTTGTGACGCTTTCGGTCTAGACTTGGGGTGTGTGTTGATGCAGCAGCAGGGAGTAATCTCTTATGGGTCTAGGCAGTTACATCCTCACGAACGTAACTATGCCACCCATGACTTGGATCTTGCAGAGGTCGTGTTCGCACTGAATTTGTGGCGGAATTACCTCACCAAGGAACGCTTTTTGATCTTCACGGATCACAAGAGCTTGAGGTATATCTTCTCCCATCAAGACCTGAACTTGTGACAGTGGAGGTGGACGGAGTTTCTCCAGGACTACGAATTTGAGATCTCTTACACCCCAGGGAAGGGGAACGTGGTGGTCGATGCCTTGAGTAGGAAGTCATAGAATGAGGTAGTTCAGAAATCCACAAATGCTTGGAAGGCAATGGAGGAGTTGGCCGCTTTGCACCTGGACGCTGGGGAGGACAGTGGCAGAGGCTATCTGTTTCAAATGACAGTGCAGTCTTCCTTAATACGAATGGTGGAGGAGTCTCAGTGGAGAGAATCAAAGACTGAAGTGATACATGATCATGTTGTCCAGGGTGATGCTCCGGAAGGATAGTCGGAGAATAACCAGAATCAGATGTTGATTTGTGGGAAGCTGTTTGTCCCAGTGGCAATGCGCGAGGGAGTTCTCCATGAGTTTCATAGCTCACCCCTGGCAGTGCATCTAGGAGTCTCTAAGATGTATTGAGGATTGAGGGAACAGTTTTGGTGGCCCAGGGTGAAGCGGGCAGTGGCGGAGTTTGTGGCAAGGTGCTTAGTGTGTCAGGTGAAGGTCGAGCACCGTGTTCCCGGTGGTCTGTTGCAGCCCTTAGATGTTCTCGAGTGGAAGTGGGATGATATCTCGATGGATTTCATCACAAGACTACCCGGGGCTCAGGGAGGTTGTGATGTTATCTGGGTAGTGGTGGATCAATTGACGAAATCAGCCCACTTCCTGGCGATCAAGGAGTCAAGCGTAGTGGATGACTTAGCACGAAGGTATGTGGATGAGGTGGTATGGCTGCATGGAGTTCCAAGATCCATTATCTCAGATCGGAATACACGTTTTACGTCACGATTCTGGAGGAGACTGCAGCATTCCTTTGGCACCCAGTTACGCCTTAGCACTGCTTTTCACCCTCATACAGATGGGAAGACAGAGAGGACCATCCAGGCGTTGGAGGATATGTTGTCAGCATGTGTTCTGGATTTCGGAGGATCGTGGGTACGACACTTTCCCCTGGTAGATTTTGACTACAATAATAGCTATCGTGCTACCATTGGCATGGCACCATTCGAAGCCTTGTACGAAAGACCATGTCGCTCACCCGTATGTTGGACAGAGGTAGGGGAAGCATCTCTTCTTGGACCAGAGGTAGTGCAGGGCACAACAGAGAAGGTTCAGCTTATGCGTGAGAGGATGAAGGAAGATCAGGACCAGCAGAAGTCGTATGCCGATCACAGGAGGAGACTCTTGGAGTTCGAGGTTGGGGACCACATGTTCTTAAAGGTCTCCCCTCGGCATGGACAGCGGAGGTTTGGCAGATGAAGTAAGCTTTCTCCCAGGTTCATCGGACCTTTCGAGGTGTTGGGACGAGTTGGCGAGGTGGAATATCAGATGGCGTTGCTACTGCGATTAGAGAGGATCCATGACGTCTTTCATGTCTCTCAGCTCCGTCAGTATCTACACGATGACTCTCACATCCTGGACTGGGAGAGTTGGATGTCGAGGATGACGTGACGTTCGTGGAGTGACCGGTAAGAATCGAGGATCCTGAGGAGAAGGTGTTGTGTGGACGAACCATTCCTTTTGTTTGTGTGTTATGGAGGCATGGTGGCCTTGAGGAGAGTACTTGGGAGCAAGAAGCACAGATGTGTTCCCAATACCCGGAGTTGTTCTGAGTTTTCTCTTGTGCTTTACTTTGTAACTTGATTATAATGAATTGTTTGACCTCGCTTATTGTATAATAAGTTGTTTCCCTGTTCTCTGATTTTGTGTGAAAAGTCCAGATTATGGGGAGGGGAGAACCTGATCTCTAATCAAGACACATCAATGCAGATGCGATTAAACCCGTGCGGGGTGAGACTGTATCGCCCAAAGCGGATAGTATCTTGACATGGAGAAAGGAGCTCCCTAATCCATGTATCTGGACAGTGTGACCTTTGGTGTTTGTGTGGTTGTTTAGGGCAGTGTAGGGCCTTAGTGTTTGCACAGTTGTTCGAGAGATAGATGACAAGGAGGTGTTTTGGGATGTCGAGGTTTTCACTTCAGTTCTCAAATAACACAAGGTGGTTCGCTCCTAAGAGGTATCTTAAGGGGTGGGTGTTCGGACCTCTTTTCTTCTAGGTTGGTTTTGAATTGTCGAGGATGAGAATAGTTTGAGAGGTATCTGATGTAATGATGTGGATTTCCCCATACCTGTCCTTTGTGAAAATCCAGTGTTTAGGGTGTTCAGGGAGGCAGCGGTGGCTCATTTCAAGAGTTTTCTAGTTTTTCCAGTTTTTCATCGGTGACTCAGCGCGTCAGCATGTCAGTGTGGCGGAGTGTCAGTGCGTCGGCATGTCAATGCGTCGGCATGTCAGTGTGTCGACATCGGTGAGTCAGGGGCATCCGCATCGATGGGTTGAGGGCATCAGTATCTGTGAATCAGAGGCGTCAGCATCGGTAGGTCAAGGCGTCGGTAGGTCGAGGCGTCGGTAGGTTGTTGTGTCAGTAGGTCGTTGTGTCGGTAGGTCGTTGCGTCGGTAGGTCATTGTGTAGGTAGCTCAACGTCGGTGGCTCAGTGTCGGTAGGTCGCTTTGGTGGCTCACCCGTCGGTGGCTCAGCGTCGGCGACTCACCCATCGGTGACTCATTTGCAATTTTCCCAGTTTTTCCCAGTTTTCCAGTTTCACCCCTCTTACATTTTATTTGACATAAACCGAGTTTAAAGCCTTCTTCAGGTGTTTATAAGGGCGCTTCAAAAGGTATTAATTATATCTTTAATTATCCTAATGTCCCGGGTGATTTGAGATACCCAAACCGCATGATCTTGACCACGGTCCCATGTTAATGTCTTTTAAAACCGTTCTTCCTTTAAAATAGGATATGACTCTTCAAAGTTAGGATCTTTCCTTGTTTGTTTTATGTTTCCTCTTGGTGCGCCTAGAGCCTTCCTCCCTAGATAAGTCGTGTGCCTATGTTAGAGCTCTCCTGCTCAGGCTTCTTGGAGTTCTTTCCCGCTGCTTGCGCGATCCTCTGTTCTTGGCGCAAGGAGGAACTTCGATCCTTTGATCATCCGATAGGGATTTCTTCTGTCTCCCTTTAATTGTGCATCATCTGGGATGGGTGTACTAATGATCCATTGTGAAGAACGGGTGAATACTTCTCTTAAAACAAGAAATAAATAAGAAGGTAATATGATCAAAGAGATAACAGAGTCAATGGAATAATGGGCTGGGAGTGGTTTGATGTTGATCGCCTGCTTTATTTTTCGTCTTTGTTTCTCTTATGGATTATTGTGGTTGTATGCCTCCTGAAAATCATGACCGTTGGTGGTCTTTACTTATGCACTAGTGATGTTCTATTTTGTTGTGATGCTTTGATAAACGGTCGTAACATGAAAAACTGTTAAACCACATATACTTGGTTAAATAAATGGATTCCCCGGGATCAAACCTATTGTGTGATCACCTCGGTTATATTTCAATGGAATTAAAGAACCTCTGATGGTTAAATCTGAATATATATACGCATCCTGTTGATAGGTGTGGATGAGTGTTGTGTTCTGTTGAGTTTTGTGACTTTGTGTGAGTTGTGTGGTGCTGTTGTTGGGAGTACGGTTGTGGGTACATGGGGTGGACAGTGGAGTTGGTTCCGTGAGGAGGGCGTGGTATGTGTGTACAGTGGGGTTGTGAGTTAATAGTAATTGTTGTGGGCTTTGTGTGTGGGGAAGTACAGGAGGTGTGTTGGTATCCCAGTTTGAGAGACTGATTGATTGTGGAATGGATGAACTTGTAGGTAGTTGAACTGCCTTTTTTGTGTCGTGGTCGTTGAATGGTGTTGGGCAGTGGGACTGTGGTGTGGTTATGAACTTGTATGTAGTGGGATTGCATCTAGGAATTGTTGGGCAGCGGGGCTGCGAACCTGGATTGTGAGAGAAGGATTGTGTGGTATAATTTTGAAGAATGATAGTTGGCAATGGGTGAACAGGTGTCTAGGAAGAATGGGAGGTTTGTGTGGTGGATTGTAAATATGGTTTTGTGATGTTGAGCAATGGGACTGCAGTTTGGTTTTACTTGTTGTTTTGGTATGGTTGTGGTTGGTAGTTGCTCGGTAGTGCAGGAATAAATTAAGATGAATCCCCTTAAATAAATAAATGGAAAGTGGTTAAATGAAAAAGGGGTTGGGTTTATGTTTGGCATTGGGTGTTGTGTGGTTTTTCATATAGGGGTAGCACCAAAAGTGGTATTGGTGGGTTTGTTGGTTTGTTTGAAACACGTAGTTTGAGCTGAGTGTTTGATTACCTATATGTATAAATTGTAGTTCCTTGTGATTTCTATACGCATCTCACCCTTGTTGAGCACCATGTATCGAACACCCTCATTTCATGGGGGAGGGTGTCTTTCCCAACATCCTGGTGGGAGGATGGATGGCTGGTTACTGACTTTCTTCCTCGCACCCTCTTTCCGGTTCTTACCGCTCGAGCGTATCCGGGCGGGTTGTAATGGCTTGAGGCTTACCATAGTCCAAGATCCTTCGGGAAAGGGTTTGTTGTGGATGAGAGTCCTAGGTGTTTGCTGGCTAGGTTTGTTTTCCCAAGTGTATTCAAGATGAGGCTCAGGTGTCTTCGGGCGAGAGTCGTGGTTGTTGTGGCCCAGGTGTTTGTAGGCAGGATTGTGTGTGGTTTGAGGCCCAGGTGTGTGTGGGCGGGTTGTGGCAGTGGGACTACGTATGGGAAGAGTGGTAGCGTCAAGACGTTAGCCTTTAGGGATGAGTAGTTAACCAGTGGGAAAGTGGTGTTGGGTACCCAAACATCGATGTGTTTATACTATTACTTTACTTGACTTGAGTTATTTAGTGAGTGTGCCTTAGTGAGGCTGGGTTGGTTAGTATTCCTTGGTAGGTGCTTTGAGGTTCTACTGTTTTCTCACAGGGAAATTAGTATGTTTCCCCCACTTGTGCACAGGTAGCTTTAGTTTCCCTACTGAGTATACTCGAATGCTCACCCTACGTATATAAAACTGTTTTCAGGTTTCCATGAGGACTTTGAGGACCATACTGGACTTTACCAGCTCAGATGTCGAGATTAGTTGTTGTTATTGCTTAGTCTATTTTCTTTTGGTACTTTACCTTTGGAGATTTTGTTTTACTTTGTATCGGATTTACTTTTGATCATGCATGTGGGAATGGATTTTGTCTTTACTTTTACTTTTGGTATTTGGAGTTGCTTGGAATTTATCATCCTATCTCCTGATCTTGTTCTATAAAAAGGATAATGTCTTCCATATTATGTGAGATTCTATACTCTTGGTGCTAGTCGCCGCTATGGGGCCTATTGAAGGCTGGAATCGGGGGTCATTATCTCTCCTTCATTTTGAGGAAGGAAGGGCGTGGCATTTTGATGTCTCTTCCCTCATCTTGAAGAAGGCGGGTCGTGACAGATGATGGTTTTCAAGATGATAAGTCTGATTAAATTGAAGAAATGATTTGTGATATTGAAGTAGAAGCAATTGGGAAAGAACCGATAATTGAGTGTCTATTTGATGGTTTTGAAAAACCATTGTATTCAGGTTATACAAAATTTATGGTTTTATCAACGATGTTAAGATTGTTTAATTTGAAGGTGAAAAATGGATGGAGTGATAAGAGTTTTATAGATTTGTTACAATTGTTGAAATACATACTTCCTAAAGACAATGATCTTCCATATTCACATTATAATTCGAAGAAAATATTATGCTTGAGGGGTTTGGGGTACAAGAAGATACATTTATGCCTGAATGATTGTGTGCTATATATGAAGGAATACGAAGGTCTATCATAGTGTCCTAAATATAGGACATCACGGTATAAGTTGAAAGAAAAACCATAGTGTGATTTAACAGCTACAGAGACTCCTGCCAAGGCAATTTGTAATCTTCCTATAATTCCTCATTTAAAATGTTTATTTACAAATTCAAATGATGCAAAAGGGTTAAGATGACATGCATATGATTGAATATCTAATAAAAAATTACATCATCCGGTTGATTGTTCACAGTGGAAGACATTTGATCAACAATTTTCTACATTCAGAAATAAAGATAGAAATCTCATACTTGGACTGTGCACAAATAAAATGAATCCATGTTGAAGCCTTAGTATCAAACATAGTTCATAGCCTGTGTTATTGGTAATTTACATCTTATCACCTGAATTTTGTATGAAGTGGAAATATATCGTGTTGGGTTTAATGATTTATTGACCAAAACAGTCTGGAAATGATAGTGATGTTTTATTGTCACCATTAATTGATGATTTGAAACTTTTATGGGAGGAAGGTATTAGAGTGTATGAATCTTATAAAATGGAACATTTTCAATTACATGCGATGATTATGTTCTCTATAACTGACTTCCCAACATATGAAAATTCATCTGGAAACAGTGTTAAGTGACATAAAGCTTATCCAATTTGTCAACAACAGACTTCATATTATCAATTGCAACACGGGAGAAAAACAATATACATGAGTCGTTGAAGGTTTTTGTTTATGGATCACTCTTATCGGAGATTAAAAAATGCATTCAACAGCTCGCAAAAATTTGATATTGCTTCAAAACCTTTGTCCATCAATCAGTATTTTGAGAGGGTGAAAAACATTGATGTTACATTCAGAAAGACACAAAAATCAAGTAATGATAAAAATATTTGGAAAAAATAGTTAAAATTTTTGAACTTCGATATTGGAAATATCATGAGGACAAACATAGCATTGATTTCATGTATGTGGAGAAAAATATGTGTGGCAGCATGACTGGAATATTGTTAGATATTAAAGGAAAGAGTAAAGATGGGTTGAACACAAGATTGGAGTTACTATCAATGGGAATACGTTTGGAGTTAGCTCTCACTCCTAATAGAAGATAAACATACATGTATGTGGTTTGTCATACATTATCCAAGAGAGAGAAAATTAGCTTTTGTCGGTGTTTTCATAGTATCAAAGTGTCGTAAAGTTATTCTTCAAATGTAAAAAAAAATGTGTCACTAAAAGATTTAAAATTGAAAGGTATAAAATCTCATGATTGTCGTGTCATGATGTAACAACTCCTACCAGTTGCATTGCATGGAATATTGTTCATCTGTGTCAAAATGACTATCATGAAGATGTGTTATTTTTTCAATTCAATCTGTAACAAGATGATTGATTTGAATTAATTGAACAATCTGGAGAACAATGTAATTTCTATACTTTGTCAACTGAAAATGTGTTTTCCTCCATCGTTTTTTGATATCATAATGCATTTAATGGTTCATTTGCGATGAAAAATAAAGCTTTGTGGACATGTTTATCTACGTTGGATGTATACTTTTGAAAGGTATATAATGATATTGAAGGGATATGTTAAAAATCCACATCGACTTGAAACCTTCATTGTTGAGAAGCATATTTCTAAGAAGGTTGCAGAGTTTTGTACAAGTTATTTGTCTGCAATGGAGCACATCGCTTTGCCTACATCTTGCTATGAACAAGTCAATTATGAGGAAAAGGGGATTCGTGGCTTGAAAGTAAAATCGTTGACAAGTGAACAGATAAAGAAGATACATTTATACATCTTGAATAAGAGAATTGATGTTAGACCATATATAATGCTGCATATTAATGTGTTAAAACAATGTTATCCAAAGAAAATAGATATGTGGATTTTGAATGAGCATAACAAAACTTTTTTGTCAGGGTTTAAAGAGATTGTGCATGGTATATAAGATACATCAAAAACATTGAGATGGTTAGCGGGCAATCCAAGTTTAAATTTGATAACAAGATTCGGGTATGACATTAATGGCAATACATTTCATATGAAAGATCGGGATAACAGAAGTCCAATTCAGAATAGTAGTGTATTGGTGCTTATAGAAAAAATACATTTTTCGAATGTCAAAGATAAAAACTCAATCTCTGCATCAAGTGCATATTACAGAGTCATTAAATAAATATAGGAGGTTGATTACATTAAATTTCAAGTTTCAGTGTTTAACTGCAAACGAGTTATCGATAACAACAGTGTCAGATACAATAAACTTGGTATGACACTAGTTAATCTGAATAGACACGGTTGATCCTTTTATCATGGAAACACATGCAAAACAAATTCTTTATGTTCTTGATCCATCTGATATGCATTAGTCTGTCATTTTATAATGAAAAAAAAACAGTATGTTGGTGATGACAAACTTGATGAAGATGTTGATTTATGTGAGATCTCTACTTCCATGGAAAGGTTAACAGAAAATATTGATGAGTATGTTGTAGACATGGTTTGTGATATACAAAATGATCATGAGGAAGGAATTTGAGAAAAAAATCCTTTAGTAATTTCCTAATATTATAAGTAACACATATTTATTTCTTGTTTACTTTTTAAAAATTCATAAAATGCAAGATACATTTGTTTTATTTTTTTTATCACAACACGTATTATAACTAATAAGTTAAATTGTTTGTTTAAATTAGTTTAATTTTGTTTAGTTTACCCTTACTTAACTTATGTTTACCATTACATAACTTTTTTATTTATTGATTTTATGGAAAAACAAATAATTTTAATTTAATAAGTTTAAAAATAAAAATAAAAATGTATAAAAGAGTATATTCAAATAATATTCTTTTTTGTGTAAAAAATGGTGTAATACGTTTGAGCATTTTTACTATTCATGCACAATTTTTAAGTAATTTTACTCTATAATGGTGTATTACATTGGAGATGCTCTAACGAATATGATAATGAGTGGGTTGTTTAGTATCGTTTTGTTTTGTTTGTATCATTTTAAAAAAAATATTCAGCTTTTTATATAACAGTTGGATTTGTTTTCATTCGTTTATGTCATTTCAACTCTCATTAATGTTAGCATTTTACTTAACTACTTTAACAAATATGAATAAAATGTGTTTAGTTTAGATTACTTTTTATTGGATCATTATTAATTTTTTATTTAATTTTATTTGTAATAGTTGGATTTGTATATTTGTGTACTAATTGTTTGTTACTTTGATTTGTAGAATAGTGGCAAATGAAACATATAATTCATTGTGAGCTTCTGGGGAGGATCATACACATACTTCTGGGGAGGACCGTACACATACTCCTATTGAGGAGCCTCTTCATCCTTCTGCACAAGAGTAATCTACTTCCACGGGGGGGAATACTTTGAGGGTTGGTAAACGTGGCAGCACACATTTACCAAAATTATCAATTACTCGTAACCAGGGTCATAGGATATCAGTTGACTTTAATGATAATGACATTCCTAGGGGTCCAAATTCAAAACAATTTAAGACTTTTATTGCAGTGTAGGCTAAAAGAAAAGTTGGTATTTTGATTTCTGATTGGAGAAGTGTTGACAAAATGACAATATCTCAATTATGGGAGACAATTTTGGTAAGCTCGTTTGTTATTATTTTACTTATCGTGAAATGTTTTTACTAATATAGGTTGTTTCCTTACTTATGATGACATATGATATACCTGATATTGGATGAGTCAAGAGGAAATGTTTAGGATTAACTGATGGGCGATAGAGGGATTTTAAATCAACCCTCACATTATATTTTATTTTTAGGGATAGACAACATCAAAATTCATGTGATATATATCCATTTCTAAATGAAGATACATAGAAGCAATTTCTTGAAAGTGAGACGATAAGAAGTGTTTTTGGTAAGTGCAATGCTAGCTTTTAGAAGTTTTTCTTCTATTAATGAGCATATTAATGATCTGTTTATTCATTATTTATAACAAATGAGGAGATCTCATCAAGAGGTCTAATCCAAAAACATATACTCTCAAACATTATCTCGTGGAGGATATATGTTATTGGAAAAATAAATGATAACTGAAAAATTTCAAAAAACTAGTCTTTAGGCTCTATAGAGGTGGACCCTCATTCCCCATCAGCTAGACATGAAAAATAAAAAGGATGATAAGTAAAAAGGAACAATATCTTACAGAAGAGTTAAGGGGTGTGGCTGAAATGATTGCAAGAAGTTATTTAATTTATTTATGTTATTTAAGTTAAATCAATTCTTTATATATTATGATTCACTACTGATTTTTTCAAATATTTTATACAGGAATCCCTTGAGGAGCATAGAACACGGGAAACCTTCATAGCTGAGAGTATGAATGATATTTTAGCTACTAGATTGGAAAAGACCGAACACCTAGGTCATTTACGAAGATATCCAACAAGTGTATCGGTAAAAAAAAGTGTTTGGTTGTTCTAAAACTTATTCAATAAAATATGTTTATAAAAGAAAAATATAAGCTTTAGAATGTAAAGTTCAGGATTTTGGTGAGACGTTGAAGGACGAGATCATAGCTTTAGTACAGTCGATGTTTGCAGACGTGCAAAGATAGTTTCAGACTGCTGATCTGACTCTTTCACCTTCGCCTGCAGATTTCACTCATACACCTCCTCCACCTCCTCCTACTTATCCAACTCTTACACATCCTCCTCCACATCTCCTCATTGAGTATCTCTGTCATCATATTGTTGCATATGTGATTATATATTATATTAGAGATGGTGTTCATCATCAACATACAAAGATAGAGAATCTTAGAATAAATGTACGGAATATTATAGATAGATCATCAAGAAACTCATTTCCTATAGATAAGGTCACTACAATTGGACAAAGCATCAAGCATTTTTTTAGTTTGATCATCTAAACTTACTCGACAAATTATCATTGAGGTACATGTAAATTATATCCTTTATTTTATATTTGGATTAAATTTGCTTTAACATTTTAAAATTTATATATTTATACATTTTTATAGGAATGTTTTAAAGAAAAAGACATACTGTATAGACAACAACCAAGTCCTGATTGTTATGACTTTAGATACAACTTTTGTACTTAATAGATTATCAAAATATTCAAATTTGTTATTGGAAGTTTATAACATTCAAGTGGATGCTAACATTTGTGGACGTGCAATGACTAATGATTTTAAAGAAAAATATCATAAAGATTGTAAAAATGAGTTGAGCATCAACACAATACTTTTCTATGTAAATCAATTATCATATATCTTTCAATTTTTTTTCATTAGGATATATTTTGTTTTAAATGTACGTGCTGAAAACAATCTAGAATTGGGCCTTTTATCATTTTTATCTTACGATTTTATGGTATTTGATCTCTTAAATAATCAAATAATGTAACCATCCTAAAAAAACTGCATATGTATTAAGGAATCTATGAAGAATCTCCCGATTTATCCATAGTAAAACAGCGTTAATAACATTGGTATTAAAAAGTAAAATTGATTTTAATGATTGTTATCGCTTATAATGCTAACGTGGTCTTGATACAAAGAATATGTTTTTTTTTTTTTGTATTAAATAAGATCCTTTTTTTCTATTTATAATAGTTTGTCGTAGGAAATTTTGTTTTGTGAACTCAAACACAATATATTTTGAAAGACGGAACATATTTAATGCATGCTTTATGTGATATGCTCCGTCAATTTTTTTAAAGCGTTTTTTAAAACACTAAACATAATTAACACACATAATTTATGTTATTGAATTTTGAGAATTATCTTAAAAAGAAATTTCAATCGGTCTTAAATTCTAATCACACAACATATATTCAGAAATATATATTTTTAAAACACGGGACCCATTATATACAATTTTATTTGTAATATGTTTTGTGATTTTTTCAACACAACATATTATATTTACTTTTACTTGTGATACGTTTTTGATTTTTTTAAAGCACAAAACATGTGTAGATGAAACAAATAACATATTTCAACTAATGAACAGAAAAAATATAATTTTATGTTATGATAAATTTTTTAAACAGAATATACACGTTATTGAAACACATTAACATTTAAGATTCTGAAATTTTAAAAACAAAATACACATTAGTAGAAGAGGTAACTTTTTTGTAACACATAATGTGTTACTGAATAGTGACATTTTTAAATGGCATAACATTGGCTCATTGATTTGTACAAAATACTTTGCTTTATTAAAATTATAATCATTTTTTTGTGTTTGAAGATGGAAAATATTATGTCCCAATTTCTTTAAAACAAAAAATATAAATACAGGAAGACATGATACTTAAATCTCAATCAAACACAACTTTTATCTTCATTCTTGATGGCATGTTTTTTCTACATTTTTGACAATTCTTGCAAAATGTTTGACTAATTTGATATGCAAAAATTGCCGTGCAAAATTGATGTTGAAACTTTTTTAAAAAAAAATGGATACAATCGTGAAAACGGCACACGACACAAGGAAGAAAATTACATTAAAGAATAAAAAGAATGTGAAATTGTAGATTTTCTTCAATGTTATGCTAATTTGAAAATGTTGGTCAAATCACTAACACATGGCCTAAATTTTGAAATTGAACATGGATGAGTGATATTAATTTGGTAGTCAAGTCCTTCACTGTCAATATAGGATGGAATAATTATGAAATTTACATAATAATACAAGATGAGATTTGAAATTCATGAAGATGAATGAATGAGAAGAAATTCAAAGCGACTTACCGGTAATTATATAGGGAAGTCATGTAGACGAAGACACCTAGCCGCACTTTTCCATTAGAAACGCCACCAAGCACCCCAACATGGCACCCACAGCAACCTGTTTGCACCATAACCAGTTGAGTTGAAATTGGTACCACATTATTTTATTTCTGAAGGAAGAAACACTTGTACTTCATTTCTACAATAAAACTGCTTAAATAAGCAGCATAAAAATGGTTTTTCAATAAGCAGTTATTAGTAAGTGCTGACAAACAGAGCCCAAAAACACAGTAGATTACGAGGGGAGGGCGTGAAGGGGGTGATTGACCTGGAGAGGAGTGTGGCCAAGTGAGTCCCGCAGAGGTCTGGCATTGGATAATGGGTGTTCAGGCGGAAGCTCGCACACTATTTGATTCAGTAACTGCAAAAAATGCATCAAAGAAACACCCATGAGTGGGCAAGGAACATAAACATATTTAGATGGATGCAATTTACAACAAATCCTAAATTAAATCCCATAGTTAGCTATAAAATAACGTTAGGCTTGTGAGTTTATAAAATAGAATTATGTCCTAAGGCAGTGTTTGAGAGTTTTTATGTAATGGAATGGAATGGTCATTCATGAAATGGCATGGAATAGAATGGAATTGAATGTTCCATTTTCTTTTTGTTAACATAAACCCCATCCAATCCATACCCATACAAAGCATGCTCTTCCCGATGTAGCCTCCCCCTACCTGAAATGGGTACCAAAACACAAATCTCGAATACGATCCATGAACCGACTGAGAATTGAATATTCTGTTGTTTGGGAGTTTTATGACAGAATGGAATGGTTGTACCATATTATTTTTTATAAAATAAATAAATAAAATAATTTTTTATTAATAACTTTAAAAATTACCCGCATTATTTTTATCCATTTTCTTTTCCCTAAATTTTGTTATACATATAAATATATATATATATATATTAAAATAACATTTTTCTATCTACCCCATCAATGACCCTCCGATTTGAAGAATAGTAGAAATGGAGTCTGGGATGGCCAGGCCATTACTTATCTCACCCCCTCATAAAAAAAAACTCCCAAACAATTGATTAACCTAATAAACTCTTCCATGTCATTTCATTCCATCCATTTTAAAACTCCCAAACACACGCTAAGGGCAATCAACAATTATTCATTGAACAGTAATCCACATAGTGGGAGACAAAAGGATCTCACTTCGGCTTGCCGGCTAGCATGAAGTCTGACACCAGAAGCATCATACATAACCTGCAATCATAAGTTTCATCGATCAAAGTATCATACAAGTGTTGAGGAAAATACATATTCTGGCTTTAATCAGGTCATTTTGATCATTAAAATATGCAATACAAGTTGTTCATTGGATTGCATTGAAGGCGTGGTCTGGTCTTCTTGCACAAAGAATACACTGTTAACAGTGACGGATAACAATTTTGTTGTAAATTTTCAACTTAAGTTTATTGAAAGCGCATAATGCATGGTCATAAAGATATAGAAAATCTAAGGCAGTATTTGGTTTTAGAAAACATTTTATGTTATCGTTTTCCAAATATAGGTTAGAAAATGTTTTGAAGAGTACAATGAAAACAAGAAACCCTAGAAGTTGCACATCCGAACATTTTAATTTTCCAGAAAACATGAAAACGTGCATTTTTGGTTTCCAAAAATCTAGCAAAAACATTTTTTTAAAATTAATTCCCATTTGCATAATCTAATAATTTTTCTAATAATTTTTTTAAAAATTAAAGCATAAAATGTTTTTCAAAACCAAACACTACCTAATATATGCTAGTAGACAGACCACAGGATCGTGTTTTCAATGTTCCGTAAAAAAAAAACCTAGGCAGGCTTTCCACCAGACAACAACATTTCAAATGACTGAAACAATGGAGAAACAACAGAATGGAACCTCGTTAAAAAATACATACAACACATGCCAAGACTACCGCAAGAGCAAAAGTTGATCCGCCTGTACCATCCTGGAGACCTATTGCCATTGCCAATGCTGTCACAGTTGCAGAATGAGACGAGGGCATTCCACCCGAACCAAGCATTTTTTTAGCATCCCATCTCTTTTCCTTGTACCTGAAAATCTAAAAGAAAATATTGATGTATTTTAAACAGTATACATTTGTGCTCAAAGCATGATTATAAAATTTACAAAGACAGCAAAAAATGATTTTTTGATCCCATGTTTAGTGTTGGCTGTGTTAAGAGTCCGACATCATGCTAAGACAATACATTTTGGAACATACAGTACCATGAACCAACTGATAATCAGTAAGCATCCAAAGGATGATCCTCAAGTGGACCCAGGAGACGTGCCACAGTGCCAACTTAAAGACATGTTTGTATAAGCACTCCTAAATACTACATTTACACACTGCGATTTACAAGGAACGGCATGATCAGTTTGGGCTTAGTAAAGAATTCAGCAATAGACCACTGAAGACTTGGTTTTCAGTTCAGAAAATGACAAGTGTTGACAGTGCTGATAATAACTAGGCAAATGCAGAGGGCAGCTGACTGGTGGATGCAATTGGGAATGTGCCTGCTGTGCAGGAGTGAGCTGGATGGTGGACAGATGAGCTAGGTCGAGTCTAGCTAGTGAATGTGAATGACACTATCAAAGCATAAATGGGATGGATCAAGCATGGTAATACGAGTGTCAAACAAAACTTCCAGGCCACACATGCCGCTATAGGACGGAAAGGAGCCAGAAAAGGAAGGAAACCACTTTCATAATTACAAAGCTCGCTTCGTTTTAAGTAATATCGGCTCGACCCTTACAGGTGAGAAAATGTAACAGGTAATTTGAAGATCATTCGAAGCTTGCGGAGCTTGATGATTGAAGATCGATATGGGTTCTAATATAAAATAAAGCCCCCGCACAAAATATTCCTGAACAACCCATCCCCTGCCATAATAACAATGCAATGATATCGCCAAGAGAAAAAAAAGGAAGCGCAATAATGCCAATGGCCCCAATTAGATTCTGCAACAACCCTAATGAAATGAAGAATTCAAAGCACATCGCAAGAACAACAATGGTAAGGATAAAACCGTAAGTAACACAGTGAGATGCGAATCAACAATCAGAGTCGATGCAAATCCTTAAGGCAATGCACGAAATTGTGAAGATTGTCATGGAATAGGGTAGATCGTGCTGACCAGGTAGTGAGGATCTTGAGGAACTGGGCAACGACGCAAGCGAAGAGTGCAGAAATAAGAGGAATGTCAGGGGATTGGACAGACGGCGGAGAGTACGGCAACGTCTTCCTGATGTTAGCAGCCGCATCAGCTGCCGTAATCACCCCATCCATGATTAAAGCTAACGAGGGAGACTATCTCCCCAACTCCCTATCTCCCTATCTCCCCTCCCCCCCAAATTCTGTTACCCTTCTTCTTCCCAGTTATCCCCTCGTGCGCGCGGCAGAGAGAAGACGGATGTGGGGAGAATACAAGGGCATCCGGGGACGGAGGTGGGGCGACAGGAAATGGTTGGGATAAAAGCGTTATTTGTGATGTTTTCTTAGGAAGATGTGGAAAGGCAAGTGGGTATATTTTAAATTAAGAACATATAAAATTGATAAAAATAATAATAATAAGTTTGAAAATTATGAAGAGAAATAAATTGTTTTATATATTATATAAATAGTTACATGATAACATCATTTTAAGATATGAAATTCTCAAATAATGGAACATTGAAATGTATGTCATTCATGTTTGTTCATTTCACTATTCCATGAACGGGCATTTCATCACATTTTAAAACATGGTTATAATCCCATCATTTTATATGGGTTTTTATTATTATTTGTTGATACGTGTAAAACATTTTACTATCTTTGTATTATAAATTGGCCATTAAATATTGTTCCTAGATTCACTGGTCAATTTTACTTAGCTATCCTCTTGTTTCATATGATTTCTTGATAAAACATAAATCCCAACATGATCAATTATATTGGTAATGTCCTTCAGCCTACGTGGTGCCCAAGGCTTGAATCGGGAGACGCCATGGGGCCTTAAGCACACATCTTCTTATGGCAGAGGTTGTTGACTAGTGATGACGATCTATGATCATTGTTGGGGAATATCATACCTTCAGTATCATAACCATCAACTATAATAATAACATAAACATTCATACAACAGATAACAGTAGAAAATAACTTTGGAGTCACAGGGGAAAGTCAACTATAAACAATAACACGCGTCGTGCTATAACAAATGAACACAAACTAAACATGCAATCATACATCAGGGCTGTCCTCAACAGGTTAATCATATACATGACAGAATAAAGTAAAAAAAAAATGCAAGTCACATTTAGAGACCCGAATTTTCCCGGACCTTTACTTTATGGTTTAGGGGTGTTAGAGGCGTTGGAGTGAAGTTTGAGAAGAGTTTGGTGAATGAAAGTTTAGTGCTTTCTAGGTGTCAAAACAACCGTTTTGGAAGTTGTGATCTTGTTGTGGGCATTGTGGTCTAGCCATTTTAATGCACCTGGTTAGGTTGAGGTATGAAACAACTATTTTGAAGGGTGTTTGTTATAAGGCGATAGTCTATGCCATGGAGGTGGGTGATTTGGTGAGCATAATGCCCGGGGGAAATCCTTATGTGAAGCAAATAGGGTTGAAATGCTCGTTTTGGGAGTCGTAGTGGTCTGCAATGTGTTTAGGAATTTTTTATACTGTGGTCGGGTTAAGGTGTTTGGAAGAAACAATGAGGTTAGCGGGCCTATGCCATGATGGTTCTTCAATCGAGCTGGGGTTTGAAGCCAAAATGTCTGTTTCAGAAGCCACTATGTCGTGGTCTAGGTCAACCCTGTAACATCTTGGATTTTGAGGTACACTCTTTCAGTGTTTAAGAGTGTGTTTTTGGGTTTAGAGGGCTTAGGAGTTGTTTTTGGGAGTTTCTGCAGAACCTGGGGTAAATATTGCTTGCTGGACACTTTTATGTCATAAGTTATAGCTTACGGCGTAAGTCCTTTTCTAGGCACTAGTCGTAAGATGATTTATAACACAAAAAACTTGCAATCTATAAAAACCTTTTTTACGCCGTAAATTCCTTTTACGTCATAAGACCCGCTTTTACGCCGTAAAATCATCAATTGGGATAAATCTAATTAGAGATGACGTGTTTTTCAGTGTATATGATTTATGTGATATTTACGTCATAAACGAGGAGTTTACATCGTAAATCCTTCGGCCTAGTAGGTTTTCATGTGTTGCACACCTATAACACATCTCATTTGGTTTCCTCTCCTCCTCAAACTCTAGGCACCCTTCCAGGTGATTTTGGGTGTCTCCTCTCATTCCAGATCGTTTTATTCAACGTTTGATCTTTGCGGTGGTTGCGTCGCTTCTCCTTGGTAAGTGGGATTTCTACTTCTTCGTTGTCATTGATCGCGACAACGACATGACACTGCGTTTTGGATTCATTGACCCCATGGTTGTTGGAGTTGGTGACCTAGAACCAACTACTTTGTACTTTATTCGTTAATAAATTCCTTATCACATCTTGATTGTTCTTCTACGTGACAATGTATGTGATAATGTCTTAAGGACAGCTGTTGCATTAATGGGTCATAGCGGATCCCTGCTATGATGAGAACCCGGAAGTGCCATAACACTATTCTTGAATATATGTTGTAACAACCCGAGATTTTATGAAAAATATTCTTTTTAATTTTATTAATGTTTTGTGTTGTACGCTACACCAAAAGGAGCTTGCACAACACGCATCTTTGACTTTCCTTGCATTACACGCAATCACAACCTTCCTCGATAGCGTGTGTAGTACGCAATATCGAGTTTCACTAAACAACGATATACTATTAAAATATTATTAAAACTAGCCGTTATGAATAGTAATAACCACTTTTTGAAATTTTATAAATTTTTATTTTTCAAAATGGAATTCATTTTTGGATTCGTAATATCGAAATTAGCTTAGGGTGAAATTTTGGTACTTTTCGGATAACTTTCATATTCTGATGAATAGTGAAAATTACTAAATTTTAATTAAAAACAACTTTTTTAATCGAAATAATTAATAGTGATAAATTATTAATTTGAGTGGTTTTAAAGTATATTTAGAATATATTTTTACAATTTAATACAATGTTGGTCATTGGATGTAATTTCACATTTAAACCAGTTATAAACTAGTGTCAAACTTTTGATAGTTATTATCTCTTAAAAACACGCTATTTGTTTTGACGACGAGAATTAATTTTTAAACTAGTTAATGCAACTGATATGTTTTGAATTTGGTAAAATAGACATCATTTTTGAGTTCATAATATCAAATATATCTTAGGCCTAATTTTTGGGATTTTTCTGAAAACTTTCAATTTTCGATGAATAGTGAAATCACTAAGTGGTAGTTAAAAAACTGAATTTTTCCTAAAACTTAATTTTACCGCTTCTGTGAATGGAATTTTGAAAATCCGAGAGACACGGTTAATATCAAGGACTAAAATGTGGTTCAATGAGATGAAAATAATTTTTGGTGAATAGTAACTTTTTACTTTTTTTTACCACGGTTAATAGTAAATAGGGTAACTAAGGGTAAATATGATATTATTATTACCCTAACACATGTCCTAATTCTATTGGATAAGTGTAATTCGACCAAAAACAACCTTATGAATAAAATATGACCATTTAGGCCCACTTGGATTAGATTAGGACATTTATTATTAATTTATTTAAAGAAGGGTTAAAATAGTTAAAATCAAAGTTTAATAAGTAAATCATTTTTAATATGGGGTTATACATAAGATAAATTCGACTATAAATATTCATTAGAAAGCTAAAAAGATTTCCTACATAATTATATTTTATTTATAATTTTTAGACTTTAAATAAATTAATTTATTTATGACACAACGATGATGCAGTAATTACCCTTTTAAGGAAATATTAACATAATTGATGTTATAAATGCTCAAATGAATGTAATTTGAGACTTTTTATGAATTCCACTAATTTTATAGGTTAATATGATATATTAATGTTGATTTAATCAACTTGGTTCGAACATATAATTCTGTTATGACTTTCACAAAAATCATATATCAAATAGTGTCAAAATTGACACAAAATAGTTTTTAAATAAAATAAAATATTATTAATTGTTATTTTATTCCTAAAAATCTAAGGTTCGGCCAAATGACTTAGATAAAGATATATATATTAATAATAAACAATTTGGGGTTCGTTTGGCATGTTATAGTAAGTGTATTAACCATATAGTGAAAGAAAACAAAAAGACACGGTAAAAGTTAAATTATTTAACTTAGAGTTAAATCTAATTGATAAGGTTAAAATAATACCCTAAACTTGTCTAAATCCTATTGGTTGATAGGATTTCTACCCATACCCACTTTAGCTTCGAAATAAGACTCTTTGGAACCATTATAAACCGATTTTGACTTTAATATAAAATAATATTTTGAGATATTCCTAAGGTGCCCCTCTCCTCCCTTATAAAAGAACACCTCCTCCCCCTCCTCCTCACACCAATTTGAGCACTCAAGCTCGGCCAACCCCTGAAAAAATCTCTTCTCCACTTCCCTAGAAACATCCTAGAGGTTCTGGTCTTCCTCAAAGACCTATTTTAGTGCCCTAAGAGGAGGTCTCAAAGAGGCGCTTCAAAGAAGAGGTAATTACCGTTACCAATTCTTTCATCTTTATTTCTTCTTCCACTTCTTCTTCTTAGGTTGTTTCATTATGAAGTAATAACATCAGTATCACTCATATACTGATATGTTATTATAAGTATGAAACAACCCTATTTCACCATCTATCCATCCTACGGAAAAAGAAATCACCGCGCGTGCGTACGTACGGAATACCGTCTCCACGCCGTGGTGTAATCTATTTTCCACCACCACCTTACATGGATGGGTATAATGGTGTAAAGAATAACTATACATAGTTATTACAACATCATATTGATTCTGATATATTGTATAATCCACTCCAATTCGATTCAATATTTATGGAAATGATATCATCGCTCGTGCGTACGTACGGACTACCGTCTCCACGACGCGATGAGATTCATTTTCCACATTAACCATTCATGAATGATTATAAAGCATATATAATAAGTACTAATGAAATATATGACATAATAATGATACTGGATTTATGTATATTTATATGTATTTCATCTACTTAATTCCATTCAATTTAATAAGGAAACGAAAACAGCGTTCATGCGTACGTACGGACTACCGTCTCCATGAATGGTGTATTTCATTCCATTATCTATATATATTATATATATGTATATTCTGAATATATATTATATATAAACCATGTTTTACATTCTGGATATAAGTAATCATGATCCAAGTAATCATATTAATAATTACAAGTTAAAAACACGAACGACAAATGAGGCGATTTTACCCAAAATGCTACTTTAACATGAATTTACAAAAGACCGGGTAATATAAAGCCATAAGAGAACCATATATGATGTCATAACAATGAATATGATTCTGTAATAAGTCAATAACATTATTTAAATCATTATACAGGAGGTTCAGACACGTACAAAGCAAGTCGGACCTAAGGTAAGGGAAATATCACAATCTCACTTTTATCCGAGATTGTATTTACTTTGGTAATTATTGGGGTGTATTTTATCATCCACATCCATGTTCCCTCAATATGTAATATTATTTCCATCCTTCTACAATATTTTATATCCAATTTTACCCTTCGGTAAGTTTTTTTTTTGTAAAAGATACGAAAGGAATCTTTTGTCGTTTTTCATACGAGGTACTTTTTGACTTTCCGACAAAAGTACGAAGAATGTTTTTTTTAACTTATACGGCATGAATGGATTTTTAAAACATTATTTCCAAGAAGCTTCCTTTGCAAGTTTTCAAGTTTATTTTTAATCAACTTCTTTTATTTTAAAGTCGTATGACATGTTATGAAAAGAAAAATGTTTTTTGAAGAAGAAAGGATATTTTCCTCAAGAATGGAGTTCAAGTGTTTTATCAAAATTATTTTCCATCTAAGATAATAATGGGTTCTGTTTTTATCCCTATTATTAAATTGATTTGATTATGTTGTGATGGAAATATTTTTATGAATTCCTTTATCGTATATGAATTGTTTTATGATGTCATGATGTTTAAGATTCCCATTTTTATTACATGGGTTATGTAATGATGTATGGTTTATGATTTTGTGGCACACATAAGAATGGTATCATTATGAGATGGGTGGGACCTATATCTCCCTCCAATTCATTGGGTAAAGATTTTATATGTCATGAGATAGACAGGGCTGGAACGGTAGGTTATACCGGTTCAGTGAAACAGGACTGAAACGAGGGTTACTCGATTCAAAAAGGGACTTTGTCCACTAAGATAGTCTTGGAAATTAGTCTTGACTAACAAGAAATGATTCTCTATGATTATGTGTGTATGCCACAAAGTTTCATGTTTTAAGTTATGATTATTGGGATTTCATTTCACTACTATGATTTATCCCATGTTATGAAATTATGCTCTCTTTTGCAGGTTAAGATTTCCAAAAGTTATGTTCTTATGAATATGATGTGATTGATTTTCTTTTGTTTACCCTTACTGAGCATTTGAGCTCACCCTTTTATGTTTTCTTTTCCCCAGGATATAAAGAAAGGTTTTAGGTAAAAAAAAGGGGAAGATCTTTATGGGAGATATTGAAGATCTTTCACCACGATTAGAAGATTACGTTCCGAGTTTCCAAAGACACTAAACTATTACGATCCTTGTGTGTGTTTTTTGTTATGTACTAAGTATTCCGCAAAAGTAATGTAATGTCCATGTACGATAAGCTTCGGGTCTCTACATATGTTCTATGGCCGGATGATATTATTTGAGGGACACAAATAATACAGGTCATTAGGGGTGATGACTCATAAAACTTTGAGGCACCTTCCAATGGTGTGCACCCTTGGTAATATCCAGAAGGATATTATGAGAACAAGACCCGCCAGTAGGAAATTCACATTTCATAGTGTCATTGGATGTTTCTATCTGCGGACATGTGTATTGGTCCTTAAACTTTAAGATTATTATTAATGGGTATTACAACTCGCACACTTAGATGTATTGACGAAAACTGTGACGACACACTGTTCGCAGCGAGGTAGGATACGTTGGGTGCGTCACGAGTAATACTGCATTAATAGATAATGCGAGAAAAGATTTGTCCCTTCTGTTCCATAACGTAAGCAGATATCTCAGGCCCTTTGATGGAATTAATATAGGCTAAATAAATCCATGACCATGGTAAGGTATGGGTGAGTTCAATTCTGGGAAGTCAAAGAAATAATAATCGAGCACATGGGTTGATGGCACTAGCATGCAACCCGCTTGATTGGAGATATCAAGACAAAGGAATTATATTACACGGTAAGCGTTCGTAGGAGGTGACACGTCATTGCGGCGTTAACTTATTTCTCTATGGGTGCCTTGGCATGTTGCTAGACGCTAACCTTGGACTTTAGGCAGGCTCCGCCTAATGCCACTGAGAAAGAGACCTAGAGGGTCACACACTAAGTGTGTCCATGTATCTCAATTAAATATTAATTTAACAAGTTAAATAAATATTATTCCTGGCTGTGGTTTAATAATTATTTAATGATGGTTGATCGCATTTATTTTGACACTAGTTATTCAAGAGAACATATTGTGGGCGAAATAATATATATATTTATTAGCGAATAATGCAGTTACATTTATTTAAGAAATAAATAGTCATTACTCAAGGTCAAATAAATATGGTGGAGGAAATAAATAAAATGGAAAAATAAAAGTACGCACCGTGTATATTTATATACATGCCGTGTAGTTTGTTTTTTTTTCGGGATTCGTGAGAAAAATATTTTTTATTTAATTAAATGATATTAAATGTAATATGTTGGGTGCATGTCAAGTAATAATGATGTTCAACTGTCATTATTAAGACATGGGGTATTACTAAGAATTAAATGAAATGATTAAATGCTTTCGGGAAATTAATTTATTTTATTATTCTAAGTATTATAATCCCAAATTACATTATTCTCATAGAGGAGAGCCATTTTTGGTGTGCACAACGGATCTGGAAATACTCTCAAGCTAAGAGAGAATTCCTTTTCTACCAAGAACACTTTCAAGTTATGAAAGAAAGATCCTCCACCGGATCAAGGCGGTTGAAGGCGGACATCGCAAGCGAAGGCTCTTCCGCGCTAGCACCCGAAGATCCCTTCGGCGACGTCCAGAGATACGTGGAGCACGTGTGGATCACCGCTAGAGGAATCCTGTACTTGGATTCTACAATGCAACGATGGATCACAGGATCGTGACCGGAGACTCCAATGAAGAAAGAATTCCATCGAGGTAATTCTTATGAATTAATTAAATTAATTATAATCAACATATGATGATCCTATATCAAGGGTTTCAGGACTCTTCTTTTCTTTTTTCGTTCTTCATTCTATTCAGAAGATTCGGCGTTTTATATCGTGACAGATCTTGGATTGAATGTTGTTTAACGTTAAAATTAAAGTTGGGCTAACCCACCAACGCGCTTCCACTGCGCCCGGAACCTACAAGTGGTATCAGAGGGAGGTTATATCGTTGATTATAATTATTTAGTTTTTCGTTGGTAATTTATGCATTTAATAATTTAGTTATTTCAATTCAAGTTTAATCATTCTGGAAATCTGAATATCAAGATCTATTCCTCCTCCCTCATTTCTCATTCACCTCACAGAAACAAATTTTTCTTTTAATTTTGATTAAAATAAAATAGAGGAACTCATCCGGAGGATCCAAACGTTTCTGGCCGTATAACACCAGAATACACGGCGTGTATTCGGAAGTATACGCCATGTAGTCTAGGTTCAATGCATTGACTGATCCGCCAAATCAGGCCGTGTATTGGATTCTTTCTAAGAATTTAAGACACCGTGTGTTGACCAGAAACAGGTGGCACACAGTTTCCGGAATACACGTCGTGTGGTCCAATGAACACAGCGTGTAGTCCCTTCGGGTTAGGGTTGGGCCATGTACTCCGTACACGGCCTGCTCGGCTGAAAACCGTGTAACGCGGAAACTACACGGCGTGTGTCCCACTGTACACGCCATGTACTCCGAAAATTTCCGAAGTACATTAACACGCCCTGTCCCCGGACGTGTACTTCGGATGGACGATGAAGAAAAGTACACGTCGTGTATTCGGAACTACACGCCGTGTACTCACCCAAATTATGCAGATTTATTAAAATTTATTATTATATTATACAAACCCTTGAGACGTGTACCATAGTGCATGTGTAAAGCTGAGGCACAACACATGATAGGTGTTTTATATATATGTGTTTAATTTAACATCTGCATAATAAATGGGAATTCACCGGGTTGCCTCCAAGGTACAAGTTACGTACATGGATAATTTTAAATGAATTTATTTGTTTAAAATTATGATGGATGAGAATCTCAAGGAAATTCAGAAAAAGGATTTAAGATAAAAGGATTGATTAATTAAAGACAATTAATTGATTCGAGCGTGATTTATCTTAAACAAGAACGATTAAAGAATTGAATGCTAGTTTTATTTATGCATAAATATCGTTGCATGTATGGATGATCATGAGCTAGACTGAGACCTTTGTATGTGAATGGTTTCTTTTAATTTATTTATTTAAATTAAATTTGTTGGCCTGTGAGCCATCTCCTCATTAATATGTAGGGCCTGCGCGCCCAAGGATTCTTTTATGTAAAAACCCCTTTTACCCCTCACCTGCATGTGAGATAAATGCATATGTAATGGATGGAGCTCCCAAGCTAGTGGAGGCGGCTCAAGTCAGGAGCCAAGGTGAAACCAATCCAAGGAGATACAAAGGTGGACAGGTGGAAAGCTGTAAACACGAACCCGAAAGGTTCAAGGTGTTTCTCCCCTAGGTCTTGGGTTGGTTTATCAACCGCTAGATAAACTAACCAATAGAAAAGCTCATGATCATACCATTTATTTTATTTCTATCAGTTGCATGGTTTATTTATTGTGGGTGTGTTGTCACAATCACACAATTAATGAATTAAACGAGCATGCAAGATGGAACTAAAATAAAACCAGCTTATACTTAAATATTATCTTAGACATGGTTAATCACTTAAGTATATCCCACTTAATATTAACAAGCATGTAATCAAATATAATAAAATGGAAATTTACGTATAAGGATAAAATCACTCAAAATAAATATTAAGTCGGCATAGCCTTCCATAATCTTGGTTAGAATCGAACCATAGTTCAAAGTGCTTGACCAACCCTAGTTGGGGTGCTTTCAATTATCGGGGAATTCTAATTCAAGGTTTTGGGTTGAATTGACTTGGTTCGTATCAAGGGTTGACTGCCACAACAGGAATTGGTGTGACCAAGAGGCAAAGGTTGAGGAAATCCAAAAAGGATTTCAGGATTGGGGAGTCCACTCAGCGGATCAAGGAGCTGCGAGTTAATGCAGTTCGCATTTGGAATGCCTACCTAAAACCCTTCAAGTTGCTTGACCAACCCTAGTTGGGGTAATGCGAAGGGAAATATGTATCCTTACCACTAGAATATTCACGCAATAGAATATTCCGAAGTCAATGGTGAGGGCTATTGGATTTCGATAAAATAGTGGGAGACTAATAAGTATTAATTTATTTATTTGTCTCAATTTTTGTAATAAAGTACTAAACCTTTTCTCATCTTAATTTGTAGAAACGACAAGAAAATGACTTCAAACATATATTTGCACACCATACTTGAAAAAGAAAACCTTCTCACCAGCACTAATTTCCAAGAGTGGCAGAGGCGTTTACGCATCGTCCTTCGCCACGAAAGGAAATTGTATGTGTTGGAAGAGCCTATTCCAGTTGCACCTGGGAAAGAGGCTAGTGATGAGGAATTATCTCTCTACATGAAACACATGGATGATGCCAAAAATGTCCAGTGTTTCATGTTATCGGCCATGTCTAATGAGCTCTTGAAGCAACATGAAAACATGGACGCGTATAGCATGATGTCTCACCTTAAAGATCTCTACCAAGAGAAGGCGAGACAGGGGAGGTATGAGATCTCCAATGCTTTGTTTACCATGAATCTTGGAGAGTCTGCGCCAGCTGGGCCTCATGTAGTCAAGCTTATTGGAAACATTGAATGCCTGGACATCTTAGGGATTAAATTCCCGGATGAGTTGCGTACAAATCTCATCCTATCATCACTGCCCAAGACCTTATCTAGCTTCATTGTCAACTATAATATGAGCGGCAATGAAAAGAGTCTATCAGAGCTTCTGACCTTGATTCGCCAGGTAGATTAGGACATGGGGCGTGACAAACCCGCGGTCCTTATGGTGAACAAGAAAAGGAAGGACAAGGCAAAAGGGCCAAAGACTTATAAAATGTCTGAATCCCCCGAGCACCGTCCCTCCAAGAAGGGGAAGATCCAGAGGCAGGGCAAGGAATGGGAGGCGGTGTGTTTTTCATGTGGCAAGCAGGGCCACTGGAAGAGGAACTACACCCAGAAGCGTGGGGATGCTAAAGGTGCGTTCGTTATCGAGTGAAATCTTTCTATTTCTACACATTGGGTATTAGATACAGCTTGTGGGGCTCACATCTGTATTCAAATGCAGTAACCAAGTAGATTTAGAAAGATCGCCAGAGGAGAGGAGGATCTTCAAGATGCCAATAACGCAAGGCTGGCTGCATTGGCTATTGGTAACTATCACCTCTCATTGCCAACTGGCATGATTTTGGTTTTACAAAACTGTTATTTTGTGCCTAGTGTTACCAAGAACATAATTTCTGTATCTTGTTTGGATATGGATGGATTTATTTTCAAGTTTGGAAATAAGGGTTTTCTCTTTTATAAGAACAACATATGTTATGGTATGACACATTTCAATAATGGTTTGTATGTATTAAATTATGAAAACCAAGTGTTGGAAATCGATAACGAAACAAACTCACATGAATCATACATCACCCAGTTATGGCATCACCGCCTTGGTCATGTGAACGAGAAGCGCTTGACAAATCTCTGCCAAGATGGCTATTTAGACTCTACTGAGATAAAATCACTTGATAGATGTCACGCTTGTTTACAAGGAAAAATGACCAAGCCGCCTTTTGGTGGACAAGGTGAAAGGACCACAGAGCTTCTAGGATTGGTACACACAGATGTATGTGGACCATTTCCAGTAGAAGCTAGAGGTGGATATTCTTACTTCATTACTTTTACTGATGATTTGAGTAGATATGACTATGTCTACTTAATGAGGTATAAGTCAGAAGCCTTAGAGAAATTTAAGGAATTCAATAATGAAGTAGAGAATCATCTTGGTAAGAAGATAAAGAAGCTTCGATCGGATCGAGGTGGAGAATATCTGAACCAAGAGTTCATCGATCTTCTACGGGAGTCTAGGATTCTATATCAGCTCACTCCTCCTTATACAACACAGTGGAATGGTGTTAGTGAAAGGAGGAATTGCACCTTGTTGGACATGGTGAGGTCGATGATGAGTCATGCGGATCTTCCATTATCCTTTTGGGGATATGCATTACAAACTGCAGCATACACATTAAACCGAGTACCAACTATGGCGGAAAATGGAATTCCATACGAGTTATGGAATGGAAGGAAACCCAATTTGTCGCACACACGTGTATGGGGATGTGAGGAATTTGTTAAGGCCTTCTCAGGCAATAAACTAGTACCCCGGGGCACGAAGTGTATCTTTATAGGATATCCCAAGGAAACGAAAGGATATTACCTATATAAATCAAGACAAGAAAGTGACTATCACCAGACAAGCCGTCTTTCTTGAGAGAGAGCACATCCTCAAGAAGGATAATGGGAGCAATATTGACTTTGACGAAGTTGATGCTCAAGATACACAGGAGTTGGTACAGGAACAAGTTCCACATGTCCCCATGGAAGAGGTTCTAGAAACACAAGTACTGCGTAGGAGCTCAAGAGAGGTAAGGGAACCAGAGAGATTTGGTTTCCTAGTCACCGACGATGATGAATCATTATTGTTGGACAATGATGAACCTCTCTCCTATAAGGAAGTAGTAGAAAGATCAGAAGCTGAAAGATGGCTAGAAGCTATGAATTCTGAGATGGATTCCATGTATCAGAACCAAGTTTGGGTTCTGGTCGATGAGCCAGTTGATGTAAAGCCTGTTGGATGCAAATGGGTATTCAAAAGAAATATGGACATGGAAGGTCAAGTTAGCACCTATAAAGCAAGGATAGTGGCTAAAAGATTCAGACAGCGTCAAGGAATTGACTATGATGAAACCTTCTCACCAGTTTCCATGTTTAAATCCATAAGAATCATACTTGACATAACAACTTACCATGACTACGAGATTTGGAAGATGGATGTCAAAACAACATTCCTTAACGGGAACCTTCAGGAAGATGTCTATATGACACAACCAGAAGGGTTTGTGACACCAGGTGAATCCAAATGAGTTTGCAAGTTGCAGAAATCCATTTATGGATTGAAGTAAGCATCCAGGTCATAGAACATTCGATTTGATGAAGCCATAAAGGAATTTGGTTTCATTAAGAATGAATGTGAGCCATGTGTTTATAAGCAGTTTAATGGGAATGCAGTCATCATCCTAGTGGTATATTTTGATGACATATTACTTATTGGAAATGACGTACCAGCCTTACAGTTAGTTAAGGACTGGTTGAACAAGTGTTTCTCCATGAAGGACTTAGGAGAGGCAGCCTACATTCTAGGGATCAAGATAATTCGTGATAGATCCAAGAGGCTGCTTGGACTAAGTCAGGGTACATACATTGACCAGATACTAAAGAGATTTAGTATGGAAAAATCAAAGAGGGGATTGGTTCCAGTGTCACATGGCTTACATATTTCTAAGAAAATGTGTCCCCAAACACAACAGAAGAAAGATAGGATGAGTAAGATCCCATACGCTTAGGCTATAGGATCCATCATGTATGCCATGTTATGTACCAGGCTTGATGTTGCCTATGCACTAAGCATGGTAGGAAGATATCAAGCAGATCCAGAAGAACAACATTGGACTACTGTTAAGACTATCCTTAAGTATCTGAGAAGAACAAAGGATATGTTTCTACAATATAGAGGAGATGAGGAGCTTGTCATCAGAGGGTATGCTGATGCTGGTTTTCAGACAGATCAGAATGATCTGAAGTCGCAATCTGGATATGTTTTTTGTCTCAATGGAGGAGCTATGAGCTGGAAGAGTTCAAAGCAGCCAGTTGTCGCCGATTCTACAGCAGAGTCCAAGTATATAGCGGCTTCTAATGCATCCAAGGAAGCCGTATGGATTCGGAACATTGTCCAGGAGCTTGATGTGGTACTTAGCAGTAAAAATCCCATTACATTGTATTATGATAATACTACAACGGTGACTCTTGCAAAAGAACCAAGGTCACATCAACGGACAAAGAACATAATCTGGAAGTATCACCTCTTGAGGGATTTCTATCAAAGGGGTGAAGTTGCAGTGAGCAGAGTGTCCACGGAAGAGAACGTGGCAGACCCCATGAATAAAGGCCTATCTCATCAGAAGCATGAATATCATGTGAGAGCTAGCGGGTTAAAGGTTGTTAGTAGTTGGCTCTAGTCCAAGTGGGAGTCTGTTGGAGTTGGTGGCCTAGAACCAACTACTTTGTACTTTATTCATTAATAAATTACTTATCACATCTTGATTGTTCTTCTGCATGACAATGCATGTGATAATGTCCTAAGGACAGCTGTTTCATTAATGGGTCATAGGGGATCCCTGCTATGATGAGAACCTGGAAGTGCCATAACACTATTCTTGAATATATGTTCTATGGTCGGATGATATTATTTGAGGGACACAAATAATACATGTCATTAGGGGTGAGGACTCATAAAACTTTGAGGCACCTTCTCATGGTGTGCGCCCTTAGTAATATCCAGGAGGATATTATGAGAACAATACCCACCAGTAGGAAATCCACATTTCATAGTGTCATTGGATGTTCCTATATACGGACGTGTGTATTGGTCCTTAGACTTTCAGATTATTATTAATGGGTATTACAACTCGCGCACTTAGATATATTGATGAAAACTGTGATGACACACTGTTCGCAGCGAGGTAGGATATGTTGGGTGCGTCACGAGTAATACTGCATTAATAGATAATGCGAGAAAGGATTTGTCCCTTCTATTCCATAACAGAAGTAGATATCTCAGGTCCTTTGATGGAATTGATATAGCCTAAATAAATCCATGGCCATGGTAAGGTATGTGCAAGTTCAATTCCGGGAAGTCAAAGAAAGAATAATCGAGCACATGGGTTGATGGCACTAGCATGAAACCCGCTTGATTGGAGATATCGAGACAAAGAGATTATATTACACGGTAAGCGTTCGTAGGAGGTGACACGTCATTGCGGTGTTAACTTCTTTCTCTATGGGTGCCTTGGCATGTTGCTAGATGCTAACCTTGGACTTTAGGCAGGCTCTGCCTAATTCCACTGAGAAAGAGGCCTAGAGGGTCACACACTAAGTGTGTCCATGTATCTCAGTTAAATATTAATTTAACATGTTAAATAAATATTATTACCGAATGTGGTTTAATAATTATTTAAGGATTCCTGATCATATTTATTTTGACACTAATTATTCGAGAGAACATATTGTGGGCGAAATAATATATATATTTATTAGCAAGTAATGTAGTTACATTTATTTAATAAATAAATAGCCATTACTCAAGGTCTAATAAATATGGTGGAGGAAATAAATAAAATGGAAAAATAAAAGTACACGCCGTGTAGTTTGTTTTTTTTGGGATTCGTGAGAAAAATATTGTTTATTTAATTAAATGATATTAAATGTAATATGTTGGGTGCATGTCAAGTAATAATGATGTTCAACTGTCATTATTAAGACATGGGGTATTACTAAGAATTAAATTAAATGATTAAATGCTTTCGGGAAATTAATTCATTTTATTATTCTAAGTATTATAATCCCAAATTACATTATTCTCATAGAGGAGAGCCATTTTTGGTGTGCACAACGGATCTGGAAATACTCTCAAGACAAGAGAGAATTCCATTTCCACCAAGAACACTTTCAAGTTATGAAAGCAGGATCCTCCACCGGATCAATGCGGTTGAAGGCGGACATCGCAAGCGAAGGCTCTTCCGTGCTAGCACCCGGAGATCCCTTCAGTGACGTCTAGAGATACGTGGAGTACGTGTGGATCACCGCTAGAGGAATCATGTACTTGGATTCTACAACACAACGACGAATCACAAGATCATGACCAGAGACTCCAACGAAGAAAGAATTCCATCGAGGTAATTCTTATGAATTAATTAAATTAATTATAATCAACATATGATGATCCTATCTCAAGGGTTTCGGGACTCTTCTTTTATTTTTCGTTCTTTGTTCTATTCGGAAGATTCAGTGTTTTATATCGTGACAGATCTCGAATTGAACGTTGTTTAACGTTAAAATTAAAGTTGGGCTAACCCACCAACACGCTTCCACTGCACCCGGAACCTACAATGGTAACGTTTTTTTTATCCTTTTTAGACCGATTGCGCAATCTTCTTCCATGGGTTAGTCCCTTGTTGGTTGTAGTGTAGTGAGTGTGTGTTCTTTGAGGTATCTGCCATCTATTTTGTTTGTGAAATGTGAATATAATATGTGGGAATGTATTTTAGGGCCTATGTTGTTGTATTTGCAATCCTTCCAGTGTTGGTGGATCCCATTGCGGGTGTGTACGACCTGAGTTTGAAGCAGATAGTTCTGTCTCTTTCCATTGTTGAATGAACCTTGATTGACCATGTTTTATAAATTGTTTTATAAATGAATTAACATGATTGTTTTGTGTGCGTAAATGGATTTTCAATAAAAGATGTTTTTTCTATTGGTTTTGGTAAAGGAAAATGAGTGTTTTCAAAGCATTGTGAAATGGGTTTTCAAAAGAAGGTTTGATAAAAGAAAAGGTTTGTTTGAAATTGATTATGAAAATTCCTTTTGAAATGATTTGAGAAATGCAGCACATGAGAAGCCTTGGGTACTTATGTGGAAGATGTAACTTAGATCCATCATCCATTTTATTATTGGGGGGTTCAATCAGGGAAATTTCCTTTGCTCCCTAGGCCCATTGTTCTAGGGACATAACATTGACATTGTTGGGGGGTTCATTCATGGGGTGTTCCTCTGCTCTTTAGGTTTGTGTTTTAGTACTTGAATGCGCACTAGTCATTGAATATGGTATGAGTAGTCTGCTTGCCTGACTTGCTGTGATCCTTGGCATGTATTACCTGTGTCTTGGCTTTGTATTGTTCTGGCTTTGATATATCTTCTTTGACTTTGATAAGTGTTTATGGAAATTATTCTTTGAAACAGTTTTTTCTAGCTTATTTTTTGAACTTTGGATAAAGGGAAATATTTACCATGCTTTTTATATGAACTGCTGTATTGTTTATCATTCCATGTTTTCTTTAAAAGGAACATATTTGTATTTTTATAGAGACTTGATATAGAACACCCAGGTGGGATCATACTAAGATTGTTTAGCTCACACCCTAAACACCCCTTTGACAGTGTGTAGACTTGGTTATGTCTTTTGATGTAGGAAAAGACAAGGTGTTGTAGTGAAGTGGTGAGGTTTTCTATTAGCTGGGTACGGGTAGCTGGTGGTGAGATGGTGGGATGTTGCCCACATTATCACATGGATTATCCGGTTTCTGTTAGTTGTACTTTGTTTTTGGACTTGTAATTTGGGTTTGTTTTAACTGTTTTGAATTGTATTGCTTTCGCATGTCTTTTTTTAGCTATGACATATATTTTCTTTTGGTTTTTCTTCCATTGTTTATTTCTGATATGTATGTATATTCCATGTCATCGACTTTAGGTTTATCAAATCCTTCCATATGGTTTTTGTGGATGCCCAAATGTTAGTCACCTGCCTGTGGGGATTAGGAATGCCATTTGCATTCTGCCGCATTTCAGTTTGGAGCCTAGACAGACGAGTTATCCGGGTCAAGATATGACAATTTTGGTATCAAAAAATGGTTATTCTCAATCTTCAGAAGTTATTAGATGGAAGATGAGATTTTCAGAACTTGAGAGGTAGGTTACGTTGAGTGACTTACCAACTCTTTCCATGACGAGACTTAAAGTTATGATGGGATGTTGGGATGTGTGTCTCCTGTGTTGAATTTTTGAACACAATCTCAATTTTTGTGTATAGTTATCTAGTTTGAACTGAGGTTATCTTGTTGTCTGATTGTTTCTTCTATTTTCGATTTGTAATTTCCCATCTAGGACCAAGTATCACTAAGAGAGGGTGGGGGTGAATCAGTGATATATTTTTCTTTTAAGTTTACCTTTTGAAACAAAATTTTCCTCCTGTTAAAGAGTTATCACTTCACTGAAAAACAAAACAATTACACATCCACTAGAACATAAGAATTTACAAGGTTCACTGCTCAACAAGAGTAGCTACATCCTTCGTATGGTTTGGAAATAATACAATACCACACAATCCACTAGAAAACAATTATTTTGGGTAGATACAACAAGTAGGATATGTCCTTACACTTGTGTAACACTATGTTCAATTCAACAGTACATGTGATTCAATTAGCACAAAATGATGTAATACAATTCTATGTAACAAGTTAAGATACTTTCACTAGTTGCTTCAAAACATGTTACTATGCTACCTTATCAGCTTTCATAGATATAATATTCAAAAAAAATCTTCACTTTCCAACCCAAAAACATGTAATAACTTATCTGGAATTTTTAATGATACTCAGTCTGATTCCCCAGTCTGGTTCTCTAATCCGATTGCTCAGTCTGATAAAACAACTCTGTTAGAATATCGTAGAAACAATTTTGAACCACTTCTGCCTCAGTTCGGAAATCCTATTCCGATTTCTCAGTTCGATCTAAAAAATATGAATATGATATTACATTTTCTTATTATGTCTGGTAAACTTCCTTAGGAATGCTCAATCTAGAAAACTCCTCTCTAGAAACTTTCAGTGCTCCGCATTCTCTCTTCAACAATACATATGTTAGAAAGTAAAAAGTACTTCCTCCTTTTATAGGCGAGCCAAATGTGGTTTAGGTGGGAATCTGAAATGTTTTTCTGCTTAACCAAATTTCCTAAAACTTAAATTTTCCTTTCATTTCAGATACATATTTTACTTCTTCAGTGCTTCTCAACTCTTCTTGTTTCTTCTTGAACCTTCTCGAATCTTCTCACAACTTTAGCTTGTTTCAGTATTTCTAAAAATTCTTCATTCCAATTTCTATTTTCTTTCTGATTTCCTCATTACAATGAAGGTATATGTTTAAAAATAGATTCTCTATGACATTGATACATAAGAAATGAAACATATGAAAAGGAAATTACTTCTCTTTATGATGATTGGTTTCAACTGAAAATAGATCGCCCATTCTAATCCCCGTACCAACTATTAATATATAAAAATTGAATCCATCTTTCCATAAACATTGTTTCTACTTATTTAGACTTCAGTCACCATTTATTTTTTCATAAACATAGTGGAAAATTCTAAATATTTCAACACATCTTGGTATCACTTCAACACCAGCTTCATAACTTCTTCAAACAAGCACTTTCGCTTAACACTTCAAACAACCTTTCAATATCTCCCTTGAAAATGATTTTGTGGATGTTTTAAACAATTCAACTTTTTTTATTTTCCTCATACCGATGATCATGTGTCTGATGAAGTTGTCGATGTCAACTTGCACCATATGGATCGATCTATGATTCACTCTGATGATCGATGTCAGTGCCAGTCCAATGAAACTTGACCCAATTGACAAACAATTCTGAGTTTATTTTTCTCTTGGACCAAATGTAATAAAATTCAACCTGATGAAAATGATCGACTACATTGTTGATTGATCTTTGATCCCATTTTTCATCAGTACCAACAACTTCACTTTTTTTTCTTTTTCATTGGTCCCAACAACTCTCAATAAAAACAATCCACTTAAACAATATTTTTTGCCTCTAAATACCTTTTTTCAACCATTACTGCATCTGATAATCAGTGTAATGATTACATTGATGATCAGTGACACACCGTGTTTGATGGACTGATGTCAACATAAACTTCTTTTCTTACCAACATCTTTCTATGAAGATTTGTATCTCGTGGATTATTAGTCTGACTGAAAACCATCACCTTAATTTTCTTATGTTTCGATCAATTTTACCATCCTCCAAACAAATCTTCACCTGGTGATCTCACACCAATGATCTGAAGCTGGAAATCTCTGACTTTAGAAAATTATTTCTTCTACAAAATTTTTCTTGTATTATGAATTTCTCATGGCTTTGAGAACATTTAAGATTAGCATAACAGCATCTGACTTACATTGAGAAGTATTGTAACTTTCCATCTTTTTAACAACTTCTTTCTTTCCAACCAATCCTCAATACGATTGACAACACCTATTCTCCCCCTTTCCTTCATAAGGCTTGCATCAAAAGTTTCTCAAACAACTTCTGACTTTTGTGAATTACAAAATGGTAAGGCATCGTCAGATTTTCATCAGAGCCATGCATACTCCAATACAACTTCCCAATATGATCTTCCTTTCATTCTAGACCCAAGGTGAGTCTGATGAACCATTTCTCCCAGAATACTTATTCTCAATATTATGGAATTTATTAATTATTTTGAGTCCAAACTTCTGAATATGATTGTGAGTCCAATCACCAACTTTTTACAAAGTGAATTGATTTATTTCCCTTAAAAAATACAATACATTGAATACAAACTTATATCAACTTCCAAGCATCTTCCAGCCAACTTGGTCCCAATAATCCCCCCTTTGGATTTTGTTGTCAACCAAAGTTCATAAATCAATTAACTTTATAACCTCAATCTATGGATTACTTATCATCAATTCTAAGCCTACGTGAGCTAACTCATTGTAGGAAATAATAATCATTGACAAAAAACCCTAATATCCAAAATTAGAAACTCATGAAACATCTTTTTCTTCAAATATTTCTTCACTTATTCAACATTACTGTCAACAAAGGTTTCCTAAAACCAATCCAAAAAACTATTAGAATAGTTCACACACTTACAAGATGAATTCACTGCTTACCCACAACTCTCCCTATATACATGATTCCTTAAAAGGTTTAGCATATATCAACGGATATATTTATGAAACAATTATCCCCCTTTGTCAACACTATATAAATACTATATGAGATAAGTGACAAAAACACATACCTCAACCTTGGTGAGAAGGAGTTTGGATGAACATGTTCAACCTCAGTTTTTGAAAAGGTTCCTCCAGTAAAGGTTTTGTGAAAATGTCAGCAACTTATTCTGATATAGGAACATTCTCTAAATTTAATTCATTTTTCTCCACATGCTCTTTGATGAAGTGGTATTTGATGTCAATATGTTTTTAATGAGAATTTTGTACCAGATTTATTGTAAGGTTAATGGAACTCTGATTATCACAACCCAAGAGCAACAATAACTTTACTTTAACAAGTAATTCTTCCAACCGAGTCTTCATCCACATAAGTTGGGTAACAACTTGAGTAGAAGAAACATACTCAGCTTCAACCATGATAAGGGTTACTGAATTTGGTTTCTTTATATGAAAACTAAGACAACTTTTCACCAGAACAAAAACTATAGTAGATGTGAATCTTCTATCATCAAAATTTCTTGCCCAATAAACATATGAACACCCAAACAAGTCAATACTTTCTGAGTTATCATGATTGATTTTGATTTTTTTTATGTCTTTGATATATCCGAGAATTATTTTTCTGACCAATAGTTGTGATTATTTTGGAGAACCCTAAAATATTTCACATAAGGTAACAACATAAACAATGTTAGGTCATAAGGCAGTCAAATATAACAAACCTCAAATCAGCTTTCAAAACTCTTTAGGATCAATTTCTTATCATTCTCCATATTTATTCAACTTGGTTCCCATTGAAATTGGCATGGAAACTAGTTTCAAATTTTCCATGATGAACTTATTAAGAAGTTCCTTAGTATAATTTTATTAGAAAATAAATACGTGTTTCTTATTTTATGAGATTTATAAAATAAGAAAGTATTTAATTTCACCCATCATGGACTTCTCAAACAACTTTTTCATTTTTCATCAAATATTTCACAAGTTCTTTCATCATTCCTAGCACAGATAATGTCATCAACATAAAAAATTACAATAAGGGAAAACTCCTTAATTTCATTGATGTACAAATTACTATCAAGTATCCCTTTCTTAAAACTCATCTTCCTAAAACAAGTATCAAATTTGGAATCCCATTCCCTTGGTGCTTGTTTTATCCCATGCAAGAATTTCTTCAACTTGCACATATAACTTTCATCCTTCCCAACAACAAATCCATATGGTTGTTAAATATAAACTTCCACATCAAGATCACCATTCAAAAATGCTAATTCCACATCCAACTAAAAAATTTTGTACCTTCATTGTACAGAAATAACAAGAGAGATTTTTATTTCTTTTAACCTTTACACTAGAGAAGAAGTTTCATCAAAATCAATGCCATCAATCTATGAGTAAAATTTGCACACTAATATTTCTTTATTTATTATTAATTCACCATATTAATTCATCTTGTTCTGGAAAACCCATGTTGTACCGATAATTTTTTTTTTCATTTGGTTTAGGTATGAGTTATCATGTATCATTCTTTTATATTTGATCCAACTCTTTGTTTGTAGCTTGAACCCATTTTGAATGTTCAAAATCTCCATTCACATCTTTCAGCTCAACTTTTGGATACAAAGAAGTATGTGTAATAAATTTTGATGTTATTCTTGTTTGTACCTTTTGATGTTGATCACTAATAATGTTTTGAGATTCCACTTGCTTCCTCATTATGGGATGATATTTTTAATATTCTTACTCATCAATAGAAATAGATGAGTCTAATTTTTCTTCCTGAGTAAGATTACCATTGTTAGCATCCTTATCAAAATTCTCAATAAAAAATTTCCTATTCTGTTCATCTTCCATATATGCATGAGTTTGTTTATCTTCCTCAGTTTTTTCAACAACATTCACATCAACAAAGTCAATTAATCTTTCCAATTATTTGTTGAAACATCTATATCCTATTCATTCTAGACCATATCTAAGAAAAATTCCATCTTCACCTCTCTACTCAAACTTTTTAAGGTTTCCACCTTTCTTCTTTAAGATGCATGGACTCCCAAAAACTCGTAAGTGTTTCAAAATTAGAGTTTTGTCATAAAAAATTTCATATGGATTCATACTTGAACTTTTCCAATATAAAAATTGGTTTTGAATATACATAACAGTTCTCATAGCTTGCCTCAAGAAGCAATGAGAGAGACCATGTTCAAGTAACATAGTTTGACCTATTTTAACAAAACTTCTATTTTTCCTTTTAGAAACACCATTTTTTAGGAGTTTAAGGTGTACTAAACTCATTTTTAATTCCATTCTTCTCAAGATAACTTTAAAATTATTCATTTTTGTATTCACCACCATTGTCTATTCTCAAATTATTTACTGAATACTAATATTCCTGTAAATACCCAGATTTTACATGTAATTTTTTTAATTATATAGAATTATTACGAGTCTGCGAAAATTGACGGCGCGTGATTATGAGGCCCGGTGTGCCCAGAAGGAATTTCTGAACTTTTTTTAAGGTACGTTCAGTAAATGCGTGGGTGGAATTTTCTATATAATGAAACAGTTCTTGAATTAAAAATATGAGAGCACCGTTGAATCCGCAGCGCCGAGATTCGCTTAAGGGAGGCTTTACTTCGACCACAGTAGGTCGGGAGAAAAAGTTAGATTTTGGTCATTTAAAAGAATAATAGGATAGCTTTGTTATTTTATTTCTTTCTTTTCTTTACCTCGAACGAACAAGCAGTGGTGGCAGGACCAACAATGTGTCAAGCCATTAAATGGCTTGACTCTTCAAATCCTTTGTAACAACGTCGTTGGAATTAGGAATATTCCTATTAAATGAACCCCCATTAATTCCATGTGCGTTACTTACCCTATCCCTCTCCTATTTATATAGAGATTGGGGAAGAGTATTGGTATGACTTCACCAAGCAACGAAGTTCCGATAAAGTGCCGTGACGCTAACCACTTGGAGGATGAGACCGGTACCAATTGGCAGTGATGAGCATCACCGATCAACGAACGCCTACTCTTCCTCGAACGCGATGTTATTCAAAGATCTTGAGGTAGGGTTTAATCTTGATTTGTTTCTAAGATTTGATGAAAATTTTTCTTGATTCCCTCTTGTTATCAAGCTAATGCGGAGGGCGTGGTCTAAATGAACAAGGCTTGGACCCTCCACTACTTTTTTTAAACTATACGTTCTTCACAGACAGATTTTCTAGTTGAATGGAATCTGGAACGAAGGGTCATGCGGCAAAGAAGGCGTTCTGGGGAGCTCGTAGATGCGATCAGATGGAAAAACAGGTCACCAGAGCTCACTCGGTGACCCGCGAAAGACTGCCGGTTGGCTATGGCAGCGGCCGGCAGCGGCTGGCCATGCGCCACCATGCACCGTCGAAGAAGCGAGCTGCGGATCTTTAGCTGCGTCGTCCAGCAGCATCCAACACCGATCGACCATGGAAGGGAGGGCGGCGTGCCCACACACGTTGCTGGAGAAGGTGGCCGTGGATTTTTTAGCCATGATGGATGAAAGAAGCGACCGTCATCGGACAACCATAGGAGGAGGTAGCGGCGCACAATGATGTGCCGCCAGAGTAACCGCTGCTCTGATGCCGCAGCGGCAGGACCCGCTCCCTGCGGGTCCCGCAACAGATGAGGCAGTGCCGCTATGGAGGAAACCGAATAGTCGCTCGGTCGTTCAGGAAAATCGAGGGAATACCCCCCCCCCCCCCGTGTCGGCTAGGGCGGGCCCCACTCCAGCAGGCCGCGCCTCTGTGGGTTGGGCTGTGTGAGCCCAGTAGGCCATGCCCTTGTGGGCTGGGAGGTACCTCCCTATGGGCTGGGCTGGACCATATCCCAGCCCCGCCGGGTCGAACCCGAACTGGGTCGGGCCGGGTTGGTCCCACCGGGTCGGACCGGACCCGGACCCACTGAGACCCAGTTTCGCTTAAAGGGCCATAACTTGTGAACCAGACATCTGTTTGATGAACCATTTACGGAGTTGGAATCCTTAGAGAGAGATGTTCCTTTTGGTATACTACAATTGTGTTTTGGATAAAATTAGAGTATGTCTGGGTTGGATCGAACCTGAATCTAATTGGGCCCTCAAAACTAAAACCCTTATAAGTCACAGACCAGGTGTCTGATTGACGCGCCTTCTGTCACGTTGGGACCCTTACAACATGAAGGTACTTTGAGATACATCTTATTGGAACTTCATGCCAATTGAAATATGACATATGGCTTGAGGAGTGGTTCTCCCAGAATCAAGCGTACTATGAGTGGGAATCCAGGGGCTGGCAGTGAGGCAGAGGTTGGAGACAGATCATACGAAGGTTAGTACCGAGTGATTCTGTGTGGTTCAGCACTTACAGATCCTGTGTGGGTCAGATCTTATGTGGGTCAGCACTCAATGATCCTGTGTGGGTCAGCGCATACCGAGCCTATGTGGGTCAAATCTTGTGTGGGTCAGCAGGGGTTAGTACCTATCGATCCTGTGTGGGTTAGACTCTATATAAAAAATAGTAGTGCCTATCGATAGAATAAGATGATCTATCATCTCGACTAATCATATGTAATTCTGTGATTTACTTATACCTGGTGTGAGATGAGTCTTTACCTTTGTGGTATTACCTGTGTGGTACTTTTACCTTTGTGGTATTATTTCCTCATGGATGAGTTGTTCTAAAGACTTAAAAGTTGGAGCCTTATGTTTTATCATGAATGAGATGAGTATCTTTTGATAATTTAGGTATATGTATGGGCATATACCTAAGTAGAGTTGATTAATTCTTCATGCTTTGTGATTGAAGTCTTTCTTTGTGTTTTTTATTTTGTGGAACTCTAGGAGAGCTTCGAGGGTCTTAGGGTCTCTAATGAGTATCATTATACTCACCCCTGCACGGGATATACCTGCACCTTGTTGTGTCTTGTACAAACAATGGGCAACATTGATTGAGGCTGAGGGAGCCAGGACTAGATGGTGATCCAAGGTGGACCATTTTACATGACGTGCTGCAGTGACTACTGATCGTGATCTGTACCTACCCTTTAGGTAGGATCCTTGGTGGAAGATCCAGGATCTATTTTCTCTTTTTAGTTGTACTTTTACTTTTTAGTTGGGCTTGTATGTCAGCCCCTTTACTCTCAAAACACTTTTACTAAAATAGTTTACTTCATGGTTGTTTCTTATTGTGTTCTTACACTGTGTGTTTGTACAGGTTTAAAGGCAATGTCTTACCATTATGGGGATACACCTTTCCAGTGCTAGTCGCCAGCCCCTAGCATAAGGAAGGTAGGCTTGGGGTAGTCACAACACGGGTCCCGAGGGACGGGTTGTGATAAAGTGGTATCAGAGGAGTCAGTTCTACTGAAGAACTAGGACTCTGATCTTTTCTATGTGGCAATAATGTTAAGTTTTATGAGTGTGATTTTCAGTTTGGGGAATCCAATGTTGGTGCAGCGACCAACGTATCCATACACTAGGACCATGAATTCTGATTTCCAACTCAGTGCTTGAAAACACTGATTGCGTGTGTTTTGACAAGTTTTTCTTATGATTTTTTTGAGTCAGCTCACCAGGCACAACTTATTGACCGTGGAACTCCTATTTTATTTTAGGATTCCACCATATAGAAAGTCATACATGATTACCAAGAGAGTACATGATGACGGCCCACCGAGCGATGAGGCTTCAGTGCAGGTCCTCTTACGGCAATAGTACCATCGGGTGGTGCACCAGTAGCACCAGTACCCGTTGGGCAGCAGATGCCACTAACCCCACCAGAAGAGGTTGCATGCCTAATGAGCACGTTGCATGAGTTTCAATGATATAGGCCTCTGAGGTTCCGAGGTGATATGGATCCGCAAGTGGCTGAGGACTGGTTGGAGACTGTGGATAAAGTTTTTCGCTTAGTTGGGACACTGGTCGATCTGATGGTGATCCTAGCTGCTAGTCTATTCCAGGGAGTAGTTGGGAGATGGTGGAGTTTGAAACTCCAATTACATGATGAGACAAACCTCACTTGGGAGGACTTCAAGGGCCTTTTTAGGGTAGAGTTCGTCCTAGAGACTCTACACTCAGTGTGTATACAGGAGATGCTGCACTTACAGTAGGGCAGCATGACCGTGCCCCAATACTCGACGAGGTTCACTGATCTCTCCCGCTACTCCACCGACATGGTACGAGACCCTTACTTTAGGGACCATACCTTTGAGCAGGGTCTCCAATGGGAGATCAGAGCATCGATGATATCGCTCAGCATTCCAGCATAGGCTGGGGTTCTAGAGCAAGCACTTTTGGTGGAGAGCTTCCTAACTGAGTAGGCACCGACAACGAGAGCCACCACTGGATGTTAGGTAGCAGAGTAATCTACAACAGGCAGTAGAAGGATAACACAGGGGCCTAAGCAGGCTAGAACTTTTGGTGTATGACCTCAGGATATAGGGTCGGTGGTGAGGGGCTCACGGGATAGAGGACAGATGAGGAGCAGACAGTGCTACTCATGTGGCGGGTAGGGCCACATGGCTCGCGAATACCCGACCCACCGTACGGATGACCAACAGATGGTCGAGGGACCGCCAAGGCAGAGACAAAGGTTCAATCGAGGAGGTCTGCAGGGAAACAGACGTGGTAGAGGAGCTGGTCATGCAGTAGGCAGTGGGCAACGACTCGAGGTTCTACCGCCACCACCTCCAGGTGGTCCACCCCAACCACAGGGAGCAGGAGGACAGGGAAGAGATCATCTCCATGCAGTTGAGGCCTACGACCACGGTGCTTCAAAGATGATTATAGGAAATATCTGTGTCTACTCCACCCTAGCTACAATACTTATAGACTTAGGTTCCAGTCACTCTTTTATTACCATGACCCTCGTTCGGAGCTCATAGATTCCGACGGAGCTGTTGGCTCGATCCTTATGGATAGAGACTCTTACGGGAGGGGATTCGATGATTACAAACTGGTGCCAGTATCTTGAGCTTACTCTAGGAGGCAAGTGATTCATCTGGGATATTTTAGTAGTGGCGTTGAGGCCTTATGACATCATCTTGGGTATGGACTAGTTATCCATAGTCCATGCTCAGATTGACTGTATTAGGTGCAAAGTGTGGTGTGTCTGCGAGGATGAGACCTGATTTTCCTTCACCAGTGATAAGGGAACCTTTTCAACACAAGATCGAATTTCCTATAAGCGGGTGCAACTGATCACACATCAGTTAGCTAGACTTACCCTTAGAGTAGTTGATGTTGAGAGTCTGAGCTATCCTGTTGTGGTGGACCAGTATGCTGATGTCTTTCATGATGATGTTCCGGGACTACCTCTACATAGAGAGGTAGACTTTTAAATTGACCTATACCCCAGGATGACACTGATATCTATACCAGCATATCGGATGGCTCCCGCGGAGCTTCATGAGTTACGGGTACAGCTGGAGGACATGGAGAGGAAGAGGTTCATAAGGCCCAATGTTTCTCCATGTGAAGCCCTGATTTTTTTCACCAAGAAGGTAGATGGGAGTTTGAGACTCAGTGTGGACTATCGGCACCTGAACTAGGTGACTTTGAAAAACAAGTATCCACTTCTGAGGATTGATGATCTCTTTGATCAGTTGAAGGGAGCTCGATGGTTTTCGAAGATAGACCTCAGACCATGCTATCATTAGCTCATGGTGCGAGATGAGGATGTATAGAAGACAGCCTTCAGATGTCGATATGGCCACTATGAGTTCTTGGTTATACCATTTGGCATGACTAACTCCCCAACAGTGTTCATGGGACTCATGAACAGGATCTTCTATCCATACCTTGATTGCTTAATAGTGGTCTTCATTGACGACATCTTGGTGTACTCGGCGTTGGAGGAGGATCATGCCTATCATCTGCAGATAGTTCTAGATACAATTCGAGAGAACCAGCTTTATGGTAAGCTCTAGAAGTGCCAATTATGGATACGAGAGGTCCACTTTCTCGGACATGTTATCTCAGAGGCTAGAGTTGCGGTAGATCTGGTGAAGATAGAGGTTGTGCTAGCTTGGGAGCCACCCAGGAGTGTGACCAAGGTGCAAAGTTTCCTAGGGTTGGCTGGGTACTACCAGAGATTTTTACCTGACTTTTACAGAGTTGCAACACCCTTTTCAGCATTGATGAAGAAGGGTCAGACCTTTGTATGGATGGAGAGATGTCAGCATAGTTTTTAGGAGCTGATGCAGAGACTGAAAAGTGCCCCCATCTTGAGGCTACCAGAATAGGGCGTTGGGTATGTAGTCTACTGTGACACGTCAGGGACCGGACTTGGATGCGTCCTAATGAAGGAGCGAGCAGTGATCGATTATGGTTCACAAAAGATGATAAATCATGAGCAGAAATACGCCACCAATGACCTGGAGTTAGCATAAGTGGTCTTTGTCTTGAAGATGTGGCAACAATACTTGATGGGAGAATGTTTTATAGTTTACTCTGATCACAAGAGTCTCAGGTATATCTTCTCACAAAAGGACCTGAACCTGATACAATGAATTTGGATAGAGTTCCTTCAGGACTATGACTTTGAGATAGTCTTTTCTCTTGGGAAGGGGAATATAGTAGCAGATGCACTCAGCAAGAGAAAAGAACTCATAGTGGCCATGGTACCAGTGGACTATGACTTTGAGATAGTCTTTTCCTAAGGTGGGGAGCATGTCACCCTATTTAGAGGATGCACCATGGTACCAGTGGCACTACAGGAGGAGGTGTTGAAGGAGTTCCATACGTCCCCTCTGGTAGTGCATCTTGGTGTGGTGAAAATGTACCAGGACCTCGGGTGTTAGCATTGGTGGTCAGGGATGGAGAAAGTAGTGGAAGAGTTTTTTTCACAATGCCTCACTAGACAACAAGTGAAGGCTGAGCATCAGGTTCTAGCAGGCTTAGCACAACCACTAGAGGTGCCAGAGTGGAAGTGTGATGGTATCTCCATGGACTTTGTGATAGGGATTCCACATATATTCAAGGGACATGATTTCATCTGGGTGATCATTGACCGACTCACCAAGTCGAACCACTTCCTACCTATCCAAGAGAAGGGATCAGTAGAGGGCTTGGGACACCTCTACGTACAGAAGATTATACAACTTCATGGGGTGCCATTGATGACCATCTCTAACCATGACACACATTTTACATCCCAGTTGTGGAAGGGATTACAGGAGGCGTTCAGGACTCAGCTACGTTTGAGCATCGCCTTTTATCCTTAGACGGATTTTGAGATGGAGTGGACCATTTAGACACTAGAGGACATGCTTCGTGATTGCATCCTAGATTTTGGATGTAGTTGGGAGGATCATTTCCCTTGGTGGAGTTTTCATACAACAACAACTATCACACCAACATCGGTATTGCACTATTATAGGCCTTATACGGTCGACCTTACAGATCAACTCTATGTTGGAAAAACCTAGGGGAGTTAGCACTTATGGGTCCAAAGATGGGACGGGCTACCATTGAGAAGGTGCAGATCATCTAGGAGTGGATGAAGACTGCACAAAGCAGACAAAAGTCTTATGCTGGCAGAAGATAAAGACCTTTGGAGTTTGAGGAGGGAGACCATGTCTTCCTACGGGTCTCACCTCAATGAGGTTTGTGGAGATTTGGTTGGGGTGGAAAGTTATCGCTAAGGTTTATCGGACCATTTCTGATACTTCAGAAGATTGGTGAGGTGGCATACTGCTTTGCACTGCCACCACAATTGGAAAGGGTGCACGACGTCTTCCACATATCCCAGCTGAGGAGATACGTGCATGACCCATCGCATGTCATCGACTGGGGTGAGATGGAAATTAATGACGGGGAAACATTTACGAAGGTTCTAGTGGAGATTGAGGATCGAAAAGAGTGGGTCCTTTATGGATGATCGATACCTATGGTGCATGTTCGCTAGTAGCACGAGAACCTCCAGGAGAGCACTTGGGAGCGGTAGGCTCAGATTCATGCTCAATACCCCCATCTGTTTCCTTAGTCTATGTTGTGGATTTCAGGGACAAAAAGCCTTAAGGTGGGGAGAATGTAAAGATACATATTTTCCATGTATTTTTTAATTATATAGAATTATTACGAGTATGAAAAAATTGGCGGTGCGTGATTCCAAGGCCCGGTGTGCCTGGAATGAATTTCTGAACTTTTTTTAAGGTACATTCCGTAAACACACGGGAAAAATTTTCTATCTTTTGAACCAGTGCTTGAATTAAAAATTTGAGGGCACTGTTGAATCTGAAATGCTGGGATTCACTTAAGGGAGGCTACACTTTGAACACAATAGGTCGGGAGAAAAAGTTAGATTTTGGACATTTAAAAGAATAATAAAATAACTTTGTTATTTTATTTCATTATTTTCTTTTCCTCCAATGGACAAGAGGCGATGGCGGGACCAATGATGTGTCAAGCCATTAAATAGATTGACTCCTCAAATCCTTTGTAATAGAGCCATTGGAATTAGGAAGGTTCCTATTAAATGACCCCCATTAATTCCACGTGTGTTACTCACCCTCTCCTCTCCTATTTATATGGAGATTGAGGAGGAGTATTGGAACGACTTCACCAAGAGACGGAGTTTTGATAAAGTTCCGCGACGCCAACCACTTGGAGGATGGGACTGGTACCAGCAGGTGGTGACGAGCGCCACTGATCAACGGACACTGACTCTTCCTCGAACACAACATTCTCTAACGATTTTGAGGTAGGGTTTAATATTGATTTGTTTCCAAGATTTGATGAAAGTTTTCTTGATTCCCTCTTGTTATCAAGCTAACGAGGAGGGAATAGGATAAAAGAACAAGGCCAAGAACCTACACTACTTTGTTTAATCTATGCATTATTCGTATATTTTTTTTGGGTTGAATAGAATTCGGAATGAAGGGTTATGCGGCAAAGAGGGCATCCTAGGAAGCCTGTAGACGCGATTAGATGGAAAAACGGGTCACCAGAGCTCACCCAGTGACCCGCAAAAGTCCGTCGGCTGGCTATGGTGGTGGCCAACACCAGCCAGCCATGGAAGTGGCGACGTGCCATCACGCACCACTGGAGAAGTGGGCCGCGACTCATTAGCTGTGGCGACCAGCAGTGTCCGGCTGCGGAAGGGAGGGTGGCGCACCCACACACGATGCCGAAGAAGGCGGTCATGACTTTTTTAGCCACAGAAGATGCAAGAAGTGGCTGGAATCAGCTGACCACAAGAGGAGGCAGTGGCATGCCGCTGGGGTAGTCGCGACTCCGACGCTGCGGTGGTAGGACCCGCTCCCTGCGGGTCCTGTGGAAAATGAGGTGGCACCACGTGGCACCGCCGTTGTGGAGGAAACTGAATGACTGCTCAGCCATTTGGAAAACCGAGGGACTCCCCCCCCTGTGTTAGTGAGGGCGGGCCGCACCCCACCACTGGTCAGGCCACGCGAGCCCAGTGGGTCGCGCCTCTGTGGGTCAGGCCGCGCCTCCCTACGGGCCGGGCCGAACCATGACTTAGCCCAGTCGAGTCGGACTCGGACTAGGTCAGGTCAGGTCAGCCAAGCCCGGGTCAGGTCATCCCAGGCCGGGTTGGGCCGTGTCGGTCCGACCGGGTCGGACCGGACCCAGACCCACCCAGACCCAGTTTTGCTTAAAGGGCTATAACTTGTGAACCAGACGTTCATTTGACGAACTATCTTCGGCGTTGGGATCCTTGGAGCGAGATGGTCCTTTTGGTACACTACAATTGAGTTTTGGAGAAAATTGGAGTACGAACGGGTTGGATCGAACCTGAATCCAACGTGGCTCTCGGAACTAAAACACTTATAATTCACAGACCGGGTGTCTGATTGACGCGCCGTCTGTCGCACTGGAACACTTACAACATGGCAGTCCTTTGATATACTTCTTAGTGTAACTTCGTTCCTTTTGAAATACGACCAATGGATTCAAGAGTGGTTCTCCTAGAATTAAGCGTATTATGAGCGAGAATCCAATGGCTAGCAGTGAGGCGGAGGTTGGAGACAGATCATACAGAGGTTAGTAACGAGTGATCCTATGTGGGTCAGCACTTACCGATCCTGTGTGGGTCAGATCCTATGTGGGTTAGTGCTCAGCGATCCTGTGTGGGTCAGTGCATACCGACCCTGTGTGGGTCAAATCCTATGTGGGTCAGCCGAGGTTAGTACCTATCGATCCTGTGTGGGTCAAACTTCATATAGACAGCAGTAGTGCCTCTCAACAAAATAAGATGATCTAGCTTCTCAACTAATCATATGTACTTATGTGATTTACTTATACCAGGTGTGAGATGAGTCATTACCTTTGTGGTATTACCTGTGTGGTACTTTTACCTTTCTGGTGTTACCTTTGTGGTGTTACCTTTTTAGTATTCTTTCCTCGTGGATCAGTTGTCCTAAAGGCTTAAAAGTTAGAGCCTTATGTTTTCGCATGAATGAGATGAGTATATTTTGGTAACTTAGGTATATGTATGAGCATATACCTTAGTAGAGTTGATGACTACTTCATGCTTTGTGATTGAAGTCTTGCTTTGTGATTTTTCCTTTGTGGAACTATGGGAGACCTTCGGGGGTCTCGGGGTCCCTACTGAGTATCGTTATACTCACCCCTACATGGGCTATGCCCGCACCTTATCGTGTCTTGTGTAGACGACGGACAACGTTGATTGAGGCTGAGGGAGATAGGATTGGATGGTGCTCTAAGGTGGACCATTTGACGTGACGTGCTGCAGTGACTACTGATCCTGATCTGTACCTACCCTTCAGATAGGATCCTCGATGGACGATCTAGGTGTTGTTTTCTATTTTCAGTTGTACTTGGACTTTCAGTTGGGATTGTATTCTGGCCCCTTTACTTTCAGTTCACTTTTACTACATCAGTTTACTTCATGGTTGTTTCTTATTGTGTTCTTGGATTGTGTGTTTGTACAGGTTTAAAGGAAATGTCTTCCCGTTATGAGGATACACCTTTTCGGTGCTAGTCTACAACTCATAGACTAAGGAAGGTGGGATTGAGGTAGTCACGGCACAAGCCTCAGGGGATGGGTCGTGACAATTCCTTTTCATCTTTCCTCCAAAAATTTTTAAACATTTTCAGAGCATCTGACTTGTGTTTTATATACATAACATAAGTAATGTGAGTAAAGTCATCAATAAAGGTAATGAAGTACTTATCTTAAGTAGTTTATTGCTTGAACATTGGCCCACAAATATAAAAATGAATAAGTTCTAGGGGTCATTTTAAACAAATGTCAACTTTACAATACATAAGGTTTGTAATATTTCCTTTTTGACAAATTATAAAACACCAATCTCTTCTTATTTAAATATCAATAATTACACATAAACTGTATCAATTTGATAGATTTTTTATGTTTCTCTAATACATGTGTCCCAACCTTTTATGCCACAACTAATTTTCTTTTATCATACTAAGGTAATATGAGTTTTGAACCTCACCAACTTGGAACATATTTCCTTTTGTACATTGTCCTCTTGCAACTATCATTATATCTTCCCCACTTTTCACAAAAAACCCATTTTTTGGAAAATAACTTTTTTTCCTTCATCACATAGTTGTAAAATAGTTAGCAAGTTTTGTTTCATCCCATCAACAAACAAAGGTTTCTTGGAATTTAACTTTTCTTCCCCAATAATAGCAGATCTAACACCTTTGATTCTGAGTGATCAATCATTACCAAATATCATTGTTCCTTATTTTAAGTATTTCACATTCTTTAAAAATTTTAAGTATCATATAAGAAAAACATCCACTATCCATGATCCAAGGTCATTCTTTTTTTGAATCTTTGAGAGTAGTTTCTACAACAAGAGATTTTTATTTCCCTTTATCTTTCTTAATATCCATATTTTTTGAATTGTTAACAAACTTTTGTTGTGTTAGTAACAAAACTAGAAAACCTTTTGAAAGATTTATAGGTTGTTCACATATTTCACAAATAGTTTCAAAAGGTTGTAATCTATTTTCATCTTTTACACCAACCTTCTCAGGTTTCTTAAAAAAATCCTTTCTAGACTTCTTCCTTTGAGAGGATTGACTCCCCCTCAAAGTTTGAATTATGTAATTCTTGGAATGGTAGAATTGTTTTTGGATAAACCAACACATATTTTTTGTATGTTTGAATCCACCAAAATACCTGTAATATCCAAAGAAAGAATATTTTTCTCTATAATTTCCATGCTGTTTGGAATTGTGAGCATGTTTCTCAGCAACCTTCTCGTCTTTATTATTAGAAATTTTTTGAATAGAAACCTTTCTATTATCAACCAAAATCTTCTTTTTCAGCTCAGTTTTATTTTCAGTCTTATCAGAATCAGAAGTAATAGAAAAATTTTCAGACTCATAATTTTTTGAAACTTATGAATTCTCTACTTTGTTGGTTTTAGCCACATATATAACTTCACCACCTTTCTTTTTCTCAATTTTTTTTTCAGATTTCTTATCAACCTTTAAAGGTAACTTTTTATCCTCATTTGGTTTACCCTTTCTAGATCTTTCACCAACTTTAAAAATAGAATTATTGAAATTTGTAACCCTTTGTTTAGCTTTAGAAAGTTTTTTGGGCAAGTTCCAACTCTTCTTATTTTTATTTCAAATTAACTTCCAAATGTTCATTATGATTTTTTTTCTCAAGAGATTTTTTTCAAATTATCAATCACTTCCAATAGCTTAAATTTCTCATTAGGAAAACATTATTGATTTTTTATTAAATAATTTTCATTTTTTAACTTCCTGATTTTTTTATCAATCCTCTAAATCTTTCTTTGACATTCTATCAATTCTTATTTCAAATGATACTCTAATCAAGTTTCTTCTTCTTCTTTAGAACTACTGCTTCCAAACTCTTCATTATTATTTATTATAATAACAATATTCTATCTAGCCTTTTCAATAGACTTTTTGGATTTATATTCACTAACTTCTTCATCATCATATTTAGATAATAAACTTATTCTTTTGGATTTGAAGAACTTTTTATCATTACCTTTGGAATAATATTTAGTCTTATCACCCTGTTTCTTCCATGATATTCTCTACCTTCTATCATACCCATCACTATCCTATTCTTTATTTCTTTGAGGAAAATTAGCCGCAAAGTGCCTAATGGTTCCACAATCAAAACATTTCAAGGGAAGTTTACCCTTGTATTTACATGTTCCTATTTTCAAATTTTTAGAAATCAAGGATAAAAATTCATCAAGATTTTTACATATCTTATTTTTAGAATTAGATTCACTAGCTTCTTCTTCATCAAGAATCTTTTTATGATTTTATTTCTTGGCCACCTTGAAAGGAATTTCATGATTAACTTTTGTTTTACCTTTTATAACTTTCTCCCTTATCATTTCTTAAGTAATGAGGGTACTATGTAAATCATCCATATATAATGTTTTAGGATATTTATCTTCCAAAAAACAAACTTTAACATCAAACTTGTCAGTAAGAATTATCAAGATATTTTCAACAACAATAGACTCTTCCAAATTTTATCCAATACATTTGAAAATTCTAATAATGTCATTCACCCTGGTAAATAATTCACCAACTGATTCATATTCTCCATCTTTATATCTTCATACTTCAGCCTCCATATTTGTAACTTTGTATTCTTTACTTTTGTATTACCTTCATAGTTTTTTTAGCTTATCCCAAATACCTTTGGAAGTGGAAACACCCTTCACTCTTAGAAACTCACTTTTAGAAAGTGATGAGAGTAATTCATTCTCATCTCTTCCATTATTCTCAAGATTATTCTTGTCAATAGATGTGAGAGGAAAGTTTTCATCAATAGGAGTAAAACCATATTTTGCACTTACAAGAACATCATACCCAATATACATATGATAAGAAAACATTTTATATTTCCAGATATGAAATTTATTACCATAAAAGATTAGAATCCCCTTACTATTCACACAATTGATATTTTCTATCACTACTTATATTTCAATACCTCAATAAGGAATGAAAGAAGGGGACCATTACTATAATACCACTTGTAATTTCCCAGTAAGGATCAAGTATCTCTGAGAGGGAGAGGGGGTGAATCAGTGATATCTTTTTATTTTAAGTTTCCTTCCTTTTAAAACAACATTAAACTCCTTTTTAAGACTTATCACTTCACTGAAAAACAAAATAGTCACACATAAATAGGAACACAAAAATTTAAATGGTTCACTACTAAAAAAGATCAGCTACGTCCTTGGTATGGTTTAGATATAATTCAATACCACACAATCCACTAAAAAAAACCCTTTTGGGTGAATACAATAAGTAGGATATTCCTTTACACTTGTGTAGCACTATGTTCAATATAATATTGCATGTGGTTAAAGTAACAAGAAATGATGTAATAAAATTTTGTGAAAAAAGTTAAGAAAATTTCACTAGTTGCTTTAAAACATGTTATCATGATGACTTTTCAACTTTCAAAAATATAATCTTTAAAAAAAAATTCAATTTCATACCCAGAAGTAGGCAAGAACTTATCTAGACTTTTTAACAATACTCAGTCTGATTCCCTAGTCTGGTTCCCTAGTTTGATTGCTCAGTCCCATAAAAAAAACTCTATAAAATATCACTGAAACAATCCTAAACAATCAGTGATTTCTAAGAATATGATCTTACATATTATACTTCTATCTGGGAAACTTCCTCAATAATGCTTGATCTGGAAAACTTCTTCTCTCTAGAATCTTTTAGAGCTCCTCATTTTCTCTTCAAAAGTACATATGTCAGAAATTACAAATTACTTCCTCCTTTTATAGGTGATCCAAATGTGTCTTAGGTGGGAATCTAAAATGTTTTCCTGCTCAACCAAATTTCCCAAAACTTAAATTTTCCTTAAATTTTGGATACATATTTGACTTATTCATTACTTCTTAACTCTTTTTGTTTCTTCTCAAATCTTCTCACAACTTCAACTCACTTCAAATTTTCTAAACATTCTTCAGTCTAATTCTGATTTTCATTTCGATTTCCTAATTATGATGAAGGCATATGTTCAAAAATAGATTCTTCATTTTGTTTCTTCATACCAAATGAAGCATATGAAAAGGAAATGACTTCTCATTATGATGATCAGTTTCAAATAAAAACATACTACCCATTCCGATGCTCTGTAAAAACTATTAAAATATAAACATTGAAAACATCCTCCCATAAACATTGTTGCTACTTATTTATACTTTGGGAAACTTTTATTTTTTCATAAACATAGTGGAAACTTCTAAATATTTAAAAACATCTCAAAATCACTTTAGCACTAGCTTCATAACTTCTTCAAATAATCACTTCCACTCAAATCTTCAAACAACCTTTCAAGATCTCTCATGAAAACACTTTTTTGGATGTTTCAAATAATTATAATTTTCTTATTTTCCTCAGATTGAGGATCTTGTGTCTGATGAAGTTATTAGTGTTAGTGCCAGTCCGATGAAACTTGACCTAATTAACAAACAATTTTGAGCTTCTTTTTCTCTTGAACCAAATGTAATATAATTTAACCTGATGAAAATGGTTGAATATATTATTGATTGATATCTAATCCCATTTTTTATTGGTCTCAATAACTTCACTTATTTTCTTTTTCATTTATCTCAACAACTATTAATAAAAACAATCCACTTCAATAATATTTTCTACCTTCTATTCCCTTTTTCAACCATTACTACATCTAATAATCAGTCTCCATATTACTCCAATGATCGATGACACAATGTGTCTGATAGACCACTGTCAGTAGAAAATTATTTTCTTACCAACATATTTCTCTGAAGATTTGTATCTTGTGGCTTATTGGTCTGAATAAAAACAGAACCTTCATTTTCTTATGTTCAAATCAACCTTCCTAGCCTCCAAACGAATCTGTGTCCAATGATCTCACATCGATGAACTAAGACTAAAAATATTTGACTTCAGCAACCTCCTTCTTCTAAAATCTTTTGCTTATATCATGAGTTTATCATGATGTTGAGAATATTTAAGATAAGCATAGAAATTACTAACTTATATTGAGAAGTATTTTAACCTCTCATCTTTCCTGCAACTTCTTTCTTTCCAATCAAGCCTCAATACGATTGGTAGCACCCGTTCTCTTCCTTTCCTTTATAAGGATTTCATCATAAGTTTATCAAACAACTTATGAATTCTGTGAATTTCAAAACAAAAAATAATTGTCATATTTTCATCGGATCCATGAGAACTTTGATACAACTTACCAATATGATCTTCCTTCAATTATGCAACTAAGGTGAGTCTGAAGAACATTTTCTCCCAGAAGGCTTCTCCTCAATTCAATGTAATTTCTTAAGTACTTTGAGTCCTAAATTTTGTATACATTTGTGAGTCCAATCAACTAATTTTTACAAAGTGAATTGATTTATATCTCTTTAATAACAAAAGAAAATACATTGAATACAAACTTTTTTCAGCTTTAAAAAACATCTTCCAGCAAACTTTGTCCCAACACGGTGTACAATGATATGCCTCTGAGACATCTTTTACAGGTTCCACAGGAGGGTGAAATGAATGCTCCTTAAGGGAATACACCTCTAGATCAGAATATTATAGAGGATATCATTCCCATAGTTCATGTTATAGAAAAAAATGTTCCACAAGTCCTTAATGTAGTTGTTGAGGTATAACCAAGATATGGAGGATAAGGGGATTTATGTCAGGAGTTATTATGCAAGAAACCACCATCCTTTAAGTCTACGAATGAGCCCCAAGAGGCAAAAGACTAGCTGGACAAGATCAATCAGATCTTTGACTTCCTGGACACACCTGGGAATATCTTAGTGAGGTTAATGATGTTCAAAATTGAGGATCCTAGTAAGTGATGATGAGATTCCATGGTATATGCAGATAGGCATATGGGCTTGGATTGGAAGGGTTTTTAGAAACTCTTCTTTTAAAAGTTCTTCCCAGAGTTTCTGATGATGACAATGTATCTATAGTTTCTCTATTTTCAGTAGGGAGAGAACCTAATATTAGAATACACCAATAAATTTGTGGAGTTTTTTCATTTCACTCTAGAAGTGGTAAAAGAATGATCATCTAAAATCTTAAAAGTACTTACATGGTTTGCAACCAAATATCAAACCATATGTATTTATGGTGAATACTTTTAACCATGAGGAGATGGTAGATAGGGATATTATGGAAGATATATAAATGACATGAAATATTTAATTTTATTCCCCTTATCTTCCACCCAGTGATAGCTTTCATGGTGCACAGGGAAAGAATAAGAAGTGACATGAGAATCATAAGAGTGGTGGAGGCGGTTCTTATGAAAACCTAGGTCTTTATTACACATCAATTCATCATTTATTACATAATAATACACATAATAAAACCCAAAAGTTATAGAATTATAGTGTCTTTGTGAATTAGTTACATAGAATAACATCTTGAACATGTGATACAACATAATTATTGAAAACTTCTTTAACATGATCTTAGAAATCATCGGTCCTCTAAAACTACATGGGATAACCTCAGGAAATACATAAGAAAGGGGTGAGAATCCTAAACATGAAAAATAAGGCAATAAGAATTTAAATAGAACATAAAAGGGTTGAGAATCCTAAACATGAACAATAATGCATGGTCTAGCATGGTAACATAAAGGCAACATGAGAACTGTGAAAAAACTTTAAACATGACTTTATAAACATAGGTCAAGGTTAGCCACCAAGTCATAATAACAAAATGTACTTAGGATAACCTCCAGTACACTAAACATGGTATCTCATGAGACCAAAACATTACCCAATGCATTGGATTTCTATCTAGGAGTACCCATCATAATCATATCATGCACATGCATAAGTGTGTCACATAGATCATATAACATAAGAACATATTTCATGACATTTAATTCCAAAATTAAGAATTATGGGTTTCATATATTGAATTACCCAATAAAATAAGTATAGGTTTGTATAGGTGAATACCCATGAGTGGGAATAACAATGGTATTCAAAACAAAAAGTTTTGGTATCAAAAAATCATAGTGAAATTTCGACAACATAACAACAGTATATAAAGGTTCAAAAAATGTTTTAATGAGAGCGAAAGGGGTCTCTAATCAGTTTTAAATAAACTGGGAAGTAAGAAGAACATGGATAAATATATCCCAAAATTAGTAATTGGAAATAAAAGACATAAAATGAATAAGATTCTTGAATAAAGGAGAGAAGGAGAGAGCATAGTAATGACTTAGGTAAATGCTATAATGAGAGGGGATAAATGATCTCTAATTGTTAGGAAATGTAGTAACCCAAAAATTTTATGTTATGTTTCTCTATTAATAACTGAGTTACATTATATTCATCACTGGGTTCCTTTGAAACAACACTAGGTTATTTAGGAGATAGTTAAAACCTAGCCATTAAACATAAATTTCTCACTTCTATGTTTTGAATTTCGAAAAATGGTCATCTGGAGTTGTGTTCAGTAAGTCATTTGGAGTCTGATAGAATAAACTTGATTTTTGGTGAATAGTAACATACCCATATGAATAGCAACATACCCTTATAAATAGTAAATAATAATATTATTTTATTTTCTTAAGGAAATAAGATAATGAGATCTTAATTAGTTTTTTAATGAGAAATAAAACTAGTTGCACTTTAAGATTGTTATTTTTCGAATTAACTATGAAATTATTCAAAAATTAAATTAATAATATTTAGAAAATTATTTTTAAAAAATTGATTTCACTTTTGAAATCTACATGTTGATAAATGGTTAGGGTGAATTTTTGGAATTTTTCTAAAATAGTTGAATTTTCAGTGAATAGTAAAAAATACAGTTTTTAGTTTCGGTGTGTTAATGACATCATTAATGATATAATAATGATGTCATAAATCTGGTTGACTTGTGTATAGTTAAATAAGATGTTAGGTGTCCCAAGTGGCTTATACCATGGGCAAATACCATGGGAAAGCCCATGGTTTTGCAAACAACCACTCATAAGGTGTCCCTTGAAAATTATTAAAATAATCCCTCACTTTTCCTATAAATACCAACTCTTACCTTCATTGAATTCATTAACAATTATCCCTCAACAAAGTTCTGGCCTCTTTACCTCCATATTAGTCCTCCCAAGGTTTCCTCAAGTTCCCAAGTTCCCAAACTTCAAGTTCCAAGGGTTACTCTACAAGGTAAGAAAGTTCTCAATTTCTTTCTTCTTCCTTTCAAGTTCTCTCTTATGTGGCATATCTTTAAATTTTCCAAACCATGTTCTTATTTTTCTTCTTATTCTTGATATAATATATATTATAATTCATTTCTAGATCGGTGACCCTTGTCCCCTCTTTTTTTAATATTTTCTAAAACCATGTTGCATAGCCGTTTGGCTGCCGAATTTTTGTAAGCGATTTCAAAATTATTCTTTTATCTTGAGTTCTTTATTTATTCTTTCTTCATCTATTCTTAACCAAGAGGAATGAAATCTATAGAATCTTGTATATTCTGGATGATATAATTTTCATGATAAATTCATCATCAATATTCTTCTTTTTCCCACTTATTCAAGAAATTAAAAACATTGTCCGTGACGTGTTGAATTACCGACATCGTAGACTATGTGATTTCAATTCGCATTAATTATTTCAAGGATGGTCATGAAACCATTTATATGGTTTAACCAGGTTATAATATATTTGTTATGACTCATCCATGGTTTTGTAATTATTTGGTACTCATGTTTCTAATTTATAAAACAAAATGAGGTTGTTATTATCAAAGAACCACTAAAACGATCTAAACGAACATCATTAATATTTTAACTAATGAATCATCATCATGATATATAACCCAAAATCATTATAAGATCATTTATACCTCCATAATTTCGTTAATAATATGTATTAACAATTTTGGATGTTTAACCATGTTTCAAATGAACTTCCATTCATGGAAACAAGTAACGAACCATGAAAATAAAGGAAGAAAATGCTTCGAAAACATGAAAATTGAACCAATTGAACCCATAGAAAGGGTTATGAATGAACCTAATAAGATTATAATAAATAAATTAAATTTATAGGAGGTTCTGGACATATTAATTAATGAATCTAAATTTTATTATTCAGGTCATTAAAACAAACGAAGAACACACTCGAGCATAAGGTAAAGGGTTTCTCATCTCACTTTCATTTCTGTGAGATTTCCATTATTCACCAATTATTACTTATATTTGGTATATGTGTACTTCCATTTGATATATAATAAAATGATTCTATTTATATTCATTTTATTCAATGATTCACTTTATGGTTTTTAAGTTCTGGTCATACGGTTCCACCAATTACATTATGGTAAGGGACTTTGTCTCAGCTGCCGTTTTCATTGTGACTATCTTTGTATTGTGCACCTAATAATCCTTATGTGGTGTACCTACTGCCCATTTGAGATAAATTTTCATTTTAAATTATATTTATATTAAATATCCTTAATCTCATGTCATGGATATGTTTTTTTGTCTAAACCGTATACCATTTTACATATGGTGTTTATTTGGAAAGATATTTTAATTATGGTAATATTGATGAATCTGTATACTCTACTCTATAAGGATATTGAAAAGGAATATTGCCCTTGTATTGAATAAATTTATAAAGAATTATTTGGACATACAGTGTCGGGTGGAGCCCGGTATAGCCCCTCGATGCATCGGTAGGTCTCATGAGACAAAATAGTTTGGCGACAAACCCTTCAAGTTTGTTTCCAAAAATTAGAAGGCTTTCTACCCATAGAACTAAACCGTTTTTATGGTATTCTGGTTTCATGTGCCAGATACATGATTTCCAGTTAATAAGAATTATCTTTATTCATTATCAGTTATTATTATTATCCATGAGATTTTCACTATGACAAAGTCTATGGGTGCAGTTTCATTTTTAGTTTATTAATTGCATTAGTTATTCATTTATTCACTATACCATATTGATTATGTCAGATTGTTTGTAAATAAATTATTATTGTACTCATGCTTCCACTATTTTTAACCCTTACTGAGCATTTGATCTCACCCCTTTCATTGTCTACCTTTGACAGGTGATGAAGAGAAGGTCTTCTTTTGAGTTCCTGGATGCAGTTTTTAGTTTTTGTTTTGTATTGTATTTTGTAATCGTTTTCCAATGTAATTTGAGTTACATATATGTATCTAGTTTCTTCAATACTACTAAAATGATCATTCCTTCTGGATTTTCATTCCTTCTAACCATGCCAATATCACAAGTAATACACCAGCTCCAGTTTAGATAGGTCGAGGTGTTACAGTTGGTATCAGAGGAAGTTTAGTAGAAAACATGGAAATTAGAGTAGGAAATGTATAGTAGGGAACAAAGCCCTAAGGTAGTATCTAAGGATTAACATACTAGAACGTCCTTATATTTTGGTAAGGAATAGATTATGTGTATATTTTAAGCAATACGTCCATGTCTGGACATGAGTAGGTAGAGGTGGCTCTGGCACATATGTATCTAGGGGTAAAACCCGAAAACACCGTTTTGAGCTAGAATCGAACGGGAACTGGTGCACGACAACGGGACTTGTTGCACTCTTGGTTACAACACTCCCGTGGGATATGCTTAGGATAATTCATGTTTTCTTTACAAACCATTATGAAGGAGTTAATGTAAATTTTTCCTTAGAGGAACCATGTTTATAAGATTAGATATGCATAGAATTTCAATCTATGTTGAGTGATTTTCTATTTGAGATTCATAAACTAATATAGTGAATCCCATTATTTAGAAATGGCGTCTACTGGAAGAAAGGGAATCAATAATCGTGGGCAAGGTAGGGATCTCCCTACTGAGAAAGTAAACACAGTCAATGTTGGACTAGATCAGATCATGAACATATTGGGACAACTTACTCAAGTTGTAATGAATTACCATTACACACCTGTATTGGATTGTTTCATGTGACAGAATCCCCCATATTTCAGCGGGACTACTAATACAGTGGTAGATGAGCAATGGATCAAGTCCCTTGAAAAGATATTCATGGCGTTAAGATGCAATGAAAATGAAAAGGTAGTACTAGAGGTATATTGTCTCAAGGGCGATGCTGATCAATGGTGGTCCCTGATTCAAAATACTATAGAGGAAGAAGAAATAGAAGATATGGAATGGAGGACTTTTAAGGAAATATTCTATGAAAAATATTTCCCTCGTGAGCAATGAACTGAAATGAAGAGGAAATTCCTTGGCTTGAAAGAAAGGGAAGAAGACAGTGTTGCAGAGTATGAGGCTAACTTCACAAGGCTAGCCAGGTATGTCGTGGATTACGTTCATGACTCAGCAAACAAGATTGATCATTTCTTTGAAGGTCTTAAGTTAAGTCTTCGAAGGGAACTGACTTCTCAATCATTTTCATCATATGATGAAATTGTATCAAGTTCCATCAAAACAGAGAAGGAATTTTCTAGATCAAATTTTTTCAAAGGAAAACAAGATAAGAAGCAGTATTCTGATAACAAAGGAAAAGGAGAAGCACTAAAGAAGAGCAAGGGAATGAATAGTTTCCCATTATGCGAGAACTATGGAAATAATCATCCTGGAAAATGCTTGAAAGGTAATGGAGTCTACTATAACTGCAGAGAAAAGGGTCATCGATCTGATGAATGTAAGGGGAAGAAACAATTCAATGATGTTCAATGCTACAATTTCAAAGAGATGGGACACTATGAAAATGAGTGTCCTAATCACCAAGGAAACATGCCTCAGAAAAATCCAAGAGAGCAAGGGAGAGCCTATGAGATTACAACCACAGAGGTTGATGTTCCTAGTGACATGGTTTCAGGTACTTTAATTATTTACTCAAACTTAGCCAATACTTTATTTGATTCTGGATCAATTCATTCATTTATATCCTCTCAGTTTTCCAAGAAAATTAGATATGTCCAATTTGATTTAAGAAAGGAGTTGTCAGTCAAAACTCCCATGGGATGTATCATTACAACAAATGCATGTCGACTAGTCCCCCTCTAAACACCAAAATGTGATTTAGTTTCTAGCCTTATCATCATACCCATGATTGAATTTTATATAATTCTAGGTATGGATTGACTATCAAATTATGATGCGAGGATTTATTGCAAGAAAAAGGAAGTTACAATTTTTGAAAATGGTGTATAATCTCTTATCTTTAGAACAGAGACTTCACCATCTGATTCTTATCTATACCCACCCCCAATTGCTCTATTGAATGCAATTCTTGGAGAGGAAGAGAACCCAATATCTATGGGTGAGGAAATAAATATTCAAATTGAAGATGTGTATATAGTGAAAGAATACATTGATATGTTTCCAGAGGATTTACCTGGACATCCTCCTAAGCGGGAAGACCTATATCAAAGACCCCATATAGAATGACCACTATAGAGTTAGTGGAACCGAAGAAACAACTAGAAGAGTTGAGTGACAAAGGATTTATTCGACCTAGTGTTTCTCCATGGGGATCTATGGTCTTGTTTGTAAATAAGAAAGATGAATAAATGAGGCTATGCATTGATTATAGAGAAATCAATGCTATTACAATAAAGAACAAGTATCCTCTACCCCAGGTTGATGATTTATTTGACCAAATTCATGGAGCTCAATATTTTTCAAAGATTGACCTTCGATCCGGATATCATCAATTGAGTGTGAGGAAGGAAGATATTCTAAAGACAACATTTCAAACTAGGTATGGGCATTAGGAGTTTACAGTGATGCCTTTTGGACTGACGAATGCACCATATATTTTCATAGATTTAATGAATAGAGTTTTCAAGGAATATCTTGATAACTTTGTTGTGATCTTCATCGATGATATCCTTGTATACTCAAAAAGATATGAAGACCATGAGATTCACTTGTGAGTTATTCTGGGAACTCTTAAAAGAAATTAATTATATTGGAAGTTTAGCAAGTGTGAATTCTGGCTTCAATCAGTTTCTTTTCTATGCCATATTGTCTCTAAGGATTGAATCCTAGTTGATCCTGCGATGACAAAGGCAATCCAATATTGGACCACTCCAACAAATATAACTGAGGTACATAGTTTTATTGGTTTAGCAGGTTATTATCGACGTTTCTTTCAGAATTTTTCCCACCTGGCTAATCCGCTAACCAAGATCACACGTAAAGGGGTTAAATTTGATTAGACAAAAGATTGTGAAGAATGTTTCGAAGAACTGAAGAGAATATTAGTCAATGCTCCTATATTGACTCTACCATCAGGGAATGAAGGGTTTGTTATTTATAGTGATGCTTCAAAGAAATGACTTGGTTGTGTCATTATGAAAAATGATAAGGTTATTGATTATGCATCACGACAACTAAAAGTTCATGAGAAAAAATATCCTACTCATGATCTTGAGTTAGATGTTGTAATCTTTGCTTTGAAGATATGGAGACATTATCTCTATGGTGAAAAATATGAGATTTATACTGATCACAAGAGTTTGAAGTATATTTTATCACAAAAATAACTCAACATGAGGCAAAGGAGATGGCTTTAAATACTCAAGGATTATGATTGCATGATACACTACCACCCTAGGAAGGAAAATAAGGTGGCAGATGCTTTGAGCAGAAAAGGATCATGGAGTTTTGAACAAGATGAGAGTTGAAAGGGATCCTATTTTCATGGATCTAGTAAAGATGGATATGGAAATAACCATGGAATATGAAACATCAATGATTTTTCAAATGGTTTCCAAAACATATTTACTAGAAAGGATAAAAAGTTTCAAGCTGATGATGAGGAGTTTCAAAAGAAGATTAAAGCTGTGAATGATGGGAGATTGAGTGACTTTGTATATGAAGATGGAATTTTGAGATTTGGTAAGAGACTTTATGTTCCCAATATACCTGATCTAAAAAGGGAATTGTTGGATGATACTCATAGTTACAATTTCTCTATACACCCTGGTATCACTAAGATGTATAGAGATTTGAAGGAACTTTTTTTGGTGGGACAACATGAAGAGATAGATTGCTGATTTTGTGTCAAGATGTATGGTTTGTTAACAAGTGAAAGTTGGAAGGCAACAGATTGAAGGAGTATTGAAACCACTTTCCATACCTAAGTGGAAATGGGATAATATCATGATGGAATTTGTCATAGGACTACCAAAGACTCCTAGAAGGAACGATGCAATATGGGTCATTATTGATCGTCTTACCAAGTCAGTACATTTTCTTACCATAAGAGAAGATCTACCACTTGAACGTCTAGCAAGACTATATATTAATGAAGTGGTGAGAATTCATGGAGTACCTCTATTTATTGTTTCTAATCATGATCCACGTTTTACATCAAGATTCTGGAAAATTCTTTAGAAGGACCTAGATACTGATCTTCGATTGAGCACTGCCAACCACCCACAAACTGATGGACAATCAGAACGGACTATTCAAACATTGGAAGATATGTTGAGGTCTTGTTCATTTGATTTTTAAGGCATGTGGGATCAGTATTTACGTATTGTGTAATTTTCCTACAACAATAGCTTCCATTCAAGTATTCAGATTCCACCATATGAAGCCTTATACGGGAGGAGATTCTGTACACCAACATGCTGGGACAAAGTTGGTGAAACAAAACTTGTGGGCCTAGAACTTGTTGAAGAAACAACAGAAAAGGTGAAGATTATACAGAACCATATCAAAATAGCTCAAAGTAGGCAAAAGAGCTATGCAGATAACCGAAGGAAGGATTTGGAGTTTCAATAAGGTGATCACGTTTTCTTAAAGGTATCTCTATGGGAGGGTATTATACGATTCGATAAGAAGGGAAAGTTAAGTCCCAGGTACATCAGACCTTTTGAAATTCTAGACCGAATTGGAGCCGTAGCTTACCGTTTGGCAATGCTGCCAAGTCTCTCCAAGGTCCACAATGTGTTCCATGTGTCAATGTTAAGAAAGTACATGCTAGACCCAACACATGTACTCACTTATGAAAAAATAGAACTTGAGTCAGATCTATCTTATTGTGAAGAGCCTATCAAGATTCTTGATACTAGAGAACAAGTATTGTGAAATCAGACGACTCGTCTCGTAAAGGTTATATGGAGGAACCATAATATGGAGGAAGCAACATGGGAGCCTGAGGAGCTCATGTTAAAGACATACCCGAATCTTTTTAGGTAATATTTTGTAAATTTCAAGGACAAATTTTTTTGAAAGAGGGAATAATGTAGTACCCCAAACATTTTATGTTATGTTTCTCTATTCATCACTGAGTTACATTCTATTCATCACTGTGTTCCTTTGAAACAACACTAGGTTATTTAGGAGATAGTTAAAACCTAGCCATTAAACATAAATTCCTCACTTATATGTTTTGAATTTCGAAAAATGGTTATCTAGAGTTGTGTTCAGTAAGTCATTTGGAGTCTGATAAAACAAACTTGATTTTTGGTGAATAGTAACATACCCATATGAATAGTAATATGAATAATAATATTAATAGTAACATACCCTTATGAATAGTAAATAATAATATTATTTTATTTTCTTAAGGCAATAAGATAATGCGATCTTAATTAGTTTTTCAATGAGAAATAAAACTAGTTGCACTTTAAGATTATTATTTTTTGAATTAACTATGACCTTATTTAAAAATTAAATTAATAATATTTATAAAATTATTTTTGAAAAATGGATTTCACTTTTTAAATCTACACGTCGATAAATGGTTAGGGTGAATTTTGGGAATTTTTCTGAAACAGTTGATTTTTTAGTGAATAGTAAAAAATAAAGTTTTTAGTTTCGATGTGTTAATGACATCATTAATGATATAATAATGATGTCATAAATCTGGTCGAATTGTGTATAGTTAAATAAGATGTGATGTGTCCCAATTGGATTATACCATGGGAAAATACCATGGGCAAGCCCATGGTTTTGCAAAAAACCACTCATGAGGCGTCACTTGAAAATTATTAAAATAATCCCTCACTTTTCCTATAAATACCAACTCTTCCCTTCATTGAATTAATTCCCAATTCTCCCTCAATGAAGTTATGGCCTCCTTACCTCCATATTAGTCCTCCCAAGGTTTCCTCAAGTTCCCAAGGTCCCAACCTTCAAGTTCTAAGGGTTACTCTACAAGGTAAGAAAGTTCTCAATTTCTTTCTTCTTCCTTTCAATTTCTATTTTATGTGGTATATCTTTCAAGTTTCCAAAACATGTTCTTATTTTTTTATTATTCCTAATCTACTATATATTATGATTCATTTCTGGATAGGTGAACCTTGTACCCTCTTTTTTTAATATTTTCTAAAACCATGTTGCATAGCCGTTAGGCTGCCGAATTTTTGTAAGTGATTTCAAAATTATTCTTTTATCTTGAGTTATTTATTTATTCTTTCTTCATATCTTCTTACCCAAGAGGAATGAAATATCCAGAATATTTTATATTCTATATGATCTAATTTTCATGATAAATTCATCATCAATATTCTTCTTTCTCCCACTTGTTCAAGGAATTAAAAACATTGTCCGTGACGTGTCGAATTACTGACATCGTAGACGATGTGATTTCAATTCACATTAATTCTTTCAAGTCTTGTCATGAAACCATTTATATGGTTGAACCAGGTTATAATATATTTGTTATGAATCAACCATGGTTCTTTAATTATTTGGTACTCATGGTTCTAATTTATAAAACAAAATGAGGTTGTTATTATCAAAGAACCACTAAAATGATCTAAACGAACATCATTAATGTTTTAACTAATGAATCATCATCATGGTATATAACCCAAAATCATTATAAGATAATTTATAACTCCATAATTTCGTTAATAATATGTATTAACAATTCTGGATGTTTAACCATGTTTCAAATGAACTTCCATTCATGGAAACAAGTAACGAACCATGAAAATCAAGGAAGAAAATGCTTCCAAAACATGAAAATTGAACCAATTGAACCCATATAAAGGGCCATGAATGAACCTAATAAGGTTATAATAAATCAATTAAATGTATAAGAGGTTCTGAAAATATTAATTAATGAAGCTAAATTTTATTATTCAGGTCATTAAAACAAATGAAGAACACACTCGAGCATAAGGTAAGGGGTTTCTCATCTCACTTTCATTTCTATGATATTTCCATTGTTTTCCAATTATTCCTTATATTTGGTATATGCATACTTAAATTTTATATATAATAACATTATTATATTTATATTCATGTTATTAAATGATTCACTTGATGGTTTTTATGTTCTGGTCATACAGTTCGACCAATTACATTGTGGTAAGGGACTTTGTCTCAACTGCCATTTTCGTTGTGACTATATTTGTATTGTGCACCTAATAATCCTTATGTGGTGTACCCACTTCCAATTTGAGATCAATTTTCATTTGAAATTATATTTATATTAAATATCCATAATCTCATGTCATGGATATGTTTGTTGTCTAAACTGTATACCATTTTACATATGATGTTTATTTGGAAAGAAATTTTAATTATGTTAATATTGATGAATTTGTATACTCTACTCTATAAGGATATTGAAAAGGAATATTGCCCTTGTATTGAATAAATGTATAAATAATTCTTTGGAAATGCAGTGGCGGGTGGGGCCCGCTATAGCCCCTTGATGCATCGGTAGGTCTCAAGAGACAAAACAGTTTGGTGACAAACCCTTCGAGTTTGTTTCCAAAAATCCGAAGGGTTTCTACCCATAAAACTAAACTGTTTTTATGGTATTATGGTTTCATGTGCCAGATACATGACATCCAATTAATAAGCATTCTCTTTATTCATTATCAGTTATTATTATTATCCATGAGATTTTCACTATGACAAAATCTATGGGTGCAGTTTCATTTTTAGTTTATTAATGGCATTAGTTATTCATTTATTCACTATGCCATATTGATTATATCAGATTGTTTATGAATCACTTATTATTATACTCATGCTTCTGCTATTTGTAACCCTTACTGAGAATTTGAGCTCACCCCTTTCATTATCTACCTTCGACAGGTGATGAAGAGAAGGTCTTATTTTGAGTTCCTGGATGCAGTTTTTAGTTTTTGTTATGTATTGTATTTTTTAATTGTTTTCCAATGTAATTTGAGTTACATATATGTATGTAGTTTCTTCAAGACTACTAAACTGATCGTTCCTTCTGGATTTTCATTCCTTCTAACCATGCCAATATCACAAGTAATGCACCGGCTCCAGCCAGAGGGGTCGGGGTGTTACAGGAAATCAATTAGAAATTAGAGTTATATTTATAAGTTCATGAAAAAACAACCAATTTATATTTAAAAGGATAAATATAATGAAATTTATTTAATTTAAAAGAAGAGGGATAGGTCCCTCACTTTTGGTATGAAAAATCATAGGACAATTTCAGCAGCATAACGAGTGTACATAATGGTTAATGGGAGGGATTAATGAGAGTGAAAGGGATATCTCATAACATGGAAATAATAAAGGAAGTAATAAGGATGTATAAAAACATACCCAAATAATAAAAAATTTAAATTAAGAGGCACAATATAAAAGAGGTGCTTGAATAAAAGGAAGAGAGGGAGATTTATTATCTAGAGAGGGTGATTCCAAAATCATGGGAAGAGATTATTGAGAGCTTAGAGGCACCTTGGGAGGACTCTACAAAGTGAAGGGAAGAGTAAGGACATGATATAAGGTTTTTTAGTGAATAAGAATGAGATCTTGGGTGAGTTAATATAGGAAAATAGAAGATAGTTCTTTATTATTTCCCAAACCTAGGTTTTGGACTATATACAATAAAATAATAAAAACCACAAACCTTACGATGGTTTTTCCCATTTTTTCTACAAAATAGTACTGGTTTTAATTATTTTATGAGTAAAAGGTCAAAAATCATTAAAATATTACCCTTGGTTATGTGGAAGTGAGTCATGTTCATAAAGAAATGATTTCAAAACCTTAAAATATAATATCGGTTTTGTAGGATTCATAAAGGTTTTATAAAATTAATAAAATAACCTAAAAATTACATTATTTTAAAGTTTAAAAATATATTTGGCCGTGTATAACATTTATATAATTTATCACACTACCTTTAGGTCATTATGATGTCATAATACACATCGAATATTTATACCATATTTATTTTTTACCTAAATATTTGACTGCCTCAAAAAATTATGAAAAATTCACCATTATAAAATTTTGATATGATAATTCCAAAAATAATATTAATTTCATCAAAATAATTTTATAAATATGTTAAATTTCAATTTTAAAATATAATAGATATTTATTGAGAAATGTTGGGTTTTTTTGACAATTATGTTTTCGAATCCTTATAAAAATTATATTTTCACTTCATAAAATTATATTTATCGTTTATATTAAATATATAATATTTAATAATAATATTTAATTAAAATATCATTTATTTCAAAAATTATTTAATTAATCAAAAAGAGTATCTTTATTAAAACTATATATTACCCCAACTACAATTTATGCTTTAACACATCAATAATCTAATTTTTATCAAAATCATTATTTAATCATTTATAAAGTAATAATAAAAAATATAATTATTAATATATTAAAATGAAAATATAAATATTCATAGTATTAGGGTTAATTTATTTATAGTCCTTGTTAAATTATTTTTACCCTTAATTAACCTATTTTTCTTTTACCATGGTAATAAATATTTACTATAGTTACTATTCATATTGTCCAAAAATTAATTTGACCTTATTAGCTAATATTAATTATGATGATTATAAATATGGAATCATTTTTTTAAAATTAAATTCACATAATTGGAAGAACTTAAAATAAAACATGCAAGCGTGATGAAAAGCAGTTTTCTAACAAATGCATTTTTTCAAGGAAAGAATGATTTTACTTTAACTACATAACTAGTAATATTAATTATATGAATTTAAATTAATAATTATATATATATAATCCATACATATAATTTAAATAATTACCCATTTGGGGTTATTTTTAATTAATTATAACGGGGAAACACTATTCATTTTAAAACAATTTTCAGAGAAATGTGTTTTCAAACCTAAACATAAACTTATTCTAAAATAAAATATAAATATGATTTAAATGTAATTAATTAGATTATATATAACTCAAGAATAATTATTTTAACTTGAAATCAAATTAAAATAACAATGAAACTTTTAAATGACTTAATTTATCAAAAGAAATGACAGTTTTTAACAAATGGGTATTTTCACTATTCACTGAAAAATCAATATTTTTCTAAAAGATCAAAAAATTTCACCCTAAGTTAATTTTTATATGATGATATAAAAAATATATTTAATTTTATCAAATAAAATTTCAAAATTTTCTATAAATTAATTATAATATTTTTTCACAAAAAATAAATAAAAAACATTTTTGAAGAAAGCATATTTTGTAGAATAAAAATACATTTCCAAAAAATGAGTGATTATTTACTAATAATTTATCGATACATTTATTATGAGTCATAATTATATATATATTTCATAAATTAGTTAATCATATTCACATCTATAAATTCAATGGCTAGGTTAAAACATTTATATTTAAATAATCATTGTTTGTTTGGGTTCGGTGTTGCATATCACATACACTATCGAACATAGTTTTTTATTTTTAGAAACTCGGGGCATTACATTATACATCCTTTAATAAAACATGTACTTTCAATTTTAAATTTATCTTGGTAAGAAATGTTTGGAAACTTGAAAAATATATTTATTGAAAACCCACATTGTAAAAAGGATTAATAAAGCATCCACTTGAAAAGAGAGAAAGGGAAGTATGAAGGTCATCACATAACTAGGTTTCTAAGTAGTATAACATTAGTGGGAAGTGAAAACATAGACATGTAAGAGAAAACTAACACCAAATAACTAATAGAGTGTGATAGAGAACATGGTTAGGAGAAAATCAATGACTACACCACCATAAATTTTTGATGGGTGAAAAGACTATCAATTCATTGGAAAAGATTATACTATGATAAAATTTTTGTTTCAAGATTCTTTTCCTAGAGTTAATGAATTCCTTTACCAATTCAACTAGGTATATAAGAAAATATACATTCATGATAAGTATAATTTCATCTTTTAATCAATTTTTTACTAAAATAATTTCTCCAAATGATGAATACTCAAGATAATTTTTTTTATTCTTGAAGCACTAGAATAAGCTTCCAATGAATCACGTAATCCACCAAATAATAACAAGGTATTATTCATGTCTTTGCTAAATCCAATATGGTTAGCATAAAGTAAAATTATACTAAAAATTTAATAAACCCCAATACATTAATCTACAAAATTCAACAAAAATCTTAAAGGTTTATCATATATCATTCCTTAAATAAATACTCCTATATCACAAATAACACAAATAATCTCAACATTAAAGAATTTTTTTACCTCAAATGTTGTCTCACACCCTTCAGCTTAAACCTTAAAAAACACAAGAGAATTATTCTAAAATAATACTTTATATTAAAACTAAGGGGTATATATACCTCAAACCAATAAAACATCTTCTGAAATATCATTAATCATCTCAAAATCAAAAAAAAAATATTTGATCCTATAATATGTTCTCCCAAAATGTACTTATTCATTCTAAACTTCCATCACATAAATCATCAAAAGTGGTATCAATGCTTTTAAATATTGGACATAGACATATAGTCCCAACATAAAACACATATTAAGGGTTATTAATCCCTCAATAACACATTTTATAAAATATCACTTTATCGCTAAATCACTTTTATAGGATATAAGTACTATTCAATATATGTTTCGAATCCTAAAAAACAATGTAGAAAAATCCTTAGATATTTATTGATTCTTATATCTATAATTTCTTTGATAAAATAATTCTAAAACATAATTATCAAATACTAATATATAAACAATTCAATCCTTACACTTCAATGATTTCCATAGCATATGTCCTTCCTTAGTCTAGGATTTAGCCCTTGGTTTTGGGTATTGACTCTAATTTTTCCCACATTCTCTATACATAAGACATTAAACAATAAAGGGTTCCATAGGATGTAATTTTTTCCCTTACATCATACTCTTTATTGTTTAGAGAAACTATCTACTTTATGCCCTATTTCTACACACTTAAAACACCTTTGAGTTCCTTTATGGAATTTACATTGGTGTCAATTTCCACATTTTTGACACATAGGAAATTGAATCTTATTTCCTTTATCATCTTTATTAGATGAACTTCCTTGAGACTTCGTCATCCTCTTATTTTATGTATTTGGACATTCAACTATGAGCCAATTGTTAATAGTTTTTTAATAGACAGTTTAGCATAATCAAAATATGTATTACTTAAAGCTCCTATCATGTTAGGAATCTCATTTGGGTAGTCATCGCATTTTCCATCACATTGGTTATTGACTCAGTTCTTATTATTTTCAGGCATTGAATAGAATAAAGGGAAAATTAGGGATGAGTAATTTTAAATAATTAAACATATAACCAAGAAGAAAGTAACATTAAAGGGATAACCTATAAATGACATGTATTTCCTTAACTTATGAATTTCTATGATTTAATCTAAGTTATCCATGATCTATTTCCTAACATAGACTCTTTTGGGAATTATTTATCCCTTAATAATGGGTCATAATAGGCTTGTGAATTTACCAAATCATATCCCTTGAGAGTGTCAAACTAGGTGTGAGGCACGACCCATTGTCATTCACTATATCCTGATCGAGCCTAGCTTAATGCAGTGTTTTTGGGTGTTACCCCTAGGTATATCTGTGCTAGATCCACATCCTCTTATAGTATCCGGACAAAGATGTATTTTCTTGTAAACCACTTACTATATAATTTACCAAAATTTAGGGATGTATTCTTCTATTTATTCTTATCCCTAAGGCTTTCTCTAAAGTTCTCTAATCCCAATCTCAAAACAACTAAAATTTCCTTTAATACCAACTATGAAAACCTGTGCCTTTATTACACATTAATTCATGATTTATTACATAATAATACACATAATACAACCCATAAGATCAATAAGTCAAGTGTATTTGGTAATTAGGTACATATCAGAACATATTTAACATGGGATACAAAAATATTATTGAAAACTTCATTAACATGCTCTTAGAAATCATCGGTCCTCTAAAACTGCATGAGGTAACCTGGGGACAAACATAAGAAAAAGGTGATCTATAAATCCCATAAAAGGAATATAAAAGAATAATAACATGAATAAAGTATTATATTTTCTAAAATATGAATTTTAGTGGAACATAAATGGGGTGAGATTCATAAACATGAACAATAAGACATGATATATAATTATAACATAAAGGCAACATGAGAAATACAACAACACATTTAAACATGAAATTATAAATATAAGTCAAGGTTAAATACCAAGAAATAATAACATAATGTGATTAGGATAATCTAATTTACACTAAACACTAGATATCACGATAATAAAACATTACCCAATGCATTAGAGTGCTATCTGTGTGCACCAATCATAATCATATCATGTACATGAATAAGTGTATCACATAGATCATATAATATGAGAAAATATTTCATCACATTTAATCCCATGATTAAGGATTGTGGGTTACATAAATAGAAGTAACTAATAAAATAATTATAGGTTTCTCTAGGTGAATACCCTTGAGTTGTAATAGTGATGCTATTCATAATAAAAAGGTTTGGCATGGAAAAATCACAGTGAAATTTCAGTAGCATAACAATAGTATATAAAGGTTTATAAAATGTTTTAATGAGAGAAAAAGGGGTATATCATCATTTTTAAATAAAATTTTCAGTAATAGGGATGTGTAGAAACATATCACAACATTATTAATTGTAAATAAAAGGCATAAAATGATGAAGATTCTTGAATAAAGGAGAGAAAGAGAGGATTTTGTTATAATAACGGATTAGGTAAACATTGTAATGAGAGGGGACAAATGATCTATAATTTTTAGGAAATAAATTTTATAGTATAGGTTTATTTATAATTTCATGAAAAAATAACCAATTGAGATTAAAAAGGCAAAATATAATGAAGGTTCTTGAATTGAAAAAAGAGGGATAGGTCCCTCACTTTTGGTATGGAAAATCATAGAATAATTTCAACAGTACAATGAGTGTACATAAAGGTTCATGGGAGGGATTAATAAGAGTGAAAGGGTTATAGTCACATGTGAATAAGAAGGGTAGTAATATATATATATATAAATATACCCAAACAATATCAAATGGAAATTAATAGGCACAACATAAAATAGGTTCTTGAATAAAAAGAAGAGGGAGATCCCTTACCTTGAGAGGGTGATTCCAAAAGCTTAGGAGGAGCTTCATGGGAGATTGGGGGCACCTTGTGAGGACTATACAGAGGGTAAGAAAGAGTAAGGAAATTATCCAAGGTTTTTTAGTGAAGAGTAATGGGATATTGGGTGGTTTTATATATGAAAAGAGAGGAGAGTTAATTATTATTTCCCAAACTTAGGTTTTGGACTCTATATAATAAAATAATCAAAACCAAAAACCTTACCATGGTTTTTTCCCATGGTTTCTACCAAAGATGATTTTTTAATTATTTTATAATTTTAATGGATTGAATCATTAAAATATGATCTTTGGTGATGTGTAAGTGAGTCATGTTCATAGAGAAATGATTTTAAAACCTTAAAATATAATATATATTTTGGAGGATTCATAAAAGATTTATAAAATTTATTAAATAACCTTAAAATCATATTATTTTAAAGTTGTAACATAGATTTTGTCATGTATACCATTTATATCATTTATTACATCACTTTTGGTTCATTATTATGCCATAATACACAGTGTATATTTATACCATATTTAATTTTTACCCAAAAATTTGACCTTCTCAGAAAATTATGAAAAATTCACTATTGGATCATTTTGAAATACTGATTCCAAAATAATATTTATTTTATCAAAATAAATTTATAAATGTTTGAATATTTACTATAAAAATAGAATCTACATTTATTGAGAAGTGATGGGTTTTTTGATAATAACAGTTTTCGAACCCTTATAAAAATTACATTTTCACTTCATAAAATTATATTTATCATTTATATTTAATATATAATATTTAATAATAATATTTAATTAAAATATACTTTATTTTAAAATTTATTTAATTAACCAAAAAGTGTTTCTTGATTAAAACTATATATTACCCCAACTACAATTTATATTTTAATGAATAAAAAATCTAATTTTTATCAAAATCCTTATTTAATCACTTATAAAGTAAAAAAACATAATTATTAATATATTGAAATGAAAATAAAAATATTCATAGTCTTAGGGACACTTTATTTATATTCTTTGTTAAATTATTTTTACCCTTAATAGATCTATTTTCCTTTTACCATGGTAATAAATATTTACGACAGTTACTATTCATATTTTCCAAAAATTAAGTTGAAATTATTACATAATATTAATTATTATTATTATAAATGTGGAATAAATTTTTTAAAATTAAATTCATATAAGTGGAAGAATTAAAAATAAAACATGGAAGCATGATTGAAAGCGATTTTTTAACAAACACATTTTTTCAAGGAAAAGATGATTTTACTTTAACACTATAACTAGTAATATTCATTATATAAATTTAAATTAATAATTATAGATATAAAATACATAAATATAATTTAAATGATTCCCATTAGGGATTATTTTTAATTTATTAAAATGGAGAAACATTATATATTTTAAAATATTTTTCAGAAAAATGTGTTTTCAATCCTAAAAATAAACTTATTCTAAAATAAAATATAAAGATAATTTAAATGAAATTAATTAGAGTAAATATAAATAAATAATAATTATGTTACCTTTAAATCAAATTAAAATAATAATGTAACTCTTAAATAACTTAATTTATCAAAAAAATTACAGTTTTAAACAAATGGGTATTTTTCACTATGCACTAAAGAATCAATATTTTCCTGAAAAATCCAAAAAATTCACCCAAATTTAATTTTGATATAATGATATAAAAAATAGAGTTAATTTTATCAAATAAATTTTATAAATATTCAATAAATTAATTATAATATTTTTTCACAAAAAAAATAAAAAACATTTTTGAAGAAAAGACATTTTAAAGAAAAAGAAGACATTACCAAAAATTGATTTATTGTTTACTAATAATTTATCAATATATTTATGTTTAGTAGGAATTATATATATATTTCATAAATTATTTAATTATATTCATATCCTAAAATTTAATGGATAGGTTAAAATGATCATATTTAAATAATCATTGTTTGTTTGGGTTCGGTGTTGCGTATCACATACGCTATCAAACATAGTTATATTTTTATAAAAACTTGGGGTGTTAAAATTATCAAAATCAGGTCCCTTATATACTATTATTTATATCTATTAGTGTTCCCCTAGCTTTATATTAGTGTGTCAAGTTCGGGCACACCCAACATTCTTCATCTGCACCTGTGAAGATGTGTAATGGTTGAGGCTGCTAAGACCATCTACAATGATTATGTTAGGCCATATCTACACCTCATTGTGGTTAGGTATATTCAATTCCAAAGGACACTGTGACACATTTATAATCTTTATAGTCCACAAGTCTCTAGCCATAGGACTTAGGAGTGAATCACATTCATGTTGTTGATGAATTTCTAGTAGAGGATGACACAGGTCCAATAACAGTGATAAGTACATTTTTGTTGCATAATCTATAGTGACTAATTTATTTAATATGGGTATCTACCACTTGTTTATATCTTCCCATATTTGTTTATGTTTTGGTACTTACAACGTATATCATTTCCTTTTTCATGGAGTAAGAAACAACTCTTTAAAAGAGGAGAGAGAAAGGGTTTTGGTGTCCATCTTCTTCTCTTTTAATAATTATCATAGACTTAGTATGATATTTCTTTATTCTTGATCTAGACCTATTTTAAATCATCATCGAGATTGTTTGACTTGTCACTTATCATGATGAGATTGATTGTTATCATCGACATGCCTCATTCCTTATTGTTGATGGAACCTCTCGGGTGTTTCAGGGAGAGTGAGATCCAAGATCTGGTCATTCATGACCTTTCCACCTAGATATTAGGAGTTTGTTATTTATTGGTACAGTTGATCCTGATATCATTTTCTCTATTGGTGATCTTCCCTTGGTTATTAGGGACTTCCCCAATGTTTTCCTAAATGACTTATTCAGTCTCCCTCCATAGAGGGAGGTAAAGTTCATGATTAATTTGGTGTTGGGTACAAAACCAATATCGATGCCCTCTTATTGAATGACACCAATGGAGATGAGAGATATTATGATGAAATTTGATGACATAATAGAGAAAGGTTTCACTATAAGAGAAATGTCGTTTATCGGTGGTTTCTGTAAACTGCCGCCTAATACGGCGTCACCAATCTATTAGCAGAGGTTATTTCCATTTCAAAGAAGTTTAAGGAAAGCGTCATAGATTCCTCATTTCACGACGGTTTTACTGAGTTTAGCGGCGGTTTTTATGAGCCCTTGATATCAGTTTATTCGTGGTGGTTATAACCGGCGCAAATAAACTCAAATCCAATGGCTGTAAAACTGCCGCTGAAGTCATGAGAATCACCGCGGAATGAGGCAGCTATGATGAGACTATGTAATGGCGGTTAAAACCATCATGAAACGTAATTTTTTTTAGGTTTCGCGGTGGTTTTCACCATTTAGGGGAGGTTTAAACCGCTGCCAATGTACATTTAGCGGTGGTTTAAACCACTGCTAAAAGATGACCAGAAAAAAAAAATAAATTTTTTTCTTTCTCTGCACCACTGACCTGAAAGAAAAATCAAACCAGAAATACCATATTGTACATACCAACAGACAACAAGAAACATCAACCTAGGAAATCAGTATAGAATAAATTGAAAAAAATAAGTAAACATTGACATGCTATATAAGAATGAACCATATTGTACATACCAACATACAACAAGAAACATCAACCTAGGAAATCAGTATAGAATAAATTGAAAAAATATATATGATATAATCAACTATAAAACATAGGTCCATTATTTGACTACTCTCCAAACATACATCTAGCCGATCCTTCTTGATCCCCCATGATATATATCACTTGAAAATGAAACATTAGATCTACATGTGTGTCGATATTCCCATATAGGGAGTGAGTGTAAAACATAGCTAGATTTACCATGTGTGGGCCTCCTACTTGGTTTAATACCCCAAATATACCATCACCACACACATCTACTATACCAGGTGTCTTAGAGAAGCTCGTGTGTTAGCCTCACTAAATACCTTATTGTGCACTTTTATATAACACAACTAATCTTCTATAACTTATTTCTTAAAAAAATCATGATACAAAAAAACATTATGTTCTATTTGATCATAATTTAAAATAATTATTGAGATACATTATAGTAACCACCTTCTAAACTTGGTAGGACGACTCTAAAATTCATTACACATGTCATTTCAACACAATTTTAATCGACTATGAATCATGTCACATTACCTTAAAATCCATGCCTTTAATTATATTGTATTTTATTCCTCTTAACTAGGATACAATATATTCCCCTCTGAGGTTCAATCCCAACATCAAGAAACATGCTATTATTCTTATGCGATAAGAATAATATGAATCACTTTTAAAAAATACCATAGTTAAAGACTCTAGTATTAGATTCTTTATATAGTCCTTAATTTTATATACCCCTCCTCGTATCACAATACCATATCCACCTTCAAGTTGTATTCCCCAGCCTCTTAAGCATTCATCCATTATCATCATACCAACATATATGATATTGAAAATAATATATGGGCCCTCTAATAGGTGTAATCCATAACCATACCTTCTCCAAATTAGTCATTGAAGACCAAGATGAAACTGAAATGGAAACTCATGATAAATTCAAACACTATCTATTTCTAGGTACCTTTCACAAAGTGCTCCCCTTCACAAAAAATTAAGATTCTTGAAATATTTCTATTTAAATTGAACACAAATGGTATGATGTATCCCACTAATCATTAATAAACTATGTGTGTTATGATTCTATTTATAGAGATTCATATGATGCTCATCGCATGGGCCTGATCCCAACAATGTAAACACCTACGAACTCTTTGTATGGTGAAAAATGAATAATTTCCTAACTATGTGGCCTTAAAAAAATGAATTATAAACATGTATTATATGTATGATTAACCTAAAAATCATATATTTTCATATCTACACAGATTCAAAGAGATCATAGGAATAGGGGTAGCTCATTAAACACTAGTATTTTGATATTATTCATTGAAAAATCATAAATCTATAAGGGAATCCAATAATTCAAATGATTCCACCCAAATGATATTTGATGATCCCAAAATCTCACACATTTTACCAATACCTATTTTGAAGAATCTATAGTATGAATCACTAGTGAACACCTTTCATTGTAATTTAGTTCTAAAAGGACATCCATACCAAATATTCATATACATGGAATCCCATTGGAGGTTCTCATCAAAAAATAGATAACCTAATGTGAATCCATTAACATGGAATTAGATTGATAAACTATAAACTCTTACATTTGATGATGTATTGATGAGTTTCTTCATTGTGTTTCTTTTTCAATACCTTCATCACATCCTTCAATTAAAATTGAATCAACAAATGCACCAATTATGTTCAAGACCAAAAACAAGTTGATAGTACCCATAAGGAACACAATGGTGAGGCATGAAAACAATTGTTATGTCATACATAGGACTCAATTTCTATGAATATATGTTCCCCATACCCTGACATACATTGTCTCCTACCCTTGTAAAATGAGTGCATGATGTTTCACACCTTATTTCAGAAATACCATCTAAATGGATCTATCTTGACATTATATGACACTCATGGTAATCTATAGGGAATAATTCCCCATAGGTTATCCAACTAAAAATATTCTATGGCAAAACCATTGGTCCATAATTTCACATCCAACCTTTTTTTATCCTTTCAATAGACCATGAGAACACGTTCTTCTCTTATCATATTGATTTGGATAAATATGTACACCATAAATTAGAAATCAACTTAGAACTTAATTATGAGTATCATGTTCACTATAGTCATTTTTATTAACATGTGACCTTGAGTACTCAAGAAGATATATAAAGTGTTTTTCCTTATTGTCTATACTCAAGCATCTAAAAGTTGATCCCACTGGGGATATCCAACCACTAACACTCAAGATTATATTTATACCCCTACTGGTTTAAACACCCTTGAGGCCCATTAGAATATCTAGATAATATACCAGGGATGGTTACAATGCTCTAATATCTAAAAGCATCAGAATCTATCCTAAGTGGCCTTTGTGACTATAAAATTACAATGGAAAACATAACCCACATGGGTGGGGGAATTTTTTATCATTTTTTCCTCATGGTCATCTCTAGTATCATTCATCCTATGGGATCACACCCAAATTAATGATATCCCTCTTACAATGTAAATATGTATTTCCTATTATTAGTAACACATTAGTATATTTCTTCAATGTTAACCCAATTGATGTTGGGAAACATGATTCTATTGAGTATGAAACAGGTGTGGATGAATCCACTACCCCCTCACCACTAAAAAATAGTAAAACCATCTCAACATAAGATAATATTACTTAGTTCAAATTCAAAATAGTATAACATGTGAAAATCAATATTAAATTTCTATAAGAAAAAACCCATTATGTATGGTGATTTGGTTGATGTTATCATATCTCATTTATATAATATTATATAATAATAGTAGATTAATAAATCAATAAAGGTCGATCTGATATGTCCAACTTGATTAGGATCAAATAAATTGATGCAAATTACCACAACATTAATGTTTTATCTATAGATTCCTTCATGGGGTATATATATCAATCAATATAAGAAAATTATCCCAATGGTATTTTAGGATGTAGTATCTTAGGAGTCGGTGGATTCCTTCACTTCTCATATGGATTCCATTGAGTTTTTATGTGAATGAGTACAACCTTATTGGAATTCATATCTTGAGTGTGTGGATTCAAATCCTGTACCACCCATATTTGGAACCTCCATCTTATTGATATTCAATATAATGGTGGATATATATAAGTATATTAAGTGTTTTTAATCCCAATGTGTCGCAATGTTTGGTTCCCTAAAACAAAGATAGGATTTACTATAAGAGAAACGCCATTTAGCAGTGGTCAATTACCACTCACAAGGGCCTCCTAGTAAGACAAATTACAAGGGCCTCACCAAAGTTTCCACAACACTATCCCCTTGATCACTATGAAATGACCCAATTTTTTCAACACATCAACAATGGGTTTAACTCCTAGTCATCCAAAATATTTACTACCAATTCAAACACAGGCCTAAATAGAATGATGTATACCACACTTGAGAAATCAAGACATAAAAATAAATATCAGAAATCAATAAAATGCATAAAAGGAAACATGAGAAATCAAGGAAATTTTAGGACATGAAAATGTTTGGTGGAAACTATGTGCCACAAATGTTACATATACAAACCAACTATTCCCATATTTCTTCAACACATCAACAATACAACTAATCACGGTCCGATGATGCATCGTCACCCTCGCCACCTTCATCACCACTTTCTGTTGTCACTTGTAACAACATTATATTGAAAATTAAATACGGTTACATATTTATATTAAAAATTAAAACCAATGAAAGTTAGAAAACTAAATGATTTTGATTTTTTGTGATTTACCTACATACCACCAGTCGATGCACTACCACCGGGGGAATATCTGCTCATATGCTGACATATTTCAATCAACTCTTTCTGCAAAGCAGATATTTGATCCCCCTGCCGGTGAACTATGTTTCATAGAGAAACAATCTATTTCTGAGCATCTCTGAGTATGGGCTGACTAAAGTCAGAAGTATATGTAGATGCCATCCCTGGTGGCCTGCTAAAAACCTCAGATGGTATGGGTCCCAAACCCATCCCACGCACTCTACCAGGATGCTCATTCCCAAGGAATTTAGCAACTGGGTCATCCTGGAAGACTGAATAGGACTACGCAGGATTGACATCCCATAGTTCTTTAATTTTTACCTATAAATCAAATATCAATATATATTAAAATATTAAAAACTGATAATAAGTTATTATAATAAAAAATTGACTTCATACCCCAACTTATTTAGCAGGCTCATTAACAAAACTTCTATCTGATTTCTTGTGAACATCCAACCATAGTTCAGTTCGGGATGCTTCATGCCCTAAACTCTATGACTGCATTAAGAAAAGATAAATCAATAATTCAATATATTAAACAGATAATACTGTCTTATAAATATTTAAACTAATTAAAAGATTACCAATGTAGTTCGTCTTCTAGAAAAGCTTTTTGAGCCCGTAGTGTGAGGGATGACTTGCTTAGCCTTGCTTGATGCATTCTGTCTTGAGAGATCCTGAAATAAATAAAATGAAATTTAATAGTAATATATTCAATGTCATGTCCTCTTCATATACATGTATAAATGTAAAATGAGGATAATATAATAATATATATTTGAATACCATCCAATTCTCATCATGATGTCTTTCAACAAAAACTTTCCACTGTTCTTTCCATACCCCACTGGGTAGCTTCTCATACATTTGTTGCACAGTCAATGAATTATCATTGACATCACACCACAATCTCCATTTGAAATCTTTCTATTTCTTACCTAGATTTTTCAATATCTACTTCTGTGCTATCACATCAGCAATTGTAAAGTGGAAGAACATCTGTATACAGAAATTCATTTTGAACATTTAGTAACATGACATTCAATTAAACCATAATGTAATAAATTTACCTTTATTTGAGAATCAAAAACTTCATTTTTCTAGATTGGAGGAATATTTCTCCAATCATCTTATGAAATAGGAAGGGAAATGGGCTCCGCTGCCAGCTGGGCTAGAATCTGGCCAAGTAACCCCGCAACGTCATCTATAGGGACCACATAAGAATCAAATGGCACAACTATCTTTTCTCCAGTCATATTACAAACATATGAAATTTTTATTTTTTTCTCCATGGTTGAATTTTTTTCATCTTCAATGCGGAAACAATTAGTATAAACAAAATGCAATAAATTTATTTAATTAAAATTTGTACCAATGACAGTGACACTCTAGTATGCCCGTGATGAACTGGAAGGGGCATGTCGCTGCCCCACTACTGAGGCTCTTGAAGGGGGATTCAACAACTCAGCCTCTAATGGGACATCTAAAGATGGTGTGAGAGATGGTTTAGGGGGAGATGGTGTAGGGGTGTAGGCAGCTGGTGCCTTAGATGTCGTGGAAAGGGAGCCAGATGGATCGTCATCTGTCGCAGAACTAGATGAAATAGTGTACCGCTTCCTCCTTGGCATTCCTGTCATTTAATCAAATAAAATTAAGTTCAGAATATATATTTCAAAAAAATTATGCAGAAAAAAAATTAAAAATGATAATAGATGCCCAGTACTAACTGACAAAAAATATATAATAGTGATAATGAATGACTGCAGAAATGAAACAAGTGGTTGCTGAATAAATAAATAATTGTACATACAATCATTTTTCCCTTCAATCATGTTAGTTTCCTGCTCCATTTCTTCATCCACTTCATTCATCCTTGCTAGACTAATATCTTCAATATCATGATTGACAAATAATTATGCTTCCTGTTGTTGATTAAATTCATTTTTAGAGGTCAAATTTTCCACTTCATCACCCATATCATACAAATCTATTTGTATTACGTGAGAAAATACACTCCACCCTTCATTAAAAACATCATTCACATAATATACCATTTTTTCTTATGATGCTAAGATATATGGATCATGGAGTTTATGATCACCAACATCCATCAAGCGATAGAAGTTCACAAAAGTAAATTGCAAGGAATCTCTTTTAACATCTCTGATAATATCAACCCATTTTCATTTGAATAAAACAACAGAAAAATATCCGTGGTAGTTTAATTCAATAATATCATGTAGCTTTCCATAGTATTCCACTTCAGCAAATGTAAATATACCACTATTCTGTGTTTTTAAATCCACTTCTCGATCCACTGTATGAAATATAAAGCCATTCACATTATAAGTGTCGAACTTTCTAACTTGTTTTAGAGGACCTCTAGCAAGAAACTTTAAATATACTGACACATCTTCTCGAGTATCAGTATTCATGATCTGAAAAAATAAATATGCTTTTTTAGATTTACAAAATGTATGTGTCAAACTAATATTCATACTTATTGAAATATTTATGAACTTACACGTCGTGCAAACCATTCTAAAAGATCTTTATTAACAGCTTTCGTTATATCTTTCTCATTTCATTTTTGGCCTCTCATTTGCCTCTTTGTTTGTATCCTCAACTCTTCAATAAATGGATATGCAATTTCACTATTCAGCATCACATATCTATGTGCCTGTAATAATTCCAATTCAGTCAGTGTCACATTTGAGGTCCTCCCAACTGATCGGCCAATAACATGAAATATTTTTGATTTCTTATATATTTGAGATTGAGACAATGTGTCATCAACACGTAAAAATCAATTAAATATTGTCTCAATATCATCCAAGTATTGAGAACAAAAGGTAAGACACTCCTCAGCTAAATATCCTTCAGCAATAGAGCCTTCTGGTTGAGCTTTATTTCTCACGTATGATTTCAAATGCCTAAGATATCTATGAAATAAAATAAACATAATTATACATTTAATTAAGTATCAATTTTTTTTTACTTAACTGAAAAACATATAAATAAAGTACCTCTCAATTGGATACATCCATCGATAATGAACGGGGCCTCCTAATTTAGCTTTCTCAACCAAATGCACAGTTAAATGTATCGTTATAGTAAAAAATGATGGAGGAAAGATCATCTCCATTGCATAAAGGGTCAATACAAACCTCTCCTAGAGGTTGTAAAGTTGAAATGGATGTAGAGATTTTTCACATAGTTGTCTGAAAAATGTACAGAATTGGAGTACAACAGCAGTAAATTTTTCAGGTAATAATGTACGCAATGCCAATGGTAGTAACTGTTGTAACAAAATATATGGATCATGACTTTTCAATCCATGTAACTTACAATTATTCAAGTCAACACACCTCGAGATGTTACTTGAATACCCATCAGATACCTTAACATTCTTTAAAATTCTAAGGAATGTATCTTTATCCCTATTTTTTATTGAAAAAATTTCTAGAGGATACTTTTCATTCTCATCTGGCCAGAGATCACGTTTTATGTTCATTGCTTATAAGTCTTTATGAGCATTGAGATGATCCTTCTACTTTATATGCTCATTAAGCAATGTGAAAATCAAATTTTTACAGAAATTCTTCTCAATATGCATCATATCAAGATTATTCTGCAACAAATTAAATTCCCAATACAGAATTTTGAAGAATATACTTTTTTTCTTCCATTGTTGCATTCCAATTTCTCTTGACGATGCACTTCGAACCTGTTTTCCACTATCATTCAAATGACGAACCTTCCCAAATTCTGTTTCAACATTTTCAAGCTATGTCAATATTTCAGAACTAGTTAACAACTTTGGAGGTGGTCTACAATCAATGGAACCATTAAATTTTTATCTGTTCAGCCGAAATCTATGAGATGCATCGAGAAATTTTCAATGACACAAGAAGAACCATTTTCTACTGGAAGGTATCCATTTGTGCTCAAAATCAAAGTTACAAATGGGACAAACCAAACCCATGTAAGTGTTCCAACTAGATAAATTCCTAAGCCCAGGTAAGTCACTAATGGTCCAAATTAAAGTAGCATGCATTTTGAACATTGTTTTAGAAGAAACATCAAATGTATCAACACCGTTGCTCTATAACTCCTACAATTCGTCAATCAAAGGCTGCAAGTATACATCAATATCATTTCCAAGCATTTTTTTTCCAGGAATAATCATCGAAATGATAAAATATGTTTGTTGCATACACATCCACGAAGGCAGATTATAAGGGATCAAAACAACTGGCCAAATGCTATAACTGGTACTCAAAGTCCCAAATGGGTTGAATCCATCGACAACCAATCCCAATCGAACATTCCTAGGATCAACTGAGAAATATAGATGTAATGAATCAAATGTCTTCCACGATTGGGAATCCCATTGATGTATCATTAACCCATAATTGTTATTATCTACAGAATGCCACTTCATGTATTTAGTGGTTTTCGATGACATGAATAATCTTTGCAATGGAGGCATCAAAGGAAAGTAACACAAAACCTTTACAGGTGTGTTCCTTTTCTTCTTCTCCATGAAATTATGTTCATTCAGACTTCCAACAACACCCTTTGCCTACTATATATAAGAAGATCATTTCTTGAAATTCTGTCTACTTGAATCCTCTCCCCAATAAAGCATACAATCATTGGGACACGTATGTATTTTTGTATAATTCAAACCAAGCTTGTTAACAACTTTTTTCATATCATAAAAATATTCTGGGATTTTTGCTTCAGGAAATGCATCATGAATCAATTCCAATATCATGGACATTTCCTTATTTGTAATTTCACATAGACATTTGATATGGTACAACTTCAGCAAAAATGAAAGATTTAAATATTTCAAACACCCACTATATAACTCTTGATTTCCATCATCAACTAAATCATGAAACACATTTTCCTTAGTGAAGTTTTCTCTTACATTTGGCTCCACAGAATCAAGAGGAGGATCCAATGATATGTTACAATCTTGATCTTCCTATGTTATAGTCTCAAAAACATTACTTGTCATGTTGCAATTTGTAGCACCCTCTTCTGGTTGTTCTGATATGTTTTGATGCAGATAGTGGTGTCTTGGAGTGCCGAATGCATCATTTATGAGGTTTTGCATTTCATTTTCCATTTTCGACAAACTTGGGACCTCATTCTGTGGATTAACATCAGTGATCAATCTTTTTATAACGTTTGATTCTCCATGCCAAATCCAACACAAATATTGTCCAGGGAATTTCTTCAGTATTAAATGTTCATAAACATCATCTCTCTTTAACCATGTTATAAATTTACATTTAGGACATGGAAATTTTATTCTCCCTTCAACGGATCGATTAGAAATTGAAAAATCTAAAAACTCATTCAATCCCTTAACATACTGAGGTGTGTTCCTCGGTAATGTGATCCAGCTTTTATCCATGTGTATCACAATGTTCCTACACAATAAAAAAATTAAAACACATAGTTACTACTAAATAGATAAATATATTCATATATACAATAGTATAAGATTACAGAAACATAATATAATAAAGACGATCCCCTGAGTTAGATATGAACCCTCTAGTGTTTGGGACAGGGGAAGTTTCTTTGGTAAAGAGAAATAGTGTGCTAACAATGTGGTAGCTACTTTACCATGAAAACCAAAGCACATTGTTAATTTGGAATAACCCCAACCTAAGTTCTCTATAGAGTCTTCATATAAAACTCTAATATCGAATAAATATATTATAAATAATGTTTAGGTAAAACCTTATGATGCTTACAAAACTCAACACATTGTTAATTTGGAGTGACAAGAACCACATGAGGGATGGTAGTCTTGAGGCATGATAAGTGGTGGTGTTCATGGAAATGCATGATGAAATAACTTGGGAGATTAGGTTTTAAGGTTCTACGAACCTTGTGTGGATTGAATTCCTATACCCCTCTTTAGTGTATTCACAAAGAAAAGAGTGGTGGTGTGACTTGAGGGTGATTTTGATCATATATGTGTTAGTTCTCATGAGTGGAGAATTATGGTTAAATGGGATGATCGAGGATCTGACCATGGAGTTAAACTAAGAGTCAGATTCAGACTTCGGTGTGGTAATTGAACATTTTTGTTATTCCTTGAAGTGGTCCAATATTTATGGGGAGATATGATCCATGGGGTGGATGTGCTAATAACGTACATGTTATTAAACTAAAGGAAGAATTCATTAAATCCAAAAAATTCATGAAATAAGTGATGTAATAATTATTTCAAGTCTCATTTGATATAAAATATGATCAAAATGTGTCATGGATGATCATGAATCAGCAAGTGGTGTTAAAAAACCACTTTTTTCTTCAAAACTTGATCTAGAAGTTTCATGCTAAAGTAAAGTCACTTGTTGAATCTAGAAATACATAAAAAAGAGATTATTCTAGAATAAAAGGAGGTTTCCAAGTCTTAACTAAGAGAATCAATGATGTCATATTAAATCTGGTTTATAACAAGGGATATCAAGCACTAAATTTAGTAGAATTAGACCACTAATAAGAAGAAAAATTTAGAGGAAGTAGTTATTCCCTTAATATCATTAGTGTGGTTTTAGTGTGATTGGTAAGTTGTTATTGAAATGATAAATCTAATTTTGAAGTTATATTGATATTGTGCAATTTGATTAATGTGGATGGTAAATACACCACTTACGATTCTATTCCCTAGGTATCTCACCCCTACCTAAGGGATAAATGTCTCTCAAGGGCCACATTCCCAACTCATAAGGTTTGAGAACCTATCATTATCCATATAGTCCATATTGATTCCTCATCGAGAAAAGGAACCTAACTTGGTTCCATACTGAGTCATTCAAATGTTCTAATAGATTATCATACCATAGATGACCATTAACACATCATCCCATAGCCTCGCCCCTAGACATTTCTTTAGGAGATAATCAATTACCTAAAACAAGACCTTTATAGATAACTTGACCCATAAATACATGATGGACACTCTATTGGGGTTTTAATTTCCCTATAGATAAGCCTCTCACATATATAACATAGCCATCAATGGTTTTATAATCAATGCATCATAAGGGAATTCTATGAACCCAAAATGAATCTCTATCCTCATGTATCATAAGGCAAATAACTCATGGATCCCATTCATGTCGCATACCCACCTACATGAAATTTCAATCCACACAATAAATGAATAACCATATCCTATGGTAATATTAGTCATAAACTACCTTGACCGTAGAGTTATCCCCTTAAGAAATATCATTCCATCCTCATCAAAGCCATCTATAAGAACCAACACCATCTCAATCCACTAACTCATAAAATTACAACATATATTATAAAGTAATAATAATTAATTAATAGAATTAATCCATATTAATCCAATTAGTCATACTTTAGGGACATCTCATCAATTATGCATCCTCACTGTAACTTCAAGTAATGGGGTATGGATCACTCTTGGAACACCTCTGAGATCATTTATAAACAAAACCCAAATATATGAAGTTAATCCATTAAACGAATTCATCCAAATTTGATGATAAAACAAAATAAATTATGGCAATGAATCAACAATAATGAAACTACATAAAACCTTATGCATTTTTCCTCCACAAGATTCCTCTAATAATTACACACAAAAAATCCATCGTAACAGGATGATCCCACCGACGTCAGGGGAGGGGAGCATACCTAGGGTACAAACTCGATGGGGTCGGGGGAGAATCCAGAATCGTGGGTGTAGGGGGGAGAAGTGGGGTCAGCAGCGACCGGAGCTGAGGTCACTGGTGGCATGGGAGGGCATCGAAGGGGACCAGAGCTAGGGTTCGCGATCGTCGGGGTGAGAAGCCTCACGAGGTTGGGGTTGGCTCGGGTGGGGGGGGGGAGTCTCTCCGATGTAAAAAACTAAATGGGTTTCACGGCGGTTTTCAATAAACCACCTCTAAATATTTTTAATGAAAGGTTTAGCGGTAGTTTTGTAAACCACCACTACAAAACCGCCACTAAAGGTGTTTTATGTTGTAGTGTTTTGTTCACCCTAGTTTTTTGAAGTGGGAATCCCCATTACTCTTTGCTAAGAAGGTTGACGGTTAACTTTTATTGTGTGTGGAATATCGAAATTTGAACCGGGTGAAGGTTAAGAATAAGTATCCTTTGTCCCAAGTGGATGATTTGTTTGACTATTTAAAGGAGAAAAAGTGGTTTTTGAAGATTGATCTTCAGTTGGGTTATCATCAGCTCAGAGTTTAGGAGTCTGATATATTGAAGATAGATTTTATGATTAGGTATGACCATTATGAATATCTTGTGATACCTTTTTTACTGACTAATACTCCAAAAAATTTTATGGATCTTATGAATCAGATATTACATCAGTATCTCGATACCTTTGTGGTTGTGATTTTAGATGATATTTTGATTTATTCAAGGTCTAAGTGTGAGTACCAACACCATTTGAGTTTGGTTTTTGGAAATCCTAATGGGACAATATCTATATGGAAATCTTTCAAAATGAATTTTTGGATCCAAGAAGTAGATTTTTTAGGGAATGTGATTTCTGAATGTGGATTATCAGTTGATCATAATAAGGTGAAGTTTGTCTTGTCATGGAAGGAGCTATGAAATATTTTTGAGATTCAGAGCTTCCTTGGCCTTGATGGGTACTATCAGTGATTCATCAATGATTTATCGAAGTTGGTGTCACATTTTACTATTCTTACCAATAAAGGGGTGAAATTAATATGGGATGAAAAGTTTCAAACTTATTTCAACGAGCTGAAACAAATTCTAACATCAACACCTACCATAGTCTTTCCTAATCTTAACAAGGTAAATGTGGTATACTATGATGCTTATGATGCTTTTTTGGGTTGTGTTATTATATAGGATGATCATGTGGTGGATTATGAATCTCTACATCTTTGGATGCATGATAATAACTATCTCACTCATGATTTGGAGCTTTCGACAATTATCCATGAACCTAAATATTGGTAGCATTCTATTTTTAGGGATATATTTATATTATTTTATGACTATAAGAGTATGAGATATATATTTTCTTAGAAGGACTTGAATATCAGATAGAGAATGTGGGTGGAATACCTTCATATGTTTGATTTCGATATCTATTACACACCAGGAATGGGAATTTCATTGTGGATTCTCTCAATAAGAAAGTACCACCACATGCTATCTTAGGAATGAAGGAAGAGTGGAACTTGATGGGATACTTCATTCAATTACATCTAGATGCTTAGGAGTATGGTTAGGGTATGGTTATGAACAGTGTTCAAATATAATCATCTATTATTTAGTCTATTCTATAGAATCAGTAGTTGGATGATGACTTTAGAGGATCCAGATAAATCCTTTATGGAAAGGAGATCATTTTTGGTTGGTCTCTCCATTCTAATGATATTTTCTGCTTTGGGGAAAAAAATTTCATCCCACTTTCTTTGAGGGATTTTTTACTGTTATATTTATTTATGGTCCATTAATCTGGGCACTATGAAGATGTATTATGACATAAGACAACATTTTGGATGATTGGGTATGAAGCATGACATTATAGATTATGTGTTCTGTTGTTACACCTGCTAATAGATAAAGGAAAATCATCTAAAACCTATCGGTTTTCTCCATCCTATTCTAGTTCCAGCTTATAAATGAGATGGGGTGTTTATGGAATTAATTTTTGGATTACTATAGACTCCATGAGGGAAGAATTATATCTGGGTGGTGGTTAATCAGTTGATGAAATATGCTCTTTTCATTCTGATCAGAAACACCACTAAGGTTAAAGATCTGGGTAAGCTGTCTATGTGGGGAATTTTGAGGTTACATGAAGTTTCCTCTACCATTTTTATAGACAGGGATCCTGGGTTTACCTCCCTATTTCGGAAGAGTCTCTAAGAGGAAATTGGGACTTAGTGTTGGTTGATTATATCATACCATCCATAGATGGATGCCTAGATAGAGTGTGTTATTTAAATCCTGGAGGATATGATCTATGTCTGTATCTTGGATTTCAATGGATCTTGGGATATCCATCTGGGACTAGTCAAGTTTTCATATAAAAATAGTTTTTAACCTTTAATCAAAATGTATCTCTTTGAGAATTTGTATAACTACCCATAAAGATCACCTCTTTGTTGGATAGAGGTAGAAAATTCCTCTCTTGTGAGATCGAGTCTCATTTAAGAGACATAAATGAGGATTTAGGACATAAATTGATGCTTGTTTATAGTGTATATTTGGTAAAAATCATATACAGATTGTTGACACTATCCTTTGGAGTTTTCCATTGGTGAATAGTTTTTATTAAAATTTTATCCCCAGTTGCGTCACTATCATCTTTGAAAATAATTAAAGTTGGCACCAAGATACATTAGATTATTTTAGGTCATTGAGTGACTTGGGTAGATTGTATATCAGTTATAATTACCAACTCAATTGATAGTTATTCATTATGTTTTACACATATCTCAGCCTAGGAAGTACTATCTTGATCCCTCTCATGTTCTGTGTTGGTAATATATTGAGTTTACGACATATATTTTAGTTATAGAGAATCCATAATATATTGATGATTCTCATGTGAAAGTATTTCATGGGAATTATATTCCATTGGTTAGAGTGTTGTGGAGAAATAGATCATATTATCCTGAGAATTCAGGGTGAAAATTGTCAATGAGGGAGTAGTGGACTCACCTATTTCCAGAGAACCCTTATTCTACATGATTTCATAGGGATAGAAAGTATTATTATAGGGATATTATAACATCTTGGATTTTAGTGTATGCTCTTTCAATTTTTAAGAGTGAATTTTTGGGTTTTCATGGCTCATGACCTGTTTTTGGGAGTTTTTGAAGAACCTATGGTGCATACTACTTTATAGAAACTTTTACATCATAAGTTCTAACTTACAGCGTAAGTCCTTTGTCGGGAACCATCTATAAGAAAGTTCATGGTATAAGCCACATAATCATTTTTTACTCTATAGATTCCTTTTATATCATAAGACTTGATTTTGTGCCGTAAAATCATTGATCAAGATAAATCTAACTTGAGACAATTTGTTTTTCAGCGTATATGAGTTATGGGATATTCACATAGTAAAAAAAGTGTTTACACCACTTATTCTTCCGCCTAACAGGTTTTCATGTGTTTCATGCTTGAAATGCATCTAATTTAGTTTACTATCCTTCCTCAAACCCTAGGTACCTTTCCAGGTGAGTTTGGGTGTCTCTTATCCTTCAGGATCAATTCATTCAGCATTTGATCTCTATAGTGGTCGTGTCACTTCTCCATGGTAAGAGGATTTTTTGTTTCTTTGTTTCCATTGGTCATTATAGTAGTGTGATGCTACATTTTGGTTTTTTTGACCCCATGGTGATGTTTTATTTGATCCTTTCTATATCCATTGTGAAATATTATTCCAAGGGCTGGTCCTTTGTTGGTTAAAAAGTGGAAAACGCATGTTCTTTGAGGTATGTTGTGATCTACTCTCTCCACCATCTGTTTTGTTTGTGTAATTTGATTATAATATAAGGTAATGGATTATAGGGCCTCCTTTATTATCTTTGTGTTCCTTCCAGTGTTGTTGGATCTCTTTGTGGGTGTGTGTGACCTGAGTTTGAGGTAATTGGTTCTATATCTACGATTTTTTTGACTAAACCATGATTTCCATGATTTTATAAATTTTTTTATAAATTAATTTACATGATTCTTTTGTGTGCATAAATAAATTTTCAATAAAATATGATTTTCCCTTGGTTTTGGTAAAGGAAAATGGTTTCTTTTAAAGCACTGTGAAATAGTTTTTCAAATTAGGTTTGATAAAATAAAAGGTTTGGTTGAAATTGATTGTGAAAAGACCTTTTAAAATGATTTGGGAAATAAAGCACATGGGGAAACTTTTGTACTTAGGTAGAAGGTTTAGATTAGGTCCATTATCCATTTTATTGTTAGGGGTTAACTCATGGGGTGTTATTATGCTCCTTAGGCCCATGTTCTGAGGACATGAGTTCACACTAGTAATTAATTGTGGTATGAGTGGTCTGCTTGCCTGAACTATTGTGATCATCTATGTGTTTTACATGTGCTTTGGTTTTTTATTGTTATAGATCTGATATAACTACTTTGAATTTGATAAATTTTTATGGAAATTATTCATTGAAACTATTTTACATTGCTTGTTTTCTGAACTACGGAAAAAGGGAAATATTTACCATGCTTTTGATATGAACTATTTTATCATTTATCATTCCTTGTTTTCTTTAAAAGGATCATATTTGGATTGTTTATATAGAGTATTGATATGAAACAATTGGTTGGGATCCTAATATGATTTTTTATCTTACACCCTGGATACCCCTTAAGTGGTGTGTAGACCTGGTTATGTATTTTGATGTAGGAAAACGACAATGTACCATAGTGAGACAGTGGGGTTTTCTATCAGCTGGGTACATGTAGCTGGTGGTGAGACGGTGGGGTGTTTTTGATGTTATCACATGGATTAGTCAGTTTCTATTAGTTTTACTTTACTTTTTGACTTTTATTTTGGGTTTTTTTAGTATTCTTTGAGTTTTATCACTTATATTGTCTTCTTTTAGTTATGACATATATTTTTTTATGGTTTTTATTTCATTTTTTATTTCCACTATGTATTTATATTCCATTTTGTCTGCTTCAGGTTGGAAGAAATCATTTCCTCTAGATTTTGTTGATTCCCGGGTGCTAGTCTCCAGCCTGTAGGGATCAGGAATGTCTTTTGAATTTTACTGCATTTCAGTTTGGATCCTTGATGGATGGGTTATCTGGGTCGGGATGTGATAAACTTAGTTTTTTAAAATGAGTGAAATGACTACGATATTCTAGGAGATGTGACCGTTTTGAATGCCTGTAAACTTAGATCTCCTTTAATTGACCCCATTATACCATGGTGAGGACTTCACAACATCATGAAGGTGTAATAACATAGAATTTTATATATGGAATTTTTCTTTTGAATATACATGTGTGTCCTATTTAGGAGCATGGTATAATATAAAACACATTCACCACATAAAATAAACCAACAAGATTTTAGTCCATTAATATAATAACATTAAATACCAATGTTAAATATACTATATAAAATTGAAAATAGTATAATGGGATAATAAATACACCAAAAATAATATAATAATAATTTTAAATTATAAAACATCACAATATTATTGCATCATCACAGTCGTGAAAAATAGTATAAATTGAAGAAAATAGGAATACAATTTGTATTTTATAAAGGATGGAGATAACTTTGAGATAAAAATAAGTGAATGATGAGTGAATGAAATTAGATGTATTTATTGGAATTATCAACATACCATGTTTTTTGGAATATTAGTTTGACTACTTGAATAGTAATCTGACCGTTAGTTTAGTAATTTGACAAATAGAATGATAAACTAACTTGTAAATAATATTTATTATGAATAAAATAAGTAAATATATGAATAAACCAAGAGATTGGGATGATTTTATTTTTTTAATAAGTATGCTGACTGTCAATATGTGTTGGGTGATGATGGAGAGCCCAATGAATGAAGAGATGGAAGTCTGAGATGTAGCTTGGAAGTTCCTATTTATCACATGAGTTGAAGTTTACTACTATTGTATATGATGAGAAATATCCATTCACATGATAGAAATGAGGATGAAGATCGAGATACTTCCCTTGAAAATGGGCAAGGTCTGCTACTACTTGGAGTACTTGGATAAAAACATTCATGGAAGCAATACCAAACATATGATGATTGTAACATTATATTCTATGAGACTTAATTATAAGTGTTAGTGGATAAAAAAGTCATTTTTTATAGCATGATCTTGATGATTTTGATTTTCCAGTTGAGATTGATGAAGAAACAAGTTACTGAGATAAAGATAAAATCTAGCTAGAAGTCAGAAACAAACCACATGTTATAAATAATGAAGTTTGTTAGTTATATATTGATTAAAACATAAGTATGATGGTTTAAAGAAGGCTGAGTTCAAAGTTTAAAGTTATGAAGTAGTGAAGTTTCATCGAAAGAATCAATACGAGTACACATATACTACAAGATGTTTTGGGAATAGTGATGAAGAGACCTGAGAAGGTTTGATGTATTCCTAAAGTCATTTAAGTTGTTCTAAGATGTCTTATAGTGATTGGAGATTCCCTGAGATAGTTTTAAGTGGTTCTAAGTAAATTGAAAAAGTTTATGAAAGGTGTATATTTTGTAGAAATCATAAAAGGAAAAACTTTATATAAGGGTACCCACATGATAATATGTAAGGGGTTTCTAGATTGTAGATCAGAATTTGACAAAGGGATGGAATGAGTTTGGGTTGTCCATAACCTACAGAATAGAAAATTAGAAAAGTGTTGGAATCTATTTGGGCTTGTAAGAGTTTCCCATACCTTGAAGCTAAAGAATTAAAAAAGTTCCCAAGAAGTCACATTGTGATGTGTCAATGTAACTCACTCAATAAATTAAGGTAACTCATAGTGGATACCTAAATGTACTCAGAAGGCATGAAAATTTGGAAAGAACTGAGTCTTACTGTAATATGTAAGGTTACTCACGGGAATATAAGATTTTATAAAGGAAATATTTATATGTTGATCTTTATGACATGTAAGAGTTAATCCACATTAAATGTATTACATATGGGTTGATCTGCATAACGTATAAGGGTTCTCTAGTACTTTCTCACTGAAATTTGAAAAAGTTTCAAATCCTCACTAATATATAAGAGGTTTAATGAGAGTATATATAAAGGTAAAAAATTATCAAAATGTGATATTTCTTTGAGATTCAAATGCAATGATTTAGTGATAAAATTCAAAGATAAAATATCATGATGCTTTTAATATAAATTATTCTAGCTAAAGATAAATAAAGTAATAATTAAATAAGAATAATGATCTGTGATGAAGGTTTCCATGCCATAAAGAGAAGTATCATTCCATAAGGGTTTCTACATATTCCTATATAGACATGCTATGATTAAAAGCGGATTTCATGGAGAATAAGAGTTTGTAAGGATTATGAGAATCATGATAGATATGCAAAGTCAAAGGTGGAGATCCAATATTTATTAATTGACATTCTATAGTTTTTAGAGAATATTTAATGATCAAGAATTATATATAATATCAAGAATCCATAGTTCAAGGGGGAATTTCCATATTCAAATATAGAAATAATAGTCACATGATTCTAAAAATATAAAAATAAGAAGAATAATAGAATGAAAATAAAAACTAATAATGTATACCAAAAAAAATTCTAAGTATCCAAGGAAGTTAGAGAGTATATCACACTAATATTTTAGAATATATATTTCTATTTAATTAATTTTAAATTTTCTATAGTTTTCTTTACATGCATCACCAAGCTTAGACAAACCACATTACACTATTGAAATATAATTATTAATTGTTACTACTATAGTATAACTGTTGGATTGAAAAGTATGAATATGACTAATTGAATTATGGAAAATATGTACAAATGTTTTCCTCAATGAAAATTTATTGATTAATTCTTAGGAAATAAGTGCTCAAATTTTCAAGATAATAATAAAATCATATAAGACCCAAATTTTCAAGAATTATATTTTCTATATATTTTATATTTTTATCTAAATAAAATATATTGATCACCATTAATCAATGTTAAAATATATTTATAATGTATATAAACAAAGTAATAATCATTTATTAATTTATTATAATTTTTTTATAAATGAATATGAAATATTTTGAAGGTAAAAAAATATATTTTATAAAAAAACTATTTTTATTGTACATGATGTATTTTTTATCTTAATAAGTTGAATTAATAACTATTGATGAATGATTTTAAATAAAGGTGTATATAATATATTTAATAAAATTTATTAAAATTCATATAATGGTTGTTATTAGGCAAGTAATGAGAATAAAATTATTTTTATGCTTAAAAATAAATTTTATCTAAAAATAGTTTTTACGTGTTTTATGCGTGAATATTCTAATTAATTTATATAATTTTTAGGAATTTAATTTTATAAAATAGATTAAATAGTTTTAATCAGAATAATTAATACTATTTAATAATTTTAAATTAATTTTTATCCATAATGAATAGTTTCCATGGTAAAAATCATGTTACCACTGTAAGGGTTAAACAGGTTAAAAGAGGGGTTAACCTAAGAGATAAGGTTTAAAATAACTAAAAACACTTGATTAAATATCACTGGTTGATTATATTTAGACCTTATAATTTTTATCTTTGAAACTATGATAATTTTTAGCCACTTTACTTGAGTAAGACATATATTATATAATAAAGTTTCAAGTATTTACAAGTTTTCCACCTATCTCACTTATAAAAGACACATCCTCTTCTCACTTATCCACACCACTTGAGAACTTTATATTAATAAATATTTACTAAAATACCTTATAAAATTTAAACCCCATTTTCTAGATGTTCTGGTCTCACCAAAAGACCATCTCAATAAGGCTTAAGGTGTAAGACATAGAAAGATACCCAAAGAAGAGGAACTGTCTTTACTGATCTATTTCGAGTTTGTTTCTTACTTAACCCCCTCAAAATTATCTATAAAAATATTAACATGATAAAATAAATATCTTTACTATATTAAAATATTTTTATATTAATGGTAAAACCATTTTATATCTCCTTTATATCTAATGAAAAATAAAAACCTCACTCATGCATATATACGGACTACCGTCTCCATGAAGCGGTGTATTTTATTTTTCATCACTATATATAATATATGATTATATAGATAAATTTAATGAATATATATGATTATTTTAATATAATAATTATTTTTTAAAAGATAAAATATCATCTACCTTCTTACCCTTGCATCCATTGGAAAATGATAATGTCACTCGTGCAAATGCGTGGACTACCATCTCCATAAAGTTATGTGATCCATTTTTCATTTTTGCTTGAAATTAATGATAATAAAAATAAATTTAATGAATATATATGTTATTTATTATATTATTATGATTTTTTAAATATATATATTTATTTACCTTTCTTTTTTTCTATTCTTTGGGAAATGAAAACATCACTCGTGCATATGTACAGACTACCGTCTCCACGAAGTGATGCAATTAATTTTTCTTCATAGATTTATATGAATTGTTATAAAAGTGTATATAATGAATAAATATGATAATTATTTCAGGATTAAAATTTTATATCTAATTAAACCATGAACAAGGTGCAATTACTAGGACTGTCGAATTGAAATATGCATGGGAAACAATACCATTAACACAAAAATGTTGATTTTAATGAAGAATTGATAATAAATGAATAATTGGAAGTTATAAGGAAATGATATATTATAATACACGTATAAATATATTTATTTTATATATTTATAATAAATATATATTTATTATAGAGAATATTATGAGAACAAATGAATAAATTTAGTATTTGAGGTAAGGGTTTATGTTCCAATCTCATTTCTTTTCAGAATTGCCTATATTAAATTTGAAATGAGGGAAATTATATGATCCTTATCTTTTAAATGACATATATTTTACTCTCTTATATTTAATCTTGGGGTTTTAATGTTTTACTTTCATTATTTTCTATTTAGTACTTAAAATGATCAAGAATTGTTTTAAGAAATCCTGGCCTTATTTATTCTATTTGGCCCATTAATCTTTATCTTCCATTTCCATGATATTTAAATTATTTTATGAAATTTTTTACCTATAATTAAATGTTTTAAAATGGTAATTTTTAATACCTTTTAATTTATTTACAAATTATTTAAAGGAATATTTTCAAAAAAAATCCATACAACCCACTCTGACCTTTTATAAAAGCATGAAAAGATTGTTCTCTTATTATAAAAGTTTGAAAATAATGTTCAATTTTAACATATAAAACATGAATTAATTTTCCTATAATTATGTAATTCCTTCTTCATGAATATTCTTTTAAAGGTTTTAAAATTTTTATAAAAAAAATAATATTCCCAATTTTTTTAAAATTTTAGTTTTTAAAATTTACCAAAAGAAAATGGATCTTTTCTATTGATTTTAAAATCATATTTTAAATGATTTTATAAAAGATATTTTTCATTTATATAAACATAATTAAAGTATTTTTATGATTCATTGGTTATATGATCTTATTATACCATCCAATTTATTTCTTTGGATTAATTATGATGATGATGTGTTAATGATGATTTCATGACACCTGTTTCTTTCCCATGGGTTAATTACATTGTGATGAAATGATGGATGTATTTATGATATTTTTTCACACTTATTTATGTTTTTAATTATGTGATGACTGGGACCATAATTATTTACCCTTCCAATGCATTGGGTAAATATTTATATCTCATGTGATAATATGAATTGGAATGGGGAGTGTACCCAGTCCAGTAAGGGACTCTGTCTACTATGATAGTCTTGTAAGTGAGCATTGAAAAAGGAAATTATGGGAATGGGGATTAAAACAAATCCAATATGGGAATATATCCACTATTATAGTCTTGTAATTGATCCTTGACTATGTAAATGATTTTATATGCTTATTTTTATGCCCAAAACTTATGTTTTATACTTATGATATGATCTCATGGCTCATGATTGATTATTGATGATTCTGAACTCTTATGACTCATGTATTTTATTATGAAAAATCATTATTCTGCGAATCATGATTTATGGTCTATGAAATATTGTGTATTTTTTTATTAAGTTATGATCATGTTCTTACACCCGTATGTTTATCTTATTCTCATTTATTATCATCAAATTATATCTATCATATTGACCCTTACAGAACATTTGATCTCACCCTTTCTTTTGTTTCCTTTTAACCAGGTTATAAAGAAAGTTATTAAGTAGGTTATATCTAAAAAGAGTACTATGTGAGAATAAATTTTTGGGATATGTTAAATATATTTTACAAAATAAGTTTATTATATTTATAGTATTAAAAGAAACTAAACATTTATGGTTGATATCCCATATGGCATCATTAATTTCCAATGGGGCTATAAATTTTTTGAAATTTATAAAACTTGGAAAAAATAACCACAAAGTGTGGTACTTGTATAGTATGAGTTTCGAACCAGTATAGATGGTCTGTATTCTCTAAATTAACTATATAAATTAAAAAATTTAGTTGTTTGATTGGTTGGAAAGTGAGATATAGAGAGAAAAAAAATGAGAGATTGGGCTAGATTGTTGTTTGTGTATCAAGATTGAAGGCATTCCAGAGTTATATAGTTTCAGGGTTCTGGTGTAATTGTTTTTATAAATTAAATTGATTAATTCATGTTTTGTGTTAGTGTTGAGATGAGGTGGATATACTTTTCATGGTATATCCTCATCAACATGATGACCCCTCTTTTCCCATGTTTAGGTAATTAGAGAATTTCCAAATTTAGTCTATCACAATACCATTTTTAAACTCAGTTACCCAAAGTCAATAATGGTCATGCCTCAATTTAGGGTAACCAATTTTATAATTCTTAAATATTCCTTTCATATTTAAATACCAATTTTTATGATAAAATAAAAATAAAGGGATTGGAAATTGATTAAATAAAATACAACAATCCAAATACATGAATAATAAAGAAATAAAATATCCAACAACACCGTATCCCTTTGGCTACATAACCCTAACACAAGGTGGGGTTTACCCCCTCATCCTAATGTTGAGGGAGTAAGGGGGAAATAATAAATAAAATGAAAACATAAATTAAATACGGGGATTAAATCAATGAGTACCATACACAATGTAGCCTCTTACTACAAGTATTGATCTCTAGATTCTTTTTGGTGTGATAGATCATCCCTTTATTTATAGACTTCCCTAGGGATTGATGACATTCATTTGTGTCATAATGAGTCAAAAATTTGTCATGGGTGGTCTCAGGGCCATAAAATATGCCTTTTCCACTTGATACATCAAATATGTAAAATTCTAGGTCATTTGGTCTTTTTTAAATCATGTAAATAATTCAACATGTGTAATTTGTAGGAATTGAGATATTCATGGCATGCTTCATGACTTGAAAAGATTTATGGAATTCATGAAATGTGTCATGGCCTGAATTTATGTGTGACACATGTGGTCTTTACTCTGGGAAACTTTTCTTCTCTTCATGGATTGTAATTCTTTCACGTCTTGTATTGTTTCATGACATGTAATGTTAATTTCCAATTTTGAAATATCCATTTCTCAATGGTTCTTCATTTTCATTCCTCTAAAATATTCCATGATCATCTGTCATCATGGGAAGCCTTATTTTTCCCAGTGTTGTGCTGCAACACTTTGTTCCATAGTGTGAAGTGTCTTTTCCTTTTCATATTCTCATATTCTCTTATTTTATATTCCTCTTCAAAATTTTGGTCTCATTCTTCCAATTATCACAAAAATATTTAAACAGTCATATTTTTTTCTAGATTAATCAATTATTTATATAAATCATCATATTAAAATACGCTAAAATATAAGCATGAAATGTACGTATCAACGGTTCTAGGGCATTCATTTTTATGAGATTTATTAAATATTCATCTAAAATGATGTAAAATTTATTCATGTTATACTTGGGTTGCATCATTTGGTATCATTGTATGGTTTAGTTATTTTTGGAGATTAATTTACGAGGAAAATGAGGATAAAACCTAAGAAAATACATAATTAACTAAAATAGAGGTATGATAAAACTAAAGTGTCATAAATTGATAAAAATGTGTCATAATTTAGGACATATTTGTAATTATTTTCATGATTATTTTATTTACCACTATGATTAATGATACTTGATTCTCACAATATGCTTTTTGGTTTTAGTCAATGGATAGAAGTAGGAGGAATCATATTAATAATGAATGTTAAAGACAATTTAGTGACTATCCTCATGATAAAATAAATGGAATGGGAGTTGGAATGAAAAATATTATTGTAATGCTCACAAAAATCTATCAAGATATGAATCATGAAGAACTTCCTAATGATCTAGGGAAAGAGTAATTAACTATTGATCCTTTTATGAGGAGACATCCACCTTCATTTAATGGGTACTCTAATCCAATAACTGTCGAGAAATGGTTTAGTACCATTGAAAATATATTTTCTATTCCTCAATTCTCAAAGCATGAAAAATTTGTCTTCTCTATTTATCATTTAGAAGGTTAAGCTGATCAATGGTGGACTCTTATTAAGAATATGATACATGGATGAGAGATTGACACCATGACATGGGAAGAGTTTAAGATGATATTTTTTAATAATAAAATTTCCCAAACTCTTAACACAATAATAGAAAGGAAATTTATTTATCTTAAGTGGAATAATAATTAATACATCAATAACTATGAGGAAAATTTCACCAAACTTTCTAGGTAAATTTCTGGTTTTATCATTGACCTTGAAAGAAAAGTTGATTGATTATTTAGTGGATTAAAACTTTATATCCAAAAGGCATTATGTATAAGTTACTTTAGTATCTATAAATAAATAATTTGATGTTATATAAAGGTAGAAATAGAGAGTATAGACTCCCATTATTCTCATTGTTTTGAGTACAAAAATAGAAATATAGATCTTTGAGTAGATTCAAATAATAAAACTCACAGTGGAAATAAAATTAATTTTTCTTTTTTTCAAAATTATAGAAAATAATGGGGGAAATTTCATTAAGGGGAATGATAAATGTTTTAAGTGTAGAAAATAATTCCATCAAGAAATTTAATGCTAAAGTTATATGAATAGGTCATCCAATGAAATGAATGTAGAGAAATCTCAACTAAATGGAACAAAAACACTATAATGCTATAATTTCAAGGAGAATGGAAATTATACCAATCAGTGCATGAATATAAGGGTTAATGATGATAATATATGTCAGTAACCTCTTAATCCAAGATACAATGTTAAATTGCATGCAATCAAAACTTTTTAAGTGTGTTATGAGAATAAAGTTGTGAAAGGTACACTTATCATCCACTCTAGAACTAAAAATGTCTTATTTTATTTATATTCTACCAACCCTTTTATATATGAAGAATTTTATATGGGTATCTCATCACCATATAAATTATTATATGTCAAATTATCGATTAAAATTCCTAATGGTATAATGATTACATCTCAAGTATATAGCTCCTCTTCGATAGATCTTTATGGGAATTTGCTTCCTTAAAATCATGTTATTCTTCCTCTGGTTGAATTTGATGTGATATTGGGAATGGATTGGATATCTATATATAGATCCTATATCAATTTTTGATGAATATAAGTCACATTTGATATTCCAAATCAACCTATGATTGTTTATCAGTGCAGGGATGAACATGAGAATCCAATATAAATTACTCCCATTATATGGGTCTTGCATCCTATTCCGATGGGGTACTTATCTCAAATGTCTTGGGAGAAACTAAAAATTAATGATATTCCATTGTTTATGAATATGTCGATATATTTATTGAATATTTTTCTAGTCTTACCCTAGATAATGAAGTTTAATTTTCAATAGAACTCATATTGGTGATATAAAAATTTCAAAGACTCCTTATAGAATGACACCAATTGAGTTACAGGAATTGAAGACAAAACTCCATGAGAATCTTGGAAAGGGATTCATATTCTCGAGTGATCACCATGTAGTGAACCAATTCCTTTTGTTAATACTAGAGACGAGTTAATGCATCTTTTCATTGATTATCAAGAACTCAAAAAGATCACTATCAAGTACAAGTATCCTCTACCCTATATTAATGAGTTTTTTGATAAACTATAGGGATCTCAATACTTTTAAAATATTGTCATTAATTTCTAATATCATAAATTGAGGGTTAAGAAGGAGTATATACCCAATACAACCTTCCATATAAAGTATGGTAATTATAATTTTATATTAATTCCATTTGGACTTACTAATTCCCCCTATATCTTTATGGATCTAATGAATAGAGTCTTTAGATATTACCTTGATCGATTTTTTGTAGTATTTATAGAATATATTTATATATATTTAATCATAAAGTAAGAGAATGAAGATAATTTTAATATTGTTTTTAATACCATGAGGAAGGATAAACTATATGATAAATTAAGTAAGTGTGGATTTTGGCTATAAAAAGTATCATTATTGGGTCATGTGATCACAAGAAAGGGTATATCAGTGGATCCTTAAACGGATAAAGTTATTGAATAGTGGACTTGAGAAATTATGGTGATCAGATTATATAGTTTTATTGGGATGTATGGATACTGCCGATGATTTTTGATAAATTTCTCATGGACATCAAATCAAATCACCAAGTAGACACATAAAAGAGCCAAGTTCCTTTGGACAGAGGAATATGAAAAAAGTTTCAAGGATCTGAATAAAAGGTTGGGAATTTCACCTATACATACAATAACCTACAATGGAGAAGAGTTTATGTTTTATAGTGATGCATAAAAGAAGGTTATGGGATGTTTTATTATGAATAATGATATGGTGGTAGCTTATGCCTCATTCCAATTAAAAATTCATGAGAAAAATTACCGAACTCATGATCTAGAACTGATATTGATAATTTTTGCATTGAAAATATGGATACATCATCTATACAGTGAAAGATGTGATATATATACTGATCATAAAATCTTTAAGTATATATTCAAATATAAAGAGTTGATTATGCACCAAATAATATGGTTGGAGTTTATTAAAGACTATGAATTCTCAATACATTATAACTATGGGAAGGCGAATAAGGTGGATGATACTCAAGTTAGAAGGACCATGCTGGTTTATCCATGATAAAGATAGAAAGATATCCAATACTTATGGATTTTAATGTATATATTTTAAATAATAATAAAATTTTAAAGGTCCTATGTTTCTTAGATGCATGTTCAACCATCCATTCATATGAAGATAAAAAAGATATAGGAGGAAGATGTGGAGCTGTAAAAGAAGGTACAATTTTTTTAGAGTTTAACATTTATCTTGATAAAATTACTAGGTTTAGGAATTGGGTATGTGTACCATAAATAAAATAATTAAAAAATAATTTTTTGGATGAAGTACATAACTCATCATTATCTATTCATACTATATCCATGAAGATGTTTAGAGATATTAAAGATAATTTTTAGCAGGACAACCTTAAGAGGGACATTATAGAGTATGTATCTTGATCCTTGGTATATTATCAAGTTAAGGTTGAATTTTATAAGTATAAGGGTATATTAAAACCATTAACCATAATATAATAAAAATGGTAAAACATTACCATGGATTTTGTCATAGGACTCCCCAAGACATTGAAATTCTATAACACCAATTGGTTTGTAGCCAATCACCTTACAAAGTCAGCACATTTTATTTCTATCAAATATGATTTCTATATTGATAATATTTATATAATATAAATAAAGGAAATTATAAAGTTAAATGGAGTACCAAATTCTATTTTTTCTGATTGAAATTTGAAGTTTAACTCAATGTTCTAGATAATTCTTCAACAAAATTTGAATTAGGAGTTAAACTTTAGCACTGAATATCATCCTTAGATAGATGGTTTGTTTGATAGGACCATTAAAAAAATATAAGATATGTTGATAACTTTATATATGGATTTAAAAGGTGTTTGATATCAACACCTTCCTCTAATTTAATTTTTTTACTATAATATATTTCACTTGAGTATTCAGATGGCTCCTTATGAAGCCCTATATGTAAATAAGTGAAAAACTCTAACATGATGAGATGAAGTTGGGGAAAAAAGGTATTAGGACCCGAGAAAATTGAGGAAATATAATTTAAGGTTAGATATATTAAACATCACATTAATAAAACTCAGAGTAGATATAAGATTCATGTTAACAATCATTAGTGAGATCTAGAGTTTTAAATTGGTGATAAGATATTCCTTCAAATATCTCCTTAGAAGAAATTTATGAGATTTTGAAAGAAGATAAAGATGAAACCTAGATATATAGGTCCCTTTAATTTTATTGATCATATCAGGATGGTATTTTATTTATTGGCACTTCCACCAAACCTCTCCTAAGTTCATGATGTGCTTCATGTATCTCTTTTGAAGAAGTACATTCCCAATCCTTCACATGTACTTAATTTAGAGGTTGTATCACTTAAAGAATGATCTTTATTTTGAGGAAAAACTAGTGGAGTTTCCTGATAAAAGAGATAAATTTCTACAAAACAAGACCACACATCTAATTAAAGTTCCATGGTGAAACCATAAGTTTGAGGAAGATATGTGGGAACCCAAGGATGCGATGAAGCCAAAGCATCCTCATTTGTTTGTATCAAAGTAATGAAATTTTGATGGATAATTTCTTAAAATGTGGGTATAACATAACACCCCAATATTTTATAATATATATTTCTATTTAATATATTTTAAGTGTTTTATAGATTTCTTTACACACAACATTGAGTTTAAATTAACCATGTTATACTATTGAAATATTATTATTAAATGTGACTATTATCACATAGTTATTAGATTGATGAGTTTGAATAGGAATAAATGAATTATAAAAAATATGTATAAATTTTTTATTTTAAGAAAATTAATTGATTAGTTTTTAGTAAATAAGTACTCAAATTTTAATGATAAGAATAAAATCATACAAGACCTAATTTTTCAAGAATTGTATTTTGTACATATTTTTTTTATCTAAATAAAATATATTGATCACTACTGATCAATGATTAAATATATTTATAATTTATATAACCAAAGTAATATTCATTTATAAATTAATTATTAATTTTATATAAATTAAGATAAAATTATTTGAAAGTAAAAAAGTGATATTTTATTAGAAAACTGTTTTTATTATGCATAATGTATTTTTTATCTTAATAAAATTAATCACTATTGATGGATGATTTTAATGAAATGTGTGAATAATATATTCAATAAAATATATTAACATTAATATAATGGTTGTTAATAGTAAATTAACGAGAATAAAATATTTTTTATGATTAAAAATAAATTTTCTATAAAAAAGGTTTTTACACGTTTTACATGTGAATATTAGAATTATTTTTCTCCAATATGAATTTAATATTTTAAAATATATTCCATATTTAAAATAATTCTAACTAATTTTCGGTAACACAATTAACTAAATTTTTATCTATAATGAAAAATTACCAAGGTAAAAATATCGTTATTGTAGTAAGTGTTAACAGGGTTAAAAGAGGGGTTAACCTAAGAGATAAGATCTAAAATAACACAAAAATCTTAGTTAAATATTATTGGTTGATTTTATTTAGACCATAAACTTATTATATTATAAAATATGACACTTTTAATCCACTTTACTTAAGTAATAGATATATTATATCATAAAGTTTCAAGTACTTACAAATTTGACGACTACCTCCCTTAATAAAGGGTACCTTTTATTATCAATTATACAAACCAATTTAACAACTTATCTTGAATAAAATCTACCAAAATACCTTCCATAATTTCATCTTCACATTTTATAAGTCCCGGTCTCACCAAAATATCATCTCAAGAAGGATTAATGTGTAAGCTAAAGGAAGATACCTAAAGAAGAGGTAATTATCTTTACCGATGTATTTTGAGTTTCTTTCTTCCCTAACCCCACAAAAATATTCTATAAAAATATTAAAATAATTAAATAAGTATATTTAATATAATTAATTTTTTTATGTTAAATTTATATCCATTTTATATCTTCTTTATATAAAATGGAAAATAAAAACCTCACTCCTGTGTATGTACATACTACAATCTCCCTGAAGCGATGTATTTTAATTTTCATGACCATGTCTCATGGATGGTTATACGGGTGGATTTACTGGATATATATGACTTATATAACATTATTTTTATTATATAAATATAAAATATTATCTACCTTCTTACCCTACCATCCTTTGGAAAATGATAACATTGCCCATCCGTACACGTGGACTACCACCTCCGTGAAGCGATGCGATTATTATTTTTTCATTTTCACTTAACTTTAATAGTAATAAGGATATATTTAATGAATATATATTATATTTATTAAATTATTATGATTTTATAAAGTTATATTATTATTTACCTCAGTTTATTTCCATTTATAGGAAAATTAAAACATCACTCATGCGTACGTACAGACTAAGATCTCCTTGAAGTGATGTAATCCATTTTTCATCACAAATTTATATGAATGGTTTTAAAATTGTATATAATGAATGAATATGATAATTATGAAATTATTAATTTTATTTAGATAATTAAAACATGGACAAATTTCAAGTATCAGGACTATCAAACTAAAATATACATGGAAAACAGAACAGTTAACACCCAAATATTGATGTTAATGAAGAGTTGATAATAAATGGAAAATTAGAAATTTTAATGGAATGAAATATTATAGGATAAGTATTAATATGATTTTGGTATGGATTTATAACAAATAAAAATTTATTATACAAGGTATTAAGAGTGTGTATGGATAAAGTTAGGACTTAAGGTAAGAGTTTATGTTATAATCTCATTTCATTTCGGGACTATCTATATTACATTTACAATGATGGAAATTATATAATCATTATATTTTAAACCCCATATATTTCCTTCTCCTCTAGTAATTATAGTATTTTAATCTTTTTTATTTCATTCTCTCCTCTTTGGTAGTTAATTATTGATATATTTTTTAAAAAAATCCTACCTTATTTCTTCTGTTTGGGTCGAGAATTATTCTATTCCATATCCGTGTTATTAAAATTATTTTATGAAAGTTTTTAACTATAAATAAATTTTTTAAAAATGTAATTTTTTATAGTTGTTAATTTATTTACAAATTATTAAAAGTAAAATTTTCTAAGGTTTTTAAGCATCACTTTTGATTTTAACAAATGTGTGAAAAGAATGTTATCTTTTAAGGTATATGATATGGATGGATTTTCCCACCACCATGTCCTTCATTCAACATTAATATTCCTTTAAAAGTTTCAAATATTTTACAAAGAAAATACTATTACTATTTTTCTAAGATTTTTTATTTTTAAAAGATACCAAAAGAAAAGGGATGCTTTCTCTTGATTTTTAAAGCATATTTTAAATGATTTTATAAAAGAGATTTTCATATATATAAACAACCTTTAAGGATTGTTATGTTTCATTGGGGATTTTATTATATGAAAAAACACTTTTTTTCTCTGTATGGATTATGGTGATGGTGTTTTAAGGATAATTTCATGAAACCCATTTCTTTCCCATGAGTTAATTACACTGATGAAATGATGAATGCTTTTATGATCTTATAACACACTCATGTATAGTTTTCATTATGTGATGGGTGGATATATAATTATATATCTCTCTAATGAATTGGGTAAAGAATTATGTCTCATGAGATAATATTAATAGGAATGAGGAGTGAACCTAGTCTAGTAAGGGTCTCTATCAACTATGATAGTCTTAACAGTGAGCCTTGACTAAGGAAATAATGGGAATGAGGAGTGAACCCAATACACTATGGGACTCTGTCTACTATTATAGTCTTGATAGTTAGTATTGACTAAGAAAATTATTTTCTATTCTTATGTGTATTCCAAAAACTTGTGTTTTATGCTTATGATATGATCTTATAACTCATGATTGATTATTTATGATTCAACACTCTTATGAATCATGGCTTTTGATATTAAAAATTCTTATTCCATGACTCATGATTTATGGTCTATTATATGTTAGGAATGTTTTTATTAGTTATGATCATGTTCTAATACCCTTTTGCTTATCTTATACTCACTTATGATCATTGATTAATATATCCCATATTTACCCTTAGTGATCATATGATCTTACCATTTATTATGTTTCCTTTACCCAATTTATGAAGAATAGTATTATGTATGGTATGTATAATAAGGGTAATATGTGAGAAGAAATTTATGGGAGATGTTGAATATATTCCATGAAATAATTTTATTATGTTTCTAGTCTCCAAAGGCACTGAACCTTTATGGTTTTTGGGTTTGTATTTTTGTGAGATGTATTGAATATTCATCTAAAGGTTGTAATATTTATGTATGTAATACTTAGGTTAACTTTTAGAGAAGAACCCAATAATATAATATATTTTTGTACATCTTTAGTATCAAATAGATAGAATTTAGAGAGAACCGATATTGCATTTCTTGATAATTTTTTGTATCAAAGAGAGAGAAGTTAAAACAATCTTTAGAGAAAATTATATGCATCATGGAAGAATAATAAGAAGAGAAGAATAATAATAATAATAAGAAGAATAATCAGGTGAAAAGTCCCATCCTATGATATCTCTATATCATATAAGTTGAAAAATAAAAGAGGGAGACTAATGAGTGATTGCTACTATTGTTTACTATCTTCATAGAGGCAAGAAACACTTTATTATGATCATTCAAAGGCTTGTTATTGAGGAGGAGGAAGATAGTTTATGTTTCCATTCTCTCATGAAAACCTTGATCATTATGAAATCTTGAGAAGAATATTGGCATGCATTTATTTCTACTAAATATATTATGGGAATTGAAGACTTGATATTGAGGAGGAAGATCTTAAATTTTAATGTAAATACATACATGATCACAATGAATATCTTGTTCACATATAAGATTAGAATGTGGACCATTTAAGACTAAATTTATCAAGTTTAATCTTAACCAAATATCTATCGGGAGATAGAAGATGTCACACAAGGGATGATGATGTATTATTCCTTTATCTTATAATCACTTAGACAACCTCATACGAGTTAAAGATGTATTATTTCATTATCCTCATGAAATCATAAGATTTAAGGATATTGTTTACCCTTATCTTATATTAACTTTCCTAAAATAATGAATACTTATTTATTGGACTTAATCCAAACATAAAAAGGAGTAATTCACACTTTAGGATCAAACCTTGTAAAAATCCATGTGTGCTACTATCTCTTATTTATTTACTTATTTTAATGTGGTGGAATGTGTTGGGAATTCATAAACATGTCTATACATATTAAATGATACAAATGTTTAAATATCAATAGGGGATAATTAAATAGTGTATAATTCAATAAAAACAGCCACACTAATTCACCCCCCCACTAAAAGTGATTGTATGATCTATTAAGAACTTCAAGTGGAATTAGAGTTAATCCAGGTTCTATATGATTGGATATATTTTATTTCATAGTTTTATTTTATTTTATATATATTAATTTTATATTTTAATATAATTTATAATTTACTTAGATGATGAATACAACTTCTGTCATTGTTAAATCAAAAATGGATGTTTTATCTAAAACCATAAATAATAGGTAGAATTAAGAGGAAAATAATCCAAGGAAGAGTTAAAATAAGAAAAATGTTTCAGCACTAATTTAAGTTAATAAAATTAGTATTTCATCTATTAAATATCTTTATTATGATCCTCTAGAATAATCAAGTTCAAGATATGAATGGTATGTGGAGAATAAGTCTATTAAATCAGTTAAAAACATCTAATATGAAGGTAAAGGCTACTTGAAGAAAGTTTCTATTGAATTTTTCACTTATATATTTTGGTCTATCAAAATAATATATAATTAAAATGCACAGGTAGTGATATAAATATATGATATGAAGAAATATTTGTCTAATTTTTTTTTGAAATTGAAGAAATCTCACCCAAATTATTGAAGCCAAGGAATGATTCTTATTATTTTATGAACAAAGTTATTACCTAACTGAATAATAATTTAACAAAGAAGTTTCTAAGAAAGTTAAGATTAATAAAATATTGTAAGATAATATCCATGTATTGCAATCTATTATTGGTGTTAAGGATTCTCATTTAGAGATTAAAACTAAAAGGGTAAAGAATATTGACAATTATTTACAAGAAATAAATAAGATTCATGACTATTAGATAGTGATGATAAAGGGATAATGATAAGAAAAGTCAATATCAAATGAGGATAAGAAAAAAAATCCTCAATATGAAGTGTATTGAACATGAAGTCAAAATTAGAAATCTAGATGAGACACATCCCGAGACATCCCAAGCTGTTGAGAAAATAAAGGTTTAAATTCAAGTTTGTGATAAGAGACTTATATCTAAAAAGATTTATATTAGTGGAAATAATTGTTTAAGATCATCTAAATATATATCCACCTTAATATTAAGGAAATAGGTAACTTATATTCTATAAATTTCTATTTATATTAATGCTGTTTCACTTGATAGTACTTGTTATAAATTAAATTATAGACTTGTATGGGTAAATAATAATGATGAGAAACCCAACACTTAATCAAGGTTGGATATGATCACTATAAAGAATGAATATTCCCCAAATTAAGATCAATAGAAGCATTTTTTTTCCAAAAATAACTAGGTATCAAAGATGACCATATTTTAACCAAAGGAAGGAGAATAAGATTTATTGGCCATTGTCAGTGCTATGAAAGGTTTGGACATAATTCCCTTAAATATTGGAATAATTTTTCAATAATTAAATATTATAAAAGTAATAGATTATGGTGGAGTATAAATTAAGTTAATATACAACCCTCTTGATTAGAAACAAAGCACATTTAAAAAGAAAAATCAGCTTACTAAAAATAGATTTTAAAATATTGAAAGTTTATATGAAATTTAAAAAAAAGTGGTAACTATGATGATGAGTGTCGGTTTATTACTAACAAGAAAAATTTATACTCTTATGAGAAGAGAATACAACAAAATAAAATGTAATATGTAAGAAATGGTGAGTCTACCTTGTATCATGGGGAAAAGAAACCTGCTGAGGAAAGTATACCCAAGAAGGCTACAAAGAATGTCACACAAAAACCATTACATTCTTCTATTGAGGAAAAAGTGGTCACACCATGAACCATTGTAAACAAGCCATGAAAATTAGTTTTTATTGATTAAATATAATGTAACAAAAGGAATAATAAATCTATGAGAGAAATTAAAGGATTGGTTTGGTGGAAGACATCCTTAAATAAGAATTTAATTCTCACGAAAAGTTGTCCAAAGTTGGTAACTTAAATATTTATAAGAAAAAATTTAGAAAAATCAAGAAATATGGGCATGGTTCTAAATAATGCATGATTATTTAGAAATCTAAATTTTAAATGGAAAGAATGAAGGAGAAAATACAAGTGATGTAAGTGCTAAAGGTAAAGAAGTAATTTCACATGAAGAAATATAATCCATGAGAGGTTATCAAAAGATGATAATCCAAGACCTCATGAGATTTGTGTGGAAGGATCAAGTAAGATGAAAATGTGTAAATTTTTTTTGATTATATTTTCATCTCAATAAGGGATTTTAGAAAATATTATTCTAACACCAAAAGGCCCACGTTCTTTTTTAGATAAGGTGAAAAATGTTATTTCAAATGAGGTGAAATCTAAATATAATATGAATAAAACCATGCTAACCAAGGAGATTAGTTTTTAGAAGATAAAGGGTGAAAAAATGAATAAAATTGTATCTAAAAAGTGGTTAGTTTCTATGTTAATAAATATCTCTTAGCTCTGTTTCTCTAACTAAAAAGAAAAGGAGACCCACCTTATTCCCATATATACTGTTTTATATTTCCAAGCAGGAAATTAAAGGTGATGAATATAAGAAGGGAAATAGAATACTATTAAAATATTACAGCATAATATTATGCATCATAAAGTGTAATATCATGATATTTTAAAAAATAAATACTACGTTCAATAGCATATAAGATACGCGACACCAAGATTAAACGAATAAAAAATTAGTATTTTTTAAATGCGAGTGTTATAACCTAGCTGATAAATTGGTGGAAATGAATAGTATTAACCACACTTTAAAATATAAAATTTTACTACTCATTAATAATGAATTAATTCATTATTTTTAGATAAGCACTTGATTTTTAGTAAAGTGATTTTATTCTTCAAAAATAAATTTTCTTCAAAAATGGAGTTTCTTTCTGTTTATGAGTGAATATTATAATTAAGTTTTAGAAGTTTTATAAAATTTATTTGAAAAAATTAATTTAATTTTTTAATTCATAATTTAAAAATTATATTAGGAGGAATTTTTTAGAATTTATGAAAAGATTGTTTTTTCAATGAATAGCGAAAAATACCGATTTTTATTAAAAATTGTGTTTTCTTTCAAAGTATTTACAAAATAAAATTATATTTTGGATTAGTTTTAAAATTTAATTAGTTTATTTTTATTTTAAAAAATAAAATTATGGTTTCTAAAATATATTTTATTCTTAAATTTAGTATAAAAACATTTTATATTTTAAAAGGCCATTTTTTGGAAAAACCATTTTCTTCACATTTTGCCGGTATAATTTTAAATTAAATTCTGATACTTATATATTTTGAATTTTTAAAAATTGATTCTATATTTAGAATTAGTGAGTCCAAATTTTCTAAATAGGTCACTTTTATTTTTGGTGAATATGAATACTAACCTTGGTAATTTTTGTTACTACAGTTAAGGGTGAATCAGGTAATTAAAGTTAAAAATAAAATAATATGGACTAGAAAATGACCCTAAAAATTTCTTTAATTTTATTATATGATTAAATTTCATATATATGAATCCATAATTCAGTTATATGATTTTTTTGTCCATTTGGATGAGATTATTACCATTACAATATTTTATGAAAAGAAAAGTCAATCATGTCACACTTATGTTTTTAATAATTATAATATTTTTAAAATTGGGATAAACAGAGGATATGTCAGGTTATAGATTTTAAATTTAAATTTAAATTATTTACCTTCGTAATTTTAATTTATTTTTAAATTTTAGTGGAGAAATAATTTTTTTAAATGCTTACACAATGCTGATGCAGTAGTTATTAAATTAATGAAAGAATAAAATAAATGATATTAAAAATATTAAAATTAATATAATTTTAAAGAACTAATGAGATAATTTTTTTTTATATAACTATAATATGTTATGGATATGTTAATTTATTATATTATAATTCCTCGGTTGTTTTTAGGTTATAAAAACTTCAAAGTAAATCAATAGTTCTAAAATTGACATTATTGATATTTTATGTAAATAATATTGTATTAAATGATATAAAATTCATAAAAATATTATATTTGTCCAAATTAATTTTATATGGTTAATTAAATCAAATATGGTATATTGTTTTGGTCTTTTTTCATTTTATACTCACCTTATTAACCGTTTAAGTGTAGAAAATTTTAATATTGCTGTAATTGTTAAAATGATTAATGAAGGGTTAAAACAAACAAATAAGGTTAAAAATATGATCTAAAATTGTATAAATTTTATTTTATTAGAATATTTATACTCATAATTATATTATATTTTAATATAATAAACCTTTATCCATTTGGAAATCAAAATTAATCTATATTAATTGAATATTTTGAGAATTACAAAAGTTTCCATCCCCTCTCTTATAAAATAGAACCACTTCTTCTCATTTATTCACATTTAAAAAACCATTTTCAGCCAATAATTACCCAAATAACTTACTATAATCCCTAACCTCATTATATAGGTCTTTTTTAGGCATAATATCAACCTTAGAGGAATTAAGGTGTTAAGAAAATGATATTTTCTAAAGAAGTTGTATAGTTTTTAGCCACATGTTTTTGCTTTATTTCTTATTCAACCTCCTTAAAATATTCTTAAACCATGATTAAATAATAAAACCAGAGTCCTATATATACTAATATTTTATTATTTTAATTACATGACTTATATTCATCTCCCCTCCCATCAAATGGGAAACGAAACCATCATTCATGTGTACAGAGGATTACCGCCTCACGAACCAATGTAATTCGTTTTCCATCACCATCTCTCATGGATGGATTATGATGATGGATTTAAGTTATATATATGATATTAATGAAATATTTATCATTTTTAAAGATAATACAACACATATTTTCTTACCTTTCCATACACTATAAAATCATAACGTCGTTCATGTGTACGTGTGGAATACCACCTCCATGAAGTGATGTGATTCATTTTTCATCACCACATATCTTGGATTAAAAATATAAGTATAATTAATTAAATAATATAATATTTATGATATTATTATTATTATATAAAGATAAAATAATACTTACCTTCTTCCCATAATGATCACTAAAAAATGGAACTATTACTCATGCACACGTACGACCTGCCATCTCTATGATTGTAAAGTAATTCATTTTTCATAAAAATATTTTATAATTGGGTTTAAAGGTATAATTTATGTATATAAATGATAATTATTTAATTATTATTATTATATATATGATATAATAATGACCTATTTAATCATAGTTTACTTATAGAATCCATTTTTTGACTTATGAAATAAATATCATCAAAACATCCAACGTGAATTCAAAAAATTAAATAATTAAATATAGCCTGGTAAGATATAAAATAAAAGGAATAATAAACATGGAAATTTTTCTTACATAAGTAAATAATTAAACTATTTTTATTATTCCAGAAGATAAATAACATACATGATGAGTCAGACTCAAGGTAAGAGACTTTCTTTTAAAAATTATCTTTGAAAGTTTCCTTTGAAAATCTCTTTTTTTCTTCCATATATATATTTTTAAAATTATTTTATAGATATATTTAAATGGATATAAATGATTTATAAATGAAACTTTATGTTTTTTTAATTTCTTTTAAATTTTTTCAAAAGGAATATCTTACGGAATGTTTTAACATCCTTTACAAAAAACAACAAAAGAAATGTTCTATTTTAATGTATGTGGCGTTAATAAACTTTCCCACTATTTTAAACATTATTTGATTTTTGGATTACTTTATAATCATACATGTTTTATTCAAATAAAAAATATCTTTCCCTTTATTATGGTAATTTAGTCTTGAAAATTTGGTTTTAAAGAAAAGGGATATATCAATATCTGAAAATGATTTCTTATGGGTGAAAAGAATGTTTTTATGATGCAAGATTTTATGTATTCTGTTATGGTTCTTGGAAATCATTTATGAGGATGGTTGGCTTCATTATAATCTAAATTAAGTTGAGCATATTATATATCTCCAATTCATTGGGTAAATGGATTAAGTTAACCAATTAGGTTTATCCAAAAAGATTGTGGGAATATACTAAAATGGTTATTCCAAGTATAACTATGCTGGTTATTTCAAGTGTAACTGTGATGGATACTCCAATTATAACCATTATAGTTATTCTATGTGTCAATAAAAATCATATGAAAATGATTACTTAAGTTACCTACATGATTTATCTATGCCTACTATGATTTTTTATGGAAATATTATGATTTCACAAGGTAATGAAAAGTATATGATACTATATAATATTTGAAAGTATAACTTTGCAAAAAAATTTATTATAAGTTTTTAATGATTTCAAAGAAACCTTATGAGATTTATTTTTCTGTTAATAATTTTTATGTAATGTTTTATAAAAATATTTGGGCATAGAATTTTATTTATTATGTAATAAAATATTTATTTTAAGCCCAAAGTTTATTTTGAGAAAGGAAATTTTTTATAAGTATTTATGGACTAACAATTTATTTCTTTATTTTTTATGTCACTTACAGAGCTTTTTGTTCTCATCCAATTTTTTAAAATGTTTTTCATAGGAATTAAAGATGGTTAATAGAAATGAATATTTTAAGTTTAAAGTCATGAATATTTTTTATGAAATTAAAACATGTTTCATTTTAAAAGTCTTATATTATGGGAAAAAAGATACTGATTAAAAGTGTCACTTTGTATATATTTGGGTTTGTTATTTAATTGTTATGAACTAACTATCTAAAACTCTAAACCTAAAATATATTTGGGAATGTAAGAAGGTGAATTCTAGTTTAAAGTCACTAGATTATGTAAATTTTAATGATGGGTCCTTATAATTGGTATCAGATTAGGGTTTATATAAATGTAGAGGATATTATATTATTGTAGAAAAGATTAAAAGTCCTATATAACTACAATTGTTCATATATTAGAGACAATCATAGTTATTTTAGATTAATAAAAAGAGTTTGAATAGGGATATCTTAGTATTTATCCTCCTCATAAGATGTTATAGTATGATTTTATTAATATGAACACACTAACCTTTTTGGTTTTAGTAAATGGATGGATCAAATAGGAACCAAAGTAACAATGGATGTGAAGGAAGGTACAGTGGTTTTTTGAATAATCAACCAAACATAATGGGAGTTATATTGAGAAATATTGTGGTTATTCTTTACTAGATACTGGGAGTAATGATTAAAAACTAGAACTTTGGTGAGTTTACTAATGCATAAAATACAAGATAAATAAATACCCATGGAATTTCTAGTGATAATGATCATAAAGTTAAATATATTGAATGGCCTATGTGTCAAGAATATGTAAAGAAGCACCTAGGAATTTTTTTTAAAAGAACAATAATATGTTTTATATATGGTAAAGGAGGCCATAAAGTAACAATCTTCCAAGAAAAAAGGATGCATTTCAGTTAACTCTATAAAGGGGAAAGTGGTTTTTTTGAGGTATTAATTGAATGTTTTAAATATAGGGTGAATGGTCATTATTCAAATTTATTTCATAGGGGGAAGGCTCATGAATGGGATCAACAAGACCATAAAAATATATTTTTAGAAATACCTAATACCATTATAGTTTAATATTAAGAAACTTAAAATGAAATATAAAAGTTATGGATTATTTCTTGGATAATGTTTTAACATAATTGAATCTTAAGACATAATTCATATTTTATTTTGTAGGAATGAATTATTAAGGAATAATATTAAAAAGCATGGTTAATAGATTATGAAGAATTTTTAATGATTAAGATATCCATATATAAGGGATTAAAGAGTCATGGTATATTTAAGGATGATTATAATTTTAAAATAATTAATACTCTTTTGATGATGGGATTACTTTGGTATATTTTTATTGAGTTTTGATAGATGTTTGAGGTATATATAAACCATAAGTTTATCACGTGAAAAAGTTCTTTGAGAAGGAATTACATTTTCATTTTTTGGAAATAATTTTAATGGTATGGATAACCTTTAGGGTTTATATGATCTTTGATTTTGTTGTAATTATGGGTTATTATATTTTTGGTGATGAGAAATGAAAGGTATGAGATAAAATTTAAGGTTAAAACATTTCTTTAATGTTTAATATATTTTGGTTATTTTTGATTATGTTTATTAACTTTTTGATAATTTATAAGTATTATATTAATATAGTTTAACAAAAATAAAAAACCATAGCTTGGGTGACAACCCGTCACATTTGGTAAGGCTGTGAGGCTTGAACCTATAACTGAAGGGCAATAAGGGTGCATCACCTACCACTAGCCTACATGATGTCTTGATTAGTAAGACATTATTTTTCTTTATTTAAATGACCTAACGTATAAAAGTTATGTTCATTTTGGGAATATATGTTTTATTTTATAGATAAACATGATATTTAAAGTGATTTTGTGATTAATGTTATTTTAGAAAAAGTTCACTATTTTGGAAACCTTATATGATTAAGTTAAACAAAATATTATATGATTTTTTTGAGGAATAAAGGTTGAATTATATTTTGGAAGCATATAAGATTTTAATGTGTCTTTATAGTTATTCAAGTTATTTATGGAAATGACAATCATATCTTGGATATTAAAGGATTGTGGCATATACTTATTGGAATGAGTAATTAAGAGCGATTGATGTTATTTGGAGATTAATATTAAATTAATCTTGGAAGACTATGTGATAAAATCCTTTTGATTTTTTTATTTCAATCTTACTCTATAATATTTTGAGGAATTATAAGTATAATTATTTATTGAGTGATATTTTTTGAAATTTGTTATTATTGTTGATTTTTGTGAATTAAAATAGTTTTTATTTTTATAAAGGTCTATTAATTTTGGGAATTATATTATATTTTCCGAGACATTTTAGTTTTGGATAATGTAAAAATATATAAGGAATTTACTTTTAATATTTTTTGGATTACGTGATCCATTATAAGTTGATTATAGTGATTCATGAATAAAAAATTCATCTTGAATACTCATCATTTAGAGTAAAAAGATGAGTTTGTGGGGGAAATTGATTAAAAGATGAAATTATTCTTGATAAGTAAGTATATTACCTTATGTCACTAGTATAGTTAGTATATAATTACTCAACTTTAGGAAAATAATTTTGAAACAAAAAAATTATCTGATTAAATTTATTACTAAGAAATCAATGGTCTTTTTACCCATCATAGATTTACATTTTTGTGATGGTTAACTTTCTCCTGACCATGTTCTATATCATTATTTCTCAGTACTTAAGAGTTAGTTTTTTCTTCCATATCTATGTTTTAACCTCCCACTAATGTTCTTCTATTTGTAAACTTACTACATGTTATTCCATGTTACCTTCACCCTCCCCCTCCTTTCTTTTTAAGAGGAAGTTTTATTAACCCTTTTTATGATGTGGGTTTTCAACAAAGGCATTTCAAAAAGTAAAAACCTGGTTACCAAACTTGAGTTTAAATTTTGAGGATAAAATTTATTAAATGGAAGAGAATGTAATATACTAATATTTTAAAAATAATTAATATGTTTGATAGTGTACAAGATACACAACATCGAGCTTAAATGAATAATAAATTATTATTATTTAAATGTGACCATTATAATCTAGAAATTAAATTGGAAGGAATAAATATTATTAACCAAATTATAAATATATAATGGTCCCGATAATTTCTAATCTATTAATTAACTCTTTTTTAATAAGAACTCTTTTTTTAGTAAAGTCATTTTATTCTTCAAAAATACATTTTCTTAAAAAATGGGCTTTCTTGATTTTTATGAGTGAATAATATAATTATTTTTGGGAATTTTAGAAAATATATTTTAAAAAATGAATTTAATTTTTTTATTAATAATTTTAAAATTATATTTGGATGAATTTTTTATAATTTTCTGAAAAGATTTATTTTTCAAGAAATAGTGAAAATATGTATTTTTATTAAAATATATATTATTTCTAAGTATTTACAAATTAAAATTATATTTTTATTAGTTTTTAAATTTATTTAGTTCCATTTGATTTAAAATAATTCAATTATGTTTTTTAAATGGATTTAAATTTAATTTTATATAATTTTTTTATATTTTAAAAGGTTATTTTTTGAAAAATCATTTTTTGTCACGTTTTTCCAATTTAGTTTTAAATTTAATCCTAAAAATTATTTATTTTAAATTTTTAAAAATGGATTACATATTTTTAATTATTGGTTCCAAATTTGGTAAATAGTTTCCCTTTATTTTTGGTAAATATGAATATCAACCTTAGTATTTTTTGTTACCACGATTAAGGGTAAATCAAATAATTAAAGTTAGAAATAAAATTATAAGGAATATAAAATGAACCTAAAACTTGCCTTACTTTTATTTAATAATTAAATTTCATATATACTTATCTAAGATTCAGTTATATGACATTTGTTGGCCATTTGGATGAGATTATGACCTTTATAATATTTTATGAAAAGAAAAGTCAAATATGTCACACTTTTGTTTTTAATATTTATAATATTTTTAAAATTGGGATAAAAAGAGGATATATTAAATTATATATATTAATTTTAAATATAAATTATTTATATTCATCATGGTAATTTATTTTTAATTTTTAGGGAAGAAATATTACCTTAAATTCTTACACAACGTTGACGTAGTAATTATTCAATTAGTAGAGAAATAAAATAAATGATATTAAAATTATTGAATTTAAATAATTTGAAATAATTAACGCGTTAAAAAAATATTTTACATAACTATAACATGTTAGGGATATTTTAATTTATTATATTCATATTAATTTTTTGTTTTGACGGTATAATAAAATCAATGTAAATGAATAGTTTGAAAATTGATATTATTGATATTTTAAGAAAATAACATTTTATTAAATGATATACAATTACTAAAAATACTATATTCATCTAAATTAATGATATATGGTTAATTAAATCAACCATGGTCCATTTATGGATTGTTTTTCATTTTATACTAACATTATTAACCCTTAAAGTGTAAAACGTTTTAATATTGTCATAATTGTCAAAAGGATTAACAAGGGGGATAAACAAAAATATAAGGGTAAAAATGTAATCCAAACTTGTAAAAATTTTATTTTATAATAATATTTATATTAATCCTGATATTATAATTTAATACTATCAATTTTGATTCATTTGGACAACAAAATTAATTTATATTAATTTAATATTTTTCAAAATTTCAAAAGTATCCCTCCCCTCTCTTATAAAAGGGAACAACTTATTTTCATTTATTCACACTTAAAAACACATTTTATTCTTCAAATACATACTAAAATACCTTAATATATTCCCTAAACTCATTCTAGAAGTTTTTAGGCATAATACCAACCTTAGAGGGATTAAGGTGTTAAGAAAATGAGTTTTTTCAAAGAAGATGTATAGTTTTTAACTGCATATTTATATTTTATTTCTTATTTCACTTTCTTAAAATATTATTCAACCATGATAAAACAATAAAAAAATTATAATACATATAATTAGATGTTATTATACTAATGTAATGACCTATATCTATCCCCTCTTCTATCAACTGGGAAATGAAACCATCATTCATGTGTACGGTGGACTACCGCCTCACGAACCGATATAATTCATTTTCCATCACCTTATTTCATATATGGGTTTAAGATATATATATATATATATATATTATATTAATGACAAATTTATCATTTTGAAAAGATAATATAACACATATTTTCTAACCTTTCCATACACTGAAAATTTATAATGTCGTTCGTGCGTATGTGTGGACTACCACCTCCACGAAGCGATGTGATTCATTTTTCATCACCACATCACATAAATTATATTTATAAGTAAAATTAAATAAATAATATTATATTTATGATATTATTATTATGTAAATATAAAATTATACTTACCTTCTTTCCATAATGATCGTTGAAAAATGGAACCGTTACTCATGCGTCCGTACGACCTACCGTCTCCATGATTATAACATAGTTCATTTTTCATAATTGTCTTTATTAATTTATTTTAAAGGTATAATTTATTTATAAAAATTATAATTATTTCATGATTATTATTCTGGATATGATATAATAATTATCACTTTAACCAGTGTCAACTTATCGAATCCATTTTTGGACTTATGAAATGAATACCATCAAAATGTCCAATGTGAATTTAATTAATTAAATAATTAAATATAGCATGGTAATATATAAAATAAAATGAACAATTAACTTTAAAAAGGTTATTAATCAAGTAAATAATTAACCTAATTTTACTATTTAGCAAGATAAAAATGTATGTGATGAGTCAGACTCAAGGCAAGGGACTTTCTTTTAAAAATCCTCTCTTAAATTTTCCTTTAAAACTCTATTTTTATTACATATCCATATTTTTAAATTTATTTTAGGGAATAATTTATATGTATATAATTTATTTATAAAGAAAAATTTATGTTTCTTCTAAATTTCTTTCGAAATTTTTCAAAAGGAATCTTTTACAAAATGTTTTAATTTCCTTTACAAAAATAAAATAAAAGGAATGTTCTATTTTAACAGATAATATAACAACGAACTTTCCCACCACTATAAACATAATTTGATCTTTGGATTCCTTTATAAGCTTCCATGCGTTCTTCAAAGAAAACTACTCTTTACCTTTATTATAGGAATTTGAGTTTTGAAAATTGGGTTTTAAAGAAAAGGGATATATAAATATCGGAAAATGATTTCTTATAGGTGAAAAAAATGTTTTTATGATGAAAGATTTTATGTATTATGTTATAGTTCTTGGGTATTGTTTATGAGGATGGGTGGTTTTGTTATAAACCAAAGTTGGGTGAGCCTGTTATAACTCTCTAATGCATTGGGTAAAGGGATGTACTTAACTGATTAAATTTATCCTAAGAGATTATGGGAATATACTACAACAGTTATTCCAAGTATAACCTTGATGGTTATTTCAAGTGTAACTACGATGGATAATCCAGTATAAATATAATGGAAATTCAATTTGAAAGTAAAAATTATATGAAAATAAAGCCTCAAGTTACCTACATGATTTATATATGCTTTATATGAGTTTTATGGAAATATTATGAGTTCACATGGTAAAATAAAGTGTATAATACTTTGTAATATTGAAAATTATAACTTTGTGAAAAAAGTTATTATGAGTTTTTCATGATTTCAAAAAAACCTTATGAGTTTTATTTTTTCCTTTAATATTTCTTATGATTTTTTTGTGAAAATATTTGGGCAAGAATATAATTTCTTGGGAAATAAAATGTTTATTTTTAGTCCAAAGTTTATTTTTTAAAAAAGGTAATTTTTTAAGTATTCAGAGACTAATGGTTTATTTTTTTATTTTTATACCCCTTACTAAGATTTTTGTGATCATACCTCATTTTAAAACGTTTTTCACTGGGTTTAAGAATGGGAAAGGGAAATTAAGTAGTCAAGTTGAAATTCATGATGATTTTTCATGAAAAGAAAATGTGTTTCATTTTAAAAGTTTTATATTATAGAAAAAATGGATATTGTGTAAAAGTGTACACTTTATATATATATATGGGTTTGTTATGTAATTATTATGAACTAAATATCTAAAACCCTAAACCTAAAAGATATTTTGGAAAGTAAGAAACTAAATTCTAATTTAAATTCACTAGAATATGTAATGCTTATGTTCGGGTCCTTACATGAAGTTCATTGAAAATTTTATCCTTGAAACATTTCAAAGTGTTATCACAAAGGTTATTCTTGGAATAAATTTTAAAGAAGACCAATCATAATGAATATTGATGGAGTGTATCCCTTGTGGGGGAGTTGGTAAGAATAAAATATGTTATATGATATTATTTTAAGTTAATATAAAGATCGAGATACTATGTAATGCATGTTGGGGTTGAGTTATAGTAATCAAAATTTCCCATTCTTGTGCTGATTGTATCAAATATGATTATTAAGGGGGATTATATTTCAATATGGAAGATTGTTTAGAGTTGGAGATAAAATATTTTACTTGGAATGTTTTAATGTGTTTTTTGAAGATAAGTGTAGGTGATTATTTTTAAAACTACTTGAATAGCCTATAGGAAGAGATATTTAAGTTGGCATCACATGCTGGACCGTTTTATGGAAAAATTTGATGTCTAGGGCAATCACCATTATTTTATACACCAATATAGATCAAGTATACTTATAGATGATTAATTTATGTCTCAATGCTTAAGAAAAATATGATGATACCCCTATCTCAAATAGATTAGGTTTTACTAAAGGGAAGAATATGAGATTTCAAGAAAGCATGGGGTGAAGAAGATACTACATATTATTCTTAAGGATTTGTATTTTTTTTTCAATAAGAGAGTGGGAAAAAAGAAAAATTATGAATATATATTTAATTTAATATATATGATCAGTTAAGGATATTGAAATCAAATCAAAATGGAAGATTGAAAATCCTAATGGATTATGATGATTGTATTTTTTGTCAATAAGTAAGATGACTATCAATATATATTAGGTGATGATGAAGAGATTAATGAATGTAGAGATAAAAGTATGATATTAATCTTGGATGTTACTATTGATCTAATGTGTTGAAGCCAATTATAATTAGAGATACAAAGGAAGATCTATTCACTTGTTGTTAATGAGGACAAAGACTGATATACTTCCCTTGAAAATGAATAAGGTATGCTATTGATTAGAGTATTTGGATAAAAAAATTCAAGGAAGAAGTAGTGAACACTTGATGATTATTGAGTTTTAATTCATGATACTCAATGATAATTTTTAGTGTATGAAGATAGCTTTATCAACAACATGATCTTGATGAGTTTGATCTACTGGTCGTGATTTATATAGAATCAAACTACTGAGTTGAAGAGAAAAATTGGATGGATATGAGAAACTATACTTATGTTATAAATCATGATGGTTTCTAGTTATATATTTATTAACAAACTTAGATGGTGGATTTAAGAAGTTTTAGTTTGAAGTTAAAAGTAATGAATTAGTTATGATTCATTGAAAGACTCAAGAAGAGTACCCATATACTACAATATGATTTGGGAATTACGTTGAAAATATTTGAGATGGTTTTTTTATTCACAAACTAATTTAAGTTTTTTGAGATGTTTTGGAGTGATTGAAGATTCCATGATATGGTTCAAAGAAGTTTTCAATAGATTGGAAAAAGCTCTGGAAGTTATAGATTTTGGAGAAACAAGAAAAGGAAAAACCTTATGTAAGGGTACCCACAAGATAATACATATGGGTTGTCCAGATTGTAGACTATAATTTGAAAAAGGAATGGAGTGCATATGGGTAACCCATAACCTAAAAAATAGAACATTATAAAATATTTTGAAACCATATGTATGCATAAAGGTTTTCTATACCTTGAATATGAAGAATTTTCAATTTCCTTGAGATTTCACACTGTGATATGTTAAGATAACTCACTCAAACATCAGGATAACTCCCAGTGGATGCATAAATGTACTTTGAGGGAATGAAAATTTTCGAAGTACTGAGTCACACAATAATATTTAAGGATACGAAAAGGGTATATATATTTGAAAAATAAAGTTCTTATAGGTAGATCTTCATGGCACATAAGAGTTGATCTGTGATAAAGGAAATATATATGGGTTGATCTACATGGAACATAATGGTTCTCTAGTACTTAGTAATTAAAAATTTGAAAAGTATCATATACTCACTATGTTACATAAGGTTAGTATAAGGATATATAATGGTAAAATTTTATAAAAATATAAGATTTCTAGATATTTAAATGTGATGATGTTGTGCTGGACTTCAAATATAAAACATCTTGATGATTTGAATAACTATGAATCTATCCATGGATAATGAAAGTAAGAATTGAATAAGAATACTGAGTTGTGATGAAGGTTTCCATGTCGTGAAGAAAAGTATTATGTCACGAGGGTTTCTACATATTCTTAAACAGACATTCTATAATGAGAAATCATATTTTGTGGAGATGAAGTGGCTGTAAATATTATAAGAAACACAAGAGATATGGAAAGTCAAATATGGAGAAACCATCTTTATTAATCGATATTTTATAACTATTATTGAATATTTAGTGACAAAAAATCATAGAAAAGATCACGCTACCATAATAGAAGGAGGATTTTCCATATTTAAATATGGAAATAATATCCACTTGATTCTAAAAAGTTAAAAAGGGGGATATAATGAGAATAAAGATAGAAATTGAAACTGTATACCAGAAAAATTTTTGAACAAAAAAGCAATTTAGAGAGAAGAATTTGATATTATAATATAATATTGTATATCTTAAGTATGAAAGAGACAAAATTTAGAGAGAATTGATACAACATTCCTTGAGAACTCTATGTATAAAATAGAGAAAATATGAAGACAATCTGTAGAGAATATACTATGAATTAAGGAAGAAGAATAAGAAGAAGAGAAGAAGAAGAAAAATAAGTAGGTTTGAAGACCCATCCTATGATATATCCACATTATAAGCCAAAAAAGAAATGAGAGGTACCAATGAACACCTGTTACTATTATTCATCATTTTCATATTGAAATCCTGAAGGCCATACATTTTTATTAGTTTTTTGATTATTCCAATTTTAATTTGGTTTAGGGGTAACCTTACATGGTCCAAAGGCCCAGAGACACTAGGACTTAGTACATTGGTATATGAAACCCAAAGGCCCGACACACATTACAAAACCCTCCTTATCTGATGCTTAATGAAAATCTTAGTACCCAACCTGCAAGGATGATCAACAAGCATTTCCCCATGTAACTTTTGTCTTGGTGCTTGGTACCAATGGAGAAATACATACCCTCTCATTCACCCACTCTGATTATCTTTGATGGTAGTTACTTTCTTCCCTTTAACCTCTTCTAGGAATGGATCTAGGGATTTGAATCCCTTATTTTTTTCTTTATCTATAGAGCTATAGCTTATCCGCTGAGTGTCACTATTACAGATGAGTCAATTAATGACCCATTAACAATGTCACCGCTATGCTTGAGTTGCCGACCTCGCCTCATTGAGTTGTCACTACCCTATTTTGGCCCACCAAACCAAATGTTCATTGACCCGCTGCTGCCCCACTGCGTGCCACTAACCCAGACATCCGTCAACCCCTATGATTCCACCTCCTTCACTAGAGTCATTGACATCACTACCTACCACTCACTGATGGTCACCAACCATCACCACTTCCCATCCTCACAAATTCAAAAAATCCTGACTGATGCTGAAAAACACCTCGTCAAGGCCATACTTCAACATTGATCACCCCCATCAACACTGAGTCCTCCCACCGCTGCCGTGAGAAATTATGAAACCGCCCAAATATTTGGATTTTCTAGAATTTGATCCCAGGATTTGATATAGGATCACGGGGTTCCTTTACCACTAGGCCAGAACCCAACTGTATTATCATATGTATATAGGTATGCAAGACTTGGTGCTGATCATCTGAAGTATTGTTGAATAGGAGTAAGAAAATGATGTATATTTTCAATATCTCATGAACATGTTGATCATTATGAAATATTGATAATAAGGAAGACATGAATAAAGTGATATTAAATATATTCTAGAAGTTGAATACTAGATAATGATGAGGAAGATCTTACATTGTGATGAAAATACATCCGGGAGAACACTAATGATCTTGTTCACATATAAGAGTGGAATGAGGAAAATTGAAGATGGTAGGGATCTAGGATAATCTAATCCAAACATATATTGGGAGGTAGTTTCTATCACACAAGAGTCAAAGATGTATTCTACCCTTTACTTATAACCACTTAGACAACCTCAAAAAAGTCAAGTATGTATTCTTCCCTTCTCCTCATAAAATCACAAGAGTCAGGTATGTACTCTAAACTTCTATTGCATTCACTTTTATAATATTGTGAATATATATGTTTCATACTTGACCCGAACACAATAAGGATCATATTACCACATTGGGGCCAATCCTTATAAAAATATACACATGCTAATATCTTTTTTTTATTTATTTCTTTTCATATGGTGGTGTGTGTTGGTAATGTATATACAGATCCATACATCTTAGCTGATATAGATATTCAAATATAAATAGGGGATAATTAAAGAGAGTAAAATTTGGTAAAAAGGGTCACACTAATTCAATACCCTCTTAGAGTGACTGCATGATCTATTGAGTACTTCAATATAGATATTATTATTCTATAAAAGAAATATTCAAATTAGAAAACTCAAAAGAAAGTATAAGTGTGTTTTGAAAATGTATTTCACAAACCATAATTTTTTTATTAAATATTTAAATAAACAAAGTTATAAAATTATTTTATTAAAATTAATTTTACATTTTTAATAAAAAAGTATAAATTTTCTAGGGGTGAATTTCTTGTAATTTTATGAAAAACTTGATTTTTAGGTGAATAGTAAAAATGTATTTTTTTTAAAATACAAATTTTTTATGATGTAATATTGATGTAATAATAACTTAATTAATATATATTTTTTAGATTAGGCTAAAATATATTTAATAAGCTAAATAATTCATTTTAAAATAATAAACTTAATTTACTAAACTAAAAAGTGATTTCTAAATTCTAAAAAGATAAAGTGTATCATAAAACAAAATCTTCAATTTTCTTTCCTTATTATTATATACAAAAATAATTTCAATTTTCTAATGGTTTAAAAGTTATAAATTTATGTAATTTTATTTAAATATGATTTATAATATCAAATAAGAATAATATTGTATGTTTTACTTTAGAAATATTATTTTATTTATTATTTTTTCATGAAATATCCCTCCCTTTATGTATAAATACCCCCTCTCACTCCCCTTGAAAAATCACTTCCCAAACACTTTGCATTTCCAAAAACCTACCCAATTACCCTCTCCTAAGACTCTACGGATCCTTAGGAAAATTTTAGTGTAATTCAACTCAAATCCCTTATTGATTTAGTTCCATAGAAAGAGTGAAACCATCAACAAATAGGAAACCCAACAATGCACTTATTTTTCTTTTTCTTTCTACTGCAAATTTATTTCCATTTTCCACCTTCCTAAAAAATTTAATCCACAAGAGTAAATCATATTAATTTTATTATGATATGGTATGACTAATTTAATGAATTTAAAATGGATATAATCTCTCTTCCCCTCTTTGTAAAATTACTGTTAATGGCTTATTTTATCTGAATATGAGGACATTGTCAATTATTTAATTATACCCACCTTCATGGCTAGTAAGTATACCAAATATACAATGTATAAATATTTAATTTTATGTATTTCTAAACTTATGGAGGTAATTTTTTTAATGAATAAACTATGAAATCAAAACAAAATAGGTTAAATATAAAAAATTCATCCTTTTGCAACAAATTATTTGTGGCAGAGTATTATTCCATCATAAATAACTATTCAGAAGGGATTTTCTATAATGAAATTATCAGTCTATAAAGATAATATTTGCAGTGATAAAATTTTTTGAAAGAAAAGTAATCCATTAGTCATAGTTTTGGAAGAATGTGTGTGCTGTGGCAGGAGACACTTTTTTTTGGGATGGATACTTTATTCCATCTCTATTTAGTGACTCATGAAAAGGTTATTTATGATAGAAAATAAAATACATCACAAATAATCTTGTTGAAGATGATTATTTATGAGGGAAGAAAGTGTTTTTCACAAATAAACTTAGTGAGAAAGAATTAATTATGAAAAAATAAAGATTCTTTTACAAATAATCCTCTCACAAAGCATGTTTATAATGATTCCATCACAAATAAGAAAGTACTATATTATTTTTAGTGAGTTCTATCTATCACAAATACTTTTCGAATAATCAGGAAAAGTATTTGTGATAGATAATTTTTGCAATGGATAACCATACCATTGCAAATAACCATCATAAAAAATATATTCCATCACCAATATCCATCACAAATAGTTTAAATGACATATTTTTTTGACAGAATCATTCGTCACAAAAAAGTAAACAATAATACACCCCTCACCCCATTATATCCCTCATTTCCTCCATACAAAACCCTCTCAAAACACTCAAATATCTTTATTTTTTAGGAAATTGATTCCTACATTGAAAAACTTCTATTTGTGATCAAAACTTCAATTTTATGGTTATTTTATAAATTTATTTTTTTAATAGTTATTTATTTTATGTATTTATTTTTTAATTAAAGTTTAATTGTCTTTTAATTTCCCATTATTAATTTCAGATATGTTATTTGCGAACAAAGCATCAATTTGAAGGTATTTTTTAAATATATTTTTAAATAGTTATTAATTTCACATATTTTTTATTAGGGTTTAATTATCTTTACATGACATGTTATTAATTGTATTTATTTAATTAGTCTGTTGTTTCTTTTTAAATTTATTATCATTTTTAATATAGAAAGTCAATAAATTAGTATAATTTAAAATTATTGTTAATATTAATTGTTAAATTAATATTTTAGTTAAATTAATAATAATATTATTATAATTTATGAAATTTATTTTTTTTATAATAAAGAATAAAAATATTTAATATTTTTAGTAAATTTCAATTGTAGTTAAAAAATTAAAAAATTATAATAAATAATAATTTATAATATATTACTAAAATGTAGTTTAATAATACAAAAATGAATAAAAAATAAAAAATAATGGTTATAATCAGAAAAAATAATAAAAATATAAATAATAATAAATAATATTTATGATGAAAATTAAAAATCCATTGTAAATAAGTTTCCAGAAAATTATTTGTGATGAACTTCATAATCCTTTGTAAATTATATTTATGAATAATAACTATTTCCATCAAAAATTGAATGATACTCGGGATAATTATGATATAACATCATAATTAGTAGTAATTGTGACATGATTTTGAGTGACATATCATTTGTGATGTATTCTTTCCATAGATAAATTTTTGTGATGGGAATTTGTTGCAAATAACCCATTGAAAATAAAAATTATTCTTACAATTTTAATTCAGATAAATATGTCATCAAACTATCTCATCTTTTATAAAAAAATGTTAAATAAATTTTAATTATTACAATTCGTCAATAACAACATAAATAAATATGATTCAATTCTATATTCATGTTTTTATAAACATAAGTAGGTTATATAGGAGGTGTAAATGTGATGAAATGAAATGAGACCTAAGGTAGGGGACTCTTAAACCTAACTATGATTTTAGGTTTATCTTCATTTCCTCTTTAATTTCCCCATGATACTTCTAAAACCCTTTCTAAATATCTTATATTTAAATTTAAATTTTTATTTCCTAGGGATATGCATGTATTCATTACATTGGGATGAATTCATACCCACCTTTAAAATTTTCATTAAGATTTTTTCTCAAAATATCTTGTTGATTCTTCTTATGTTTATTCTTCTTCCCCCCCTGAAATATGATTATTTATTTATCTATTAAACCTTTGAATATAAAAAAATGGATTCACTTATTATTTTGGGAATACACATGTTTATTCACCATTATATAATTCATGATGCTATTATGAAACTCATTCTTTTCTCCTCGTTTCATTTCATGTTTACAATTGATACATGTTTCCTTTCTATGCAACATGCATGATTATGAGCATATTATGATATAATGGGTGGTTCTGTAATTATATATCCATTTAATGGATTGTGTAAAATTATATATCTTATGAGATTATGCATGTTATGTGTGAACATGATGCTGTATTTTTTTTCATTCTATGCAATTATATTTTTACACATATGTTATGCGTGAACATGATGGTAGATTTATTTATATTCTATGTATTTAATTTTTCCATAATGATATGATGTTTCATTATTATGTATGTTTCACATTCCCTATCTCCTTCAAATTATTTCCTTATTCTTATTATGATGATACTATGCTTATAATAAGATGATTATTATTATTCATACACATGTACTATATTGATTCATGTCTCATGTTCCTTCATAATTATCTCTCCCCTTATTGGGATTTTAGATCACCCTTTATTTGATTCATGTTCTTAGGTGATTACATTTTCAAAAAAGATCATGAAATCATATAAGAGGACTATGATTAAGGATTTAAATAAATTTTAATAATTTATATGTATTTATCTTGTAACAACCTAATTTTTACAAGACACTAAACCTATCAATTTTGGGAGTCATATTATAATTTTTATCAAAAAAAGGATATAATAATAATGTATGAAAGATGTGGGTTTCTATAGTTGGTATCAGATTCATATTTAGTTAATTTGGAATTATTATAGTAAAATATAACCTAGGATAAACTTACAGATTTCCTAATTTAAGACCTTAGAACTGATTTACTTACATCAATAAGTTGTTTTTATATTCTTTATTGACTTATATTTTTTTTTAAAATTTTATTATTTATAAAATATTAGGAACTTGAATAAATAAAATTAAATGGTGAAAGGTATATTTAAGGTTTACTCAATACATGTGAAATTTTTATTTAATTAGAGTTAAACACATCCCTTTATATCCTACCTGTTTGATAGAAATTTTGAATCACCTCCTTGATACCTAGAAGTAGAAATATCAATGAAAAAACCTAATGGTGAAAATTTTGTAACCTAAGTTTTGGACTCTTCACCAATTAGCATAAGTGGTAAGATTCTTCCTACAAATCTCATAATCCTTCCTTTGGTAGAATTTGATGCTATACTAATCATGGATTAACTCTTATTATATGTGCTCACATCAACTAACAAGAAAATGAAATCTATTTCCATATCCCAAACCATGCCACGATCCTATAAAAATACAAGGAAGATTATGAATCTCATTTAGAGAATACTTCAATGATTTGGGTGCTGATACCCAATAAATAAGTATATCTTACTCAAATTGTTAAGATAAAGGAATGTATTAACCCTGAATACATGCCCATTATAAGGAAATATATTGATGTGTTCCCTAAATAATTTTATATCCTTACCTCATATCATGGTGTAGAGTTATTAATAGAACTCATACCCACTATGACACCAATATCCAAGAGCCCCTATAGGATCCACCAGTATAACTAGAGGAGATAAATAAGTAACCAAAAGTGAATTTGGCTAAAGGATTTATACGCACTAGTACATCACCATTGGGTACACTAATTTTTTATATCAAGAAGAAGTATAGATCAATGAGGCATTATATATATTACCAAGAACTCAACAATATCAATAGAAAGAAAAAATATCCACTTCCATATATTAAGGATGATTTTGATAAATGTAGAGAATATTAATACTACTTATATGTGGATATTCATTTTGGATATCATTAGTTGAATCTCAAGAGAGAAAATATTCAAAAGAAAAATTTTCATACAAGATATGGAAACTATGAGTTCATATTAATTCCATTTGGACTTAAAAACACACTAAAAATATTCCTAGAATTGGTTAATAGAGTCTTTATAGACTACCTTGAGGAATTTTTTGTGGTCTTTATTGATGAAATTCTCATATACTCTAAGAGTAAGGAAGTACTTGAGGATTCATACTGAAGAATTTAAGTAAGGGGAAGTTTTATGCTAAGTTTAACAAGCTTAACTTTTTGATACAATAATCCAAACTCTTATGGAATGTGATCAGAAGAGAAGAGATTTTAATGGATCCTTCATAGATAAATGAAAATAAAGAATGGTCTAGACACACAAGTGTCACATAGATCCATATTTTTTCTTGTATTAGTTGGGTAACACTGATGATTTGTGAGAAATTTACAATGATTTTATAGCACACTGACTAAGTTAAAAACAAAGAGAGTAAAGTATATATTAATGTAATAATGTGAATACAGTTTTAAACATCCCAAGAATAGGTTAATAACTAAACCTATACTCACACTACCCTCAATCGGAGAAAGTTTTGTGATATATAGATATGTTTGCAATAAAGTCTGCAGTTTTATACTCATTAAAAATGATAAGGTGATGGTTTATGCCTCATGAAAATTGAATATCCATGAGTATAAATACCCAACACCTAATTTGGAGTAAAAAATATGATATTTCCATTGAAGATTTAGATACAATACCTCTATAGAGAGAAGATTGACATATATACTGATAATAATATTTTAAATTATATATTTACATAGGAGGAGCTAGATATGTATAATAAATATTATTGGAGTTAATAAAAGACTATGATTTCTCAATACATTACCATATTTGAAAGGAAAATATGGTATTCAATGCTCTTATAAAAAATGAACCTCCTACCCTATCCATGATGAGGATTTTGAAAGACCATATCTTCATGGAAATGAAATGGATCGATATGGAAATTATAATGGTAGGGAAGACATCATAACTTTCCAAGGTGATTAACCAACCATCAATCCAAAATTAAATCAAGGTAGCATAAAAGGATGATTCTGGAAATTCAAAATACGATGAAGGAAATAATGGAAGGGAAGCTTCATGAATTAAACATAAAAAAGATGGTGTCATTTAGTTTAAAATTAGACTCTATATGCCCTCATCACTAAATATAAATAAAGTGGTATTAGATGATGCACAAATCTCATCATTATATATCCACCTTGGAAGTACCAAGATGTTACAAGCTATTTAAGAGCATTTCTGGTGGGACAACATGAAGAAAGAGATTGTTGAGTGCACCTCAAAATTGATTTGTATATTAGAAAGTGAAGATAGAGTATCAAAAAACCATGACAATAAATATAACCATTACCCATAATAATATTAAAATGGTAGAACATCACCATGAAATTTTTCACGGGTCTTATAAATATATATAAAGGAAACAACAACATATGGGTTTTGGTGGATCGACACACCAATACTGCTCACTTCATCATTATTTGGGAATTTTTATCACTTGATCAACTCACCAAGATATATGTAAAGGAAGTGGTGAGGGTACATGGGGAACCACTGTCATGACCCCCTCACTCAAAATTTACCCCACTTGGGATGTAAATAAAGTAATAGGGATAATGACACCAAATCCTTTCTTCAATAAACCAAGGGTTGATGACTAGCACTTAAGGTCTATTGATCACACACATTGGAAGAATTGCCCTATAAATAGTTTAAGGAATAAGATATAAGAAGGATGAACTACCAAAAAACACCAGGAATAATCCAAAACAAAAATTTATACATGTCATACATAAAATGGAATAATTTAAAGAAAAACTAAAAGTTCTAAAGTAAAACTAAGCATCAAACATAAAATCCAACAACTCTTGACATTTGTTCAATAACTCCTTCAATATAGTAATGTCCATCACAATGACCAACCTATCCCTACTAACCTAAAAAATAGTTTATATATGTAGGGTGAGTATAACATGTATACTTAGAAGGATATTCCATAAAACATATCATGAAAAATGTAAAAGAAGAATACTAAATCCTAGTGAATAAAAAAATGGAACTAACTCATTACCTAAATAGGTAATACTAGTTTCCCCATCCCCACCATGACTCATTCACTAAATAATGAATATAAGTACACCATTAAATATCAAAAGAATATATATATAAATATATATAATAAATTACTACACATCCACTTCTCTATTTTTTTTCTCTCACGCCCCAATGGTACACATACTTTGCTCATCCCGTCCATATGTTAACCATCCTTGATGTGAGTCAGGTCTCAAACTTACCTACCTCAGTCCCATGTAGGGCCCAACATCACATCTTAGAATCAAAGGACATGTCTATATCATTATAATCACAATCCCATATGTAACTAAGTATATGATTGGATTTCACTATAACTTGTATATGTACATTATACCTCAAGACATGAAAACCCATGCATGTACACCCATATGAATCTGGATCCACCACGACTGGATACAAGTATGCTATATACTTCAAGAAATTATAGTCTGCACATAAATGTATAACAAACCAAGTGTCATCACAACTTGGGTAGGAACACACGCTATACTGTAAGCCATTATAGCCCGAGATATGTCTACTTATCTATGTTCAAAGGGAGAGTGGGGGAAATGGATAATTCAACCATCTTTTTGCTCGCTATCTTGAATGTTAGAGAAAACACCTCTTAAAACATTTGGGTGTCAGTTTTCCTACCTACTTGGGTGGGGTATCATATAAAATCAGAAAATATAAATAATATCACACAAAAAACACATTAATGACACAAACTTTCCATAAAACCATCTACCACTATCATCACATAAGACCCCTAGCTACCAATCTTAAGGACTAGGTATCAAACAAGCACACAAGAATCAAATTTATTATTAATTAATTAACCATTAATTAATACACATTAACATTTTACAAGATTAACATTTTAATATTCTTAAGCTAAGTTCTAAAGGCACCATTGCTTCTCTTTCTTATATTCCCAAGTATGTAATTATTATTAAATTTTGGTTTAACTATTTTTTTATATCCAAAAGGATTTATCATTCCACATTACCAATTCCATATTTCATACCCATTCTCCTTGTAGCATCCCATTCATACATCCCATGGTTTCCATTAGTTAACATTAAAAACTAATCAATATCACTACTATCTACAACACCTCATACCATGGGTTATTTATTATTCTTTTATTATTCACAAAAAAAAAACAAAATAACTCTAGGATACTACTTAAGATACCACATCACAATTTCACATACTATGAAAAAGTATGACCATGTGAAGTAGTGGGAACCAAAGAAAAACAACAATATCCATCCAAAAATCATCTAACAATCACCAAGTAAGGAAACAATTGATGATATATCCATGCTATAAACTCGTCCAAACCACATTGATGTCCCACAACATAACATAGAACACTAATTTACCTTCTATTACCGACATCAAACATCACTGCACCCTGGGATCCCAACACATTTCTCATCTAAGGTTCCCAACCATATGAAAACAATCATTAGACAAGTAGCCCTAGGCTCCCAGCTCGTAAATAGCCCCATACCCAAAACTCATTTATTATAAATATAAACCAACCACACATGGTTATTAAATAATTAAACCAAGTCTCTAAAATTCCTAGAGCACAAATGCATTTCAAAGGTATTTTCCACACTCTGGAAAAGGTGTTAAGGCTATAAAACTAAGACATATGATCCGTCCAGAGTAAGGACATGATAGATAATCCCTAAAGCATTTATATTTATCACATAACCATTTAAATTACTATATTTAATTAACTGGTTTATTATTAATAGGTTTCCAGTAACAAACAACTCATAACTTAATAGATACCAATAGATTTAAATGACTTAACCATGAGTTTGGAATTACATTCATATTTTATAAATAATATGTAAAGACCCAGAAATTCCATATAATTTTTTTTAAAAATTATTTGGGATTATTAGGAGTGTTAAAATTGATGACGCTTGATTCTAAGGCCTGGTATGCCCGAAATGGAATTTTGGACCTTTTTAAGGTACATTCAGTAAATGTGCGGGTGACATTTTCTATCTTTTGAACTGATGCTCGGATTAAAAATCCAAGGGCCAGTTGAATCCGCAGAACCATGATTCGCTTAAGGGAGGCTTAACTTCGACTGTAGTAGGTTGGGAGAAAAAGATAGCTTTTCCGAATTTTTGAAGAATAATAAAATAACATAAAAATGTTATTTTATTTTTCTACCAATGGTTGAGCAGTGGTAGTGGGACCGCTAAGTTATCAAGCCATTTAATGGATTGACTCTTTGTTTGTGTAACCACTCCCCATATAATTTATGTGGTTCATTAATTTCATCGATTATTGAAACCATTAATTGATAGAAGAGTTAAACTCTTAACTCCCCCTTTTAATTATCTCCGATGTTGGATAAAGGAGGGGATTGGTGATATTGTGGGAGAACTCCGAAGAAGCATCGACAAACTTCCCTCCAATGAAGAACAGATACTCGAACAACGTCGTTGGAGGAATCGATCCAAGATCAACAAACGACAGTGGCTTCATCATGCGTGGAATATTCTTCCACAAACCACGACGTATTCTTTGATTCTGAGGTAGGGGTTGTTATTAAATTTAAGTAATTTCTCAATTCTTTTCCTCATTCTTGAAAATCATGATGAACACAGATCAAACAAAATGAGTTGATCTGTGACTCGTATGAAATTGCGGGTGATTATTGCGGGATATTTGAACGGAGTTTAATCATTATCTATATGATGTTTTTATTTAATACCCTCTTGATTTTATTCTAACTCAGAGGGCATGGGCCAAACTAACAAGGCCCAGACCCTCCGCCACTTTGGTTTTGTCGCGTTCTTCATTGGTGAAGTTTGAACTCGACGACAACTTGATATCAGGAGCCACACAGTGATGAAAACAACATGGGAGGCCCATAGGTGCGTTCGGAAGTGAAAATGGACCACCAGAGATCAACCGGTGGCTTGTGGAAGTCCTGTCGGCACTGGAGACCGGTGCCGATTGGCAACGACCGTGGCTTTGATGCCGCGACGGAGGTAAATGGGACCCGTGCCCCATGGGTCCCATTGACAGAGGGGCAGCGCTATACGACACTTCCTTTTTAAAAAACCAAATGGACCCTTGGTCCATTTGGGAGGAGGAAATCCCTGCATGGGCCACCCAATTGGGTGCCGTGCCTAGCCGATGCGGACCGGGTTGGTCCGCGGCCCAGCGGATCGAGCCCACCGTGACCCAGCCCACTTGGGCCGGACCAGCTGGTTCAAGCTGGGCTAGGACGGATTAGGGTCAGACCAGAACCAGGTTGGACCTGAACTGGGTCAGGTTGGCCCAGGTTGGGGCGGGTTGGGTCGGTCCGACCAGGTCGGACCGGACCCGGACCCTTTTCGGCCGAGATACGTTTAAAAGGTCGTATCTCAAAAACTAGATGTTCGTTTGACGAACCGTCTATGGCGATATAATCCTTGGAATGAGAAGGTCATTTTGAGATACTTCACCTAAGTTTTTCAGAAAGTTGGAGTACAATTGGGTTGGATTGAACCTAAATCCAATCGGGCCCTCAACACTAAAATGCCTATAACTCACAGATCGGACGTCCAATTGACGCGCCGTCTATCACGTTGGGACCCTTAAGACATGGAGGACCTTTGGGTTACTCCTTTTTAGAATTTAATAGAAGTTTAGGTACGACCTATATCTTGAGGAGTGGATACTACGGAACTCAAGCGCACCGGGTGAGGAGAATCCTATGGCTAACTATCAATTAAAGAATGACCCTGTGTAGATCAGAATCATAGAGACCCTGTGTGGATCAGCATCATAGTGAACCTGTGTGGATCAGAATAAGAGAAACCTTATGTGGATCATAATCATAGTGACCCTGTGTGGATTAGAAACATAACGATACTATGTGGATCAATATCATAATAACCCTGTGTGGATCAACATCATAGCGACCCTATGTGGATCAACAGTGCACGCCCCGATGGGGACCAGCCTTAGAGCGGCCCGTTATAGATCAGTGACATATGACCCTATGTGGATCAAAAATGAAACAACTTCTTCGTGGTTCATTTTTGGAACTTCCTAATGAAATAAAATGATATATCTTAAGAATAATTATCTTTATTCCTGATCTTTGAGTTGTATACCTGGTTTGAGGTGAGTCTTTTTCTTTGTACTTTGTGATTGAGATCATGAATTATGGTTTTTCCTTTGTGGAATTTTGAGAGACCTTCGGGGTTCTCGGTGTCCCTACTGAGTATTGTTATACTCACCCCTACATGGGCTTCGCCCACACCTTGTTGTATCTTATACAGACGACGGGCAGCTTTGACTGAGTCTTGAGGAGCCAGGACATGACGGTGTATGGAGGTGACCAGTTGACGTAGAGGGATGTAGTGACAAGCTGTACCTACCCTTCAGGTAGGATCCTTAGTGGAAGATCTCAGGAGTTGTTTTCTATTTTATGTTGTATTGTATCTTTCAATTGGGATTGCATTTCATCCCCTTTCTTTCAGTACACACTTTTACTACTACAGTTTTACTTTGTGGTTGCATCTTTTTGTGTTCTTGGACTATGTGTTTGTATAGGTTTAAATACAATGCCTTCTAATTTTAGGGATATACCTTTCCAGGGATAGTCGCCAACCCCAGGTCTTTGGAAGGCAGGCTTGGGGTAGTCACGACCCGGGCCTTGGGGGATGGTTCATGACATAATAAGGAAGAACATACATCGAATTACATGCCTATTTTTTAATCACATCATAATTATTATTGTATATTTATATTATTTATCATATTTTGTCAAAACATCAATTCTAATAACAACAAAAAAAATACAAAGATAACACACTATCTTATCAAAACATGAGGCATCAACAAGCATAAAACTAAAAGTGATAAAAAACTCAAACCATAACTTAATTATTATATTAAATTCCATGTTATTATATTTATTTAGTTAATTCTAAAGTTAACCAAATGATTAAAGTATTAAAATCCTATAATTTCAATTCAATTCAAGATAAAGGTAACAAATATATCACCTTAACACAAAGTTCTCAATATTCTATAACTAAGAATGAAACACAAAGCACCAAACTACGATTACCTATTCCATGGGAAACCAATGATCGATAAAACACTAGATAAAAAAGATAAATATCTTATTAATTGATATAAACTATAAGAAAATTGAATATAATAACTTTCCTTAGCATGGATAAAGAAGAAAAAAAGAGAATGGAACAACCAGAGAAGGAAAAACTAACCTCATATCACAAAATATATAACTCTAGAAGATGGAGATTAAATCTGATCAAAGGGGATCCATGGATATTTGAAAAATATCACATGGTCACCTAGGGTTCAAGAGAGGAGAGATGAATTCTAAAAATCCCAAGGGGGATCCCTAACTTATAACAATGCTGGTTAAGACTCATTCACAATGTACTTCTTTTCATGAATTATAGAGGGTATAAATCTACTAAAAATTAAGTTTCCACTTCCCTAAAACTCAAAAAACCATTCAACTATGAATTACCCATTCACATTGTGAATTTATTCTAGGAAGAACCACCAAATTCCACCCTGAAACCCTTTAGTTTGTGAAGATTGTGATTCACAATTCATATTGTGAATACTGATTTTAGAGCGTGAAATGTTCCAACAACAAGGCTTCCAACTTTTTAAAACCTCCTCACACATCAATTTTGAAAAGAGAAATACCCAGGAAAAACTAGTCCATTACATCAGATACCACCCAAACAATTATCCTCTTAAATAATTTAAAACAAACTCAAAAAAGAAAAAGGGGTCCAAACAACCACACCATGGGATACCTCTCAAGGATCTCACTATAACTGGAACACCAACAACCCCATGGGGAGCAAGAAAAAAACTCACATCATAATAAACTAAACATAAATAAATCTCTCAAATGAGATAATTCGCAAGGGTAAGGTGAAAAAAAGAAAAAAATAATGAAAATAAACAACCTTATAAAATAGCCAAGAGTTTATAAAGAATCAAACCAAGAATCAAATAAATCATCAAAGAAATAAAGATCAAGTTCTTAAAAACTCTATTAATTTTAGTCCCAATGCTCTCATATAAGACACTGTGCTTCCATAGAACACAAACTAAAGGGATAAAATTCCAACACAACACCTTCTATTGGTGGTTCTAAATCTCGACAGACCACTCTTTGATGGTTGTACCATCTAAAACACCCAGTTCAACCCAATCAATGACATGAGAATCTTCACAAAGATATCAAAAAATATGTGAAATGTGAAAGACATCATGAATCCAACTCATCTATAGGGGTAGTGCTAGCTGATAATCCATGATTTCAACCTGATTTGACACCTTTAAAGTTCTAATGACCTAGGAGAGAGATTAACACCATGAACAAATATTCAATTACCACGGTGAAGATACACCTTGATAAACATGTTATCTCCAACATCGAAATCCACAACCCTCCTTATATAGTTATCATAGGACTTCTAATGATCTTGCATTGCCTTAATTTTCTCATGGATCTCCTGAAAATTCTCTAACACACTTTTCCCCAATTCTAGTCTAAGAACTGCTAACTCTAAAACCCCGGTCCAACACAATATAAATTGAAGAGGTCATCCATACAGTACTTCAAAATGTGTCATATCAATAGTGGAGTGATAAATGTTTTTGTAAGAAAACTCCAGGTGTCAAAACCACATACCTCCAAAATATAGAATAAATGTGTGAAACATATCCTCTAGAGTCTAGATAATCCACAATGTATGATCATTTATATATGGACAAAAAGTGATAATAAGGTATAAATAATATCCAAAAGGATAATGGATACCTATCCACACTATAGAGGTAAAACAACGACCATGATTAGAGATGATTGTCTTCAAAACCCCCAAAATCCTCACTATATCCTTTAGATACTACCTCAAAAAACCTTTACTAATCTTGAATCCTTAACCAAAATGAAGTGAGATGACTTTTCCATATGGTATATGATCATTCATATAGAATCATAACCTCCATGAGCACTAAGTAAACTGGTAACAATGTCCATCTAAATGTCCTCCCACTTTCATTGGGGGATATCAAGCAGCTGAAGCATACCACTAGGAAAGCGATGCTCATCCTCAACCTTTTAGAAGAACAAATACTGAGAGACAAAATTTCCAATTTAATTCTTAAACTCAAATGACCAAAATCGATTCCTTAAAGCATGATACATATTTGTCACAGTAGGATATACTACCAAGAGAGAACTATTGAACTTAGATAGAATTACTTCACACATCACCAAAGGAATGAAAATATTTCTCAAAAATAACACTCAATGATGTCTATCCCTAGACTAACCCTTGAGATAATTTCGACAAACAATATAATAAAAAAAACCTCTACCTCAGAATCCTTCAGATGGCACTCTTACACTTGATTCACTAAGGAAAAATGCATTATCATCTGGTAAAGACAACCTTTTCTTCAAATTGGTCCAATATCAAGGTGAAACTATAAATACCCCGACCCCAGTAACTCATATATGATGGTTACTTCATTAAATTGGCACACGATACATGTGTCACATCCCAAAGGACCGAATAGTTTAATATTCTTGGTAAACTAGATAAATACTTGAGTCCTTCATTACATTTGAATATATAAATTACAATAAAGTGGAAGTAAATATTATTCATCCTTGAACTTATTTAAATATTCCTTCTTCATATCTTGTAGAAAGAAAATAAAATAAGGGTGAGTTCAAATTCTCAGTAAGGGTTATGTACAATGGAATCTATTATGAATCAATAAGGAAAAATTAATATAGCAAAGTAAATAACTGGAAACACATTATATTTAATTAGTAACTTGAGCATGAAGAATAATGTGGCAAAAATAAATGACAACCACATAATTCCATATAAATAATCACATGAACTTAAAGATAATCCATGGATATCATAACGAATAAAATAATCACATGGACATAAATAAATTAATTTACAATGAATGAAATGCTTAATATTGGATGTCATGATCTCAGAAATCATTATATTTATACCATAAATACCTTTCATTAAGAAAACTTAAAACTATAAGTAGGTATAAACCAAAAAACCATTTAATACTAAATTATTGGGTTGTCTCAAGAGACATGTCGATGCATCAAGGGGCTCTATAATTCTAGGGCCCACTTATTACTGTATGTCCAATGCATTCCTCATATATCGAATGATAGATTTAATTCATGACCAATATGCATTGTCAATAAATGTCCACATTGAATAAAGAATATAGAATATCAATATTCACCCAACTAATCAAATAACTTTCAAAGTAAAGCACTGTATGTTGAAATGATATATAATTTAATAAATAAGTATATCCATGAAAAATAATATGGATATTTAAGGTAAATGTAATGAAAATTATCATAAGAAGGTGAATATTTTAATGGGAAGTTAATGAATAAAAAATAATCAATAAAGTGAATGTTAATACTTTCCCTGGTCAAAATGATCATAAACCATCCAGAGAAATAATAAGGATGACATAATTACAAAATATCACCATGGGATTATAAGTAAAATAAAGGGGTTTTAATGTTGATTAATATAAATACCATTAAAATATTATTAAAAAAATTCTTGAGGAAAATAACCTTTTCAATTGGAAATTCCTTTTTAAAAACTAAAAATTTATAGAATATTATGAAAAAAATTTTATTTGAAAATAAAATTGTAAAGGAATCTTGAAAATAATGAGCAGTCATGATGAATGGAATATTCTATTTAGGTCGAGTATTTCAAAACAAATATTCCTTTCACATTTTTAGTAAAAAGTAAAAAAGTATATTATTAAAAAAATTACAAGAAGATTCATTTTAAACCATTTTGTAAAAATTCAAACATGGATAAAAATTTCTTTAACAAAAATTATATAATATTAAAAATATCCTTTAAAACATTTTAAGAAAAATATATGTATGGAAGAAAAATAATTTTTGAACAAAAATAGAAATAAATTTTGTTTCTCTTAAAAAAAGTCTCTTAATAATTTTAAGTACTAAGGAGATAAAAAAGGTACTATAAATTAAAAATTTCATGAATAATCATAGGATAATAAAATTAAAGGGTTTTATTAGAAAATTATCAAATAATTTCTTTTAATGGAAGTTAAATCATAAATAATCCCAATTAAAATGAGATTGAATCATAAACCCCTACTACTTTGGTAACTTTTGAATCATAAACACCAAGAAAAAAATAACTTAAAATGAATATTTAAATACCATGAATATAAATGTAATCATAATATATCATATCAAAGGGGTAGTTTATACAACTTATAAAAGAAGATAAGTTTATAATATAACATATGTATCAAAGAAGACAATTTGTGATGAAGAACCCTTACAATGATCTTAACATTGAAGTGGTAATTAATCAATCAAGTGATTACATATAAAAAATGTAAAAAAATTGTAAATATAAAATAAATCAAAGGAAATTTCAAACATAATATTGATATAATATAATTAATGGAGAAGTGATATAACCCAATGAAAGAAAATTGAGTTATGAAACACTTGAAAACTGATAACTTTCATGTTAAATCCATTTGGATGAAATAATTTGAATTATATATTAAAATACTCTGAATTATGAATGATTTATGGTATGATATTTAAAAGGGGTAAAAAATACACCATATAAAATAAATTAGGCATATAACATTACAATATGCCTCAATGAAAGGAAATTGTGACAAAATCTCTTTCCTTAAGTTTCCCTTTAGTTGATCATGATTTAAAATCCTATAATATAGTTTTAAAAATGTTATTAATTTATACCATAACCATATTAATTTTTATAATATCATATATGATCTTATTACAACATCTTATCACCCATTAATTAATAATATTTCATTATTATCATTATTTTGGGTGCTAACTATTTTGTTTTCTCATACATGTTTGGTAATAGAAGTTCTAGTTATTTTTAATATGATATAGTTACATCATCTCTAGAATTATTTTAATGTTAAAAATATCACATTTATTTATTATATACCTTTTTAGAACCATTCTTGTATAATTTCAATGTAAAATTAAACGCATCACTTCGTGGAGACAATAGGTCGTACGTATGCACAAGCGACAATATCATTCCATTAATGGGTGAAATGGTGGTAAAGTGGATGATATATTAATTTTAAAGAATTAATATCATGTCATATTTATCATATATTTTCATTATTTACATAATTATGACTATCCATGTTAATTGGTGATGGAAAACAAATTACATCTGTTCACAAGATTGTAGTCTGTCGTACACATGAGTGATGTCTTTGATTCCAATTTGATGGAGAAATAGATAGATAAATATTATGAAATAAACATAATAAAATATTAGTATATAGGATATAATTGTGTAATTATATTTTAATTCTTAATACATAATTGAATGTGGAAAAAGAAGTATTAAAAATAAGGTGCTTAGTGAAGATGATTACCTTTGCTTATAAAACCTCCTTTGGATCTTTTATCAAGAACCCTAGGATTGGTATTTTGGGAATAAAATAAAATCTATAATATGAATAAGTATTTTTTTGAGATATTTTGGTAGGGTATAGTCAAGATAAATGGATTTATAGGTGTGAATAAGTGAGGGGATTTGGTTCCCTTTTATAATTGAGGAGGTGTAACATTTTTGTGAACACACAAAACTATTCAATAATGGGAAGTCACTCTAAACCCAAGTGCCTCCAAAATTGATAAATAATATATTGGATGGAATTTATGGTATATGAAAACCTCCATCATAAAAAAACATGTTTTAATCATGTTATTCCATTATCCTCAAAGTTTACTTACTTTTACCATTTTATTTTTCACCACGGTAAATAGTTTTTTTATTTACCTGGGTAATTTATCCATAAAGAGTAAAAAATGATAATTATTAGATAATTTAGACCTAATTATTATAAATATTAGGAAAAATTTATCAAATAAAAGTCTTTTGTGTGTGTAAAATTAATTTTATCATAGACACATGTAACATGAAAAACACTATTTTATCCTTAACCATGATAATTATTTTTTTATTTTGTCACTATTTATTATGAAAAAAACAATATGAACATATTACATAATATTAGTTTTTTTATTCTAAATATGAAATCCATTTTACAAAATTAAACTCATAGAATTGGTATAATTTAATTTAAAAGTAAACCTACAAGTGCGGTGAAAATGTGGGTTTCTAAAGAAAAGTTTTCTCAAGTATAAGATTTTTTTATATAAAATTTAAACATAAAATTTATTTAAATGATCTCAATTGTATTAAATATAATATATTTGAACTAATTTTACTTTTTAAACAATTTTAACACAAAATTAAACTTTTTAAATGATTTAAATGAAATGATAGTTTTTAATAAAAATCAATATTTTTTACTATTCATCAAAAAAATTATCCTTTCTAGAAAATAATCAATAATTAAATCTAATATAACTTTAAAAAAATATTTAAAAAATTAAAATAATTTTTCCAAATAAAATTTCTAAAGGAGGTAAAAATTATTTTTATAATAAGTTCTCAAAACACGACGAAACTGCTTTTTATAAAAGTATAGTTTTAAGCATTAAACTGAATTTATTCTTATCTCATGATTAGAAAAAATATTAGATGAATAATAAAATATTTTATTTGAATATATTCTATATAAATTTAATTAAAATCATTAAAATATAGTAATTAATTTAATTAATCAATATAAAACATATTTCGTGCACAAAAATAGTTTTTCAGAAAAACATTTCTTTTACTTTAAAATGATTTTTTTATTTTCATTCATAATCACTAAATAACCAATTAATTTATTTTATACATGTGAAAACCATATAATTTTTTTAATGTAGTTATTAATATTCATTCCCACCAATTTTATATCTAGGTTATAATGGTATTCTATATTACGTTTCATTTAGACTTGGGATTGCGTGTACTACAAGCTATCGAAGATATTAAATTTATTTAAAAAGAATTACATCATAAAATCATAGTGTGTTAGATTATCCCAAACTTTAATAAATTTTATTCTCACAATTTGAACTTATTCTCCGAAATCAAGGGTTTGGAATTTGAAAAATTCTTTTTGGAACACCCACGTCGTAAATGGGTTAATAAAACATCCTCTTAAAAAGAGGGAAAGGGAAATACGAAGGTCATATAAAATAACACATAACTAGGCTTCCAATTTGGAAACAATTAGCATTAAGTGAAAATATGGACATGGAATAAAATCATAATTCCCATATAATTATAGAAAATGATAGATTTAATTGATCATAATAAATTGAACGATCAAGATAAAGTTAATGACTATAAAACTATAGAATGATGAGGTGTGAAACAAACCATTGATTCCTTAGAAATGAAGGTAAATGTATAATTTTTTTATTTCAATATAATTCTACTAATGTTAATAAATTCTTTTACTTTAAATATAGAGAACACTATAAAATTTAATTACTTGATATATTTTTATATCATAAGCACAATTTCATCATTTGGTTATGCTTTGATCAATTTCTACTTCAATTATTACTCCAATAAATGAATATCCAAGATGATTTTTATTCCTAAAATAGTAAAATTAAATTTTAATGGGTCATAAGATCCATAATAGAATAAAAATCTATTCCTACTATCATTAAATATCAATGAAAATTCACACAAAAGGTTCAACATAGATTATTCCACAAATAAATTACTCTATATCCCAGTTAACCTTAATAACCTCAATAGAAACACCCAAAGTTCAAATTAATATTTACCTGTAAAATTTTTTAAGTAAAAAAAATTTCATACTAACTAGCACATCATGTTGGATAGTGGTAAGAACTGCACCCTTTCCGCCCTTCATTTGTGGGTTCAAGCTCTGCTGCCTCACCATATGCGACATGTTTTCACTAAATATTTAGGTTTTAATTTTTATAAAACTATATTAATATAAATCTTATAATTTTACCAAAAATATTATGAGAATACTCAAAAATAAAATTAGTCATCAAATCACTTTTTAACCACAAGGGTTTTCTATACAACTTATTTTTTTCCAAAAAATCAAATAATATTAATTAAAGATTATTACCTTAATCTAAATGATCATATTAACCCTAATGGTTATCAATTTCATTAAAATTATGAAGATATAACTCTTCCTAAAATAATACTTCTTGTTGAACCTAAGGGTTACATATACCTCAACCCAAAGAAACATCTCCCAAAATTTTATTAATCACATGGAAATACCATCACATAAAACCTAAAAAGGGGTGTCTAAGGCTTTGAACATACGACCAACCTTAAAATAATAAAACCATGACAGTATCCATAATTATTGAGTTAATCTTAGATTAAGACATATATTCTTCAAAAAAAAAAACATAATCCTTATATATTTTATGATTCTTATAACTGAAATACCATTGATAAAAACACTTCTAAAATTTAATTCTTAAATTAAAATACATAAATAATTCAACCCTTTGACTTCAACATAGGTCCTTCATTAGTGTAGGAGTTAAAATTTAAAAGTGGGAATTTGATCAGATAATGCCCAGGTCCCCCAAATTCAAGACAAAAAACTATAAATAGATCTCTAAGATGAAATTTATTCCTATCCACTAAACTCATCACTTATCCTCAGTAATTAATTAATTTATTAAATTATTTTCTACACATAAAATATTTTTCTATTCCTTTGATACATTCTCCTGGGTTTATCTTTCCAAATTTCAGACATGATGAAAATCAAGCCTTCTTTCTTCCATGGTCTCCACCACTCTAGCTCTTAGTGGACTCCGTACTTCTCTTTTTTAGAAATTCAAAGAGTTGTTTAAGGTATAGGTTATTAATAATATTTTAGGATAAATGATTAGACATAATCATAATATATTTCAATTCAATCATCATCTAATTTTTTTATCATAATCACCACTTTTTACATCATATTCAATGTTAACATGAATACTTGGGTTATATCCATTGACTAAAACAATAAAGCGCAATGTTAGAAAAAATAATTATAGTGGGAAAAATATATAATCATTTATAGGGTGTCTAAATTATGACACCTTATTTTCAATATAAGATACCTTAGGTTTAACCCAGGTCATTCATTTTTATCATCTATTTAAATCCTTCATGATGATTCATAAAGAAAATGTGAATTAACCCAATCATATCCCCCAAGAGTGTCAAAATGGGTGTAAATAAATGACTATTTTCATGAAATAGGTGATGATTGAGTCAAAGACCAATGAACCCTTTTTCAGAGTTATTACCCTTAGATATAACTTTGCTAGATCCACATCCACTATAGTATCTGGAAAAAGATATATTGCTATGAAAACCACATAATCTATATCTTACCAAAACTTTAGGATGTTATCCTATATTTATACTCGTCCAATTTTTTTTTCATCGGGTTATGTTCTATAATATATGTTTTCCTAAATCTAGTTCCCAATGTTTCTACTAAACTTGCATTGATACCAGCTGTAAAGATCCTGAATCTAGTAACTCAGAGCCAGTGGTTAATTTATTACATTGAAATAAGATACAAGTGATCACATCCTAAAGGACCAAATAGTTTAGTAGTATTATTAAACTCGATAAATAATTTATTCATTTATTACATTTGAAAATATACATTACAAAAAAGCTAAATTAATTATTTTTCATCCTTGAACTTATTTAAAGATTACATCTTCATATCTCAGGGAAAGGAAAAAATAAGGGTGAGCTTAAATACTCAGTATGGGTTATGTACAGTGGAAGCTATCATGAATCAATAATACATAATCAATATGGAAATATAAATAACTGAAAACATATTTCATTTAATAAATAACTTGATCATAAAGAATACTATGACCATAATAAGTGATGATCACATAATTACATATAAATAATCACATGAGATTGAAGCTAATCCATGGATATAATAAATAATAAAATAATAGCATGGAAATAAATAATTGAATTTTCAATGAAGGAAATGATTAATATTATATTTCATGATCTTATATCATCATGATATCAATACCATCAAGACCTTTCACCAAGATAGCTTAAAAACATGGGTAGGCATACACCAAAAACCCATTTAAATCTAACTTATCGATTTGTAGAGACTTATTAATGCATTAAGGCGCTATATAATTTTAGTCCCCAACTATCACTACATTTTGAATTAAATCCACTTATATTGAATGATATATTTAATTCAGGAACAATATTTCTTATCAATAAATTTTCATATTTAATAAAGAATATGGAATATAAATATTTACCCAATAAATAAAATAAATTTCAAAGTAAAACATCATATGTTCATATGATATATGGTTTAAAAAATAATCATATACATGATAAATAATATTAATATTTAATGTAAATGTAATTCATAATGATCAAAATAAAGTGAATGTTTCATGGGAAAGTTAATGAATACAAAATTAATCAAGAAATTGAAATTCAATACTTTTCTTGGTCAAACTGATCATAAACCATCCACATAAAGAATAATAATTGTATAATTACAACATATCCTGATTAGAGTATAAGTAAAATAATGGTTTTTTTCATTGATGAATATAAATACCATAAAAATATTATTAAAATCATTATTGAGGAAAATATCCTTTTAAATTTTAAATTCCTTTTTAAAAACTAAATTTTTTAAAATATTAGGAAAAAAAATTTCTTTGAGAATAACCTTATAAAAGTTTAAGGTAATTTTCATAAAAATGAGTTTTTATGATGGTGTGAATATTATATTCATGTTGAGTACGTCAAAAAATAGTTCCCTTTCACATTTCTGGTAAAAAGTAAAAAAGTACCTTTTTTTTTTCCAGAAAATGACATGAAGATTAATTTTAAACAGTTTTGTAAAAATTTAGGCATGGGAAAAAATTTCTTTAATAAATCCTTGAAAAACCATAAAATTATTCTTTAAAACATTTTATAGAAAATATAGGTATGAAAGAAGAATAATTTTTGACTAAAAAGAGAAATAATTTTTTATTCTCTTAAAAAACATTTTCTCAATAATTTTAAGTGCCAAAGAGAGGAAAATGTTACTATTACTTGAAAATTTCTTAAATAATTATAGGAGAATAAAATTAATGGGTTTTATAATACAATGATTAAATATTTTCCTTAAATGTAAATTCAGTCATAAATAGTCCCGGTTAAAATGAGATTGAAACATAAACCCTTATTGCTTTGGTAACTTTTGAATCATGACCCCAAGAAAGAAATAACTTCAAATGAATATTTAAATACCATTAATACAAAGTTAATCATGATATAACATATCAAAGGGTAAGTAGATACACCTTATAAAAGAAGATAGGTTTATAACATAACATATGTCACAAAGAAGATAATTTGAGAAAGAGAACCCTTACAATGATCATAAAATTGAAATGGAAATTAAGTAATCAAGTGATTATTTTTAAAATAAATAAATAAATAAAAATATGTGGAAATAAAATATAATTAAAAAAAATCTATTTCACACATAATATTTACATAATATAATCAATGGAGAAGTGATATAACCCAATGAAATAAATTTGAGTTATGAAACACTTACCACTTGTTAACTTTCAAGTCAAATCCCATTGGATGAAATAATTTAAATTGAAACATAAAATACCATGAATTATGAATTATTCATGATATAATATATAAAAGGGGTAACATATACACTATATAAAAGAAATTAGGTGCATAACATTATAACATTCCTTAATGAAAGAAAATTGAGACAAAATCCATTACCTCACATTTTATTTTAGTTTATCATGATTTAAACTACTTTATATTGGTTTTAAACATGTTATTAATTTATTAAAGAATTATATTCATATTTATAATATCATATATTATCTTATTATAATATCTTATCACACTTTACTTAATAATATTTCATTATTACCATTGTTTCAGGTGTTAAATGCTTTGTTTTCTTATGCATGTTTTGTCACATAATTTTAGTTTATTTTGAATACTATATAGTTACATCATATAAATAATGATTTAATGATATAAATATAAAATTTATTCATTATATACCTTTTTATAACCATTATTAAAAGTTGGACATGGAAAATGAATCATATCGCTTCGTAGAGACGGTAGGTCATACGTTCGCATGAGCAAAAATATCATTACCTTAAGGGGTGAAAGGGAAAGGAAGTGGATGATATATTAATTTTTATTAATTAACATCATGTAATATATATCATATATATTCATTATTTCCATCATTATGACTATCCATGTGAGTCGGTGATGGAATTTTTTATATATCAGTTCATGAGGCAATAGTCTATCGTACACATGAGTGATGACTTTGTTTCGCATTTTATTGAGAAAGAGATGGATAAATATAAGTACATAAATAGAAAAAAATATTAGTATATTGGAGAAAATTGTGTTATTATATTTTAATGTTTATACATGATTAATAGTGGAAAATGAAGAAGTAAAAAGGATCTTAGTGAAGATGATTACCTTTTCTTAGAAAAACCTTATTTGGATATCTTATTAAGGACACTAGGGTTGGTATTTTGGGAATAATAGTACTTATAGAATTAATATAATTATTTTGGGGAGATATTTTGGTATTTTTTTTGATATAAATGGCTTGATATCTGTGAATAAATAAGGGGAGGGGGTTTCCTTTTACAATTGAGAAGAAGTTTCATTTTTGTGAATACACTTATTCAATAATGGGAAGTCAATATCAACAAAAGTGCATAAAAAATGATAAATAATGTATTTTAGGGAATTTAAGGTCTATAAAAACCACTAATAAAAAAAGAAACACATTTTAAACATGTTATTCCCTTATCCTTTAAGTTTACTTACTTTTACCATTTTAGTTTTCACCACGGTAACTAGTTTTTTATTTACCTAGGAAATTTATCCTTTAAGACTAAAAATAAAAAATACTTATTATATAATTTATATATAATAATTATAAATATGAAATAAAATTTATCAAGTAAAATTCTTATGTGTTTGTAAAATTAATTTTAACCCAGACACTTGTAAAGCGCAAAACCCTATTTTAACCTTAACCGTGATAATTAATTTTTATTGTTTTCACTATTATTAAGACAAAAAATTAAGTTGAAATTATTACCTAATATTAATTATTATTATTTAAAATATAAAATCAATTTTACCAAATCAAATTCATATAATTATAAAATTTTAATTTAAAAGTAAACCAGTAAGCGAGATGAAAATGAGGTTTTCCAAATAAAAAATTTCTTAGATAAAAAAAGTTTATATATCAAATTTAAACATAAAATATATTCCAATGATATAAATTGGATTAAAAATAATATATTTTAACTATTTTTTCTTTTAATTTTTTTTAAAAAAAATTAAACTTTGTAAATTCTTTAAACAAACAGTCATTTTTCAATAAAAAACAGTATTTTTTACTATTCATTGAAAAAATTAATTTTTTTAGAAAATTCTCAAATATTCACTCTAATATAATTTTGAAATTATGAATTAAAAAATTAATTTAAACTTTTCAAATAAATTTTCTAAAATTAGTAAAAATTAATTTTAAAATAACTGTACAAATCGTGACAAGACCACTTTTTAGAAAAGTATAGTTTTTAAGCATAAAACTGGATTTGTTCTTATCCCATGATTATAAAAAAATATTAAATGAATGATGAAACATTTTATTTGAATTTATAATATATAAATTTCATGAAAACCATTCACTAATTATGATTTATTTTATTTATTAAGATAAAAACATATTGCGTGTATAAACAGTTTTTCAGAAATCAATTCTTTTAATTTAAAGTGTTTTTTTATTTTCATTACTAATCAATAAATAAATTGTGAATTTATTTTATAAATGTGTAAAAAATATAATTTTTATAATTTAATTAACCTATTCATACTTTTTCAGTTTAATGGCTATGTTATAACTGTATACTATATTATGGTTCATTTAGACTTGGGTTTGGGTATACTGCAAGCTATCAAAGTGATTAAATTTATTTATAAAGAATTAATTCATAAATTCTCAGGGTATTATAGAAACGATACTAAATATTTCACCAATATACAAGAGTCACAAGACTCATGCACAACAACACCTCAGGGATTACTGCTCAAGGTATCCACCACAACATTCCATTTACCAAGTGTAAAAAAAATCTCAAAGTCATACTCCAACAAGAACTCTATCCAACATTGCTAATGTAGATTCATGTAACACTGGGAGAAGATATAATTTAGGACTTTATGATCTATGAAGACAAATTTTTTTTACCAATAAGGTAGTGTATCTATAACATCAGATAAAACACTACCACAACAAGGTCAAGATCATGGGTGGAATAGTTGAATTCATGAGTCCATAACCACTGAGACCCATAATAGATAATTTTTCTATAATGTATCAAAACATAACCCAAACCAAGACACAAATAATTACATTTAACCTCAAACATAATTCCTTCCTCTAGAAGATGATAAATCAGAGAACTTGTCATCTTTTTCTATAGATACTTGACAGTGGTCTAAAACTAGTCATCAGACATGAAAACCTGATCCTTTATAGTCAATGCTATCCTAAGAGTCAAAATATATAAAAATTTGGGAAAAAAACTCATATAATAACCATCCAGACCAAATAAACACCACACATCTATAAAATTATTAGTGTATACACAAGAATACACCACCTCAACCTTCAAAGGAACAAAGACTACTCTACGACGAGATATAATATTCCCTAAGAAACGAGCCTTATGAGCCCAAAACCCAAACTTTGATAGATTCATAATATACGATGAAAATAAAGAACTACCAATATGGATTGTAGATTCTCTTCATGAACATTCTCTAATGCTGAAAAAAGTATTTCAATGATAAACACCACCATTAATTGATCCATAAACTTACAAAACACTACATTCATCAACCCCTTGAACATATATGGAGTGTTTATTACACAAAAAAACATCACAAAAAACTTATAATGCCTATAACGACATCTGAAAGTAGTTTTCAAGATATCGTTATCCTTTTACTCTCATATAATGATATCTAAAAAAAAGTTTTATCTTCAAGAACCAACTTTATCACTCCAACTGATTGAATAAATCATCGATCTGCTAGTGAGGGTAGTGGTTCTTCCCCATCACTTGATTCAAATGGTGACAATGAATAAAAAACTATATACTTCCATTTTCAGTCTTCACAAACATGACTGGATCTCTATAAGGTAATACACTAGGATAAATGAATAATCTCATAAAGATGTCATAAAATAAAATATGTATCCCCAAGAACTCAGAAGGGGATATTCAATATGGAGACATCAATATTAGAGAGACACCAAGTTGCAACACTATCCCAAACTAGATCTCTCATTGATGGGGTACTATCACAACCTCTCTAGGAAAAACATCTTGGTATTATTCTACAACCCAAGAGAATACCACCACATGAACCTCTATAGAACTTAGTAATGACTTGGACAATAAGGAAGACAGAGACTCGACACACCTCTAAACCATTTGAGGTTCTTGGTCACCAATGAAAACTGCCTAGTCTATATTAATGTTATAGAATGTAACACACTTACTGAAGAAATCCATGATCTTATTCACTAAAAAAACCAATCCATGTCATGTATTATGATGTATGATTAAATCTATAAACATAGGAAATATCCCCAAGAGTGGTGCTTCCCTAACACCAATTATAAGTCTCTTTACACATCAAACATGTTCACTCAACCTCCAACTAGAATATTCAATGCCAAGGGAACCAAAAGACTCTCCATCTCAAGTCCCAAAGAATGGACTAGGAATGTGAAACAAAGAAGTGAATAGCTCCAAAAATAAATAATATATAAACTAAATTATTAAATAGGTATATAGTGCATCGTCTAACATCCTTCCCACTTGGTGATGGCAATGCTAAAGCGTGCATCTGATCATGTACCGCTCCACAACCTCTCTATCCCTGATTAAAACTACCTAAAAATCTATTCTTAGGAAACTATACTTAAGGATGAGAGACATCATAGGGATATCCTCTGCCAACCCCATCCCCTATTTACTATTCAAAATCCAAAAAACCCTACTTTTATTACTACCTTGGTTAAAATTGTTGTAAATGTTGGGTCTGAAATGGGCCACCGACCACAAATTGACTATTGAAAAAAGTTGAGAACTCTTTATTATGATGGGTATGACCTTTTAAAGAAAAGAAAACCATGTTTGATTAAAAGGTAAGGACTTGAAAACATCTATATCTAATAAATTGGTTGAAGAGGGATGCAACCTACTCCTTGTTGACTGAAACTTCTTCCAACCAGGAATCTAAGAACTCTTGGTCACAACTATGCTCCATGATGAGTCCTAATGACTCTCATCCCATGAAAATAAAATCATAGAGAATATCCTCTAAATAACCGCTACCTTTTATAGTACCTCACTATATTACTTCAATATAAACGAAGTGATTTGGATTTGGATCTATGGATAAAAAGCCTCCTCAAAATTCCTTGCCTTAACCTCATCATCTGGAAGAAGTTCTAAAGAATAACATAAAATGTTTTTTCAGTTGATACTAAACTCTTAAAGACTAGAAATCCACCATAAAAGGGTAAAGATATAATGCCGACAATGTGAATTAGTGGTAAAAAACTCATCCTAACTATGAATCCTGAACTTATCTCGTAAAATAACCAATTCCTTGTGATCCCTGAGGAACAAAATCCACCACTGCTGATCAGACACATACAAAATTGTCACAGTGAAAGAAACCCAGTGATCTCATAGAGGATGAAGTGTCTATTTACACATCCTCAAACCAAAATTCTGTCTTCTGATCTGAAATATAACCATTAAACCTCTTTAGACCCTAGTGAAGGAAATCATGGTGTGTCCTCCTCTAAGTGTCATTATCATCAACCTCCACTCTGTGATGATCTACTAGAACATCCTACTAAATGTATTATTTATGAAACTAATGAGGAAATTGATGTGGTTCCATATCTAAAAAAACATCTGTTCTACTAGGATAAAAAACATTTTATGTTTAATTAATTAATTCATTATTTTTTACCTATTTCCCACCATCTACCGAAATTCAAACACAGGTGCAGAATAATCATGATACATGATCCTTACATATGTCTCTACCTTTCAATAAACATCACTTTTCTTAGAATGTTCAATTAAATTTAAGGTCCTTTAATAATATCCTAAGTGGCTATAAAATTCGGTGTCCTATCTAGTCTCTCTTTTTTATAGCATGCACTGATCATGTAGTGATTCACTATTCATTTCCACCCTCACACCATTATTTTAAACTAGTTTTGTATTGAAAATACCAAATATAATAAAAAATTTAACTTAATGTTTGATTCAATAATATAATTTTATTCACTTTAAAAAATGTTAATTTCATTTGGTTTTATGATTTCATTGTAGGTGGAGGTGATTTGAAGAGCCCACGATGTAATTCAAGCGAAATAGGCCAAACTATGCGAGAGACCAAACACATATGTGGACTTCAATTTTTACTATAGATAACCCATGAATTAAATTGGTATATAAATTAGTGGTTAGGTGAAAAAATGTTTGGTCTACATTTCTCTAGAAGAACATGGGTCCCAATTAATCCATTTGGTGGCATAAAAGAGGCCTACAATTTGAAGAAATTATGGGCGAGGCAGATTGGACCACCCTTATATATTCAGAACATAAATCAGTACTCATACATCTAATTGGAATGATTATAAATTAATTAGATATATAACTCAAATACCCATATCTACACCAAATTTTATGACAATTAAACACATTTTGTGTAGTCAAAAAGTCGAGTCAACTTGGTGAAAAATATTTCATGAATAGATCACCTATACCCATATACCATTGACATTTTTTAGATCATACTTTCCAAATTAATCTTTAAAATCACTCCATGGATCAATGAAAATTTTTGAAATACCAAGGGTAAGTGTGAGTCTAATTTGAGATATTTTTTCATGCATTTTCTTCCTCTTCTACATCCTGTAATTATAACCCTCTTAGTGATCAATTTGGGGGATGTTCTTTGTTTTAATCCCAGGCTCCAAAATTTTAATCATTGGAAGTTAATTGAAATTAAAGGGTTTTTGTATATTGTTATTTATTTATACCTTTTTAATTTTTGTTTATTCTAGTATGATCATATACAAATAAAAGGAACAAGAATCCTCATTCTTTCATGCATAACCCAAATCTAGTGATGATTTGAGCATGTTTGTCTATTTTCTAATCCCTTTTATTTCATGAGTGTGTAGATGGATCACATTGGTTGATAAAATCAAGAATCTAGAACCCATTAATATGCATATTTTTATCCTTAGAAAAATTTTATCATTGAAAAAAATATGGTTATCACATCATGTTATTGATGCGATTCCTTGATTAAGTTCGGTTCTTACATTGATGATTTTTTTTTATTTTAAGTGGTCTACAGTAATCAATATCATCTATCAATAAAATAATAGGTGGAAAGCTAGTAATAATTCATACAATATACTAGTTTCAGTGTTTATAAATCAAGGAATCAATGATCCTTCCCATTTCCCTTGAGAGCGATGATGATTGAGAATCTAGAGACACTCACCTGGGTTGATCATGATTTCTCCAACTAGTTTCTCTCACTCAGTAATATAGTTTCAATTTATATTTTAAAATCATAAATCCCCAAAAAACATAATCACATTATATATTTCATAAAAACATAATAAATCTATTTTTTAATTAATTATCTAAGGATCCATCGAGAGACGACCTAGGGTTTATGCTATACTGTAGAAATTTTAGTAAAACGAAACATCTAATTTGACACGCTCAATAATGTGATCAAATTTTGGCACCATTTATGGGCATCCAAAATCATTTTTTTCTTTTATATTCTTTATATTATTTATTTATTTTCCTTTTTTTATTTATTACCCATTTAAAACTTCCCCTCTTCCTTATTGATTATTTTTATTTTTGTCTTTATTTTTGTTTATTTTTGTATGTTTCTTCTCTCTATATATATCTTATTCTCTCTATCTAGATCTATAATATAGATTTATCCTTTATTTTACCCTTAATATTTCTTTAATTGTTTTATTTTATTCATATTTTCTTTAAAAAAACAAACAAACAAAAATACTGGACATCATTATTGAATGAAAAGATATAGCAAAGAAATATTACTTGAATTTAACCTAGAAATTGAAAAGACACTTCACTCAAAAATTAGTTCATCTAGAGTAGGAAAGTTAAGTAACACTAGGGAACCTTTTATTGAACCTCAATTTGTCCCAAAACATTCAAAAATTGAACCAAATCAAAACTAGGAAATCATGGATGCAAATAACCAGACCTTAAAAGAATTGACTACCCCAAATGTGAAGTAAAAACTTGCATACATACAATATACTAAGGAATAATCAAAATTTGAGATGATATTATACCTCATCCACCTCTTTCTTAAATTCCATAGTCTTCCTAGTGAGGAACCTCATAAACATATCAAGGAGTTTCACATAGTGTTCTCTACTATAAAACCCCAAAATGTATCTGAGGACACCATAAAGTTTAGGGCCTTCATATTCTCCCTCGATGGTGTAGCCAAAGATTGGTTATACTATTTTCCTTCCATAATTTGTGGATGTTATGAACTAAAAAAACTATTTCTAGAGAAGTTATTCCTTGCCTCTTGAACTCCATCTATTAGAAAAGAAATTTGGGGCATTAGACTATCATAAGGAGAGACCCTTCATGAATATTGAGAGATATTCAAAAGACTTTGTTCAAGTTTCCCCCACCAAAAAATTATTGAACAATTTATAATTCTATACTTTTATAAGGTACTTATCCCCATGAATCATGATATTATAGATACTACAGATGGTGGTTCACTAGAGGATAAAACTCTTACCACCATTTGTGACTTGATAGAAAACATGGATCAAAATGAACAATAATCTGGTACATGAGAAATTTCACCTACCCGAGGAGTTCATGAGGTAAGTCATTAATCCCAAGAAAAAAAGGTATATAATAAACTTTATGAGATGTATAACCTTCTAAGACAATTATATCAAGATCAATTTAATTCAAACTCTTTACATATTCTCTTTCATTGTGGTATTTGTTTTGATAATACTCATTTTTCTGACCAGTTCCTCTAACTTCAAGATTCATTTGAGTCTTGCAAAAATAGTATTTACAGGGCATACTTTTCAGCAATAACCTCCCTTTAATAAAGAGAACTTTAGGACAAATCCAAACCCTGAGTGGAAAGCACAACCATATTACCAAAAAGGAGGCAACTCGAGCTACCCTAAATAGAACTAGTATCAACAAGGCCAAGGTATGAAACCTTATTATCCTTCACCATCTCAAAACAACCCTCCCACTCCCAAATATGAACCAAGCCTTGAGGAAATGGTGAAGAAAATGGCATCCTAGAACATCTACTTCTAACATACTATGAAATCAGCTGATCAAGACCTAAAAAATCAAGTGGGGCAATTAGAAAACACCATCAGTGAGAAAAAGTTACAAGGTTATGGAAAAATACCATCCCAACCTATTGCTAATACAAAGGGAAAAGATAATGTATGTGCAATCAAAATTCATAGTGGTAAATAATTTTCTTCATCTAATAATTCTATACAATAGGTAATCCCCCTACTTGAAAACTTTCTTTTTGTACTGAAAAAATATTTTAGTGAAGAAAAAAAAACAAAAAGGGTAAACAAATTATCATTAAGGATTACCCAGAACAATCTATTCCTCTTCCTTTCCCCTAAATAATGTCAAAATCTATGAAAAAAATTTTATAACTATATTGATAAAGAAATAATGGATACATTAAAAAAGGTATAAGTTAACTATACTTTATTGGATGTAGTTAAAAAAAGTTCCTCAATATGCCAAATTTCTTAAGGAACTTTGTAACCACAAATGGTGACTAAAGGGGAATAAGAGATCCAACCTTGGAAATAATGTCTCATATTTGATACAACTATAAATTCCAACCAAATTCAAAGATCCAAGAACTTTCATGATAACTTGCACCATAGGGGAGAACTTATTTTCTAATGAAATTATAGATTTGGGTTCTTCAATTAATGTAATGACTCACTACTTATATACATATATATAGGTTGGATATCTTTAACCAATAAGTATAGTCATGAAACTTTCCAACCAGATCACAACAAACCCTTCAGGAGTGATTAAGGAAATCCTGGTAAGAGTGAAGAATCTCTTCTTCCCTGTAGAATTCTACATTCTTGAGATGGAAGATAATCGAACCCAAGAACATTATCCTATCATACTTAGAATTACATTATTTAAAATAGAAAATAAGATCATTAACGTTCATAATGGTACACTTTCTATGGAGTTCAGTGGAGAAAAGGTAAGTTTTAATATCCTTGATGCTATGAAACACCCATTTTAAGATAACTCCACTCTCCCTGTCTATTCGATGGAAGTTCTATCTATTGACACACACACATACAAAATTCTCTCCTTGAACCATACTCTGATTTGTTTTATTCTTCTTTAATCTCAGATGATTTAAGTTTTGATTCATGTTTTGAGTATTGTTTTGGTTCAGAAAAGTATAAATATTTTGCTTTAATTGATGAGTGTGTTCATTCTAAGGTAACTATAACAATCTATTATTCTATAAATCTCATTTACGTAGATTCCATTTCTTTAGAGAATGAAAATGTGAAAATAGACAGTTTCTTAGACCTAACCCCCCTAAATCCCCTCCCTCAATCCAAAAAACCCCAAATGTTGGAATTAAAACCACTTCTGTCTAATTTAATATATTCTTATCTTGAGGGTAATTAAAAATTACCCATCATTATTTCCAAAACATCTCTCCACAATAGGAATAAAAACCTATAGAACTTTTGAGAGAGTGTAAAAATGAAATAGGATTGAAATTGGTTTATATTCTTAATATTATCCCATTTATTTATATGCACCATATAATTTTAGATGATGAGGCTAAAACCATAAGGAAAGATCAATTCTAGTTAAATCCCACTCTCCTTGAAGTGGTAAAATTGGAAGTTATTAAATTAATTACTATTGGGACCATCTATCCTATATCTAATAGTAAATGGGTTAGCCCAGTAAAAATTGTGCATAAAAGAACTGGAATAACTGTTGTGTCAGATGAATGGAATGAATTGGTTCCAATACATGGGAAAAATAGTTGATGAGTCTATATTAACTACTATCGACTGAATCAATCCATGCGAAAGGACCAATTTACTCTACCTTTAATTGAACAAATATTAGAAAGAATCGCTGGTAAGTACCATTACTATTTATTTTATGGATATTCAGGTTATTTTCAAAAACACATATCCCTTTAGGATCATGAAAAGACAACATTTACCTATCTATTCGACACATTTTCATATAGGAGGATTCATTTTGGTCTATATAATGCTCCCTGTACTTTTTAGAGAGGTATGTTGAGTATATTTTCTTAATACCTTGAGAATTGTATCAAATTTTTTATAGATGATATCATAGTTTTGGGATCTTCCTTTGATGTATGTTTGGCACACCTAGGTTCTTTTTTCCACTGTCTCATTGAAAGAGATCTCGTATTAAATTATGAGAAATGTAATTTCATTGTTGAGTAGGAGATAATTCATGGGAATGTTATTTCAAATGAGTAAATTCAAGTGGATAAATAAAAAATTGAATTAATTTATTCCATTTCATATCTAAAATGTGTTCATGAGGTGTGATATTTCTTCAGTCATATTGGTTTTATTGCCTATTAATTAATGAATTTAGTAATATTTTACTTCCCTTGTCCCTACTATTATAAAAATATTATGAGTTTGTTTTTGATAAAAAATTGGAGGATGAATTAAATTCACTAAAAAGAGTCTCATGTAACCTCCCATAATCTAACCACCAAGGTGGGATATCCCCTTATAACTTATATGTGATGCCTCTAACTTTTTAGTTAGGGAAGTTTTATCATGAAGGGTTTAGAAGGATCCTCATGCCATTGCGTATGCCTCATGTACCCTTAACTATGCCTAGGTAAACTACATAAACACTAAAAAATAACTCCTTTATATTGTGTTTTACTTGGAAAAATTCCATTCATATCTTCTTGGGTCAAATTTCATTATGTTTTATGACCATACTGCACTTCGACTTCTCCTTAAGAAAGATGAAGCTAATCCCCGCCTCATATAGTGGATGCTCCTCCTCTAGGAGTTTGAACATGAGATTCGAGATAAGCGAGGAGTAGAAAATGTGGTAGCTGACCACATTAGTAAGATTTATCCACCATTATACCACCATTTTGACTCATACCTCCCCATTGAAGAATTATTTCTTCATGATAACCTTTGTGATGCTTTTTACCTTGCCCCTTGGTATGCAGACATTTTGAATTTTCTAGTAGCGTCTCATTCTACCACTAATTTTTGCACTTCACAATACCAAATTATTAAGAATGTTTCATGATGATACATTTGTGATGTCTCTTACTTGTGGAGAATTTTTAGTGATCAAGATATTCATCGGTGTGTCTCTGACCATGAGTTCACCCCTGTTTTGAGCTTCTAGCACACTTTGGCCTATGGGGGAAACTTTGGCTCTCAACTTACATCTCAAAAGGTTCTTGACTAAGGAATTTATTAGACAACATTGTATAGAGATTCCCATTTGTTTTTGAAGTCATGCACATTATGTTAATGCATAGGGAATATCTCTAACAGGAATGTAATTCCATAGAAACCCATGCTATTTTGTGAAATCTTTGATTCATTGGGAATTGAATTCATGAGGAATTTTTCAAATTCATTCAAATTTGTGTACATATTACTAGATATTGAATATGTCTCAAAATGTGTGGAAACAAAGGCTATGAGGATTGATGAATCTCAAGTGGTTATTGATTTTGTTAGGTCCTATATTTTTAGTAAGTTTGGGTTTCTAAGATTCATCATTAGTGACCAGGTTTCACATTTTTGTAATCATAACATGAAAAAATTGCTTCATAAGTATGTGTTTTTTTAGAAATTATCCACTACATATCACCCCCAAACTAACAGAAAAGATTAAATATCAAATCAGTTAGTAAAGAGAATCTTGGAAAAAAGGTACAACCCAATTGGAAGGATTAGAGATTGCGCTTGGATGATGCACTTTGGGTGTACTGAAATGCTTTTAAAACCCCGATAAAAATGTCACCATATAGGATTATGTTTGTAAAGTCTTGTCACCTCCTAGTGGAGGTATAACACTACACATATTAGTCTATTAAATAATGTAATATTAATCTATCAGATATAGGTGAGCATAAGAAGTTGTAAATTTAGGAGTTGGAAGAAATTAAGCATGATTTATATGAGAATTACTAAATCTATAAAGAGAATACATAGGATATCCATGATGGGATGATTCATCAACATAAGTTTAATATTGGTGAGAAAGTCCTCATGTAAAATTCTAGGCTAAATATCCACCCAGGTAAGCTTTGTTACTGATGGATCGGTCCTTACAATTTTACCAATCTTTATAATTTTGGTGTAATAGAGGCTTTTCATGAGATGAGTGGTCAAAGTATTACCTTTAATGGATAGAGACTTAAAAAATTTTATGAGTATTTTCCAAATCATTTGGTAGAATAAATCCACCTTTAAGAAGAAACATACCATTGAAACCCACCCATTTTTATCCTTCCTTCCCACATTCTCTTTTATTACAGTGAGTACACTTCACACTCTATGTGTGTGGGGTGGGAAAATTCCTAGGTTTGTTAGTATTTTCATTGTCTTTATTCTTTATTCTATTTTTCTCTTACTGGATATTATTTTTACTTTTCCCCAACTTTTTGAGTTCATTAAGATTTTCATCATCTTTCTTATTTCTTTTATTTTTTACTTTCTAAATATTATTTTTAACTCTCCCCTATCATGCTCACCAAATTATAGAAATTACAAAAAATTCATATCAAAATTCATGATTCCATGTTGTTTTTACATTTAAGGGAAATTTTTCTCAATTATGGAATGTTAATTTTAGCATGAATTTAACATTGAGGTGTGATTTTTAGTAAATTGGTTATATGTCGATGATATAAATGGTTGTATATCTTTGAAACCTTTAACATGAATTATACCCTTTGTGTTAGTAGTTTATAGAATGTGTCACTAATATCTCTAGACATCATTACACCAAACCATGAAGCATGAATATTTCTTACTTAATAGTAGGTAAATATAAGTTTGGTTAATATTTATCAGCTTTCTAAAATGATTATTCCATACATTCATTCCTTATCCGATCTATTTCATTACTATTATATATTTACCTATGTGTGTGTACCTATTATTTGACTATTGTATGCCCAAAAAAATAACAAAAAAACAAAAAAAAAAACAAAAAAAATCAAAAAAAAGTAATAAATAATGAGGGGAGTGATGAAATGTGGAACATATGGAGATATCTAGGTTGGGAGTTAAGGTTTTACTTTAGGGAATTATTAAGTGAGTGGGTCATGAAATTTTATTTCAAATGATATAGGGAAGGTTCGATGAAAAGATTTAGGTAAGAAGATTTTTTTTAAAATAACCTATATTTACTAGATAAAAATTAGAAAGAATAAAATGAAATGGCTTTCATAGAAAAATGTTGAGAGTTAGTGGTATGAATTAATTTTTAATTCCTTTCTCAGGTTGGTATCATGAATCTCCTTGAATTTCATTCTGATACAATTTATGAGGCATATTTTTCCATGATTACAAAGAATAATTCCTTAGTGTGGTTTTTTATTTGATCACATTGCTATAATGAATTAAAATTTCATTGAATGTTAATTATTCATGAATTTGGGAATACAATAATGCATATTTCTTTTTAAAAAATGCGACTTTTACTAGGAGTGAACATGTTTAGGTGTGGGGGTGGTATCACATCGTGATTCACTATTCATTTCCACCCTTACACCACTGTTTTAAACTAGTTTTTTATTGAAAATTCCAACTATAATAAAAAATTTCACTTCATGTTTAATTAAATAATATAATTTAATTTACTGTTAAATAGATTAATTTCACTTGTTTTGATGGTTTCATTATAGGTGGAGGTGATTTGGAGAGTCCATGATGGAATTCATGCAAAATGGGCCAAACTACGTGAGGGCCAGAGTACACATGTGGTCTTCAATTTTTTTTATGGATTACCTATGCATCAAATTGGGATAAAAATTGGTGTTCAGGTGAAAAAATGTGTGGGATAAATTTCTCTAGAAGATCATGGACCCCAATTCATCCATTTGGAGGCCCAAAAGATGCCCACAATGTGAAGAAAATTCTAAGCGAGGCATACTGGACTACCCTTATGTATTTGGGATATAACTTGAGCCTCAAACCTCTAATTGGGATGATTGTACCTTCATTAGATAGAAAACTATAAGTTCCACCTCTCTAGATAATTTCATGACAATTGAAAACATTTTGGGAAGTCAACCTGCCAAATCAACATGGTGGAAAAATCTGTTATGAACATCTCACCTACACCCATAGACCATTGACAATTATTGGATCCTACTTGAAAAATTCACCTTTAAAATAAATCCATGGATCACTATAAATTCTTGAACGTCTAGGGTTAAGGGAGAGTCTAATTTTATAGCTTCCTTCATCCATTTTCTTCCTCTTATACATCATATACTTCTAAAACTCTTAGTGATCAATTTGGGGGATATTCTTTGTTGTAATCTCGAGATCCATGCTTGTAATCATTGAAAGGTAAATGAAATTATAGGTTTTATGTCTATTTTTATTCACCTATACCTTTTGAATTTGTGTTTATTATAGTATGATCAAATAAAAATCAAAGGTATACAAATCATTATGCTTTCATGCATAACTCGAATCATGTGATGATTTGAGTATGTTTGTCTCTTTTCTCACCCCTTCCATTTAATGAGTGTGCATATGGATCACATTAGTTAATAAAATCCAGAATCTAGAACCCATTAATGTATATGTTTTTCATTGAGTAAAATTTTATCACTGAAATAAATTCGGTCATCTCATCATGTTGTTGATGTGATTCCTTGATTGATTTTGGTTCTTACATTGACACATTTTTTTGATTTTGAGTAGTTATCAGTAATCAATATCATTGATCAATAAAATCCTAGATGGTAACCTAGTAATAACTCACATAATATACTAGTTTTAGTGTCTATAAATCAAGTAATCAACGATCCTTCCCATTTCTCTTGAGAGCAATGATGGTTGAGCATCAAGGAACACTCACCTAGGTTGATTACAATTTCTCCAACCAGTTTCTATCACTTAATAATATAGTTTCAATTTATGTTTCAAAATCATAAATCCCCAAAACACATAATTCCATTATGTATTTCATAATAACATAATAAAACTATTTTTTAATTAATGATCTAAGTCTATTATAAGATATGGCCTAGGGTGCCTAATATACTGCATAAATTATAGTAAAAATAAACATCAAATTTGACGTGCTCGACAATGAAATCATGCAGTAATCCTACCAGATAATGTTTCCCTACCAACCCTAGATCATCACTAGAGCCTAACTCCATACTCCATCTTATCTATCAACTATAACCTTTGATACCACTATGTTATGACACCCTCTATAGAGACCCAGGCTTAATATACATGGATATTACATCAATTTAGATGAATATTAATCATATTACTAAAGTACATTCCCAGGGACCGTAATAGTTTAGTGTATTTGGAAAATTGGAATAAAATATTATAACTTGGTTAAATATATTCAATTTTTTGCACAAAGATATTCCCCTTTAGTACATCTACTTAAAATCTTTCTTCATAACATGGGGAAAGGAAATATAAGAAAGGGTGATCTAAGATGACTAGTATGGGAAAATAATGGAGATACGTAAGCATAACAAGAACATAAGGGTATGGGAACATAAGAATAACATTTTGAGATCATACCCTACATGTCAAAGGTCATATATACAAGTCATGGAATATATATTGGTAGTTCATAAGACATGAATCATAAGGGTGATAAATCATCACAAATCAACCATGAACTATAAGCTCATGTCATATAAGTGTGGAACCATCATAAATATAGAAAAACATTTTATGTATCAAGGATAACTACCAATACCATCAACATAATGGATTATCACACACCTATTACTAATAGTGGATCATGATGCACATATTTCCCTTGTGGACCAGTATACACTTGTTTCCCATTGTGGATTAGGACACCTGTTTCCCATAGTGGATCAGGAAACACCTATTTTTTTTTATTATAGATCAACCCTGTCAACTTGTTTCCCATCATTATATCATAAGATATAAATCTTTACCCAATTAATTTGAGGGAGATATTGGTCCCACCCATCTCATATTGAAATCATACATATGTGTGCCATAAAATATTCATCTTATCATGACCCATAAAAAGAGGTGGGTTTCATAAACATCATATCATAACCCATGAAATGAAATAGGTACCATAAAAATTTAATAATATCATAACCTATATAAAATATATAGGTTTCATAGTCATTTCATCCTAGAATAACCCATGAAAGGAAGTGGGTTTCATAATCATTTATCATGGTATTACCCATTCAATAGAAACAATATTCATATACATCAAGCCATAAAAACATAGACCATTTAGAGAAATAATATGAATGGTATCTTTGGACCATATCTCTAGTAAATCATAAACTATAACAAGGGATGTTATATTATATGGAGTAATATTTTGAAATATCACTTAAAACATAAATTTTATTTGAAAAATCATTTTTAAAACATATAACATTTTCAAAAATAATTTTCATTAAAACCAATTTCAAAACATATAAAGGAATCATGAAAAATCGTTTAAAACATTTATTGAGGAAAAAACCTTTATGCTTTGAAAAATTATTTTTAAAACAAAAAAACTTTTGAAAATCATTTTCCTTGAAAATAACCTTGAAAACATATAAATAATCTTGAAAACATTTTCAAAACCTTTTTCCTTGAAAAATTATAAAAGAATCTTGAAAACATTTTGATTTTTTTATTTTAAAATTATTTGAAAACTTAAAAAAGAATATTTGAAATCATTGAAATATTTTTATTTGAAAACAACCTTTTGAAAAAATATAAAGGAAGATTTGAAAATCATTTAAAACACTTTTTAAACATAAAACAATTTTTGAAAACCCATTTTCTTTGAAAAACTTTTTAAAATAAAACAAATTATATAATGTTATGAAGAAATTTTTCTTTAAAAAAATAAACTCATAAACTTACAAAGGAAGAATCAAGGAAATAACATTCATGAAAGTGGGTAAGTCCATACATTCCGAATATTCCTTTTGCACCTTAAAATATTTAGAAAAATTCCTTAATAGGAAAATGAAAAGAAGATTACTTTTAATTTTTTTTAAAAAGGTAAAACATGGGTGAAATTTAATTTAAACATCATAGGATAATAGTAAAAAAAACTAAAAACATTTTTAGGAAACATAGTTTTTAAAGAACATTGATTTCTGACCGAAAAAAGGAGTAAAGTCAGATTTTCATAAAAACATTTTCTTAATTATATTAAGTAGAAAAGAGTGAAAAAATGGTAATAACACATGAATATATCATGGATAACCAGAGGAAAAGAAAATTAACTAGTATTATTTAGATATGGATCATAATATTTCATCAATGGAAGTATAATAATAAATAATCATGATAGATGATGAGATTGTAGCAATAAACTGTTACCACTTTGGTAACTTTAAATCATAATCCCCATTAAAGAATAAAATTAAAGGAAGATTAAAATATCATGAAAATAAGGTGATTCATGATATAACATGTAAATGGGAAGTATATACACCCCATAAAAACATATAGGTGCATAACATGACATGTATCCCAAAGAAGGAAAATTAAGACAAAATTACTTTACCAATTTGGTAACTTTTGAACCATAAAACCCATGAAAGATCATAAAATGGATATGTAAATACCTATAAATTTAAGTATAATAATCATAGAATACATTAATGGGAAGTATATACACCACACAAAATAAATTAGTGATGAATAAGGCATAAGTCTCACAAAAATAAAAGTGAGATAAGAAAACCCTTACTACTTGAGTAACTTTAGAATTATGATCCCCATGAAAGAATAACATCAATTAAATCTTTAAATATCATTAAATAAAGTAAATTAATGATATAACATGTCATAGGGAAGTATATACGCCAAAAAAGTAAGTGAGTGGTGAATATAGAATGTATCTCATGGGAATAAAAAGTGAGATGAAACTCCCTTAACTTAAGTCTTGACTTTCTTCATACACGTTCAAACCTACTCTTCTTTGGGTAACTCATTTTGGTATGAACCAAAGGGATTTCTTAGATAGATATTTCCCCAAAGAGAGGCTTCTCAGATTAATAGAGAGATCTTGTGATCTTATTTGATCAGATTTTGGGTGACCCAAATGGCTTGATAGGTGTGAATAAGTGGGAGGGGTGAGTGCATTTTTATAGTGGAGGAGGAGTGACATTATTTAAATTTTTGAAAAAGGAATTCCACCCACAGTTTTCCCATGTAAAGTGTGACATCCTGAATCGGGTACCACTAAACGATGCCCCGATCTGGTTGGCCAGATTCCCTCAAGCGTGCCTCCCCATACACCAGAGGGTTCCGACTAGCAACGAGGGTCTAGTAAGTCAGTATTAGAAAGAATATACCCTATTTTATCAGAATAAGACACAAATGGAAGAAAATAAAAATAACCAAGTGCAAAAGCATATAAATAAGCAGAAAAAAATCCATGTCATATGATAACAAAAACATAAAAATACAATACTTAACTGAAAGATAAAACATGATATAACAATGTAAATGTCAAGTGTTTACAATTCAATTGAAAGTAAAGACAGAATGACTCCCAAATGGGTCCCAAACCACATTAGGTTCCCTCTCCCATGCTCCAATACCAAACTAAATCCTATCCTAGGGCCTTACCCTTATACTCTCCTTCAACAAGAAAGTCTACTCATGTGCCGATCAGGAAACCCAAATAGGGCATGAGTACAACTCAATAGGCCACCACCAATGGTGTCTAAAAAAAGTCCAGTCAAAAGATAGTGTATGCAGATTTATAAAGCAATAAATACAATACATAAGTTAAACAGTTATAACATTTTCATTTAATCTTTAATCATCACATTAGGCCCAGTTTCAATTCATATTTCCCAATTGAATCATTATTAAATATCATTAATTAGTTGGAATTGGTCATCATGACTAGCACCCCAAAACATAGTTAAATCATAATTCATTATTATCATTCATTTAGTGCAGGTCGTCATGCCTAGCACCACAATCTCATTGAATGTAGGTCATCATGCCTACCACCACAATCTCATTAATTGTAGGTCATCATGCCTAATAGTTCTTTTCTCATATGGTGTAGGTCTTCAGGCCTAGAACCCCATAATCACAAGCTTGGATAAATATTGGGGAGGAACACCATGTACAAGTCCCAACTCTTAATCGGTCTAGAATTCCATGTATAGAACCACAAAAATCTTATCCATTTAATCATTCACTAAATTCACAAGGATTTTCTATATCATTCCATTAATAATCCAATGATTAGATAAACAATTCAAAGGCCATTAGTTAACTAAAAATTAACTAACCACATAATCCATTAATTAATTCATCAATTAATTAATCAATCAACACAATTATCATTCCATAATTAATTATTCACAATTAATTATCCATATCAAATCTCAACTTGTCATAATTAATTCTTATAATTAATTATCTTTGGTCAACATTATGGCACATAATTAATTATCACAATTAATTCTCCTTGGTCAACATCATGAAACATAATTAATTCCCAAAATTAATTATCTGACATGTCCTACATCATTATTTCATAATTAATTACCCCCAATTAATTAACTTATCACAATCAAACTGATATCTCAATTTCAATATCTAAATTCATAACAAATCTCCAAAATATCTATTTGGGAAACCCCCCTTCATTTGTTCTGTGATTAAATTCTCAATTAATCACCGAGGTAAACTCAATTCAATTACACATTACTAATTACTTCAATTTAGGAAATAAATCATCAAGAGAATATAAAAAATCATAAAATCATACACATATCAAAATCATGACTATGGGAGTTCAATTTATACCACCTACCTAGGTTTATCGATGGAAGTTAGCCCAACAGAAATACCCAAAATCCGAGCGGCACAACGTCATCGATCATGCTCTGAATCTAAATCCCTAAATCAAAAATTAAGATCAAAGGCATCAAGATATTGAAAATCTAGATCTAGATCCACAATCCTAGATCTAGATCTCAACTCATAGGTTTAGATCCAAGAAAAAAGGGGAGATCTTCCATGAAAAGATCTAGGAAATATAAGAGAAAGAATGGGAGAAGCATCGGGATGAAATCCACTTACTGGGAGGAGATAAGATCTTTAATCAAATATTTAGATCTCAAAGAGCAGTGTTTATATTTTCTTGGAATCCCTCTAGAAGGATTTGGGAACACCTAAAAATTTTCAAGCCCGAGACTAGGTCGAATTAGAGAGTTTTTGGGGGTTTGGGTGGTTTTAAAACCAATTTTTGGAATAAACTGAGCCACGCACACGGTTTCACCTGGGAGGATGCACGGTTAGGCCAAACCATGCACCAACTGTGTGGTCTTCCACTTCCCCACATAGCTTTATGGCACATAGTTAGGCAAACCATGCACCAACCGTGTCGACTTCCACTGTCTGCACGGTTAGCTTGCACACAGTTTGGCCAAATTTTTCATAACCCCATGTCTTCCCAATTCCTTAAAAAGTTCACCCAAAAACACCCCAGGTCATATCCCATCCCAATGGTACGTAATAAACAACAAAAAGTACCTGAAAACACACCTGAGATTTCTCTAGAAAAGGTCAAGATCTTATAATATCCCCACCTTATAATATCTCATCCTTGAGCTGTACTCCTAAAATTATCTAAGATTATGGTCCAAAAATATTGGTCCATTGAGCCCTCATGTTTGTTTCCCATTCCCATGTTTCCTCTTGGACAATTCCATGTTGCCATAACACATGAATTAATGGCATGATTTTCCCCCATAACACTTTCTCATTGCGACCCAACACACGTATCAGATGATCCTCAAAGGACGCATCTATATTGAGGTTAACATATTCCACATAAATCACATGATAATGGTTCAGGTGATACCTCCATAGTTGTGACACATGGAAAACATCATGAATAGCGTTGAATCTTTGTGGAAGTGCTAATCGGTACACCGCCAGCCCAATTCTCTCTAGCACTTCAAATGGTCCCACGAACCTAGAAGATAACTTTCCCTACCTCTGTATCCTGTGGCGACCCAATATAGGTGAAACCTAAAGGAATACATGATAACCCTCTATAAACTCTATGGGTTATATCCGTATATCAGAATACGACTTCTATTTTCTCTGAGGCATAGCCATAAATTTCTGAATCAACTACACCTGCTCTGATGTCTCCTGAATGAGACTCAGTCCCAACAACTCTGAATCACCCACCTCTAACCAACACAGTGTTGATCTAAAAGGTCCTCCATAAAGTGCCTCATATGGTTCCATATGTATAGTTGCATGATAACTATATTTATAGGAGAACTCCACTAAATCCAAGTTCTTCTCCCAAGAACCACCAAAGTCAAGCACACATGCTTATAGCATATCCTCTAACCCTGTATGGTATGCTCCGACTACCCATCTGTCTGTGGGTGGAAGGCCATACTTAAAAGAACCTATGTACCAAGCACCTTCTGTAATCCCTACCAAAAGTGTGAAGTAAAGAGCGAATCACAATCTGAAACTATAGTCTGTGGAACCCCATGAAAACAAACTATCTCTCTCACGTACAATTCTACCAACTTCTCTACTGTAAAACTTTCCCTAATAGGCAAGAAATGTGATACCGTATTTATTTAATCCAAAATGACCCAAATAAAATCATTCTTCCTAATATTATTTATAAGTAATACCAAGAAATATATAGTCACGTCATCCCACTTCTGTTCCAGAATAGGTAACGACTGTAATTGGCCTCTAGGTCGTTGATGCTCTTCCTTCACCTACTGACAGGTGAAACATCTTGTTAGGAACCCTGCTATCTCCTTTTTCATGATTGTCCACCAAAACTTTCGTTGAAGGTCACGATACATTTTTTTCACCCCAGGATGTACCACACACCTTGAAGCATGAAACTTATGCATGAGTTATTCTCACATATTAGAGGGCACAACAACCTGATTTTTTACTTAGATGATCTAATACTCATCTATTATCCAATATAAAGGTATCTCCACACCTTAAAGGATTTCCCTCAAGGTTAAATTCTCTAGATATTTGTACTACCTATCCCCAATCCACCTCAAGAGTGTAGACTCCACTGCTACAGAAACCAGAGTCATCCTCTCCTGACTCTCATAAACTACCACATGCATTTCCACCAACAAAGTCATCATCTTCCACTATGAACTCAACTCATGTAACAATTGATTCTATGTTTTCCTACTCAAGTCATAAGCCACAATATTCCCCTTACACGGTGTATATTCCAGTTCAAAATCAAAGTACTGCATATACTCTACCCATCTTCGTCGTTGAAGATTCAAGTTGCGCTATGAAAAGATATACTCCATGATTTTGCGACCTGTAAAAACTCTAAACTTTTCAACCAAAAGATAGTGTCTCCAATACTTAAGATAAAAAACTCATACTTCCAACTTGAGGTCATGTGTAGGGTAACTCCGTTCATGTGGTTTCAACTACCAAGACCCATAAGCAACGACTCTACCCCCTTGCATCAACACATCTCTGAGTCCGACCCCAGAAGTGTCACAATACACCATGTACTCCTTACCTGTCTCAGTTAAGATACAAATTGGTGCTAATTTCAAGTTCTTATTCAACTCCTAGAAATCATTCTCGCATGATTCTGTCCAAACAAACTTTATCCCTTTCTTTGTCAAACCAGAAAGCGGTGTTGCCAATCGAGAAAAGTCTTGGATGAACCTCCTGAAATAACTAGATAATCTCAAAAACCTTCAGATATCAAAAAAATTCTTGGGGAGTTCTCAAGAAATCACTGCCTGCACTTTTTCTGGGTCCATTGCCAAACCTTCTTCAGAGATGATGTTCCCCAAAGAGTGTACCTTGTCAATCCAAAACTGATATTTAGACAGCTTGGCATATAGACAATGCTCTCTTAGTATACTGAGGATAATGTCAAGATGCTGAGAATGATCATCATGAGTCTTAGAGTACATTAAGATTTCATCCACAAACACCACCACAAACTGATCCAAGTATAGATGAAAGATCCTGTTCATCACTGCCATAAACCCCGCTGGAGCATTTGTCAACTGAAATGGAATTACCCCAAACTCATAAAGTCCATACCTACTTCTGAAAGTAGTTCTTGGTATATCAGAAGTCCAAAATCTCACCTGATGATACCCTGATCTCAGATCAATATTTGAGAACACACAATCCCCCTTCATCAAGTCAAACAGATCATCGATACACAGAAGAAGATATCGGTTCTTCACATTCATTTTATTCAAATTTCAGTAATCGACACAAAACCATAAACTCCCATCAGACTTCTTTGCAAAAAAAAACAAGTGATCCCCAAGGTGACATACTTAGATGGATATACCCTTTATCCTCTAACTTCTCCAACAGTTTTTTGAGCTCTTGAAGCTTAATCAGTTCTATTTTGTAAGGTGGAATATATACCAGCTTAGCCCATGAAATGAGATCAATAGTGAATTCCACATCTATATTAGTTGGAAACCCTAAAAAGTATTTAAGAAAGACATCCTGAAACAGTTCTACAACTGGTGGAAGGACGTCTTGCCTACCACCCCCATCATCCAGCAAATAACTTGCAACTTGGGCTGTGAGCTCTCCCATTTGCTAAGTAATTGGCCTAGCTCTTCCTATATGTATACCCCATTATCCATGGTGAACATACTGGTCACCCTCGAGAGATATAAAGGTCACTATACTTCAGTAACAATCAATGTGGGCTTAGTATGTGACTAGCTAGTCCATACCCATAATTAGGTCAAAGCCCGTTATATCAAGGACATATATATCCTAAAGGAAACAATACTCTTCGATCTCCAGCGGACATCCCTTTCATAAATAGATATCCCTAGACTGTGTTCCCAATGGTGTATCAATATTCATCACCTCGCTAATAGAATCCACCTCCAGGATCAATCCATTAACAATATTTGCAGATATAAAGGAATGAGAGCCACCAGTATTAAACAAGGTAGTATCTAAAGTATAAGAAAATAGAATATTACCTATCATTATCAATAGACTAGCCTCACACTCCACAAGTGTAGGTTGTACTATATGTAACTGTCCTGCCCCTCTTCTCTATGGTGTCGTCTGAGTCCCTTGAGTAGAACCAATCTACTGATACGTGCGCTCATATCCTAAAGCACCACATCCACTGCCTCTACCACCTCTGCTGGTAGAACTCCAACTTCTAGACCTATATGGTGTAGAAGACCCTTCCCACACTTTGACTCTGAGTAGCTACTCCCTCAACACTAGCTTGCCATTGCTTCCTGCAGAACTTCAGTAGGTGAACCATATTGTCACAAAACCAGAACTCCACTGGTGGTTGAGGAAAATTTGTATGATAGTGTCACTACCTACTACACTGGTGACAAAGAACGTGAGAAAGATCTGGTACAACTATTCCTCCTAACTATCAACCTTGCTTTCCACTGTCCTGACTAAGATTTTCGTAATGGTGCTTCCTGCTCTCAAAAGGCCCACTCCCTGATTGTCAAGCTACCTATCTAGTACTAGAATCCTCCTTCGGGTTCCCCTATGAAATGAGATCCTGATTAACCACTTATAAGAATTTATTCAGCCTAAATATATTCACCTAGGACTTAATTTTACACCTATGTCTGTCCTAAAATCATTTTACCGAATAAGCCTCATCTGCCACCAAAGTTGGAGAAAAATGATATAAATCCCTAAAACATCTAGTGTATTCCATTATGGACATGCTTCCTTGGGTCATATGCATAAAATCTGAAGCCTTGTCTTGTCTCAATATCTTTGGATAGAATTGTTCCAATAACTTCTCTAGAAATTCCTTCCATAACATATCATCAGTATATCCAAATCATACATGAATGTCCCACCAATGCTTTGTTGAACCTCACAGTATATAAGAAACCAACTTGACCATCCTCTCATCCAGATTCTCCAAGTGATCAAGTATCATCTCAATGGATTCAATCCAGAATTCATCTCCCTCGGGTCCACCCTCTTTAGTAAAAGTATGAGAGTGCTATAGTTGAAACTCCGTTGTCAACTCAAACATGCTTTTCTGAACCCTCCCTAGGTCTCTCTCCATAAATTTCATGAAATGAGAAAATTTCTCTTAGAACTATTCCCCTTATTCCCCATCTTGCACCAATGGTTCCTCAAGCTACCTTTCTGAAGTTCGTTCTGGGCCATACCCATCGGTATCTCCCTTAACAATCATCGTGGAGGCATATATCTACAAAGCTAAAAAAACGTCTTAGGTCTCATAACACAACCTTATAACATTTACATAAGAGGAGAAAATAACACAAAAAGTTTCAACATGTCCTTTCCCTTTCTTCTTGACACACGGTCAACACCGAGGCTATTTCACTATCCTTAACCATCCTACTCCTAGGTCTTGGTTAATAAGGGTACATACATTCTCATTAATTAATTAAACCATTAATTAACAACATTATCTCAAATTAATTAATTCAAGAATTAATTAATTAATCATATCTCTTTCATCAATACAGGTTCTCATTAGACACCCATTTATTCTCATTTTGCCTCATTATTTAAATCTCACAATAAGGAAAATAGTTCAAGTTCAAAAAATTACCCATAACCCGTTTTTCCATGAGTACCAATAATGATGCATGTTACAACAACCCTGAGTGCCTATAATGATTCATGCGGACTCAAGTATCATGCATCTTTAGGCCATGAATCAAAATTTAACAATTTTCAAAACAAATATCACATCACACCACAAGTGCGTCACCCAATGTGAAATAATATAAAACTATAACAACAAAAAACAATCACAAAAATCCCACCCTGAGTAATCAGATTTCCCCCGTACATGGGTTTGCAACTCCCATGCACGGGCTATTTACCAAGCCTCAACTCTTTCTAGTATCCTGTTTACCTTTCCCAAAATAGTAAGACAAAAGAATAAGAAAGAAAAGAAAACCCCTCTTATACCACTTTGTGACGTACTAACCTGGGTGCCACTAAATAGTTCCCTGAACTGGTTGGCCTTATGCCCTCAAGCATGCCTACCCATATGCTAGAGGGTGCTAACTAGCATATAGGGTCTGGTAGGTCATTATTGAGGAGACTATACCCTATTTTATTAGAGTAATACAAAAGTAGAAGAAAATAATAATAACCAAGTACGAAAGTGTATAAAATAACCAGAACAAATCCATGTCATATGATAACCAAAACATGAAAATACAATACTCAACTGAAAGGTAAAACATGCTATGACAATGCAAATGTCAAGTGTCTACAATGAAATTGAAAGGAAAGACAGAACAACTCCCAAATAGGTCCATAACCACGTACGGTTCCCTATCCCATGATCCAATCCCAAATTGCATCCTTTCCTAGGGCCTTGCCCTTATCCTATCCTGCAACAACAAAGTCTACCTAGGCGCCAATCAGGAGGCCTGAATAGGGTGTGAGTACAACTCATTAGGCCACCACCAACAATGTCTAAAATGAATCTAGTCAAAATAGAGTGCATGTAGATTTATAAAGAAATGAATACAATGCATAAGTTAAACAGTTATCACATTTTCATTTAATATTTAATAATCACATTAGGTCCAGTTTCAATTCATGTTTCCCAATTGAATCATCATTAACTATCATTAATTATTTGGCATAGGTCGTCATTCTTAGAACCCAAATCTCAGTTGAATCATTATTCATTATTATCATTCATTTATTATAGGTCATCATGCCTAGAAACACAATCTCATTGAGTGTAGGTCATTATACCTAGCACTTCTTTTCTCATACGGTGTAGGTCATCATTCCTAGAACCCCATACTCTCAAGATTGGATAACTATTGGGGAGGAATTCCATGTCTAAGTCCCAACTTATAATCAGTCTATAATGCCATGTCTAGCATGATAAAAATATCATCCATTTAATCATTCAATAAATTCACAAGGATTTTCCATATCATTCCATTACTAATCCAATGATTGGTTAAATAGTTCAAAGGCCATTAGTTAACTCAACAATTAACTAAGAACATAATCCATTAATTAATTCCTCAATTAATTAATCAATCAACACAATTCTCATTCCATAATTAATTCTTCACAATTAATTATCCATATTAAATCTAAACTTGTCATGATTAATTTTTACAATTAATTATCTTTGATCAAAATTATGACACATAATTTATTCTCACAATTAATTATCTTTGGTCAACATTATGGCACATAATTAATTCTCACAATTAATTATCTGACATGGACTACATCATTATTTCATAATTAATTCCCCCCAATTAATTATCTTATTATAATCAAACTGATATATCAATTAAAATATCTCAACCAATAACAAATCTACAAAATACTTATTTGTTAACCCCCCCTTCATTTTTTCCGTGATTCAATTCTTAATTAATCACTGAGGAAAAATCAATTCAATTCCACATTCCGAATTAATTCAATTTAGGAAAATAAATCATCAAGAGAATCTATAAAATCATAAAATCATACACATATCAAAATCAAGGTTATAGGAGTTAGATTTAGACCACCTAACATGGTTTATTGATAGAAGTTAGCCCAATGGAAATACCCAAAATCTGAGCGGCATAATGTCGCCGATCAAGCTCCAGATCTAAATCCCTAAATCCAAAATTAAGATCAAAGGCATCAAGATCTTGAAAATATAGATCTAGATCCACAATGTAAGGTCTAGATCTCAACTCATAGTTTTAGATCCAATAAAATGGGGTAGATATTCCATGAAAAGATCTAGAAAAGATAAGAGAAAGAATGGGAGAATCATTAGGATGAAATCCACTTATTGGGAGGAGAGTGGATCTTCAATCTGGGATTTTGATCTCGAAGAATGGTGTTTGGATCACCTAGGAATCCCTCTAGAAGGCTTTGTGAACACCTAGAAATTGTCAAGATCGAGACTAGGTCAAATTTTAGAGGTTTCGAGGGTTCAGGTGGTTTTAAAATAATTTTCAGAATAAACTGGGCTGCATGCATGGTTTCACCTGGGAGGCTGCAAGGTTAGGCCAAAGCCTGCACTAACCATGCAGTCTTCCACTACCCACACGGCTTAATGGTGCACGGTTAGGCAAACCGTGTGGCAACTGTGCCAACTTTCATTGTCTTCATGGTTATCTTGCACACGGGTTGGAAAAACCATGCGCAAACCGTATACAACCTCTGTCTTCCCAATTAATTATGAACTTCACCCAAACACGCCCCATGTTATACCCCATCCCAAAGGTACTTAATAAAAAACAAAAAGTACCCGAAAACACACCCGAGATTGCTCTAGAAAATGCCACGATCTTACATAAATTGGATTCAATAATGGTCCAAATTTGAGACAAGGGAGTATAAGGTTGAATTATGATCAAAAAATTCATTTTGGATAAGTTTATAGGTCATTTTGGTCCTTAATTATTAAGGTTTAGTCCTTTCTTGAGCTAATTTTCCTCTTAATCACTGTAATTAATTTTAATTATTTTCACTATTATTTTTGGTAAAAAACTAAGTTGACCTTATTAAATATTATAAATTATTATTATTATAAATATGGAATCAAATTTTCAAAATATGAATCATATAAGTGGCATAAATTAATTTAAAATCAATCCCGCAGATGGGACAACAAAACCAGTTTTTAAAACAAAAAGTTCCGAAAGTTTGAAATGTTTTTATATGCAATTTAATTATAAAATTTGTTACAATGAACTAAATTGGATTAATTGATTTATAATTGATCAAATTATAATTTACAAACAACTTAAAACATAATTTAACTATATAAATAAATTAGATGAAAAGGTAGTTTTGAATTAAAATTCAGTTTTTTTCACTATCCATTAAAAAATGAAACTTCTCAAAAAAATACCAAAAATTCACCCAAAGTAAATTCTGATATTAAAATTCAAAAAATGAAGTTTATTTTTTCAAATAAAAATTATAAAAGTTTCAAAAATGAGATTTAAAAAGGGTTCATCATTAAAAGACAGTAAAATTCCCTTTTAGAAAAATACATATTTCTATTCATAAAATTGTATTTATTATTATCTTATAACTATCAAGTCTATTGGATGAGTATAAAAAATATTTATTGAATATATAATATATAAATTTTATTTAAAACATTAATTAAATTTTTCTTGTTTAATTTATTGAGATAAAATTGTGTTTTTACATAGACAAATAGTTTTCTTAGAAAAGTAATTTCTTTATTTTAAAATAGTCCATTCATTCACATTGATAAGAAAAGGATTAATTTTATATAAATGTTTAAATCATTTTAAATTCCATTCCAAAATCTACATGGGAGCTGTAATACTATTTTAATAATAATATTTTAATAATAATAATAATAATAATAATAGTATATTGTAGTTCAATAAAACTCGGCCTTGCGTGTTACACAAGCTATCGAAGTAACTCAACATTGTGTGTAACACAATACAAAAATAGTTTTATGCGTACCAAAAGTTAATATATTTGTTGTGTGTAGAGAAATAAATACTTGGTGTTGCGTATAATTCAATCCAAACATAGTGCTTTCATATAACAAACTCTTTATTAAGTGTTGTGTGAAATGAAAAAAATATCAAAAATATTATATTAATTTTAAAAAAATTACAGAATATTAGTGTGTTACATTCTACCCCAATTAAAATGAATTTCACCCTAGAAATTCATCTGGGTTATCAAATGTTTAATACTTGAAATTTCCATTCATAGAATCCCACATTATAAAAATGAATACTAAAACTTCCTTTAAAAGAAGAAAGTTTGAATCATAATGGTTACCCAAAGTAACACATAACTAGGTTTACATATAAGAGAACATAGATGGGAAGTGAAAACATAGAAATGGAAGAAAAATATAACTATAAAGTTTTGATGGAGAGTGATAGAGAACATGTTTATGAGAAAGTTAACAATCACAAATCCATACCCCAAAGAGCTTTGAAAAAGGTAATTGATATCATAAAAAATGATGATAACATGAACAACTTTGATTTCAAGACCCTTTTTCCTAAATTTGAATAATTTCCATGAAAATATTTACTTATATGATTTTAAGACAACCTTAACCTTTATTTCACCTTGATCAATTTCCACTTCATATCTTATTCCATGAAATGATGGTAAATTTGAAATGTTTTAATCATTAGTAGATCATGAGACCCATAAATAAAATGATAGGTGATTCCATATGTCTAGTTATCACAAAAAAAGGTTATAACATGTTATGCAATATTCATAAATAAACATATGAAGAGATAATTCTTTAATCTCTAAAAACTCATCCAAAGTTTAACATAAACCATTCTATAAATGGTTAACCTTTTAACCCTTCCAGAAGATGAAAATCTAAAAATTTAGAAATAAGTTCACTAAATCAGCTTAAAATTTATCCCACATATATCATAAAGTATCTATTGGTTGTCACATTCCAAACATGTGAATACCCTCATCGTATATTCTCTTGAAACTTGGTAATAAACTGAATTACTATAAATCCTCTTTGAAGACATGAATGCTTCCTCATTCCAAAGGTTACTAGAAATGTTACTTAAATCCAATAAGTTATAAACTTCATCCATGATAACGTAGAACACTTTTTCAACAAATCCTTTATTAGTTATAATGTCATAAATACTATCCAATTTACTTTATCGACATCACCACCTCTTTATCCATATAAAATATCATTTTCTCATCCATAGGAACATGTTAAGTATTACCTTACCTTAATTTAACCTTGAAATTAAATCAATTTTATAGGCCATTAGTATCATTTAATACATTCTTAAAAATAATTAAAGAAAAAATTCTATAAACAATGGTTATATACTTCATGATTCATATAACATAATATTTGAATTACAAAACATATACACTTCAATCATCTAAATTTATTATTAAACCATTAATCATGCTTCATAAACTTATTCATTAATACCTATTTCCTAAAATATGAAATACGAATCATGTCTTAAGGTTCCTCAACCTCAATATAATCTTTCTTCGTATATTTAATATAAACAATATTGGAAGAACATCCCATACCTTTCACAAGTCGTTTGAGGTTTCCTTATCCTCAACAGTATATCCAATACTCATACCACCTTCCTGATTCTATTTATAGTATTTCCACTTAGGACTTTGATTTTTATAATGAACATACCTTTTACATCTGAAACATTCAATTTTAACCCAGTTTCTTCTAGTTCCTACTATTGACTAAGACCATAAAGCATAGCGTAAGAAATACTTATCATAGTTGAAAACCACATAATCATGAGAATTTACTTATAGGATGCCTAAATCAGGAATCCTACTTTTAAAAATATTACACATTAGGATTATCCTTAGATACATCCCTATAAATATCCTTATAATTATTACTTGGGATCTCACTAAAATTTTCTCATCCAATTTTCCAAATATTGACTAAGCCTTTACTTTGATACCAACTATAGTGACCCAGGATTAACATACATAGATATTACATCAATTTAGATGAATATTTAGAATATTACAAAAATACATGCTTGAAGACCATAATAGTTTAATGTATTTAGAAACTTGGAACAAAATATTTTAACTTTGTGAAATATCTTCAATGTTTCCAACAATGATCTTCCCCTTTAATACTTATACTTAAAACATTTATTCATAACTTGGGGAAATTAAACATAATAAATGGTGGGATAAGATTCTAAATAAGAGTAAATAAAGGAGAAACATAAGAATAACATGAACATAAGGGTATTAGAACATGAGAATAACATTTCAAGATCATACCCTACACATCAAAGGTTATATACATGAGTCATGGCATAGAGATTGTAAGTTCATAAGACATGAATCATAAGGATTATAAATAATCATAAATCAATCATGAACTATAAGCTCATGTATTATAAATGTGAAACCATCATAAATATATAAAACCATTTCACGTGTCAAGGTTAACTACCAAGACCACCAATATAGTGGATCAGGAAATACCTGTTTCCCATAGTTAATTAGGACACACTTGTTTCCTATTATAGAACAAGATTCACCTATTTTCCATTGTGGATCAGGATGCACCTGTTTCTCAGAGTGGATCAAGACAAACCTATTTTTTATTGGGGATAAATACCTTATACTTGTTTCCCATTATTATCACATGAGATATGAATATTTACCCAATGAATTGGAGGGAGATATAGGTCCCACCCATCTCATAATGAAATCATCCATATGTGAGAAATAAAATATTCATCTTATCATGACCCTTAAAAAGATTTGGGTATCATAGACATCATATCATAAAACATAAAATGAAATAGGTATCATAAAAATTTAATCATATCACAACCAATAGAAATTAGATAGGTTTTATAATTTTTTTATTCTAGAATAACCCATGAAAGGAAGCGGGTTTCATAAGCATTTATAATGGTATAACCCATTGAAGAGAAAATAGTTTCATAAATATCAAGTCATAAAAACATATACAATTCAGATAAATAATATGAACGGTATCCTTAGATCATATCCCTAGTAAACCATAAACTATAACTAAGGATGTCATCTTAGATGGAGAAATATTTTGAAAGATCACCTGGAACATAAATTTTCTTTGAAAATCATTTTTAAAACATATAACATTTTCAAAATCCTTTTCCTTGAAACCAATTTGAAAATATATAAAGGAATAATGAAAAACCATTTAAAAAATTTATTGAGGACAATATCCTTTATGATTTGAAAAACTCTTTTTAAAATATAAAAAATTTTAAAAACCATTTTCCTTGAAAATAACCTTGAAGAATTATAAAGAAGCTTGAAAACATTTTGAAAACATTTTTATTTTAAAACACTTTAAAAACTTATAAAATAATCTTTTAAATAATTGAAATAATTTTCTTTTAAAACAAACTTTGGAAAACATATAAAGGAATATTTTAAAATCATTTAAAACAATTTTTATACATAATTTTTTTAAAAACCCTTTTTTTTTGAAAACCATTTTAAAATAAAAAAACTTCTAGAATGTTAAGAAACAAATTTTATTTAAAAAAAATAACCTCGTGAACTTACAAAGGAAGTATCAAGGAAATGAAAGCCATGACAGCAGTTAAGTCCATACATTCTGTACATTCCTTTTGTATCTTAAAAGGTTTAGAAAAGTACCTTGATCTAAAAATGAAAAAATGATTCATTTTAAAACCATTTTTTCAAAAAATAATAACATGAGTGAAATTTACTTTAAACATAATAGGATAATAGTGATTTTTTTGAAAACATTTTTATAAAATTTGGTTTTGAATGGACATAGATTTCTGGCTAATATGAGGAGTAAAATCATATTTTCATAAAAACATTTTCTTAATTATCTTAAGTAAAAAAGATTGGGAAAATGGTACTAACATATAAAAATATCATGGATAAATATAGTATAATAAATTCACTAGAGTTATTGATATATGTTTCATAATATTTCATTTATGGAAGCATAATCTTAAACAATCCCGATAAACGATGAGATTGTAGTAATAAAATATTACCATGTTGGTAAATTTGAATCATAATCCCCATGAAATAATAAAATTAAAAAAAGATTAAAATATCATGAAAATAAATATATTCATGATATAACTTGTCAATTTATAGTATATACACCCCATATAAAAATATGGTTCATAACATAGCATGTATCTCAAAGAAGGAAAATTGAGACAAAAATCGATTTGGTAACTTTTGAACCATAAAACCCATGAAAGAAAGATCTTAAAATGGATATGTAAATACCCATAAATTTAAGTATAATAATCATAAAATAAATTAATGGTAATTATATACACCAAAAAAAATAAATGAGTGGTGAATAAAGTTTAAGTCTCACAAGAAATAAAAGTGAGATGAGAAAACCCTTACTACTTGAGTAAGTTCAGAATCATGATCCCCATGAAAGAATAACATAAATTAATTTGAATATCATTAAATAAATTAAATTAATTATATAACATGTAATATGGTAGTATATACAAAACAAAAAATAAATGATTGGTGAATATGAAATGTATCTCATGGGAATAAAATGTGAGATGAAATTCCCTTACCTTAAGTCTTGACTTTCTTCGTACACATTCAAACCACCTATTCTTTGGATAACTCCTTTTGGTTTACACCAAAGGGATTCCTTATATGGATTTATGCCAAAATTTAGGATTATAGTATTAATGGAGTGATTTTGTGAGCTTATTTGAGTATATTTTGGGTGATACAAGGGGCTTGAGAGGTGTGAATAAGTATGAGGGATGAGTGACTTTTTATATTGGAGGAGGTGTGTCATTCTTATATTTTTTTTAAAAGAGAATTAAAAATAATTTTTACCATTTAAATATATCCAAGGTAGGATAGAGTCTAAATATGTCCATCCAATTGATTTTGGAAAATTTTATAGGTTATTTTGGCCCTTAAGTTTAAGGTTTAATCCTTTGTTAAGATAATTTTCCTCTTAATTGCCGTAATTAATTTTAATTACTTTCACTAATATATTTGGTCAAAAAATAAGTTAACCTTATTAGAGATTATAAATTATGATAATTCCAAATATTTAATCCATTTTTCTAAATTAAATTCATGTAAGTGATAGAAATTAATTTAAAATTAATCTCACAGACAGGACGACAAAGCGGGTTCTGAAAGAGAATTGGTCAAAAAGTTTGAAATGTTTTTATATCCTGTTTCATTGTGAAACTGGTTCCAGTGAACTAAATTGTATTAAGTGATGTATAATTGATATAATTATACTTTAAAACAAAATTAAAACATAATTTATCTATAAAAATAAATTAGATGAAAAATAAATTTTGAATTAAAATTTAGTGTTTTCACTATTCATCAAAAAGTGAAACTTCACAAAAAAAAATAGAAAAAAAATCACCCAAAGTAAATTTTGAAATTTAGTTTCCAAAAATGAATTTTATTTTTTCAAATAAAAATTATAAGTGTCAAAAATTATATTTAAAAAGTGTTCTCCATTAAAAGGTGGTAAAATTATCTTTTAGAAAAATACATTTTTATTTAAAAAATTAATTTTATTATTATATTATACCTATAAAGTCTATTGGATGAGTATAAAAAATATTGATTGAATGTATAATATATAAATTTTATATAAAACATTAATCAAAATTGGTTTGTTTAATTTATTGAGATAAAATTGTGTTTGTACATAGAAATATAGTTTTCTTAGAAAAGTAATTCCTTTATTTTCAAATAGTTCATTAATTCACTTCTACTAATTAATAACCAAAAGATTCATTTTATATACATGTGTAAATAATATTTTTTGTAATTTAGTTAATATTTTTCATAACTTTCTTTCCAATTGATAGGTTTGATCTATAATAATATTTTAATAATAATATTAATAGTATATTGTAGTTTGGTAAAACTCGACCTTGCGTGTTACACATGCTATCGAAGGAACTTGAAATTTTGTTTAAGACAATCGAAAAATAGTGTTGCAGGTACTAAAAGTTAATATATGTGTTTCATGTATAGAAATAAGTACTTGGTGTTGCTTGTAATGCAAGATAAACTTATTTATTTTATATAACAAAAGCTATAATCAGTGTTGTGTGAAATGAAAAAATATATATCAAAAAGATTAAATTAATTCAAAAAAAAGAAAACAATTCACAAAAACCTCAGGGTGTTACATGCTCCCTCTAAAGGCCCCACACTTGGTTTGACAATAAAGGAATAGAGATATTGATGCTTGATTCTCTCCTCCAATAATCCATATATTAGAGACTAGCATCGAGGGTATATCGATCACACAAATGAGAGGCATTACCCACTATATAGTTTAAGGAATAAAATATAATAAGGATAGAAAACCAACCAACATCATGTATAATCCAAAAATAAAACTCAATACATGTAATTTTATACATGAAATAGAACAACTGTAGGATAAAATAAAAGTACCAATGTAAAACTAGGCAGCTACTATGAATTCCATTAACTCCTAATAATTACCAAACAAATCCTCTAAGCTAGTAATGTTTAGACCAATCAACAACCTATAATTACTGACTTAGAAAAAAATTTAATATACATAGGGTGAGAATAACATATATACTCAGCAATATCCTCCCCAAAACCTCTCATGAAAAATGTGAAAGAACCATATTAAATCCTAATGAAGAAAAAAATTAAGCTAACTCATCACCTAAACACGTGATAATAGTTTTCCCATCCCTAACATGGATCACTCACAAAATAATGCATAAAATTAAACCATTTTATATCAAAATAATATGTATATAATATGGTACTCTACTTCCAATTCTATATTGGGTTGTCTCTCTTACGCCCCAACGCCACACATCCTGTTCTCATCCCTTCCATAATTAAATCATCCTTGATGTGAGTCGGGCCTCAGAACTACCTACCTGAAACCTAAATAGGGACCAACATCTCATGTTAGCATCAATGAACATGTCTATTTCATCATCATCACCATCCCATTTGTAACCAAGTGTATGCATGGAATCTACTAAATCCTATGTTTGTGAATTGTTCCTCAATCCATCATAGCCTATACACGTACAACCATGGGAATACTGAGCCACCACAACCAACTACAAGTATACTCTATACCTTGAACCATTACTACCTACACATAAATTTACAGTAAATCGAGAGACATCATAGCTTGGGTAGGAAAAAACTCAATATCACAAGCCATTATATATTAGGATACACATACTCATCCATATCCAAAGGGAGATCAGGGGATAGGTAGAAGTCATCCATCCATTTTCTCATAATCTTGGATGTTGGAGAAAACACCCCTAAAACATTTGGGTGTTAGTTTTCCTACCACATTGGGTGGCGTAGCATATAAAATCATTAAATATATGTAATATCATTTATAAACAACACTAAATAAAAAACCTAGCCTTAGACTCATCTTATTCTATTGTCACATAGGACCCCCAACTTCCTAAACTAAGGACTAGTTACTAAACAATCAAACAATTATAAGATTCATTATTAATTAATTATTAATTAATTAATACACATTAAAATTTTCTAAGATTAACATTTTAATCTTCTTAAGATAAGTGCCAACGCCAATATTAGTTTTCTTGCTTATATTCTCAAGTATGTCACTATTTTTAACTTCTGGTTCAACCATTTGTTATAGCCAATAGGCTTTATCAAACCACATTAACAATTAAATATTTTATACCCATGCTCCTTAGGGAATCCCATTCAACCATCCCATGGTCTCCTTTAGTCAACATTAAAATATGATCAATATCATTTCCATCTACAACACCCCAACCATGGGTTATTTATTATTCATTTATTATTTATAAAAACATCCAAGCAATCTAGGAATATTCCTAAGATACTACATTAGAACCAAAAATTCCATGAAAAAAGTATGACTACATAAAGTATAGGGAATTAAATAAAAACAAAAACATACAGCCAAAATCCATCTAACAAGAATCAAGAAAGAAAAATAATTTATGAGAAGGATTCACTTTGAACTCATCCCAACCACCCTAGTGTCCCACACCATTTCATACAATACCAACTATTCTACCATTATTGAAATCAACCATCACTCCACCCCAGGCTCCCAAACCATTTCTCATCTATGTTTCCTAAACATATCAACACAACCATCAAAAAAACTGTTTGAGGCTCCCAACACACAAATAACCCCAACCCCTCTCCCATTTCTTATTAATAAAAACCAACCTCACATTGTTATTAAAAAATTTAAAAAAGGTTCAAAATTTCCTAGAGTTCACATATATTTCAAAGTTATTTTTTTTCACTCAGGAAAAGGCACTATGGCCTTAAAACCAAGGCATACATGACTTCCACAACAAGAACATGCTCACTCAACCACAAAGCATTTATCTTTAGTACACAACCATTTTAATTCCCATATTTTATTAACTAGTTTATTATGTATATATTTTTAACAACAAATAACCCATAAATTAACATATATTAATATCTTTGAAATAATATAAACATGTATTTTTTTATTAATTTCATATTCCATAAAAAAAGGAAGAACATATATCAGATTACATGCCTCTTTATTTAATAACATCATCATTATTATTTTGGATTTATGTTATTTATGATATTTATAGGGAAAAACACATTCTAGGAACAACAATATCTACAATAAAAATATAGTACACCATCTTAGTGAAACATGAGGAATAAATAGGCATAAAACCAAAAGTGATCACAAACCCCAACCAAAACTTAATTTTTCCTTTAAATTCTATTTTCATAAATTTATTAGGTTAATTACCCCATTACCCAAATGATTAAATCATGATAATCCCATAATAGAACTTTAAATCAAGATAAAGGGAAAAAATATCCTACCTTAACATGAAGATCTCAATGTTCTTTGAGAATGAACAAAACTACAAAAACCAAAATATGATTACTTCTTATGTAGGAAACCAATGATCACTAAAACACTATCCCAAAAATATCCCTATATAATTAATTAATAGAAACTATAATAAAATCAAAGAGAAAAACCTACCATAACATAAAAAAATAATAAAGAAACCACCAGTGAAGGAAAAATGAACCTCAGATCACTATAGATTAATATCTATAATATGTTGTTGAATTTGATCAAAGGGGATTTAAGGATCTTCAAAAAAGATATCCTGGACACCTAGGGTTTTAGAGAGGATAGGTGAATTATGATAATATCTAGGGGGATACCTAACTTATAACCATGCTAGTTAAGAATCATTCACAATGTAAATACTGGGTTCTTACTTTGAATTCCCTAGGTTAAGAATCTATAAAAAATATAGTTACCACTTTTCTAAAACCTAAAAAACCATTCATTCCATGGATTACCCATTCACACCATGAATTTATTATGGGAATAACCATCTAATTCCATCCTAAAACCCTTTAAAAATTGAACCAGAATTCAGGACATGGTTTAAAATTCATGCTATGAATTCTGAGTTAGCACCTTTAATTCCTCTAGTAACCATGTTTCTAGCTTAAAACCACCCGCTCCTACCTCAAGATTGCAAAAAAAAAATACCCAGGGAAATTTTGGCCCTTATAACCACTTTAAATTTTATCTAATCAAGATCAAATGTTCACCTATATGTTTTAAAGGATTCTTAAACATACTCTAAATACTAAGTTGAACTTAAATATAACATATTTCCCCCCACATCGATATTTAATCTAAAAGGACAATTAAAAAACTTGAAGACATACTAAGAGATATCTCAATGAATTTCAAATAAGGCTGAGACTAATTTCTTCCCTTGGATGAGTTCTCATACAATAGTAGTTTCCACTCAAGTATTTAGATATAACTATATGAAGTTCTATATAAAAATAGATGTATAAATCCAATATGATGAGATGAAATTGGTGAACACAATATGATTAGACCCAAAATTTTACAAGAGATGATAGAGAAGGTATAATCCATTTAACAACACATTAAAGAAACATATAGTCAATAAAAGAGATATGGTGAAAGTATTCTAAGAGACTTATAGTTTGAAGTTGGATAAAAAGTTTTACTTTGAATATCACCCTATAAGAGATTTATGAGGTTTTTAAAGAATGGAAATCTCATCCCTAGGTACATTACCCCATTTGATATCATTGACCACATAATATCTATGACCTATTGACTAGTACTTACACTAAACTTGGATCAAGTGAATGATGTTTTACACATATCTCTCACGAGTAAGTACAAAACTGATCCCTCACATTTATTGAATCTAGAGGTGGTACACTAGAGAATGAACTCTCTTATGAGGAGAAACTAGTGAAGATCATGGACCATAAAGACATAGTTCTATGTGAAAAGACAACCAACCTTGTCAAAATAATTTGGTGAAACCATAAGTAAAATAAGAAATTTGGGAACCTGAGGATGCAGTGAAATGAACTTATCCTCACCTATTCTCAATCAAGGATATGAGTTGAAATTTCAGGGATAAAATTTCTAAAGTGGGGATTAATGTAATGATTTATACTTTTAAATTATGAATTTTTCTTCTGAATATACATTTGTTTCATTTTTAGAATTATAGTATAATATAAACCACATGAACCACATTAAATAAAACAACACCATTTTATTTCATTAACATAAGAACATTACATACCAAGGACAAAAATAATATATAAAATTGAAAATAATACAAAGGGATAATAAACAAAAAATAATAATATAAGTAGAATTTGAAGTTATGGAGCACCGTGATACAATAAAATTATCACAGTGGAAAATAAAATTGTAGAAATAAAAAATTTAGGAATATTAATATAATTTTGTAAAGAACATAGAAAACAATGAGATAAAACTAAGTGAATGATGAAATGATAGGTATTTATAAGAAGTATAAAGTAAATATTATTATTGTAATAATAATATGACATTATAATATAAACTTAACCTATAAAATAGTAAAATGACTTGTAAATAACATTTAAAATAAATAAAATATGTAAATATAGATATTAGAATTATATAAAAGAAATATTTAAATTAAACTAACTCAAAATAAAGTATAAGTTCATTTTTAAAATGTATTTTTATATATTTTACAAAATATTAATTTTTATATTTAATATTAATATTAAAAAAGTAATAATTTTTTTAATAAAATAAACTTAATTTTTGGAATCATAACAATAAAATTATATAAGCATGTTTTTTTGGCAAATTTCTGAAAAATATGAATTTTTAAGTGGCTAGTAAAAATACAGTTTTTAAAAATACTAATGTTTTATGATGTTATATTGATGTAATAATGAATTAATTAATCCTAAAATGGTTGGTTTAGCCCAAAATAAATTTAATAAGATAAATAAATAAATTTTAAAATATTAAACATAAATTTTTAAACCTAAAAACTATTTTTACTTTTGCTTCCTTCCTTTTATATATACTTATAAATTAGTTTTTATAAAGGTTTTAAAGTCCTAAAATTATGTAATTTTATTAAAATATTATTCATAATGTTTAAATTATCATTATTTCAACTTTTACTTTAGAAATTATATTTATTCAATACTTTTACCAAAGATACCCCTCCCCTGAAGTATATATACCCCTATCCCTACCCTTGTAAAATCACTTAACAAAAACTCCACATTTACCAAGCCCTACCCAATTCCATTCTCATAATACTCAAAGGGTCCTTATGGTTTCTCTATTTTCATTCAACTCTAATCCCTAAAGGGTTTAGTTCCATAGTAAAGGAAAAAGAACCAATGAAGAGTAACCCCATAATTCTCCTTTTTATTTTGTTCAATTATCCAAATCTCTTTTATTTTCCTACCTTCCCAAAAAAATTATTCAAAAATATATAAGATATTAATTTTATTATAGTATGACTATTTTCATCCATTTAAAATATATATACTCCCCCCTCTTCTACAAAGTCCTGTCAATAATTAGATTTTATCTACCTACAAGGACATTGTCAATTATTTAATTATCACTACATTCATGAAAGGTTTTAATACCTTATTTATAATTCATAAATATTTAGTTTTATTTATTTTTAAAATTATATAGGTAATTTTACCAATAAATAAATAATAATGAGTCAAAACTATTAAATCAAAAACAAAACAGGTTAATTCAAAGAAACATGTCATCAAACCATCTCATCTTTAAGAAAAGGACAATAAAATAAATTAAAATTATTAAAATTAGTTAATAATAACATAAATTATTATGATTCACTTATATATTCATTTTTTAATAAACATATATTGGTTATATAGTAGTTTTAATCGTGATAAACCAAAATGAGACCTAAGATAAGGGAACTATCGAATTTAACTATACTTTTGGATTTATCTTCTCTTACTCTATATTTTATCCATTATTATTTTAAAAATACTTATAAATATCTTATATTTAACTTTATTTTTATAGTTATTAGGTATATGCATGACTTTAATATGCTGGGATGCATTCAATACATTTATTTTCTCCTCTCATTAATATGATCGTTTCTTTGTTAATGATACCCTTAAATATCCAAAATAACAATGCCCATTATTATTTATAGAACTCCCAAGTTTACTCATCATTATATGATTCATGATTTTATTATGAAACTCATTCTTTTATCATGGTTTTATTTCATGTTAATGATTGATATATATTTTATTTCTATGTGAAAAGCATGATTATGAGCATATTATGATGTAACGGATGGGCTCAAAATTATATAACACTAAAATGCATTAGATAAAGATATGTATATAATGATATTATTTATTTTATACATGAAAATTATGGTATATTTATTCAAATTATATGTAATAATATTTTTACACATATTATGCATGATAATGATGCTATCTTTGTTCACATTCTACATGTGAGATTTTCCTATAATGATATAATTTTTTTATTATTCAAGTGACATTCTTCTCCTATAAATTATTCTCTCATTCTTATTATGATAATAATATTCTTGTAATATTATGATAATGATTATTCTCACACATGTACAATGTTAATTCATGTCTCATGTTCCTTCCCTATTATGCCTCCCCTCAATGGGACTTTAACTCACATTTTCTTTGATGTATGTCCTTAAGTGATTATATGTACTAAGAAGATCATGAAATCATATAGGAGGACAATAAATATGGATTTAAGTAAAGTTTAATGTTTTTTATATATATTCATATTGTATGAACCTAATTTTTCCAAGACACTAAATATAATGAACTGGTCCAGGATGAAATCACATGTCACCCAACTTGGCCCATCACTGGGCTTGAAGGGAATTCTTTATCTCCATAGGCTAGAAACTAGTACCTAAGAATCAATGTAAATACTCTTGGGAATGATTTTACCCTTCAATAATAAATAAAAAAACATCATACACTAACCAAGACTATGAAACAGGGAGTCTATATATTGGACATCTATGCTAAAAAATATAAATAGTTAATGAAAATAAACATGAAAAACTAAAATAAACATTTCAAACTCACTTTTAAAAATTAAAATATATAGAATTTTCAATACAAAATAAGATAAACTATAAGGTATATAAATACAGTAGGCAAAAGTGGATGATCTAAAACATCCCAAAAATAAACCAAAGGCAATCCGAAACCTAAAAATCAACTCCACATAGCCCACATCCACTCACCACCTCTGAAGGGAAAACTGACCATAATCAATAATAGATACAAATTGGGCTCTAGAAAGTAAACATAAGAACTTCATACACTGTGGGGTGCATGTAGGGTGTGAGAAAAATACACCTATTGGGATTAGACCATGAAATATATGAAATATATTACCAATGAGATTTATATAATTATAGTTTCAACTACATTTAAAAAATAGGACTCATAAAAATTCATGAAGGAACAAAAGTCACAACACATTCCATTTGAAAATTATTTTATTAACACCATTTACAATTTAAAATCTTAAGAAAGAATCATTTTAAAAGTAAATTATTTAAAACTATAAAAGAGGTAAAGCCTCATATTTTACATAAAACAATCCATATACATCAGCCACCATTTTCCTTTTTTAAAACCTTTCTCAAAAAACAATTTTCAAATAACCCATTTGAAAAAATAAATCTTAGCATAACATAAAAAATTAACATTAAACCAAAACCATATAAATAATCATAATCAAAATAAAAAACAACAGTATATAGGTTTTATATAATCGATAAATAAAAGTAAAATAAGAAACATGCAATACAAATCCCCTAGATAATATCATCATGACTTAAAAATAACATTGGAAACTCCCTAGGTCCTAAATAAATATAGTTCTATACTTTATATAACATGAACCCAAATACTGACATATGTTGTGTCCTAAACAACCCAATCCAACCGACTATCCTACACTAACATCATTGGAATGGAACTCCCCACCTATCCCTATATCACTCTATAAGGTACACTAATAGTGTGAATTCCAAATAGTGTAGCATAGGCATAGACTACTCTCTTATCCTATAGATTCCATATATTCAATCAAGTGGATGTGATTAAACAATTATAGGAAGCATCACATTCATGAATAAAGAATAAAAAATTTATCTTATCTCATCTCCAACACCCTCTCACAAAACAACTGCTTTCAAAATTGTGCATAATAATCAAGCATACAATAATAATTAAACTAAATCCATTAAATGGTAAATAATATTAACTATTTTATACCAATATAGGGGATAAATTTTGAGGGAATCAAAAAATAACAATTTGAAATCTCTTTAGAAAGTTCCAATCTATCCTTTAAAATACCAACTCAGGATGATAATCTTTTATATCCAAATTTAAAAGTTTATCCTTGAAATCACACTCTAAAATACATTTGGAAATAATTTAAAAATAAATTATTTTTTTAGAGACCAATTCAAATACCAACATTTCATATAAAAATAAAAATATCCTTTCTCTTAGAAAGGATTGTTTTCAAAACTAAATTCTTATTTAATTGAAAAAACCCTTTAAATCTCCAAATACAATTAATAACCCATTTAAAACATTAATACACACATGGACACACACACACACACACTCGATGCTCTTAAATAATAATTAAAAAAATTAAAACTAAAAAATACATGGAAATCCATTTGTTCCAAGTGATGAAAAACCTTGGGCACCATTTAACACCCATCATGGGAGCTATATATAATCATAAAATAATATAAAATGAATTTAGGAAATTCCAAGTGTAACACCCCGACCCAGTGGACACTATATCTGGTGCCCCGAGATGAGTTGTCAAATTACCTCAAATGCGCCTCCCCATATGCGAGAGGATGCCGACTAATATTGCATGTCTATAGAGGAACAATGGAGAGCCTATACCTGCATTTCAGATTAAAACAATAATAGAAATAATGTCAAAAAATATAATAACTAGTAGGAATTAATAAACAGACAACATTAGGTATGATCCAATAAGTAACCAAGTACACATTCTAAAACAATATGATAGATGCACTATATGACAGATAGTCTTACAATTAAAGACTCTGAAACTAAAACCATAAAATATCCCAAATACATAATTGTGTCCTAACTCAGTCCTGAGCTCCCATGATCTAATTAGATATCCCATGCATGAACTATACACCATATCCCTGTCTTGAACCTATACCAGAAAACAAGTAGTATATTATCAGGTACCCAAGTTCCAGGGAGGCCCAACTAAGGTATGTGTAAAAATTAGCAGTTCACCACCAACAATGTCTAAAGAAATAACCGGTATATACAACAATTTATATAGATAATCAGGTACAACACATAATCTAGGAAACAAAAGTAAATTTTCTTAAAATTAAGAAATCATAAATACACTTTTTTCCATTAATTTACCTAGGGTCAACTAACCAACTAAATTATCTCCGGTCACACTGGGAGCCCAATCCATAGCATATAGGTTCACATAATTTTAATCACCAAGGGTGTTCACAAATGAAACAATTTATCAACTTACCTTTGAGCGTCAGTCCGGTAATCAATCCATGTCCATATGTTTGGGAAGAATAGAGCCTCAGTCTAACATCCAAAACCCTGGCAACATAGGTGGACATAGAGAATCATTATAGCTAACCTAGAACTAGGGATCCTCAGTCCCTAAGTTAGGATCATAGATCATCCATCCAAAATCCTAAATCAATAATACATCAGTGGACCTAGAGCATCAGTTCTACCCAACCCATAGAGGAAACCTTAGTATATAAGTTAGGAGCATAGAGCCTCAGTCCAACATCCTAACTCAAAAATATATAGGTGGGGCCTATAGAAACTGTTCGGCCTGACCAGTGGGAGTAAATCCTCAACCTAACACACCACACATACCATTAACCTCTAATCCATATGCACATTATTATTTAACCATTAAACATATTTACTATTTACACACCTTGACTCATTTTAACACATAAACCATTTACAACCCATATCCCATTAAACACATATAACATTATTCCAAACACCCCCTTATTCCATATTAATAACTAGACAACAATTAACATCAATTCCATTTCACAAACCATGATAAAAGACAATTCAAAATACTCTTTCAAAATCATTTGAAGCTACTATTTAAAAAACAGGTCTTCCTGTTTGGAAAAAAAATCAAGCCCAAACGATTTTGTTTTCATTTCCAACCATTTCAAATAATCATTAAATTATTTTCACAAAAAGGGGAACCATTCCCTCATTTCAAATCATCATTTGAAACCTATTTATAAAAAACCATTTGAAATCATGTTGAGGTCCACACCTCCTCTTAAAAAATTTCCCACTTTCAAACATCACATTATTTATTTAAAAACACAACTAGATCAAATTCTAAAATACACCATTTAAACTATTAAAAAATCCTCTTAGGAAATTTGCAAAACCAACATAAAAACATTTCAATTTCTCCTTTTAACCATTTATATAAAAAATTTAACCATTAAAAATTATTAAATTTCATAATTTCTCTATATCAATGTTTACTCAATCAACTCACCCTTCCTAAGGGTTTTATGTACCTCGTGGGTAGCCCTAAATACCATCTCAAACCATCAACAGACCCAATGGGGTACGTAAAGGGATTTTTACCTCACACCAAGGCCCAAATAACCTTCCTTAAAAAAAGACATTAAAACACAGTAAGGTAGAAATTAAACACAAATACATACACATATAACACATCATGACTATGTGAAAAAGCATTAAAATAACCAAACACATGTTTTTAGACAATTGATCATAAAAAAAAAACCTTTGATTTGAACTAAAATGGCCTCAAACACCATGGTGAAGAAGACCCTAGAAAACAAGTGTTTAGAGATTTGGAAAGAGAGGAACCCAAACACCAAGCATCTCCTAGAAAAAATAAGGAAACAGATTATAAGACTAACTCATAGCTTTGATTCGCACTAAACAAATGTCCAAATGCCCAAGAATTGAAGGATATTAACCCATGGATATGAAGGGGTATTCTGATTCATCACCCAAGATGGAGGGGGTCGAATGGGGGATAATTTTAGGGGATAATCATTTAATACTAAGAGGAAAAAAATTTAAAAATTCCCACTTTCTAAGGACTACATGGTTTGGCCGCATTGTTTGCTAAAACCGTGCACCAACTATGCGACTCCCTCTTTCCAATAGGGGCTAGGCTGTATGGTTTAGATGGCCACCTACATAGTTTTGAAAACCTTACTGTTTCCATGATATCATATTTGTCCAAGAGGATCAAGCCACATGGTCCACTAGAGGCACCCCACATGGTTTGGAAAACTGTGTGGTGCCTGTATGCTAACCTCTATCTGAAGAGGCATGAATGCATGATTTCCATGAACTGGTGCACAGTAAGTTTTAACCATGCGCCAACCGTGAACTACACACTATTTGAACTCTTTTATTATCCTTTTGTGTCCCAAAATACTTAGGACACCCCTGAGGCACCTCATATGTTCATGAACCATTCCATTAACCAAAATTAAAGGAGTTAAATCGAAATTTAAATAAGGGTGTATCTCCTCAAAAGGTTGGTATCTTACAACCTCCCCACCTTATAATGGATCATCCTCAAGATGTAATCCCCATGCATCACCAAGCCTTCAAGACAAAGGGTTTGTCCATGGGGCCCACCTATCAACCTTCATCTCCCAAGTTTCCTCCTGAACACAGCCATGCTATTACAATAATAGGACCAATAAGAAGTCCTACCCTGAGGATATTTCCCCCTCTGTGATCCACAATCATGAACTCGATGTTCCTCAAAAGACGCATCCACCTAAAACTCATCATTATCAACATAAAACACAAGAGAAAATCCAAGGAAATATCATTGAACCACCACACAAAAGGGTACCAATAAATCACTAAAATACTCTGGGAGATCCAATCAAAACACCTTTAGTCCGATCCTCCCCACAATTCATAGCCCAAATTGCTTGGCTCCATCTCACTGAATTTCCAAAATTCTAACAGTGACCCAAGCTCGGTGTCACCCAAATGAACATATAGATTTTCAAACCACATTCCCCTAACCTACGTTAGTTCGAAACTCAAGGTCTATGAACTTGCTCTACATATGAACATCCAAAGTGAAACCCAAGTATAAACTTCATCTCAAGGTATTCAACCAGTAAAAACCTAGGACAATGTCCTTTACTGAAACTGAAACACCAAGATGAATCTTACTTGAGCCCATCGGACCCATAACACCGATAATGTCATCAACTGACTACTTTCCCACTATGGTGATACCCACCATATGATTCATCTCACACCACTATATTTCATTGTTTGGAACATACATCATCAAAAAGGACTACAAAAATCCCAACTCAAACTTCCACAAAATACCCGATGCGCTTCCCAACTCACCACACCGAATAACTTCAAGAACACCATCCATCATTGGCATCCCACCTTGCCATAAAAAACAACTAGAAGGGACACTCATTTACCATCCATTTATAGACTAAGAAAAACATGGAATATCTCAAGTTTACCTTCATTCTAAACACAATTTATTTTAAAACTTCAAATTGGAGGTGGCTCATAACTTACCTCACTCGTTCCTCTTGCCATACCATATCAGACCATCCCCGACTAGCTTGTCCCAAACATCCATCATCCTTTGGGGGTGTTTTTCCTGTTTTTACCTACCCATGTAATTTTATCACTTAATGAGTACTACCACCAACGAACACACCTATAGGTTTCATTTTCCAACTTATGGTAAAACTCCACCGTCAAGGTATCCACTACCCTCCAAGTCATCATCATGATCCACTACACCCATCCACATTCCTAACACAAGCACCTCTTCTGTCCCTATATTGACTAAAGACAACTTGGTTATTATTATTAAACCACTTAAATTTTCAAAACACACTTATCATTCCAAAAAATTCACCGAAGTCAATTTATAACTTACCAGCCAACTAATCCTAGAAACACCCAACTTCACTACTGGAACATCACTACATCACATGACCAAGATTCCTTCACAATTAAAGTTATTCTAGGGTCACCCAAACACACCTTCCTGAGTCCAATACCAACTTCCTATGGAGTCCTAACACCCAAAATCCATTTCTATCAACCATTATCACACTTTATCATTCCCATAAATAAATATAATATAGGTACCTCAGATTTATTTTAAAAGCACCCAATGCCCGAAGAAAACTTCTAGCTCAATAAACCAACACATCCAAGGCCCACTTGCTATTTAATGAGTAATAAAAACATAAAAATAATAGGTTAACTATTGTAATATTGATTCCACCACATCCATTCCATGGTATGATCCACTAAAAAATGACTGACATATCTCTCCCCACCTTAGGAGTGTCATTATCACCACTTTCCTCAAGCGATTACAACCACAAAAAATCATGCTTCGATCAAAAGATAAACCCCAAAAACATAGATGTGGGCACTTAGATTTCCCAAAAACAACAAAAAAATATCAATCATTAACTGCTCCCAGCTTCCAAGAATTAAATCCCCTACATTCGTCAACATCTGGTCCATCCCAAGGACCTCACCCATAAATGGTCGATGGTGTACTTCCCACCATCCGGGTCCACATATTCTACTCCAAGATCATAACCTCTAATAGGACCCATATCCAAACAAAACACTTCTAGGTATCTAGGAATAAATATATGAACTATATTAGTATACTCAAGATGATGTCAAGATATTGGGCATGATATTCACTGGCTAAGAGTATGCTACGAAGTCATCAAAGAAATCCCTGACAAACTCACCATTCTCGATTTCACCTCAACCGTAGGGAAAACTTAACCTATGAAAACCCTAGGCTTCCCTAACCTCAAATGTCTCATCAACACTAGGATAACACAACACAAGTGGTATTTCCAACCGAACTTAATACCACTTCATGAATCTCTACCAAGAAGTCGTGAAATAATGATCCCTGTGGCACTAACACTACCACACATCTAGAGTTATTCTCGCTTGACCTTGGTGACCCAAAATATAAACACAATGATCCATTACGCTGGCCCAAAACCAATCAGTATCTTTCATAACCAACACTTCCCACTTGATTTCATGGAAAATGACAGGTGCTTATTATCAATCCACATGTTCACATACCTGAATGGCATTAGGAATCTATAGCATGTGCCCAAATTTGGACCTCTTCAGATCTCTCAAGGTCTCTCACTTTCTAGATACCACACATTAAACCCAAATATAGAATCCAAGAGTCATACATCACTAGTTCTAAACACTTTATTACACAACCAAATAGGATTCCTAGTCTATTAACCCAATCAGAATTAGTAAATTCTCATCGTTCTCATCCGAAAACCCAATCATTCATACAAATAATCCCAAACACATGGCCATCCATCATACTAGGTGTCCATTCCATAAAAAAGCACCCACCACAATTTTTCACCCTTGCCTTGTCTTCCCAAAACCAATATTGACTCTGAAATCAAACATAATCGAATCCACAAGACTAGGATTCCAAATAATCCTGACCCATTAAAACTACCCTTAAAACCAACCACAGGCACTCAGACCTCTCTCTGAGAAAGAAACTAAGGAATAATATGAACTTTTACCAAAAACTTGGTGCTTATAACCGTGCATCAATCCCATATATGAAGAAACTACATGTGATTTACATTCTAAGAAATTTAAAATACTAGGACAATCTCTCTTGAGGTTAACCTCGATTACAAAACCATCAACACATAACCAAAACTCAAGTAGCATCTCTAAGACCATTAACTTTCCTACTTAACCCTTTAGGCTATACCCTCACTAGGAAACACTCCTCATGTGTCATTGTTAAGGACCAAAACGTCTAGTAGTTCCATATTCCCTAAAACACTAGAAAACTTGGATAACCCCTCCCATGGGTCACCCTCTAAATTTAAATGACACAAACTCCCTAAACTAGAGTCGCATCTAACAATGGTCATTGTCTCTACCTCTAAGACATACACATCAAACCTCAAGAAACTCACTACTTATGGGTGGCACTCCTATCCCCAATCCAAGAAAAACTATATATAATTCACCCCATAAATAATTTACTGTAGGTTTACACCAAGTATACCCACACACATACAACAACACTATGATCCAAAAACCCACTCTAGGGTCCAAAACACAACTTTAAAGGTTTCAACTATCAAGAGTCACCACATAAATTTTAGAAAATGACCTTTTAAAACCTTAAGGTCATGACCTAACTGAAGGTACAATAAGAAACATATCTTTGACCAAATATAAAACCAAATAAGGCCTCATGACCCACAACCAGGGTCTTAAAAAAGGTCACTCTCACTGTCTAAACCACTATACATAGGGTTCGATCACAACACTAGGGATACCCACACCACCATCCCTAAAGGTCCCATCATTTTCACATTTCCATTCTTAATTAAAATTTACCATTTAAAACCTAAGGTTTCACATTTCAAAACTTTATATTTTCCAAACCCAAGGATTTACACTTTCAAAAAACTTTTTATTACCAACATTTCAAAATACAAGATTTAATAAAATTCATATTAATTTTTTTCATTAACGATCATTTCAAAGAGAGATCAATAGGATTAAACCACAGGAAGAAAATTACACTACTAACATATGAGTTCCAAATAAATATCAATCAAAGAAACATACAAATGACTTATAAATACTATATGCCTAGAAAGATTCATGAACTCACACAACCTCTCTTTTGATATTAGGCCAAGAGATAAAACCTCAAAAATCAATAACATCACATAAAAGTGCACCACTCAAGGTGGAAGTTTCATCCAAACATAAAAGAACAAAATAGAATATTAATTACCATCCTTGGAAACTTGGGTTTTCCCATGTACATGGGGATACATGCCACTAGGTATGAGATCATTACCAAGCCCTAAAAATATCCTAGTCTCATGTATATTGAACCTATGCCAGAAAATAGGTAGCATTTGATCGAGTACCCAAGTTCCGTGGAAGACTGAGAAAAATGTGAGTAAAACTTAGTAGGACATCACCAACAATTTATAAAGCAATAACTAGTTTGTACAATGTTGTATAAAAATGAGAAATTACAACAAATAATATAGGAAACAAAAAGAACATGTCTCAAAATTAAGCAATCATAAAATAACCATTTTATCCAATAAGTTCCCTAAGGTCAACCAAATAACTAAACCAACTCTAGTCACACCAGGATTCCAAGCCATAACATAATTGGTCACATAATTTTAATCACCAAGGGAATTCACAAATTAAATAGTTTATTAACTTACCTTAGATCCTCAGTATAGTAATCAATCCATGTTCATACATTTGGGAAGCCTTGATACTTAGTTTGAAATCCCAAACCTTAGAAACATAGGTGGTCCTAGAGAATTATTCTAACATACCTAGAACTGGGGAACCTCAATCCCTAAGTTAGGAGCATAGAGACTCATCTTGACATCCTAACTCAACAATACATTGGTGGGCCTATAGAATTAGTCCAACCCAACCCAAACAAAGAACCTTAGTTCATAAGTTAGGAGCATAGAACCTCAGTCCAAAATCCTAACTTATCAATATATCAGTGGGTCTTAGAGCATTAGTTTACCCCAACCCATGGGATTAGAGCCTCATTTCTACACCCCACACATACCAATTACTGATAATTCATGTGTACATTATTCTTTAACCATTCAATATATTTACCATTCACATGCCCTGACCCATTTCAAAACATAAACCATTTACAACCCATAACCCATCAAACACATATACTATTATACAATATTCCCCCTTATTCCATATTAATAAATAGAAAACAATTAACATCAATTCCATTTCACAAACCATGATAACACACAAGTCAAAATACACTTTCAAAATCATCTTAAATCCACCCTTCAAAACACAGGTCTTCCTATTTGAAAAACAAACCAAGCCACAAGGCTTTCATTTCTATTTCCAACCATTTCAAACAATCATTAAAGTATTTTTGCAAAAAGGGGAACCACACCCTTATTTAAAATCATCATTTGAAACCCATTAAGAAAAACCCTCTTTAAATCACATTGAGGCCCATACATACTCTTAAAACATTTCCCACTTTCAAACATTATCTTCTTTATTTAATACCACAACTAGATCAAAATCCAAAACACATCATTTAAAACATTATAAAATCCACTTAGGCATTTCAAAAAAATATCATACAAACATTTCAATTTCCCCTTTTAACCATTTACATATCAAGTTTAACCATTAAAAATTATTCATTTTTAGAATTGATCTATCTCAATATTTATGCATTAAACTCACCCTTCCAAAAGGTCTGGCATACCATGTGGGTGGCTCTACGTCCCATATTAAATCATCAATGAACCCAATGGGGTCCATAAAGGGTTTCACACTTCAAAATAAGGTCCAAATAAAATTATTTAAGAAAATACATCAAAACTAATAAATACAGCAAAGAAACACAACTACATACACATATAACACATCATGAAAATGAGAAAAATATTTAAGACCACCTACCTCATGCTCATAGACAACTGGTCATACAAAATAAAAATTTAATTCAAACTAAAATGGCCTCAAACACCATAGAAAATAACACCCTATAAAACAAGGGGTTATAGCTTTAGAAGGAGACAAAACCAAACACCAAGACTCATAAGAAAAAGGAATAAAACAGAGCTGAAGACTTACCCAAATCTTTTATTCTCACTAAATTATCCTCCAAACACCTAAGAATATAAGGATATTTATCCATGGAGGAGGAGGGGGGTGTTGGTTCATCACCCAAGCTAGAGGGGGTTAAATGAGGGAGAAATTCAGGGGATAATAATATATGATCGAGAGGGAAAATCGGAAATTACCACTTAGGGCCTCATGGTTTGGACACATGGTTGGAAAAACCATGTGTTATCCATGTGACTACCTCTATCCAAGAGGGTATAGGACACACGGTTTGGCTAGACACATGCACAGTCTGAAAAACTTTGTGGTGGCTATACACTCAACTCTATCCAAGTGTATCAAGCCACACAAAATCCTAGATTCACCCCTAATAGTTTGGAAAACCATGCGGTTCTTGTGCACTAGACTTTATCCTAGGAGTCCTGGCCACACGGTTTCCCCGACCTGGTGCACTGTTAGTTCTAAATGTTCTCCAACCATGAACTACACATTGTTTGGAATCTTTTCTTCTCCTTTCATGTCCAAAACCCTTGAGACACACCCAAGGAACCTCATATTATTGGGAGCCATTATGTTAACCAAAATAAATGGATTTAAAACAAAATTTAAATAAGGGTGTACCTCCCAAAAAGTTTAGGATTTTACATCAGTAAAAAAATAAATGCTAAGAAACGGGATTACATAAAAACACACACCTCAGATCGAGTAGATCATGTATTCTATGATAGTGGGATCCCAAACGATAATTGAGAAGAAGTGGATGATCCATAAAATCTCAAAAATAAACTAAAGGCAAGAACAAACATGAAAATAAACTCTATGTAGGTCACAACCACTCATCACCTCCTTAAGGACAATCAACCATAATAAATAAGAGGAATCCACTAGACTCTTGAAAGTAATATTAAGAATCGCATACACTAAGGGGTTCATAAAGGGTGTGCATTAAAAGATCTTAGTTGGATATCCCTATAGATTCTATACAATACCTTTCCAATGTAATTTCTAGAATGTTAGTTTGAACTTCATTTAGAAAATAAAATTTTACATAAAAGTTCATAAAGGTAAAAAAGTAACATCACATTCTATTTGAAAAATATTTTTTTAACACCATTTACAATTTAAAATATTGGTCAAGGGTCATTTTAACAAGGAAATACTTTAAAAATATAAGATAGAGAAAGCCTCATGTTTTATATAAAATAATCCACTTACACCAAACACCATGTCACCTTTTTAAAAAATTTATCAAAAGACTCTTTTAAAATAATCCATTTGAACAGATAAATCATATCGTGAAAGAAATAAAGTAAAATTCCACTGAAACCATATCAATAAGCATGATAAAAATAATAATTAGCAGTACATAGGTTTCATAAAATCACAAAAGTAGGGGAAAACAAGAAACATGCAGTGTGAATCCCATTAATAATATCATCATGAAGAATGAAGAACATAGGAAACTCAATAGGTCCTAAGAGAATATGGACTTAGACTTTATAGAACATGGGGATAACTACTATAATATGTTGTGTCCTAAATAAACCAAGACAACCAAATATCCCTCAATGAAATCTTTGGAATAGAAATCCCACACCTAAACCTATATTATGCTATATGGGGACACTAGTAGCATGCATGATGACTATTATATCATAATCCTAGAACACACCCTTAGCCTAGGGTTCCCATGTAGTAAACTATGTGGAGGTGAGTAAACACTCACTGTAATCATCACATGAATTAATAAATCATAGATAATAAATCTCATCTCACCTCTAGCACTCTCACATGAAACTAACCCTTTCAAAATATTTAATAATCATCAAGAATATAATAATAATTAAACTTCATCCATTAAAGGGGGGAAATCCAAACTAGGTAATAACAATTGATGCTATCAGTTTCAAGGGAATCATAAAATACCCATTAAAAATCTCTTTATAAAGTGACAATTGGGTCTTTAAAAGACTAGATTACGATGCCAAGATTTTCTATCCAACATTAAAAGTTTAACCTTGAAATCACACTACAAAATATATTTGTAAATCATTAAGAAATAAATGCCTCTTTTAGAAACTAATTCAAATACCAATGTATCATATGAAAAAAGAACATCCTTTCACTTAAAAAGGATGTTTTTCAAAACTGAATCCTTATTTAATTAAAAACACCCCTTAAAATCACCAAATTCATTTAAGAACCCTTTTATAAAATTTATACACATACACTTAACACTATCAAATCATTATTAAAAAATTAAAACAATAAAATCCATGAAAATCCATTTTTTCTAAGGGATAAAAAAATCGTGTAAAACATTTAACACCTATCAAAGGAGCCCTATATAATCATAACATAATATAAAATTAATAGAAAATTTCAAGCATAAAAATTCATTCAAAGAGAAGGTATTACATTGAAACACCCCCATAAATTGAGCAGAACATGTCACATATGACGATGTGATCACAAATGATGATGAAGACAATGCCTATTATCCCAAGACATAAAAAATCTTGAAATTAGGTCCACCTATAACTGTAAAATTATCAAAAAAAAATCCCTAAGGTTCATAGAAGATATCTAAAATAAGAAAATAAGAAAAATATGGATTAGTGAGGGAGGATTATAGATCAAGAGGATCTTACCTTGAGATTATGAACTTAAACAAGAAGAAAAAACCAAGGGAGGATGACATGGAGGGAGGGATTAAGGAGGGTCATGCACTTAGAGGTTATTCATTCTAAGGGGGAAGAAAAATGGGGGTCAACCCTTTTTAGTCAGGTAGGGGAAAAACTCTAAAACCCAAAATTTTAAAAACTGGGAAGATTGTATAGCTTGGATGCATAGTTTTCCAAATCATACAAGATCAACTAACTTAAGAATCCAAATATACATGGTTTGTGCCCAATAGTTAGTTGTAACCATACTCCAACCATGTTGGTCACTCACACACACAAAACGGGTCACACCGTTTACTTTGTGACTCCACACAGCTTGGAGAACCATGTGGAAACCATGAAAAATTACATTGCCAAGGAATTGTAGGTTTCACATCCATGTCATATGGATTTTAGTAACCATGTGCAATCCATGCATCTAATACATTAAAAAACTTAAGGTGAAACCACCAAAAACTCAAGATTAAGGATAAAATACAAAAAAAGAAAATAGCTAAATTAAAAATTGGGTTTTCACACAAAACCTATTGATTTTGGTATTTGTATTAATATTACCATCTTAAAAATGATTTAATAATCATGTATGAAAGATTAAGGTCACTAAAAAAAGGACACTCAAAATTCTACTATTTATCAAGATTTAATCTTATCTTGGTTCCATTTCTTATTTACACTCAAACCCTATCAAACCTTTATCCCTACTTTGGTTCTCTGTAGTCATTATCTTATGGATCTAATTACCATGTTTCATATAATAGATCCCTTTCAAGTCAAGATACCTATTTTATTCCTTCTATTACATTATCTTCCTTCTAATTTCATTCTTCTATCTCATATGGTTATAGTAGTAGGGTTTCTCAGGTTTGGTTGGTTGAGGTCTTGATAATGGGATGATGTCACTAGGTTATTGAGAGTTTCTCTTAAGGATCCTTAGTGGTTTGATCACCTTTCTCTCTCCATTCTTATACTAAATTCTTTTAGAAAGGGGATTAAAGATTAGTTTTTTTTATTTTTTTTGAATGTAGAATTATCATTCCAAGTTTTTAAATGGCTATGTGGTTCGAATATTAATAATTAAAATGAAAAATAGATTAAAGTAATTTAAAGATGAAAAGTGATTCATATGATCTTTATATGATTACCATGATATTAGTTATGTGTTATTTCTTAAGTTGATTTGATAAGAAAATTGTTGTGATTTATATTAATTGTTGTTATTGTTGATATTTTCCATCATATTTATAATCAGTTAAGTCATATAAAGTTGTTTGTGTAATATGATACATAGAAATATAGGATTAACAATGATCCTGTTTATACATAAATTGTTGACTAAGTATCTAAGTTTGAAATAAAAAATGCTACTATTGTTTTATACAATGATTATTTGTTTTCCTTACTATAATAAAATAATTTTTAGTGACACTTTCTTGTTTTGGTAGATATAGGGTGGTGATATATATTTTTTATAGTGGTTAATTATTGTGGGTGATTTGAAAATAAGTGGATGATGTTTTGAAAGTGGTGGAAGTAATGCAATGTCTATTGGCATGGGATAGTGTGGTGGTCGATGTGGAGTTGGGAGATCCTATTATGGTTTGTGTCATAGTTGAATGGAAATATAGATGGTAATGAAATAATTAAATTAATAATTGGGATAGGTTTTATTGAAAGTATGAAGAAAAATAAATGAAATAATGGGTAATTGGTATATGATAAATGGGAATATAAATAAGAAATTGGAAGTGGATAGTTATGGTTTTTATGGTTGGAAATAAATTATGAAATAATGAATGAAATGAATCCAATGAATGTTAATGTGAAATTGTCAATGTAAAATGAAATATGATTTTTTTGTTATTTTGTAGTGATGGTGTGATTAGTTTGTGTCGTGCTTAGTCATGGCAGTAGTTGTCGATATGAGGTAGTTGGGATAAAGTGATAGTTATAGGACTTGTGGATAAATGTTTCATAATTATTAGTTGAAACTTATTCTTGGATTGTGTGGTATATTATATTCATTATATTTTATTTTATTTCTTATACACCACCACTCAAGTTGGGTAATGTGACTAACACCCATATGAGGTATTGGGTTCCAAATGTTTTTCCTAATATCTAGGATGGAGGTGACATAGATATCCTACTATACCCTTTTACCAATCTCTCTTCTAGACATAGTGAGGGATATAATGACTTGTGGTTATAGTTTGTGTTGATGTAGTTATGATTTGGTTTCATGGTAGAGGCATAAATTGAAGGAGGAGTGAATGAGGTTAGGGGTGGAAATGGGTACCTGAAAATTGGGTACATGTTCCTACCCAACATGATTAAATTCGGTTTGGGTACCATTTAATTAAGTTAAGGTTGAGTTTAGGTCACATATAAACTACCCATTTATTAATTAGTAAGGGTTTAAGTATCTGTGATAGGATACTCAAAATTAAAAACCTATTTAGTTTATATTATATTTAAATTTTTTAATTACTAATTTCATCATTAAATAATTTATCAAAGTGTAGGTGTAATAAAAAGTATATAGGGGATCTCGACATGTTAAAGAATCGAATCCGATCTACCTCTATTGGTAAATTCATGGTGGCTGGATAATTTTTTATATAAAATAAAAATTTTAAAATAAAAAGTTAGTAGTATTATTCAGGTTTAAGAGGGTTTAGGTAATAAATGGATGAAAGGTTAGGACCAGGCTAGTATAATTAGGGTTTAAATGGGTTCAAATTAGAAATACCCTAAATGGGTTCTGGGTTAGGTACCCTAAAATAACTGGGTAACCGCCCCATTTCCATATCTACATGAGGTTGATAACCTTTATGATTATATACTCTACTATAATGGGGAAGTGATTTGGATGTGATGTGAGTATGTGGTTATGTGGTGGTGTCTATGATGTGGATATGTGGTTGTGTGTTTAATGAGGATGTATAGTTATGTGATTATTTGGGTATCAGAGGTCTGGGAGCACCAGGACGTATGGCGTTGGAGTATGAGGGTGACTAGTTCAGTGGGAAAATGGATTCATGGTACCTTCATGTATATTTATTGATATTAAGTTACTATATTTTCATGTGATATTTGGAAAGTGATCATTAGTGAGTTTGGGTGGTTGTTAACCTGGTTAGGAAATGAGTTGGTTTTTTTGTTTATCCACTAGGACATTAGTATGCTTATTCCATATTTTCACGCAAGGTTTTGGGGAGGATCCTGCTGAATATACATTTATTCTCACCATTCTATCTCTCTCTCTCTCTCTATATATATATCCTATTTTTATAGATCTGAAGGATAGTGTTGGTGACTAGGATAGTCATTAATATCTTATAAATATCATTTTTGTTTGTGGATTCGCTTACATAGGAGTTGCATTTTGGTATTTTATTATATATATTTTGACTTATGCATGACTTTTCATGAATTATGAGATCAATTTATTTTATTATTATATAGAGTTTATTGGTGGTTTTATCTTATGTTCATGGGATTCAAGAATGTAATGTCTCCCATATGTGTGTTTTATACCCTCAATGTTAGTTTCCAACCTGTGACTTATTGGAGGTGGGATTTGGGGGGCCACACTTAGCTTCATAACTGACCAAGGAGGGGTTCTGGTGGGGATGATTCCTGAAATCACACCAATGTAAAAGGTCCTTAGAATTTACTCATAACCCTCACCCCATCCTTCTAAATCACTTGAACCAAATCTCATATCACTTTCGTTTTCCTTGATCTGTATACCAAACCTAAGGATTACATGTTTACCATGGTATACATGCATGATGTGAGTATAAAACTCAGTAATACACCACTAATGAAGTCCCTAAAATATTTCACAGTGTATACATGTGAGTGCATGTATAATATCATATAAAAATTCATAAAACTCAATATATAACACCTAAGTCAAGTCATCATGTTTTAACTAGGTCTCCACAATGAATCATCCTATTTCCTCACCCTGTGCTGGTTAAATGTCATGAAACCATCCCAAAAAAGATACCAAAATGAGGGGAGAGAGATAGTGACCCCCCTAAGTCTCACATCTAGTAGGCCCTGAGTGAGAAACTAGCACTGATGGTATAAAATTCTCACAATATGGGAATAATTACCCCTATAAAAGAAATAGGATCATGAGATAAGAAAAAAAATCACAAAAAAACTCCAGAATATAATATAAAATTAAACCAAAAACCATCTCACAGATCATGAATAAAGTAAAAATGATACATATAAAAGTCTGAAAAGTAAATACCACAAAGATAAGTCTATGGCAATGACTGAACAACAAATCCAACCCAGCTAGTAATTCTTATCTCGGTCCCCAAAGTCCTCTTGGAATCCTAAAAGAACATCTTATATTTGTAGGGTGAAAATAATAGGTATACTCAATAGGGAAATAACTAAGGCCTCAAGTGAACATGTGAAAAGAGAATGCTAATACACCAGTGAAAAAATAGAAGAACCAATAATAACTTATACTTTCCAAATCACCATCTCAGCCTCACTTAGATCACTCACCAAATCATGCATCTAATATAATAATATAGCATCAAGATCATAACAAAGAAAGGCACCCCACTGCCATTTCCCCACTGATTTTTCACTCTCACAGCCCAATGATGAACATCATGTTCTCCCATATCTTTCACACATACCACATCACATCACATCATATCCATCCCAATGACACCTGGGTTATCACATCACAAAAAATCCCACCCACATACACTCACACCATCACATCACATCACATCCCACCTGTAGACATTTGGACTATCACATCACATCCCAACCAGAACCATATCAACAAGGTATCATAAATGTAAAGGAGATCAACCTCATTCCATCCTCCTACCATGTATGACACCACCACATATCACATCATACCATATAATGTCTCTATCATAGACACTTAGGTCATCACATCACTACTGGGTAATATCCAAAACCAATCCATATCACTATTGTTGAAGGAAGAGTGGGGGTAGCTATCCACCCATATCATCACCATTATGGATGTTTGGTTAAACACTCAGAACCTAGAACCTTTCAGTATTGGTAAGTTTATCCAACTTGGGTGGTGTTTTTATAAAACAACATAAACATACATGGTATATAGATAACACACAATACCTAACCTATGGGTTCACATCAACCAAACTAGATCACACCACATCACCAACATCATACCACACATTAACACTGAAAGCCACTACCACCAATATATTCAACAAACCACACAACCACCACAAAAGACACACAACATTCAATTTTCCACTTATAATTTTCACCACTTTTATTTATTATCCATTTCATTCGACATGACACTACTCAGTATTCATTCAATTCATTTAATCCATTTATCATATATCTATTTCCAAACCATATTGTTTATTTAACAACCTATTTTTTTCATTTATCATAATAATTCATCCCATGGATAATTGGGAAACTAATACAACCATTCCACACAATAACTAACCCAAATCACACAACCACCTCCAAAACACCACACATCCACCATCTTTGCTACACCACAGCACCCATGCCATCTCATCACATCAACCAATCATAAAAAAATCATGAAATTATATCCCCACATACCAAAAAAAATCCACTATGCCACAACCACTGCACCATAACCACTATGCCACAACCACTGTTCCACAAGCATATCACACCGCATCATAGAATTTCCTAGATCACATCCATTCTAACCAACCACCACATCATTGCATCATGTAATACACAACCCATCCAGTCACTAACATCACAACAAAACATCGCAAACCACACAGGGAAACACAATAAGCATAAGCATACACAAAATTACACAAATAAACTTCCATGATTATTTAGGGCCCTTATCACATATCTTATTTATTTAGCATGGATATTATCACACAAACCAGATGTCTAGGGGAAACCAATTATTATCCAAATATACATTATTTAACCTTTTATGTAGGGTGTGATCACACAAAAACATATAAAGGGTCATCATAGTATAATAACTATAGTGCATGAAAGACTCCCAATATCCATTATTTTCAGAATTGGCTATAGACATACCTAATAAAATCAAAAACATACATCAAAGAAGTAAAGCATGTGATAATAGACATTACAATTAATTATCTCATTATGAAGACCCTTAATATTATCAAAAAATTATTAAAAATCATGAAAATATTATACATAGTACATAAACAGGTGAAAATGAGGATCCCCTGCCTCAAGGAAGCTTTTTATCTCACTTCTCACCGTAAGGTGAAGAAGAAATAGACCAAAAACCATAACCACATACAAAAATCCTAGATCAACCTAAACTGCACCAAAGTGTTATAAAAAACATAGCCCATACACACCCCAAACCAAAACCATACCACCATAGTGGATATTTGAAGAATAATAAAAGGAAAACCAAGGGAAAGAGAGGAGAACTCATCATGGATCCCCAATGGGAATCCATCAGAACCCAATGATCAAATCAAGGGAGAATAGGGATATAAGGTCTAATCAGGGTTCCTGGGGTTCACCCAAAATGATATAGAGAGATATAAGTACAACCTAATGAAAATAAATAAGTTTAAAGTGTTATAAAATAACCTAGAAACCAAAACTTTCACATTGTATAACCAATTCATGATGTGAATTCTGGCATTTTCAACTCCCTCCAAATTTCACGTCACCTCGACCTTTATTTATTATACATCATGAATTAAACTTTCAGGACATGAATCTATTTCATGCTTCAGACCTCATTTAAAGACAATATGTGAATTCACTAGCTCTAGAAGCTGCAAATTACAATCTCATGATGTGAATCTGGTTCATGTGGCGAACTTACACCTAAAGTACTCTTACAACTCTAGCTCCACTGAGCTCTCTAGACCTCCTATAAGTACCTCCAACTATCCAAATGACAATGAAACAAACCATAAAGGCACAAATCATTACATTAAATAACTATCAAAATATTCTCATCCTCAAGAAACAAAACCAACCCAAGGAAAGAAAAGGGTCAAACCAACCACTTCACAAGATACCTATTAAGGATCTCATTACAACTCAAATGCTACCACCGACAAAACACAACCAACTAAAATTCCTATAAAACATCTTACACAACCACATCACCACATAACCTCATCACCACCTCTCATTAGGACCAACACTACATCCTATGACACCAACCAAAGAAAACTAAATTTACACATAACCACACAAAACTCCACACATCCCAAACCAACCACTACCACAACCAAAACATTTCACCACACAAAGAACATAAATTAGGGAATTACATCCTGCATTTTAAGATATTATCCACTCTGGACATTATTGACTCTCCCACACAAGTTTAATTTCATTGTAGTATAATTCAACTCGATTAGTATTCAGGTCCTCCCCTTTTAATATGTCATTAATTTTATTAAAAATCACATATAAAGGGAAATATCACATCTCATAACACAGAAATATCAAAAAATTACATCACAAGAAAAACAGATCAAGGAAAAACTCAAAACATATATGGGTACTGGGCATGCATCTACGTCTCTCACTCCCAAGTACTATACTCCAGGACACCATGCCTCTATAACGCACAAACCAAGGGGATGGTTCTCCCATATAGCACCTTCTCTTGAACATACTAGATCTCTAATAGTCTCTCCATGAATGTCGCGTCATCCTTAATATCTAACTCTCTTCAGTTAATAACATGGTATTCATCACGATGATACTAATGAAGATGATACATGTAGAAGACGTTGTGGATCCTCTCCAACCATGATGGAAATGACAATCGATACACCACCTCACCAACATGCCCCAATATCTTATAGAAAAAACCCAAGAGAAATCTTACTCCCCCAACCAAACCTCTGCTACCCTCATCAAGGGGAGACTCTCAAGAACACATGGTCTCTAAACTCAAACTCCAAGGTCCCCCACCTATGATCAATACATGCCTTATGATGTTCCTTAACTACCCTCATCCTCTCTCGAACCAATTGGATCTTCTTGATCATGCTTTTTACCACATTAGGACCAAGTAATGCTGACTCCCCAACCTCGATCCAAAAAAATAGAGAATGAAATGGTCGCCTATACAACACCAAAAATAGATCCATGATAATAGATGAGTGATAGTTTTTGTTGTACTCAAACTTGACCAAATAAATATTCCATACCCAAGATCCACCAAAGCCAATGATGCAATCCCATATCATATCCTCCAGTTTCTGGATAGTCCTCTCCATCTTCCCATCCATATGTGGGTGGAAAGCAGTGTTGAGGCTCAGTTGGGAGACAATAGTATGTTCTAATACCCTCTATATCTACTGGGTAAAATGAGAATCCCAATCAAATATGATGGTCCTAGGTACCCCATAAATCCTAACCACATCATTCACATATCTCCTCACCAAAAAGTCCATGGTAATTGACTCACATATCACTAGAAAGTGAGCTAATTTCATTAGCTGACCCACTACCACCCAAACTATATCACAAACACCCTAGGCTCAAGGTAACCCAAGGATGAAATCCATATATATGTCTTTTCCTTTCCACTTGAGAATATTTATGGACTATAAAAAACCTCTCAGAACACGATGTTCCTATTTCACCTACTAAAAAACCAACACTTTGACACAAACTCTATCATTTATCATTTTATACCTGGACACCAAAGCTATCTCCTCAAGCCATGATACATATTTTTCACATCAAGATATACCTCTAAGGGTGATCTATGAAAATCATAGAGAACCCCCTCATGCTACAACTATTGGACAAACAACCCCCCTAAAGAAAAACCTAGTTGAGATTATCCTATGACCATCCATCAAAAGCATCACCATGTCCAAAAAAATCACACATCACCTATGCCTCTCAGTATCCCCATTGAAATTCTTCCACCTGCTATATCAAAGATGACTCCATGATTATCTTATAAAGACAACCTCGACCACTACTCTCTCCGATGTCAAGATGCATCACTGAAAGCACCTCCATCCATTTCCAAACATCTGAATATTCCTGAGCCACATCTCCTAGGGAATTTTGACTCAACACATCAGAAAATACATTACCCTTACTTGGGGTATAAGAGTTCTCAAAATTGTAATCTTGTAGAAACTCTATGCAACTTCGATGGAACAAATTCAGATAGTGGTGAGAAAAGATATAACTCAAGATCTTATGATCCGTGAAGGAGACAAAGAGCTCCATAATTAGGTAATGTTTCCAAACTTTAGCTCAAAAAAAAATTGACACTAACTCTAGATTATGTGTGGAATAGTTACACTCATGAGGAAGTAACTTCCTAGACCCATATGAGATCAATGCATGCTTCTGTATCAACATGAATCCCAAGACTAGACCAGAAATGTTACAGAAAACTTTAAACAATACACCATCATTAGGAAATTGAAGCACAGGATCATCAACCAAATTATATTTAAGGTAACCAAATGATGCTTAAAACTGATTAGTCCACACAAAAACCTAGTCCTTCTTGGTTAATGCTATTATAGGGAATGAAAATTGAGATAAATTAGGTACAAACCTCTGATAACAGCATGGAAGACCAAGAAAACTGAAAAATTCAGCCATTTTCTTAGGTGATGCCTAAGAAAAAACTTCCTCAACCACTGATGGGTCCACTTACACACCCTGATGAGACACCACATGCCTAATGAAACTGACCTCTCACATCTAGAACTCACATTTGGACAACTTTCCATAAAGATGGCGGTGTCAAAGGTCTTGTAAAAAAATATTGAGATGTTTAGTATTCTCTACCTCTTACTTAGAGTATATAAAGATATAATTGACTAATAAGACAATGAAATAGTCCAAGAACTCATGGATCATGGAATTCATAATCCCCATGAACACATCTGGTGTGTTCATAACACTAAACGGAATGATTACAAACTCAAAGTGCCCATACCGTCATCAAAATACAACATTCAAAACATCCTCACATTCACTCTCAACTGGGGATATACAAACTGAAAATTGATCTTAAATAACCATGTATCACATATCAACTAGTCAAATAGATCATTAGTCCTCAAAAGAGGGTAACTGTTCTTGATCGTCACCTAATTCAACCTCTGATATTCTATACAAAACCTCATACTACCATCTGCATTCTTAGAGAACAACAATACAAATCCCCAAGGAAAAAATAGGTCATATAAAACCCCTCAAAATTAGATCATCCACCTCCAACCTCAATTCATGCAACACTATTGGTTTCATTTGATAAGAAGCCATTGAAATATTGGATGCACTGAGTTGTACCTCTATCCCAAAACCAGTGTCATGATAAAGAGATAGTGTCATAAAATCCTCTATAAAAACATCTAGGAACTCCCCCAAAACCCTAGGAACACCATAAAACCAATATTCTACTGTTATCTATGCCAACTATGAAAAAATTGTCTCTACTTATATACCACCCAACTGATAACCTCACTCACCATCGAACGCCACTCGCTAGCCCTTCACATTATAAAATGAAACCCCTCTATGGAACTAATTGATGGATGAATTCATAGAATATATCCAATAAAAACCAAGGATACCATCATATACTTGTATATTCAATAAGAATAATTCCCCCAATGATTGGTGCTTCCCCATCACCAGTCTACCTCCCTGGAACACATCAATGAAAGAAGCCTGACCTCCAATCGGTGTAGATAACACAAGGGGTACTGGACATCTCTCCAAATACAGTCCCAAAGCATGGAATAAATAATGATAAAAAAGGATTTCAAAGCTCCTAAATCAAAAAAAATCACCCACAAGGGTAGATGATAAATCAATTGTACCTCAAACAACTTCTAGATCTATTGGCTCTACTGCCACTAACGTGTGCATCTAACCACACCCAACTCATTTGCCTCCTTACTGTGGGCCTCCAAGGATGAAATTTTCCCTATGTACTTTCATATGGGGACCATCCAGAGTTTTAACTATACCAAATCCACTTGCCTTCATCTATTGAACAATAAATTGCAGTCCCTACTATTGAAACTACCTCAGAGGAAACCACTACTGCTGAAAAGTGGACTAACCGACCATCTGAAATTGGCATCCCTGATTGGTCAAACACTGAGCTTGATGGTTCCCATATCTACTAAATATATATCATGAAAATGTAAAACCCTTGGTAAGTGCTCAAAAATCACCTTAACCTGATGGATGGGGAAGAAAATTCTGCAGCTAGTTACCCACTAAATGGAACCCTAACTACATGAATCCCTACTCCTCAAAACACCCTACTAGCCAATCTATTAAGGATAAAATCCCATGGAAATAATCTATTCGATAAACTTATTCATTTTTTTCAACTCTAGGTACATTGGGGGTGTAAATGGGGTGACCATATACCTTATTGTTGGAAGAAAATACTCTTCCAGACATTGCGCTCTGGAATCTTCATCTGGAAAAACATATGGAGTAAGGTGAAAGAGGTCCTTGAATCTGATCAAAAGATATTACACAATCTACATTGATGAAAAGAGTAAACATTTGGATTATTTACTTTCCTCATCATAAATAAAAGGAAATTCTCCTAGAAATACCTATGAAAGTTGAGCCTCAACACATATCCCCACTTACTTTCACAAAAAAATGTCATGCATCTAAATAACTACAAATGGAATGCAAAACTCAAATCGTACTCGGATCAAACCAAAAGTGATATCGATCTCCTCCAACTAGTGCTCCATCTCTAGATCAAAGATTCTCCCCTCACACTTACCCAAAATATGTCACTGAAAGGCATGAAAATATTTTTTCTATGCCTCATCATCCTCTGTCAGGTTAACCCTTTGACGATTAACCAGATCAGCCTATTGTACCTCAACTACTTGAGTAACTCACAGACAATGAACAAGATCCAGTCCTGAAAAGAAAGTAGAACACCCTAAGACCGATATCAGGGAATTCTATCAAAGCTTATTTTTTTATTCATTTTATTTTCCCACAACAACCCATTTTAGACACGAACACAAAAAATCATGATGTATGTACCTCTCCAAGGTATCTACCTTTAAAATAGGTCCACCTCACATGGTCATTCAATAAGCTCAGATTCCATTCACTAGATGATGAGGGTCCCCAAAATATTGCGTACTAGCTGGTCTCCCCATCCTATATCACACACCATGGTCAACTGCTACCACTTCTATACCAACCCTTGCAAAAATCATAGTGCCTAACACAAAAATCGATCCCATATCTCAACCAAAACCTTTGATACCACTCTTTCATAACCCCCTCCCTCTAAAAATACCAAAATGAGTGGAGAGAGATAGTGACTCTTGAGTCCCACCTCCAGTAGGCCATAGGTTGATGACTAGCACTGAGGGTATAAAAATCTCACAGTATGGGAGGCATTACACTTTATGAAAGTAATAGGATCAAGAGATAGGATAAAAAATTACCAAAAAAATATGGTAAATAATATAAAGGTAAACCAAAAACCATCCCATAATGCATGAATAAAGTAAAAATGATACGTATAAAAGTCTCCAAAGTAAAAACTAAAAAGACATTTCTATGATAGCTCCTCAACAGTAGCTCCAACCCAGCTATTAATTTTCATCTTGGTCCCCAAAGTACTCATAGAAACCTAAAAAATAGTATATATACATAGGGTGAGCATAACAGGTATACTCAATAGGGATATAACCAAGGCCTCAAGTTCACATGTGAAAAGAGCATGCTAACACACTAGTATACAAATAGAATAACCAACAAGTACTTATACAGGTTAACTAACCATCCTAGCCTAACTTGTATCACTCACCAAATAAAATATCCAATATAATAATATATCATCGAGATCATAACAAATCAAGGTTCTCCATTGCCACTTACCCAATAATTTTTAACTCTCACACCCCAAAATCGAACATCCTGTTCTCCCATCCCTTCCACATATACCACATCAAATCAAATAAAATCTTGAACACAGACAACATGGCCATCACATCACATCAAATCCCACCTATAAAAACCTAAGTGATCAAATCACATCACATTATTCTTGTAGACACCTTGGCTATCACATCACACCACATCCCTCCTGCAGACACCTGGTCCATCACATCACATCCCAACCAGAATCATATCAGTAAGGTATCATGAACCTGAATGAAATCAACCTCATTACCTCCTCTTACCATGTATTACCCCCACCACGTATCACATCACACCACATCACATCTCACCCATAGACACTTGGGCCATTAAATAAATGTTATGTAATCTCCAACACCAACCCATATCACCACTATTAAAGGAAGAGTGGGGGAGAGGGGCTAGTCATGAATCCATATCACCACCATCTTGAATGTTGGGGAAAACACCTGAAACCCAGAACCTATAAAATTTTGTAAAAGTTATCCAACTTGGGTGGGGTGTATATAAAATAATATAAATATAAATGGTATATTGATAACACACAATACCCAACTGATGTTTTTACATCAACCAGACTAGATCACACCACATAACCACCACCATACTATACATAAACCACCACAACCTCTACCAAGAATATATACAACACACTGCAAAACCACTACACAAGCCACACAACATTCCACTCCCACTTTCAATTTTCACTAATTTTATTCATTATACATTTAATTTCACATAATAATAATCATTCTTAATTTGATTAATTTAAGACATTTATCATATATCGATTTCCAATTCATCTTGTTTATTTAACAGCCTATTTTTTCATTTATCATCATAGTTCATCCCATGGATAATCGGGAAACTAACCCAACCATTCCACACAATATTTGGACCAACTCACACAACCACTCCCACAATACCACACATCCACCATTGTTGTTGCACCATATCACCCAAGATATCTTACCAAATAAACCAATCATCATATCCATCATGAAACACTATCACCAAATACCAAAACAAAGCCACTATGCCACAACCATTTCACCACAACCACTACACCACAACCATTGCACCATAACCTCATCACACCACATTGCACAACCGCCCACATCAGGCACATTCTAACCAACCAACACTTCACTACCCCATATAATACACAAACCAAACAGTCACTAATATCACCACACAACATTGAAAACCACATAGGGAAACACAATAAGCACTAGAATACACAATAGTACACAAACTGGCTTCCACAGTTATACAGGTTCCTTATCACATTTCTTCTTTATTTAGAATGAGTATTATCACACAAACTAGATGTACAATGGCAACCAATTATTATACAAATATACATTATTTAAACTTTTATTCAAGGTGTGATCACAAAATAACACACCAAGGGTCATAATAGTATAAAAACTAAAACACAAGAAAGGTTCCCAACAACCATTATTTTCAGAATTGACAACAGGCATGCATAATAACATCAAAAACATATATAAAAGTATTAAATCATGCGATAAATTCCCATACCCATAAATTTTAGACATTATAATTAATTTTCTCATTACACTGACCCTTACTATTCCACCAAAGGTAAGAAAAAGCATGTAGATATCACACATATCACATAAATAGATGATAATGAGGACCCCTATCTCAAGGAAGCTTTCCGATATCACCATGAAATGCAAGATGAAGAAGAAGTAGCCTATAAACCACAAATGCAAATGTAAATCCCAGATCAACCTACACCTCACCAAAGGGTTTAAAAAAATGTATCCCATACAAAACTTACACAAAAAATGCATCATAATAATGTATATTTGAAGAATAATAGAAGGGAAACCATGGGAAAGAGGGGAGAACTCACCGCAGATCCCCAACGAGCATCCAACGACACCCAAGGATCAAATAAAGGGTGAAGAGTGCTAGAAGGTCTCCTCGGGGTACCTAGGGTTCACCTCGAATGAGATAGAGAGGTATGGAAAAATAAAAATAAATCATCCAAAAGGGTTATAAAATAACCTATAACTCGATACTTTCATGACTTGTAACCCATTAATGGCATGAATTCGAATATTTCCATCTCTCTATGAATATTGTGTCACCTTGTCCTTTATTTATTACACATCATGAATAAAACATTCATGATGTAAATTTGTTTCATGCTGCACACCTAATACAAACACAATCTATGAATTTTATGGTTACACATGCCATGAATCACTATCTCATGATGTGAATATGGTTCAGGTTGTGAACCACCACCTACAATACTCCTGTAGCTCCAGCTCCACTAAGCCCTTTGGACCTCTTCCAAAATCCTTCAAATACCCAAATGATAAAGCAATGAGCTTGGAATACATAGCTACTGTATAAAACATATATGTTATAAACTTCACCACTAGGTTCCATGCCATACATTTCCATCCCCTTTTCATAGTAACTTTCCACACCATGTGGTACTGAGATATAAAATATAACCCTCTTTTCATGGTAAGAACCACATATTAGGGCACCACACCATATAGGCTATCCACATTGTCATAGTAATAACCACATGGTGGGGTAACATGACCTACAATCCACCCATTTTTGTAGTAACAATCAGACTGATGGATGTCAGACACTTAGCTGCCTCCTTGTCATAGTCACGCATACACCATGATATGTCGCAAACATAGCCACCTATTTTATTATTATCACATTGCATCAAAGTTGAGACAAAATACAATAAAACACAATTTCACATATCCCCTTACCCAAAACTTGAATCTCATGTCATGATTCTACTATAATTCTTCCTAGGTCAGTATTAGAACCAAGTATGAGACTAGAAGGAGTTATCCAATAGGATCCCAATTGACAACCAATATCAAGTGTATGAATACACAATATGGACGAATTACCTCAAGAGTACATAATGAAATATAAATAAAATTAAAACCATATTGTATGAAAAAATTAAAAACCATAACCTATAATAATTATCTAGTAAATTATAGAATGTATAAATAACATGAAACAATATTCAATGCAGCATCAAATCCTAATAATGGTAAAATAAATGCCAAAATCCCCCAAATTGGAAATTTATAAAACTTAAACTCTTTGACTCAACAACTTAACTACTCTTATAAACCTATATATAAAAGAAGGGGTGAGTATATACATATATTTAGTAGATTATCCCAAAATTTTTATAGAAAATTTATGAACTATAATGAATGCATAATAATGAAATAATGAAAATTATAAAGGCATCATTTAATCTCATCACATTTTTTATCAAATCAAGTGTCAAGTAGTTCATCCCATTAAACAATGCATAATGATACAAACAATACCCCTGTATAAAAATTACCAAATCCTCAGAAATCATGCTCTTTGAAAATATAAACTAGTGATTTTTTTTCATATTGGTTATTTTTATTTTTAATGTTAGTTATAAATAATATTTATCACATGTGACATTGTAAATATTTATTTTTTACATTGATTATAATAAAATATATTGTAAATGGTTTTTAATATCAATTATAAAAATAAATGAAATTTAAAACCCAACTATAAATAAGAAAATATTGAATATTTCACATTGTTTTATAGGAACCAATGTGGTAAAAAATATTTCAATTCATTTAAAAAACCCACATGAAATAGTTTGTTCCAAAAATATTTTCTTCAATTTTATAAATAACCAACATAAAAAATAATTTTTTAAAATTTTTATTAAAAAACATACAATTATGAAACCTATAGAATAAAAAAATATAGTACAAACCAATCTAAAAAATAATATAAAAATGAACTAAAACTAGCAATATTACCTGTTTTTATGTCACAAATTTGTTATAACTACAACAACAATACAATTTTATACTTAAAATATAAAATATACTTACTAAAATATAAAAATAAACTAAAAACTAATTAAACATGTGAAATAATAATCCCATATAATGAAAAAGTTATTAAACTCATTTGGGCTATACAAATAAGAATCATACCAAAGATACAAAATAGAAAGAAACTATTTAGTTTTTAATCTCAATATAATGATATAATAGTAAAAATAAAATGTATGACAAAAACTAACCTTAAAGAAAGCTATAATTGTTTTAGTTATAATTATTCTATTCATAAATATAAACATATAATAACCACATTCAACACCACCTTGTTGGAAATGAAAATACAATTCCAAAACAAGTATTAAATCAAAAATAAGATTATAAGTATTTATCAAACTAAACTTATTATAAAATTAGTCAAATATATAGCATGAACATATTTTATTTTTATTTCTCTTATTATTGGTAATATATGGAAGTGTTTGTATAACCTATTTGAAAAGGATAAAAATTATAAAATAAAAATTTAAAATAAAATATAATTATTAAAATAATAAAAATTATTGGTCTAATACTTCTTTAAAGTTTTCTTGCATGTCACAATGTATGAAAATAACCAATAATTATTGTTTTATTATAGATATAAAACACACAACATAAAATGTTGAATAATATACAGAAATTCCAATTTATGTGGTTTGATAATTAAGAGTTGAATGAATTAATACATTTTAATGAAATATGTTTTCATACCACTAAAGATAATGTACCATCAGACACTTAATTGCTTTATTATGTAATATTTTAGATACATATTTGACTCTTTCATGATCACATGATGTATTCACTAATATAGAAATTAATTGTGGTCTATTAATTTATAAATTGATTTTATTTTTTATTGAATATATATCATGTGAAGATATTTAATAAAAATACAAAAAATGAAAGAAATTTGACAATCGGCTTACATGGAGAAAACTTATATCACTCCAATGATTAACATATATATATCTAAAAGTTTCAAAATATCTTTATTCATACATATTAGCATTAATTTTTAGCCAAAAATGTAAAAAATAATATGAAACTCATAGGTTTCCACTAACATAAATGCATATGATGATAAATTTAAAATTTCTTTAGATACATGAGAAGTAGTATATAAAGTTCCAACAGATTATTGTTTTCTATAAAACATGTTTATACCATTCAAGTATTCTTAAACAAACACACACACATATATGAAAATATTAAAATAAATTTATAAAAAATATTAAACAAAAGATATGATCTCTGCATACCTTAGTGGTAAGTTACTGCACAAGTTACAATAGAAAAAGTAAGAAATTTATTACACTATATCTATAAGGAACTGACCTTAAAAATATCTCATTATAGTGCTTTTTAACTAGAATTCACATTGAGGATATTTTCAGGTTTAGTGTTTTAGAGAATTAGGCCAAAACTATTACGTAACAACTAAAAAATTACAAAGTAGTCAAATATATTCACTATATATTTTTTTCATAAAATGAAACTGTTTAAAATAAAAAATGACTTCTTTTTATTGATAATTTTTTTTTTGACTTTTTCCTTTCTCTTATCCATCCTTATACCCTGTGGAAAAAATTTCATAAACTTAGGATAAGCATAAAAAGGTCAGTAAGGGTTATAAAATAAGGAAATAAAACACCAGTCCATGAATACATACAAATCAATGAAATCATACTTTTCACTCATAAAACATAAGCTCTTTAAAATACTTCATGAAATAATAAGATTTATGAACAACTCATAGAAATCATAAATAATAAAGGTGACTTGTGGAATCCACAACATACTTACATTGTAGCTTTCAAAACTACATAGGGAGTAACCTTCATGGTTACGTTTGGAATACCAATCATATTATATTCCCAAAATCTCTTAGGATATATCTTAATGCTTACCTCCATCATGTTACCCAATGCATTGGAGAGCTATCTCGGGCTCACCCACCCTTGATTTATCATGGAACCACCCATATTTGGTTTATCATGTAACCATTCGTCAAATTTCCAAGTACCATTACATAATCATAACACAAAAAATATTGAAATTATCAATATTTCACTTATCAATCATAAGAAATCAATTCAAGATATTGAAATATTCAATAAATTTCTAAAACCATTTAAACATTTTAAACAAAGATTTTTTAATCAAATTGTCTCATACCATTTTGAAACATTTTAAATTAATTTATACTTTAAAACAATATTTTCCATATAAATAAATACTTAAAAACATTTTAAAAACATGGACATTAATGAGAAATATTTAGAAGAATAAATATTGAAAACACTTAAAATGATGTTTTAGTTAAAGAGTCCCTTACCACTTAAAAAAAAATACTTGAATAAAAATAATAAAGAATAAAATCAAAAAAACTTATAATGTAATGAGAATAAGAATATTCATGATATAATATGTCAATGGGTAGTATATACACCATAAAAAAGTGAATTGGCACATAATAAAAAATAAGTCTCAATGGAATGTAAATTGATACCAAATCCCTTAAAAAGATCATATCCTTAGATTAAGGATAAATCAATGAAATAATTATGTGTAAAAAATAAAAATACACCCAATATAAATTGATATTTAGTGTAAAATAATCATAGGTCATTCACACACATTTTAGGAAAAACAAAACCAGTGTCATGGATATTTAACTCAATGAAATGAGATTGAGTTAAGATTTCCCTTACAAAGTTCATATAAATGACATAAGCATTTATCAATGGGGTGATTATGTGTAGAAAAATTATATCCACACAAAGGGAAGTGTAAATTAAAACATAAATAAACAAACAATGATTTCACACATAATCTTGGCATAATATAATCAATGAAGAATGCGTAAAACCCAATGAGTAGAAATTGAGTTTAGAAATTCCCTTACCTTGAATCCAAAACATCACGTATGTTCATTGTTATTCCTGAATAAAAAACACAAGTTAATTTATTCTTGTTGAGGAACCTTTTTCAAGTTTATTATTCCTTTTATATCACTTATTACCTTGTTATGAAAATCACATAATTATTAAAGTTCATATCGGTTGTTTTATCGATATTCGGTACTTGAGTTAAAAATGAACTTGTTTTGATGTAAATTTTCCATGTAGTAAAAATTTAATCATCTCCATAATGATATTAATGATATAAATATCATTTATATCCAGTATATATGTATTTATAATAGTCCATATCATTTGTAGATAATAAATGAAATGCACCGATCATGGAGACGGTATGTCGTACACACACATGAATGCTACTTTTATTTCTTTATCATCTAAAAGGAATGAAAAATAAATGATAAATATGTATTTCATAATTCAATTATAATATATATATATATTACATATGTTCATTAATTCCATCCTTTATATGTTCCATGTATGGCATGAAATAGTCATATCACTTTGAGGGGGCGGTAGTCCGCACTTCCTCAAATGAAATTATCATATTTACACATTATGGAAAGCATAAAGGTATATTGTAAATAAAAATTATAGAAGAATAAATGAAATATAAATATAATATATATCATAAATAAATACAGTTCCATAATAATGTTCACCTTGATAAGTGGTAGGAGAAAACTGAACAATCATCGTTTTGTGAGGCAGTAGTTTGCCGTACACAGAAACAGTATGTTCATATCCATTTGCTAGAGGTGTATGTAAGTGTAGTTAGAATACTTATCATAAAAAATAATAGTATATTTAGGATACTGTTTTTGTTATGTAATCATAAAATAATAATATCATAGGAAGTGAATAAGGAAAATAAAATAAAGAAACTTGAGAGAAGACGTTACCTCTAAATCAGGTAACTTCTTTTGATTTGAGACAAAAGGATTTCTTGAATTGACTTATACCCATGTTAAGGATTCTAAGATTAATATAGGAATTTTAGTAGATAATTTGAGTATAATTTTGATGATCCAATGGGATTTATATGTGTGATTAAGTGGGTAGATGTGGTGGCGTTTTATAAGAGGAAGGATGGACACTTTAGGAAAGTTTTGAAATATTATTTTATTATAAATTTATTTTCGAATTATAATAGTTAAAAAGTGATATATTTATAGGATAATACGATAATAGGTCTAAATACTCTCAAAAAATAGGTTTTAGACAATTTTATATCACAAAATTAACCTTATCTTTTAGCTTTAACCTTTAGTTAAAAACATTAACTCTTACCATGTCTTCTTGTATTTTTGTAATATATGGTTACTATGGTTACTATAAAATTCCAAGAGAACCAAAATTGGATAATTAATAAAATTTTTAACATTATATAATTCATTTTTCCTAATATTATATTTTTAGGACTATTATATCATTTTAAAAAATAGTATTTTTTTTAAAAAATAATTTATGTCAATTTTGAAACTATTTAGTAATTTATTTTTATTAAAGTCATAAAAACTTGATTACTTCAAAAAAAATAAATTAAATAAAATATAATATGTCATAATCATCCAAAAAATTTGTGGATGCCATAAAAATGTTCAAATTACATTTATTTTAATATTTATAATATCATTTATTTGAATCTTTCATTAATAAGGAAATCACTACATCATCATTTTGTCATAAATAAATTTATTTATTTAATGTATAAAAATTATAAATAAAATACCATGATGTAGGAAATGTTTTTATATTTCTAATTACTATTTATAGTCAAAGATATTTGTAATATTACCCTATATTAAAATTGTTTTATTAAAAGATAAATGTTTATGTTATACTTCTCTTCACTTTAAATTAATTCTTATAACATGTTATTATCACACCCAATTGGATCCATGGGGTATTAAAATCGACCAAAGGGTACCCATGGTTGGAAATATCTCATATAATAGGATTATGACATACTTTAGGGTAGTTTTATATTATTATAATATTATTTTTTACCCTTATTTAGCAAATTTACCCTTTAACCATGATATATAAAAATAATTACTAAAGTTAATATTCATAATGTACAAAAATAAAAGGTACTTAATTAAAAAATTTAGACCTTATGATTATAAAATTTGAATCAATTTTTTCAAATTCAAAACACAGAATTTTCAGAAATTAATTTAAAATTAATTCCTGTTGTCAAAACCAAAAAATAGGTTTTTAAGAAGTAAAAACTATCAAAAGATTAACATGTGTTTATGTCCAATTTAAAAGATAAATTACTTAAAATGACCATAATTGGATTAAATTATAAAATTTTAATCCAATTACATTTTAAAACCAATTAAAATTACAATCTAACTATATAAATAAATCATATGAAAAGACAGTTTTGAATTAAAATGCAGTATTTTCACTATTTCTTAAAAATGAACTTTATCAGAAAATTACAAAAAATTTAACTAAATTAAATTTTGACATCCCTATTCTATAGAAGAAGTTTATTTTTTCAAATATAACATATAAAAGTGACAAAAACTAGATTAAAAATGGTTCTTCATCAAAAGGCGGTAAAACGAACTTTTAAAAATATTTGAGCATTTTATACTTAAAATCGGATTCATTCTCATTTTGAGCCTCTAAAATTTATTGGATAATATAAAAGTAGTTAAAAAACATATATAATCATATTTTATTTAGTTCTATTAATTACCTATACAACAAATTCCAGGTTTTAACTATCATTTAAAATAATAATAATATTATTGTATTATTTTTCGGTAAAACTCAATGTTGTGTGCAACATTAGATTTTGGAGAAACTCATTGTTGCGTGTAGAGTATGCTATTATAAAAAGTGTCCCATTTAACATAAAATTAATATATTATTCATAAATATTAATAGATATTAAAAATTATTATTCTATAAATACCTGGGATCCTACATCATCCCCCTTTTGAAAATTGCGTCCTCGCAATTTTAAAATTTGGCTCGGTAACTTTAAAAATTCCACATCAGAAAAATGGTTAATAAAACTACCAATTTAAAAGAAATAAATATAATTAAAAACGTCAACCAAGATAACACATACTAGGGTTCCATTTATGAAAACATGGATATGGAAGAAAAACTAACCGTCTTTTTCTGATGGAGAGTGATAGAAAACATGATCAGGAGAAAGTTAACAACCAAAAAAACATAAAATTATGATGGGTTAAATAGTCATTGATTTCAAAAAAATGAAATTAAACGAAAAATGTTTTTGTTTTATTATCCTTTTCATAAAGTTTAGTAATTTATTTATGAGATTGACTAAGAACATAAGGAAATATACTTACTTGTCAAGTAGAGTTTCATCCTTTAATAAATATCTACCACAAACTCATATTTTCTCCAAATGATGAGTATTCAAGATGGATTGGTCAAACCTGAAGTGCTAGAATCAACTTCTAGAGAATCACATAATCCAAAAAATATGAACTATATATTTCCCCTATCTTTAGACATTAACCAAAACTAAAATGGTTAGTAAAGATCAAATAATCTCCAAAAAAGAATAATCATTTATAAGGTGAAGGACTACTTTTAATCTCTAAAATTCAACAGACAAGACCCAAAGTTTAAAAAATACCACTCAATAAACAAAATTCCTTAAAATTCCTCAAAATAATCCAACTAATATTGAAACCCAAAATTCTGAAGGATTTGATCACATAGTTTTCCAAGATAAATTTTAACATTTATCTCTAAATAACATCAACCAATATTAATATCTCATAACAAAAAGTAATTAACCTAATCAGATTTTCTCCATAATAGGTTAATCATTTCAAAAAATAACCCAAATCAATATATGTCCACAATAAAAACATATATTATTCCAAAATAAAATTCAACCATTACTCCTAAAATGAAATCCCATAGTATTCTATTTTCCTTAGGTATATAGTGTTCCCAAAAGAGAGAAGGCCTTCCAAAATAATATTCATCACTTAATCAACAATACATTTTACTATACTAAGGATATCCATTTAATAAAACATAAGTTCCCAAAATAAAATTATTCTTGATCCATAAAATAATTTAACTAAAAATAATATGTCATACTTTGATTCCCGCGGCCTTTTTGGACACGACTGGTTGTACCCCATCTTGTGGGTTTTCCCTTTTATAAAACTCAAAAACAACCCTAACATGTTTTAACCTCAATGGTTGTATTATACTTATCATTTTAATCCCAAATAATATTTACATCAACATATTAATTCATGAAGTATTATATATATTGAAATTTTTTTATTTCACCTCCATATGATAAAATAAAACTATTCCCAAAGAAAGAATATCGTACCATGATCATGGTGTCCACCTAGTTTCATCGTCATCTTGTTCACATAGATAGAAGGTCTATGAATTGAAAAAATGATTTATAGATCCTTAAAAATCAATTTCTTACTTTATCCAAATACACCTTGTATAACTTGGGTCATATGGGTGTTCACATAAAAAAATTTCAAAAAATAATCATGCATGACTTATAATTTCAAAACATCTGATAAAACATGATTTTTATAGAATAGTCAGACCAAGTTTGAGTTGAAACTTTCAATCAATGGTCCCTTTAGAATACCATAAGTATGTTATAAGATACTTTATTTTAAAATAAAATATAAATAGGATGCACAAGGGTCTCCATCTTCAACACCTTTTTCAAAATCATAATATGCTTCAAAATCTTGTAATAAGGTAAAATATTTGAAAATGACTTGATAATATTTACCTTTATTGAAAATATGAGAATATTGAGAAAAAAATATTTTATTAAACACAACCCATTATCCATGATGGTATCGAGGTATAGTGGAGGCCTTTTGATATCTCAAACAATTGCGTTCAAGTTAGTTGTATTTTAGGAAAAGTTTCACAATCATACGAACATGACTTTGTAATAATTATTGCAATCCAGCCATCAGGAAGAGATATGAATGTCATTTGATATCCTCCTACTTCCATTTGTAACCAAACTTCCTTGATCAAAAAAAGTTATAAAATAAGGATTTAACATAAATAATAGACATAAAGACTTACCATGTGGTTATCCAAAACTCATAATCCCTAAAGTTGTCTAAACCTTTCATCTGATACCAATTGTAAGGACCTGACCTTAAACATATCTTATTCTAGTGTTCTTCAACTATAATTCACATTGAGGATCTTTTTTAGGTTTGGTGTTTTAGATAATTTGTCCATAACTATTACGTAACAACTCAAAAAATAAAAAGTAGTCAAATCTACTCACTATCTATTTTTAAAAAAAAATGAAACTATTTAAAATAAAACATGACTTATTTTTCTTGATAAAAATATTCTTGATTTCTTCCTTTCTCTTAGACATCCTTATACCCTATAGAAAACATTTTGAAAACACGGGATGATAATAAAAAGCTCAGTAAGGGTTATAAAATAAGGAAAGAAAATATTAGTCCATTAATACATACAAATAAAAAAAATCACACTTTTCACTCATAAAACATAGGATCTTTAACATACCTCATGAAAAAAGAAGATTTATGAATAACTCATATAAATCATAAATCATAAAGGTAACTTATGGAATCCTTAACATACTTACATTATAGCTTTCACAACAACATAGGGGGTAACTTTTAAGGTTATGTTTTGAATACCCATCACAGTATATTCCCTAAATATCTTAGAAGAAACATTAATGTTTAACATCATCATGTTACCCAATGAATTAGAGAGTTATCTCGGGCTCACTCGCCCTCAGTTTATCACAGAACCACCTGTATTTGGTTTATCACATAACCACCCATAAAATTTCCAAGTACCATTAAATAATCATAAAAAATAAAAGATTGAAATTATCAACATTTCACTTATCAATCAGAAGAAATAAATTGAAGATATTGAAATATTTAATACATTTCCAAAACCATTTAAATATTTTAAAAGAATATTTTTTAATCAAAGTGACCCATACCACTTTGAAACATTTGAAAAGAATTTAAACTTTAAAACAATCATGTCCATATAAATAAATATTTAAAACCATTTTAATAACATAAACATTAATGAGAAATATTTAGAAGAAGAAATCTTGAAAACATTTAAAATGATGTTTGTAACGTCCCGAATTCGAGTGCCACAGAATGGGTGCCCGAACCCAGTTGGTCACATGACCTCAAGCACATTTCCCCAAATACCAGAGGCTGTCGACTAGCAGTGAGGGCCTAGGTCTGATAGTGGGAAAACTATGCCCTCATTTTTCAAAGTATAGCACAGTGGAAAAATATAAACATACCAAAAAAAGGAAGCAGTAGACAATATAGAGTTGAAATGGAAAACTAAACTGTAGTAAAAGATAATCAACAATCATATATAAAATGATGCCACATGTCCCTAATTCTATGAAAGTTTCTAAAACAGAATACACTAAAATCTAATACAATATAGCTCCAGGTACAAAATACAGTAAAGCAAAACCACAACAGTGCAATATGAACTCAACAGCATCACAAGCCTAAGATCAGTCCCATGCTCTCCTACTCCTTTACAACAATCATGTACCTACATAGGGACCCTTTACCTTATCGACACTTGGAGCAATATAATCTATTTGGGCCCAAGACATAACCTAAACAGGGTGTGATAAATAAATCCCAGTAGGCAACCACCAAAGGCCCATACCCAACTTTCAGTGGAAATGTGTAGCAGTAGTGTGCAATAATAAAATGCAGTAAACTAGGAAGTACTCCAAAGTAACTATTCCTACCAGTTACATTGTAATTTTAATAATTGTTTAACAATTCCAAGCCCGTGCTTTAGCTTGGCAGGTACAACATAAGAAATCACCATAGTGAATATTCAAAGTAAACATTATCCTCAGACATGTAAATCCTTACCCTCAGGAAAATAGAAACGAAACCCTCATGTGACTGCCCTCATGCATAACTAATATTTCCCTCAGGCATACAAGATATTTCCCTCAGGCACAGAATCTACTGCCCTCAGGCATAATAAACATTTTCTTTAGGCTAAACAAAACCTTTCCCTCAGGATGAATAGAACCTCGCCCTCAGGCTCACAGAAGAAAAACAAGTAACTGGGCTGAGCCCAAATCATAACCAAGTAAATTGTATATGTTTTCTCTCAAGAAAACTCAAAACAAGCTATCATCACGGCATACCCATTGGTATCCTGGCCAAATGGCTAAACAAGGGAAACACACCCTTGGGGTGGCCCGGGATCAAAGCAATGATCCCCAACAACAGTTTATACTTATTCATTAGATTACCTACACAATTATAGGTATCTTAACAGTCAAGGCCTCAGCCATACAACACCACGAACATGGGATCATGGCACAACAATACACAAAATCAACCCGAAAATTGGAATTAAACACAATACCACCTACCTCGATCTCTTATGATCGATATACGTGAACGATGCCTCCCAAAACAACCAAGAGCGACATAGATCTAAGATAAAAATTTACCCGTTGAAACTCAAATAACTTCCCTTCGGGAAAGAATTAGAGGGAAAGACTCAAGGAGAGGGAATGTCTTACCCGCGTGGTCCAGATGAGATCGTCGGTGGAAGAATCAGAATCTCGGTGAGCGTTCAGGATCTCCTCCAAGACTCGGCCTCCTCTCCCGGGCTCCTAATGAGATTTTTGCCTCCTCTACCGAATGGGGAGGCTAAATACTGTTTTTAAAAAAAACATAACTACACGGCGTGTACTCTAAATTACACGACATGTACTTTCTTTTTAACTGTTCATCTGGCGACAACTCTCCACTTCCTTACTGTTCACTTTTCGACTGATTACACGATGTGTATTACTAAGTACAGGATCTGTAGCTAGTTTTTACACCCTGAATCACCGACAATACTACACACCCTATATTCTCATCCCACATGGCCAAAGTACACGGTGTTTGGAAAAGTACACGGCGTGTACCCATAAATTTGGGATTTCTCCTCCATTTTCATTATTTTCTCAAAAACACTAAAGGAAAAGGAAAAGAAGAAACCCGAACCTCAAGAATAAGAACCAGGTTCTTACAAACCTCACCACTTAAAGAAATTCATCACCAAATTTCCCTTCAAAGGGTGGTGAAGATAACACTAAGAACAAATCTGGCCATTGAGATCGTGTGTCGGTCCCCCGCTCCTAGGTTTCGTCCTGTACTCGGCCATGCTGCCATGGCACCCATATGAGAGGAACTGACCGGCCTCAGAGAACATTCATGCTCCTATCAACGATATGAATCGAATGCTCCTAAAAGGATGCATCAACCTGAAGTTCAACCTCCTTGGGATGAAAAACATGAGATGGGTCTGAGTGATAATGGCGCAACTGAGATACGTGGAAGACGTCATGCATGGCCTGGTACTGCTGTGGTAACTGCAACCGATAGGAAACTAGCCTGACTATCTCCATAATCTCAAATGACCCACATACCTCAGTGAAAGTTTACCCTATTTCCAGATATTTCTGTGTCCCAACCTCAGTAAAACATGCAAGAAAAACCGATCCCTGACCACAAACTCCAAGTGTCATCTGCGACAATCAACATAAGATTTCTGATGAGACTGTGCAGTATCCATCCGCTTCTGTATCAACTAGACCTACTCTGAAGGCTCCTAAATGAGACATGGTCCCAGTAAAGCTGCCTAACCTGCATCTAACCAGCACAAGGGTGATCGGCATGGCCTACCATATAGAGCCTCGTAAGGTTCCATCTCAATAGTTTCCTGAAAACTATTATTGTAGGAAAACTCGACCAGGGGTATGTGCTTCTCCCAAGAGCCCCCAAAGTCCAGGACGCATGCACACAACATGTCCTATAGCACCTGTATTGTACGCTCTGACTGGCCATCAGTCTAAGGGTGGTAAGTTGTGCTCAGAAGCACCTGTGTACCCAATGAACTCTGAAAACTCTGCAAAAAATGAGACATAAAACGGGCATCCCTATCTGAAATGATAGAATGAGGGAACCCATGAAGATGTACTACCTCTCAGATATACAACTTCTAGAGCTCGTCAACACCGAAGGTCTACTTGGTTGGAAAAAAGTGAGCTACCTTCGTAAGTCTATACACAACAACCCATACAACATCATTGCCTCAAGGTGACCTCGGAAACCCGGTTACGAAGTCCATCGTGACATCATCCCATTTATACTCTGGAATGGGTAGCTGTTGTAACAGTCCTGCTAGCCTCTGATGCTCCGCCTTCACCTGCTGACAGATGGAATATCTCGTAACAAAACCCGCTACCTCTCTTTTCATACATGACCACCAATACTGATGTCTCAAGTCACGATACATTTTGGTAACTCTCTGGTGCACTGGCCAAGATAAAGCATAAAATTCCTGCATCAAATCCCCATGTATATCCACTGGAACCCACACTCGTCCATGAATACAAAGTACCTCGTCATCGCCTATCGTCCAACCAGGAGGAGGTTCCTCACTTGCCACTGACTCCCGTAGAACTAGGCCTTCTGAATCTGATAGCTGTCTCATTCTCAATCTATCTAGGAGGGTAGAAGTCACAACTAAGAATAAAAGATAGGCTCTCCCCTGACTATCGTGCACCTGTAAATGCATCTCAGAGAACAAATCCATCATCTTCTACTCACCACTGTCCTCCTGCACTGCCTGTATCTGAGTCCTCCTACTCAGTGCATCGGCTACTGCGTCACCCTTATCAGGTGTATAGGCAAGCGAAAAGTCAAAGGATTGAAGGTATTCAACCCACCTTCACTGTCCCAAATTCATGTCACGCTGGGTAAATATGTATTTAAGAATTTTGTGGTCTGTAAACACCACAAAATGTTCTCATAAGAGATAATGTCTCCAACAACCTATCACAAGAACAACTGCAACCAAATCGAGATCATGTGTCGGGTAATTCCTCTAATGTGACCTCAACTGCTGAGACCCGTAAGTAACTACTTGAACCCCCTGCATCAACACTGCTCCCAGCCCAATACCTGATGCATCATAGTAAAATGTATAGATCTTCCCTTGCTTTGGAAGTATCAAGACTGGTGTTGATGTCATCCTTCCCTTCAGCTCCTAAAAGGCTGTCTCGCAAGCTTCTGACCAAACGAACTTCATACCCTTCTTAGTTAAACCCATCAAAGGTGTTGCTAAGTAGGATAAGTCTTGTATAAAGCACTTTTAGTAACCAACCATCCCCAAGAAACTTCGTATTTAAAACAATTTCTTAGGCTGCTCCCAGGAAACTACTGCTCTCACTTTCTCTGGGTCTACTGCAACTCCCGCCTCTGAGATAATATAACCCAGGAAGTGAATCTGGTCCATCCAAAAGTGGCACTTTGAGAGCTTAGAATATAACTGATTCTATCTCAGTGTACTCAATACGATCTCAAGATGGGTGGAATGGTCATGTTGAGTGTGAGAGTACACCAATATATCATCCATGAATACTACCACAAAAGAATCCAGATATTGGTGGAACACATGATTCATCATAGCCATGAAAACTGCTAGCACGTTTGTTAGTCCAAACGGCATGACCAAGTACTCGTATATACCATATCTGATCCGAAAGGCTATAAGTGATATGTATGATGGTCTAATGTGAAACTGATGATATATGGATCTGAAGTAAATCTTCTAGAACACTCGTGTTCCTAAAAGTTGATCAAAAAGATCATCAATCATTGGTAAAAGATGTCGGTTCTTAACCGTAAACTAGTTCAAATTCCAATAATCCACACAAATCCAGAGGGTACCATTCACCTTCTTTGCAAACGGGACATGAAAACCCCAAGGAGAAGTAGTGGGTCAGATGAAACCCTTTGTCTGCAACTCCTCTAACTACCTCTTGTGCTCCCACAATTCTGGTGTAGCCATCCTATACGAAGTAATGGACACTGGTGCCGCTCCAGCCACATGCTCAATAGAGAAATACACCTCTCACTCTAGAGGTAGACCTGAAAAGTCGTCCAGGAAGACATACCTGAAATGATCAACCACTAGAGGGAAATCATTCTGAAAAGTTTCTCAGTTATCCAGATGTAAACTCACAATCTGGGCCATCACTCCACCTCTCCCAAGATGCTCGGGTCCAGCTTGGCTCACCTGGATATCCCATTCAACCTTGTATAGAAACTCTCCGCCCTCTGGTGACATGAAACTCACCCTACAATGATAGAAATATACAGAGTATTGAAAGGGTACCAACCAGTCCATTCTGAGAATTACATCATAGCCTATCATCTCTTAGAAATAGAGGTCCCAGAAAAAGTGACACCCACCAAACTCTAGGGGGCACTACTTGCACTAACGCACACCTGTCGTTCTATTTCCCAACGGAGTGTCTAGAATCATGATATCTGAAGAAGAAAACACACAGAACCTAATGCTCTCCACAATGGGTAAAAATATAAATCTATGTGTAGCACCAGTATCGAAAAGTATAGAAGATAAAATAGAAGCAACTAGAATAGTACCTCTGACAGTGGAAGGTATGTGATCCTGCTCCTATTGGGTCTGTTGCACTGCATTTGTCTGCCCAGTGCCGCAGCCCTGCGACACAGCCTGGATACCTTGATCTGACCCGCCCTGCTGTCTCTGAGTTCCTGGTGTCTAGCTACCACGACCAAGACCACCACCTCGGCCTGAACGTTCTGAAGTATTCCAATTCCCCGACTGGTAAGAAGCTTCTGGCCCTACTCCTGCATGCGGAGTCTGCAAAGAACCCCTCTCACTAGCCACTGGTGGAAATTCCCTACAAAAACACTAAAGATGACCCATCTTTCCACAAGCTTGGAACTCCACTGGGCCACATGGTCACTGAGGTCTCTTGTTCCCCTCTTTACAGCACTGGTAGAACATTATCTGGACACCTAAAGAATTCTTATGTCTAGTACTACCACGGTGAGAGAAATCCATCTGCCTCTTCCTATTTCCCGTAGAAATAGTACTAAAGACTGGTGCTAAACTAACCTAGTCCGCACCACTAGCTTCCCACAGGTTCCAATTAGTAATCAATGTCTGGTTTACAATATCATGCATAGTAGGCAACCTAAAAACATTCACCAGTGCTCAGATGTCATATCAAAGACCATCCTCAAAGTGTCTAGCCCTCAACATTTCATCACCCACTAGAACATGTGAAAAACACTGTAGCTTAGTGAAGCGGGAAAAATAACCCATCACTGACAAGGCGCCCTACTGCTGATTCATGAGATCTTGAGCTCGATCTACCCTTAGTGTCTCTGTAAAGAAAAAGTCATAGAAGATTGCCTGAAAATCTCCCCAAACCATGTCTTAGTGAGGCTCAGTCTGGGGGGTAAAATCCCACCATCTCTTGGCAGAATCACGTAGCATGTACATAGTGAGCTTGACCCTCCTCCCTGGAGGCATCTAAAGATGCTCGAAGATAGTCTGAAATGAATCCATCCATGACTCCGCAGCCTGTGGTCCGCCATCCCCTAAAAATGTAGGTGGATGCTACTCTTGGAATATACGTGTCAGCTCTTCCATAGATGTGGCAGCCGATTGTACTCCCTGGAAGGTCTGCATGAACCTCATGAAGCCTTCACAGAACTGCGCATCTACGCCTGCGTCTGGTATAACGACTGGCACCACATCTATCTCTTCTAGAGGACCCATTGGTAGCCCATGGCCTATCATCTCTAGAGTATAATCGTTTTCGTTCTCTTGGCAAACAACTCTTGGTCGTCTTGGCAGCATAACTCTACAATGTCAACCACATGCCTTAGATTAAGACCATCAAGGACTAAGAACTGGAAACGTAAGAGTGGATAAAGAGAAAGAAAACATTCAAGTTTTATAAAACATGACTACACGGAATTTATAATAACTACACGATGTGTTCCCTTAAGTATTTCACATGGGCTTGTACATATGCCAGAACTGGTCGTGTAACACCCCAAACACATGGCGTGTTTTCCACACACATGACATGTACTTGAAATTTCTTCCCCCGCCTGAGTCCTTCTACATGACTAAGCCACATGACTATCCCTTGAACGAGACTACATGTCGTGTATAAAGTCTACATGACATGTACCCTTAAGACCTTACATGGTCGTGTTCTCATACTGGCTTGGGTGTGTCTTAACCCTCAGTGCATATCGTGTTACACCCACACACGGCGTGTACACCACTCCGTATCCCCAGCCACATGGCCAAGTCCACATGGTTTCTCACCGATTAAGACTACACGGTGTGTCCCACAGGTATATGGAGTGTACTTGACAAGCTTCACCGACCCGTGTTGTTCGAGACACGGCCGGATACACAACTCACACTACACAACGTGTTCCAGATGGACACGGTGTGTACGAGGAAGGATAACCCCAACCCATGTTGTTATTTACATAGTCGGATCCCCAGATTTAACTACATAGTGTGTTCTGCATTGACACAGTGTGTTTAAGATAAGGTTTCTCCATCTGTGTTATTAGTTACACGAGCGGACACAGGGTCAACACGACAAGGCGTGTACAACTGGTACACGACGTGTTCCCTCGAGAGTTTCCCTATCCTGTGTTTCTTCTGACACAACCTATAACATGGTTGGATACTACATGACATGTACATAAAGTACACAATGTGTACATATTTTTTTATTTCTTCCCGAACAGAAGATTATAGGGCGTGTGTTCATAGAACCACACGCCGTGTTGTCTGGGTTTCCGGACAGTAAGCCTCAGAAACTACTCCAGAGCCTCTATTTCTTTAATTTCAAGCATTGGTATGCCAAATTACAATCCATGGGGGCCCATACTCCCCAAAAACCAAAGTTTAGCACCCGAACTTTCCCATTATAGTACAAAACGCAACAAAAAGGCTGGATCATGATCCACTAAATTCCGGTCCAAGAGAGCCCATACTTCTCAGGAACCAAAGATTAGCATCTATAAACCCAACCATAACATGTACCAATACCCTATAAATAGTAGGAAAATATATCGAGGTACCTATCACAACAACGTACGATTTCTATCACAACATATATCACAACAACATGCAATTTCTAATGCACCTACATGGCATGGAAACTATGCATGGCATGTGATTCTAACATGTGCCTAAATGATGCATGTGATGGCATACCCTTATATCATCAGGTTGAAACTAAATAGAACCAAAGTATAAAATATAAAAAACAGACTATAAGTGCGTCAACCAATAGTTAAAATCAAATCAACTGTAAAATTGAAAAACTAGATAAATTGCAATTAAACGAGGTAGATTGGCTTTTCCCTGTACACGAGTTAGCTAATCCTAGGAACAACTTATTACCAAATACCAATTCCATCCTATCCCTGACTATAGGCTCCAAATAGTCAGTCAAAGAAAAGAAATACTCTAATACCACTTTTTAATATCCCGGATCTGGGTGCCACACAATGGGTGCCCTGAACCCGGTTGGTCACATGACCTCAAGCGCATTTCCCCAAATGCCAGAGGCTGCCGACTAGTAGTGAGGGCCTAGTTCTAATAGTGGGGAAACTATGCCCTAATTTGTTAAAGTGTAGTGTAGAAGAAAAATATAAAAGTACCAAAAATGGAAGAAGTAGACAGTATAGAGCTGAAACGAAAAACAGAACTGCAGTAAAAGATAATCAACAGTCATATATAAAATGATGCCACATGTCCCTAATTCTAAGAAAGTAGAAAAAATAGAATACACTACAATCTAATACAATATATGACTAGGTAAAAAATACAGTAAAGCAAAACCACAGTAGTGCAATAGGAACTCAGTAGCATCGCAAGCCTAAGCTTAGTCCCATGCTCTCCTACTCCTCTGAAACAATCATATACCCGTATAGGGACCCTTTCCCTTATAGACACCTGCAACAATATATTCTGTTTGGGCCCAAGACATGACCCAAAAAGGGTGTGAGAAATAAATCCTAGTAGGCAACCACCAAAGGCCTATGCCCAACTATCAATGAAAATGTACAACAACAATGTGCAGTAATGAAATGCAGTAAACTAGGAAGTACTCCAAAGTAACTATTCCTACTAGTTACATTGTCATTTTAATAATTATTTAACAATTACAATCTTGTGATTTAGCTTGGAAGGTAAAACATAAGAAATCACCATAGTGAATATTCAAAGTAAACATTTTCCTTAGACATACAAATCCTTACCCTCAGGAAAACAGAAACAAAACCCTCCAGTGACTACCATCAGGCATAACAAATATTTACCTCAATCATACCATATATTTCCCTCATGCACAGAAGCAACTGCCCTCAGGCATAAGAAATGTTTCCCTTAGGCTAAAAAAAACCTTTCCCTAAGGCTGAACAAAAACTTGCACTCAGGCTAAACAGAACCTCACCCTCAGGCTAAACAGAACCTTTCCCTTAGGCTCACAGAAGAAAAACAAGTAATCAGGCCGAGCTCAAATCATAAGCAAGTAAATTATATATGTTTCCTCTCAAGAAAACTCAAAACATGCTATCATCATAGAATACCCATGGGTATCCTATCCAAATGTCCAAACAAGGAAAACACACCCTCAGGGTGGCCTTGGATCAAAGAAACGATCCCAAATAGCAATTTATACTTATTCATTAGATTACCTACACAATTCTAGGTATCTTAACAGTCAAGGCCTCATCCATACGACACCCTAAACATGGTCATGTGGCACAAAGGTACACAAAATCAACTCGACAGTTGGAATTAAACACAAGACCACCTACCTCAATCTCCTTTGATCGATATACGTGAACGACACCTCCCAAAACAACTGAGAACGACATAGATCTAAGATAAACATTTACCCCTTAAAACTAAAATAACTTCCCATAGGGAAATAATTGGAAGGAAAGACTCAAGGAGAGGGAAGGCCTTACCCGCACGGTCAAAACGAGATCATCGGCGAAAGAATCAGAATATCATGAGTGTTTGGGAGCTCTTATAAGCCTTAGACTCCTCTCTCGGGCTCCTAACATGTTTTCTGCCTTCTCTGCCGAATGGGGAGGCTACTGCCTGTTTTTAACAAAAAAGCATAACTACACGGTATGTACTCTCAAGTACATGGTGTGTACATTCTTTTTAACTATTCATATGGCAGAAACTTTCCACCGCCTTACTGTTCACTTGCTGACTGATTACACGACATGTATTACTAAGTACATAGTGTGTAGTTAGTTTTTACACCGTGAATCACAGACAAGCCTACACGCCCTGTATTCTCATTCCACACGGCCAAAGTACACGGTGTGTGAACAAATACATGGAGTGTACCCATGAATTTGGTATTTTCCCCAAATTTTCCTTATTTTCTCAAAAACACTAAAGGAAAAGGAAGAGAAGAAACTCACACCTCAATAATAAGAATCAGGTTCTTACAATATTTTAGTTAAAGAGTCCCTTACCACTTGAGAAAATACTTGAATAAAAATAATTAAAGAATAAAATTAAAAAAAACTTATAATATCATGAGAATAAGGATATTCATGATATAATATGTAAAAGTTCATTATATACACCATATAAAAGTTAATTGGTGAATAACAACAAATAAGTCTCAATGTAATGTAAATTGATACAAAATCAATAAAAAATTTCATACCCTTAGATTAAGGATAAATAAATGACATAATTATGTGTTAAAAATAAAAATACACCCAATATAAATGGATATTTATTGTAAAATAATCATAGGTAATTCACACACATTTTAGGAAAAACAAAACCAATGACATGGATATTTAACTCAATGAAATGAGATTGAGATAAGATTTCTCTTACAAAGTTCGTATAAATGACACATGGATTTATAAATGGGGTGATTATGTGTAACAAAAGTATTTCCATAAAAAGGGAAGTGTAAATTAAGACATAAATAAATAAACAATGATTCCACACACAATCTTGGCATAATATAATCAATGAAGCATGCGTAAAACCCAATGAGTGGAAATTGAGTTTAGAAGTTCCCTTACCATGAGTCCCAATCATCATGTATGTTCCTTGTTATTCCTGAATAAAAAACATAAGTTAATTTATTATTGTTTAATAAAATTTTTCAAGTTTATTATTCCTTTTATATCACTTATTACTTTGTTATAACAATCACATAATTATTCAAGTTCATATCGGTCGTTTTGTCGATATTCTGTACTTGAGTAAAAAATGAACTTATTTGATGTAAATTTTCCATGTTGTAAAAATTAAATAATATAAATAATTATATTAATGATTGAAATATCATATATATCCAGTATATATGTATTTATAATAGTCCATAACATTTTGAGATAAGAAATGAAACGCACCGTTCATGGAGACGGTAGGCCGTACGTATGCAAGAACACTATTTTCATTTCTTTGTCATCTTAAAGGAATGAAAACTAAATGATAAATAATTATGTTATAATTACAGTATAATATATATGTTATATAATTTCATTAATTAAATCCTTTATATGATCTATGTATGGCATGAACGATTCATATAACATTGAGGGGGTGGTTGTCCGCACTTCCTCAAATGAAATTATCGTATTTACACATTATGAAAAGAATAAAGGTATGTTGTAAATAAAAATTACAGAAGAATAAAGTAAATATAAAGAAAATATATATCATATATAAATAAATTTCCATTATAATGGCCACCATGAGAGGTGGTAGGAGAAAATTGAACAATCATCGTTTTGTGAGCCATTAGTTTTCCGTACACAGAAACAGTATGTTCGTATCCATTAGATGGAGGTGTGTTTAAGTATAGTTAGAATATTTCTCACAAAAAATTCCTAGTATATTTACAATACTGGTGTTTTTATGTAATCATATAATAATAATATCATATAAATTGAATAAGGAAAATAAAAGAAAGAAACTTGAGAGAAGACATTACCTCTAAATCAGGTAACTTCTTTTGATTTGAGACAAAAGGATTTCTTGAATTTCCTTATACCCATGTTAAGTATTCTAGGAGTAAGTTAGGGATTTTGGGAGATTATTTTTTATAATATGGATGAGACAAGGGGCTTGAGAGGTGTGAGTAAGTGGGTAGAATTGGTGGCCTTTTATAAGAGGGAGGAGGGTCATTTTAGGAAAGTCTTGAAATATTATTTTATTACGAATTGATTTTCTAATTATAACAGTTCCAAAGTAATATATTTAGAGTATAGGATGATAATGGGTCTAAATTATCTCAACCAATAGGTTTTATATGAGTTTAGGTCCCAAAATTAACCTTATCTTTTAGCTTTAACCCCTAGTTAAAAACATTAACTCTTACCATGTCTTCTTGTGTTTCCATAATATATGGTTACTATAGTTACAATAAAATGAAAGTAGAACCAAAAGTGTATAATTAATGAAAATTTTAATATTATATAAGTCATTTGGAATAATATTAGATTCTTAGGACTATTATATAATTTAATAAAGTAGTATTTGTTTTAAAAACTCATTTATGTCAATTTTGACACTATTTAGTAATTGATTTTTGTTAAATTCATAAAAACTTGATTACTTAGAAAAAAAGAAATTAACTCAAATATAGTATGTCATAATAATCCAAAAAATTAATTTATGGCATCAAAATTTTCAAATTACATTTATTTTAATATTTATAATATCATTTATTTGAATCTATCATTAATAAGGTAATCACTATATCATCATTGCACCATAAATAAATTTATTTATTTAATGTCTAAAAATTATAAATAAAATATAATGATGTATGAAATATTTTTATATTTATAATTACTATTTATAGTCAAATATATTAGTTATATAACCCTATATTAAAATTGTTTTATTAAAAGATACATGTTTATGTTATATTTCTCTTCTCTTTAAATTAATTCTTATAACATGTCATTATCACACCCAAGTGGCTACATGGGGTCCTAAAATCGACCAAATAATACCCATGGTCTGAAATATCTCATAAAATAGTATTATGACATGTTTTAAGGTAGTTTTATATTATTATAATATTATTTTTTACCCTTATTTACCAGATTTATCCTTTAACCATGGTAAATAAAAATAATTATTGAAGTTACTATTCATAATGTCAAAAAATAAAATGTAATTATTTACACAATTTAAAAATTATGATTAATAATATGGAATCCATTTTTAAAAATTCAAAACACATAATTTTTAGAAATTAATTTAAAATTAATTCCCGTTGTCAAAACCAATAAGCGAGTTTTTAAGAAGTAAAAGCTATCAAAAGATTGACATGTGTTTATGTCCAATTTAAAGGTAAAATTTCTTCAAATGACCATAATTTTATTTAATAATAAAATATTAATCCAATTACACATTAAAACCAGTTAAAATGACAATATAACTATATAAATAAATAAGATGGAAAGACAGTTTTGAATTAAAATGCAGTATTTTTCACTATTCATTAAAAATGAACTTTATTAGAAAATTACCAATAATTTGACCAAAGTAAATTTTTATGTCCCAATTGTATAGAATAAGTTTATTTTTTTAAAATATAACATATAAAAGTGAAAAAAACTAGATTTAAAATGGGTTCTCCATAAAAAAGTAGTAAAACGACCTTTTAAAAATATTAGAGTATTTACGCTTAAAATTGGATTCATTGTCATTTTAAGCCTCTAAAATTTATTGTATAATGTAAAAATAGTTCAAAAAAATATATAATAATATTGTATATGTTATATTTATTCCCTCCAATACAATGACTAGGCATTAAATACTATTTTAAATAATAATAATATTATTGTATTATTTTTCGGTATAACTCAATGTTGTGTGAAACGTAAGATTTCAGAGAAACTCGTTGTTACGTTTGAGTAATCTATCATAAGATGTATCCCCTTTAAAATAAAATTAATATCTTATTCATAAAAATTAATAGATATGAAAAAGTATTATTCCATAAATACCTGGGATCCTACAGTATCCAACTGTATCCACCTAATTAGTGGGGTATAAAATTCTTATTGTTGCATCTATAATATCATGTATTGTCAAACTTATTTGATTTTACTATATCTACTAATGATGTAAGGTATTCCCAATAAAATGTATGATCCTGTATGATACAATATTATACTATGGATAATCTACATATAAATCATAATAGATTGAAAACTATGGAGAAGGGGGACGAGTGGATTATTGCAGTGACTCTTATTTTACCATGTAAGACTTTAAAATATTTATAGGAATATTTTTTAAGCCTGTAATTGAGTATAGATGGAATTTCAGGGCTCGAAGAGCCTTGATGTAGTGATATTAAAAATATTAAATATATTTTATCATGTATGCACAATTTTTTAGTAAATGTTAAATAAATCCTGATCAAAGTCTCAGATTGTAAATCTAAGACAACAGCTGAGTTCAGAATGTGGGTTTTACCCTAGGAGTGACATAAAGTTTTTTGGCACCGAAAGTCTGGTTGGAGGTGACTATTGGAGGAGTGTTAAATGGAGGTTTATTAATTTAAAAAAAATTAAATTAATAAAACCCCTCCACCTTTTCTTCTCACAGACAAAAAGGAGAAGATTGACCCCCCTTGTGTGATGGATGACCCGAGGATGAACCAATGTAAAAAGGTTCTACTGATATCTATTTTTGATGCTGATCATCACCAGATCAAGGTGAAGTTGGTTCTAGGTATCTTTTTGGACCCAATGCTTCATCATTTCACCATGAGGTAGGATGATTTACCGACTTTATATATCGATCCCCATTTATGAATTTTTTTATGGTTTTAGAGCCCTTAGAAAACTGCTAGGGACCCAGTGAGGGTCAATAAGGGGTGGATCTAGAGAAATTGGGGTGATAGTGATAATATTTCCACTATTTTTAATGTCTATTTAAATGATTTAAACCTCACCAATTTACCAATTTGATCTTATTTGTAACAATTTTTGATTTAGAGTGTGTTTTGGGATAAAAAGTTTAAATTGCATAATTCTGGATTTTAAACAGATTTTTATCACAGGGGTATTTTGGTCATTTATCATAAAATAAATTTTCAAATTTTGTGATTCTAATTTTTTTGTAATACTTATTTTATTTCCATCATCTTTTTCTTCAGGACCAGGAAAAGATTCATGCATCTTTATGCCCAAAAAAATAAATGAAGTTGACAATTTTTCCAGGTGGACTGCGTTGAACCTACATTGGTAATGGAAACAAATTTCGGCCTAAACAACTCCAAATGATGATATTCCACCTGTATATGACAGAGTACTCCCAGAAGCATCTCCAAAATGAATTTTAAGCCGTTTGGAATCCTTTAAGATGGCAGTTGAGTGATATAATGTTGAAGAAAACTTCCAGGAAGCTTCATCTAGAGAAAGAAATTTTCAATAGAAAAATCATAACCACTTCAACACGCGTCCAATTAATCTGAAATTTTGGGGGTGGATGCAAAACACATTTATCCACAATATTTATGAAGAGGTAAACGCGTGAAGTGGCCAATTAATAGGTCTAAAATGTGACAACTTTGTGATGATGAAATCTGTCTATAAAAGGAGAGGAGCTCCTACCTCTAAATGACAATTCCATTCATCACCTCACCATCCGTCACAAAGGGAGTCAGCTTGAGAGAGTGATGGGGAAAGTGAATATTTTGATCCTTAAGAATATGATATTCATTTTAAGATTAAATAGAGAAGATGAAGGCTTCTCAAGTGATGAAAGGCTAAGCGGCAAGTGGTTGCGGACGACGACACCTGACAGACACTCTCTTCCGAGTTTGGATTTTAATGTGTAATATCCTTTTGAATTTATATTGAACCTATATTTTTGAATGAATCTGGCTGTTTTCTTTCTTAAATATATTTTCAACACATTTTTTTTGATCGTTGTTCCATCTATAAAGTAGAACAATTGACTTCGCTATTTAAAATTCTTTGGTGAGGTTTTGCCATTGAGCATAGCGAATTCAATTAGGTTAAATTACTTGGAGGTATTTAAGTAATTGAATCACTTATATAGGTGGGAACACAATCATATTGAAGTCTTAAATATTATGTCTTTTCAAATTTGAGTGTAAACCTGGGGGTCCTTTGGGGTACATTTAGGAATTTAAAATAAGAGATATTTTTTATATACAAGGAAGAGGAGAGTGTCCGAGAGGGTGAAGCTTGTCTGTGACTGCTATTTTTATTCTTGATTTAAAACCCACTTTATCTTTACTTTAAAATTATTTCAGTTTAGTATTTAATTAAAATTTTATTTTCAAATTGTTAATCAAATCCCCATTTTCATTTCTTCAAAAAACAAATAAAATAACAAAAGTGACAGTTTTACAACTCAAACTGCAACCTCCCCAAGAGACAACCCTGTGGTCACCACTGTGCTACATTAAAAGGGAAAATATTGATTTAGGGTTTTACAACATGACAAATGCTCACATCAACTAGCGCCATTGCTGGGGAGGTTTCTAGAGTTGATTTTATTTTAATTTTTTTTTTCTTGCATGACCTGAACTTCTGAACCGAACTTGTTACCTTTAGATTCAGAAATTGATAGAACTTTTCACACTAGGGTTAGAGGTAATAATTCACAAGTTTCAAGTTATGAATCTTCCACCAATACACCTAGGAGGGACTTAGTTAAAACTGAAATCCAAATGGCTGAAAATAGAACTTTGAAAGAACTGGCTTCATCCTATGACGAAAATCACAAGAATCCTGTAGAGTACCCTGATGCCCCTGCTGGATTTGAAATCAAGTCCGGTTTCATCCACTAGCTTCCCAAATTCAATGAGTTGCCTGGTGAAGACCCACACAAACACCTACAATAATTTAGTTACCTGTGTGTCAAAATGAAACCTCATGGAGTTGATTTAGATCAAATGAAGCTGAGGTCATTTCCTTTTTCTCTAGATGGAGTTGCTAAGGAATGGTTTTTCTATTCTCACTCAACCTTGATTAGAAATTGGAATGAATTAAAAATTATTTTCCTTGAAATTTTTTTCCCTGCGTCTATAATTACCTCCATTCGAAAGGAGATTTGTGGAATTAGGCAAACATAAGGAGAAACACTTCACGAATACTGGGAAAGGTTCAAACGTCTTTGTTTTAGTTTCCCCCATCATCAAATCAGTGACCAGCTTCTCATTCAATAATTTTATGAAGGATTGTGTCTCACTGATAGAAGTATGATTGATGCTGCTGCAGGAGGAGCTTTAGTTGATAAGACACCAGCTGCTGCTAGGATTTTAATTGCAAACATGGCCCAGAATTTCCAACAACTTAGAACCAGAGGCCTTTTTCATGTCAAAGGTGCACAATAATTCCCTACTACTAGTCCCAAAAACAACACAATTGCAAGTCAACTATCTGATCTTACCACCATGGTAAGGTCAATAATGCTATCTTACACCCCACCAACCCAACCCAAACCTGAAGCAGCTTTCCAACTACATGTCCACTGTGGAATTTGTTCTTCAAATGAACATTTTATTGACCAGTGCCCGCAAATTCAAGATCCTCCTGAGAACTGCAATGCATTTTTTCCTGGAAGACCATTTCAAACAAACCAGCAAAGACCATTTCAAAACAACCAAAATTTCAATCAAGGATGTAACAACAACTCAAATGAAAGATTTTGTCAACCTGAACAACCGATAGGATTCTTCTAAGGACAATCAAGTAATTCTAAACCATGATATTTCAATGAACAAGCCAATGTTCATTCTCGAAGAAATTTTCACCCTACCCCTCCCACTCAAAACTCTAATAGGAACCTTGAAGAAGCAATGAGGAAACAACAAGAGGAAATGAGGGAACTAAAAGAATACACAAAACAACAAGATAAAAAAATGAATACCTTGATGACTCAAATGGGTCAACTTGCCTCTGGTATTAATTTCATAACAAATCAAATGAGTGTTGGTTTACCCTCACAGCCACAAGTAAATCCGAGGAATAATGGGAAAAAAATGTGAGTGCAATTGAACTTAGGAGTGGAACACAATTAAATAACCCTCAGATTGAGAACATCAAGCCTTCTCCTGATACTGTTGAGGAAAATCCAACCCTTGATAAAAATGTTGAAAAATCTGAAGTTGATAGAAACTCAAAGTCAAGAGAGGAAATCTTGTTTGAAATAACAAATAATGATTAGAAGATGATGTCTGGTCCTTATGTTCCTCCAAAACATACTCAGAATACCCCAGAAACATTCAAACCTCCACTGCCTTATCCAAGGTGTGAACCACCACCAAATTCAAGTGGTGAAAAAGAATTGGATAAGGAGGTTTTGGAAACATTCAAGAAAGTCCAAGTCAATATTCCATTGATCAATGTTGTGAAACAAATTCCGAGGTATGATAAGTTTCTGAAAGACATGTGTACGAACAAAAGAAAGTTCAAAGGAGGTGAGAAAGTAAACTTAGGAAGGAATGTTTCATCAATGATTCAAAATGCACTTCCTGTCAAGTGTAATGACCCTGAGACATTTACCATTCTTTGTACCATTGGGAAATGTGAATTCAAAGATGTGATGCTTGATCTATGGGCCTCCATCAATGTCATTACACATTCTGTCTACTCATCTCTTCAGGTTGGAGACTTGAAACCCTCTAGAATTATCATTCAGCTTGCAAACTGAAGTACCACCAAACCTGCTGGAGTAATAGATGATGTTATTGTTCAAGTGAGAGACATGATTTTTCCTGTTGACTTCTATGTTTTGGATATGGAAGATGATTGGTTTAGCACACATGCTCCTCTCATCCTAGAGAGACCATTTCTAAAAATAGCAAAAGCAATCATCAATGTTCACAAGGGAACACTTTAACTAGAATTTGTAGGAGATGTTGTTCATTTCAACATTTTTAATTCAATAAAACACCCAGTTTAGGATCATTCAACTCCCCATGTTAACATGATTGATTGGGTTTTCTCTGGGATGTTACCTGATTTTTTCTGCGATGAAATACCAACTGATGTGGAAAAAGAGGGATATTTGTATGATACCGAATCAGATAAAAATGAGGATGAAATTGGAGACTGTGAAGAGTGTTGGGATGTTGAGACTAGATATCTGAGCAATGATGAAGATGAATTTATAGAAACCACTGAATCTGTTAGTGGTATTCTAGGAGAGGTTTCCAATTTTTCACATGAAACTAGTCTTGAGATCATAGAAAGAGATAACCATGATGAACATAGAGCTTCACCAAACAATCTAACTTCTGAAGAGTTCCCAGTTATCAATGAAACGAACCCACCTGTGGTAGAATTGAAACCCCTTCCAGATAACCTCAAGTATGCCTTTTTAGGTCATAATGAACAATTCCATGTAATCATCTCAAAAGATATGTCAGAAGTCTAGGAAAACCAATTGTTGGAAGTTTTCAAGTCCCACAAGGAAGCCATAGGATGGAGTCTCTCTGATCTAATAGGAATCATCCCCTCAGTTTGCATGCAAAAAATTTTACTGGAGGAGAATGCTAGGCCAGTAAGACAATTTCAAAGAAGACTGAACCCAACACTTTTGGAGGTTGTAAAGAAAGAATTCACCACCTTGTTAGCTGCGGGAATTATTTTTCCCATATCTGATAGTCAATGGGTAAGTCCAGTCCATGTTGTTCCTAAAAAAAGTGTATTTACAATCTCAAGGAATGAATTTGGTGATCTTTTCCCCATAAGGCTTCCAAATAAATGGAGAATGTGCATTGATTACAGGAAACTCAATTTGGTTACAAGGAAAGACCACTTCCCGTTACCATTCCTTGATCAAGTCCTTGAAAGACTAGCTGGAAAAACCCACTACTGTTTTCTGGGTGGATTCTCTGGATATTTTTAGATTCACATTTTACTTGAGGATTAAGAGAAAACCACCTTCACATGACCATTTGGAACTTTTGCATACAGAAGGATGCCCTTCAGTTTATGTAATGCCCTGGGAACTTTTAAAAGGTGTATGATAAGCATCTTCTCTGAATTTTTGGAAATGTGCATGGAAGTTTTTATGGATGACTTCACTGTGTGTGGATCATCTTTTGAAATTTGTTTGAAAAGCTTGGAACGTGTCCTGAAAACATGCATTGAAAAGAACCTTGTTCTAAATTATGAAAAATGCCATTTTATGGTTTCTAAAGGAATATTTCTTGGACATGTTATGTCCCTTGATGGAATTCAAGTTGATCAATCCAAAGTTGAGGTAATTTAATCATTATTATACCCAAAAACTATGAGAGATGTGAGATCCTTCCTTGGGCATGCTGGATTTTATAGGAGATTCATTAAATATTTCAGTACGATTGCTCTTACATTGTCCAGATTACTCCAAAAAGATGTTCCATTTGTATTTGATGAGAATTGCATAAATTAGTCTCATGAGCTGAAAAAAAGATTGATAACCCCTCCCATTGTTTAACCTCCTAAATGGGACATTCCCTTTGAAATAATGACCAATGCATCTGACTTTTCTCTTGGGGCAGTATTGAGTCAAAGGAAAGAAAAGAAATATCATGTGATTGCCTATGCCTCGTGAACTATTGATCAAGCCCAATCAAACTATACAACAACTGAGAAAGAACTTCTGGCTGTTGTCTTTGCTCTAGACAAATTTAGAAGTTATCTGCTGGGCTCTAAGGTGATTGTTTTTACTGATCATTCTGCGATAAGATTCTTGATGAAGAAACATGATGCAAAACCAAGACTTCTGAGATGGATTTTACTTTTACAGTAGTTTTATGCTAAAATAAAATATAATAAAGGATGTGAGAACCTTGTTGCTGATCATTTGAGCAGGATACCATCTATTGAGAATAGAAAATTTCAGATGTGTTCCCCAATTAAGGAAACCTTTCCAGATGAGGATTTATTTGCTGCTCAAAGTGAAATACCATGGTTTACTAATCTTTTAAACTATTTAACTTCTGATTAACATCCCCACTAGTTTTCCAAAAATCAAATTGATAAACTTGTGAGTGATTCAAAGAAATACATTTGGGATGATCCTTATTTATGGCTCATTGGTAGTGATAAAATGATACGAAGATGCATTCCGAACTCTGAATTTCAATCCATCCTACATTTCTTCCACACATTAAATTGTGGAAGACACTTTGGACCACATAGAACAACAAGAAAAGTTCTTGATTCTGGATTGTATTGGCCCACCATTTTTAGAGATGCTTTCGAATTCTGCAGAACCTGTAAAAATTGTCAATTCCAAGGAAACATTTCCAAGCGGAATGAGATGCCACAAAACCCACTTTTGTTTTGTGATGTTTTTGATGTATGGGGAATGGATTTCATGGGGCCTTTTCTTAATTCATTTGGATATCTCTACATCTTGTTGGCTGTTGATTATGTGTCTAAGTGGGTAGAGGCTATCCCCACCTGAACTGATGATGCTAAGATTGTGTCTAAATTTTTGAAAGGAAATTTGTTTTCAAGGTTTGGATTTACAAAGTTTCTAATTACAGATCAAGATACCCATTTTTGTAATAGGACTTTGGAATCACTTTTGAAGAAATATGGTGTTAATCATAGGGTCTCTACGCCCTATCATCCTCAAACAAATGGAATGGATGAGTTGTCTAATAGGAAGATCAAACAAATCCTAGAAAAAATAGTGAACCCAAATAGAAAGGATTGGAGTTTGAGACTTGATGATGCTCATTGGGCCCACAAAATTGCTTTCAAAACCCCCATTGGAATGTCACCATTTAGATTGGTCTATGGAAAAGCTTGTCATCTACCAGTTGAGTTAGAACACAAATCCTTTTGGGCTGTAAAAACATTTAACATGAACCTATATTCTACTGGGAAAGAAAGAAAATATTATTTGTTGGAGCTGGAGGAGATCAGAAATAATGCATACGAAATATCCAGTTTATACAAAGAGAGAAACAAAGCCTTTCATGATGGGAGGATTCTCAATAAAAACTTCAAGGAGGGATACAAAGTTCTGCTGTTTGATGCCATATTAAAACTCTTCCTAGGTAAATTTCATTCCAAATGGTCTGGCCCATTCATTGTTACTCATGTTTTTCTTTTTGGTGCAATAAAGATTAAAGATCCAGACAAAGAGACATCATTCACTATCAATGGGCATTGGCTGAAGCTATTTCGAGAAAATTTTCAAGATCCTCCAGGGGAGGAGATTCAACTTCATGACACAGAATATAATTGATGCCAGGTTGTGTCTTTCCTTATCATTTATTTTTTCTTTGTCTTTAATTTCCTAAATTTCATGCTAAAAAAACTACACAATGAGGACATTGCATAGAATAAGTGTGGGGGGGGGGACACAATGCTGGGTAGAGTAGATTTTTACGAACTTTTTTTTTGAATTTTTTTTTTCAAAATTTCTTTCCATTTTTTTTCATTCTTCATGTTTCTTTTTCAAAAAAAAAGGTTTTGGAATTTCTTGAATTTCATTTGAAACTCATACCAAGGAGTGAACCAACTGATCCTTTGAAACTGAACATAAATGAATGCTGAAAATGACATTGTTTCAAGTTCAAAAATTTGGAAAATTCTTGAAATGACCACTGATTTTTAAATCTCATGGAACATATCACTGACACTGTGATTGAAATTCTCATTCCTGTGATGCCTCTAGACCCATTTTTACATCTTCTTCACATTTACCTCTTTCTTGAGAGAACTAATTCATGTTTGTTTAAACTAGAACTTGATTTATTTCTATCAAAACTTTAGGGCTGAGATACTTGTGATTAAAATGATTGAGGAATTTGTTTGAATATCGGATCCTCATTTTCATGATTATCCTTTTTTTCGGCCTTTCTTGAACATTTTATCCTTCTTGAGCCCTTAGTAGCCATGTATATCCTGTTAGGTTAGCCACATTACAAGCCAAATTTCCCTTTCCAACCTGCTCTGGAAGTATAAATGCATGTTCTAGTTGAACTTAAGTGTGGGGGGGAAGATGACTCATGATGTGCTACCACATTTGGTGTTGCTTTGGGAGAACATTTAAACATTTAAGGTGTATTTGTGATGCTGGAATATATTTTTCTGAGAGCTGTGCCTATCTGGAGCTCTCAAATGAAATGGACCTGTGCCTATCTGGAGCTCGCAATGGAAATAAGTTGTACCCAATCTGGAGATTTCAAAAAAAATTCATATTTGCTACTAAAATATTAATGGAATGGGGTGAAAAAATGAATATCAGAGCTGATTATTTTTAAGGAGAATATGGAGGAGACCATACTTGAGTAAAAATTAGAATCATGCATTTCTGCTTCAAAAAGATAAAAAAACCTCCTTATTCAGCCACAAAATTTTTCACATTTGAAACCTACCCACCCCAAGCCACAGAATAACCCTATTAAGTCCTCATGATAATCACATGTTCTTGGTTCACATCGGGTGGAGATGTATAAATTTATCAAGCCTATGGTAATTCTTGCATGAGTTGGATGAGAAAAGCCATGTCACAAATCTGTATTGTGTGCTGAGAGAAAATGAATGTGATGTAAGTGTGTTGTGTCCATGAGAAGAAAAAATAAGTGGAAATGGATTGAATGATTTGAATATAGAATTTTAAATATTTTTCTTTAATGAGGCATGATATATTTTTAATTCATTGTGGTAAATTTGTAAACTCCCTTGGTATGTGCTTTATTTTCCTTGATTTTGTGATCACCTGTCCAGGTGTCCAAGAGCCAAGTGTGGGGGAATTGATAGTGCTAATATTTCCACTATTTTTAATGTCTATTTAAATGATTTAAACCTAACCGATTTACCAATTTGATCTTATTTTAAACAATTTTTGATTTAGAGTGTGTTTTGGGATAAAAAGTTTAAATTTCATAATTCTGGATTTTAAACATATTTTTATCACAGGGGTATTTTGGTAATTTATCATAAAATACATTTCCAAATTTTTTGATTATAATTTTTTTAGAATCCTTATTTTTTTTCCATCATCTTTTTCTTCAGGACCAGGAAACGATTCATGCATCTTGATGCCCAAAAAAATCAATGAAGTTGATAATTTTTCCGAGCGGACTGTGTTGACCCTAAATTGGTAATGGAAACAACATTCGGCCTAAACAACTCCAAATGATGAGATTCTACCTGGATATGACAGAGGACTCCAAGAGGCGTCTCAAAAATGAATTTTAAGCCGTTTGGAATCCTTTAAGATGGCTGTTGAGTGATATAATTCTGAAGGAAACTTCCAGGAAGCTTCATCCAGAGAAAGAGATTTTCAATAGAAAAATAATAAATCCTTCAATACGCGTCCAATTAATCTGAAATGTGGAGGGTGGATGGAAAACACATTTATGAACAATATTTATGAAGAGGTTCACGTGTGAATCGTCCAATTAATGGGTCTAAAACGTGACAACGTTTTGATGATGAAATCTACCTATAAAAGGAGAGGAGCTCCTACCTCTAAATGACAATTCCATTCATCACCACACCATCCGTCACAAAGGGAGTCGGCTTGAGAGAGTGAAGAGGAAGGTGGAGATTTTGATCCTTAAGAACATGATATTCCTTTGAAGATTCAATAGAGAATATGAAGGCTTATCAAGTGATGGAAGGCTAAGCGGAAAGTGGTTGCGGACGGTGACACCCGATGGACACTCTCTTCCGAGTTTGGATTTTAATGTGTAATCTCTTTTTGAATTTCTCTTGAACCTATATTTTTGAATGAATTTGGTTGTTTTATTTTTTAAATATATTTTCAACACATTTTTTTTATCGTTGTTCCATCTATAATGTAGAACAATTGACTTCGCTATTTAAAATTCTTTGGTGAGGTTTTTCCATTGAGCATAGAGAATTCAATTAGGTTCAATTACTTAGAGGTATTTAAGTAATTGAATCACTTATATAGGTGGGACCAAAATCATATTTAAGTCTTAAATATTATGTCTTTTCAAATTTTAGTGTAAACCTGGGGGTCCTTGGGGGTATATTTAGGAATTTAAAATAAGAGATATTTTTTATATACAAGGAAGAGGGGAGTGTCCGAGAGGGTGAAGCTTGTCTACGACTGCTGTTTTTATTCTTGATTTCAAACCCACTTTATATTTCCTTTAAAATTAATTTAGTTTAGTATTTAATTAAAATTTTATTTTCAAATTGTTAATCAAATCCCCATTTTAATTTCTTCAAAAACAAATAAAATAACAAAAGTGATAGTTTTACAACTCGAACTGCAACTTCCTCGAGAGACAACCCTGTGATCACCACTGTGCTACATTAAAAGGGAAAATATTGATGGAGGGTTTTACAACACGACAAATGCTCACATCATGGGGGTTTTTGATGGCTTGTAGGGAATTCCAATTCAGAATTCCTAATCACACATCATATAGTGAAGAAGCACACATCATGTGGTCTTCTAGTTCATGGAAGATGAAATTTGTGGATTAAATTCCATGTAATGTGTGTAAATTCTATGTAGTGAGGCTAGTCCATGTGTATGAATACATGGGTAGAAATTCAATGTAAGGGGACATGTCTATGTGCGAGTACATGGACAAGGACCTCGAGGTGTACACAAGATGAAGTACATGGCCATGTACATGGACATAGAGTGAAGTACATGGGCATGGGGTGCTGAACACGGACACAATATGAGGACACATACAAGTAGCCGGATATCCAAGACACGCCGTATACCAAGGGTACAGTATGTGTGGGGTGACATGGAAAGCCGACCGTATATGGTAAAGGACACACCTAGAAGACCAGAAGATGTCACATGTCATGTGATATCTGGTACAAACATTGTATATTACAAAATAAACACCAAGTATTGATAGGGGAGATAGTCATGTTCTGGTTTCAAGAGACACACCGTGTACTGTGGGTATACACCTTATAATTTCCTTGGAGACTTATCCCTCACACATATCCATGTTCAAGACTCTGATGGAGGTCCAAAAGTATCCTATATTGATTAGTTTTCCCCATTGGATGTGATGTTGTCCATGGTTTTGGTATTAAATATTAAATGTGAGATGAAGTTTGTGGGTTACATCTATCAGAAACGTATAGACTAGTATTGGTTGAGTGAGTTCCCTTGGTCTATCCCTATGAGGGTATAGTGTGGAATTACATACTCAACATTGGATTGTGATCCCCTTGATATGATGATCTTATATAGAGTTGGTGTATCCTTTTGGGAGGATAATACAAGATCCTCTATTGTGTTGAATTCCCAAGGTGGGGTTCGTGGTATCCCCATGACCCACACTACACAGGAGATGATCTCTTATCTAGCATATTATCCTATTAGAGTTTGTGGCATCATCGAGTATATGATACCCTATATACCGGGTGGTTTTAGTAGGGTTTTTTAGTATCATAGGCTATACGATCCCCTACTTAGCGATTTTTTCTAGATGGGGTTTGTGGAATCATCATGACCAACACTACAGAGGAGGTAATACTCTATCAGATAAATATGATCGCAAGGTTAATAGATTAGGTTTGTGGTGTCCCTTGGTGATCTTAGGTGTGATCCCCTTTCTGTGAGATTAAATATTTAGTGTTTATGATAGGGTTTGAGGTGTCCCCCATCAGGGATGGGTGAGATCTCCTATTTGAGTATCGAGATCTGTTGAGTGATAGTGTGAATTTCTTCATGGTGAGACCCTATGAGCGAGTTCTCTCAAATGTATTCCACCTGAGATGGTGGGGAAATTCCATCATATTAGTGGTACCCAATGAGGTAAATATCTTAGAATATTACTATCAAGTAAGACAAATCTAATTCATGTTTTCTCTCGGATGACTACCATCAAGGATTGAAAGGATTGTGAAGTGATTTCTCTTGGATGATCATTACCTTTGAGACTCGAGTAGAATCTTTTGGCAGGAAACGAGGCCGGGACCTCATGATACTTGGAGTCTGAGATGATTATATTCTAGGTTATTTTGGTATTCCTTGTAGTGATGTCTATTTTACATTAAATGTGGAGATGATCCAAGAAGCCATGTATAGCTGAGGTGCATTCTAGATGGAGTTTCTTATCCTCTCTCATTTGGGTTTCCTCCTCTAGATTTGGATCCATCATACTATTTCCTTTTAGTTCCTTCTTTTTATTTTGGATTTTTGGGGTGCCTATCGAGTATTATTATACTCACCCTTACATGGGATCTTCCAGAACATGTTGTATATTATGCAGATGATAGGCCTTTCGATGAAGTCCTAGGAGGACCCAGATCAGGTGGAGCATAACAAGCTAGATAGATTGAGGTGTGTATTAGTGGTTGAATTTGAGAGAAATCCTCTCCTTCTTATAAGTTTAGACACTTTTATGTTTTTTTGTGGTCTTATATTTTTACCTTTTAATTATTTCAATAATTTTTTTCATACTCTGATTATGGGATAGATATATGCCTACATTTTCTATCAGTAGTTTTATTATCTCAGTAATGTTTCATGGATATGTATGTGTGTTCATATGTATAGGTACTATAGGATAATGCCTCCCATGTTTGAGATATTCCTACTCAGTGCTAGTCATCAACCCTTGGAATATTGGATGTGGTCTTGAGGTAGTGGTGTCTTGGAATTATGCTGGCCAGGAAGTTCCCAGTGGGTAAGGTCATTACAGAGTGGTATCAGAGGAGAACATTCCTTAGGAATAGAGTTAGGAATTTCTTGTTGTGAGTTTGGTTTGGGATTTATGGAGAAAGTGTTGAAGTGTTTAGAGTTTTTATTTCAGGACATTAACTCTAGTTTTGGTGTGAATACCAATGTATCTATTCACTAAAACTCTAATAACCTTATTGTTGACTCAAAACATATAGAAATTGGTCATAGGTAAATCTTGATACATGTATCATATAGGACTAGGTTGTGGTTTCCATGCCCCTCTTGAGTCATCTTTCTAGATATACTCATTGAACATGGTTCATCTTGATTATATTTCAGGATTTCACCATGATGAAATACCAAAGGGTTCCATGGTGGAATTGTGATGATGATCTTCCCATTGATGAGGATTTGATGCAAGGGTCTTACAAGAGGTGGTATCTTTTCCATTCGAGCCACCACTAGTTGAGTAGAAAGTAGTATAAAAATTTCAGTCCAAGTATGCATATAAGATGAGTGCACTGCATGAGTTTCAGAGGGAGAGACTTGATAGATATCAGGGTGAGACAGACCCCTAGGCAGCTAATGATTATCTGGTGGTAGTAATGCATGTTTTCCACCTTATGAAGACACCTCCTGATTTTATGGTGGTCATAGAAGAGATTATTCTACAGAGCTCGACTAGGATATTGTGGATTCTAGTGATGAAAACCCATGTTGAGATGAATCTCACTTGTATGGAATTTGAACAGATCATCAGGGAATATTTTTATCCATATGTGTTATGATCGATGCGTATCTAGGAGCTTATGCATTTTTGGTAGGATAGCATGACCATGGAGGAGTATTCGAAAATGTTTAAATACCTCTCATGATACTCACTAGATATGGTTTAAGATCTATTTTTTTAACCATAGAGATTCTATCAGGTCTTACACCAGGATATTAGGGCTTCCTTGATATCACTATTAATTCCCACCTATAATGGGGTGCTCTAATGGGACTTGGTTACAGAGATCTTTCTAGATTAGTAGATGTTGACAGTTGGTGTTGGGAACACAGGATCTATGACCTTATAAGATGGTATCTGATGGAAGGATTAGGGATTCAGGAGTGAAATATGATTTAGTAGATGATTCTATGATGAATGGTTTGCGACTAGGGGCTCCCAATTCAGTTTTAATTAGTTTCTGGAGAGGTGGTGTTTCACTTGTGATGGACAACGACATCTCAAGTGTGATTTTTTTACCCACTATGCTGCTAAGAGGTAGAGGATCAATGGAACACCCTAGAAGAGACACTGATAGGAGAATAGAGTTCCACATGAATATGATTGTGGAAAAGGAGTGGGGAGAGAATTATGAGGTGGAATACGATTCGATCTATTACCACTAATACCCCTAAGTGGTCCGCGCCAGGCTCATGGAGCTTGAGGATAGGGGCGAGGATAGCTGCAAGCCACATAGGACTATGAATTGGAGGCTCTAGGGATGATTAGATGTACAATATATATCCTATCTACTTTTTCAATAGTATTGATAAATATAGGTGCGAGATACCCTTTTTTCCTTCAACTTATTGCTCAAGGTTTATCTAGGGTGACATGTGGCATCAGTAGAGTCATGTGATGGTGATGTTTGAGGTAGCTTCAAAATCAAAAGTAAGAGGGATAATTCTACCATCGCTATGAGTACTTTTGTTGTGATACAAAAACTATGCGGGTGAGTCAGTGCCACCCAAATCGGACAGTGTTGAGGTGTGGAGGATGAGTTCCTTTGATTTGTGTATTTGGGGTAGGTTAGTGTGTTTAGGTTTTAGAGAAGAACCTAGTTGTGGTAGATAAGAAGGTGAGGGAAATTATGAGCTTCAGGAAAAGGGTGCTTCTAGCATAGAGGATATAGTGTGGTTCAGGGCATGACAAATGACCTTACTACCTTATATATAGCAGTACAGAGCTATCAACTACTTTTCCCTGATTTTATCCCATGTTCGAGGCCCAGTGATATCAGTGAGGCCTTTTTTTCTCAACCTGTATTCTTAGAGTCACCATAAGAGAGAATTAGAGGCCATTAACTCCTATTTTTAGTGCGACCTGACTCTGGTTGATGGAGATAATCACATAGTTCCATCCCATAGAAGTAGAGATTGGACCTACGATTTTCCTTAGTTTGGATTGGTTTTCTACCAACCATGATCATATGGTTTCTGCCAGTGGGTTTGATAGTGTTACTGGATTTTTTAATGGAGTTCATCCTTTAGGTTGGAGTGATCCCCGGATGTATAAGATAAGCTCATTTTTGGGAATATACAATTGAACTATTATCATATGGATAGTATGTCCCTTGGAGAAGTGGTTCTACGAGATTTCAATTTCCTACTGTAGTGGTGGAGTAGAGGACGTCTACCCAAGGACGTGTTAGGTTTACCTCCCCAGCGAGAGTTAGACTTATGCATATACTAGAACTCATGGAATATCTCGATATTTGCATCATTATATCTGTTTATTCCCATAGCGCTTCATGAACTATGGTGCATTTAGAGGTTTCTAGAAGGCGGTCCTGGTAAGACCCAGGGTGTATAGTTAGGAATCTCTATTTTATTCATTAGTACCCTCGTTGTCATGACATGTCCCAATGGGACCCGTTCCATGAATCCATAAGCCTGAATCCAATAGGCTAGGGGCTAGAGACTAGAACCAAGTAGGAATATCACTAACATGAGAGGCCTTAGCTTAAGTACCTGTACACACACAAACACATCTCCAAGACTATATGATGTTTGATATGTAAAGACAAATAAACAACCATGAATCAATACATCAAAAACCCACAACCATAGTACTCCATGAAGTAAAGGAAAGTAAATTGGGAAAAATAAAATCCCACCACAAAGAGTCTGAAAACAATCCCAACATGAAATTATAGATAGGGACTATTGTCAAGATACCTTAGGAATGCACCTCGGTCTGTCCGGACTCATTAAGAACAGTTTGATCCTCGTCCATCTAGGGATTTGTCAAAAGGTCAATCATCTTCACAAGACATGAAACATGAAGGAAAATCCCATGAAGGGGTGAGTATAATAATACTCATTAGGGAACTCCAAAATCACAAAGCATACAAAAAAATAATACATTCATCTCTATACAAGTATATCTCTACAACACATATAATAAGAATATCCAAATATAATAAACAAGACACAAAATCTAAAGGTAAGTCACAACCACAATTCTATCCTTTGATATTAGCTCTAAGGTTTCAAAAATCACTCATCCAGAAGAACAAACTCCATGAGTCTGATAGCATTGATGATGTTTGTTCGAGCGGTAATTCTCATCAGGTCTCGCCATTAAAAGTACATGCTAAAATTTCAAATAGATATGATTAAAGGATGATAATAACACCCAATTCCATTGGGTATACCAACCACTCAATCTAGATTAAGCCATAAAGTAGAGGGTTGATTACCATGTAGTGTTAGTCATGATGATGCCACGAAATCCACCTAGGGCATGAAGATGAATAGAGGATATCACTCTGGGCCTCATGGAAGGATTCTAACAACTATATCTAAGAATTCCCAATGAAGGGATCACTGTCCTATGTGTAGGAAGTGATTCTATACTAAAACTTAGGGAATGGGTATAGGGAACCCACCCTAATTTTTTTCCAAGATACAGAGGACAAGGGATTCAATCAAACCTTAAGGGAGTACATGATGTGTAGTTGGGGTACATGCCATGCCCTTTTGACCCTCAGTCCTACTCATGTAAATAGACCATGTCCATGTCCGTGTAATAGTACACAGAGTGCAGTTTCCCGTGTATTTCATACCATGTACCAGTACATGAGTATGCTCATGTCTAATAGTCTAATCCATGTCTATGTAGGATTACATGACATTAACATGACCATGTACTCCAACCCATGTCCATGTACCCAGTGAGTTACATTCCAAGGCTTTGGGTAGTGGTCATACGCCATGTGACAAGATCACAAGTAATGTGACACTTATCTTTACCCTGAAACCCTAGCCTCCACTAAGAGGTCCCCACACACCGTGTAATCCCATATTACATTCCATGTGGATTAGGATTTTCCAACACCCAAGATCTGGTTTCTATGAATCTTATCCACTACTCTAGCCACAAAGCCAACTATTCCTCATTAGAAAAATCAAGGAACCATTTTGTTTGAACCTTACTGTAAATGAATAATAGGTTTCAGCCACCAAAACTAGTCGGAAAATGGTCCCACAAATAATTATTTGTTACACTCCAAAGAACGCGAAAACTGAGTATTTCCACTATCTAATCCATTACCACTTCTGTCTTTGAAACACTGTTATGTTTTTCTAATCCAATATTTACAATATTGAATCTTTATTCCAAGAAATGGGTGTACAATGATCGATTTATCAATGGATTTTGAACCACATGTCAATGAATAGCATGCGTGATGAATAAAAGAAATTAGGGAGAAACGTACAGGGAACAATTATGAGGAATGGACCTTGGTCGATGTTTGTTTTGACCTCGATTAATTTCCATTAAAATGATAAATGAAAAGATATAAATTAATCAGAAATAAATTCTACAAATAAAATCCACACAATATACAGGATCCATAGGTGAATCTGTTGGTTGACTGATTTGTGTTCTTTGTAGAAATAAGAAATGGGGAAAGGAACCAAATCAGAAAACTTTTTAGATTGAGATGGGTCAATCGATAATGAATAATTAGCCTACATCATTTTAATTGGTGATATCATTGAATCTTGTTGCCCACCAATCGCTGATCTATGATTCAGTTGATATTATCCTAAGATAGATCCTCTAGATCACTCTTTAAGGGTCCTCCAATATCTCTAGGGTTATGCAACTAACCCAAGAATTCCATAAAAATAGTATACATAATATATGTCATTCGTCAAGTCAACAAAAAAATATATTTAATTATTTTATTTGTTTTATGCCTGTGATTTTATTTCCATAAACGCCTCATGCTGATAAAGGTTATGTCACACTTAGGGTAAAAATAAAATTATGAACTCAACAGTGCCCTAATGTTTTTTATCTGGGACCTCATTTAGAAGTTATTTCACCTTTCAAGAAAAACTACATGTGCATGCTAATAAATATATTAAATATATTTCAAACATTTATTTTGGGAACACTGAGTCTTTTAATCATACACTGTCTCAGTATCTGGTCTCAAAAATAATCCATACAATATAAAAAAATAATACATGAAAAATAAAATTCATTAAATTCTCAATGAATTGGGTATTTACATCCCAAAAATCCAAAACAAGGTCTACATAAAGAGATGTGGGTACTGAGCACAAATCAGAGCCTCCATCTCCCATGTGCTCTACTAAAGATTACCGTGCTACCACTGGACACACACTAAAGGAATAAATCAACCACAAAGGATCTTCTCCTTAAGATCCTCAATTTATATTAGGTACTCAGCAAAGGTATCACCATGCTTAATGTTTATCTCACTCTAGTTGATATTGTGCGATGGGTCATGGATGTACCTGCTCAACTGCGACACGTGAAATATGTTGTGTACCTAGTCTAACTACAATGGTAGATATAAGTGTTATGACACATCAATAACTCTCCACAGTGTCTATAAAGGGCCAATGAATCTCATAGGTAGCTATCCTCCCTGACCAAATCTCTATAATCCTTGTGGAGATGAAACCCATAAGAACACATGGTCTCTCTCTTTGAACTCCAAAGGCCTCCTTAGTCCATCCGCATAAGACTTACGATGACTCTGTGAAGTCTTTATCCATTCCTAGATGATATTTACCTTCTTGGTAGTTGATCACACCAACTTTGACCTCATGAATTTTGACTCTCTTGGGTCATTCCAACAAAGTGGTGAGTCGCAGGGTCACTTATACAAAGCCTCAAATGGTTCCATACCAATTATGGAATTGTAAATGTTTTTGTATGAAAACTCTATTGGTGGTAGGTGATCCTTCCAACTATGGCCAAAGTATAACATGAAAGATCGCAGTATGTCTTCCAGAACATAAATTTTCTACTCGGTCTTACCATCATTTTGAGGGTAAAATGCTATTCTCAAGAGTAATTGAGTTCCAAACACCTCCTAAAATCCCTTCCATAACCAAGATGTGTAGTGAGAATTATAGTCAGAAACGATCATCGATGGAAATCCATATATTCGTACTATCTTCTATATTTAGAGGCGCCCCATGCTCTCTACTGAAATCTTCTCCCAAATAGCTAATAAGTGGGCCAATTTGGTGATTCGGTCTATGGTCACCCATATAGAATCATTTCCCCTAGATGTACATGGTAAACCTATCATGAAGTCTATGTATATTCCACCCCACATCTTATCTATCACCTTGAGGGGTTGAGATAAAATTTCTAGAACTTTGTGCTCAACCACCATTTTCTGAAATGTAAGGCATCGAGAGAAAACTATGTAACTCCCTTCTTCATCCCTAACCACCAAAAATGACGTCATAGGTCCTAGTAATTATTTCCCACACCTGGATATACCTACAAGGGATATGTATGAAAATATCTAAGAAACTCTTCCCACAACACCACTAGTACCATCACAAACCCTCTGAAAATAACAACAAGCTCCCCACCTTCAAAAAATCTATTGAGAGCATGTCCAGTGGATATATGAGTATGCAGGGTCTCATAGTCAGTATCCCCAAGTTGTGCCTCCCTAAATTTCTATAAGATTGGAGGGGTAACATCCATCGACTAGTGGTAAGAAGATTCATCTCCAACCACAAAGGATAACTGCAATGAGTCTAAATGCTCTGATGCCTCATTCATTAACAATAGATAATATCTTTTGCTGAGATAATCTTATACCATGTCCCCCTTCTAGGGGTATAGACAATTTTTTAGTCATAATCTTAGAGGAAATATGGAAATTTCCTATATCTCATGTTAAGATCCTTTTTCAAGAAGATATACTTGAGACTCTAGTGATTAGACAAGACGATAAACCACTCATCCATCAGGTAGTGTCTATACATCATTATTACGAAGACTATCTCTACTAACTCAAGATCACAAATTGCATAGTTCTACTCATATGTTCTCAACTGACATGAACAATAGGTAATCACTGCTTTACTCTACATCATAACATAACCAATCTTGGTTCCTGATGAATTTTAGAACACTTCATACTTGAAACACTCCTTTGGTAATTTCAATTTGGGAATGCTCATCAATATCTACCTCAACTCCTATAATTATAACCAAAACTTCTCTTTCCACATGAAAGGATTCCCCTTTAGGTTCAAAGATATTAGAGGGGATGCTATCTTGAAGAAATCAGTTATGAATATTCGGTAATAGACTTACAACCCAAGGAATCTCCACACCTATACCATGCTCTTTGGTGCCTTCCATGCTAACACTACCTAATCCTTGGCTGAGTCTACTATCATTCCATCTACTAAGATAAAATATCCTATAAAGTGGACCTTATTTATTTATGACTAACACTTTGAGAGATTCCCATAAATTTGGTGCTCTTAGAGTATGTCCAGAACCATCCTCAAGTGTCTCACATGTTCTTTATCATATATTGAGTACACAAGGATATCATCGATGAAGAATACCACAAACTGGTCTAAGAAAGGATAAAGGATCCAGTTACTGATTCCCATGAACACTTCTAGGGAATTATTCTTGAAAAAAGGCATCACCATGTACTCATAGTGAATATAGTGGCATCTGTATATCCTATTCCCATAATCAAAACTGGTGGTAGCATGACCTGAGGTTAACCTTCAAGAACCATCATACCCCATGAAACTGATCAAAGAGGTCATTGATCCTTGTTAGTGGATACTTGTTCTTCACGGTCACCTGGTTCAAGCACCGATAGTCCACACACAACCTCAAGATCCCATTATCCATCATGGTGAACAAAACTAGGGTTGCCTTGGGTGAAACATTGGGTCTAAAAAATCACTTCCATTGTAAGTCCTATAATTCCACCCTTAGCTCACAAAGCACTACAAGAGACCTCCAATTTTATGGAGTAGATATTGGTGTCATACCGGGGTGTAGATCATTGAAATATATATCATACTATGTGGAGGTAATCCTAGAATATCCTCAGTGAAGATGTCCTCATACTCCACCACTACTACAAATAATTGAAAACTCATAACATCCACTACACCAAGGGTCATGTGATCCAACTTATGAGTAATCGGATATACCCTACTATGTATGAATCTATCTTGTGTTTCCTAAGTTTCTTTTTTACCCACAAAGGAAAACTAGGTTCCATCACTATAGACACACCACATACTCCACCTAAAATAGTCAATATGGTTAGGAAATGTGGATAACTAGTTCATACATAAGATGATGTCGTAAGGCCTCATTGCTACTATAAATAGATCCCAATAGAAACTCTCACCTCCAAGAGTTAGGTGACACTATCGGCACAAGTGTGTGATCACCGAGTCATCTCCAATAGGAGTTTCTAAGTGTAAGGTTCATGTCAAGGTCTCAATCATAATATCTAAGTCTTGAACTAGATAGGCAGCAACAAAGGAATGAATAGAACATGTGTATATCAGTACTATATCTAAGTTAGAAAAGACATAAATTGTACCTTGAATCTTTCCCAGATCATCTAGGTCATAAGCTTTGACCGCCTGCTGCTATCCCAACCCCTGTCCTCTAGCTCCATGAGCCTGGTGTGGACCACCTAAGGGTGGTATTGGTAAAAAGTCCAAGAGTATACCACCTATAGATTCTCTCCCAGCTATTTTTTCACATCCACCACCCTATGGACCTGCCTACTCCTATTGTTTCATCTCCCACTATAGCCCATCCATGGTCTCACTATCAGCTATACAGAAGGTCAAATAATCTCATGCAAGATTTCCCTTGCCATCACAAGAGTATCAACACCACTCCTTGGACTAAATAAAACTCTATTGTGAGCCCTGAACCATAAACCCTCTATCCTAGGACCTCCTCCTAAAATGTACCAAATGTCTAAGTCCTTGAGACTGATGTCATATCCTTACTACCGAGGTCTCTATTCCTTCTTACCCACTACCTATAGCCACTGGCTGTGTCTACTCAGACAAGAAACTCTCAACCAAAAAAGATCGATCTAGAATCCAAGAATAAGTAATAATGAAAATATGAATAAAACTCGATTAGATGTCTCTACATAGTCCTTTCTTGAAGGTCCAAGCCTGAAATAACTGATCCTAAAACATATCCATAGAGTACCTGGGGAGGCTGGTAAACCTTGATGGATACTAAGATACTATTTTGATTCCTTTTTGGTGTTGTAGAAGCTTCTATATACATAAAAACATCATTATAAATAGAGATAACTCCTATCTAAAGTGATTCTAAAACTCTGACTGTGCTAGAGTCACCTCATCACAAGACAGGGTCACCAAACCCCACTATCGTCCTATTGATCTATGAAGAAGGCCCATGGAATGGACGACCATCTAATCTACTAGTGTTATGAATATACGGAAAACTCATGTCACTGCTTAAATCAAACTTGAAGGGTCTCTATTTCTAAAAATCATGAAGTGCGCTTAGCCTGCACACCTCATCTACTGGTACTATGAGTACCATCTGCTACACAACAGTTGGTGGTATAGATGGTGCACCTCTTGGAGGTGACACCTCTAGAACTAGTCCCTATATAGATGTTGCATCACTGAGGGGATCATATGTGTGATCTAGATGTTGAACCCTAGATAGAATATGTTGTAGTGGCATCTTGAAAGTAAATAATATATACCACAGTCAATGAGTATATTTGGAGAGCTGACTCAAGAAGGAAATGAAAACCACAACCCATTCATATATGATACATGTACCATTTATTTCCTTAAAACTAGTGTTCTCATGTATCAAGTAAAAAAAAGGGCGATCAAAGTCTTGGTGTATGGATACATCAGCTACCACACCAACACTAGAGTCCTTGGCCTGAAAACCAAACTCAAAACACCTAACACTATTTCCCCAAACCAATATCATAGACTCTAGTCCTAAGGTAGTACCAACTACTCTTATACAACTCTATCATGACCCGTTCTAATGGGGTCTGTTCCACGACTCCCCAATCCCGCCTCCAATAAGCCAGGGGATGGTGACTAGTGCCAAGTAAGCACATCACTAACATGGGAGGCCTTAGCCTAAGTATCTACACACACAAAAAAATCTCCAAGACTATACAATTTTCAAATGTAAAAACAACTGATATGCATGCATACATCTAAAACCCACAACCAGAGTATGACATGATGTAAAGGGAAGTAATCAAGGAAAAATACAATCCCACCATAAAGAGTCTGAAAACATGTCTTACCTAAAAGTATAGATAGAGAATTCTTTCAAGATACTACCCGAACACTCCTCATTCTGTCCGATCTCACTAAACACTGTCTAGTCTAGTTCCATCTCAGACTCTATCAAATTTTTGATCGTCTAAATAGGACACAACATGCATGGGAAAATCACATGCATGGGTGAGTATAAAATTACTTAATTGAACTCCCCATAACCAAAAAACATACAATAAAATAATACAATCAGCTCTGCATAGGTATATGTATACAACACATATAACAATAATATCAAGATATAGTCAACAAGAAACATAGTCTAATGGTAAGTCACAACCGTAATGTCATTCTTGGATCTAAGATTGATGGTTCCAAAAATCACTCATCTAAGATAACACAATCTATAAGTTATATAGAATTGATGATGTCCATCCAAGAGGTAATGATCATCGGATATAGCCATTATAAGTATACGTTGAAAGTCTGAAGAGATACAATAAAAAAATTAGGATCACACCCAAGGATATGGTGTATAAAAATAACTCAATATGGATTAACACAAAAAGTAAAGGATTGGAGCATGTGTAGTGTTGTTCATGAATATACCACGAACTCCACCTAGGGCATGAAGATGAATAGAGGATCTCACTCTGGGTCTATCGAAAGGATTCCAACAACTCTATCTAAGAAGTCTTGTTGAAAAGATTGTTATCCTATGTGTAGGAGGAAATTCCATATTAAACCTTAGGGAATGGATATTGGGAATGTTCCCTAAAAAAACATGTCCAAGATATAGAGGATAATAGATTCAATCCAACTTTAAGGGAGTATACAATGTGTTGTAGGGTACAGGTTATGTCCCTTCGACCCTAGGTCCTACCCATGTAAACAGACCGTGTCTATGTCCATGTAATAGTACATGGCGTGTGGATGACCATGTAATTCATCCTATGTACTAGTACATTGGTATGCCTATGTAAACCTTTCTAAGCTATGTCCATGTAGGATCACACACTATTCCCATGCCTGTGTAATCTAGCATGTGTCTTTGTACCCACGAAGGTGTTGGGACCACTTTTGTGTATGAGTTGTATTTGTTTTCAATATTTGTCAATACTAGTCAAAATGAAGAACAATATCCAAATTTAATGGAGTATGGTTGAAGTGATGATTCCTAGAGAATTTTTATGGATTCATAACATTTTATTCCATGCTTGGGAAATTCTCCATGTTGTTTTACAGCAGATGATTGTTGCACTGATCCTATGTTCAAAGATTTTGTGTCAAAGGTGATACAATTTTTACAACAATGAAGTTTCATCTATTTTAGGATGATTGAAGTGTTTTGGGATTCATGTTCCAAAAAGATAATGAAGAATAGGACAATAGAATAAAGTATGCATGGGATTTTAATTTGAAGAGAGGTGCCCATGCATGGGTTTGAACTACAAAGTGGCCATGTATTTTTCACATAGAAAATTTTTTATAGACTTTCTTAACAAAATTGGCCAGACCACTAGACGAACAACCAACCTCAACCCAAGGAACATGCAATAAAGAGTCAAATACATCCAAAGGAAGGCCATACAGGCCATACCGCAAGTGGTAGGCTCGTGTATAGGCCCGAAGGAGTGCACGGGGAAAAGCCTGATCATAGTTGGACAAAGCCTGTTGAAAGGGTGGCCAGAAAGTGAACCCACAGAGAACCAGTATGGGGAGGTACAGAGGAGGGGGAGAGAGAATTATGAGCCTCTGTTGATAGAGATTGACACTTATACCACACCCCAGCCATGTGTTGGATTCAATTTTGGACAAGCGATACAAGTACTGTTCACATTTTAAAAAACACGGACGTGATCTCAACCGTCCATCTCATCCGTGTCTTTGATCTAATCGTCTCGATCCATATCATCCATGCTGTGTGAGTTTGAACTGGAACCAACCTATCCTCCCATGACATTTGGAGATGTCTCCCCATCATCTTCCTCCTTAAACGCTTGACGCCACCACTTTTATCTACCGAAGCTGATGAAGAACCATGATTGGACCACCATGGGTGTTCATTTTGACATCATGAGGACCACTGGATCAAACCAAAATCATGCATGAAAATAACATATTTCATGCATGAGAGGAGTGTGAAGAACCCAATTTGGCCGAAGTAAAACAAAGTTACTGAAGGCCACATGGATGATTCAAGCATGGATTTCAAATGAGATACATGTGATCTTTGTCACATTCATGCAATATGTTCACCAAAGTTCAGTCTCTTACAAAAGGAAACATCTAAGATATGAAACATATCTCAACATGGGTTTGAAGAACTTTAAAATGAAGAAAATCTCATGCATTCAGAAGTATTTGAATTTGGAGAAAGAGATATGATCAATTCCTATAAAAATTGAAACTTAAAGCCGGAAGAATTTTGTTTCTCCCATATACTTTGAGAGATCTTATATTTATTGAAAAACAGAGACTCTACATGATTTCGGTTCATGAAGGGCTAGAACAAAACTTGTGACCACTCTTGGTTCATGAAAAGGAAGATCCATGAACCATCATGGTTCACGAAGAGAGGATCCACGAACCATTAATGGTTCTTGAGGAAGAATCGTGGACTGTTAATGGTTTGTGAATGAGAAACACAAACTGTTCTGAGTTCGTGAGGAGGATCTGTGAACCACTCTTGTTCATGAGGAGTGAACCATGAACCATTCTGGTTCATGAAATAGATATGCACACATTGTACATAGAAGAACTTCACACCCTTGATGTGAAAAAGAATAACATGAATACCACAACAAACCCAAGGCTTTGTGTGGTTGGGTGAAGAAGGATAAGCACAAAGGTAGGGGTAGTGAGTACATTCATGAGACACATGCACTCATATGCATGATTTAAAAACACAAGAACCAACTGAAAAGTGAGGAGGAAGTGTATTTATGCAAAGGAGTTCATTCATTTAGGTATGCTCAATGGATAGAGAAGATACATACATAAACACATACAAGACACATAAAATTGAATGAAGTAAATGAGACATTGTTTGTGTTCTTGATAAGAATGAATAAGGAAGAAGTGAATGTTAAAAGGTTATGAATTCATGCATGAATACATAAAAAGGGTGAAATTCAGTTGAAAAAATATTATTTACACCAAAAAGAATATAAGAGAAGAAGAAGGAGAAGAGAAAAAGAAGGACAAGAGAGGAGAGTTTTCCTAACTAAAGACTGATTATTATTTAGGGAATTTTGATTCAGATGATGCAAAGTATGCTAATATTATGTGTTTGAATAATCACAAAGGTGTTTTTGATTCTGTCCAAAAAGAAGAAGAGGTGCTAGTGCATTTTTCTTTTCACTAAAGAAAAAGAAGGAAGAGGAAGTGTTCATTTGGATTTGTACTAAAGAAGAAGAGAGAAGATAAATAGTGTTGCATACCTACTGCTTTGCAAGTAACCAAGTATAGAGAACTAAATAAGATCAAGAGAAGAACCTACCTTTCATGAAGGAAGAAGACTATCTTCAAAGGCTGCATAAAGAACCAGCAAGGAGATGCAAGTTGGACTAGGTCATCACCAGTTCAAGAAGATAGGATTTTTTCCCTTCCCCCTCCAAAGCATAGGGACTGACACTAGCCAGAGGATTGTTTCCCTTGCCAAACCACTGTAACAGTTCTCACATTATAGTGGAGAATCCATGTATTGGTCATCACCAAACATGTAAAGTATGTATATGCTCTTATTTAGTAGTGAACCGTGTAAAAATACCATAGTCATATTTTTAATACTTTCTATTATTGCATGAAACATCAAAAAGAGAACAAGAGAATCAAGATTCTAACAGGTCAAGAGGTATATGGATAAATTTTTTGAATTGGTTTATAAATTCCCCAATATTGATTCACCCCTTATCAGTCTTAGGTATACCCCAAACTGGTCCTCTCAATTGGCATCATAGAACAACATTCACCTCTGTTGGATTATCTACATTGAAGAAATTCTCTTTTGAATACTTGAGATTCTTTACTGAATCAACATTGAAGTGTTGTTTTGGTGAAGATTCAGTTATATCAAAGAATAAGGCCATATCTACCAATACCATGATGAACAAGAAAAATAAATAGAAGATAATGTTTAAGCAGAAGTCCCTCTTATCTAAATAAGAGGAAGCATCTAGTTCTCTATACCTTGACGACAATGAAGAAACATCAGGCTTGGAAAGTAATGAAAATGTGGAACAAGTTTCCACTAAGAATATGGATAACCTTCCTACCTCAAATGATCATGAGTTATGTTTTGGTACTTTTGGAAATTATACCCATGGTGAAAAATGTAGAGACCTGAAGCCTGACGTACATGGAAATTACATTACTTTTGTGGAATTCTTAGTACATAACAAAAACACACACACAAGGACCGTAATAGTTTAGTGTCTTTGGAATCTCAGAAAATAATCTTCTAATCGTGGTGAAAGATCTTCAACATCTCCCATAAAGATCTTTTTTTTTACCTAAAACCTTTATTTATATCCTGGGGAAAATAAAACATAAAAGGGTGATCTCAAATGCTCAGCAAGGGTAAACAAAAGAAATATCAATCACATCATATTCATAAGAACATAAAATTTTGGAAATCTTAACCTGCAAAAGAGATCATAATATCATAACATGGGATAAATCATAGTAGTGAAATGTAATCCCAATAATCATAACTTAAAACATGAAACTTTGTGGCATACACACATAATCATAGAGAATCATTTCTTATTAGTCAAGACTCATTGCCAAGACTATCTTAGTGGACAAAGTCCATTTCTAAACTGAGTTCACTCCTCGTTTCAGTCCTGTTTCACTGAACCGGTATAACCTACCGTTCCTGCCATGTCTATCTCATGAGATATAAAATCTTTACTCAATGCATTGGAGGAAGATATAGGTACCACCCATCTCATAATGATACCATTCTTATGTGTGCCACAAAATCATAAATCATACATCATTGCATAACCCATGTAATAAAAATGGGAATCTTAAACATCACGACATCATAAAACAATTCATATAAGATAAAGGAATTCATAAAAATATTTCCATCACAACATAATCAAATAAATGTAATAATAGGGATAGAAACAGAACCCTATTTTATCTTTGATGGAAAATAATTTTGATAAAACACTTGAACTCCATTCTTGAGGAAAATATCCTTTCTACTTCAAAAAAATTTTCCTTTCTTAACATGTCATACAATTTTAAACTAAAAGAAGTTGATTAAAACTAAACATGAAAACTTGTAAAGGAATATTCTTGGAAATAATGTTTTAAAAATCAATTCCTGTCGTATAAGTTAAAAAAAACATTCTTCTCGTACTTTTGTCAGAAAACTCAAAAAGTACCTCGTACGAAAAACAAAAAAAGATTCCTTTCATATCTTTTACTAAAAACTCACCGAAGGGTAAAATTGGATTTAAAAAATTGTAGGTGGATGGAAATAATATTACATATTGAGGAAACATGGATGTGGATGATAAAATACACCCCAGTAAATACCAAAGCATAAACAATCTCTGATAAAGATGAGATTGTGATATTTCCCTTACCTTAGGTCCGATTTGCTTCGTATGTGTCCGAACCTCCTGTATAATGATTTAAATAATGTCATTGAATTATTCCAGAATCATACTCATTGTTATGATATCATATATGGTTCACTTATGGCTTTATATTACCCGTTCTTTTGTAAATTCCATGTTAAAGAGCGTTTTGGGTAAAATCGTTTCATTTTTCGTCCGTGTTTTGACTTGTAATTATTCATATGATTACTTAGATAATGATTACTTAATTCAAAAATATAAAACATGATTTATATATAATATATATTCAGAATATATATATATATATATAATATCAGTAAATGGAAAGAAATACAATGTTCATGGAGACGGTAGACCGTTCGTACGCATGAACGCTATTTTCTTTTCCTTATTGAGTTGAATGGAATTAAGTAGATGACATACATATATATACAAATAAATAAAGAACCATTATTATGTCATATATTTCATTATTACTTATTATATATACTTTATAATCATTCATGAATGGTTAACGTGGAGAATGAATCTCATCGCGTCGTGGAGACGGTAGTCCGTACGTACGCACGAGCGATGATATCGTTCTCATGATCGTGGAATTGTATTGGAGTGTATGTATACTATTTCAGAATCAATATCACTTTAAAATAATCATATATAGTTATTATGTACACCATTATACCCATCCAAGTAAGGTGGTGGTGGAAAATAGATTACACCACGGCGTGGAGACGGTATTCCGTACGTACGCACGCGCGGTGATTTCGTTTTCCGTAGGATGGATAGATGGTGAAATAAGGTTGTTTCATAATTATAATAATATATCAGTATATAAGTGATAATTATGTTATTACTTCATAATGAAACAACCTAAGAAGAAGAAGAGGAAGAAGAAATAAAGATGAAAGAATCGGTAACGGACATTACCTCTTCTTTGAAGCGCCTCTTTGAGATCTCCTTTTAGGGCACTAAAATTGGTCTTTGAGGAAGAACAGAACCTCTAGGATGTTTCTAGGGAAGTGGATAAGATAATTTGGCAGGTTTTGGCCGAGCTTGAAGGCTCAAAGTGGTGTCAGGAAGAGAGGGAGGAGGTTCCCTTTTATAAGGGAGGAGAGGGGTACCTTTGGAATAACTAAAACTATTATTTTATTATAAAGTAAAATTCAGTTTTAAATACCTCCAAATTGATTTATTTCGAAGATAAGGTGGGGATGGGTCGAAATAATCTCATCCAGTAGAATTTAGACAAGTTTAGGTTCCTATTTTAACCTTATCATTTAGATTTAACATTAAGTTAAATAATTTTACTTTTACCGTGTCTTCTTGTGTTCTAATACTATAAGGTTAATAAACTTACTATAAGAAGCCAAACAAACCCCAAGTTGTTTATTATTAATATATATAACCTTATATAAGTCATTTGGCCGAACCTTATATTTTTAGGAATAAAATAACAATTAATAATATAATATTTGTTTTAAAAACTATTTTATGTCAATTTTGACACTATTTAGTAATTGATTTTTTGTGAAAATCATAACAGAATGATTAGTTCGAAAAAAGTTAATTAAATCAATAATAACATGTCATATTAACCTATAAAATTAGTTTAATTCATAAAAAGTCTTAAATTACATTTATTTGGGTATTTATAACATCAATTATGTCAATATTTCATTAATAAGACAATTACTGCATCATCATTGTGTCATAATAAATGATAATTATTTAATCCCTAAAATTTCTAAATAAATTAATATGATGTAGATAATTGTATTATATTTCTGGAGACTATTAATGTTTGAATTTTCATTAAGTTTATCACTAAATTAAAATTATTATACTTATAATATTTAAGAAAGTGACATGTTGTCACATTCTTTGGTTTTAATAATAATGAAATTATTTTCATGTAAAAAAGACCATTAAATGAATCTAATCTGACCCTTAGGTGATATGGGTCAACTTTTAGTCATCCAATAGGATTTTGACACGTGTTAGGGTAATTTTATAAAATTATATTTACCCTTAATTACCCGATTTACCTTTAACTATGGTAAATAAAATTTACCGTAGTTACTATTCATAATTCCCAAAAATAAAAATTAGCTTATTAACATAATTTATATCCACTTATTCCAAATATGGAATCCATTTTTCCAAATTCAATACACAAAAGTTGCAGAAATTAAATTAAAATTAATCCCGATGTCGAAAGAAAATTGGTTTTTCTTTAAAACATTGCAAAAGATTGAATTGATTTATCCTACGAATTCAAGGTAGAATCAATTCTAATGACATAAATTATATTAAATGTTAAAAATATATTATAGTTATACTTTAAAACCATTCAATATTATAATTTAACCATATAAATTATTGCGATGAAAAAAGTTGTTTTTAATTAAAATATAGCGTGTTTTTACTATTCATCAAAATATGAAAGTTTCCAGAATAATATGAAAGATTTATCCAAAGTAAATTTTTATTTCATGATTCCAAAGAAGAATTTTATTTTGTCAAATTGAACTTATGAACATGTCAAAAACTAGATTTAAAGTGGGTGGGCCATCAAAAGGCGGCAAAACTTCATTTTTTGAAAAATACTTATTTTACCCAAAAAATTTATTTTGTTCTTATACCATGTTTTAGAAAATGTTCAAGACGAATAATAAAGTTATAAGATTTAAAATTTAGTTAATACTATTCATAACGGCTAGTTCATAATAATATTATAATAATATATCGTTGTTTAGTAAAACCCGGATTTGCGTACAACACACGCTGTCGAGGAAGGTCGTGATTGCGTGTAATGCAAGTCAAGTCAGGGTTGCGTGCGGTGCAAGAATCCTTCATTGTTTCGTATAACATAATCTAACCATATTTTATTTATACGTTGAAAATATATATATATATATATACACTCAATGTTGCGTAGAATAACTATTATCAAAATTGTGTGTAACACGATCCAAGAATAGTGTTGCGTATAATACAAGCTAATACGGTGTTGCGTATAGCGCAAGGTAATCTTGGTGTAGCATACAACACAAGAAATTAATGAAATTAAAAAGAATATTTTTCATAAAATATCGGGGTGTTACATTCTACCCCCCTTAAAATGAATTTCGCCCTCGAAATTCATCGGGGTTATAAATGGTTTACTATTCAAAGGTTTCTTTGATAGAAACCCACATCATAAAAAGGAATACCAAAACTAATATTTAAAAACAAAAGTATGAAATGTAACGGTTATCCAAATAAACTAATCACTGGGTTTCCACATAGGTGAAAATATGGATATGGAAGAGAAATCTAACCATCATGTTCTGATGGAGAGTGGTAGAGAACATGGATATGAAAATGACAACAATCACAAAGCCATAAATTTGTGAAGATCTAAGGTAAAATCTGATTCATCAGATATAAGAGCACTAGGAAAACATTTTTGGTTTTCAAGATCGTTTCCCTAAAGTTGATGAAATTGGAATTAGAAGAAATACTTCCGTGATTTCGGTATAGTCTCACTGTTGGTCGTTATTTGGACAATTTAAACTTCATCTCTTAAAGAAATGAAGTTGAATTTGTCATTTGTGATGTGTTAGCAGATCATGTGATAGAATGATGGGTCATTCCATCTGTCTCAAACAAAAGGTTAGAAAAGTTATCAAAAAAAAACATAAGTCCATCTATAGTGAGATTAATCATATATGGTTCCTAAAATGGACTTATACTTCATATATCATACTGATTAATATAATAAAACTAGTTTCTACTAAACAGGGACTTCCTGTTGGCCAGTGGTAGGTGATAAAGGCCAGTCGCACTTCGGTTGTGGGTTCGATTCCCACAGCCTTTTCCAACGCGATGGGCTGTCGCCCGTCCTGCAGGTTGTCCTTTTTCTAAAGCTATATTACTATAACATCCCATCAATAATATCAGAAAAAAACTTCTATCCTTAAGCAATACTAACTTATGTCCAACATAATCCATTCCAATCTTTAGGCTTATCCATAATACTGCAGTCCACTCTCATAATATAGTGAAAACGATTACTAGAGATTTAATACCATAGTTGATCCCCATATATCATAAGATATGTCTTATTGGTCACATTCCAATCATTCAAAGGCCTTAATCATGTATTCTCCATTGAACCATTGTGAAAACATGAATGCAGTTAAAAGTTAACACTTTCCACATACCAAAATCCTCAAAATTCTATATACTCAAACCATGATATCACTTAGTCCTTATATCAATTATGAGCTCATGAATACTGTCAAATATTTCATTTTCTCGTTTTCCCTTCATTATGCGCATATCATCTTTTTTACAAAAATATCTCAATCACATTCCATGGTTACCAGTACCATAAAATTACTGAAAACCACAATAGACCAATACATAAATATTCCAATATTCCACGATACTATATACAACATTATTTTGGAATCCCATTACATAAACACTTAATCATTCCACCACATCATTATCATATTCAACATTTTTCAATGGTGATCGCATGTGACTTCCCTTTGTCCTTTGCCTTAAGTGGTTGCTAATGTCGATCATCACTAACCCTTGGATTAGGGCATTTATTAGCATAATGCCCCATTTCCTTGCACTTGAAGCATTGAAGTATAGTAGGTTCATTCTGTGTATCCCTTCCTTTGTTTTCATCATTAGATATCTTCTTCCCATCATTGCGGCATTCAAATGCCCGATGACCTTCCTTTCCACATTTGAAACATTTACTTGTCCCTTTAAGACAATCTCCACCATGCTTCTTTCCACACTTTGAGAATAAGGAAACATTCATCTTCTTTTTACCATTATTCTAAGATTTATCCTTGAACTCCATCTTTCGTTTCTTGTCAAAACTATGAGATGGATAAGTAACACCAACTTCCATTTCTACCTTGATAGCACAACGCACAATTTCTTCATAGCTACTGAAGTCTCTTATAGCTAATTCCATTCAAAGATTTGGTTTTAATCCACTGAAGAATCGATCAAATTTACTTTCAGGTTGGATGATAAATCCAGATGCATACCTTGCAAGACTTGTAAAATTCACTTCATATATACCAACAGATTCATCATCCTTTTGCTTTAGTTCAAGAAACTCCTTCTCCATCTTTGTTTGAAGAATACGAGGGAAGTACTTATTGAAAAATAAGTTCATGAACTCGTCCCATTCCATGGACTCAATTTCATCTCTTTTCCTCGTATTCTTGATAAGATTCCACCATTGATCAACTTCACCTTCCAAACGATATACTTCTAAGATGACTTTATCATGTTCAGAACATTGAAGAACTGAAAATATCTTTTCAGTAGTACTGATCTATTGTTCAGCAACAAGTGGATCAGAAGACCCACTGAAAGAAGATGGACGTTGCCTCATGAAGGACTCAATAGAATTTTATTCCCTTATCTGCTCATTTGGAAGTCCAGAATGATTAATAGCTTGTGTAAGTATAGCAATAAGATTTTTCACTCCATCTCCCATAACATTTGTTTGTTCAGGAGGACAATCATTGCATTGTCTATTGCATTGATCAACACTGTTCCTTCGGGTTCCATCCATCGTCTAAAACCCAAAAAGAATAGTGTGAGAAGCAAAAATCATGCTAGGGAAAACAACATAATAAAGGGGGAGTACCTTCAATATCTAACATCTTAGATTATCATAATTCTAGTACTATAACCTATACTTATACTTAACCTTAGGGACATCCCTATACATACCTTAGAAATATCTATAGGGATCTCACTAAAATTCTTGCATCCTATATTCCAAAGGTTGACTAAAAATTTCCTCTGATACCAACTATAGAGACCCAAAGCCTGACGTACATGGAAATTACATTACTTTTGCAGAATTCTTAGTACATAACAAAAACACACACACAAGGACCGTAATAGTTTAGTGTCTTTGGAAACTCGGAAAATAATCTTCTAATCGTGGTGAAAGATATTCAAAATCTCCCATAAAGATCTTCAAACCTTTCTTTATATCCTGGGGAAAAGAAAACATAAAAGGGTGAGCTCAAATGCTCAGTAATGGTAAACAAAAGAAATATCAATCACATCATATTCATAAGAACATAAAATTTTGGAAATCTTAACCTGCAAAAGAGATCATAATATCATAACATGGGATAAATCATAGTAGTGAAATGTAATCCCAATAATCATAACATAAAACATGAAACTTTGTGGCATACACACATAATCATAGAGAATCATTTCTTATTAGTCAAGACTCATTGCCAAGACTATCTTAGTGGACAAAGTCCATTTCTGAACCGAGTTCACTTCTCGTTTCAGTCCTGTTTCACTGAACCGGTATAACCTACCGTTCCAGCCATGTCTATCTCATGAGATATAAAATATTTACCCAATGCATTGGAGGGAGATATAGGTCCCACCCATCTCATAATGATACCATTCTTATGTGTGCCACAAAATCATAAATCATACATCATTGCATAACCCATGTAATGAAAATGGGAATCTTAAACATCATGACATCATAAAACAATTCATATAAGATAAAGGAATTCATAAAAATATTTCCATCACAACATAATCAAATAAATGTAATAATAGGGATAGAAAAAGAACCCTATTTTATCTTAGATGGAAAATAATTTTGATAAAACACTTGAACTCCATTCTTGAGGAAAATATCCTTTCTACTTCAAAAACATTTTCCTTTCTTAACATGTCATACAATTTTAAACTAAAAGAAGTTGATTAAAAATAAACTTGAAAACTTTTAAAGGAATCTTCTTGGAAATAATGTTTTAAAAATTCATTCCTATCGTATAAGTTAAAAAAACATTCTTCTCGTACTTTTGTTAGAAAAGTCAAAAAGTACCTCGTACGAAAAACGAAAAAAGATTCCTTTCATATATTTTACTAAAAACTCACCGAAGGGTAAAATTGGATTTAAAAAATTGTAGGTGGATGGAAATAATATTACATATTGAGGAAACATGGATGTGAATGATAAAATACACCCCAGTAAATACCAAAGTATAAACAATCTCTGATAAAAATGAGATTGTGATATTTCCCTTACCTTAGGTCCGATTTTCTTCGTATGTGTCCGAACATCCTGTATAATGATTTAAATAATTTCATTGACTTATTCCGGAATCATACTCATTGTTATGATATCATATATGGTTCACTTATGGCTTCATATTACCCGTTCTTTTGTAAATTCCATGATAAAGGGCATTTTGGGTAAAATCATTTCATTTGTCGTCCGTGTTTTGACTTGTAATCATTCATATGATTACTTAGATAATGATTACTTAATTACAGAATATAAAAAATGATTTATATATAATATATATTCAGAATATATATATATATATATATATAATAGATCGGTAAATGGAAATAAATACACCGTTCATGGAGACGGTAGACCGTTCGTACGCATGAACGCTGTTTTCTTTTCCTTATTGAGTTCAATGGAATTAAGTAGATGACATACATATATATACACATAAATCCAGAATCATTATTATGTCATATATTTAATTATTACTTATTATATATACTTTATAATCATTCATGAATGGTTAACGTGGAGAATGAATCTCATCGCGTCGTGGAGACGGTAGTCCGTACGTACGCACGAGCGATGATATCGTTCTCATGATTGTGGAATTGTATTGGAGTGTATATATACTATTTCAGAATCAATATCACTTTACAATAATCATATATAGTTATTATGTACACCATTATACCCATCCAAGTAAGGTGGTGGTAGAAAATAGATTACACCAGGGAATGGAGATGGTATTCCGTACGTACGCACGTGCGGTGATTTCGTTTTCCGTAGGATGGATAGATGGTGAAATAAGGTTGTTTCATAATTATAATAACATATAAGTATATAAGTGATACTGATGTTATTACTTTATAATGAAACAACCTAAGAATAAGAAGTGGAAGAAGAAATAAAGATGAAAGAATCGGTAATGGATATTACCTCTTCTTTGAAGCGCCTCTTTGAGATCTACCTTTAGGGATCTAAAATTGGTCTTTGAGGAAGAACAGAACCTCTAGGATGTTTCTAGGGAAGTGGAGAAGATAATTTGGCAGGGGTTGGCCGAGCTTGAAGGCTCAAAGTGGTATGAGGAAGAGAGGGAGGATGTGCCTTTTTATAAGGGAGGAGAGGGGTACCTTTGGAATAACTGCCTGAATGGCCCGAAGGCCTTCATTTTTTATTGATTTTGATAACCCCTCTTTCAAGGGATGAGAGGGAACCCTTATAAGGCCCGTAGGCTCAGAGATTACATGGCCCGTAGGCTTGAGAGATTACATGACCCGAAGGTCTTAGAGAAATCAACCAGACTATCTACAAGGAACTACCCCTCCCTACCATCTGCATCTTTGATAGTAGCTCTCCACCTTTGCATGATCGTCTGGCTAGGCTTCCCGTGCAAGAACAGGCTGGTACCGATGGCATAGCCATACCCTCTCATTCTGACAATCCATTTGGCTCTGCTCTGGTGAGTGTACCTGCTCTAAATCCTCTTCTGGGGCTGCTCCTTTTTTTTGTAGTGTGTCTGGGCCTGCATTCATGTGGCCCGAAGGCCTTGGGGTGGCCCTAAGGCCTTAAAGTGGCCCGAAGTCCTTGAGAATCAACTGGCCCGAAGGCCTTGGGTGGCCCGAAAGCCTTTCAGGACCCGAGAACCAAACCAGTGGCCCGAAGGCCCAGATGGATGAATAGTTTCGGCTGCTACAGTACCAAACAGTGCCTGCTACAGTGCCTGCTATAGTACTCGGAAATATGCCTCCACCAGGATTTGATCCTGGGTCTCTTGGATGCACCTAGCAAGTCCTCACCAACTGGGCTGAGGCTCTTGTGCCTTTGGAATAACTAAAACTATTATTTTATTATAAAGTAAAATTCGGTTTTAAATAGCTCCAAATTGATTTATTTCGAAGCTAAGGTGGTGATGGGTCGAAATAATCTCATCCAATATAATTTAGACAAGTTTAGGTTCCTATTTTAACCGTATCATTTAGATTTAACATTAAGTTAAATGATTTTACTTTTACCGTGTCTTCTTGTGTTCGTATAGTATAAGGTTAATAAACTTACTATAAGAAGCCAAACGAACCCCACGTTGTTTATTATTAATATATATAACCTTATATAAGTCATTTGGCTGAACCTTAGATTTTTAGGAATAAAATAACAATTAATAATATAATATTTGTTTTAAAAACAATTTTATGTCAATTTTGACACTATTTAGTAATTGATTTTTGTGAAACTCATAACAGAATGATTAGTTCGAAAAAAGTTAATTAAATCAATACTAACATGTCATATTAACCTATAAAATTAGTTTAATTCATAAAAAGTCTTAAATTACATTTATTTGGGTATTTATAACATCAATTATGTCAATATTTCATTAATAAGACAATTACTGCATCATCTTTGTGTCATAATAAATGATAATTATTTAATCCCTAAAAATTTTAAATAAATTCCTATGATGTAGATACTTTTATTAGCTTTTTGGATAATATTCATGTTCGAATTTTCATTAATTTTATCACTAAATTAAAATTATTACACTTATAAGATTTAAGAAAGGGACATGTTGTCACATTCTTTGGTTTTAATAATAATTAAATTATTTTCATGTAAAAAAGTCCATTAAATGAATCTAATCCGACCCTTAGGTGATACGGGTCGACTTTTAGTCATCCAATATGATTTTGACACATGTTAGGGTAATTTTATAATATATATTTACCCTTAATTATCCGATTTATCTTTAACTATGGTAAATAAAATTTACCGTAGTTACTATTCATAATTCCCAAAAATAAAAAGTAGCTTATTAACATAACTTGGATTCACTGATTCCAAATATAGAATCCATTTTTCCAAATTCAATATACAAAAGTTGTAGAAATTAAATTAAAATTAATCCCGTTGTCGAAAGAAAATGGGGTTTTCTTTAAAACATTGCAAAAGATTGAATTGATTTATCCTACGAATTCAAGGTAGAATCAATGATAATGACATACATTATATTAAATGGTAAAAATATATTCTATTTATACTTTAAAACCATTAAATATTATAATTTAACCATATAAATTATTGCGATGGAAAAAGTTTTTTTTAATTAAAATATAGCGCGTTTTACTATTCATTAAAATATGAAAGTTACCAGAATAATATGAAAAATTTATCCAAAGTAAATTTTTATTGCATGATTCCAAAGAATAATTTTATTTTTTCAAATTTAACTTATAAACATGTCAAAAACTAGATTTAAAGTGGGTGTGCCATCAAAAGGCGACAAAACTGCATTTTTTGAAAAATACTTATTTTACCCGAAAAATTTATTTTGTTCTTATACCATGTTTTAGAAAATGTGAAAGATGAATAATAATGTTATAAGATTCAAAATTTATTTAATACTATTCATAACAGCTAGTTCATAATAATATTATAATAATATATTGTTGTTTAGTAAAACCCGGTATTGCGTACAACACACGCTATCGAGGAAGGTCGCGATTGCGTGTAATGCAAGTTAAGTCAGGGTTGCGTGCTGTTCAAGAATCCTTCGTTGTTTCGTATAACATAATCCAACCATATTTAATTTATACATTGAATATATATATATATATATATATATATATACACACTCAATGTTGCGTAGAATAACTATTATCAAAATTGTGTGTAACACGATCCAAGAATAGTGTTGCGTATACTGCAAGCTAATACGGTGTTGCGTATAGTGCAAGGTAATCTTGGTGTAGCATACAACACAAGAAATTAATGAAATTAAAAATAATATTTTTCATAAAATCTCAGGTGTTACAAAAAAACTAGCACAAGTGGTGATGATCAATCTATAACCTCTCAAGAATTATCTATTGATAGATTAAGAATGATCCTTCATAGTATTCTTGAAGAAAGTGAATACCTATTTTGTGGATTATTTCAATGTATTTAGGAAGATATCATCTAGCTGGAAGAACAAAATAGTTTTTCCAAGAAAATCTTACAAGAAAAAATTGTTGAATGTCTAAAGCTCTCTAGATAGGTTGGGTCCTTTGAAACAACAAAGAGTGAATTTGAGATGAGTTCCTCAAATTTTATCAAAGAAGTTTAAGAGAAAGATAAAGTCTATGATACTATGAAAGGGAAGATCCATGCACTTGAATACGAGCTAAAAAAGAGCATAGAAGTCAATATTGAATCTTTATTACAAAAAAAGTGAAGCTATATGAAGTTGATGTTGAAGGAATGAAGAAATATTGTGAAGATAAGATGATTATGATTGAAGATTAAAAATTCATCCTCAATATGAAATGTATAGAAATGGAAGCTCAGTTGACCAATATTGAGAAGACACATATTGAGACTTCACAAAATAAGGAAACAATTACTGTAGGTACTCAATGTTCATTATAAGATTCTAAGGTTGAAAGACCTCCAACATTTGATAATAAGATCATGAATCCACTGATTGATATATCAAAAGTAGCTAAGAAAGTAAAGGCACCATCCATACCATCTTTAAATCATGATTCTAAATGTGTTTCCAAAAAAAGTGCATGTTAGAAGAAAAATTCTAAATAAGTATGGATAAGGAAAGGTGATGAGATACCTATCACCATGACTAGTGTGGATAGGAAGAAGAATGTGGAATGTGGTTCCCCAAAGAGAGAACAAAACATCAATAAGAAGGCCCAAAAACCTTATACAGAAGATATCAAGAAGTCAAGATTTGTGAGTCAATATTGGTGCTGAAACACGTTTGTGAATTATTCATTAAATTGTTGGTACAATCCTGAAAATGAAAAAGCACAAAGGAAGCCCATCTTATAGTGGAGGAAGCCAAAGAGGAAGAATCAACATCCACAGACCCAGAAGCATGTGTATACTACAAATAGATTTGTAATTCTTGAAAACATCCATGAGGTATGAAATGGGAGTGGTCATAAGGTTGGTACATGTTCATCTCAACATGTATCCAAAGTTGATAATAAAATAAGACCACAAAAGATGGATAAGAAAGAAGAAGCATCCTTGGGAACAAATCAGAATAATGTTTTGAAAACAAATTCTCTCAAGAATATTCCAAGAAGGAAAGGTGAGAAGACCTTTGATTCTAAATCCAATAAGGTTAAGGGTGTTGCATCCAAAATAACTGCCAAGAAGGATGACATTCTGAAGAAATCATGTGGAAAATCCAATCTTGATGCCTTAGTTCCTAATGAAATATTGGTTATTTGGCCAGAAGATTTCGAAATAATGAGAAAAATTAAAGATGAACAAGTAAAGGCTAGTGCAAAGGGAAATGATCATATTTCACATAATGACAAAGTAGTTATGCACGTGAGGTGAAATAAGTCTAGTCACACTATTAGAAATTTCATTTCATTCATTCCAGCTCAAGAATAATTTCTTAAGAAGATGAAAGTTTCAATAGGAGATTCTATTGCTTTAAAAGATCTTGAAGAAATAAGGCTCAGACACAAATAAATGTAAGAAGTATTGAGATCCACACAACCATAGTCAGAATTGAATATAAGTTGTGAAAGTGTGAATAATGGAGCATCTTGGTTGAGAAAACCATCTCAACCTTGCTGTTCACATTGATTAAGCAAGGAGTATCCAACTTATTCCCTTAAAAATCTTTGTGTATTATATTTTTTCTGATAATAAAGAGAATTGAAGGTGAAGCAAGCTCTTAGGGGGATAAATTTAGAAGTATTGAGTTCTTTCAACCCATGATATCAAAGTTGAAGAAGTTTTCATCCTTGGATGATTCCACAATTGATAGTCAAATAATAATGTGATGAAGGTTCAACTTTGATGAAGATGATAGAGAGTGTTTGATTAACCACTAAATGAGGCTACTATTCATTGTTAATATATATAATATTCATGTGCTTTATTATTCATAAACACCATTTTAGTGCATTTTACACTTTGAACATCATTTCGCATTATGATTGTAATTCTTTCTTAAAATACACTGTTATGTGGTACATTTTTGAACATCATTTAAAGTACCCAATGATTAATCTTATTTTAAGGAATACAATTATACATATTTTAATATTATATTTTGAGAAATTGATCTACACTTCAGTATGAACATGTTTTATTTAGGGATCAATGTATAATTCATGGAAGAAGATGGGGATATTTTGTGATGAAAGGAAACAATTCTAGAGAAGTCAGATTGGACACCATCCCACTGATTAGAATGTGGGGACCAACATACAGGCCCAATGAATCCCAAATTTCGTGGGATACTAGAATACATGTAGAGTAACAAATCACACTTCAAGATCCGAGGATAATTCGGCCTCCATGGTGGTCATTAAGGCTGCCCAATTTGGAGATAAAATTCTAGGCCAGATTCTATGGCCTAGAAAAAAATCCTACCAATATGATCATATCTCGGAATCCTACCAGTGGATGAAAGCTGGATGCCACCTCGGGTAAAGTGTGGAAAAGTCCAAGTTCCACAAGCTTTCCACCACCCTAGGCCTACCATTATCAAGTGGGATGCTTTGTACTATTGGAGGATCGACCCAAGGCTCCCAAAATACCTATTTAAGGTAGTGGTGGTGGAGGAGTTTTTCATCTTTTGAGAGTTCTTTCATTGTAATGTTATGCTGTGATTTTGTTGTCTCAAGTTTTCCTTTCACATGTAAGTTGTTCAATTAATCCAAGTTTCTTAATAAAAGTTCTTCTTCTACTATTATTCTATTCTTCTCTATCTCACTTTGATACTGTTGCCTCAAGGTATGAATTTATTCACACCAAACCTTGTGAAATTACTCACACAACGGTGGAGTGATCATTGTTTTTTTATTGTTTTCTTTACATATTCAATTCATCTCTCATGAGTCTACTTTCCGCTTCCATTGAAACCATATCATAAATGGAGGGGTAAACAACTTATGGGTTGATCCAAGGGAGTAGAAAGGGTCTATATTGGATGTTATTTATAACCCCATTAATGTCTAATCACTTTAATTGAGATTTTTATTTGATGATTTTTAAACTCCATCATCCTTGTTGAATTTAAGGCCACACACTTCAAGTGCTAATACAAACCTTTACCTTGAAGTGATCAAAACTTTGATCCTTCAAGTGTATAGGTGATTATTATTATGATGTGTTGGTATAAAATCAGTAAGTGATGAAGTTGTTTGATCTCCTTAGATGAACTCAACTCAAATATATGAAATTGAAATAATTGAAAAGGGAATACGTCCAATACACCCCAAGTGATAACCTAGGATCAAATAATTATTTTAAATTGAATTCACTTAAGTCTCTTAGATTTACTTTAAAACCATCTAAAATCAACCCCATTTGGCCACTTAATAGCCAAAAACAGTCCATAGAATGTACGTGTCTATAGGTTTCTTCTTAGGTCTCTGAGGATTCGACAACCCAAGCTAAACTACAAGGACCGTCCTACCTTCTTCTCTTGGGTAAATTTTAGCGTAAATAAAATTTTGGCACCACTTCTGGGGACCCAAGTAAGTCATCTAAATACCCATTCTATTCTCCCCCATTTCTTCTTTTCTCATCCAAATTCTCTTATCTTGTCCCTTTCTCATTTTTTTTCTTTTGGTGCATGTCCGCCTACACCCGCGATCAATCAGACCGTCTAGTTAGGGTGGATATTCCTGGGGTTGGGGAGTCAAGTTCACCAAGGGAACTCTTTACATTAGATCCTAATCTTCTTAATACTCCAGAATAAAAAATTTATCCTATTTCAATGGAAGTTTTTCAATGAAACCAACTCATAAACCTGGGTGGGTACCAAAATGGAAACCCAAATGAGGCAGCCCCAAACTTGGGGAATGCAATTGATCAAACCATGAATGACTACCTCACACCTTCCTGGACTAATTCCCCCTCATTCATTAGACAAAATTCCTTAGGATATTCCAACTAAATCTTTAAACCCCATGTCCTAAACTACCTTCCCACATTCCATGGAATGGAGTCCGAGATGCCCTACCTTAACATTAAGGAGTTCAATGACATTGTAGAAACCATGTGTCCCCTACATCAACTAGAATCAGCTAAGAAGAGGCTATTTACTTTTTTTAAAGGATTGATCTAAAAATTGGCTAAACAATTTGATAACATCATCCATAAACTCTTGGGACCAACTACAAAGAGAATTCTACAAAAAATACTTTCCCCACCACAAAACAATTGCACTTAAAAAGAGCATCCAAATATTTTTTGAAAAAGAGGGAGAGTCATTATATGAAACATGGGAGAGGTTCAAAGACACTCTAAACATGGTTTCACACCATGGTTTTTCTATTCCTGAACAAGTGATAATTTTATATGAAGGGTTGGGTCCAGGGAACAAACAATTCATTGACATGATTTGTAATGGAACCTTTAAAAACAAAGCCCCAAATAATGCTTATGAGTATCTAGAAAGCCTTTCTGAACAAAACCAAACATGGGGAACTTCACCTTATTCTAAAAAGAAACAAAGAACTACTAGAATTAATACACTTAGAGAAGAGGAAAGCCTTAGGGCTAAACTCACAGCACTCTCTAGGAAGGTTGAAGAAATTGACCTTAGGAAAGTCCATTAAATCAAAACTGTAGACCTTGTTTGCACAATTTGTGAAAAACATGACCATAAGATAGACAACTGACCAACCATTCCATCCATAAAGTATGTTCTTTTAGGAGGACCCCTAGTGTAAGTAAATGATTTGAACTTTCAAAAGCCTAAATACCAAAACAAATTCAACCCATGGTATAATGACCACCAAGGATTTTTTTGGAAATATAACCAACAACCTAACCAACCACAGGGACAAAATCCTTACCCCCATCAGAACTACCAAACCCATAACCAGTTCCAAACCCGACCTATCCAATACCAACAGCCACCGGTCCATTTTCAACAAACCATCCCACCTCGAAAATATCACCCTGGGATAAAATAATCTTCTCAAGCACCAACCCAAACTGTTCCACAAAGCCTACTATAACAACTATGTAAAAAAATGGAAAGGATGAACTCAGAAGTCTCTTCCCTTAAACAAGAACTTCAAACCATCAAAACTGGAAAGGAACCCATGCCTACTTAGGCAGTTCCATCCTCAACTTCAAGGGGAGAGTCAAGTTGTTCCCAAACAACTCATGAACAACTAAAGGCTGTGACTGTTTTAAGAAGTGGGAAATCAATTGAGAAACCTGAAAAATTAATTCAGAACCCACCTGAAGATTCAAACATGGATGAAAATTCCAATGAACCAAATGATCAAACTAAAAAACATGATAACATTGTCAAAGAAACAACTCTTAAACAAACAAACCCAAAACCTGCACCATTTCCTCAATGCATGAGGGGGAAAACCAAGCCTGAATTAAGTGAAACATTAAGAAAAATCTTCTCACAAGTCAAGTTGAACATTCCCCTTCTCGATGCAATCAAAACCATACCTGCCTACTCAAAGTACCTTAAGGACTTGTTCACTTTTAAAAGAAAATTTTCACATAAAAACCAAGTCCTTTTGGCTGCTAATGTGAGTACCATCATTCAAGGGACTATTAATCCTAAGTTCAAAGACCTGGGTTTCCCTTACATCAATGTTGAACTAAGAGAGAGAAAAGTTGTCAAGGCCTTGTGTGACCTAGGTGCTAGTGTAAATCTCATCCCCTATGCTGTGTACTACTAGTTAGGCCTAAAATAACTACAACCCACATCTGTCACACTTCAACTTGATGATCATAGAATTAGGGTTCCAAAGGGGATTTTAAAGGACATGCTGGTAAAGGTTGAAAACTTCATCTACTTTGCCAACTTCATTGTCCTTGAAAATCATCCAAACATAGGAAATAAGGAACAAACCCCAATCATCCTTGGCCATCCTTTTCTTGAAATAATCAACTCTGTTATCTGAGTCCGAAATGGGAACATGACCATCACCTTTAGAACATGAGTCTAGACTCGAACATCTATAATGAAAGCTCACAAATAGGGGATGATGAGGAAATTCATGAAGTAAACATGAAAGGAAGCATTGATAATGAATCCATAGAACATCAAGGAATATTTGATCGATGTTTAAGTCAGGATGAGATTGATTTTCTTTGTCCGTATGAAGTAAGTTTATCTCCTTGGCTTGAATCATTTTCAAATTTCTCTTATGATGAAGTCTTAGGTTCAACAATCAGTGAAACCTTTCAGCAAACCACATTCATGGAGACCAATCAATATTCCTTCCCTAAATCTGATCAAACTAATCTTGTAGATGAAACTTTTATATGTGGGGAATCAATCCTATTAGAAACTCTAGGAAACAAAATTGATCTTGATCCAATGTCACAATCTTCTGCTGAAATTCGAAACCAACTTTATCTTGAATTGAAGGAACTTCCCGCTGCACTCAAGTATGCCTTCCTAGGGGACAATCAAACACATCCTATTTTCATTTCTTTTTCTCTTGAAGCCAATCATGAGAGGATGCTTCTAGATGTCCTTAGGAAACATAAGAAAGGAATTCATTTGACCCTGTCTGATATTCCTAGGATCATCCCACTTATTGGGACTCATAGTATTGTTATAGAATCTGATTCAAAGCCATGTCGTTAACCTCAATGGCGACTCAATCCTAATATCATGGATGTAGTAAGGAAGGAACTTCTGAAATTGTTAAAATCTGGTATCATATATCCCATAGCTGAGAGTGAGTGGGTGAGCCCAATCCAAGTGGTTCCAAAAAAGGCTGGAATCACAGTGATAACCAATGAGGATGGATAGATTCTTCCAACTAGGGTGAGTAGTGGATGGAGGGTCTATATTGACTATAGGAAGCTAAACTCATTCACCAAGAAGGACCATTTCCCCTTACCATTCATTTACCAAGATCTTGAGAGAGTGGAAGGTCATGCCTTCTACTGTTTCTTAGATGGGTACTCAGGGTATAATCAAGTTGAGGTCTCCCTAGAGGATCAAGGGAATACTACATTCACATGTCCATTTGAAACCTTTTCTTTCAAATGTATGCCCTTCGGGTTATGCAATGCCCCTGGAACCTTCCAGCGGTGCATGATGGGAATATTCTCAAACATGGTAGGGGATTTTATAGAGGTCTTCATGGATGACTTCTCTGTGTCTAGGGATACATTTGAGGGATGTTTGAGGAATGTAGAGAGAGTATTTTCAAGACGTGAAGAAAAAATCTAGTCCTAAACTAGGAAAAATTCCATTTCATGGTTAATGAGGGATTAGTACTTGGCCATCTAGTCTCGAGTAGGGGGATTGAAGTTGATAAAGAAAAGGTTGACATCATTCATCACCTTCCATCACCCAAAACTGTCAAGTAAGTGAGGTCTTTCCTAGGACATGCTGATCTCTATAGAAGATTCATCAAGGATTTTAGTTCAATATCCCATACCCTTTGTGCTCTCCTAGTAAATGATGCTCTATTTTTTTGGACAGAAAGCTGTGAGGGTTCATTTTCGACCCTCAAATCCTCTCTCACCTCTCCTCCCATTATGAAATCTTCAAATTGGAACCTTCCTTTTGAACTTATGTGTGATTTCAGTGACTTTACTGTATGATATGTGTTAGGAAAACGTTGTGATAAAACTCCTTATGTCATTGCTTATGTAATAAAATCCTTAAATGATTCCCAAATAAACTACACTGCCACTGAAAAGGAGTTACTTTCTATTGTGTTTTCCTTAGAGAAGTTTAGGTCCTACCTCTTAGGATCCCCCATCATTGTGTTCACTGACCATTATACACTAAAATACCTATTCCAAAAACAAGATTCTAAGGCTAGACTGATTAGGTGGGTCCTTATCTTACAAGAATTTGACCTCACAATCAAGGATAAAAAGGGGTTTGAAAATGTTATAGACGATCACCTCTCTAGGATGGAATTCAAAGATAACTCAAATCACCTTTCTGTTTCTAATTCATTTCCTGATGAACACCTATACTATGCGAGTGACTTCCCTTGGTATGATGACATAGCCAATTTCTTAGTTACAGGAGTCATTCCAAAATTATTAGGGACTCAAGCTTGAAGGAAATTTCTTTTTGATGTTATACACTATGTGTTTGACAATCCATACCTATATAAGTTCTGCCCTGACTAAGTCATTAGGAGGTGTGTCTCAGAATCTGAACAAGAGTCCATCCTTAAATTCTTTCATAGTGAGGCATGTGGAGGTCACTTTTCCTCTAATAAAACATCCACTAAGATTCTTTAGTGTGGTCTCTTCTGGACCACCCTCTCAAGGGACTCCTACACATTTTTTCAAAGCTTTCATAGGTGTCAACAAGTAGGGTCCATCACAAAAAGGAATCAAATTCCACTCACTCCCATCTTAGTGGTTGAAATATTTGACTGTTGGGGAATTGATTTCATGGGTCCCTTCCCAAACTCTAGAGGATATATTTACATTCTATTAGCTATTAATTATGTCTCAAAATGGGTTGAGACCATTTCCACAAAATCCAATGATCATCAAACTGTGATTAGATTCCAAAAAGAAAACATCTTCTCTATATTTGTAATTCCTAGGGCTATCATTAGTGATCGTGGAACTCATTTTTTCAATTTTCCATTATCATCACTCATGGACAAGTATGGAATTTCTCACAAAGTGTCCACTGCTTACCACCCACAGAACAATGGTCAAGCTGAGTTATCCAATTGATAAATCAAAAAATTCTTGAGAAAACTATTAAACCATCTAGTAAAGATTTGTCAAACAAACTCTTAGATGCTCTTTTGGCCTATCGAACCGCATATAAAACCATTTTAGGAATGTCCCCATATAGGTTGGTTTATGGTAAAGCATGTCATTTTCTAGTGGAGATTGAACATAAGGATTTTTGGGAAATTAAGAAAATGAATTATGACCTCTCATTGGCCAAAACAAAAAGGAAATTAGATCTCAATGAACTTTAAGAACATAGGATGGAGGCTTATGAAAATTCAAGGATCAATAAAGCTAAAGTAAAAGCCTACCAATCTCGAAATCTTAAAACCAAAAACATTGTACCGGGTAAACCTATTATTTTGTATAGTTCTAAACTTTATTTACACCCAGGAAAGTTGAGGTCTAGATGGTCAGGTCCATACATAGTGCATAAGGTGTACCCCCATGGGGCTATAGAAATTCAAGATCCCACCAATGGTAAAACCTTTAAAGTTAATGGTTATAGAGTCAAAACATTCATTGAACCATTCCAAAAAGATGAAGTTGATGAAGAATTGTGTGAACCCACCTTATATGACAAAAAGAATTAATCAATTAGGGGTCCAAGTCAAGCTAATGACATTAAACAAAGCGCTGCATGAGAGGAAACCCATGGTTTTCAAGTTTCCAATCATTTTATTGTTTTAATCAAATTTATATTTTTTTAATATGATTAATTAATCATTTTGATATTTAATAAAAAAATAGGTTGTTGACCTGTTCTTCTATTATGAGTAAGTATGGGTATGAAAGGGGAGCACCATATTCATCCGTGTCACATGGTGTGATCTCTAAGTAATACCTTACCCAAAAATTTAAGAGAAGACAATGTATCATCAGTTTATTTTATTTTATTTATGTTCTTGTAGGTTAAAAAAACCTTAAACTATTGACCTGGTATTCTTTTATGAGTATGGATGGGTATGAAAGGGGAGCACCTTATTCATCTGTGTCACATGGTGTGATCCTTGAGTAATACCTTACCCAGAAATTTAAAAGAATATAATGTATCATTAGTTTGATTTAAAAAAAAGAACAAAAAATAGGGAGAACCATAAATATTATGATAATTGGAATTAAATAAATTGTTGTTTTGTTTGTTTTTTCTTGTTTGTTCTTATTTTTAAGGTTTAGGGACTATTTTGGCTGATTCATGTTCAATCAAGGAGGTGGCTACATCCCCCAAGAGATCAAAGGACTAATTTGGAGCAACAAGAACTTCAACTTCAAGCACCAAGTGACTTCATTCCATGATCCTCATATTTTTAATTTCCTTTTTGAAATTCCCTTATCTTCCTCTTATCCTTCTAAATTTCCATTTCTTTAAACACTGGGGATAATGTTATTTTAAATTATGGGGGAGATAAAATAAAAAATGATGTAGTGTAGAAAATGAATGATTTGAAAAAAAAAGTGTGTAAATGGAAGGAAAAATTCCTTTAACTTTGAACATGGTAATACACATTTCACACTTTGAAACTCAATATCAAATAATTTAGCATGCCCTAATTCTGAGTATTCAAAAAAAATTAAAAAAACAATAAATTTTCCCATAGAGTAATGAAATGACCTAATGCGTGGCTTTCAACACTTGGGGATCGTGACTCCATAGTTTTCTAGGCCAAAGTTAGTAATTTTATCTCTATTTTTGATAATTTTAATTTGTTTTTGACTGAGTTAACTTGAGATGATGCCCGAGTATGTGGTATTCACTTGGTTACCTAAGGTCTTTGAGCCTGGGAGTCATCGGCAAAGTCTCGCTACAGGGGTTGACTCTTTTGAGTGCAACTTCAAGTACCATGGAAAAATTGCAAAAAAAAATAACAAAAAAAATGAAATAAAAAAATGAATACTCATCTTAATATTGAAATTTGATTCCACCTAGCGCTTCCATCATTTCACCCTTGAATAAATATTAACCCCCATATCTATTGTGATACACAATACATCCTCATACTTAATTGATATTGGATGAAATATGACAATGAATTTGAACAAAGGAATGAGATTGGGATTGGGATCTGCTTATGAAACTATCATGTATTAAAATATTTTGATGGGTTTCATGATTGTTTGGTATAAGTGTTTTTTTGATCATTGTGTATTAAAATGTTTTTGGAAAAGGGAATTCAAATTTCATATTGTTGAGATATATTTTGCTTAGGACTAGCAAAAATCAAGTTGGGGGGTGTGATTAGCCACAAAATGTGGCTAATATTCATTGTTAATATATATAATATTCATGTGCTTTATTATTCATAAACACCATTTTAGTGTATTTTACACTTTGAACATCATTTCACATTATGATTGTAATTCTTTCTTAAAATGCACTATTATGTGGTACATTTTTTAATATCATTTAAAGTACCCAATGATTAATCTTATTTTAAGGAATATAATTATACATATTTTAATTTTATATTTTGTGAAATTTATCTAAACTTCAATATGGACATTTTTTATTCAGGGATCAATGGATAATTCATGGAAGAAGATGGGGATATTTTGTGATGAAAGGAAACAATTCTGGAGAAGTCAGATTGGACACCAGCCCACTGATGAGACTGTGGGGCCTAATATACAGGCCCAATGAATCCCAAATTTCATTGGATTCTATAATACATTTATATGAACAAATCACTCTTCAGGATCCAATGCTAATTCGGCCTCCATGGTGGTCATTAAGGCGACCCAATTTGGAGATAAAATTCTGGTCCAGATTCTACGACCCAGAAAAAAATCCTACCAATATAATCATATCTCAGAATCCACAAATCCAAATAGGCCCAAATTTTACAGGCGGTTAGAATCCATCCGGGGCTCTATTTTATTCGTCTATTGATTACTCTGATTAGGCCATCTAGAAGGTCTTCAAAGCACATATTTTCAGTGGATGAAAGCTGACTGCCACCTTGGGTCAAGTGTGGAAAAGTTGAAGTTCCATAAGATTTTCTCCACCCTAGGCCTACCATAATAGAGTGGGATGCTTTGTAATATTGTAGGATCGACCCAAGGATCTCAAAATTCCTATTTAATGTAGTGGAGGTGGAGGAGTTTTTCATCTTTTGATATTTCTTTCATTGTAATGTTATGCTGCGATTTTGTTGTCTCAAGTTTGCCTTTCACATGTAAGTTGTTCAATTCATCCTAGTTTCTTAATAAAAGTTCTTATTATACTATTATTCTATTCTTTTCCATATCACTTTGATACCTTTTCCTCAAGGTTTGAATTTATTCACACCAAACCTTGTGAAATTACCCACACAATGGTGGAGTGATCAATATCTTTTTATTGTTTTCTTTACTTCTTCAATCCCTCTCTCATGAGTCTACTTTCCACTTACATTGAAACCATAGAATCAATGGAGGGATAACCCACTTATGGGTTGATCTAAGGGAGTAGAAAGGGGTTGGATTAGATGTTATATATCACCCCATTAATGTCTAATCACTTCTTTAATTTAGATTTTTATTTGATGATTTTTAAACTCCATCATCCTTGTTGAATTTAAGGCCTCACACTTCAAGTGCTAATATGAACCATTACCTTAAAGTGCTCAAAAATTTTATCCTTCAAGTGTATAGGTGATTAGTATTATGGTGTGTTGGAATAAAATCAGTAAGTGATGAAGTTGTTTGATCTCCTTAGATGAACTCAACTCAAATATAAGAAATTGAAATAATTGAAAAGGGAATACATCCAATCCACCCCAAGTGATAACCTAGGATCAACTCATTATTTTAAATTTAATTCACTTAAATCTCTTAGAGTTACTTTAAACCCATCTAAAATCAACCCCAGTTGGCCACTTAATATCCAAAAACAGTCCATAGAATGTACGTGTCTAGAGGTTTATTCTTAGGTCTTTGAGGATTCGATAACCCAAGCTAAACTACAAGGACCGTCCTACCTTCTTCTCTTGGGTAAATTTGAGTGTGAATCAGTGTTTCTATTTAGGAGGAGACAAAAGAAGAAGATTATAGAGTTATATTTCAATTGGTATAAATTTCAATTACTCTAGAAATTTATTGAAGAACATTTCATTGGAAAAGGTATGTCATTTATCAATCTCTCATACTTGGTTACTCAAAATAGATATCATTTTACAAAAGGTGAGTAACTGAATTACTTAGTGACATAATAAGAATTGTAGTTCCCCAAGCTCAGTTATCTTGCCTATTGAAATTGAATATTTTTTATTCATTTTTTGAAGTGAGTTCAAGAGTTTCAGGTTGATTGTTCCTAGAAAGATTCATATCACATCTATTATCCTGATCCTGGAATGATAGTGGAAATATCCTTGAAGACAAGTACATGAGTTATCATCTCATGAGGTATCATGATCAGTGGATAATGGACAACTTTGTTGACTAAATCAAATCCTCTTGTTATCTACACTGAGAATTGCTCAATTATAATTAGAGTGAAATTGTTGATGGAACATTTCTTAGGTATGGACTGATACCCTCTCTACCATGAACTTTGTGTTTCTTTTCAATAAGGGGGATAAAAAGTAAAATGAATGTTTGAAAGAAGTAAATGGGAGAGAGAAGATTCATGTTTTTATATTGACACATTCATTTAAGAGAACTTTGAAATATTTACAACAAATACAAAGGGAGATATTTTTGGGACCACTTTTTTGTATGAGTTGTCTTTGTTGACAACAGTAGTGAATACAATTCAAAATGATGAAGGAGATCCAAATTTAATGGAGGATAGTTGAAGTGATGATTCATGGAGATTTTTTATGGATTCATAACATTGGATACCATGATTGGGAAATTATCCATGTTGTTTTAAACCAGTTGATTGTTGTACTAATCCTAAGTTTAAAGAACTTGTGTCAATGGTGTCACAATGTTTACAACAATGAAGTATCATCCATTTTAGGATGATTGAAGTGATTTGGAATTCATGTTCAAAAAAAAAAGAAAAATATGAAAAGATAAGGAAGTATGCATGGGATTGGAATTTGAAGAGAGGTGGCCATGAATGGGTTTAAACTACAAAGTGGCTATGCATTTTTCACTTAGAAGAATTTTTATAGGCTTACTTAAAAATGTTGGCTATCCCACTAGCTGACCAGCCAGCCTCAACCCGAGGCACATATAGGAAAGAGTCAACCACACCCAAAGAGAGGCCATCCATGCTAGACTGCGAGCAGTAGGGCCGTGTATAGGCCTAAATGAGCACACGGGGAAAATCCCACACATAGTTGGTCAAAGCCCACGTAGAGGGTGGGCGCAGAGCGCACTTACAAAGAACCTGTATGGGGTGGTATCAGGGAGGGGGATAGAGAATTATGAGAATCCATTGATAGTTCTTGATACTTAAAACACACCACAGATATGTTTTGGATTAGATGTGGGACAAGAGATGTGGGTGAAATTGATAGTTTAAAAAACACGGATGTGATCTCGACTATCTATATCATCTGTTTCTGCGATCTAATCACCACCGTCCATCTCATCTGTGCCGAATGAGTTTGAACTATAGACTCCCAATCCTTCTGCAACATTTGAAGATGTCGCATCATCGTGTTACCCTTAAGTACTCGACATCATTGCTACTATCTACCAGATATGATGAAGAACCACGACTGGGCCACCATGGATGTTCATTTCGCATCGTGAGGACCACTGGATAGAACTGAAATCATGCATGCAAATAACATATTATGTTCATGTGAGGAGTGTGAAGAAATTGGTTTGGATGAAGGAAAATGAAGTTACCAAAGGCTACATGGATGATTCGAGCATGGATTTGAAATGACATATGTGTGATCTTTGTCACATGCATGGAATTTGTTCACCAAAGTTGAGTGACTCACAAAAAGAAACATCCAGGATATGAGGCAGATCTCAACATAGGTTTGAAGATCTTTAAAATGTAAAAGATCTCGTTCATTCTAAAGGATTTTAATATGGATAAAGGGATATGATCAATGCCTATAAAAATAGAAGGCTGAAGCCAACATAATGTTATTACTCCCATATATTTTGAGAGATCTTGTTTTTCTTGAAAAATAGATACTCTACATAATTTCAGTTCATAAAGGGACAACATAGAACCACAAAATACTCTCATTTTGTGAATATGAGGATCTGTGAACCATCACGATTCACAAAGAAAGGAGCTGCGAATCGTTTAGGGTTTGTGAGGAAGAACCACACACTGTTAAGGGTTTGTGAAGAAGAACTGTGAACTATTCTGGGTTCATGAGGTGGAGTTGTGAACCACTCTTGTTCGTGAAGAGTGAACCATGAACCATCCTGGTTTATGAAGGAGATCTTGACACACTGTTCATATAAGAAATTCACACCCTCGATGTGAAAAATAATAACATGAACACCACAACAAACCCGAGGCTTTTTGTGGTTGTGTGAATAAGGAGAATCATGAAGGAAGGGGGTAGTGTGTACATGCATGAGACACATGTACTCATATGCATGATTTAAAAACACCCAAAACAAGTGAAAATTGAGGAGGCAGTGTGTGTATGCAAAGGATTTCATTCATTCAGGAATTCACAAGGTATATATAAGATACATACATAAAAACATACATGACACATAAAATTGAATGAAGTAAATAAGACATTGTGTGTGTGCTTGAGAAGAAGGAAGAAAGAAGAAGTGAATGTGAAAAGATTATGCATGCTTTTATGAATACAGAAAAGCATGCAATTTAGTTGAAAAAACATTAATTACACCAAGAAGAATAAGGATAATAAAGGAGAGTTTTCCCAACTAAATATTGATTATTATTTAGGGTAGTTTGATTCAGATGATTCCAAGTAAGCTGATCTTCAGTTTTTGAATAATCACATAGGTGTTTGTGATTCTAGCCAAGAATAAGAAGAAGTGCTAGTGCATTTGGATTTTCCCTAAATAAGAAGAAGGAAGATGAAGTGTGCATTTGGATTTTCACTAAATAAGAGAGAATAAGAAGAGATTTTCTTGCCTACTAATTTGAAAGTAACTAAGTGAATACCACTAAAGATGATCAATACCAGAACCTACCTTTTCAAGAATGAAGAATACTATCTTCACAGGTAGTATGAATTACCAGTAAGGAGTTTCAAGTTGGACTAGGCCGTCACTAGTTCAAGAAGATAGTATTGTTTCCCTTCCCCCTCCAAAGTGTAGGGAATCACATTGGCTAGAGGATTGTTTACCTAGCCAAACCACTATAACAGTTATCAAATTATAGTGTAAAATCTATGTATTGGTCATCATGATACATGTAAAGGATGTAGCTTCTATTATTGAGTAGTGAACCTTGTAAAAATAGTGTGTGCATATTTTCACTACATTCTATTATTGAATTCGATAAAAAAAAGAGAATAAGAGAATCAAGATTCTAACTGGTCAAGATGTACAGGGATAAAAAGATGGAATTGGTTTAAAAAGTCCCAAACACTGATTCACTCCCCCTCTCAGTGTTGGGTATATCCTAAACTAGTCATCTCACAAGGTACATGCCCAGCCTTTGGGGAGGGGTCACACTTCACATGATAAGGTCAAACACTGTGTGATACTTATATTCAAACCAAATCCCTAGCCACTGCTAGGAGGGCCCCATGTGCTATGTAATACCATATTACATACTAGGTGGATCAAGATTTTACAGAATCCCAAATCTAGTTCCTGAACATCTTCTCTGCCGATCCAGCCACCAATCCTACCATGCCTCATCAAAAAAAATCAAGGAACCATGTTAGAAAAACCTAGATGCCAATTAGAAATGGGTTTAGACCACCAAAACTGCTCAAAAAATGGTTCTTATTGGTCACTACTGTATTGGTCAGATCCAGTGGGAGATAATGTTTTTTGGCCTAGAGTTGGTTCTAGTGATGGATGTTGAGGGCATAATTCATCTAGGGGAGGATGAGGATTTTTAGGTTACGTCAGTATCTATGTCGAGTTAGTAAGGTGGTGTACTACTAGACTCTATTACTACATTTGGATGGGTTTCTTGATGTTTTCCACCTGATGTAGCTAACGAGACATGTGCACACTTCATTTCACAATGTTGATATAGTTTTGTATGGATGATAGTTGTGGATTATACTTTTAAGGTACCCTATGGTGTTTGATTTATAACCAAAGAGGACTCTGGTCTTGTGGTTCCCCTAAGTGCATGTTTATAGATATCATTGGAACCCTATTGTGAGCTCAATGGCATGGGAGATCCATTCCAGAGCTTAGTTTTCTCCCTCGTGCCTAGGATTTCAATTTTTAGGATGAAAATCCTAAAAGTAGGGAGTGTGTAGTGACACTAGTTTTTTGGTGTAAGACTTTGGAATATTTTTGAATCTAGGTGCTAATTTGGAATGAGATTTTGGTGCCTGGAGATCCTCTATGCGGTGGTATTAAAAATATTAAAAATACTTTATCACACACATGTAGTTTTTCAGTAAAAGTGGAATAATCTCGATCAGAGTATCATATTGGAAATTTGAGACCTCTTTTGAGTTTAAAACATGGGTTTTACTCTAAACATGACACAATGTTTGTCGACATAAAGCATATGGTCAAAGGAAAGAATTGGTTGGGTGTTAAAAAAAGTCTTATTAATTTAATAAAATTAAATTGACAAATTACCTCCCCTTTGGTTCTCACATATGGGGAGGAGAGGGAGGATCCCCCATTGTATGACAGAAGAACCAAGGATGAACCTAGGTGAGGAGGTTCCTCCGATCCCCATTTTTGATTCCAATCGTTATCAGATCGACGTGCAGCAGTTTCTGAGCGTCATTTTAGACATGAATTTTCATCATTTCACTACAAGGTAAGAGGATTCACAAGATTTATATCACGATCCTCACTTATGTGTTGTTTTTAGGTTGTATATCCCTTAAAATACTACTAGAGGCCCTATAAGAGTTGATCTAAGGTGGATCTAGAGAAATAAGGGATTTTAGGTGGCTCACAAGGAATTCCCATTCACGATTCCTCATCACATGGTGTGTAGTGGAGAAGTACACGCTGTGTGTTCTTCCCATTCCACGAAGATTAATTTTTGGGACTACATGTTGTGTACTATCGGTACACGCCATGTAGTGAGCCTAGGCCATGTATCCAATGGCGTGGGAAGGAACACCATGTAAGAAGACATGGTCGTGTGTGAGTATGAAGACCAGGGCCCCCAAAGTGTACACAAGATGAAGTACATGGCCAGGTACATCAAAAGGAGGTATTGTATATGGGAATGGTGTGTTGAACATGAGAATGATATAAAGACATGTCCAAGTAGTTGGATATCCAAGAAAAACCATGTAAAAAGGGTACACATTGTGTGGGGTGACATGATTAGTCAACTGTGTATGGGAAATGATATTCTAAGGAGTTTAGACAGGATCACACACCATGTGATATGAGGTACATTATATGTATATTCCTGAATACATTCCAAGTATTGAGAGAGGACATAGACAAGGGAGAACTTCTAGAAACACATTGTGTACTCCCCTTGGAGACTTCTACCTCATGCATCTCTATCTTTAGGACTTGGATGGAGGCCAGAGAGTAGGCTATCATGAGTAGTTTTCCATATTAGATAAAATGGTGGACATGGTTTTTTCATCAGATATAAAATTCATGGTGAAATTTTTAGGTCTCTTCTATGAGTAACATATCAAACAACATCAGTTGAGAATGTTCCCTTGGTCTATCCCTGTTAGGGTATAGTGTTTCATTATGTCCTAAACATAGGATTATGATCCCATTAATAGGATAATCTTGGATAGAGTTGGTGTATCCCTCTGGGAGGTTGGGGTGGGATCATGTATTATATAAACTTCCCTAGGTGTGGTTTGTGGTATCACCATGATCTAAACTACATGGTTAAATATCCCTTATTTAGAATTTTTTTTCAGCAGGGTTTGTGGCATCATCAGGTATATGATACGCTACATAAAGGGTACTTTTAGTAGGGTTTGTGGTATCATCAACTATATGATCACCTACTTATCATATTGTCCTAGATGGAGATTGTGGAATTGTTATGAACAACACTACATAGGCAGTGATCCCCTATCTAATAGATATGATCTCTTGGGTAATAGATTGGGTTCATAGTGTCCCCTAGTGTTCTTGGGTGTGATTCCCTATATGTTAGAAAAGATATTCATTTGTTCTAATCGGGATCTAGGAGTCTCCCATCAGGGATGGGTGAGATCCCCTATATGAGTATCAAGATCCACCGAGTCATAGAGTGAATTTATTCATGGAGATACCTAACAAGTGTGTTTTCTAGGATGTATGTCACCAGAGATAGTGAGGATGTGACATCAGCTTAGTGGTACCCAATGAGTGATATCGTTCAGATGAGTTCTATCAAGGATGAAAGAGCTATTCCCGATGAGTGTTATATACTGGATGAGTTCCATTAGGGATGACAAGGCTTATGGAGTGAGTTATCCTGGAAGAACATTACATTTAAGACTCAAGAAGAATCATGTGTCTAGTAGTGAGGTCAGGACCTCATGAGACTTGGAGTCTAAGATGAGTATATTTTGGGTTATTTTGGGATTACTTGTGGTGATTTTCTTTTGACATACCATGTGGAGATGAACTGACTTGTCATGTATAGATAAGGAAAAGTCGATATGGAGTTTCTTATTCTATCTCACTTGGGTTTCCTCCTCTCTATTTGGGTTGAGTAGAATGTTTCCTTTCAATTGATACATTTTATTTTGGGTTTTTGGGGTGCCTAATGGGTATTGTTAAACTCACCCATACATGGGATCTATCTGCACATGTCATGTATTATGAAAATGATATGAATTTTGATGGAGTCCTAGGAGGAATCAGAGTAGGAGGAGCATAGAGAACTGTACACACCATGGTGTGTATTTTTGTTTTCATTTTACAACAGTCCCCTCCTTTTAAGAAAATAGTATTCATTTATAGTTTTTGGCGGGATAATATTTTTACCATTTCATTCTTTAAGTACTTTTTTCATACTCTAATTTTGGGATAAATGTATACATGCATTTTTTATTAGTAGTTTTATTATCTCTATAATATTTCATATAGATTTATGTGTGGTAATGTGTACAATCACCATAGTCTAAGGCCTCCCTTGTGTGAGATATTCCTACTCGACATTGGTCACCAACCCTTGGCCTATTTGAGGCAAGCTGTGGATCAATCTTCTACTGACTTGGAGGGCCCTAGTGGGTCAGGTCATTGTAGTTATATAGAAAAAAATTGTCTTTTAATTTCAATAGACATTTACTTAATTGAAGATCTAATATTATCCTCTATTATCTCTCTCAACTCCCAAATTCATGCTTTTAATGAATATATTTTTACCTTCTATACTTTATCCCTAATGAAGTACTAGGATGATCAAACACTTTTCTAACAAATACACTAGTATAATATCCTCATAAAAAATCTAGGTGTTCTTTATTTCCTAACACGGTAACTAAAATGTCCTTCCTACACTCAATTATGAAGGTCACATATGTTCTATACTTCTAATGGGAATCTTGTAAAGAATATTTGAAAATTGTATTAGTTATGGAAAATTTAATGAGTCGAGAAATTATATAAATTGATTCATATAATATTATTATATATATACTTCAAATCTTCAGTAATATATTTCCCCTTTTTCATCATTTGGGTCCTTTTCCATTTTTTATAAAAAATTGGGCGGGGGGGGGGGGGGGGATCTCTGCGAATCCTGATGACTCAGATCTTATTATTTTTTAAATTCTTAGTAATTATTTATTATTATAGTGACATATACCTTCCTCTATATAATTCATGAGGGTATACATTATTTTCTTAGATATCCTCAGTGTATTTCATTTAATAACAAATAAATAATTAATAATATTTTTCAATAATTATATAAAAATTCACTTTATAATTTTTCATTTCACTTAACATAAATGATTCCTTTTATCTTCTTTCAATAAAATTATTCTTTGAATCTTTATAAAAAAAACTATAAAGTAGACATGGATTCTCATTTTATATTTCTCCAAAAATGAATTTGAAGTTAATATTGATTTAAAACATCTTTGTCTCTCAATTACAAGATAAACATCACATTCTGATTTCTTTTATATCAAGTAAATCATATTTTATCTAAATCTAAGAGGAAAAAATATAATATTTAAATTAATAATTACATATCAAGTCAAATAAAATAATAATAAATTGGTTTATCATTTTGTTCTCCTATAGGTTATCTAGAAGAATTTGGTAAACACTCCTCCAATCAGAAAGAAAAATGCTTATTTTTAATTGATATTTCACAGAAAAAAACCTCTATTTTTTTAATTTGTATTGGTATGATTAATATTAACATTAAACTCAATATTTTTCCTCAAGTCCTTTCTATGAAAAAGTGATAATTTAGGTAAACATGTGCTACCATTTTTCCCAACCCAGGAAGTTTTCTCCCACCTTGTAGAAGCAGGATGGTACTTTGTAGAAGGAAAAGGATGCTCGTTAATATAATAATGTGGAGGATCTTTCTTAGAATATAGAAATGACATGATAGTTTTATTAAATACGTTTCTAAAAAAACTAACGAACAATTAGATTAAAATGATATAAATATAACCATTGACATATAATATTGAATAAAAAATATAAAAATATTATAGAAAAAACTAATCTAAACTAAACATAATTTTTATCATATTTGTTTAAAAAGTTAACTTAAAATGATAATATTAATTTTTACAACATTTATGTGACATGAAATGATATAGACAGAAGAAAAAAACTTAATTAATATTAAAAAAAATTATAAATATAAAAATAAAATTAGTCTATATATGTAATGATTTATTTAGTATTTAAAAAAATTATTATATTTTTAAAAAATAGTCGACTATATAACAATAGTAATAAAAAAATCAAATTTTTTGAAAATTGAAAAAAAACTAGAAATAAATATATAGTACATGTACTATTAGGAGATCATTGAAGGGTTCTTTTCCTATACTCCACCTTCATGATCATTCTGTATAGCATGAAATATGTTTACATCATGTTCAAAAGTTCCCTATAATAATCCTATGTCACATATAGGGATATAATATAATTCATCATCACCACCCACCTTTTTATCAGAAAAATATTACTTTTTTTCACTATAAAATAATAAACCACCATTCATTTGATGGAATAAGAATATAGAATTTTTTTCACATGTTTCAATAATAAAAGGGTTATCTTTATATCTAAATAAATTTAGATCTACTAGTATCATTATGAATTCATCATATTTAACACCAGTGTTACTAAAAATATATTAACACTTGAATATAAGAACTCAAAATTTTATGTAATCAATATCCCATATATATTCAATAACTATTTAATATAAAATAAGCATAGAGATTGGTTTTTTATATTTTACACTCCAAAAATGTATCATTTCTGTGAAGATCAATACGCCACTATTCTAAACTATACTTCTATTATCTTAGTCATTGGTATAAAATGTATAACCATTAACTTCATACCCAAACCATGTTATCAAATTTAAACCTGGGCTGCTTGCTAACCATATAAATGTTTCTGTCATAGTAGAATCACAAGTCATGGTATTCATAAACCATGGGATACTTGTTTTGTTATGTAAATTCAGTACCCACATATCGTTAATTTTTAGATAATGATGTTTTAATGCATTAATATATGATTTTATATATGAATAAAACTCAATTTCATTATCTAATATGTATAAATGTGCCTATATTATTTTATCACTTATTGGTGACTTTATTTTTAATCCATGAATCTACTTTTCACCAATACCTACTCTCTCATAGATAGATATTGACAAAATGATGTGCTTAACTTCAAAAAATTAGTCTGTATAGAACTCCTCCATAACTTCAAAAATATAAATTTCAGTAATAAATGTTTGTGGTTGATATCAATTATTAACATACCCCTTAAATATTTTCATATACCCTTTAAAATGATACATCCAAAATAAGTATATGATACCGCATAACATTATTTCTCACACCAAATAAACTATTAAATAAATCACAATATCAAGAAAAGTTGGTGGAAAGTACATTTATTATAGAAAAGGTATATAAATTTATTCTTTCTCTAAATTGTTTAAAAATATGATATCCATCACTTTTCTACAAATGAAATTGAAAAAAATAAAACACCTTGATGACATCCATTCTAACAAAGATGGGTAGTATTACACATAAAGAAACTGATAAAAGTTATTAGATCATAAAACGAAAATCATAAGATTTTATTCCTATTAACATCAAATATTTTAATGACATAAAATTATTCACATTTGAAGAATAACCTCGTGGAACCTTGATACCATGGAGGCACTGTCAAAAAATTTATTTTCTCCCTTTTAGAAAATTTATGCTAATACATAGAAAAGTATGTTCACATTACATTTGGAGTATGAGATAACTAAAAATTTATTCTTGAAGAGGATTCTATATCGAGGATCTTCAAGAACAATATTTTAAACCCAAGTGAATGTAGTAATTAGTGAAACTTAGGTTGTCTTTGAAGATGAGGTTGTTTTGGGTGCATATTTATTTTGTTGTGTGGGTTCGGTGTGTGTGAATAATAATGAATATGTTGTGTACTCAACACTAAGAAAATATAATGTTGGAATAGGTTTTAAAATTAGTATTCTAACATCAATTTTTCCCCCTACTTAAATGTTAAATCATTATTCAATTTTTCTCTTATTCTCTCTCTCTAATTATCTAATACCTCACTGATCACCTTGACCTGGTGATTTTAGCTTAAAAATTGAAATTCAATGATCACTGCATCCACTAATATTACCTATATGAGTAATTAGATATCTACAATTACTCCTAAATCAAACTATTTAACCTCATCATAGGCATTGAATGAGATCTAGGTGGAATGTGTGCGAAAAATTGAGAGTGAGATAAGAAGAATTAAAATTTACAGAATAATAGAAATATCCTAAGGTATATAATGATTAGACACTTCTAGGGAGATGGAAAAAATATAATAATTCAATTAAAACCAAAATTTATTAACAAGGGTAATGGGTATATCCTAATAGGTCCTAGTGTTCTATCACTAGATAAATTATAGAAAAATAAAAGAAAAGAAATATAAAAGCATCTTATATTGAATTAGTTGATTAGAGGAAACTCCCCTTTATTTAGGTTCTATAGTGAATAGTATCCCTCTAAAATAGGTGTTTGAGATATTCTTGTGTGCTTCTTTATATCAACACCCCATGTGAGTAACAAAAAATCTTCATATTTCCTCATCAAATGTCGTACTAACAAAATATTTTTGGTTTTCAGTACTGATCTCACATTCCTTTAATGAATTCCATGTGTAGATCTTGATGGTCTAGATTCTCTAAATAGGAATATCAAACATACTCAACTCAACTTGGATCAGATCCATGATCAATATCTTCTTCTTTGGTTGGATGAGTGCCACTTGAAAGCTTGATATTATATTTACTTGATTTGGGTAGACCAGGGGAGTAAGAATGGATTTGAGGTGAAAATCCATTTATTTTGGGAATTTTCATATTTTCATCCCTGCATATAGAAATTTGAAAAGTATTGAAGTCATATGTAGAGGAAATATACTATTGGAGGATAATTTCATACAATATTTTCATGAAATAAAATATCTTATGGGTGGTGGAAAAGTTATATTCATGTGGAGTAATGCCTTACAAGCATTGAAATCTTCTATGTGGGAATAAAATGTCTTATGAGTGGTGAAATGTGTTAAGAGTTTCTAGACTTATAATTTTCTTAATAAAGAAATATCATACATAGGGAGAGATCTCATATGGGAATAACCAGAATTTTTGCAAAGTCCAAATGTCTTATAAACACTTAGAAATATTCTATGAGCACTAAGAATGCCATAAGAGATTAGAAAAGCCGCATGAAACTCAATGCGGTTGAGGAAAATATCATAAGACGAGTCTAAAAAGTCATTCTTTGGATTTAAATCTCCAACGAGGGAAAAATATCATATGATCCTTGAAAATGTCTTATAAAATCCCCATGCCTTCATTATATTTCAGACCTTGAACCCGTAAAAACATAAAAACAAGCATAATATTTGTCAGAACAAAATTTAAAATGGATTAAAACATTGAAAAAACTGAACTAAAAGACTTTAAAGAATGAAATTATATATTTAAAAATCAATGCATGACTTCCCAATTTGATCCAAAAATTGAATAAACAATTAAAACTCAATTTTAAATCCATTTATAAAATTAATTCCAAATTTACTGAAGTCAAAAAAATAAATAATTTACCTACGTTTTAAAATAATTAGAGGGTTAATTATCAATAAAAATAGTGAAACATAATATGATTTTTTTTCTATCAAAACACTCCCATAATTTCACAATTAATCTCCTAATAAAAACAATGAATTCATCCTAAAAAAAGATTACCCTACCTTGGTTAAAACACAGATACCAGAAAGAAAATAAAGATCCATCCATCATTGTTATTATCATACCTCCATTATAAATTAAATCCATTTCCACTACTTAAATTCAATAAAAAGTTTTAGTTCCAGGTTTGTAAACAAAATAGATATTAGTAAAGTCAATATTTTAACAATAATCACCTTACTAAATCCCTATCACCTAATATTCATTTTCTATAGTTCTTTTTTACACCTTTATGATACTTTCTGAATGAAATTCATATATATCAACTACCCCTTCATCTAGGCTTAAAATTTACCAAATAATTTCATTCATGTTTTCAATTGGCACTTTTTGAATTTTTCCTATCTGTTATGTGAAAAGAACTTATCTGATGAGTATAGATAAACCTATAACTAGTCCATCCCAAGATAGTAGGTATCCCTTGTGACTAATTATAATAGTCAAGGTATAGGGGTAACTTTTATGTAGCTAAATATTAGGTATCTATAACTATAATTTGAAGGATAACCCTCATACACACATTCAATTTTGTTGACTTTGGAATAATTCTCGATCAGTCCCCATCTAACTATTTTAGTCTAGTTCATATGAGCTTTAAAAATGCTTTTTAGGTAGGCAACCTAAGGTGTTAATCAATAATAATTGGAAGTAATCATAGGTTTTAGTTCAAAAGTACATTTTTCTCAGGTTATATTTTTTTTCCACTATGTTTTTTTCATTAAAGATGCTATTACCAGTTCTAAAAAAAAGAATCCATGAAATCAATGGTAAAATTCATTCAACAACCACATAATTTAAACAATTTCAGAACCCAAGGAATCTTTAAAACCTAGAATGAGTTCATCCACTGGGTATGAAAATAGTGAAACTCATGCTTTTTTATCATAAAAACAATCCAAAAAGAAAAAAAGAAAAAAATGCATAAATTATTTACAGATTTTGAAAAAATATTTTTGATCACTTTGATTCATTTTTTTGGCCAAAATATCTTAGAAATAGTCAAATAAAATTATAAAAAAGTATTTACATTCAAATTTACTTATCCTATCCCATACCTATGTTAGATGAAACTTCCCCTTTCATTGAATCATGAATATTTAAAATGAATATTAGACTTAAAATAAATAATTTTATAGAAAATATTGAAGTAAAGAGACAACCTGGGGATACTTATTCATAAGTAACAAGGAGGATTTTTGTCTCCTCCATTGCTTACTTCCAAAAATCATCAGCAAATTACTTCAGCTACATTCATCTAAATATAAATATATATTATTATTCAACTCATAAGGGGTTTGAAAAGTAGTCTTGTATTCCTATAGTTCATCTTCTAGCTTTTTTTCTCTAGTCATTTTGGTTGTGTTGCACTGTTATTTCCAAAATCCTCTTGATCTCACTATTTGAAAATTTAAACTACCCATTTTTTTATGGGTGGCATATAGTAATGGTCATGTGGTTCACTCTATATCTTCTCATGAGGGATTCCATGTTATTGTTACAAATTTTTTCCCTTGATAACTGATTATGGCTTGAGGCACTCTAATCCTACAAAACATGTTTGATATTAGAAACTCAATTAAAAATTATGTTTCATCAGTTTAGGTTGCTTTTACTTCAATCCATTTGAAAAAATATTCTATTTATAGTAGGATATAAGAAACTATTAAATTTATAGGAAATGAACATAGAAAATATAATACCCATACATTAAATATTTTATAGAAAGTTAAAGTCTATTGGGAGAATTTCCTATTATTTGGAAACCCCATTATAAAATTTACTATTTGAACTTGCATTAAAAAATTCATGAAAGTCTTTAAAAATTAATGGAAAAAACAAACCAGCTTCTAAAACATTTCTAGTCATTATTTGATGTCCAAAATAACATCCACATACAACTGTGTGACAAAATAAAAGCATAAATTTTACCACTTCATATGGGACACATCTCATAATCACTTGGTTACTATAAATCCTTCATGAATAAGGATCCCCTCAAAAATAATATTTTAACTCATATTTCATTTTAAGAGTTTGATTCTTGGAAAAAAGGGGTACCTTTTATGTGTCTAACTATTTGATTAAGTCAATATATTATAACACTTGGATAATTTTGTACAAATAATCACCAGGGAGAGAGTCATCCAGAGTTGTCTTGGTTGGTGTTTCTACATCAGCAGTGTGAGGTAGCCTCATCATGCGGTCTTTAGCTAAATTTACACATACCTTATTGTCTCTTATTTCTAAGTCAAATTCATGTAAAAGAAACATCCATCTCACCAAATATGTTTTGACATCATCTTTCTTTATCAAGTATCATAGGGATTCATGATTATAGTAAATAGTTACTTTAATTCCTAAAAAATATGAATAAATTTCTCTATATAAATAACAATAGAAAAAAACTCCTTCTTTGTTGTTGTGTAATTGATTTGGTTGTGTCCAGAGTTTTTGAAGTATAGGCTATCATATGGGATTCCCATTGAACTTTTGGGATAACACTTCCCCTACAATATTGTTTGAAACATAAAAAAACATCTCAAAGGGTTCATTCCAATTGGGTGGACATATTATAGGGTCTATGGTCAATATATATTTAATTCTATTGAATGATGTAATACATGAATCATCAAGCACAGATATAATTTCATTTTTTATTGGGTTAGTCAGGGGTAATCTATTTTTCTATGTCCCTAATAAACCTTATATAAAATCCATTGTGGATTAAAAATGATATATTATGTTTCAAAGTGGTGGCATAAGGTTGTGTATAAATTATGACATGCTTGACCTTATCTACTTCAATTACATCCTTAGAAATTATATAGCCCAAATTATTTTCTTTTTCCACCATTATCATGACCCGTCCACCAGGGCCCGCACCATGACTCCCTCAAGGCAGCCTCCCGAAGGCCAGTGGTTAGTGACTAGCGCTGAAGGCATCAACCTACAAGTGGGAGGCATTTTCTTGAGTACATGTACATACATGTACACAACGAAAACCTAAAACTGGAAGAATCACAAGCATGCCACAAAATAATAACCACTGATTACGAGTACATAGAAAGGTCAAATGGATTAGAATAAAAACCCAACAAAAGACAACTAAAAACCATGAAAAAGACAACTACTAAGAACCCCACCAGATGGTAAGAGTAGGGTAGATACTAGAAGATATGGGAGTATGCCCTGTCTGCCTGATCTCATTGGGCCCCACCTGGTCCTAGGCCACTAAGTCCACTGTCGAAACATTCTTCATATTCACAAGTCACAACACGTGCGGGCGAAGCCTGTGCAGGGGTGAGTAACACAATATTTAGTAGGGGTCCCCAGTCTACTAAGGAGAAATACCACTAAGTAACCACAAATCAAATCCACCAAGTAAGGCCACAAAGTAAGACCACAAATTAAGACCACAAAGTATGGAAAACTCACACCAAGTACAATCTAAATCATATGAATAAGGTTCATCGGCTATAGTGATGAACGTTTTGTACTGTTTAGGGACTCATCACTGATGAATCAATGCTCGCTTGCTAGGCCACTAAAGATCCACATGGCTGCTACTCATCTATCAGGCCACTAAGGATCAACATGGTTGTTGCGCGTCTGTTAGGCCACTAAGGATCCACACGGATGCTGCCCGTTTGTCGGGATACTAAGGATCCACATGGATGATTATTGATCCATCGGTCGTACCTCAACCACCATAAAGTCCCACAAAAAATAATCCAAAGGACTATCTTGTCGTAATGGTTATAACGCAATAGAAGGTGCATCGAATGGATGCTCGGTCTGTAAGATATGGGCATTTTAGTAAAAAGGGTTTGATTGGATTTGAGTCCGATCCAACCTGGTCGTATGAAACCCCCTCCAAAACTCTCATAGATTATCTTAGAAGTTTTGCCTTGTCTCAAGGGTCATCTTTCCATAGACGGCATGTTAATCAGACACTTGTTCTATGAGTTATTGATGTTTTAGTAAATAGGGTCTGGTTGCATTTGGGCATGGTCAGACCCGGTCGGACCGACCTGACCAACCCAGATCGGGGGTCCCACATACCCCTGGTTTAATTTGACTGACTCAACCTGACCTGGTTTGGGTCTGGGTCAGTCCAATCTGACCTGGACAGTGGGCCAGGCCCAATGGGCCTCACTGGAACCAGCACAGTTAGGTCAGGGGTCCAACCCGTCAGGTCGTCCGATGACCCTGTCTCATCCAGCTCGGCCCACCGGTACGGTTCTGGCCCACCGGGCATGGGTCCGGCATGCCAGGAACTGGTCCAGCTCGATGGGTGTGGGTCTGGCCTGCTAGGTGCGTGTCCGATCCGCCAGCATGTGTTCGGCCCGACTCACTGGTCTGGGCGCAACCCTCCAGCAGGAGCCCAGTCCGCCAGAGGCGGACCGATGGAGTGTGCGCATGACACAACAACCACTGCTACATCCCTTCCCTATTCAAACACAGGATGCAAGGGGTGGGCCTCTCCTCCCATGTGGCTCCCGCCAAGCGTCACGTCCAGCATCAACGGCGGCCGACGGGCCGTGACCACCCCTCTGTCACAGTCGAGTGACGGTGGATCGCTAGGTCTCTCAGGCAGCCCGAACATGGGGCGTCGCTCCTACTTTCCACCGCAACAAGATGAATGCGGGCTCCTACCGCCTCCCTCCACTCGCATCCACCATCGGTCATAGGCGCTGGTGCGCTAGAGGTTCCTTCTACGGGCCACTAGAGTTGCTCCGGTGGTATATTTCTCGATCCATATACGCCTATGGGATCATAAGGCTTCCACCTTCCCTGCGAAAACCTTGAGCTCACCTTTCCGCCCTTTTGAGAATTCATTCATGAAGAATGCACATGCAAAGGGGCTCGGGCCTTGCTCGTGTCGGCCCACACCCTCAGCGTTTGAAGTTTAAAAACATGGGGAGGCTTGGGGATTTTAGTTCAATCAATACAAGTGATAATTTAATCCCTAATAAAGAAATCCCAAAAGAAGTCACCCTTTTGTAAGAATTGATGATTTGTAGATTAACCTGTTCATGGGTTAATCCGCGTTCTTCATTTAGAATAAGAATGGGTAAATCATGAATCAAAAGAAACCCCCTACCTCCCTTTGATGTTTACTGCCAAATCATTCCATCTGTGGGGGTTCAAGATTTGTTGATGATTGTCGCTTCCCGTATTCGTTAGAATTCGCCATCATTCATTGACTCATGAATCCATTCCCCTGGAGTTTGTTGTTCTTCCCTGGAGAGGAATTACACCGTAGGTTCGTTAGAAAATCCCCATCATTTAATTCCCACTCTCCAATGTGTTAGCTGATTAAAAAGGGAACACATCATAGCGTTTCTGTTACACTGTTTCATTTATGAAATAGAGTAGATGTTACGCTTGCATAATGATCCATTAATGATATTTGTTTAATGTGCCTTGTTGCCACACCCCTGTGCCACCGTCCACCACTCAACGGTGAGAAAAATAAAATAATATAACTTTTAAAGTTATTTAATTAATTTTCTAAAATGTCTTAAAATTAAATTTTCCATCCAACCCTTGCCAGTCGAAGTTAAGTCCTTTCTAGGAGAATCTCGACAATACGAGTTCCACGGTGCACTAATATTTTCGATCTGATAACCATTTTAAAATTTAGAAAAATCCACTAGCGCGTTTATTTAAATGAACCTAAATAAACATTCAAAAATTAACATTCACCCTCGACCTGTGCCGGTCTAGGTTAGGCTCCGCCTAAGGGAAACACACTCCCATGAGCTCAACGGTACTCTCATATTTTCAATTGAAGTTACTGTTTAGGAGTTAAAAGGATTTGAAAATAAAATATTTGTTACTTAATTATTTTATTTACGGTCAAAAACTAACTTCCATTGTTAGGATATTCCTAAGGAAAGCATACCCTCATGAGTTCAGCGATTGTCTTAGGTTTTTAATCCAAGTCACCATTCGTGAGTTTTAAGAATTTGAAAATTAAATTAATTTTATTTAATTATTTTATTTAAGGTTATGCCATTTTTGGGTTTTCTGACTAGAGGCATGCGCCAACTAAACTTAGGTCACCCTAAGATTAAACCTACTATCCTGAACTCAAATCCCCCTTAGATTTTTTATTCAGGTACCCATTTAATTTTTATTCTACTTTTTCAAGAAAAATTCTCACACACGCTATTTTAAGCTTAAATTTTTTCGACGGATCATTTAGGGCACTATAGGGCTCGGAATTGCATGTCTTCTTAGTTCTTAGTCTCAAAATAATTCCATATAAATAAAAAAAATTACATGGAAATTCCAGGACATTAAATTCTCCCCACCTTAGGGATTTGTTTCCCTGAAATCCAAAACAAAGAAAAAACAAACAAATGGGGGGTACCGAGCATGAATCTGAGCCTCCTTCTCCCATGTTCTCTCCTAGAGGTTCCCGTCCTTCCACCAAACACACACTAGAGGGATTGACCATCCACAAAGGACCCATTTCTGTGGATCCTCTATTTCCACTAGGAACTCTGCAAACACCACCTCATCATCAATGTCTAGCTTGCCCTAGTCGATGATGTATGATGGATCGTGCACGTACTTCCTTAGTTGTGACACATGGAAAACATCATGCACCCGGTGCATCTATGGGAGAAGAGCTAGGTGGTACACAACCTCACCAACTACACTCAGAATCTGAAAAGGTATGATAAACCTTGGAGATAACTTGCCTCACAGGCCAAAAATCCGCAATCCCCATCGGGGTGAGACCCGAAGGAAAACATGGTATCCCTCCCCAAACTCTAAGGGTCTCTGTCTCCTGGCCACCAGTACTAACGTCAGAGGTCCTGGTACATCTTCTCCACACCAGGAAGTACCACCAAATGAGATTTATAGAACTCCCTCAACACCTCCTCTTGTAACGTCACTGGTACTACGGTGTGTCCTCTTAATAGATTGATTTCCCCCACCTATTTAAAATACATCAAGAACTTGTCCTGAGGAGAACTGAGCACATCAGAACTCATAGTCAACATCCACAAACTGTGCCTACCTAAATCATTGTAAGAGTGGGGAAGTGATAGTTATTGACTGAAGGTAGGCTACTCCATCGTAATCCACAAAGGATATCTGCATCATGGCTATCTACTCCGTCACCTCACACAGTAGCTATAAACTAGACCTCCTACTGAGTGCGTCTTCAACCATGTTCCCGATCCCAAGATTATAGAATATCTCAAAGTCATAGTCCTGTAGGAACTCCAGCCATCACTATTTTATAAACTACTAAAAATCTTACGGTCACCTTTACATCCATGCAAAAGTCTACCCCTTTTTATTGATTGATGTTCCCATCAAAGATTTGGTAGTGGGTACTCTTTCTCCACAATCACTTGGTTAAAGTGTCAGTAATCCATACATAACCTCAAACACTGGGTCTTACTAATCCCTTCATCTAAAACTCCCCCGCCTACACCGCCTACTTGCAAAGATCTAGGAAATCCCTCTAATATATTGATGCTGCTATGAGTGCTATCCCAAGGTGTTGAATGATATAGAAGTCCCTCCTCCTGTGGGGAGGTAACCCTGGAAACATCTTTTTAAAGGACATTCATCACTCCACCTATACTATTGGGAACTGAAAACTCAAAAAATATACAGCCACGAGGGTAAGGCCAGCTGAATCAAGAGTGATTGGATGCACCCTCCTATGCATGAGTTTATCCCGTGCTACCTTGGTTTCCTTTTTCACCAACCAAGGAAAAACCCATTCTAATGTTTTGGATATACATAATACTTTTTTCCTAAAACAATCAATCTGAGCTTGAAATGTGGATGACCCGTCCATACCCAAACTAACGTCATAAGGTCTCGACGCTGCCACCAAGAGGTTCCAACCAAAACTCTCACCTCATAGGTCAGATCACACCGTCTACATTAGTGTAATTATTGAGTCTCCTCCCATAGGTATCTCCAGATGCTAGGATCAAGTCAGCAGTTTAACCAGAAACTCTAGTTATTGAACAAGATTTGTGACAATAAAGAATTATTAACACCTATGTATATTAATACGAAATCCAATAATAGACACAAACTGTACCTAGAATCATTCATGGAGCCCTCGGTTCATACTCCTTGACCACATGTAGCTACTCTCTTACCCTATCCTACATCCCCTTAAGCCTGATGTGGATGATGTTGGGGTGGTAGTTCCAACATGTCGAAATGTATACCACCTTCTGCTGCTCTCGTAGCTCCTCTTCCACATCTTCCACCCTGAAGATTCATCTGTTCCTATCACTTCCTCCACCCCAATGGATCCACCATTTCACTATCAGTACGACAGGCTAGAAAATATCTAGGGAGATGTCTCTTACCATATTTTAAAAACAATTACCTCTTCCTAGGATGATTTGACTCAACATTTACACCCTGAGTTATATTACCCCTTTATTGGGAACTCTTCTCAGAACTTCTCACATGTCCATGTATCTGATACTGATTTTGGCTACTTTCTTTCCCAGTACTAACACCCACAGGCTGTATCTACTCAGCCAAAGGACCTCCAATCACAAAGGTTCTCTATAGCACCATAGCATAGAAATGCACATAGGAATAACACTACTTCAGATGTCCCTAAACACACCTTTCTCAGATTTCTGAGCCATGAAGTACTGGTTATATAATATTCATTGAGTACCTAAAAAAGCTGGAATGCCTCAATGAATACTCAGCTATCGACATGTCATCATATAGAAGATCTTGGGTACACATGTCCCTTAACTTTTATGGCAAGATCCCTTTATCTGAGAAAGGTTCTCATGCTCTATCCACGTAAAAGTCACCTCATCGTAAGATCGGGTAATCTAAACCCCATCATCGCCCTGCTGAGCCACGTAGAAGGCTCACTGCCAGGACTACCATCTGATCTAATGGTGCCCTTTCTATATGAAAATTCATTCACCACCTTAAGCTAGTCCTTAGCTGCATTTGATTCGGGCTCACCTCAGAACCTGAGGGGTCTTTATTGCTGAAACTTGTGTAAGGAACTGAACCTAAATGTGTCCTCTATAAGTAGCACCGATAGTAACTGCTGACCAACAGGCAATGGTATTACAAGGACATAGCCCAAAGGTACCATCTTAGGAAACAATCCTTGTACCAAAGCCTCATCACTCTGTGGACCATTCTCATTATCACACATTGGATTCCTAGCAATCTATTCGCGTAGAGGCATCTTGATAGAGAATCAAGATGAACCACAGTCAATAAGTTATACCTGGTGAGATGACACAAAATATATCAAGAGAGAAACATTTCCAAAACACATGCAACCACTTTTTTTATACCGAGTTAGAAAACATAATTTAGTGTCCTATGTTGTCCGCCACACCAACACTGGACTCCCCGGACTAAAAGCCGAACTCAAGACACTTAACACCATTTCACCCATCAAAAAATACAGACTCTTAGTTCTTTTGGTATAACCGACCGCCTATGATACCACTTTTTCATGAACCATATCCTAGGGCCTGTGTCTTGACTCCCCCAAGACTACCTCCCAAAGGCCAGGGGTTGGAGACTAGAGTCGGAGGCATCAACCTGCAAGTGGGAGGCATTTTCCTAAGTACCTGTACATGCATGCATACAACCACTACCCAAATCTAGAATAAGAACAAGCTTTCCACTAAAGAATAACCACTGAGAATGAGTACATCAGAAGGTCAAATGGTATAGAATACAAACCCAACAAAATACAACTAAAAACTGAAGAGTAAAAGTAAAAATTGTGAAAAAGTAGGCTACTAAGAACCCCACCTGATGGTAAGAGTAGGGTAGCTACTGGAAGCTATGGGAGTACGCCCTATCTTCCAGATCTCACTGGGATCTTCTTGGTCCTAGGACTCCAATTCATTTATCAATACATCTGTCATATTCATAAGACACAACACATGCGAGTGAAGCCCATGTACGGGTGAGTAACACAATACTAAGTAGGAGACTCTAGTACACTAAGGATAAATACCACAAAGTAACCACAAAGCAAAGACACCAAATAAGGACATAAATTAAGACCACAAAGTAAGACCACAATGTATAGACATCTCACACCATGTACAATATAAAGAATAGGAAGAAGGTTCATCGGCTATAGTGATTAACATTTCGTACTGTTGAGGGACTCATCCTTGATGAATTATTACTCGCCTATCGAGCCACTAAGGATCCACACAGATACTACTCATCTACCGGGACACTAAGGATACACATGGATACTACTCATTTACTGACCCACTAAGGATAAACATGGATCCTGCTCATCTTTCAGGCCACTAAGGATCCACACGGCTGCTTCTCATCTGTCGGGCCACTAAGGATCTACACAGATGCTACTCATCTGTCGGGCCACTAAAGATCTGTCGGGCCACTAAAGATCTGCCGGGCCACTAAAGTTACTTCTTTTTGTAAGGGTTCCAATATAGTATACGATGCATCAAATGAACACACGGTCTGTAAGATATGAGAATTTTAGTAAAAAGGACCCAGTTGGATTTGAGTCCAATCCAACTCGGCCATATGAAAACCCTCACTAAACTCTTTTAGAGTATCTAATAAGTACCACCTCTTCACAAGGGTCCTTGTGCTACTGATGACATGTCAATTAGACACTAAGTCTGCGAGTTATTGACTGTTTCTATAAATAGGGGCTGGTTGTGTCTGGGCCAAGTCCAACCCTATCAGATCGACCCAACCAACCCAGACTCGGGGTCCCACATATCCTGTTTAATTCAACTGACTCGACCTGACCCGGTTTGGTTCTGGGTAGGTCTGGTCCAGGCTGGCCAGTGGGCTCACTAGACCCAGCCTAGTTAGGTCAGGGGTCCAGCTCACTGGGTCACCCAACGACCCGGTCTCATCTAGTTCGTCCTAAAGGGAATGAGTCCAGCCCACCGGGAATGCGTCCGACCCACTGTCTAGGGAGAGAGACCCCATCAGGAGCCCGTGTCATGACCCGTCCTTGGGGATCGTGTTGTGACTACCCCAAGCCCACCTTCCATAGGCCAGGGGCTGGCGACTAGCACCAAAGGCGTAAATCCCGACAAAAAGGGGAAGGCATTGCATTTATAAAGTAAACAAACACCACAAAGTAAGCAAGGAGAAGTAAACACTAAGTAAAACTGGGTACAATAGTAAGTGGGCCCGAATACAAACCCAAACTGAAAGTAAAGTACAACTGGAAAGAAAGTACAACAACTAAAAAGTAAAGCAGCAAAGTTGAGCCGTCCACTGGAAATCCCACCTGAAGGGTGGGTACAGATCGTCTCCTCAGCTCCTCGGGTCCAACCGTCCGCTCCGTGTACGTCCCGCCCAGTGGTCCACCTCCAGGTACTGACTTTATCCACAAGCCTCAACCACGATCAGCGCTGTCCATCGTCTGAATCCAACACAACGTAGTGCGGGCATTGCCTGTGAAAGGGTGAGTATAACAATACTCAGTAGGGACCCCGAGACCCCCGAAGGTCTCCCAGAATCCATGAAAGATAAACCACAAAGGAAGGATACAATCATGAAATAACAACCAACTCTACTTAGGTATATGCCCATACATATACCTAACTCATCAATTCCAGTTCTACTCCAACATCCGAGCCCAAGTTCGATCACGTCCACACAAGATAGTACAACCCAATCCACACAGGAAAACACAACCCAATCCACATAGGAAAGCAAGTCAATCATATCAATGATAATGATTGAAATTCAAGACTCAGCTCACACAGGTATACTTCTTCGTAAGGTGATAGAGATGATCAGGTGTAGCCACTGATTCATCTAGCTGGGACCCACGTAGGATACTAGACCAGCTAAGCTGTCGGACCCACATAGGATACTAGACCAGCCACTCTGTCGGACCCACGTAGGATACAAGTACAAAGTCAAATAATGCTGGACCCACGTAGGATACAAGAACAGTAGTCAAATACTACCAGACCCATGTAGGATACAAGAACAATAGTCACGTACTGCCAGAACCACATAGGATACAAGAACAGTAGTCATCGCCGTCGAACCCATGGAGGATTTCAGTACGGTCGTTCTCGCTGCCAAACCCACAGAGGATCCCTGTACAGTTGTCATCGTCGTCGTAGTCGCAGCCAGCTCTAGGGTTCCCACACACAGCATACTTGATTCTGGGAGGGTCCGCTCCTCGAGTCAAAGGGGTGGATACATCAACCGTCACAAAGACCAGAGATGATGTATTCCAACGTTCCATCCCACATCATAGGAGAAAACCAAGAAAATCATGTCCAAGTCACGGAGAACGAGACAACCAAGCCATTTTCCAAAAGTACACTGCGTGTAAGTAAGCAATACACGACGTGCCATCAGACATTGGGTACTGCCCATGTGAAATGGCCCGTTTCATGGAACTGGTCGTGTAAAAAGGTAAGTACACGACCTGTGGTATTGTTACACGCCGTGTCTTTAGTCCACGGGTATTGTCCATGTACCACAGCCCGTGTCGAAGGGTTGTTCATGTAATAAGTAAGTACACGGTGTGCGGTAAGGTTACATGCCGTGTCATCACTTCTGGGGTCAGCTCCGTGTACCCTATCCATCCTGGTCGTGCGGTGTAGTACCTGCCTGTGTACTCCACCCCATTTCCGTGTATTCCCAGAATACACGCCGAGTCATCACGAAGCCGCTTCTGCCAAGGTGAAGGTATTATACGCCGTGCCTCGTGGCCGTGTGGTTCTGCCCGTGTCCGTGTATTACCCTTGAATACACGCCATGTCCATCTAAGTCTCCTTTGTCAAACTGTGTGGATAGTACACGCCGTGTGAATGGTGTCACACGCCGTGTGTCACTTCTCCTGTTGTCCGTTACTTCTGCCATTGAACGCTTGTACTACACCGCGCGTGCTCTGGAGGTACACGTCGTGTATTCTGGAATTTTCAAAAATTGACACCTCTGGCCAGAATGCCTCCCGAGGCGTCCGTCCTTTGTTCAGATGATCCGTTTTCAACAAAACTCCTGATCCTAGGTCGTCCCGATGTTATGAGGTTATTTGCGATGTTTTCGGGCCTCCGATCGGCTCCAAAAACTTTCCTTGATTCACCGCTCAAGAACGGTTGGAGAACACCATACAAAAAGAATGGTGGAGGAATCAGAACGTGTTAGTTTGGTCTGGTTCCTTCCGCATTAGTTCGATATCAAGCGGTTAAGAGAGAACTAATAACATGGAAGGGAACACAACGTTGCTCAATAAGAATCACACCCCAACCTCAAAGAAGTCATCGAACGACGATCGTCGCGGGGAAAACAACGTCACGAGGTAAAGCTCTATATATGTTAACAGAGAATGTTCGAGGAGGAGCGGCGTCTCCCTTCCTTTGATGTGAGAGGAAGAACGAAGGAAGGAGCATTGTTGTTCTTCGGGAAAGGCGTTACACACTGGCTGTAGAGAGGAGAGGAGACGACATGACGATCTCCCCTTGTGGGGATGGAGTTCTTCGTCGTAAACTCGGCGTTCTTCGTAAAGAAGATGAAGTTCGTCAAGACCAGAGTTCTCCTCTCCAAAAATATCCACACAACGATTCAACCAAAATAAAATAAGGCTTTGCCTTATTTTATTACTCATGCCAACCCTATTCAAAATTCAAAATGAATTCACCAAATTAATTAACGTGCGTTGTCCAATTAATGAGGCATTTTATTGTCATGTATTTTAATGTGGAGGAGATACAAATTAATGGGGGGTTTTCCAACTTTAAGGGAGGTTGAGGAAATTGAAAAGGTGGGGCTCATGTGGGGCCCACCTCAATAATATCCTATCAAGAGGAGTTAGGATTTAGTGGGTCCCACCTCAACTTCCATACGTAGGTTATAATTACATAGAGTAGAAATAAAATTGCAGCACGTATTTTATTTCACTCTTTAATTAAACCACTTAATTTTTAACATCACCTTCTGAGCAAATGAAACTCTAGAAAAGGTGTTCCTAAGCAATTTCCGGCATTGCGGTTCCATTGGTGCCCTCAGATTTCGATTCCGAGCACAGGTTCAAAAGTTAGGGAAACCCGCTCATTCGTTTACTAAACATACCTGAGCTAAACTTCGGTAATTGATTTTGGGCACACCGTGCCTCAGAATCAGGTGTCGTCAGAAACTGCGTACTCATAAAATCCCAAAGAAAATTAAGAAAAAAAATTCCTTTGAAATTTAAGGGTATTTACATTACTCCCACCTCAGGGATTTAAATCCCCGTAAAGATACATCACAAACTAGGGAAATAAATGAGGGTACTGAGCACGCATCTGAGACTCCCACTCCCAAGTGCTCTCCTAGAGGTTCCCATGCTTCCATCTGATGCGTACTAGAGGAATCTACTGCCCATGTATGACCCGCTCCTGTCGATCCTCTATCTCCACCGGGACCTCCGCAAAAGTCACCCTATCATCAATGTCCAGATCCCCATGGTCAATTATATGCGTCGGGTCATGCACGTATCTCATCAGCTGAGATACGTGGAAGATGTCGTGCACCCGGTGCAAATGAGGTGGTAGAGCTAGGCGATAAGCCACCTTGCCTTTCCTGCTGAGAACCTGGAATGGTCCGATGAAGTGTGGAGATAACTTGCCGCCCCGACCAAATATCCGTAATCCACATCGAGGTGAGACCCGCAAGAAGACGTGGTCGCCATCCTCGAACTCTAGTGGTCTCCGCCTCTTGTCAGCATAAGACTTTTGTTGGCTCTGAGCTGTCCTCATCCGCTCTTGGATGACCTGGACCTTCTTTGTCATGGCCTGGACCATCTCTGGTCCCACAAGTGCTGACTCCCTAGGGAATGTCCAGAACAGAGGTGATCTGTAAGGTCAACCATAAAATGCCTCGTATGGTGCCATCCCAATGGTGGAGTGGTTGCTGTTGTTGTACGCAAACTCCACCAATGGTAGGTGGTCCTCCCAGCTACAACCAAAGTTGAGGACAGAAGCACGGAGCATGTCCTCGAGAGTCTGAATGGTTCTCTCCATCTAACCATCCGTCTGAGGGTGAAAGGCGGTGCTCAGACATAGCTACGTCCCGAATACCTCCTGCAATCCCTTATAAAGCTGGGAAGTAAAGCAATCATCTTGATCGGGGATGATAGATGATGGAACACCATGAAGCCGCATGATCTCTTGAACGTAGAGGCGTCCCAAGCTCTCCACTGAGCCCTGCTCTCTGATGGGTAGAAAGTGGGACGACTTGGTGAGTCAGTCGACAATCACCCAAATGGAGTTATGACCTCGAGAAGAACGTGGTAGTCCAGTCACTAAATCCATAGATATCCCGTCCCACTTTCACGCCGAGACCTCCAAGGGCTATACCAAGTCTGCTGGTACCTGGTGTTCTGCCTTCACTTGCTGGCAGGTGAGGCATCGAGAAATGAACTCTGCCATAACCTTCTTCACACCCAGCCACCAGTGTTGTCGTCTGAGATCCTGGTACATCTTCGCCACTCCTGGATATACCGCTAAAGGGGAAGTGTGAAACTCTCTCAGCACCTTCTCCTCTAAAGCAGCTAGTACCATGGTACGTCCTCTGAAAAGGACAACGTGCTCTCCTCCGATCGAGAATCCATCAGGTGCCTGTCTTGTGGAAATATGTGCATGCAGTGTCTCACAGTCAACGTCCCCCCGCTGTACCTCACTGACCCGCTGGAGAAGTGGAGGTGTGACTATGAGCGACTATAGAAATGCTGCTCCATCTTTATCCACAAAGGATATCTGCAACGCGGCCAGCTAACCCGTTGCCTCTCCAAGTAGCTGAATGCCCGTCCTCCTGCTGAGAGCATCGACTACTACATTCCCCTTTCTAGGAGTATAGACTATCGCAAAGTCATAGTCCTGGAGGAACTTGAGCCATCGCCATTGTCTCAGGTTCAGGTCCTTCTGGGAGAAGATGTACCTAAGACTCTGGTGGTCAGAATAGACTGTAAAGCGCTCAACCATCAGATAGTTCCACCACATCTTCAGAGCGAAGAACACTGCTACTAACTCTAGGTCATGGGTAGCATAGTTCTACTCATGCTAACTCAACTGTCGTGATCCATAGGCGATCACTTCCTGCTCCTGCATCAAGACACACCCAAGTCTGGTCCTTGATGTATCGCAGTAGACTACGTAACCTACTCCCTCCTCTGGTAGCCTCAAGATAGGTGCACTGGTCAATCTTTGTCTCATCTCCTGGAAGCTCTGCTGACATCTATCTGACCACACGAAGGGTCTCCCCTTCTTCATCAAAGCTAAAAGTGGTACCGAAACTCTAGAGAAGTCCGGCACAAACCTCAGGTTGTATCCTACCAGTCCTAGGAAACTCCGCACCTCCATCATGCTCCTGGGTGGCTCCCAAGCTAGCACTGCCTCGATCATTTCCAGATCCACCGCAAATCCCGCCTCAGAGATGACATGTCCCAAGAAGTGGACCTCACGTATCCAGAACTGACACTTTGAGAGCTTACCATAAAGCTGGTTCTCTCAGTGTGTTTCCAGTAAAACCCACAAGTTGTAGGCGCGCTCCTCCTTAGTGGTCGAGTATATCAAAATGTCGTCGATGAAGACCACGACAAATCGATCGAGGTAAGGCTGGAAGATCCTATTCATGAGACTCATGAACACTTATAGAGTATTGGTTATGCCAAAAGGAACAACCAAGAACTCATAGTGGCCATACTGACATTTGAAGGCCGTCTTCTACACATCCTCGTTCCGAACTCTGAGCCGATGATAGCCTGACTTGAAGTATATCTTTGAAAAACATCGTGCCCCCTTGAGCTGATCAGAGAGGTCGTCAATCCTCAGTAGCGGATACTTGTTACTCACGGTCACCTGGTTCAGGTGATGATAATCGACACACAGTTTCAAGCTTTCATCCTCCTTCTTGGCGAACAAAATCGGGGAATCCCAGGGTGAAACACTGGGTCAGATGAATCTCTTGCCCTGCAAGTCCTCCAGCTATACTCGTAGCTCTCGTAGCTCAGCAGGAGCCATCCGATATGCTAGAGTAGATATCGGGGCTATCCTAGGGTACATTTCAATATAAAAGTGTACCTCTCTGCGAGGAGGTAGTCCTGGAACATCGTCTATAAAAACGTCCGTATATTGATCCACCACTATAGGAAAAGTCAGGCTCTGCACGTCAACTGCTCCTAGGATGAGGCTAGCCAACTGATGAGTGATCGACTATACTCTCCTCTGCGTGAGTCCATCCTGCGCTGCTAAGGCTTCCTTCTCACCGGTGAAGGTGAACCTACTCCCATCGGTGCGGACACACCGCACCTTGCGCCTAATACAGTCGATCTGAGCATGGACTGTCGATAACCAATCCATGCCCAAGATGATGTCGTAAGGCCTCGATGCTGCTACAAGAAGATCCCAGCCGAATCTCTCACCTCCTAGAGTAAGCTCACACTATCGGCACTGGTGTATAATCATCGAGTCTGCTCCCGTAGGAGTCTCTAGCCGTAAGGATCGAGCCAACGGCTCTGTCGGAATCTCCGAGCTCCGAACAAGGGCAGCGGTAATGAAAGAATGACTCACTCCTATGTCTATATAAACTACAGCAAGGGTAGAGTAGACACATATTGTACCTCAAATCATCTCTAGCACGCCGTGGTCGTAGGCCTCCGCTGCCTGAAGCTGAGCCTGTCTCTGCCCGCCAGCTCCCTGTGGTCGGGGTGGACCTCCTGGTGGTGGTGGTGATAAAGCCTCAAAGCGTCGCCCACCACCTGCTGCTCGGCCAGCTCCTCTACCTCGCCCGCATGCTCTCTGCAGACCGCCACATTCAACCCTTTTTCTATGCCTGGGTAGCCTTTCAACCATCTGCTATGCCTCTGCATGGTGGCTCAGGCAGTCATGAGCCATGTGGCCCTGCCCACCGCATGCGTAGAACTGTCTTATCCTCGTAAGACTGGCTCTACGTCATGTGCCCCGCACCTTTGAGCCAGTTTCCTAAGGTCATCTGCCCACTAGTCTGGTCCGCCTAGACCCCTGTGACGTCCGTCGACTGCCAACTACAGAAGACTCTGCTACGTGCCACCCTGTGGTAGGTCTCGCTGCTGGTGTAGGCTCAACAAGGAATCTCTCTATGAGAAGGGCTCGCTCCATTACTCCTGCCTACGTTAGAATGCTGAGGGAGATCATTGATGATCTGATGTCATGCCTCAGTCCCTGCTCGAAGGTCCAGGCTCGGAAGAATGGGTCCCGTACAATGTCCATGGAATAACACGAGAGATCGGTAAATCTCATCGAGTACTGGGCTACCGTCATGCTGCCCTGCCGCAGCTGTAGTAGCTCCTGAATGCGCACCTCACGTAGGGTGGCTGGGAAAAACTCTGAGAGGAAGAGGCTCTCAATGTCCAACCAGAGGAGAGATGCCTCGTTGTGTACCTAGATCATCAATCTCCACTATCTGCCAGTTGCCGCATGTAGGAGGCTCGCTGCAAGGATCACCATGAGGTCAGCTGGTGTCCCTACTAACCTGAAAACTCGAACTACAGCCTCCAGCCAATCCTCGGCTGCCTGAGGATCCGTCTCCCCATGGAACCTAGGCGGTCTCTAATGATGGAACTTGTGCAGTGCAGTAAGGTGACGTGCACTCTCAACGGCTGGGGCTGGTGCCATCGGTGGCTCGACAGGTAGAGGTACCGCCGATGCCTCCGCTGAAAAAAGGGCCTTGCACTGAGGCCTCATCACTCAGTGGTATGTCATCTCGCACAAAGCTCGGAACCCTAGCTGGATGCCATCGTGGGGTCATCCTGAAAATAAACAGGTGCTCCACGGTCAATACAGTATACCTGGTGAGTTGACACAAAGTAATCTCAATGAAAACTTTTGAAACACACATGCAATCAATGTTTTCGTGCACTAAGTCGGAAATCAGAAGTCAGGGACCTGGTGTATGGATACGTCGGCCGCCACACCAACACCAGACTCCCTGGACTGATAACCACACTCAATACCTTTAACACTATTGCTTCACATAGAATAAATTTCAGAGTCCTGAGTTCTGCGGTAGAACCGAACTCCTCTGATACCAATTTGTCACGACTCGTCCTTGGGGCCCGTGTCGTGACTACCCCAAGCCCACCTTCCATAGGCTAGGGGCTGACGACTAGCACCAAAGGCATAAATCCCGACAAAAAGGGGAAGGCATTGCCTTTATAAATTAAACAAACACCACAAAGTAAGCAAGTAGAAGTAAACACTAAGTAAAACTGGGTACAATAGTAAGTGCGGAAAAGTAAGTGGGCCAGAATACAAACCCAAACTGAAAGTAAAGTACAATTGGAAAGAAAGTACAACAACTGAAAATTAAAGCAGAAATGTCGAGCTGTCCATTGGAAATCCCACCTAAAGGGTGGGTACAGATAGTCTCCTCAGCTCCTCAGGTCGAACCGTCCGCTCTGTGTACGTCCCGCCCAGTGGTCCACCTCTAGATACCGACTTGCTCCACATGCCTCAACCACGACCAGTGCTGTCCTTCGTCTGCATCCAACACAACGTAGTGCGGGCATTGCCCATGCAGGGGTGAGTATAACGATACTCAATAGGGACCCAGAGACCCCCGAAGGTCTCCCAGAATACACGAAGGATAAACCATAAAGGAAAGATACAATCACGAAATAACAACCAACTATACTTAGGTATATTCCCATACATATACCTAAGTCATCAATTCCAGTTTGACACCAACATATGTGCCCAAGTTTTATCATGTCCAAACATGATAGTACAACCCAATCCACACAAGAAAGCACAACCCAATCCACATAGGAAAGCAAGTCAATAATATCAATGATAATGATTGAAAGTCAAGACTCATCTCACACATGTATACTTCTTCGTAAGGTGATAGAGATGATCAGGTGTAGCCACTGATTCATCTAGCTGGGACCCACATAGGATACTAGACCAACTAAGCTATCAGACCCACATAGGATACTAGACCAGCCACTCTGTCAGACCCACGTAGGATACAAGTATAGAGTCAAATACTGCCGGACCCACGTAGGATACAGGAACAATAGTCAAATACTGCCAGACCCACATAGGATACAAGAACATTAGTCATGTACTGCCAGACCCACATAGGATACAAGAACAGTAGTCATCGTCGTCGAACCCACGGATGATTTTAGTACGGTCGTCGTCACTACCGAACCCACAGAGGATCCATGTACAGTCGCCATCGTCATCACAGTCGCAACCAGCTCTAGGGTTCCCACACACAGCATACTCGATTCTGGGAGGGTCCGCTCCTCAAGTCAAAGGGGTGGATACATCAACCGTTACAAAGACCAGAGATGATGTATTCCAATGTTCCGTCCCACTTCATAGGTGAAAACCAAGAAAAGAGTGCCCAAGTCACGGAGAACGAGACAACCAAGCCATTTTCTAAAATTACACGGTGTGTAAGTAAGCAATACACACTGTGACATCAGATACTAGGTACTGCCAATGTGAAATAGCCCGTGTCATGGAACTGGTCATGTAAAAAGGTAAGTACACGATGTGTGGTATTGTTACAAACCGTGTCTTCAGTCCATGGGTATTTTCTGTGTACCACATCTCGTGTCGAAGGGTTGTTCGTGTAATAAGTAAGTACACGGCGTGTGGTAAGGTTACATGCCGTGTCATCACTTCTGGGGTCGGCTCCATGTACGCTGGCCATGCCTGGCCGTGCAGTGGAGTACCTGCCCGTGTACTCTACCCCATTTCCATGTATTCTCGGAATACACACCGAGTTATCACAAAGCCGCTTCTGCCAAGGTGAAGGTAGTACACATTGTGCCTCGTGGCCATGTGGTTCTTCCCATGTCCGTGTATTTCCCTTGAATACACGCCATGTCCATCGAAGTATCCTCTGTCAAACTGTGTGGACAATACACACTGTGTGACCAGTGTCACACGCCATGTGTCACTTCTCTTGTTTTTCATTACTTCTTCCGCTGAATGCTTGTACTACACGGCGTGTTCTCTAGAGGTACATGCCGTGTATTCTAGAATTTTCCATAATCAACGCCTCTGGCCAGAACGCCTCCTGAGGTGTCCTTCTTTTTTTCAGATGATCCGTTTGCAAAAAAACTCCCGATCCTAGGTCATCCCAATGTTCCGAGGCCATTTACTATGTTTTCAGGCCTTTGATCGGCTCCAAAAACTTGCCTTGATTCACCGCTTAAGAATGGTTGGAGAACACCATACAAAAAGAATGGCAGAGGAATTGGATCGTGTTAGTTTGGTCTGGTTCCTTCTGCATTAGTTCGATAGCAAGAGGTTTAGAGAGAACTAGTAACATGGAAGGTAAAACAATGTTTCTCAATAATAATCACACCCCTACCTCAAAGAAGTCGTCGAACGATGATCGTCGCGGGAAAAACGGCGTTGCGAGGTGAAGCTCTGTATATGTTGTCGGAGAACGTCTGAGGAGGAGCGGCGTCTCCCTTCCTTTGATGTGAGAAGAAGAATGAATGAAGGCACGTCGTCGTTCTTCAGAAAAGTCATCACACACCGGCTGCAGAGAGGAGAGAAGATGGCACGAGGATCTCCCCTTGCGGTGACAGAGTTCTTCATCGTAGACTCGACGTTCTTCACGAAGAAGATGAAGTTCTTCAAGACTAGAGCTCTCCTCTCCAAAAATATCCACACAACTATTCAACCATAATAAAATAAGTATTTGCCTTATTTTATTACTCATGCCAACCTTATTAAAAATTCAAAATGAATTCACCAAATTAATTAACGTGCGTTGTGCAATTAATGAGGCGTTTTATTAGCATGTATTTTAATGTGGAGGAGATACAAATTAATGGGGGGTTTTCCAAATTTAAGGGAGGTTGAGGAAATTGAAAAGGTGGGGCTCGTGTGGGGCCCACCTCACTAATATCCTATCAATAGGAGAAAGGATTTAGTGGGTCCCACCTCAACTTCCATACGTAGGTTATAATTACACAGCGTAGAAATAAAATTGCAGCACATATTTTATTTCACCATTTAATTAAACCACTTCATTTTTAACAATAACTCTAGAGAAAATGCAACTCTAAAAAAGGTGTTCCTAAGCAATTACCGGTGCTACGGTTCCATCGGTGCCCTCAGATTTCGATTCCAAGCACCGGTTCAAAAGTTAGGAAAACGCACTCATTCGTTCACTGAACATATCCGAGCTAAACTTCGGTAATTGATTACGGGCACACCGGGCCTTGGAATCAGGTGCCTTCAGAAACTGCATACTGATAAAATCCTAAAGAAAATTAAGAAAAAAAATTCCCTTGAAATTTACGGGTCTTTATAGCCCAGTCCGCCAGAGGCGGATGGGTGGCATTCTCCCATGATGCGGTAGCTACCGCCATGTCCCTTCCCTATTCGAACGTGGCCCATAAAAGGCGGGCCACTCCTCCCATGCAGTTCCCTACTGGCGCCGCATCCAGCATCTATGGCAGCTGATGGGCCATAACCTCCCCTCTGCCATGGTCGAGCAACTGCGAATCTCAAGGTTACTCGGGTGGCCCAGATGTGGGCCATCGCGGCCAGCAGACCGCATCCTCCTGCCACCTCCCTCTGCCAGTGGCCACCACCGCGGGCCACCTCTGGCAAGATAGCGGTGCCTTTTACAGGCCACTGAAGTTTCTTCAGTGGTTTATTTCTCAATCCATTTGCAACTACAAGATCTTAAGGCTGCCGCCTTCACTACGAAGACCTTGAACTCACCTTTCCTCCCTTTTGAGAATTCATCCATGAAGAACACACATGTGGAGGGGCTCTTCCCTTGTTTGTGTCAGCCTGCGCCCTCCACGTTAGAAGTTTAAAAACATGGGGAGGTCTTGGGATTGTAGTTCAATCAATACAAGTGGTAATTTAATCCCAGATAGAAAAATACAAAAAGAACTCACCCTCCTAGAAGAACTCACGATCCGCGGATTAACCTTTTCATGGGTTAATCCACATTCATCTTTTAGAATAAGAATGGGGAAATCATGGATCAAAACAAACACCCTACCTCACTTTGATGTCCACTGCCAAAGCGTTCCGTTCATGGGGGTTCAAGATTTATTGGTGATTGTCGCTTCCCAGCTTCTTTAGCATTCATCGTCATTCGTTGCCGCTCGAATCCATCCCACTGGCGTTTTTTGTTCTTCGTTGGAGATGAATTATAATGTAGGTTCATCGGAGAATCCCCAATGCTTAATTTAACATGTTAGTTAATTAAAAATGTAAAATGTCGCATTGTTTCAATTACGTTGTTTCATTTATGAGACAACATAGCTGTTACACTTTTACAATGAGCCATTAATGATCCATGTTTAATGCACCTCATCGCCACACCATAGTGCCACTTTCCACCCCTCAACGGTGAGAAAAATAAAATAAAATAAATTTTTAAATAAATTTTATTATTTTTATGAAGATTCTGAAAACTAACTTATCTGTTTGAACCTTTTCGGTTGATGTTAAGTTATTTCTAGGTTAATACTGGCATTTCAAGTTCAACAGTGCCCTCAGATTTTTTATCTAAGAACCAGTTCAGAAGTTATAAAAAACTACTTGCACATTTATTTAAATGAACCTAAAAAAAGTTCAAAAATTAACTTTCACCCTCGACTTGCACCGATCAAGGTTAGAATTTTCCTAAGGGGAACACGCCCCCATGAGCTCAATGGTACTCATGAATTTTCAATCTGAATTACTGTTTTGGAGAGGATTTGAAAATAAAATAATTGTTACATAATTATTTTATTTATGGATAAAAACTAACTTCCACTGTTGGCCTGTGGTATCCACTGTTAGGATATGCATAAGGAAACCATACCCTCATGAGTTCATTGGTGGTCTCATATTTTTAATCCAAGTCACCGTTCGTGAGTTATAAGCATTTGAAAAATAAAATAATTTTATTTACAGTTATTCCATTTTTGAGTTTTCTCATTGGAGGCTTGCACTGACTAAACTTAATTCACTCCTCAGTTAAAACCACCAACCTGAACTTAACGGTGCCCTCAAATTTCTAATTTGGGCACCCATTTAAGAGTTATTCCAATTTTTAAAGAAAACCTCTTACACATGCTAATTAAAGCATAAAATTTATTGACAGATCATTTCAGGCACTCTGGGCCTCAGAATCACATGTTGTCTCAGTGAACAGTCTCGAGATAATTCAATATAAATAAAAACATTATACAGAAATTTTAGGACATTACAACCATAAAATGACATTTTTTAAAGTTTAAATTTAGAATTATCTCAATACTTATCTTTAAATCTTTTTATATATTTTCAATATAGCTTTCAAATAATTATTGATAATTAATAAAATCATCAATAAATACCTCAAAACATACCTCAATAAGTTTTTAAAATATACTCACCATGAAATGTTGAAATGTAGATGGGTTATTGAAAATCACAAAGGTCATCCTTCTATAATAAAACATACCAAAATGAAATGGTGAGTGTGGTTTTATCCTAGCTTTATGGAGTTATGAAAACCAAAAAATACCCAAAAATTACACCAAGGAAGCAGTAATGACCTTTCTTAGTTAGTCTCTCTTACATTTGATCTACAAAAGAGATGAGAAAGTGGTGTTTTTGGATCCCATGATTTAATATCGTATAGTCAATGTAGATCATAAACTCTTCTAAATCATAGTGGGAATAAAATCATTATTCTCATTTTTCACAATGGAAAATCTAGTTTTATTGGGTACAATAAACTTGCATAAGGGTTGGTTTGAGACTTATTTGGGTCCATCTCATTGGTTTGGACTCATGTTTTAATAAAATCTAGTGCACACAGTTTATAATGACAATCCTAAGGATGCATCATAATGACCAGACTATGAATATAGAATTTTGTTTATGAATTTCTATAAATTTTTTATCTTTATGATATTACAAGTTTTTTGAAATTATGAACAGAAAATTTTCATTTTCTTAAGAAAGGCCTATTTTAAGTTATAGGGCAAAAAAATCAGTTTCAGTTCTAGGGGGTGGTTTAGTGATGGTTTTAACTCAATATTATCCATGTTTGTCTCATAAAAATATAAATAAAAATTTTAAATTTCATATTTTTTTAAATAATAAAAATAATATTCATCTATCTCCTCTAATTTTTCATCACAAAGAACTGTTTCTAAATTTAATTCATTTTCAAATACAGATTCATTAGAAAAATTAGATGATTCTATGGATTTTACTAGTATAATTATGAAATTTAATGGGTCATTGGTACATATTTTATATTAATTTTTATTTTATTTTATGTGTTTTTTGAGTTTTTAGAAGTTATATGTTGAAATCATTAATTTTAGGGAAAACAGGCTGGTGTGCACAGTTAGGATTAACCATGTTCCAAATCATGAAAGTGGGGTGGAGGGGGGTGAGGACCTCTTGTACCGTTTTTCATAGTCTCAACATGATTGTAATAATTATGTAGGAGACTCTAGGTAACCATTCATCAGGGGTAGTGTGTAAGGGTATCCCCACACATATGTCACACTACTTGGAAAACTATACATCCAAATCGTCTCTATTTAGTTAAAAATAGAAATTTATAAAACTAACACCCTCAATTTATAATCTCCCTCCTCCCTCATTACCCCTTGATTTACCATGTCTCCTCCCACTATGGGATTCCCTTCCTATCCATTTTTGTTGATTCTCCCTTTATATTTGGTTGATTTCTATAAGTTAAACCTTCGATCTTCATGATTTCCCCTTTCTTAATTAATTTTACTCCATATTCTTCCATTTATAATTTTTCCACTGAAGCTTAAAAACTATAGAGGGAAAAACCTAGGGTTTAAGTCGGGGATTAGATGATATTATTTGGATTTTAGGTTGGGAAGGATCCTTATTCTTATCTCCTTGTGTTATTTTGCAAATATGAAAATGTTTCATCACTTTTGAAGTAGGTGTCTCTACATATCCAGAATTTTCCTTTATCATACACTTATTCTTGGGTTCTTCCTTTATTTTTATGGATATATTATGATTAAATTGATTTTTGAGGGTTTATGTACATGTGATTTCATTTTTATTTCCAGGTTTAGAAAAAATGGAGTTTTCCTATGGATTGTTCCTTGAAAATCAGTTTTATTTTTTCAAAGCATTTGATTAAATGTTTCAAGAAAGATCTTAGCTTAAAATGTGATTTTAAAGATAGTTTTAAAAGGTATTTTAGTTGGGTTCTTCATTTATTTTTCATGGGATTCATTGAATATTGTGGATGTGATTATGGTTTGCACATGGGAGACCTTGAGTGTGTGGTTTTAAGATGAGTTCTACGCTAGCCTTAAGCATGATCTAGATATGGGTCTTTTTTGGTGAGGCCTTGAAGGGTCCCAAGTCATACTACTTTTTAGGATTATATATGTTGACTAGTGTTCCATGAGTGATTTATAGACACATGTATCTCATAGGTAGGATCTCCCCCATGTTTCACATATACTTTGATCTTATTATGGATTATCATTATTTTACACCCATGTGAAGTTTTATTATGAGTGTTCTAGTTATCTATTTCTTACCTTAGTTATATATATTATTTCACTTGGATTTTTTTTATTTTCATAGGTTTATTTATGAAAAAATAAAGGATTGATAAAATTATTTTCAAATAAAATATTTTCAATCTAAAACTATTAGTTTTCATCATGAAAATTAATATATGGATATTCATGGGGAACTGAAAGGATTTACCTGACACCCTTCATATTCCATTGTGAATATGAAGGCATGCTTATTTATGATATTGGGAAAGGAAAAGGATCTACATCTCATAGCAAGGATCCTTGATTTTATATCACCTTATGGGGTATGATTTTGGTAGTAGATAAGGTCTACAGGGAGATGTATTAACTGGGAATTTGGGGTCCTCTAATTTAGAATTTTGGTATTTTTTATGTATTGTCCAACTCATCCATTTAAATATTTTGGGGACTAATTCTTAATTATATGATGTTATTATTTGTTTCATTTAGATAAATTTTATTATCAAGCCTAAATTGTTGTTGTTGTTGCTTATTGTAATGGCCGATAATTTTATCAATTGAATTTTCCTTTTGAATATATAATTATGTTATATTTTTAATATAATATTATATAATTCACATGAACCACATGATGAAACCATTTTTTTATTATATTAATTTTGAAACTAAATTTAGAGAATAAAAATTTCCATAATAATTGAAAATATTATAATGGGATAAAAAATAGAAAATAAGATAACTAAAATTTAAAAATTTGGATTAGTTCAATCCCCCATAATAATCTTACTCACGAATAACATTATAGAAATGAAGCAGAATATTAGAAATAAAATATGTATTTTAAAAAATAAAATATATAACTTTGAGAGAAAATATAATTAAATGAAGGGTGAATGAAATATAAGGTATTTATGTAAATTAGAGATATCATATTACCCTTGAAAATATTTCCATTAGAATAAAAATATGACTATTTGAATAGTAAAATGATCATTAGAATAGTAATGTGATCATTAGTAATAGTAACCTGACCATTAAAAGTGTATCCTCACCTATAGAGGTGTAAAATAATATTTATGTATCTTATAAAATGAAAATATAGAATATTTATATCCTGATACAAGTAAATAAATGTTTTCAAAAATGAAAAAATAAGTTGAGAGACCAATATTTTACAAGATTATTTTAATATTAAAGAAATTGTTTTTTCACATTTATTGGTTAATATTCTGAATATTTAATTTCTTTTATAATTTAGGGAAGGATATAGAGTTTCATCAGAAACGAGAAAAAAGTCAATGATTTCATGATGAAAATGATGACCAATGACAAAGGATAAAACAAGGCCTAAACCCAATGTTTGAAAATGAAGAACCAGGATGAAACAAAGAAAAAATTTCTATAAAACACATAATTAAATCTTTAATACTGAATTTATGATGTATAAGTTTAATAATTTAGGGAGTAAAGTAAAAAAGGAAACCTGGTAAAGAACATCATGTTTCATGATGTGACACAAATATCTCATGCTATGATTCTCCTTTAAAATTTTTAGGATGAAAAAAAAGGTCGTAAAAATTATTATCAAGTGCTTCCTAGATGATTTTATATCATAAAACAACTTTTTATGATGTAAAAAATGTTGGATGGGCAGGGAAACAATTACCTTTGACATAAATTTATGCCAGGACTTCCTTTGAAGACCCCTTGATTACCTATGATGACTTTAAAACATTAATTTTCCCAATTATGATACCATGGGGGAACTTTTACCCCTTTAAATATATGAACATGATAAATGTTAAGGGGATCAACTAATATTAGGAATCAACCAATGTTCTGAGGAAGAGGGTTCTGCTACTACTTTTGGGTTTTCTACTTTAGGTTTTTGTTTTATTTTCTTTCCCATGTAATTTCACAATCATGTTATAATTATAGTGTTTCCACTTTTTTTTCCATTATTCTTACAATATCATATCTTCCTCTCTTATCTCTATATACCATGATCTATTATGCTTTCAATGACTAGTGATTGACCTGAGGCTTGGCCTTGGGGGAGGTTTCGCAATATTTATAAATTCATGTGCCTTATTTATTATATATTTTTATTCTGTTTGTGGTAAATAATGGTGAATTATATGGGTGTGATGATCATCCAAAATGAAATGAATCTCAAAATAATTTCCATCATTTAATTTAAATCTTTCCCTCTCTTCCCTCAGAAAAACTCTTTGTACAATGGAGTTGGGGTTTCTCGATGGGATGAAACAAAATATGATGGAGTTGAATCATTTACGATATTACATTACTAATCAAGGAATTTTATCTTATTTATCTATTAGAGGAGTTGATATTTGGTGTGCCAATGGAATAATAAATTTAAATATCAATAAATTAAATAATAGTAATTAGTTAATGATATTTAATGTAATGAATTATCAAATTGAATTTAAACAACAATAAATGAATAATGAAGGAACCTGTGTAACTGAACACTAAGGGCTAAGAAATTTCTTTTCTAACTTCATTCAATTGAATTTTCATGTTATGATATTTTAGTTTTTAATTTCATTATGTTTCCAAAATCCAAAACTTTCATTTTCATTAAATAATAAAAAAAATAAGTAGTGTAGGTTAATTAGAATTAGTGATTTAACCACTGCAAAGATCCTCAAGTAAAAAGACCCTGGTCATCCATTGTGCTACACTAGAAAAATAAATTAGCTTTTTTACTTCCCTATAATAGGCTCATCAAAACTAGTTCCATTATCAGGGAGCTAAGTAGTCTTTCACCCACCAATTTTTTTTCACATTCTGAACATAATTCCAATTTTTTTTTCTTAAAAAAATAAAAAAAATTATAAATAAACATTTTTTAATGACCCCAATCTATGGAATATGATGTTTCTATTTTTTTAGGTAGACAAGATTAGTATGTAGATAAAATTGTTGGGAGTAGGAATTCATTGAATTTATAGTCGAACTAAGGGAGGATATGTAAGGACTGATTTTTGAAGCCATATCTAGGGAACTGACTGAGTTTTCTTGATACTTTCCAAAAAAATTCAAGAGTGGATAAGGAACATCAAGAGTCCCATTTGAATTTCCTAATTTTTCTAAATACGTCTAAGAGGTTGATTCCGTACTCAAATACTATTCATAACCCAACCATATAGAGATCTAGATCGAAACATACCATGAAGATCAAGGTAATGACGATGAAGACATGATTAATAATATTCATATGGGAGATCAATAAGATTTGGATAACTTCTATAATTAATATGTGGTGCAATATGATCACCCAAGGGCTTATAAAGTACAAGTATCATAACATGTCTACCTATTTCTAGATATTGAAGAATAAACCACCCAAGTGGTGGAATTTTAAGAGAGGATGGAGAAGCCTAACTACCTTCCTCCACCGACTACCATTCAAATCCAAGAGGAACTTTCCACTGATGAAACAATTGAATCTTAAGGATCCTAGGGAGATAATATTTTTAAAACCAATTTCTATTTAATTTTACTGAATCTAAATTGAGAATTATCAAACATTATTTAAAATTTCTCAGAATAGTCCAACACATATTTTGTCCTAGAGGAAGATAATGAAAAAAACGATTCACCAATGGAGGAACATACGAATCTCCCTGATGAAATTGAACACTTATTGGAAAGATTACATGAAGATATCTAAGTGTCTCTATTAAAAGATACCAAGAAACAAGCTGTTTACACTATAGGGGAAGAATTTTATATTAATTATTCAAGTTTAAATTTTATTTAATTTAAATTACATGCTAAATTTACCTTTGACTATTAGTTTGATATATAACATATAGATCAACCACTTATGGAGAAGAAGAGGTTTCCAAAGTCACAAACAAATAATAGGAGGAAACAAAATTCATTCTAAAACCATCATGAAAGATGTATTTCATTAAAAAGGGGGTGGATTGAGATTACTCTATCCATGGAGTCTTCTATAATAAATAATATATAATGAAAGATAGAAAAATAAATATGTGGTTGGTTAAATCCAAAAAACCCCCACCCACCAACAGGCTATGGAAAACAAGTGGTACTACCCATCTAGTGCCAGTAAAAACCCAAGTCCCACTTAAGAGATAAAACCATTAATTATCCTTCTCTTATTTTATTTTTATTCTGGGAATTTAGATTTCAATTTATTTTAGTAATATATTTGGATTCATCCCTATTTCACTCTATCTTTTTGAACTTAAATGATATGATCCATGCACTTTGATAAATGATTTTATTTTACTAGTCAATAATACTGATGGAATAAGAAATACCCTAAAAATCAAGGACTTCAGATTCATTGAAATGAGAGTATTAGTTTTAATTATTTATTTAATAATAATCTTGATAATTTTTTTTCTGTTTTTGAAAATAAAATTACATGCCCCATTTTAAGCTCTTAACTATAGTGTTGATCTAAGAGATATACGTTTCATAGGATAATCATTATGAAATGTTTTAATTTTCAATGTTGACATGATTAGATTAAAGAAATGGTAAAATAAATGATAAATTTTAAACATGAGAGGAGGAATTTGAAAAATCATTATTTTTGGGAATGATTTTATTTTTGTTAGATGAAATTATTCTTAGATCTGACATGTTTTTAATTTACAAATGTTATATGGATTGATTTATTTTGTATGTACCATGACATGAATAATTTTCCCAAACAATATGTTCTCATTCCTGAAAAAAATTATAAACCAAAATTTCCCATTTATTTCTATAGTATATTTCTCGAGAGACCGAGGAATGTTCTATTTTATAGAATGCTTTGGATCTTATCAAATCTATAACTGAACAAAATCACTTTTATTATGATTGAGGAATTTTTATTATTTATCCATATTATCCTTGGACCTCCCTTGAAATAAATCTTATTTTTTCTTGAAAAATACATTAATGAACTTTTTAGGAAATGATCCACATTTCAAGCCTATTATATCCTTTCCTACCCTACTCATAGTATGTTGCATGATATTCAAAATAAAAAGTGTGGGGGAGAGACTACCCATTTAGGAAAGAGAATTAATTCATTAAGGATAATTTAGTAGGTTATTTTCATAATATTTTTATATACTCTATGTTATCATTCATTTAACTATATTATTCACCTCTCTTGTAATAAAAAATAAAAAATGAAAAAATAAGGTTGTGTCTTAGGAGGATAAAAAATAATAATTTCCAGAATAATGATTTTTATCATATAAAGTTAGGTGGTAGATGCAAGATTTTTCTTAATTAAAATTTTCAAAAAATAAAAAAGGAATAAAAATTAATAGAGGTAGTTTGATTCATTATGCTTATTTTTATCATATACCAACTTTGATCTTTGAGGTTTGGGAGATAAATTTTTTACTGGATTATTTTCATTAAAATTAATTTTTGAAATCATACACTATTATTAATATTCAAACCTTATTTTGAGATTCATTTTATTCATTACCTACCTTAATTAATACTTAGATAAATTTGGACCTTAATGAAAATCCCTCATGATTAATTTTGATTTATACCATTATGCGGTGGAGATACTAGATTCCTTGCAACCCTATGGTAAGGACATGTACTTGATGTGTGATCAAAATTCCAGTTTCATTTATTACATTGAGTGATGAGTGAAAAGAATAAACTATGAGATAAATTTTAATTAGTGTGAACATTAATGATGAATTAGGAGATGAAACATTGAAGGAAGAAAAATAATTTATATTCCAAATACGGAAAAGTAAAATAAATGCTTGGATTTTTTTCATTGAAAAGTTATAAGTAAGAGGAATTATTTTTTGTGAAATTTAAATGTTTTTTTCTATTTAGAAACATTTAGTTATATTTCTTTTGAAATTTAATTATTATTAGAAGTAAAACCCTTTGTAACATTTTTGAGGTTACATGAAAAGAAAGTTCTAAGTGTTAATGAATTGAAATAATAATATTTTACATGTTATTTTAATATTAAACACATTTATTTACACATTAATTGGTTAATATTTCTATTAATTTTTATAATTTTTAGAGGGATATAGAGTTTGATCATAAATTAGAAAAAGGTGATGATTTCATGATTCAAATGATTTTGGTGACAATGGATATGTTAAAGCCTAATTCCAATGCCTGAAAATGAAGAACTAGGCCGAAATAGAGTGAAACCTATTGAAAAATATATATTAACATAATGGATAATGAATTTATGATGTAAATGTTGAAAGAATCAGGGATTAAAATAAGAATTAGAATAAAAATATAAATTTGGGAAATAATATCATGTGTCATGACATGAAACATATATGTCACATTATGATGCTCCTTCGAAAATTTTAAGATGTAGAAATAGTCTGTAAAAATTCTTGTCTAGTGTTTCTTAAATGATTTTACATTGTAAAGCCAATTTTTATGATTTAAAAATATTAGGAAATCCCATAAATGGTGACCTTTAACATAAATTAATGTTGAAACCACCTCTGAAGACCCCTTGAACACCCATAATGACTTTAAAATGCATATTATCCCAATTATGTCTCCTTGGGGGGGTATTTTTTCCCTTTAAATAGATTTATTGGAGAGAGGAAAAGGGGGGTCAACCAATCTAAGGAAATAGATGATGCACTGAGGAAAAGGGTTCTTCTGTTGCTTTTAGGTTTGATACTTTAGGTTTTTGTTTTTTTCCTCCCCTTGTAATTGTACAATCAGGTTTTAATTAAATTGTTTCCCCTTTCTTCTTCTTTTATTAATATAATATATTCTCTCCCTTTCTTCTATCTTTCCATCTTGATCTCTTATTCTTTTAATGATGAGTGGCTGAGCTGAGGCTTGTCCTTAGGAAGGGGGGGGGGGTTCCCTAGTTTTCACAAATTCTTTCACCTTATTTCTTAAATGTTTTGATTCCGTTTTTGGTGATTGAGGCTGAAGTTTACAGGTGTGAAAATCATCCACAATGACATGAATACCAAAATCATTTCTGTTATTTAATTTAAATCTTTTCCCTCCCTTACCTTGAGAAAAATATTTATATGATGGAGTTAGGGTTTCTTGAAGGGATGAAATGACATATGATGGAGCTGAGTCTTTTAGGGTATTACATTCTCAATCAAGGTGTTTTATCTTATTTGTTTATTTTAGGAGGTGAGATTGGTCATGCCAAAGGTATACTGAATTCCACACTCACTAAATTAATGAATATTAATTCATTATAGAGATTTAATGAAATGAATTTTCAAATTTAATTTTAAAAAATAAATGATTAATGAAGGAACCCATGTAAACAGACCCTAAGGACCAAGACCTTTCTTTTATAACTCCATTCCACCACATCAACATGTTAGGATAGTTTTACTTTTTCATTGCATTGTTTTTATAAAAACCCAAACCTTTATTTTCAGTAAATAAAAAAATCAATAAGAAGTAGTTTAGGTGAACTATAATTAGTTATTAAACCACTTCAAATCTCTTAAAGTGATACAAACCTTTTCATTCACTGTGCTACATTAGAAAAATAAATTAGCTATTGTACTTCCCTACAACAGTTATTTCATAAGTGTTCATATTTTTTAAAAACATATACTTTTTATTTTAATTTATATAAAAAATATACTGATTTAAACTAAATTTTATAATCATAAAATGTGATTATAAATTAATATTATGTTGAATTATAATGATAATATAATTTTATGATACCTTAAGTAGTTTTTCAAAGGGCCTGAAGATTGATTACAATATTTAAATTGGTATTTTTCAAATAAATGAGGACTTCATTTAAAAATTAAATTTGTCATTTTTAGATTTTTTTCAAAAAATTGATTTCATTGTTTGGAATCTATAGATTGAAAAATGGTATGGGTTATTTTTTTTAATTTTTCTAAAATAATTGATTTTTTGGTGAATAGTGAAATATGGTAAATACAGTATTTAACATTATAAGATAAATACATGAATTTTTAAGACATGGATGATGTGAGAACCCATTAGTTAAAACTCACATACATAATTTACTGTATATACTCAGAATAATCAATAATATTTATATTCTTGGGCCAAAATAATAAACTAATAATTATTATATTCAAAAAACCCCTCTCATCCCCTTATAAATGCAACCCCTCACCACAACTTCTCCCAACACCTTCTAAATATTTGGGATTCCCAAATTTATGAAACATTATCATCCCAATACTTTAGAAAATGTCCTAGTTCTTTTTTTATCATCTAGAGACCATTACAAGGAGACTTAAGGGGCATCTTAAAATGAGACAATCAAAGGGAGAGGTAAACACTAAACTGAATTTATTTTAATTTTATTCTTATTCTACCACCTTATATGATATCCATCCACCTATACATAGTAACAATAGTATCCTAAATATATTGATATTTTATTCTTATGGTGGAATATATATATTCTACCCCACATTCTTTATATTCTAAAATGAAAACTTTGTTTACAATATGGTTGGTTAACCACCTCCATGAACAACATACTTCATTTTTCTCCAATGCCATCAAGGAAAGTTATAGAAAAAATATTATGGATAAATATTGTTATAATAAGTATATTATATATTATTTCAAGTTCATTAATGTTTTAATAATCATTTAATTAAATAAAATGAATCTATTTTGTGACTGTCGGTAAAACGACCTAAATGAACTAACCATATAACGTTAAAATTTTTACTAAAAGAATCATCCATATGTCAGAAATAATATGGTTATTATGAAATTTAAATTTATTAATGTACATAAATACCATTAAATTTCAATTATATAGTTTTAGTCCAATTTTTCAAGGACTTAAATAATTATACACAAGTGATCTGGCCATGGAACCATGAAATTAACACCCTCAGAAAAGAAAAATTAGTCTTTATATCATAATAGAATGATTTTATATTAATATAATATAATTATAATAAATAAAATATATATTTAAGTGGTTATAAATTAATTAATTAATTAATATAATTTGATTATTCAATACATTAAGTGCAAGGGAATAACGATTCTGGAACACAAGGTAATGGATCTCTCCAAACCACCGTATTTTCACTAGGGTTATGATTTCTATCTATTACCTAAATTTATCAATATAATATTCTTATATACTTATTATATATTATGTATATATTTACCATAAATATATAAATATCTTGATTCATCTTTTCTTTATGGGGATATACATGTTTTAAAAGGATCCCTTCTCAATTTGTCTTGATAAACAAAGCCTATTAAAGGGAAATTATCTGTTTTTTACCCTATTACAAGTAACACTCCTTAAAATATTTTAAACCAACCATATTTTTTTAAAATTTATCATTTTAACCTGGAAACAATTTTATTCCATTTCCAATTTATGTAAATTATTATTCTCATACCTTTTTTAAAGACTCATTACCGTTTTCCTAAAGCCCTTTAAGAGACACATTTCCATATAGATTTATCTACACCTTTTCAAGTATTCACTTAAATTATACATGATTTATCATTAAATATTCCTATTAATGTCCAATAATTCATAAATACCTTATTTCATGGAGTCTATTAATATTATGTCTAGTTTTTCTTTATGACATTGTTAGGAAGCCCATTTCTTTGCTGGGGGAATCCTTATATTTATGCCTTATATTTGATTTCATTATGAGGAGCACATACGCATATATATGTGTATGATGGGTGTCCTCATATATAAATCCAATTCATTAGTATTTTTTGTATTATGAGATTTTATTTACTGTATTAGGTAGTAAACCTAATCCATGATGGGAGTCTGTCCACCGTGTGATGTTGTCTTAATAGTTAGCCTTGATTTGTGCTCTCATCATGTTTTATGTTGTTTCCACATTCCCATGTGTCTATGATCTTATTATTCTATGTTATTTATTTTATGTTCCAAAATTATTACTTATTATCCTTGTCTTTTATTATATCATGTTCTTCCTTTTAACTTATATGCTATGCTTCGTTATCAAGTATATTTTAGTACTGGGTTTTTTAGCTCACCCTTATTGTTTATGTATTCCTCTAGTTATCCTGTATAGTTTTTGAAGATCAAAGGGAGTTAGGATCTAGTTATAGAGATTAAAATAATTTTATTTTGTTCTAGTTTCTTTTTTAAGTATTATGAAAATATTCTTTAAAATACACTAGGTCTCACAATGTTTGGGTTGTGTTTATTGGATGCTTATGTTAAAAATCATATAATAATATGTGTAAAAGGATTGGGTCATTATACTTTGTACCAAAGTAAGTTATAGTTATTTTTGAGTATTAGGTTTGGAATAATTTATTGAGAACCCTAGGGATAAGTCTTAGTATATGAAAATATCCTAAAATTTTTGTGAAGTGTATAGTGAATGGTTTCCAATCTATTATATCCCTGTTTAGATACTATTTGTGAGTGAAGCATTGGCACATTTTTACCTAAGGGTAATTACAAAAAAGGGTTCATTGGGTATTAAATTGATTGTAACCTGGTGGAAAAAAATATTTCTTTCTTCACACTTGGTTTGACACTCTCATGGGATATGATTTTGGAAAATCCACAAACTCTTTACAAACTATTATGAAGGAATTGAATAGATTTTTAGATTCTAAAACCTAATAGGAAACATTACTCTGGATAATCTATATTGAAACATAGAAAATCATAATTTAGGATATACTTTTCTTTTATAAGTCATTCCTTCTATGTTCATAGTTTCCCTTTTATATGATTTTTAGTTTGAGTATTCTCATCATGTTTTTTATTTTAGTTAATATCACAAAATAGGAGGAACCATACCAACAACCAATGTGATAGAATATGTGATGAATAACCTAATGATATGAGTAAACTTATATGATTGGTACATATAAACTTCATGTAAGTAATATATTATATGAATCATGCTATGAATAATAAATTGAATCATGTGGAACACCCTCCTTCTTCAAAGAAAGTTAAATTTGCGATCTATTCCTTTATGTGAAAAAGTACTTATACCTTTAGTGGATATTTTTATTCCCTAATAATTAAATACTAGATGAATTCCATTAAGAAAATTATATATCCTAAAATGATCAGAATAAGAGAAAGTCATACTATATATTTATCATGTTGAAGGGGAATCCGATTGGTGGTTGAAACTGATGAAGAAAATGAAGTGAAAAGAGTAAATTGATTCAATGGAAAGGGAAGGATTCAAGAAGATATTTTTCAATGAAAATTTACCCAAACTCTACAACCTAAAATAGAGTGAGAGTTCATTAAAATAAAGTAAAGGGAAGATGAGTCTATCAGGTCATATGAAAGAAACTTCACGAGGCTTGCACGGTACACCCTCAAATTTTTCATCAACACCGAAAGTAAGTTTGACCATTTATTTAGTGGGTTAGAGCCAATTATACAAAAATATATAGAAATTTTATAATTTAATAGTTATGAAGAGATTGTCCATGGTTTCCTTAATGTTGATATGGATATTTGTGACTCTCAATGGTCTCAATGGGTTAGAGATAAAAATCCAACAATGGAATTCAATTTAGGAGGATATATTGATAAATATTATGTTTTAAAGAAAATACAACTTACCAATTGTCAAAAGTGTGAGAAGAAGCATCCTGAAAACTATCTAAAGGGAACTTGGAAATTCTTAAAGTGTAGAAAATAGGGGCACCTGTCTAATCAATGTTGAAGGGATTCAAAGAACCCCCCTTATTAAACAGAGAACAAGAAGAGTTAGATCAACAATAAACCTATGGTAAAATAATTTCAACTTCAAGGAACATAGAAATTATGAGAGAAAATGCCCTATTCTAATGGTTTTTGGAGATAATAAATGACAACAACCTTCAAGGTCCAGAGAGAAAGGAAGTATATATGCTATCACTACTGATGATTTGGATCCTAAAAATGATGTGGTGATAGGTATGCTAGTTATTAATTCATGAATAAAGAACATAATTTTAAATTATAGTTATAAAAATTATTTTATATCTTTTAATTTTAGTAGAACTATTAAAATACCACCTAAAAACATGGAAGTTGAGTTATCTATGAGAAAAAAATAGGAAAATTATTGCATATCAAGTATATAACTCCTCCACAGTCAATGTTTGTGGACTTAATCTTCTATTAAATATTATCATAATTTCTTTAGTAAAGTTTGATTCTATATTGTTCATGGATTGAATGTACTTATATAAATCCAACATCAACTATCAGAAGAGAGAGATCACTCTTTATATGTTGAGTCATCCTCCAATTTTGTAAAAGTGTAAGGATATATATGAATCTCATTTGGAATATTCTTATCAATTGTATATGATATTAACTTATGAGAAATCATATCTAGATCAAATTTTTGATAAAAAGTATAGAATCACGGTTGAATACATTCCCATTATGAGGGATTATACTAATGTATTCCCTGAAGAGTTTACTGATCTATCTCATGACTGAGATGTTGAGTTCTCAATCAAAATTATACCTAGATCTCTAACCATATACAAGAAAACTTATATAATTGACACTATTGAGTTGGAATAACTAAATAATTAGTTGCAAAATAATCTGGATAAGTGTTTTATATGCTTGAGTACTTGATAATGGGGTGTGCTGGTTTTCTTCATCAAGAAAAAGGATAGGTCAATATGTATCTGCATTTATTATCGTAAACTCAAAAAAATCATGATAAAGAAAAATTATGCATTGACACAGATTGATGAATCATTTGATCGATGATGTAGGGCCTATTACTTCTCTAAGGTGGACCTTCAGTTTGGATATCACCAATTAATGGTGAAGAAGGAAGATATTCCCAAGAATCCATTTTGAACTAGGTATAGACACCATGATTTCATAGTAATGCCCTTTAGACTTACTAAGTCTCTATCAATATTTATGGAATTAATAAACATAGTCTTTAGATATTACCTTGAACAATTTGTGGTCGTATTTATAGATAATGTTATGATATGCTCCAAAATAAAGGAGGACCATGAGGATCATTTAAATACTATTCTATGAATTTTAAAAAGAAGAACTAATATGAAAAATATAGTAAATTTAAATTGTTGATGGAGGAAGTATCATTATTAGGGTATGTTATCACTAAAAAAAGGGATATCTATAGACCATTTCAAGATAGAGGTGATTTAGGAGTGGCCCAAACCAATATCTATAAATGATATTTTATTTTTTCTTGGACTATTTGTGTATTACTGATGATTTTTGAGAAAATTATCATGTTCATAAAACTCTCTAACAAAGCTTACCCATAATGGGGTGTTTTTTTTAACTAATGAGTTTGAAGAGTGCTTCAAAGAGTTGAAAAAGAGTCTTATCACTGCACCATTCCTCATGCTTTTTTAGTGGTAAAATTTTCATGGTATACAACAATGATTCAAATAAGGTATTAGGATGTGTACTGATGAAAAATGAAATGGTGATATCTTAAACCCTAAGTAAGTTGAATATTCATGATTAGAATTATCCAAATCATGATTTTGAGTTGTCTACAATAGTATTTGTGTTGAAAATATGGTATCACTATCTCTATGGGTGTGGAATAATGAGATATATATGGATCATAAGATCCTTGAATATATATTCACATATAAGAAGATTAATATGCACCAAAAATGATAGTTAGATATGATTAAGGACTATGACTGATCAATCCACTACCATCCTAGGAAATAAAATAAAGTGGAAGATTATCTAAGTAAAAAGGATTTGGTAACCTTATCAATGATGATAATTGCGAAGGATCCAGTCTTTCTAGACTTGTATAGGATGGACATGGGATTCCTAAAGGAAGGAAAACCATCCTTACCTTTTCAAATGATTGTGCAACCATCCCTTCTAGATAAGATAAAGGATTCTCAAATAGATGACATGGAAATAAAAAATAAGGTGCAAGATATAAGAAAAGGGAATTCCTTAGAGTTAAAAATTGATGAATAATGAGTTGTAAGATTTGGGTCATAACTAGGTGTACTATAAAGACTAGAGATAAATAAGGAGTCATTGAATGATGAACATAACTTGACCTTCTCTATACACCCATGGATAATGAAGATATAATGACATATATGAGAGAACTATTTGGGGGAAAATATAAATAAGGATATTTAAATGCATGGTCGATTGTCGCCTATCGACTAGTCAAGGTTCCGGTGCTCTACAGATGTGTATAGCAGTACTCGGGTCGAATCCTCAGCGATGATACTTTGTAATAGTTGTTTGTTTTTAGTTGACTTTATTTTGATTAGGGGGGTTTGTTTGAAGATCTAAATTGAAATGATTTATTGACTATAATTGATTTAATAAATTGATTAATATTGGGGTGAGTTCATTATTAGGGAGTTAATCTTGTGATATCCTTGAGCTTTACTTTATATTGTAGTTAATTTAACACCCACTTCGCAAGATAATATTGATTGAATTACTTGGTGTTAAGGATTTAATCCAAGCCTTAACTTAACTTAGTGTTATAATATCAATCAGATCTTGTTTTTGGTAGCGTATTTATGGTTCCAATAATCCATGGAAACCGAACGTTAAACAAAACAACTCATTAATCCATGACATGTTAAGCCCAACATACACAATGTTAAATTAAAGAATATTCATCGAGAAAATACTCTCAATCACTTAACATCCCTAAATTTTAACTCACCCCAATAATATATTTACTCAGACATTGATATTAATATTAATCTGGTTTATATATTTATGATTATTAATTAACAAGAGAAGAAAGATAAAGGGATTAGAAAAGAGTGGTACGTCGAACACACACACATGAACAATGATGATAATTAAAAACGGATTTTCGATTGAATGAGGAAGAAAAAGAAGGGAAGAGGATTCAACTGAATTTAAACTATTTTAAGAACATTAACATTAAACTACATAAGTTTTATGAGAATAAGAGATATTGATGAAGAAATTTTCATTAAAACATTATTACAAAACATAAACATACAAGTTTACAAATGAAGAACAACACAAAAGTGAAAGGAAAAAAAGAGAGGAGGAAGGGTATATCAAGTGAAAACCTGAGTATGTTAGGTCCTCTCAAGCCCTTTTAAAGGATTTGGTCATGGTAATATGTGATCCTCTCTTCTGAAATGCCAACCCCTTGCAAGGAGAGGAGGGGGATGTATTTATCGCCCAAGGAAGTGGACTGTTCGGATCCCCGATCTGTCCCTACACTTGACTCGGCGATTTGGACATCCAGATAGCTGAATCTAGAGATATCTCCTTCTTCAAAGTTTAAGATAAAAATTTTTTCCGACCTCTCTCAATATTTTGGAGTCATTGGGACTTAAGGAGCCATAGTTATGGCCGGTTGATTAAACATAGTTAAACTGTCCATTTCAATACATGCTTTTTCAATGGCCAAAATGTGAATGGATTTTGGAATAGTAATATGCCTTCAAATCCGAATTATTTCTTCAACAAAGTCGGCCATTTCAAGGCTCATATTGAGTTACTGGTCTTACTCCCAAAGCCCATATTTTTTGAAACTCCACCATGTGTTCATGATTATCCAAAAGAATCATGGGTAAAAATTTCAGGGCCCAACTCTAAGAACAAGGGGCCTAGATTAAGCTTTGAAGTCCAGCCCACCATGTGTTCGAGATATCTCCTTCTTCAATGTTTCAGGGACCAACTCTAAGAACAAGGGGCCCAGTTTACTATTTTAATTATAACTCTCACCCCCATTGGTTAAAATTGTGTGGTTCTTGTTTTTTATGATTCCTTATTCAATTTATCACATATCATTAGAAGGAATCGTGGGCCAATTCGGCCATTTGAAGGCTCATATGGACCACACAAAATGACCCAAAAAATTTGTGAAGAACTCATGGAATCAGTAAAAAGAATGGTGGGATGGACTTCAGAGTGATCTAAATGAGGAACACATGGCATCAGTAAAAATAATCATGAGGTACATTCAAGGTTCACATAACTTTGGGTTATATTTTGCTACAGGCAGTGACAGTGAATTATTAGAATTTTCTGATGCTGACTGGACTATTGATGTAGTTGACAGAAAATCCACTAGTGGTGGAGCCTTCTATATTGGGAAAAAATGTGTTGTCTGGTTGAGAAAGAAACAAGAAAGTACTTCTCTTAGTACTACTGAAGCTGAGTATATCTCTGAAACAAAGGCATGCACTCAACTGCTATGGATGAAGCAACAATTAACAGATATTGGTGATGTGGTAAAGCAACCAATGGTGATTTACTATGATAACAAGAGTGCAATTGATCTTACGAAGAATCCTGTTCAACATTCCCGTATGAAACATATTGAAATCAGGTATCACTTTATCAAAGAAAAAGTTGAACAAGTGGTGGTTAGAATGGATCATATGGGAACTGATGAGCAAGTGGCAGATATTCTGGCCAAGCCATTGTCAGCAGCTGTGTTTGAGAAGCATCGGTTGAACCTCGGTGTTCAGCCACCTCCTAGTGCATAAGAAGGTTACGAAATTCCACTCACCCCAGTTATGTTAACTGTTTTTAAACTGTTTATGGATGTGATACAGGTTTGAGGGGGAGATACTATCCAAGGGGAGTGCGTTTTGAGCTGAACAATGAACAATTACCAGTTTTTGGGTTTATTGTCAATGGGGGAGAAAGGAATAAATTCAGGATTGTCAGTGGACATGTAATTTTTCTATGACACTGTAAGAAAATTTGTTGGGCATCTTTGAGAATTCCAAACACGGGAACCCAATTCAAGATTCTTCTCTTTTTTTCTACATCGAGCATTGCTCATGTAGACTTAGAGTGTTGGATGAGTTGATCCTTGTGTTCTTGGTTTGTATATGGTTGATGATCTATTGAATTTATTTGGTGATTTCCAACAAACCCAAAAGGGGAGATTGTTGGAACCATGGCTGTTCTATGCAGGAATTGGAGTTTGGTTTGTGTTTGTTGTCAATCCTCAGTGGAAGTTCAGAACGTGTACCAGCAAAGTGATCATACAGTTCAATCCGACAATAATACTGAAGGTGGTACCGTTTCCCAGTGTGCTAAATTTTTGGGCCTCAAAATTGGAAAATGAAGACATGGAGTGTTGGTAAAATGAGGTGCGCACAAAGAGAAAGTGGTGCATGAAAAAGGAGGGTTGTGCGCGGAATATTTGAGTTGGGCGTGAAAAACAGCGGGATGCGCGAAATACAGAATCGAGGTTTTTCACGCAAATAGTGTTTCGGAATTAGAACGTCGAAAAATGGCAAAGGCATGGGCTGCGCGAAAAATCTGATGGTGTGCGCGAAAAACAATTCTAGCTCGAAAGATTACCCACTAGATGAGAAGTGTTTTGCGCGTGTGGGTCTCTGACGCCTATAAATAAGTGGTGACCCCCCTCATTCCGTATGCTTGAAGACTTTGAGAAGATCCGAGGTCTGATGCATGGAAAAGGATCGCGTAAAGGGGCTTGCACAAAATATTCTGTATTGCGCGGAAAATTCTGGGATGCACGAAAAAGGAAGATCTTTGCATAAAAATTGGGGTTGCGCATAAAATATTAAGTTGCGTAAAAAAGGCTGTTGTGGTGCAAAATATTTTTCCGCGTGAAAAAGTAAATTTTGCGTGCAATAGGAAGGTTTTGCGCACAAAGAGTTGGTGATGCGCGCAATTGTCAGTGAAGCTTGTCTGCACGTTCTGGTTATCCAGTTCAGTGGCTTTGTACGTTCTAGTTCATGAATTCCAGACATAGATGCAAGAAGAGTCTCGTGATAAGTAGATACAAAGAAATTAATGCAAATCCATTGAAGAGACCTTCACGTCTATAAAATGAGTGTGACTTCACCAAGGGCAGTGATCCAGGGGGAGTCAATAGGAGTGACCCGAGAGAAGCAGTGAGCTATCCCTAAACCTTTGTAAAGGCAGTGAGCCTAGGAAAAAGTGACTGTTCCCGAACCATTGTAATCCACAACTAGTGAAGATTAGTGGAATTTGGTATGACCGACAACTTGTCGGCGTATGCTCCTTTGACATAGCCCTTTGCGGTGAACCAAGTAAAATTTTTTGTGTCATCTCTTTGCATGTGAATGTTTCATTTCTGATAATATTAATCTTACAGGTTTAACCAGTTCCTACCAACATGGGAACAAGATCCTTGTTTTTAAAAGAAAAAGTTGACACCCTGATTCACCCCTCCCCTATAAGGGTGTCCCACGGTCCAACAGTTTGGGTGGCTATGGGGCATTCAGAGAGATGTTGGAAGAAAGATGAAGACGTGTTTTTCTTTGTATTTCTTTTTCAGTTTATGATTTTTATGAGAATACGAGTTTTTCTTTGTGTTTTTTTTCATTTTTTTTAATTTTTTTTTTGTTTTTTTACAATAACCAAAAACTAATGACTACTTAAAGCACCATCCTCGGAAATTGAGCCATTTGAAATGCACGGTTGATTATCGCCTATCGACCGGTCAAGGTTCTAGTGCTCTGCTAATGTGTATAGCAGCACTTGGGTCGAATCCTTAGCGATGATACTTTGTAATAGTCATTTGTTTTTAGTTGATTGTATTTTTATTAGGGGGGTTTGTTTTCAGAGCTTAATTGAAATGATTGATTGACTATAACTGATTTAAGAAATTGATAAATATTGGGGTGAGTTAATTATTAGGGAGTTAAGCTTGTGATATCCTTGAGTTTTGCTTTATATTGTAGTTAATTTAACACCCACTTCGCAAGATAATGTTGATTGGAATTACTAAGTGTTAAGGCTTTAATCCAAGCCTTAAATTTACTTAGTGTTCTAATATCAATCAAAGCTTGTTGGTGGTAGTGTATTTATGGTTCCAATAATCCATGGAAACCACACGTTAAACAAAACAAGTCATTAATCCATGACATGTTAAGCCTAACATAAACAATGCTAAATTAAAGAATATTAATCAAGGAAATACTCTCAATCACTTAACATCCCTAAATTTTGACTCAACCAAATAATATATTTACTCAGCCATTGATATTAATATTAATCTAGTTTATATATTTATGATGATGAATTAACAAGAGAATAAAAATAAAGGAATTAGAAAAGAGTGGTACGTCAAACACACACACACGAACAATGATGATAATTAAAAATGGATTTTCGATTGAATGAGGAAGAAAAAGAAGGGAAGGGGATTAAACTGAATTTAAACTATTTTAAGAACATTAATATTAAACTACAGAAGGTGGATGAGAATAAGAGATATTGAAGAAGAAATTTTCATTAAAACAGAATTACAAAACACAAACTTACAAGTTTACAAACGAATAACAACACAAAAGTGAAAGGAAACAAAGAGAGGATGAAGGGTATCTCAAGTGAAAACATGAGTATTTACGGTCCTCCCAAGCCATTATAAAGGCTTTGGTCATTCCAATATGTGCTCCTATCTTCTGAAATGCCAACCCCTTGCAAAGAGAGGAGGGGGATGTATTTATAGCCCAAGGAAGTGGACTGTTTGCATTCCCAATATGACCATCCACTTGGATCGACAATTTGGACATCTAGATAGACGAATATTGAGATATATCCTTCTTAAAAGTTTAATATAATAATTTTGGACAAACTCTCTCAAAATTTGGAGTCATTTGAATTTAAGGAGCCAAAGTTATGGCTGTTTGATTAAACAAAGTTAAACTGTCAATTTCAATCCATACTTTTTCAATGGCCAAAATGTGAATAGATTTTTGAATAGTAAGATTCCTTCAAATCCAATTTTTTATTAAACAAAGTCGGCCGCCTATATCACCTCTTGGACACTGCAAAATTTCAGACCCATTTGATTACTAGATCAGGAGATATTGCATTAATACTATACTGATTTTAATTCCTGGTCAGAATGGTGGGCTGGACTTCAAAGCTTAATCTGGGCCCCTTGTTCTTAGATTTGGGCCCTGAAATTTTTACCCATGATTATTTTAGATAATCAAGAACACATGGTGGAGTTTCACAAAATATGGGATTTGGGAGTAAGACCAGTAACTGAATAATCATGGTTGGTCCAGTTTCTTCACAAATTCTTTGGGTCATTTTGTGTGGTCCATATGAGCCTTCAAATGGCCGAATTGGCCCATGATTCATTCTAATGATATTTGAGAAATTGAATAAGTAATCCTAAAAAAACAATAACCACACAATTTGAATCAGTAGGGTGAGATTTATAAATAAAATAGTAAACTCACTCAATTGGAATACTTCTAAAAATGCTCAAAAATTATACTTAGTATTAAAAGATTAATATTTCACCCAAATTATGCACATTTCATATAAAATAAGTAAAGGGAGTATATAATAAGTCATGAGAATATTAATAAAATCATATATCATAGAATATACATCATAATTCCTAATATTTCAATAGTTGAAGGATAAAAGGAAAAAATATAAGGTGATGAAGTAACCATTACCCATACCTACATAGAAATGGTAAAAAACCATGGAATTTGTCACTGGTATTTCAAATAAATTAAGAAAAAATGATGATATATGGGTTGTAGTGGATCATCTCATAAATACTACTCAATTAAATTCAATTCTAGAGGACTTATAACTCCAATGAACTTGTAAGGATATACATAAGAGAAGTTGTAAGGCTACATGGAACACCACTGTTGATTATATCTGATTGAGTTATGATATTTACCTATAAGTTCTAGAAAATTATACAACATGATATTAAAACTGAATTTAACTTAATAATGGATTATCACCCCCAAAATGATGGCTAGTCTGATTGGACTATCTAAACACTGGAGTAAATATTGAGAGCATTATTATTGGACTTCAAAGGATAATGGGATGAATATATTCCTTTAGATTATTTATCATAAAATAATAATTTCCAATCAAGAATAATTTCACACCACGACCTGACTAATTTAATATTTTTAATTACTTTAGTTATTATTTTGGGTTTTAGACAATTTTTTCCACTGGTACATGGTCATCCCGCTCAGTTAGGAGTAACTACGCGGTGCCCGCACAGATGCTTGGGTCTATCGGAGTTATGGCAAGTGACTCGCACGTGGTTTATAGAACTATCCAGAAAGCATGTGACTTTAGTACCAGGTGGCATGGTTCGAGCATAGTTTTCTCAACCGGGCGTCGGACTACAGACATTCAATTCACCTACCCTGGTATTCAAAATAAATAAATGAATTAATTAAATGATAATTAAAAAATAAATAAATAAAGTAGGTTAAATTAAATTAAATATAATTTTATAAAATGTTTAATAATAATAATAACAATAATATGATTTTTAATAATAATATTTTTATTATTATTATTGTTGATGTTGTTTTTGTTATTATTATTATTATTATTATTATATGATAATGAAAAAAAACACAAACCCTAGCACCCCTCTTGTTCGTCGCACAACCCCCCTTCCCCCTCCATGTTATCCCTATGCACAAAACCTTCCTCTCATGCGGCGGCCCGACCTGCTCACTCTCCCTCTAGTGCGGCGGCCAGACCTGCACATTATCCTTCTCGTGCAATGGACTCCTCCTCCCTCTCTCTATCTTATGCACGAAGACCACCTGGTTTTCTCCCTGGTTCACGCAAGAACCCCAGCCTGGACCCCCCCTATAACCACCCTTCTCCCCGTGCCTAGTAGCCCTCTTCCTTTCCCCCTCGCTAGTGCCAACCTCTCCATGGATCCCAGCCTCCATAGACCACCGCTCCGGCCTCCAGCCACCCACAGACCACTGCTCTGGCCTATGGCCACCTGCAGACCACTTCTATGGCCTCCGGCCACCTTCAGACCACCACTCTGGCCTCCGACCATCCATGGACCTCCGCTCCGACCTCCGTCCTGACCCCTCTTGGGCCATCCGTCTCCTCCCCGGAGCTTCGACCTCACTGCGCCACCACCCCGCCACTCCAGCGTCTTACCTGCGTCCATCTTACCTCACACCGGCACATCTGCAGCCAGTTTTCCTCTTGCTGGAGCACCCCACGACTTACCTCCTTCGTGCCATCCACCTCTGCATTGGCCTCCCAGCCTCTGACCTCTTTGCCTCATCCAGTGGCGCGTCCAACCCTCCCTACTCTCCTTGTTCTGACCAGTGGTGCATCTGAACCCTCGTGCACACGGTCAACCCTCTTCCCTCCTTCTCAAGTATAATTAATTAATTAATTAATTAATTAATTATTGTTTTTTATTTAATTTGTCTAATCATTATTCCGTCACTGGTGGTGTTTCATGTGTTTTTCTCACTGTTTAGCGAGCGCGATTGCTCCAAAGGGAGTGTTCTTCCTTCCATCGAAGTTTGCAATGTCTGTGCTTGTTTGAGGTAGGTGAATAAGAGTTTTTCCTTTTTGATTCATTCCTTTAACACTTTCATTCTTCCAATTATTATATTTTAATTGATTCACAGTCTTAGTTTACATCAAATTGATCTGCTTTGGTGTTTATGAAATTTTTAGAAGTTGTTAAAACGATTATCTTATACATATAAAGAGGGGGAACTTTGATCATATGTACTTAGTGTATTTGATAAAAATATATAGTTCTTCAAAGTATAATTTAGGGTTTTTATGAAATTGTTTTTCTTTGATCATGTTGTGTGTTGGTATTGGTTATTTGTGAATTTAGTTTAGTGTATAATTTTGGTATATATGTAACTTGTTAATTGTGTTAAGGTTTTATAAAAAGGGATATATTTTGTTTTTAATGTGGTAGTGTGTTCTTTTAAAACAAATTATGTGGTTGGTTTTAGTTTCAAAGAAAGTGGCAGTTTTGTGGAAATAGTGTTGGTTATTTTCTTGAACTGTAGGTCTGTCATTGGATGTTTTCACATCCATGGGTGCACTAGGTGCAGACATGGATGTGCCTTCAAATAAAACTGACATTTAAAAAAGTTTTTTCTTAAAAACTTGGTCTTCTAAATGGTTATTTATTTCTAAATAATATTTGGTCCTTTGTGTGGATTTTATGAGAGGGTTGAAGTGAGATCTCAAAGGGTGTGCCCATTTGGCCCTTAGTGTCCATTTCAGAAAATGTTAGGCTTGAGAGTCCATTTGGTTGTTTTTCATGTTTTTCTTTAAAATATTGAAAGTTTTTACAACAAATGCATGGGAGAATTTGGACTTAAAGGCCCTTTTGGTTCTTTTAACTTATGGGTGAATTTTGTGTTAACGTTTAGAATGGGTTGTGTTAGAAAGTTGTGCGTGTGCCTGGTTGGAGTTTTAAATGTTTTTTTTAGAAAATGGTTTCGATATGAACATGATGTGACAACCCATTTGGAACTTTGTTTAATGTGAATGATTGAACATGTATATGAGGCAATCCTGTATAGTGTAACCCTTTATGGGTGAATGTATAGGAAGCATCTGTGTTTGGGGAAGGAAAGTGTGGTGAGATGAGCCATGTGTGTGAAGGCCTTCCTACCTACATGGTATTATTTCAACCACCATTGTTTCTTGGTAATATTATAGTTGATCGAGTGATAGTTTCTTATCATCCCCGATTAGACTAGTTGGTACCACTGGTAGGTGTATAAGCCAGATGGGGAGTGCTACTAGTTTCTATTGCTATGGGGGTGGCCAGTTAGTTATGGACTTAGGAGTTTCACCATACGCTGAAAGGTGGTTTCGAATTGAGTACGTTCAGGGTTCTTCTAGGTATGTTTAGAAACACCCATGGTTACTTAATTAATTTCATTGTTTGTTTACTTTATTTTGTACTAGTTTGCTTCAGATTTTATTATTTCACATACTTCCCTTACAACATATTCTTGATCTGTCTGCCTTGGTTTTGTATATGAAATGTAAAATGGTTTTGAAAATGGTATATAGCATGCGTTGGATTTTCAAATGGAAAAAGAATGTTTCTTATTTTAAGATGTGGAAACCCTACTTTTATATTTGTATTTCAAACTTTTGTTATTGCTCTATTTTGGGAAAGGGAATACTTGTATTTTGTGGTTATATTTGGCATCCCTACTAAGAATCTCAGTGATCATGCCTATAATATTCTCTCAGTTTCAAGTACAGTTATTGTTCAAGATATTATTTCAGTTGCTCAGTGTCGGAGTAGGCTTGAGTCTGAGTTGGGTGGTGACCTAGAAGGTTACAAGGAGGTATGTTTGGTTTTATCTTCTTTCCACTGCTAGTTTTTATTTTTATCATTAGTTTTGATTATCTGTTTATCTTTTGTTCCTGGGAAAAATCATTCCCAACGATAAAATTTTGATTCCTGGCACTGGTTTCCAGCCTGTGGGGATCGGGAACACCCTTCGGTCCACGTCACAGACCAGCTCAGGTGACTGTTTTAGGGTCAAACTAAGTTGGTTCGTGACAAAATGGTATCAGAGGAGTCCCTTGTTATTTGGGGTGTCTAGTATATGAAGATTAGGACTATAGGGACTTGTGAGGTAGGTATGGGAAGGACGTCATGAACCCTCCCCAATTTCGAACCTCGAGTCACCCTGGGTTGTCTGGGAATTGATTCCTTGTTTCATTCTGGTTAGTTTTAGATTGATGGATGACAATGAAGGAAAGACGATGTTACATCATGATTTCACATGGAGTAGAGACCCATATGGAGTCTGAGTACACAATTTAAGTTCCTCCATGTTGTTGACACTTACTTGGGGCATGACACACTACCATGTCGCCCAGTTAACCGTAATTACTAGTCCTTCTGTCTGCTTGTTTGATGCAAGTTTAGCGTCGTCTTGGTTCTGATTGGTGTAAGTACACTTTTGAAAATGAAAAATGGTTTTTTAAATGAGAATTATTTCTTTTATATGGCTTTAAATTTGTGAAATGGATTTTTAAAACTGAAAGCTCTTGGTCTAAAAATCTGATGTCTGCTTGGAACTGGTAGAGATATGGTTTGGGTGCGACCTCGAGTACTCTTTATGAACGTTTTCACATGTGAGGGAATGCATGGGTAGTACATGTTGGTGCGTATGGATGAAAAAAGATGAAGGCATATGCAATGGTTCATGGGATTACTGGGGTGTGCACTTGGAATTAAAGGGTTGACCTTGTTTTTCTAAAGTGATTTTAAAAATGGATTTTTTTGGAAATTGAATTTGGTTTGAAAAGTTGACTTGGTATTTTGAAAGTGGCCTCGAAAGAAGGTGGTTTTGAAATATAAAATGAAAAGAAGTTAAAAAAGAGGAATTTTTGGTTGTGGTTATATTTTTTTGGTTTTTGAACTGGCTATTTTTGGATGATGGTGCTTTTAATGATGTTGCTTTGGCTTGATATTGGTTATGACTTTGTGTTTTATATGTTTTCCAAAAAATGCCTCCAAGAAAGGTCCCCAAGGTTTTTGATAAGTCATGCCCAGTTTTTGGTCCTTCTTGGACATTTCCTATCCTTAATAGTGAATGAGGTTCGTTAGAAGCAGTAGAGTGGCTTGAAGAGGTCAAACGCATCTTCGGGGTATTGGGAACTCCTGACGCTATCAGAGTGCGTGCTATTTTTGGTCTGTTTCAAGGTCCAGTTCTGGATGAATGTGAGTTGTTCTCCCCTCCATCAATGCCAGTTGGGATGATGTGGGATGTCTTTAAATCCGTCTTCGTCCTGTGGTTTATACCCAAAGAGGTGAAGATGAAGAGAAGGGAAGCGCTAATGCGCATTCAACAAGGAAAACAGACTCTGAAAGCATATGTCGACCATTTCAAGGAACTTGTGTCCTTATCTCTGGATGTAGCGTAACATGATTTTATGAATACTTCTCTCTTCATCAGGGGTCTTCATCCATATATCAAAGAGTGGGTCCTCTATTCTAGGGACCATCGTTTTGAGAAGCTGGTGGATGAGGTGTTCTTAGCTGAATTGGTCTTCGAAGAACAAGTGCTTGACAATCTAGCATATCCAGTTACTCATGAAGGTTCCCAATCTGGAGATCAGGGTGTGCCAGAGGAACCTATTCTTAAAGAGTCTTGTAGAGTGGTTTTGGCTTCCAGTTCTTTGGACCGTTTAGTGGTGTGCCACTAGTGTGTCCGGTTCGGGCACGTGAAGCCTTCATGTTGCATCCCTATGAAGACATGCCATCGTTGCAGGTGTCTGGGTCACCTAGAGAGATTTTGTAGGAAGCATCGCCTGAAGAAGACTCTATGATCGGAGTATTCCAGTGCTTGACTATGAGGCATGAGATTATTCAACCATCAGATCCCCATCCATAGGTCTTAGGGTAAAGCTCGTGCGTAGTCTAGAGTTTCCAAGGGTGTAAAGCCTTGGTTTAGGTTCTATGTTCTGTGTTGGGATTGGAACATTTAAATTCTTTTCATTCTTATTTTTCTACTATTAATGTTTTAAAATCATCGTAAGTTCATTATTTTATCATGGGGTTATGATGGACATGTTCTATTGTAATCCAAACAGTTTTTTTGTCTAATCATGGTTTTCTGAATCGTGCGCTTTTCTTAAGAGTTTGTTTGACCCTTTTTTGGGTTTATCTTGGTTTAGCGGTGTTCTTTTGGAGATTTAAGTGCCTATAGAGGAGTTGAGGCTTGCAGTTATGTTCATTTTTATCACTGGGATCATGTTTTTCTCAACAGTTTTTCTCCAGTGTTTAGGGTTATTGGTATGGCTTAAGAGTTTCAAGCTTTAGCAAAGGTGTTGTTCGCTCATGCTATAAAAGTTAGTTTTGATAGGTTGTGATTTCCCACGTCTCCCCCACCCCGTATCATGGTGGTATTTTTGGGTGTTAAATTTATTCCCTAGTTGAGTTCTTGTGGTGGGGAGAACCCCTTCGTGTTCTCCCCTCAACCTCGAGATTCAGTTTTCTCTTAAATCGGTCGGGTGTGACCTGTGTAGAGTAAGGTCATCCAAAGATTCTTAGTTTTCTTTAGTTCTTTTGGTTCTATTTGGGCATGAACTCAATTCTTGACCAACGTATGGCTTCGTGACTTTCTAGGGGTAGAAAGTGTATGTGGTGGGGAGAATTGTCACACCCTGACCTGACTAATTTATTATTTTTAATTACTTTAATTATTATTTTTGGGTTTCATACAATATTTTTACTATTTCACAGCCATCCCACGTGGTTAGGATTAACTATGCGGTGCCCGCACAGACGCTCGAGTGTGTTGGAGTTATGGCGTGTGACTCAGACACAATTTATAGAACCGCATGGCAAGCATGCGAATTGACCCTACAAGCGGGTAGTACCAGGTGGCACGGTTCGGGCACAGTTTGCTTAACCGTGTGTCAGACTATAGAAGTGCAATGCAACTACCTTGGTATTTGAAATAAATAAATTAATTAATTAAATAGTAAGTGAAAAATAAATAAATAAATAAAATGAAGTAGGTTACATTAAATTAAACAGAATTTTATAAAATGTTTAATAATAATAATAAAAATAATACGATTTTTAATAATAATATTTTTGTTATTATTATTATTATTATTATTATTATATGAGAATGAAAAAAAACAAAAACCCTAGCACCCCCTCCTATTCATCGCGCAGCCCCCCTTCCCCCTCCATGTTTTCCCTGCGCGCTGAACCTTCCTCTCATGCGGTGCCCCGACCTTCTCACTCTACCTCTCATGCGGCGGATCGACCTGCTCACTCTCCCTCTCGTGTGGTGGACTCCTCCACACTCTCCCTCTATGGTGTGCGGTGACCCCCTTGGCTGTATCCCTGGTGCGCACACAAACCCTAGCCTGGACCCCTCCTATAACTGCCCCACTCCCCATGCCCAGCAGCCGTCCGCCATGCCCCCTCACCAGTGTTGGCCTCACTGTGGATCCCGGCCTCCGCAGACCGCTGCTCTGGCATTCGCCACCCATGAAATGCCGCTCTGGCCTCTGGCCACCCATGGCCCGTCGCTTTGACCTTTGGCCTATCCTCGCTCGGGCCAGACATCTCCGCACTGGAGCTCCAACCTCACTGCACCATCACCCAGCCGCTCTGGCATCCTACCCGCAGCTGGCGTCCCTCTTGCCGACTCATCCAAAGCCATTTTCCCTCTCACCAGTGCACCCCAAGTCCAACCTCCCTCATGCCGGCCACCTCTACATTGGACTCCTGGTCTTTGGCCTCTTTGCCTCGGCCAGTGGCGCATCCGACCCTCCCCTCTCTCCTTGTTCCAGATATTGGTGCATGCAAACACTTGTGAACACGACCATCCCGCTTCCCTCCTTCTTAGGTATATTTATTTAATTAATTAATTAATTATTTTATTTTCTTTTAATTATTGGTTTTTATTTAATTTTTCTAATATTAATTCCATCGTGGGTGGTGTTTCGTGTGTTTTTCATACTGTTTAGCAAGAGCGGTTGCTCTTTAGGTATTTTTCTTCCTTCGGTCGATGTTTATCACGTCCATCCTTGTTTGATGTAGGAGAATCTGAGTTTTTCTTTTTCTGATGCATTCCTTTAACAATTGAATTCTTCAAATTATTATATTTTAATTGATTCGTAGTCTTAGTTTACATCAAATTGATCTACTTTGGTGTTTATGAAATTTTTAGAAGTTGTTAAAATGATTCTCTTATACATATAAACATGGGGCTCTTTGATCATGTGTACTTAGTGTATTTGATAAAATTCTGTAGTTCTTCAAAGTATAATTTGGTGTTTTTATGAAATGTTTAGCTTTGATCATGTCGTGTGTTGGTATTGTTTATTTGTGAATTTAGTTTGGTGTATAATTTTGGTATTGGTGTAACTTGTTAATTGTGTTAAGGTGTTATAAAAAGGGGGATATTTTGTTTTTAATGTGGTAGTGTGTTCTTTTAAAATAAATTAAGCAGTTGGTTTTAGTTTCAAAGAAAGTGGGAGTTTTGTGGAAACAATGTTGGTTATTTTCTTGAATTGTAGGTGTGTCATTAGATGTTGTCACATCCATGGGTGCACTAGGTGCAGACATGGATGTGCCTTCAAATGAGAATGATATTTAAAATAGTGTTTTCTTAAAACCGTGGCCTTCTAAATGGTATTTTATTCATAAATAAGATTTGTTCCTTTGTGTGGATTTTATGAGAGGCTTGAAATGAGATCTCAAAGGGTGTACCCGTTTGGCCCTTAGTGTACGTTTCGGAAAATGTTTGGCTCGAGAGGCCATTTGGTCGTTTTTCATGTTTTTCTTTAAAAGATTGAAAGGTTCTACAAAAAATGAATGGGAGAATTTGGACTTAAAGGCATGTTTAGATCTTTTAACTTATGGGTGAATTTTGTGTTAACATTTAGAATGGGTTGTGTTGGAAAGTTGTGTGTGTTCCTAGTTGGAGTTTTAAATGGTTTTTTAGAAAATGTTTTTGATATGATCATGATGTGATGACCCATTTGGCACATTGCTTAGTGTGAATGATTGAACATGTATATGAGGCAATCCTGTCTAGTGTAACCCATTATGGGTGAATGTATAGGAAGCATCCGTGTTTGGGGAAGGAAAGTTTGGTGAGATGAGCCACGCGTGTGAGGGCCTTCCTACCTACACAGTAATATTATAACCACCATGGGTTCCTGGGAATCATATAGTTGATCGAGTGATGGTTTCTTATCAGCCCCAATTAGACGGGTTGGTACCCACTGGTAAGTGTATATGCCAGATGGGGAGTGCCGCTAGTTTCTATTTCTATGAGGGTGGCCAGTTGGTTATAGACTTAGGAGTTTTACCATACACCGATAGGTGGTTCTGAACTGAGTATGTCCAGGGGTCTTCTAGGGATGTTTAAGATCACCCATGGTTAATTAATTTCATTGTTTGTTTACTTTATATTGTACTAGTTTCCTCCAGCTTGTTTTGTTTCACCTTCTTCCCTTGTAGCACATTCTTGATATGTCTTCCTTGGTTTTGTATATGAAATGGAAAATGGTTTTGAAAATGGTATATAGCGTGTCTTGGATTTTCAAATGGAAAAATTACGTTTCTTATTTTATGATGTGAAAACCCTGCATTTATATTTTTATTTCAAACTTGTGTTATTGGACTATTTTGGGAAAGGGAATACTTGGATTATGTGGTTATATTTGGCATCCCTACTGAGCATCTCGGTGCTCACGCCTGTCATATTCATTCAGTTGCAGGTCCAGTTCTTGTTCGGGTTTCTGGTTCAGCTGCTCAGTGTTGGATCAGGCTTGAGTTTGAGTTGGGTGGTGACCTAGAAGTCACAAGAGGTATGTTAGGTTTTATCTTCTTGCAATTTCTAGTTTTTATTTTTATCATATGTTTTGTTTATATTTTTATCTTTTGTTCATGGAAAAAATCATTCCCAACAGTTAAATTTTGATGTCCGACACTGGTTTCCAGCCCGTGGGGATCGGGAACGCCATTCGGGTCATGTCATAGACTGATTCAGGTGATCGGTTTAGGGTCGACCTGGGTTGGTTCTTGACAAATAAAAATTGATCTATCTAAATTACTTTAATGGATGAGATGTAGAAAATATATGTGTTGGTATGAAGTTGGAAAACACAATTTGATGAGTACTGAAATGTTCAAAGAAATGGTAGAAAAGGTCATGACCATTTAGTAGCACATTAGGGATACTCAAAGCCTAAAAAAGAGCTATATTGACAATCATTTATGTGACCTAGAGTTTGAGGTTGGATAAAAGGTGTTCCTCCAATATCCCCATGGAAGAGAGACAAGATATTTGGGAAGAATGGTAAGCTAAGTCCCACATTCATCATCCCCTTTGAGATTCTTGATCGCATTAGAGTCATATTTTATTGACTAATACTCCCACCAACCCTATCTCAAGTACATGACATATTCCATATATCCATCTTAAGGAAGTAAATACTAGATCCGTCACATGTACGAAATTCATAGGTAGTACAAATTGAAAATCTTATCTCTTTTGAGGAGCATATGGTGAAGACCTTGGACCATAGAGATAAAATTTTATACCAAAAGGCAAATCATCTATTCAAAGTACTATGTAGAAACCATAAGTATGAGAAGGTGACATGGAAACTAGAAGAAACCAAGAAGTAGAAGTACCCTCACTTATTTTCACCTTCATATGTAAAATGAAATTTCAAAGGAATAATTTCTTATAGGGGAATAATGTAATGAACTATAATTTTATCAATGTAATTTCTCTTATGAATATATTTAATTATGTAATATTTAGTAATATAATATTATATAATGCATATTCACCACATGATGTAACCCAAAACAATTTATTGTATTAATTCAAAAAATAAATTTAGAGAATAAAAATTTCAAAAATAATTGAAAATATTATAATGGGATAAAGAATATAAAAAAATATAACTAAAATATGAATATTTGGATATGCTCAATCCCCCATAATAATTGCATTCATGAATAAAACTATAGAAATGTAGTAGAATATTAGTAATGGAATATGAATTTTGAAAATGAAAATATATAACTTTGAGAGAAAATATAATTGAATTAATAATGAATGAAATATGAGGAATTTATAGAAAGGATGGATCCCATATGAACATTAAAAATATGACCATTGGAATAGTAATCTAACTACTGGAATAGTAACCTAACCATTAGAATAGTAATATGATCATTAGGAATAGTAACATCACTGTTAGAATAGTATCCTAACCTATGGAAGTGTAAAATAAAATTATTTATCTTATAACAAGAAAATATAGAATATTTATATCATTATACATGTAAATAAATGTTTTAAAAATGATAATATTAGTATTCATATTTTTCTAAAACTTATATGTTTTATTTTCATTTTTATAACTAATTTAATGATTTAAAATAAATTTTATTTTCATAAAATGGGTTTATAAATTAAAATTATTTTGTATTATAATGATAATATAATTTCATGAGACATAAATTAATTTTTAATAGGATCAAAAAATTAATCATAATATTAAAATTGGTATTTTTCAAATAATTTTGGATTTCATTTAAAAATTAAATTTGTAATATTTAGAATTTTTTTCATAATTTTTTTAAATATATACATTAAAAAATATTTGGGGTAATTTTTTGGTATTTTTCTAAAATAGTTGAATTTTTAGTGAATAGTGAAATACAATAAAATATGAAATTTAACATTATAAGCTAAATAAAATAATTTTTGAGTTATGGATGATGTAAGAAACCATTAGTTAAAACTTGTATAAAATATTTACTGTATATATTAATAATAATAAATACTATTGGTAGTCTTGATCTAATATAATAAACTATTGATTATAATATTCAAAATTACCCCTCTCCTACCCTTATAAATATCACCCCTAAAAACTGTTCTTCTCACACCTTAAAATCCTTGAATATTCAAAAATTTAAATCTAATTCCATTCCCAATACTCTGTCACATGTTTTAGTGCTTCTAGTCTCATCTTGAGACCATTCCAATGAGTCTTAACATGTATCTTAAAATGATACAATCAAAGGGATAGGTAAACACTAAACTAAACTTCTTTTTAATTTTATTAATCTTCTACTACCCCATATGATCTCCATACACCTATTCATAGTAACATATATATTCCAAATATATTGATATATTATTATTATGGTGGAATATTCATCTTGTAACCCTTCTTTATATTATAAAATGAAAATTTTGTGTACAATATGGTTGGTTCACTACCTCAATGAACAACGTACTTCATTTTTATCCATCATGTTCAAGGATGGTTATAAAAACAATATTATGGCTAAATATTATTATAATTAGTATATTATAAATTAATTTAAGTTGTTTAATGTTTTAATAATACTTTAATTAAATAAAATTAATATAGATCATGACCATTAATAAAATGGACTAAATGAACTTACCATATAGTGTTAGAATTTTTACTAAAATAATCATCCCCATACTAGAAAAAATATGGGTATGTGGGACCATTGAAATTTATATAATTAAATTAATTCCATTTCATTTCACTTTTGGAGTTATAGTCCTATTTGATAAGAACTTCAATAATTATACACAAGTGATCTGACCATGGAACCATGAAACGAATGCCTAGGAAAAGAAAAATCAGTATTTATATCTCAATGAAATAGTTGTAAATGAATTTAATATAATTATAATAAATAAAATATATATAGAAAATTTTATGAATTAATTATTTTAATTAATTTTATTTTATCATTCAAGACCTTAAGTGAAAGTGCATAACAATTCTAGAATTGTTGATGCCCTTTTCTGTCATAGCGTCCAATGAATGGAAACGGGGAATAACTTGAGAATAAAGAGGGTCACCCTTTAAAGAAAATCAAAAAAATTGACAATGGCATGGACCAGGAGCTCATTTGGATTCAGGTGAGCAAGTTACTTGCACGCCGCGCAAGTCACTTGCGCCCCTCCTATGGGTCACACAAGTCACTTGCGCGCCCTATCTGATTTTTTTCCCAAGGTGCACGGTGGCCTATAAATAGCCCCTGTAGGCCCCCCATTACGAGAGGGATTTTCCAAAACTCAGATTCAAGATCTGGTCACCCAAGTCTTCAACTCAGCTCTTCTGAAATCTTCTAAGGTAACTTTTTATCCAGAATAGAAGACTTGAAGGAGTAGGATAAGGACTAAGTGTTTAGAATTCATCAACACTTGCGCGCCTATGTGTCCAGACCTCCTTAAAAGTGGAAACACTTTCACGCCGCCCTGCCCTTTTGATGAAACTTACAAGACACCCTTTTGGAAACATCTTAGGATATTACTAAAGGCTTGAGTTAAGTCTCTCCCAAGTATTACCCTGCATATTTTTCATCAGCCAAGGTGAACCCATGCCGTGCAAGTACACTTGAACGACCAAGACATGCATGCCAAATGATTTGCATGACCTACAATTGCGCGCCAACTTCATTTGTGTGCCTCTCTCCCGTTCATCACTCCTCTTCAAGATATTATCCCTCGAACCCCTTTTCAAAGCCATTTATGGCATGATTCTTTTGATGGATTCCTTATCTAAAAGTAATTCTTTGAGAACCTCTCACAAAACCTTGTGACTTACAGGATTTATGTCACCACGGTTAGAGGTTTCCTCTATATAACCTCATCCTTTAAGATGAGAAGATCTTTTGATTTAGGGCATCCTTTTCATAAGTAAGCCCCACGTTCCCTTGGTTCGGGCCTCCATCTCAAGAGTAATACCCAGTCATAATTTCCTTTAACATTGGGAATCCTCTTTAGGAGTAAGCCCCAATCATAAGTCCCTTTTTAATTTGGGCCTCCTTCTCAGGAGTAAGCCCCTGGTTAAAACTTCAAATCTCCATAAAGTACAAATACCTTTATGGACCCTGTTCCTGGGCTTCTTTCCTGAAGTAAGTCCTGGTCTTCATCTACTTGGGTAGTCATTCACACATAAGCTCCAAATCAAGTTTATTTATACCTCTTGTTTCTCACAACGAGCATGACTCATTTGATCTTAGAGTGTAAAAGTAATCACGACATCTATTTTTGGGCCATTAACCATGCATAATCCCCACATTTCTTCACCCAAACTACATGGACTTTGATATTTTACTCAAAAGTGGAGTATGTAGTAAGCCTTTCTAAGGTTAAATCCCATCATTCATTAATTATTTTTTGTCCCATATGATGTTAAACTATATCCTTCTTAACAAACTATGTAGGTTCTGACTCCTTTTTAATGAGGATATGTAGGTAGCCCATCTGCGGGTATGATCCCAACTCTGAAATAATCCCTGTCTTTCTAAATGATAATAAACTTCAAGTTCCCTACTGAGTGGATTTAAAACTAGTATGGTCATCATAATGACCAAGAGATTTCTATATAATATATTGAAGGATACCATTGACTAAGAATATCTAATACATACGGATGATTCTCTATCATTTAAGAACCTCAAATACATATAAAAGATTCTCTAAATCCCATACATATCAATCATAAATTGCCAAATATAACGGAAAACTCATTTTTAGGATGGGTGAATTAATAAGGATTCATGAACATAACTTAAATCTATAAGAGAGTCCCAGAGTAGTCAGTAATTCTCCCTAAAAAGGTTTGATGAGCCTGACCTCCCATCCTCTTGACCAATGCAAATTCTTAAGCCTCATCGGTCCACAATTAATGAGCACCTACCTTTGGAAAGTAGGTCCAAATGGATATAGAATCATTGGGTGTTTCCGATTCAACAAATAAACCCATTAGAAGGAAATTGGAAAGTTTGAACCTTAAACAAACAAGGTCATCCCCACTTTCAGAAGAAAAAAAATGGTGAACCCGACGTGAATCCTTAACCAAGTTAAATAATGTTTTACTTATTTGTTAGGCCCCTATTAAACTCAATATGAGGGACAAAAAAGAAATCAATAACATATGTGCTCATCCAAAAGATGTATTCTGGCCAAATATATATGGATTATGTCGGCTATATCAAACAAGAACTCTTTTCCAAGATCTCTCTGCAACACAAAATGGCTTCTTTAAAGTTCACACCTGTGAATGCCTCGACCGCTACTCCTACTGAATCCTTGTACACTCTAAGGAAAATATCACATACTCAGCATCTTCAACACTGGGTCTCAAATACATTGGTGAGGGAATACCATAAACATGGTACCATCCCGACTCTGGAGGCCACTCGACAAGCCCTCCAAGTTAACAACTCACCCTGGTTGTCCGAACAGTGATGACCCGTGATCAAGAAGCAGGTGGTGCCAACCACCATCTTCAACTGTTTCGGGTCTTTATACCCAGAACGCAACAAAAAATCCCTCCCATACTACAGGGAGGTGGATAAATAGGTCACTCAAGGCCTTAGTTGAAGAATACATGAGTCCTTCCTGAGGACTCCCACCAACAATCGCCGCTAGACTCATGTGATAGTGCACCCTGAACATGATGAGGGTATCACCTCTATGTGTTCAGCTCAAGTTCCTTAGACCCAAGCATGCAAGAAGAACCATCATAGGTGAAATTTGGCTAATAGGGAGTAGGTTCTTACCTCTTCCCCCTCCGGAGAAGTCTATCAATCTAACTTGATGGAAAACAACAAGCAGACATATACACCTGTCCGTCCGGATTTCACTGCCCAACAGACTCGTCTGATAGTAACACACTAATACCACTATGAAATTTTGGCAGATTACTATTGGATGGCACATACACCTGTTTATAAATCATCAGCCAGTCAGTAGGATTGTCTGACTGCATCCAAAGATGCTCGCCAATCAAATGTGGTGACCACCTATAAATAGGCACATACACCTGCTTACACTCATCAATTCTGCCAGCAGTCTCATCTTCCAGTGTTGAAGGAATTTCATCAATCATATTCAGTGGATAATAATTAGTATCAACATACACCTATGATTCATCAAGCTAACCAATAGTCTCATTTGGTAGCACTCAGAGATGTCAATTGGAAAGATCCAATGACAAATAGGTGGAAGACACAACTTTCTTCCCCCACACATGAGTACTGTCAGAATTAACTGACAGGAAAATGAGGATAAGAGCAGGAACACACACCTACTCCAAACACATAATAGACGTATATTATCATTCTGACAGCTGAAGTCCCCAAGCACATTCTGACAATGGTGAAAGAGCAGAAGAAAATCCCTACCCATATTCTGGATACCTGTCAGAATATTATAATAACTTCAACAAAATCATAGGGAAAGAAACATAAATCTATCCCTATCAGTGGAGTGACTCATCAACATGTCACCCCGGAGTAGATACACACCTCTTTTCCAGTTCAGAAGGGTCGTGGGGCATACTCCCCAATGTCATATGGATAATTAGGTCGGGCACATACACCCAATTTAAATGGAGATAGTGAGCCTAACCTGACCATTTCTCCTAAGTAGGCACATACACTTTCCCATAATAACCACTTTCGTCAACATGTGGTTTCCAAATTGAGTAAGAATGTGTCCAATAAAAAGAACCATCTAGAACAGTTGAAAAATCAAGAGCCAATCTGCAATAAGGCCTTGCTCAATGCGGGAGTTCTTGAAGCCCTAAAACAATTATATGTTACAACTCAAGATTCTACTATCTCTTTTCCAAATTATGGAAGTAAAAACATGAATTCTGAAGTTCTTCATCAGATACTTCCTCATGAAGGCTTACTTCATGACAATTTTTTCAATCTCGAATCATCATCTTCAAATGAGAGCCATGATAACCATCAGCGTGGCCATAAGAACAAGGAGTAAAAGGTTTCATCTTTTTCTATAACCCACCATGGTGGTCCTACCCATGATGATGAATTTATCTGTGAAAGTCTTCTCCTCAATAGTAATTTTCATTTCCTAGAAAATACTTCAATGGACAATGCAGTAACGAGAAATCCCTCTTATCTTGAGGCACTTACAAATGCTTTTCCAGTCATGTCTGATACCTTACCGCTAGCATATGAAATACTTTCTAAATAAGAATATAGCCTGAGGTATAGGTCATTATATGAAACACCCTTGGTTCATTCATCTTCTAATTTGACAAATGAATTATCTACCAATCCTATTGAATCTGATGAAGTAACAAAGAAGCACCAGCTTCGGTCCAATCAGGTAGAATAATCTTCATTAAATGACAAAGAGGAAGTACTGAATATGAGAAAATAATTGGCAAAAGGTGAAATACCAGTCATGTTTTGGCCTTTGTCTGACTCTCAGTATGATATTCCAGAAATGTTGACAGAAGATTGTATTCACTATATTCGTCACAACATATGGAAAAATCTTTGTCACTTAAAAGAGAAAATATTATCTTATGATGAATATAAAAATCATGGTAAGGTAATAGAAGGGTTGCAACACCAAATTGACTTGGCATCTCTCTTAGTTTTCCAACATCCAATGGTTGAAAAGCAACATAGATCCCTTCAACATTCATGCCTTGGAGCATTAAAAAGGTTGCGCCAGTTAATTAACAATGCCCTATCTGGTATTCATATCAGGGGATGGGGTGTTCATGGAGCATTTCATTTCACTGTGCTCTCCAGTCAACAAATCTGGCCAAAAGTGGTCTCATGCAATGTTATTGCCCATGGCTGGCCACAAATAACTAGTTTTGTGTCTAATCAAAGGCTTTCTCAAGAACAGGCCTCAAATAGTTCTTCCCAAAGTCAGGTATATAAAGAATAAGTTGTCAAATTACTCTTGCATCAAACAAATGTGAATATCGAATAAGATTCTCATTTAGAGCATGCACATGATCAGGTGACAGAATTGTCAGAAATAATCCAATGGTCATCTGAGCCATGTGATTTGAGTGGATGTCGGATAATGCATCTAGCCAATTTCCGGACTAAAATCTGCAAAATCAAGAGATCTTTTAAGAATGTTTTAGATGTAGCAGCTCAAGATCCACCTCAGCTTTCTAGGATGGGGACTCTTTTAATCCAACCCTCAGGATCAATAGACAAGATTCAAGGAGTTGAGTAGGAAAATCAGGAACAATCCCAGTCCACCCGACTGAGGATATTTTTCAAATTCTCAATCTCTTCCTCAGTGAAAGTTAGACTTCTCTCGATTAGGGAAGAAGCCACAAGAGGAATGCAGAGCCAAATTATCAGGAAATTACCTCCAAATTATGGTTTATCAAGAAGTTCTTTAGGGATCAACCAAACAAAAGACAATGTCTCATAAAGGACATAGAAAAAGACAGTATCATAGAAGCATTGACAGAAGGGCTGTAATGCATTATGCATCGATAAATGTCATCAATGCCATTGTCACTAATCCTCCAGAACATGAGGCTCACTCAGAGGGATTAGATGAAGAATTTCTTGTTCAAGAGGTTGTACACACATAAAAAAATGAAGGAGGTGTGCGTACCAAAATCCAGAGGGTTGCCCAGACGCAAGACATTCCTTTGGTTAATACCCTTCCATACTCCAGAAAGGCACATGCCAAGGAAAAGGGTAAAAGTTAGGTTATATCCCATTCTACCTCTGGAGAAGGCCAATCACTCTCATTAGAGGAAATGTTCGCATAACAAGAAGAAGAAATGAAGGAGTTAAATTGGTTAAATGTAGAACTACTTCAAGGTAGTATTCCTCCTAAGCATGATATAGTTAATAAATCAAGGTAATTTGTTGCAGCTTTTGGGATGGATCAATAATATCTCCCTTTACAAGTACACCCTCATAGGTTCAATCCTATGGGTCATGTGTGACAGTAACCGATAATACTACCATCAGTGGCAGTACCAGTCACCATGCCCGTTCAAACTCCAGTTATTGCACCTGCTCAGGTCCAAGATCAACCATATGTTTCTCAAAAATTAATAACGACCATTGATTCATTAATAGCTCGGTTAAAAGCTATAGAAGGAAAATGTGCACAAGTTCAACTGAGAAAAGAGAGCTTACCCTGAATGGGTGGATGTAATTCCTCCGCCATCAAATTTTGAAAATACCACATTCCCAATTTTTAATGGTTCGGTAGATCCAAAAAAACACTTAACACATTTTGTTTCTCATTGTGATACTATGATGGGAACTCCTCAACAACAAGAAGCAGTTAAGCTCAGAAGTTTTGTGCAGTCATTATAAAGACCTTCTTTTGTTTGGTATACAAGTTTGCAATCCCAGTCAATTACTTGGTGGGAAGATATCCCTCAAAGGTTCCTTCTTTAATTTAGCTCAACATTAACAAAGACGAAAGTTTTTGATCTTACCAATTGTAAAAAAATGGAAAGTTAAAGAGTTTCAGATTTCATTGCTCACTATAAGGGATTAAAATATTTCTTAAGTTTAGCACTCCCTCAAGAAGAGTTTCTGCCAATCTGTGTGGAAAATCTACGTGATAAATTACGCACACCATTGATCCCTATGAAATAAACAGGAGGGTTTCAAGACCTTACTTCAATCACTCAGTAGATAGAAGATTCTCTTATAAATACTAAGGCTAAAACTCATGTAATTCCATCAGTTTTGGGAAGGATAATAGGGAAAGAAAAGACTGTTACAGTTACACTTAAACAATCACCTGTACCTACTTCTACTTTAAAACCTTCATCATATCGAAGGGCTCTACCTATTAAGCGTCAACAACAACAGCCACCTCGTCAAGATGATCAAATAGATCAAAGGCAAAAATAGTTTGAGGATTTAAAGAAAAAAGTTTATTCTTTCCGGAATGAACAAGTTCCTGGTTACTTCATCTCGGCTCTGGAAAACAATCCTGTTCAGTTACCAATGCCCAAAATGCCGAACAAGGAAGAAGATGAAGACCTCCCCAAATATTTCCCATTTCATAAGATGTTGGGGCATCCCATTCAGGAGTGTTTTGTCTTCAAAGACATCCTATAAAAGATGGTGGACTCTGGACAAGTAAAACTAAAAGGTTCTTCAACCCAGGTAGCATGTGTTACTGCTACTGATCCAGAGGAAGAAAGATAGTGGCCTGAAGTCAAAAGTAAAAATACGTAGAAATATTATGATTGGATGGTCAGGAAAATGATCAACCAAACTCATGCCATTTTATGAACACAATTGAATCAAAAAATTGTGTCTTCTACTATTTCTGCCACAGAAAAAACCCCTTCATCAGAAGGAAAATCCTAAAAGAAGCGGTGAAATTTGAAGAAATAAGAGCAGTCAGAAGAAGACAAGCTCGTGTCAAAGCCTAAGTTGTCTTTGACTCTGGCAGATTTTATTCCATTTGCTTCAAAAGCATGAGCACCACCCCACCAAACGACACATACTGAACTAGTTCATCAGGAAAAATCTTCATCAGATGAATAATTTATGTTTGGTTCTATTAACATGATTCATTTAATGGATCTCAATGCCAATGAAAGTTTTGATCATGTTGAGTCTAAGTTCCCTATATCTAACAGAGGAGTTAGAGGAATAGACAGAGTTCTAGGATACAGAAGAAGAAGTGGATATTCCAGAAGTCACTATTTCAATCATACCCCTGCTAGAACTGTATATGCGATAGAAACTCGTGGAAAATCCCTTCAGCGGGATCAATAAGAACAAGAAAGTTCTTCCACACATGGAAGATTCGGTCCTGACAAAGTTATTTTGGAGGACCAGTTAGAGGTTACACCTTCTTACTCTCAGCAAATAGATAGACCTAGTCAGTCTAATATACTGAATCCAGGAGTGTTTCCAATTCCTACCCCGATACGGGATTCATCTACTGCCAAAGTGTCAACTTCCAAGGCACTTGTAAAACCACATTTTCATGATGGGAAACGTAGACCTTTGAACCAAAATTATGATGTCTTGAAACATCTGTCCCAAGTACCAACCAAGTTATCAATTTTGGATACCTTGAATCCATCAAAATACCTTCAGGAGGTGCTTAATGAGGCTTTGTCAAGTCCTCAAGAATTCGAAACTGAAATTGCTACGGCTGGGGTCTACCATATAGAGAATGATTATGCAGAATTCCATGCAGTGATATCTTTTACAGATTAAGATGAAGATTATGTTTTACATGGACATATCATACCTTTGTATCTATCTAGAAAAATCAATGATATAGACATCTGACGAGATTTCATTGATAATGGCTCAAGAGTCAATATCATTCCTATTCGTACACTTTGTCGATTGGGCCTCACTGAATCTGATTTATCTCCTTCTACTTTGATGTTTCAAGGATATGATAAGAATGAAAAAGAACCGATGAGAGAAATTACACTTAGAATTCAATTTGGAGACCTTATGTCTAATTCAAATTTCATGGTTGTTCGTCAGGACACAGCCTTCAATATTTTTCTTGGAAGACCTTGGCTACATCAACATGCGGTCGTACCTTCGTCATACCATCAATGTCTCAAATATTGTTTCAATGGTCAAATTGGGACATTGGATGGTGACAAGGCCCCATTCAAAATGTGTGAATCTCAATACATTGAGACATAATTTTATCACATTGAGGGAAAGGAAAAATCTATGGCAAAGAAGGTCACCAAAATTAATGCTCCAAATGGTTTGGAAAAGATTCCAGTAAACCCATTCATACATGTGATTACAGATTATTTGTTTCCAATCATTCAAATTGACAAGATAGACCTAAATCCAAACACTCCTATGGAAACTTCCATAATGTCAATTACGGCTACCAAGCCAGACAACATGGGAGAAATTGTTGATTCTCCAAGCAGTGATGAAAGCTTAAATAGAGATGTCTTCATTTCATCCACTAAAATCCAAAAATTCTATACTTCATCAACCAGGCTAGAAGTAGTTATAGAAATACCAGAGGAAAACAATGACGTCGATTCTCAATCCATCATCTCCTCTCTATCACCCTAGGAAGACCCTTCATCATCAATAGGGGTCATAAATGATAGCCTCTTCTTCAAGATGTTCAAATTTTAACTTCTCCCCTGACAATGGAAATTCTGCTTCATCAAATACCATGCAAGTAGAAACAGAAGAAGTAACACATATTTAAGAATAATAGGAAGATCTCAAGGATGCTCCTCCATCATTTGAAGAGGGTATCTCTACCACTGTGGATGAACTTAGAGAAATAAATCTGGGTACAAAAGAAGATCCACTCCCCACTTTAATTAGTGCATACATGACTCTTGAAGAACAAGAAATGTATACTTAATTTCTAAAGAAAAATAGATATGTATTTTCTTGGAATTATACAGAAATTCCAGGTCTTGATATCGATGTTTCTACTCATAATTTGGGTTTTCCAGAAGAACATTGAGGATTCAAGCAAGTATCAAGAAGAACGCACCCAACTTATGCCTCCAAAATTGAAGCTATAGTTGATAAGATTATCAAGGATAAGTTTTTCATAGAAGTTAAATATCCCAAATGGCTAGCTAATATTGTCCCTGTGAAAAAGAAGAATGGACAAATTAGAGTTTGCATTGAATTCAGAGATCTTAAGTGGTACTGTCCCAAGGATGATTTTCCAGTTCTGATCACAGAACTCTTAATTGATGCAACAAGTAGCTACGAAGCTCTTTCCTTCATGGATGGTTACTATAGGTACAATAAAATATGAATTTCCCCAGAATATGAGGAGTATACAGCTTTCAGAGCTCCTCAAGATGTGTTTTTCTATCAGTTAATTCCCTTTGTCTTGAAGAATGCAGGTGCAACATATCAACGTGCCATACACGATATCTTCAAACCCTTTTTAGGGAGATTTTTTTAATATTATGTGGATTATTTGGTGGTTAAATCCAAAAATTGTTTTGATCACTTGACCGATATAGAAATCATATTCAACAAACTTCGACAACACAATTTGAAGAAGAACCCCTTGAAATGTGATTTCAGGGCAACCTCAGGAAAATTTATCAGCTTTGTTGTATGCCATCATGGTATCAAAGTTGATTATGAGAAGAAAAAAATCAATCCTTGACATGTCACCTCCTAAAAATTTGAAGCAATTAAGAGTAATTCAAGGAAACTTGGCCTATATTTGGCCTTTCATTACCAATTTGGAAGGACAGTGTTTACCCTTCACCAGATTAATGAAGAAGGGAGTCACCTACTAGTGGACTGAAGAATGTCAAGAAGCATTCGATATCTTCAAGAAATATCTCTTTATCCCACTGATATTAATGCCACATGTTTAATTAATACCACTTATTCTCTATATGGCATCTTTAGAGCAATCATTGGGTGCCTTCCTTTCCCAAAAGAATGATGTTGGGAATGAAAACAACCTTTACTATCTCAGTCAGATTATTCTTGAGGCAGGAACTTGATATTAAAGTATTGAAAAGTGATACCTAGAATTAATCTTTGTAGTTCAGAAATTTATACACTACCTGCAACATCATGAGGTCCAATTGGTATCGCATAATAACCCACTCAAATTTATCCTTAGTCGTCCAATACTTACAAGACGTCTAGAAAGGTGGGCAGTTATTTTGCAGCAGTTTGATATCCAGTATGTGTCTCAAAAGGAAATAAAGGGCCATGATCTGGCCAATTTCCTCGCTAAACACCCATCTATAGAAGATACATCTTTAAATATGGAACTTCTTGATGAGGTAGTCTTCTCTATTCAAGATAATCCTAAAACATGGGAAACGTACTTTGATGGTGCCTCCAAAATTCCAACAGGGAAAAAATGGAAGATCCTAAATTCAACAAAGTTGGGTTAGGAATTGTGCTTATTTCCCAATAAAAGGTAGTGCTACCCTATTCCTTCTTATTATTAGAAGGCGGTACAAACAGTGAAGCAGAATATCAAGCTCTCACCGCAGGCTTAGAATTGGCGCTTCAGGCACAGGTGAATAACTTGAAAGTAAAAGCTGATTCATATTTAGTAATCAAAAAAATAAATGGGGATTATACCATCATAAAGTAAGAGTTAATTCCTTTTTGTGATTACGTTAGTTTGTTAATGGTGTAATTTCCCTCAGAACTGAAATTTTATTATGTCCCACGATCACAAAATGCCCAAGATGATGCACTGGATAATGTAGCCACAGCCTTGACATATCCAAATCGGGATGAAACAATCCTCAGTATTTCCCACCGTCATATAGTTTCACCTTTTGTTCAAATTAGAACAGAGTAAATCAATTAAATAAATCCCATTTATGAACCATATGGTCATACTACAGGATGTATGACACCTATCAGGGAATACCTTCAAAATGGAACACTCCCACCCGATAGATCCGGGAAAGAACAAGTCTGGCGACGTGTGGTCAATTTTACTCTTTATGATAACCCAGATCACCAAAAAATTCTCTAAAAGAAAGGTTTTGATAGAATTATCTTTAGATGTATTGATGGTGAAGATAAAATGGCTATAATGAATGAAGTACATGCAGGAGTTTGTGGTGCCCACCAGTCTGGACATAGAATTTATGGTAAAATTCGAAGGCTTGGATACTTCTAGCCTTCAATGATGCAAGATTGTGTTGATTTCACTAAGAAGTGTCATTATTTACAAGTATGTACCAACTTCATTCATCAACCTCCAGAGTTTATTCATATGTCTAAATACTCCTGGCCATTTTCTACATGGGTAATGGATGTAGTAGGACCTTATCCTCCGGCTATAGCTAAGAAACTTAAGTATATTATTACTGCTACTGACTTCTTTTCCAAATGGATAAAGGCAATAACTCTCAAGGAAGTCGGTGATAAAATCATTGTTAGATTTTTCAAATCCAACATCATTACCATATTTGGTGTTCCTCATACCATATTGACAGATAATGGCAACAACTTTTGTTCATCTGAGGTAAGAAAATTCTATCAAGAATACAATATTAGATCCAACCATTCATCTTGGTATCATGCATCATCCAATGGTCAAGTAGAGGATTTCAATAATACTCTTTCAAACATACTTCAAAAGATGGTGGATAAATATAAGAAGTCAGGGCCTGATAAAATTTTTCATTCTCTATGGGCTTATCGGACTACCACCCACACTGCTACATGATCATCTCCATATTCATTGGTATATAGAACAGAACCAGTCTTGCCTATTGAAGTACAATTACCTCCACTTAGAGTCACCATTTGTGATCAGTTATCTACAAATGAACAATCTCAAAAGCGATTGGATGAATTGGAATGACTATATGAAAAAAGATTGTGCACACTACACCATTTAGAAGTCTATCAGAATCGAATATCATGAGATTTCAATAAAAAAGTTTGTATTCATTCATTCATTAAAGGAGAATTGGTATTGGTCCTCAGAATCCCAATGATACTGGGAAAGAATCCTCCAAAGCTTGAGCCAAAGTGGGAAGGACCTTACTGAATACATATGGACTACTCCAATGGAGCTTATTCTTTAATCTCAATGGATGGAGAATTCATTACAACTCCAACCAATGAAAGATTCTTAAAGAAGTATTTTGTGTAAGAAAAATACACCCATTGTCCTTGCTGCAGGACATTAAACTGTATAACTGCCTCTATCATCCATCATGATGTTAAAATGTATCCCCCTTTCATCCAACATGATGTTAAACTGTACATCGTTCTAGATGCAAGATATTAAACTGCCAAGCACCCCAAGTCTGTGACACATGACATTAAACTGTGATCACTGCATATACAATTGTCTTTTAAACTCCATTTCCATGTGTGCCCCGGGAAGCTAACCATGCATAAGCCCCACACAATCCTTCATGTTTGCATGTTTCACGACATGATCGTCAGGTCTGCTGCTGCTTCTTGTTTCTCACACCGAGCATGACTCATGTGAGCTTAGAGTAAGCTTCGACCATGAAATATTCTCTGGGCCGCTATCATGCTTATGTCCCATCATCATCTTTAGGTCATTGTCCTCAAGTACACCCTGATTGCCAAATCCCTCTCAATTGAACTACGCAAACTTTGATCCTTTCCTCCTAGGTTGGGTACCTAGGCAACCTCTTGAGGTTCAAGCCCGAAACCACTTTCTTCACATTGATTCACCTCTATCCCATACGATGTTGATCTGTGAATCCCCCATCAACCATCTTATTAATATAGGTTCACTTTCATCCTACATGATGTTAAACTGTGTACATCCCATAGTCCTAGCTATATGACATTAAACTATACAGTCCCCCATTGTCCTTGCTGCAAGACATTAAACTGCATAGCACTGGTCTATGCATATGACCTTAAACTATTTTCACTTTTGTCCTGTATGACAATAAACTGCAACAATCCTTGATACCCTCACTTGATAGGAATCATCATTGACATGGTCTCCGACCATGTCATGTTTAAAGAACTACATGTTGCTTGATTCTCATCTTTATGAGATACGTAGTGACACCCAAGTCTTTAATCTTGGGTCCAGCCATAATTGCAATAAAGTCCTCTTTACCCCTCATATGTACGAAGAAAATCTGTACAAAGGGTATTTTAAGAACTAAGTGTGGCTTGATTCTCATCATTATAAAATACGTAGTGACACCCAAGTCTATAATATTGGGTCCAACCATAATTGCAATAAAGTCCCCTTTACCCTTCATATGTAAAAAACAAATCTATACTAAGGTTATTTCAAGAACTACGTGCAGCTTGATTCCCATTCTCATGGGATACGTAGGAATACTCAAGCATTCCTTGAGTCTAGCCCTAAGCCTTTGGGCCTAAACCCAAACTCTACTTTCCGTCCCTTGGATGAAAAGTCCCCTTGGGAGCACATGGTGTGATTTGGAACACCCTAGTCTTTGTTCACATCAGGTTTATAACAAATGCATGATGTGTCTCCCTCACTATGGTCCGAGACCTATGACCCTAAACTAAGATCTTCCATGCTCTCATCCTGCATGATGTTAAACTGTATTTCAAGAACTATGTGTGGCTTGCTTATCATCCTAATGAGATACATAGTGACATCCAAAATATCAATTCAGGACCCAACCACAACATTATAAAAATAATATTCATGATATCCATAACCCTTTTCTTGACTTATGGTCGCAAAATTTCTGATACCAGAGAGTTCTTTTGCCTGACTATGCAGCACGTGCCCTTAGGTGGCCTTGCATAAGTTGTCTACATAACAGACCTGTCAGCCCAAAAGATGCTAATATTTGACTATGAAGCTTATGCCCTAGTTGGCCCTGCATAATTCGACCTCCATAACGGGTTTGTCAAGTAGTGGTAACTTCATTCGTAGGAGAAGCCTCTTTTGTCCCTATTGGTCTTAACAACTATATGTAGGGATCTTCAAAGAAACTACCATCCTTAACATATTTGTTCCATACTCTTTTTCATGATCTGAAAGTATTATGTCATATAATGTTTCTATCTTCAGTTTTAGTCATATGATTTAAAACGACAGATACATTTTTTCCTACATTTGGGCCAGACCTTCATAAAAGTCACATTACTTCAATTCTTTGACAATTCGGATTGAAAATATCCTCTCCATATTCAAGTACCTTTCTCCATAAATAGACTCTATGCTTTGGAAAATTTGGATCCCCATAAAACAATCTTCAGCTTTTAGCAATAGAAATTCAAATTTATGAGAGTTATTTTTCCCTAATATGCAGCACGTGCCCTTAGGTGGCCTTGCATAAGTTGTCTACATAACGAACCTGTCATCCAAAAGATGCTACTATTTGACTATGCAACTTATGCCCCAGTTGGCCCTGCATAATTCAGCCCCCATAATGGGTTTGTCGAGTAGTGGTAACTTCATTCTTAGAAAAGACTTCTTCTAATGCCTTTTAGCTCTTTTCCCATGTCATTCCTCTGATTCAAAATTTCTCAAGTCACACTTTACAATTTCCCCCCTCCATACTTGAATATAGTAATATGTTTCAAAACAAATTATCAAGAATTGAGTCAATATCATCCATTCGGTCAAATATATTCTACCTTAAATATTAGCCCTTTTATAGTCCAACATGCATGAATTTAAACTACCAATAACAAAAGACATGGTACTCAATAAATTGAGAACCAATAAAGGGTACTCTGAACAAAAGTTGAGTCCCAACTCACTAAACATACATTTTGTATGATTTAGGAAATATTGAGCAATTAAAAGATAAAGTTTGTGGGGTTGTTTATATAACGCTAGTAAAAATTGAACTATATTTACTAGGCCCATTGTCTTTGGTAAAAATAAGAGCAATTATCAAGAAAATGAAGGTACAGATGATTAAAGATGAACAGTTTTTCATTGGTGAACAAGATTAGAAGAACATCCACAGAATAGAGTCTCTTCTCTTTTTTTCAAAAATTAGAGAAGACTTTCAACATGATTTATCATCTATTTCATAGCATCCCGAGCTTCATCAACAGCCACTTGAAGTTCATTTACTTGAAAATTTTCACTCTCTTCAGCTCGATGAAGTGCTTCTTTGGCATCTTTGATGGCTTTTATACCATCCTCTTGGACTTCTTCCAACGAATTATGAAGCTGGTCAGGCTCCCTAGTAACAACATCTTGATCTTGCTGATGGTGAAACTGCTGGAAAATCTTCTCCTTGATATTTTTCTTCATCTCCTTTAGATTTCTAGCATGATCAACCTCATCTCGGGACACTGCAACATGAAATTCACTGATATTTATTACCATTCTAGCTCTGATCAGGTCTTGATGACACCTTTGCTCTTGATCCCTCCTTCGAATGACTTTTTTCACTATGACATGGATTTATTGATATCCAAAACCACCAAGTCCCAGCATGATGAAAAGGGATGAATGTATTGGAATTTTCAAAGGTATCTCTTCAAGATTCACCTTAGATATTATCTTCTATATATTTTTCCATGCCTTGCGATGTGAGAATTGGACACCTTTTGCACTTCTAGGTCTGATTAAGCATCGCTATCACAAGGAGGAACATAGTCTGAGATTAATGAACTTAAGGAAGTGCCATGTTCTGCTCCTTCCCTGACCTTGGTTGCTTTACCTTCTGCTACTGTTTGGGCTGAGGCTGAGGCTTCACTTCTAGATCTTTCCATTGAAGTTGACAACCCTGTTTGGACAATTGAAAGTATGGTTAGTTTCAAAGGATAATAAAAGTTGATTTATTTTCTTTCAGGTTAAGTAAGACACAAATATCATAATCTTTTACCTAAAAATATATCATCAAATTGTGAAGACTCCTCCCCATCTTTCCTAGCTTCAACAGGATTTTCAGGATGGGTTTCAGGAGGATCTGTCTTGTTAAGTTCAACCTGAGCCAACATTTCTGCAATAATAGGGTTGACATCAATGTTTACACCCCTTTCAAGCATTGTTGGTTCAACAGTTTATTTAGATGGAACTGTAAATTTTTTAACCAAACATGGTTATAAGTGTAATCATGATAAGATTAACAAGACAAATGATAAAACTCACGTCCACTAGATTCTATAACTAGATCTCCAAAATCTTCTAAATAACATGGTAATTTAACATGTTCTAAAATTTCTTCAAAGGACATGCCAAGCTTCATAATTTTATCCAATGATGTCCCAGATCCCAGGTTAGTCTCACCAGTGGGAGCACTCAGAATGTATTCTTTGTGACTTTCATATAGCAATCTCTAACCCCGGATAGCTTCTTCACAGACAGTTGTGGGGTCAGCTACGGTGGTTGCCAAATGTTCTGGTGCATGTGATGAACCTAAAACATCATAGAATAGAAGTCAGTTGTTGTATCATTTGAGGTTATATTATGTACTGTTAATTTATGAGAAGTCTTTTCTCTCCTAGCATCAGAAACAGGAGTGGTGTTGGGAACAAACGTCGGCTCATCTGCTCTCAGTATTTCTTCCAGAACAATCGTTTGAGCAGTAACTTGCAGCCATTTTCCAACTCCCTCCATTTTAATCTGAGGATGGTTAGTCCTTTCCCTTAAAGGAGAAACTGAATAATCCCCTACAATACTAAGAAGTTTGAGCACTTTTTCATAAGTTAATATTTGTGACTACCAGAAAGACTTACCACTACTGATAAAGAATTTGATTGTGGTCTTAATTATTCAACGCCTTTTATTCTTGGCCTTTTTGGGTGGACTCGCGTCATCATCTACAAAAATAGGTATCAGAGACAATAACGCCCTTTCTAAATCTTCATCTATGACTTTCTGGCCTAGAGATACTTTGCCCGACTCACGAGGAGATTCAGTGGCTCAAAGAGTGGTGCCACCAGGGCTATACCGTGACGAATGGATTTCAATGGTTCTTTCCTTTAAAACCTGCAGTATGAAGAATATTATTTCCTTATATAACAATGATTTGACTAAATTCAAATTGAAAAGAAAATATAAATATGAGAAAAAGGAAAACTTACATCTTTAAGATCCATGTAATCATTCCACTCTTCATCTATTGAAGGACCAATCCCCTTAGTGGTACCATGGTTATTCATTTCCTTCACCCGCTTGCTGACAGGAATTGAATCATCAGTGGAATATATGAGAATTTCCAACTCTTTGATGTAATCCCTCACTTCATTAGTGTTGTCCTTAAAACGAATGTCAGAGGAAGCCTGAAGATTTACCACTCCAAGGATATGCAACCCTTCGCATAAGTCCATCTAGGCGGTTTCAGCATCACAATATAAACTCCACCATGTTCGGATAGCCTATGGTAATAAATATTCAAAATGTGCACCAGAAGGCAACGAGGAGGGTCCTACAATATGGGACTTCAACTTCTTCCCAGCTCCTGCAATCACAGATAAAGCATAAGAAAATGAAACTTTTTTCTCTTTAAAATAATGGAGACTAAATTTCTTCAATGATATAACTCACCATGAGTCGATGGAGTAGGTCTCTTGACTATGGAAGGCAGATTATATCTAGAAAGAGACCTCTTTGATGCATTTCAATCCTCATTATACCCATCTTGGGAATTCGGTGAATCAAATCTGGGTTGGGAACCCAATGAATCAGCTTCGGGTGAGGAAGAATCACCTTCCAAATGAAATGCTTCTTTCTTAATGGTTCTCTTCTTTGTACCCACCCGAGGGACCAACTGATTCAGTACCCCTTCAGGGTATGATGCTACCCAGCTCTCAGCATACCATGTATTTAATTGACATGCCGCTCCAACAACTGATAGATCAAATACTGCCCTAGTCTTCTCCATAGATGTCAACAACCATAGTTGATGAGAAACCATCAAATGTTTCTCTAACCAAACTTGCACCGGAGGGGATACAATAATTTGCTGCAGACATTTTAATTGATGTGCGAATATGTATGGAGCATAGGCCTTGCATATAATTTTTGTTTCAATCCTCGTGGTCAATGTAATATATCTACATGCTAGCATATATGAACTTAACTCCAGGATGGCTGTTCCATCATCAACAAATCGCCCTGTTGGCAGATATCTATAAGGAAAGAAGTGAAACTCCTTGAACATGCTCATCCTTATTTTGATATCATAAGCGTTGAGGGATAAGGGAGAAATTATAGAAAAGTCCTGAATAGATGGCCGTAAAGAACTTCTAGGAATCTGTACCCTACTTTATAAAGAATATGTTCTGAAGTGGGTGGCCATCCATCCCCATAAAAGGTGGAATGGTCCCCCTATTCTTAGAGGAGACTTACCCATATAAACATGAAGTAATCTCCTATGAATCTTTGCCAAAACTGGGGTGGCCAACCCAACCATATTTCTTTCAGCCATCTTGGCTTTAACGACAAAGGTCCCCAGCCTCACACCTCCTTTTGAATCCCGAACTGGTAAAAGGTAAACACTGAGCCATAAGTCCAAAAAGCCTTCCAGACAGGTCTTCATTGGAATTTTCTGGTTCACTTAATACCCCCACCTATAAAACTCTCCTGCTTCCAAAATTGGCCAAAATGTGCCCGAAGTACCCCTCTTTGCTGCTCTAGGGGAACTATTAGGATGAGTGTAGGAAGGTCCTTACTCTTTCTTCTTAATCAGAAACATGTCCATCCACTCCTCTGGATAGATATCTTTTTTGGAATGGGTTTTCGTGGTGGTGGTATTCATAAGCTTGTAGAAAATTTTCATTAACTCTTGAGCCAAAGCTAAAGTCTTCTCCGAATCATTCTAGGTAACCTTGGGGGGGATGAATTCATCATACATATCTCCTAAAATTGGAGCCCCTGAAATCTTGTAGACATCTCACAAACTGATTCCTACTTCTCCACAATTCAGATGGAAAGAATTCATTTCCGGGCTCCAACAAATGATTATCTCTGGCACAAAATTGTCATTCTTGTAGACATATGTCTACCAAGCCTAAATAGATTCATATATTGCAGCTCCTTTCAGATCATCAACAAACTCTACACAGGTTTTTTTCACCCAATATGCCCACATCCAAGTCGGCTTCACACCTCCTTCATGACGGAAATCCAAATTCTTCTTCCATCCCTTAGATTGGTCCATCTGATAATTTCAGAAAATAGAGGGATAGCAATGCGGCTGCAGCTCAGGCGTATGCGGCTTCAGATCTGGAGCACATGGACTATGATGCATTATGTATGCCTTTTCCACTGTATCAGCATTGGAAAATGATCCTGCAACTGAGACATTTTTTGAAGAGAAGTTGGTGTAGGTTTGAAACCAGGAATGAGGGATATAATTCTTTTCCTCTGGAACATTGACTCCTTGCAGATGACCATGGCCATACAAAGGCTAGTAAATGCTCTATGGGAATTGGCATGATATTTCTTCATGTACTTAGCCAAATATGGGAGAGTGCTATTGCAGAAAACATAATAATCATGGCCAACGACGTTCATCATGTCATCTATTCTCTTGCTGGCCAACTCATCAGCTGATCCAATTCTTCTAAGAGCCATTGAATCTTTACAAAGATCAAACAATCAACTTTTAAGTAAGTTTTTTTTGTGAAATTTTGATGAAGTAAATCAAAAAAATGGCAAAGGAATTAAGGTTCATGAGTCCCAAACTTGGCACGCAAGTCAAACCAGTTGTGTAGGTTTTGCCACCCTAGTCATGGCGCACAAGTGAAATACCTTCTGTAGAAGGACAACAAAAATCCAGAAAAGCGATTCATCGAAGACTGAAGCACCTACACAATGAGAGCTCAAGTTGCTGGAAGCTAACTGAGTTCGCACGGGAGTGAACATATATATATAGGTGATCCAAACCACCTTCATTCTATACTTGCATGCCCCAATAGCTGTGGGCCAAACCTGCACGCCACAGACCCTTGATTTCTCCAGATTTACCTCAGAGCCGGATCCTCTTTCCTTTTTTGATCCAACTCTGAGTGGGGACTTTTTTTGATGCTCCTTTCTGTCACATAGTCCAACGAATGGCAACGGGGAATACCATTAGCACAAAGAGGGTCAACCTTTGAAGAAAATCAAAAAAATTGACAAAGGCATGGACCAAAAGCTCATTTGGATTGAGGTGCGCAAGTCACTTGCGCACCACACAAGTCACTTGTGCGCCGCGCAATTCACTTGCGTGCCACCTATGGGTCATGAAAGTCACTCGCGTGCCTTATATGATTTTTTGCCCAAGGTGCACAGTGGCCTATAAATAGCCCCTGTGGGCCCCCCATTACAAGATGGATTTTCAAAAACTCAGATTCAAGATCTGGTCACCCAAGTCTTCAACTCAACTATTTCGAAAGATTATTAGGTAAATTTTTACCTAGAATGGATGAATTTAAGGAGTAGGATAAGGCCTAAGTTTTTAGAATTCATCAACACTTGCACGCCTAAGTGTCTATACCTCCTTAAAATTGGAAACACTAGCGCATCACCCTACCCTTTTGATGAAACTTGGGCACCGCCCTTGTGGAAACATCTTAGGATATTACTGAAGGCTTGAGTTAAGTCTCACCCAAGTATTACACTACAGATTCTTCATCACCCAAGGTGAACCCATGCTGCGCAATTACCCTTGTGTGACCAATACTTGCACGCCAAATGATTTTCGTGACCTACACTTGTGCGCCAACTTCATTTGTGTGCCTCTCTCCCGTTCACCTCTCCTCTTCAAGATATTAGACCTCAAACCCCTTTTCAAATCCATTTATTACATGGTTCCTTTATTGGATTCCTTATCTGAAAGGAATTCTGTGAGAACATCTCCCAAAACCTCATAACTTACAAGCATTATGTCACCATGGTTAGAGGTTTCTTCTATATAACCTCATCCTTTAAGATGATGAGATCTTTTGATTGAGGGCATCCTCTTCAGGAGTAAGCCCAAGTTCCCTTGGTTTGGGCCTCCTTCTCTGGAGTAAGACCTAGTCATAATTTTCTTTTAACATTGGGCATCCTCCTCAGGAGTAAGCCTAAATCATAAGTCCCTTTTAATTTGGGCCTCTTTCTCAGGATTAAGCCCCTGGTTAAAACTCCAAATCTCCATAAAGTACAAATACCTTTATAGACCCTACTCCTGGGCTTCTTTCCCAAAGTAAGTCCTGGTCTTCATCTACTTGGGCAATCATTCATACATAAGCCCCACATCATTTCTCATGACTGCATCTTTCGTGGCACCACCATCAAGTTTACGGATACCTCTTATTTCTCACACTGAGCATGAATCCCGTGAGCTTAGAGTGTAAAAGTAATCACAACATTTCTTTTTGGTCCATTAACCATGCATAAGCCCTACATTTCTTCACCCAAACTACGTGGACTTTGATATCTGCCTTAAAAGTAGATTATGTAGGAAGCCTTTCTAAGGTTCAATCCCATAATTCATTAATTCCTTTCTGTCCCATATAGTGTTAACTATATTTTTATTATTGAACTACATGGGTTCTGACTCCTTTTTAATGAGGATATGTATGTAGCCCATCTGCGGGTATGATCCCAACTCTGAAATAATCCCTGTCTTTATGAATGACAATAAAATTCAAGTGCCCTACTGAGTGGATTTAAAACTCGTATGGTCATCATAATGACCAAGAGATTTCTATATAATATATTGAAGGATACCATTGAATAAGAATCTCTAATACATACAAATGATTCTATATCGATGAAGAACCTCAAATACATATAAAAGATTCTCTAAACCCCATACATATCAATCATCGATTGCCAAATCTAAAGGAAAACTCATTTTAATGCTTGGTGAATTAATAAGGATTTGTAAACATAACTTAAATCTATAAGAGAGTTCCGGAGTAGGTAATAATTCCCCCAAAAAATGTGTGATGAGCCCGACCTCCCATCCTCTCAACTAATGCAAATTATTAAGCCTCATCGGTCCACAACTAATGAGAACCTACCTTTGGAAAGTAGGTCCAAATGGATATAAAATCATTTGGTATTTCTGGTTCTACAAATAAACCCATTAGAAATCGATTGTAAAGTTTTAACCTTAAACAAACAAGGTCATCCCCATTTCCAAAATAAATAGGAACATTAGGCAAGGGATCTCTCAGAACCACCCTATTTTCTTTGGGGTTATACTTTATCTATCTTACCACAATTTATCACTATAATATTATTATATATTTATTCTATATTCTTAATATATATATATATATATATCACATGCATATATAACTAACTTAATTTTTCATTACTTGATGGGAATATACATGTTTTAAAAGGTTCCCTTATAAACTTCTCTTGATAAGGAAAACCAATTAAAGGGGACCTCTCTATTTCTTATGCCATTACATGTAACACTCTTTAAAATGTTTTAAAACTCACATATTTTATAAAATTGATAATTTTATCATATAAAACATTTTATTACATTTTATGGAAATTATTATTCCCTTACTCTCTTTAAAGACTCATTACCCTTTTTCCTAAAGCCCTCCTTAAGGGAAACATTTCCAAAGATATGTATCTACTCCTTTTCAAGTATCCACTCCACTTGGAAATAATTTCTCATAATCCATGATTATAAAGGTCCAATAATTCTTAAATACCTTCTTTCATGAATAAATTTAGGATATAACATATAGTTATGCTTTATGACATGGTTATACAACCCATTTATTTCCATGGGAAATCCTTATGTTTATGACTTGTGCTTGATTACCTTATTTGGAACACATATGCATGTATATATTATAATGGGTGCACAGAGATAGAACTAAAATGAATTGGGTAATGTTTTTGTATCATAAGACATTATTTATGGAATTAGGGGGTAAAACTAATCAATTATTGGACTCTGTTTACCATGTGATGTTGTCTTGGAAGTTATCCATGACTTATACTAATTTCACATTTTATGTTGTTTATATATTCCCATATTTCCATGATATTATGATTCCATGTTCTTTATATTATGATCCCATATGATTATTTATGAACTAATCCAATATGATATCATGTTCTACCTTTTGACTCATATTATATGCTTTGCTATAATTTTTATTCCCTTACTTGGTTTTTTAACTCACCCCTATTATTTATGTATTCTCTTGGTTATCCTATGCAGTTTTAGGATCTCAAGGGAAGTTAAGAGTTCATTATAGAGATTAAAATAATTTAATTTGATTTTAGTTTTATTTTGATATATTATAAACCAAGTCTTCCAAATACACTAGGCCTCACGATATTTGGGTTGTGTTTATTGGATGTTTATGTTAAAAATAATGAAATAATATGTGTAAAAGGTTGGTATTACTATAATTATACTCTATTTGGAATGTTCTTAATCATGGTATATATTTATTTTATAGTGTGTATATCCATCCTATGGATTTTTCATGCTATATTTAGGTATAGAATCTTATGAAGGGTTTATTAGATTTTGAGGGTGATATCATTCCCACTGAGTTAGAATTGGTACCCTGACATTAGTTTCTAAGCCAAGGTGACTGAGAACATGGCTCATGCCCTAAGTTTGGATGACCCAGGTGACATAGAAGGTTGAATTGAGACATTTCATTACAAAATTGTATCAGATTCACACTATTTATTTTTGGGATAGTGTAGATATATAGAGTAGGACTATCAAGATTCGAGGTTAGAGTGTGAGGGAGTTCCCAAGCAACTTTTCTTCATTATAGACATAGAGGTACTAGGGTGTTAAAGGCTGTTGTTTTATATATTTTTTATGATTAATTTTAGGGTATTTGAGATGGTTTATTTCTCTTAAATTTTTTTTTGAGATGATAACCTTAATTTTTTTATCAGTGTTATTTTTAAATGAATTATGCATTGACTGGATTTTGTTTTTTATGTTTTTAGATCATACCTCCTAAAAGGATATATAATAATTAGTGATAGAAATCCATGTAGAACACTTTTTTGACTAATCCTCCTATGGACCTACATATCATTGAATTAATGATTAGAACCATTCAGACTCTTAGGCAGAGTAGTGATCTAGGGAATGTTTGATTGATGGATTATACCCAAAATTTCCCAAAGAAGAACCCCATGTCTTTCGAGGTGAAAATGGTCCCTAAGAATCAAATGATTGGTTAGAAAATATTGAATGTATATTTTAATTTATCTATACCCTTGAGCCATTTGAGGTGGGATTTTGTGACTTATATACTAGAAATACTGAGTCGAAGATGTATTTCTGTGTAAGATTCAAGAATATCTTAGTTGGACTGGGTTAAAGAAGGCGTTTAACCAAAAATTTTAATAAGATACCTTATGATTGGGGATGGATATAATGTTCATAAATTTTTTGAAGGGGGGACAATTATTTATACGATACTCTAATTATTTTTTTGAGATGTTACATATTTCACCCAAGATCTATATGTATGACTATTTAAGGTTACATCATTTCAAGAAGGGGTTAAAGCCAAAAATAATATTGGGATTATTATTTTATGTTTTCCCACCTATGATGAAGTGGGGGAAAAAGTGATTATGGAAAAGTTAGATATAGTAGGTCTAACTAGCATGATCCATGAACCTACTACAATAGGTGTGGACAAGAGTTTCTCTTCTAAGAAAAAGAAAACGCAAGAGGAGCTGAAATAAGGAATTAGTGGGAGTATGCAGTGTCACTCTGACCCTTCTCTAGTGGATTCCTTAGGATAAAGTAAAATTGTGTATTATTGGTGGGGGAAGGTAGTTTATACCAATAAAACCTACTATAAATTTATGATCACCTTCCAAAAATGTGTAAATATGGGATATCTTCAGTGATATTACTATACTATCCCTAGGAAAATAAAGTGGGTTTCCCTCATATCGGGGGTTCCCAGCTGCAACAAGATGCATAGAAGGGGGGAGAGATATCATTCCTAAGTGAAAAGTGATAACAATTCCACCAAGAATCCTCATAAGGGGCCCAAAATGGGAACTTTTATGAAAAAACCATAATAAATAAGTTTCATAAGTAAGGATAGTGACCATCATAGGTATGGTGTTAGTTGTTTCATCTATGACCTTGGATTTATTTGACATAGGTTCACCCCATTCATTCATTTCTCAAAATTTTATTGATTACTTGGTATTATGGTATGAATTAATGTTTTATGTGATGGATATCTCTACCTAATTGGGATATAGTAGAGAGCAGGATTTTAAGTACTCCAAGTTCCATTTGATCATCACCAATGCTAGGGTTGTTTGGGTTTTCATAGTTTTGGATCTGAACATCTTTAATTATATCTTCATCATGGATTGAATGGTGAGTATTAAATATTGGATTAAACACTACTACCATAAGGTGAAAATTATCTCTCCATATGGGAGAACATATGTATTTAAAGGTGAGTGGGATCCCATGTCATGTAGGTATGATCCAATTATTCTAGTGGTATTGTGTCTTTTATATCAGTTTTTGAGATAATTCTTGATGTAATTGAATGGGGATCAAGATACCGACTTCGATAGCTGGTGAATAGGTATCCCAAGGTCTTATATGATTATTTATATAAGTTTACACTACATTCATAGGAATATTTCGGTATTGACCAACAAATTGGATAAGACCCATCTTCTTTCCATCTTATTGGATGGATCCTGCTTTGTTAAAGAAGTTAAAGGCTCAATTATAGGATCTTAAGAGACATTTATTCATTAAACTCAGCATTAAACTATGAGTATCATTAGTTATCCTCACAAAAAAGGTAGATATAAGCCTTAATATTCTTATTGAATACTAGAAGATCAATAAGGTGATGATCAAGAATAAGTATATGTTTCATCATACTGATGATTTTTTTGATCATCTTAGGAAGCCTGATGGTTTTTAAAGATTAAATTGAGGTCAGGGTACCATCAGTTAAGTATACGAGATGTGAATATTACTAAGATCACATTATATAGATGATATGATAATTTTGATTAATTGGTTATTCAATTCAGTCTCACTTATTCCATTATAATATTTATATACATGATGAATCAAGATTCCCATCAGTATCTCGACTCCTTTATAGTGGTATTCATCAATAATATCATGATCTATTATAAGATGATGAAGGAGAATGAGGGGAATTTGGAAATTGTTTTGGGAACCTTGAATTAAAACCATCTCTATGTGAAGTTATCTAAATTCCAATTTTAGATCTATGGAGTGAGATTCTGAGGTCATGTGTTATCTGAAAGAGGAATTTCAGGGGACCCAAAGAAGATCTAGGTTGTGATATCTTCGTAATACCCAAGATCATATTCATGATCTTGTGTTTATTAGGACTACCGGGATATTATTGATATTTCTTTTAGAATTTATCTAGTCTTGAATAACCGTTGAAAACTCTAACTCATAAGGGTATGAAATTTGAATGGAGTGAAAAATGACAAGAGTATTTTGATGATTTAAAGTTGTGGTTGAATTCATCTACTATTTTGATCCTTTCAGATCTAGGAAAGGGTTATGCTATATATTGTGATACCTCATGTATGAGGTTGGGGTATGTGTTTATATAGAATGACCATGTGGTAGACTATGGTTCATGTTAGTTGCACCATCATGAAAATAACTACCCTACTCCTGATATTGAATTGGTGTTGGTGATTCATTCTATGAAAGAGTGTCTCTATGTAAGAACTTGGTTCTTCCTTTGAGGTACGGGTCTTTAATTTTAAGTTTATACTTAATTAAATAGTGTAAAAGAGGTCAAGGGGTGGTTGCATGCTTATTACACAACGTGACTGGGGACTACATGCCATGTAATTTTATTTACACGCTGTGTAGGGAAGGTTACATGCCACGTAATCCCACTACAATGTCATGTGATGGTCTGGAAAACAGTTGTATAGACACATCGTATAGTCCCAAGTACACATCATGTACTTTTTTTAATTATTAATTTAGGTAGTATCACCATTTTTTCAGACAAACATAAATGACTCCTTTTCGACATATGGAATGCCTAAAAAATCCGAAAGAGGGTTTGTCTCTCGATTCATCAAACGATCTTTGATTAGAACACCATTAGATCCGTTGGAATCCTCTCGATGAGTCATACTTGCATGAGGTATATGGTCTTGTTCCTTTCTATCAATGTCAAATTATTTATATGTGCCATAGTGCCATTTTCCCATGTTTAGGGTGTATCCTTGAATGGAAATTGACCCTTTTTATTGACTAATGATGATTAGTTTATGAATTAAACTAATTTAAGAATGTTTGAGATTTTTTGTTTCATTAAGGGACACCCTATGGGTAAGTTTTTCTTGAATGACCATTTATGGCCTTTGGATGAGGTTTCCTATGAGGCATGCCTTTCTTTCCCTTTTTGGGTTGTTAAGTATGAATTTATTTTATAATAGAATTTCAATTGTGATAAATTATGATTTATTTGATTAAGGGTTTTGGATTAGTGGTTGCCTCTTTTCTCAATGATATGCCAATTAAGTTTCAAGACTTGTGATATTTTAATTCACTTGTTGCTTGATATGTAAGATTCTAATGTGAATTTTTATTTTGTTAACCAAGTAATAGTGTAATTTACATGTGTTTTCTATTATGATGAAATGATGATATATCGGGCTCAACCCTGTTGACTACTATTCTTGTGGGTGAGGATTTTTTATGCCCACAGGTGAGGATTTGTTATGCCTATGGGATAAGATTTGTTATTCTTGTGGGAAAGGATTGGTTATACCTATGGGTAGGGTTTTACTATGACTACGAGAAAGATATTGAATTAAATGATGAAATGGAATGAATTATCATGCATATTCCAAGACAAAGCACAATCTTGGATTCGATCTTCACTTTAATTCATCAAATATCCTTCCGAGGTATCTTTTGAGAATTATTTATATGGGGGATTGATGGGATTAGTACAGATATCAAGACTTATGTAATTCAATGTATTTTAATGGTTGAACTAAACTTAATAAATAAAAATGGAAAAACTGACTTGTAGGATTATTTAGTTTGAGTACTTCCTTTTATACTACTTTTCCTTTTTGTACACTACTTGTTGCATATACTGACCAAAAGATAGGAACAAATATTTGGTGGTTGCCTAATGTGATTTATTTCTCACACCCTATTTGAGTCATGTATTTGGGGCCAAACAGATTATATTATTATAGGTGTTGATAAGGTCAAGCACCCTTCTACAAGTACTTGAGATGCTGTTTAGGATCCAGAGAGCATGGGACCGAGCCGAGGATTGTGATGCTTCTTAATTTCCATGTTTATTTTTTTCTTTTGGAACATACATTGTGGATTTATGTAGTGTACCTATTTTTGATATTTTCTTAGAACATAATATGGTACATCTTCTATTGTATGGAATGATGCTTGGTTATTTATATTATCATTATTCCACAATTTATTTCAGATGTATGATGTTTACTTCTTCCTCTATTGTATTATTATTTATTACACTATGTTACACTCTACCAATGAGGGCATAGTTTCCCCACTATCATAACCTAGCCCCTCGCTGCTAGTCAGCAGCCTCTGACATTTGGGGAAATGCACTTGAGGCTATGTGACCAACTGAGTATGGGCACTAGTTGAGTTGCATCCGGATCTGAGATATTACATAGTGGTATCAGAGGGGTTATTTTTTTATTTGTTATACTATTCAGATATGATATAAAGGAAATGGAATTCGGTAATTATCTATGACCAGGAGTAACTACCCCATGTATATGGAAAACCCAAATTGCCTTGAATTGAATTGCACTATTGGATTTTGAGCTATTATAGTTGATTCAGTTTCACCATTGGGTGACACAATTTTATTTGTGTTATTAGTATTGATATTATCGTGGTTATATTTTGTTGCAAACCAATGAGAAAAGGGTATTAAATCTCATGCATCATATAAGAACTTGTTATAAATCAAATTCCATGCAATATTGCCATGCCATTTAGAGAGAATTATTGATTGCGTGCTGTTGTGATAGAGGTTGTGCTAGATATGCATACTTTTGTGATAGATACCATGATAGATATGATTTTTTGTTGTGATAGGTGTATTGGTATGTGTTATGGATGAATTTGATGGATTCCAAACTTTTATCCCTAAAGAGTATGGGCCCTCTTGGATCAGAATTTGGTGGATCATGTTTCGGCCATGGGATATAAATTGCGTTGTTATGTGCTATATGTGGGTGACAAGATTTGATTTGTGGAGAGTATGGGCCCCAAAGATTGGAATTTGGAACACGATTTCTTTATTTTTAAAAAACATTTGTTCTGGAGAAATTTCCTAGGTTACTATCTAGAAACCTGATAAACACTATGTGTGGTCTTATAAACACACATGGTGTGTTCTTCTGTTTGGGAATAAAATAAATTCTTTTAAGTATATGCCATGTACTTTGAGTAAACACTATGTGATAGATGACCGTGTCACCGACCATGTGAGAGAAAACATTGGTTGTTGAGTTTTTATTAGAACATGTAATTTAACTTATGTACACCCCGTGCATTTTTACATAGGCATACCTGTGTAGCTCTGGCCATGTAAAAGTTCATGGATAGGAAGGAAGACTTTTGTACATGACGTGTACCTAACTAACACGCTGTTTACCTAGGGTTTCTACAGGCCTGGGCTGGAGGGAGTACACGACCATGTAAGACATTAATTGTACACACTGTTTATATTTCCTACACATCGTATACATGGGGTTTTTACATGCCAAGGCCGACAGGAGTACACGACAATGTAAGGGATTTTAAGTGTACAAACCATGTATGGTTCCTACACGGTGTGTACTCATATTTTGTGAAATATTAGCGATTTTATTATTCTATTTATTTATTGCTCACTTGAACTATGTACCTCGATGAATAAGTTTATACTGAGGTGTATGTACAAGACCTTACAGAGGAATTCCTCCATAATGACATCTAGTGGTACGCTATGAGAGTTGCAGTGATCATACCCCAAAGGTTGTAGGTAATGGGCTACCAGTGGATCCTCCAGTCATTCCAACTGAGGAACCAACTGTTATACCAGATACAGGTACTGATGCACAATTCCGTGAAGGCTTTATGAGCTTTATACAGGCCTTCTAGGGAGTACCTCATCCTGCCACGTCTATGGAAGAACTGACATGAGTATTTCAACAACAGCATCTGCTTACATTTTCAGGAGATGGTGGACCACAATTTATAGAGTCATGGATGGAGTCCATACATATGATCTTTGAGCATCTGGAGACACATCTTGAGAGGAGGTTCAAGATCACAACTTATATAATGCGTGATTCAGCTAAGAGGTGGTGGGATGTTATCATTCAGACAGAGAGACATCGGGAAATGGCATGGGAATAATTTCATATGGTCTTTTATGACTACTATTTTTTTAAGATTCTAAGGGATGATAGAGCCCAGGAGTTCATGCATCTGGAGTAGGGAACTATTTTATTGATTTAATACTCTTCCCTATTCAATGAAGTTCAGAGATTCACACCAATTCTAATGGAGATGAGACATCGAGGGCTAGGAAATTCGATGATGGTATAAGGTATGAAATCCAACTTTAGGTAAATATTTTCAGGTTTCTTTCTGCATATTCCATCATGAATCAAATGATAATTACTGAGTGTAATCTATGGGAAGATAGAGGTTCAAACTTAGGTGGTTCGACACAAATATATGGTATTGTCTTTACCAGAAGATGGAAGCATCATATAAAGCTTTCTTGTAGGGATACAAGTAGATAGAATGTTTCTTCCAGTAGCCAGGTGAGGTTCTACCAGTGTGGAAGAGCTGGGCATATGAGACCTTAGTGTTTTATGGACCCATTCGAGTGTCAATCTTACAGTAGGATAGGCCATCTACATTGCTTCTTCATAGAATTTCTACCAGTATTTAGTGAGAGAGGTTCCACACCGACTCCATGTTCAGGAGCATGGTCAATAGCTTCTCACCAGTCAAGGAATTAGAATAAACCAGGACGTTCAAGCCGAGGTGGTGGTCATGACCATGGTTTCTAGACCCCAATATCTCAGTGAAAACATGGTGGGTCAGCTTAGGGTAGCTAGGTAGTGTCTCAGGGCCGCAGTACAGGTCAGACTTATGCAGTGAAACAGACCCAGAAAGAGCAGGATCTCGGAACTTCTACTATCATAGGTACTGTTCTAGTCACCTCTATTTTATCTTCTGTACTCTTTAATATAGGGTCTTCACATAGTTTTATATATGTTTTATTTTTATAGATCCTTGGACTTTGTGTTTTCTCTTTTGATAATGTTATGATGCTAGACACTCCGTTAGGGATAAGGACGATAGGTGTGAACCAGTGTAAGTAGTGTCCCCTTGAGGTTGGTGGGTGCCACTTCTTTTGGGATCTTTATGTCTTAGAGATGACATGCTTTGATTTCACACATAAAATGGACTGGTTAGTATCCGTTCAATCCTTTTTTGATTTCTATCACTGCAGGGTGAGTTTTACGTAATGAGAAGGTGGATCATTTCTATACAAGGGAGAGTGGGATGTTCAGGAAAGTCGAGATAGACTAGAGAAATGCGGGTTGAGTGGGATGAAAATACAGATATCTAATTTATATCTGGATGACTTGGGAACACATCAGATAGATTTACCTCTAGTGTTTTATCATTTCAGAGATGTTTTACCAAAAAACTTTTTAGGGTTACCTCTAGTGAGAGAGGTGGAGTTCACAATTGAGCTAGTTCAAGGAGCTGAACCTGTATCTATTCCTACTTATAGGATTACTATGACAGAGCTGTAGGAGATCAAAAGGTATCTAGAGGATTTATAGGAAAAGGGGTTTATCTAATACATTACATCTCCATGGGGTTAATTGGTCCTTTTTGTGAAAAAGGTGGATGGAAACCTCAGGATACGCATGGATTATCAGAAATTGTACCAGTTAACGGTAAAGAGCTGATATCCTCTTCCATGAATAGATGATATCTTCAATAAGCTATGAGGATATTAGGTATTCTCTAAGATTGATCTGAGATCTAGTTATCATCAAGTGCATGTTATATCATCAAACATACCTTTCATAGATTTCCAAAGAGGATATAGTCAGTACGAGTATGTGGTTATGTCGTTCGGTATCAAGAATTCTCTATCGGTCTTCATGGAACTAATGAACCGAGTGTTCCATCCATATATTGATTCGTTTTTTGTGGTTTTCATGGATTATATATTGGTTTATTCCCATAATTGACATGAACATGCCATACATATTGAGATTGTTTTGAGTACACTGAGAGAGCATCCTTTATATGCTAAGATCTCAAAGTGACACTTCTAGATGGATCAAATTCACTTCCCGGGTCACGTCATCTCCGAGACAAGAGTATTAGTAGATCCAGAGAAGGTGAAAGTAATAGTTACCTGTGAGCATCCCAATAACATATTTGAGGTGTAATGTTTTCTAGGGATGGCTGGTTACTATAAGAATTTCATAAAGAACTTCTGACGCTTAGCAGTGCCAATGATGGGATTGAAAAAGATAGGTGTGAAGTAAATATGGTCAGATTCTTTCAAGACATCCTTTGAAAAGATGAATGGGAGATTAACGTCATCACTAAAACTAATTTTTCTAGTGCCAGACACGAGTTACATTGTATACTGTGACACATCCGGTATCGAGCTAGGACCAGTGATTATGAAGGGGGATCAAGTTGTTGCATACAAGTTTCAATAGTTGAGGCCACATGAGAGGAACTATTTGATGCATGATCTCGAGTCATCCTCAGTTGTTTATACATTATGATGTTGGAGAAATTACTTATTGGGGGATCATTTTTTGGTGTACACAAACCACAAAAGACTCAAGTACATATTTACTCAGCATGATCTAAATATGATGTATTAAAGGTGAGTTGAATACCTTCAGTCTTTTGAATTTGATGTTACCTACATTCATGTAAAAGGAAATGAATTAGCTGATGCACTGAGTAGGAGGACTTAGATGCAGGCAGTGCATGAGGCCAATAACGAGTGGAAGCTTATGAAGTTGTTATCTAAGATGCACTAAGAGTCACATGATAATCAGGGAAAGTATTTACTTTCTTCTTTACATATGAATTCTACCCTTCTATACAGAGTAATAATGATACAACTATCAAATTTGGTGGTCCTAGTCCTATGGGAGAGTGTAGCAAGTGAGGGTCCACCTCCTGGTTGGACCGTAGGTGATGATGAGATCTTGAAGATCCATGGATGTGTCAAGGTTTCAGTGGACATACATGAGGAGTTGATATAGAAGTTTCATGCTTAATCATGGGGAGTGCATCCTAGAGTTACCAAGATGTACCATGACTTGTGCCGTTAGTACGGGTAACTGGGTATGAAGGGAGAGGTGGCTGGTTTTGTTATGATGTGTTCCACCTATTAGAAGGTGAAGGAAGAACATCAACGACCAAATTGGATTTTATAGTAGTTACATATTCTGGATTGGAAAGGGGATGATGTCATGATGGATTTCGTGACAGTGTTACCGAGGTCACCCTGATGTAATGATGGAGTATGGGTGGTGGTTGACAGGCTTATAAAGGTTTCTCACTTCTTTCTAATCAAGAAGACCTTCAATGTTGATGATCTTGGGAAGATGTATATTAGTGAGGTGGTATGGCTTCATGGGTTCCCTCGTTCTATCATTTTAGATAAGGATGACCATTTTTATCTTGTTTCTGGATTATTTTTCATAGGGTGTTGGGTACACTAGTGCTTCTGAGAATAGATTACCAACCTTAGACTAATGGACAGTTAGAGCACACAATTCAGGTGCTGGAGGACATGATTTGGGAATGAATCCTGGATTTTTTGGGTTCTTGGAAGAGATACATACCCCTTATTGAGTTATTCTACAACAATAGCTTCCAAGATACTATTCAAATGTAACCTTATGATGCTTTGTATAGTACGCCCTGCCGATCACCCCTGCGTTGGATGGAGGTAAGATAGGTAGTGATGATGGGACCTCATCTTTTCCAGGAGACCATCGAGCAGGCTCAGTTGATTCAGAAGAAGATGTATACTGAGTAGTCTCATCATAAATCATATGTTGATTATCGTAGATGAACTTTGGAGTTCGATGTCGGGGATTGAGTTTTCCTACGTGTCGCGCTGAGGATGGGACACAAGAGAATTAGAATACAAGGTAAACTTTTTTCTGAGATACATCGGTCTGTTTGAGATTATGGAGAGGGTTAGGATGGTTACCTATCGATTTTATTTACCTTATAGGTACATGGATATGTATGAAATCTTCCACATTTCTTAGTCGAAACGTTACTTTTCAGATCTGTCTCACACCTTTCAACCCAAGGAAGTGGAGTTGCACGAAGATGTGTCATTTGAGGAGCATCCCATTTGTATTTTGGATTGTAGAATGTAAGTTCTTTGTGGCTAGTCTATTCCTTTGGAATGGGTGCTATGTAATCATGAATGAGTGTAGGATGAGACTTGGGAGAGGGAGGCTGATGTACGATCACAGTTCCTAGAGTTGTTCTCAGATATTTCTTCATCACCCTTGGAAGGGAAATTCATGGATGAATTACTTTAAGGGGGAAATTTGCAAGAACCCGGTTCTTCCTGTGAGGTACAGATCTTTCCTTTTTAGTTTATACTAAGAAAATGGGGGAAAAGAGGTCAAGGGCTGGCTGTAGGCCTTTAACACAATGTGACGGGGTACTACACACAATGTACTTTTATGTACACGTTGTGTAGGGAAGGCTACATGCTATGTAATCCAAGTACATGACCATGTGATGGTCTAGCTAGGAGTTGCATGGATATAACATGTAGTATCAAATACATTCCATATAATTTTTTTTCAATTATTAAGTCAGGCAGTAGCGTCGTTTTTCTAAATGGACATAAACGACTCATTTTCAATGCATGACATACCCAGAAAATCTGAATGAGGGTTTGGCTCCTGATTAACCATACAATATCCAATTAGAACAACGTAAGATAAAATGGAATCCTCTAGGTGAGTACTCGATTCATCTTAATTATTTCTTCCTAATTTATTCTCTCGATTGAGTTATCAAAGGTTTATCATTTTTTCTTATTTTGTAGATCTACCCTATTCTAGGTTGAATCAAAGATTTACACTAGATGAGGAGAGTCATACTAGCATGAGGTAGGTGTTCTTGTACCTTTTGCTCAATGTCGAGTTGTATATATGAGTTGTAGTTACATTAAACCATGTTTAGGGTGTAGCCTTGAATAAAAATTGACCCTTGTTGTTTCTTAATGATGATTAGGTTATGAATTAAATTAATTTAATCATGTTTGAGCTTTTTGGTTTTATTAAGGGCCACCCCATGGGTGTGTTTCCCTCGAAGGACCATTTATAGTCGTTTGACTGAGGTTGACTATGAAGAATGACTTGATTTACCTTATTGGGTTATTAATTATGAATTACATTTATAATGGAATTGAAATTTTGATAAATTGTGATTGATTGGATTAAGGGTTTCGGATTAGTGGTTTCTCCTTTTCCCTATGATATTCCAATTATCATTTAAGCCTTATGATAGTTTTATTATCTTGTTACTTGATATGTAAGATGAACACATGATTTTTTATTATGTTAACCATGTAATAGTGTAATTTACATGTGTTATCTATTATGAGGAAATGTTGATATATTAGGCTCAACCCTATTGACTGCTATGCCTACAACGAGAATTTTTTATGCCTACAAGTGAAGATTTGTTAGGCCTGTGGGTGAGTATTTATTATGAATATGGGTGAGGATTGGTTATGACTGTAGGTAGGGTTTTTCTATGCCTGCAGGAAAGATGTTTAATTGAATATTGAAATGGAATGACCCATTATGTGTCTTCTAAGCCAAAGCACAAGCTGGGATTCAGTCTTAAATTTACTTGTTTAGATAACCTTATGAGGTTTCTACTGGGAATTATTTATACAGGGGACTGACGAGCTTATAAAGGATCTCTAGACTTAAGTGATTCAATGTACTTGACTTGTTGAACTAAAAATAATGAATGAAAATGGAAAACATGACTTTTAGGATTATTTACTTTGAGTACTTCCTAGTTTACTGCATTTACTTTTTGTACACTACTTGTTTCATATACTCACTGATAGATAGGAACAGATATTTGGTGGTTTCCTACTGGGATTTATTTTTCACACCCGGTTTAGGTCATGATTTTGGTCCCAAATAGATTATATTGTTACAGGAATCGATATAGGAAATGGCCCTTATAAAGGTACTTGAGATGTTGTTTATGAGACAGAGAGCATGGGACTGAGACAAGGCTTACAATGATTCTTATTTTACTTATTTATTTTTAATTTTGGAACATATATTGTGGATTCTTATAGTGTAGATGTTTTGGATATTTTATTAGAACATAATATGCTGCATAATATTTTGTATAGAATGATTCTTGGTTATTTATATTATCAGTATTTCACTACTTATTTCAAATGTATGTTGTTTACTGCTTCCGCAGTTGTATTATTATTTATTCCGATGTGTTACACTATTCCAATGAGGGAATAGTTTCCCCACTATCACACCATAGGCCCTTGCTTCTAGTCGGAAGCCTCTAGAGTTTGGGGAAATGTGCTTTAGGCCATGTGAGCAACTGGGTACAGGGCACTAGTTGAGTGGAATCCGGATCCGGGATGTTACACTCCACTACCTCTTCAAAGAGAATTTCATGATGTATTATAATCACAAAAATCTAAAGTATATGTTTACCTAGATAGATTTGAATATATGATAGAGGTGATGGGTAGAGTACCTAAATAATTTTGATTTTGAATTGGTTTATGTTCTAGGAAAGGGAAATTTAGTAGCCGACATGATAGAAAAAACTACTGACTCAAGAAGAGAATGAGTCTAAGGAAAAATAGGGTCTGATGATCTTATTAACCAATCTTTATTAGGAAGTATAAGAGGATGGTGAATGGGTTATCTTAACTAGTTTTCAAATTATATCCACTCTTGATGACCAAATTCAACATGGATAGGAAACATACACCAACCATCAATAGATTATAGTAATCTTAAATAGTGGGGAGACCTTGGGTGATTTTTCATCATCTATCAATGACATACTCTATTTTTAGAATTGGTTGATAGTTTATTTGGATTTAAGGTAGGAGGAATTGAGTGGTGGTCACTACTCAAGTTAAGCAGTCCATATAGGGGATATCATGATGTTCTATGATCTTAAATGATGATATTGGTGGATTGGGATGAAATGATCCATCCTTGATTTTGTTTCTCACTTGTCATAGAATCAAAGATAATCATTAGAATATAGTTGGGTTCTTGTATACTATTACTATCCCAATGTGGGAATAATATGAGATATTTATGGATTTAATAATTGGATTAACATGGTATCCTAGTGTGAATAATTCAATATGGATTATTATCTATGAATTAACAAAAATTATCCCATTTTATTCCTATTAAAGAGTTAACGAAAGTGGAAGACCTTGGTCATATTTATATAAAATAAGTTGTTCAGCTTCATGATGGTCCTTTAAAAATCATTTAGAAATGAGATCCATGATTAAAATCCCATTTTGGAAGGGGCTTTAGGAGGATTTGGGTTCCTAGTTGAAATGGAGTATGACCTTCCATTTATAGACTGATGGTCAAACAAAGTGGGCTATCCATATTCATGAGGATATGATCTGATCTTGCATCCTTGACTTTGGCAGATCAAGGGAGAAATGTTTATGATTGGATATATTATATTATAATAATATATATCAAGCCTATATAAGGATATATACCTTGGAATCCTTGTATGGATAGCTGTGATAGTCCCCTCAGTATTTGTATGAGCTGGGGGATCATTCATTACTGGGACCTATTATCATCTACGAGACAATGAGAAAAGTAAAACTAATTTATAAAAGGTTAAAAACAACATAGAGATTATAAAAATCATATAATGATCATTTTATTCATCCATTAGAGTTTAATGTAGGTTATTGGGTGTTTCTTAATGCTTATTCTCAATCGGGGAACTTTCCATTTTGAAAGCAGGGTAAACTGGTGTTAGATTAGGTAAAGCCTTTCAAGATCATAGATTATCTTGAAAAGGTGGCATATTGGTTCAAATTATAAGCCCAGATGATCTCAATTAATGATATTTTCCATCTCTCATAGATAAATATATACCACACTGATCTATCTCACATGGTGGAATGGGACAGTTTGGACTTGGAACTCGACACCACTCTAATTGAGAAGCTTGTTCATATTAAGGACCATTATGTCAAGATTATATGAGAAAAATTGATTCATTTATTCAATGTGTTGTGGTATCATATCAAAGATAAAAATTATACTTGGGAGTGGGAGTACTCAGTGAAAAAGTAATGTCTCATATTTTTGAAGAATCCAAACATTGAGGAATTTCTAGGGGAAGAAAGTGGAATGGTGGGGAGAATAGTCCATTGAGTCATTGGTATGTATGTTTTGGATTTTTTCTTTTATTATTAGTGTTTTTTTATTTTCTAGGAGTTATAAGTCAAAAAATTAAATTTCAAGGAAAATAAACTAGTGTTCACAATTTGCATACGGTTGGGAGTAATCGTTCACCTAAACATGAAAGTGGGTGGGGGGGGGGTGAGGGCCTCTAGATTCATTTTCACAGTCTCTATTTGGTAATCAAAACTGTGTGAGAGACTCTAGGTAACCATGTTCAAGGGGTTGTGAATAAGGGTACCCCACATGTTTGGTGCATAGTTTGGTAAACTGTGCGGCCAAGCCATGTAGCTTGCCCCATTTTGTTGAAAATGGGAATTTACCAAACTAACCCCCTTAATTTTTGATATCCTCTATCCCTAATTTTACACTTCTTACTAAACCAGATATTCTACAGCTATGGTACAAACATACTCTCCATTTTTAGTGATTCTCCCTTCATATTTGGTTGATTTATTCAAGTTAAACATTACTTATTCATTATTTTACCCTTCTTCCTTTATTTTATTCTCTATTCATCCATTTAACTTCTGTCTATTTAACCTGAATGACCATAGAGATCTAAACATAGGATTTAGGTTAGGGTTTCATTGAAATTATTCTATTTTTAGGTAAGTGAGGATCATTTTTATTCCCTCTATCTGGTATATTGTGAAGTCGATACCATTTCATCACTTTTGATGTAGGTGTCTCTATATATCTAGATGTTTACTTCGAAATACCCTTATTATTGAGTTCTTCCTTCGGTTATATATATATATATCATGTTAAAATAAAATTTTATTGGTTTTTGTAAATGTTATTATCATTTTTTTTGGAAAGTATTATCAAAATGAAGTTTTATAATAGATTTTCCCTTGAAAATAAGCTTTATACTTTCAATAAATTTAATAAAATGTTTCAAAAATCTCTTAATATAAAATTTTATATTAAAGAGATTTTTAAAAATGATTTTTGTTGTGGATTTAATTTCTTGATCAAGGGATTTAGTGATTATTGAACATGTGATTATGGGTTAGATGTGGGAGAATTTGGAATGTGGTTTTGGCTGTATGGTTTTGGGATGGGCATTGCACTAGCTTCAGGATTGAGATTTCTAGTGTTTTTTTAGCGAGGCGACAAAATATAACACCATAGGATTTCATAGTACATTATCTCTTTAAAGTAATTCAATACCTTGCGCTACACGGAACACCGAGTTCGAGCGCACCACGACTTACCAAACTAGCCGTTCAAAAAGCAGTTATGAATAGTATTAACAACATTTTGAATTTTATATACTCCATATAATTTTAGAATCCATATTATGTGTTTCATATACATAATATAAGAACAAATTCATTTTTTCAGATAAAAGAAGTGTTTTTCAAAAAATGAAATTTTACAGCCTTTTAATGGTGTACCCTTTTTAAATATAATATTTGAAAATTTTATATATTCAATTTAATGAAATTAAATTCTTTTTTAGAATCAGGAGATAAAAATTTAGTTTGGGTAAATTTTTGGTACTTTTCTGATAACTCTCATATTTTGATGAATAGTGAAAAATACTAAATTTTAATTGAAAACAAATTTTTTAATAAAAATAATTTATATTGTTAAATTATGAATTTTAGTGGTTTTAAAATATAATTAGATTATATTTTTATCATTTAATATAATTTATGTCATTGGATGTAAATTCAAATTTAAATTGTACATAAACACATGTCAATCTTTTGATAATTTTTACTTCTTAAAAACATGGTTTCTAGTTTTAAAAATGAGAATTAATTTTAAATTAATTAATAAAACTCATATGTTTTTAATTTGCTAAAATATACATCATTTTTGGATTCGGAATATCAAAATTATCTTACGGTGAATTTTTTGTATTTTTCTGAAAACATTCAATTTTTGATAAACAGTGAAAAACATTGAGTTATTGTTTAAAATTGACTTTTATTTAAATAATTACTATTTTTATTTAAATTTATTTTAAATTAAAAATATATAAATAATACCTATATTAGTTCAATTTAATTCATTAGAGTCATTTTATAATAATATTATATGTATAAAATTTATTGAATTTTTTAACGTCTTTTACCCAACTTCTTGGCACATTTGCAAATTTGAATAAAATGTAATTTTACCGCTTATGTGAATTGAATTTAAAAAATCCAAGAGACAAAGTTGAAATCAATAATTAAAATTTGGTTCAATAGGATGAAAATAATTTATGGTGAATTGTAGATTTTGAATTTTATTTACCATGGTTAAAAGTAAATAGGGTAATTAAAGGTAAAAATGATATCATAATTACCCTAACAGAAGTCCTAATTCTATTGGATAAGTGTATTTAGACCAAAATAAACCTTAGGAATAAAATATGATCCTTTTGGTTCACTTGGACTAGATTAATACATTTATTATTATTTTATTTAAAGAAGAGTTAAAAGTGTTAAATTCAACGTTCAATAACTAAACCATTTTTAATATAGAGTTATACATAAGATAAATTCGACTATAAATATTAATTAGAGAGATAAAAATATTTCATACATCATATTATTTTATTTATAATCCTTATACATTAAATAAATAAATTTATTTATGACACAATGATGATGCAGTAATTACCTTATTAATGAAAGATTAAAATAATTGATATTATAAATATCAAAATAAATGTAAATTGAAACTTTTGATGAATTAAACGAATTTTATAGGTTAAAATGAAATTTTAGGGTTTATTTAATTTATTTTTTTTGAATTAATAATTTTTTTTGACTTTCAAAAAAACCAAATACTAAATAGTGTCAAAATTGACATAAATTAGTTTTTAAAACAAATACTATATTATTAAATGATATAATATTCCTAAAATATATAGTTCAACAAAAGGACTTATATAATTATATATATGTAATTAATGAACTACTTTAAGTTCTCTTGGAATTTTATAATAAGTTTATTAACCATATATTATAAAAATACAAGAAGACATTGTTAAAGTTAAACTATTTAACTAAGAGTTAAATCTAAAATATAAAGTTAATATGATGATGTAAACTTGTCTAAAATCTATTGGTTGAGATGATTTTAACCCATTCCCACCTTATCCTTGAAATAAATCCATTTGAATCCATTATAAACCGAATTTGTTTTAGAATAAAATAATATTTCAAGCTTTTCCTAAAGTGACCTTCACCTCTCTTATAAGAGGGTACTTCCCCTTCTCTCAAAATCATACCTCCAAAGCCATTTTTATCAGCCAAACCCTGCTCAAATATCCTACCAACTACTATAAATTCAACATATAGGCATTACTTTGATCAGAATCCAATATAAGGAGCCCTTTTGATCAAATCAAAAGGAAGAACCCAAAGAAGTGGTAATTACTTCATCACCTCTTTCAAAGTTATTTTCTTCTTCCACTTCCTCTTTTATTGATTTTTTCCATACTAAAATAATAATATCCAGTACCATATACATTATTAGATATTATTATTAATATGGTACAACCATATTAATTATTCTATCCATCCTATGAATGAAAAAGTCACCATACGTGCGTACGTATGGCTTACCGTCTCCACGTCGTGGTATAGTTTGCTATTCAACACTTCATTATTCGGATGAGTATACCAATGAGTATAATTTATGTAAATGATAAATATAACAATTTAATGATTCTGAATATATAATATAAAATCCAATTACATACTATTTCATCATCAAAATAATGACATTGTCACTCGTGCGTACGTATGGCTTACCATCTCCACGATGCGATGAGATTCATTTCTACGTTCACCATTCAACGATGATTATAAAAATATATATTATTAATAAGTATGTAATATATGAAATAATAATTATAAGGGATATATATATATATATGTATGTATGTATGTATGTATTCACATATATATCATTCACTTACTTCCGTTTAATACGATATGAAAACAAAAACAATGTTTATGCGTGTGTAGGGCCTACCGTCTCCATAAACGACATTTTCCATTTCATATATATATATATATTATTTATATTAATATTCTAAAGATATATGATACATAAATAATTTTTTATATTATGGATGTAATTAAATCATGATATAAGTTATACAATCAAGAATAACATGTTAAAACATGTACGATAGAGAAAGCGATTATTACCCAAAATGTTATTTTAACATAGAAATTATTATTAAATGGGTAGTATAAAGACATAAATGAATAAATAATGATATCATAAATATTAATATGGTTTTGGTATAATTTAATAACATACTATGGTAATTATATAGGAGGTTAAACGTACCCTCAACAAAAAGAAAGTACACGGTAATGGTTAATTTTCCAATGTCTTTATTATCTGAGGTTGCATATAAATAAGTATATACTGAGACTTCTTTATCGTCCACATATGTGTTTCTAAAAAATGTATTTCAATTTTTTTAATATTTACTAGAATATGGGTTAAAGTTATTTATACCCTTTCTTGATTTTTTATAAAAAATTTTGAAAATAATCTTTCCTTCGTTTTCCAAACAAGGTACTTTATGACCTTTTCGAAAAATTAAGGTTAGAATGTTTTTTAACTTATACAGTGGGTGCAGCTATTTTACGCCATTATAAAACCTTTGAAGCTTCCCTTACAATATTATATGAATATTTTCAAAATAAATGTTTTCTTTTATAGTCACGTGTCTTTTAAATGATTTCATAATTTCCCTCAAATAGTTTTGATTTCATCCATGTCAACATCCTTTGATGGATTTTACACTTATTTGAAGTTGATTTATTATGATACAATCTTCCATATTGTATTGAAGGTTTTGTGATATGTTTGACTATGGATGTGTTATTTTTATACCATTCATATTTTATGGTTAAATTATTAACATTTCGTATGTTAGTTTTAATACGAATGTTTATGTTACGTTTCAATATATTCATATGAGAAATGCATTTGACTTATTAAGCAACGGGTGGAGCCTGCTATAGCTCCTCGATGAATATGTAGGTCTCACGAGAAGAACTAGTGTCTTGGCACAAGGCCTGGAATTTTTTTTATTTGTAGTCTTGGCACGAAGCATTGACTATGTGGTTATGTTGTCTGACATTATGCATTCCATCATTATGAAATTAGCTATTGATATTACATGTGATTATTCAACAAGTAGAATATCCATGTGAATAATTAAATGCCATTATTTGATTAATATTTTCCATATTATGCTGAAATTTAAGTTTAAAAGTATTTTGTTGTAGTCTTATACATTGATTTAATGTTTATAATTATTTATGATAGTTTCTGCTATATTATTATCCTTAATGAGCATCTCAACTCACCGATTTATTATGTTTTATTTTTCCTAGGATGTGAAGAAGTGTGTTATAATTGATATTCAAGATTAATCGAGGAGAATAATGGTGTTATCAAAGGGTTATTTATGTTATTTTTTATTTTAGAAATTGTAATGTAACGTTTATATATGTAATCTATTTTTCAATACTGCTAAACTGACCAGTCCTTCGGGACTTTATTCCTTATAATCATGCCAATGGATTAAAATAATGCACCAACTCTGGGCAATTGGGGTTGGGGAGTTATAGTTGGTATTAGAGGATATTTAGAAACAGACTTGGAAATATATTTAGATAAACTCCAATTTTGAAACATTAACCTAAGATAGAAATTGAGGATTAGTATATAAGAACTTACTAGAATTTTTGTAATGTAGAGATTTTGTGAATTTTTTAAGACATACATCCCTGTCTGGATACGAGCAGGTAGAGGCGGCTCTGAAACAAATATACCTAGGAGTGAAAAATCTGACAAGGAGTTTCAGGCTTGACCTGGGGTATCCTGGTACACGACAATAGACCTTTCTACACTCCGGGTTAAGACACTCCCAGGGGATATGCTTAGGATAATTCAAAATTTCTTTACAAAGGATTTGTGTGTAAATAACTCCTCAAAGAAAATATTTTTTTTATGATTATGGATTATATGCATAAAATGTTCAATTTTTGTTAGGTATTTGAAAATTTTGTAATTATGCATTTCAATTCATAAACTAACCTAGTGTATGCCATTGTTCAAAAATGGTTCCTTGTAGAAGGAATTAGAACTCCAATAATACACATGATCCATAGAGTAAGAATGATCATTTCTTTCATGGTATTAAGTCAACATTTAGAATGGAAATAGTCACCCACATATTCTCATCATATGAAGAAATAATATCTTGTATAAATAAGATAAGTAAAGAATTCTGCGAGTCCTATAGATTTGAAGGGAATCCAGAGAAGAAAATGATGGTATAGATAAAGATATATAAAGGGAAGAAGGGAAACACTACTATAAAAATGAGCTTTATCAGCACTCAAAATGGTATTTAATAGTGCTAAAAAATCACTTTAAATCTCAGCATTGATATAGGGGGTCCCTTTTAGCAGCGCTCTGAAAAGTGCTGATAAAGGCCCATTTTATCAGTACTAAAAAAAGCGATGATAAAAGACCCCTTTATCAGCATTTTTTAGTGCTGATAAAAGGGACCTTTATCAGCGCTTTTAAAAATCACAAATAAAAGTAAAAAAAATAAAAAAAATAAAAAATAATTGTATAATGTGGAGAGAGCTTTTAACCATGCTTGACCCCCCCTCCTTTATCGGCACTCACTGCCCTTCCCACGCATCCTCACTCGAGCGCACCCCTTTGCTTCCACCCGAACTCAAACCTGCGACCTCCCCCCTTTCACGGATGCACCGTTACCACTAATCCATTTTGTTTTTTCTCTATTAAATGATATAGCTATATATATATAGTTATATTTATTTGTATATTGATATAGATTCATATTAATATAAATATATTTATTCATATATAAGTTTTAAATACATTTATGAAATATATTTTTTATGTGTGTTTATAAATAAATAAATAAATACATACATACATATATACAACACACACACACAGACACACACACACATAAACATATATATTTATGAATAAACACATATATATGAGTATTTGAAAAGCCATAGAATGTTAAAATGACCATAAATTATAATCCAGAAGCCTGTTTCCACTCCAAAACCAGTCAAATCTAAGAAAATGAAACAATATTCGATATGATATGTGGTACAGGCCTAAAAAACATCTAGATCAGAAGTTATACATGTTTGAATGTTAACAAATTGGGGTATCTCGACTAAAAACCCAGTTTTTAAGGCCTTCTGGGAATTTTTTTGCCTCAAAAAACGTGACACTAGCTTTTTTTTGGTTACTAGCACGTAGAGATCATCACAGGCTTCGATTTTATATGTTATAGAGATCAAACAGACACCCAAATAAAAAGTTATGGCCGTTTAAAGTTTGAGTTACATTTTCATCTTATTTTAGATCTTTTATTAATATTTTTGATTTTTTGTGTCTTCAAATTGTTATTAAATGATTTTTAATCAATAATAATTAGAAAATTATTAATTAATAATATATTTAAAAATTTATTAAAGTCATTTTCACTAAATTTCTTATATATTAAATGTAATAGTCTATTTATACTTATCTAAAACATATTTAAAAACTATATATTATATTTATATCAATATAAATATACTTATATAACAATATTTTATTTTTCATGTTTTTTTTAAAGCATAAAATTTATCACCGGTAGGAAAAAGTGCTGATAAATCCCTCCTTTATCAGCGCTAAAAAAAGTGCTGATAAAGGCCCCCTTTATCAGCGCTTTTTTTAGCGCTGATAAAAGGGTAGCGCTTCCCTTTCTCATTTTTGTAGTAGTGAAAGAAGGATTTTACCATATGTGATAATTGTGGAAAGAATCACCTTGGTAAATTCTTTAAGGGAATAGGAGTTTGTTATAAGTATGGATAAAAATGATACCAAGTATGTGATTATTACAAGGGTAACAAAAAGGTTTCAAATGTATAATGCTTCATCTGCAAGGAGTTGGGACACTACACGAATCAATGTCCCAATCATTTGAGTATACCGAAAATGATACTGTTGGATAATAATAAAGTTATGATACTACCACAAATGAAGAGGAATGACCAGTGTTATTATATTGATATTAAATAATTTTTTCATTTGAGTGTTGTATCAATGATATACTGGTTATAATAATTATAGAGTATATAAGGATTGTACTACAGTACTTTTTCATTAAATGATTTGAGATTGTGTGGTACCAAGAAAAGTGTCTCAATACCAACTTAAACCTTTTGGAAAATACATGGTTGAGGTAAATATAAACTTTTATATGGTTATGATACTAAGGTATTGATTTTGGAATAAGAGATGATTGACTTGGATAAATTATATTGGATATTATTGACTACTTTGGAACTGATTAATGGTTTTTTTATTCAATCATTGTTGGAGATTACAACATTTTTGGATTTAAGGAGTATATCCAGTATTATATGTTTTATAGAAGTAATAAGTAAGTACATACCTATTCAAATATGGTTTTATGTTAATTCATTTTATTACCACATTTTAAGAGAATGCACGATGAAGGTATTCACATGTATATTATGTGACCTTCCTTATAAATTTTGGACTATGAGTTTGAATAGAATTATTGTGGATAAGTATATAGGTGGGAATGAATTAAGTTTGACATTATTTACTATTGTTAATGTTAAATCATTTCTTAAGATTATTTTTGGATTGTTATAAAAAGGACAACCCGAAGGTCAGGTGACAACCCATCGCGTCCGGTAAGGCCACGAGACTTGAACCCGCAACCGAAGGGCGAAAAGGGTGCATCACCTACCACTGGCCTATGTGATATCCTATATTGTATAATTTAGTTTTTTAAAGGTCTGATAAATGAATTATAAATTCATTTTTTAGAACCCTATATGATTAATATAAATAGCATATTTTTGAGTTCTATTATCTTTTGGGAGTGAAAGATGAGTTTGTTAAAGAAATTAGTTAAAGTATGGAACTATACTTGTTAAGTATTTTTTTCTTATTCTATGATGAAATTAATACTTAGAATTTAGGAAAAGGATCTTAAAACCAAAAATGTGTTATCCTAATACCTTATGTTTTGATGAACCAATAATATTTTAAGTCATCATAGATTTATGGAATTGAGGCCCTCAATTTTCTATTTATTGTTCAATTGTTTGTGATTGATGACCTCAATCACTACCTATAAATATTTATGTTTTCCTCCAATTATGTGTCTCAAATTTCCACAAATGTTCTCCTATTCAAAATCCTAATTTGGTGATGACTTTTTCATTTCCCTTTCCCTCTTATTAAGAATAAGTTTTATTAACCCTATTTTCGATGTGGGTTTTCCACAAAGGTATTTTTTATTTTTAATATTTTATTTTCAAAGAACAATTTCAAATTATGAGGATGAAATTTATTGAAAGGGGGAGAATTTAACACCCCCTAATTTCATAGTATGTTATCTCTTTAAAGTAATTCAATTGCTTGCGCTACACGTAACAACAAGTTAGAGCGCACCACAACTTACCAAACTAGCCATTCAAAAAGCAGTTATGAATAGTATTAACTACATTTTGAATTTCCTATACTTCATATAATTTCATAATCCATATTATGCGTTTCTTAGACATAATATATGAACAAATTCATTTTTTTTAGAAAAAAGAAGATTTTTTTAAAAGGAAATTTTACCGCCTTTTAATGGTGAACCCTTTTTAAATCCAATATTTAATACTTTTATATATTAAATTTAATGAAATTAAATTCTTCTTTAGAATAGAGACATAAAAAATTAGTTTGGATAAATTCTTCGTACTTTTCAGATAACTTTCATATTTTGATGAATAGTGAAAAATACTAAATTTTAAATGAAAACAATTTTTTCAATCGAAAGAATTTATAGTGTTAAATTATGAATTTGATTGGGTTTAAAGAATAATTATATTATATTTTTATCATTTAATATAATTCAAGTGATTGAATTTAATTTCACATTTAAATTGTACATAAACACATGCCAATCTTCTGATAATTTTTACTTCTTAAAAACCCACTTTCTGGTTTTGACAACATGAATTAATTTTAAATTAATTAATGAAACTCATATGTTTTTAATTTGGTAAAACATAAATAATTTTTTTATTTGGAATATCAAAATTAGCTTATGGTGAATTTTTGTTATTTTTCTGAAAATTTTCAATTTTTGCGGAATAGTTAAAAACATTGGGTTATTGTTTAAAACAGACTTTTATTAAAATAATTATTTTTTCATTAAAATTTATTTTAAAGTAAAAATAGATAAATAATACCTATATTAGTTCAATATAATTCATTGGAGTCATTTTATAATAAGATTAAATGTACAAAATTTTATTGAATTTTTTAACGTCTTTTACCCACATTATAGGCACATTTGCAAATTTGCATAAAGCATAATTTTACCGCTTCTGTGAATTGAATTTCAAAAATCCAAGAGACAGAATAGAAATCAGTAAGTAAATGTGTTTCAATAGGATGAAAATAATTTTTGGTAAATAATAACTTTTGAATTTTATTTACCATAGTTAAAAGTAAATAGGTTAATTAATTGTAAAAATGATATTATAATTACCCTAAAACATGTAATAGTTCTATTGTATAAGTGTATTTCGACAAAAATCATACTTATGAATAAAATTTTATCCTCTTTTTCTACTTAGATTATATTAAGTCATTTATTATTATTTTATTTAAAGAAGAGTTAAAAGTGTTAAATTTGAAGTTTAATAACTAAAATATTTTTAATGTAGGGTTGTACATAAGATAAATTTGACTATAAACATTACTTATAAATATAAAAATCATTCCTACAATATAGTATTTTATTTATAATTTTTATACATTAAATAATTAAATTTATTTATGACACGATGATGATGTAGTAATTACCTAATTAATGAAAGATTAAAATAATTAATATTATAAATATCAAAATAAATGTAAATTAAGAATTTTGATGCATTACATGAATTTTATAGGTTAAAATGAAATGTTATGGTTTATTTAATGTATTTTTTTGAATTAATCATGTATGGTCGACTTTCACAAAAACCAAACAATATATAGTGTCCACATTGACATAAATGAGTTTTTAAAACGAATACTATATTATTAAATGATATAATATTCCTAAAAATATAAAATTCATCCAAAGGACTTATATAATGATATATATATGTCATTAAATAACCACTTGAGGTTTTCTTTACATTTTATAATAAGTTTATTAACCATGTAATATAAAAATACAAGACATTGTAAAGGTTAAACTATTTAACTAAGAGTTAACTCTAAAAGATAAGGTTAATATGGGGACCTAAACGTGTCTAAAACCTATTGGTTGAGATAATTTCTACCCATACCCACTTTATCCTCTAAATAAATCCATTTGGATTCATTTTAAACCAAAAATGTTTTTATAATAAAATAATATTTCAAGATTTTCCTAAAATGACCCTCACCTCTCTTATAAAACGTTACTTCTACTTCTCTCAAAATCACACCTCCAAAGCCATTTGGCTCAGCCAACCACTACTCAAATATCCTACCGACTACCATAACTTAAACCTATAGGCCTTACTTTGATCATAATCTAACCTAAGGAGCCCTTTTGATCAAATCAAAAGGAAGAACCCAAAGAAGAGGTAATTACTTCATCACCTCTTTCAAAGTTATTTTCTTCTTCCACTTCCTATTTCTTTGATTTTTTCCATAATAAAATAATAAATCATGTACCATATACATTATGAGATATTATTATAAATATTTTACAACCATATTCATTATTCTATCCATCCTATGAATGAAAAAGTCACCATACGTGCGTACGTATGGCTTATGGTCTCCACGTCGTGGTGTAGTTTGTTATTCAACACTTCATTATTTGGATGGGTATAATAATGAGTATAATTTATGTAAATAAAAAATATAAAATTTTAATGATTCTTTATATATAATATACCATCCAATTACATATTATTTCACCATCAATAGAATGATATCGTCGCTCGTGCGTACGTACTACTTACTGTCTCCCTGACGTGATGAGATTCATTTCCACGTTCACCATTCAACGATGATTAAAAAAAATATATTATTAATAAGTATGTAATATATGATATAATAATTATACTAGATATATATATATGTATGTATGTATGTATTTTCATATATCTTATTCACTTACTTTCGTTCAATACGATATGAAAATAGAAACAACGTTTATGCGTACGTATGACATACCATCTCCATAAATGGTGTTTTACATTTCATATATCTATCTATTATACATATTTATATTCTGAATATATATGATACATAAATTGTGTTTTATATTACAGAAGCAATTAAATCATGATATAAGTTATACGATCAAGAATAACAAGTTAAACCATGTACGATAGAAAAAGAGATTATTACCCGAAATGTTATTTTAACATAGAAATTATTATTAAATGGGTAGTATAAAGCCATAAATTAATAAAGTATGATATCATAAATATTAATATAATTCTGGTATAATTTAATAACATACTATTCTCATTATACATGATGTTAAATGTACCCTCTACCAAAGAAAAGTACAAGGTAAGGGTTAATTTTACAATATCTTTATTATCCAATGTTGTTTATACGTAAGTATCTACAAGGACTTATTTATCATCCATATCCGTTTTTCTTAAAAATGTATTTAAAAACATTTTTAATATTTACTAGAATATGGGTTAAAGTCATTTATACCCTTTTTTGACTTTTTATAAATTTTTTGAAATGAATATTTCCATCATTTTCCAAACAAGGTACTTTATGACCTTTTCGACAAATTAAAGTAAGAATGTTTTTTTAACTTATACAGAGGGTGTGGATATTTCCCACCAATAAAAAACCTTCAAATTTCACCTTAAAAGATTATAATAATATTTTCAAAATAAATGTTTTCTTTTTTAATTATGTGACTTTTAAATGATTTCAAAATTTCTCTCAAATAGTTTTGATTTCATCTATGTCAACATACTTTGATGGATTTTACACTTGTTTGAAGTTTATTTATTATGATACAATCTTCCATATTGTATTAAATGTTTTTGTGATATGTTTGACTGTGGATGTGTTATTTTTATACCATTCATGGTTTATGGTTAAAGTATTAACATTTTGTATGCTAGTTTTAATAAGAATGTTTATGTTATGTTTCAATCTTTTCATATGAGAAATACATTGGACTTAGTAAGTGATGGGTGGATACTGCTATAGCTCCTTGATGCATCGGTAAGTCTCATGATACAAACTAGTGTCTTAGCATAATGACTTGAAAAAATCTTTATTTATAGTCTTGGTACAAGGCCTCGACTATGTGGTTATGATGTCCGACATTATGCATTCCATCATTATGAAATTAGCTATTGATATTAAATGTGATTATTTTACTAGTAGAATGTCCATGTGAATAAGTAAATGGAATTATTTGATTAATCATTTCCATATTATGCCGAAGTTTATGTTTAAAAGGTTTTTGTTTTAGTCTTATACATTTCCTTAAATGTTTATGATTATTTATGATAGTTTCCGCTATATTTTTATCCTTACTAAGCATCTGATATCAACCCTTTCTTATGTTTTATTTTTTCTAGGATGTGAAGAAGTGTGTTATGATTGATATGTAGGGTTAAGCTAGGGGAATAATGGTGTTTTTAAAAGGATTATTTATGCTGTGTTTTATTTTAGAAATTTTAATGTAACATTCATATATGTAATCTATTTTCCAAGACTGCTAAAATAATCGGTCCTTCAGGACTTGATTCCTTATAATCATGTCAATGTATTAAAATAATGCACTGAATCTGGGTAACTGGGGTTAGGGAGTTACATAATAGGTCCTGGATTATAATACCTTTTTTGGATAATATAGGTCAACCAATGTCTTGAGATATATTCCTAGATACTTAAATCTCATAGGTTAGATCCCCACTATGTTGCACATATAGTTTGATCATGTTATGTATTACCATTATTTGATGCCATATTTCTATTTTATTATGAATATTTTGGTTATCTCTTTACACTCAAAGTTATATTATATGATTTTAATTTACATTATATTCATTTTCATGGATTGGTTTATGAAAAACCAAAGGATTGATAATTTTTATAAATAAATGATTTTCAAAACAATATTTTCAAACAATAATTATCATTTTTCATCCAGAAAAGTGATATATAGATTATAAGGACCCGAGCCCGAACTGACAGAATCAGCCCTTATAAATGATGTTTATTTTTTTCAACCAAAAGAAACATAATAAATACATAAAATTCAATACAAGAGAGGAAATTTCATTATTCTAGGCTCTGGAGGATTAGATAAAAATTTCTTACATTTATCTGAGTTGCAACAGAAATAAAATAAAACAAAAATCCAACTATGCTTTCGCAATGCGTAAATGATGATGTCATACTTTGGACTCCAAAGTGACATGTGAAAATAATTTTAAAACAAGGGGTGAGTGTTAAATTTCCTAGTAATAGGTTTAACAAAACATTGATAAATCCTTTTAAGGTATTTATTTGAAAATACTTTCAAAAACACATTTAGAAATATCCTTATTGAAAACAATATTGAAATTAATTACAGTTTAAAAATACTATATGCCTTTAGAGAATGCTTACATTAAAAAACTTCTTAAACATAATCCATTGTTTTTCTAAAAACATTACTGAAGTTTCTAAAAATAAAACACTATTCTGAGGCCACTTGAATCATTAAAGGCTATCTTGGGACAACCCACTTAACAAAGGATGCGTTCACTCCCTAAATCCCTTTCATATTTAAAATTATCAAATGTCATATTTTTCAAAAAAATTTGAAGCTTTATTTACTTATATATTATTTTCCCACTGAAGTTTTTATTTTAAAACATGAAAAAACATTAGAACACATACACTCATATGTATATCTAAATGTATAAACAAAAAAATTCAAGAAAATTTATTTATTGCACCTAACATAACTATATATCTCATACTTGAATTTTCATATTCATATGGAAAGTTCATTATAATTCATGAACTTACAGATTTCATTCATCAGCTCTTGTAATACATTTTAAAAAGTGATAAATTTTATTATTAAGGACTCAATCAGATATTAAACAGACATTTTCTTAATTGATTCTATGCATAAGTTTGTGGCGATAAAATATAAATTATTCACATAGAATTAGTATATTACCCTTCACATTATATAATAATATTAAGCAATAATTAAATATGAATCACACATAAAACTATCAATGTAACCTTTAAAATAAACACATTCAATGAAATCAGTGTACTTATTAATTTTGATATTAAATCTTAATATTTAAATTGAAACCAAAAATTTATTATGAATGGAATGGGTTTAAATGATATTCCTAATCACATGGCCATGTTTATATACATATGAAATGTCTATAATGTTAATATAACGTGATGACATGATATGCACACTTTTTTAGAAAAGTGGTAATAAAAATTATAATTGTGTTTTTAAACATTCTATACTTACATGCATATATATATATAAATATATATATTCATATACATACCATGAATACACACAAGTCATGAATTTAAATCATGAACATAGAATTGCAGTTTATATAAACATTATATATATAATACTTAGAGTTTACAATAAATATAATAGTTATAGAATAAATAAATTTTATTCACTTCCATAATTTGAGAACTATGGTCAGTATTTGAAAATAAATATTTGGATGTTATCCCATACCATATAATTTCGGGAAAATAGAGTTATATAAATGGATATGGATACGTATGAATAAACACATATATATATAATAATCCAATAAAAATAATTACATTATTTAAAAGTCTAAAGTATATAGCACAACACTCACATATAATCACAAAATTACATACATACATAAATTTTTTATTCAAGAAAATATTAACCTAGAAATCATAAGACTTGTTTGAAATAAAATAATTTCCCCTTACACAACCTCAAATAAAAAATTACTTGTAAAATAAAAATAAATCCTTACATCAGAACAAAACGTTGATTAATTTAACTCATTAATAATTTGAAAAATGATAAGCATAATTGAAAATATAATTTTCACCCATACTAATTATGTTTTAAAATATCGTCATAATGTTTAAAGGTTTTAAACAAAGAAAACCCTTACATAATTTAGTAAAATAAAATAATGGAAAGTTCCAGAATTCTAAAATTTGAAAATAAATTATGCATACACAATAATAATAAAAAAAAACAGTAGTCCCCCTACAGAAATACAAGAGAGGTGGAAGACTTCACTCCAATTTCTATCATAGAATATGTGCAGGGATGATCAGAGACAAAATAGAACAAAAAATATGGGAAGAAGTGATACATAATGAATCTCTACTTTAAAATTCTTCAAATTGACAGTTCATATAATGGTTTATACAAGCATTCTATGCAATATAGGTACATATGTGGATAGTCTAATAACACAATCGCCCAAAAATGATAGAAATTATATAAAATGGTGATAACAAGGATATCTACGGACCAAAACAAAAAGAATAGAAATAGTTAGTCATAGAATAAACAAAGATTTCACTTAATCCAAACAACACGAACGAACATTAAACACATGCCAAAACCAAAGCAACTGCTGTTCATAAAGTAATTAGGAAGAATAAAATAAGACATAAAATGTCAAAAAGATAAAAAAAAATTGATCAATAAAGATAATTCGAAGTGATTCAGACCTAAAAAGAAGAACATCTACCTCAAACTAGGTTGGAAAAATGAGACCTAACTGTAAAGAAATAGTCGATGATAATCCAACCTCCCCTTTGTGTGGTGTGACTGTGGAAGATCACATATCTCATCCTTGATTCGAACCAACCCGATGGTGAAATGACTTTCTGGAATGACTTGGCTCTCACAGTGATGTGCTACTTAGGTCGTCTTCTCAGAACCATCAACCTAGTGTTGATCTACTCCCCAAAAAACCCTAAGCACATACCATCCCCCTTTTTGCGATTTCATGGACCTCCCCCTCCCTTATATGATTTTTTATTTCTTTTTTTATTTATTTCCTTATTTTATTATTATTACTATATCATTATTATTATATATATAATTTATTTAATATACTTTATATAAAGGTTAACATTATATATGTATGATTTTAATCATAATTTCTTATTAAACACAATAATTTTATAATCTAATTTTATAAAAATCACATTCATTTTTATTAATATACATATTAAAAGCATCATATTTTCATAATAAGAAAACTTATTCAATATTTATTTAAAATAGATTGTTATAATTTTATTAAAAAAAATTAATAATTTTATGAAATGTTAATCTAATTAAAGTTTATAATTTAAAACTAATAATTATAATTTCATATATATATTTATATAAACATACATGTCATTTTTTTTCAAAGCCCAAAATTTATAAAAACAAATTAATTATATTTGTCTAAAGTTAATATATATATATATATGTATTTCAATATGTATACTTACATATATTTATAATTTTCATAACAAAAAACATGATAATAATTATTTTAATAAAAACAAGTTCTCATTAAATTAATTGAATTTATTTAGTATAAAAAGTTATTCATGTATTTAAGATCTTATTAAAATATCATTAATATATCCATAATTATGATTTTGTTTCATTCATTTATATTTTTAGCATTTTATAAAAAAAATTCATAATTTATAATATTTTATTGATTTAAAACTAAGGGTAATATTTATATATTAAAATACTGAAATAATAAGTTATTCATTTATTAATCAAAATAATTCCTTTATTGAAACTCAGGGTGTTACATTATCCCCCAATCAAATGAATTGTGTCCTCATAATTCATTCACAGATTTAAAAACAATTCTTGATTTTTGTATTCAAAATTTAAAAAACTAGGACTTCTAGACTTCTAAACTCTACCACTTAGATGAAAAAAATCTAATTTCCAAAGTTTTTTGGACCATTCCTATGATACCTATTATAAGGACCCAAGCTTGAGCTGTGGGCTCAGCCCTTATAAATTCTGTGTATTTTTTTAACCAAAAGAAACATAATAAATACACTACATTCAATACTACAGATGACCTTTCATCGGTCTAGGTTTTGGAGGATTAGATACAAAATTATTATATTTATCATAGTTTCAACAAAAAAAATAAAAAAAAAATCCATCTATGCTTCCACAATGTGAAAATGATGACACCCTACTTTGGAATCCAAAGTGACCTATGAAAATAATTTTAAAACAAGGGGTTAGTGTTAAATTTCCAAGAAAGGGGTTTAAAAAAACATTGATAAATCCTATTAATGTATTGATTTGGAAATAGTTTTGAAAATAGATTTAGAAATATCCTTTTTTTAAAAAATATTGAAATTACTTATGACTTAAAAATACTAGATCCCTTTAGAAAATACTTACCTTATAAAATTGTTTAAACATAATCTAGTGTTTTTCTGAAAACATTACACAAAATTATGAAAAAAACACTATTCTGATGCCACTTGAATAGTTTAAGTCTATCTTGGGCCTGCCCACTTAACGAAGGATGTGTTCACTCCCCAATTCCCTTCCATATTTAAAACGATCAAGCACCGGGTTTTTCAAAAACATTTGAAGATTTCTTTACTTATATATGATTTTTCCACTGGTGTTTTTATTTTAAAACATGAACAAACATTAAAACACTTGCACTCTTCTGTATATCTAAATGTATAAATGTAAACCATCAAGAAAATTTACTTGTTGGACCTGGAATAACCACATCTCTTATACTTGACTTTTTATATTCATATGGAAAGTTCATTAGCATACATGAACTTTTATATTTCCTTCATCAGATCATATAATACATTTTTAAAAGTGATAACTTTTATTTTTAAAGAATCAATCAAATATTAAACACAAATTTTATTAATTGATTCTAGGAATAAGTTAATTACATGAAAATATAAATTATTCACATATAATTATTAAATTACCCTATGCATTATATAATATTCTTAAGCAATAAATGGTTATGCATCGTACAAACAACTATAAAAGTAACCTTTAAAATAATCACTTTAAATAAAATCAGTGTACTTATTAATTATGAAATTAAACCATAAAATTTAAAATGAAACCACAAATTTATTATGAATGAAATAGGTGTCGATGATATGCATAATAACATGGTATGTTTATATGTATATGTGACATCCATAATGTTAATATAACGTGATGACATGTTATGCACACTTTTTTTAAAAACATGGAAATAAAAATTATAATCATTTCTTTAATAATTTCATCCTTACACACACACACATGCACGCACACACACATATTTATATACATACCAAAAATACACAAAATTCATGAATTTAAATCATAAATATAGACTTCCTATTTATATAGACATCATATATGTAATACTTATAATTGATGATAAATGTAATACTTATAGAATAAATAATTTTTCTTCACTTATATAATTTGAGAGTTTTGGTAGGTATTTGAAAATAAATATTTTGATGTTATCCCATACCTTATAATTTCTAGAAAATAGAGTTATATAAATGTATATGAATACATATGCATATAAAAATATATATATATAATAATCCTATATAAATAATTATGTAATTTAGAATTCTAAAGTATATAGTATAACACTAACATATAAACACATAACTACATACCTACATAAATTCTATATTTAAGATTATATTAACCCAAAAATATTAAGACTTATTTGAAATAAAATAATTTCCCCATACACAACCTTAAAAAAAGTGACTTGTAAAATAAAAATAAATCCTTAAGGTGGAAAAAACTTCGATAAATTCAACTTATTACTAATTTGAAAAGAGATAACAATAATTTAAAATATAATTTTCACCCTTACTAATTATGTTTGAAAATAAAATCATAATGTTGAAAGGTTTTAAACAAAGAAAACCCTTACATATTTTAGTAAAATGAAAGAATAGAAAGGTCCAAAATTCTAAATTTTGAAAATCAATTATGCATAATTAATAAAAATAAATAAATAGAATCCCCCTTATAAAAATACAGGAGAGTTGAAAGAGTTCAATCCAATTTCTATCACAAAAGATGTGCATGGATGAGCATAGAAAACGTAGAACACAAAATATGGATAGAAGTGATGTAGAATGAATCTCCCCTTTAAAATCCTTCAAATTGACAGTTTATATAATGGTTTATACAAGATTTCTCTACAAGCTGGTTATATATGTTGATAGTATAACTACACTAGCGCACAAAATTGATAGAAATTATATAAAATGGTGATAATAAGGATATCTTTATAAAAAAATAAAAGAACAAAAAAGGTATATATAGTCACAAAACAAACAAATATTTCAATTAACGCAAACAACACGAATGAACATCAATCGTGGGACAAAACCAAAGAAGATGTTATTCATAAAGTAAGTAGGAAGAATAAAAAAACAACACAATGACAAAAAGATAAATAGATTGATTAAGAAAGCTGATCCGAAGAGATTCGGACCTAAGAAAGAGAAAATCTAGCTTGAACTAAGTTGGAGAAATGAGACCTAACTATGAAAAGCCAGTCGATGATGATCAGACCTCCTCCTTCCATGGCGTAACCACGACGAACCACAAATCTCAACCCCTATTCGAACAAAACCAAATGAGAAATGCCTTGTCGGCATGACTCGGCCCTCCTGGTGATGCGCTTATTGGCTCGTCTACTCATAACCATCAACTTGGTTTCGTTATACTCCCTCTAAAACCCTAAGCACATACCACTCCCCTTTTTTGCGATTTCACAGACCTCCCCCCTCCCTTACACACTTTTTTTTTCGTTTTTTATTCCTTTCATTATTTTATTAGTATTATATCATTATTATTATATAAATAATTTATTTAATATAATTTATATAAAGGTTAAAATTATATATGTATAAGTTTAATAAAAAAATCTTATTAAAAAATATAATTTTATAATCTAATTTTATAAAAATGACATTCATTTTTATTAATACACTTATGAAAAACATAATATTTTCATAATCAAACATCTTATTCAATATTTATTTAAAATATAAAGTTATAATTTTATTTAATTTTTTTTAATAATTTTTATGAAACGTTATTCGAATCAATGTTTATAATTTTAAACTAATAATTATAATTTCATATATATTTATATATACTTACATTTCATTTTCTTCAAAGATTAAAATTTATAAAAACCAATTAATTAAATTCAAAAAAAGTTAATATATATATATATATTACAATTTTAATACTTACATATATTTAAAATTTTAAAAACAAAAAACATGATAATGATTATTTTACTAAACACTGGTTCTTATTAAATTAATTGAATTTATTTAATATAAAAAGTTATTCATGTATTTATGATCTTATGAAAATATCTTTAATATATCCATAATTATGATTTTTTTTCATAAATTTATATTGTCAACATTTTATAAAAAAATTTCATAATTGAAAATATTTTATTGATTTAAAACTAATGGTAATATTTATATATAAAAATTCTGAAATAATAATAATTCCATTTATTAATCAAAATAATTCCTTTATTGAAACTTGGGGTGGTAAATGGATTCATGGTGGTTTGCTAATAGGGTTCTTATCCCACCCTACATAGGGTATTGGTTATATGCAAAGTTTGGTCTATCTGATGTAGGGAAATTTAAAGAAGCTGCATCTCATAGAATGGATCCTTGATTTTATGTTTCATTTAGGGGAATGAGCCTAGTGGTTTCCATTCTCTACATGGATATGACTTGGCTGAGCATTTTTGGATCCTCCAATTTGGTATTTTGGGACTTTGGTTATGTATCGGCCAACTCAGACATGGGTATAATTTATGAATTGATCTAAATTAGGTGATGTTGGGACTTGTTTTATATAGATTTTTTTATCAAGCATGGATTTTTTTTAGTTGTTACTTATATAATGTTTGGAATGTTTTATTTTATGGTATATATTTTTTATGGTGTAGATTTAAAAAGTATGGATGGGTTATACAATATTTACAAACACAATCTTAAGAATGTTTCATTAGGATTTGAGGGCAAAATCATTCCCAATGAGTTAGTATTGTAACCCTGGAGGTAGTCACCACCCTAAGGTGACCGATAATATAACTTAGGCCATGTGGAGGCTTACTTTGGGTGACATAGTAGGTTGATCTTGGATAGTTTAGTAAAAAAATTATTTCATCAAACTTTTCCATTTCATCATTATAAAATTTATTAATTTCATAATGAGTCAGTGTTAAAATAGATTGCTTATCATGTGGGGTATTTAATTAAATCTATAATGAACAAGTTAACTATATTTTCCACAAAATCCACTGAAAGTGTTCCTTCATGAACATTTATTATGTCTATAGTAGTCTAAATAAATATCCTACCTATAATGATAGAGTAATGAAAGTTTCCTCTTTATTACTGTATATTTATAATATAAAAGTAAACAAGGAATGAAAATCTATTCACTATTACAAGAAAATCCTCCAAAACTTCAACTAGTTAAGTGGTGGTTCAGTTGGAAAGTTGAAAAACAACTCATTTTTTCTTGAGTTTTATTTTATATAGGTAAGACTAAATTAATTAAGGAATGACATTAATCAAAACCCCCAAATCAAACAATTCATTTATAAATGTGAGATCTCCTATGGTACAAGGGATAGTAAAAGTAACTTGATATTGACATTTTATAGGTAGTTGAGGGGTTATTAGAGTAAAAATATTTCTACCTAAAATTACATTCTCATCCCATTTTAACTTATTATTGTACACTTATCCTTGAGAAAACTTGCCTAACTTGGTATTTGGTGAATAAAATTTAATAAAGTTCTATTGATTTCCAGTCTCTTGAAGTTTTCCAAGACCATTTGTTACAATTATTATTCAGTAGTTCTATTGGATTGGTTTATTCTTACAGGGAATAATGGTTGAGGTTGATTTACTTCTTCTATATTAGCCTTAACTATGCCTTTTTTCATTGACTATGTCTCTATATAGAATTCCTCTTTAGAATTATTATCAGGGATACATTCTTGATGTTCCTTGGGTTTTCCAATCTTGAATTTAGTTTCTAGTGGTGATTATTCAATTCTATTCATATAATTTCTAATCCTAAAATAAATAAAAAAAATTACCCTTAGGGTTAAGAATTGATTGGGAAGGGAGCTTAATCGAGCCTTGATTTATTAAGTTATTGAGGGTGGAAATGATTTGGCTAATCCATCCTTTGAGCTCCTTTAGTAGTGAACAATGAGTGGTGAGAGTGGAATTTTGGTTCGTTTGGAAAACCAAATCTATATCAATATATTCTTTATATAGTATTACTATGTTTTAACTTATTGGTATCTTGTAGAAGGCTGATAACCATGCCTCTAAAATATTCGTGGTCGGAGAGGTTGTTGAAAATTCTTTTGAAAATGTGTTCTTTAAGGTTGCTTATTTCCAACTCCAAAGTGATTTTTAGGGTACCATTTGAATCATTGGATACAAATTGGTTACTATCAATACTACCTATGGTACATGGAATCATAAATCTCTTATAATATAGGAAAATCATCAGTTTAATTATCAAGATATGATAAAGCTGGAATACTCTAGGAGGGAGTATGGAAGGTGGTGTTTCATTAACCTTGTTGAATGCTAAATATATGAAAAGATAGGTTAGTTATTCAATTTTAGTTTCAAGTAAAAGTTTGTTGGAACTATTTAACTCAAGTAATCATTTAGTGAGATCCTTTATATCATATTAGATGCTTCAGTAGGTAATATTTGAGTTTAGTGTACAACCCAAACTCCAGTAACTCAGAGCTGGTGTTTAATTTATTACATTGTCATAAGTTATGAGTGATCATACCATGATGGATATATTAGTTTATTAGTATTGGAAAAGTAGTTACATACATGAATTTCAAATTAAATAAAAAATTTAAAATATAGCATGAAAAACATTCTTTCACCATGAAATTTCATTCAAATATCCCTTATTCATATCTTAGAAAAAGGAAAACTAGTAAAGAGTGAGCCTAGATACTCAGTAAGGGTTACATTCAATAAAATGTATTATTAGTAAATAAGTCATAATAAATTTCATATTTTGGATAATCAAAACAGTTTATATTCAATCAATAACTTAAGAATTAATTAAATCAATGAGTAATATCAACTAAACAATCCCATGGATAATAATAACCAGATTCAAAATGAAGGAAATGTATAATGTTAGAAATTCATGATATTACCATTATGTTTTCAACCAAGAAATCATGAATCTTACAGTCACATCCTTGAATAAGACACATTCAATAATTGGTACGTATTCACCAAATACCCAACTATTATGAAACAATGATATTACCTCATCCTATACATCATGCTGACTTATTTTGTCTCATGAGACCCATCGATGAATCAAGGGTCTATCTATAACTAGGTCCCTCACATAACTTTCATGTCTAATTAATTTCTCATATATAAAATGATCAATATAATTCAGAATAAATATGCCTTATTAATCAATAATTATATATAATAAATCAAGAATAAAGAATATCAACATTTCCCTAGTGAATCAAATAAATTTCTTAATAAGTATCTTTTAAATAACACTATATGTAGTAATGGTACAGGTTTAAAAAAATAGCTAAATTATAAATATATCCATGATACAAAATAATATAAATTTAATTTCAAAATAATAATAGAGAATGGTAGAGAACATGATCAAAATAAAGTGAATAGTCTCAAAATAAAGTATAATCCATAAATCAGTAAAGGATGATAGAAGACTACCAATTCATCAGAATTAAAGGTTTTAAAGTAAATTAAATTATTTTGAGAATTATACAGTAAAATTTAAATGAAAATTTAAAAAGAACTTTCATGAATTCTTTTTTAATCTTTTTTGTAAAAAAAGTTATAATTCATTTCAAAAATTCATCTCAACCTTTCAAAAAATAACACCTTTTTATTTTTATATAAAAAATAAAAATCCATATAATGATGGAAAAATATTTTTCTTTGAAAAAAATTGATTTTTATAATAATATCAATAGATAATAATGATCTTAGAGGTGAAAAAAATCTGTTAACATCGCATATGTTAAAAAAACATTCCTTTCACAGTTTTGTAAGGAGAGAAAAAAACCTTCTTTGGGAAAACATTAGAAGATTCATTATTAAAAATTGTGAATAAATTCAAAGTTATTTTAAAATTAATTCCAATAATAATTTTATTATAAATATGAACATTCATGAAACAACATGGCGAACATGTATATAGAGGAAATATATTCCTGACTGAAAAGAAGAGATAATGTCGGTATCCCTTATATGTAACTTATTTATCGATTCTTGATCCCATAAGAAAAGAAATGAAAAAAACATATAAAACCCTAACATAAAAAAATTATAATAATAGAAATGATGTTTAAGAGACTATAATAATTTAATTTACCCAAAGTAAATTTAAACACAAATGTTCTCAAAATAAAATCCGATTATTACAAAAATCCATTACCTTGGGTCTTCTCTTAGTTGTACATGTTTGATCCTACTGTATAATATTTTTTCAATTTTTAATAACACATATAAGAATATTATTTTTACTTATAATTCCATATATTATTAAGTTATAATATCTCATCACCTGTTAATTAAAAATTATTTATTAACATTATCATTCTGAGTGTTAACTATTTTGTTTTTTATGCATATTTCAGTTTGGAAGTCCCATTTATTACATCATGGTTATGGTTTCATCATCCATATAACAATAATAATTTTATAAATATCATATTTATTTATTATTTATAGTTCTAGAATTATCCTTGAAAATAGGTAATAGAAAAATAAAATACACCATTCATGGAGATGGTAGTCTATACGTACACTTAAATAATGTTTTCATTTTCTAATGAAAAGAATAAAATAAGGTCAAACAAAATTTTATAATTACATAATCATATTTATATAATAATTATCATATATATTTATTAAATATGTCATTATATCCTTCCATTAGTTTACGTGATGGAAAATGAACCACATCGCCATGTGGAGACGATAGTCTTTACATACCCATGTGCGTCGCTTTCATTTTCTGTTGGATGGAAGAGTAATAAGGTAGATTATATATTATCATCACATAAGTATAATAATATAATAAATACAATACATAAAAATTATATCCATTATAATAACCAACTATGAACGTAGGTGATGAAAAACAATATACATCGTTGCGTGGTGGCAGTAGTCTGCATGTACATAGAAACGATGCTTCCATTTTACATATAATTGAAATGATGTGGATAAAGTTTGTTCTATATAACCAATAAAATTTCAGTATATTTATTATAATTAATTCATGATTTATTATGGATATAATTGATTTTAAATAGGTATAATAATAAATAAACTTTTAAAGAGTTAGTTAGGACAATTAATTCTTTTTGAGAGACGTATTTTGGATTACACCTTAATCCTTATTAGGATTATTCTAGGGGAAGATTATAAGGTCTAGTAAGTGGAGTAGGAAGCTATTATTTAGGTATTTTATGATATAAGTGTATTAAAGTTTCTTAATTAGAGTGAAGATGGGGTTCCCTTTTTTAAGTGAGGTGGGTGGAAATGTTCTAAATACTTGAAATATTAATATATATTATATGACTTACTCAATTCTAGTGGATACAAATTATAAAAATTTATATGATTAGATTTATATGGATGTAATTTTATCAAATAATATAATTTACATATGTTTTTAGTTATTTTTAACTCTCATTATTTTAGTTTAACCCCCTTTTAACCTATTTTATCCTTTAACATATTAATTGTGTTTACATCGTTTAAAATTCATTATGGCCAAAAATAAATTTAAAATATTTACCAAAATTGAACCTCTTGATTAAAAACATTAAATCTATTTTATGAGATCAAATTTATAAGTGTGAAAAAAATTACTTTTAAAATTAGAACACGTAACTCAATGAAAAACGATTTCTAAAAAAATGACATTGTAAGTATAGAAACGATTTTATATCTAAATCATGTATAATGTTTATTAAAATGTAATTGATTTAATTATTTATGACAAAAATATTTATTTGGATTTAAAACCCTTAAAAAATGTATCCATGAAAAAATATAATTAAATAAATGAATCTGAGGAGTTATTTTATTAAAGTGAAAATATTACTTAGATTTACAAAATATCAAACATAGATTTGTAAGTTAAAAATAATATTATTAAATAAATTATATTAATTACTAAAAATAAATTTACTATATTAAAAAGGTTTATGAATATTTTATTTTATTATTATATCACTATAAAGTCATAAAAGTGGCATTATTTTAAAAATCCAGTTGGTGAGGACTCCTTAAGTGCATTCAGGAGACCCGGGATTAAATCCAGGAGGAGGCTAATTTATGAGTTACTATAGCAAGTACTATAGTAGGTACTGTATAAGGTACTATAGTAGGAACTATGCATAACTATAGCAAGTACTATAGTGGGAACTATATCAGGCACTGTTTGGCAATGTAACAGTCAGGAATATTCCCCCGTTTGGGCCTTTGGGCCACCGATTTGGTCCCCGAGTCCTTTAAGGCCTTTGGGCCACCTAGGCCTTCTAGTCAGTAAGGCCTTTGGACCACCTCAAGCCCTTTGGGCCACCTTAAGTGCATATGAAAACCATACAACCTACAAAGGAACAAACTTCAGAAGGAGGAGCAAGTAACTTTCACCATAGCAGAAGCTAAACGAATTGCAAGAATGAGAGGGAATGGAACCTGTCATTGGGAAAAGCCTGTTAATGAATGGTAAATCCTATCCAAATATCCATGAGAAGGTGGAGATCTGATTTCACAATGAATATTTTGGGGAGGAGCAGTTTCAAGTAGTTAGTTTGGGTTGTTTGTAATGTTTGAAGCCTATGAGAAATGAATTCTTCTAAGGCATACAGGACATGTAATACTTACACTTACAGCCCTTGTAAGGGTTCCAAATCACCCCTTTAAAGTAGGATTATCAAAATCAATAAATAAATGAAGGCCTTCGGACCATTGGAGGCATTATTTAAAAAAAAAGCTTTCACTATTCACCCAAAAATCCACCTTTTTTGAAAAATCTCAAAATTTCACCCTAAGGTTATTTTAAAATATTAACTCTAAAAATGAAGTCAATTTTTTCAAATAAAATTTATAAAACTGGAAAAACTTTATTCTCATTAATCTCTCATAAAACACATAGAAATAAGTTTTAGGAAGAATGTATTCTTATGACATAAAATGAATTTATTCTTATACTTTTCCCAGCAACAAAAAATAGATGAATGTAAATTTATTTAATGAATTAATTATTTTTATTATATAAATATTTGATATATATATTTTATATTTTTTTTAGTCAAATTCATCCCCTCCAATATAATAGCTATGTTATATATTCATATTTAAATAATAATATTGTAATAGTACTTTGTGGTTTATTTAAGATCAATGTTTCATGTGCTATAGGCTATTAAATGTAGTATTAATTTAAAGGAACATAAAATCTCAAGGTGTTACATTATCCATCCATATATAAATTGAATCCTCATAATTTAAAATCATATATAAAAAACTAAATATATCATAGAATAATAAAAAACGAAGATATATATTTTATTCATGAACTTTACTTTATAAGTTATGACTAGGAAATTTAGTTTGAATTTAACTCTATAAGAATAAAAATTGATAAAGAGTTTTTGAAAATGTACCTTGGTAGTTTAGTGTTACTTCCAATATAAGACTCAATAGATTTCTCTTCAGTTTTCTTGAGTTTTAGAAACTCCTTTATCACTAAGATAGAAAATATGATAAAATTTACTTACTTGGTTTCTTCCCATTTTATAAGTTTTATTTCATCCTTTGATGTTCATTGTTAGGATAATAAAGAATTTTTAATATCCAAATAACTAAAATAAATTTTTATTGACCATAAGATCCATGAAATGATGAAAAGATATTCCACCTGTCTAAAACCAAAATAGTTAGCACAAATTATGAAAAGACTCAATATGAATAATCCTCCATGTAATAAAGTAATCCAATTATCTGCAAAACCTCAAGTAAAACACCCAAATTTCATCTCAAATGATTATAAAATTAATTAAACCTTAATTTTCTTCAAATTACACTTGACTAAATACAAAAATCAAATTTTGTTTGATCAATGGTTCTTTTTAAATCGTGTCACATTTTATCCCCAAACAACCTTTATCACTTATAAAGTCACATACTCAAATATGTATATTCCTTAAAAACATATTTGAAAATATATTTTCCCAAAATAACATGGATTATTATGATATAAAACTATAATAATGCATAGTAAAATTATCCAATGTTCACTTTTTTATGAAAATAAATTTTCAAGTGGATCGATACCATTTACATTTTGAGAAATATTTTGTACAACTTCATTTCCTTAAATATCAGAAGAATAATACTTGGATGATTCTCATACCAAAATACCATAAAAAAATAACAATACATCATAATCATTTATTCTCCTAAATTATTCATAATTAATCAAAATTCAAATCCCCAAAGGTTACCTTTATCCATGAGGGATATTCATTAATTTACTTTTTGTCTCAGAAATATCAACAAATATTCCATCCATTGAGACAATATTAATAATAAAATAAAATTATAGAAAAAAAATTCACACTTATTAAATTTATCATATAACTCATTTTCATCGGAAAGTTGCATGGATTATTCTCATGTGATTCTCATTTTATTTATAACTTTTAAAGTATCAATTATATCATCAGTAAATACCAAAATAAAATTATCAGTGTAATTCTTAACACTCATAAAATTGATTTGAATAATACCTCATATTATTATAGTTAAATCACAAGATCGTATTAGATTATTTCTTATCTTACAAATCATGAGAATGATTACCTTTTATTTTAAACTTTTAACAAACTTTCATTCCCTTAAATAATTCATGTAGGTGATTCTTCACACATTCTTGAAATATAGGATTTTGAATATTTTTTACCCTAAGGCCTTTATCATCTGAACATCTATGAAACTTCTCTTTTATCTTATTTTATTCATTAAGAAATTCCCTCCGGTTTAGATTGTTAGTAATAACTCATGGTATCTAGTTAGGCACAATCATAAGATCCTTTACTCCAGATTTTCTCTTATTTGGTTTCTCTATATGGGGAAGCATATTGTGCATAACTTGAGTTAGTTACAATTATAAGTCCATGATATTCTCAAATCCAGAACTCACTGTATCATATTGATCATTAGGGTAATACCTACATTGTTCATGAGTATTTATTCCCATTATTCCTCTATGCACTATCTCTAAACAATTTCACACACTTATAGTTCAAAATCATTATGAATATCGAGCCAAAAAGCAAAGATTCCTTTGAATGTAAAAGTTATCAAATATTAAAATGGATTATCATAATGATCTTTTAAATTATGTTATTCTAAAATATTGTCCCCAGGGTTTCTAAAAAACTTATTTTGATGTATACTGAATTAACATTGACTCTAGTAACCCGTATCTGGTGTTTAGTTTATTTCATTGGTTCAAGATACAAGTGGTCACACCATGAAGGATAAATCAGTTTAATTTTTTTGTAAAACAAGATATAGACATGAATTACATATTATATTTTAAATTTGAAACATAGTATGAAAAAATTTCTTGCATCCTTGAAATTGCATCTACAGATCCGTTCTTCACATCTTAAGGAAATGAAAAAAATAAAGGGTGAGAACAGTTACCCAGTACGGGTTTTGTTTAGTGAAATATATTATGAGTAAATAAGGATTAATAAATATATTAGGGTGGATAATCAAGACACTTTCTATTTAATAAAAAACTTGATCATGAAATAAATCCATAGATAATATCAAATAAACAATCACATGATTAATAATAACTAAATTATCATTGAAGTAAATGCATAATGTTAGAAATTCATGGTCTTACCATCAAGGTTTCAATGGAGAAATCACAAATCTTATAGTCAATTCATTTACCAAGATACATTAAATTATTGGTAGGTATGCACCGACACTTAACTATTATTATATAATCTTACAACCTTGACTGATATGTCATGAAAACTTGTTTTACCTCATGAAATAGTTGATACATCAAGGGGATATCTATAATTGGGACTCACCCATTAATTTCATGTCCAATTAATCACTCATATATCAAATTATAAATATAATTCAAAATCAATATGCCTTATCAATAAATAATTATCCATAATGAACAAAAATGATAGAGTATCCGTATTTCCACAGTGAATCAAATAAATTTCTTAATAAGAATCCATCAAATACCACTATATATAGTAATGGTATATTGTTAAGATAATATTTAAATGATAAATATATCCATGATACAAAATAGTATAGATATAATTTCAAAATATTAATGAAAAATGATAGAGAGCATGTGCACAAGAATATATATTATCTCAAAATAAAGTATAATCTATAAATAAATAAATATGATAAAAGACCATCGATTCATAAAAAATGAAGGTTTTGAAGTAAAATAAAGTATATTTAGAATTATATAGGAAAATGTAAGTGAAACTTTAAAATTAAATTCCCTTAAATTGTTTTAATTTTTTTAAAACAATGTTATAAATAATTTCTAAAATTCTATTTAACCTATTATGAAATAATTTATTTTTATTTTAAATAAAAATCTAAAAATTCACATAATAAGGGAAAAATTATTTTCTTTTAAAAACCATGGACACTTTTAGATGAATATAAATAGACAATAACAATTATGTATGGGGTAAAATCCGTTCACACCGTATACGTTAAAAAACATTATTTTCACACTTTTGTAAGGAATATCAAAAATATTATTTTCAAAATATTGATAAAACATTCCTTATTAATTTTTTTTTCAATAAAGTAAAATTCATTTGAAAATTAATTCCAATAATACTTGTAGGTTAAATAATAACATTCGTGAAATAATATAAAGAACATGGATATGAAAGAATGATATTCCTGAACAAAAAAGGGATGAGTTTAGTATCCCTTACATATAAATTATATGTCTATTATTGATAAAATAAGAGAAGAAATGAAAAATAAACATGAAAAACTAAATAAAAAATGTGAATAAGATTTATGGGGTTTAATATATGAAAATTATAAATTTTTAGAAAGTAAATCTAAACATAAACAATCCCGAAATAAAATAAGATTGTAACTGAAATCCCTTACCTTGGGTATCCGCTTAGTCCAAAATGTTTGATCCTACTATATGATGATTTTTAATGGTTACTAAATCATAAAATACCCATATTCATAATTATCATACCATATATTATTAACTTATAACATCTCAACACCCATTAATTACTAATTCTACATTAAAATTATCATTTTAGTTGTTAATTATGTTTTCATATATGTTTCAGTTTGAAAGTATAAAATATCACATCACAATCATGGTTTTAACATTTTCAGAATATTAATAATTATATAAATATCATATTTATTCATCATATATAGTTTTAAACCCATCCATTAAAATAAGTAAGAGAAAAATGAAATTCATCGTTCATAGAAACAGTAGTCCAAATATATTCATGAACGTTGTTTTCAGTTTCTAATGAAAAGAATAAAAGAAAGAAAAATAATGTTTTATCATTAAAAAACATAACTACCATATATATTAATTAAATCCATCATTATATATAGATATGAGAGGTGGTGATGGGAAATGAATCACATCACTATATGGAGATGGTAGTTCGTAGGTACAGGTGTGCAATACTTTCATTTTCCACTGGATGGAAGAGTAATAATGTAGATTATATATTATCATTATTGAAGCATAATAATATCATAAATACCATACATAAAAATTATATCAATCATAATTACTGAACATTAATGGTGGTAATGAAAAATTAAATCATCGCTCCGTGGAGGCGGTAGATCGCACACATGGAGAGACGATGCTTTCATTTCCCATTTGATAGAAAGGTGGGGGATAAAGGCAGTAAAATAATCATAATAACATTATAGTATATTTATTATGCTGAATTAATTATTTTATTATTAATAGAAAATATTTTAAGTACTTATAAGAACCAATAAACTTGGAAAGAGTTGGTTAAGACAATTACCTCTTTTTTGAGAGACCTCCCTTGGATTGCACTGTAAGTCTTAGTACGATGGTATTAGGGGAAGAGAAGAATATCTAAGACATTAGTAAATAATCTAGAAATAATATTTTTAGGTATTGTATGTGATAATTGTCTCAATTTTTGTGAATATTAGTTGATAGAGGGTTCCCTTTTATAAGTAAGGTTAAGGAAATCTTCAAATACTTGAAATATTATTATATATTATATTTATTACTCAATTCAAGTGGTTCAAAATTATCATAATTTAGAATAATAGAGTGTTAAATTCTAAATATTATCAACCAATATAATTTAGACAAGTTTTTACTTCTTTTTAAACCTTATCTTTTTATTTTAACCCCCTTTTAAAATATTTTGACTTTACTATAGTAATTAATTTTTACCTCAGTTTTTATTCATTATGGACAAAAGGGAATTTTAAATATTAAAAAAATTAATATATTAATTCAAAATATTATATAAATTTTTGAATATTACATTTCTAATGGTGATAAATATTAATTATAAAATTAGAACACATAACGCAATGAAAAATAGTTTCTCGAAAAATGATTTTTTAAGTATAAAAATGATATTTTCCAAAATAATGTATAATGTTTAATCCAATGAAAATAATATAATTATTTGTGATAATTGGAGATTTATTTTAATTTAAAACCTATTAGGAATAAATTAATTCATGAAAAAACATAATTAAACAATGGATCTGAATAGTTTTTATGTTGGAATAAAAACATTCCTTAGATTTAAAAAATATCATACATAGGTTTCTAGGTTCAAAATGGTTAAATAAATTATATTAATTAATAAATTTTTTTATATAATAATTAGTTTTGATAATATTTCAAGTTATTATTATATCATTATAAAGTCATAAATGTAATAGTATTTTCAAAATCTATATTTTTCACTATTCACTGAAAAATCAACCTTTTCAAAAAATCCAAAGAACTCACTATAATATAATTTTGACATAATAATTTCAAAAATGAAGTTATTTAAAAAAAATATAATATCTAAAATGAAAGAAATTAATTCTAATTATTCACACATCAAACACATAAAAACCATTTTTATGAAGAATGTATTCTTTTGGCATAAAATTAATTAAATAATATTAGTTTCCTAGTAAAAATAATTTGCTTAACGTAAACTTTATTGATTGAATTCATTATTTGTTTTAAAAAAATACTTGTTAATATATTTTATAATTTTTTTGTCATATTAATCCCTTCTAATCCAATAGCTAGGTTATATAATTACATTAAAATAGTAATATTTTAGTAGTGCTTCGCGATTCATTTAATATTGGTATTTCATGTACTACATGATGTCAACTGTAGTATTCATTTAAAGGAAACTAAAATATTGGGGTGTTATATTTTGTCTCCTCTAGAAGAATCATCTAATAGGTTTCAGTCATTACCTAAAAATCTTTAGTAAAATAACACTAAGAAATGGCAGTCTTAAAAGGTTTGGTATGGGCATGATGACATAATATTATTGAATCTATACTAAAATTAATAGATATTTTCTTTAATTTCTTTCTTGATAATATAAATTTTCTTAATTATATAGTTACTCCTAAAATAAAGGAATGGTTTCAAGGGGATTTCTTTCTGAATTTCATCCCCTGTGGTGACTTCTCTTGGTTGAAAACTATACATACACTCTTTGTTGAATCCTTATAAAGATAATGAAAGGGCCTTCTAGATGACTTGAGCCTTATGGAATCCTCTTGTATTGAAGATATTCTAGACATTCCAAAATAGTTTCATATTATTATTAGGATCCTCTTATTCTAAACCATGAAACTTAGGTAGAGGATATATCATTCCAATTCTAAGATCATAATATTCTTGATTATATAATTGTAATAAGAATTATTATTATTAAAATAAGGTGCATATAACTCTATAAGGGTCTTATTAAGTTGATATAAATTTTCCTCTATATTTTAACTTCCTAAATTTGTTATAATTAATGAAAAATTATAGTATGGGAAATCTATTGATGAGACTATGATAAAATCTTCCGCTTCTCTTGCTCAGTGATCCATATATTTATAATTCTTTCATGTATGATTATTTCAACCTCTAGATTAAAAATAACAATGTGATTTGAATTATACTTGGTTATGTATCAAAATAATTTTAAATAAATAAAAACAAAATAAAAATAAAAAACAACACTACCCCACCTCCCTGGAATACCATTCTGTTTATGAGGAGCCTTTCATTGGGCTCTTATAATATAATATTTTGAATCCAAGTGGATGTATTAATTTTTGGAAATTAGGTTTTATTCTAAGAGGAAGGTTTTTTAGGTTCTTTTTCCTTTTTTTTTTGGTTTTATTGTGTGTGAAGAACAATTAATGTGTTGTGTACTTAAAGCTATGCAATGAGAAGGTTGAAATCATCTTAAAATTTAGCAGTCAAACCTTGGTTTATACCCTTACCTATTAAATCATAATTGAGTTTTAATCCACTTCTCTCTCTCTCTAATCTAATGAGACTTCACTAATCCTCCACACTAAGTAATCTAATCTTAAGCATTGAAATTCAATGATCACTATATTAATTATTATTACTTGGTTGAGTAATTGGATATATCAAACTACTATTGAATCAATCCACTACTCACTATAATAGGTAATTAAGGTGATTTAGATAGCATGTGTGTGTAAAAGCAAGAGTGTGAAAAGAATAATTCAAATACATAGAAAAATGGAAATCTCTTACTATCTATAAAAGTCAAATAATTATTGAGACATGAATAAAAGAGAATAATTTAATTAAAATTAAAATTTATTAATATGGGTAAGGGGAATATCCTTTGATCTATCACTATGGGACTAGCATACCATAATAATGAAATTATAGAAAAAGAAAATAAATAAATGCAATAGCATCTCATCTCCAGTTACGTGATCAGAAGTAGCTCCACTTAGTATTGGTTTTGTAATGGGAAATCACTATCTTAAATAGGTTCTCAATTTATTCTTATCGAGTTTAATAGATCTTAAACTCACGTGAGTAGCATAAAATCCATCCTAGATAAAATTCCATGATTTTGGAATCTTTTTAGTTTTCAATTACTAACTTTCAATACTTTGATGGATACCACATGCATAATTCAAGGGTTAAGATTCTTCATCTAGGATTCTATAATCCTTAGCTCATCATGGCTCAACTACAAGATAAATATATTATTCTTTTCTTGGATGAGTTCTTATTATATGATTTATAGTTTCATTTATTTATTTGTCTATACTAAGGGAATATAAATTTAGTTTAGATAAAAATATATTTTTTTATTTTGGGAATTTTTTTTTATTTTTATCCCTACAGCCAGAAATTTTCAATATCTTGAAGTAATATGTAGAGAAAATATACTATGATGTGGATAATTTTATATAGGTTTCTCATGGATTAAAATATACTATGGTTGTTGGAAAATTCATACGTGGGTGCGGGAATTTCATATGGTCTTTGAAGTATCCTACATAGGGAAAAAATGTATTATGAGCGATGAAATGTATTATGAGTTTCTGAACACGGAAATTTTCTTATTCTAGAATTATCCTATATATATAGAGATATATCATAGATATGTGGCTAAATTTTCACAATGAATAAATTTCTTACACATACCTAGAAATATTTTACGCTGGATGGGAACATCATACGATCTTGGAAAATTCACACATTGCTCTAAGTAGATGAGGAAAATATCATATGGGGATTCAAAAATGTTATACATGGGTTTGAAATCTCTTACATGGGAAAAAATATCACATGGTCCTTTAAAATGTCTTATGAAATCTTTATGCCTTTATAATTTTTAGACCTAAAACCCATGAAAACACAAAAATAAGCATATGTTTTTTCCAAACTAAATTAAAAATGGGTTAAAAGAATGAAATAAAAGAATTAAAATCCTTAAACCAAGGAAATTATATAATTTTAAATCAATGTATGGATTGATGAATTAATATGAAAATTGAATGGATAACTAGAACTAAAGTTTAAATCCATTTAGAAAATTAATTCTAGATTTAATAAAGTATTAAAAAACAATAATTTACCCTTATTCTAGATCAATTAAGGGTTTAATTATCAATGAAAAAATAAAAAAATCATAGAAAATATTTCCTCTCATAAATTCCCATTTATAGTAAAGAAAATATTTCATTAAAATAATCCTAGTATTTCCAATAATATCTAATATTGTTTTAATGAATATATCACATATCAATGTTATTCTTGATATCATAATATTTATAATATGAAAGATCAATAATGATTGAGCATTTTTTACATATATCTCCATTATTAATGGATATTTGTGTATTTTCAAATGATACAATAATGTTTTTACCTATTTAAAAATATTGAACAATAGAAAAGGGATTTGTAACAATATCAATTTTTTTTTGATCAAGTGAATGATTTTTTTAATCTTAAATAAGAGTGATAAATAGACATAAACATTTGATGAACCGTGTACACTATTCTTATCCCAAGATGTAGTTGGTAAAATGAAGTACCTTGTTTAAAAATTAGATAATATCTTGACCCTTTAACAACATATCCAGATAAATTTACATATATTGGTAATTCCTTTATAGTGAACATAACCATTGAATACAATTCAAAATATTCCTTTTTATAAGAATTGAAAACATTGATACCTTTATCTTATAAGAGTTTAAAATCATCAAATCATAGTAAAAATTAAACATTAATATCATTTATAGGATATTTTGGTCTAGAAATTATTAAAATAAACATGATATATTAACAATTTATATAATTTTTAGACAAAGGTTATAAATTAATAAAAAAACAGGCCCTAAAATTTTTTTATACTGAGTCTCCAATATAGATTCAATACATCTATGTAAAACCCAAGCCTAAGGTTTTGAATATTATTTCCAAATTTAGGAAATTGTTGATCAATTTCCTCCCTTATGGGAAATTAGTTGGGTGATGTAATTTTCCATTAGATATTCACCCATCTGCATTACATCTAAACCCATTTTCATTATTTAAATTTTCAAATAAAATTTTCAAATGTGGAATTATACGGAGATACCAAATTTCCTTAGTAGGATTTTTGGCACCTGACAAAGTATAAAAATTAACCTATGATCTTTATTTTACCATATACATTAATGTCCCACATTTAGGACACTTTGAAAAACCATAGTATTCCTTTATTTATAGGGCATAATCAATAGGGCATGAATCCATCTTATTTTACACCAATATCATTAAAAATTATATTTTTTCATTATTATTTAAATTTGGTAGTGTGTTGTCTTTTAGAAGTCTATTTTTAATAGCTCTATCAATTATATAAAATTATTTCCACTCAATACATTATTGTATTTCATGTTAGCTAATCTAAATAATGTTAATTAAATAATAAATTTTCTACAACCTGGATATAGCGGTTTTTCAACACCACCATATAGGTTCTAAATTACTTCCACTTTAATATCACAAACTATTTCTTTAATTTTATCAAAATTATCAGTTTGAAAATCTAAATCATCTTTAAGTATTGAATTATACACCAATTTTCCATACCAGATATAGAGAGTGTAATTATTATTAAAACTAATTAAAATAAAGTTATCTTTGATTTCTCTACTTCCCAACATTCTTATATTTAAACACTTCAAGAATTTATAGTAAAAAATATATCTGTTTAAGGAATTATATTTTGAAAATTCAAAAAAAATAATCAACCCCTTACTCATAATTTTCAATTTTTATCCACATAAAGAGTTGACTAATTGTCACCTATAACTACTATTAAGTAAATAATATATATTACTATATTTTAAAATTTTAAATTAAAATTTAGTTTAATAAAAAAATAAAAAATAAATATTAAAATTAGAGTAAAATTAATAATAAAAAATTGTAATTACAATAATTAGAATAAAAAAACAACAAGAACTATTCATGTGTGAAATGTTATATGTTTTATACAATATATATGAAATCTAGCCTTTTAATTATTTTATAAATTACCATTTTATTAAATATTCATTTACACATGTTGTACTATCATGAAAAAATTGACATTACTCGATATACTAGGGCCTTTCTTGACCCAAAGGTAAGACAACTACGACACCCCAATCTTATCTTTAACTAGCTGGGGAATAGTAACTAGCATTGATTAGGAACATCACACAACATGGGAGGCCTTAGCCTATATCAACCTACAATAGACACATATCTCCAATACATAAAATAACCAAAATACTGACAATAATATATATATATATATATATATATATATATATATATATATATATATATAAACAAATAAATTTTATACAATTCATGAATGAGACATCAAATACATGTACAACACCACATAGGTATATAACAATAGAACTACACATCTGAAAAGACTCTGAATATGATAGGCACAAGAAACTTGAAATATCCTATATACTTTGTATACTCATATATCAATATTATGATTTCCTCTGGTCACAGGTATGTCTAATTTTGTGCTTGGTCTATCACTTTTGTGGTTAGGGAGGTTTTTGATAGTTAGAGGTTGAAAATTTGGTGTTTTAGGAAAAAATTATAGGAACATGATTTAGATGCATGGTTAGTCAAACCATAGAATAATTGTGTGAAATGGATTTGTGGGTTCCAATGACATTTTGCAAAGTTTGACCATGGTTTGTCTAACCATGTGAGTCTTCAAGAAAACTATATAGGTGTTTGTGATTTTATCCAATGGTTATCACATGGACTGAACATTATTTATCAAACCCTATGGAATTTTCTAGGAAACCATGTGACTTGGTTGTCTAAGGATAGTGACTAACACACGAGTTGTCAAACTATTTGGCCTAACAATGTTCCCATATATAAAATTCTTAAAATTGAAATTTACCTTGATTTACTTGGTCATTTAAACCAACAATCATCTCCTAATTCCTCATTATCTTGAACCATCCCCTCCATGATGCTCTAGAGGACTCTCACTTCGATTATTAGGTGATCCTTGACCATTTTGGGTTGATATCATCACGGTATGTTTGATTTTTCTTTCATTTTATCCTCTTATCTCTAGATATAGTTTTGATATGTCTTCCCCAGGTCTTGATATAACCATAATGGGTTATTATTGATATATCTATTGTGTTCTAAATGTAATTTATGGTGTTTCTATTGGATCTAGGTTTATGAGGACCCACTCTCTTTATTTCTATTATCGTTTTTAAAGGCAATGATGTTCTCTTTGATTTTTAGGTAAGTGTCTCTATCAAATGAGACTTCCCAAGGAATTATTTATGTTCTTATGAATTCCATTAGTTTTAATTAATGAAATTGATGATTTTAAATCCATGGGGGATAAAATTTATCTATTATGGATATGTAACTATTTTATAATAATGGGTTTTTCTATTGAAAACCATTTTGATACACATGATGTGATTGATGAAATTCCTAAAAGAATAATTAGATTTGAAAATGGGTTTTCAGGGTTATTAATGGAATCAAATTCCTTGAAATTTTTTCATGAAATATGAATTTTATTTCTAAAACATGATGATGATATAATATCACATAGAAAAAAAACTTTGATATGGGAAAAAACTAAACATTGATAATCCTTCATTGGAGTTATCTATCATTAGGGGAGGTGCTCATGAAACCATGGTTGCTAGTGGGTAGAATTTATGAGTAATATAGGTTCTTGAACATTGATATTTACTTATTCTAGTTAGTGTTTCATGGTTGTTGAGTTGTGTACACCCTTTTCTTGTGATTTTCCATTTGTTATTTGTAGATACAATACATGGAAATGCATTTTATATAGGCTCACCTATTGATTTATGGATGCATGAAAAATCGATTTTTCCCTTTGGTTATACCTCATGGATAGTTTTTAATATTCTTGTGATGTATTGAATATTCCATGATTTTGGAAAAAAATCGAAGGATTTATTGAATGGAATGTTTGTGAAAGTAAATGATTTCTTTATGAAATGTTTTATAATTTTTTTCCAGATAATAACTAATGGTTACATGAGGATAAACATTGTATATATTATCTGGTAGTATACTAATGAACTTTAGAGTCCACACTCTAATTTTACCATTGACTGTAGTTCACCTTAGTTTTAAAGGATATAGGTAAAGTAAATATAATCATGTAAAGGATGACTATCCTTGCTCATATTTCATTTATAGTGGGTTGGGATGGTCATGGTATACAATCACATGAAGATAGACCCATGGGTTGTTTTGGGTTCCATGTTAGTGGTGGTATTTTAGTTTTTCTTTGTGACCTAGTTATCTAGTTTTTGGATGTTAACCTTTTGGGTTGGTTGTTTGAAATATGATATGTTATAGATGTACTATATTTTACTATATTGTTTGAATCAAATATTTTATCTTTTTTAGGGTGAAATCATTCCCATGTTTCTCTGTATGATACCCCTATGATTTTATCCACCCCATGGTGATGGAGAACATGCTTCGGGACTTGTGGAAAGATAATTAGTGTGACATTATGGGTTGAACTGGGTTTGTTCTATTACAAATTAGTATCAAAGGGTTAGGTTATCATGAAATCATGAACCTATGGTTGTGTAACATCCTCACATGTCTTGGATTTGTTGACAGATTGGACGTAGGACTATCGGAACTTGAGAGACAGTGTGGGAGTATGCCTGGCTAGCTCAATTTTATGATAATCCTCGATTTACTATGGGATGTTTGAGGATTTTTAGCATATATGTTTATAATTTTATCCTTTTAGAATCAATGTATTTTTTAAATATTTGTTGTATGATAAATGAGTCAAATTATATTCTAAATGGTTATCATCTTCTTATTTTCTAGACTATAGATCCTCTAAGTAGAAAAATCTATAATACTATAGAGAAATACATGTAATAGTTCCCATAGATAAATCCCTTGGTTGACACAGTTTTGATAGAAACTATAGTCTAAATAATCCAATTCTTGGGCCAAGTGATGAATGTTTAACCAAAATAGAGGGTAGACAAAGCTTTAAATTTTATAATGAAGAATCCAGTAATCTTCCATTCTGAAAGGGGACCCCAGGAATTAAAGTATTTTTTATAGATCCCTGACCTAGTTATCCACCCAAATAGTGATTTAGGAAGAGTTCCAATGGCCTTAAGAGTTCCTACTCAAATTCCAAAGGTTGCTGGCTAGAAGTAAGGGTGTAAAAAAGGTGGTAGTGTAGAGACTATACCCTCTGTTGATGATATAATAATGGTATAATATATATACAAATATACTAATAATCAGAAAGGAAAAAATAGACATTGGAACAGTAACCCATCCATGGTAGAATAAGATGCAATAAAAATAGATGTAATAATAATAAAAAGTCTAAATTCATTTGAAGAATTAAACACCATGACATAACATTTGTAACAACGTAAAAAAAAATTCATACAAGATAGGTCATACAAATTATAATAAGAAGGGTCTCTAATGGATGGCATCAGTGTGTAGATATAATAGAATGATGATACAAAAAGAAAAATAAAAATAAAACTCCAGCTAATGAAAAAACCTCAAGATCCCCTTCCATCCATCCCATGATAAACATCCCAAATCTAATGTCTAGCTATAGATCCGGAACACTTACCCAATTGTAAAGCCATAAAATTTACAAGTATCCCAAAGGGCCTCTATAGGGTGTGATAAAGAATCTCAGTAGGCCAAAACAAATGTGGATCTATCCTACTTATTTTATTAACTAGTTTTATGTAAAAATTAAATAAAATATCAAAAAACACATTCATAATAATAACACACTCCTCTCATGATCAACACCTACAAGGGAGCGATAACGTTGTTCAGACAATGTGGGAATACCATAGTGGAGGGAATCCCTAGCCTAATACCAAGGCATCCCCTAATGTAAATCAATCAAGTTAAACCCTCATGTTCCACCTCTAATTGAATCACCTGACACCTCATGCCAACCGACACCTTGTTCCAACCGACACCTCATGCCACCCGACGCCTCATGTACAAATAATACCCTAAATCCTTAAGGAACTCCCCAATAAAGTACCTGGTCCAATGGACCTTAGTTCATGAGAAACCCCATCATCTCAAAGTGCATCATCTGAGGCACCATGATGCTTATCATCCATGTAATATCACTGTCATCTTAGCAGCTGGCATCTTCAGGAATAATGATGTCTCTCCTCCTAAACAATTCTCAGCCCAATGGACTCAAGTACAGTGAGCCTCAACCCCCAACCATTAGTCTCAACACTATCAACCGATGGCTCCTCGCCACCCCATGGACTTATATAGAAATAAACTCAAACCGGTTCCCTAATCCTTAACTAAAGGAGGTATCTACCCACATGAGTGGTCAATACCACCTCATCATTCAAGTCTTATATTATGCACAAGACTGAAAATGACGCATTCTCCAAACACAGGCGAGCAATAATAAAAAAATGGTCCCTAATAAAAATCATATGGAACCTAATTCCCCAGTGATTGGGTCTCTCAATCAGATGGTCAACACCATTCAACATCACACAATCCTCACCCATAGCCTAATGAAATCATGGCCTCATCCTGATGACCAAGTCACCTAATCAACGATCATCATCACCCAAATGCCATAGGCCAAGCCTTTCCTAACAATCACATCACCTCAAATTAGATGTACAATACCACCTAAATCATCAAGTTGTACTCATCACATTCCCTTGGAACTCAGTAATTCATAGTAACATCACAATATAATTTATTTTAATAAAAAAACTTAATTTTAACAAAATAACAGTCTGCCCTATTCTTCCCAAGGTTTGAAGCCTCTCACTAGGCTCAAACATTTTTTGACATAGAGGATCATGACTATATGCATCTCCCATTGGTTAAATTAATTAATTAAAGGAAACCATTAAGTTATTAGGGTCTCTCTCAGTCAAAAAAAATGATGCAATCAAATCCGTACCCCCAAAACACTTGGGAAAACACAAATAATGATGAGAACCACCTACCTCATGTTGGTAGATGTCCATTCGTCTGATCCTTGCCTCTAACTTGAGCTGATTTGGAAGAAATAATCATTTTAGATGAATTTCATGAAAATAGGGTAAATCAGTTTGCATGGATTTAGTGCTCTATGAGGTGAGATAAAGGAGAAAAGAGGTAAGAGGATTAAAGGTCTTATCGATACAAATCCAACAACATAGTCAGATTGAGATATAGAGACTGGATGAGCGAGTTGGATCAAAGCCCAGCTTGATGGAGAATGGGGACCTACCCACTACTATTAAAGAACTAATGAGGAAGGAGGAAAATGGGAAATAGGGGTAAGGAAAAAATGTTCTCTTAACACTTTTAATGGGTAACAAAGTTGGGAAACACACACTAACCGTGCAACACCCACTGCCCAGGCTCCAACCTCGCACGATTGTCTCACATGGATTTTCTAATCGTGCGACAACCATGTGAATCACCTATGATAAAAACTATAGATATTTTTCATGACCATGTGCCCCATACGACTTGGTTTGTAAAATTGTTTACAGATCACCTAGAGGGCTTCTTGGTTACTCCTTGGAGGCTGAATAGTTCTTTAAACTATGTGCCCTAGTCTGCGCATCCCGAAAACTTGGGGTTTAGGCCTCCGACACACCCAAAACTCAATTGAACCCCCAAGACACTTTTCAAGAATCAATAATCATCCAAAATCAATGAATTGGGTTATGTAAAATATAATAATTAAGTTTTTATAATAAAATAAAGAGTTGTTCAACCCACCAAACTCTAAAAAAATTCAAAATGGGTGAGGAATTTGACCTGCTCAAAAAACATGGGACATTAAAACCTTCCCACCTTAACATAGCTCATCCCCGAGCTATAAAACAAAAATATTAGATGGTACTAAACATACCCATACCTTTAAAATTATCCCGAACTACCCCGATAACAAAGGACACAAGTAAACTCCCTCAAGGGATCCCCAACTTAGGAGTTACCTACCCCAATATCATCCCAACCCAAAAATCAAATAAAATTGGTGGTTTATTGACCATACCTAGACTCAAAAGTCCTGTCATGGAATATAGTCAATCATATACCTTATCAGGCAATACTATGTCATACCAGACACCCATCATGTCCCACATCTCATTAGATGCCCGCCTTATGTCCATGACACACATGACACCTATGAGGTCCCACATCTCATTATATACTCTAATCAACCCTAGTGCCTTGCACCTCAATCAAGTCCCACATATCAACAATTTTAAAATTCAAATGATCCTCACAAGACACACATCCAATGATGCTCCCATATAAACCCTCATTCCATGCACCACAGACACAAACAGACACACACACACACATAATGCATTCTAGTTGATGCTAACCTACTAACCAGTGTCTGGTTAGTCCAAAGATACATCCCGTTAACCTTATGCACCAAAAATAGACATGCCTACTCAAGAAAAATTATAAAAGAAAATAAATGCAACCAAATTCACTCCCATGACATAACATTAACCATAACCAGATCCCCGACCTGCTCTTCACAAGGCAGCTTCAGTGTGTGCATCTGGCCGAAATATCAACTACCTAAGGCCTAGAATCCCTGTGGTACTGCACCATCCATGGCCAATGAACCCACTAATGGGGCCCACTGTCTCTTCCATGACACCCACTTACAGCTAAATCTTGGCTAACAACTCTTGGAACCACACCCGATCTGATCTTAGAACCCAAAGTTTTACTCAATCCATTACTACCATATTTACAAGAAGGATTGTTGTAGAACCTATCAAGATGCACCACCAGACTTCATCCTCGACACTCCTTTGGTGCCTGATCACACTGTGTCCTCACATGACCCGGCTTCCCACACTAGAGGGACACCATTAAAGACCCACTCTGAGGTGGTCTTCTTGAGTTCTTGGACCGACTATCCTGTCAGATCTCCTCTCAGACCCACTCCTACTATCTAAAGAATATCCACTGGAATCACCTGACATTTTCACCTAGATATAATAATATTGGTCCATCAATTTGAACTCAACTATGAGTGCATGATTCACTACCTTTGAGAACAAAGCTAACTTGGAGATGTTTACTTGCACCCGAATGGTGTGCCATAAACCATCCTCGAAATGACTCACCCTCGAGGTGTTGTTTCCCACCATAAAAATTAAAAAATAAGATAACATTTTGAATGTATCTATATAGTCAATGACGTACATTTCCCCTATTATAGGCTAAAGAACTCCCAAGATCTATCTTCCCTCAACATATCTGGAATGAAGTTCTTGAAGAACCTATCCTGAAAGTCCTTCCAGGCTAGTCCCTCATGTATGCCTGCATAGACCTGCATATCCCACCAACACTTAGATAGTCCTTTGAGCATATACATCGCCAGATTCAACCTCCACCATGGGGGTGTCTCAAGCTGCTCTAAGATAATATGAATCTACTTGATCTAGTTCTTAGCCACCTATGGACCACTATCACCCTAAAATAGTAGTGGGTGCTGTGACTGGAAGTCATAGGTAAAATAAGTCATGGAATGATCTAATCCTTGAGATCCGCAATAAATCCCCTAAATGACACGTACCAGACTCTCTATGGGATTCTCATCAATCCACGACCCAAAAGCTTTCAAATATAGCGGCTATCTCGCCTGCACTAGAGCTTATACCTGGGCCTTTACCTATAACTCATGATATGCCTGACCCTATAAGGCCTCATCCCGAACCTCAGGGGTCTCTACCTATGTGTAAAGACCCGTAAAATTCAAGGGAAATTTTTTCTTAATTTTCTTTGGAATTTTAAAAGAACACGATTTCTGACGGCACCTGATTCCGAGGCCCGGTGTGCCCGGAATCAATTTTTGAAGTTTGGCTCGGGTATGTTCAGTGAACGAATGAGCGAGAATTTCTAACTTTTGAACCGGTGCTCAGAATCGAATTCCGAGTGCACTGATGAACTCGCAATGCCGGTAATTGCTTAAGGGAACCTTTATCGTAGTTGCATTTGTGCGGGAGAAGAAGTTCATTAATGGGGTTTAATTAAAAAAAAGTAAATAAAATTGTTGGAACAATTTTATTTATTTTCATTTGGTTATTTTTCTCCCATGGGAAGTTGGCGGTGGGGCCCACATCCACCCAACTTCCCATGTGTGCATAATTGAAAGGGTGGGGCCCACACGAACCCCCCCACCTTTTCAAATTTCCTTAACTCCCTAACCCCTCTTAACCCTTCACTTTCCTAACTCCCCATTAACTCACTTTCATTAATTTTTGACAACTTGTTATAATTAATAAAGTGAGTTACTTAATTTCAAACTCTTGAAATTCAAATGGTTAGGTTGTGATAATAAAATAAGACTTGGTCTTATTTTATTATTGTTAAAGTTTTGCAACCTTGAGTGGATTGGGAAGCGTGGAGTCTTCTTCTTCTTCTTCAACCTCAACGAAGAACGTGAAGAACATCTCGGACTCTGACAAAGAACACCGTTCTTCAATGAGGAACATCTCCATCGAAGAACACGACGTCTTCTTCCAACGACGTTTCCTCTTCGAACACACATCGACGACTACGGAATCGACGTTCGTTCTCCGCGATGCCCGACCTCCGCAACGCTCGTTTTTTGCGGCTCGATTGTCGTGCACCATTCCTGAACCGAGGTAGGGGTTTGTTTAGTTATTTTGTCGTGAATATCAACTTGGTGATCTTTGTGGTTTAAAACCAATTGTTATCAAATAACGCGAGGGGTTTGGTCCGCACAAACACGGCCGACCCTCCTCCTTATTTTATGATTGATTCCTTGTGGATTGGTTTGGGAAGGCGTGGTGCCATCGCACCACGCGGATTCATGCGGAAGGAAATGCGCGGCGCCGTCGCGCCGCACCGTGGAAAAAAGTCTAAGAACGCGACGCCGTCGCGCTGCGTTGAAGAAAACCAAAGATGCCACGGTTGGAGCGGGGCCCGAAGGAGGGGCGCAGTGCTGTCACCACACGCCGGACGACAAGGGCCGCGACCGGTTCCAGGCCGCGGCGGAGCAGGGTGACCGGCTGTCGGTACCGGGCCGCCGGCAACGGAGCCGGAAGGGGACCGGCCATCACCGGTCCCGTTGAGAAGGAACCGGCCGCCCAGGTCGGGTCGACCGGAATGGGTGGAGCCAGGGGAATTGAATTCCCCCATCCGGCTTCAAACGACCACCCATTAATGGGGGGGCCGCGGTTACTCAAGCGGCGAAGGCGCCCCCCCCCCCCCTTTTCCAATAGCTCGGCCGAAGGCCGAGCTGGCAGCGCGCTGGGCGCGCTGTGCCCAGCCGGACCGGCCACCTGGCCAGTCTGCCAGGCCGGGCCACGCCGGGCCGGGCCATGCCGGGCCGGGTCAACCCGGTTCGGGCTGACCCAGGGGTTGTCGGGTCGGGTCAGTCTGGGCCCGAAACTCCCGTTTTCGGACCGTTTGGGTTCAATTGCCCATAACACGGGCTACAGACCTCCAATCGACGCACCGTCAGCGGTGAAACGATCCTTGGAATGAGATGGTCGTTTTGGTATATCGCACTCAAGGTTTCAGAATACTTTGTGTTCGGCCGGGTTGGTTCGTACACGAAACCAACCGGGCCCTCGGAGCAGAAACACTCATATCTTGAGATACAGACATCCGACTGACATGCCATCGACTTTGTTGAGTTCCTCTTAGTGAGACGGATCTTTTGGCATACTTCGCCTGAGGTTCGGACGCAGGCAGAGTATGGTTGGGTTGGTTTTCCCTTAAAAACCAACCGGGCCCCTGGGACGAAAAAGCCAATAACTCTCAGACCGGGCGTCTGATTGATGCGCCGTCTGCGACGCAGAGTTCCTGTTGACGATACGGAACTTTTGGATACATCAACTCTGGACTAAGTGATAGTTGATGTATCAGCCTCTCAGCTCGTGGAGTGGACCCTCCCGAACGAGCTTGCTATGTGCGAGAACCCTAGAGCTGGCTGTGACTGCTACTGTGAAGACGACGACTGTGCAGAGATCCTCAGTGGATTCGACGACGACGACTTCAGCACTCAGCGATCCTATGTGGATCAGTGCTACCGATCCTGTGTGGGTCCGATCCTGTGTGGGTCAGCGCTCAGCGGTTCTGTGTGAGCCAGCGCCTACAGATCCTATGTGGGTCTGATCCTGTGTGGGTCTTTGCGGGGGTTAGTTTTCTACCGATCCCGTGTGGGTCTTTGCGGGGGTTAGTACCTATCGATACTTTGTGGGTCCAACGACTTAGATGGATCAGTGATCATCTCTATCGTCTTTCGAAGAAGTATACCTGGGTGAGCTGAATCCTGTTTGCTTTCCTGTGTGGATTGTGTTGTGCTATCCTGTGTGGATTACGTTTTTCTTTCCTGTGTGGAATACGTATACTTTCCTGTGTGGACTGAGTTGTAGTTGGGCTCGGAGGTTGGAGTGTATTGGAATTGATGACTTAGGTATATGTATGGGAATATACTTAAGCAGTGTCGGTTGTTACTTCGTGATTGTATCTATCCTTTGTGGTTTATCCTTTGTGGATTTTAGGAGACCTTCGGGGGTCTCGGGTTTCCTACTGAGTAGCTTATACTAACCCCTGCACGGGCTATGCCCGCACTACGTTGTGTTGGTTGCAGATGAAGGACAACGTTGATCGTGGTTGAGGCTTGCAGAGCAGCACAGTACCTGGAGGTGGACCACTGGCCGGGACGTACTCGGAGCGGACAACGAGACCCGAGGAGCAGTGGAGCTATCTGTACCCACCCTTCAGGTGGGATTTCCAGTGGACAGCTCGGCATAGCAGCTTTTACTTTTCAGTTGCTGTTTTCCCTTTCGAGTTGTACTTTACTTTCAGTTTGGGATTGTATATTGGCCCACTTACTTTCTGCACTTACTGTTGTACCAGCTTTTACTTAGTGTTTACTTCTTTTGTTGCTTACTCTGTGGTGTTTGTTTACTTTACAAAGGAAATGCCTTCCCTTTTACCGGGATTTTACGCCTTGGTGCTAGTCGCCAGCCCCTGGCCTATGGAAGGCGGGCTTGGGGTTGTCATGGCACGAGCCCCGAGGACGGGTCGTGACAAATTGGTATCAGAGGAGTTCGGTTCTACCGCAGACTCTGATATTTCTTCTATGTGAAGCAATAGTGTTAAGCGTATTGGGTGTGGTTATCAGTCCAGGGAGTCCAGTGTTGGTGTGGCGGCCGACGTATCCATACACCAGGACCCTGACTTCTGATTTCCGACTTAATACACGAAAACATTGATTGCATGTGTGTTTCATGTTTTCTTTGTGATTACTTTGTGTCAGCTCACCAGTTATATTGTTCTGACCGTGGCGCACTTGTTACCTTTTCAGGATGGCCCCATGACGGTATCTAGCTAGGGTTACGAGAGTTGAGCATGACGATAGCCCACCGAGTGAAGAGGCCTCGGTGCAGGGCCCTTTGTCAGCAGTGGCACCGGTAGTAGCTCTACCCGCCGAGCCACCGATGCTTCCAGCCCCAGCCACTGACGATGCACGTCGCCTTAGTGCACTGAATGAGTTCCAGCGCCAGCGACTGCCCAGGTTCCGCAGGGAGATGGACCCCCAGGTAGCTGAGGACTGGCTGGAGGCAGTCGTATGAGTTTTCAGGCTAGTGAGGACACCAGCAGACCTCATGGTGATCCTCGCTGTGAGCCTACTGCACGCAGCAGTGGGCCGATGGTGGAGCTTGATGCTCCAGGTTCACGATGAGGCATCTCTACTCTGGACAAACTTTGAGAGCCTCTTCCGCTCAGATTTCGTCTCAGCCACCCTCCATGCGGTGCGCATTCAGGAGCTTGTTCAGCTGCGGCAGGGCAGCATGACGGTCGCCCAGTACTCGGCAATATTTACCAATCTCTCGCGCTACTCGACCGACATGGTACGAGACCCATTCTTCCGGGCCCAGACCTTTGAGCAGGGATTGAGACACGAGATCAGGGCATCGCTGATCTCCCTCAGCATTCCGACTCAGACAGAAGTACTGGAGCGGGCCCTTTTGATCGAGAGTTTTCTTGCTGAGTCTACACCAGCGCCGAGACCCACTGCAGGGTGGCACCTAGCAGAGTATTCTGTAGCAGGCAGTTGACGGATGACTCAGGGGTCCAAGCAGACCAGACCCTCAGGCAAATGACCTCAGGACACTGGCTCAGTAGTGCGGGGCACACAGCGCGGAGCCAGTCTTTCGAGAGGCAGGTAGTGCTACACATGTGGTGGGCAGGGCCACATGGCTCGTGACTACCCGACCCACCGTGCCGAGGAGCAACAAACATTTGAAGGACCACCGAGGCAGAGGTAGAGGGTTAACTGTGGCAGTCCACTGGGAGGAGGAGGATGAGGCAGAGAAGCTGGCCGAGCAACAGGTGGTGGGCGACGCTTTGAGACTCTACCACCACCACCACCAGGAGGTCTACCCCGACCACAGGGAGCTGGCGGGCAGAGACAGGCACAGCTCCAAGCAGCGGAGGCCTACAACCACAGTGTGCTTGAGATGATTCGAGGTACTATCTGTGTCTATTCCACCCTTGCTGCAGTACTTATAGACACAGGAGCGAGTCACTCTTTTATAATTTCTGCCCCTGTTTGGAGCTCAGAGATTCCGACAGAGCCGTTGGCTCGATCCTTATGGCTAGAGACACCTACGGGAGCAGACTCGACAATTACGCACTGGTACCGGTAGTTTGAGCTTACTCTAGGAGGCGAGAGCTTTGGCTGGGATCTTCTTGTAGCAGCATCAAGGCCTTACGACATCATCCTAGGCATGGATTGGTTATCTACGGTCCATGCACAGATTGACTGTTTTAGGTGCAAGGTGCGATGTGTACGCACTGATGGGAGAAGTTTCACCTTCACCGGCGAGAAGGGAGCCTTTGCAGCATAGGATGGACTCTCGCAGAGGAGAGGACAGCCCATCACTCATCAGTTGGCTAGCCTCATCCTAGGAGCAGTTGACGTGTAGAGTCCTGGTTTTCCTGTAGTGGTGGATCAGTATGTGGACATTTTCCCCGATGACGTTCTAGGGCTACCTCCTCGAAGAGAGGTAGACTTTTATATTGACTTGTATCCCGGGACAGCCCCGATATCGACTCCAGCATATCGGATGGCCCCCGCTGAGCTTCGAGAGCTACGGGTACAATTGGAGGACTTGCAGGGCAAGGGGTTCATCCGACCCAGTGTTTCACCCTGGGCTTCCCCGATTTTGTTCGCCAAGAAGCCAGATGGGAGCTTGTGACTTTGTGTCGACTATCGTCGCCTGAACCAGGTGACAATGAGGAACAAGTATCTGCTACCGAGTATTGATGACCTCTTTGATCAGCTCAAGGGAGCACGATGGTTCTCGAAGATAGACCTCAGGTCAGGCTATCATCAGCTCAGAGTTCAAGACGAGGACGTGCAGAAGACGGCCTTCAGATGTCGGTATGGCCACTATGAGTTCTTGGTTATGCCCTTTGGCGTAACCAATGCTCCAGCAGTGTTCATGGCCCTCATGAACAGGATCTTTCAGCCATACCTCGATCGATTTTTCGTTGTCTTCATCGACGACATTTTTATTTACTCGACAACTGAGGAGGAGCACGCCTACCACTTACGGGTTGTACTAGACACACTCCGAGAGCACCAGCTTTATGGTAAGCTCTCAAAGTTTCAGTTCTAGATACGTGAGGTCCACTTCTTGGGGCACGTCATCTCTGAGGCGGGAGTTGCAGTGGATCCTGTGAAGATCGAGGCAGTGCTAGCTTGGGAGCCACCCCAGAGCGTGACGGAGGTGAGGAGTTTCTTGGGACTAGCTGGATACTACTGGAGATTTGTGCCAGACTTCTCCAGAGTTGCAGCACCACTCTCAGCATTGACTAAGAAGAAGAAACCCTTCGTGTGGTCAGAAAAATGTCAGCAGAGCTTCCAGGAGCTGAGACAGAGATTGACCAGCGTACCTATCTTGAGGTTTCCTAAGGAGGGAGTAGGTTAAGTAGTCTACTGCAATGCATCAGGGACTGGACTCGGTTGTGTCCTAATGAAGGAGCGAGCAGTGATCACCTATGGATCACTTCAGTTGATGTCGCATGAGCAGAACTATGCTACCCATGACCTGGAGTTAGCAGCAATGGTCTTCGCTTTGAAGACATGGCAACACTATCTGATGGGTGAGCACTTTACAGTATTTTCTGACCATCAGAGTCTCAGGTACATCTTCTCACAGAAGGACCTGAACCTGAGACAGTGGCGATGACTTGAGTTCCTCCAGGACTATGACTTTGATATAGTATATACTCCTGGGAAGGGGAATGTGGTAGCCAATGCTCTCAGCCGGAGGACGGACATTCAGCTACTTGAGGAGGCGACAGAGCAGCTAGCCGCTTTGCAGATATACTTTGTGGATAAAGATGGAGCAGCCTTCCTTCAGTCTCTCACAGTCACTCCTCTACTACTACAGTAGGTCAGAGAGGCATAGCGAGGGGACGCTGACTGCGAGACGCGACGTGAAAAGATATCCTCAGGACAGGCACCTGATGGTTTCTCCTTTGGATTAGAGCACAACATCCTTTTCATAGGACGTACCATGGTACCATTTGCTTTACGGGAGGAGGCGCTAAGAGAGTTTCACACTTCTCCTTTAGCGGTACATCCTGGATTGGCGAAGATGTACCAGGATCTCAGATGACAGCACTAGTGGCCGGGCATGAAGAAGGATGTGGCAGAGTTCGTTTCTCGATGCCTCACCTGCCAGCAGGTGAAGGCTGAGAACCAGGTACCAGTAGGCTTGGTACAACCCTTGGAGGTTCCGAAGTGGAAGTGGGAGGAAATATCTATGGACTTCATGACTGGACTTCCACGTACTTCCAGAGGTCACGACTCCATCTGGGTGATTGTCAACCGACTCACCAAGTCGGCTCAATTATTACCCATCAGAGAGCAGGGCTCATCGGAGAGCTTGGGATGACTTTACATTCAGGAGATTGTTCGGCTTCACAGTGTGCCATAATCCATCGTCTCCGATAGAGATGCTCACTTTACTTCCTGGATTTGGAAGGGGTTGCAGGAGGCGTTTGGGACGCAGCTACATCTGATCACAGCCTTTCACCCTCAGACAGATGGTCAGACAGAGAGGACCATTCAGACTCTAGAGGACATGCTCCGCGTATGCGTCCTCGACTTTTGTCATAGCTGGGAGGACCACCTACCTTTGGTGGAGTTTGCGTACAACAATAGCTACCACTCCGCCATTAGGATGGCACCGTACGAGGCGTTGTACGGCCGACCTTGCAGATCTCCTTTGTGCTGAACAGACCCTGGGGAGTCAGCACTTATGGGACCAGAGCTGGTCCAGGCCACGACAGAGAAGGTCCAAGTCATCCAGGAGCAGATGAGGACAGCTCAGAGCCGGAAAAAGTCATACGCTGACAGGAGGTGGAGGCCACTAGAGTTCGAGGATGGCAACCACATAATCTTGCGCGTCTCACCTTGACAAGGATTACGAAGATTTGGCTGAGGCGGCAAGTTATCTCCGCGCTTCATCGGACCCTTCCAGGTCCTCAGCAGGATTGGCGAGGTGGCTTATCGCCTGGCTCTACCACCTCAGTTGCACCGGGTGCACGATGTCTTCCACGTATCTTAGCTGAGGAGATACGTGCACAACCTGATGCACATCATTGACCATGGGGAGCTAGACGTTGATGATGGGGTGACTTTCGCGGAGGTCCCGGTGGAGATCGAGGATCGGCAGGAGTGAGTCCTACGTGGATGGATGATTCCTCTAGTGCGCATTAGATGGCAGCACATGAACCTCCAGGAGAGCACTTAGGAGCGGGAGGCTCAGATGCGTGCTCAGTATCCTCATTTTTTCCCTTGTTTTGATGTATCTTTACGGGGACGTAAAGCCCTGAGGTGGGAGTAATGTAAAGGCCCGTAAAATTCAAGGGAAATTTTTTCTTAATTTTCTTTGGAATTTTACAAGAACGCGGTTTCTGACAGCACCTGATTCCGAGGCCCGGTGTGCCCGGAATCAATTTCCAAATTTTGGCTCGGGTACGTTCAGTGAATGAACGAGCGGGAATTTCTAACTTTTGAACCGGTGCTTGGAATTGAATTTCGAGGGCACCGATGAACTCGCAATGCTGGTAATCGCTTAAGGGAACCTTTACCGTAGTTTCATTTGTCTGGGAGAAGAAGTTCATTAATGGGGTTTAATTAAAAAAAGTAAATAAAATTGTTGGAACAATTTTATATCTTTTCATGTGGTTATTTTTCTCCCATGGGAAGTTGGTGGCGGGGCCCACATCCACCCAACTTCCCATGTATGGATAATTGAAAGGGTGGGGCCCACACGAACCCCCCCACCATTTCAAATTTCCTTAACTCCCTAACCCCTCTTAACCCTTCACTTTCCTAACTCCCCATTAACTCACTTTCATTAATTTTAGAAAACTTGTTATAATTAATAAAGTGAGTTACTTAATTTCAAACTCTTGAAATTCAAATGGTTAGGTTGGGTTAATAAAATAAGACTTGGTCTTATTTTATTATTGTTAGAGTTTTGCAACCTTGAGAGGATTGGGAAGCGTGGAGTCTTCTTCTTCTTCTTCAACCTCGATGAAGAACGTGAAGAACATCTCGGACTCCGACGAAGAACACCGTTCTTCAACGAGGAACATCTCCACCGAAGAACGCGACGTCTTCTTCCAACGACGTTTCCTCTTCGAACACACCTCGACGACTACGGAATCAACGTTCGTTCTCCGCGACGCCCGACCTCCGTGACACTCGTTTTCCACGGCTCGATTGTCGTGCACCATTCCTGAACCGAGGTAGGGGTTTGTTTAGTTATTTTGTTGTGAATATCAACTTGGTGATCTTTGTGGTTTAAAACCAATTGTTATCAAATACCGCGAGGGGGTCGGTCCGCAGAAACACGACCGACCCTCCTCTTTATTTTATGATTGATTCCTTGTGGATTGGTTCGGGAAGGCGTGGTGTCGTCGCACCACGCGGATTCATGCGGAAGGAAATGCGTGGCGCCGTCGCGCCGCGCCGTGGAAAGAAGTCTAAGAACGCGACGCCGTCGCGCCGCGTCGAAGAAAACCAAAGATGCCACGGATGGAGCGGGGCCATGGTGGAGGGGCGCGGTGCCGTCGCACCATGCCAGACAACAAGGGCCGCGGCCAGTTCCGGGCCGCGGCGGAGCAGGTTGACCGGCGGCCGGTATCGGGCCGCCGGCGACGGAGCCGGAAGGGGACTGGCCATCGCCGGTCCCGTGGAGAAGGAAACGGCCGACCAGGTCGGGCCGGCCAGAAAGGGTGGAGCTGGGGGAATTAGATTCCCCCGGCCGGCATCAAATGGCCCCCCATTATTGGGGGGCCGCAGTTACTCAAGGGGGGCAAGCGCCCCCCCCCCCCCCCTTTCCAACAGCTCGACTGAAGGCCGAGCTGGCAGCGCACTGGGCGCGCTGTGCCCAGCTGGACCAGCCGCCTGGCCGGTCTGCCAGGCCGGGCCGGGCCGGGCCGCGCCGGGCGGGGTCGAGCTGGGCCGGGTCGACTCGGTTCGGGCCGACACAGGGGGTCTCGGGCCGGGTCGGTCCGGGCCCGAAACCCCCGTTTTCGGACCATTTGGGTTCAATTGCCCATAACATGGGCTAAGGACCTCCAATCGATGCACCGTCATCGGAGACACGATCCTTGGAACGAGACGGTCATTTTGGTATATCGCACTCAAGGTTTCAGAATACTTTGAGTTCGGCCGGGTTGGTTCGTACACGAAACTAACCGGGCCCTCGGAGCGGAAACGCTCATATCTTGAGCTACAGATGTCCGATTGACGTGTCGTCGACTTTGTTGAGTTCCTCTTAGTGAGGCGGATCTTTTGGCATACTCCGCCCAAGGTTTGACCGCAGGCGGAGTACGGTTGGGTTGGTTTCGCCTTAAAAACCAACTGAGCCCCTGGGACAAAAAAGCCAATAACTCTCAGACCGGGCGTCCGATTGACGCACCGTCTGCGATGCTGAGTTCCTGTTGACGATACGGAACTTTTGGATACATCAACTCTGGACTAAGTGACAGTTGATGTATCAGCCTCTCGGCTCGTGGAGCGGACCCTCCCAAACGAGCTTGCTGTGTGCGGGAACCCTAGAGCTGGCTGTGACTGCTACTGTGATGACGACGACTGTGTAGAGATCCTCAGTGGATTCGACGATGATGACTTCAGCACTCAACGATCCTATGTGGATCAGTGCTACCGATCCTGTGTGGGTCCGATCTTGTGTGGGTCAGCGCTCAGCAGTTCTGTGTGAGCTAGCACCTACAGATTCTGTGTGGGTCTGATCCTGTGTGGGTCTTTGCGGGGGTTAGTTTCCTACCGATCCCGTGTGGGTCTTTGCGGGGGTTAGTACCTATCAATCCTTTGTGGGTCCGACGACTTAGATGGATCAGTGATCATCTCTATCGTCTTTCGAAGAAGTATACCTTTGTGAACTGAATCCTATTTTCTTTCCTGTGTGGATTGTGTTGTGCTATCCTATGTGGATTACGTTTTGCTTTCCTGTGTGGAATACGTATACTTTCCTGTGTGGACTGAGTTGTACTTGGGCTCGAAGGTTGGAGCGTATTGGAATTGATGACTTAGGTATATGTATGGGCATATACCTAAACAGTGTCGGTTGTTACTTCGTGATTGTATCTTTCCTTTGTGGTTTATCCTTTTTGGATTTTAGGAGACCTTCGGGGCTCTTTGGGTTCCTACTGAGTAGCTTATACTCACCCCTGAACAGGCTATGCCCGCACTACGTTGTGTTGGTTGCAGATGACGGACAACGTTGATCGTGGTTGAGGCTTGCAGAGCATGACGGTACCTGGAGGTGGACCACTGGACGTGAAGTACTCGGAGCGGACGGCAGGACCCAAGGAGCAGTGGAGCTATCTGTACCCACCCTTCAGGTGGGATTTCTAGTGGACTGCTCGTCGTAGTGGCTTTTACTTTTCAGTTGCTATTTTCCCTTTCAAGTTGTACTTTACTTTCAGTTTGGGATTGTATACTGGCCCACTTACTTTCTGCACTTACTATTGTACCATCTTTTACTTAGTGTTTACTTCTTCTGTTGCTTACTCTGTGGTGTTTGTTTACTTTACAAAGGCAATGCCTTCCCTTTTACCCGGATTTTACGCCTTGGTGCTAGTCGCCAGCCCCTGGCCTATGGAAGGCGGGCTTGGGGTAGTCACGGCACGGGCCCCGAGGACGGGTCGTGACACTATGCAAGCTTCTATGGAACCACATCACTACCCCCCTGATGCTCCATTGGAGCCAGTCTAGGTGAAATCCTTAGCCTCCCCCATTGCAACCATATCTCATCAAATTTGGGATCATGGAACCTTACCTACCGATATCAGAGCTAGGTATCACATATGTCTCAGACCACACCCATCCTGACAAAACATGTCACCTAAATCAAATGACCACATCACACAACATGGTGATCAACATCACCCATAAAATCATCCCTACTAGCTCCTATAAGAGCCATTCCCATATATACAGGTAGCACATGTCATAATAAATTCTTTCACAACACATTCATATATATTTAAATCATCTTGTAAGTCTAATAATAAAGCATATCCAATCACCCTTTTCCATATCAGGAAAAGGGTTAAAAAATTCCTTTTGCCTTACCTGACCAAGGTTCATATGTCATAATAGATAAAAAATTACATCCAAGTGCACTGATCAAGGTAGAAATCACATTAACTATAAAATGAGAAAAATAGAAGAGAAATTAACACCCTTGTAAACATCATTCATCCCCCATGCATGGGGCTCCAGGTACCCAAACAAGAGTTATAAACCCAGTTCCAATAATATCCTAATCTCTAGTATACCATAAAAAAATAGTAAGACCATCTAATAGATTAGGAAAACAAGTGATATTATTAGTAGTCAGCTGAATAATACTACTAATTCCTAGTTAATAACTTCTCTAATAACTTTTTTAGCAACCTGACCTAGCTAACCACCCAAACAATGCTTCGAGCTAAGTTCTGCTGTACTTTAGCATGCCTCTCAAAATTACAAAGGCTTTCGAATAACAATGAGGGTGTAAAAAAATGATATTGGGGAGACAATACCCTATGGTGATGATATAATAATGGTCTAGTATATATATAATGTATAAAAAAGGAAAAAAAATAGACACTAGACCAGTAACCCAACCACGGAGGAAGCATACACAATTTCAGTAGAAGAAATAATAAAAATCATGCTCAATACCATTTGAAAAATTATACACCACAACATACCATTTGTAACTAATAAACAAAAACATGCATACAAGATAGATCATACAGATAATAAGAAGAAGGATTTCTCATAGACAACCATAGTATGTTCATATAATAATATGCACACATAGTAAGGGGAAAAAGGAAAATCCAACTAATGTAGGAACCTCAAGGTCCCTTTCCATCCATCCCATGATAAAAAACCCAAATCTAAGATCCATCTTGAGAGACGAAACCCTTACCTGATCACATATACATAAAATATACATACAACCTGAAGGGCCCATGTAGGGTGTGTGAAATAATACCAGTAGGACACCACTAAAATGTGCCTATCTAGAATCTATGATTAATTAGGTGTGTCTAAAAAGAAAATAAAATAGAATAACATTCTGGTATAATAATAAAATTCTCCTCTTGTGCTCAGCATCAACAAGGTAGAGGTCACTTGCTTTAGCCAATGCTAGAATACCGTAGTGGAGAGGATCCTTAGCCTAAGCCCAAAGAATCTACTAATGTAAATCAGTATAGATGAACCCTTAGGTTCCACCTATAATAAAATCACCTGGAACCTCATGATAGTAGACACCTCATGTACAAACAATACTTGATGTCCCAAAGTCATACCCCAATCAAGTACCCAGCCCCACATAACTCATCTCATAATAAACCCCATCAGATCAAAGAATTACAATCTATGTCTTGCCTATAAGTAATATCACCATCGTCTTAGTAGCCGACGTCCTAAGGGATGATGATTTCCATCCTCCGAAACATGTCCAGGACTAATGTCCTCAAGCATAGCAAGCCTCATCCCCAAACAAAAAGTCTCAAAACTATCTACCAATGGATTCTCACCATCCCCATGACTTTCTATGACAAGTACCTCCAACCATGTTCCTAATAAACCACTAACTAACCCCTATACCCACACGAGTGGTCAATACCACCTCATCATTTATGTCCTACTATGTGCTCATAACTCTAAATAGTGCATTGGACAACACAGGTGAGCAAAAATAACCAAATGTTTCCTAACCCACATCATCTGACACCTCATTCCCTAGTGACTGTGTCACTCAATCAGATGGTCAACACCATCCAACATCACATGAGTCACACCAGAAACTTTAAAACATCATCGCCTCATCCTAATGACCATGTCTCTCAATTGGTGAACAACTTCACCCAAATGGCTCATGATAAGCCTGTATTGATGATCATATGACCTCAAAAAAGATACACAATCCCATATCAATCCTCAGTCTATTCTCTTCATGTTCCCATGGAACTCAGTAAGGAACAGTAGCCACAAAATATATTTTATTTTAATAAAAACAATTTAATTTTAAAAAAAATCACCCTAGAATAATATTCCCAAGGTCTGAAGCCTCTTACTATGCTAAACCATCTGTCGAATTAGAGGAGCATTTTCATAGTCATCTCTAGTGGGTTTAATTAATTAATTAAAGGGAACCATCAATTTATTAGGTTATTGCTTGGTCAACACAACAACACACTCCAAAATGAACCCCCAAAACACTCATGAAATCACAAATAAATATGATCACCTCCTACCACATGTTGTTATACATCCACTCATATGATATTATCCTCTAACTCAAGATGATTTAGAAGAAATCGATGTTTTAGATGAATTCCTGGAAAATAGGGTAACTAATATCGCATGGATTTAGTGATATATGATATGAGGTTAAGGAATAAAAAATGTAATAGTATTCAAGGTATTACCAATATATATCCAACAAAACAGACATATTGAGAAATGGAGTTCAGATGAGGGAGTTGGCTCAAAGCCTAGTCAGAAAGAAAATGGATACCTCCCCCACTGTTGTGCATGATTGTAGGAGGAGGAATAATGAAGAAAAAGATAAATTTGGGGAGAGGAAAACATGACCTTTTCACACTTTTTATGGGTTACATGGTTATATTTCATGATTTCATAAACTATGCACCAACTGTTTGACACCCACTGCCCAAAATCAAAGTTCGCATGGTTGTCCCGTATGGTTTTTCCAACTATGAAACAATCGTGTGAATCACCTCTCCTAAAAACTATATAGGTTTGGTGTGAATGTGTTCCTCCTTCTACATGGTTTGGAAAAAAATTCACATTGAACATGGAGGCCCGCACTATTACTCCTTGGAGGCCTCATGGTTTGTTCAAACTATGCACAGTATTCACACCCCGTAAACTTTGTTTTTTGGAATCTAATGCACTCAATACCCAACAAAACCCCTGAGAAACTTTCAAATCATCAGGAATCATCCAAAATTAAGGAATTGGGTTAAAGAAACTCTCATAATTAAGTTTTAATAATCAATTAAAGAGTTTTTATACCAACCAAACTTCCAAAAAAATCCAAACGGGTGAGGTATTCCACCTGATAAAAAAACCGAGATGTTACATTTATCAAAATGACTAAGAGTATTTCCCACTTCTTAAATACTTACAAAGACTCCAAGGTTTATTTTCGAACTTATATGATTAAAGGTACATTAAGGAATTTGTTGGACTCTATTATTCAAATCAAGTTTCATGAAAATATCACTTGGAATAATTTTAAGAAAGCCATCAATCAAGAGTTTTATCCTGATACGCAGAGAGAAGAGAAGGCTCAAGAGTTTATTACTTTAGAGTAGGGAAATTTCTATTGTAACGCCCCGACCCCAGTTACCCAGAGTCGGTGCATTATTACATAACATTGGCATGATCATAAGAAAGATCAAATCTCGAAAGACCGATTGGTTTAGTAGCCTTGGAAAATGCCAGATATATTCATAAGTTTTACATTACATTATAAAATGAAAAACTACTACAACAACATAATGTATCAATAGACCACACTATTATCCCCTCATAAAATCCCTGCAGGTCATTCATAACTTACTTCTTCACATCCTGGGAAAAATAAAACATAGAAAAGGGGTGAGCTCAAATGCCCAGTAAGGATAACAATATAGCGGAAAGAATAAACATTTAAGGCAATGTATAACTAAAACAAAAGCCTTTTAAATATGAACTTTAAACATGGTATGGCATAAATAAAATGAAATAATGCCATTTAATTATTCACATGGATATTCTACTAATCGAATAATCACATGCAAAAATCAATAACCACTTTCATAATGTTGGAATGCATAATGCCAGATTATCATAACCACATAGCCAAGGCCTCGTGCCAAGACTACAAATAAGATTTTGTCAAGGCCTTGTGCCAAGACACTAGTTTGTCTCATGAGACCTATCGATGCATCGAGGAGCTATAGCGGGCTCCACCCGTCACTTATTAAGTCCAATGCATTCCCATATGAAAAGGTTGAAACATAACATAAACATTCGTATTAAAACTAGCATACGAAATGTCAATAATTTTACCATAAACTATGAATGGTATAAAAATAGAACATCCACAGTCAAACATATCACAAAACCTTCAATACAATATAGAAGTTTTGTATCATAATAAATCAACGTCAAATAATCTTAAAATCCATCAAAGGATGTTGACATAGATGAAATCAAAATTATTTTTAAAGAAGTATCTCCTTTTATTTTGAAATCATTTAAGATCCATATAAAATAAAACATTTTCTTTGAAAATATTCTTATAAGCTTGTATGGAAAGATTCGACGATTTTATAACGGCGGAAAATAACCGCACCCGCCGTATAAGTTAAAAAAAACATTCTTACCTCAATTCTGTCGAAAAGGTTAAAAAGGACCTTGTTTTGAAAACGACGGAAAGATTCCTTTATAAACCTCTTATAAAAAGTCAAACAAGGGTATAAATGACTTAAACCCATATTCTTGTAAATAGTAAAAATGTTTTGAAATACATTTTTAAGAAACATGGATGTGGATGATAAAGAGATCCCAGTAGATTATTACGTATAAACAACCTCGGATAATGAAGAGATTGTGAAATAACCCTTACCTTGTACTTTTCCTTGGTTGGGGTAGGTTAACCTCCTGTATAATAGTGAAATAATTGTTACTAAATTATACAAGAATCATATACATTAATATGATATCATATATGATCTTTTAATATTGATTTGATAATAATATCTTAGTATTATCGCTGTTTCGGGTGTGAACTTACTTGTTTGCTTTTGTATGTTTTGTTACGTAAGACATGTTTGTAAAGGATAAGTTGTATATTATTCAAATCCAGAATGGTATCAAGTCCTTAAACATCATTTTTAAATCATCAAATGATAATTATACTTGAATGGATACGATGGAAAATGAATCTCATCGCGTTCGTGGAGACGGTAGTCCGTACGTACGCACGAACGCTACTTCCATTTAATTTTTATTTTAAAAGAATCGAATACAAATGATACATAGGTATATTACTATTCCAGTATAATATAATATTTTATATATGTTACTTAAGTTCATTAACACCATCCTTTATACGTTCCATGTGTGGTATGAACGAGTCATATCATTTTAAGGGGGCGGTAGTCCGCACTTCCTCAAATGAAATTATCGTATGTATATACAACATGAAACGAATAATGGTATGAAATAAAATGGAATTACAGAAGCTTATATATAAAATATATATCATTAACATCATATTTAATTACAGTGCCATCATAATGGCCACCATGAGAGGCGGTAAGATGTATTTGAACAATCATCGTTTCGTGAGGCGTTAGTTTGCCATCCACAAAAACATTATGTTCATCATCCATTAGATGGAGTTGTGTGTATGTGTAGTTTGAATCCTTCTTATAACAACATCCTAGTATATTGAGGATACTGGTGTTGTTACAAAAGAAAGGAAATAAAAAGAGTTTGGGGGCTGAAGAAGCAAAATAAATGAAAATAATTTAAGAGAAATCGTTACCTTTAATTTAGGTAACTCACTTTGGTTGGAACCAAAGGACTTGTTGAAATGCTTTCTGCCTAAGGGGAAGCTTCAAGGAGGAGGAGAGGGATGTGGGGAGCTTAGTTGGGCAGAGTTTGGACGAGCCAAGTGGCTTGAGAGGTGTGAGGAATGAGTAGAAGTGGTCTCCTTTTATAAGGGGGAGGAGGGGCTCTTTAGGAAAGAGTGAAAGTATTACTTTATAATATAATTATATTCGGTTTATAATGGTCCAAAAATCATTGAGGTCGAAGATAAGATGACTCATATTCTAAATAACATCAACCAATAAGAATTGGACAGGTTTTAGATAATATTTTAATCATTATAATCTTATTTATTTAAATGATTTATTAATGAGGTAAACATTGCATCATTATTGTGTCATTAATAATTTAAATTATTTGATGTCTAAAAATTATAAATAAAATATCATTATGTAGGAAATAGTTTTAGCTTTCTAATGAATATTTATAATCGAAAATTCAACATGTATAACCCTATGTAAAAATTGTTCTTCTAAAAGATGTAAGCTTATTCCATTTTTATTTTTATTTTAACTTTATTAATATAATGTGTCCCTACCACATACAAGTGGATCCAAGGGGTCCCCAAATTGACCCAAGGATGCCCATGGTCGGGTATGTGTCCACCAATAAGGTTAGGACACGTTTTAGGGTAATTTTGTATTATTATAATATTATTTTTTAACCCTTATTTACCGGATTTACCCTTTAACCATGGTAAATAAAATATTTACCACAGTAACTATTCAAAATGTCTAAAAATAAAAGTTACCTATTTACACAATTTGAACATCCTGATTCCAAATATGGAATCCATTTTCCTAAATTCAAAACACAGAAGTGGCAGAAATTAATTTAAAATTAATTCCCGTTGTCAAAACAAAAAGCGTGTTTTTAAGAGGTAATAACTATCAAAAGATTGACACTTCTTTATGTTCGGTTTAATTGTAAAATTATGTCCAATGACCAACATTATATTAAATGGTAAAAATATATTCTAAATATACTTTAAAACCACTCAAATTCACAATTTATCACTATTAATTATTTTGATTAAAAAAGTTGTTTTTAATTAAAATTTAGTAATTTTCACTATTCATCAAAATATAAAAGTTATCCGAAAAGTACCAAAATTTCACCCTAGGCTAATTTTGATATTCCGAATCTAAAAATGAAGTCCATTTTGAAATATAAAATATATATGATTTCAAAAAGTAGGTATTACTATTCACAACGGCTAGTTTAATTAGTTGTGGTGTGTGTTAGAACTCGAGGTTGCGTACAACACACGCTATCGCATTATTCGAAGGGAAACGTACCGTAGAAGCTTGGGGTGTTACATTCTCCCCTCCTTCAAATAATTGCGTCCTCTCAATTTCTAGGGTATTACTGCATAAAAAGACTCGGGTGGTTTTTCATCATAAGTTCCTCGGGTTCCCACGTTGCCTCTTCCATCTTATGATTTCTCCACAAAACTTTTACCAGACGCGTCGTCCGGTTTCTCAGTACTTGTTCTCTCGTATCAAGAATCTTGACGGGCTCTTCGCAATAAGACAGATCGGGTTCTAGTTCTAATTCCTCATAGGTGAGTACATGCGTTGGGTCAGGCATGTATTTTCTCAACAGAGATACGTGGAACACATCGTGAACTTTGGAGAGACTTGGCGGCATTGCCAATCGGTAAGCTACAGCCCCAATTCGTTCTAGAATTTCGAATGGTCCGATGTACCTGGGACTCAATTTACCTTTCTTACCAAAACGTATGACTCCCTTCCATGGAGATACCTTTAGGAAAACATGATCACTGACTTGAAATTCCAAATCCTTTCTTCGATTATCGGCATAGCTCTTCTGCCTACTTTGAGATGCTTTGATGTGATTTTGGATTACTTTCACCTTTTCCACCGTTTCCTCCACCAGTTCTGGGCCTACAAGTTTTCTTTCACCAACGTCATCCCAACAGGTTGGTGTACGACATCTCTTTCCGTATAACGCTTCATATGGTGCCATCTGAATACTCGAATGGAAGCTATTGTTATAGGAAAATTCTACCAGAGGTAAATATTGATCCCACATACCCTGAAAGTCAAGTGAGCAAGATCTCAACATGTCTTCTAAGGTTTGAATAGTCCGTTCTGATTGTCCGTCTGTCTGAGGGTGGTAAGCAGTGCTCAACTGAAGTTCAGTATCCAGGGATTTCTGAAGACTTTTCCAAAATCTTGAAGTAAAACGGGGGTCACGATCAGAAACAATCGATAGGGGTACTCCATGATGTCTCACAACTTCATTAATATATAGTCTTGCTAGACGTTCCAGGGGTAGATCTTCTCTTATAGCAAGAAAATGTGCTGACTTGGTAAGACGATCAACAATCACCCATATTGCATCATTCCTTCTAGGAGTCTTTGGTAGCCCCATGACAAAGTCCATCGTAACATTGTCCCATTTCCACTCTGGTATGGGAAGAGGTTGCATGACTCCTCCAGGCTGTTGCCTTCCAGCTTTCACTTGTTGACAAACCATACATCTTGACACAAAATCAGCAATCTCCCTCTTCATGTTGTCCCACCAAAAATGTTCCTTCAAATCTCTATACATTTTGGTGCTCCCAGGGTGTATAGAGAAATTGGAACTATGAGCATCATCCAGCAATTCCCTTTTTAGATCAGGTATATTGGGAACACAAAGTCTCTTCCCGAATTTCAAAATTCCATCTTCATACACAAAGTCTCTCAATCTCCCATCATTCACAGCTTTAATCTTCTTCTGAAATTCTTCATCATCGTTCTGAGAACTCTTAATCCTTTCTAGTAAAGATGGTTTGGCAACCATTTGAAAAATCATTGATGTTTCACCTTCCCTGGTTATTCCCATGTCCATCTTCACTAGATCCATGAAAATTGGATCCCTTTCAATTCTCATCATGTTCAGAACTCCATGGTCTTTTCTGCTCAAAGCATCTGCTACTTTGTTTGCTTTCCCCGGGTGGTAGTGTATCGTGCAATCATAATCCTTGAGTAATTCAAGCCATCTCCTTTGCCTCATGTTGAGTTCTTTTTGTGAGAAAATATACTTCAAACTCTTATGATCAGTATAAATCTCACATTTTTCACCATAGAGGTAGTGCCTCCATATCTTCAAAGCAAAGATCACTGCTGCTAACTCGAGATCATGAGTAGGATAGTTTTGTTCATGAATTTTCAACTGTCGTGATGCATAGGCAATAACTCTATCATTTTGCATAAGGACACAGCCAAGTCCTTTCTTCGATGCATCACTATAAATAACGAACCCATCATTCCCCGATGGTAAAGTCAATATAGGAGCATTGACTAATCTTCTCTTCAGTTCTTAGAAACATTCTTCACACTCTTTTGTCCAAATAAATTTAACCCCTTTACGTGTGAGCTTCGTTAATGGGTTAGCCAATCGGGCAAAATTCTGGACGAAACGTCGATAATAACCTGCCAAGCCAATAAAACTACGTACCTCAGTTATACTCGTAGGTGCTGGCCATTCTTGGATTGCCTTGGTCTTAGAAGGATCAACAGAGATTCCATATTTAGAGACAATATGGCCAAGAAAAGAAATCTCCTGAAGCCAGAATTCACACTTGCTAAACTTTCCATATAATTCATGCCTCCTCAGAGTCTTCAAGATAATGCGCAAGTGATTTTCATGATCTTTGTAGGTTTTGGAGTATACCAAGATATCATCAATAAATACCACCAAAAATTCATCGAGATACTCCTTGAAAACTCTATTCATCAGATCCATGAATACAGAGGGTGCATTAGTCAATCCAAACGGCATTACAGTAAACTCGTAATGCCCGTACCTGGTTCGAAATGCAGTTTTCAGAATGTATTCCTTCTTCACACACAACTGATGGTATCCAGATCGAAGGTCAATCTTTGAAAAGTATTGAGCTCCATGCAGTTGGTCAAATAAATCATCAATACGAGGTAGGGGATACTTGTTCTTTATCGTTATAGCATTGATCTCCCTGTAGTCGATACATAACCTCATAGATCCATCTTTCTTTTTAACAAAAAGAACAGGGGCTCCCCATGGAGAAACACTAGGGCGAATAAATCCCTTATTACTCAATTACTCTAGTTGTTTCTTTAGTTCGACTAACTCTACAGTGGCCATTCTATAAGGGGTCTTCGATATAGGCCTTGATCCAGGAATCAAATCAATAAAAAACTCAACTTCTCATTCTGGAGGATGTCCAGGTAAATCTTCCGGAAATACATCTACAAATTCTTTCACAACAGGTACATCCTCTATTTGAACATTCCTTTCCTCACCGATAGTTACTTCATTCTCTTCCTCCCCAATAATTGAATTAAGTTGAGCTACTGGGGGTGGGTCTAAATAAGAATTAGGTGGTGACGATTCTGCTCTAAAAATAAGGTGTTCCTTATCATTATCATCAAGAATCGTAACCTCTTTCTTCTTACAATAAATCTTCGCATCATAGTCCGAAAGCCAGTCCATACCGAGGATTATATCAAACTCAATCATAGGTATGACGATGAGATCAGCAGATAAAGAAAATTTATGTGCTCTAATGGGGACTGATTCACAAAACTTTGTTGCAACGATACTTCCCTTAGGAGTTTTAACAGACAACTCCCTTATTAAATCAAATTGGAAATATCTAATTTTCTTAGAAAACTGGGAAGATATGAAACAATGCGATGATCCAGAATCAAATAATGCATTTTCTAAACTTGAGGAAACCATTAAATTACCTGCCACCACGTCTTTCAGAGCTTCTACCTCAGCAGTAGTGATAGCATAAGCCTGGCCTTGATCCCTTGGCCTTTTCTGAGGTAAGTTCTCCTGACGCTTAGGGCATGCATTTGCATAATGCCCCATCTCCCTGCAATTGTAGCACTGAACGTTGGTAGCTTCCTTCTTCCCCTTGCAATCATGAGCTTGGTGGCCTTTTTCACCACACTTGTAACAGACTCCCATTCCCTTCAAGCAAGTACCAGGATGTTTCTTCCCGCATTTACCACAAGATGGATATTCAACCTTTCCCTTCTTCCCCTTATTTCCATTCCCAGATTGATCAGCAGGTCTCTTCTTCTCTTGCTTTGCTTTAAAGTCATAAGACTTAGAGAATTCCTTTTCGGTCTTGATAGCACATGAGACAATGTCTTCGTACGATGAAAAGGATTGTGAGACTAATGCTCGACGGAGAAATGGTTTTAACCCATCAAAGAAACGATCAATCATACTTCTTGGGTTGCGAATATAATCTCCAGCATACCTCGCTAACCTTGTAAAGTTAGCCTCATACTTTGTGACATTATCATCCTCCTTTTGTCTCAGACTCAGAAATTGCCTTTCCATATCTGCTCGATGGTCGCGAGGAAAGTATTTTTCTAAAAACAGATCTTTGAACTCCCTCCATTCCATGTTTGATACTTCATCATCTTCCTTCATGTTTTGAATCAATGACCACCATTGATCAGCATCTCCAGTGAGGCGGTAAACTGCCATGGTAACTTTTTCCCTTTCACTACTCCCCAAAGCCTAAAATATTTTCTCTAGGGAAAATATCCATTGCTCAGCTACTAAGGGATTTGTACTCCCATTGAACGTTGGTGGTTGTTGTCTCATGAATCGATCTAACATTGATCCTCCACGCTGCGGATCAGGGTGCTCCATACGGGTAAGGTTATTATTCATAACCTGAGTAAGTTGTCGCAGTACGGTGATTAGCTGATCAGCACCAGTTGCATCACCAGCCCCACTATAATTATCTTGAGCAGGAGGGCAATCCCTACATGGAGTGCATGCATTGATATGGTTTCCATTTCTTCCACTAGGCGCCATTTCTAAACAATGGCATAAACTAGATCAGTTTATGAATCAAAATACATAATCCCATACTTATAAAACACTAAACATAAATTGAACTATCTATGGATATAATCCATAATCATAAATATGTTTTCTTTGAGTAAGTATATACTCATAAACCCTTCATAATGATTTGTAAAGAAAGTGAGAGTTATCCTAAGCATATCCCCCGGGAGTGTCGTAACCAAGAGTGTAGCAAGGCCCGTTGTCGTGCACCAGTTCCCGTTCGAGTCTAGCTCAAAGCGGTGTTTTCGGGTTTTACCCCTAGGTACATCTGTGCCAGAGCCGCCTCTACCTGCTCGTATCCAGACAGGGATGTATTGCTCGGAAAACTCACAAAGTCTCTACAATACCAAAATTCTAGGAAGTTCTTCTATACTAATCCTCAAAGTTCATCTTAGGTCTATGTGCTCTAATCAGAGTTTATCTAAATCTAGCTTCCAAGGTTTGTACTAAACTTCCTCTGATACCAACTGTAACGCCCCGACCCCAGTTACCCAGAGTCGGTGCATTATTACATAACATTGGAATGATCATAAGAAAGATCAAATCTCGAAAGACCGATTGGTTTAGTAGCCTTGGAAAATGCCAGATATATTCATAAGTTTTACATTACATTATAAAATGAAAAACTACTACAACAACATAATGTCTCAATAGACCACACTATTATCCCCTCATAAAATCCCTGCAGGTCATTCATAACTTACTTCTTCACATCCTGGGAAAAATAAAACATAGAAAAGGGGTGAGCTCAAATGCCCAGTAAGGATAACAATATAGCGGAAAGAATAAACATTTAAGGAAATGTATAACTAAAACAAAAGCCTTTTAAATATGAACTTTCAACATGGTATGGCATAAATAAAATGAAATAATGCCATTTAATTATTCACATGGATATTCTACTAATCGAATAATCACATGCAAAAATCAATAACCACTTTCATAATGTTGGAATGCATAATGCCAGACTATCATAACCACATAGCCAAGGCCTCGTGCCAAGACTACAAATAAGATTTTGTCAAGGCCTTGTGCCAAGACACTAGTTTGTCTCATGAGACCTACCGATGCATCGAGGAGCTATAGCGGGCTCCACCCGTCACTTATTAAGTCCAATGCATTCCCATATGAAAAGGTTTAAACATAACATAAACATTCGTATTAAAACTAGCATACGAAATGTCAATAATTTCACCATAAACTATGAATGGTATAAAAATAGCACATCCACAGTCAAACATATCACAAAACCTTCAATACAATATAGAAGTTTTGTATCATAATAAATCAACGTCAAATAATCTTAAAATCCATCAAAGGATGTTGACACAGATGAAATCAAAATTATTTTTAAAGAAGTATCTCCTTTTATTTTGAAATCATTTAAGATCCATATAAAATAAAACATTTTCTTTGAAAATATTCTTATAAGCTTGTATGGAAAGCTTCGACGATTTTATAACGGCGGAAAATAACTGCACCCGCCATATAAGTTAAAAAAAACATTCTTACCTCAATTCTGTCGAAAAGGTTAAAAAGGACCTTGTTTTGAAAACGACGGAAAGATTCCTTTATAAACCTCTTATAAAAAGTCAAACAAGGGTATAAATGACTTAAACCCATATTCTTGTAAATAGTAAAAATGTTTTGAAATACATTTTTAAGAAACATGGATGTGGATGATAAAGAGATCCCAGTAGATTATTACGTATAAACAACCTCGGATAATGAAGAGATTGTGAAATAACCCTTACCTTGTACTTTTCCTTGGTTGGGGTAGGTTAACCTCCTGTATAATAGTGAAATAATTGTTACTAAATTATACAAGAATCATATACATTAATATGATATCATATATGATCTTTTAATATTGATTTGATAATAATATCTTAGTATTATCGCTGTTTCGGGTGTGAACTTACTTGTTTGCTTTTGTATGTTTTGTTACGTAAGACATGTTTGTAAAGGATAAGTTGTATATTATTCAAATCCAGAATGGTATCAAGTCCTTAAACATCATTTTTAAATCATCAAATGATAATTATACTTGAATGGATACGATGGAAAATGAATCTCATCGCGTTCGTGGAGACGGTAGTCCGTACGTACGCACGAACGCTACTTCCATTTAATTTTTATTTTAAAAGAATCGAATACAAATGATACATAGGTATATTACTATTCCAGTATAATATAATATTTTATATATGTTACTTAAGTTCATTAACACCATCCTTTATACGTTCCATGTGTGGTATGAACGAGTCATATCATTTTAAGGGGGCGGTAGTCCGCACTTCCTCAAATGAAATTATCGTATGTATATACAACATGAAACGAATAATGGTATGAAATAAAATGGAATTACAGAAGCTTATATATAAAATATATATCATTAACATCATATTTAATTACAGTGCCATCATAATGGCCACCATGAGAGGCGGTAAGATGTATTTGAACAATCATCGTTTCGTGAGGCGTTAGTTTGCCATCCACAAAAACATTATGTTCATCATCCATTAGATGGAGTTGTGTGTATGTGTAGTTTGAATCCTTCTTATAACAACATCCTAGTATATTGAGGATACTGGTGTTGTTACAAAAGAAAGGAAATAAAAAGAGTTTGGGGGCTGAAGAAGCAAAATAAATGAAAATAATTTAAGAGAAATCGTTACCTTTAATTTAGGTAACTCACTTTGGTTGGAACCAAAGGACTTGTTGAAATGCTTTCTGCCTAAGGGGAAGCTTCAAGGAGGAGGAGAGGGATGTGGGGAGCTTAGTTGGGCAGAGTTTGGACGAGCCAAGTGGCTTGAGAGGTGTGAGGAATGAGTAGAAGTGGTCTCCTTTTATAAGGGGGAGGAGGGGCTCTTTAGGAAAGAGTGAAAGTATTACTTTATAATATAATTATATTCGGTTTATAATGGTCCAAAAATCATTGAGGTCGAAGATAAGATGACTCATATTCTAAATAACATCAACCAATAAGAATTGGACAGGTTTTAGATAATATTTTAATCATTATAATCTTATTTATTTAAATGATTTATTAATGAGGTAAACATTGCATCATTATTGTGTCATTAATAATTTAAATTATTTGATGTCTAAAAATTATAAATAAAATATCATTATGTAGGAAATCTTTTTAGATTTCTAATGAATATTTATAATCGAAAATTCAACATGTATAACCCTATGTAAAAATTGTTCTTCTAAAAGATGTAAGATTATTCCATTTTTATTTTTATTTTAACTTTATTAATATAATGTGTCCCTACCACATACAAGTGGATCCAAGGGGTCCCCAAATTGACCCAAGGATGCCCATGGTCGGGTATGTGTCCACCAATAAGGTTAGGACACGTTTTAGGGTAATTTTGTATTATTATAATATTATTTTTTAACCCTTATTTACCGGATTTACCCTTTAACCATGGTAAATAAAATATTTACCACAGTAACTATTCAAAATGTCTAAAAATAAAAGTTACCTATTTACACAATTTGAACATCCTGATTCCAAATATGGAATCCATTTTCCTAAATTCAAAACACAGAAGTGGCAGAAATTAATTTAAAATTAATTCCCGCTGTCAAAACAAAAAGCGTGTTTTTAAGAGGTAATAACTATCAAAAGATTGACACTTGTTTATGTTCGGTTTAATTGTAAAATTATGTCCAATGACCAACATTATATTAAATGGTAAAAATATATTCTAAATATACTTTAAAACCACTCAAATTCACAATTTATCACTATTAATTATTTTGATTAAAAAAGTTGTTTTTAATTAAAATTTAGTAATTTTCACTATTCATCAAAATATAAAAGTTATCCGAAAAGTACCAAAATTTCACCCTAGGCTAATTTTGATATTCCGAATCTAAAAATGAAGTCCATTTTGAAATATAAAATATATATGATTTCAAAAAGTAGGTATTACTATTCACAACGGCTAGTTTAATTAGTTGTGGTGTGTGTTAGAACTCGAGGTTGCGTACAACACACGCTATCACATTATTCGAAGGGAAACGTACCGTAGAAGCTTGGGGTGTTACATCTATTTCATTGAGTATGCTACTCATTTTTCCTAATTGCAGCACTTATCTCCGGAACTTGTTTCCAATAACTATCTCAAGGTGATAAGATTCGATATGGGTTTGAGGGAATATATCTGATTTATTCTTATTCTTATGTCCCTAACCACCTTCACAGAGGTTGTGTATAAGGAAACTATGGTCGAGGTAGTTATAGCTGGGAAGATAGGGATCATTGGAGAACTAGTGACCATAGGTTATGGCCATAGTTATCTTTATAAACAGAAGATTAAGTAGGGTGACTGGTGAAGATGTGGTTCTAGGTGTGTGTAATTTAAGTGGGGGATGAGTTGGGTGGTCTTTTACCACTGCAGGAAAAAGGGAAACCTTATACCTGATTATAATGAAGCACCCAAGGTGTGTCACACATGTGTTAAATCTATTTATCTCCAATGTTTCTATGATAAAACATCCTAGGGATGTATATTTGGATCCACCTTTACTAAGTTCTCTTTTTTAAGACTAGAAACATCAAAAGGGGTGGGATTTCAACCTCATTTTAAGGGTGATTATCATGTTACAATGAAATGGAGGGATGAGGATGGATTTATCTATGAAACATAATATGAAAAAAATGATTTATAGGAAATAATTACTACTATGAGTGGTATGGTGTTTATTTCATATTATATGGTAATGGATGTATTTGATATGTTTGAAACTCATTACTTTATTTCATCCAAAATTATTTATGTGTTGGGATTACACTTGGAGTTTATGACTTGCTTGAGGAAACTTTCCATTCCTTTGTGGAATAAGTCAGAGCATGGTTTTAAATGTCACAAGTGTTGGGTGATGACCTCAAAACATGAAATCATGTGAAACTTTTTAATTCTTGATCTTGGAATCTTTTATTCCATCATTGGTATGGATTTGAGGATCAGATATAAAGCCCAAATCGATTTATATCGTCGTTAGATCCAGTTAATTTATAACACCCCAAGGTTTTAAAAATAAATTGAAATAGATGAAACTTTTTTTAAGTAGATACTTATAACTAGACTTTAAACATATTTTTTCCGCTTCTATGATTTTAATTTCCAAAAATGTTCTTCTACAGTTGTGATCAGTAAGTTATTTGGAGTCTGATAGAACAATTTTTTGGGGAATAGTAACATACCATTTTGAATAATAATATGACCCTTATGAATATTAAGTCTGTTAGGACCAATAGGGGCCTATATATCCTGAGAGGGGGGGTGAATCAGGGTATAGATATTCTTTTTCAAAGTTCTTCCTGCCCCACTGGATCTTGACCTCTTTGTTACAAGGGTCAGTTTGTTTGCACTTGTGTGAATGTTATGATTAATTGCTTTCTTCTTTATCTGATGATGATGCTTTAAATGCAATGCAGGAAAATTAGCTGGCAGACGCAGATATTTTTACTTGGTTCACCCTCACTGGGCTACATCCAAGGAGCATATGCCGACAGGTTGCCAGTCATACCAAATTACACTAATCTTCATGAGATGTGGATACAAAGTTCGGGCTAGATCACTTCTATGCCCAGGCTCACTACCTTTACAATGTTTAGGGTCAGCTCACTGCTTTCCCAAGGGTCACTCCCTGTTTCTCTCTCTCTGGATCACTGCCGATAGAGAGGATCACCTACTTCCTCTTCCTAAGCTCACTGCTTCAGAAGGGAATCCACTCACAGTTTATAGACCTGTAGGTCTCTTCATTTGCATGAATGGATGTATCTTCCTCTGTGTGTAGATGCTCTGTTGAAGTAAAACTTTCACCCGTAGATGAATATCTCTTTGCCCCGAAGGTATCGGGCAAACTTCCAACTTCCACGCAGCCCAAAAAACACTGACGGAACAAACCTTACTTGGTGCGCAAGTCAATCTCGGCGCGCAAGTATCGGCGCACAAGTCTCAACGGGCGTGCAAGTCTTCCTCAGACACTTACACGACTCAAGCTTCCTCAATTCTAGACTTGCGCGACTCTCTTCCTTTTACACCCAAACCAATATTAGCGTGCAACTACCAACCGGCGTGCAACTTCTACCACCGGCACACAACTTCAACCACTAGCGCGCAACTCCACCTGCGCGACCATACACACCACTTGCGCGACCACCACACCTGCGCGAAGGGAGCTCTGATTTCTCAAAGTGTTGAACTCCAGATCATCCATTCCTTTTGTCGACGTTCTTGAATAAAACATGGATCATTGACCTCAGCTCATGAACTTGACATTCCTTCATGAAATCCTCTTTGTCAACAAATTTGTATGTATTAGTTATGCTTTGTCAACAATCACCACTCAGATGTCCACTTTGTCAACAAACACAATCACCTCAAAAAAGCTTCAATGATTCCTTGAGGGATTTTTTCCCAACAAAGTCATATTATTATTTTATTTTCTTAAGGTTATAATATAATTAGATGTTGATTAATTTTTCAAGGTGTTAAAAAATGTGTTATAGATTTAAAATTATTATTTTTGAATAAATTATGATTTTATTTAATAATTAAATTTATAATATTTAGAAAATCATTTTCAAAAAATGGAGTTTATTTTTGAATACTACACACTGAAAAAATAGTTAGGGTTAATTTTTGGTATTTTTATTAAATTCTTGAATTTTTGATGAATAGTAAAATATGATAAATTACGATAAATGCTAAATACCTATTTTACTGCATCATAGTATATGCAAGGCTGATGTAATCCCATTTGGTTCAAACTGACATTAAATGATTACTATTTGGGGTCACATGAATTATTACTATTCATAGTCTTGAGTAAAAATATTAACATAATGATTAAAACAATGTAAAATCCCTCCTCTCCTCCACTATAAATACCACCCTCGTTTCCCTCTTCCTCTCCCACCTCTCAACCCTTGAGCATTATCTATTTTCTACTCCAATTACTAAGTCTCTTCCCCACTTAAAAGACCTTATGGTATCACCAAAAGTCCAAAATAAAAGGCCTTGAGGAGGATCTCAAGGAGAAGAGATCAATAGGTAAGAATCCATTTCCATTTTCATGTCTTTTCTTTTCAATTCCTTTATTTTCTTATACTCTCTTACCCTACCCTTATAAAGAAGGTATGAAATATTTATAATATTATTTATTCTTTATTTCATCATGTTCATGTAAAAAATTCAACATCTTTATTCCTCTTATCTCCCTCTTATTCTAAAAATAAAAACACCATCCGCGATGTTCTGATTTACCAAAATCGTGGATGATGTGTTTGCAATTTCCATTAATTCCTTAAAAGTTGATCATAAAACCTATTAATGGTTTAAAAAGAATTTAAATTGTATGATATAACCATTTTTATGTTTTTTAATGAACAGATATGCATGAAATTAAATTAAATAATGATACAAGTTCATGATTATCGAGGAACTGAAAAAAAACGATCTAAACAAATATCATTAATGTTTTATCTAATAATCCATCATAATACATGATAAAAAAATGATTTATGGTATCATTTTATATTATGAGAACATATGAATACAATTTCATTACACTTCTAGAATTTAATTTCCATATGATAAGAAAATCAAATGCAAACCCGCTATGGAAATCATGTAAAGAACACAACAAAAACAATGGAAGGAACAAAATACTAACAATCAAAGGGTGAAATGATTTAATGAAATGATCATATACAATATTATAAACATGAATATGTTTCTTTAATATATTAAAAATGGTATTTTAACTATTATACATGAGGTTTAAAAAAGTTTGAATTAAGGAAAACCTGAGGTAAGGGAAATCATAGCCCAATTTCCATTCTATGGGTTAACCTTCTACTTCATTATTTATATGGTATTAAAATTTTCTATGTGATGAATTTTTCTATATGATGTTTAATTGTGTATATTTACAGTGTATATACATATTAAATCCACCCTATTAAGTATATCCTCAATTATATAAAATTTCTAAGGGGATTTTATTCTAAAATCCTATTTTAAAATTATGTTTTACAAATTTCAAAATCAATGTTTTTATGTAATTATTCATGTTGTATGATTATGTTATGGTTCTTGGGAATTTTTTATGATGAATTGTAGGACCTATATTTGCCTCCAATTAATTGGGTATGTGTAAGTTGGAGGTCAGCTGTATGGTTCCTCCAATTGTAACTATGATTGTTACAGAATAAGGTAATCGTGAGGGTTACATTGTAAGGTTGCTGCGAGGGTTACAAATTATAAGGCATCTGATATGGTTACAAGATTATGTAAGTAATGTCCCAAGATACCTTTAGGGTTATATTTATTTTCTATTTGTTTTGTGTAAATATCATGGAAATTTCATGTTTCACAAAGTAAGTTTATATGTTTGACAAGTATGTCTTTTTGAAAATGATTACATATGTTACAAGAATTCATGAACTAGTGTTTTATTTATTTATGTTATATCCAAATTCATTAAAATTTTAAACATTTAAAGATCCTCAATATGAATGGAAGTGAGTTATTGAATAAAATTCAATATTATGTAATGTAATAAGGTCGGTTCAAGATTATGTAATGAAATAAGGCATGGTGCTTATAGTTGGTATCAAAGGATGGTTTAGACGACTTTATGGGTTTAGATGATTTTAATAGAACAATGTTAATGATTTTTAATATATGGTTAATTTAAAATGATATTGAACTTAAATATTACCATGTTCCTTTGACTAAGATATGTTTTTTAGAATGGTTTTTCGTAGAAGAAACTGGGAAGATGAAGTGGTGTGGCACCGATAGAACAATATCCTTCTGAATATGCATCTCGAAATGGTAGGGATTGGAACTGAGAAGTTTGTGACAATAATGGATCAGCTAAAATAGACAATAAATGGTAGTGGAATCCATGAAATAGAACAATCAGAGCTACCAAAAAGGAACATGATGATAGTGAAGTATTTTATGAGGTAACACCCTCTTTCTTTTAGTGGATCTTCTGACCCTGTAGTAGCTGCAAGATTGATAAAATCCATTGAAAATACATTTGATGTTATGGGATGTTTATATAATCAAAAGGAAATTCCTTCTATTTATCCTTTTTAAGCAGAAGATGATCAGTGGTTGTCAATGGTAAAAAATATCCAGGATAGAGAGGAGATTTATGCCTTAAAGTGGGATGAATTTAAAATTATTTTCCTTGAAAAATATTTTCCTAAGGTGGTGCAACTTAGGATGGAGAATAAATTACTTGAATTTAAGAAAAATGTGGAAGATTTAGTGGCTGTATATGAATTAAAATTCACCCAACTAGTGAGGTATGCCCCAAATATGATTCTAGGTATTGATAGAAAAATCAACCGCTTTTACTCAAGATTGAAGCGAAGGTATCAAAGGGAATTGGACTCTCATTAATTCAAAAGTTATGAGAAACGTTTCTAATGTGATGAGAGGGTAGAGATAGAGTTTTCTAATGATCATGTGCACTTTGTAAATAAGGAGAAGAAGTGGTCCATATAGAAAATGATGGGTAAGAATCAATCAAAGAAATTTGATGGTAAGAAATTCTAGTTTCCAGTTTGTGAAAAGTGTTGAAAAAATAACCCTGGGGAATACCTTACCAAACCTGGGAAGTGTTTCCAATGTGGTAAGTTTGGAAATATGGCCTGAGATTGTATTGAAAATTATCTTAATACTAATCCTAATAAGAAAACTATAACGTGTTTTAAATATGGTGAGATTGTTCATTATGAAAATTCCTTGTCAAAGAGAGATCTGAATGATTCAAAGAAACTAGACTATAAGAAAAAAGGTGTAGTGAGATCCTTTGCAACTATGTGAGTAGATGTCGGGCCATCCAATGAAGTTGTATCTGGTACCTTGTTTGTTTACTCAGATTTTCTAAAGTTTTGTTTGATATGGGGTTTACACATTTCTTTATTTCTATGTAATTTTTTGGTAAATTGGAAATATCACCTCAACAAATGAGACCTAAACTTATTGTTAAAACACTAGGGGAAATATTAAATAAAAGAGGAATTATAATATTCTTCATATAGTGGTATGTAGAAATACATTTCCTGTAAACCATGTTGTTTTTCCCTTAGAAAAGTTTGATGTCATTATGGGAATGGATTGGTTTTCTGTTTATCATGCTAAGATTGACTATAGAGCTAAAGAAGTTGTTTTTCAGAAATATTTTCAGTTTTTATATAGGAATGAACGCATATAAATGATAACAAATCAGGAATCTGAAAACTATTGAAACCTGGAAATGAATGTTATCTTTCTCATATTGTTGAAAACAAGGGAAATATTTAGATTAATGAAGTGCCAATTGTAAATGAATATCTTTATGTGTTTCTTGATGAGTTACCCGGTGTTATACCTGACCTAGAATTCAAATTCACAATTTAATTATTTCCTAATTCTAATCCAATTTTAAAACACCAATATCTAATGGCTCAAATGGAAATTATTGTATTGAAAAATCAATTCCAGGAGTTTCTTGATAAAGGATTCATTCATCCTATAACTTCACCATGGGGTGCTCTTGTTTTTTTTGTTAAAAATAAAGATAGTTCCATGAGACTTTTCATTGATTATAAATCCTTGAATAATATCACTGCTAAAAAAAATTAACATTTTCTTTATATCAATGACTTGTTTGATCAGCTCTAGGGAGCTTAGTACTTTTCCATGATTGAATTGAGATCTGGATACCATCAGTTGAAGGTGAAAGAGGATGAAATCTTGAAAGCAGCTTTTTGTACTAGATATGGTCATTATGAATTTGTTTTTATATCATTTGGGTTAACTAATGCACCTGCTATATTCATGGATCTTATCAATATAATATTTCATGAGTTCTTGGTTAAGTTTGTAGTTGTGTTTATTGATGAAATTATAATATTTTATAAAAGTAAATAAGATCATGAAAAAACATATAAGGGTTGTTTTTAAAACCTTAAAGGAAATGAAATTGTATGGAAAATTTAGAAAGTTTAATTTTTGGTTGCAAAAAATTTCTTTTATTGGGCACATTGTAAATAATGATGGAATAATAGTTGATCCTACAAAAAAAGTGGTTGATGGATGGACAAGAACTATAAATGTTACAAAGATTCATATTTTTCTTAGATTAACCAGTTATTACCGACAATTTGTTAAAAACTTCTTATAGTTATCTATCCCACTAACTAAGTAACATGAAAAGGGGTTAAGTTTTTTTAGACAGAAGAATGTGATGTTTGTTTTACGGAACTAAAGAAGAAATTGGTGAAAGCTCCAGTTTGGGCCTTTCCTTCCAAATATGGTGTGTTTTTCATCAACAGTGATGCTTTCTTGAAGGGAATTGGTTGGGATTTGATGCAGAATGATCAGTTAATTGAAAATGCTTCAAGACAACTAAAAAATATTGAGTTAAATTATCCCACACATGATCTCGAATTGGCAGTTGTAGTTTTTTCTTTGAAAATTTTGAGGAATCATTTTTATGGAGCCAAATGTCAAATATATACTGACCATAAAAGTATGAAGTATATATTCACATAGAAGGAATTAAACATGAGGTAGAGAAGATGGATTGAGTTGATAAACGATTATGATTTCACGATCAATTACCATCTGAGAAAAGAAAAATGTGGTAGATGCCTTGGGTCGAAAAAATCATTCATCATTAACCAAGTTATGTTTGGAATATGATCCCTTGATTAATGATTTGATGAATTTTGGCTTAGAAGTTATTGGTGTAGAAAATACCTCTATTTTGTTTCAGGTTTCAATGCAATCATCGTTATCAAGAAAAATTAGGTAATCGTAGAAGGAAGACCATGAGCTAAAGAAAAAGGTAGAATTGGTTAAAATAGGAAAGTTTCCAGAATTTAACCTTGATAAATATTGTGTTTTACGATTTGGTAAAAGGTTGTGTGTTCCTTGTGATTCTCGGTAAAATAAATAATTGTTGTGTGAATCTCATAGTTCTTCATTATTGGTTCATTCTGGAAGTACTAATATGTACAGATTCCTTCAGTAGTATTACTGGTGGGATGAAATGAAAAGAGATATTGTTGATTTTACCATGAAATGTTTGACATGTAAAAAGCTTAAAGTAGAGTGAAAGTTACCGAAGGGGATGCTTCAACCTTTTCTAGTGACAAAGTGGAAATGGGAGAATATATACATGGAATTTGTTGTGGGACTACCAAATACTTCTCAATGTAACAATGCAATATGGGTTATTATTGACTGACTGACTAAATATGCACATTTTCTCCCTATTTTAGATACAATGTATTTGGATTAGCTCTCTCAATTATACCTAAAAGATATTTTCAGGTTACATGGAGTTACAATTGCCATTGTATCTGAATGGGATCCCAGGTTCAATTCCAACTTTTGGAAGGGCCTTCAAAAGTTGTTGGGTACAAAATTAAATTCCAGTACAACTTTTCATCCTCAATCAGATGGGCATTCAGAATGAAAAATTCTGACATTAGAGGATATGCTTTGAGCTTTTTCAATGTACTACCAGGGATTTTGGGATTAACATCTTTCTTTATTTGAGTTTTCTTATAATAACAGTTTTTATACCAGTATACAGTTGGAACCTTTTGAGGCATTGTATGGGAAGTGGTGTCAAACTTTAGATTTTTGGGATGAAGTTAGGGAAAGGATATTGATGGAACCAGAGTTTGTATAGGAAGTGGATGAGAAATTTAAGATAATCCAGTAACACATGAGGAAAACTCAGAAAAGATAGAAAAGTTATGCAGATAATAGGAGAAAATACTCTTGTTTTGAGGTAGGTGATATTGTTTTTCTTAGAATCTCACCATGGAAAAGTGTTATGCGATTTGGTAAGAAAGGAAAGTTAATTCCATAGTTCATTGGAACTTATGAAATCTTAGAGAATGTTGGACCAGTTACCTACTGAGTAGCTTTTCCCTTGAGTTTATCTCAAGTAAATAATTTTTTTCATGTTTTGATGTTGAGAAAGTATGTGCCAGATTCATCTCATGTCTTGAGTCAGAAGTAGTTCAGATGGAGGAGAATCTTTCTTATGAAGAGAAACTAGTTTAAATTATTGATCCAAGGGAACAAGTATTGAAAAATAAGGTAATACACTAGGTAAAGGTATTGTGGAGAAACCACATAGTTGAAGAAGCAACATGGGATTATGGAAATGCTATGAGGGAAAGGTACCCTCACTTGTTTAAAAAGTAAATAAATAAGTAGATAAAATTATGAGGATGCAATTTCTAGAATGTGTGGAAAATGTAACACCCCGAGGTTTTAAAAATAAATTCAAATGCATAAAACATCGTTTTAATTAGATAATTATAACTATCCTTTAAACATAATTTTTTCACTTCTATGATTTGAATTTCAAAAAACATTCATCTATGGTAGTGATCAGTAAGTTATTTAGAGTATGATTGAACAACCTGGTTTTTTGGTGAATAGTAAAAAACCCTTATGAATAGTAATATGAACCTTATGAATAATAAATCATATTATTGTTTTATTTTCTTTAGTTTATAAGATAATGAGTTATTGATTAATTTTTCAAGGTGTTAAAAATGAGTTATAGATTTAATATTGTTATTTTTGAATAAATTATGATTTTATTTAAAAATTAATTGAATATTTTTTAGAAAATTATTTCAAAAAAATGGAGGTCATTTTTTAATTCTACATGTCAAAAAATGGTTAGGGTGTATTTTTGGTATTTTTCTGAAATTCTTGAATTTTTTATGAATAGTAAAATATGATAAATCACGATAAATGCTAAATACTTGTTTTACTGCATCATAGGTGATTCAAGGTTGATGTAAGCTCACTTGGTTAGAACTCACATAAAATTATTACTATTTTGGATCACATGAATCAATACTATTGATAGTCTTGATAACAAATATTAAAATAATGATTAAAATAATGTAAAATCCCTCCTCTCCTCCACTATAAATACAACCGTCATTCCCCTCTTCCTCTCACATATCTCAAGTCTTAAGAATTGTCTAAGTTATAAAAAATAACCTCCCCATGGCTCTTTCCTATGTCCAAGACTTACTTTCCACACTAAAAGTTCAATACCAAAGGTCTTAAGGAGGATCTCATGGAGAAGAGATCAAGAGGTAAGAATCTCTTCCCTTTTCATGTGTTTTCTTTTCAATTCCTTTATTTTATTATACTCTCTTCCCAAACCCTTATCCAGTAGGTATGAAATCTCTAGAATCTTATATATTCTATATGTTATCATGTTAATTTAAAAAAATCATCATCTTTCTTCCTCTCCCCTCCCGCTTATTCTAAAAAATAAAAACATTGTCCGTGATGTGCCGATTTACCAAAATTGTGGACGATGTGTTTGCAATTTCCATTAATTCCTGAAAACCTGATCATAAAACCCTTTTAATGGTTGAAAAATAATTGAAAGTGTATTATTTATCCTATTTTATGTTCTATAATGAACTTATATGCATGAAATTGAATTATATAATGAAACAAGTTCATGGTTAATGAGGAACCACAAAAAATGATCTAAACAAATATCGTTAATGTTTTATCTCATAATCCATCATCATATATGATAAAATAATGATTTATGGTATCATTATATATTCTGGAAACTTATTAATACCATTTCATTCGACTACATAAATTTCATTTCCGTACAACAAGAAAATCAAATACAAACCGGCCATGGAAATCATGTAAAGAACGCACCCAAAACAATGAAAGAAACAAAATAATTACAATTAAAGGGTGAAATGATGTAATGAAATGATCATATAAGGTATTATAAACATTAATATTTTTCTTTAAGATATTAATAACACTCTTTAACCATTATACAAGAGGTTTAGACAAGTTTGAAGTAAAACAAACCTGAGGTATTGGAATTCTTTGCCTAATTTCCATTCTTTGGGTTAACCTTATACTTCATTATTTATGAGGTATTGAAATTTTTTTATGTGATTAGTTTTGTTCATATTATGTTTAATTATGTGTATTTATAGTGTATATACATATTACATCCACTCTATCAATCCTCTCTTCAATTATATGATATTTTTAATGGGATTTTCTTTTAAAATCCTCTTTTAAAATTCTATTTTACAAAATTCAAAAGCAATGTTTTTACACAATTATTAATGTCTTTTTATTATGATATGGTTATTGGGAATTTTTTATGATGAAGTTTGGAACCTATATCTCCCTTTAGTGCATTGTGTATGTGTAAGTTGTAGGTCGATCGTATAAGGTAGTCGTGAGGGTTACATTGTAAGGTATCCTTGAGAGTTAAAAATTATAAGGTATTCGAGAGGGTTACAAGATTATTTAACCAATTCCAAAAGATAAATTTATGGTTATATTTATGTTCTATATGTTTTGTGGAAATCTCATGGAAATCTTAAGTTTCAAAAATTAAGTTTATATGGGTGATAAGTATGTCTTTTTGAAAATGATTTCATACGTTACAAGTATTCATGGACTAATGTTTTATTTATTTTTTAATATCTCAATTCTCTAAAAAATTAAACTTGAAAAGATCCTTAATATGAAAGAAAGTGAGTTATTGACTAAAATTCAAGATTATTTAATGTAATAAGGCAGGTTAAAGATTATTGTAACGTCCTGAATCTGGGTTCCACACAACGGGTGCCCGAACCCAGTTAGTCACATGACCTCAAGAGCATTTCTCCAAAGGCCAGAGGCGGCCAACTAGCAGCGAGGTCCTAGGACTGATAGTAGGGAAACTATTCCCTCATTTTTCAAAGTGTAGCGCAGTGGAAATAAATATAAACATACAACATCAGAAGCAGTAAAAAATATAAACCTGAAATGGACAACAGAACTAAAGTAAAAAATAACCAATTGTTATATATATAAGATGATGCCATATGTCTCTAATTATTAGAAAGCAGCCAAAATAGGATACAATGAAACTAATACAATACAGCAAAAACAAAACCAAAGTAGTGCAACAGGAACTCAGCAGCATCGCAAGCATAAGCTCGGTCCCATTCTCTCCTACTCCTCTACAAAAATCATGTACCTTTGTAGGGATCCTTTCCCTTATCGACACCTACAAAAACATAATCTGTTTGATCCCAAGACATGACCCAAATAGAGTGTGAGAAATAAATCTCAGTAGGCAAACACCAAAGGCCCGTGCCCATCTATCAGTGAAAATGTGCAACAAAAGTGTGCAATAATGAAATGCAGTAAACTAAAAAGTACACAAAAGTAAACATTCCTTCCAGTTACATTACAATTTAATAATTATTTAACAATTCTAAGCCTGTGCTTTACCTTGGAAGGTACAAAATAAGAATTCACCATGGTGAATATTTAATGTAAACATTGTCCTCAGACATGAAAATACTTACCCTCAGAAAAATAGAAATGAAACCCTCAAGTGACTAACCTGAGGCATAATTAATATTTCCCTCAGGCATACAAGATACTTCCCTCAGGAATACAAGCTACTTCCCTCAAGCATAAGAAATTTTTCCCTCAGACTAAATGAACACTGCCCTTAGGCTAAACAAAACACCATCCTCAGAAATTCCTTTGGAAAAGCAAGTAACTAGGCCGAGCCCAATGCAAGCAAGAAATTTATATATGTTTCCTCCCAAGAAAACTCAAAACATGCTATCATCATGGCATATGCATGAGTATCCTGGCCAAATGGCTAAACAAGGTAAACACACCCTTGGGGTGGACCTGGATCAAAGAAATTATTCCAAACAGCAATTTATACATTTTTATTAGATTACCTTTGAAATTATAGGTGTCTTAATAGTAAAGGCCTCAGCCATAAGACACTCCAAACATGGGAAAATAGCACAACATTTCACAAAATCAACTCGACATTTGGAATAAAACACAAGACCAGCTACCTCGATCTCCTCTGATAGATATATGTGATCGACGCCTCCCAAAACAACCAAGAACGTCATAGATCTGATATAAACATTTAATCATTCAAACTAAAATAACTTCCCTTTGGAAAAGAATTGGAAGGAAAGATTCAAGGAGAGGGAAGGCCTTACCCGTGCGGTCCAAATGAGATCGTCAGTGGAAGAATCAGAATCTCAGTGAGCGTCCGGGAAGCTCCTCTAAGCCTCAGCCTCCTCTCCCGGTCTCCTAACAATTTTTCTGCATCCTCTGCCAAATGAGGAGGCTACTGCCTATTTTTAACAAAAAAACATAACTGCACTGTATGTACTCTCAAGTGCATGACATGTACTTTCTTTTTAACTATTCACAGGCAGCAACTCTCCACTGCATTACTGTTCATCTGCCAACTGATTACATGGCGTGGAGTATCCTTTTTACTATTCATCTGGCGGATACTCTCCACCGCCTTACTGTTCACCTGCCGACTGATTACATGATGTGTATTACTAAGTACATGGCGTGTAGTTAGTTTTTACACCCTAAATTGCCAACAAGCCTACATGGCCTGTATTCTCATCCCACATGGCCAAAGTACACGTCGTGTGGAAATGTACACGATGTGTACCCATAAATTTGGGATTTCCCCCCATTTTCCTTATTTTCTAAAAAATACTAAAGGAAAAGGAAAAGAAGAAACCCGTACCTCAAGAATAAGAACTAGGTTTATAAAAACTTCCCCCCTTAAATAAATTCATCCCTGAATTGCCTTTACAAGGGTGGTGAAGATAAAGCTGAGAACAACTCTGGCCATTGAGGATGTATGTTGGTCTCCCGCTCCCAGGTTTTGTCCTACACTCAGTCATGCTACCATAGCACCTGTAGGATAGGAACTGACCGACCTTAGAGAACCTTCGTGATCCTATCAATGATATGAATAAGATTCTCCTCAAAGGATGCATCAACCTGAAGTTCAACCTCCTCGAGATGAAAAACGTAAGATGGGTTTGAGTGATAATGGAATAGCTATGATATGTGGAAGATGTCGTGTATGGCCTGGTACCTCTGTGGTAACTGAAATCAATGGAAAACTGGACCAACTCTCTCCAGAATCTCAAAAGGCCCTACATACCTCGAGGAATGTTTACCTTGCCTCATGATCCACCTGTGTCCCAACATCGGTGAAACACGCAAGAAAACCTGATCCCTGAACACAAACCCCAAGGTTTATCTACAACAATCAGCATAAGATTTCTGACAAGAATGTGGAGTATCCATCTGATTCTAAATCTAATGGACCTTCTCTGAAGTCTCTTGTACAAGGCGTGGTCCCAGTAAAGCTGACTCACCTGCCTCCAACCAGCATAAGGGTGATCGGCATGGCCTACCATATAAATCCTCATAAGGTTCCATCTCAATATTTTCCTGAAAACTATTATTGTAGTCAAAATCAACCAAGGGTATGTGCTTCTCCCAAGAACCCCCAAAGTGTAGGACGCATGAACGAAACATGTCCTCTAACACCTGTATTATATGATCTGACTGGCCATCAGTCTGAGGGTGATAAGATGTGCTCAGAAGCACCTACGTACCTAATGACCTTTGAAAACTCTGCCAGAAACGAGACGTAAAATGGGATTACCTATCTGAGATGATCGAACGAGGGACCCCGTGAAGATGTACTACCTCTCGGATATACAAATTCCCGAGATCGGCAACATCGAAGGTCTCTTTGATCGGAAAAAAGTTAGCTACCATCGTAAGTCTGTCCACAACTACCCATATGGAATCATTGCCTGGAGGTGACCTCTAAAACCTGATCACGAAGTCCATCATGACATCATACCATTTCCACTCCAGAATGGGTAACTGTTGTAACAGTCCAGCTGGCCTTTGATGCTCCGCCTTCACTTGCTGACAGGTGGAACATCTCGTAACAAAATTGACTACCTATCTTTTCATACCCGACCACCAATAGTGACGTCTCAAGTCACAATACATTTTGGTAACTCTCGGGTAAACTTACAAATCTGAAGCATGAAATTCATACATAAACTCCTCATGTATATCCCCTAGAACCCACACTTGACCATGGATACGTAGTACCTCATCATTGCCTATCATCTAACCAGGAGGAGGGTCCTCACTTGCCACCGTCTCCTGTAGAACTAAGCCTTCTGAAACTGATAGCTGTCTCATCCTCACTCTATCCAAGAGAGTGGAAGTCATAGATAAGGATGAAAGATAGGCTTGCCCCTCACTATCATTCCCCTTCAAATGCATCTCAGAGAACAAATCCATAAGCTTCCAATCACCACTGGCCTCCTGCACTGCCTGTATCTGATTCCTCTTACTCAGTGCATCAGCTACTGCGTTACCCTTACCAGGAGTATAAGAAAGATCAAAGTTGAAGGAATGAAGGTATTAAACCCACCATTGTTGTCTCAAATTCAATTCACACTGGGTAAAGACATATTTAAGACTTTTGTGGTCTGTAAACACCACAAAATGTTCTCCCAATAGATAATGTCTCCAACAACGTAACACATGAACAACTACAGCCAAATCGAGATCATGCATCGGGTAATTCCTCTCATGTGGCATGAACTACCGAGACCTATACTCAATTACTCGATCTCCCTAGATCAACACTTTTCCCAGCCCAATACCTGATGTATCACAGTAAACTGTATAACTCTTCCCTTTCTCTGGAAGTATCAGGACAGATGCTGATGTCAACCTTCCCTTCAAATCTTGAAAGGCTATCTCGCAAGCTTCTAACCAAACAAACTTCATACCCTTCTTAGTAAAACCCGTCAATGGAGCTTCTAAGTGGGAGAAGTCTTGTATAAAGCACCTGTAGTACCCATCCAGTTCCAAGAAACTCCGTATTTCAAACACATTCTTAGGCTGCTCCCAGGAAACTACTGCTCTCACTTTCTATGGGTCTACTGTAACTCCTACCTCTGAGATAATATGTCCTAGAACGTGAATCTGATCCGTCCAAAAGTGGTACTTTGAGAACTTAGCATATAACTGATGCTCCCACAGTGTACTCTAAATGATCTCAAGATGGGTAGCATGGTCATGTCGAGTGTGAGAGTACACCAAGATATCTTCCATGAAGTCTACCATAAAAGAATCCAGATATGGATGGAAAAAACGATTCATTAGAGCCATGAAAATTGATTATGCATTTGTGAGTCCGAAAGACATGACCAAGTTCTCATATAGACCATATCTGCTATGAAAGGCTATAAGCGGTATGTCCGATGGTCTAACGTGCAACTGATGATATCTGGATCTCAAGTCAATCTTCAAGAACACTCATGCTCCTTGAAGTTGATCAAAAAGATCATCAATCCTCAGCAAGGGATATCGGTTCTTAACTATCATCTGGTTCAGTTTCCGATAATCCACGTAGAGTCTAAGGGTACCGTCAGCCTTCTTCGCAAATAGGACAGGTGAAACCCAAGGAGAAGTACTAGGTCGGATGAAACCCTTTTCCTATAACTCCTCGAACTGCCTCTTGAGCTCCTGTAATTCTGGCGTAGCCATCCTATACAGAGGAATGGACACTGGTGCCACTCCTAGAAAAAGCTCAATAGATAAATACACCACTCGCTCCAGAGGTAGACCTGAAAAGTCATCCAATAAGACATCCCTGAAACGATTAACCACTAGAGGTAAATTCTTCTGACAAGTTCCCTAGTCATCTAGATATAAACTCGCAATTTGGGTTGTCACTCCACCTCACCCATGATGCTTAGGTCCAGCTCGGCTCGCCTGGACATCCCATTTTCTCTTGTATAGAAACTCTCCACCCTTTAGAGATGTGAAACTCATCCTACAACGATAGCAATCTATAAAGGCTTGAAAGGGTACCAACCAGTCCATTCTGAGAATAAAATCATATCCTGTCATCTCTAAGACATAGAGGTCTTATAAAAAGTGACATCCACCAACCTCTAGGGGGAACTCCTTGCACCGACGCACACCTACCGTTCTATTTCCCAATGGAGTGTCTAGCATCATGATATACAAATAAGAAGAAACACAGTTCCCAACACTCTTCACAACCAGAAAAGATATAAATCTATGCGTAGCACCAGTATCAAAAAGTACAGAAGATAAAACAGAAGCAACTAGAATAGTACCTCTGACAGTGGAAGGTCCAGGATCCTACTCCTGTTGGGTCTGTTGCACTGCATATGTCTGCCCAATGTCGCGGCCCTACGAAACAGCCTAGATACCCTGATCTGACCCACCCTGCTGTCTCTGAGTTCCTGGTGTCTTGATACCACGACCATGACCACAACCTTGGCCTGAACATCCTGGCGTATTTCAATTCCCCAAATGGAAAGAAGTTTCTGGCCCTTCTCATGCATGCAAAGTCTACACCGAACCCCTCTCACTAGTCATTGGTAGAAATGCCCTACAAAAACGCTGAAGATGACTGATCTTGCCGCATGCTCAGCACTCCACTGGGTCACATGGACAGTAAGGTCTCATGTGCCCCTCTTTACCACACTAGTAGCACATTCTCTGGCTACCTGAAGAATTCTTCTAACTAGTACTGCCACCATGAGAGAAATCCATATTCCTCTTCCTCTTGCTAGTAAAAATTGTACTATAGATTGGTACCAAACTACCCTAGTCCTCACCACTAGGTTCCCACAACTGTTGCTCAGTAATAAACACCTAGTTCACAATAGCATGCACTATAGGAAATCTGAAAACTTTCACCAACACTTGGATGTCATATCAAAGACCATCCTAAAAGCATCTATCCCTCAATGTCTCATCACCCACAAGAATATGTGTAAAACATTGTAGCACGGTGAAGCGAGAAGAATAATCCATCACTGACATGGTTCCCTGCTGCAGATTCATGAACTCTCGAGATCGATCTACCCTTAGTGTATCTAGAAAGAAAAATTCCTAGAAGACTACCTAAAAATTATCCCACGCCATGTCTCAATGATGCTCGGTCTGGGTGGTAACATCCCACCATATCTTGGTGGAATCATGTAGCATGTACGTAGTGAGCTTGACCCTCCTACCTGGAGGCATCTCAAGATGCTAAAAGATAGTTTGAAATGAATCAAACCATGACTCCATAGCCTGTGGTCCGACATCCCCTGAAAACATAAGCGGATTCTAGTACTGGAATATACGTGTCTGCTCTACCATAGATGTGGAAACATGCGGTGGCCCCTGAAAGGTTTTCATGAACTGTATGAAGCCTTCATGGAACTGCGCATTCTCACCTATGTTCAGTATAATGGCTAGCACTGCATTTGGCTCTGTTGGAGGATCCATTGGTAGCTCATGGCCTACCGCCTCTGGAGTATAATCATTGTCGCTCTCTTGGAAAACAACTCATGGTCATCTCGGTGGCATGAATCTACAAGGTCAAACACATGCCTTAGATTAAGATCATCAAGGACTAAGAACTAGAAACGTAAGAAGGGAGAAGGATAAAGAAAAAATTCATGTTTTATAAAAACAAGACTACACGAAGTGTATAATAACTACACGGCGTGTTCCCTTAAGTATTTCACATGGGTGTGTACTTATGCCAGAACTAGTCGTGTAACACCCAAAACAAACAATGTGTTTTCCACACACACGACATGTACTTGAAATTTCTTCCCCTGCCTGAGTCCTTCTACACGGCTAAGCCACATAGATCTCCCTTGAATGAGACTACACGTCGTGTATAAAGTCTACACGGCGTGTACCCTTAAGCCCATACATGGTCGTGTTCTGATACTAGCCTGGGTGTGTCTCAACCCTCGGTACATAGTGTGTTACACCCACACACGGCATGTACACCACTCCATGTCCCCATCCACATGGACAAGTCCACACGGTTTCTCACCAGTCAAGACTACATGGTGTTTCCCATGGGACACGACGTGTACTAAACGAGGTTCACCGACCCGTGTTGTTCGAGACACGGGCGGATACACGGCTCACACTACACAGCGTGTTCCAGATGGACATGACGTGTACGAGGAAGGATAACCCTGACCCGTGTTGTTATTCACACGGATGGATCCCCAGATTTAACTACACGACATGTTATGCATTGACACAACGTTTTTATGATAAGGTTTCTCCATCCGTGTTGTTAGTTTCACGGGCGGACATAGGGTCAACATGACACAATGTGTATAACCGGTACATGGAGTCTTCCCTAAAGAGTTTCCCTATAGGTGTTTCTTCCTACACGGCATATAACATGGTTATAGACTACACAACGTGTTCATAATTCACACGACATGTACTTAATTTTTTTATTTCTCCCCGAATAGAAGAGTACATGGCGTGTGTTCATAGAACCACACGCCGTGTTGTCGGGGTTTCCGGACAGTAAACCTCCGAAACTACTCTGAATCCCCTCTTTATTTAATTTCAAGCATTGGTATGCCAAATTCTGATCTGTGGGGGGCCATACTCCCCATGAACCGAAGTTTAGCACCCATCCTTTCCCATTATAGTACAAAATGAAATAAAAAGGATGGATCATGATCTGCTAAATTCTGGTCCAAGAGAGCCCATACTTCTCAGGAAACAATGTTTAGCATCCATAAACCTGATCGTAACATGTACCAATACCCTATCAATAGCAGGTGTATCTATCAAGGTACCTATCACAACAACTTTCATTTTCTAGAATAGCATCTAACACAACAACATGAAATTTCTAATGCACCTACATGGCATGGAAACTATGCATGACATGTGATTATAACATGTTCCTAAATGATGCATGTGATGGAATACCCTCATCTCATCGGGTTGCAACTAAATAGAACCCAAGTATAAAATATAAACATCACACCACAAATGCGTTAACCAACGGTGAAAATCAAATCAACTGTAAAATTGAAAAACCAGATAAATTGAAATTAAATGAGGTAGATTGGATTTTCCCTCTACACAGGTTAGATACTCCTGGGCACAACTTATTACCAAATACAAATTCCATCCTATCCCTGAATATAGGCTCCAAACAGTAAGTTAAAGAAAAAAACCCTTTGATACCACTTTGTAACATTCCGGATCTGGGTTCCACACAACGGTTTCCCTGAACCCAGTTGGTCACATGACCTCAAGTGCATTTTCCCAAATTCCAGAGGCTTCTGACTAGCAGCGAGGGCCTAGGACTGGTAGTGGGGAAACTATTCCCTCATTTGTCAAAGTGTAGCACAATGGAAATAAATACAAACATACAACAACAGAAGCAGTAAACAATATAAACCTGAAATGGACAACGAAACTGAAGTAAAATATAACCAAAAGTTCTATATATATGATGATTCCATATGTCTATAATTCTAATAAATCATCCAAAATATGATACACTACAACTAATATAATACAGAAAAAACAAAACCAATGTAGTGCAACAAGTACTCAGCATCATCGCAAGCATAAGCTCAGTCCCATTCTCTAATACTCCTCTGCAACAATCATGTACCTGTGTAGGGACCCTTTCCCTTATCGACACCTGCAACAATATAATATATTTGGGCCCAAGACATGACCCAAACAGGGTGTGAGAAATAAATCCCAGTAGGCAACCACCAAAAGCCCATGCCCAACTGTCAGTGAAAATGTGCGACAACAGTGTGCAATAATGAAATTTAGTAAACTAGGAAGTACTCAAAAGTAACCATTCCTACCAGTTACATTAACATTTAATAATTATTTAAAAATTCCAAGCATGTGCTTTAGCTTGGCAGGTACAACATAAGAAATCAGCATAGTGAATATTCAAAGTAAACATTGTCCTCAGACGTACAAATACTTACGCTCAAGAAAATAGAAACGAAACCCTCAGGTGACTGCCCTCAGGCATAACAAATATTTACCTCAGGCATACGAGATTTCGCCCTCAGGCATAGAAGCTACTTCCCATAGGCATAAGAAATGTTTCCCTCAGGCTAAACAAAAACTTCCCTCAGGATAAACAAAACATCGTCCTCAGACATTCCATAGAAAAAGAAACTAACAGGGCCGATCCCAATACAAGAAAGAAACATATATTTGTATACTCTTAAGAAAACACAAAACATGCTAACATCACGGCATACCCACGGGTATCCTGGCCAAGTAGCTAAATAAGGGAAACAAACCCTCGGGGTGGCCCTGGATCAAAGCAACGATCCCAAAAAGCAATTTATACAATTTCATTAGATTACATATGAAATTGTATGTATCTTAACAGTCAAGGCCTCAACCTTACAACACCCCCGAACATGTCCGCGTAGCACAACGGTACACAAAATGAACTCTATAGTTGGAATAAAACACAATACCACCTACCTCGATCTCCTCTAATCGATATACGTGAACGAAACCTCCCAGAACAACTGAAAATGACATAGATCTGAGATAAATATTTACTCATTAAAACTCAAATAACATCTTTTTGGGAAATAATTGGATGGAAAGACTCAAGGAGAGGGAAGGCCTTACCTGCGCGGTCCAAATGAGATCGTCAGCGAAAGAATGGAAATCTTAGTGAGTGTTTGGGAGCTCCTCTAAGCCTCAAAATCCTCTCCCAGGATCCTAATGAGTTTTCTGCCTCCTATTCCGAATGATGAGGCTACTGCCTATTTTTAACAAAAAAACATTACTACACGACATGTACTCTCAAGTACTAGGGGTGTAATTTCTTTTTTACTGTTCATTGGTAGCAACTCTCCACCACCTTACTGTTCATCTGCCGACTGATTACATGACATGTATTACTAAGTACATGGTGTGGAGTGTCCTTTTTACTATTCATCTAGTGGCTACTCTCCACCTCTTTACTGTTCACCTGCCGACTGAATACACACCGTGTATTACTAAGTACACTGCGTGTAGTTAGTTTTTACACCCTGAATCGCCGACAAGCCTACACACCCTATATTCTCATCCCACACGACCAAAGTACATGATGTGTGGAAAATTACACGGTGTGTACCCATAAATTTGGGATTTTCACCCATTTTTCTCATTTTTTCAAAAATACTAAAGGAAAATGAAAATAAGAAACTCGTACCTCAAGTGTAAGAACCTAGTTCTTACAATTATGTAATGTAATAAGGCTGAATCCTTATATTATTTTTTATAATTAATTCATTCATGTATTTATGGGTGAGTGGGATCCTAGATTTAGGAGTGAATTTTCTATTTCACCCATTGATGAGACATTATCATGTTGTTTGTTAGAGTTATTTATTAATTTCATTGATTTATGTCTTAGTGGTACTCTTCAAACAGTGGTGAGAGAGTATCCTGGTGTCTTTCCAGATGATTTTTCTAGGTTACAACCTCATAGGGAAGTTGAGTTCCCTATAGAGTTTCTTCATAGGACGAGACACATTGTTTACATTTGAACCTAATGGAACTTACTGAATTGAAATAATTAAATGTTTAGTTTGGGGATTGTTTATGCCCTACAAATAAGCACTGCCAAAACCATAAGTGGAGTAAATACCTTAATATGGGTATTATTTTCCCTACGAAAGCAATGAAGAAGGGGATGGTCAAATATTCATGAATCCTATGAGAGACTCACGATCACGTGACCATTTCAAGTTCACGTGAAGGACCAACACATGGAACATTTCTCATGGCTAGTCTCGTTCTTCCCTCTTCAACAAACCCACCTACTATTGTGAATTCCCCCCCCCCCCGAAAACCAAATGAGCAACACAGGTTGCATGGTTTTTCATTGGAAAGTTCCTGACAAACCATCCAAAATACTTCAAGAATAAAGAGGGAAGACATTCTAAATTAAGAGACCACATGTGGTCATGAATATCATGCTTCAGGTCATCATCATGAAGAATAAAATCCCTTGGTGATATCTAATAAAATTTTCATGACCACCGAGCCTTCACCACCTAAAAAGAAAAAGATAATGGGAAGAAGGTGAGTGGGGTTTTTGTTCACTGAAGGACATGCGACGTGCATCCCAAGTGATATGTGATATGCCAAAAGACCTTGGTAAAATGTCCAACTCGCCTCACAAAAACCCTATGTTTTGTCAACCTCACCACATGGAAGTCTTCAGACATGTCTAGGTAACCCCCACAAGGTTTTAAGGATAGATAGATAAACCTATCCACTACATGCTTGCACACTCTCCATATGACCCATATTGGTCAAGAGAGACATCATCCAAAAATTGAGTAAAAACCATTTATACTACTCATTCCAAATTTCATGATCCTGACTTTTTTAAAATAAAATAAATAAGGAAAAATTAGAGGATTTAAGAGGGGTTCAAAATCACTGAAAGACATGTGATATGCCCTTGATGACCTGAAAGGCACCATGAGCCCTCGACGACATGCTCGCATTGTCTTGAAAAATCCCTTTGGCATCTTATCCTCGTATTTAGAACATGGAATGATCGCACAACCCCTTATGACCCATATTAGTCACACGACACATCTCCAAAAAATATAATAAATACCCTCAACACAACACATGAAATCCCGCATGACTCCCAAAGTTTGTTACAATGAATAAATGGGATTAAAAGGGAGGAGGAAATAGGTACTCGTGGTCACTGAAAGACATACGATGTGCACATCACACCCACAACATTTTTTGGTGAGACCTCAGGACAAGTAACCCAAGGTATCGCGAGTGACTTCCATAGGAATTTGAATCTTGCGAAGGCCCTTGGACATGTCATCATAGCAGCATGGAGGTCATTTGACAAAACTTCATGACCAAACAAGTCTTCGATAATCATCAATAATTTGATAAAGGACATGTTGATGAAGGAGACTTGCAATCGCTAAAAATCAGGTGACATGCTTGAAGTAGTCCAAGACAGAGACTCAAGAAACTGCATGGCACCAATCCCCTACACCGAATAGCCAGCTTTCCATCAGGTAATATACCGCATAGGAAACTAGAGTAGTCATGATCTAGAAATAAAGTGCTTCACATGATCAATCATAGATCACACGAAGTAATTCTAAAAGGAAATGTAAAAAACATACCGCATGTCCTCCAAATCCCGCGATACTCAAAGAATTTGACACTGAATGAAACCAAGGCATTCATAATACAAGGGTTAGAACCAATATCAGAGGAAGAAGGCCTAAGATAAAGACATTCCGCTACCCCTCACACGCTTCACACGTGTCATTAAAATACATGAGATAACACCAAGGTATGATGACTAGATTTTGTGATACCCCTTCAACATGTCATCTGGGACATGTGAAGTCCTGTAGACATGTTAGGGAATATCATTCAGTGTCCCTATGGGTTCCACTTCGATCTTGTGAACACCTTGGGTCTATCAACCAGGACTAACAATATCTTTCAGAAACATCACCTGACTCATATAACGACACCTACTCACATCTTCTAAGTCTCACGAAAGAATTTGGGCATGAAATCCTAGCCCTCACAAAACCCTCTTCTCATGTTAGCTGAGACTCATGATGCCATCCAGACATGTCAGCCAGGTCTCACGGTTTCTCCTAGAGGTGTCAGCTGAGGTACATGACACCTCTTGGGCTATTCCACACTGACTCCCATGACACCATCCTTACATTTCAAGCCAGGTCATGCGATAACCCATAGTACATGACAACTAGGTCTTGTGACGTCATCCAGACAAGAAGTCTAGATCACTAGGGCATCCCATGATTTGAAAATATTGTCTATCATCTCTATGTAAACCTCGATCAATAAGGAAATCTTAGTGTATAACCCCCAACATAATGGGAACTACAATTAATCTAATTCCTGCCATATTTCAGATACGTACAACACCTACCACAAAGGCCTGAGCTCCATATTGATTATCTTTGAAGGGACCAGTATATGAGTCCTTGTACAAAGAAATGACATTCATTACTTTCCATCCCTTGTTTCTCACAAAATAACATGGATCATGTGGGATTAGGGAGTTGAAATGGTCATATAAAATGCCTTATAAACCCCTACAATGGTATATGTAAACCTCAGTGTGTAAGCCCCAACATAAAATGAACTATAAGAACTTTGATTTTTTCTATATGCAAGATATGTAGGATGACTTTCTTAGGCCTGAGCTCTATACCAAACATTGCAAGGACTGTTCTAATATAAAATTCCCATACCCATACACTATGAGGCTGATCATCCCTCCCCTTTGTTTCTCACCTCGATCATAGATCACATGGGCTTAGGGGGATTCAATAAACACCTCACTGACGTCATAAATCTCCACTATCTAGGGTAGCCTCAGCGTGTAATCCTTGACATAAAAGAAACTATGTATAATCTGATTCATATAATATTCAGGATATCTATACCACCTTTTCATGAGGCCCGAGCTCCATATGATCATCCATGGAGGGACCAACATATGATCCCCTTGTCCAAACCACTGACATTAGTTAATTACTATCCCTTGTTTCTCACACCAGGCATGGATCATGTGAGATTAGGGAGTTGTAGTAATCATGTTATCTACATCACAAGTCTCTATAATGACATGGATGATCCCAATATATAAGTCATAAAATAATAAACTATGGAAACTATGATTATTTGTATATAAAGGATATGTAGGATGTCCCTCCGAGACCCAAGCTTGAAGGTTTCCTAGAGAGCCCATATAAGTCCTTCTGCATAATGTAAAACTACATGGGTTAAATGAACTACATGGATTTTTGATTCATGAAATAACCAGGATACATAGGATGCCTCATAATGGCTCAATAACATCCTCAAAATATTAATCACCTCCTCATATGGGATAATGTTTTGAAGCACTTGGTTATATAATTTCAGTATATAAGAAACCGCATCTTACCGGAGAATGATGATGAACCTCAGACTGATATAGATGGACTCACCAAAGAGATCCCAATATTTTGAATATAAAAGAGAATTTATCTAAATTAGTTTCATTAGGGTAACCAGTCCCATATCTAAATTAGGAATAGATTCACAAACAAATCTTAAATATATAAGAGAGTCCCAGATTCAGAAACAATTCCCCCCCAAAAGGGTGTAATGAGATGGGCCTCCCATCCTCTTGAAAAATGTGAGTCCCTAAGAGTCACTGGGCCTGAAAACCCAGATGACTACTGGACTTTGGAAAGTAGGTCTGTACCCATCTATAGATGGTAGAACTATTGGGAGTTTTAGGTAAAAGTGACAATGGTAACATGATGACCAAAACACATTCCATACCATATTTCCCAACGAAAAAAATGGTGAACCTGATATGAAGCTCTCTAATGATAAAATGATTGGGTTATAATGCGTCAAGACAATTTGTTTTGAAAACACTATACAAACAAAGAAATAAGTCTGAAATAATCATACAAATGATCCTATATTTCTGGGGTTTTCATAAGTCCAACCCTATTTTCGTAAGTCCAAATGAGTGGAATAGATGAATCAAGAATATAATAAAAAATGAGTTAACCATGAATATATGATTGCGCTTATTATTACTACGATACTGAACTAATCGGTAACATTATTCTTTTTCTTCTGCAAAATTTTAGATACTTCTTTAGCAACCTGATTCGAGATGACATTGTCATCATACAACATCTGTTCTAGTAAACCATCTGTAACTTCAACTTCCACAGATCATAAAACAGTCTCACCTTTATAGAGAATTCAATAGCTGGTGGTGAATATGATGGTCCAAGAATACCACCTATATGTTACTATCCCAACCATGGATGCTACTCATCAATTACTCCATACACGATGGTCAACGAGTCTATGTCACTTGGGAAAGGATGATGCTGAACTTGGGGCTCTCATCACCACAACCAACATCTTCGAGAACTTATCCTCAGAGCGTGATAACCACCACCTTCCATATCAGATGAAGGTTTACTAAGAATCTAGATATGGATCCCTCTAGGTTCAAGAGACACCCCGAGGGTCTCCTAATAACCACCGTCACTAACACCATCCCATTCGTACCCCTAATTCACCTGCTGAGGGTGCCGTATGATACACAACAACTTATGATTCCCATGTATGAGTTGTAAAGAAAACTCATAGGAGGAAAAATGTCTTTAATATCAAAGAGAGGGAACATATCCCCACTCCCACTAAAGATAACTTCCTACACACTCTGGTAGGGACCAGCCAACAGGCTCATATCCATACTTTCTCTGAAAAAGTCTACAGGCATATTCTCGGAGTGAGCATGGGGGAGGCTCATATTCCTACACCTGTATACGAAGCCCATCAGCATACTTTGATAGAACAAGGAGGATAAAAGTGGGAACATATCCCCAATTCAATATAAGACATATGCTAGTTCATCATTGAGAGAAAAAATGTGCTGGCTCATATCCCTACACACATTTTGCTAAAATGCCAATACATTTTAGAAATAGCTAAAGAACTCCACCGGCATATTCCAAAAATATTTAAGATGAAGTAAAAAACACATACTCCTATCCCTACAGCTAGGACAACACAACACTATGAACACCATGAATAATCAGTTATACTAGAGTGCACGCACACTCTTGATCCCGCCTTGGAGGATTATTGGAATATTCCAATTAAGGTTGATGCATCGGATCAGGATCATATCCCCGTTACAACTGAGTAAAACTGGTGAGAGTGGTACATGCCTTAGGACAAGGGCACATACTTGCCCAAAAATTATGATGACATACTCAAAAGGTCTAGGATCAAGCATAAATCCACATTTTGGCAGAGGTTGACCAAGTGGGAATGACAAAAGCCTCAGGAAATTATTATATTCATGTCAATGGATCAGTCAATCCTATTCTGGAAGATCATTGAAGTCATGTGAAAACCCCAACTTCCTCCAATGAACGACTGCACTACCATCATTCAAAGACAACACATGGGAAGACTCATATCCCTTCACCCATTCTGGAGGTCAGTCGACATATCCCAATGGAGAATGTATATTTGAACCAGACTCATATTTTCTTGATCCAAATAAGGAAAACTAGGTGAGGGAGACACATTCCTTGGGGTAGGATCATATTACTTTAAGGAAAGACCAGAGGTACATCCCAAAGTCTTAGGATTGAGATAATAATCCTATCATGACCGAGGCTCAACAAGTGATAGTGTTATATTTTTAAAGACATGCTCACATTCCTTTCAATAATGATACTACTCATCAGAATATTCTGGAAACTTCTCACCAACAAGCTCATATTCCTACTACATTAGATGGTTATATACAAGTTACGACAACGATCATACAGTAGGTGCATACCCCTTCACAAATTGAAAAGGAAGGTTAGAATATTTTTACCATGATTTACAACATGGATCATATCACTAATATTCTCAATACCAGTGTCCTTGAGGTTGTTTGAGACACATTATCAACACCATGAAGGTCCTTCATCTCTTCCATTTAAGCAGATGAGGAAGGCATTCATTACCACGACAGTCCTCTTCGTGGTAGTGTGAAGATGGATCATAGGGACTCTACTCCTGACATCCACCATGATCAACCTCCCCAATATGATATCTCCCATGGATAAGGCAGTCCTACCCTTTCCCAAAAACCTCCATATAGAGAGTTTTTCTAAACTCCAACACCTTCATAAAAAGAGGTGATTTAATCATCAGTGTCAATTGTATATGGTTCCCCATCAACTATCAGCAGCACCCCATTCCCATCAACAGGATACCATCAGATCCATCCTCTATGCTCTAATCATATAGAGGCATTTAAGTATGATGAAGAAGAGGATGAAATGGAATTATGGATAGATTTAACCAGAAACAACCTCCCCGTCATGTTCTGGCCCCTCACTACCATTGAATATGAGATCTTAGAGGAGCTAGAGAAGAAGTGCATGCCTTATCTATGCCAGAATATGTGGTCCACACATTAGAGATTGAAGTCTCGACATCTCCCTTATCTAGAATATGACTTTCACCTCCATATGATCAATATACTCTATTTTTAGCTAGACTTGGCTACTATCTCTATGGCCTAAAATCCAAAACTGGAAGAGAATAACTCAAATCTACAACAGGCTTGCCGCCATTACATCAAGTCTATTTAGGAGTTGATCTCAAAATCCATGTAATGAATATGTATTCAAGGATGAGGAAAATATGGAGAATTACACTTTACCAATTTCTTGGAATAACAAATCCCTTCAGATATGGAATTCTGCAATTTTATATCCTCTGGCAACATCAAGGGACCGGGAAACACTCAGGCTAGTCAGTCAATACAACATAATGCCTCTATTCAAATAGTTCCAAAACATTATAGATAGGGATGGTGGATATAAAATAGGGCTTAAAACTGTGACACAAGAAAAAATAAGATGAAATTTCAAATACGGAGACCAATGTTGTGATCAACGGAACAACTTCCCCTGAGAAATGAATCTCATCATGTGTTTCCATCATACCCAACTCCTACGCAAGAATAATTGTGCCACATCAAGAAAGTTACTATTGTAGATAAATTATTATCTATCTAGAAGCATACCTATCCCTATGGTCCATGGTAATATCTACCACTACCTCCACTTCTTATATTTTAAATTTTAGAAAGAATTTGGGACACATAGGCAGCAGCTGCAAGCAAACTCCAGTCTATTGGGCTAGGGATATTTTTATTACAATCAACATCCCTAGGTTCATAATACCATAAGAGGAACTTGGAAACATCATTAGTGATCCCATAACTACCCCACCCTACTGAGATGGGGGAATTTATATCTTCATGTCCATCATGATAATTGTCAAATCCCTAACCAAAGCCATTGTATACCAAAAAATTGGACTAATCAGTGCCAAATATGGCATTGAATAACCCCCACCCCACTGAGATAAGGAATTTTTCATCATCATCACCACCGTAGAGGGAATCATTCTTCTCCAGATTAGATCAAATGAATCAATGGTCAGTATCCCACCTACTGTGAGATACACCATTGCTGGTTGGGGCCCGTTCAGAAACCCCGACTAAAAAATACCTTAGGATTTATGTTCATTGAAAAAAGTGGAGGGAATGTGTATTGGGGATGGTTAAGCCTCATTGGGGTCACAAGCCAAAAGGCCCAAAAAAGCCAAGGGTTCGAATAACGACCCTAATGGAACCTATAAAGAATCATCCCCTTATATAGAAATCAATAGAATGTCCACCATTGCTCGATATGAATCTATTAATGTTGTCACTTTCAACATGGAAGATACTGATCATGATTCAAATATAGATGTTTGTGACATAGAAAACATAACTCGGTAAGAGGGTGAATTGAATTTACTGAATGATGTTGCGTGCACTAGGAACTAGAGACGACTCTAAAACATGAAAATTACAAATATCAAGCGGCCACCACATTGAAGGAATACTTCCAAGGAATGTTAAAACCACATCCCGATCACCTCCCAAGAGGATCAAATTTCCTTCCTCAAAGGACAAATTGTCATAATATGAGAGTGAAATACAAATTCTTTTGCAACTTAATAAGGAGTTACTGAGGAGAAATATTCCCATGGGGTATCATATTCAAGTAGAGACAAATGTTCTCCCTCACATAGATGATCCATCATCAAGGGAATATTCTGAATATTAAATTGGCTTCGGGTCTAGGAAACTATCCCACATGCATGAGGAAGTAAAAAATGTCCATGACTTCGCTTAGTTAGGGAAACAGCCCCTTCCTCGCTAGGATAACTTTCTAGTCCTAGGACAAACTAAAAATCAGCAGGAGTTAAAATTGGGCCACCTCATCAAACACTACCAACTGCCAATGGTAGAGAGATGGTCTAGGTAGTAGTGACCCTAGATCTCCATAATGTCATGAATTCCCTGAATACTCAAATGGAATCCAAAGAGGGGTGACGTGCACTTGTGCAGCCTGAAAGGAATCCATATCCTGAATGGGTCGATGATACTCCACCTCCACCCAATTTCAGAAATCCCACATTTTCTAACTTTGATGACACAGGTGATCATGAATAGCATCTCAGACACTTTGTGTCCTGATGCAGGTTGATGATGTGTCCTCAAGATCAATAGGAGGAAAACAAGATGAGGTGTTTTGTACATATTTTGATAGGACCATCCATTGTTTGGTATAACATTGTTTCAGGAGAATCTATGTCAGGATGAGAAGACCTTAATCATCAATTACTTTACCAATTCATTTCTACACCGAGGAAGACAATGAAAGACTACCTTACAAACTGCAAACAACATGAAAATGAGAGGGTGTATGATTTCCTAGCAAAGTGGAAGGGTTTGAACTATTCACCTAGCATCCCTCTCTCACAAGAGTAGCTACTAGAAATATGTGACTAAAATCATAGGGATGAGTTGCAGAAACCTATGATTTCGATGAAATATCCAGGAATATTTCATGATTTTTCTAAAATATCTCAACGCCTTGAAGAGGCTATTCAGCGGACCTGATCTAAAGATTGACTCATGCCCACAACATAGGGAAAAATTCCTTCAAGAATGGAAGCTGCAGATTTTACTCTCAAGACACCAGGAACACCTTTCTAGATGAACAGGTGGATCCCAAACCTTCTAGCATCTCCTATTGAGTAGTGAAAATAATAGAATATCCCTTGTCCATAAGCATAGAGAAATCAGGGTTGTCTGGGATTTTAAGAGAAGATGAATAAGGTGTACTCCTTCCAGAATGAATAGGTCCCCAATAATTTCTTAGTATCCATGGAAAATAACCTCCTAATACTTCCGCAACATAGGAAGCCTGATGAGGTCAACCTCATTGACTGGCCCAATTAATACTTTTCAACAGAAGGCTCGTTCATAATATCTATAATTGTTTCATCTTCAAATACATCCTTCAAGGCATGATCGACTTCAGACAAGTAGTACTGGATAATTCCACAGAGAAAGTGGATTTCATAACCCTAGTACAACTAGAAGAAGATGATGATTAGTAGGAGGTCCTGGCTAGATGTGTGCAAAAAATTCAACAACTGGACGGTTTAAAAGATATTTGATCATCCTCACTCCACTCTGAGAGAAAAATTGTGTAGGCCAACAGTAGCTTCACCACCCAAGAAATAGATGTAATATTTGACTCCCAAACATGGGCATGACCACTAGTGGTAGAATAAAGTAGAAGAGGAAGAAATATATTCTCCTCTAAAGCAGACACTAACCCTCACTGATTTTTTGCCCATGACATTGGTAGCACATGTACTACCCCACTAAATGGAACCCTCATCGAATAAAGAACTCATATTTTTTTCTATCAATATAATTCACTTGAAAAACCCCTTATCTGATGATGAGTATTCCCCCAAACATGGTTTTCTTATATATAACCAAGGAATGTGAGGATGCATGTGCCAGAGGCAAGGGTATAGGGGGTAGCACAAACATTGTCAGACTCAATATTCCAATCATATCCCCATAGAATACATATCTTCAACTGAGACTCATGGGAAAGCACTCTAGTAGGACTAAAGTAGGTGAAATGTTCCTAGGAGCCCTCCAGTAGTCACCAAAATTTTATTGTCTTGTATGACCACCTATAAGGGGTCCAATATGATCAACCCAGGCAATAGGGATGGTCAGCGCAACCTGCACCACTGGCAGTAGACCCCCCTCAACCTTGAAATAAGCATGAGGTCCATCTAACTCAGATGGTCCAACTCATGAACCACATGCCTAGGAGCATCCCCATATTTGGAAGCACTGACCTCTGGCACAAAAATAGGATGTTATTAAATATTTATCTATAGTCCCATCCAATATATCGATCCTAGATTCCCTCCGTCTGTCAAAAGAACTCAAGGAGGCACTCGTCGAAGCCCTCCTGAGCCCACGATAATTCAATACAGAAGTCACTTCCGCTGAGTTATATCGAGTGGAGACTATGTAATATTGTGTCACTATCTCATTCACTAATCAATATCAAGAGGATTCTATCTAGGTCACATCATATACTAATATGTTTTGGGTAGGATCAATAATGTCAATTTATAAAGGGTGGTAATTGATAACGTATCAGGGATCAATATTATCACAACATAGACCCTCCGATGACTATGGTATAGTGAAGGGGACTTATAACCTACAAATAATACCATCTAGGGATATGAAAAGTGTGAGTAGATACCCCTAGGGAAGGTCAAAATTTTAGCCCAATTTGGGGAGCTCACATCTGATGTTGAGTTCATGGTTATCCAGTAGGATACCACATGCAATTTCCTACATGGAAGGACCTAGATCCATAGACACCTCATGGTACTATCAAAATTACATCAATGTATGAAGTACCCCATCAGTGGAAAGGTTGGAATACTACATAGTAAAAACACACCCCTCAATACTTGTATATCCACATATGATAAAGCATACTTCTATAAGAAGGAAGGTAAGAAACCACCGGAAGATGATGATATACATCTTTCAACCCCCAATGGATTAGGGACCACCCCTATGAATCCTTGTAGTATGCTTTATGATGACTATGTGCTCCCTATAAACATGGTCAAAGTAGCTGATCTGACCCCAGAGGTCCAAAACTATCCTGTTCTCAGTGACAATCATCTCCATCATCTCTCTACAACAACCTAGATAGAGGGGGAGGGTGATATATCTTATAATGGAATATCTTTCTACGATATTGATAGAGAGCCCCCTTACTACCATGTTCACCTGAATGCATCTCCACATACTCAAAAATAGATGAGGATGATCTCATAAATTCCCCTTCGTAATTTGAGGAAGGCGTATCCACTACCATAAACGAGATCAGGTAGATAAATCTAGGGGCAGAAGAAGACTCACGACCTACCTTGATTAGTGCTACCGTGTCTCTATAAGAGAAAGAGATGTACATTTCATTTCTGAAGCAACACCAATATGTGTTTATATGGAATTACCCAGAAATTCCTAGACTAAATCCAGATATGGCTACACATCATCTTAGACTATTCGATGAGCATCAGTGATTCAACCAAGTAGCCAGGAGGATACACTCATCTCATGCCACCAATATAGAGGTGGAATTTTACAAGTTGATCAAATCCATATTTGTTTGAGATGTTCAATACCCAAGATGGATTTCCAACATCTTCCCCATCAAGAATAAGAATGGGTAGATTAGGGTCTACATTGAATTTAGATACCTTAATAAGAATTTCCCAAAGCCGATCTCAAAAATCTCGATTGATGCAACTGCTATCTTCCAAGACCTTTCCTTTATGGATAGGTACTTAGGGTACAATCAAATCAAGATGCCCCCTAAGGATGAAGAAGCCACTACATTCAGAGCACATTAAGGGATCTTCTACTATCAGGTCATGTCCTTTGGATTAAACAATGCAGGTGTCACATATCAATATTCCATGTATCACATCTTTAAGACATTCATGTGAAGGATAATCAAGTGTTATCATGAATAACTAGTTGTTAAATCCCAACCATGATGTGATAACTTTACGGATCTCTGAGGAATCTTTGACAAGTTGTTACATTATAGTCTAAAGATGAATCTGCTGAAATGTGTCTTTGGGGTAACATCAAGAAAGTTCCTAGGATTTATGGTATGCCACTATGGAATTGAAGTTGACCTAGAGAAGACTCATGCTATTTTGGCATAGTCACCACTAGGATCCTGAAATAACTAATGGGATTCGAAGGGCACCGTGACTACATTTGGTGATTCATATCCAACTTGATGTAAAGGCTCTCCCCTTAACCAGGTTAATGAAGAAGGGATCCACCTACCAACGTGATAATTATTGTAAAAAATCCTTCGAAATCCTCAATCAATATTTTCTACACCCACTATTTTTGATGCCTCTGATGGAAGGGAGGCCACTCATATTATATGTGGCCACCATGGAACACTCATTGGGTCCCCTTGTTGTGTAGAAGAATGATGTGGGAAGCAAGAATTGTCTATACTACCTCAGTTGGACCATTCTAGGTACTAGGACTCAATACTCTGATGTTGAGAAGAACTGCCTCACACTCATTTTCATAGTGAAAAATGAGGCACTACTTGCAGCACCACAAGGTCCACCTGGTATCTCGTATTGATCCAGTCATGTATATCCTTGGCTGCCCTTGTTTACTGGGTGATTAGATTGATTGGCAGTTATTATTCAATAATATTACATCTGGTTTGTGTCATAGAAGTTAGTGAAAGGGGAAGGTCTGGCTGATTTCCTCACAGTACACCCTGCCCCCAAAAATACATTTTAAGACAATTAGCTCACCAACAAAGAGTTATTTTATGACCATGACACTACCATAACATGGTAAATTTACTTTTATGGTGCCTCCTGAAGTCATGTCGGGACCACAATGGAGAACACAAAACTCAACTAGGTTGGTCTATAGATTGTATTTGTCTTTTGAGATCGAGTAGTTTCCCCTACTCTTTATTTCTATATGAAGGTTTGAAAAATAATGAGGTATAATACCAAGCCCTCATAGATAGATTGGAACTAGCCCTACAACTGCACATAGCCTACCTAAAATTCAATGTGGATTCAGAGTTAGTGATAAAGTAGGTCAATGGAAAATATTCCATAAAAAAGGTAAAATTGGCCCACCTCACTGGCTATATCAGGGGATTAATGGAAGAATTCCCCTTTGAGCCCACAATGAATTATATCCCCTGATCATAGAATGATCACATTGATGAGCTGGCCAATGCAGCCACTGTCCTGGACTACCCTGATCAAGAGGAATCAACCTTTCGTATCACACATCTAATAATGGTGTCATTAGTCACCATATGAGATATGGAAGAGACCAACTAGGTCATCACCACCCAAGATCGTGATGAACCAATGACCACCCCTAGATGTATGGAGCCCATAATCGGCTATCTTAAAGATGGGACTCTCCCAGCATATCATATCAGAAGGGAATAGATTCAACATTGGGAAGTGAACATCACTCTACAAGATGGTCCAAATGAGAAACAAATACTCTATAAGCATGTATTTGATGTAATTCTCCTCAAGTTCATAGTAGAAGGAGAATTTCTTTACATCATGGAGGAATTCCACACATTCTCTTGTGGTGCCCATCAATCTGGAATGAGGTTCTCCCATCAAATCAATAGGTTGGGATATTACAGGAAAACCATGATATAAGACTATGTGGGATTCAACATAAAATGTCAGAAATTCTAAATCCATGCAAACTTCATCCATCGATCCCCATAATTTCTTCATACCACTAAATATTATTAACCATTTTCCATTTTTGGGAATGGATGTTGTGGGGCCATATCCTTTACCACCACTAAGTATTTTATGAATATCCTTACAACCACTGACTTCTTTTCCAAATTGGATGAGGTGATACCCCTCAAGGATGTCGGGACAAAGAATATCATCAACTTTGTGAAGTCCCATATCATCACTTGTTTAGGGTCCCTTACATAATATTGACAGACAATGACACTAACTTCTATTAACGGAGTTGAAGAAGCTTTACTAGGAGTACAACATCGAGTCCAATCAATCAACCCCCTATCATGAAGTGGAAATGGATAGATAGACCCCTTTAAAAAGACTCTATTGAAAATACTCCAGAAGATGGTGAATAAAGATAAGAAGTCTTAGATAGATAAACTACTCCATGATTTGTGGGACTACCATACCACTATGCATATTTCTACACAAGAATGGTCATATTTATAGGTGTATAGGACTGAGGCAGTGTTTCCTGTAGAAGTTCATCTTTCCTCACTATGAATATCAATTTGTAGACAACTCTCAGATGATGAACAATTGCAAAAACATCTGTATAAGTTGGAACAGTTAGATGAGAAAACATTTCACATGCTTCATAACCTCGAAGTCCACCAGAATCGCATTGCATGGGATTTTAATAAATTATTATTCATATACTAATGCCTTTTAGGAGAATTTGTGTTGGATCTTATAACCCTGATGATACTGGGAAAGAAGCCCCAAAAATTGGAGGCCAAGTGGGAGGGACCTTACATCATACATAAGGTTTATCATAATGGAGCCTATTTACTGGACACCATGGATGGAGAGCATGTCACACTACCCACCAATCTGAGATTTATCAACAAATACTTTGCATAAGCTGTTAAGCAAAAGGGAATCCACAATAGAGTAAGCCTCGTCATTCATCCTCACCATGTGATGTTAAACTACGTGGAAAATTTTATCCTCAACACATGATGTTAAACTACATGGAATGTCTTATACTAACCACATGACGTTAAACTATAAAGATTATTTCCTTACCACAATACATTACATTTCATGGAAAATGTCTTTACCGTATGAAATAAAATTGCATGGATCGACAACTCCCCTCCCCCTTCACGTCGGGTAATCCATCGTCCTTATCGCATGATTCTAAACTGCACAATTCCCTCTAGAACTACATACAACATGATTCTCATTCCCAATGAGATATTTAGGGATTACTTGACCATACATCTTGGTCGAGCCGCTTCATCATACAAAATGACTATGCTATACCCCTCTTTTCTTTTTACACTATAGGGGAACCTGTGCCACTCCTTGTTTCTCACAACAAGCATAGCTCACATGAGCTTAGGAATTGTGGTTGGGACTTACCCTCACAAGAAAGGCATAGAGGAACATAGCTTGTCCATTATGACCCTAAATTCAATACCATAAAAGAGATACCATAAGTCCTTACCCCGTGATGTTAAATGGTCTCGCTTGTCGTTGATTGAAGTTATATGCGTCCCAAATTAATTACCCGTTCTTAGAACTTTAATATAGCATAAGTTCGGGGTCGGTCCACAGGGAACCATGGAGTGTATGAATTCACTTGAATTAATACTTAATTTAGGTGAAGAATGCAAAATTGAGAAACTATTTGGTTGATTTTGGGTTTTGATTGAAACTAAATTGATTTACTTTAAAGAATGGATATAGTTTGAAAGAAAACAATAGGTAAATTTAAAGAGGTTTTAGAAATGGAAAGAAAAGACGTGCCGAGGTTGTGGTGAATAAGGAGTTCTTATGCAGATTGTTTAAATGGCTGTGTTGTTCATAATAAATCAATCATTCAGGATTTCATTTTGTTACAAGATATCCTTGGTCCGGTTCCTCTTTTTTGGAATTAGAGCAGCTGACTCCTTGGTCCGGTAGTCAATGTACTTAATTAATTATTACATCTAGTCCATTACTTGAATCGGTGAAAACCTTCCAATGGCCATGGATGTTTTCACTGTTACTTTTCTTTTGTATTGCTGAGAATCCTTCCCTTGGTCCGGATAAGAATTCTCAGTTATATTAGATAGTGGTTTAAGAAAAGTAAGATGAATTACAACGATTCAAACACAAATATATAAAACAATATTCAAATTATGATCCCATCATCTACATCCCCAACATGAGGGGTTTTAGTTACACATATCATTTAGGAGAGAAACGACACACATGATACCTGACAGATTCATCGTGTAGGCGTTGAGGTAGAGTATCAGATGGTGGAATGGCGGGGTGATGACAGTAGCTTTGGTAATGGTGATAGCAGATCTTTTCTTTCCTCTCAATGGTTCTCCACTCCCAAAATCCGTAGGCCAAGGCATCATTTTATAGAAAAATAAAGTACACGACGTGTATAGAAAGTACACGCCGTGTACTTTTCGTCAACGCGTTTTGGCACCATTTTCTCCGCCTGCAGGTGGCCGAACACACCATTTTTGACTTTTGAACATGGCACCGCCTACAAGTTGAGTGTACACGGCGTGTAGCGCCACCATATATGGCGTGTAGTATCATAAGTTTGTCCGCTAGCCCCTTCTAGAACAGAAGACAGGGTGTGAAAAGTTCAAACATGCCGTGTCTTCATCAACAGCCACATGGGCGTGTGGACTTTTATTCGGCAACCACCACTTCTAGAAAGTAGTACACAGCATGTAGCGCCGGCACACACAGCATGTATCTTCTGCCTGATGACATGGGCGTGTACTCCCTCCTTCAGTCTGTGTCCCTGCCTGGATGTATGTGTCGTGTATAAAAGTACAAGCCGTGTAGTTTCAAAATTTTCACATGCATCTCTTGATACGTGTATTTAGCCAGAAAGCTCTTGAAAGTAAACAGAATCACCCAAATCAAAGAATATGTTCATAAAACAATAGATATTTGATGAAAAAAATGTTTTTATCTTTAATTATATAAATGGAAAATGTATACATAAATTGGGTGCATCAAATTCTCCCACACTTAGTCTTTCTCTTGCCCTCAAGAAAAATCTCAACATCAAATTAAGAGAGCCTATACTTTAAAAGGAAGGCATTTAATTAATCAAACGTATAACTGATAAATTTATTGAGGAAAAATTCTAAAAGGCACAAACAAATTCAATTCATAAGATATTAAAATCATGCCTCATATATAATGTAATTAACTACTCTCATCCTCTTTCAACACATTGTTTAACCATTAAAAAATAAGCATGCCACTTGATGATTTACCTTACCATTTAAAATTACACTCCACAATCAAGATGTTTTTAATCGAAGTTATGCTAAATCCAAGGCATATACATTCTATCCATAGGTTTGTAAGATATCTTGTTCTCTACTTCAGAAAAATTGAATTACAAAAATCCTGAGGGCCTTATTAATAAGTTTTAGATGTTTCTCTGGCTAAGGGTTGGTAGGTTTAGATGTGAAAATAAATTCTAAGGCTTGAAAAAGGATGGCTAATTCCTTTAAACAACAGTGCATGATATTCGAAGTAAATATCACTGAAAATACATCCTTCAAAAGCTCAGTAAAATGCTTTTGTAATCGTTACCAACTCCCTTAGGTAAGTAGGGTTTATGGGAAAATAAGCATAAGGTCCCCTTTTTGTTTGATTGTTTGTTGTTTTTTTTTTTGAAACAACAAAACACAAGGGCATCCCTTATGAATACAATGAGTAGATGTTTGGAACCCATTCTGACCAAATAATAAAGAGGCACTCCCCCACACTTTATTTCATAGCTGTACACAAAAATATTCCATTTATTGCCAACTCCCTCTTTGAATCTTACATGAATAATCATGAAAAGTTTAAAAGGAAACAGGGTAGGAAGGGAAATAGGATTTCAATGTGGCTTTCTATAAAGGTTGTTCATGGCTTCTATGGGCTTAACAAAGATTAAATGTAGGGTAGGTCTCAAGATAAAGGGGTTGAAACAATCTAATGCCTCAATCATGTTAAAGTAATTCAAAAATTTCTTCATGTTTCGAAAAGAAAAACTTGCAAATTCTGGTAGTGATGCATATCCTAAGAATCTCTCAAGAAAGAGGGTATTAGAAAAGAAATACGAAAAATGGTTTAAAATACCTCTCAGGAGCGGAAAAATAATAAAGGGACAATCAGGTCATGACATTCATATAAATAATTATCCTAATTAATACAATTTAATCAAGGATGAAAGGTTGCAATTGAAACTATATCAGTAATCATTTTACAAATACTTAAAAATGAAAAAGCATGTAACCTTTCCAAAATTTCCTACTGATAACTCTAGCATTTATAAGATTGATTAACCAAAATTTCTTTACATTTTCAAATATAGAGTCTAATAATGATGTATCCTAGGTTAGTTTAAGGGAAAAGACTATGGTGAACGATATAGATGCTCCCCCACATTTAGTACGGCACATGGCCCACCAAGTGAAACACCAAGGTAAAGGGTGGGAAACAGAAAGAAAATGGGGGAAAAAATGAGGGAAATAAATTGAAGAAGTCAATCCAAAAAGAAATAAAATAGAAATGGAAAAAATACTCCCCTCGTGAAAAGTGATGCCCAAGGCGCTCCATGCCCGTACCTGTGACTGTCAAGAAAAAATGAAAACTACAAACATGCATAACATAACAGCACAGAAAATGATAGAAGAGATATATAAGATAAAGGAAAATGTCACTATCATGGGGTCGCCTCAGGGGAGGCATCATTCGGTACAGAATCGGCCGGTAGAGACGGTGCAGGAGGCGTGGAATGGTGAGGTGCTGACACGACATCGGGAAGGGTAGCTGAAGAAGTAGGAGTCGTAGGTGTTAGAATCGGGATCAGAAGCTCAGAAATAGGCCCTGGCCCGGTAGAAGTGGCAGTAGCAGAGCTCACCATAGTCATCGGAACAGAATCGGTGGCCGGCGCAGGAGACAGCGGTGGAGCAGCAGCAGAAGGGCCAGGAACGGAGGCAGAGGCTGGTGGCTGAGGTAGTGGAACACCAAGATGCTGAGCAATATGCACCAATAGATGCTCTATCCGGTCCTGGTGACCGTCCAGACGAATCAAATGGCATGCAATGGTTTCCTGGCAGTTGATTATACGGGAGAACTTCTGTTCCATTGAACTCAAAGGAGGCCACAAACTCCAAAAATAAATCTCGGAACACAAGAGTGCTGACTTGAAAAATCTCGAGGAGTGCGGTGTGCCCGAGAAGTACCTCCAACTCCTCCAAAATACTGAGCCACTGTGGAATGCTGCTGTCAAGGTACTGACCGCTCAATGGTATCGGCAGATGAGAGAAGCGTCAGATCCTGTCGTATGCGAGGTCGGTGACCGGGAATACCGTGCAGGGATAGGGAGCACTTGTAGGTCTCGACCCAGGTTCCGGTGCAGCAGCAACACCTAGCTCTGGTTGTGGATCCGCCAAAGAAGAAGGTGGCTCAGTGTAAGGGGTGCTCGAAGAGGGACCAGCTACTGAGGATGATGGTACAACAAAAGTGGAAGCTGGTGTAGAAGAAGGAGGCCCCACCTCATCTGAGGGAGTGAGTGGCGGTAGAATGGCCAACAGAGGGAGCTCAAAGACCAGAGCGTCGGGGTCCGACTGCGTACGTGGTCGGAGTCAGATCCGATGATAGTTGGGTCCCTCACCCTCAGTGGCGGAGGCTGGCCGCTTCCCACGAGAAGGATCATGATCTTCCATATCCTGAAATATAAATAAAAAGCAAACAAAACAAAAGAAAAAGAAAAATAAAGAAAATGTGAGAAAACTGGAAAATTAAAGTACACAGCGTGTACTCCAGAGTACACGGCGTGTAGTCAGAAATGGAGAGTATCTCGTGTTCTCTGGAAAGACACGCTGAGGGTTGAAAGAGACCATGTAGTAGGACACGATGTGTACCGAACATACACGCTGTGTTCACATGAAAGTGCAGGTGGTTGTGTAATAAAAAGGACACGGCCATGTTGCTATCAGTTTTAAGAAAACAATACACGCTGTGTAAGTATAGGCCATGGCGTGTATTGAGCATGGCCATGTAGAGGGGAAGACACGGGCCGGAAAGTAAACGGCGTGTACCGAACACACACGCCGTGTTCTGGAACATGGGGTGACAGGCCGTGTTATGTGCCACACACGAAGGGGCCAAAGGAAATGGTTTACACGGTGTGTACCGAACATACACACCATGTACATTAGAATTTTGAAATATTTTGTGTGTGGCCGTGTACAGATGTACACGGCATGTTTTCTTCATATCGTGGCCATGTACAGGCGGAAGCCGAACGGTTGGCCGATCCGATTAACACCCTAAACGATTATAAAAACTTGAAATAGAGGGTGCAGAACGACGTACCTGGACCGAGGATCACAATGTGAGAAGAATTAGAACGTGAAATGCCCCAAATCGAAGGATCTGTAAAAGGGGGGGGGGGGGGGTTCAGGTGGTGTTTAGGAGAAGAAATGGGAAGAGGGGAGGAAATTGGGGCGGTCGTGCGACACGGCCTCAAGCCGGGTACCCCGCTGCTTATATAGCCACTGTACACGGCATGTAGTTTTGGTACACACCGTGTATCCCAATTTTTTTGTGGCTTATATAAATGAATATAATTATTATATTAAACTATATAATAATTATTAAAAATAGATATATCAACAAATTCTATTATACATAAACCTATACACGACGTATATCAGGAAATACACACCGTGTATTTTAAAATAAGAAAAAGAGTAGTACAAACTTTGGTGCGGTGCTTGGGGCGGGATTCGAACCGGCGATCGGCCGATTTGAACGGACGCCCTCACCCACTAGAGCAAAGGTTGTTCTGCTGTTCATATTTATTTTTTATATATATTTATTCTATATGGCCTATACAGACAGAAAGAAAGAAAATCACGGTGTGTGGTTTTTATTTAGGAAAGGATGGGGGTGAAGCGGGGAGATTAGCGCAATTCAAAACCGGGTCTTGTGAACCTGGTGCTAAGACTTTGCCAATCCGCCAACTTCACCCACATGTAATTTATTATTTTTCAAACGGTTTTCATTTATATTTGAAAAATCATGGCGCACACGGCGTATATCGGAGTACACGTTGTGTGGTTTTATTAAAAGAACAAATGATGGAAATGGGACGGTTGTCTGGATTCGAACCCGGGTCTTTTGAAATTGGATTATGATTCCATCCAACCAGTACATCCCCACCATGGGTTTTATTAAACACATTTATATATATATAGATTGAAAATACCACACACTTCGTGTAATTAAAAGGAGGAACCCTGTGCCGAAGGTAGGTCAGGAGGATTCGAATCGAGGATGGGTCTAATAAACTCTAGTCACTTTGCCATCGGCACTGGCATCATCCCTAGTTAGTTATTTTTTATTCTATAGATTTATACTATTAAGGTTACAAATTAAAAAGATAAGTACACGCCGTGTATATAGGTGGGACATGGCGTGTAACCTCTGGGTTGCCTCCTAGGAAGCGCCTTTGTTTTAGGTCGTTGGCTTGACCAACATACCTTGCTTACCTGAGGAGTATAGTAGACAACGTTCCCACCATGTTATCTGTAGGATGGTAAACTTTCAAGCGCTTCCCATTTACATTGAATGGTTGACCATCTTCTCAAGAAATTTTTACCGCTCCGTGATGGAATATGTGGATAACTTGGAATGGACCTGACCAGTGTGACTTTAACTTCCCTGGAAATAAGCGAAGATGAGAATTAAAGAGAAGTACCTGATCATTGGGTTGGAAATATTTTTGTGATATCATCCGGTCATGAATGGCTCTTGTCTTCTCCAGGTACAACTTGGCGTTCTCGTATGCCTCTAACCGGATCTCATCTAGTTCCGAAAGTTGGAACTTCTGTTTCTCGTCAGCTGCTTTTAGATCAAAATTCAGGGCTTTGACGTCCCAGTAGGCTTTGTGTTCCAATTCTACTGGCAAATGGCAGGGCTTGACATAGACGAGGCGGAACGAGGACATTCCCAGTGGTGTTTTGAAAGCAGTCTAATATGACCACAAGGCATCATCCAACTTCTTGGACCAGTCCTTCCGTGAAGTGTTCACTGTTTTCTCTAGGATCTACTTGAGCTCACGATTAGAGAGATCTACCTGTCCACTGGACTGGGGATGATATGGTGTCCCCATCTGATGCTTTACTACATACTTTGATAGTATTCCTCTCATCAGCGTGTTGTCGAAGTGGGTACCTCTATCGCTGATCAGTACTCATGGAACTCCAAACCTGCTAAAAATATTTTTCTTCAAGAAATTTATGACTACCTTGGCTGTGTCGTGAGCAGTAGCAGTAGCTTCCACCCATTTGGAGACGTAGTCAACGCAGACCAGGATGTAAGTGTTCCCAAAATATGAGGGAAAATGACCTATGAAATCTTTACACCAGACATCGAAAATCTCGACCTCCAGGATGGGGTACTGAGGCATCTCGGCTCTACATCCCACATTACCTGTCCTCTGGCACCGATCTCAACAGGAAACAAAGGCCCGGGCATCTCTATGCATGGTGGGCCAGAAAAATCCAGATTGCATGATCTTAGCTATGGTACGGTTCAGCCCATGATGTCCTCCCACTGGTGAGGCGTGACAAAACTCCAGGACACCGTGAAATTCATTCTCCAGGATGCAACAACGGATCACTCCATCTGCACAGGATCGAAATAGCAGAGGATCCTCCCAGAAGTACCTTTTCACATCAGAGAAAAATCTTTTCCTTTGCTGGAAGGAGAGGTCGGGGTGAATGACACCTATAACTAGAAAATTAGCGATATCAGCATACCATGGTTGTGGTGTTTCACTGATCGAAAAGAGGTGCTCATCAGGAAAATCCTCCCTGATCTTTCGATCCTCTTATTTCTCCATGTGAGGCAGCTCAAGGCGGGAGAGATGGTCAGCAATGAAGTTCTCACTCCCTTTCTTATCCCGGATCTCAAGATTTAATTATTTTAGGAGGAGTAACCAATGGATCAATCGGGTCTTTGCGTATTTCTTGTTGAGTAGGTACTCTAGTGCTGCATGGTCAGTATAAACAATAACTTTAGACAACACTAAGTAATAACGAAACCTGTCAAATGCAAAAACCACTATGAGCATCTCATTTTCTGTGGTGGTGTAGTTAATCTATGCCTCATTGAGCATCCTTCTGGCATAATAGATAGGTCGGAAAATCCGGTCAAGTCGCTGGCCCAAGACTGCTCCCACTGTGTAGTCGCTCGCATCACACATCACCTCAAATTGTTCCTCCCAGTTGGGAGAAATTATAACTGGAGCTTCCACAAGGCACTGCTTTAGATGCTCGAAAGATCTTACACACTGGTCATTGAACTCAAATATGGCATCCTTGGTTAGAAGATTGGTGAGGGGTTGGGCTATTTTAGAGAAGTCGCGGACAAACCGCCTGTAAAATCCTGCATGCCCCAAGAAGCTGCGGATGGCACGGACGGAAGTCGGTATTGGTAGTCGTGAAATGACTTCAATCTTCTCCATGTCCACCTCTATCCCCTTTTCTAAAATTCTGTGGCCAAGGACTATGCCACTTTGCACCATGAAATGACACTTTTCCCAGTTCAATACTAGGTTAGTGTGCTCACATCTTTCCAAAACAAGATCTAGGTGTCGTAAACAAATGGTAAATGATTTGCCATAAATAGAAAAATCATCCATGAATACCTCCAGGATTCGTTCTGCAATGTCGTTGAAGATGGCCAGCATACAGTGCTTGAAGGAGGCGGGGGCATTACACATGCCGAAAGACATCCTTCGATAAGAAAATGTGTCATAGGGGCAAGGGAATGTACTCTTTTCCTGATCCTCTGGAGCAATGGAGATTTGGTTGTTACCAGAAAAACCATCGAGGAAGCAATAGAAGTTGTGCCCTGCTAGCCTCTCTAACATTTGATCCATGAATGGAAAGGGGTAGTGATCCTTTCTTGTTGCATCGTTTAACTTCCAGTAATCCACACAGACTTGCCAGCCCGTGATAGTGCGTGTATGGATGAGCTCGTTCTTTTCATTTGAAATCACAGTGATACCCCCCCTTTTTGGGTACCACTTGGAGAGGACTCACCCACAGACTATTTGAGATGGGATAGATGATGCCTGCATCCAATAATTTGATCACCTCCTTCTTTACAACTTCCTTCATGGGAGGATTCAAGCACCATTGTTGTTGCTGAGATTGCTTGGCACCCTCTTCAAGTAGAACCTTGTGAGTGGAAATGGTAGGGATGATGCCCTTCAGATCAACGACTATCCACCCAATAGCTTTCTTCTGCCATTTGAGAACCTGTAGAAGTGAATCTTTTTGCTCCTGTGATAGTTCTGCATTAAGTATAACATGCAAAGTTTGATTGGGTCCTAAATACCCATTGTAACAACCCGAGATTTTATGAAAAATATTATTTTAATTTCATTAATGTCTTATGTTGTATTCTACACCAAGATTACCTTGCGCTATACGCAACACCGTATTAGCTTGCAGTATACGCAACACTATTCTTGGACCGTGTTACACACAATTTTGATAATAGTTATTCTACGCAACATTGAGTATATATATATATATATATTAAATGTATAAATGAAATATGGTTGGATTATGTTATAAGAAACAATGAAGGATTCTTTCACAACACGCAACCCTGACTTGACTTGCATTACACGCAATCGCGACCTTCCTCGATAGCGTGTGTTGTACACAATACCGGGTTTTAATAAACAATGTTATATTATTATAATATTGTCATGAACTAGAAGTTATGAATACTATTAACTAAATTTTGAATTTTATAACATTATTATTCATCTTACACATTTCTAGAACATGGTATAAGAACAAAATAAATTTTTCGGGTAAAATAAGTATTTTTCAAAAAAATGCAGTTTTGCCGCCTTTTGATGGCGCACCCACTTTAAATCTATTTTTTGACATGTTTATAAGTTCAATTTGACAAAATAAAATTCTTCTTTGGAATCAAGAAATAAAAATTTACTTTGGATAAATTTTTCATATTATTCTGGTAACTTTCACATTTTAATGAATAGTAAAAACACGCTATATTTTAATTAAAAACAACTTTTTTCATCGTAATATCTTATGTGGTTAAATTATAATATTGAATGGTTTTAAAGTATAAATAGAATATATTTTTACCATTTAATATAATGTATGTCATTAGCATTGATTTTACCTTGAATTCGTAGGTTAAATCAATTCAATCTTTTGCAATGTTTTAAACAAAAACCCGTTTTTATTCGACAACGGGATTAATTTTAATTTAATTTCTGCAACTTCTGTGTATGGAATTTTAAAAAATGGATTCCATATTTGGAATCAGTGGATCCAAATTATGTTAATAAGCTACTTTTTATTTTTGGGAATTATGAATAGTAACTACGGTAAATTTTATTTACCATAGTTAAAGGTAAATCGGGTAATTAAGGGTAAATATAATATTTTAAAATTACCCTAACAAATGTCAAAATCCTATTGGATGACTAAAAGTCGACCCATATCACCTAAGGGTCAGATTAGAATCATTTAATGAACATTTGTCCATGAAAATAACTTAATTATTATTAAAACCAAAGAAAGTGACAACATGTCACTCTCTTAAATTTTATAAGTATATTAATTTTAATTTAGTGATAAACTTCATGAAACTTCGAACATGAATAGTCTACAGAAAGCTAATGAAATTATCTACATCATATAAATTTATTTATAATTTTTAGGGATTAAATAAATATCATTAATTATGACACAATAGTGATGCAGAAATTGTTTATCTAGTGAAAAATCAAGAATAATGTTTTTTTAACTAATAGTGACCATAAAATGCACAAATACCTAACCAAAACTTATTGGACATGTAAATGTAAATCATAAGCATCCAATGGTCGAATATTTGACCATTTGGAGCCTTATAAAAGCGATTATGACACTTATATTATTTTATTTTAAATGATGCCAAAGTTGTCACCTTCATAAATATAACAATTTAAATATTGTGATTTTAAGATGATAAATTCGATTAAAAGTATTATTGTGAAAGGTAATATATTTATCTTCATCATAGAATTTTATTTTAAATTTTATACAACAAATAAGTATATTAAATAATTATACAAAAATGATGTAGTAATTATTTTATTAAGAGATAAACCAAATAAATGGTTTTAAAAATAATAAAATAAATATTATATTAACTATTTAATGTGATACACTAATTTTATAGAAACATATGAACTTTTATTAATATATTAAATCTTTTAGTTCGAACATATATTCTGTATATATTTTATTTAAATTCAAATAAATGAATAGTGTCAAAATTGACACTATTTTTATTTTACAAAAATAACATATTATAAAATTGTTTAAAAATCACAAAAATATTTAAAAATTATAAATTTATATTTATATGGTATATAATGTTATAAAGTAAACAATTATGTAAAATTCACAACAAATAAGTAATTATTTGTTATAATTTAAAATTTAGAATTTTATTACCACAAATAAACTTAAATAGATTAAATAAGGATAAATCAAAATGATAAGGTTTAAAATAAGATCCAAACATGTCTAAATTTGATTGGTTGTAGAGATTACAACCCTATCTCATCTAATCTTCGAATATGAGTCATTTTTGGAGGTTTTTATGTGGGGTTAGATTTATTATAAATTAATATTTTTAAGAATTCCTAAGGTGCCCCTCTCCTCCCTTATAAAATGGCACCTCCTCCCCCTCCTCCTCACACCAATTTGAGCACTAAAGCTCGGCCAACCCCTGCCATTTTCTCCTCTCCACTTCCCTAGAATAATCCTAGAGGTCCTGGTCTTCTCCAAAGACCAATCTTAGTTCCTTAAGTGGAGGATTCAAAGAGGCGTTCCAAAGAAGAGGTAATATCCATTACCGATCTTTTCAATTTCTTTCTTCTTCAACTTCTTCTTCTTTAGTTGTTTCATGATAAAGTAATAACATAAGTATTACTTACATACTGATATGTTATTATAAATATGAAACAACCCTAATTCACCTTCTATCCATCCTACGGAAAAATGAAATCACCGCGCGTGCGTACGTACGGAATACCGTCTCCACGCCGTGGTGTAATCTATTTTCCACCACCCCCTTACAAGGATGGGTATAATGGTGTAATGAGTAACTATTTATGATTATTATAAATTAATATTGATACTGAAATAATATACATATACTCCAATACAATTCCACGATCATAGGAATGATATCATCACTCGTGCGTACGTACGGAATACCGTCTCCACGATGTGATGCGACTCGTTCTACATGATCATCATTACATAGTAATTATATAAATGAATTGAATGAATAAATATGATATATGTTACACTAATACCATTCTGGATATAAGGTATCTATAACCTTAAAAGAAGAATAAGAATGTATTCGGCAAAACACGCATAAGAACAAAAGGCAATAAAGACCCGAGTAACAAGTAACAATGAAATATTACTATCAAGAAGCTAAGAATATGACCATATATGATATCATATCAATATGTATGATTCTGGAATAAGTCAATAACATTATTTAAACCATTATACAGGAGCTTCGGACACGTACAAAGCAAATTGGACCTAAGGTAAGGGAAATATCACAATCTCATTTTTATTCGAGATTGTTTATACTTTGAAATTTACTGGGGTGTATTTTATCATCCACATCCATGTTTCCTCAACATGTAATATTATTTTCATCCACCTAAAATTGTTTATAACCTATTTTACCCTTTGGTGAGTTTTTAGTAAAAGATATGAAAGGAATCTTTTATCGTTTTTCATACGAGGTACTTTTTGACTTTTCCGACAAAAGTACGAAGAATGTTTTTTTTAACTTATACGGCATGAATGGAATTTTAAAACATTATTTCCAAGAAGCTTCCTTTACAAGTTTTCAAGTTTATTTTTAATCAACTTATTTTATTTTAAAGTTGTATGACATGTTATGAAAGGAAAAATGTTTTTTAAGAAAAAAGGATATTTTCTTCAAGAATGGAGTTCAAGTGTTTTATCAAAATGATTTTCCATCTAAGATAATAAAGGGTTCTGTTTTTATTCCTATTATTACATTGATTTTGATCATGTTGTGATGGAATTATTTTTATGAATTCCTTTATCTTATATGAATTTATTTATGATGTCATGATGTTTCAAGAATCTCATTTTTGTTACATGTGTTATGCGATGATGTATGTTTTATGATTATGTGGCACACATAAGAAAGGATTCAATATAAGATGGGTGGGACCTATATCTCCCTCCAATGCATTGGGTAAAGATTTTATATCTCATGAGATAGACATGGCTGGAATGGTAGGTTATACCGGTTCAGTGAAACAGGACTGAAACGAGGGTTACTCGATTCAGAAAGGGACTTTGTCCACTAAGATAGTCTTGGCAATGAGTCATGACTAACAAGAAATGATTTTCCATGATTATGTGTGCATGCCACAAAGTTTCAAGTTTCATGTTATGATTATGGTGATCTCATTTTCACTTCTATGATTTGTTCCATGTTAAGATATTATGATCTCTTTTGCAGGTTATGATTTTCAAAAAGATATGATATGATTTTTATTTCTTTTGTATACCCTTACTGAGCATTTGAGCTCACCCTTTTATGTTTTCTTTTCCCCAGGATATAAAGAAAGGTTTTAGGTAAAAAAAAGGAAGATCTTTATGGGAGATATTGAAGATCTTTCACCACGATTAGAAGATTATGTTCCAAGTTTCCAAAGACACTAAACTATTACGATCCTTGTGTGTGTGTTTTTGTTATGTACTAAGTATTCCGCAAAAGTAATGTAAAGTCTATGTACGTCAGGCTTCGGGTCTCTACAGTTGGTATCAGAGGGAAGGTTTAGTCAACCTTTGGAAACTAGGATGTGAGAACGTTAGTGAGACCCCTAGAGATATTTCTAAGGTATGTCTAGGGATGTCTCTAAGGTTAAGTATGCATATAGGTTATAGTACTAGAATTACGCTAACGATCATAGAATTAAACCTAAGATGTTAGATATTGAAGTTACTCCCCCTTTATTATGATTTTTGCCTCTCACACTATTCTTTTGGGTTTTAGAAAATGGCTGGAAACAAGATGATTCACAATAATGGAGGATATGATGGACAATGGAATGATATTCTTCATAATGAAATGGGATTTGGAAGTCCAAACATCATTATTATGCCGAATCAGCAATCTCATAATATGATCAATAAAGTAAAATTTGGTAAGTTTCCTGACTCGGCTAATAAGAGAAAGATGGAGTTTCATGATGATCATAGAGGAAAGAAAGTTCAATTTCCCCTATGTAAATCATGTGGGAAGAGGCATCAAGGAGAATGTTTCAAAGGAACTGGAAGATTCTTTGGGTGTGGAAAAGAAGGACACAAAGCAAGTAAATGCAAAGGAAAAGGTTCAGTTAACAACATGGATGAGGATAATGGTATTGCTACGACATCAACAATGGTTAAATGTTTTAAATGTGGAATGTACGGGCATTATGCAAACCAATGCCCTAAGGGAAAGTCTCATGAAGATAATCAGTATGGTCGTATGGGAAGTATTTATGTTGATGATGATGAAGAAACTACAAATGATATGTGAGATGAAAGAAATGTTGAAGCTCGATCAATGGTCTAAGAATGTAGTGGAATGATTACATGTTAATCATGTGTAATGTTGTATAAGTAATCTCATGGAATAAGGAGACATCAAAGGATTGTTACACTATTGTATTTCCTTAAGTTTTGAAAGTGTATGATGAATGGTACCAGTAACCATGAAAGGTTATTCAGATACTTTTGGAAAGTATATGATAAGTGCATAATGAAAGGATAAGAAGATAATGAGATGTTTGATTGTAATCATGAGCTCATGATTGATATAAGGACTAAGTGATATCATGGTTTGAGTATATATAATTAACTTTTGACAACATTCATGTTTTCACTAAGGTTCAATGGGTATTCAAGAGAATACGTGATTAAGGCCTTTGAATATTTGGAATGTGACCAACAAAACATATATTATGATATATGGGGATCAATGATGGTATTAAATCTCTGAGAATCGTTTTCACTATATTATGAGAGTCGACTGCAGTATTATGGATAAGCCTAAAAGATTGGAATGGATTATGTTGGACATAAGTTAGTATTGTTTGTTTTTTTCGATATTATTGATGGGATGTTATATAGTTTTGGAAAAAGGACAACCTGCAGGACGGGCGACAGCCCATCGCTTCGGACAAGGCTGTGGGAATCGAACCCACAACCGAAGTGCGACTGGCCTTTATCGCCTACCACTGACCTACAGGAAGTCCCTGTTTAGTAGAAAACTAGTTTTATTATATTAAGCAGTATGATATGTGAAGTATAAGTTCATTTTAGGAACCATATATGATTAATCTCACTATAGATCGACTTATGTATATAATTTTTGCTAACCTTTTGTTTGAGACAGATGGAATGACCCGTCATTCTATCACATGATCTGCTAACACTTCACGAATAACAAATTCAACTTCATTTATTTAAGAGATGAAGTGGAAATTGTTCAAGGCACGAACAACAGTGAGATTGTACCAAAATAAAGTAAGTATTTATTGTAATTCAAATTTTCAACTTTAGGGAAATGATTTTGAAAACCTAAAATGTTGTCCTAGTGCCCTTATATCCGATGAATCAGATGATACCCTAGATCATCACAAATTTATGGCTTTGTGATTGCTAGCTTTTCCATAGCCATGTTCTCTACCAATCTCCATCGAAACATGATGGTTAGATTTCTCTTCCATATCCATATTTTCACCTATGTGGAAACCCAGTGATTAGTTTATTTGGGTAACTGTTACGTTTCATACTTTTGTTTTTTAAAGATAAGTTTGGGTATTCCTTTTTACGATGTGGGTTTCTATCAAAGAAACTTTCAAATAGTAAACCATTTATAACCGCGACGAATTTCGAGGGCGAAATTCATTTTAAGGGGGGTAGAATGTAACACCCCAAGATTTTATGAAAAATATTATTTTAATTTCATTAACGTCTTATGTTGTATTCTACACCAAGATTACCTTGCACTATACGCAACACCGTATTAGCTTGCAGTATACGCAATACTATTCTTGGACCGTGTTACACACAATTTTGATAATAGTTATTCTACGCAACATTGAGTATATATATATATATATATTAAATGTATAAATGAAATATGGTTGGATTATGTTATAAGAAACAATGAAGGATTCTTTCACAACACGCAACCCTGACTTAGCTTGCATTACACGCAATCGCGACCTTCCTCGATAGCGTGTGTTGTACACAATACCGGGTTTTAATAAACAATGTAATATTATTATAATATTGTCATGAACTAGCAGTTATGAATAGTATTAACTAAATTTTGAATTTTATAACATTATTATTCATCTTACACATTTCTAGAACATGGTATAAGAACAAAATAAATTTTTCGGGTAAAATAAGTATTTTTCAAAAAAATGCAGTTTTGCCGCCTTTTGATGGCGCACCCACTTTAAATCTATTTTTTGACATGTTTATAAGTTCAATTTGAAAAAATAAAATTCTTCTTTGGAATCAAGAAATAAAAATTTACTTTGGATAAATTTTTCATATTATTCTGGTAACTTTCACATTTTAATGAATAGTAAAAACACGCTATATTTTAATTAAAAACAACTTTTTTCATCGTAATATCTTATGTGGTTAAATTATAATATTGAATGGTTTTAAAGTATAAATAGAATATATTTTTACCATTTAATATAATGTATGTCATTAGCATTGATTTTACCTTGAATTCGTAGGTTAAATCAATTCAATCTTTTGCAATGTTTTAAACAAAAACCCGTTTTTATTCGACAACGGGATTAATTTTAATTTAATTTCTGAAAATTCTGTGTATGGAATTTTAAAAAATGGATTCCATATTTGGAATCAGTGGGTCCAAATTATGTTAATAAGCTACTTTTTATTTTTGGGAATTATGAATAGTAACTACGGTAAATTTTATTTACCATAGTTAAAGGTAAATCGGGTAATTAAGGGTAAATATAATATTTTAAAATTACCCTAACAAATGTCAAAATCCTATTGGATGACTAAAAGTCGACCCATATCACCTAAGGGTCAGATTAGAATCATTTAATGAACATTTTTCCATGAAAATAACTTAATTATTATTAAAACCAAAGAAAGTGACAACATGTCACTCTCTTAAATTTTATAAGTATATTAATTTTAATTTAGTGATAAACTTCATGAAACATCGAACATGAATAGTCTACATAAAGCTAATGGAAATATCTACATCATATAAATTTATTTATAATTTTTAGGGATTAAATAATTATCATTAATTATGATACAATAGTGATGCAGAAATTGTTTATCTAGTGAAAAATCAAGAATAATGTTTTTTTAAACTAATAGTGACCATAAAATGCACAAATACCTAACCAAAACTTATTGGACATGTAAATTTAAACCATAAGCATCCAATGGTCGAATATTTGACCATTTGTAGCCTTATAAAAGCGATTATGACACTAATATTATTTTATTTTAAATGATGCCAAAGTTGTCACCTTCATAAATATAACAATTTAAATATTGTGATTTTAAGATGATAAATTCGAGTAAACGTATTATTGTGAAAGGTAATATATTTATCTTCATCATAGAATTTTATTTTAAATTTTATACAACAAATAAGTATATTAAATAATTATACAAAAATGATGTAGTAATTATTTTATTAAGAGATAAACCAAATAAATGGTTTTAAAATTAATAAAATAAATATTATATGAACTATTTAATGTGATACACTAATTTTATAGATACATATTAACTTTTATTAATATATTAAAGCTTTTAGTTCGAACATATCTTCTGTATATATTTTATTTAAATTCAAATAAATGAATAGTGTCAAAATTGACACTATTGTTATTTTACAAAAACAACATATTATAAAATTGTTTAAAAATCACAAAAATATTTAAAAATTATAAATTTATATTTATATGGTCTATAATGTTATAAAGTAAACAATTATGTAAAATTCACAACAAATAAGTAATTATTTGTTATAATTTAAAATTTAGAATTTTATTACCACAAATAAACTTAAATAGATTAAATAAGGATAAATCAAAATGATAAGGTTTAAAATAAGATCCAAACATGTATAAATTTGATTGGTTGATGAGATTACAAACCTATCTCATCTAATCTTCGAATATGAGTCATTTTTGGAGGTTTTTATGTGGGGTTAGATTTATTATAAATTAATATTTTTAAGAATTCCTAAGGTGCCCCTCTCCTCCCTTATAAAAGGGCACCTCCTCCCCCTCCTCCTCACACCAATTTGAGCACTCAATCTCGGCCAACCCCTTCCATTTTCTCCTCTCCACTTGCCTAGAATAATCCTAGAGGTCCTGGTCTTCTCCAAATACCAATCTTAGTTCCTTAAGTGGAGGATTCAAAGAGGCGTTCCAAAGAAGAGGTAATATCCATTACCGATCTTTTCAATTTCTTTCTTCTTAAACTTCTTCTTCTTTAGTTGTTTCATGATAAAGTAATAACATAAGTATTACTTACATACTGATATGTTATTATAAATATGAAACAACCCTAATTCACCTTCTATCCATCCTACGGAAAAATGAAATCACCGCGCGTGCGTACGTACGGAATACCGTCTCCACGCCGTGGTGTAATTAATTTTCCACCACCACCTTACAAGGATGGGTATAATGGTGTAATGAGTAAATATTTATGATTATTATAAATTAATATTGATACTTAAATAATATACATATACTCCAATACAATTCCACGATCATAGGAATGATATCATCACTCGTGCGTACGTACGGAATACCGTCTCCACGATGTCATGCGACTCGTTCTACATGATCATCATTACATAGTAATTATATAAATGAATTGAATGAATAAATATGATATATGTTACACTAATACCATTCTGGATATAAGTTATCTATAACCTTAAAAGAAGAATAAGAATGTATTCGGCAAAACACGCATAAGAACAAAAGGCAATAAAGACCCGAGTAACAAGTAACAATGAAATATTACTATCAAGAAGCTAAGAATATGACCATATATGATATCATATCAATATGTATGATTCTGGAATAAGTCAATAACATTATTTAAACCATTATACAGGAGCTTCGGACACGTACAAAGCAAATTGGACCTAAGGTAAGGGAAATATCACAATCTCATTTTTATTCGAGATTGTTTATACTTTGAAATTTACTGGGGTGTATTTTATCATCCACATCCATGTTTCCTCAACATGTAATATTATTTTCATCCACCTACAATTGTTTATAACCTATTTTACCCTTTGGTGAGTTTTTAGTAAAATATATGAAAGGAATCTTTTATCGTTTTTCATACGAGGTACTTTTTGACTTTTCCGACAAAAGTACGAAGAATGTTTTTTTTAACTTATACGGCATGAATGGATTTTTAAAACATTATTTCCAAGAAGCTTCCTTTAAAAGTTTTCAAGTTTATTTTTAATCAACTTATTTTATTTTAATGTTGTATGACATGTTATGAAAGGAAAAATGTTTTTTTAAGAAAAAAGGATATTTTCCTCAAGAATGGAGTTCAAGTGTTTTATCAAAATGATTTTCCATCTAAGATAATAAAGGGTTCTGTTTTTATCCCTATTATTACATTGATTTTGATCATGTTGTGATGGAATTATTTTTATGAATTCCTTTATCTTATATGAATTTATTTATGATGTCATGATGTTTCAAGAATCTCATTTTTGTTACATGTGTTATGCGATGATGTATGTTTTATGATTATGTGGCACACATAAGAAAGGATTCATTATAAGATGGGTGGGACCTATATCTCCCTCCAATGCATTGGGTAAAGATTTTATATCTCATGAGATAGACATGGCTGGAATGGTAGGTTATACCGGTTCAGTGAAACAGGACTGAAACGAGGGTTACTCGATTCAGAAAGGGACTTTGTCCACTAAGATAGTCTTGGCAATGAGTCATGACTAACAAGAAATGATTTTCCATGATTATGTGTGCATGCCACAAAGTTTCAAGTTTCATGTTATGATTATGGTGATCTCATTTTCACTTCTATGATTTGTTCCATGTTAAGATATTATGATCTCTTTTGCAGGTTATGATTTTCAAAAAGATATGATATGATTTTTATTTCTTTTGTATACACTTACTGAGCATTTGAGCTCACCCTTTTATGTTTTCTTTTCCCCAGGATATAAAGAAAGGTTTTAGGTAAAAAAAAGGAAGATCTTTATGGGAGATATTGAAGATCTTTCACCACGATTAGAAGATTATGTTCCAAGTTTCCAAAGACACTAAACTATTACGATCCTTGTGTGTGTGTTTTTGTTATGTACTAAGTATTCCGCAAAAGTAATGTAAAGTCTATGTACGTCAGGCTTCGGGTCTCTACACCCATACTTGAGAGAAGATGGTGGAGGCTTCAGTTAAAGTTTAGGTGCCTTTAAAATTGAAGGCACAAGTGGCTGAACCTTTTCCCGTTCCAAAATATCAGGAACAACTGCACACTGCCAATAGTGGCCACCCTTGACTTCTATGAATTGCAAGTCTTCTAGCGCTTCTTCTAATAGAATTTCTGGATCAGTTAAATTATTCAAAATAAAATAACAAACCAGTTCATCCACTTTGTCGCTAAAATGATTAAACATGGTGGACACTACATAAAAGTCCTCATGCTCTAACAAGGAAGCATGTTTGATGTCTTTGAGGACGTTATAGGAAACTCTTTCATCACCTACCTGAAAAATAAGCTCCCCTTGGTGCACATCGATCAGTACCTTCCCAGTTGCCAAGACAGGTCTTCCAAGTATAAGAGGTGCTTCCTGATCATCCCCCATTTCGATGATGATGAAATCAGCAGGGAGAATCAGCCTACCCACCTTGACCAGTACGTCCTCTAGTAGTCCCTTCGGGTGCTTGATGGATCAATCAGCAAGTTCAAGGGCGACGCGGGTAGGCTTGAGCTCATGGAGTCCCAACTTCTTGAAAACTCTGAGGGGCATGAGGTTCACGCTGGCCCCTAAGTCGCAGAGGGCCTTCCCAAACTCTCAAGATCCAATTGTACAAGGAATGGTGAAACTACCTAGATCTTAGAGTTTTGGAGGAATGGAATGTTGAACCACCGCCTAACACTCCTTTGTTAGTTCAATAACGCCCAAATCCTCCATCTTCCTCTTATTCGAGAGAATTTCCTTCATGAATTTGGCGTATGTTGGCATTTGTGTTAGGGCCTCTACAAATGGTATGTTGATATGTAGCTTCTTGAAAACATCCATGAATTTTCTGAATTGATGGTTCAGCTTCCTCTGCTTCAATCTTTCCGGAAAGGGTAAGGCAGGCTTGAATGGTTGGATTACTTCCTTTTCTTTATTTTGTAAAGCCTCCTTCTGCGGGGTTTTGGATGAGGAGGGGTCGGGATTGGTACCTTTTTCATCAACAATGGGTGTGGATGCACCTTGCTGTGCTGATTGGTTCTGGTGGAGCTCTTTTCCACTCTAGAGCATGATAGCATTGGCCTCCTCCCTTGGGTTATTTTCGGTGTTCCCTGGTAGTGTACTGGGATGCCTCCCTGAGAGTTGATTTTCCATCTGGCCAATCTGATTCTCCAAGCCTCGAATCGAAGCTTCCTGATTCTGGAACTGAGTCTAAGTAGTAGATATAAATTTAGTCATCAAATCCTATAACCTTGAGGTGTTCTCCTACTGAGGTGGTTGTTGAGCCAGTGGAGGAGGTGGCCGCCGTGGTTGCTGTGGACGAGGGTTTTGATACCCTTGTTACTGATAAGGATCCTGCTGGGGCTGTTGCGGCCTTTGGAATTGGTTCTGATATGGAGGTTGGTTGTAGTTGGGCGGTCGCTGGGGCGGAAGATTCTGCTGTTGTTTTCCCCAGCCTGTGTTCTGTTGATCTCTCCATGCCGGGTTCTGGTACTGCTGGTATTGGTTGGGACCTCGATTTTGGGCAACATAACTCATCTCGCTCATCGAGGGGCCTCCAGCCGAACTCGGACATTCTCCCATGATGTGGTTATCACCACAGTCACCACATGCTGGATGGTTAGCTGCATGAACTTGAGATGCTCCTTTAAGGTTCAATGCATCAATTTTCTTGGACACAGCGTCCAATTGAGCAGCTAACATAGTGGTAGCATCAATGTTGTGCATACCTCGCTTTTGAGTCCCCCGCTCGGAGTGCCATTGGAATCTATTGGCTGACATGTCTTCCAGTAGTTTGAATAGTTCTTCGGGGGACTTCCGCATCACCGTACCTCCAGCAGCAGTGTCCACCACAGACTTGGTATTCATGGTAAGTCCTCCATAGAATGTCTAGACTTTCATCCAGAGTGAGAGTCCATGATGGGGGAATTTTCATAACATCTCCTGAAAGCGTTCCCAGGACTCATACAATGACTTGAAGTCGTTCTGTTAAAAGTTATGAATCTCATTCCGGAGTGTCACCATCTTGGATGGTGAGAAGTATTTGGAAAGGAACACCTGGGCTAGCTTCTCCCAGGCGAGGATAGATCATTGTGGAAACCCCTTGATCCAGTCCTTTGCCTTATCCCATAGAGAAAAAGGGAATAAGCGAAGATGGATGGCGTCCTCAGACATGCCATGGTACCGAAAGGTATCGCAGATCTCTAAAAAGTTGGAGAGATGGGTGTTCGGGTCCTCACTGGCCAGGCCTCCAAATTGGACTGTGTTCTAGATCAGTTGCATGATAGCAAGCTTGATCTCGATGTGCTGGGCCTGGACCAGAGGACGAACAATGCCCGTATCAGCTCTGTGAATCGATGGAAGTCTGTACTTCATAAGGGTACGTCTTGGATGTTGTTGTTGATGGGGTGGAGCTTGGATAAACTGCTCCTGAGGGGCAAAGTATGGCCATAGGAAGAGTTGCTGTGGTGGCTGTTGGTAATCCCTTGGGAGGAATTCCATGAAGTCTCCAAGAGGTTGCTCAGGTAGACCAGCATCGGGAGGCTGCTGATCCTTGTACTGATGCTCAGTCGCAGCATATACAGCTGGTGCTCCATCTTCCTTGTTCACCATGGGTTGTGGTTGATGGTTGTTAGTTTCTGTTCGTGTACGCTGATGATGAAGCAAGGTCCGTTCAATTTCCGGGTCAAGTGGAACTAATTCTGAAGACTCGTCACTTCTGGATCATGTAAAGCGTCGAAACATGCACTTTAAGCTCTGTACAAAACAAAAATGGAAACCAGGCGTAAAAGGGAAAAAAGAAAATTTGAAATGGGATTATAAAAGAGATTTTTTTTTGATAATTTTTGTTTTTTATTTTCACTTAAATCAATTATTAACACAATTTAAATCTTAGCACTGAAACCAAACGGGTTCCCTGGAAACGACGCCAAAATATTGGTCTCTCTTGTCGTTGATTGAAGTTATATGTGTCCCAAATTAATTACCCGTTCTTAGAAATTTAGTATAGCATAAGTTTGGGGTCGATCCACAGGGAACCGTGACGTGCATGAATTCAATTGAGTTAATACTTAATTTAGGTGAAGTATGCAAAATTGAGAAACTATTGGGTTGATTTTGGGTTTTGATTGAAACTAAATTGATTTACTTTGAAGAATGGATACAGTTTGAAAGAAAACAACGGGTAAATTTAAAGAGGTTTTAGAAATGGAAAGAAAAGACGCATCGGGGCTGTGGTGAATAAGGAGTTCTTATGCAGATTGTTTAAATGGATGTGTTGTTCATAATAATTCAATCATTCAGGATTTCATTTTGTTACAAGATTTCCTTGGTCCGATTCCTCTTGTTTGGAATTAGAGCATCTGAATCCTTGGTCCGGTAGTCAATGTTCTTAATTCTTTATTACGTCCAGTACATTACTTTAATCGGTGAAAACCTTCCAATGGTTATGGATGTTTTCACCGTTACTTTTCTTTTGTATCGCTGAGAATCCTTCCCTTAGTCCGGCTAAGAATTCTCAGTTATATTAGACAGTGGATTAAGAAAAGTAAGATGAATTACAACGATTCAAACACAACTATATAAAACAATATATGAATTATGATCCCATCATCCACAGCCCCAACCCGAGGGGTTTTAGTTACACATAGAATTTAGGATAGAAATGACACACATGATACCTGATGGATTCATCGTGTAGGCATTGAGGTAGAGTATCGGAAGGTGGAATAGCGGAGTGATGACAGTAGCTTCGGGAATGGTGATAGAAGAGGTTCTCTTTCCTCTCAATGGTTCTCCACTCCCAAAATCCATAGGCCAAGGCCTCATTTTATAGAAAAATAAAGTACACGGCCTGTATAGAAAGTACACACCGTGTACTTTTTGTCAACGCGTTTTGGCGCCATTTTCTCCGCTGGCAGGTGGCCGAGCATGCCATTTTTTAATTTTGAACACGGAGCCACCTGGAAGTTGAGTGTACACAGTGTGTAGCGCTGCCATACACGACATGTAGTATCAAAATTTTGGCCGCCAACCCCTTCTAGAACAACAGAAACGACGTGTAAAAGTTCAAACATGGCATGTCTTCATCAACGGCCACATGGGCATGTGGACTTTTCTTCGGCAACCACCGCTTCTAGAAAGCAGTACACAACATGTAGCGCTGCCACACACAGCCTATATCTTCTTCCTGATGACATGGGCATGTACTCCCTCCTTCGGTCAGTGTCCCTGCCTGGATGTACACATCGTGTATAAAAGTACACGCCGTGTAGTTTCAAAATTTTCACATGCATCCCTTGATTTGTGTATTTAGCCATAAAGCTCCTGAAAGTAAATAGAATCACCAAAATCAAAAATATGTTCATAAAACAACAGATATTTGATGAAAACATGTTTTTATCTTCAATTATATAAATGGAAAATGTATACACAAATTTGGTGCATCATTAAACTACACGGTCAATGTCCATGCCGCACGACATTAAACTGCACTGTCCTCCAAGAACTACATGTAGTTTTATTTTCATCCTCTTGAGATACGTAGTGACACCTAGGTTTATATCCTTGGGCCTAACCATGATGTCCCCTCCAGTTCATTTCGATCCACCTTTTTCCTCACCACATGATGTTAAACTGCATGGAACATCAAGAACTACATGTAGCTTGATTCATGCCCATACATGATATGTAGTGACGTCTGGATCTAAAATCCAAGGACCAACTACAACATTAAACAAAAATAATACCCACCTCAATGTATGGGTCAGATATTCATAAAGTATTCACTTTTCTAGAACTATGTGCGACTTGATTCTCATGAGATACATAGTGATGTCCAGAAATTTTGTTTTCAGGCCTAGTCGCAACCATAACCCTTTTGGCCCTTTGGCCCCGGTATTCCTAGAAATGTGAGTTGTATTGTTGAGACTTCTTTAGTTATAATTAACATAGAGTTTCTTCATGGAACCATGAATTGAGCCTCGCATTAGGAAATCAATTTTACATTCCAGTCCACATGATCCTAAACCATTTGCACATGTCCCTATGACATTACATTAAACTGTACCACATCATCCTCACTGCATGATGTTAAAGTACATGGAACATTTCATCCTGACCACATGACGTTAAACTATACAGAGGTTCTCTTTATCTCAAGACATTATGCTACACGACCATCCATAACTACGTGTGGTTTGATTCACATTTTCATGGGATATGTAGTAACGCCCAAGTTCCATTCTTTGGGACCAACCAAAACATTACCACCTTTCATGATGGTTCCTACATCCTTACTGCATGATATTAAATTGCACAGAATCATGTCCTTACCACATGATTTTAAACTGCATGAACACAAATGCGTACCCACTACATGATAATAAACTATGCATACCATCTCCCATTTTTCACTCCTCATCAAAGGACGTCAATAGACTTACCTCAGTCAACCAGACTATTGGGTGCTTCCACCATCTTTTAAAATCACCTCAAATACTTATACCACACTTCATGTATTGATCATCTCAGACCATGTTCAACCTTCCAAGCCCCTTGGAGAGGATACCCAGCCTCAAGGACCCTTTGCTTGACTATGCATGCATGCCCATGGCTCCTACATATGCACATGTTGCTGTTAACCAAATGTGTTACTCTGAAAAAAGTACAGTCCAATTCTTCTAATTCCTAACATCATCATGAGAGCAGTCAACACCATAGTGTGTCTAAACCACTCCTCTAATGAATTTCCCACATCATTACTGACAACTGGAGAAACTTAAGTCATTATTTACACTATTTCCCTTCTAGGCTGGAGAAAGGGTTGGAGCACTTATAACCATGGGTGTCCTAATTAACCTCTTGTGTCACATCCTCTATGTCAAGTGCATGAAAGTCATGAACCTAAACTGTCCATGCTTTGGTCAAGATGTACAACCTTAAATTCTATCCCATAGTGGTCCAAATCACAAGACTTTAAACTACTGACAAAAGAGACAAAAAAAATTATCAGGCCAAAAACCCGCAAAGGGAAACTTGAGAAAAAGTCGAGACCCCACCCACTTTGTCCTCAGGCTTTAGGAAAAAATTAGGGTGAAAACATAAAAGGTATAAAGCTTATAGGGTCAATAACCCTAGTAAAATCCAAAATATTCTCGCTGGACACACTGGTCTAGAAAAAAGTTAGGGTAATATTTTTCACACCTTCTCGTCGAGAGAATATGTTCTCTAGGCCATGACATAACCTTTTGGGAATTCAAAACCTATTGGGATTTTATATCTTCTATGAATGACACTTCATGATTTGGGGTACCTCAAATCATTATAACCGTCCATGTATCTTCTAAAGGATATTTGGATTCAAGGACCCTTTACTTGACTATGTATGCATGCCCATGGATCCTACATATGCGCCTATGGACATCAACCAAATGTGTCACTATGAAAACTAAAATTACAATTCTCATGAGACCTTACATCATCACGATAGCACTCAACACCCCATCATGTTTGAAACACTCCCTATATGACTTTTCCATACTATTATCAATATTCAAGTGCTCCAGATTTTGATTTACAATCCCCATACAGAACTATCCCAGATGATTCAATATCCTTGATGTTCCATCACTGTGTTCTGTAACCTTCCTTAAGGATGGACTGTGAAACTTCATTTCCTATCCTTCGATGACCCAGATCTAATGATTTGGAACCACATGTTGTTGAGATAAATCTTTATTTTAAGATCTAGATGACCTAGGGTTTTAGAACCCTTTCTGGATGGATTTCTTCCCATATCCAACTTCATCATCTAGATGTTTGAGTCTTAAAAACTATTCCATAGCCCCCATAGAGTAGTAGAGATTGTATTTCACTTGGAATTATACCGATGCATAAGGGACTTCACCCACAAAATAAATGAAACTTCTACTTTCTAGAAATGAGATTTGATCCTTGTGAGCCTTTGCAACATCATAGTAGAACCTGGAATTTCAAAATGTCAAGGGACATACTCGGCATGTCTGCACCATCTCATATTCATGGACTAAAACTCCCAAGTTATGATTTATTTCATCCATACCCAAACTTCCTAGGTAGGTTTTTTATCCCTAGTATTCCAACCTCACCAGTATTACTTCTATAGATCTTCTATAACCCTTGAAAAATATATCCGGATTAAAGGGACCCATTGGATAGACTATGCATACATTCCTATCACTCTTGTATATGCACCTAAAATTGTCAACCAAGAGTGTCACTCTGCAAAAAGGGTATTCCAATACTTTTGATCCTGAGCAAACACCAGGGTAGGATCCAACACCTCAGAGTGTTTTAGGTCACTCCTAGCATTTCTGCATCATATCCCATGCTCAAACAGATGGTCTGAGCTAAAAGACCTAAACTAAAGAAATAGATGGTCTAAGCTAAAAGACCTTAAACTAAAGAAACATGTGGTCTGAGGTATAAGACCTTAAAATAAATCAATATATGGTCCGAGATAAAATATCTTAAACTAAATCAATAGATGTCCTGAGCTAAAAGACCTTAAAATAAAGTAATAGATGGTTTGAGCTATAAGACCTTAACCTAAAGCAACAAATGGTTCAATCTAGAAGACTATAAACTAAAGAAAAACATGGTTTGAGGTAAACCAAAATAAACTAAAAAAACATATGGTCTGATCTTAAAGACCTTAAACTAAAGAAATAGATGTTCCTATCTAAAAGATATTAAACTAAACCAATTGAAGTTTCGGGCTAAAAGAGCTTAAACTAAAGTGCATGGAAATCATAATGAGGACCCATACATGGACTTATTACAACCGAGCTACTTTCCACAGATATGTAAAGAACTCATTCTTCAGGACATATCTCCTACACAGGTTATCCCTCTACAGATCTCGCATTCATGATTATGCAATGCAAGGAAAGGGATGGGTATCAATGGAAACTTACAAAATAACAGAATAGCAGGATATCAAACATATCATATAAAGTTCAACAAACCTTTCCATCAATACTATATAAAAGGAGGGATCTACACATACCAGATCCTATGTTATGAATGTACAATCCAAAGTATGATTGAAAAATTATACTACCATTATATCACTATCTGGGATGAGTATTTAATTTTAGAAATTATTTTCTCTAGTAAAATAAAAGATTGGCACAATTGATCAATAGATTCAGTCTCCACCTCCACAACATGTCGTAGCTCCTCTACTTTGGAAATGACGTCAAGCCTGGATTTATTTTCCGCATCAAGGAATCCCTGATACTCAAGTATGGTCTTTTCCAATGTTAGGAATGCATAATGAACCTAGGATAAATCAATCTGAATATGGTCTATTTTAGGCTAGAGATGACTTGTCTGATCCTTCTCAACATTAATTACATCCCAGTGAGCGATAAATTCCCTCTCTTGTTGGGTATATTTCTTTCATAGCCTTGTTCAAATATTGATTCACTGAGGAGGAAGCTTCGATAGATACTACCATAAACTCAAGGGACCTCTTCTATTCTTGTATGAATATTACCTCCTTTGCCATAGAATGAAGAGTAGAATAGTAAAATCCTTTGTATCCAAGGGCGGGAAACATGAATTAGAGATGACCTAATCAGTCCTTAAATTTGTCCAATGGGGTTTCTAGAAGTAAAATCCAAATCTATCTCCACATATTTCTCCACATTGATTAATAGAGTGCTGCAGATCCATGGGCAAGATCTAAGTTTATCTAGTGGATGGGAATGTATTCTGGAACAAGATCCCTCAAAGTTAGGGTTGTGCCCATGATTTTCGATGATGAGAGGAGAGAACCAGCCGCCCTGTTGGTAGATTCAATTGGAGTAACTCTCAGAGGGGCATGCATTAAATCTTCTAAACTTTCAGGTGAGGGAACTATAATAAGTGATGTAGAAGTATGTAAATTAAAGGATAAATCATAAGGTGCTTCCAAATATCCATAGGTGTGACTAAGGTTAGAAACATACTTTTTCTGGTCGCATTACCAAAATCATCCACTGCCTTTGATTCTTATATAAGATAATATGAAACTCCTTCTTATGATGAATGGTTTCACACTGCTTCCAAAACCTTATCCATAGAAGAGACTTTCTCTCCACCTTTTAGGACTATGAGAGTAGAAATAAATTTTTGGAGGCATGGAGTGAGTACAAAAAGGGTATGGCCTTGAGAAGAGATTTACCTTCTTCGAAGATTTCCTGCATGCTAGATAATGTAGGAGAAGAATAACTACCTACATCAACACCCTCCAAAAGTGCCTCCATCCACGCTGGATCAGATGTAACACTGGTCGAAATGTTTTCATCAGGAAACTAACCCTGTTGAATTGGACCCTAGACCTTGTAAACTCCTTGATGTATTATATCCATTAGAGACACTAAATGCTCACTCACTTCCTTAGAAACACATACATTCTCTTCTAAACGAGCTCGAAGGGGACCTGCGTCTTCTCAAAAAATCATGAATGCACCATCAGAATAATTTAAGATAAATAGGGGAATGGAATAATCCATTTACATGGGGGTTCCAAAGGATACCCATCTAATAATGTGGACAAATTATTTTTTCTTTTTTTTTCTAAAGAAGGGCCTCCAAAAGGTGTTGAAGTTGGAGTCGTCACCTTAAAAGAAGAAATCACCACCCTCATTTGAGCATGTCAGCCTGGGGAAACTTTATCACCCACTCTCTAGTCAACCCCAAATTCCTCTCCCATGACCGTATCATGGAAATTATACTCAGGGGGTGGTATGCCTTGAAGATCTTCAACAACCTACTCCTACATACATATATATATAAGGAATTTCTGCATGTTGTCAAGGAAATTGTGGTATCATAAGATCCATAATATACCCAGACTCACTGCTTCCTCAATAATAGGGTTACCTTTCTCATCTATAGTAATTTGAAGCATACTTGAAAAGACCATTTGGTGGAATCATGGGGAATAAAATATCTGACCCCATGAACTCGCTAAGACCTCGTCAATACTTCCAAGGAGGTCCCTCAATTCCCTATGGATGATCTTCAAAGGTAATTCTATGAGGTATAGTGATATAAGAAAAACCATTCTAAAGAACCAATGAGAGGAACAATGTAAGAACCCGGATCTTCCTTTTAAGCATGTCTTTCTTTTCTGGTCGTTTTTTAGAATAAGTGGAATTTATGGATTTTTTTTGAAGTACACATCGTGTACTACATTGACACAGGAGGCCATGTGCTGGGCATGTAATGGCCACACACATGGCCATGTGGGGTGACCTATAGGCCGCCTGAAGCGAAGTACGGAAAAGGAAAGTACACGCCATGTACATCAAAAGTACATGCCGTGTATTTTTTTTTCATTAAACGTACTGAGGTCACGTCTAATCACCAAAAATCTCTCCTTATAAGTGTTATTTGACCTATATCTCTCGTACGACCATGATCCTTCTCTGAGCCGCCGAGCCTTCATCTGTTCTCTAATTCGACTACCATCGATTGCATAAGGATCACCTCTTTATGCTCTCCCTTTTTCTTGAGCTTCATTTCAGGATTCCTCCTCTTTCTTAAGCTATCCCATGTTGAAATTTTTGGATGTTTTTGTAGATCTTCAGCGTTCTAAGGTGATTCAAGCCTCAAGGTTCAAGTATATTGATCTCCCAATGCCGAGGTAGGTGATTAGTGCCTTTATGATGAAGGTGTTTTAGTTTTATGTGAAAATGTTCCCAATACCCATGAACGGGGTATTGCACGTTTGCCGTTTTAGATCTATTGTTTGCCTTCTTTGCATATATGCTTGAGTAGAGGTTATTGAATGTGAATATGGTTAATTTCTAGGCTTTGGAAGTGTTTTCCCAGGTATGTTTTCCTATTTCGACCATTGGGTCTTGTTTTCATGTTAGGCTACTTTTTACTTTCCATGCCTAGTTGTAGGATGGTGTGACTATTGTTTTGACATGCTGATATGCTGTAGATTTCTAGCCAAGTAGTTCTTGAGGTTTACTTGGCCGATGCGTACTTCCATACTTGCTTGACTTACATAGGTCCGTGTGAACCAGATGTATAGACCAAAGGGATAATGGACGTAAGAGCTTCTCCAGAGTGTCTTTTCTTATTACGATGCAAGACCACATGGGGAATTTACATTGAGTGCTTCCTCAGAGAGAATGTAGTTCCTTGATGTGGGCCATAGAGGGAATGTGATGTAAGTTCTTCCCTAGAGTGCCTTTAGTTATGATACAATACTATAAGGGGAATTGATGGCGAGTGCTTCATCAGAGAGTCTATGCTTAAGCTGAACTAGAGGGGTTAGACTGAGTGTACTGCCTAGAGGATTGCTTGTACTTGTTAGGTAGGACCAGAGGGGATGGGATGTGAGTACTTCCCATAGGGTGACCTTTGTGCTATCTTCTTGCTTGTGTTTCTAGGTAGGACTAGAAGGGATAGGTTGTGGGTACTTCTCAGAGGGTTACCTGTTTGTGTTTATCTTCTTGGTTAGTTGTTGCTTGATATTGAAAAAGTGGATTATTTACTGTTAAGTACTTTCTTATTTATTATTTTCTATACTTTTACCTACCATATATTCACTGACTGTTAGGAACATATCTCGTGGTGGTTGCCTACTGGGATTTAGTCTCACACCCTATTTGGGCCATGATTTTGGGCCAAAACAGAATAAATTATTGTAGGTATAGACAAGGGAAAGCACCCTTCTACTTCAGGTACTTGATTTGATGTGGAGTTGGAGAGAATGAGACCAAGTTATGTCTTGCGATTCTAATGAGTTATTTACTTGCTTTCTTTTATACTTGGGTTTAGTAATTTTTTATTCCAGAATTGTGAATTGTTTGGCTTCTTTTCTAGAAATATGTATCATGCATCATTTGTATATGTGCTCTAGTTGTTTGTTATTCCAGTTTTCTACTGTTAGTGGTGCTGGTATTTACTACTTCTGATATTGTGTATTTGTTTCTCTTATACTGTATTACTCTGAAAATGAGGGCATATTTTCCCCACTATCACACCTAAGGCCCTCACTTCTTGTCGGCAGCCTCTAGCATTTGGGGAAATGCGCTTGAGGCCATGTGACCAACCGGGTACAGGGAGCCTTTGGGCGGCTTCCAAAACAGAGACATTACAAAGTGGTATCAGAGTATTCTTTTCTTATTAAATTACTATTTGGAGCCTATATCCAAGGATAGGACAAGATTGGTACTTGGTAATAAGTTGTGCCTGGTAGTAGCTAACCCATATACAAGGAATAGCCAATCTACCTTGTTTATTGTAATATTTCTTATTTTACAAGTTTACGATTGATCTGATTTTCACCGATGGGTGACTCACATGTTTTGTGCTATTACTATTGATGTTATTGAAGTTCTAATTCTGTTGCAACCTGATGAGATGAGGGTATTCCATCTCATGCATCATATAGGCACTTGATAGAAATCACATGTCATGCATTCTTTCCATGCCATTTAGGGTGAATTAGCAATTGCATTTTGTTGTGATAGATGTTGTGTAGAATATTCATGCTGTTGTGATAGAATCCTTGAAAAAAATATCTTCTATTTGATAGGAAATTGTTTGTGTAAGGTTTTGTTTGAATGAATGTCAAGATTTGGTTATTGAGGTGTTATGGGCCCTCATGGACCAGAATTTGGTGGATCATTGACTTGTTACCTTGTTTATAACATGTATAAGATGCCAAGCGTTGATTCACAGAGAGTATGGGCTCTCACAGATCATAATGTCACACTTTATTGTTTGTTGTAGTGTTTTTCTAGGTCCCGGAGTAGTTTCTGAGGCTTACTATCAGGAAAAACCCATAATACATGTCGTGTAGTTTTGACTACACGCCATGTGTTCTTCTGTTCAGAAAGAAAATTTTTCTATTAAGTACATGCCGTGCACTGTCTGTACACACTGTGTAGTCTCTAACCGTGTCATATGACATATATACAGTGACACGGGGTATGGAAATCCTTGGTGAACATGCAGTGTACTATATATACACATCGTGTTGTGTGATCTCGTGTTTGTCCATGTCACGAACAACACGAGTCAGCGTCATCCTTTATCGTACACCCCGTGTCATCTTGGAACATGTCGTGTAGTGTCAGCCGAGTAGACGACCGTGTAACTAACAACATGGGTCAGTGTTATCTTTTCTAGTACACGCTGTGTCCGTCTGGAACACAAAGTGTGGTGTGAGCCATGTATCTGGCCGTGTCACCAACAACACGGGTCGGTGAAGCTCATCTAATACACGCCGTGTCTGGACCAAACACACTGTGTATACACATTCTAAGTAGAACTGTATGGTTTAGCCATGTAGAAGGACTTGTGAAGGGTAAGTGGATTGAAGTACACGTTGTGTGTTAGGACAACACGCAGTGTGGTTTGGGTGTTACACGACCAGTTTTTGCAGAAGTACTTGACCATGTGAATGGATTAAAGGAACACACCGTGTAGGAATTATGCACGTCGTGTAATCATGTTTTGTAAAACATGAATTCTTTTTTCCTCCTTTTTCATTTCTTACACTTCTAGTTTTCAAGACTTGAAAATCTTGATCTAAGGTTTGCGCTTGACCTTGCAGAGTCATGCCACTGAGAAGTACTTCAGCTGTACGCCAGTTTCCAGGTGGTGATCAGACAAAAGATATGGCTGATCATGGACTTCCAGCAGATCCTCCTGTTGTGCTCGTCTTGGCACCAACCATTATACCAGACATAGGTGTTGATGCACAGTTCAGGCAAGAAAGTTCGAGGATGGTCTGAGGCACGACATCCGATCATAGGTGAACATCTTTAGGTTGACTTCCATCACATCTATCAGCAACCAAGAGCTGATCAAATAGTGCAATATGAAAGATTCTGGAGTTGTGAGCTAGGGCGGATCGACATATGGAGTTAGTATTCCTCCTACTAATAGAAGGAAGCACTATAGGGAGTCCTCATGCGATGATCCAAGGAAGAGAGACACATCTTCTGGTAGTCAGGTGGTGTGCTACCTGTGCGGAAAGAGTAGGAATACGAGGCCACATTGCCTAAAAGATCCAGTGGAGTGCCGATCATGTGGCAAGATGGATCACCTTCAGTGCTTCTATCAGATCTCTTCACCAGTAGCTGGTGACAGGGGTTCTTCTATGGATCCTCCTTCAAGAGTAGCACCACCAGTTTCCCACCAGTCTGGGAATTGGAGTTCTTCTAGCCATTCAAGCCGAGGTGGAGGTCGTGGATGTGGTGCTCAGTCACTGGACTTTCAGCGACAGTAGGGAGGATCAGCTCAGAGTGGTCAGGCAGGGTCATAGGGCCACAATACAGGTTAGACTTTTTCAGTGGAGCAGACCCAGCAGGGGCAGGATCCCGGTCCCTCTACAGTTTGAGGTACGATCTTAGTAGCCTCAGTTTTAGTTTCTGCTCTTTTCGATACATGGGCTTCCCATAGCTTTATATCTGTTGTGGTTGTGGATAGCCTTGGTTTCTGCATCTTTTCTTCTGCTGATATTTTGACACTAGACACTCCATTGGGGACTAGAACAGCTAGTGTACGTTAGTCCAAGGAGTTCCCTCTAGAGGTTGGTGGGTGTAACTTCTTAAGGGATCTCTATGTCCTAGAGATGACAGGATATGATGTCATTCTCATAATGGACTGGTTAGTTCCCTTCCAAGCAGTCATCGACTGTTACCGCCGCACGGTGAGTTTCATATCACCAGAGGGTGGATCTTTTCTTCATAAGGGAGAATGGGATGTCCAAGAGAGTAGAGTAGGACTCGAGCATCATGGGTAGGGAGGAGTTACAACCCAGAGTGCCAATTTATATCTAGATGACTAGGGGACTTCACAGTTAGAGTTTCCTCTAGTGGTGGATCGTTTCATAGATGTATTTCTAGTGGACTTTTTAGGTTTGCCTCCAGAGCGTGAGGTAGAAATTTCTATTGAGATCATGCTAGGAGTAGCACCGGTCTCCATTCCTCATTATAATATTCCTACACCAGAGTTACAGGAGCTCAAAAAGCAGTTGGAGGAGTTATATATAAAGGGTTTTATCCGACTCAGTACTTCTCCTTGGGGTTCGTCGGTCCTTTTTTGCAAAGAAGGCGGATGGTACCCTTAGGCTTTGGGTGGAATATCAGAAGTTGAACCAATTAAAGGTAAATAACTGATATCCATTTCCTTGGATTGATGATCTCTTTGATCATCTTCGAGGAGCCCGGGTGTTCTTGAAGATTGACATGAGATCTGGTTACCATCAGTCATGCGTTAGACCATCAGACATACCTCTTACAGCCTTCCAGAGTAGGTATGGTCTATACGAGTATATGGTTATGCCGTTTGGTCTCAAAAACGCACCTACAGTTTTCATGGAACTGATGAGCCGAGTGTTACATCCATACTTGGATTCCTTTGTGGTTGTTTTTGTGGATGATATCTTGGTGTACTCTCACACTCGACATGACCATGCGACACACCTTGAGGTCGTTTTGAGTACTCCGAGAGAGCATCAGGTATATGCTAAGCTCTCAAAGTGAGACTTTTGGATGGATCAGATTCACTTCTTAGGTCATGTTATCTCATAGATAGGAGTATCAGTATACCCAGAGAAATTAAGAGAAGTAGTTTCCTCGGAGTAGCCAAAGAAAATATTTGAGGTGTGGAGTTTTCTAGGGATGGTTTGATACTATAGACGCTTGATACATGACTTTTTAGGCTTAGCAGAACCGCTGACTGGTCTGAATAAGAAGGGTGCAAAGTTCTCGTGGTTAGATTCTTGTGATTCATCCTTTCATGAGTTGAATGGGAGGTTGACATCAGCACCGATACTAGTCTTACCAGAGCCAGGCAAGATATATACTATTTACTACGATGCATCAGGTATTTGGATGGGAGCTGTACTTATGTTGGGAGATAGAGTCATTGTGTATGGGTCTCGGTAGTTGAGGCCACATGAGAGGAATTACCCGACACATGATCTCGAGTTGGAAACAGTTGTTCATGCCTTATTCTATTGGAGATATTATCTTCTGGGAGAGCATTTTTTGGTTTTCACCGACCAAAAGAGTCTCAAGTACATCTTTAATCAGCGTGATCTGAATTTGAGATAGTGAAGGTGGGTTGAGTACCAACAATCCTTTGACTTTGAGCTTTCTTACATGCCTAGGAAGGGCAATGTAGTGACTGATGTGTTAGCAGGAGGACTCAGATACAGGTAGTTCAGGAGGCCAGTAGTGAATGGTGGATCATGGGTCTATTCTCTGAGATTCATTTGGAGGTGCACGACATACAGGGGTAGATGTTTATATCTTCTATGGCTATCACCTCTACTCTTCTTGATCAAGTGAGAATGAGGAAACTATCAGATTCAGAAGGCCAAGTCCTACGGGGGAACGTGTTAGGAGAGGACCCTATTCTAGGATGGACCATAAGTGGGGATGATATCTTGAATTTCTAGGGGAACGTATGAGTGCCATCAGATATACGCAAGGAACTGATGTGGGACTTTCATTTCTCAGTTTGGGCAGTTTATCCTGATGTCACCACGATGTATCGTGATCTACACTGCCAGTATTGGTGGCTGGGTATGAAGAGGGATGTGGCTAGTTTTTCCATGAGGTGTCCTACCTGTCAGTAGGTGAAGCCAAAGAATCAGCAGCCAGCGGGGTTTTTGCAGCAGTTAACCCATTCTCAAGTGGAAGTGGAATGATTTCGTGATGGATTTCATGACTGGGTTGCTAAGGTTGCCTTGAGGGAATAATACAGTTTGGGTTGTCATTTACAGACTCATGAAGGTTTCTCACTCTTTTCCGATCAAAAAGACCTTCAATGTTGATGATTTGGGATGGTTTTACATCCGAGAGATTGTACGTCTATGTGGAGTTCCACACTCCATTGTTTTAGAGAGGGATGCATGTTTTACTTATCGGGTCTAAAAGGGGCTACAAAAAGCTTTGGGTATACAGGTGCTTTTGAGTAAAGCTTACCACCCTCAAATAGATGGCCGGTCCAAGCGTACGATTTAGGTACTCGAGGACATGCTCCGAGCATGCATTCTAGATTTTGGAGGTTCTTGGGAGAATCTTATACCTCTTGTGGAGTTTTCTTACAATAAAAGTTTCTAAGAAACTATTCAGATGGCGCCTTATGAGGATTTATACGGTAGTCCATGGTGATCACCCTTATCTTGGCTGGAGGCAAGAGAGGTAGATATGCTGGGACCTCATCTTGTTTAGGAGACCACAGAGAAGATAGATTTGATTCAGAGGAGGATGGCTACTGCAGAGTCTCGACAGAAGACTTATGCTGATCAGCAGAGACAACCTCTGATGTTCGAGGTCAGTGATCAGGTCTTCTTGCATGTCACACCGAGGCTGGGGCACAAGAGGATGAAGAGACAGGTTAAGCTTTCACTGAGGTATGTAGGGGCATTTGAGGTGTTGGAGAGAGTTGAGCCAGTTGCCTATTGGTTGTTGTTAACTCAGCAGTACCGGGCTATGCATGACGTTTTTCACGTTTCTCGGCTCCGACGTTACTTTTCAGACCCATCACTTGTCTTTCAACCTGAGGAGGTTGAGCTCGAAGTGGATGCATCCTTCGAGGATAATCCTATCCGGATTATTGATCGTAGTTCAAAGGTTCTCCGTGGCTGGTCTGTCCCTCTGGTGCGAGTGCTATGGTAGCACCAACGAGTGCAGGATAAGACTTGGGAGAGGGAGGTCGATGTACGAGCATAGTGGCCAGAGCTATTCAAGGTTTCTTCTTCTAAGCCTCCTTATTAGGGAAATACAAGGTTGAATTTATTTAAGGTGGGAAGTTTGTAAGAACCTGGAGCTTCCTTTCAGGCATGTCTATCTTTTCTGGTAATTTTTGAGAAAAAGAGGAATTTCTGGATTTTTTTTGAAGTACACGCCATGTAATTTATGAGTACAAGCCATGTACTGGAATTCCACAGGAGGCCAAGTGATGGTCATGTAATGGCCACACACATGGCTGTGTGGGGTGACCTGAAGGCCACCTAAAGCAGAGTACAGAAAAGGCAAGTACACACTGTGTACTTCAAAAAGTACATGACATGTATTTTCTTTTTTTTCATTAAACGTATTGGGGTTGCATTTAATCACCATAAATCTCTCCCTTCAGGTCTCGTTCGACTGAGATCTCTCATACAACCATGATCATTTTTCGAGCTACCAATCCTCCGTCTGTTATCCAATTCGACTACTGCCGATTGCGTAGGGATTGCCTCGGTAAGCTCTCCCTTCTGCTTGAGCATCATTTCTGAAGTCCTCCTCTTTCTCAATTTATCATCAGTTTAACATTTTAGACATTTTTCTAGATCTTCGGCATTCTAAGGTGATTAAATCATCCAAGCTCAAGTATATTGATCTCCCAATGCCAAGGTAAGAGGTTTTTTCCTTTCTGTTGAAAGTCTTTAAGTTTTATGTGAACGTTTTCCCAATACCCATGAACGGGGTATTGCACGTTTTACCGTTTTAGCCCTATTGTTTTTCTGATTTTCTTTTATGCTTGAGTAGAGGTTATTTAATGTGAATAAGGTTAATTTCTATGCTTTGAAAGTCCTTTCCCATACATGTTTTCCAGTTTCGACCATTGGGTCTATTTTAACTGTTAGTCTACTATTTACTTTCCATGCCTAGTTGCAGGATGGTGTGACTGTTGTTCTGACATGTTGATATGCTGTAGATTTCTTTCCAAGTAGTTCTTGACTTTTAATTTGGATGATTCATGCTTCCATACTTGATTTACTTACATAGGTCCATGTGAACTAGATGTATAGACCATAAGGAGAATGGATGTAAGGGCTTCTCCAGAGTGTCTTTTCTTATTATGATGCAAGACTATATGGGGAATTGACATTGAGTGCTTACTCAGAGAGTCTGTAGTTCCCCAATGCAAGCCATAGAGGTAATGTAAAATAAGTGCTTCCTTATAGAGCCTTTAGTTATGATACGAGACTATAGGGGGAATTGATGGTCAGTGCTTCCATAGAGAGTCTATGCTTAAGCTGAACTAGAGGGGTTTGACTGAATGTACTCCCCAGAGGGTTTCATGTACTTGTTAGGTAGGAACAGAATGGATGGGCTTTAAGTACTTCCCATATGGTTACCTTTGTGTTAGCTTCTTGCTTGTGTTTCTAGGTAAGACCAAAGGGGATAGGCTGTGGGTAATTCCTAGAGGGCTACCTGTTTATATTTATCTGCTTGGTTAGTTGTTGCTTGATATTGAAACTGTGGATTGTTTACTATTGAGTACTTTCCTGTTTACTGTTTTATGCACTTTTACCTGACATATATTCACTGGCTGTTAGGCACAGATCTCATGGTGGTTGCCTACTGGGATTTAGTCTCACACCCTGTTTGGGCCATTCTTTTGGGCCCAAACATATTATATTTTTGTAGGTATAGACAAGGGAAAGCACCCTTCTACTTTAGGTACTTGATTTGCTATGGAGATGGAGAGCATGAGACCAAGCTATGTCTTGTGATACTGAGTAGTTGTTTACTTGATTTCTTTTGTACTTTGGTTTAGTACTGTTGTATTCTAGCATTGTGATTTGTTTCGATGCTTTACTAGACGTATGTATCATGCATCATTTATATATGTGCTCTAGTAGTTTGTTATTCAAGTTTTCCACTGGTACTGTTGTCGGTATTTACTATTTCTGTTATTGTGTATTTGTTCCTCTTCCACTATGTTACTCTGAAAATGAGGGCATAGTTTCCCCACTATCACACCCAAGTCCCTCACTGCTAGTCGGTAGCCTCTGGCATTCGGAGAAATGTGCTTGAGGCCATGTGACCAATCTGGTACGAGGCACCTATGGGCGGCTTCTGAAACCAAGACGTTACAAACAATATTCTCCAAAAGGCATCCTTAGAGTAATTAACATTCCAGTTCACCCATTACTTAGATGTAATGGAAAAAATAAAGTCACATGCATCCCTTGTACCCGAAATAGTATATGTCTGTACTAGAAATGGTAAGAATTTAACCTCCTTTAATGGTGCAACCGGAGATTCTAACCTCTTGGAATCTAACTAATTCCCTTGACTTGGATTGTATTCAACTACTGGGGGAAAAAAACCTCAATCACTAAATTGGATAATTCTCTGTTAGGATATGAGTGGATGCAAATATCTGTATATCCTTGGGATAAGATGATGGTTGCATCCTAAGGGGAAGGAGTATTTCCATACCAGTTTATTCATTGGTGAACATCATCCAAAATTTGAAAGATACCATTGGGTTCTTCTCATCTCTAACATGAAAATCGCTTGGAATCCTTTATTTGATGCAAAAAAAATTGGCAGCTAAACCAGCATGGTGCATACCATTCCAAAAATCTATGATTTCCTAATATTTCAATATAATGGGTCTTACCCTATTAATGCACTGCATGTATGGTAAGAAGTCAGTGTTGGGGATTTCATGAATGTTTAAATATTCATAACCGCCCAGATGATCCCCCATCTACCCTGTAACACTTGGAAGGGGCCCTAGATTCGGTAAGGAGCCTCTCCCATATAAACCTGACATATGAGGTGATAAAGCATTTCCAATATAGGGATCACTAGTATTATGAACTCCTCTACTTCTATATTAGCATCCTTCGAAAAAGTAGATAATCATACTCCCCATTATATTTTGTCAAAAGTAAGTACCGACTCAGGTATATTGAATGAAAGCCAGCTAGTTGGACAAATTGGTCAACACTAGGAAAAACCTTCCATCCCCAATATCCAAAATTCCTGCCTTCAATCATGTGCCAATAAGCACCTGACACACTATGGGAATCCTTCAAAAGACATGCCTTCATCTTCCTAACATCTGGCTTAGAATGGGTCTTCTTAATAAAATATTATGCCCATGTTTTAAGGGGATGTCCTCCATAGGAAGCACCCCTTTCGGGTGGGTATTCTCGGCCAACTTAATCAGCTCTTGAGTTAAAGGAGGGGTTTTGGTTACATCATACCATGCTTATTGGGGAGGAATGAATTCATCATACAAGCTACCGAGGATAGGCACATTGTAAATCTGTTCCATATCTAGAAGACCAATTCCAACTTTGCTGTGTGTGAGGTGGAAGGTGTTCGTATCTGGGTTCCAATGGCTGAATAGTTCCACCATCAAATTCTTATTGCTATATGCTGATTTCTGTGATAACCAGACAACTTCTTACATCCCAATTTCCTTCAACTCCTTGGGGAATTCAGAAATAATATATTGAACCCAGAAGGGCCATTCCCTGTCTAGTCCAAAGATTCCACCCTAAGTGGAAGTCCCAATTATAGATCCACCCATATGTTTGACCAGAAACTAATTGCCTCATTATAAAGTGATACATATGGATTTCCCGGTTAGATACATGATGAGTCCCATTGAATTTTGTAAGCATGAATGTCAGAATATGACCATCCTCACGGTCCCCTTTAGAGATAAAGTGCCCCCTTGGAGAAATGTTATCTCAGATAGAATTTTGAGCCCTCCGAATCTTGGTGGAGGGTATAAACGATGAATTTGGTGGAGGGACATAAGTGTTATTGGTAATAACAAACCCATAAATGGGAAATAAGTGTGAAAGGGGATAGTTCTAGAATTTTTATTCCATTTATTTTAGCAGGCACTGTTGATATAACCCTAATAAACAACGACAAGTTGGGTCCAAACTCACTACCATAGACTCATGACAGGAAATTTATACTCTCACCTCGCACTTCAACATCTTGTAAGAAGGTTTATGAGAACCAAATGACATCTAAAAATATTAAAGTGGCACAAGTCAGACAAAGAAAACATAAAGTCTTGACAAAAGAAAATACGAGCACGAAAATTCTGGTGGTGTCATGCACATCGTATGACTTAGAAAAGGGTCTGTGAACCACATGAAGGGTTTGTATATTTCCTTCTCTCTAGAGGACTCATGGGATGCATAACCCCTGCAAGGCAACACACATAGTTCATGACCCCCCTAGAGATTCATGATTGTGTAACCAGAACGTGGTCATGAGAATCATCAATAATCGATCAACTAAGATACCAGATCCTGAAAACTCTCAAGGAAAACATATACATCATAGATGAAGTATGAGGAATTATTTTAAATAATGTTCTCAGTCAAGGTATACAAGTTCCTGTGCAGAATGAATCCTTGCAAAAGAGCTTTGGCAAGATGGGTTCGCAACACGGACTTGCAATTTGGGTTCGCAGTAGGGTCTCGCGACATGATCAATAGTAGGATATCCCTAAGGATATGTGGCTGGTGGAATGAATTTTCCTCCACCCCATATATATAGGTAGTTACTAGAATACAAAATGTCATCCTATAGGCCAAACATCACCGGATTTACTAGTTTGCAACATCATTAAAGGATCTGGTGAGCATTAGTTATCTTCATAACTAGGTCCTTGTCTCACCAGACATCACTCCTGAGGTGGGGGGGGGGGGATTTATTGATTCCTACCAAATAAGAACCGAAAAAACCAAAAAAGGAATAAATACCTGAATACAAGCATTATTTTTCCCATGAAAGAAATGAATAAGGGGATGATCGAATATTTGTCAATCCTCTAAGAGATTCATGATTGCGGGACCATTTCAAGGTCATGAGAAGACCCCACAGACGGTACATTGCCTGAGACTAATACCAAAAATCCCTTTTCAGAAAACCTACATGCTCTTGAGAAAACCCCCTAGACAAACGAATGAGTTCCCCCAGGTCACATGGTTTGTCATTGTCAAGTTCATAAAAAACCATCCAAAATTCTTCTAGAATAAAGAGGGATGAAATTCTAAAAGAAGAGACCCCTAATAGTCATGAAGATCACATAGTAGGTCATCATTAGGAAGAATAAAATCCATTGGTGATACATAATTAATATCATATGACCTCTGAGTCTTCTCCACATAAAATTAAGAAAATAAATGGAAGGAGATGAGAGAGGTTCACGATCACTGAAAGACATGTGACACACACCCTAAGTGATCCGTGAGAGGCCGCAAGACCTAAGTGTCATGTTTGAATCACCTCATAAAAACCCTATAGTTTTTCATCCTTTCTATATGAAAGTCCTTGGATATGTTTAGGAGACCCCAAAATGATTTAAGGGAAGATGGATAAACCTGTCCACTATATTCTTGCACACTCTCCATATGACCCATATGGTTCAAGCGAGACATCATCAAAAGATCGAGTAATAATAATATATACTACTCGTGGAAACTGGCATGATCCCTGAAATTTGTCAAATAGAACAAATAAGACAAAAAGGGAGGAGGTGAGAGGGGTTCACAGTCACTAAAAGAAATGTGATGCGCCCCTGACGACCCTTAAGGCACTGTGAGCCCACTGAGACACGTTCGCCTAGTCTCAAAAAAGCACATTGTCTTTCATATGCATTTGAATCTTGTGAAGGCCCTCAGAAATTTAATCATATAAATATTGAGGTCCTTCAAAAAACCCTAATGATTAAAAAAGTCTTTGATAATTATCAATAATCTGATAAATGGTGTGTTGATGAAGGAGACTCACGATCACTGAAAATTAAGTGACAAGCTTGAAGAAGTCCTCAATAGAGACTCATGAAACAACGTGACACCAGTCCCCTATGAAAAGTCCAACCGGGACTTGTGATAGATATGAATCAAAAACCAATGAGTATCAGGGGGTGGGGTGATGCCTATAAATTCCACACCCCAACAAAAATAAAGGGATGAATTTTTGATCAACCAGATGCCCATGATCTACATGATTTGGCTCTCGACTTCTGCAGACTTCTCAGGGAAACTGATCCTGTGACTAACCATCTTTCCTTTAGGTAATATACCAGCAGGCAGCTGGAGTAGCCATTCTCTATACGTAAAGTGCTTCATGTGATCACTAATAGATCACATGAAGGACTTCCGGTAGGACATGCGAAGAACATACCACATGTCCTCAAAATCATGAGAGACTCAAAGAAACTAACACTGAATGAAACCAAGACATTCACAATACAAGTGTTGGAATGAAGATAAGAGGTAGAAGGATTAAGATAAATACATTCTCATTTCCCCTCATGAGCTTCATGTGTGTCATTTCAAGACACATGATGGCACTGGGGCACGTTGCCCAGATTTTGAGACACCCCTTCAGCATGTCATCCGAGACACACAAAGTCCTCCAGACATGTTAGGGAACATCATACAGTGCCCCCGCGAGTGCCAATTCAATCTTGTGAACCCACTGGGTCTATCACCTAGGACTTGAGACATCCTCAAGACACATCACCTAACTCATATAATAGCTCCTACTCACATTAGATGAGTCTCACGAAATAAACTAGACATGAAAACCAAGCCCCTCTGACACCCTCATCTCATGTAAGGTGAGAATTGAGTTTCCCTCTAGACATGCTGTATAGGACTAGTAGTGTCTTCCAGAGGTGTCAGCAGAGACACATGACACCACTTGGGCTATGATACACTAACTCCCATGACACCATCCATAAAAGTCAAGATAGATCATGAAATAACTCACAGGATTTCACAACTAGGTCTTGCGACATCCTCCAAACAAGAAGTCCAGATAACTAGGGCATCCATGGATTTGACAATGTTGTCTGTACTCGGCATGTAAGCCTCAATGAATAGGGAATCCTCAGGGTATAAGCCTTGAAAAAAAGGAAACTGTGACAACTTTAATTTTATCCATATTCAAGATGCATAGGCCACCACCCTCTGTGGTCCGAGCTCCATATTGATCATCCATGGAGGGACCAACATATTTGTCCCTTTTCCAAATAAATGACATTGATTACTTATTATCCCTTACTTATCACAAATGAAAATGGATCATGTAGGCTTAGGGAGTTGAAATGGTCATATAATATACCTTATAAACCCCTGAAACTTTATATGGAAACCTCATCATGTAAGACCCAAAATAAAATGAACTACGACAACTCTGATTTCTACTATAACCAAAATACGTAGGAAACCTCCCTAAGGACCAAGATCTATAAAAAACATCCCAAGGACCATTTTTGTACGAAATTTCTATACCCATACTCCATGAGTCTGATTATATACTACCTCTTGCTTCTAACCCAAAGCATGTATCACATGGGCTTATGGGGGATGCAACGAACACCTCATTAGCATCATAAATATTTGCTATCCAGGGAAGCCTAAATGTGTAAATCCTAACATAATGGTAAATAATATGACTCAGATTCCTTTAATATTCTAGATATGTAGGCCACCTCCCCCTGAGGTCTGAGCACAATATTGAACATCCATGGAGGGACCAACATATGATCTCCTTATTGAAAGAAATAAAATTAGTTTCTTGTTATCTCTTGTTTCTCACACCAAGCATGGATCACGTGAGCTCAGGGTATAAGGACACGGCCTTAAACATTACTTATTATTGAATTAAATGAATAATCCACATTGAGGATCTTTTCAGGTTTAGAGTTTTAGAAAATTAGGACATAAATATTACATATCAAAGATTACAAAGTAGACACATCTACTCAGCTTCCATTTTTTTCACAAAATAAAAACTCTTGAACAAAAGAGTCAGGTCTAGTTCCTTGTTTTAGATAGCCTGACATTTACTTGATCCCATCCTAGACCCTATTCAACTTTATGTCCTGTGAAAAACATTTCAAAAAAAAAAACTTGGGAGGAGCATAAAAAGCTCAGAAAGGGTTATAATAATACGGAAAGAAAACATTAGTCCATGTATACATAAGAATCAATGAAATCATCCTTTACTCATAAAACATAATAAATTTAAAATACCTCATGAAATAATAGGATTTACGAATAACTCATAGAAATCATAAGAAATAAAGGTAACTTGAGGCACTCATAACATTCTTACGTAGGGAGTAAACCTCATGGTTATGTTTGGAATAACCATCGCAGTATATTCCCTAAATCTCTTCAGAGAAATCTTAATATTTAACCCCTTCGCGTTACCCAATGCATTGGAGAGCTATATCGGGCTCACCCACCCTTAGTTTATCACGGAACCCCCCGTCTTCATAAACAATGCCCAAGAACCATATCATAATCATAACACATAACTTAAGCATAAAAGAAAAGATAACATTCCCACATTGCAATAATAGTATAACATTTTAAGATAATGAATCCATTCTAAAAACCATTTTAAAAACCATTTAAAAAATTTAATAAAGATATTTTTGAATCAACATGTCCCATACCACTTTAAAGTTTTTAACATTTTAAACCATTAATATCCATATAATTAAATCCTTAAAACCATTTTTAAAACACAGATATTAATGAGATATATTTATAAGAATAAATCATTAAAACATTTAAAATGATATTTTAGTTAAAGGGATTTTAACAAAATGAGAGACACTTGAATACCATAATTGAGGAATAACATTTAATCAAAACTTTATGATATAATGAGAATAAATTTATTCATGATATAATATTCCAAGGGATAGTATATAGACTATATAAGAGTGAATTGGTTCATAACAACAATGAAGTCTCAATAGCAATGTAAAATTAGATGAAATCCCTTATAAAGAAGGTATCCTTAAATTAAGGATAAATCAATCTCATAATTATGTGTGAAAAATATAAATACACCAACTATAAGTGGATATTAAGTGTAAAATAATAAAAGTTCATTCACACATATTCAAAGGATTACATATTCAATAACTATATGTTGAACTAAAATAAATCGAAATTGGGTTAAGAAGTTCCCTTGATAAAATTCGACAGCCTAATAGCGTCACTTTAAAATTAATAAAATCAGTTGATGAGTGAGAAAATGTAATCTCATCACTTGGACATAAAATATACATAAATAAGGATATATAAGAACATATCCCAACATAAGAAGATGTAAATTAAAAGACATAACAAAATAAGTCTTTTAAAAAGAGGAGAGTGAATGGTTCCCTTACCGATTTGGGGAACTTTCGAAACGTACACCCCATGAAAGAAGGGTCATACAATGAAGATGTAACTACCCATAAATTCGATTATATTTGCAAATAGTAAAATAATGGGCAGTACATACACCACACAAAAGGAAATAGTGGCCAATGTAGCATGAATCTCACAGGAATAAAAAGTGAGATGAAAATCCCCTTATTAAAATTTTGCAGTCTAACAGCACCACATAAAACTTCCAAAAATGGATTGATGAGATAAAATAGGGTCTCTCATCATATTAACATAAAATTTACAGAAATAGGAATATAAAATAACATCCCCCAACATAAGAAAGAGGAGATTAAAGTAAGTTACATAAAAAGAGTACTTAAAAACAAAGAGAGAGGTAGGATCCCTTACCTCAAGTCCGACTTGTCCTGTTCGTTTATTTATATTCCTGAATAATAAACTTTGGTCAATTTATAATTGATTAAGGAAATAATTTAAGGATTTTTATTCAGTTCGTATCACATATTATAATGTTATAATAATTGTTTAATAATGTTAGTTCATATCAGACATTTTTGTCAATGTTTGGTACATGAGTCAAAAATGAACTTGTTTGAAAATGATTGTCCATGTAGTTATAATTAAATCATCTATATAATAGTATTAATGATTTAAATATCATATATATCCAGTAAATATTCATTTTATACTATTACATAACATTTGGAGATAATAATAAATGAAATGCACCGTTCATGGAGACGGTAGGCCGTACGTACGCATGAACGCTACTTTCATTTCATTGACATATTAATGGAATTAAAAATAATTGAGAGATATATATATTATAATTATAGTATAATATATATGTTTTATAGGTCACATAATTTCATTAATTTCATTCTTTATAAATTCCATGTATTGCATGAACGAGTCACATCACTTGAGGGGGCTGTAGTCCACACTTCCTCGTATGAAATTATCGCATTTTCACAACATGCAAAGCGTAAATGTATGTTTTAAATATAAAATACAGAAGCATATGGAAAACATGAATACCATATATATCATATATAAAATACAGTTACATCATAATTGCCACCTTTAAAGGTGTTAAAAGAATATTGAACAATCATCGTTTCGTGAGGCAGTAATTCGCCATCCACAGAAACAGAATGTTCTTTAACCATTAGACGGATGTGTGTGTAAGTGTAGCTCAAATCCTTCTTATAAAAACATCCTAGTATATTTAAGATACTGGTTATTTTACAAAATAATGGAATAAAAAGAGTTTAGGGGGTTGGAGAAGAAAAATAAAACATAAGAACACAAGAGAAGACACTACCTTTAAATCGGGTAACTCTTTTTGATTTGATCTCAAAGGCTTCCTTGGAAAGACTTCTGCCCAAAGTGAGGCTTCTAGGAGTAATATAGGTATGTGGAGAGACAAAATGGGCACGGTATTGATGAGCCAAAGTATTGAGAGGTGTGGGTAATGTGGTAGAGGTGGGGGCCTTTTATAAGAGGAGAAGAGGGGCACTCTTGGAAAGTCTTGAAAAGTAACATTATTATAAAATGTTTTTCGGATTTTAAAGGTCCCAAAATTATATATTTCTAGGATAAGGTGATAATATTTATAAATACACCCATAAAATATTTTTTTGACAAGTTTAGGTCTTAGATTTTACATTATATTTTTATTTTATTTAAATCGTTAAATAATGAGGTAATCGCTGCATCATCATGGTGTCATAGATAATTTAATTTATTTAATTTATAAAAATAATAAAAAAAATCATGATGTAGGAAATATTTTTAGATTTATAATGAATATTTATAGTAAAAAATATGAGTTGTATAACCCCATGTAAAAATTGTTTTAATAAAACAACACATGTTTGTGTCATTTTTATTTTAACTTTAAATAAAAAGTTATTAATGTCATTTTTCTACCAAAGTGGATCCATGGGGTCCCCAAGTTGACCCATGGATTGTATTGGTCGGCCATGACACATCCAATAATGGTAGGACATGTGTCAAGGACATTTCATATTATTAAAACATTATTTTTACCTTAAATTACACTAATTATCTCTAATCGTGATTAAAAACTTAAAAGTAACTATTCACCCAAAAATATATTTTAATCCCATTGAACCAAATTTTACATCCTAATGACAACCATTTATGTCATAATTTTAAAATTCAAATCACAGAAGTGGTAAAGTTTCATTTAAACGAAAAATCAGTTTTTAAACTACCACTTAGTGGTTTTACTATTCATCAAAAATTGAAGTTTTCAGAAAAATACCAAAAAATAACCCTAAGCTATATTTGATATTCCGAATTCAAAAATGATGTCTCTTTTAAAAAATTAAAAACCTATAAGTTACATTAATTAATTTAATAATTAATTCCCACTGTCAGAACAAATAGCGTGTTTTTATGAAACAATATATATCAAAAGATTGACACTAGTTTAAGTCCAATTTCACAGTGAAATTAATTCCAATGACCACTATTGAATTAAATGGTAAAAATATATTCTAATTTCACTTTAAAACCAATTCAATAGATAATATAATCATATAAATAAATTATATTAAAAATAGGTTTTGAATTAAAATACAACAGTTTTCACTATTCATTAAAAAATGAACTTTATCGGAAAAATACCAAAAATTTACACAAAGTAAATTTTGATGTCCCGATTCTAAAGAATAATTTTATTTTGTAAAATATAACACATAAAATTGTCAACAAGTGGATTTAAAAGAGGTTCGCTATTAAAAGGCGTTTAATCGACCTTTTAAAGAATATTAGAATGTTTACGCTTAAATATGGATTCATTCGCATTTTTAATCCTCTAACATTTATTGTAAAAAGTAAAAATATTTGAAAAACATATATAATCATTTTGTAGTTAGTTATGTTCATTCCTTCTATTACAACGGCTAGATGTTAACTACCATTTAAAATAAAATTATTTTATTATTAGAGTGCAACGTAAGATTTCAAAGGAACTCATTATTGCGTATTGGGTAAGCCATCGAGCATAGCATTCCCTTTAAATTAAAATTAACATTTTATTCAAAAATAGGGATAAATATATAAATTTCATATTCTTTATTTTCCTGGGGTGTTACATCCTTCCCCCCTTTTGGGAATTGCGTCTTCGCAATTTTAAAATTGGGCTCGGAAACTTCATTGAAAGTCCCAAATCGGAAAAAGAGTCGGTAAAACAATCACTTTAAAAGAAAGAAAGAGAAGTAAAGAGGTCACCTGAGTTAACCCATACTAGGATTCCATGTAGGAAAACATGGACATGGAGGAGAAAACAAAGGGCCATATTCTTATGGAGAGTGATCGAAAACATGTTTAGGAGAAAGTTAACCACAAGAAAATCACAAACTTGTGATTGGTTAAACGGTATTTGATTCCCCAGTAGGAAAAATTAACAGACAACATTTTTGTTTTAAGCTACTTTTTATTGAGGAATTTATTTATGAGCTTAACTAGAACATAAGGAAACATACTTACTTGTCATGTTGACTTTCAACCTTTACTAGATTTCTTACACGAACTCATATTTTCTCCAAAAGGCGAGTATTTAGGATGACTTGTTGACATTAAGAGAGATATAATAAAATTATAGAGAATCACCTAATCCAAAAAAGAGAACTATATATTTCCCATGTCTTTAGACCCTTACCAAAACCAAAATTGTTAGAACAAGATCAGAAAATCCAGAAAAGGATAACCCTTTATAAAAAGAAAATCTATTCTTAATATCCAAAATTTGTCCAACAAAACCCAAAGTTCAATGAGGACCATTCGATAAACAATTTGTCCATAAAATTCTTCAAAGTAAACCAAACTAAGATTGAAACCCAAACATTTGAAGGATTTAGTCACATAGTTTTCCAAGGTACAAATTAACACTTATCTCCAAATAACATCAGTTTCTCTAAAAGTCTCATATTGAAAAGTAATTAACCTAATCCCATATCCTCCAGGATAGTTTAATAATTTCCATAGATAACCCAAAATCAACTTATTCTAGATTCATAAGATCATATAACTAAAAATAATTAGTCAAACTAACCAGGGACTTCACATAGTCTAGTGGTAGGTGATAAATACTAGTCGCACTTTGGTTGTGGGTTCGATTCCCGCAGCTTCGTCTGACGCGACGGGTTGTCCCACGGTCTACATGTTGTCATTTTCCCAAAACTATATAATTCTTATAAAATTCCCCCAAAAGTGATAAAATCTTCAAAAATAACCATAACATAATTTAACCTCAATTTTATCTCATGTCGTTCATATTCCATCATAACATATAGTAACCCATAATTAACTCAAAAGTAAGGATCATATAAACCCTAATGGTTACCTTTATAATTATTACCTTAACTTCCATGTCGAGTTGGTTCTCTCATACATGATGCATTAGAGAACTCACCAATGTTCAAGTGGTTGATCATGACTCCTGATAGTTGGTTCAGAATAACCACAAGATTTATCATTGAATCCCCCATTTCATCCAGTCTCTTAATCAGAGAACCACCACAGTTTCCTTCAAACCCATTGTCACATTGCTGCCTACTAGATCCATCCATTTACTAAAACCAAAAATGTCAGGGTGAGTATATCAACAATATCACCATGTACTAATGAGGATGATAAACACTAAGATATACTTACTCATTCACTTTATCTAAAAACTATGACTCTTTCTGGAATCCTAGCCATTATGGTAATGTCACTTATGCTTAAAGAATACCCTAACTTCTAAAGTTATCTAAACCGACCTCTGATACCAACTATAAGGACCTAGCCTTAAACATTACTTATTATTGAATTAAATTAATAATTCACATTGAGGATATTTTCAGGTTTAGAGTTTTAGAGAATTAGGACATGACTATTACATCTGAAAGATTACAAAGAAGACACATATACTCAGCTTCCATTTTTTTCACAAAATAAAAACTCTTGAACAAAAGAGTCATGTCTAGTTCCTTGTTTTAGACAGCCTGACATTTCTTTGATCCTATCCTTGACCCTATTCAACTTTATGTCCTATGAAAAACATTTCAAAAAAAAACTTGGGATGAGCATAAAAAGCTCAGTAAGGGTTATAAAAATACGGAAAGAAAACATTAGTCCATGTATACATAAGAATCAATGAAATCATACTTTACTCATAAAACATAAGCAATTTAACATACCTCAAGAAATCATAGGATTTACGAATAACTCATAGAAATAACAAGACATAAATGTAACTTGAGGCATTCATAACATTCTTACATAGGGAGTAACACTCATGGTTATGTTTGGAATACCCATCACATTTTATTCCCTAAATCTGTTCAGAGAAACTTTATTGTTTAACCCCTTCGAGTAACCCAATGCATTGGAGAGCTATATCGGGCTCACCCGCCCTTAGTTTATCACGGAACCACCCGTATTCATAAAAAATTCCCAAGAACCATAACATAATCATAACACATAACTTAAGCATAAAAGAAAGATAACATTCCCACATTGCAATAACAATATAACATTTTAAGATAATGAATCCATTCTAAAAACCATTTTCAAAACCATTTAAAACATTTAATAAAGAGATTTTTGAATCAAAGTGTCCCATACCACTTTGAAGTTTTTAACATTTTAAAACATTAATATCCATATAATTAAATCCTTAAAACCATTTTTAAAACATGTATATTAATGAGAAATATTTATAAGAATAAATCATTAAAACATTTAAAATGATATTTTAGTTAAAGGGGTTTTAACAAAATGAGAGACACTTGAATACCATAATTGAGGAATAACATTTAATCAAAACATTATAATATCATGAGAATAAATGGATTCATGATACAATATTCCAAGGGACAGTATATACACCATATAAGAGTTAATTGGTTCATAACAACAATGAATTCTCAATAGAAATGTAAAATGAGATGAAATCCCTTATAAAGAAGGTATCCTCAAATTAAGGATAAATCAATCTCATAATTATGTGTGAAAAATATAAATACACCCAATATAAGTGGATATTAATTTTAAAACAATCAAAGGTCATTCACAAATATTCAAAGGATGACATATTCAATAACTACATGTTGAACCCAAAGAAATCGAAATTGGGTTAAGAAGTTCCCTTAGTAAAATTCGACAGCCTAACGACGTCACTTTAAAATTCATAAAATTAGTTTATGAGAGAGAAAATGGTATCTCATAACTTGGACATAAAATTTACATCAATAAGGATATATAATAACATATCCCAACATAAAAATATGTAAATTAAAAGACATAACAAAAGAAGTCTTTTAAAAATAGGAGGGTGAAAGGTTCCCTTACCGATATGGGAAACTTTCGAAATATACACCCCATGAAAGAAGGGTCATACAATGAAGATGTAAATACCCATAAATGAGATTATATTATACAAATAGTAAAATAATGGGCAGTACATACACCACACAAATGGAAATCGTGGACAATGTAGCATGAATCTCACGGGAATAAAAAGTGAGATGAAAATCCCCTTATAAAAATTTGGCAGCCTAACAGCGCCACATAACACTTCCAAAAATGGATTTATGAGATAAAATAGGGTCTATAATCATATTAAAATAAAATTTACAGCAATAGTAATATAAAATAACGTCCCCCAACATAAGAAAGAGGAGCTTAAAGTAATTTACATAAAAAGAGTACTTAAAAACAAAGAGAGAGGTAGGATCCCTTACCTCAAGTCCGACTTGTCTTGTTCATTTCTTTATATTACTGAATAATAAACATTGGTCAATTTATAATTTCTTAAGTACCTCCTTTAAGGATTTTTATTCAGTTCATATCACATATTATAATGTTATAATAATTTTTTAATAATGTTAGTTCATATCAGATGTTTTTGTCGATGTTTGGTACATGAGTCAAAAATGAACTTGTTTGAAAATGATTTTCCATGTAGTTATAAGTAAATCATCTATAGAATAGTATTAATGATTTAAATATCATATATATCCAGTAAATATTCATTTTATACAATTCCATAACATTTGGAGATAAAAAGAAATGAAATGCACCGTTCATGGAGACGGTAGGCCATACGTACGCATGAACGCTACTTTCATTTCATTGACATATTAATGGAATTAAAAATAATTGAGAGAGATATATATTATAATTACAGTATAATATATATGTTTTATAGGTCACATAAGTTCATTAATTTCATTCTTTATACATTCCATGTATTGCATGAACGAGTCACATAACTTGAGAGGGCGATAGTCCACACCTCCTCGTATGAAATTATCGCATTTGCACAACATGCAAAGCATAAAGGTATGTTTTAAATATAAAATACATAAGAATATGGAAAACATTAATACCATATATATCATATATAAAATAAAGTGACATCATAATTTCCACCTTTAAAGGTGTTAAAAGAATATTGAACAATCATCGTTTCGTGAGGTAGTAATTCACCATCCACAGAAACAGTATGTTCTTTAACCATTAGACAGATGTGTGTGTAAGTGTAGCTCAAATAATTCTTATAACAAAATCCTAGTATATTGAAGATACTTGTTTTGTTACAAAAATAAAGGAATAAAAAGAGTTTAAGGGGTTTTAGAATCAAATAAAACATAAGAACACAAGAGAAGAAACTACCTTTAAATCGGGTAACTCTTTTTGATTTGAGCTCAAAGGATTCCTTGGAAAGACTTATGCCCAAAGTGAGGCTTCTAGGAGTAAGAGAGAGATGTGGAGAGACCAAATGGACAGGGTTTGGCCGAGCCAAAGGCTTGAGAGGTGTGGGTAAGGTGGTAGAGGTGGGGGCCTTTAATAAGAGGAGGGGAGGGGCACTCTTGGAAAGTCTTGAAAAGTAACATTATTATAAAATGGTTTTCAGATTTTAAAGGTCACACAATTATATATTTAAAGGATAAGGTGATAAGAGTTCTAAATACACCCATCCAATAGGTTTTTGACAAGTGTAGGTCTTAGATTTTATATTATCTTTCCATTTTATTTAAATCGTTAAATAATGAGGTAATCGCTGCATCATCATGGTGTCATAAATAATTTAATTTATTTAATGTCTAAAAATTATAAAAAAAAATTCATGATGTAGGAAATATTTTTAACTTACTAATGAATCTTTATAGTCAAAAATATGACTTGTATAACCCAATGTAAATTTTTTTTAGTAAAACAACACATGTTTATGGCATTTTAATTTTAACTTTAAATAAAACGTTATTAAAGTCATTTTCCTACCAAAGTGGCTTGATGGGGTCCCCAAGTTGACCCATGGATTTTCTTGGTCGGCCATGACACATCCAATAAGGGTTGGACATGTGTCAAGGTCATTTTATATTATTAAAACATTATTTTTACCTTAAATTACACTAATTATCTCTAATCGTGATTAAAAACTTAAAAGTTACTATTCACCAAAAAAAATATTTTAATCCCATTGAACCACATTTTACATACTAATGACAACCATGTAATTTGGATTTTTAAAATTCAAATCACAGGAGTGGTAAAGTTTCATTTAAACAAAAAATCAGTTTTTAAACTACCACTTAGTGGTTTTACTATTCATCAAAAATTGAAGTTTTTCCAGAAAAATACCAAAACTTCAACATAAGCTATATTCGATATTCAAAATTAAAAAATGATGTATATTATAAAAAATTCAAAACATATAAGTTAGATTAGTTAATTTAATAATTAATTCCCGCTGTCAGAAGAAATATCGTGTTTTTATGAAACAATATATATCAAAAGATTGACACTAGTTTAAGTCCAATTTCAAAGTGAAATTAATTCTAATGACCACTATTGGATTAAACGGTAAAAATATATTCTAATTTCACTTTAAAACCAATTCAATGGATAATCTAATCAAATAAATAAATTAGATTAAAAAGAGGTTTTGAATTAAAATACTACATTGTCACTATTCATTAAAAAATGAACTTTATTAGAAAAATACCAAAAATTTACACAAAGTAAATTTTGATGTCCCGATTCTAAAGAAGAATTTTATTTTGTCAAATATAACACATAAAATTGTCAACAAGTGGATTTAAAAGAGGTTCACCATTAAAAGGCAGTTAATCGACCTTTTAAAGAATATTAGAATGTTTACGCTTAAAGTTGGAATCATTCACATTTTTAATCCTCTAACATTTATTGTAAAAAGTAAAAATATTTGATAAACATATATAATCATTTTTTAGTTAGTTCTGTTCATTCCTGCTATTACAACAGCTAGGTGTTAACTACCATTTAAAATAAAATTATTTTATTATTAGAGTACAACGTAAGATTTCAAAGGAACTCGTTGTTGCGTATTGGGTAAGCCATCGAGCATAGCGTTCCCTTTAAATTAATATTAACATTTTATTCAAAAATATGTATAAATATAAAAATGTTATATTCTTTATTTACCTGGGGTGTTACACTGGGAGTTGTGGTAATCATGTCATCCGCATCATGAGTCTCTAGAATTACATGGGTGACCCCAATATATAATTCCTAAAATAATGAACCATGAAAACACTGATTATCTCTATATTCAGGATACATTGGATGTCCCTCTGGGACTTGATCTTGAAGGTGTCCTAGAGCACCCATATAAGTCCTTCCGCATGATGTAAAACTGCTTGGGTTAAATAAATTATGTGGGTTTTGATTCCTACTACAACCATGATACCTAAGATGCCTCATAATGGTTCAATCCCATCCTTGGAATATTAATCACCTCCTCATATAGAAGCTTGTTATGAGCCACTTGGTTATATGGTTTCAGCATATAAGCAATTTCCTATTACAAAAGAATGATGAATTACCTCAGACACATACAGATGGACTCACCTAAGAGATAATAGTCTTTTTCATATAGAATAAAATTGACCTAAAGTAATTTCTTTAGGGTAACCAGTCCCGTATTGGGATTAGTAATAGATTCATGAACATATCTTAAATCTATAAGATAGTCCCATAGTAGGAAACCCCCCCCCCCCCCCCAAAAGGGTGCGATGAGCCCAACCTACCACACTCTCGACCAATGAAAGGACCTAAGAGTCACTGAGCTTGAAAACCCAGACAACCTCCAACCTTTAGAAAGCAGGAATGTACCCAGCTATAGATGAAGGAACCATTGAGAGTTTCAGGGAAAAGTTACAATGGTAACGTGATGAGCGAAAACCATTCCACACCCTATTTCCTGAAGAAATAATGATCTTGAGGCTAATGGACCTTTTTATCCTAGTATTTCAACTTGGTCATCAATAGTTTTGTTTGAAAATATGGTTAAAGGGATTATATATCTTTGTTTTCATTAATAAAAACTCAACTATGTGATGATTAATAAGAAATATCCTTTTCCTAGGATTGATGACATTTTTGACCAGCTTAAGGGAGCCTAGTGGTTTATAAAAATTGATATGAGATTGAGATGAAAACAACTAAGGTTATGAGATATAGATGTTATTAAAATTATGTTCAAGAGAAGGTATGGTAATTATGAGTATTTTTTCATGCCATTTAAACTTACTAATTCTCCTATAGTGTTTTTTTCTTTTAGGAATAAAATATTTCATCGGTTCTTGGATTAATTTGTAGTTGTTTTCATGGATTATATCCTTGTTTATTATAGACTAGAACAAGACCATGTTGAGTATTTGAATATCATCCTTGTAATTTTTAGAGAACATTGTCTATATATAATGCTATCTAAATATCATTTTTGTATTTGGGAGGTTAAATCTTTGGGTCATGTGGTTTCTAAGAAATTCAACTTAGTGGATCCTAAAAATATTTAGGCTATGATGTATTTTGATCATCCCAAGAGTGTTCTTTTCAGCCCATGTTTCTTGGGATTAGTTGGTTATTATATTCCATATTTTTTTGGGAATTCTCCACTATTTAATCAATGTATATAGATTTAAAATGTAAGGGTGTGAAGCTCATTTGGAGAGACTAGTTCAGGAGATATTTTGATGTATTGAAAGTGATATTTACTTCAGATCTAGTATTGATTATTTATGAGATGATTTTGGGTTTTTATGTTTACTATGATGACTTATGTATAGGTTTGATTTGTGTTTGATTAAGGGGATATAGGTGGTAACTTATAGGTATCATCAGTTATTCCATTGTGAGAATAATTACCCCAAACCTGATCTTGAGTTGGTGGCAGTGATTTACGATTTTAAAATATGGTTCCACTATCTCTTCTGGGAGTGTTTTACAGTGTATTTATACTATATGAGTCCGAAGTATATATTATTTCAAATTGATATCAACATTAGATAAATATGTTGGTTATATTATCTTCAAAACATTGATTTTGATATTGCATACACCGCTAGAAAATGGAATGTGGTCACAAAATCATAGAAAAAGGTATTACCGACTCAAGAAGAGAAGGGATCAGTGGAAGAGTGATTCTTGCTGATCTTTTTTACTGAGATGAAAATTGATTAAGGGAGATATTATAGATATATATTACTAGCTTGTATTCAGGATTGATATTCATTGGATTACTATATTTTACATGGATAGGATAAGGATGTAGGTTGTCCGTGAATTAATAAGAAATTTTATGATGGGGAGACTGTATGTGAGTATCTGTGTTCTCTAAATGGGGGTTTTCACATCAAAGGTAGGATGGTTGTTCTATTTGGTGTGATATAGAAATTTTTGGAGTATATAAAATAATCTAGTTAATCTGTACACCTTGGAGATACCAAGAAGTATCATGACTTGAGAAATCATTACTCTTGTCCTGTAATGAGGTGATTGATTCTAAATTTTGTATCTCAGTTACTTACAAGTTAGGTACCATTAGAGGCCTTCGGGTTTACTATAAACTGTACCTATTCTAGTATGGAAATAGGATGACATAACCACATACTTTGTTATTGGGACACCTCAGACACCAAGTGGTAAGGATGCAATGTGTGTGATTATTGATCAACTCATGAAATATGTGAATTTCCCACCTATCGAGGAGAAGATGAAATTAGTGGATACTAGGTTATTTTATGTTCATGTGACTATTAGGATTTATGTAATTCCATTGGTTATAAATTTAAATAGGTACCCTCTCCTTATATACCATTTTTAGTGGATTATAGGAAGTGATGAGTTTTCAATTGAAGTTGACCATGAATTATCATTCCCATATGGATTTCCAATCTGAGCAAGACATCAAAATTCTTGAAGACATGTTTTAGGCATGGTTTCTTGACTTTAGTGTATTTTGGGAGAAACATATTCCCTTGGGGAAGTTTTCTTATGAAAATACTTATCAGGATTCAATTAGGATAGAGCCTTATGAGGCTTGGTATGAGAGGCATTGCAGATCACATCTTTATTGGGTAGAGGTGGATAACATTCCTTGGTGGGATCGATATCATTAAAGAGATGAAAAATATCCTATAATTGATTAGGAAAAGGTTAATGATAGTTTAGAATCACCAAAAAAATTATGTTGATTGAAATTGTCTTCCATTGGAGTTTGAGCTGGGAGATCAATTTGTAATCAAAGTTTCACCTCATTTGACACACCGATGTTTGGGGAGGCAGGGTAAGAGATCACCTCATTATTTTATCCCACTTGAGATTGTAGAGCGATTGATAAAGGTGTATTATAGACTTGACTTACCCAGTAGATTGAAATATATTCATGAGGTATTACTTGCTTCACAATTGAAGAAATATTAGCTAGATATGTACCATGTGATTGGAGAGGGAGGATGTTGAGATTGAAACTAAAAACTTAGTGGTTGAAAGTATAGTTTAGATAGTGGAATTATTAGATAAGTAATTGCATTAAAATATGATCCAATTTGTTATTATGAGATGCTAGTGTGGTAGGGATAACTATGAGACATGGGAGTGCAAGGATCTAATGATATATCAATGGCCCTATATCTTTTCAGGTTCATGTTATGGATCCCTTAGGGGGATAAAAATATTTCATATTAGAGAGAATTTTGATGACCACTGGGTGATAGATATGCTTAATTTTTATATTGGTCGATCTATTTTGAGGTTAGGGAGGTTTTTGGGATTTGGAGGTTGAAAATTTGGTGTTTCAGGAAAATAATCTAGGTTCATGGTTATTCAATCTATGTAGTAACCATTTTAAATGGTTTTGTGTGTTACAATTGCATTTTTCATGATTTTTTCATGGTTTTTCAAACCGTACAAGTTTTTCAGAAAAACTATGTGGGTGTTTCAGATTTGGTTCAAAGGACGTCACATGAATTGAGCACGTTTTTTGAAACCATGTGGTCTTCTTTAGGAAAACACATGACTTGGTTGTCCAAGGACAGTGGTCAATGAATGGTTGGAATATAGTTTTTTAAATAATGTAGCCTAACCATGTGCCCAAATCCTAACTTCATAAAATTAAAATATACCCTAATTCCCTTGGTAATGTTAACCATTTATCCTTTACTAATTCCTCATTAGCTCAAACCAATCCCTCTATAAATCAATAAAGAACTCTCTCTTCAATTACTTGGAGATCCTTGGTTGTTTTGGGTGGATCTCATTAAGTTATGTTTTATTTTTCGATCATTTTATCCTCGTATATATTAACCTCCTTTTTATATCTATTCCACATGTCTCAATAGAACCATAATTGGATATGATTGCTGGATCTTGAGGGTTGGTTGTTAATTTATTGTGTTTATCTTAGATTTAGTTTTTTAGTATTTTTTCTCTTTGTTTCTATCACCAGTTTTAAAGAAAATGATGTTATATTTTATATTTAAGTACGTGTATCTATCAGATGGGATTTCCCATGGAATGATTTTAATTATTATGAATTAATTTGTTTTTAATTTATGAAATTGATGGTTTGAAATCCATGAGAGGTGAAATTGATCTTTGATGGATATGGAATTACTTTATAAATATTAGTTTTTATAACCATTTTGATACACATGATGTGATTAATGAACTGAATCAAAGAATAATTTGATTTGAAAATAATTTTCATGATTGGAAATGGAATGGATTTCCTTGGAAAAAGTTTATAAAATATGAATTTTATTTCTAAAATGTGACAAGGATATAATAAAACATCAGGATAAACATGGGGTACAAATAAAAACTAAACATTTAATAGACCTAGTAGAGTTATCTATCACTAGGGGTGGTGATCATGATAACATGGTTTTTAGTGGGTAGCCTTTATGAGGAATCCAGGTTCCCAGACTTTGGTCTTCACTTATGCCATCTAGTGTTTCATTATTTTTGAGTTATGTACAACTTTTTTTTTATGATTTCCCATTGGTGATTTGTAGATAAATTATGTAGATATATATTTTATATTGTATTACCTCTTGATTTTGGATGCATGAAAACTTGGTTATTTCCTTTTATTATGATTAATTGATAGTTTGTTATATTCTTGTGATTTATTGAATATGGAATGATTTTGAAAATAAAACCAAAGGATGTTTTGAAAGGAAAATTTGTGAAAGGCAATGATTTCTTTATGAAATGTTTTATAAATATATTTTTCTAGATAAAAAACTAAAAGTTTCTTGTGGATAGACATATTAAAGATTCAATAGTGGTATCCTACTAAGATTTAGTGCTCATACCCTACTTTTTACTAAGGGAATATATAACCTTAGTTTTATTAGATACATGTAATTGGAAGAGTTTCATGTAGAGGATGGATATACTTGGTCATGTTTACTTTTCTATTATTTGGGTAAAAGGTGACATAAAGATACATTGATATGGAACTATGAGTTATTTTTTGTTTCATGTTATTGGTGGTATTTTGTTTTTTGTGACCTTGTTATCCAGTTATTGAATGTTACCCCTTTCGTTTGGTTGTTTAATATATGATATGTTCAAGATATCTTCTTTTTTTACTCTATTGTTTGTATCATAGATTATATCTGTTGTAAGGAGAAATATTTACCATGTTTCTTTTTATGATACTGTGGTGCTTTTCACCATCCCATGGAAATCGAGAACACACTCTAGGACTTACGGAGGGCCAATTTGAGAGACATTATTGGTTGACCAAGGTTATTATATTATAAATCTCCACCAGTAATGGTCACTACCTCCATCGCAAACCACTATACTCTACCATGATTCACAAAGCATCAAAAGGAATCATCTTCAAATGATAAATGATAGCTCCATATCCACCAATACCACTTCTGATCCCAACTAATTTCCATGAAATACACAACACACATGGTCTCAAGATCCATGTATAGGTGAGTAAAAATTTACTCAATAGGATGACCCAAAACCACAATGGAAAGATAAGAAACAAGTCAACTCAAACATCTTTGTAAGAAATTATTAAGGAAGAAGAAAAAACAAGATGAGGAAAGACAAGAAAAGATAAGGAATTATAGTGAAAGATACTCCATATATGTCCACACACTAGAGTTATTAGAGACATAGAGAAAAAAATTATTCTATATTTAAGCCATGAATGTCTAAATCTCACAAGAATCTCTGGATTCTCAGAATAATGTAAATCTCAAAAATCATAATGTAAATATCCCAGCTTCATGCTTTATCTTGAAGGAGACATGAGGTTCTTGAAGAGTCACAAGACTTGAAGTATCTAATCTTACTGACCTTCCTTACACACAACCACTAGAATATATAAAGGTAAACCCACTCCTCACTAATGTATGATCATTAGTCTAGGAAGTAACCCACTTTTCTATTCACTAATATTGATTCATCACACTAGAAACCCATAGGAGAACCTGTAACCTGACTAGGGAAAGATATTATCCAAGGGAGTTATAAAGAATTCTAACATAACCAAAAAATAATAAAAAACACACACGCCTCATGAAACTTTTAAATGAGGATCCACATCTCATCATGTACACATTAGACAAGGGTTTCACACAACAGATGATAGTAGCACCCAATAGATGAGAGTAGATATGACAACCCATATCTTTAATACCCTTTATTTCAATATTTATTATATAAAGATACATTTAATACAATCCTAAAATATCATAAGACCTAGTGTATTTGGGTAATTATATACATAGAATAATAAATTTAAATAGAGATACAAAAATGATAATAAAATTTAACATTCCCTTAAATTCTATTGATCTTCTGAAACTACAGGGGATAACCAAGGGGCGTACATTAGGAAGCAGTGATCTATAAATCCTAGTAATGGAATAATAAAATCATAACATAATGAAAGTAATACATATGAGTTAAGATGAATAAAGAGGTGACATAAAGGGGTGAGAATAATAAATATGAAAATTGAATCATTATATAAGATAATAACTTCAAGGAAACATAATGATGAAACAACAACATAAACCATGCCAATATAAGTATAAGTCCATGATAACTAGTTATACATAAAAAAATAGTGTGGATAGACTAATTTTACATGAACCACACATGGTATCTCATGTGATAAAAACATTACCCAATGTATTTGAGGGCAATATATTTTGAGCCCACCCATCACATTCATATCATGCACATGCATTTGTGTTCCACATAGATCATTAAACATAAGAACATATTTAATCACTGTTAAACAAATTATTAAAACATGTAGGTTATATAAATTTAAGAAACCAATAAATTAATAATAGGTACAACTAGGTGATTACCCTTTAGTAGAAATCAGGATGGGTATTCACAACAAAAAAGTTTGATATGGAAAATCATGTGGCAACTTTGGTAGCATAACAGGTGTACACAAAGATTAATGGAAGATTTTAATGAGAGTGAAATATAGTGCATGTGTTTTCTATAATGGTCTTTCAATCCAGTTAGAAGAATTATGGATATTTTTTATAACAACCAAAAATAAGAATTGAAATATAGTGCATGTGTTTTCTATAACTACATTACTCAATAGGAAATTTATTAATTCAGTATGGAATTTCATGTATATTTTTTTTGTCGTTACATTATTCCCCACATATTAAATTTCACTATTGAAATCTTCATTTCATATGATAGAACAAATGAGGGTACTTCATTTTCATCGCCTCATCTAATTCCATTGTTGCCTCTCTAAACTTGTTATTTTTCCACAATACATTGACCAGGTGAGTTGCATTTTTTCAGAGAAAATTTTCTTAATGATATAATATCTTCACTGACTACTTATCATATGAATGACCATTATCCAAAGGTACCACCTCAAGATTCAGTACATGTGATGGATCTAGTATGTACTTCTTTAAGTGGGATAAATAGAACACATAATGTACTTGAGATATGTTCAGTGGAAGTGATAATTGATGGGGAAAAACTCTGATGTGATGATGGGTCTCAAAGTGGATGATTTATCTGTTAATAATCGTTTTATTCTTCGCAAACATAATGAATTTCTTCCATGGTGATATATGAAGGACCAATTTATCTTTAATATCAAACTCTAGTTCTCATCAATGATTGTTTGCATAGATTTTTTGTTGACTTTTCATGGATTTCATATGATACTGAATGGTATGAAGTTTCTTTATCATCTATTGGATATTATTATGTCTCATTAGCTTCATTTATCCAACTTTATCCCAACATGTGGGATTACGACACCTCTTCCCATATAGATCCTCAAGGTTCCATTTGAATGCTAGAGTGAAAAATATTGTTATATGAGAACTCCATTAGGGGAAGGTACTAGTCCCCAAATCATTGGAAATAAATTTAAAATGATCTATATAAATACTATATAGTTTTAATGTTTATCGTATACTTTTCATCTCTGTAAGAGTGATAAGCAGTACAAAAACCCATCTCTGTATTGAACTCTTGCTGAAGTATTCTATAGAACCTCAAGGTAAACCACATATCTTGACTAGATATAATGTATAATTGTACTCCATGTTGTCTTAACACTTATCTTATGTATATATTAGAGAGTTGGTCAAGATAGAAATATTACTTGATAGAAGAGAAATGTGATGAATTTGTAAGGTGATCAACTACCACCCAAATGGTGTTATTGCATTTAAATTTCATATGGTGTCCTATAATAAAATTTATAGATATATTTTCCCATTTATATTATGGAATGGGAAATGGTTGTATCATAATATTATAATTTTTCATTCATTACTAGCTTGTTGACATACCAAGCATCGAGATACAAATTCTACATTCTCTCTCTTCATGTTACCCCACTAAGAGTTTTGATTAAAATATCTATTATTCTTAGTGATTCCTGGATGATTAGAGAAGCATGATCTATGAACACCATATAGAAGTTTCCTATATAATTATATCTTTTATGGGATACATATCCATGATCCAAACATTATAAATCTATATTTAGTAAATTTGAACTCTGGAATATTTTCTACCATCTTTTGTAGATTCTCATCATCTTTTTATGGATCCTTGATCCCCTTAAGAACCAATGATTGAGCAGTTATATGAGAAAGGTAGGATGATTATCCTTTTATGATTATTATCTACGTCCTTTATATTTAAAGTAAGATTGTATCCATTTAAATATTCATCAAGGATATGGTTGTGGGATCTTTTCTACTCAAAGAATTTTACACTTTTTTTCCTTCCCAGGATGGTAATGGATTAAACAATCATAATCTTTGACAACATCTAACAACATTAATTGGTGTATATTGATGTCCTTTTGTGTAAATATATGATTAAAGATTTTATGATCCATATATATGTCATACTTTACCCCATAGAGACTATGTTACCAAATCATAAATGTGTAGATCACTATAGCCAATTCCAGATCATGTTTCATGTAGTTCTTCTCATGGATCTTTAATTGGTGGGAGGACTAGGCTATAAATTTATCTTTTTTTCATGATAATGAAACCAATGAATTTTTTAAAACATTAGTATTGATCAAAAATCCTTCCCCAATGGTGGGTAAGTTGAGAACAATTATAGTAACTATCCTATTATTTAACTATTTAAAACTATCCTTACATTAATTAGTATAAAAAACTTTACTCCCTTTTGATTTTTCTTTATTAGTAGGATTTAAAGTTGTGAGAAGTTTATAAAAAATTGATTACACAACCCAGATAATCCACGAAAACTATGGATATCCTTCATAGATGTTGGCTTACGTAATCCTTCAATTTCCAATGTATTAAATATATCCATAGATATCACATTGTTGGTGATAACATGCCCCATGAATGTTACTTGATACATCCAAAACTCACATTTATTTTACTTATCATATAAATTTTCTTTCCTCAATTCCTTTAGCACAACATCCAAATGTTCCTCATATTCCTACTTGCTATTGGAGTTGATAAAAAGATAGACTATAAAGACTACCCAAAATTTGTTGAGGTAATACCTAAAGACTCTTAATCATTAATTCCACAAAGATATTTGGATAATTATTGAGTCCAAATTTCATAACTATGAATTCATAGTGTTAATATCATGTGAAAACGTAGTCTTGGGGATATCCTCCTTCACCTTTACTTGATAATAACTTGACCAAATACCCACTTTCAAGAAGCACTGGGATCCACATTTTTGATAAAAAAGTCATAAATCTAAGGTAGAGGATACCTATTCATTATCAAGATCTTTTTAATCTCACAATAATCAATGTATAGGAAAATTTACCTATACTTATTCTTGATAAAATGTTATGGAATACCCCATGGTTAAGCACTTGGGTGTATAAACCATTTATCTAGATTATTCTATAGTTTATTTTTCAGCTCCTCAAGTTTGACAATGGACACTGTATTTAGAGTTTAGGATATTGAAAAAGCTTTAGATATAAGTTTAATTGAGAACTCAACCTCTTATATTAGAGTAAGACCTTCAAATTAATCAAAAATGACATAAGTGTATTCACTTACAAATGGAATGTCATCTAGGATTATATTTTCCTTAGTTTCAATAATTTAATCTAGATACACTTGATCATAAGGAAACAATATTTTTTCTTTAGATAATTTTTTCAAAGGAAATTCATCCTCCCCTTGAACTTTTATGTAATCGGAAGGAGATTCGCGATACATATGCTGATTTTCTTCTCTCAAAAAATTATTTAGGTCTACATAAGGAAAGACAATCTGTACCTTGAATAGAATCAAATTCCACTAAATGGAGTATCACATGTTTCACTAGGAAATTAATCCTACAAATATTGATAGTGCATAAGTTATATTATTGTAACATAATAATCAACCCATTTTCAATTTTCTTGGATGACTCAAATTCCATGTTTTGAGGTGGAGTAAGAATAGTTGTACTAAACTTGTATGAAATGAAAGAATTAATAGAACTAGAATAAAATAGTATGTTATCTATCATTTAATGAATAACTAGAATACTTTTCACCACTTCATTTTCAGGATCCACCCAAATAGTTGTGATAGAATATTATCACCATTTCTCTCTAGGCCTTATTTTCCATTTTTTATTATTATCATAAAAAAACCTAGTCTTATTGAATTTGTTTTTATAGTTTCCTTGTTACCTATGGTTGAAACATTGGATAATAGTATGAGGTTTTATTATAGAATTCATTTATTTTATCACATTGGTGGGTTTCTACTGTTTTAATTCACTAGCTAGGTGACCTTCCTTCCCACACATAAAGAATTTCATTGCCTCCTTCAGGTAATTTCCCAAATGATTCTTCCAACACTTTTAACAAGTGTGATGTTGGACTTTCTTACCACTATGATATTTACCCATCGATAAACTATAAATAAAATATATTATCAACTTCCTATCTCCAAACCCATGAGACTATTGTGGTTACTCTATCTCAATTTATAATTTATGGGAACATCAGACAATTTCCTTAGATCTTTCAAAGTATCAAATCACAAAATCATTTCATTTACTCAAATTTATCCCACTAAAGAAGCCCCCAAATTTAATTTTGGGGTGAATGAAAAAGATGGAGGTGTATCACTAAAGTCTAGTAAATTTTTACTTATACGACATGATGGATATGTCCTCCTTTTTCTCAAGGCAAAGGAAATACATCTCTATTTTAAATTGGAGGGTGTGGGGAAAATATTTATTTATTTTTTTCCTAAATTATTTCTAATCTATGAACTCAATTTATTTATTAGGCTTTGTATTATTGATCAATGTTTACCATTGATCATATTCTACATAAATGTGTTAAAAATATAGTACAAACTTCTCTTACTTAGATAATTGGAGAATAAATAAGATTTTTTCAATGGAGTTGATCCAATGTTCTACGATTTAAGGGATCAGAAGATCAACTTAAAGTCAAAATCTTTTTCACATAAATGTATAAATTGAAAATTTCTATTTCTTAGGGATATGTAGGTGTTCCTACTTATTTTAGTTTCTATTAAAAACTTGATTTAATTAAGAAATTATTATTATGAAAACCCAAATCACACTCCTATAAGGTTATTCATATCATTTTTGAATTCATCACATTACCTATAACTTTTGTTGAATTAGTTCTCCAATTTAAATCTATCGACTAAAATAAAAGAGAATTAGGCATGAGAATTTTTAAAACTATAAAAAATATAAAGGGAAAATATTAAAATTGAAGGGATAACCCATAAATGACATATATTCATTAACCTATGAATATATAGGTTTTAATATAATTTTTCCATGGTCTATTTTATAACATTAAATTTCATGGGAATTTTTTTCATTCATAATGGTTTGAAAAAAGCACATGATTAACCAAATAATATACATAGGGAGTGTCCAGCCACATGTATAGTCTTTTGATAATTTTTAGTGAACTAGGTGATGATCATGTTAATACCCATTATCCCATTTTTAGGGTTATTACCCCTCACTACAACTATTCTATAACTGAATCCACTTACCAGTATTCATAAATGGATGTATTTTATCTAAAAACTGAGAAATATATACTTTACCAAAATTTTGGGATGTTTTTATATGTATATTATTGTCCCTATTATTTTAATTAAGTTTTTATAATCTTAATACCCCAAAATAACTAGACCTTTATTTGATACAAACTATGAAAATTCATATATTTAATTTTCTTTAATTCAATATTTATTACATAAAGAAACACTTAGTACAATCCCAAAATAACATGAGGAATTATGTCATTTGGTAATTATATACATAGTGACATAACATGAAATAAGAATATAAAAACATTATTAAAAAAATCAAAAACATGCCCATAAATTCAATTGATCTTCTAAAACTGCATGAGATAACCTGGGGATGTACATAAAAAATGGGAGAACTATAAAGAAGTGTAAGGGAACAATCAAAGAATAACAAGATGAAATCAATACATGTGAGTAAATAGGCATATCAAGGTGACATAAAAGGGTGATAATAATAAACATGAACATTATATCATGATATAAGATGATAACTTTAAGGTAACATTGGGATTTGATAACAATATAAAACATGACATCATAAGAATAAGTCAAGGATAACCACGAAGTCACCATAATATAATGTGCTTATTATAACCACCTCTGAACCATACATGGTATCTCATGAGATAAAAAAAATACCCAATGCATTGGTAGACTATATGATTCTAGGACGACCCTTTACATTCATATCATGACATGCATTTGTGTGCTGCATAGATCATAAAACATAAGAACATATTTAATCACTTTATAAACCATGATTAAAAAGTGTGTGTTATATAAATTTTTGTCCCAAATCAATAAACGATAGGTACAACTAGGTGATTAACCTTCAGTTGAAATGGGGATGTGTATTCCCAACTTAAAAGTTTTGCATGGAAAATCATGGGATAATTTCGGCAACATAACGGGTGTACATAATGATCCATGGAAGGGTTTAATGAGAGTTAAAGGTGGTATATCATTACTTGGGAATCATATGGATAGTAAATGTATGTGAAAAACATATGACAATATGAAAAATTGGAAATCAAAAGGTATAATACCAAGAAAGTACTAGAATAAAGAGAAGGAGGAAGATAATCCCTTACCTTAAGAGGGTGCTTCTAAAATCTTGAGAGGAGCTTCATAGGAGCTTGGGAACACCATGGGAGGTATTTAAGGGGGGGAGTGTAAATTAATTTTAAATAGGTTTTGATTGAATATGAATGATAGTTTTCATGTGTATTTATAAAAAATATAGGGATTCTTTATTAATTTATAAACATAGGTTTAGGACTCTAAGTGATAAAATAATAGAAACCCAAACCCATTCCATAGTTTTTCCAATGGTTTCATACAAAGGAGAGTTTTATTCAGTATTTTATTATGAAAAAATCCTAACTCATTAAAATAATAGCTTTGGTGACATGGAAATGAGTCATGTTCATAATTAATATTTTTTTAAACCTTAAAATATCATACCAATTTTGGAGTATTTTTTAATAGTTTTTAAAATTCATAAAATAAATTTAAAATAGATTACTTTAATGGGAAAATATTTTTTATATATTCCTTTTATAGAATTTATTACATCAATTTCGGTCTATTATAACCTCACAATACATGTTTTATATTTATATCATATTTAATTTTACTAAAAAATTCAATTGTCTCGGAAAATTATGAAACATTAACTATAATATAACTTTTATGTGATGTTTTCAAAAAATATTATTTATTTTATAAAAATAAATTTCTAAATATTATAATAAATACTTTTAAATAAAATATCATTAGTTATTAGAAAATATTGGTTTTTTATGATAATAAAAACATTACCACCCTTATAAAAATTATATAATACCTCCTTAAGTTATATTATCATTTATATTTAAATTACTATTTTATAATAATAATATTACATGAAAATAAAATTTATTTCAAAAAATTATTTAATTTATAAAAGTATTGTTTTAATTGAGATTATATATTTCTAAAAAAAATATAATTTTGGTTTTTTTGTACCAAAAACTATTTTTATCAAAATAATTATATAGTCATATATATAAATTAATATTGAAAAGGATAAATATAACAATTATTTTACTAAAAAGAAAATATTAAAACTCATACAACTATTGTCTAGATACATAACCCCTTATTACACTAGTGTACACCCTAAGGGTAAGTTTTGTGATGGTGTTTCTTTCTTGGGGTTGTTCAGTGAACATGGTTTGGGAAGTTATCTTGATAAGATTGATATTATCCTATAAATTATTTCAATTTTGTTTTAGTTGTTGCATCAAATCTTGGGATTGGTCAAGGGAAAAGTCTAGTGATTCCATCTCCCTTGGAATATTCGATAAACAGGCTTCAAAGGGTATGATCCTACAGGTAGATGTCATCTCTTCTTCCTTATATGACAATTATACATTATCATAACCCTTAATATGTAATAATATTAATGGTCAGGGAAAAATATATACTATAAATTGATATTATTATTAACGGTCCCATAATATTGAAAGAAATTACAACTATTGTCCATAACAATCCAAAATAAGAAATAAAATGTAGTGCATATGTTTTATATAACTATATTACTCAATAATTAATTTATTCATTTATAAGTTAATTTAATTTATAAATGTTTCAGTTATTATAGTATCACCAAGTAGATGAGAGGAGGATCTGTCTTCATAAACACAGGACCCACACCCTAAGTAGCACAGAAAAAGCACACAATAGATGGGGTGTCACACAACAAGTGGGAGGGAGATATTCTAAATCTATTAGTAGTATGGGGGACCCATGTCTCATTGAATGGTATATGGTTGATAAGGGGTATACCTAACCTCATGAATTCTTCAATAATCATGCTCAACCCTCTTTGTTAGTCTAGTGATGATAAATTTAAAATATTACCTTATCACTAGGAAAACATCCTCAAATATACTAATGAACTATTACATTATGATATATATATAAAAAATAATTATGAAATGATATTTATTTTCCTAAAACAAATAAAAATGAAAATTTTAAGAAAAATACCTCACAAATAAGATAATGGGAAATGTGAAAACCCCTAGTTGTTCCCCATAGAACATTAGGAGGGGGAGAGGACCCCAAGATTGGTGCATGGTGGCCATGAATTTCACATTTTTAGTGCATTATCATAATTTTTAGTTTATTTTGGAGAGACTTGATATGATCTAGATAGTCACCTAGATGTATCCCCAGGATGCACGTTGTCCAACCCATTAAGGATAGGCCCATTTCGACTATCCACTTCCTGCCTACCACATGGCATGAAAGTAGCCATATTATCCTGGAGTATTGGATATATATCATAGGTGATATATCTTCTTCCATATAAATCCACTATATCACACCATGCCAACAATTTTAGTTTCCTCATTTTAGGTTTCTTCCAACACATGGAATCCACTGGACACTCTATAGCCACCATTGTGATCCTTTCCGATCTAAGCGACTGCCATCTGAGATCACACCACTTAGCTCCCATTATACCACCTATCTCTTTAATTTTTTGGCTACACTAATTCACTACTATGATTCTCTATTTCTAATGAATTCTTATTCTAAAATTGCACCGAAACTCACCATATTTTCCACCTCTCTCACTAAGTCATAATGCCCCTCAATTGAGCCACCTTAACCATCCAACATTTTATTTACACTTTGTTTATCTTTGAGCCACTACATTAAACCTTGAATTAATTTACCTTCAATATTTTTAACCATGGATATGGTAAGAATCCATTAATCCACTCATGAAAAATAAAGAGGGTTCATGCTAGAGGGGTGAGGGAGAGACAGATTGTGAAAGAAATAAGAGAAAATAGAGGAGAGATAAGTAATAATCTAGACCCTCATTATTCATTCATTCTACCCAAATGTATATTTATCACAAAGGATAATGTTAGGGTTAAATAATTAATACACTAAAAATCACATGGAATAGAGATTAGAAAAAATAATGTAAATTTGATAAGTGTCACGACCCATCCCTGTGGGGCCCGAGCCGCAACTCCCCAAGACCACCTCCAATAGGCTAGGGGCTAGTGACTAGCACCGAGTAGGCATGCTACTAACATGGGAGGCATTGCCTATAAACCTACACACATGCACACACATCTCCAATCCCATAAAGCTAAAAAGTAAAAACTACTAAAAAAGGAAAGGATGCATGCATACACTAAAACCCAACCAACAGAGTACGATAGGAAAGTAAAGTACAGTAAGTGTAAAACCCTGGGCCAAAAGTACAAGCACACCAAAAAGAAAGTCTGTAACAAATTCCAACCTGTAAGAAAGGTGTTGGGACTGTAGTCTTTAGCCGTAGGAACACACCTCGGCCTGTCTGATCTCACTGAGTACCGTCTGGTCCTAATCCTCCTAGAATCCTGTCAAAGGCTCGCTCATCTGCACAAGACACAACACGCCCGGACAAAGCCCATGTAGGGTTGAGTATAAAAATACCTAGTAGGACACCCCTAAACCACAAAGGAAATACAACAAGGGAAAAAAACCACAAAGGAAAGATACAATCACCTCCACACAGTATATGTCTAAAGAACATACCACAGGAATATCAAGATATACTCATGCACAATCGACTATCGCGTATACCACCACTGGGATACAGCTCGAAGATTCCACTAAGCATGAAACCGGGAGAACAAACTCCTAGTTATGAAGAGAGAGGTACAAAGTACTCATTTCGAGAGAACACACTCCATAAGTACCTTGAGAACATGATGCTCAGATGAGGATCACAACCAAGTCATGGGGTGATTCTGACAACTCAGTCTGAGCTAATCCGCTAAGCAGAGGATCGATGCCTGGATAAAGTTGGTCATGTCGATACCAAGAACTCTACCTAGGGTTCCAGGAACAAATAGAGGATCTAGATCTAAGTCTCACAGAGGGGATTCCAACAACTCTATTCAGGGAGTTCTGCTGAAGAGATCATACTCCTATGTAAAAGAAATGATAACGGAACCTTCAGGGAAACGACCAAGGGTACAAACCCTAAGAGAACTAGTCTAAGTCATAGAATACAAGTGGCTCATGTCAACCAGAAAAGGTTACACAGTGTGTAGTATGGTTACACACTGTGTTCCTTGACCCCGGGTACTGCCCGTGCAAATGGCCCATATAAGGCCCCAGCCTTAAACCTTACTTAATCTTGAGTTATTACAAGATTACACATTGAGGATCTTTTCAGGTTTAGAGTTTTAGAGAATTAGATCATGATACATTCATTACATTCCAAATTTAAACAAATTGGTTACATAAAAGACAACATTCATTCTTCCCATCAATGGAAACATATTTAAAATAAAACATGGATTCTTTATTAACACATCTTTGACTCTATCATCTTATCATGTACCTTTCCCTTGACCTGAAAAACATTTCAAAAACATGGGATGAGCATAAAAAGCTCAGTAAGGGATATAAAAATATGGAAAGGAAACATGAGTTCATATATACATAAGAATGAAATCATAATTTACCCATAAAACATAGGCACTTTAACCTACCTCGTCAAATCATGAATAAATCATAGAAATCATAAGACATAAAGGTAACTTGAGGCATTAATAACATTCTTACGTAGGGAGTAACCCTCTTGGTTACGTTTGGAATACCCATCACAGTATATTCCCTAAATCTCTTCGGAGAAACCTTAACGTTTCACTCCTTCGCGTTACCCAATGCATTGGAGAGCTATATCGGGCTCACCCGCCCTTAGTTTATCACGGAACCACCCGTTTTCATAACAATTCCCAAGAACCATAACATAATTTTATCACATAAAACATGCATAAAGGAAACATAACATTTCCACATTTCAATCACAATATAACATTTTAGTATATTGAAATAATGAATCCATTCAAAAAGAAACTATTTTCAAAACCATTTAAAACATTTAATAAGGATATTTTTGAATCAAAGTGTCCCATACCACCTTGAAGCTTTTAAAATTTTAAACCATTAATATCCATATAAATAAATCCTTAAAACCATTTTGAAAACATGGATATTAATAAGAACAAATAATTAAAACATTTAAAACGATATTTTGGTTAAAGGGGTTTTACCAAAATTTGAGACACTTGAATACAATAACTGAGGAATAACATTTAGTCAAAACTTTGTAATATCATGAGAATAAAAGAATTCATGATATAATATTCCAAAGGACAGTATATACACCATATAAGAGTGAATTTGTGCATAACAACAATGAAGTCTCAATAAGGATTTAAAATGTGATGAAATCCCTTATAAAGAAGGTATCCTTAAATTAAGTACAAATAAACCTCAAAAATATGTGTGAAAAATATAAATACACCCAATATAAGTGGATATTAAGTGTAAAACAACAAAAGGTCATTCACACATATTCAATGGATGTCATATTCAATGACTACATGTTGAACCCAAAGAAATCGAAATTGGGTTAAAAAGTTCCCTTGACAGCCTAACGGCATCACATCAAAATGAGTTGATGAGAGATAAAAAGTGTATCTCATCACTTGGACATAAAATTTACATCAATAAGGATATATGAGAACATATCCCAACATAACAATATGTAAATTAAAAGACCCAACAAAAGAAGTCTTTTTTAAAAAAGAGGAGGGTGAAAGGTTCCCTTACCGACTTGGGTATCTTTCAAAACATACACCCCATGAAAGAAGGAAAATAGATCATTGATGTAAATACTCATAAATGAAAGTATATTACAAAAAGAGTAGAATAATGGGAATTACATACACCACTCAATGGAGTTCGTGGCAAATGTAGCATAAATCTCACGAGAATAAAAGTGAGATGAGAAATCCCTTATGAAAACTCGGCAGCCTAACAGCGCCACCCAAAACATCCAAAATGGATTGATGAGAGAGAATAGGGTCTATCATCACATGAACATAAAAATTACAGTAAGTGTAATATAAAATATCATCCCAATAACAAGAAATATGAGCTTTAAAAGGAATGGCATAAAAGTGTATACTTAAAAAGAAAGAGAGGTGTAGGATCCCTTACCTCAGGTCCGACTTGACTCGATCGTTCTTTAACGTCCTGAATAATAAACTTGAGTTAATTTCCAATTTATTAAGAACTATTTTTATAGTTCATTATTCCTTTTAGATCACTTATTTCAATGTTATAAACATTATTTAATCATTTAAGTTAATAATGTTTGTTTTGTCGATATTTGGTTCTTAAGTCGAAAGTGGACTTCTTACAATTACATGTTGTTCGTGTGGCCAAATGTTTATTATATCAAGGATTGTATTCATGATTTAGATATCATATATGTCATATATATCCAGTACATGCATGCATTTATAACATTACATAATCATTTAGAGGTAAGAAATGAAATGCACCGTTCATGGAGACGGTAAGCCGTACGTACGCATGAACGCTACTTTCATTTCTATTTCATATTTTATAGAATGGAATAATAATGATATAAAGGTATATTATAACTACAGTATAATATCATATATAATATCATTAAATCCATCCTTTATACGTCCCACGTATGGAATTAACGAATCACATCACTTTGAGGGGGCGGTAGTCCGCACTTCCTAAAATGAAGATATCGCGTATACCCATAATGGATTCCATAAAGGTAAGACACAAATGAAATATACAGAAGCATAAGTAAAACATAAACATATTATATTTCATATATAAAAATAGTGACATCATAATGGCCTCCCTTTTAAGGTGTTAAATGAGTATTGAACAATCATCGTTTCGGGAGGCAGAATTTCGCCATCCACGGAAACCGTATGTTCTTTAACCATTTGATGTAGTTGTGTGATAGTGTAGCATGAATAAATCTTATAAAAACATCCTATTATATTTAAGATACTGGTGTTGATACAATAGACGTAAATAAAAAGAGTTTAGGGGGTTGGAGAAGCAAAATAAAACAAATGAACATGAGAGAATGAATTACCTTTAAAAGTGTAACTCCTTTTGATTTGAGCCTAAAGGATTCCTTTAAAAGGATTATGCCCAAAGGGAATCCTCTAGGATGAGGAGAGGGATGTGGAGAGAGTAAATGGGCAGGGGTTGGCCGAGCCAAAGGCTTGAGGAGTGTGGGAAAAGAGGTAGAGGCGGGGGCCTTTTATAAGAGGAGAGGAGGGGTACTTTTGGAAAGTAAGAAATATTACTTTATTTGAAAATGTGTTTCGGTTTCAAAAGGTCCCACATTGATATAATTCGTGGATAAGGTGATAATGCTTTGAAATCCGCTCATCCAATTGGTTTTGGACATGTGTAGTTCATAGATTTTACATTATCTTTCCATTTTATTTAAATCGTCAAATAATGATGTCATCGCTGCATCATTATTATGTCACAAATAATTTATTTTATTCAATGTCTAAAAATTAATAAAAAATTACTATGATGTAGGAAATCTATTTAGATTTCCAATTATTATTTATAATCTAAAATATGACTTGTATAACCCCACTTAAAATTTTTTTTAGTAAAACATATCATGTTTGTGTCACTTTTAATTTTAACATTAAATAAAAATATATTATTGTCATTTTCCAACTAAAGTGGCTCCATGGGGTCCCCAAGTTGGAACATGGCTTGTCTTGGTCATCCATGACTCACCCAATAGGTGTAAGACAAATTTCATGGTGTTTTCACATTCTTATAATATCATTTTTACCTTAAACTACACTAATTACCACTAATCGCGATTAAAAACTTAATAAGTTACTATTCACCAAAAAATTATTTTTATCCCATTGAAACACATTTTACTTCTTAATGAAAACCATGTATGTCGGATTCTTGAAATTAAAAATACAAAGGTGGCAAAATTTCATTTAAATGGAAAAATCAGTTTTTATAAGTACCACTTAGTGGTTTCACTATTCATCAAAAATTGAAGTTTTTCAGAAAATTCCCAAAAATTCACCCTAAGCTATTTTTGATATTCTGAATTCAAAAATGAAGTCTATTTTACAAAATTCAATACATATAAGTCACATTAATTAATTTAATAATTAATTCCCGCTGTCAGAGCAAATAGCGTGTTTTTATAAAACAATAAGTATCAAAAGATTGACACTAGTTTAAGTCTGATTTCAAAGTGAAATTAATTCCAACGACCACTATTGGATTTAATGGTAAAAATATTTTCTAATTTCACTTTAAAACCAATTCAAAATAGTATCTAATCATATAAATAAATTAGACTAAAAAGAGGTTTTGAATTAAAACACAACATTTTACACTATTCATTAAAAAATGAACTTTATCAGAAAAATACCAAAAAATTACACAAAGTAAAATTTGATGTCCCGATTCTTAATAAGAGTTTTATTTGGTCCAAAATAATATTTAAGAGTGAAAAAAACTCTATTTAATGTTGGTTCAACATCAAAAGGTGATAAGTGAACCTTTAGTGAAAACTAGGGCATATACGCCTAAAATTGAATTCTTTCCGTATTTTAAGCCTTTATCTTTTATTGGATAAATGTAAAAACATTTAAAAACATATATAATCATATTTTAGTTATTTATATCCATTCCCTCCATTACAATGGCTACATGTTAACTACCATTTAAAATAGTATTATTTTATTATTAGAGTGCAACGTAAGATTCCCAAGAAACTCGTTGTTGCGTGTTGGGTACGCCATCGAGCATTGCATCCCCTTTAAAGTCATATTAATATTTTATTCACAACTATGGATAAATATGAAAATGTCTATTCTTTATTTACCTGGGGTGTTACATCCTTCCCCCCTTTTGGGAATTGCGTCCTCGTAATTTTAAAATTGCGCTTGGAAACATCCTTGAAAGTCCCACATCGGAACAAGAGTCGGTAAAACAATCACTTTAAAATAAAGAAAGATAAGCACAGAGGTCACCCGAGTTAACCCATACTAGGACTCCATGTAAGAAAACATGGACATGGAGGAGAAAACATAGGGTCATTTTCTGATGGAGAGTGATAGAAAACATGTTTAGGAGAAAGTTAACAATGAGAAAATCACAAACTTGTGATGGGTTAAATGGTATTCGATTCCCCAGTAGGAAAAGTTAATAGACAACATTTTTGTTTTAAGTTACTTTTTATTGAGGAATTTATTCATAAGGAAACATAATCACTTATCATATTGACTTTCAACTTTTATTATATTCCTTACACAAACTCATATTTTCTCCAAAAGAGGAGTATTTTGGAAGACTTGTTCACATTAAGAGTACTATAATCAACTTCTAGAGAATCACCTAATCCACAAAATAGAACTATATACATCCCTTGTCTTTAGGATTTAACCAAAACCAAAACCAAAAAGGTTAGTACCAGGTTAGATAATCTAGAAAAGGATAACCCCTTATACAAAAAAAATCTATTCTTAATCTCCAAAATTTGTCCAACAAAACCCAAAGTTCAAAGAGGACCATCCAATAAAAAATTTGTCCATAAAATTCTTAAAAGTAATCCAATATAAGATTGAAACCCAAATATTTGAAGGATTTAGTCGCAGAGTCTTCCCAGTTAAATCATAACATTTATCTCCAAACAACATCAGTTTCTCCTAAAGTCTCGTATTGAAAAGTAATTAACCTAATAACATATCCTCCATGATAGGTTAATCATTTTCATAAATAACCCAAAATCAACTTACTCTTAATTCATAAAATCATATAACCAAAAAGAATCAGTCAAACTAACCAGGGACTTCACGTAGTCCAGTGGTAGGCGATAAATACCAGTCGCACTTTGGTTGTGGGTTCGATTCCCGCAGCTTTGTCCGACGCGACGGGATGTCACACGGTCTGCGTGTTGTCCTTTTTCCAAAACTATATAATTCTTAAAACATTCCCCCAAAATGAGATAAAATCTTCAAAGATTATCATAACATATTTTAACCTCAAGTTTATCTCATGCCTTTCATTTTCCATCATATCATATAATAACCCATAATTACCTCAAAAGTAAGGATCATATAAACCCTAATGTTTACCTTAATAATTATTACTTGAATTCCCACATCGAGTTGGCCATCTCGTACATGATGCATTAGAGAACTCACCAAGGTTGAAGTGATTGATCATGACTCCTTGACAGTTGGTTTAGAACAACTATGAGATTCCTCATTGAATCCCCCATCTCATCCAGTATCTTAATCAGAGAACCACCATAGTTTCCTTCAAACCTATTGTCACTTTGGTGCCTGCTAGATCCAGCCATTTACTAAAAACAGGAATGTCAGTGTGAGTATATCAACAAATCCATCATGTACTAATGAGTAAGATAAACACTAAGATATACTTACTAATTCACTTTATCTAAAACTAGGACTCTTTCTGAAATCCTAACCATTATGGTAATGTCACTTGTGCTTAGAGAATACCCTAACCTCTAAAGTTATCTAAACCTCCCTTTGATACCAACTATAAGGCCCCGACCTTAAACCTTACTTAATCTTGAGTTATTACAAGATTAAACATTGAGGATCTTTTCAGGTTTAGAGTTTTAGAGAATTAGATCATGAAACTTGCATTATATTCTACATTTAAACAAAGTGGTTACATAAAAGACAACATTCATTCTTCCCATCAATGGAAACATATTTAAAATAAAACATGGATTCTTTCTTAACACATCCTTGACTCTATCATCTTATCATGTACCTTTCCCTTGACCTGAAAAACATTTCAAAAACTTGGGATGAGCATAAAAAGCTCAGTAAGGGATATAAAAATATGGAAAGGAAACATGAGTTCATATATACATAAGAATGAAATCATAATTTACCCATAAAACATAGGCACTTTAACCTACCTCATCAAATCATGAATAAATCATAGAAATCATAAGACATAAAGGTAACTTAAGGCATTCATAACATTCTTACGTAGGGAGTAACCCTCTTGGTTACGTTTGTAATACCCATCACAGTATATTCCCTAAATCTCTTCGGAGAAACCTTAACGTTTCACTCCTTCGCGTTACCCAATGAATTGGAGAGCTATATCGGGCTCACCCGCCCTTAGTTTATCACGGAACCACCCGTTTTCATAACAATGCCCAAGAACCATAACATAAATGTATCACATAAAAGATGCATAAAGGAAACATAACATTTCCACATTTCAATCACAATATAACATTTTAGTATATTGAAATAATGAATCCATTCAAAAAGAAACCATTTTCAAAACCATTTAAAACATTTAATAAGGATATTTTTGAATCAAAGTGTCCCATACCACCTTGAAGCTTTTAAAATTTTAAACCATTAATATCCATATAAATAAATCCTTAAAACCATTTTGAAAACATGGATATTAATAAGAACAAATAATTAAAACATTTAAAACGATATTTTGGTTAAAGGGGTTTTACCAAAATTAGAGACATTTGAATACAATAACTAAGGAATAACATTTAGTCAAAACATTGTAATATCATGAGAATAAAGAAATTCATGTATTAATATTCCAAAGGACAGTATATACACCATATAAGAGTGAATTGGTGCATAACAACAATGAAGTCTCAATAGGGATTTAAAATGTGATGAAATCCCTTATAAAGAAGGTATCCTTAAATTAAGGACAAATCAACCTCAAAAATATGTGTGAAAAATATAAATACACCCAATATAAGTGGATATTAAGTGTAAAACAATAAAAGGTCATTCACACATATTCAATGGATGCCATATTCAATGACTACATGTTGAACCCAAAGAAATCGAAATTGGGTTAAAAAGTTCCCTTGACAGCTTAACGGCATCACATCAAAATGAGTTGATGAGAGATAAAAAGTGTATCTCATCACTTGGACATAAAATTTACATCAATAAGGATATATGAGAACATATCCCAACATAAAAATATGTAAATGAAAAGACCCAACAAAAGAAGTCTTTTTTAAAAAAGAGGAGGGTGAAAGGTTCCCTTACCGACTTGGGTATCTTTCAAAACATACACCCCATGAAAGAAGGAAAATAGATCATTGATGTAAATACTCATAAACGAAAGTATATTACACAAAGAGTAGAATAATGGGCAGTACATACACCACTCAATGGAGTTCGTGGAAAATGTAGCATAAATCTCACGAGAATAAAAGTGAGATGAGAAATCCCTTATGAAAACTCGGTAGCCTAACGACGCCACCCAAAACTTCCAAAATGGATTGATGAGAGAGAATAGGGTCTCTCATCACATGAACATAAAAATTTCAGTAAGTGTAATATAAAAGATCATCCCAATAACAAGAAATATGAGCTTTAAAAGGAATGGCATAAAAGTGTATACTTAAAAAGAAAGAGAGGTGTATGATCCCTTACCTCAGGTCCGACTTGACTCGATCGTTCTTTAACGTCCTGAATAATAAACTCGAGTTAATTTCCACTTTATTAAGAACCATTTTTATAGTTCATTATTCCTTTTAGATCACTTATTTCAATGTTATAAACATTATTTAATCATTTAAGTCAATAATGTTTGTTTTGTCGATATTTGGTTCTTAAGTCGAAAGTGGACTTCTTACAATTACATGTTGTTCGTGTGGCCAAATGTTTATTATATCAAGGATTGTATTCATGATTTAGATATCATATATTTCATATATATCCAGTACATGCATGCATTTATAACATTACATAATCATTTAGAGGTAAGAAATGAAATGCACCGTTCATGGAGACGGTAAGCCGTACGTACGCATGAACGCTACTTTCATTTCTATTTCGTATTTTATAGAATGAAATAATAATGATATAAAGGTATATTATAACTACAGTATAATATCATATATAATATCATTAAATCCATCCTTTATACGTCCCACGTATGGAATTAACGAATCACATCACTTTGAGGGGGCGGTAGTCCGCACTTCCTAAAATGAAGATATCGTGTATACCCAAAATGGATGCCATAAAGGTAAGACACAAATGAAATATACAGAAGCATAAGTAAAACATAAACATATTATATATAATATATAAAAATAGTGACATCATAATGGCCACCCTTTTAAGGTGTTAAATGAGTATTGAACAATCATCGTTTCGGGAGGCAGAATTTCACCATCCACGGAAACCGTATGTTCTTTAACCATTTGATGTAGTTGTGTGATAGTGTAGCATGAATAAATCTTATAACAACATCCTAGTATATTGAAGATACTATTGTTGTTACAAGAGAAGTAAATAAAAAGAGTTTAGGGGGTTGGAGAAGCAAAATAAAACCAATGAACATGAGAGAATGAATTACCTTTAAAAGTGTAACTCCTTTTGATTTGAGCCTAAAGGATTCCTTTGAAAGGATTCTGCCCAAAGGGAATCCTCTAGGATGAGGAGAGGGATGTGGAGAGAGTAAATGGGCAGGTGTTGGCCGAGCCAAAGGCTTGAGGAGTGTGGGAAAAGAGGTAGAGGTGGGGGCCTTTTATAAGAGGAGAGGAGGGGTACTTTTGGAAAGTAAGAAATATTACTTTATTTCAAAATCTGTTTCAGTTTCAAAAGGTCCCACATTGATATAATTAGTGGATAAGGTGATAAGGCTTCGAAATCCACTCATCCAATTGGTTTTGGACATGTGTAGTTCATAGATTTTACATTATCTTTCCATTTTATTTAAATCGTCAAATAATGATGTCATCGCTGCATCATTATTATGTCACAAATAATTTATTTTATTCAATGTCTAAAAATTATAAAAAAATTACTTTGATGTAGGAAATCTTTTTAGATTTCCAATGAATATTTATTATCTAAAATATGACTTGTATAACCCCGCTTAAAAATTGTTTTAGTAAAACATATCATGTTTGTGTCACTTTTAATTTTAACATTAAATAAAAATATATTATTGTCATTTTCCAACTAAAGTGGATCCATGGGGTCCCCAAGTTGTCCCATGGCTTGTCTTGGTCGGCCATGACTCACCCAATAGGTTTAGGACAAGTGTCATGGTGTTTTCACATTCTTATAATATCATTTTTACCTTAAACTACACTAATTACCACTAATCGCGATTAAAAACTTAATAAGTTACTATTCACCAAAAAATTATTTTTATCCCATTGAACCAAATTTTACTTCTTAATGAAATCCATGTATGTCGGATTTTTGAAATTCAAAACACAAAGGTGGCAAAATTTCATTTAAATGGAAAAATCAGTTTTTATAAGTACCACTTAGTGGTTTCACTATTCATCAAAAATTGATGTTTTTCAGAAAATTCCCAAAAATTCACCCTAAGCTATTTTTGATATTCAGAATTCAAAAATGAAGTCTATTTTACAAAATTCAAAACATATAAGTCACATTAATTAATTTAATAATTAATTCCCGCTGTCAGAGCAAATAGCGTGTTTTTATAAAACAATAAGTATCAAAAGATTGACTCTAGTTTAAGTCTGATTTCAAAGTGAAATTAATTCCAACGACCACTATTGGATTTAATGGTAAAAATATTTTCTAATTTCACTTTAAAAACAATTCAAAATATTAGGTAATCATATAAATAAATTAGACTAAAAAGAGGTTTTGAATTAAAACACAACATTTTACACTATTCATTAAAAAAATGAACTTTATTAGAAAAATACCAAAAAATTACACAAAGTAAAATTTGATGTCCCTATTATTAATAAGAGTTTTATTTGGTCCAAAATAATATTTAAGAGTGAACAAAACTCTATTTAATGTTGGTTCAACATCAAAAGGTGATAAGTGAACCTTTAGTGAAAACTAGGGCATATACGCCTAAAATTGAATTCTTTCCGTATTTTAAGGCTTTATCTTTTATTGGATAAATGTAAAAACATTTAAAAACATATATAATCATATTTTAGTTATTTATATCCATTCCTGCCATTACAATGGCTATATGTTAACTACCATTTAAAATAGTATTATTTTATTATTAGAGTGCAACGTAAGATTCCCAAGAAACTCGTTGTTGCGTGTTGGGTACACCATCGAGCATTGAATCCCCTTTAAAGTCATATTAATATTTTATTCACAACTATGGATAAATATGAAAATGTCTATTCTTTATTTACCTGGGGTGTTACAGCCCATGTCATTCGTTCAACCCGTGTAAAAGCAAACTACACGGCGTGTAGAAAAGGTACACACCGTGTTCCTTGACCCCGGGTACTGCCCGTGTAACCGGCCCGTGTCATTCGGATTGTTGGATAGAAAGAAACTACACGGCGTGTAGAATAATCACACACTGTGTCCGAGCACCTGGGCTCGCTCCATGTACGCTGGCCATGTGCCCGTACACGGCCTCTGTCCGTGTTCGTGTTGCCTGCCCGTGTACCAGTACACGGGGTATCCCATGTATCTGGCCGGGTCTAGCCGGGGAGGGGTATACATGGTGTGTCCTTGGACGTGTACCCTGCCCATGTCCATGTACTTTCAGAGTGCACGCCATGAAATCCTGCTGACGAACACACACCGTGTAGCCCATACTACATGGCGTGTAGTCGGGAAAATTCCAGAATCATTGTCTTCCTTCGCGCGCTTCGGCTAATCCTCCGGATCTTGATCCAACCACCTGATCATCATGAAACTCTAGATTTGGGGTCTTCCCGCCCCTACAAAACTGATTCCTTCGATTTTGGGCTGCCGATCGGCCCTGAAAATGCATCCTGATCAATCCTCACGAAAACGCTTGAAGAACGAGAACTTCCAAACCACATCGATTCATCTACCGTCGTCGTCATCGCACCACCATTAGGTCGCCTTGACGTTGGATATTTGATCTCAGATCGTTACATCAACAAAATACTACGTAAATATTGATTTCCTCCAAGAACACGTAGAACGCAATGAAGAACACGAGGGGGAAAATCAAGAATCAACAAGAGGGGAAACCTCGATCGTTGTTCATGAAGATATGGGTTTTCCTCCGTTAGATTGAAAACCAAAACTATCTCAAGAATGGAAGCCTCAAATCCCCGCATGAACCTATCCTGCAAGAATGATCGAACTGTGGGCTAATCTGTTCATGGATTAGTCTGCGTTCATCGTGGAAATCAAAAACGGGGAAGTAAAAATCAAGACAAACATCGTACCTGGATTTCATGGCGTTCGTCGGCGATGATCTGTTTGCTGCATCGTCATCGCCGCATTGGGAGGTTTCCTCCGGAGCCTCTAGAGCCGCCAAGGGTTTCAGGGTTATGGAAATTGTAACTCTGATACCTTGCGAAATCTCCATTTAAAAAGATAAGGGATTTCGCTGTAACAAAGATTTAAATAAAATATTTTAATAAAATATTTTATTACGGTTGCGTCCAAATACTAGATTTTACTACCGACCTGCACCGGCCGATGTTAGGTTCTTACTAAGGTAAAAATACTATTTCTGAATGCAATGGTGCCCTCAGATTTTTGATCCGAGCATCCGTTCATGAGTTATTCCACTTTTTCAGGAAAACTGAACGTGCACATTTATTTAATTACTAAATTAAATTCAAACATTTGTTCCGGGCTCACCGGGGGTTGGAACTGCATGCCACCTCAGATCCCAGTCTCGAATTAATTCCCCTATAATATTAAAATAATACATGAAAAAATCCGAGACATTACATCACACCCACCTTAGGGATTTTACGTCCCCAAAAAGCCAAAACAAAGGCTACTCAAAAAGATGTTGGTACTGCACGCGAATCTGAGCCTCCCGCTCCCATGTGCTCTCCTGGAGGTTCCTGTGCTGCCACCTGACACGCACCAAGGGAATATATCACCCACGAAGGATCTTCTCCTATCAATCCTCGATGTCCACTGGGTACTCAGAAATGGTCTCTCCATCATCGATGTCCATCTCACCCCAGTCGATAATGTGCGATGGATCATGCACGTACCTCCGTAGTTTCGACACATGGAAGACATTGTGTACACGGTCCATCTAAGAAGTTAGAGCCAAGAGATACACCACCTCGCCAACTCTACTCAAAATCTGAAAAGGGCCAAAAAACCTCAGAGATAACTTGTCGCCTCGGCCAAATCTCCGCAATCCCTATCGAGGTGAGACTTGAAGGAACACATGGTCTCCCTCCTCGAACTCCAAGGGCCTCCGCCTCCTGTCGGCATATGACTTCTGTCGACTCCATGTAGTCTTCATCCGCTCCTGGATGACCTAAACCTTCTCTGTACTTGCTCTCACCATCTCTGGGCCCATGAGTGCTGACTCTCCTGGGCCAGTCCATCAAAGTGGCGACCTGTAGGGTCGCCCGTATAGAGCCTCGAATGGTGCCATACCAATAGTGGAATGATAAGTGTTGTTATAAGAAAATTCCACAAGTGGTAGGTGATCCTCCCAGAAACGACCGAAGTCAAGTATGAAAGTTAGAAGCATATCCTCCATGACCTAGATGGTCTGCTCTGTCTGACCATCAGTTTGGGGATGAAACGCTGTGCTCAAGCGTAACTGAGTCCCAAAAGCTTCCTGCAATCCATTCCACAACCGGGATGTGAAACGAGCATCAAGATATAAGATGATCATGGGTGGAACTCCATGAAGTCAGACCATCTCCTATACATAGAGGCTTCCCAAGCTCTCCACTGAACTCTACTCCCGTATGGCTAGAAAGTGGGCTGACTTGGTGAGTCGATCAACGATCACCCAGATGGAATCATGTCCCCTAGACGTATGTGGTAAACTCTTCACGAAGTCCATGGATATCCTATCCCACTTTCACTCTGGCACCTCAAGGGGCTGAGTCAAACACGCTGGCACCTGGTGCTCAGCATTTACTTGCTGACAGGTAAGACACCGAGAAACAAACTCTGCCACACACTTCTTCTTTCCTGGCCACCAGAACTAATGTTGGAGGTCCTGATACATCTTTGCCACGCCTGGATGCACTGCCAAAGGAGATATATGGAACTCTCTTAGAACCTCCTCCCGCAACGTCAATGGTACTACTGTGCGCCCTCGGAAAGGAACAACGTGCTCCCCACCTTCTAAAAATCCATCAGCCGCAACACCTGTGGATATCTGAGCACGTAGAGTCTCACAGCTATCATACTTGCGCTGTGCTTCCCTGACTCACTGTAAGAGTGGAGGGGTAACAATCATCGACTGAAGGTAAGCTCCCTCATCTCCATCCTTGTAGGATACCTGCAAGGAGGCCAATTGCCTCGTTTCCTTATACAGCAACAGCAAACTGGATTTCCTACTGAGAGAATCTACCACCACATTCCCTTTCCCAAGAGGATAAACAATCTCAAAGGCGTAATCCTGGAGGAACTCAAGCCATCGCCTCTATCTCAAATTCAGATCATTCTGAGAAAATATATATATGATACTCTTGTGATCAAAGTAGATGGTAAAACAATCCCCCATCAGGGAGTGCTTCCACATATTCAATGCGAAGACTACCACTGCCAACTCAAGATCATGTGTCGCGTAGTTCTGCTCGTGTGGCCTCAACTGACGTGAGCTATAGGCAATAATCGCTTGACTCTGCATCAGGACATAACCAAGCCCGGTTCCTGATACATCACAGAACACTACGTACTCGACACCCTCCTCCGGTAATCTCAAGATCGGGGCAGTCGTCAGACTCTATCTCAACTGCTAGAAAGCCTGCTGGCATCTCTCAGTCCACATGAAAGGCTACCCCTTTCGGGTCCAAGCTATCATGGGTGCTGTAATCCTGGAGAAATCAAGAATGAATCTCTGATAGTAGCCGGCCAACCCAAGGAAACTCCGCACCTCTGTCATGCTCCGGGGTGGCTCCCATGCTAGCACTGCCTCTACCTTGGCTGGGTCCACTGCTACACCATCTACCGAGATAACGTGTCCCAAAAAGTGGACCTCTTGTAACCAGAACTGACACTTTGAGAGTTTCCCATACAACTGGTGCTCTCAGAGTGTGTCCAGAACCATCCTTAGGTGTCTCACGTGCTCCTCCTCGGACGCAAAGTACACAAGGATATCATTGATGAAGACCACTACAAATCGGTCTAGATAGGCCTGAAAGATCTGGTTCACTAGCCCCATGAACACCGTCAGGGCGTTCGTCACGCCGAAGGGCATTACCAAGTACTCATAGTGACCTCAGTGACATCTGAAAGCCGTCTTCAGTATATCCTCCTCCCGTACTCGCAACTGGTGATAGCCTGATCATAGATCAAACTTTGAGAACCATTGTTCCCCTATCAACTGGTCAAAGAGGTCATCGATCCTCGGTAGGGGATACCAGTTCTTTACAGTCACTTGATTCAAGAACCGGTAATCTAAACATAGCCTCAATCTCATGTCTGCCTTCTTGGAAAACAACACTGGGGCCGCCCAAGGTGAAACATTGGGTCTCACAAAGCCCTTATTCTGCAAGTCGTCCAGCTGCACCCTCATCTCACGAAGCTCTGCAGGATCCATCCGATATGCTGATGCTGATATCAGTGTCATCCCGGGTTGCAACTCAATGCAGAAATCTATCTCCTGATGGGGAGGTATCCCGGGGACATCCTTCAGGAAGACGTCCACGTACTCTTCCACTAATACTAGAAACTGGAAACTCGTAACATCTTCTACACTAAGGGATAGGCTAGCTAACTGATGTGAAATCGGTTGTGCCCTCCTATGCAGAAGTCCATCCTGCGATGCCTGGGTCTCTTTTTCACCAACAAAAGAGAACCTCGTTCCATCACTGCGGACACACCGCACCCTCGCCTAAAACAGTCTATCTGGGCATGAATTGTGGGTAGCCAATCCATACCAAGAATGACATCGTAAGTCCTAGAAGTTACCACCACGAGGTTCCAACAGAAACTCTCGCTTCCAAGGGTCGGGTCACACTGTCTAAAGAGGTGTGTGATCTTTGAATCTTCTCCAGTTGGTGTTTCTAATCATAAAGTTCAGTCAATGGCTCAACTTGAATCTCAAGGTCTAGAATAAGATAAATAGCCAGAAAAGAATGACTAGCACCTATGTCTATCAATACAGCAGCCAGGGTAGAAAAGACAAAAATAGTACCTCTAATCATTCTAGGAGTACCTGGGTCATAAGCATCTGTCGCATGCATCTGTCCCTACCTCTGTCCACAAGCTCTCTGGGCCTGGTGTGGACCTCCTGGGGGTGGTGGTGGAAAAGGGTCAAAATGCCGACAACCTCCAGCTTCTCTCCAAACTCCTCTTCCACGTCCGCCGCCCCGTAGATCTATTTGCTCCACACATTGCCTCTACCTCAGTGGTCCATCCACTGCTCCCATGTCAGTAGTAAAGTGGGTCAGACAATCTTGAGCGAGATGTACCCTACCATCACATGAGTATCATCGCCTCTCTGGAGGCTAGATGGACGCACCCTGCGAACCCTGTACGGTAGATCCCCTATCCTCGGATCTCCTCTGAAAATGTCTCCCACACCTGGGTCCCTGACGTTGGCTCCCAACTGCTGAGGTCTCTGCTCCAGCTCGCCCACTACTAACATCTACTGGCTATCCCTGCTCTGCCAAGAAGCTCTCAACCACTAGAGCCCTCTTGAGCACCCCATCATAAGTAGGAATGCTCATAGGGATGACGCTAGCTTAGATATCTCTGCGCAAGCCTCACTCGAAAGTCCGAGCTCTGAAGTACTGATCTCTGACCATATCCATCGAGTACCACGAGAGGTCGGTAAACCGTAAAGAATAGTCAGCCACCATCATGGTTCCCTGCTGAAGCTGAAGATGATCCTGTATGTGTAATGCTCTTAGGGTAACCAGTGAAAACTCCTCTCTGAAGAGATGCTCAAACTCCGACCAAGCGAGTGTCGCCTCGTCGTGAGTCTGGATAACCAAACTCCACCATCGTCCTGCCGAGCCGTGCAGATGGCTCGCTGTCAGGATCACCATCTAGTCTGCTGGTGTCTTGACCAAATTTAAGACTCTGGCCACCACCTCAAGCCAGTCCTCTTCTACCTGAGGGTCAGGCTCGCCTCGAAACCTGAGGGGTCTCTATCTCTGAAACTCGTGGAGTGCGCGCAACCTGCGCTCCTCCTCCACTGGTACAGTAGGCACTAAACACTGCTCCACAGGTGGCAGAATAACTGGTACACCAACTGGTGGTAAAACTGGGGGATTTGGTCGTTGTATCGAAGATTCATCAATGAGGGGGTCATCCTCGTGATCGAGCTGCTGGATCCTAGCGGGTGCCCGTCGCAGAGGCATCTTGTAAGGAAACAAGATGTATCTCAGTCAGTGAGTATATTTGGAGAGATGACTCAAAAAGGACATGGAAACCACAACCCATTCTTATATGTTGAATGTACCATTATTTTCCCTCCAACTAGTGTTCTCATGTTCCGAGTCGAAAAGAAAGTTATTAGAGTGCTGGTGTATGGATATGTCAGACGCTCTCACCAACACTGGGGTCCCTGTCCAGAAAGCCGAACTCGAAACACTTAACACTGTTGCCCCAAACAAACTCACAGACTCCCGGTCCTAAGGTAGAACCAACCACCTCTGATACCACTCTGTCATGACCCGTCCCAGTGGGGCCTGAGCCGCAAGTACCCAAGCCCTCCTCTAATAGGCCAGGGGCTGGTGTCTAGCACCAAGTAGGCATGCCACTAACATGGGAGGAATTTCTTATAAACCTGCACACATGCACACACATCTCCAATCCCAGATAGCTGAAAATTAAAAACTACTAAAAAAGGAAAGGATACATGCATACACTAAAACCCAACCAATAGAGTACGATAGGAAAGTAAAGAACAACAAGTATAAAACCTTGGGATGAAAGTACAAGACCACCAAAAAGAAAGTATGTAACAAAGTCCAACATGTAACAAAGGTGCTGGGACTGTAGTATGTAGTTGTAGGAACACACCTCGGCCTGTCTGATCTCATTGAGTACCATCTAGTCCTGGTCCTCCTAGAATCCTGTCAAAGGCTCGCTCGTCTGCACAAGACACGACACGTGCAGGCAAAGCCCGTGTAGGGGTGAGTATAACAATACCCAGTAGGACACCCTGAAACCACAAAGGAAATACAACAAGGGAAAAATACCAAAAAGGAAAGATACAGTCAGCTCCACACAGTATATGTCTAAAGAACATACCACAAGAATATCCAGATATACTCATGCACAATCGACTATCGCGAATACCACCACTAGGATCCAGGTCAAAGATTACACTAAGCATGCAAATGGGAGAAAACACTCCTAGGTCTGAAGAGAGAGGTACTAAGTACTCGTTATGGGAGAACACACTCCACAAGTACCTTGAGAACATGGTGCTCAAATGAGGATCATAACCAAGTCATGGGGTGATTCTGACAACTCAGTCTGAGTTAATCCGCAAAGCAGAGGATCTGCGCCCTAGTAATGTTGGTCACGTCGATACCAAGAACCCTACCTAGGGTTCTAGGAATGAATAGAGGTTCCAGCTCTAAGTCTCACAGAGGGGATTCCAACAACTCTATTAAGGGAGTTCTGCTGAAGGGATCATACTCCTGTGTAAGGGAAATGATATCAGAACCTTCAGGGAAACGACCAAGGGTATGAACCCTAAGAGAACTAGTCTAAGTCACAGAAGACAAGTGGCTCAAGTCAACCAGAAAAGGTTACACGACGTGTAGTATGGTTACATTCCGTGTTTCTTGACCCTGGGTACTTCCCGTGAAAATGGCCCGTGTCATTCTTTCAAGCCGTGTAAAACCAAACTACACGGCGTGTAGAAAAGGTACACACCGTGTTCCTTGACCCCAGGTACTGCCCATGTAACCGGCCCGTATCATTCGGCTTGTCGGATATAAAGAAACTACACGATGTGTAGGAGAATCACACGCTGTGTCCGATCACCTGGTCTCACTCAGTGTATGCTGGCCATGTGCCCATACATGGCCTCTTTCCATGTCAGTGTCGCCTTCCCGTGTACCAGTACACGGGGTATCCCGTGTATCTGGCCGGGGAGGGGTGTACACGGCGTGTCCTTGGCCATGTACCCTACCCATGTCCGTGTACTCTCGGAGTGAACGCCATGAAATCCCACCGACGAACACACACCGTGTAGCCCATACTACATGGTGTGTAGTCAGGAAAATTCCAGAATTATCGTCCTCCTCTGCATGCTTCGGCTAATCCTCCAGATCTTGATCCAACCGCCCGATCATCACGAAACTCTGGATTTGGGGTCATCCCTCCCCCATGAAACTGATTCCGTAGGTTTCGGGCTTCCAATCAGCTCTAAAACGCATCCCGATTAATCCACATGAAAATGCTCGAAGAATGGGAACTTTCGAACCGCATCGATTCATCCGTCGCCGTCGCTGTCACAACTCTGTTAGGTCGCCTTGACGTTGGATCTTTGATCTCTGATCATTGCGTCAAGAAACGAATGCGAAACGATTGATTTCCTCCAAGAACGCATAGAACACAATGAAGAACGTGAGGGGGAAACCAAGAATCAACAAGAGGGGTGAACCTCTATTGTTGTTCGTGACGATCCAGGTTTTCCGTCGTTAGATTGAAAACCAAAACAATCTCAAGAATCAAAGATTCAAATCCCCGCAGGAACCCGTCTTGCAAGAACAATCGACCTGCAGGATAATCTATTCATGGATTAGTCTGCATTCATCGTGGAAATCAAAAACAGGGAAGGAAAAAGAAAGACAATAATTCTACCTGGATTTCACAGCGTTCGTCGGCGATGATATGGTTGCTGCGTCGTCATCGCGGCATTGGGAGGCTTCCTCCAGAGCCTCCAGAGCCGCCAAGGGTTTCAGGGTTATTGAAATTGTAACTCTGATCCCTTGAAAAATCTCCATTTAAAAAGATAAGGGATTTCGCTGTAAAAATGATTTAAATAAAATAGTTTAATTAAATATTTTATTACGGTTGCATCCAAAAACCATATTTTACTACCGACCTGCGCTGACCGATGTTAGGTTTTGCCTATGGTAAAAACACTGTTCTGAATGCAATGGTGCCCTCATATTTCTGATCTGAGCATCCGTTCATGAGTTATTCCACTTATTCAGGAAAACCGCACGCACCCATTTATTTTATTATTAAATTAAATTCAAACTTTTGTTCCGGGCTCACTGGGCCTCGGAACTGCACGCCACCTCAGATCCCAGTCTCGAATTAATTCCCATATAATATTAAAATAATACATGGAAAAATCTGAGACATTACAATAATTCATTATAGGGTTATAGAAAACAATGAACAATTCATCCTGAGTTCAATCATGAAGAGAAAAGGTTCAATAAACAAATTAAACATGAATTACATGAACAATGGAGAAACATAAATTATAGAGCCATAACTTGATGATGTAATACCATAGATTCTCCCTATTGTCATAGCTATATGATCCTTTCATCAATGTCATCTAATATATGGTTCCATTCCCTCGATCTAATTCTATTTACCTGAAACTCCAATCCCTCTCCCTCCTAATTAATATATTTTTATTCCATGAAATGCATCTAACTAAAGAAAAATTCAACTCAATAAATTAAATTAATTCCCTTTATTTATTTCCACCCCAAACGACCTAAACCCAATGAACCCCGTATGAGAGTAAATAATAGTTCCTTTAGGATAAAACGCCCATTCCAAAGGGATCCATGGTATCAAATTTTAAATCCAAGTATTCTTTTTCAAGGGAAAACATTATTCATATGAAAACACATGCACACATAAAAATTAATATATTCTTTTTAATGTAGTAATATTGAGGCACCACAATGACTAAATATATAAATTGGGTTATACTAGAGGTAAAAACCACACTCTAGGATCAATAAATCCATTATAAAAATTTTATATGTTTTTAAGGGTAAATTTAAAAATTTTACCACTAGAGAGTCCACAAGTCCCCAAAACTCAAAAGAGAGTTAATGCTAAAGTGGTAAAAATCTAGTTCACTACATCCTTCACAATTTTAAAATTTTCCATTCCTAAAATGGGTACAACTGGAGCTTCTCAATAATGAATCTCAGAAAACAACACAATGCATAAGATAAATCAATTAAAAAATACTTAATCTATGTTGTTTGATCTCTAAAAAAACAAGGTATATAATCACCTTGGAAGAAACACAATCCTTCATTCCCAATGGTATAAAATCTATATCTTAGCAAAGAAAAACCTTAATGGGAATCTGTGTTCACTCTAAGTGAGTTTTTCTAATCCTCTACACTAAAATTTTTTTCTCATCTAAAGGTTATCATACCACATGGAATGAAATGAATCCAAAAATATTTAGCATCTATATGAGAAGGATTCATTAGCAAGGTTACCTTAAGTGGGAGTACTTCACTCACCACCATTAAAGAGAATTACCAATGGCTTTAGTACATTCAAAATCCATCTATACAACACTCCAATACTGAGATCTTTATAAATATTTCTCACTAACACTTAAAGAGGTCAAAATTAGCATGCTCCTCTAGACCCACATCAACTTCTCTGACATCTCCTACCAATAAGGCACATACACCAATATCATTAGCCCATGGAATAAGAGAAATATGGTCTATCTTCCCAATATCTTTACAACATCCACGAAATTATCCATCTATATCTTGACTTACAAAAACTTATCACCCATTATGAAAACACTTCTTGGTTTTGTTGTCATTGTAATTATATGAAATCCACTAATGAGAACATCAAGAAAAACATTTACCTTGTAAAATAGCTCAACACCACACCACTACCCATTGAGTTTCCCATTCCACCAAAATTCAAAGAGAATAGTGTTAAATATTTCAATGATCATGCTTTATCAGCCCAAAACCCCAAGTTGAAACCCACAAATCATGATTAATGTAAAACCACAACCAACTGAGAAACCCCCCTCTTAAACTATATAACAAGAGTTTCCATCTGGTGGGTAGGCCCCCAAAGATCTTCTAGACATATGACACAGAGGGTTATAGTCTACATGGAAATTTTTTTCTTAATGTGTCCATTATAATATTTAATATGAAAATCCAAATAAAACCATCAACTTCCAAGGGTTGTGGAAGATATGCTTCCCACCTCCCAGAAAACCCTTTAGGTCCATTTCGGGATAATTTCACATCACACAATATCACTAAATCAATATCACCACTGTAACACAATATTACACAAAGTAAGTGTGGGAAACTAGCACATTGATTGAATGTGGGACAAGTTTCCCCCCCCCCCACACTGGGTTTAACTAACCAAATATAGCTACTTAATTACTTATTCTACTATCTGGACATAGAATCCTCTTCTTGAAGAAACAACTAACATACCGCTGATGTACTATAAGATCTCAAATTTTTGAGCCCTTAATTTATATTTTTCTTAGGTTCATAGGGTTTGAAAATTTTTGGCCTAATAAATATTAACTTTTTGGTTATGAAATTTTTTTATTATATTTAAAGGGTTTTTGTTAAATAATATTTTAAAATATACTGTAAATAAAATTAAGACCTTTCGTATGGGTTCCTGGTAGAGCTGGAAACACTAAATATTAATAAAAATTGTTTCAAATATCATGTGACATGTCATATATGTGTGTAAATATATATATTTACATGTGATACGTTAAAACTAAATATTTCCAAAACAAATCTATTAATAATGTTATATATATGTACTACATTGTTTCATAAATACACGCGTGTGTTACACAGTTATATATTATGCATATATTTGTGTGTATATATAAATGTATTCATATTTTATTTTTTTATAAATATAAAAGTGTGTATATTATTACAAACACACATAGATATATATTAATATATATATTGTTTGGTGTGTGTTTAATAAAAAAACACAGACACACACATATATATCACAATTTTTAAAAGAACACATAATCTATATATATGATGGAACTATTATGGAATTAGAAAAAAAAATAAAGAGAACATAATTAAAATAAACATTGAAGAAAAAATAATTTAATGTTAGGTGTTAAAAATTATAAGAATCATGAGAGAGGGAATGGATAGTTAATAAGGCATTAAAATAGGTGTGAGTCATGTGAGATAATAATAATAAAGAGGAAGAAGAAATAATTGAAGAAAAAAATGATATAAATTTGAATAGATTGGAGAGAGATATGGTCAAAGGATAATTTAAAATGAGAGTAATGGGTTAAATTAATGATAGAAGAATCATGAGTATAGAAATAAAAATGGGAAATAGGCATTGCGGGAGGAGTAAAAACTGGGTAAATAAAATACCCAAAATTCCTCTACTTTTATCTATCATATCTCTCTCGATACTAATCATATTAATGCACCGTCAGTTTTGTTGGATTCACATGGATGAATATTAGGTAACCACATAGTTTGTTTCCATAGGAATCAAGTTTATTTTTTTTTTAATTTAATTAAATACAATTTTTATGTTTAAATTATTAAACATAGAGAACCAGAAAATTATGGATTCTTGTTGGGAATTGTGAACATTGTTTCAAATCCTGGTTGGATTTGTGAATTGAGGAAACAGATATATGACATATCTATATTTACTGTGAAAGTGTGAAATTATAATACATTATATTCATTGTTTAAAATGGTGAAATTAACCTTAATCAGAAAATAATCTTGAAATGATTGCACAATTATAGTTTGGGTGATAACCTGTAATTCCAACATTCTAAGATGAAATAAATACTGTGTAATATTGACAGAAGATTTTTAAAAAAATACTAAAAAGTGACAATTTAACTTATTTCGGAATTATCCAAAAGTATTCAGGTGAGTGAAAATTATATTTCATGTCTTGGACAAATTATTCTTTTGAAAATATTTTTAGCATGTTTTGAAACAATTACTCTATTTAAAATGATAACCACATGTAGTGATTTTTTTAAAATCATATAATTGATTTTGAAATAATATTTCATGACAAAGATAAATATTGTTATCCTGAAATCTAGAATTTTCTTGTTGAAATTATTTTTTTGATAATAATTTCAATAATGAATTCTAAATTTTTAATTCATGAAATAGAAAATAAGGAAGTAATAATCTATAATATTATTAGAATAAAGAATAAATAAGTATTCTAAATATAGTATAATATTGATAACTAGTCTAGATAATTATCTATGAGAAAGAAATAGATAAAATAACGACTTTTCCTAAATTATTATTGATAAAATTAAATGATATAATGTTATAGTGTAAAAAACTAAATAATTTTGATGATTTTTTTATAATATTGGATATTAAGTAATTCAAATTAATATTTTTTAATATATGTTCCCTTGTGATTATTATTTAGTTAATAATATTTTATTTCATGCATAGAATTGTTATCCTTTCTTAATGATGTTATCTCATATGTTATAATATGATGAAATTATTAGAACTATAAGTATTATCACCTATGGAAATATTAATATTCATATTTTAATATTATGGGATATGCGATCGCTTTTTTTCAAATGTATATGTTTTATTGACTCTGAGATTCACTAGATAGTGTATTATCTATATTTAAGCTTTAGTTATCATGTTCGATAATCTTGGATTAGCATGTTTAATTTAATGAAATTGGTTAAGGAATGTAGAACCGATAATGTTGGATGGAAAAGGAATTAAAGAGGTATGTTCAAATAACTATCATAGATATTGATAAAATATTTGAAAGTGTTGATTAGGGCGGCATTCCAAATTAAATAAATAATATTCATCCTTGGAAAATTTCTAAGGCTATAGATTTTAGGATTAATTGTTAAATTAATCAAATAATTAAAAACTATTTTGAAAATTTAATGATATCATAAATCATTAATTTAGTGTTAAGGGAGCCTAATTTTGTTTGATAAAGATAATATTTCCTTATTTATTTTAGATACATTTTCCTTGAAATTATATGTGGAATAATAAATTTTATATGTATTTATTCTCTGTGCATTTATATCTTTGATGTGATTAAATGATATCCTTGTACGATTAAAAAAACAGCCAGGGATGATGGAGGCCATGATTTGAAACTATGATTAATGATGGTTGATGTGATATGGGTGGGGATGAATGAGGCTATGATAGAGGCACAAGGTTCTTGTTATGATGATGGTGATATTGGAATGTGATTTCAAATTTGTTATTTTTTTGCAGTGGTGTCATGTTTGGCATTGTAATTGATTGAATGGGTTGAATATGGGCTTTCAAGTTGATGTATTGAAAGTTGTATGATTTCTTTATAAGGAATTTGGTTGATTGAAAGGTTGATGATGATTCATTATTTATTTAATCAAATTCCAACTACGAAAAGTAGTTTGATGCTATGTATAAAAGTTGACCTTTTATGTGCTTTATTGGTATGATTCATAGAGTACCCAGATTATTATGAAATTATAAATCAATAAATTAAAGAATAATGTTGTTCTTGAAGATTTATTTGATGATTTCGTACTTGAAATTATAATAAAATAATTACCACCAACACTTGGATTAGAATACTCAAGATTTTAATCATGGAAATTCTGATGGTAATAATTAATTATTAAGTAATTAATTAATTAAAATTAGTTTTGATGAATGTATTCTTGTAGTATATTTAGTTCTTATTAGTGGAGGATTAGAGTCCAAGAGATGTTAGTTATAGTTGTGTCTAAGACTAGGTTATGACCACAGTGTGGTTTTGAGCTATATTATATACTATATGTTTTATGATATCATATGCTACCCCACCCAAGTTGGTTAAGGATGTTGACACCCAATGGACTATGGGAGGGTGTTTTCCCAAACATCCCAGCGGGTGGATGGATGTCTGACTTCCCCTATAGCCCCATTCTTTTCTCTTAGTAATATTATGTGTTTAAATGAATGAAAATAAATTTCCCCATATATGTGTGTAGAGGGCTATAGTGGATTGTGGTTATTTTACACACATGTATCACCAGATATAGTATTCAAAGGATTATTATAGGTATGATGTGTATGGGTTGTGATGGATAAAGGTAACTTACTTGGTGTATGGGCTATGAGGGATTTAGGTATAATAACTGATGTATGATACATGACATATGGGTTGTTTTGGATCCCATAAACTTCTCGGTTACTACATTTTTATGTGGATGAGATGATGAGATGACGTGATGCCTAAGGTGTATGTTTTGATACTTATCCCATGTGTTTTTGGGTAGGATTTTTTTTGGAGAGAGATGGATCAGGACAAATGGTGTTGGGGTAGAGCAAAAAACTAGTGGGGGAAATGGTAGAAGAGTACCCTTATCATTCTTATTATATAATATGATCTATTATATGCATTACTTAGAGAGGTGTATCCATGATGAGGTGAGGAAAAGAATACTAAACCTATTTAGGTGATGAGTTCATATCATTTGTTTACTCACTAATATTTAGTATGCTTCTTTCATATTATGCATGAGAGGTTGGATGGAGGATCCTACTAAGTATACATGTTATTATCACCCTATGTATATAGAAACTGTTTTTAATTTCCCAGAAGCTGGTTGGTGATTGAGCTATACATTCATGGTTCAGGGAGTTATTGAAAAGCTATTTGGGATTCAAGGTTGATTTCAAGGATTTATTTTGGTTTGTTATATTCTTATAGTATTATTATTTTTGTATGACATTACATGTATGTACTTGAGATCTTATCACCATTATAATGAGCATGAGTTTTTTATTGGTTTTTCTATATCTCTCAATTATCAAATCATAGAGGGTAATGCCACCCATATGTGTGTATGTTATACCTTTAGGGATTGTTTCCAACCCAAGGCCTACTGGAGGAAGGATTTAGACATCATTATATCCCCTCTCATTGTCATCCTAGAAGGGGTACCGTTGGGGAGAGGGGGTCATGATAGATTCGTATTAGATGTGATGGTTGAGTGATAGGATGGAGTTTGGAGTTAGGAACTTGTGAGGATGCATGGGAGGGTAGGGAAATAGTGTCATATGGACTTAGTACATGCTATAAACAAGTTATACTAGTAAATACATAGGATTTTAGGTACCTTACAATATGACTCAAGGATCTTCAAGATTATATGATTTGATAAGAGATGTGATGATTATTTTTAGGTAGTTACCTAGGAAAGTATCATGCATCATTCCTATATTCACCTATGTTTTAATGGGATATAAAATTGTAATTTTTTTTAAAAATTAATTAATTAATAAACCTTAAATGATATTTGTCCAGGGTTAGGAGACCCTAACATTTTTTCTTTTACATGAGTGGATCTAGGTTGATGTCCCCATCGGTTCCATGCAGAAGTCGTTCAATAAGGTGTCTTATTAAATAAACCTAGGGTAGAGAATGAAAATGAAAATTTCACAAGGAGGACACTCCAAGTGTTCTAGTTCTAGAGTCTATATATGTTTTATGTATCCATTTAAGATAATAGGACAAAGGCTTAGTTAGATGGAGGTAGTGATAACCTTTAGTTTGAATCATGGTCATGGAAGAGCATCAAGTTTCTTATTCTATGATGATTTTGTGTGGGTCATCTTGAAAATATTAGTTCATGTTACTTGGATTTTATGAGGAGTTGAATATTTTATAGGGTAATATTCTAAGATTAGTTTCTAGGATGAAGTTTTTTCTTTGACTGCAATGGGATGGTTTTTAACTAAGTGATTTTTTTATCTATTAAAGTATTTACAAGATCTGAACTTGATGTGTGGCAAGACCTTTAAATTAATTTTGGATCTTAAAACCCTTCATTTTTTATATATTTTTAGATAATTACCATGGTTAATGTTATTCTTAAATTTATAGTCCATTGTAGTGAGTGTAGAGAAACCTCCTCATTCGATTAATAAAAACCCACCTAATAAATACTTGTTTCATTATTATTTGTATCACATCAACCATTAGTTACCAACCCAAACCTATCATCCTTCAAAGAGAGTAATCATAACTCCTTTATCAGGCATAATATTGGGATGGATATGTGGTCTAAGGAAATTAATTTTCTCTGATTTTATTCACATCATTCTATAACTCTATCCACAGACCCTTTTTTGGTCTAGGGGAGATGTTGTCATCATCATGTGCATCCTTGATCTTTTATTTAGTGTGGTGTGGTGGATATTTGGTCAAGGGTAAGGGGTTATTGTGTGTATTATTTGTATTAATCAATACATTATTCACTCATTCTTGGTGATATGGGACCTGTTTTGAGAAACATAGAATATTATAAGTTTTTATTGATTTATTTTTGCCTAGTGTTGGATTAATTCCTCTATAGGTTATGAATTAAATTATTGTTTTTTGTGGGTTTTTCATTAGACATTTTTTATGATAAATCTATGTCCTGGTGTGATTAAATCCCTAGAAGAGATTTATCTTGTATCAGTAATGTGTGATATGGATTTGAGCATATGAAGAGTGGGGAAACTTCACCCATCATGAAGTGTTATGTTACGACACATTTTAAAACCATGTTGGTGAGTGAGTGCTTCCCAAAGAAGATAATATCATGTTGTGGTGGGTAGGTTCTATTGAAATGTATTATCATGGAAGAACTTTTGTTCTTGGGGGAGATGAATATGATTAGGGAATGTTATGTGACATTTATATAGATATCTTGAAAGTAATAGCATGCACTTGTTGTAAATGGTAAATAGAAATTGGTATTTTTTTAATCCTGTATAACTCTTGAATGAGTGTGATTTTGGTATATAAGTTTGTTAACAAACTTGGGAGAAGTTTTAAAGCTAGATAAAATGGTTTATTCTAAACACATGTTTTGTTTTGGTTGTATCTCATATGTCAAATTTGAGTCTCTTAAGGAATGATTTTAAATGGCATGGTGTGTGTGGTAAAAACCATTGATAATGATTTTTTTTAAAATTATTTATTAATTCCAAGAAAATTTTCTTGAGTTGGGATAAAGATTTGAAGTGGAATTTGGATGAAATAAAAAGTGTGTTAAATGTTTTATGATTTTAATTGGGATGATTCGAAATGTGAGGCATTGGTTTTCGATAAAATAAAATTTACTGTTTGTTTTGGAATGAATGATTCAGAATTGTGAAATAATAAATTTTATTAAAAGGATCATAGAATAATGTGGATTTAAAAAATAATAACTAAAAATTAAAATATATTTGATGAAGGTTTTTTTATGTATATTAAAAAAAAGGCAACAAAATGAAGGGTGATTTTGAAAGGCATTATTTTTTTTAAAAATATGTTTTAGTTAGGAACTTGGAGTTGTGTATTTAAACTATGAATGATAAATTGAGTTAAAAATAAGGTTTTTTAGATGATTTATTGATATTATTTTTTCATTGGTTTTATTTTGACTATCTGTGTGGCCTTTGATGTGATTTTGTGATCATTCTTGGGAATAAGAGTAACAAACATGTGCTCAAAATTACAAGTTGGTTAATGTTTTTTGTTGGGATGAATTATTTGATCTCATGTCGGAATATGATATGGATATACTCCCTTGATGTAATTATTATTAATGGACTTACTCTTATTTTAGAGGTATCTCCCCCTAGAGTTTGTTTAAAGCATTGTGTAGATTTACACTTCTTTTCCATAGTGGTTTTTTTTATTATATCGAGATCCTTGAGAGGTATCTTAATGGGTGGTTAAAATATACCCTCCATTTTCATCTTCTTCTCAGTTCTATCTTCATTCTCAGGGATGAGAATTTATTTGAGTGGTATCTATTATAAGATCCCAATTTTCCAATCCCTTTGTCTTTTTCCTAAGTGCAAAGGGTTTTTAAAGTTATTGAATAATAAATATAACCATCTGGTTATGCATAAAGATTTTATTATATATAATCGGGTTTTGTTAACGAAAATTTTAAAATATATCATAAATAAAATTAATACATTTCATACAGAATAATGGTAGAGTTCGAAACAATGCATGTTAATAAAAATTGTTTCACATATCATGTGACATGTTATATATGCATGTTAATGTATATATTTATATGAGGTATGTTAATATTAAATATTGTGAAAAGAATTTTGTTATTATGTTATAGATATATATACACACACACTATATTATTACATAAATACACATGCGTGTTGCATAATTATATATTACACATATATGTATGTTTTTATATTTTAATTTTTTAGACATTTACAAGTGTGTATATGGTTATACACAGAGAGAGAGAGAGAGATATCTATATTTGTTTGTACATATTCGATGTATATATATATATATATCACTATATATATATTGTTTGGTGTAATTTTAATACACACACACACACCCACATATCATGATTTGGAAAAAAATACTTACTAAATATGTATATATGTTGTCACTATTTTGGAATTAAAAAAAGAGAGAGGGGAAATTTAAAAAAACACTAGAGATAAAAAATTAGAATGATTTAAAATTAGCTGTTAAAAATGAAAATCACGATAGAGGGAATTTATAGCCAAAGAGGCATTAAAATAATTGTGAGGCATGTGAGATATGAATAATAAAAATGAAGAAGAAATTGTAGAATAAAAAAAAGGAGAGAGGGATTTGAATATATTAGAGAGAAATATTATCAAAGGCTAATTAAAAAATAATAGTAATGATTTGAATTTATGAGAGAGAAATTATGAGAATAGATAGAATAAATGAGAGATAGTCACCGAGGGAGGAGTAAAATATTGTTTAAGAAAAATACACAAAATTCATCAACTTCTCTCTACCATATCTCTCTTGATACTAATCATAATTGATGCACCGTTCATTCCATTAGATTATTCCTGATGATTAGAAGGTAACCAAAAAGTCTGTTTCCTTATTAATCAATTTTATTTTTCTATATTTAATTAAATATGATTTTTTGTGTGTTTGAATTTTTAAATATGGAGAATCATACAATTATTGTTTCCTGTCGGGCCTTGTGAACATCATTTATAATCTAGGTTGGGTTTTCTAATTGAGGTAGGGGATTTATGACTTCTCCATATTTTACTATGAAAGTTTGAAATTATTATACTTTATCTCCCCTATTTAAATGGATTTGATTAACCTTAATCAAATAATAATCTTGAAATAACTATATGATTAATGTTTTTGTGATAATATGGAAATTAAAATGTTTTAATACGAAATGAATAACATGGAATATTGACATTAATTTATTTGATAGTTATTAAAAAGAGAGAATTTATCTTATTATAAAACTATCCATAAGTATTTAGGTAAGAGAAATTTATATTCTATGTTGAAGAAAAATTATTCTTTTGAAAATATTTTTAGGATGTTTCAAAAACATCACTCTCTCTTTAAAATGATCATCACATGAAGTATATTTTTGTTTAAATTCCATAATTAATTTATAAATAATATTGCATGCTAATATTAAATAATGTTATCTTGAAATCTTGAATTTTCTTATTTAAATGAATATTATTGGTAATAATTTCAACAATTAAGTTTAATGTTTAAATCATAGAAGTAGAAAATAATGATTTCATAATCTATAAGATCATTATAAAAAAGAGGAAATAATAATTTTCCATGTATTCGAATAATTATAATTTTTTTTGTAAAATTATAAAGGAGATAAAAATAAATAATTTCATGAATTTTCCTAAATTATTATTAATAAAATCAAATGATAGAATGTTATAGTGTAAACATATTAAATAATCTTGATGATAATTATGATTATAATTTTGGATATTAAGTAATTGAAATTTATATTTTTTAACACATGTGTATTTGTGATTATCCTTTTTTAATAATATTTTATTACATGTATAGAATTATTATAATTTCTTAAAGATGTTATCACATGTTATAATATAATGAAATTCTGATAACTATAAATATTATCACATGTGTAAATATCAATACATATATTTGAATATCATAGGATGTGTGATCACTTGTTTTTGAAATTTACATCTATTATTTCATATGAGATTTACAAGATAGTGTGCTATCTATATTTATGACTTATTTATAATGTTCTCTCTGATTGGTTTAGAATGTTTAATTTAATTGAAATTGTTATTGAAAATAACGCTAGTAATGTTTCCTAGATATAGAATTAAAGATGCCTGTTGAAATAATTACCATAAATATTGATAATATTTTTGAAAGATCAACTTAGGGAGGAATTTGAAATTAAATAAATAATATTAAACCTTTAAAATTTTATAAGGATAGAGTTTCTGGGATTAAATTTTAAATTAATATATTAGTTAATGAAATTTATTAAGATTAAATGATTACTTAAATCACTACTTTGGGGATGAGTGATCCTGATATTGTTTGATAAAGGATGGATTTTGTTGTTTTTTTTTGGTCAAAAATTCCTTGAAATTGTGTGTGGAATAATATATTTTATATGTATTTATACTTTATGGATTTAGATGTTTGATATGAATAAATTATAACCATGTGTGGCTGGAAAAATGGGCGGGGATGCTCTGGGTTGTGATGTGAATTTGTGATGGTTGATGGTTGATGTGATATGGGTGAAGATTCCCAGGGATGTGATAGTGGAATGGGGTGCCTACTATGATGATGGTGATATTGTAATGGGATAATGGATGTGTTATTAGATGAAGTGGTGTCAAGGATGGAACTGAGATTGATGGAATGGGTTGAAGCTAGGCTTTCCCATTGATGCACTTAAAGCTATATGATTTCTTGATAATAAATCTTCTTGATTAATTAGACGATCACTGCTTGTTATTTATATAATCAATTACCAACATCAGAAATAATTTTGATGCTATTCACTGGGAGTGAACCTTCTATGTGGTACATTGGGTTGAGTCCTAGATTAATATAGGATTAAGAAATGATAAATGAATAAATGAATAAATGGGGTGGTTCTTGATGCTTTATCTGATGATTTCATACTTGAAAATACAATCAATGAATTAATAGTGCCATCAGAACTTTGTTTAAAAGATTTAAGATTTTAATCATGGAAATTATATTTATAATAATTATTTAATAGATAAATAATCAATTAAAACACGTCTTGATGCTTGTGTTCTCATAAGATATCTAGTTCTTAGATGTGGAAGTCGGGAGTCTGGGAGACATTAACTACCACAGTGTCTAAGAATAAGTTATTCCCATAATGTCATTGTGATTCATATATATGGGTAGAGGTATGTATTTTATTTTGGTTACCTCAAACACATGTATAATTGGATATAGTATCCAATGAATGGTTATAGGTATAATTTTTATGGTTTGTGATGGCTGAAGGTACCTTACTTGGTGTATGGGCTGTAATGGATTGAGTTATAATAACCAATGTATGATAAATGAAATATGGGTTATGGTAGATCCTAAAAACTACACATTTACTATATGGATATGTGGATGAGATGATGTGATACATGAGGTGCATGTTGTGATACTTTGACCAGGTGTTTTCAGGATGACTTATTTTGGAGAGAGATGGATCAGGATGTGTGATGTTGGGGTAGAGTGGAAAACTAGCAGGTAAGTGGTAGCATGGAACCCTTGTTGTTGTTATTGTTGTTATATTATATGATCTCTGGTATGCATTACACGATGAGAGGTATCCATGGTGAGGCTCAGTAAAGAATATTAAACATGTTTAGTTGACAAGTTAGTTTCATTTGTTTATTGACTGAGCTTTAGTATGCTTCTTTCACATTATTCACAAGAGGTTACAAGGAGGATCTTACTGAGTATACATGTTATTCTCAACCTATGTATATATAAACTATTTTTATGTCTTTAGATCTGGTTGGTAATCAATATGGACATTCCTAGTTTGAGTATTTATTCAAGAGATGTTTGGGCTTTGAGGTCACTGTTGAGGATTTCCTTTGGTTTTGTAATTTTCATTCAGTTTTATCAGTTTTGTATGACATTAAATGTATGTAATTGGGATCTTATTACCTTTATTATTAGAATTATTAATTTGTTGGTTTTTATATCTTATATCGTAATTCTCAAATATTATAGGGTTATTCCTCATATCCATGTGTATGTTATACCATCGATGCTTGTTGCCTACATGTCTCATATTGGAGGTGGTCATTAGGAGTCATTATTTCCCTTCTCTCATTTTCAACCTAGTAGGGGAACCTTTTGGGATATGTGATCATGAAATAGGGGTATAAGAGGTTATGGTTGAGAGATAGGATAAACTTTGAATTTAGTAACTGGTGAGGATGCATGAGTTGGTAGGGAAACAATTTCAGATAGACTTAGCACATACTATAAACAAGGGAGGCTAGTTAAGACATAGAGTTTTAGGATCCCCCATGATCTAATGGAAGGACCTTAAAGTTTTATAGATATGATAAGTGAATTGATTCTTATTTTGGGGTTGAGACCTAAGAAAGAATCTTGCATCATGATTTCATGCTCTGATGTTTGAATGGGGTAGGCAATTATTATTTTTTAAAATGAAGTAATAAATAAAAGTTAAATGATCCATGATCAGGGCCAGGAGTCACTAATATTCATTATCTTACATTAGTGGATCCAAATTGATGTACCCATTATTTTTATGATGAATAAGTTGAAAAAGGCATGTAGTAAAATTTACCAAGAGTGGAGAACAATAATAACAATTCTCAGAGGAGGACACATTGAGTGCTCCAGTGATAGAGTTTTTAGAAGTCTGAGGGATCCATTTTTGATTGTGGGACATAGGTTTAGTTTGATGGAGGTGGTGATAGCCATTGGGTTTAATCATGATCAGGGGGGGATCAATTGTTTTCTTTTAATGTGATGATGTTTCATGGGTCAACTAGAAAATGGTAGTTTTTATTGGTAGGAGTTTACGAAGAGTTAGTCATTTTGTGGGGGAATTCTCCAACATCGGTTTCCAAGATGGGTTTCTTTATTTGACTTCAAGGGGGTGGTTTTTCAGTCAATGATATTTTCCCTCTATTATGATATTTATAAGATTTTCTCTTGATGTGTGATGAGACCTTTGAGTTACCTTTTAAGCTCAAAACCCCTTGATTGTTATCCCTATGAAGTAAATGAACAGGATTAAAATCATTCTTCGATTATGAGACCTTCAGAGCGAGTGTTAGGAAACCTCCTCATTCGTTTAATTGAAGCCCATATAATAAATCATTGATCCATGACTGTTTTTATCACTTCATCCTTTAATTTCCAACCCATACCTATCGATCTTCAGATATAGCAACCATAACTTTTTCATCAAGCCTTGTGTTGGTAGAGAGATGTGGTCTATGGAAAGTATTTTTATATGATGTTATTTATATAATACTATTAATCTATCCTTGGTCCTTTCTTGGGTCTAGGGGAGGGGTTGTAATCATCATCTACATCCTTACTCTTCTCTCGAGCCTAGTGCGGTGGAGATTTGGTCTAGGGGAAGAAGTTATTGTATTTCTTCTCTGTATTAATAAATATATTATTCATTCGTTCAAGGTGATATGAGACATAGTCCTGTGAAATAAGAACATTATAAGTTGTCTTTAATTTATTCCTACCTAATATTAGATTAATTACTCTCTATGTTATGAATTAACTTACTTTACGATGTGGGTTGTGTAAGTGACCTTGGTTATGATATGGTTATGGCCTAGTGTGCTTACATCCGTAGAAGGTATTTCTATTGTTTTGGTAATGTGTTATATATCCTTGAGAATATTATGATAAGGGAAACTTTACCCATCATTATGAATTATGTTATAAAATGTTTTTAATCTGTGTGGGTGAGTTAGTGCCTCTCAAAGTGGATAATATCATGTTATGTTGGATTGGTTATTTTAAATTATATACTCATATAATCTCTATTAATCTTGATGAAAATGATGATTATTGGGGAATGTTATGTGACATTGATATAGATTTCATGAAATTAATATTATCTCCTCTAGTAAATGGTAAATGGAAATTTGTACTTTTTCTGTCTTTTATAGCTTTGGTATGAGTGTGATCATACTTTGTAAGTTCATTAAAAAACATTGGAAAAGTTTTAAAGATAGGTAAAATGGATTATTCCTACATCATGTTTTCTTTACATTGTATGTCATATATTGAATTTGAGACTCTTAATGAATGATTTTAAATGTCATGGTGTGTGTGGTATAAACCCTCGATAATGTTTCATTAAAATATCTATTTATTTTGAGAAATTGTTATTATGTTGGGATAATTATTTGAAGTGAATTTTTAATGAAATGAGAAGGGTGTGAAATGTTTTATGATTTTAATAGGGATGATTTTAAATGTGAGGCATTGGAGTTGGGAATTTAAATTGTGAATGATTAATTGAGTTAATAATATTTTTTTATATGATTGTTTGAAATTATTTTCTTTCCAGTTTTGTTTTGGATATCTATGTAGCCTTTAATGTGATTGTGTGACCTTTCATGGGAATGAGAGTCACAGATGCATGGTCAAAATTCAAATTTTTTTAAAACCTATTTTCTGTGATGACTTATTTGATATTATGATGATATATGAGATAGATCTCCAACCTTTATATAATTTTTTATGAATTACCTTACTCTTTTTCGAGAGGTATCTCCCCTGGGAGATCATTTAAAGGGTTGTTTAACTTTACACTTATTTTTCCTAGACGTTTTTGTGTTTTAATTATATCGAGATCCTTGAGAGGTATCTCATTGGGTGGTTAAAGTACCCCTTACTTTCATCTTCTTCAATTTTTTTTTTCATTATTTAGAATGAGAATTGTTTGAGAGCTATATATTCTAAAATTATGAATTTCTGAGCCCTTACATTATGTTTTTCCAAGGTACAGAGGGTTTGAGAAGTTAAATCTTAATAAATATTACCTTTTGGTTATCTATAAAGTGTTTATTATATTTAATGGGTTTTTATTATAGAATTTTTTATAACATATCATAAATAAAATTAAGACCTTTCGTACGAGATCATGGTAGATATGGAAACACTACATGTTAATAATTTTTTTTCACATATAATGTGACATGTTATATATGTGAGTGTGTATATATATAGATCAGTTATATTAATATTAAACATTTCCAGAAGATTTTGTGTTACGAATGATATATATGCACACTACTATGTTACAAAAATACAAATGTGTTACACACATATATATATTATTCATATATGTAAATTAATATATATGTCTGTATAAATATTTTAATTTTTTTATACATATACAATTGTGTCTATTGCTATAAACACACACACACACATGTGTGTGTGTATATATATATATTCCTTGTATATATATATCGATATATATATATATATATATATATTGTTTAGTGTATGTTTAATTTATATAAATACACAAATATATATATATATATATATATCCCAATTTTGAAAAAAAAATGATATATATATATATATACATATATGTTGTAACTCTTATAGAATTAGAAAAAATAAAAGTGAACATGATAAAAAAAATATTTTATAGTAATTTGTGAGAAAATGAGAATCATGGTAGAGGGAATGGATAGTTAATGAGGTATTAAAATAGGTGTGATTCATGTGAAATAAAAATAATAGAAAGAATGAAGAAATTTTACATGGGAAAAAAGAGATAGGTATTCGAATAGATAGAAGAGAGAGAGGTTCAAAGGAAAAAATAAAAAGAATGGGATTAATGTATTGAATTTATGAGAGAGGGATCGGGTGGAGGGATATAAGAAATGGGAGATAGGAATTACAAGATGATTAAAAAATTGGGTAAACAAAATACCCCAAATTCCTCAACCCCTCTCTACCATATCCCTCTTGATACTAATTGGATTGACGTGTCATCAATTTTGTTAGATTCATATTGATGATTAGAAGGTAACCACACAGTTTGTTTCTATAGAAGTTAAGGTTATTTTTCCATATTTAATTAAATCAAATTTTTTTCTTTAAATTCTTAAAGATGAAGAATTATTCAATTATGGATTTGTTTCAGGGATTGAGAACATCATTTCGAATACTAGTTGGGTTTTCTAATTGAGATAGGTGATCTACAACTTCTCTATATATTTACCATGCAAGTGTGAAATTATCATACTTTAGATTACTTGTTTGAATGGATTTGATTAATCTTAATAAGATAATAATCTTGAAACAATTTCATGATTAATGTTTGTGTGATAATATATAAATTCCAACTTTTTAATATGATGTGAATAATATGGAATATTGATAGAAGATTACCGATAATTATAAAAAATTGAGAATTTACCTTTTTTTTAAATTATCCATAAGTATTAAGGTGAGATAAATTTATATTAATTTAATGGAAAAACATTACTTTCAAAATATTTTTAGCATGTTTTGGAAACATTACTCTCTCTTCAAAATGATAATCATATAAAGTAGATTTTTTTAAATTTCAAAATTTATTGAGAAATAATGTTGAATTCCAAAGATAAATAATTTTATCTTAAAATATGGAATTATCATAATAAAATTAATTTTATTGATAATAATGTCAAAAATAAATTTTAATGTTTTAATTTATGAAGTAGAAAATAATTATTGAATAATCTATAATATTATGAGAAGAAAGTGGAAATAAGCATTCTGCAAGTAGTAGAATAATGATAATTATTCTAGGAAATCATTCAGAAGATAGAAATGGATAATTTCATGAATATCACTATACTATTATTGATTAAATAAAATGATTCAATTTTTTAGTGTAATCATGTTAAATAATATTGATGAGTATGTTTATACATTTGGATATTGAGTAATTTTAATTAATATTGTTAAATTCATGCAACTTTTTAATTATTATTTTATTAATAATATTTTATTGCATGAGTAGAATTATTATCGTTTCTCAAGAATGTTATCACATGTTATAATTTGATGAAATTATGAGAACTGTAAGTATTATATACTGTGGAAATATTAATATTCATATTTGAATATTATGGGATGTGTGATCGCATTTTTTGAAATATATATATTTTATTGAATTTTAGATTTACAAGATAGTGTGCAATCTATATTTATGATTTAGTTATCATGTTGTCTATTATTGGTTTAACGTGTTTAATTTAATTAAAATGATTACACAACGTCAATAAGATAATATTGACTGGCTATGGAATTAAAGAGGCATGTTGAAATAATTATCATAGCTATTGATAATATATTTGAATGTTTAGTTTAGGTTGAAATTCCAAATTAAATAAATAATATTCATCCCTGGAAAATTTATAAAGATAGAGATGTTGGGGTTAATTCTTAAATTAAACAATTAATTAAATAAAGATATGAAAATTGAATGATTTCATAAATCATTTCTTTGGGGCTGAGATACTCTAATGTTTCTTGATAAAGCTTGAATTATCTTGTTTTTTGATACAGTTTACTTGAAATTATGTGTTGAATAATACATTTTATATGTATTTATGATATATGTATTTATATCTATGATGTTATAAGATGATAACCTTGTACGGTTGGAAGATTGGGAATAGATGCTCATGGCTATCATGTGAATATGTTATGGATGATGGTTGATGTGATATGGTAGGGGATTACCGAGGCTATGATGGTGGCATGAGTTTCCTATTATGATGATGATTATATTAGAATGGGGGTGCTAGATGTGTTATTACACGAAGTGGTGTTGGGGATGGTACCTGGATTGATAGAGGAGGTTGAAGTTGGGCTTTCTCGTTGATGTATTGAAAGCTATGTTCTTTCTCGATAATGAATCTTCTTGATTAATTGGATGATTGCCAATTGAAATTTTTTATAATCAATTTCTAACCATAGAAATCATTTTGATTCTATACACTACAAGTGAACCTTTTATTAGGTAAATTGGGCTGATTCCTAAAGTACTAGGATGGATAAGAAATGAAAAATGATAAATTAAAGATTGAGGTGGTTCTCAATAACTTCTTTGATGATTTTATACTTGGATGTAAAATAAATTAGTTAATATTTACACTAAAACTTGGATTATAATATTTAAGATGTTAATCATGGAAATTATTTGGGTAATAATTAATTAATAGGTAATTAATTAATTAAAATTAGGGTTTATGCTTGTGTGCTCCTAGGATATCTATTTCTTACGTGTGGTATATAGGAGCCCAAGAGAGGTTACCTATATTTGAGTCCAATACAAGGTTATTCCCATAGTGTGGATGTAAGATATATTATATCTTGTATGTTTTTTGGTTTTATACACTACACCACCCATTCTCGTTAGGGTGACTATCACCCAATGGACTCTAGGAGGGTGTTTTCCCAAATATCCCGATGAGAGGATATATTGTTGAATTCCCCCTCTGGCCCTACTCTCTTATTCAATGACCTGAAGGCCTTTATTTTTTATTTATTTTGATAATCCACCTTTTAAGGGGTGAGGTGTAACCCTTATAATTCCCGTAGGTGTAAGTATTACATGGACCGTAGGCCTTAGAGGAATTCATTTCCCATAGGCTTCAAACATTACATACAACCTAGACTAACTACTTGGAACAACTCCTCCCTAGAATCTTCATCATGAAATCAGCTCTACACCTTCTCATGGCTATTCAGCTTGGAATTACCATGCATCCACATGCTTTTCCCGATGGAAGGTTCCATACCCTCTCATTCTTGTAATCCGTTTAGTTTCTGCTATGGTGAAAGCTCTTTACTCGTCCTCTGTCTGAAGCCTGTTCCTTGTAAGTTGTCTGGTTTTCTTCTACACTAAAGGTGGCCCGAAGGCCTTGAGGTGGCTTGAAGGCCTTACTTACTTGAAGGTCTGGGAGACCTAATGGCCTTAAAGGACTCGAGGACCAAATCGGTGTCCCAAAGGCCCAAACAGGAGAATATCCCCGGATACTACAGTTCCAAACAGTGCCTGCTACAGTTCCCATTACAGTACCTACTACAATAGTGCATAGTTCCTACTACATTACCTGCTACAGTACTTGATATAGAACTGCTACAACATTGCTATAGTAACCTGGAAATTAGCCTCCACTTGGACTTGATCCCAGATCTCTTCTCTTGGTAGTATTACATGATAATATGCATGATAGTTAGTTTCCAAAAATATATATCTAGAGGCCTGTAATGGATTGTGGATTTTTTACACACATTTATCATCAGATATAGTATCTAAAGGATTATTATAGGTAAGAATTATATGGGATATGATTTCCCAAGGTACTTTACTTAGTGTATGGGCTGTGATGGCTTGAGGCTTAACACCTAATGTATGATACATGACATACGAGATTTGGTGTCTCCCATAAACTACTTGGTTGTTATATGGTTATTCATATGGGATGATGTGATGATTTTATGCATGAGGTTCATGTTGTGATACCTAGACTATGTGTTTTTGGGTTTAATTATTTTTGAATGATATGGATCAGGATGTTCGATATTGGTATAGAGTGGAAAATTGGCGGGGAAGTGGTAGTGAGGTACCCTTGTTATTTTTATTATATTATATGATCTCTTTTATGTGTTACATGGTGAGAGGTATCTATATTGAATTTGGTAAAATAATAGTAAAAATGTTTAGGTGAAAAGTTAGTTTCATTTGTTTACTCACTAAGATTTATTATGCTTCTTTCACATTTTGCATTAGAGGTTGCAGGGAGGATTCTACTGAGTATACATGTTACTATCACCTATGCAAAAATAAATAGATTTTCAGATCCCAGGAGATGTTTGGTGATCGAGATGGTATTTCATAGTTTGAGTAGTTATTTAAGATCTGTTTGGGAATCGAGGTCACTATCAAGGATTTATTTTGGTATTTTCATTTCCATTCAGTTGTATCTATTTTGTGTGACATTACATGTATGTTCTTAGGATATTCTTACCTTTATTATGAACATGATTTATTTGGTGGTTTTTCTATCCTATCTCATGATTATTAAATCATAGAGGGTAATTCATCCCACTTATGTGTATGACATACCATACGTTCTTGTTTCTAACTTGTGGCCTATTAGAGGTGGGGTTTGGTAATCATGATCTCTATTATCTCATTACCGACCCAAGAGTGGTACATTTGGGGGAGGTGGTTATGAAAGAGTGGCATCAGAGGTGATGGTTAAGATATATAATGAAGTTTGGAGTTAGGAACTGGTGAGGATGCATGGATTTGTAGGGAAACAATGTCAGATTTACTTAGTATGTACTATAGAAAAGGGATGCCGGTTAAGAAATAGGATTTTAGGAACCTCCCATGGTACGATGTAAGGACCTTAATTTTTACTAGATATGCTAAGTGAAGTGATGTTTCTTGTGGGGTTGTTACCTAGGAAAAGATTATTCATCATGCTTGTATTCTTCTATGTTTTAATGGGATTGGAAATAAAAAGATGTTAAAAAATAAAAAATTAATTAATCAACCTTAAATGATCCATGTTTTGGGTTATGAGTCCCTAATGTAATTTCTTTTGTTTTAGTGGTTCTTGGTGTACATCCCCATCAGTTTTTTGGTAAATACATTAGAAAAGGTGCGCTAGAAAATCACCCTATATTGGAGAATGGATAAAACCATACTCGAAGGAGGACATACCAAGTGTTATAGTGCTAGAGTCCGAAGATATCTTAGGGATCTATTTTAGATCATGGAAGAAAGGTTTAGTTTTATGTTGGTGGTGATAACCTTTGGTTTGAATCATTATCAAAGGGAGATCATAGATTTTTTTGATTATGATGCATCAGCCATCTCAACATTGGTAGTTCTTGTTCCTTGGATTTTATGAAGAGTTAACTGTTTTGTAGGGGAATTTTCTGAGATCAGTTTCCTGGATGAGTTTGTTTCTTTGAATGCAAGGGTGTGTATTTTTTTGTCAGTGATGTTTTACCTATACTATGATATTTATAATCTCTACTCTTGATGTGTGATGAGACCTTCCAATTACCTTTCGATCTTAAAACCCATCAATTGTTATCCCTTTAAACTGAATGACCATGATTAACTCCACTATTAAATTTATATACCTTCAGAGTATATATAGGGAAATATCATCATCTAATTGATTGAAATCCACCTAATAAATTCTTAAGCCTTGGTTATTTGTATAAAATTATGCTTTAGTTTCCAACCCATACCTATCAACCTTGAGATATAGTAAGAATAAGTCTTTCCTTGGGCCTACTATTGGTATGGATATGTGGTCTGGGGAAAAGATTTTTCTCTGACCTTATTCATATAGTTTTATTACTATCTCCTTAGGACCTTTTTTGTCTAGAGGATGGTTTTTAATCACGATGTTCATCCTTACTCTTGTTTTGGGCCTGGTGTGGTGGAGATTTGGTCCAAGGGAATGATATGTATTATTTTCATTAATCAATATATTTTTCACTCATTATAGGTTATATGGTCCCTATCCTAGGGAAACGAGAATATTATAATTTGTCTTTAATTTATTTCTTCCTAGTGTGGGATTAATTACTCTCTATGTTATGAATTAAATTATTATTATTTTGGTTTGTGTCTATCATATTGTTTATAATATGGATGTGTTCGACTGTACTTACATCCCCAGAAGAGATTTATCTTATAATAGTATTGTGTGATATGGACTTGAGCATATTAAAAGAGGGGGAATTTAACTCATCATTAAGAGTTATGTTATGAAAAATTTAAAAACCGTGTAGGTGGGTTAGTTCCACCCAATGTTGATGATATCATGTTGTGGTGGATGGGTTACCTTGCCTTTTATTCTCATGGAATATTTTTTGATCTTGGTGAAGATGATGATGATTGGGGAATTTTATGTGGTGTTGATACGAATGTTTTTAATTTAATATCATGAAACTATGGTAAATAGTAAATGGAAGTTGGGTTTTTAATATAATATTGATTTTTAGGAGTGTGATCCTATTATGTAAGTTTGATAACAAACTTAAGATATGTTTTATGTTTGGATAAAATGGATTATTTAAACCTCATGTTTTGTCTATATATCATTTCCTATGTTTAATTTGAGACTCTTAATGAATGATTTGAAATGGAATGGTGTGAGTGTGGTAAAAACCCTTAAAAATTATTATCTTTATAATTATTCATTAATTTAGATAATATATTATTGAGTTGGGATAATGATTTGAATCAAAATTTAGATTAAATAAAAAGGTAGTGAAATTTTTTGTGATTTTAATTGGGAGGATTTGAAATGCTAGTCTTGGATTTTCAATAAAAACATTTAATGTTTGTTTTTTAATGAAATATGTGGAATTTTGAAATAATTTTTTTTCAAAGGATCTAAGAATAATGTGCGTTACAAAATAATGACTTAAAAGGAAATGTGATTTGATGAAGTGTTTTTTATGTTTATTAAAAAAAGGATACAAGTGAAGGGTGATTTTAAAAGACATGAACTTGTTAAAAAACATATGATTTTGTTTTAATCTTGGAGTTGGGAATTTAATCTTTTAATATTTAATTGAGTTAAAATAATGTGTTGTGGATGATTGATATGTTTTTCTTGATGGTTTTTTTGGATATCTCTATGGGCATTGATGGGATCGTGTGACCTAGCATGGAATGAGAGTCACAGACGTGTGCTCAAAAATTCCAATTTTTTAAATCTTGTTTTTTAGGAGAAATTATTTGATCCCATTTTGACATAATAGATGGATATACTCCCTTGATGTAATTAATTATAAATTTCCTTACTCCAAGTTGAGAGTTATCTACTCCGGGATATTGTTTCAAGTGATGTGAAGCATTACACTTCCTTTTCGTAGTGGTTGTTTTGTTTTGATTATATCAAGACCCTTGATAGTTATATCATGTAGTGGATAAAATAACACTTATATTTTCCTCTTATTCCCTATTTTATAACCCTCAAGGATGAAAATTGTTTGAGAGGTATCAATGGTAAGATCCTTGATTTTCGATCCATTTCTTTCTATTTTTCCCAACTGTAGAGGGTTTTCAATTTTATCCCCTAATAATTTTTATGTTTTGGTTATGTATAAAGTGTTTATTAAATTTAAAGGGTCTTTCGGAAAGAAAAATTTACAATATATCATAAATAAAATGAATACATTTCCTACAGGATCATGGCAGAGCTATTAACACTGCATGTTAATAAATTTTTTTTCACATGTCATGTGACATGTTATATTTGTGCGTAAATATATATATTTACATGAGTTATGTTAATATTAAACATTTTCAAAACATGTTGTGTTATAAATGGTATATATATATATACACTAAATTTCTATATAAATACATGTTTGTGTTTCACAGTTGAGTATTATGCATATATTTGTATATATATATATATGTATGTATATTTTAATTGTTTATGCATATACATGTGTTTATATTGTTACACCCACACATGTGTGTGTATATATATTTATCGTAAATATATTTTACTATATATATACTTGTTATTGTATGATAAACATATATATATATATATCATGATTGGGAAAAAAACACATAATATATATATGTTGTCACTGGTATGGTAATAGAAAGAAAAGAAAGAACACATGTAAAAAATGAATATGAAAAAAACATTTTAAAGTTTGGTGATAAAAAATTGAATCATGAGAGAGGTAATGGATAGTTAATGATGCATTAAAATAGGTGTGATATGTGTGTGATAATAATAATAAAAAGGAAGAAGAAATCATAGAAGAAAAAAAGTGGAGAGGGATTTAAACAGATTAGAGAGAGAGAGAGGTTCAAAGGATAATAAAAAAATGAGAGTAATGGGTTGAATGTATGAGGGAGGAATTGTAATAAGATAATGAAGAAATGGGAGATAGGCACTACAATAGGAGTAAAGAATTAGGTAAAAAAACACCCAAAATTACTCAACTTCTTTATACCGTATCTATCTTGATAATAATAAGATTGATGCGCCATTAGTTCTATTAGATCATTCTTGATGATTATAAGGTAAAAACATAGTTTTCTTACATAGGAGTCAAGGTTATTTTTCTAGATTTAAATAAATCCATTTTTTGTGTTTAAAATGTTAAAGATGGAGGATAAAAAAAGGAATCTTTTCAGGACTTGAGAACATTATTTATAATCATTCTTGGGTTTCTAAATTTAGGTAGGGTATCTATTAATTCTCTATATTTTACTATGTAAGTTTGAAATTATCATACATTATCTTCCTTTTTTAAATGGATGCGATTAAACATAATCAGATGATAATCATGAAATATTCACATGATTAAATTTTTTGTGATTATATGTAAATCGAAATGTTTTATAATGAAATAAATACTATAGAATATTAATATAAGATTATCTAATAATTATAAGAAAGAGAGAATTTATATTATTCTGAAATTATCTAGAAGTATTCAGGTGAGATAAATTTATATTTAATATTTGAGATAAATTATTGTTTTGAAAATATTTTTATCATGTTCTAGAAATATTAATCTCTTTAAAATGATCATCACATGCAGTTAATTTTTTTTTAAAATTTATAGAATTGATTTAGAAATAATATTTCATGTGAATGATAAATGATTTTATCTTGAAATCTATAATTTTCTAGTATAAATAAATACTATTGAAAATAATTTAAATATTGAGTTTTAAAGTTTTAAATAAAAAACTATAAAATAATAATTGAATAATATGTAATATTATTGAAGGAAAGAGGAAATAAGTATTTTTCATGTAGTAAAATAAATATAATTATTCTAAAAAATTATCCAGAATATAGAAATGGACAATTCCATGAGTTTTCCTAAATTATTATTGATAAAATCAAATTTTATAATGCCATAGTTTAAAAATATTAAATAATATTGATGATAACTATGATTATAATTTTAGATATTAAGTAATTTAAATTAATATTATTTAACGCATGCGACTTTGTGATGATTATTTTTTTAGGATATCTTATTTCAGGCATATAATTATTATCCATTCTTAAGGATGTTATCACATGTTAAAATTTGATGAAATTTTGAGAAATCTATGTTTTATCAATGGTGGAATTATTAATATTCATATTTTAATATTGTCAGATACAGATCACTAGTTTTTGAAATATATATGTTTTATTTCCTCTGAGATTTACTAAATAGTGTTATATATCTATTTATGAAATTTTTAGCATACTGTCTATGATTTTTTAACACGTTTAATTTAATGAAAATGGTTAAAGAACATAAAGCTGATAATATTTGATGGATAGAGAATTAAAGAGAAATATTGAAATAATTATAATAGATATTGATAATATATTTAAGGAGAATCTTATGACGGAATTCCAGAATTAAATAAATAATATTCATCCCTGGAAAATTTTTAAGTTCATGGTTGCTTGGATTAATTTTTAAATAAATCAATTAGTTAATGAAACTTATGAAAATTTAAGGATTACATAAATCATTTATTTGGGGTTATTTAAGCCTATGGTTGTTTGATAATGGAGTTATTTCCTTGCCTTTTGGGATATAGTTTTTGGGAAATTATTTGTGTAATAATACATTTTATATGTATTTATGCTCTATGGATTTATAGCTTTGATGTGATTAAATGATAACATTGTTTAGTCGAAAAAATGGGTGGGGATGCTCAAGTTGGTGATGTGAATGTGTGATGGATGATAGTTGATGTGATATGGGAAGATATTCCCAATGAAATTAGGTGAAACATGTTTTCTCTTATGATGATATTTATATTTTCATGGGATGTCAAATGTGTTATTACATACAGTGGAGTTAGGGATGGCAACATGATTGATGGAATGGGTTGAAGTAGGGATTTACTATTAATGAACTAAAAGTGGAATAATTACTTGAAAATCAATCTAATTGATTACTTTATTGATGACTAGTGGTTATTTATATAATAAATTTTAAACTGTGGGAAGTATTTTGATGCTGCACAGTGCAAGTGAACCTTTTATTTAGTAGGTTAGGCTAAGTCTGAGAGTACCGGGATGATTGATAAATGAGATATATTATATACTATATTTTTTTTTATGATTTCATACAATTCCCCACCCACAATTATTAGGGAGAATTAAACCCAATGGACACTAAGATCATGTTTTCCCAATCATCTCAGTGGGAGGATAGATGGTTGAATCCCCCCCTCTGACCTCACTCTCTTCTCTTAGTAGAATTATTTGTCGATATGTAGGATGATAAAATTACCCATATATGTGTTTAGATGATTGTAATGTATTATTTTTATTTAACACACATGTATCATAGGAAACAGTATCTAAAAGATTATTATAAGTACAACATATATGGGTTGTGATGGCTCAAGGAACCATACTCAGTGTATGAGATGTGATAGATTTAAGTATAATATTTGATGAATGATGCATGACATACGGTCTATGGTAGATCCCAGAAACTACTTAGTTATTATATGGATATTTGTATTAGATGATGTGATGATATGATTCATGAGGTTCATGTTGTGATACTTAGCCTAGGTATTTTTAGTGTGGCTTCTTTTGGAGAGAGATAGCCCAGGATGTGCGACATTGGGGAAGAGTGCCAAACTAGAGGGGAAGATGTAGTGGGATACCATTGTTGTTGATATCATATTATATGATATCTTGTATGAATTACTTTGTGCTAAGTAAACATGGAGAGCCTAGGAAAATAATAGTAAACCTATTTAGGTTAAGATTTAGTTTCATTTGTTTACCCCTTAAGATTTTTTATAGTTATTTCACATTTTTCATGATAGGTTTTAGGAAGGATCATACTAAGTATACAAGTTATAATCAACATATGTATATATAAATTCCTAGGATCTTGTTTGTGATTGAGTTTGAATTTCCTAGTTTGAGGAGTTATTCAAGAGTTGTTTGGGATTTGAGGTCATTGTCAAGGCATTATTTTGTTTTTTTAATTTCTTTTTAGTTGTATCAGTTTTGTATGGAATTATACGTATATACTTGGGATCTTCTTAACTTTGTTATGAGAAGGATTTTTTTGGTGGTTGTTATATCCTATAACATTATTCTACAATATTATAAGGTAATTCATCCCTTCTATGTGTATGTTATACCCACAATGCTTCTTGCCAACCCATGACCTATTCAAGGTTGGCTTTAGGCGCCATCATCTTCCTTCTCTCATTATCACCCCAGGAGGGATAAATTTGTGGGGAGGGGGTCTTGACATGTTCCACTAAGATCAAATATACTATAATAACAAGAAATTCACCATGTACAATGCTAATCCATGAATCTTGATTCCCACTATTTTATTTTTCCACATACTCTTGTGGTAAGACTTGGGAAATTATCTAAATGCCTAATGGGATCCACCTTAAACCAATATTATGGAGGTTTTGATTCTAGTGATTTATAAAGACCACATGTTTTTTCATGATTCCAATTAGTCATATATTGAAACACCATCATCAAAATTCAATCTGGTGTATACATAGGTCTCTTATCAGTGGATAATAATGGGTTTCCTTTCGAAAGAATTCACACATTTTTCTATATTCATGAGAAGTGAATTCTCATTTATGTTAATAGTGAATAAATACATGATTACCATATAATAGGTTGTGAACTACAACTTCAATATTCAAAGCTCTACTTAGCACACCTAATGACACTAGTAGTGGTTAAGTAATTCTTATTGAGTTAGGTACGACTACATCCCATATTTACTATGAGGGAATCTAATGAAAGACCGATTTTCCATTAATGGGAACCAAAATCCACTAAAAGGGGTGATTGATGGATGATCACCATTAATGGAAAATCTCTAGATGTTAAGGGTATGACTATGAGTTCCAAATGAATATCTAACTCTAGAGTATTTGAAGAAAAAAGAATAATTTGAGCCTATACTATCTAGTATGAGGGTTGTTAAAGAGTAGACATGAATTGTACTATGAAATATATCCATTGATGACTAACCATATCTTTCTATCATGAAAATCATCTTACAAATATGACTATCCGCACCCCATGTGTGATAAGAACTACTAAGGGCTGTGATTATAGAAGTTGAACAATGTATCTTCTACCTATGACAACTCTTGCACCTTCTGATCTTCCACTAAAGAGCTTCTAGTATGAAATTGGGTCTTCAATAAGGATTTCTCTAATCTCAATTCTATCCACCACAAGGAATTCTATCAATGTCACTACTAAAAATGTATTTTTGTGAAAATATAACTTGTTTTTGCCACCAAGGTGTATTACTCTAAAGAATCCTCAATCTTGTAGTGCTTTATCCAAGGTCTCCATCATAGGCGGCGTTACATAAAAACACAACTTGAACTTGATAAATTCTCATGTAGAGTCTCTATATAAACTGCCAAACTTTAAAAATATTAATAAAAAATGTGTCTAGGGAACGCCTTGTTGAAAAGGCACCCACATACTAGTGGAAATCACTAAGAGGTATGGTGGTGGGGTGAATCAATGATTTAAAATCATTATAAGTTAACATCTTGAAACAAACTTCACCAGTTATTAAAGTTAAATAATATCAATACAAAAAATCATACAAATGAATAGAACAACATATTTAAAAGGTCTACCTTTCAAATCAAAAGTCGAATGCATGGTATGATCTATATTTCATTGAGACCAGACAACCCACTAGTATCAATATGTAGGTACAGATGATCATGGAATATCCTTTTCCATGTGATACATGTCTATTTATAGTTTTTGAGGGATTAAAACTCTATTTAAAATGGTAAATAATTTTTATTTAATAATAAAGAAGTCTATAAGAGAACTTTACATCCAATGTGTTGTTATAGTGATGCTTATTTTCTTCTCCCTTAACCTATACTATCCCTGGTTCCTTATTTTTTCTCTGTGAAAAACTCACAGTCACTTCTACTTGTTATTTATCTCAAAAAATATTCAATATTAATTCTATTGATATCAGTATCATCTTTCAATCAAATAAAACTTATTTTATGCATGATAAAAATCTTAAATCACATAGTACCAGTAGAAATATTGCATGTTCAGATTTTAATTTTAAATTCAAATTAAAAAAGTAACTAGCTTCAAATGTTTTCCAAACTCTTCTTCTACAACCTACATCTTATTATTATTCTTCTTTTAGGACCCTTATTCAGGTTACTATAGTTTCATGGAACCTATTGTAGCATGATCAAGTAGTTAAAAAAGTAACTTATTTTTCTTCCGTCATAGAAAATAATCCTTTATAGTAGAGTCCTTTTTATTCATCTAATTGAAACAAAAATACCATTTTGTGTTGTTTTATAAATGATTGAACAAATTGTGAATCATCCTAGTTGATTTTATTTTCAAGACATATATTTTAAATTATTTATAAATCCAAAATTTTCACTATGTCTTTGACTCATATGAAAGAGTGGACCACTCATATAAAGCAAAATAATCACTCGTACACAGAGTGAATTGACTCATGCAAAAGTTGAAATGAATCATATGTAGGTCTAAATGAAGCGAACGTAGGCCACAATGACTCATATTCTGGTTTAATGACCATACATATAAAAAAAATGACTCGTACACAAGTCAAGAATGACTCATACAGTCTCCCAGGATGAGTCATACACACCTCATACTTAGCCAACTTTCAGCTTCACTCCACATTCTAGATTACATTAAAATAATTTCAAATTTAATTTAATCTATTCAAAACTGATTCCAATCAAATTCAAACACTTCATCTCAAAAGAATCATTAAACATCATTTGAGTTAGAACATTATTTATGTGTTGAACATAAAAATAGAACATATGAATCACTTCTAATCCAAACTTCTCCATTAATTATTCTCTATATGAATACCACATTCTGTAGGAACGTTTTATCTTAAGAACATATCCAAGAATTCAATAACTTCAAAAAGTATATTGATATTAACAATCATACCTTTGTATTTTATTATAAACCAAGGAACATAAATCACTCTCAAAATCAAACATCTTAGAAATGGATCACTATTCAATAATTTTAATCCAAATTGTGCTAATTTGGTATAGAAAAAAAAATAATTTAATAATAATATCATTAAATCCATAAAACAATGATTTAATTTCATGCCTCATAGAACATGATATTTCTTTATTCAATATGATGAAATGATTCGACTTGGATTTTTTTGAGAATTGATTACATATTTTTAATCAATAATTCACCATCACATCAAATCAGTAATAAAATTATCTAAAATGTATAAATAATTCTTTAATTAATAATTCACTGTAATACCATATCTTCACAAATATTTGATAAATATTCCAATGGAATCTATTTATAGAATTACTATATGAACTTCCACAAGACTATTAGAATAGTTCACACATACATAAAGATGAATTCAAATCCTACCCATTTTAATAAATATCTCTAAAATAATTCTCCCACTTAAGATATATTCCCTAAATGGTTAAACCCATATCAATGGATTACCCCCCCATATAGATTTTATCCCACATTGTGAATAAACAAAGATACTAAACATAAAGTGATTTGTGTTTACAATTTTTATCCCCCTCTAACAACCATTATCTAAAGAAACAAGATGAGATTAGGGACTAAATCACCATAAAATAGCCTTGATATGGGTGAGGTTGAACTCCCAACATCAAAGTCATAATTTAAAATTCATATTTAGGCAATGTTTTAGTGAAAAACTATTCTATTTTCTCTTTTATAGGAACAAATTCTAACTTTAATTAATTTATCTTCAAAATAACATTGATGAAGTGATATTTTATATCAATTTTCTTGGATCTTGAATTTTTATCTTGATTCCATTCAAGATTTATATCACTTTGATTATCAGAGACAAAGAGAAGTGGAAACATCACTTTAACCTTTAGATAATCTAATCAAGTCATTATCCACACTAATTGGGTTTTTTCATGATTACTAATCACATATTATTCCTTTTCAGTGGTCAAGGTGATATAATTAAAATTATTTATGTTTCAAAAAATATACATTTCTTCATGGAAGAAAACTCTATCGGATATAGATCTCTTATCATTAATAAAACCAACCCAATATTCATTTGTGTAACCAAATAGATTTATATTCCCTTTGTTGTTATATTTAAAATTGAAACCTATATACATTTAATTTAAATAAGAATAATTTTTATAGCACTGAAATGGGATACTTTTTGAGGACTCTGATACATAGAACAAAGTTTATCAATTTAAATTATATCCATCCTTGTGGTTTTAATGTATAAAATACTTCCAATAAGATTCCAAAATTCCATTGGATTCACTTATTTTTATTTCTCACATTTTTGCATCTTATTTCCACTAAAATTGTGGTAGAAAATGACTTTGAAAACTTAATTCCAAAACTTTTTATAAATTCCTAATAATAATTCATTTGAGATAGAATGATGTGATATATCTCCTAAGAAATTTGTAGGCCAAGAAAGTACCACATCTCACCAAGAATAAGAACTTCAAATAACATCTTCATTTATTTGGGTAATTGTTTACAATATAATTAATCATATTAAATAAATATAATTTAATATAAATAAATGATATCAATAAAAGATTCATCTTTTTCATCTTTGAAGCATAGGTTTCTGTACACTCTTCCTTTTTTGAATTTCAACTTCTTTAAATAGGTGTCTAACATAGAATACCTATCTCTGAGGGGTTTTTACGTCATATATAGACTTATTTAACTTATAAACATACTTTAAATATTCTCCAAGTCATAATCCACAAGGTTTCCAAATTTATACCTCCTCTTACAACTCACCATTGAGGAAGGTTGACCAAAAATCCATTTTGAATATTTTGACTTGTATTGGGATTGTAATAGTAAGAAATATACTTATGTTTTATAACTTTTCCACTAATGAAAAAAACTCATCAAAGTCTACTCATTCAACTTAAGAATACCATTCACAGACAAGTCTTTTTTTTTCTCACAACTTCACCCTTTTCATTAAATTTATTTAAAAATACTCATTTAGTTCCAATGTCATTTTTGTTTTATAGCTTGGATACCATCTCCCAAGTTTCATTATTATCAACATTATATAACTCTTCATTCATAGCATATACCACTATTGATGCTCCAAATCTTATTGCACATATGATAGTTCAACTTGAGAAAACATTGTGGTATGTGATATAGTTCTCAATATTATTTTGTAATGTTTCAGAAATTCCTTGTAATTTTTTTATTTATTTGGAATTATTTTGAGAACACATGCTCTAAAATATCATGATTCTGATTCCTAGAGAGCTCAGAATGGAATTTTGATCTTTTTTATGGTATGTTCAGTAACGTGCTAGCAGGGTTTTCTAACTTTTTAAGCGGTGCTTGGATAAAAAATACTAGGGCACCGTTAAACTCGGAACTTCGAGATTCACCAAGAAATGACTTAACTTCAGCTGAGAAGGGTTGAGTGGAAAATTAATTTTTCAGACTTTTGGGAAAAATAATAAGATAATTTAAAAGAATTATTTTATTTATTTTTTCAACCAACGAGTGGCGACACGATGACGCTACTGTGCAGCGATGAGGCAGAAATGAGGCGCATTAATGAGGCTCATTAATGGACCATATCATGTAGCATAATGATGAAATAAAGGAAGTATAACATTGATTGTATTTCATAAATGAAATAGAATAACGACGTGACACCACAACATAATTGAAATGTTGCGGCGTGTATCCTTTTAATTTTTTAATGCGTTGGTAGAACTTGGATTAAACCTTGGAGATTCTCTGATGAATATCCAAAGGTCTTACTCTCCAATGAAAAATGACACACCAACATATCATCACCGATTTGGACACACCTCAAAGACTTGATCCCAATGAGATGAGCGATGTTGACATCTTGAAATCTTGAGGGCGAAGCACTTCGACAATAAAAAATAATGAGGTAGGGGTTATTTTATTTAATGTTCTTCCTAGTTATTTTCTAGAAATGACGAACACAGATCAAACCATGAACAAGATTATCCATAGATCCTGAATAAATGAGGGTGGGTAACGTTCTTTTGGGATTTTCTCTATCTAAGAATTGAAATTATCATTTTTTGATTCAACTGAAATCCCCAGTCCTCCCATGTTCTAGAACCTCTGACGCGGAGGGTGTGGACTGACACGAACAAGGCCCAAACACTTCCACTACGTGAATTCATTGTGGTTGTATCCTCAATGTGGATATACAAGGGATCTGGGGTCAAGGTAGGGATAGAGGTGAGTCAAGAAGCTCGTAGGCGGAGACGAATAGGAAAATAGACAACTAGATCAACTTTGGTGGCCCACAGATGGTTTCATCGGTGCAATGCTGCTAGTGAACTGTGGAGGTGGCCGGCCCATGCCAACCGCATGGAGGGGGTGGCGCCAACCGGTGACAAAACAGTAGGAGGTGTCCGACCCTCACCAGCCGCACTGGAGGACAACGACATGGCCATCGCTGCACTGCGGTGGTTGGAGGCCACGACAACCGTGGGGTAACGCGGCGCTAGGCAGTCGCCTCGTCGAGGGACGACCCATGTCTAGGATGTTCGGTGAGCCATAGTTTCTTGACCATGGTAGGAGGAAGGCCCCACATGTTCGCAGGGCCAACGGGGACTAGACACAACATCCAGACGCGTCTCTGCCTGGCGACGCACCATCGGCCCACACCGCATGGGCCGAGCTCTAGGATGGCGGGCCGGACACGCACCGGTGGGCCGATCCATGGCCCAACAGTCCACTTCCACGTCCCAGTGGGTTAGAACCATGCCCGGTGGGTCGGAACTATGCCGACAAGTTAGGACCATGCCCTTTGGGCCTAGCCGGACTAGACCTTATCCCTGGGTGACTCGACAGGCTGGACCCTCATCCAAACTGTGCCAGGTCCAGTGAGGCCCATTGGGCCTGGCCCACTAGCCAGACCGAACTAGACCAACCCAAATCTGACCTGGGTCAGTTCGAGTCGGTCGAATTTAAACCAGGGTATGTGCGACCCCTAGTCCGGGTTGGTCGAGTTGGTCTGACCTAGTCTAAATGGTCCCAGACATAACCGACCCCTATTTACTAAACACCCGTATCTTACAAACTGGGCATCCAATTGACGAGACGTTTGCAGCGTTGGGACCCTCTCGATGAATAGGATATTTTTGAATGATCTATGGTGACTTCCATGGATGTGAATATGTGGAGAATGTATTGAGTAGTGGTTCTACTAGGCGCACTATGTACAGAACGTTGCAGTTGGGAGAGACTTGAGGACTACTGACTTTCGACTCTTCATGACTCAACTATGGACTTTGGCACTGGTATCCCAAAAACATACAAAGGAAACATTTTGATATGTGTTATATTGGATAGTCTCACCATGACAGCTCATTTTATCGCTCTCCAAGAATATTTATATCTCGTTCAACTTGCTAGGATTTACTTAAGGGAAGTGGTAAGGCTACATGGGGTACCACTCTCTATCATATCTGTTCGTGATCTGTGGTTCACATCAAAATTCTAAATAAGTATTCCACATGGTCTGGGTACTGAATTGAATTTTAGTATGGAATATCACCCTAAAAATTATGGCCAATCTGAAAGGACTATTGAGAAACTTGAGGACATACTGAGAACCTTGTCAATGGAATTTAAATGTGTGTGGGATCAACATATCCAATTAATTGAGTTCTCTTACAAAACAAATCTTCCATTAGAGCATTCAAATGACACCCTATAAAGATTTATATGGGAAGTGATGTAGAACTCCCAACTGTTGGGATAAAGTTGGTGAAATAAAGCTTCTTGGGCCTGATCTTGTGTAAGAAATGACAAAAAATGTTCATTCCATCCAACAACAAATTAAGGCTGCTCAGAGTTGGCAGAAGAGCTATACCAAAAATCATAAAAGGGACATGGATTTTGATGTTGGTGAAAAAGTATTCCTTTTAATATCAACTTGGAAAAGAGTCATGGGCTTTGGAAAGAAAGGGAAGCTCATCCCTAGGTACATTTACCCCTATGTAACAATTGATCACATAAGAGAAGTGGCCTATCGACATGCACTTCCTTCAAATCATGCACAAGTTCATGATGTTTTCCATGTATATATCTTGAGTAAGTACATGCCTAACCATTAAAATTTAATAAATCCTAAATTGGTACAACTAGAACATGACCTGTCTTATGAGAAGCAACCGGTGGAGATCTTGGACCTTAGAGACAAGGTTCTATACCAAAAGACTACCCATCTCATTAAAGTGTTGTGGAGAAACCACTAATATGAAAAAGACATATGGGATCCATAGGAGGAAATGAAGAAGTGGTACCCACACCTTTTCTATTATGAGAGTACGAGTTGAAATTTAGAGGATGAAATTTCTTAAGGGGGGAAGAATGTAATGACTTGAACTTTTTGAATAATATTTTATTTAATGAAAATGCCAGTTTTACTATATCATAATAAATAAAACTATATAAGTATAATTGAAATGTAACCATATATTTCAGACCATTATATGACCATTGGTTAATATGACCATTGGAAACCATAATAACTTTTAATGTTATAATTATTTCTTATAAATAGTAATGATAATGGATAATTAACACAGAATGAAGATTCGATGGCCTCTATTAGTGGAATCGGGCCGTACGAATCTCATTTATCAGAGATTGGGAAGGAGGAAGAATCATTAGGATTTCATCTTCACTAAGTCCAAGCTGAGGTTCTACATGTTAAGCTTGAACGAAATCGCCTATGGGTGAAGTTCAAGTTTATAGAAATCACCACTTGAGAAATGTTGTCTAAGTTGCCCGAAGATTCTATCACTATTTCACTATTTAATCTTAGGTCTTATGTGGGTGTTATAAGGGTTATATAATGGGGTCTTAGTTAAATTGGGTAAAACATTGGTAAAAATTAAATTTCTTATTTCTTATTATGGTAAAATAAGCATCATTTTTGAATTTCAAATGTCAAAATTAATCTAGGATGACTTTTAATTATTTTTATAAGAAGTTTCATTTTATTGATGAATATTTTAGAAAAATCATAATTCAAAATAATTGTTTAAATTAAATAATTGATACTAGGAAATGATTTTTGAAAAATGGATATACATGGTAGTGATCATTAAGAAATTTAGAGTCTCATAAGGGAAACTTAGTTTTTGGTGAATATTGGCTTATGAATAGTAATATTACCCTTATGAATTGTAATATGACCAATGGAATAGTAAGCTCACCTAAGTAAGTATTAATATAATTTAGTCATCTTGAATGGTAACGTGATATAATAATGTAAGTAAATAATGGTTTTAGAAATTATTTGTTAAATATTTTTATTTCTTGAGTAAATAGTGATTTTTGCTAAAAATTAAATTTATCATATTTATAAAAATATTTGGATTTAATTAGTTAATTCAGATCATAGATATTAGGTTAGGGTAAATTTATGATACTTTTTATAAATTTTTTTGTTTTTCGTTGAATAGTAAAAATATAGTTTTTGAGTTTTTAGTGTGTTTAATGACCTCATAATGATGTAATATAAAATTTAAAATTATGTTCAACTCATGTGAATTAAAATATGATATGAGGTGTCCCATGTTTACAAAAACATGGTCAAATACCATGTTCAATACGATGGTTTTTCACATACCACCGATAAGATGTCCTCAAACATTAAAAAAACTCCCTTTCTTTTACTATAAATACTAATACATTACTTCATTTAAATTCATTCCAAAATCATTAACCTAGAATATCTGATATTATTACCTCACATGGATTCCTCCCAAGGTGTCCTCAATCCATCAAGGTCTCGATCATATATTTTTATAAGTTACTTTTCAAGGTAAGGGAATTCTCATATTCTCTTTTCCTTTCATGTTCGGTTTTATGTGGTATGTCATCAAAATTCAATAAAATGATATAATATCCATTTTATTATATAAATATACTATCTTATGAAACTTTAATTAATTGTTTACCCCTAATTATTCTCTTTTTGATGTTTTATAAAATCATTTTTCATACCCGTTATGCTACAGAATATGCGTCTCAAAATCTCTCTCTTTTTCTCAAGAAATGGTTTTATTTTCTTTATGCAAATACCCAAACATCTTTAATTTATAGTATTGTTGATAAATACATAAAAATTATTTATTTTATATTGTAATTTACACACATAAAACACTCATTCCATTTCCATGGGTTATAAATGACATAAAAATCTTGTTTTAAGAACTTTTTAAAACGCTATGATTTTGATTTGAAACCCATTTATTTTATTCTATTTGGGATATTTATAAAATATTTTAATATGATATATGTGGATAAAATGAAAATAAATACATATTAAGGGTGATACCTTATATCACTCCAATTAATTGGCTAAATAAATTAATATGTAAAGATGATAAGTTTTACGATACCTTGGTGAATAACCTTGGTATTTTTTATGATACCATGGGGATGAACCTTGGTGATATGCTTATGAATGTCTAAATTGAATGTTGTAACAAAAATTTGAAAATATTATTCAAATTATTATTATCATGATATGCCTCTTTCTCATGACTTTATGATATTTCCTCATGTTCTTATTATATTCTCTCAAGCTCACATGTAAACTGTTTTCCATGTTTTCCTTTACTGGGCCTTATGCTCCCCATTTCCTTGGATGTATTTTCCTAGGTTAGGTGATGTGATAATTTTATATAGGAATAAAATTTCAAGAATCTATTCAAGTGGATTAAAATAATGTTGTATGTTTTAATGTATTATTTACTTTATTTCCAAGACACTAAACTTTAAAGATCCCCTATTTGTAAAATGTAGTGAAAAGTTATGTTATAAAAAGGTAGGATGTAATATCCATTCTACATACAGCATCAACCACATTTTTTGATGTCCCATATTGGAAATTTATTGAGTGGTCTTAGTCCTTGATCATCTTTAAATATATTGATTGGCTCATATTTACCTCATTCTATGTGAATATAGAATTTATGATCCTATTGTCTGTATATATTTCACACTTATCCCTATAATGATAATGACACAAAATTTTCAACATGAAGATCACTACATCAAAATCTAGATCATGAATTGGATAGTTATTTTTATAAATATTCAACTTATTTGAGGTTTAGGATATCAATTTATCATTCCACATCAGTACACAAACCTATCCCTTTTTTGATGACTCACTATATACTACCAAAAATTCCCCAATTGTGGGTAGTGTTAGTACTAGTAAAATTATAAGACTCTATTTCAACTCATAAAATATATATTAATAATCCTCATTCCAATTTTTTACCCACTTCCAAGTAATCTCGGTTGTAGTTTTTTCTAATTTTGAGAAGTTTCTCAAAAATTGTTGATAATATGCATCTAGTCCAAGAAAACTACTTATTTCTATTAAAAATGATGGTATAATCCATTGATCAATTTACTTTATCTTCTAAGGGTCCAAAATTATTTATTTTCTTGAGTTAACATGCCCCAATAATGATAATTACTTCATCCATAACTCATATTTTCTATACATTGTACATATATTCAGGTTTCACAAAGTCTTTAGCACAATATTCAAATTCTTCTCATGCTGCTCCTTTATTTTGGATCATATTAGAATATCATCCATAATTTCTTCCAAAAATTTGTTAAGGTAATGTATAAATACTTTATTCATTATGTCTATAAATTTTTCTATAGAATTAGTTAGTCTAATGGGAGAAACTATAGACACATAGTTTCAAAACCTTGTTCAAATGAAAATTTAGTGAATATATTCCTTCTTCACCATTAATTGTTGATATACCAACTGAAGGTTCAACTTATAGAAATACTATACCCTATATAGTTGATAAAACAAGTAGTCTATACATGGTAGGGGATACATGTTCTTTATCATTATTTATTTTGAGTTCAAGATAATAAATATAGTGGTACACTGATCTATAATTCTTCTCGATGAAAATAAATGAATCACATCATGGTGAAACTATCAGGAAGATAAAAAACTCTTCCAGATTCTCTTGTAACTAATTTTTAATTCCTTTAACTAAACCGTTTCCATTTTATAATAATTCTTGGATATGGGTAGTGATCTTGTTGTAAATTTTATTGAGAGCTCAACCTCTGGGTCTAGAGGAATTCTAGACAACTCTTTAGGGAATACATCAGCATAATCCGTTATAGTGGGAATATATTTTAGAATGATTCTCTCCTTTATCTCAATAATTTGGGCTATGTATGATTTCTCATTAGGTAATAATATCCATGATTGAGTATAATATTCCAATGGAGATTCATCCTCCCCATTACACTTATACAGAATCGAAGGATGACTTGGCATGTGAAGAGTGATCACCCTATTCTAACAGTTGATGTTGTCTTTATATAAAGACAACTACTATATTCCCAAACTAATATTATACTCCAAAAATTTATGTACTATGAGATTTTTTGGAATTTTAAGTCCATATACATTGACTGGGGAGGAGTTATATACTTGGGATGCAACAATTTTCCTATTTTCTTTTCTCATAGATGGACTAACCACTGTGTTTTGAGGTAGTGTTTGAATAGTTCTACTAAACATTCAAGGTAAAAAGGAATTCATAGAAACAAAATCAAAAATTATGTTTACTATTCATGAATGAATAACTAGAGTACCTATTACCACATAAATATCGGGATCCGCCTTAGTAGTTGTGATAACATATAACCTTTATTTATACCTACACCTTGGAGGTTGTCATGATTGTTTATCTCCGATAACCCTTGGATTAGGGAATTTTCTTACCTAATGCACATGTTCCTCACATTTGAAACACTGAAAAATATACAAATTGTTGATATAATCCTTCTTTACCACCATTTAGTTAGTGTGTTTTATTCATATCTCTTTAGTGTTGATTAACATGATGTCCTTTTTTCAACACATGAAGCATCTCTTGGTTCCCATCATATAGTTTTGATATGCTTATTCCAACACTATTGACATATTTTATGGTGGGTTTTCTTTTCTCTGTGAGATTTATCTATTGATCCTCATAAAAAAAAATCCATTTTTTTCTTTTTATCCCTTTCCCCACAAGACCACTAATATTATCCAATATTCATCTCAAACTTATGGTTCCAAAGAACAATCTCTTAATTGTTATCAAATTCTAGAATCCCAAGATATATTTATTAAATTGGATTTGAGCCACTAAAGAATAATTTCACCTTACTTTTTTATATTGATGATGATGTTATAGGTATACTGTTTTGGTCTTGTGAGGTTTTCTTCATACACCCCAATAGAACCATCATACATTTCCTTCAAACCAAGGAACTCCATATCCATTTTAATATAGATTATTCTGGGAAAATAATCATTGAAAAATATTTTCATGAATTCTTCCTATTATTTGGATTTAATATCTTCTTTATTATTCATATTGTTGATTATCATTCACCACTGATTGGTTTCCCCTTCCATGTGATAATCATACAACACACATTTATATCGTTTGGATCATTAGAAGATAAGTAATATCTTACCAATTGATTTAATCCATTGTCCCATGATGATGGGATTATAATATCCACTAAATATTGGAGGAATTTATCATATAAAATATTCGACCACATCATTCCCTTTATTACAAGGAAGGTGTTCTACATGATTCAAGTTTCTACTCATAATATGAGTCATCTGATCTATTATTACCATGAAGTTTCCATAACCCCCTACAATAAGGATAGACATATCATTATGGTGGTCATCACATTACCTATCATGTTGTTTTTTGGAATGATTTCTCATATTTCAAGACATTATATAAAAATAAAAAACAAGGGGGGAATAATTTAATCAATAAACATAAAAAAAGAAAAATTATAAATATAGAAGGAATAAATTATCAATAGAAAGTATATCCTAACTCATGAGTCTCTATATTTTAATTTATATTATCTATGATATTTTTCTATTAATTTTTAAAAACTAATAATATATTCATGCCCTTCACATGGATCGTAAAGTGTTTATGATTTTTTCAAAGAATATCCCCTAGGAGTGTCATTCCAAGTGTGAGAAAGACCTATTTTTTATACACCATGTGATAATAAAGTTAATTCAAAATACACCCTTTTTAGAGTTATTACCCCTAAGTAAAACTGTGCTAGATCCACATCCACTTGTAGTATCTAGATAGGGATGTAATTTCTTGGAATCTACTCACACCATACTTCACCAAAATTACATGATATTTTTCCTAACATAGACTTATCTCTAGGGTTATTTTTAAATTATTCTAGTCCAAAAACAAAAAAATAAAAATAAAATCCTTTTATACCAATATTCGGTACCCAAGATTTTTACAAATATTTTTACATGTTTTCAATATAAATATCTATTAAATAAAAAACAAGGATTGAATGTCCTAGTGTATTTGAAACTATATGTACAGAAAACATCAACATGAAAATAACACATCACTATTTGAATCCCTATAATGATATCCTAAATACTTATGATCTACTAAAATGTATGGTATAACCTGGGGAATACATATGAATTAGGGGAGGTCTAAAAGTACCAATAAGGGAATAAACATGATAAGGAAGCATAACCTGTGTGTTAAAGTTAAAAAATGATATCATAAAAGAGAAGGATTATAAATAATAAAATGAGATCATAACATAAAGATCATGGTATCATAATACCATGTAAAAATATGAAATTTGGTTCCAACACAAAACATGAAATAATCATAAGTCATGGAAAATTACAACGACAACATCTTTTAGAGAACAGAGTCCTATATTAGATTAGGTTTACTCTCTAATCCCATACAAAATGTCTGATGAGAAAAAAAAACTTTACCAAATGAATTTTAGTTATATATGGGAACACCCATCATAAAATTTTCATGACTATGTGTTTCATAAAATAAAACCAAACACAAGGTATATTAATAAGAATCACCCCTGAAAATAATTGACTTTAATAATCTTGTCTCATGAGATAATCAATGGAAATTTAATAAATGTTCCAAAGAGAAGAAGGAATTAAATATTATGAATTTTCACATCTGATTACATAATCAAAAGTCTCAAAATAAGGTGTTAATTTAGGAACAAAAACTTTAAATGAGAATTACATAAGAGAATTAAAGGATAAAAAAGTTCTCCTTAATCAAGTTTTATTTTAAATAAGGAATTTGAGAAATGAATTTATGGAATGTATTTACTCCTATAAAGAATGGATGTTGTTCTAGGAATATATGAAATAGAAATTAATATATAATTTATAAGAAATCCATAACATCAAAGGGAGAGATAATGTAAGTTAGAGAGAGAATGGTCATAACCCGAAGAAAAAGCGTGGTTCAGAAAGATCCCTTACCTTAACTCGCATATTTCATCATACACATTAGAAAATCCAGTATAATAAATATAAATTTATTATACATATATTAGAAAACCATACTCATATATATAATAAAATATATTATTTTCATATAAAATACTAAGACTAGTTTATTAACAATTCTTTATTAGAATCACCATTTTGGGTGATAATTACTTCATTTTTCATGAATGTTTTTGTTTGGTAGTCTCAGTATTTATGCATTGATCATGGTTCAATAATCCACAGTGTAAGTACCAGATTTTTATTTAATGTATGTATCCTTTTAAATTTGGTCTAATTATTTATTTTGGACCTAGTATAAATTCCCTATGCGGTTATAGTGGTTTTAGGGATGTTCAGAGTTTGGTTAGAGCTCATAACCGTGAATGGTAGAGAAAATAACTAGGCTGCATGGTTAGTAGAAACCATATGACACATCATATATGGTCGCTTCTAACCATGACGTTCTAGATAGTGGGGTCAAGTAGGGGGCACAGTTTTCCAAAACCATGCACTAGGGGCCGTACTTTGTTAAAAAACTATTGAATTTTTATCATAGGTGTTTTGCATGTATGGAACATGGTTTATCTAAATTTTTTGACAATAATTGTGGGTAAATCCTTAGTATATTAGATGGTGCATGGTTTGTCCAATAGTGTAGCCAAACCATGCCACCCCTGTTTTTGGGAAATTTTATGAAAATACCCTTAATGAAATGTTTTAACGCACCTTGTTCCTCTCATTTTCTCTCTAGTGGATAGTACCTTATCCTTCCTCCCATTATAATATCCTTTGATGCTCTTATATAGGATTTGATCACGGATAACTGTCTGAATTCAAATTCAATCCCCATTTTTCTATTTTTATTCACACTAGTAAGATGTTGATTCCTTTTTAGCCATTCATCATTCTTATTTATATCAATGATTCTATTTAGTTGTAGGCTCATATACCCTATTTTCAGGGTGTAGAAATGTGCTACAAATATCTTACAATCTAGGAAAAACTAAAGGTTGATAATAGATTAGAGGAGTCATACAAGTATGAGGTTGTTGGTCTATAAATCATCCCTCACGTTTAGATGTTTTATAAATTTCTGTGTGCGCATGCCAATATCATCAGGTGTGGCCTATTATTTCATGTGCCTTGATTATATTCATTATAAATTTATTCTAAGACCATTTACATATATGTTATCCATCATTGGAGGTTATCACCTCAATGAAGACCACCCAAGGTAGGGTGTTTTTTTAATTATGATTTTACAGCTTATTAATATTTTCTATGCCACTATTCAGGTGTGCCTTGAATTGACCATGATAATGGTTAGTGTTTAATTCAATCAATGAATTATTAATTTATCAAACATGTATGCTCATCACTTGACCCTTATAAGGTAAGTGCTTCAACTTGATAAATCAATATTAAATGGAAATGGAAAGTTTATTATATATACGATTTAGTCAAATTAAATGTAATATTATGACTTGTTTTTATGTCTGTAGGACACCTTTCCATGATTTTGGAAGGATACAAAGTTAACCTAATGGATTGGTTATAACTTATATGAATTAATAAATGGTTTCATGTATGTTAGCTTTATCACACTAATTAAAGGAATGGAATTAACCAAATGAATTAATAAGAGGTATGAGCATTACATGGATTAATTTTATATAATTATTCAACTATTATGTTCCAACTGTATATAGACCTTAACATTATTATAGGAGTGTTCAGACTTGATCTAACTTTGGATTCTCAAGGGAATTCATTGAGCACTCTGGGATTCCATTCCGATTCAAGGATGCAAGTTTCCAAGGTTGAGACCCACCTTGGAACCTAATTTTTGTCTACAAGTGGATGACCCGTATAACATCATAGGATTAAACCATTATTATGATAGGATTCACTGAATACACTCCATGGATCCATAGTTATGTCTACAAACACGAGGTGCCTTAGATACACCCTTGAGACTAGTCATTACTTATCCCATTTTACCTTAGATAAATTCATTGGACTCGATTAGAATTACATTATTTTGGAATGTCTTGGGAGATGACCCTTGGAGTACAATATTAACCATTATATCCAGGTTGTAGATTATCACTAAGTTTCCTCGACCCATGAGGTCAAGGATGCCATGGTTATTACCTCAGATCCCTTTTATCATTATCACCATCATCATCATAGATTCCTTATTATAGCTTGGATCCTTTATCATTTTTTTCATATTCATGATGTGAGTGATTTTTATAACTCACATGACATATGATATAATCTATAACATAATTTATTAATGAACTGGTTATTTGTTCAGATACCATTTGAGGGTGAATTAGGTACTTGGGTATTTACGTTACGGTATTGCTTTACTTTTTTATATGCATGCTTGCACTGATTCAGTTTATATTACACGGAATTGATGTTATACATTCCATTATTGGTGTCCTACTAATATTTATATGACACCCTATCCAGGATACCATTGGTACTCAATAAGATTACATGTATGCAGGTGTTGATGAGGGGAAGCATTCTTCATTAGACACTTGATTTCTTGCTCACATTTGGACGCAGCTGGGTAGCAGATGACTGGGAAAGAACTCATAATGTTTGTATAGATTTTGTCTTATTTTTGATTATTTTATATAACATGTATTTACTTATACCTTTTATCCATGTTGTCAAGTTTTATAGAGACATGACATGTATCATCAACTTTTTTTTGTGATTATTATCTATTCAGTTTTTTATTATTCCTATCAGATTATACTGTGAAATCTTTTTAATATACTACTATTGTTATTTACATGTTATTTTATTTATCCACTTTTCAAAAATCTCGTAATTAGGAATTGTTTCCCCTTGGACACACCCAAGGCCCATGATTCTAGTTGGCAGCCTCTGGTGTTCGAGGAGATGTGTTAGAGTCCATGTGGCTAACCAGTCTTGGGGCATCTCTGAGTGGAACCCGGGTTTGGGACATCAAAAATTGAATGTTGAACATAATATTAATACTATTTATATTCATTATTTATATATATATATATTAATAGTCATATATAAAATACATAGATTAAAAAATGAATTACACCATTCTTAGAGACTGTTGGCAGTACATACATATGAACACCGTTTTCATTTTTGATGGATGGAAATAAACAAAGGTATATAATAATTAACCTTTAAAGAATCAAAATAACATCATAAATTATATATATATATATATATATATTAAATACATCACTATAACCATTTGTGAATGGAGGTGATGGAAAAAATATTACATCGGTCAGCGAGCCGGTAGTCCTTCGTAGACATGGACAATGATTCCATTTCCCATTTTATAGAAGAAGAGATGAATTTATGTTATTAAATTAACATAATAAAAAATTATAATATAGAATATATATTTTTTTATTTAAATATGTTTAAATAATATTTTAAGTAGTTAGAAGAAGAAATAAAACTAAAACATTCGGTTAAAGACTATACCCCTTCTTCGAACAACCTCATTTTATTTAAAACTTAAACCCTATAAGGATGATATTATGCCCAAAAAATACATATAAAACATAGGGAGAGATATTAAGAAGGTATATTTGAAGGTATTGTCTAAAATAATTGGATTTTTATGTGTGATGAAATTTGTAGAGGAAATTCCCTTTTATAAGTGAGGGGAGGGGTGCTCTTGTAAGTACTTAAATTATTAAATTCATAAAAATGAAATTTCAAATAAAAAAGGATAGAAAGGATAGAATTATTATTCAATGTGATTAAGAGTACAAATCATAACTTAAAATACATTTTGGACATGTTTAGATTATGTTTTTACCCTTATCGCTATTTTTTAACCCATGTTAACCCTTTTTGAAAATTTCCGTCATAAAGAGGTTTTTACTCTTTATGGGTTAATATAGGCACTATAAACGAAAATTGGTTTATAAATAGACCCTCTTAGATATTTATAGAAATTTAATAATCACTTGTATATATTATGTATTTTCAGTAATTTTAAATAATTTTAAAAAATATTATTTTTTATAAAACAACGTTAATGTCATTTTTGGTACCATTCATTTAATTTTACTTTAAAAACAACATGAAAATAATGAAATTTGAATAAAATGAATTAAAAACTCAATAATATGTTTTTTTTTGAAAAAAACACTCAAAACACAACAATTCACTCAAGTTATATTATTTTTTACATTTTTAAAATCATATATTTTATTTTTCTATTAATTGAATAAATAATGTTTTCGAATTGCATAAAGATTTAATCCAATTATTTCATCCATAAAAATTTAAAAAATTAACATTATAAATATAAAAATTTATCTTTAAAATATTATTTATAATTAGACATAATTTATCTTTATCCTTGTTCGAAAATATTATATAAATTAGAATTAAGAAAGTAACATTTTTGACATTATCTTTAACTTAACTATTATAGATGTTAAAATTAAAGAAATAAATTTTTTTCATATTTTCTAAATTTTTATTGAAATTACCAAATTTAACTCAAAAAATCAGATAAATTCAAGTGTTATTGTCTTTTTTTTAGTGATTATCATCGCATTTTTAACAAAAATTTCCCGATATACCCTTACTATGGTAACAATTATTTACTTGGGTTGTTATTCATAATGACAAAAAATAAAAGGGAAATATATATAAAATTTGGACCGGATGGTTAAAAATATGGAAAAAATTGAATTGATATATGTGGATGAAATTAATTTATGTTAAATAAATAAAATACAACAAAAAAAGTTTTTTTCAGAAAAATTCGTTTTATGTGTAGAAATGTTTTTATAAAAAATTGAAGTATAAAATTCATTAAAAATATAGAAATTGAATTATTTTTAGTTATAATAAACTATTAAAATATTAAAACAAATTCAAAATATAATTTGACTAGGAAAATACTTGAAAATAAAATACCTTTTTCAATAAAAATCAATAGTTTTCACTATTCAGTAAAAAATAATAATATTCAAAAAAATCACCAAAATTTCACCAAAATATAATTTTATAAGATGATTTTAATAGTTATATCCTTTTTATAAAAAATTATTTTAAAATTTATATATATTTCTTTTAATATTTTCTCACAAAAATTAATAAAAACCATATTTGAAGAAAACATATTTTTGAAAAATAAATTAACTTCACTAAAAATTGTGTGATTATTTAGTAAGAGTTAATCACTGAATATATATTGATTTGGAAATTTATCCACATTTTTTAAAGTATTTAATCTTATTTATACCTATTAATTTAACGTTTATGTTATAATCTTCATATTTAAATAATAATATTTTGTGGTTCGTTTAGGAATGGTGTTGTGTGTCATATATGATATCAAACATAGTTTTATCTTAAAATCTTAGAGTTTTATAGAAAATTTATGTTTATTAATGAGGTTTAACTCCTTGAGGATGACTACATACCCAATTTTTTATGGTTATCATCCCACACACACAATCTTCTACTTAATATCAAAAGGAACTTGAGCAAGGGTATGAACTTGAACAATAACAATCTGTGGGCATGATATGATTACAATATTACATCAATAAATAAAAAAACTTCATTATAATTAATGATCATAAATGATTATATAACTCTCCATAAGGACTAATGATGATGATCTTATTCTTCCTTCCACAAAAACCACCTATGACTGTTCTGAACATTTATTTTTATTCTTTGATATGACACCATATCAATTATCACTTCTATTATAGTACTCACTTATCTATTTCATTATTTCACCTAGTTTATATCCATACAATTTTTTTAAGAATATTGTTTCTATATTAAATTATGAAAAATCCTCTCTTAATTTTTTTTGGATCGACAAGACTTGTTTTTCCATATCATCTTAACGTCAATGCATTATTGAAAAACTACCCGGAATTCCACGTAATAAATAAGATCTATAATTAATGAGATATTTTCATTATCACTGGGTCGCATATTTTTTTTAAGACATCTATAAAATACATGAATTTTAGTTTACTATATATTTCCACACAAGCATGATAATGTGACATTTCATTTTGAGTGAGAAACTATCCCCTTAGCAACAACTTCTTCCTTTTCTAGTTCATCTACCTTGATATCATCTTGGATCATGATCATGTGTTTGATCACGATGTTTTTTACAAGAGTAAAATCATACACACATCATATCATTTTGTATCCTTATTTTGATAATTAAATCTAGAACCTCAATTTATCAATCCACATGTACTTCCTAATTATTCTCACAGTGTTAAAGTATTACACTAAGATTAAAAGTCATATGATTGGACCAAATAATTATGATAAAGTCATTTGATTAAATAATTATTATAATCAATATTTATGGTCAATATAAAATACATAAAATCATCTTGAAGTCTTATAATTAAAACTCCAAATAATTACAATCAGTAAAGAAGACTTATGATCAAGGAAATTTCTTATTTTCCTATATGAAAAAAAAGTATTACGATCACTCGAAAATTTGAAATGAAGATTTAAATTCAAGATTAAATACTTATGATTCTGCACTAAATATCCATACTTCACATAATTCAAACTGGTTATTTCTCAATCAATCTTAGAGAATTCTTAACATTTTAGGCCTTTAGCATTTTCTTTACATACTAGGAAACTTCCATCTTCAACAATATATTATAGATAGTATATACAATTCATTATTCCATATCATGAACATGAGTAATAGTTCATAAATCATCACACTTAACATATATTGACAATAAATACAACATCATCCTCAAGTGAGTTTAATAATCTCCCCCTTTGGATTTTTTTCAATAACCCAAACTTATCCCCCCTTCATGATAATAAGACTAGAAATTGTAATCAAGAAGGATCAAGAAAAAACATTATTAGAAAATAAATAATGAATAAATATGATCTAATTCCAAGAGAGATATATCTTTATAGAAAAGAAGTGTGATTAAATAATTCATCAATGTTGCCAATAAAACAACTCATCTAAAACCAATCAGATATTCAAGAAAACTCAACTCAAATTTCCTAGTTTATTTCTAGCACCAGTCATCACATACATAAAAAATTAATACCCATGGGAAATAACCCCCTATAAATATCATCGCCTCAAGAACTAAGAATGATAGAATAAAAGTGGAAAATAACTCAAAACATAACTCAATGAGAGGCAGTGTGATGTACTCCCTTTGTGACCTTAGCTTCTTGAATTGTTTATTTGTGAGAGGTTTTTACATAATATCTACAATATGCACTTTTGAGGGAACACATTCCAGCATCAAAATACCCTCTTCAAACTTATCCTTTAGCAAATTATACCTTATATTTTTCTTTCATCTAGAGTTTTTCATTATATTTGTGGATAGATTTATAGAACTCTTATTTTCATTTCCCATAATTAGTGGATAAGTTACTTAAAAAGTAAAGTATTGTAACTTTTACTTCATACATATCATCTGTGTAGATGCTTATGATGAAACCACATAGTTTTTGCTTATTAAATCATAGTGTGAATGATTTTTTATTCTATAAATTTTATGAGACAACTTCTTCCAATGAAAAATACCCCAATAGATGTGGATTTACTTTCATATTCTGCCCCTGTATATTTAGTAGTAGAATATCCCGTTAGTTCTAGAACATCTATATTCTTTTACATCAGCCTATAATTGAGAGTGTTTGAGATGTATCTCAAAATAATTATCATTTATAAAAGATCTATTTTTTATGTATTTTATTTATACTTGTAACAAATGATGATAACATATACAATGTTAGGTATCGATAATGGCAAGTACATAAGATGTCCAACTAAATATTATTTTCATTAATAGTTTCCCCCTCATAATCCTTACTCATCATTGTGACCAAATGAATTATAGTGGACACTCCACTATATTCCTATATGTAGAAGTTTTTTTAGAGATCATTCACATAGTTTTCCTGTGAGACAAAAAATATATCTTGCTGCTTATGCAATATATACCCCCAAGAATAATCTCATTTCTCCCAATACATGTATTTTAAACCATTCATTCATGTTAATTTATAACTCCCCATATATAATTTCTTCATTTTTGGAAAATATTATATCATCAACATACTCAATTCCAAAGAGTGATGTGGTTTTGGTATTTTTCAAATATAGATTACTACCCAACTACCCTTTCTAAAACATCATGCTTTTCAAATACTCCTCATGCCTAAAATACAAAACTCTTGGAGCCTAATTCAAACCATAGATATATTTCTTCAACTCACACACTTTGATTCCATATGAATGAAAAAAGACTTTAGGTTGTTCCTTGTATACATATTACTCAATATCACCATTAAAAAATGTTGATTAAACATCTATTTAAAATATCTTGAAGATTACCTAATTTAATAAGAAAATATATATTATTATAGACTTAAGTATAGACACTGTTGAAAAATTTTCATCAAATTTGTTGTACCTCTCGTACCCCTCGTGGTTTTATTTTCATGATCACAATCACTCTCTTATTTATCTAATCTTGTTTTAAGTGTTTTTGGATGATATGCATGATTTGAGGTTGCCAAGGAATTGGGCCAAGAAAGGAATAAGGCAAAAGTGGCCTGATTTTCAGTCCACCGGCCAACCGGTGGAAGACCACCGGCCAGCCGATGGAGGCCTGGACAGAAGGCATCCCTCTGTCCAGACCACCGGCCAACTGGTGTCCCACCACCGGCCAGCCGGTGGCACCCAATCAAATAGTGACAGCCACTGTCTCAGCCCCGGCCAACCGGTGGCCTCAGCACCGGCCAGCCGGTGGCACCTGCACAGAAGGCAGAGCTACTGCCTCAGCACCGGCCAATCGGTGGCCTCCTCACCGGTCAGCCGGTGGCGCCTGGACAGAAGCATCCACCCATTTTCAAAGCACCGGCCAACCGGTGGCTTTGTACCGGTCAGCCGGTGGAGCCAGTCAAACTAGCCGTTGGCTTTTGACCAGCCTGTCCACTTGGCCTCCAACGGCTCCGAAAGCCTCTCCAACGGCTCCGAAGCCTCCCAAAGGCCATTTGAGGGTTCCCCCTCTATAAATAAAGGACTACAAACCCCCGGAAGCCTAAGGATTAATAGTGGAACCATAATCAAGCCAAGGAAGCCCACGTGACACATTTTTTATCATTTGGCGAACCTCCGGCGGATTGCTCCAAGGGAACCCCACTTGCTCCAACACACTTCCACATCCAAGGAGCACCACCAAAGAAGCTTGGGAGCGCCCTTCATCAGCTCCATCAATCCATTGGCGCCCAAAACTTCCCCATTACGGTTTTTCATTGTTTTATTTATTTTGAGCATCATTTTGGGTTTGTGACTACAAATCCCATCTCTTTCTCTCATCCTCTCTTTTGGGTTTTCACACCACCTCTAAGGTGTGAAGAGGTTAGTCAAGCCTTCCCTTTAAAAGGCTTGAGTCACCGGTGAGCTAGCCTTCACCCGTTAAAAAGGCTAGTGGGTTTCTTGCTCAAACCATTAAAAAGCAAGCTGTAATAGGTGATCTAGACTTCACCTGTAAAAAGGCTAGTGGGTTTCTTGCTCAAACCATTAAAAAGCAAGCTGTAATAGGTGAGCTAGCCTTCACCTGTAAAAAGGCTAGTGGGTTTCTTGCTAAAACCATTAAAAAGCAAGCGGTAGTAAATCTCTCAACGGTTGAGTTGGGAGTGGAGACGTAGGCTTGGGTTTAAGCCGAACTCCGTTATCAATTTTGTGTCTTGCCTCATTTATTTCCGCTGCATTCTTTACTTTGATTTTAAATTGTTAATTAATTTTTAAAAGGCAATTCACCCCCCCTCTTTCCATCACTTCCCTTTCTTTCTCCGCCCAACAATTGGTATCAAAGGAAAAATTTGAGTAATACCCTAACCGGTTTCAAATTCAAGATCCATTGTGATGGCTTCAACCTCTTTCGCCCCCGAAGGCTATTCTTTGGGTCGTGCTCCATTTTTTGATGGAACCGACTACACCTATTGGAAAACCCGCATGACCACTTTTCTTAGAAGTATAGGATATCCCATATATAAAATTGTCATGCATGGTTACTCTCCCTCTTCCCCCGATGAATCCAAATGGACTCAAGCCGACATTAAAAATTTCGAGCTTGATGGCAAAGCCATGAACGCTCTTCATTGCGGCCTTGATCGTAATGAGTTCAATCGAGTTTCCACATGCACATCATCTCATGAAATCTGGAAACTATTGGAGGTTACCCATGAGGGGACCAACAAAGTCAAGGATACTCGATTGGACATGTACCGTCAAGATTTTGAGTCTTTTACCATGCATCCTTCTGAAAATATCACTGAAATGTTTACACGCTTTACTGACGTTTGCAATGGTAGAAAGTCCCTTGGTGATGATGTGTCTGCAGAAACGATGGTCAAGAAGATCCTTTGGATCTTACCAAGCACATGGGCACCAAAAGTCACGGCAATCCAAGAAGCAAAGGACATCAATAATATGCCGGTCGAAGAGCTCATCGGATCCCTAATGACCTACGAGATCACCATGAGGAGGCAAGCTGAAAAGGAAGGCAAACCGATCAAAACTCCAAAGAACATCGCCTTCAAAGTTCAACAAGAAGAAAGCTCTTCCTCCTCCTCATCTTCCTCTTCAAGCGGCGATTCCGAAATGGAGAATCTTGCCCGCAAGATGCACAAGTTCATGAAGAAGCACAAGAAGAAGAAATCTCGCAAATCTCGCAAGGCTCAATCCGACGAAAAATCCGAGCCCAAGGTAACATGCTATGGGTGTGGCAAGAAAGGCCATTACAAGACCGATTGCCCACTCAACAAGAAAAAGGCCAAGAAAAAGGAGAAGAAGAAGGCATTCAAGGCCACATGGAGTGATAGCTCAACATCCTCCTCCTCCTCCTCAAGCAACAACGGTAATAAATGCCTAATGGCATTCCATGAGGTAACATCTTCCGACTCCTCTTCCTCTAGTTCCTCAAATTCTTTTAATAATTTATCTTATGAGGATCTCCAATATGCTAGAGATCAATTGGAGGAAGGTTTTCACGAACTTTCTTCCAAATTCGTTGCTTTAAAAAAGAATTTCAAAAAACTTTCTTCCGAAAAGGAACAACTTCTCAAAGAAAATGAAGAGTTGACCCTCAAAATCCAAAACCTTCCCGATGTTGATTCCATGGAATCAACAATCAAAGATTTAAGGGAATCTCTTGCCAAGTTCACCCAAGGTGAACAAAATCTTAACCAACTCCTTGGTTCTCAACGCATATCTAGAACCACCGAAGGGCTTGGCTATTCCAAGCAAGCTTCCTCTTCCCATGCGCCAACTATTTTTGTAAGGGGGAGCTCCGAATTTAAATTTTGTAATTATTGAAAAAAACCCGGGCACTTAATTTATGAGTGCAATTGCAAAAATTCCCGGTATGGTAGGCCCAAAACATTTTCCTTTAATGATGAATTTTATAGGAGAAGACCCGCCACTAGACAAGTATGGATTGAAAAATCCCTTTTAGCGAGTCTCTCCGGCCCAAAATTTATCTCGGTTTCAAAAACCACTCCCTGGTGATTTGTTGTTTTTATTTAGGGGGAGTTAGGATCTTTTAAGCTTTTTTTTTGTGTTTTCAAAATTTTTCATTTCAAACTTTCAATTTCAACACTTGGTATCAAAACTTTCTTTTTTCAATTCAAAACTTTCAATTCAAACTGTTATTCAATTTTTGATTCAAAACTTTCAATTCAAATTTCAAAATTTCAATTGGTTTAAAATCTCTCGTTCCCTCAATCAAGTTTTATGCCCCGTGCTATTTTGATAATCACAAAGGGGAAGAATTTCTTGATTGATTGGGGGAAAAATCTTTCTCTCATGTTTTACTTTTCAAATATTTTACATTGTTTGTTTTGGTGATTGTGATCATCAAAATAGGGGGAGATTGTTGTACCTCTCGTACCCCTCGTGGTTTTATTTTCATGATCACAATCACTCTCTTATTTATCTAATCTTGTTTTAAGTGTTTTTGGATGATAGGCATGATTTGAGGTTGCCAAGGAATTGGGACAAGAAAGGAAGAAGGCAAAAGTGGACTGATTTTCAGTCCACCGGCCAACCGGTGGATGACCACCGGCCAGCCGATGGAGGCCTGGACAGAAGGCATCCCTCTGTCCAGACCACCGGCCAACCGGTGTCCCACCACCGGCCAGCCGGTGGCACCTGCACAGAAGGCAGAGCTACTGCCTCAGCACCGGCCAACCGGTGGCCTCCTCACCGGTCAGCCGGTGGTGCCTGGACAGAAGCATCCACCCATTTTCAAAGCACCGGCCAACCGTTGGCTTTGTACCGGTCAGCCGGTGGAGCCAGTCAAACTAGCCGTTGGGCTTTTGACCAGCCTGTCCACTTGGCCTCCAACGGCTCCGAAAGCCTCTCCAATGGCTCCGAAGCCTCCCAAAGGCCATTTGAGGGTTCCCCCTCTATAAATAAAGGACTACAAACCCCCGGAAGCCTAAGGATTAATAGTGGAACCATAATCAAGCCAAGGAAGCCCACGGGACACATTTTTGATCATTTGGCGAACCTCCGGCGGATTGCTCCAAGGGAACCCCACTTGCTCCAACACACTTCCACATCCATGGAGCACCAACAAAGAAGCTTGGGAGCGCCCTTCATCAGCTCCATCAATCCATTGGCACCCAAGACTTCCCCATTACAGTTTTTCATTGTTTTATTTATTTTGAGCATCATTTTGGGTTTGTGCCTACAAATCCCATCTCTTTCTCTCATCCTCTCTTTTGGGTTTTCACACCACCTCTAAGGTGTGAAGAGGTTAGTCAAGCCTTCCCTTTAAAAGGCTTGAGTCACCGGTGAGCTAGCCTTCACCCGTTAAAAAGGCTAGTGGGTTTCTTGCTCAAACCATTAAAAAACAAGCTGTAATAGGTGAGCTAGCCTTCACCTGTAAAAAGGCTAGTGGGTTTCTTGCTCAAACCATTAAAAAGCAAGCTGTAATAGGTGAGCTAGTCTTCACCTGTAAAAAGGCTAGTGGGTTTCTTGCTAAAACCAATAAAAACCAAGCGGTAGTAAATCTCTCAACGGTTGAGTTGGGAGCGGAGACGTAGGCTTCAGTTTAAGCCGAACTCCGTTATCAATTTTGTGTCTTGCCTCATTTATTTCCGCTTCATTCTTTACTTTGATTTTAAATTGTTAATTAATTTTTAAAAGGAAATTCACCCCCCTCTTTCCATCACTTCCCTTTCTTTCTCCGCCCAACAAAATTCACCCCCCTTTAATTTTTGAGCATCCCTTGCATACAAGTTTGACTTTGTTTCTAGCCACATCACTATACTCATCAATATTATTTTTGAAAACCCATTTAGATATAATCACATTCTTCTAAGTGGGTTGGAGAATATGTTTCAAAGTTTCAAAGTTTTTATTTTTTATAGTTCTTTATTCATGGCCTGAATCCACGCTTTTTGTTCGAAGGCTTCTTCAACTATCCTGGGTTCATTTAAAAAAACCAGTTTATCCAGTTTTAATGATATTTGTTATTGGATAAAAACCTTTATTCAAGTCCCCAATAATGTTATAAGTATTTAAATTCATTATAATCCTTATATTTTTATATTTATATTTAAATTATTCATATTAATAACTAAAAAAATAAGAATATTTATCCTCTGTATGATTCTCTATGTTTTTCTATTTTACTTCATATGTTGTAAAGTCAAAAAATCACCCCCATCTTCCATAATGATTTTATTCCTGGTTCCTTCATCATTTTCAAAAATGGTTAAATCATAACTATCTATATTTATTTTATATTTATTATTAAAAAAACTAAAATATTTTATAGTTGGTGACACTCAAGAAATATTCCATATCAAGACTTATCATCAAACATTTATCAACGTATGTTCTTTTTATGATAAATCAAGGACACCCAAACACCCTAAAATGGTTAAAATTTGGATTCATTTTTAAGTACATATCTTAGGGGTCATGTTTGAGGTTGTACTCAACAGACATATATTCTAAAATATTTTAGCTATTGGGATGGCATATAACCAGTAATATCTCTAGGTGTCATATTTAACTAGTATAGTTCTAACCATATCATCTAGACAAATATTATTTCTTTCAACAATTCTATTTTGGAGAGGAGTATATATAGAACTATATTCATTTTGGATTATATGTTTGTTAGGATATTATATTAACTATTCATTGGTATACTCACACCCATTTTATGATCTCAATAACTTTATGTACAACCCTTTATGTTTCTATAAATGTCTTTTAAAACTACTGAATATGTCCAATCCCTATGATTTGTGTGTTAGGAACATGGTGCATGTCATCCTTGTGAAATCATCTATGAAAGTGATGAAATATATTTCTCCATTTTTTGACTACTTATTTATAGTACTGAATACATCAGAGTGAATTAGTTAAAGAGGATTCAAAATTTTAATTGAAACTCCATTATGTCTTTGTTAACCATTTACCCTTTGTGTATATATTGAAAATAGCGACATTGTCTTCTTTCAACAAGGGAATGTTCATCACAACTTCTTCTTCGATTGGTTTATTGATATTATTTTGTCCAAGGTGACCAAGCCTTCCATTATATAACTCAATTTATGTTTTTTACTTAATTATCAGCCTACACATACCTCCACAATTTGAAAGAGCTTTCCCGAGGTTCTTAAATCCTTTATAACTATAAACCCATGTTTTATTCTTTTGAATATGTATCCATTTTTCTTGAAGATAACATAATTTATAGAATCACATAGTTATGATACACTTAACCAGTTAGGTTATAGTCCATTAACAAACAACACACTATCTGGATTGATTTTATTTTTTCAAATGTTTTCTATTAATTTACCTTTGATCACATGTGAAATATTTTTACAAAAAGTCACTGGTCCTCCAATATATTTCTCAAAATTTTTAAGGTTGTTTAAATCTCTATTCATGCAAGATGAGTACCCACTATCCATGATAAAATGGTTTTCATATTTATAATATTTAAATGCATCTTCAACAACATTATCTAGTTTCTTGATTTGGATTTGACATTGGTTTTTCCTATACATCGTACATATTCTTAACAGAATAGGTATGAATACATAACACTCATATGAAGTGTTTTCATCTGGATCACACCTTCTTAACACCACTTGTAGTCATTCAAAAAAATATATCACTTCAACCTAATTTTCAAACTATTGTTGTCATGGATGAGTTCTTACCTGTTATTTTTTTATCCCATTATTTCGGCTCTATTTTTAAACTAGAAAGAGATATATTGTACCTGAAGATATGATCCAAACGTCCAAACATGGCATAACACTAGTAGTACCCCTAAAATCAACTATTTTGATATAATTCTTTCATCTAAATGGGTTTCTATCTTTCTATGTTTTAAACCCTTTATTTATAATATCTTTTAAAGAAAATTTATGGAATTATTCCTTGAATATTGGTGACTATTGAATCCCCTTTTTATAAATTTCTTTATATACCAATTTAAGTCTATTTTATCCTTTTGTCAGGACATTCATATTTTATATATTATAATATATCACAGGTTTATTTAGTATAAGAAATCTCCCTTTTGACTTTAAATTCTCTATACATCCCATTTTTATTTTGAATATTTCATGGAATAACTTTTTTCTATAGGTTTCTTAGAGCACTATCCCTATTCTCTAACAACCTTGATTTTTCAATTTCATTATCTCCAAGAATATTTTTTGATTTCATATCTTTAATTTTTTTTAAAATTTTTCAATATCAAGCTACAACATAACATCTTTATTGTCAATATTTTCCTTCTCATACTCACCTTCTTATTTTTTGTAATATCATCTTTTAAATTGAGTGTTTTTTCTCCAAACCTTTAAATTTATTTCTATAACATATTGATCTCCATTCTCATAGTTTATTCATTATTAGTATCTCCTTCCTCTAGTGTAAACTAACTATCATATTGAGATTCATTATCCGATCAGTTTACATATTCTTCCTCTTGTTCCCTGAGAACTATTTGATGGAAATATCTAAGATTTTCCTCATCACTACTTTCTTCACTGTCAGATACACCTTTTTTATCAATAGATAATTCCTTATAAAGGATCAAAGGGAAAACATATTCTTTCTATTTAGTTGAGAAATATTTCCATTAATAATAGTTATTTTCCTAGAAGCTTCATTATTATCATTTTCTATTTCATATTTTATAAGATATTTAGTAGAGTAATGAAAAAATTTTCTATATTTAAAACATTTTAATGGTATTTTACCACTGTACTTGCATCTTCCACCTATTCTGAAACATCTTAACCTAAGATAATGATTTTTTTTCAAAATATTACATTCATTATATTCATTCAATTAGTACTATTTATCTTTAATCATTATACCATTAAACGATTTAAAAAATATATATTTTTCTTTATTACATTTTATCTTAAGGGAATTGCCTCTTCTCATTTCATTATAAATATGGGTACTATGAAGTTTATCAAGGGTAAAGACATCACGATATCTATCTTCAAGAACTGATATCCTATCATCAAATCTATCTACCAGGATTATCATCAATTGTTTACAAAAGTGGAGTCTTCATGAGTATATTTGAACCCTCTAATAGTGCTACAAATCATATATCCCCTTGTCAAGAATTCATCAACAAGTTCATCCTCTTATATCCTGATATCTTGAAACTATTGTTGAGTAATATATATCTTTTCATTTTTCATAATTTTATTTTCATTATAAATGATTAAAAAATTATTAAAAATAGAATTAACTATCCTAATACTCGCGATCTTTATTAGTTCCCTTTTGGATAAAGAATATAATAGATAATTATTGGCCTTACCATCATTTTTAATGCTTATTTTATTATTCAATGACCATGCTGAGTTTTCATTTATAAAAGTGAATCGACATTGAATGGAATCAAGAACATCAATCCCCAATGAAATAATGGAAGGTACTATTTACTATTTCCAAGAGTTAACCCCTTTTCAATCATATACTTGGATGCCTTTACTATTAATTAAAATTATGTTGATCCATACGAGGAACTTGAGATATAGGAGAGTAGACCGAAACTCCAATACCAAATATTGGATCACATTGAGGGTGATATACACTGGGGGGAGGAGGTGAGTTAGTGTGTATAGAAATTTCAAATCCCTTCATATCTCAAGATTTTTCATCACCTCTATCTCAATATAGTGACCAATGTATATAGTAAGAATGACAACTAATGCTTTTTAATGAGGTATTCCTCTTTGTGGATGAGTATGTCTTCAGTGTGTCATGGATATGCACAAAATCTCTAACTAATTACCAAAAGGAACTTGAGAAAGGGTATGACCTTAAACTCATATAATCTTCTAGCATAAACTATTTACAATAATTCATCAAAAATAAAATAACCTCCTTTTAAATGAACACTTATAGATAAGAATATGGTTCTCCAAACATACTCTAGATGATTATATTTTTCCAGCTTACACAATAATCACATATTGTTCTCAATATTTCTTATCATTTTTTGATACATAAGTGTATAGGTTCTCACTACTATAATAATACTCACCTATATCTTTATTTATTTTCACCAAATTTATATCCATTCAATTTTGTGTTAATATTGTTTCCATTTTATGTTATGAAAAACCTCCCCAAATTTTCCCTGTGTCACCTTGTCTAATTTTTACTCATTCACCCATGAGTCAACTAATTATTCATAAACATCTTTGTACTCTAGATAAAGACAAAATTTTCTTATTCATGTGTTATTTTAATTATCATGGTATTCCTCATTTTTTCCAAAATATCCATAAAATTAATTTTTTTATTTCACATGATTTTTCCGCATAAGCATGATGACATGGAATCTCATTCTGAGTGAAAAACTCTCCTAGAAACACCAGATTATTATTTTTTAGGTCCATCCCCTTTGATCATGTTCATGGGTTTGGTCATTATGTTTATTACTTGAAGAACATCATAAGTTTATCTTCTGATTTTTTATCCTTCTTCATATAATTAATTCTGGAATATTGATTTTTTACATAGAAATAATTTCAAAAAAAATTATATAACTTTATAAATCTTATGCATAGATTCAATTCCATATGATCGAACCAAATACTTACGATAATGTTATGTGATTTATTAATCCTTATGATAGAAATTTATGATCAAAATCAAAGACTTATGATAATGTTAAATTATTAGGATCAAACCTCCAAAGACTTATTATTGGGCATGAATACTTAAACTTAGGGGCTATTCCATTTTTTATCTTCATCAAATTATTATGATAACTCAAATATTTGAATTGAATCTTTACATTTAGGACCAAATAATTACAATGTTGTACCATATATAAAAACATCATGTAATTCTCTATAGATATTACTTAATCCATATTAGGGACTTCTCAACACATCAAGACTTTTACTACTTCTTCACATGTTGGGAAAATTACATCTTCGAAAATTTGTTGTAAACAATATTTCCACTTCATCAAAACTATTCATGAACATGAAGAATAATTCATAAATCACCACAATTAAAAATTATTGACAAAAAATACAATACCATACTCATGATGGAATAACATATATAGATGAGATAAATCGATGATGGCCAATAACATCATTGCAGAGATGTCTATAGTTATAGACTAAGGTCGATCAAGGTTGAGGATGATCGATGGGGGAGAAGGCTAGAAATATATTGTGAATGAATAATGGGTAATAAGTTTATATGGAAGGTAGGGTCACTCAAATGAGTTAGTTTAAGGATTAGGGATTGATTGGATTATCTTGATCGGTAAAATAAACACATATATTAGTCAACCACATCATTTTGAAAATTTTAATGTGACCAACTTCAAACATATATTATTAATTTCATTTATAAGATATATAATATTAAAAATAACCCCCAATGAATATTAATTATAGTTATCATATAACTAACATTAAAATGTATATGTTTTGAAATTTTTATTTTACTAGAGATATTAGTAATATATAAGTTGACATAAAATGAAAACCAAGATAATAAGGGCCCCAATAAACCACTCCAACCAACTTAGTGACCAATATAACTAATTCCAAACAACCTTTACTTAATACATCTTACTAGAATATATAAGGTATTATTTTATTATAAAATATATGGTTTAAAAATCATAGGTGAAATGTGTTGTTTATTGACCTATTTTTTTCATTAAATACTTTAAAATATTTTTAATAATATTTTATTAGAGGATCTCATTTTTGATTCACTGATTTTTCTGTCATGAGATCCTAAATGAATATTTAATATTTTAAATATTTTATTTTTATATTATATGTGTGGGTGATATGGATCATTAAAATATACAAAAAATGGATCCTCAAATGGAAAATTCATCACCATAGTTTGAATCAAGATGAGGGGTTTTTACCTAGGGTAGTTATAATTTTTATTTAGGTTTCCAGCCCAAGCCCATGTCCATTTATTATATTCAATTAAAATAATAGTTGACCTAATAAAAACATATAAAATGAGTCCTTTAATTTTTAATTAAGGTTATCCACCACTAGGGATGATAAAAAAATCATTGAGAAAAAGATTAAAGATCATATTCTTGGAGGAGGGGGATAAATAGATAATAGAGCTATAATTCGAGGTTGAAAAGTCAAAGCAGTGATGATCTAGTATTGAGGTAGGATTTTTTATTTAATTAATATATTAGTTCTTTATATAAATTAAATTCAAATATTTTATTGCAACAATAACCACAAATAGGTCATCACAATTTTCTCATTATTACATTTAAATTTGGCCTTGTGCATCATTCATTTGAGATCGTATCCATGAAAGGAAAAGAATGAGTGACAGGATCCACCATCAACCTTATATCCTGCTTCCTCTAGTATCATGTCTGAAATAGTATATCACTATTAGCTATATTAGAATAGTGATGGGTGGTGATGACCGGAAAATTTGTGTTCCCTCCTTCCTTTCTCCCCTCCTCACATTTTCCTATCCCTATCACATTTTCCTCTTCCTCCATGATGATAGAATCTCTACACTCCTTCATGGTGGATGATAGTTCTGTGAAGAAGGTCTGAGAAGTGACGTGGTACTAGCTCAATGAGGTTTGATATTAGTGGTTTTGGATATTTACAATGGGATCTAGTTTTGGGGATGTATACATAATATGTATTTGATGGAAAGGGTGTGATGTGGTATGATTGGCATTGAAAAAGGTGGGGAAAGATAGACTTGGATACATGATAAACAATGAGATCAATAGTGGATTTGGAGGATTGAGTATGTTCAATTTCTAGGGTTATTGGAATTTTAGAACATGATCAACCAATGTATAGTCATTTAAGCACACACTATGTCTCATATCCCTTGATGGATACAGTTTCATGATATTGATTAATATCACATGACATGTATCTATAAAAGAATATATCATGTATTTCAAGATTCACGATCCTGGATTTTTAATAGTACATACATATCTATTCCCCCAACTACTCATGCCATGTATTCTGGGGAACATGCAATTTATATGGTTGACATGAATACTATTATCTATAATTTATAATCACCTGAATCTAGGGACTCACACACCATATATCCTAAGGTAAATTCCATGTAGGTCGACACGATATGAATATACTATACCAGTTTCTCTTCTAACTACTGACTAAGGATTTCACAATATGTCGGATAAAATAAATATGGTGTACCTTTCACCTTATTCATACTTTTCATACCTTCTTACGTATGTGTGAGAATCAGAAAAAAAAATTTCTATATTGATAATTGTTTTATATAGATAAATATAGAGTAATTACCTTCATATCTATAGTCCTTTCACATGATGTTTGTATAAATATTGAGTATGTTATCTCCAAATATGAAATGAAAGGGTTTGGGTGAGGTATGAAAACATAGAGCCAGTACACCCTGCGTGTCATGGAATGGTACTCCACTACAAGCCTAGAGTTCTGTAGTCCCCAAGTGGCATAATGTTTTCATGTCAAGATACCATATAAATTTTTAGATTTTAGGTACTCCCTAATGTGTTGGGGTGTAATATTCTATCAAAGTAGTCAGTACTTCCCCATGTGTGGGATATGGTTATCAATTGGGGTCGGTACTCCATTGATTAATATACATTCTCTCCTAATATAATTTAATAGGTAGCATAGAAGCTATAAAAGATGTGTTATTCAGGTGTTCAGAGTCTTATAATATATCATATATTTTTTTTCCTTCAAAATATAACTTCTAGTTGGGCTAAAAGATTAACACCTCATTATATCATTTATTGAATCAATCCTTAGGTATCTAATTTTTCTATGTCTTGAGTTTTGAGATGAATTTTTTAATTATTTATTATTTTCACAGAATTTTACTAGGTATTTTTAAAAACACACATTTAGGGTCATTAATACACACACATATTGTGTTTGAAAAAATGTTTCATATTTTGTGTATACTTTGGTGGTCATAGAGCCCATTGTGCTTGTGCTTAGTTGTTATTGATGGTGATAGTTTCTATTAGTAATATCAAATAGAGATATTTTCAGTATGGAGGTGTTTTATATTTATTATTGGTCTATCATACTTTGATATATTATTCCTATGAATTTTATTTTGTTTATAATTTTCTAATTTAGAGTTGTTCTCGATAGATGATGTTTCTTGGAGGAACATTATTATATAGTTTGGAAGTTCTATTTATTTTACCATTACATTTTTTGTTTAAATTTACTTAAACTTTATATATGTTTTTATAATTTTACCATTATTATAAGGAAACCCATATTTGTGATATGAATTCATGGCTCTAGTTACCAGACAATAACTTATAGAAGGTGGGATTTGAGTGACACACTCAGCCAAACTGCCTGTCTAGGAGGTCCCCTGGAAGGTTGGGTTGAGTTAGAGTGGTACCAAAGTTGGAATATATTAATAAAGAAGGTATGAGTTAGGAGTACTTGAGTACTAAATTTTGTAAACATAAGGAAATAATATATAAGGGTCATGAGTATGGATATAAAACTAGGGAAAAATTCATCTTTGTAGGAAACTAACATATCCATTCAACGAAACTCTGATAATATATTAGTTAGGTCACAACTCAAAGGAATTGATCACGAGGTAAAAATAAGAATACGTATGAAACATATAACATATCAATTTTGATTTTATACGTGTATTTAATGAGGAAGATAACTAAATATGCTTAAATAAACATGAGTTAATCTTATTGAGTGTAGGTTGCCTCGTTGGAGATCACCAACTTATATTAAAAGTTATGATCATAATGATCTCATTATAGTGATATAACCTATTATTATTGATCAATTGGATGATGATTCATCAATTCGTTGATTGATATGGTAGGTATCTTTACTCCATGTGTAGAGGGAAGATCCTACACCTATATTTCCAAGAGAAATATGAAAAACTATGGAGTATATGTGAGTTACCATTGATAAGGATGAGGCTACTCATATGTTGGGTGGATGAATGAGTTATATTATTATAGGCTTCCTAGGTTTTGAGGCAAGATCAATCATCCGGAGGCTGTAGATTGTATAGATTAAGTGAGTCCAATATTCCATATAGTTCAGACATCCTCCAACCAAATGGTGATGTTTGTATGATGTTTTATTTATGACGTGACTATATATTGGTGTATGTTGGCTTATAAGAGTCATGGGAAATATTACCATAGTCATAGTTTTAATGTATTTTCAAAGAGGAGAACTATTTAGATATGCTTAGGATGGAACATGTTCAGATGATATTGGAACTTTAGTAGGGTGAAATGACCATAGTGGAGTACTTGTCAAAGTTTACAAACCTCACAAGGTACTCCCATGATATAATGCTTCATGAATTTATTTGATCATGGAAGTTTTAGTAGGGTTTATGTGGAGATATTTTATCCAAAGAAATACCTCTACTAACACCCATCTACATTGGATTTGTATAGATAACCATTTTGATTGGGAGTTTCCTATAGGCGACACAGCCAGTGACCATGGTAGGTATTGGTTTCCCTAAGGCCGCGTAATAAATAATATCCACCTAATGTAATTTATCATGATTCCATCACCATAAAAATTTAAATTTTCAATCCTAGTATAGGGGATTAATAATAGAGGGATCCCATAGGGGGTCCAATTAGTTTGTTGACATGATTTACTATAATTTTAATGTTTGATGATATATGGATTTGGATTTTTGGGATAAAGGAGTATCCTAGGGTATCCAAGGTGGTACAATGGATGGACCTACCTATTAGAGGAAACATTTGGAAAAGGGGTATTCCTATGAGGGATAGAGACTCCCTCTAGGTGGCAGTTTTAGTGGAGCAGCTGGTTGGACATCAAGAAGATCTAGAGTTGGATAGAGCTTTGATCAACTTCCACTACTACCACCTCCAAGTGGTCAGGCTTAGGGTGTTGGCGGTTAAGGCCATAAGAAGATGAATTCTATAGATGGATGAATTTAACAAACTCTAAATATGTTTTTATTTATAATCTATTCTATTTCTACACTAACAATTTTATATATCAATAATAGTGAATGTTTTTGTTTTTTAATTCCATCACTAGTTTGGGAGTTACAAATACTAGTAGATCCTCTAGTACAAACCCTTTAGAAGGAGATTCTTATTAGAGGAGGCCACCCTATCACCCACATAAAACATCAATACAAGACTGCTCTTGGACAGGAGAGGTTCTCTCTATTTTTTTGTGAACCCAACTTTTGAAAGTCCTTCTATAAACATACTTGTGAATCAAGGATGGAAGTTACGAAACCAGTGAAAACTAATTGAAATGTCTAGCTAATAGAACTAATATCCAATAACTCTCACCATATAAAAATGATATACTATATATGTTCTTGAATATACACAATTAGAATCACAAAATTACTCACATACACCACAAAAAATAAAGGAAAGGGATCTACATGGTTTAAAACATAATTATAATCTATCAGTAAAAAACTACTTATCTTTATTATTAATGGTAGAGAATGACTAAAAGACTGTACACACCAAAAAATTTATCCTGCCCAATTACCTATAGAATATTATCACTTATAGATATGGTGGCACTAAATTTAAATCTATGAGGGTGGTCCTCTATCTAGTCAAATCACCTATATACTACATCAACTCAACTTTTCAAAATTGGTGATCAGTGAAATATAATTTAATAACCTTATGTATCCATATTTAAGAATATTATGTATAATTTTATAACCCTAGGTATATTTTACAGAAATCCTTCAAAGTTATTACTATGTTAGCTAGATCACTTTCAATACTTCATCCTATGGATCCTTAGACATTATGCCACATCCACTTACTCTAACGTTTTCTTATGAACACCCTATTTTTGATTCTGATTCCTCCATATTTTATTGCTAACATACATTTAGAATAATGAATTCTATATGATATGATTTATTAAATGAATTTTTTTTCTTTACTTAATATTAAATAAATTCTACTTGATAATTGTTTTCTTATATTCACCACCGAGACCTTTAGATATCTTAGAAAACTGGATCCTTCCTTCTTCTTGTATTAATAGTAAGCGAGTCTCCATCCTTTACCCCTTATTCACCCAAGTCACACTAAGGGACAAAACTACCTCAGACTTCCTCATACTACAAACATCATTAGTATATTTGTTGTATTTTAACTCACTTCTATCTTCGATAACTCTATCAATCCTTTCTACACAATATTTTAAATGGAGAAATATTTTAGTTGAATCTATTTTGTCCTTATGTGAAACATTATATTATTCTCAAGATGAATTTAATTATAACTATTATATAGTAACATTACATTCATTTTATTCCTTCTGAGAACATCTAATAAAACCCTCCAGCTATATCATCTCCTTTCCAAGATCCATTATGGAAACTTACTATAATTTCATGGTTGATTGTGTAACTATCAATTGAACTCTTGACATCCAACTTTTAATAGTTCCCCTAAAGGTAAACACAAAGAATGTGGTACTTATCAGAGTTTTAGAATCTCCTCTAAATTTTCAATCAAAATACTCTTTGAATGAATTATAAATTCTAAAATATAAGTATAGTTATTTTTAACCTTTTAGATGTTAGAAATTCCACTTCATTACATCCCAATTATATTTTCCTAGAATTTCCATGAATCTACCAACTAATAAAACTTATTGAGAAATTTTTGGAAGAGTAAAAATCATTGAATACATAAAAATTACAAACTATGATGAATAATGAACCTTTTCCATATACTCACACATATATTTTATCCAAGGTTCCTAATCGTTGGATAATATGAAATGTTAAGATAATGGGATAAAAAAAATATTAGATCTAGAAAATATAAACCTCTCCACTATCTTTAAAATGTAATATGGCTATGAAAGCATTAAATTTTAGTGATTCCAATCCCTTAAAATACACATCCCCAATATCCAATTTTATCTCCAAGACCCCTCATCACAATCCTTTTAAAAAAATATTCTTTATATATTTAATCTGGTTCTTGTATGAAACTACCAAGAGTATTTCATCCATTTACAAGAGTAGTGTGCTGAATCTACCATCATCGAACAACTTCTAGTCACAAAAATTATTCTCATTGCACAAAATGGAATTCCATTATACCATAAATACATCAAATATGCAATTACAATTTTGGGGTTCTTAACTCATCCTATAAATGCTACACTTATGTTTGCACACTGGGTTACTTATGAATTTTCTAAATCCTTCTATTCACTCTATGTATATTTTTTCATCTAAGTGCTCATATAAAAAGTATCTCTTCACATATAACTTTTAAATATGTAATAATTATTTCACTACAATTTTAATATTCATCTAAATCATTATGTATTTAGCAACTAGATTGAAAATGTAACTCCGTCCTTATATTGAAAACCCTTCACAAAAAACCATGCGTTGTACAGATTTTCAGCATTTGCTTCTTTATTCATCTGGTAGACCAACTTTTACTATAACACCTTACTTCCCAATGTTATTTACAAAATATCCCATTTTCTATAATAATTTCAGGATTCCATCTTATTATTCATAAAAAACTCTCACTACTTTTCAATATAGAGACTTTCCACCTCCATTGGGGTTTTTGAGACATCCACCATCTGTTAGAAGAAGATAGTGTAAGTTAGACCCATACCTTTTCTCTAGTATTCTAACCTTGGTATTCCACCAAAACCCCTGAGGTTTCTATTTTTATAATACTACTAATTTTGAAACTCTAACAAAATCTTATGCAGTTTTAGAGATTTTCAGAACATATGACCATATCTAAAACCTTTACAATATGACCACCTCCTATAACTCCACATTTTGTACTGTTAGGTTATTTTTGAACATTATTAATTATTGAACTAATAAAAATTATGGACTTCTATTATGATTAACCATGAAATGTTATGATTCATTTTTTTTCTCTTATACACATCTTCTTCTTGGTTTTTATCCTTCTAAATAATCCCTTTATTGAAGTTATCATTACAAATTTTCATAAATATTCAATGATCATTATACCATAAAAAATAAAAATACATTATTTAAAAAACCTATAAAGAAAAATTGTTAGGAATTTGAATTTTATGTAATAAATATGTTCATACGTAATACACGCAAATACTTTGAGGTGGGAAAAATTAAAATTTGTTATGGTCCAAAACAATTCTAAATGATATTTTCCCATTAGAGTGGAAGGAATTTTATTAATAAGGCACACCGAACAATTAGCTTCTTCCTAAAAAACTCATTGGGAAACCTTGAATAAGTTATCCTATTTTTATCTCTCACATATTTTCTAGTTAATATACTATGATACTTTATTTTTTTTCTATATCTATTGGAGATGTCTTCTCAAAATGAATTCCCTTATTCTAGAAAAATGTATAGATCTCTCAAATTTCATACTTCACCCCATTATAAAACTTTAATAACTTAATATTTTAACTAAATACACTTTACACCATTTATATCAGTCTAATGAAGGTTCCTAATATCTTAGAATATTTATTGAGAAATAACACCCACACCTTTCATGTCACAACATAGATGAAGTTAAGATGACACAATGAACCTCCGTTAGACTGAACATGAGAGGGACCCCATACATTTATATGAACTAGAATTAAATTTTTATTCATTATCCTTATTCCTTCTATATTAAAATAAAACTTCTAGTTCTTTCTATGGATATTGTCTTTATTTTTTTAATACCCCACTTAATAAAGTTTATATGTTCCTTCTATAGACATTAATTTCATTTTTCTCTCACACAAGTGTCCTATAAAATCATCCAAAAAATTAAACATTCTACGTGTTAATATTTTGGGAAATGATATATCTTCTAAACTCTCAAAAAGATAAATTATTCTGTCTTTATTTTATTTTTAAACCACAATAGAACCACATGATATATTCCATGTTAATTCTGAAAAATTAATATAGAAAACTACGTCATCTATCTGAACAAAAGAGATAAAAATTTTCCATTACTTAGATAAGTTTTTTACACCTTATAACTCTGAAAATTATCAACCCCCAATTAAATTTTTCATAATACCTTTTCCAGTGTTCTAAAGATTTTAATTTTCTTTAAGATATAGCAAGAAAAATATTTCTAAAAAAATAATTCCATATGCTCCCTCTCTTGAATGTCGAATGAAATAAACCCCCCAGATTAATGATCCTTGACTCTAATGAACATTCAAAATGTAGTAAAAATTACCTTCCTCCTCCGATGAAATTTTTATATAATATATTATAGAATAATTTTTTTTAATTTTATCTTTTATCATTAAATCCATTCATCAAGTTACATTTATTTCAATAATTCCAACATGTCGATCGAGACCCAACTAATTTTCCATATTCCTTATACCTCTTTGATATCCCATTATTTTGACATTAGTTTTCCCTTCAAATGGAATGTTCCCTACCATCCACACTAAACAATGTTTGGGTAGCACCCTAGAATTAATTCTTTTGGATATATTTAGAAAGGATCAGATCATAGATCTCATCGAATAATAAGTAATTTTTTACACTAGAGTCACTAATGGTAGTAACCATAACATACCATGATTATTGATGCAATGAAAGCATTATTAAGGCAAATATGCATTCAGAAAACTCCACCTTCACAGATTAAATCATGTTGAAGTCTTTGACATGGTCAAAATTGATCCTTACTTCAAACATATTCATTAAATAAATTCTCCACAACATGAACACATTTTGAACTGTGTAAGAATTTTCATAAATTTTTTCATGATTCTTTATAAGTTCCATAGTTATATTAACCTTTTAGATGATTAAGGACATATTCTAGGAAAATGTCATCTGTACCCCCAGAGTGATTTCTGGTGAAGCTATTACCACCTATATTTATCGATTTATTTTGATTTGTATCCCTTTAATGTATGTTCAAGATCATTATAATTTAAAACTTATTTAATATACATAATACAAAATCTAAAATATGAGTTGTTGAACTTATAAATATATTCCATTCATTCTTTTAATTATATTCCTTATCCATCAACAAACACCCACTAAAATAAAAAATTCTAAGGAAAGAACTACCAAAAGTCTATAAAAAATCTTTAATACCATTTTTGTGGTACCAGTCATCAGAACAACATAATATCAAATACCACTTGTTTTTATAAGAAATCATATTTGTAAATCCCTTATAAAATATCACTTGTAGTGTAAGGTTAGAAGTTATAATGTCAATAAAACATTATTGGATTATCCAGATGAGGTTACTAAGATATAATGATTCATATTTCATCACATGGATCTCATTAATATTTTCTAGAAAACACTAAAGTATAATCACAGAAGAACTCACAGACAAAAAAATAAATAAATATAAAGGATATTTTTTGTTAGAAACTAAATCATACTCCATGGGAGAAACACTTGTTATTTTTATTAATAATAAAATATAATGATTACAACATATCAATCAACTAAAAACATGATTAAATATTTCTATTTATATAATATTTTAACTAGTAGATACAATACCACATGTTTCTGATCTATGTGGGTAGTAATCTATCTGGTCAAAGTGCCCAGATATTACATCGACAAAACTTTCCATAATCAATGATTAGTGAAAGATAACTAAAATAAATTACATATACCTCTTAAATAATCATATTTTTTCCTTTTAGAACCTCTAAAAATATATTATAAAATCACTTCAGAGTTATTCCTATATGATCTAGAGCTCCTTCATCACTTCATCTCCCAAATGTAGAAGTCATGATGCAACTGCAACTTACTATATCTTCCACTTATCGAATCCCTAGATCCACTATTTACACCAACATCTGGTTATTCTGACATAATTATAGATTCACAACTTCTAGAATAAATTATATCTTATTTGGAAAAAACTTATCACAACTCCAACCTTATAGTATTGGGATCTCATAACAATAGAGATCAGACCCTATGATTTCATCCTTGATATAGATTGATTATCCACATTATAGTATTGGTAACATTTAAATCATTTTATAGATATATTCAATCAAGTAAATGGGTTAAGAATCACCTTCACTATTAGGTTGGACCTTCATGTTGGATGTGCTAGTCCAACCCTTAGGTAGTTGAAGTCAATTACCCACTAGATGGAGAGATTGGATTTATGAGATGATAAATATTCCTGGAAATAAATCTTTGATATTTTAGAGTATTACATAGATATTTTTATAGAATATTTTTAAAGTTTTTCTCCTCATTGAGAGATCAATTTTTATATTTAATTACTCCCCAGTCCCACACTTATTTATTTAGTATATTATAAAATGGACCAGACTAAGCATAGTGATTTAAAGTCAAAACTAGAAGAACTTTTAGGTAAAGGTTTCATCAGGCTTACTCAACCCCTATGGGTAGCTATGGTTCTATTTCTAAGAAGGTGGATAGGAGGATAAAAATTTCTATTAAATATTACTACTTAAATTGTCTAAAAACAAAGAAAAAATACAATCATATGAGAATATATTACATATTTCACTAGATGGCGGGAAAAACTTTTTTTTGAATATTAATATTAGTTCCAAATATCATTAGTTTTGTGTTCAATATGTGTACATACATAATAAAACATTGAAGTGTCTCTATGACCACTATGTGTTCATTGTGATTCCAATCAGAGTGTTGAATTTTGTATTAATGCCTAAAAACCAACTTCTTTATACTTTATGATAGATCCGTATTATTTATTTTGAATATTAATAAAATAATTATCACATCATTATTGTTCTTATAAATAAAATAGTATGTGATAATGTCCTAATAGTAGCTATCACACTAAAAGGCCACAACTATTCCCTACTATTATGAGAACCAAAATGTGCTACAACACTATTCTTGAATAAACTTTCTATAGCTGGATGCTATCATTTTAGGGACACAAATGATACAAGATACTAGGTGTGGAGACTCATAGGACTTTGAGGAACCTTCTCATGGTGTTCACCCATGGTAATATCTTGTAAGATATTATGAGAATGAGACCCACTAGTAGAAAATCCTCATTTATACATGTCATTGGATGTTCCTATCTAAAGACATTTGTATTGGTCCTTAGACATTAAGATTATTATTAATGAATATTATGAGTTGGGTACTTTGATGTATTGATGAAAACCATGATATGAGATGTTCACAGTGAAGTTGGATATGTTGGTTGCGTCATGAGTAATATTGCATTAATGAATAATGTGGGAAATGATTTATGGAATCTATTCATTAAAAAAGTTAATATCTCAGAGAATTTGATGGAAATTACATAGCCCAAATAAATCCATGACCATAATATTCTATAGGAAATTTCTATTTCAAAATATTCATAGAAAGAGATATTGAGCACATTGGTTGATGGCCCTGGAATGAAACCTTCTCAATTAGAGATATTGTGATAATGAGATTACATTACACGGTAAGCATCCATATGAGGAAATATTTCATTTTGGGATTAATTTAATTCTCTATTGGTTCCTTGAAATATTTCTAGAAGGTATGATTTTAATTTAAGATGCTTCGCCTAATTCCACTAAGAAATATGCCTAGAGGGTCACACACTAAGTGTATCCACGATCTTAGTTACATGGTTTAATAATTATTCATGTTTGCATGATCACATTTATTTCATCACTAGTTATTTGAGAGGGTATATATTATGAGTAGAATATTTAATAAATATTTATTTTCTATTTAAGTGAATATAATATTTATTTATTTATGGGAAAAAATATAGTGATAATTATTTACTAAAAAAATAGACATTATTTAAAGCTCGATAAATATTGCGGGGGAATGATGGACTGGGTTTAATGGTCTAGTGATAAAAAAATAAATAATGAATATTATTTAATTAAATAATATTTAATTATAATTCTCAAGTTAAGATCTTGTTGATAAATAATAATTTTATTATTATTATTTGGCATTGGGATTTTCTAGGATTAAACAAATAATTATGGGTACTTTTGAATTTATTTTGTTTTAACCCTTGGAATATAAATACATAATTATATTATTTTCTTATGATAAAATTTAGTTGTGCAAAAAAAATATTGTAGGATCCTCTCATTCCTAGAGAGATCCATTCTCCAAGAACACACCCATGAATAGCGAACAATCCTCCTTCGCTAGATCAAGGAGAACACTTTGGAAGAAATTCTCATGACAATCAAGTAGGACGATGTGAGTGCAAGGATCTTCTATGCTAGCACGTGGAGACTACTAAGATGACGCATGGATATTCTTAGAACATATTGTGGGTCACTGGTAGAGTAAATCTACAGTTGGTTTCTAAAATGAAACTATGGTGCACCACATATCTGTCGCTGAATTCCTCAATGATGAACGAATTACATAGATGTAATTAAAATAATTATAAACAATATGTGTTGATATCCTCTATATAATTTATAATGTTATTATTCTTGTGAATTTATTTTATTTAATTATTTGGATCATGATGTTCATCATCGTATAGATCTTAGATTGATCATTGTTTATGGAAAAAGAAAACATGGGAACCTCCCATCACACGCTTCCACTGTGCCCAAAACCTAAAAGTGGTATCAAAGAAGACTCAAATTTTTTTATAATTATTGAGAATCATTATTTCCTTACAAATTAGTAATTTAGTTTATCAATTCAAGTTTAATTGTTATTTTTATATGAATTGTTAGATATCATTCTTCATTATTAATTTCTCATAGATATAATTGAGATGTTTAATTTTATGATTATAATAAAATTTATGAACTCATCCAGAGGTGATAAGGTTTCTGGTCTGATAACACTAGAGAAAACACCATGTAATAGGAGTTACACATCCTGTAATAATGTTCAATGCATCAAGATTTGATTCAAAAATCAACTCAAGATTATCCATTGATTATTGTATTAATGACACCACTTAATGAACCATATGTTGACTAGAATTAAATGGTGCACATTAATCTAGACTACACATTGTGTAGCCCATGTACATGATGTTTAGTCCCTTTGGGTTATATATAAGCCATGTATTCCATACCCAACCTACCTGACTGGTGAACATGTAACACAGAGACAACACGCTATTTGGCCCATTCTAAAAGGCATGTACTAAAAATTTTCCATGGCATGTTTTACACACCGAGTCCCTAGGAATATACCTCAGAAATATAGTGAAAGGAATACATTCCGTGTAGATCAGATATACACAACGTTTACTTATACCAAGTTATAAAGATTTAAAATTTATTTATTTTATTAGTTAAACCTTGAGACATGTAATTGTGTGTGGTTAAAAAGATATGACACACCCTTTGATAGGTTTTAATATTCATAATTATTAAATTTTTAATTAATATCAACATAATGATTAGAATTACATATAATTTATGTATTTTATTGAAATTTTTTATTCTACGTGCATTTAAACATAACATGTGGCCAATAAATCAAGTAATTCATAAAATCATCCAAGAAGTACACATTATGAATGTACGTGGTAAGTCGTGTATGCATATGTCACAAGAGTAAAATAGTATACAAAATAATACATGTTAGGGAGAATTAGAAGGGAATTCACCATGTTTCCTCCAAGGTACATTTATGTACAAAGTTAATTTTAAGTGAATTTATTTAATTTGTTTAAAACTATAATCGATGAGAATCTCAAGGAAATTTATATAATAATTAAGATAAATTGATTGATTAATTAAAGATAATAATTAATTGATTTGAGAATGAATTATATTAAATAATAATGATTAAAAATTGAATTAATGTTTTAATAAATGCGTAATTCTTTTCATGCATGTGGATGATCATGAGATATATATGATATTTTGTATGCGATTGGTTTCATTTAACTTATTATTAAAATAAAATTGTTGGCCTATGTTACCATATTTTATTTTATGTAAACACATTTTCCACTCACTTATATGTGAAAAAAGAAAATTTAATGGATGGAGCACCAATGCTAGTGGAGGCGGATCAAGTTCAGAGCTGAGCGAAAACCAATCAAAGGAGATACAAAGGTGGATAAGTGGAAATCTGTAAACATGAACCTCAATTGGTTCAAGGTGTTTCTCCCATAGGTAAATGGTTAGTTTATCAATATCTAGATAATGAAACCACTAGTCTATGCTCATGATCATACCCTTTATTTTATTTATGTCAGTTGCATGGTTATTTTATTATGGATGTCTTGTCGCGATCAAATAATTAATGAATTAACAAGCATGTAAGATGAAACTAAAATAAACTGGCTTATGCATAAATATTATATAATACATGGTTAATGAATTAATTAATACCATATAATATTAACAATCAGGTAATAAAGATAATAATTTCAAATTTATGTATAAATTATAAAATCACTCAAAATAATATTAATTTGAAATATACTTACATTAATTTGGTTAGAATTGAACCATAGTTCAAAGTTCTTGAACATCCAAAATTGGGGTGCTTTCAATTATCGGGGAATTATTACATGAGGGCTTGGGCTGACCTAACATGGTTCACATAATGGGTTTACTTCAAAAGTAGGACATGGAGAAACTGAGAAGAAAATGTTGAGTAAATCTAAAATTAATGATTTTAGGATTGGGGAGTCTACTCAACAGATCATGGAAATGTCAGTTAATGCAGTTGGTATTTGGAATGCCTACATATAACCATTTGAGTTTCCTAACCAATCAAATTTGAGGTAATGAGAAGGGGAATATAAATCCCTTCTACTTGAATGGCTAAGAAATAGGATATTCTAAATCCAATGGTGAAGGTTATTGGGTTTCAATAAAATATTCAATGACTAATAAATATAATATTTATTTATTTTTATAAATTTATCATATAAAGTAGTAAAATTATGCTCATATTATTTTGTAGAAACAAAATTAAAATTACATCAAACATATCATTGGGATCTATACTTGAGAAGAAAATTCTTATCACTGATAGAAATTTCATATAATGGAAAAGGTTCCTACATTTAATCCTTCTCAATGAAAGGAAATTTTATATGTTGGATGAAAATTTACCAATTGTTCCTAGAAATGGGGAAAGTAAAAAAGAACTATCTATATATGAGAAACATCTGAATGATACTATAGATGTTTAGTGTTTCATGCTATCATCCATATCTAATGAGAATTCAAAGAAACATGAGGATATGTATGCCTATATCATAATGTCTCACCTATGGGATATATTTTAAGAGAAGGTGAGATTAGAGATGTATGAGATATCTAATGCTTTGATCACAACTAAACATGGATAGTCTGCATCATCTGGGTCTCATGTAATCAATATTATATGCTACATTGAATGCATGGACATCTTAGGGATTAAATTCCAAGATGAGTTTCATACAGATCTCATACTTTCATCACTTCCTAATACCTTCCCCAAATTTATTAGGAATTAAAATATGAGAAATAGTGAGAAGAGTCTTCTGAAACTTCTTACTTTATTTTTACAAGTGGATTGGGACATGGGGAATGACAAACCTGCAGTCCTTATGGTGAATAAGAAAAGGAATGACATGTAAAAGGGCCAATGAATTATAAATAGTCTAAATATCCTGGGCACCATCCTACCTAAAAGAATAAGATTAAGTGGGATGGAAAGGAAAAGAAAGTAGTATTATTTTAATGTGTAAAGTTAGGCCACCGGATGAGAAACTGCACCGAGAGGCAAGATGAAGCTAAAGGTTTATTTGTCATTGAGTGAAATCTTTACATTTCTACACATTGGGTATTAGATATATCTTATGTGACCACATCTATAACCAAATGTTGGAACCAAGTAGATTTCAAAATATATATAGAGGAGAGGTGGATCTGAGAGATTCCAATGGAGTGAGGATGGATTCCCCAACCATTGGTGACTACCACCATTCATTTCCAATGAGAATAATTTTGATTTTAAGATATTTTTATTATGTACCTATAAGTACCAATAACCTAATTTAAGATTCATGTTTTGATACCAGTGGTTTTATTATAAAATTTTGAAAAAAAATTTCTTTATTTTAAAAGGACAATTTTTTTATGGTATAGAGCATTTAAATAATGGTGTTTATGTATTAAATTTTGAAAAAAAGTGTTTGAAATTGATAATGAATCATGTTGACATGTATCATATAACACCCAACAGTGGAATCACCGTCTTGGTCATGTAAATGAGAAGTGTTTGACAAAGATCTATCAAGATTGTTATTTAGACTCTTCTATGTTAAACCCACTTGATATATGTCATGATTGTCTACAAGAAAAATAAACAAACCACCATTCTATGAACATGTTGAAAGGGCCCCAGATATTCTAGTATTGGTACACACTAATGTGTGTGGACCATTTCTAGTATAATCTAGAGGTGTATATTCTTACATCATAACTTTTATTGATGATTTCAGTTGATATGGTATGTCTACTTAATGGGGTATACACTACTGAAAATATGAACTATACCAACGGTTTTTGGAAAACCGTTGGTATAGGTCACTAATTTGGACCTATACTATTGGTTTTGGACAAACCGTTGGTATAGGGGGGACCTATACCAACGGTTTGGAAAAAACCATTGGTATAGGTCCCAAAATCAAAGAACCTATACCAACGGTTCTAAAAAACATTGGTATAGGTCAATACCAATGGTTTTGAGAACCATTGGAATAGTTACATATATTTTTTATGGAATCTTCTTTATGAGAAAATTAAATAAATCAAAATTTAAAATAATTATGATAATACATTTATATATTTAGGAAATTGTGTTCACAAAAGTCAAGTTAGATAGTGGTTAGGTCGTTCAATAATAAACCATAGGTACTGGGATCAAAACACATCGAATGCTTATTTTTTGAAATAAATATACTAATGGTTTTATAGAACTGTTGGTATAGAGTTTTCATATCACTTATTCCAATAGTTTTGAAAACCGTTGTTATAGGTCTATACCAACGGTTTTGGGAAAACCATTGGTAAAGACCTATCCTCACAGCTTACTTGGCCATAGTTCTCCAAACCATTGGTATATGCTATACCAACAGTTTGGAGGCTTATACCAATGGTTCCAAACCATTGGTATAGGGTATTTTTTCAGTAGTGATAAGTCGTAGTGCTTTTATAAATTCAAGTAATTCAAGAATTCTGTAGAGAATCAAATTGGTCAGAAGATAAAGAATCATCAATCAGATCATGGTGGTGAATATCTTAACCAAGAATTCATCAACATTCTACAGGACTTTGGGATTATATCTCAACTCAGTCCGCATTACACACCATAGTGGAATGGTGTCAGTAAAAGGAGTAACTGTACCTTGTTAGACAAGGAATGGATATTGATGAGTTATGAAAATATTCCATTATCCTTTTCAGGATATGAATTACAAAATAAGGAATACAAATTAAACTGAGTACTAACAGAAGATAAAAATGGAATTTTGTTCGAGATGTGAAGTAGAAAGAAATATATTTTATCACATAAAAATGTATGGGGTTGTAAGGAATTTGTTAAGGTCTTATTAGGAAACAAACTAGAACCCTGGGGCATGAAGTGTATCATTATAGGGTTTCCCAATGAAATAAAGGGATACTACCTATACAACCTCTCAGAAAATAAAGTGACTGCTTTTGGACAAGCTATCTTTCTTGAGTGGGAAAACACCCTAAAAAAGGATAGTGGGAGAAAGATTTAATTCAATGAATTTGATTCTCAAGATACACAAGAGTTGTTATATGAACAAATTCCAAAGATCCCTATGGAATATGTAGTTCCTGAAACACAAGTACTGCATAGGAGCATAAGAGAGGTAAGTGAACCAGAGAGATATGGTTTTCTGGTCACTGAGGATGGGGACTCATTATAAGTTGACAATGATGAACCTATATCTTATAATGAGGTAGCGGAGATCTCAAAAGCTACAAAATGGCTAGAAGCTATGAATTATAAGATGGATTCAATGTATTAGAACCAAGATTGGGTTCTGGTCAATGTGCCAATTGATGAAAATCCTATAAGTTGAATATGGGTATTCAAGAGGAAAATAGACATGGAAGTTAAAGTAAGTACCTATATAGCATGGAAAATGGATAATGAGTTTAAAAAACATCAAGGAATTTACTATGATGAAATATTTCCACCAGTTACCAACTTTAAATCCATCAAAATCATAATTTCTATAGCATATTACCATGACTATAGGATTTATAGATCAATGTCAAAACTGCATTCCTTAACAGGAACCTTCTGGAAGATGCCTATATGAAACAACCAGAAGTGTCTTTAACTTCAAATGACGCCAAAATGATTTTCAAGTTGTAGAGATCCATTTATAGATTAAGGAAAGCATCTAGGTCATTTAAAATTTGATTTGATGAATCCATAAAAGAACTTGATTTCATTAATAATGAATGTGACCTATGTGTTTACAAGAGGCTTAGTCAAAATTTGGTCATTATTCTAGTAGTATATTTTGAGGACATATTACTTATTTGAAATGACATACCAATCTTACAATCTGTCAAGGACCAGTTAAACAAGTGTTTCTCCCTGAATGACTTAGGTGAAGCAGCCTATATTCTAGGGATAAAACTCATTCTTGATAGATCCAAGTGGCTTCTTAAACTAAGTCAAAGTACATATATTGACTAGATATTAAAGATATTTTTTATGAAGAAATCTAATAGGTGTTTGGTTCTAGTGTCACATGGTTTAAATATTTATAATAAAATGTTTCCTTAGACACAACATGAGAAATAAAGAATGATTAAGATCCCAAACACTTTAGTGATATGATTAGTCATGTATTCTATTCTATGTACTAGACTTGATGTTGCCTATACATTGATCATGGTAGGAAGATATCAAGAAATTCCAGGAGAAAAATATTGGACTGCTGTTAAGACTATCCTTATGTATCTTAGAATAAGTAAGGATATATTTCTGGTGTATGGAGGAGATGAGGAGTTGGTCATTAGGGGTTATACTGATATTGGTTTTCGGAAAGATCATAATGATCTGAAGTCACAATCAATATATGTTTTATGGATCAATAGAGGAGCTGTGAGCTGGGAGAGTTCAACGTTCGATGATTCTACAGTGGATACCGAGTATATATTAGCCTTTCTTGCAGCCAAGGAATCCATATGGATTCATAAAATTTTTTGGGACCTTGATGTGGTGCCTAGAAGTAAAGTTACTATCACATTGTATTGTGATAATACTATAGTGGCGACTCTTGTAAAATATCCAAGGTCACACTATCAGAAAAAGTTTATACTCCGAACGTATCACCTCAAGAGGTATTTAAATCAAAGGGGTGAAGTTGTAGTGAAAAGACTACCCACATAAGAGAACATGGTGGACCCCTTAACTATAATCCAATAATAGCAGACACATGAATATCATGTGAGAACTAGCGGGCTGAAGGTTGTTAGCATTTGGATCTAGTGAAAGTGGGAGACTATTGGAGTTAGAGACCTCAAACAAACATATTTTTACTTTAGGACACACATGTATTCATTATTTTTAATATTAATAAACTAATTATCACATCGCGATTATTCTTTTTTATGTCATAGTATGTGATAATTTACTAGGAGAAACTATTTCACTAAAAGGTCACAATAGTTTCCCACTATGATGAGAACCCAAAAGTAGTACAACACTATTCTTGAATAAATGTTTTATAGATGGATGATATCATTTGAGGGAGAAAAAAGATATAGGATATCAGGGGTGGAGTCTCATTGTAATTTGAGGCACCTTATTATGGTGTTCTCTCTTGGTAATATCTAGTTTGATATTATGAGAACTAGACCCTCAAATAGGAAATCTACATTTATACGTGTCATTAGATATTCTTATCTAAGGATGTGTGTATTGGTCCTTAAACATTAATATTATTATTGATGAATATTATGAGTCATTTATTTTGATTTATTGATGAAAATCGTGATGATAGATGGCACCAGAGCCTCAATCTAGTTGGTGAGGACTCGACATGTGCATCCAACAGACCAGAGTTCAAAAATTGATGATGAAATATTCCTGGGTGACTATAGCATTGATGTAGAAGTAACTATAGAAGGTATGGTGGCAATAATTGTTTAGTACGATAGCATATAGAACAATTAATCTGTTTGGGCTTTCAAGCCACCAGTTTGGACCTCGGGTCCTTTGAGGCCTCCAGAACACTGAAGGCCTTCGGGCTAGTGAGGATTTTAGCCTACCTCAAGTCCTCCGGGCCACCTCAAGGACTTTGGGACATCTCAAGGCCTTCGGGCCACCTCAAGGTCTTCAGGTCACCAGAAATTGTGCTTAACAACCAAGAAGACTCTACAAGGAGAAGACTCCAGATGAGGATTCAAAGAAGGCACTTTCACCAGAGCTGAAGCTAAAGCGGATTTGTCCAAAAGAGAGGGTATTTCATTTTCCATCAGGACCAGCTTGTTCTTACATGGGAATCCTAGCCGAACTTTCCATTCAAAGGTGGAGATATGACATCAGGACGAAGAAGCTAGAGAGGAGTAGTTCCATGTAGTTATAGCCTGTATGTTTCTTATGACCTACAGGTCATGTAATCTTCATGTCTACGGGCCTTTTATAGGTTCTTCCCCAACCCTTGAAAGTGGGGTTTTGAAACATCAATAAAAAATAAGTCCTTAGGGATATTCGGGTGATGATAGATGTTAGTTGTGATAGTACTACAACTTGGCATTTTATCAGTGCTAAAACCCGACATTAATAGTGCTAGAAAAGCACTGTTAATGCCGGAATAAATAGGGGGGGGGGGTCCCCTTTATCAGTGCTCCTAAAAGCGTTGATAAAGGCGACCTTTATCAGTGCTAAAAAAGCACTGATAAAGGGGTTCTTTTATCAATTCTTTTTCAAGTGCTGATAAAGGTCGCTTTTATAAGCGCTTTTCAGAGCGGTGATAAAGGGGACCCCTCCCTTTATCTATTTCGGCATTAACAATGCTTTTCTAGTGCTGTTAATTCAGGTTTTTAGCGCCGATAAAAGGCCATGTTGTAGTAGTGAATTCATTTAGGATAATTCTTCATCCAATTACATTAATTATAAACAATATGTGTTGATCTCCTCTCCCTCATTTCTGGAGTTATTATCCTAGTCTATTTCTTTTATTCAATCCCCTAGAACATGGATTTCATCAGCATATATATCTCATATTGATCATTGATTATGGAAAAAAGAGAAGCTGGGCATCGCCCATCGCACGTTTCCATTGTGCCTGTAACCTATAGTGAACTCCCTAACAGTGTTCATGAGACTCATGAATTATGACTTCCACCCATTTATAGACTAGACTATAATGATTTTATATGATAAAAATATCATCTATTTTAGGATGAGAAATAACATGTGAAGCTTCTAAGGATTTTTCTATACAATTTTTAAGGTTACCAGCAATGCAGTAAACTCTCACATTTTAAATTATGGAATTTGTATGTCAATTTACCAAGTTATGTTATCTCGAAGGGTGGAGTAGTAGTTGGACCCATTAAGATTGAGGATGTGATGTATTGAAATCTACATAGGAGTGTGTTTGAGGAGCATAGATTTATTGGGTTAACCAGATATTACTACCGATTCATGGATAAATTCTCTTGGATTGTAGATTGCATGATTTCTGTGACACCCCAAGATTTTATAGTACATTATCTTCTCAAAGTAATACAATAACTTGTGTTGTATGAAAATCCGAGTTCTAACACACCATGACCAACCAAACTAGCCGTTATGAATAGTAATACCCACTTTTGGAAATTTTATAAATTTTCTCTTTCAAAATGGACTTCATTTTGGGATTCAAAATATCAAAATTAGCTTTAGGTGAATTTTTGGTATTTTTCTGAAAACTTTCAATTTTTGATGAATAGTGAAAAACACATTGTTTTTGTTTAAAAGAAAATTTTTATTTAAATAATTATTTATTTTATTTAAATTTATTTTAAGTCAGAATAGATACATAATACATATATAAGTTCAATGTAATTCATTGGACTCATTTTATAATAAGTTTAGATATATAAAATTTTGTTGAACTTTTTGCCGTCTTTTACCCACCTTCTAGGCGCATTTGCAAATGTGCATAAAACATAATTTTACCACTTATGTGAATTAAATTGAAAAAATATTAGAGACATGGTTGACATCATTAATTAAAATTTGGTTCAATAAGATGAAAATAATTTTTGGTGAATAGTAACTTTTAACTTTTATTTACAACGTTTAAAACTAAATTGGGTAATTAAAGGTAAAAATGATTTTATAATTACCCTAACAGATGTTATAATTCTATTTGATAAGTTTATTTAGACCAAAAAAATCATTAGTAATAAAATATGATCCTCTTTGATCCACTTGTCTTAGATTAGGACAATTATTATTATTTTATTTAAAGAAAAGTTAAAAGTGTTAAATTCAAATTCTCATAATGAAAATATTTTTAATATAAGGTTATACATAAGATAAAATTGACTATAAATATTCATTATAAATTTAAAAATATTTCTGACATCATGGTATTTTATTTATAATTTTTAGACATTAAGTAATTAAATTTATTTTTGACACAATGATGATGCAGTAATTACCTTATTAATGAAATATTAAAATAATTGATATTATAAATATTCAAATAAATGTAATTTGAGACTTTTAATGCATTCCAAGAATTTTATAGGTTAATATGACATATTAGGGTTGATTAAATAATTTTTTTTCGAAGTGATAAAGTTGTTATGACTTTAACAAAAATCAAATACCAAATAGTGTCCAAATTGACATAAATGAGTTTTTAATACAAATAATATATTTTTAGTTATATAATTGTGATCAAAATATGGGTTTTTGCCAGAGGACTCTTATAATGATATATATGTCCTTAATGAACCAATTTGGCTTCTCTTTCTATTTTATAGTAGGTTTATTAACCATGTAATATAAAAATACAAGAAGACATTATAAAAGTTAAACTATTTAACTAAGAGTTAAATATAAAAGATAAAGTTAAAATGGAAACCAAAACTTGTATAAAACCTATTGGTTGAGATTATTTCAAACCATAACCACCTATGGTTGTAATAAATTCATTTGGAGCCATTATAAACTGAAAATTATTTTATAAAAAAAATATTTCAAGATTTTCCAAAAGCGACTCTCACCCCTCTTATAAAAGGGTACTCCCCCTTCTCTCAAAATCACACCTCCAAAGCCCTTTGTATCAGCTTAACCCTGAGAGAATCTCTTCCAAAATCCCTCACTTAAACCTATAGGCCTTCCCTTGAGAATAAATCCAATCTATGGATCCCTTTTGTTCAAATCAAAAAGAAACACCCAAAGAAGAGGTAATTATTTTATCCCCTCTTTCAAAGTTCTTTTCTTCTTCCAGTTTCTCTTTCCTTGTTATTTCAATACCAAAATAATAACTCTAGTACCTTATAAATAATTTCATGTTATTAAAAATATGGTACAATCATACTCATTATTCTATCCATCTTATGAATGATAATGTCACCATGCGTGCATACGTACGACTTGCCATCTACATGTCATGGTGTAATTTTTAATTCAACACTATATTATTTGGATGGATATAATGATGGGTAATATGTATATAAAAATTGAAAATATCATGATAAATTCTCTATAAAATTAATATAACATCCAATTCCATGCCTTTAAATCATTAATGAAATGATATAGCCACTTGTATGTACGTACGACTTACTATCTCCATGCCGCGATGAGATTTATTTCCACGTTCACCATTCTACGATGATTATAAAAATAAATATTATTAATAAGTATGTAATATATATCATAATAATTCTACTGGAGATATATATATATATATGTATGTATTTACATATATATTATTCATTTACTTCCATTCAATACGATATGAAAACAGAAACAACGTTTATGCGTACGTACGGTCTACCATCTCCATAAACAGTGTTTTCTATTTAATATATCTATATATTAGACATATTTATATTCTAAATATATATGATATATAAATAATGTTTTATATTCTTTATGTATTTAAATCAGGATCTAAATGATACGATCAAGAATAACAAGTTAAAACACATATGATAAAGAAAGCGATTATTACCCAAAATGTTAATTTAACATGAAAATCATTATTAAATGGGTAGTATGAAGTCATAAATGAATCATGTATTATATAATAAATATGAATATGGTTTTGGTAGAATTTAATAACATTATATGGTCATTATAGATGAGGTTAAACTTACCCTTGATTAAAGGAATGTGCAAGGTAAAGGTTAATTCCTCAATCTCATTATTATCCGAGATTATTTATGTGTAAGTATTTACTGAGATATTTTTACAATACATGTACATGTTTCATAAAAAGGTTTCAAAATGAATATTTTAATGTTTTGTGGAATGGAATCTTTATAAAGATCATCATTTTAATTTTTTTAATTTTTTTAATTAATGTCCATGTTTTCAAAATGATTTTAAGGATTTATTTATATGGACATGATTGTTTTAAAATGTTAGTTCTTTGACAAAGATTCAATGTGTTCTGGGAAACTTTGATTCAAAAATGTATTTTAAATGTCTTCCTTTCTAAATTGTGTGACTTTTAAATTATTTCATGAAGAAAATATATTTCTCTCATAGTGTTTTACTGATCATTTTCAACTAAGTCAACATCCTTTACTGGATATTATTCTTGATTGAGTTTGATTTATTATAATAAAATCGTGCATATTGTATTGACGTTTTTTGATATATTTCACTGTGGATGTGTTATTTTTATACCATTCATGTTTTATGGTTCAAGTATTAACATTTCATATGCTAGTTTTAATACGAATTTATATGTTATGTTTCAACATTTTCATATGAGGAATGCAGTGGACTGAGTATGTGACAAGTGGAGCCCACTATAGTCCCTGAATGCATAATTAGGTCTCATGAGAAAATCTAGTGTCTTGGAAGAAATCCTTGACAAAAATTTTATTTGTATTATTGGAACAAGGCCTTGAATATGTGGTAATGATGTCTGATTTTAGGCATTACCTCCTTATGTTGTGTTCTATGTTTGAATGTGTAATGTAACATTCATGTATGTAATCGATTTTCCAAGATTTCTAAACTGATCGGTCCTTTGGGACTTGATTCCTTGTAATCATGCCAATGTATTAAAATAATGCACCGGATCCAGGCTTCATGGGTTGGGATGTTACAGTTGGTATCAGATGAAGTTTAGTACAAACCTTGGAAACTAGATTTAGAAAAACTCTAATTAGAGAACATGACCATAAAGTATACTTGAATATTAGTATAGAAGAACTTCCTAGAATTTTGGAAATGTAGTGATTTTGTATATTTTCCAAGAAATGCATCCCTATTTTGATACGAGCAGGTAGAGGTGGCTCTGGCACATATATACCTAGGAGTGAAAACTCTTACAAGGAGTTTTGGGCTTGACCTATGGTATCCTGGTACCTAAAAATGGGCCTTACTGCACTCTTGGTTATAACACTCCCGGGGGATATGCTTAGGATAATTTACATTTTCTTTACAAACCATTATTAAGAATTTAATAGTAAATAATTTCTCAATAAAAACATTTTTATGATTATGGATTATATGCATAAAATTTTCAATTTACATTAGGTATTCTACAAGTTTGGAAATATGCATTGCAATTCATAAAATAACATAGTGTATTCCATTGTTTAGAAATGGTACCGAATATAAGGAATGAGAACTCTTACAATACACATGATACAAAGAGTAAGAAAGATCGTATCTTTCATTGTCTTAATCCAAAATTTAGAAGGGAAATATTATCCCATGTATTCTTATCATATGAGGAAATAGTATCATGTGTTAATAAGAAAAGTAAAGAATTTTTTGAGTCCTATGTCTTTAAAATAAAGCAAGAGAAGAAAATGATGGTAGAGAGAAAGATTATTAAAGGGAAGAGGGGAAATAAGGATTTTTCAATATGTGATAACTGTGGAAAGAATGACCATAATAAATTCCTGATGGAAATTTGAGTTTTTTATAATTGTGGAGAAAAAGGAAACCAAGTACGTTATTTCAAGGGTAAGAAAAATGTTTCGAATGTACAATGATTCATTTTCAAGGAGTTGGGACACTATGCAAATCAATGTCCAAATCATCAAAGTATGCCCTAAATGATGCTATTGGATGATAACCAAGTTATGATATAACCAAAGATAAAGATAAATGACTAGTGTTCTTATGTTGTTATTAAAAAATAATTTTATTTTGGGGTTGTATCAATGATGTACTGGGTATATGAATTATGGAAATAAATACGAATTGTAATGCAGTACCATTTCATTGAGGATTTGAGATTATATGGTTCAAAGAAAAGTGACTCAATATAAAGTTAAACTTTTTAGAAAATAAATCGTTGAAAGAATTATAAACCTAAATATGGTTCTGATACTGAGGTAGTGATTTTGGAATAAGATATGATTGATTTAGATAAATTATATTAGATATTATTGACTACTTTGAAACTAATTAATTGTTTGTTTATTACTTTATTGTTGGAGTTTAATTTTTTTTGGATATAATGAGTATATCTATTATTTTATAAGGAATAAGGGAGCATAAATGTAATCAATAAGGTTTTATGGTAATATAGGATATTATCTAGTTTTAAAATAATTCATGATGAAGGTATTTACAAGTTATTACATGGAAAAAATAATCATCATTATGTTTACCTTATAAATTTTGGACTGTGAGTTTGGACAAAAGTATTTTGGATAAGTCTAATGGTTAGAATAGATTAAGTTTGACATTGGATACTATTGTTAAGGTTAAATCATTTCATAAGATTATTTATGGATTGTTATAAAAAGGTTAACCGAGAGGTCGGGCGACAACCCATCGCGTCTAGAAAGGCTGTGAGACTTGAACCCGCATCCAAAAGGCGACAAGGGTGCATCACCTACCACTAGAATACGTGATATACTGGTTTGTATAATAGATTTTTTATAAGTATTATGACAAATGAATTATAAATTAATTATTTTTGGAACCCTATATTATTAGGACAAAAATGATTTTTTTGAATTCTATTATCTTTTGGAGTGAAAGATGAGTTTGTGGAAGGAATTAGTTGAAAGATAAAACTCAACTTGTCAAGTATATTTTTTTCCTCTTATTCTATGAATAAAATTAATTATTAAACTTTAGGGAAGAGATATTAAAACAAAAAATGTGTTATACTAATACCTTATGTTTTGTTGAGATGATGATATTTTAAATCATCATAGATTGATGGCTTTGCAGCCCTCAATTCTACACTTGTCTATGATTGATGAAGTCAATCACTCCCTATAAATATTTACATGTTTCCTCCCATTATGGGTCTCTAATTTCCATGATTATTATCCTAATCGAGATCATAATTTGGTGGGGACATTTTTATTTCCCTTTCCCTCTTAGTAAGACTAAATTTTATTAACCCAATTTTCGATGTGGGTTTTCCACAAGGGTAATTTTCTATTTTTAAACATTTATTTTAGAAGAAAAATTTCAATTTGGGAGGACGCAATTTATTGAAGGAGGGGAGAATGTAACACCCCAATATTTTATAGTATGTTATCTCTTTAAAGTAATATAATAGCTTTCATTGTACGAAACTCCAAGCTCTAACACACCACGGCCAATAAAACTAGACATTATGAATAGTAATACCCACTTTTTGAAATTTTATAATTTTTTTTTTCAAAATGGGCTTCATTTTAGGATTTAGAATATCAAAATTAGCTTTCGGTAAATTTTTGGTATTTTTCAGAAAACTTTCAATTTTCGATGAATGGTGAAAACACCGTGTTATTATTTATAACCAACTTTTTATTTAAATAATTATTTATTTTATTTAAATTTATTTTAGGTCAAAAATAGATACATAATACCTATATAAGTTCAATGTAATTCATTGGATTCATTTTATAATAAGTTTAGATATATAAAATTTTATTGAACTTTTTACCGTTTTTTACCCACCGTCTAGGCGCATTATCCTATTTGCATAAAACATAATTTTACCACTTCTGTGAATTGAATTTCAAAAATCTGAGAGACAGGGTTGAAATCTGTAAGTAAAATGTGGGTTAATAAGATGAAATTAATTTTTGGTGAATAGTAACTTTTGACTTTTAATTACCACATTTAAAACTAAATTGGGTAATTAAAGGTAAAAATGATATTATAATTGCCCTAAGACATTTTTTAATTCTATTGGATAAGTGTATTTCAACCAAAATAAACTTTATTAACAAAATATGATTCTATTTTATCCACTTGGATTAGATTAGGACATTTATTATTTTTTTATTTAAAGAAGAGTTAAAAGTGTTAAATTCAAATTTTCATAACTAAAATATTTTTAATATAAGGATATACATAAGATAAATTAGACTATAAATATTCATTTAAAATTTAAAAAAATTTCTGACATTATGGTATTTTATTTATAATTTTTATACAATAAATAATTAAATTTATTGATGACACAATGATGATGTAGTAATTACCTTATTAATGAAAGATATAATTAATTTATATTATATATATTAAAATAAATGTAATTTGAGCCTTTTAATGCATTCCAAGAATTTTTTAGGTTAATATGAAATGTAAGGGTTGATTAAATAATTTTTTTTCAAAGTGATAAAGCTGTTATGTCTTTAACAAAAATCAAATACCAAATAGTGTCAAAATTTACATAAATGTGTTTTTCAAACAAATAATATATTATTAAATTATATAATTGTTCTGAAAATCCTAGTTTCAGGAAAAAGTCTCTTATAATGATATATGTGTCATTAATTAACCACTTGGAGTTCACTTGGCATTTTATAGATAGTTTATTAAACATTTAATACAAAAATACAAGAAGCCATTGTAAAAGTTAAACTATTTAACTAAGAGTTAAATCTAAAAGATAAGGATAAATTGGTAACCTAAAATTGAATAAAACCTATTTTTTGAGATTATTTCGATCCATAACCACCCATGTCTTGAAATAAATTCATTTGGATCCCTGAAAATTTGAAAATATTTTATAATAAAATAACATTTCAAGCTTTTCCTAAAATGACCCTCACCTCTCTTATAAAAGACTACTTCCCATTCTCTCAAAATCACCCCTCCAAATCCATTTGGATCAGAAAACCCCCCAATAAATCTACTCCTAACTTCCCTCACTTAAACCTAGAGGGATTCCATTGAGAATAAATACATCCTAAGGATCCCTTTTATTCAAATTAGAAGGAAACACCCAAATAAGAGTTAATTATATTATCACCTCTATCAAAGTTCTTTTCTTCTTACACTTTCTCTTTCTTTGTTATTTCCATAACAAAATAATAACTCTAGTAACTTCTACATATTGTTATGTTATTAAAAATATTGTACAACCATAATCATTATTCTATCCATCATATGAATGATAATTTCACCTTGTATGCGTATATACGGCTTACCGTCTCCACGCGGTGGTGTAATTTGTTATTCAATACTATGTAATTTGAATGGATATAATGATGAGTAATATGTATATAAATAATGAAAATTACCAAGTAATATCTCTTTAAAAATAAAATACCATCCAATTCTACACCTTTTAATCATTAAGGAAATGATATCGTCGCTAGTATGTAAGTACGACTTACCGTCTCCACGACACGATGTGATTCCTTTCCACGTTCACCATTCAAAGATGATGATAAAAAAATAAATTATTAAAAAGTCTGTAATATATGAAATAATAATTATATTGGAGATATATATATTTATATATATATATATACTTACATATATCTTATTCAATTACTTCCATTCAATGCAATTTGAAAACAAAAACAACATTTATGCGTATGTATGGTCTACCATCTCCATTAACGGTGTTTTCCATTTTTTATATACATCTATTATACCAATTTTTATTCTAAATATATATGATATATTCTGGAAGTATTTAAATCATGATCTCAATGATATGATCAAGAATAAAAAGTTAAAACACGTATGATAAAGAAAATGATTATTACCCGAAATGTTAATTTAACATGGAAATCATTATTAAATGGGCAGTATAAAGTCATAAATGAATCATGTATGATATAATACATATGAATATGGTTTTAGTATAATTTTATAACATACCATGGTCATTATACCGGAGGTTAAACCTACCTTTACTAAATAAAAGTGCATGGTAAGGGTTAATTCCTCAATCTCATTATTATCCGAGATTGTTTATGTGTAAGTATTTACTGGGATATTTTTATCGTCCATGTCCATGTTTCATAAAAATGTTTTCAAAATAAATATTTTAATGTTTTGTGGAAGGGAATCTTTATCAAGATCAACATTTTAAATGTTTTAATGATTTATTTTTCTAAATATTTTTAATTTATGTCAATGTTTTTAAAATGATTTTAAGGATTTATTTATTTGGACATGATTGTTTTAAAACGTTAATTCCTTTAAAAAGTTTCAAAATGGCATGGGACACTTGGATTCAAAAATGTCTTTTAAATTTATTCCTTTATAAATTGTGTGACTTTTAAATTATTTCATGAAAAAGGATATTTCTCACAAAGAGTTTTACTGATCATTTTCAAATAAGTCAACATCCTTTACTGGATATTATTCTTGATTGAGGTTGATTTATTATAATACAATCTTCTATATTTTATTGAAGTTTTTTTGATATGTTTGACTGTGGATGTGTTATTTTTATACCATTAATGATTTATGGTTCATGTATTAACATCTCGTATGCTAGTTTAAATATGATTTTTATGTTATGTTTCAACATTTTCATATAAGGAATGCAGTGGACTTAGTAAGTGACGGGTGAAGCCCGCTATAGCTCCTCAATGCGTTGGTAGGTCTCATGAGATAAACTAGTATGTTGGAACAAGGCTGGGACACAAACATTATTTGTAGTCATGGCACGATGCCTTGTCTTTGTGGCAATGATGTCTGGCGTTAGGCATTCCCTCATTATGAAATTAGTTATTACATGTGATTATTCGACTAGTAGAATATTCATGTGAATGTTTATATGGTGTTGTTTGATTTATTTTCTCCATATTATGTTCAATTTTATGTTTAAATGGATGATTTTTTATTAAACATCTTGCCTTAAAAGTTTATAGCTTCCGCTAAATAATTTACCCTTATTGAGCATCTAAGCTCACCCCTTTCTTATGTTTTGTTTTCCCAAGATTCCAAGAAGTGTATTATGTTTGAGATGTAGGGTTAAGCTAGGTGAATAATGGAATTATCAATGGATTATTTATGTTGTGTTTTATGTTTTAATGTGTAATGTAATGTACATGTATGTAATATATTTTTCAAGTCTGCTAAACAGATCAGTCCTTTGGGGTTTGACTCCATGTAATCATGCCAATGTATAAAAATAATGCACCGGCTATGAGCTTCTGGGGGTGATGAATTTCAATTTCAATAAAATTAAGGGGAAAATATTTGTATTATTTGATAAATTTTAGATAGATTCAAATAATCTAATAGGGTGGTTAATTAGAGCTCATGTTTTGTGTTTTTAAAGAAAATAAGAATGTACATAGTGTTATACGATGCATCTAGAATTGTGTTTGGTTTTGTGTTGATGGAGAAGTAGATAGTGATAACTTATGGGTGTAGATAGCTGAGTCCACATGAGAAAAACTATATGATCCAAAAAAATTATTTTAGTATAATTTTTTCTTTAAAAGTATAGAGACACTGCCTTCTTGGTGAGTGATTCTTGGTATCCATGCATGAAAATATTCCCAAGTAAATTTCCTCCTAGGAAGATCTTAACCTAATGTATAGGTGATGAGTAGAGTTCCTATATGTTTACAACTTTTGGATAATTTACAATATAGGAAATGGAATCATGGTGGATGATTCCTATAGTTTGAAATTCCATAATCAGCAAGTGTGGGAGGATTCTAGTAAATTATCCTCTATATAGTTGGTTTTGGTAGATGAGATAGATGATTATTACCTTAGATTGATGATGGTGACCCCCACACTTCTTCATCGAGTGAGGTAGGATGATATTCATGACATAAGTTTCTAGGGATTTAATGTGCAGAAATTATTAAGTGATGTACCTGATATATTATATGAAGACATGGAGCATGTTATCCTAGTCTAGGTGCGAACAATGGTTCTATTTTTGTTTCATGAAGAGATAATGAGGGAGTTTCACACCTCTTATTTATCGGTACATCCTGGAATGATTAATATTTGATAAGATCTCAATAAATAATATTGGTTTCTAGGAATGAAGAAAAAAGTTATAAAGTTCATATTGTGATGCCTCAATAATCAACATGTGAAGGCTGAACAATAGGACCCTATCAATTTCAGCTAACCTCTTATTGTTCTAGAGTGTAAATGGGAAAATATATTTTTATAATTTAAAAATATAATTCAATAATTGGTTAAGTTATAAGATTCTGTTTGGTATTCTTGTACGTGGATTATATCATATGGTGCCATGAAGTGTCATTGATGATTATTTCAAACTGAGATAGTCAACTCACAACCATATTTTGGGGGATATCATAAGAGTAATTCAAGAAATAGTTTTAATTGAGTAAAATATTCTACCCCTATATAGATGAGTAGACATATATGACCATTAATGTTCTTGATAATATATTTTGGGCTTTTGTGATCTATTTTGAAAAAACACTGGACGATCACCTACCATTAGAAGAGTATTTCTAAAAATATATAAACTACATCACTCTTAGTATGCTATCTTTCAAGGCCTTTTTTGGGATACCAAAAAATTCCCCCATTTTTTTCAATGGTTAGTGAATAATTTGTTAATTATCCCAAGATCATGTGTTTGGTGATAGAGAAGATGTATGTGATTTAAGAACAGATGAGGATTTCTAAAAGATGACAAAATACATAAATTAATTATATATTAAGGTATTTAGATTTATAGGAGTAAGTTCATAGGTTATTAAATATCTCACCAGGATGTGACTTGGGAATATTTGGTATAGGGAGAAAGCTATCCCTGAAGTTAATCAACAATTTTTAGATCCTACACAGGGTAGGTGAGGTTTCTTTACTCTGGCAATTACCCTTATAGTTGTACATAATGAAAAGTGTCTTTAACCATTCAAAACTGAGGATACATATGAAATATATAACATACATTTTCGAGTGGAGTGAGATTGACATTGGGGTTTAAACCACCTTTATAGATTATCTAGTGGTGATTGCGGAATAGCTAGAGAAGACACATTGTGGATGGGTGATAATTTTGGCACGTGCCCTCTAAAAGAATGAGATTTTTTAAGAGAGAATATAAGAGTAATATAATCATATGAAATATCAGTACCTCACCTATATGAGTGATTTGTGCCTTTTTCTATGAAGATCCATAAAATGAGGGAGGATGTAGTGAACCCAATTTTTCATCAGATCTTTTAAATCGATTTTAATAAATTTTTTTAATTATCACATAGTAAATTTATTTCATTTTTATGTATTAGGATTTGAGGTAAACAATTAATATTTTAAATATATATTATTTTCATCCTATGTAAAGTTCCTAGTGGATTGTGCAGTCACCTTGGAGTGTAGGTGGTTGAATGGGTGTAGGCTAATTTTACAAAATTATTCCTGATTAAACAATTTGTGCTTTTTATCACTAAAACATCCATATAAGTTAATATATATGGATATTTTTAATAATATGAAACACACATAACCATATGAAAAGTAATAAATAAATTGTGGCAATTTTTTTTTTTGATTTTTACGAGGTTAGACCCCAATTTTAGAATCTACTCCTTACTATATTTGGTTCCTATAGAGACCTATATTTTTTTACTACTATCTTAGGAGATTATAATGGGTATAGTATCACCGTGAAACCTAGTGTTACCCACAATATGTATGTGGAAGGTACCACCCTTAAACATTTTTATAGTTATCACCATAACCTAAAAATATCTATTGATAGGTTCTTTATAATAAATCCTTTTAGTAATCAGACTCTTGACTAGTTAGGCTGAGATTATGTCGGGGTCTTCCAGTATTCCACAATCCCCCTAAATTAACTCCTAAATAAGATATTAATTTTTATTTTAGATTTATCTACTTCAACTATATATATTATTTCTCCACAAAAGTCTTTGAATGCTATTGAATAATCATATTCAACTATATACACTTCTATCATTGACTCTATCCAACGTAAGAAAAATTACGGAACATAAAATTAATCAATTAAATTATAATTCAGAAATTATGTTGATTTATATTGTAAAATTTTTCTAACAAATAAATTTAAGTGGTCTAAATTATTAAAAACTCTCCCTAATTGTTCATAACTTCATGTTTTGAATCCTAAAATCATCAACTATGATAATATTTATAACTTTAAGGTTAGATATTGCCTCTCTTTTATCTTCTAAAAAATATCTAAATGAAATCACTCATTATAGAGAAAAAAATGCACTGAAAAATATTTTCTTGGAGATTTGTATCTTATTCCTTACCCAATATCAATAAACTGTCTTTAATAGCTATAATAATATCAGTACATGACTTCATCAAAGTCTCCCAAAAATCTCATCATCAACCATATTCAAGAATTCCAAAATTCTCATCTATCAAATATGTGATTTTCTGTTTCAATTTTCATCTCAACATTATCACAATTAATTCAAATTGACATTGATATTCTATGAAATCACTTTGCTTTAATATCACCTATTTTTCTAACATCTATAGAATTCAGTCCATTGGTTCTTTCTCTACCTCTATTTTAAATAATCTTCAACAACCATTTAAAACTTCAAATAAAATTTGAAATTTATCTTAAGCTTCCAGTGTTCTACATTGATTACTACACATTTTTTAAACTCTATATTACGATATCACATTATAGTTATACTTATAATGACCATAAATTTATGATCGGCTCAGATCCTAGGAATCTTAGATCTATATTGTCTCATATTCTAATCACATTAATATTCTAATAGAATCAACTACTAATCATGTCAGATACTAATCATTTTATCTTTAAATTATCTCATCTTTTGATATATAAATTCCATAGCTATTAACTTTATCACATTTCACTCCACTTAACTTTTGATCATTTAGAAAAAATAAAATCATCAAATCAAAATACCATAAAAAATAAACTAAAAAAATTCAACTCCATATTCACTATCATCTTTAAATTATATTGAAAATCATTAGGATTAATTGATTCAACTATATTAAAATTCATCTTCATTACTCAATTATGTTTTCATTACTCTAACAGTTTTTCTAAATCAACAATAGTTTTCAACATGGCTACATATTTCCACACTCGATAATTTTCTTTCATCAGACTCCTACTTCTAGATGAATTAGGGATTGATCTTTCAATAATTTCACCTTTATTAGTTCCTAGACACCTAAACCTTATTAGGATTCTATTTCTAGTAAAAATTATAAAAAAAAAATAAAAAAAAAATCATTTGAGAGTATTTATCTTTTCCCAAAATTTATAAATCATCAGCTTCTCTACTTCTAGTTATCTTTTCTACAACCTTTAGCATCTCTTCTGTTTTATCATATTAATATTCAAAACTACTTCATGAATCAGAACATTACTTTTCTAAATCATTTTCCTCTCCTTGATCTTCCATATCATCTTGAATCATTAGAATACTTTTTATGTTAAAAGATCTTTATAGCATCACATTTCCTAACATCCAGACACCTTATAAAACTATTTTAACTCCTAAAATTATACAAATTTATTGAACCATAGTTATCATCAAATATAATTTATTTAATATTTAATTAATCTTTCATTTCTTAAAAAGGACCCAGATACTTTTCCAGAGGTAACCCAAGAAATTCATATATAAATACTACATTCATTAAGATGAATATTCAATAAATCTAATGACATCCCCAGAATTTTATAAGGTTTAGTGTAATTAGAGATTATATATATAAAAAACTTATTTCATGATAGATCTTCAACATCTCTATAGTGACCTTGAATTTTCATACATATATATTTCATCTTAATAAATGAATATTCAGTGCATAACATAATAATACACTCTAGAATATTATAGCTCTAGTTCCATTGGAAACATGGAAATATAAACAACTAGTTCATAAAATATCTATTATAATCCCCACTAAGTTATACATAACTACTAACCCTCTTAAACATATCATACATAGTACATTTATTTATAATATGTGGAGAATAAATATAAGAAAGGGTATTCATAGATTCTTAATAAGGGAAACAATAGACATATCAATAATCAATTAAGAATAATATTAATATAAGGGTATGAGAACATGATCATAAAATTTTAATGCCATACCCTATATATCATAAATCATAAAATATAATCATGGAATAAATCTTGGTAGTTCATAATAGATGAATCATAAAAGAATTAAATAGGCGCAACATTAGCATAATAAATAATTTTATGGAATACAAATAAGCCTAAACAATCATTTACTATATAATAACATCTCATTTCCTAGACTATCATAGTTGAATGAGTTCACTCTTATAACCCTCATAGTATTCATGGTTTAATATCAATACTTTCATAATGGGAAAATACCCTTATTGAACTGGATTCAATCCCCATTATTGTCCAATTTATCTAATGAGAAATAAATATTTACCCAATTTACTAGCGGTAGATATAGGTACCACCTATCAAATAATGAAAGTCACACATATGTGTGCCACAAGATTATTAAAAATTCATTATATCATGACCTATGAAAATAAATGGGTCTAATAAATATTTCATCACAATATAAAACAAGGAAAAGAAATGGGTTTCATAAACATTTCATCATTTTAGCACAATATAACTCATGTAAAATAAATATGTTACCTAAAAATTATGTCATAATATTTATAAAAGATATAGAGGAAGAATAATTATGGTATCCTTGTATCATATCAATATTAAATCATAAGATAAATAAATGTTTTTCTATCTTTTATGAATAGAAAGATCATTAAAAAATTCATGAGGAAAATAACCTTTCCATTTTGAAATCAATTATTTTCTAAAAAATACAAATGTATAAGGGGAAAAAATTTATTTGAAAGTATCCATGTAAATTTTTAAAGTAATATTGAATGAAATTAATTATTTATAATGGTGGTGAAATCCTTTTATTACATATAAGTTTAAAAAATATACCTTTAATAGTTTTTTTTTCAGAAAATTCACGAAGTACCTCATTTGGAAAGTGAATTTTTCTTCAAAACATTTAATAAAAAGATAAAAATGGGTAAAAATGACATAAAAAATTCATATTCTAATAGAAAAAACTTATTTAAAACATTTTTAGAAAACATGAATATGAAAAAAATATTATTTTAACTAAGTGAGAATTAAAGTTGATTTTTCTTAATAAAATATTTTAAATATATTAAGTAAATAATCTGATGGAAATGAAAGGAAAACATTTATTCTAAACAAATAACATAGGAGAATAAAATTAATGAGTATCTTGATTATTTGGTTACAATATTTAATCATTGGAGGCATAATCATAATCAATCATGATAAACAATGAAATTGTGACATAACACCCTTACACCGTTGGTAACATTTAAATCATAAGCCCCATTAAAGAAATAATAATAGATAAATATTTAAATTTAAATAAAATTCATAATAATAATCATAAAAAACTTTAAATGGTAGTACATACACCATATAAAAGAAACAAGTGCAGAATATGGAATGTATCCCACATAAATAAAAGTGAAAGGGAAATCCCATACCTTAAGTCTGACTTCCTTCATACGCACTAGAATATACTATATAATAAAAATATATTTATTATAAATATATTTTATAACCATATTAGTATATATAATATCATATATTATTTACTTATAACCTCTTATCTCCATTTTGTTGACCATTCTATATTATAATCATGGTTCCAGGTGTTATCTGTTTATTTTATTACGTATGTTTTTGTTCAGTAGTATTGTTCCATGTGTTTTGATAAAGGTTAAGTCATATATATAATTTTAATAATTATGTAAATATAATATATATATATATATACATTATATATATGTTTATATTCATTCATAAAAGTAAATATAGAAAAATGAACTACATCATTCATGGAGATGCCAAGCCGGACATACACATTAACGCTCTTTCCATTTTACAATGTATGAAATGAATGAAATGTAAATAATAAATCACCTTTATATAATAATTATTATGTCATATATATAATATATAATAATTAAATTCATCCTTATTACCATACAAATAAAAGAAAAATTAACTAAAAATCATATCACTCTATGGAGGTGGTAGTCCACACGTATATACGAGTAATGATATCATTTCCAAAAGGATTGGATGATTAGAAGGTGATTATAATATTATTATTCCATAAGTATATTTGTTTCATAAATATCATATATAAATATTAAAACCATCATGATATCCATCCATAAATTATGGTTATGAAAAATTAACTGCAACATGATGTGGATACGGTAAGCCTTATGTATGAAGAAGTGATACTTTCACTTCTCATTTGATGAGAAAGAGGGTGTATGATGGTGGTTTCATAATCATAATAAAATATAATCATATTTAATATACATAATTTATTATTTTATGATAAATAACATATATTTATAGCCAGTAAAGAAGAGTAGAAAATAAATTGTCCAGTTAAGGGTATTATCTCTTCTTTGAAGGGAATCATTTTAATATCCTCAAAAGATCTCTAGGGTTTGTATTTTGGGAATTACATAACATATATAATATGTATAGGAAAGTTAATAAGAGATAGTTTCAGTGTTTAATTGATATATAAATCTCAATTTTCTATAAATAAATTAGGGATGAGGTTCCCTTTTATAATTGAGGTGAGAGTCACTTTAGAAAATTTTAAAAAGATGAAATTATAATAAATTAATTTTCAATAAAAATACCTCCAAATGGATAGGGATTTGAATATAAGGTAGAATAGTAATTTAATCCAACAAAAATAATATCATTTAGATATGTTTGTATTTTTTTTAACATTATCATTTATATTAACCCTTAATTAAATTATCTCCTTTTTAATCATTTCCAAATCATTTTTTATTTATCCATTAATTGAGTAAATACTAGCTTGGAGTTGTGTAAGCATTTAACGTAATTATATAATTCCAAAAAAATTTAAATAGATTACAATCATGAATATAATTACATTATCCATAAAAGTACTCTTAATATTCATTCATAATTATTTTTTCCCTTACATGAACATAATGGTTATTTAAAACTAAGAGGGTGAGAATTTGTAACCATGTTTCATTTAAATAATTTATAAGTAATTATTAGAGACAAGGGTCTCATAAAAAACAAAATATAAAGCCTAAGGTTTTAAGGGTTGGTTTAAATTCATCCAAGAATAATTATGATAAAATATTATGGCATTATCACTTAGTTTTAACATAGATTAACTTAATTTACCTTTACTGATGTGATTTACATGATTATTATTCATATCGGTCAAAAAATAAATGGGTTCCATTTCTAAATTATAAACTAATATTAAAAAATATAGAATAAATTTTAAAAAATTATATATATATATATATATATAATTTTCCTAAATTAATAGAAAATAATAAGTGTGTTAAACATAACAAAACCTTTTTTATATAAAAAAAATTTTTCTCATAAAACATGGTTTATTCTTATACCATGTTTATAAAAATATTAAATGAATATTATATTTTTTAATTTAATATATAATATATTAATTTCATTAAAATATTTTTCAAATTGGGATTATTTTAATTTATTAATATAAAAACACATTTTGTGCATAAAAACAATTTTTCAGAAAAATGCCTTTTTGTGTATAAAAATGTCTTTATACAAAATTAAAACATAAAATTGCATAAAATAAACATAATTATATTATATAAAATATACGTTATGTAATTATACTTTTAAAACATTTTAAAATAAAATTCAATTTTGTACATGCTTGGAAACAAAAAAATAGTTTTCAATAAAAATAATATATATTTCTCATGATTCACTGGAAAATCAATCTTTTTAGAAAAATGAGATAAATTCACCCTAAGATAATTTTGATATTATTATTTCAAAAATATGGTTAGTTTTATGAAAAACCATTTTTAAAAGTCTAAAAAATTAAATATAATATTTTCTTACAAAAAAGCAATGACAATTATTTTGAGGAAAATCTCTTTTTAAACACATTATAACATTTATAAAAATTAAATGCCTTTTTATTGAGAATTAATCAATAAAATTATATTTATTAGGATATTTTTTTGTATCTCACAATTTTTTAATAATATTCATAAATTCCAATGAAATGGTAAGGTTATAATGGTTACATATTAATATTTTAATAATATATATTTTGGTTCATTTAAATTCAGTGTTGTGTATATTGCAAGCTATCAAAGAAATAAATTAATTAAAGAGAAATATTATCAAAATATCAGTGTATTACATTATCCCACTTTTAATAAATTTCATCCTCATAATTTGAGCTTGTTCTTTGTAATCAAGGGATTTATATTTTAAATGTCCTTTGCTGAAAACCCACATCATAAAAAGGGTTAATGTATCCTTCCTAAAAAAGAGGGAAAATAGAGTAACAAGGTCACCCAAAACTAGTTTTAAAAATATAATAACATTCGTGGGAAGTTAAAACATGGAAATTTAATAGAAAAATAAATCTTAAGGACTAATAGAGAGTGGTAGACAAAAAGATAATGATAAAGTTAACACCCATAAAACCAGAAATATGTGAGGGGTTAAAAGACGATCAATTAATCAAAAATAAGGTTTATATGACAAAGTTTTTTGTATTAAGAAATTTTTTATAGATTTTATGAATTAATTTAACATTGATGATGAGAACATACAAAAATATTCTTACCTGAAATGTATACTTTCATTATTTAATCATTTTCCACCACAACCTAATCTGTTGCTCTAAACAATGAGTATTTGAGATAATTTTTTTATGCCTAAAGAACTAAAATAATCCTATAATGGATTGAAAAATTATATCAAGATATTCCTCATATATTTTTTAATTAACCAAAACCAAAAATTGTGATGATAAGATAATTATATAAATGAATAAACTTTGAAATAATATATTAATTTGTAAAATTTTCAAAAATAACTACAAAGGTTACACTTACATCACTTCAATAAATAGCTCTATATCCGAAATTATCTCAATAACCTCAACATTAAATAATTTTTTAACCATATAGTCTATTTTATACCCTTCAACTTACATCTTATAAAATTTAATTGCATTTGTCCTAAAAAATCATTCATGTTAAATAACTTGTTAAACCTAAGGGTTATATATATCTAAACCTCAAGGACATCACCCAAATATAATTACTCACCATGATAAATTACTATATAATCTTTTAATATAGTAAAATTAAACAAAATATCATGAATCGAATTTAGATACTTACATACAAGGAATCCTTAACATGGACATAAATATCTCTAAAAATATCACCCTGCTAGTGAATCACTTTTCAACCATCAAGATTATCAATATCCCACATTCCTGTAGACCATAATTAACTAAAAATAAAATTATATACCAACCCTAGAGAGTTATTTATACCCCAATAAACTATTCTTCATAATACCCAGTAAAAGTTTCAAATCATTTTCAAATCCCATAACTTAAAACATTAAAATGGGGTGTTGATACCTCTGAAATTTTGATCATATTTAAAATTATAAACCCATTATGGTACCCATAACTTGTAAGTTAACCTCACTGAAAACATATATAATTGAAAAATTAACACAATATTTATTCCATTAATATGTTCAAAACAAGTGAATATTTTCCATAAATAAAAAAAAATGCAATAAACATCATGAAAGGTGACCTAAAACACATTTTGTAAAATCAAAAACCAATTTTAAAGTTACCAAAACTATCAATGTAAATCATCTATTTTTAAAAAATTAACATTATTAACCCAACATCAAATGCATATTAAGGTCCATATATCTCTTAATCACGTGTTCTCAAAAAAAAATCACCTTACTACTAAATCTATTTTCTTTGTTATTTGTACCATTAAAAATATCTATTCAAATCATTAATGAAAAACTTCTACATAAAAATTCATAGATGTTTCATGATTTTTTATAACCATAATATCATTAGTATAAAACTTATGAAATATTATTCTTGAATCCCAGTTGAAAACCACTTCAGTCACCCCACTTCCTTCTTAAACCATGAACCATGCTTCATCATTATATTCCCCAATAATTCGTTCTTATAATATAAAAAATGAATCATGTCTTAAGATTTATCCACCTAAATTTAGTCATACTTATTTATTATAACATAATAAATACTTTTAACAAAACCCAAACCTTTCATATGTCATTCATAGTCTCTTGATCATCATTAGTAAAACCATCACTCATACAACAATGTTGATTCTCTTATTATGATTCCCCCTAGGACATCAATTTTCATAATGCCCATACATCTGATATACAAAAAATTAAAACATCTAGGTTAACTTAGGGATCCTATTATTCTCATCTATTATGTTAACCAATGATTTAATTTTACTCAAAAATTACTTTGTTTGTGTCATTTTCCCCACTAAAAAGATCATCTCATTCTTCTAAGACATTAACATGAGTGATTCTTCCCATATTCTTAACATGTTAGAAGATGAATCTTTTTTACTCTGTGGTATTTATGAAAATCCATATTTTTATTATTAGTTGTGTTATGAAACTCACTAATGTTGATATTTTTAATCATATAATGATATAGTTTATTAGGCATAATCAGAAGGTTTAAGATTTCATATTTTATTTCAATTGGTATCCTATGGGGAAAATAATTCCATTGACATCCAAATTAAACATTAGAAAAATTTCTTCAGTTTCTAACCATAGAATAAAAACAAAAATTACAATGTGATAAACAATATTCAGAGTGGGAAACAACATAATCATGAAAAATAATTTATAGTATGTTTATATTGTGATGTGTTATTTTATGACACGTTAGGTTTAACCTAGGACATTAATGATCATTATGAAAACATTAGTATTCTATCATATACATAGAATTATCTATATGGTTCTCACTAACATTATCTCATAGTAGTTTCCAAAGGTTAACTAAACCTTTCGATGATACCAACTATAGTGACCCAAAATTTTCACACCTAGATATAAAATCTTAATTGATGAATATTCATTAAGTGACATAATAACCCATTCCAGTTTAATATTGGTCTAGTGACTTTGGAATCTTGTACATATAAACATCTTGTTAATAAAATACCTATATCAACTCCCAATAAGTTCTTGATAACCATAACGCTTCTTAAAATTATCATACTAAATACTTTTCTTTATAACATGAAGAAATGAAACATAAAAAATGGTGAATTCAAAAGCCTAATTAGGGTAAAAAAGGGAGATATCAATGATCACCTTAGAATAAAATTAATATAAGGGTACGATAACATGATCAAAAAATTTTAAAATCATAACCTATATATCATAAATCATAATCTTGAATCATGTAATAAATATTGTTAGTCATAAATCATGAATCAAAACAGAATTAAAGAACATGAGACATGATAGCATAGCATTAGGCTAAGACATAAGTTTTTGGTATATAATAAAGCATAGATAATAATTTACTTAGTAGTAAAGGATCATTTATATGACTATCGTAGTGGAATGGGTTCACTGACCAAACCATCTTAGTAGTAGAGGTTCACTTTCAAGACTATCATAGAGAAAAAACTCCCTTACTAAATTGGGTTCACTCTCTATTCTGGTTTTGTTTACCTCTTGAGATATCAATCCTCACCCAATTAATTGGAGGGACATATAGTTCCCAACCATCACATAATTAAAATAATAAATATTTCTTCCACAAGATCGTAAACAATTAGTCATATCAAAACCCATGAAAACAAATAGGTTTCATAAACAATCCATCATATCATAACCTATTGAAAAGAAATGGGTTTCGTAAACATTTCATTATATCATTCCAACATAACCATTGGGTAATAAATGGGTTTCATAAATGTTTTGAGATCATATTCATAAACTCTCAGAATAAATAATAAAGATGATATCCTTGTATAATATCCTTAGTAAAGTATAATTTAAATCAAGGGTTTTTATTTTTGATGAATCAAAATACCATTAAAATATCATTAAAGCATTCTCAAGGAAAATAGATTTTCCGTTTTTAACTAAATTATTTTAAAAAAATGTGTCAATATAATGTGATTTTAGAAAGACCATATAATTTTTTAAATTATTCTTCAAAGTAAAACTCTTTCATGATGTTGGGAAAATCCATTCATGTCATATAAGTTAAAAATATATTCCTTCCATACGTTTTCTAGAAAATTCACAAAGTACCTCATTTGGAAATTGAAAAAAAATCATTTAATAACAATTTGAAAAAAAATAAAACATGTATAAAAATAAATTTAAAATATCATTGTAAAATAGTAAAAAAATATTTAATTTTTTTTAGAAAACGTGGATATAGAAGGAATAATTGTTTTTGTCTGAAGAGAGAGTTAAAATTTATTTTTCTTAAAAACATATTTTTAGTATCTTGAGTAAATAATGTGAAAGAATGAAATAAAAAAATTAATTTTCAAGAATTTACTCTTGGAGAAGAAAATTAATGAGTATATTTAGAGTTTGATCATAATATTTCATTATGAGAGGCATAATCATAATCAATCCCAATAAACATTGTGATTCTGACATAAAACCCATACCGCATTGGTAATATTTGAATAATAAGACCCATGAAATAAATAAACATATATTGATATATAAATTCCCATAAAATTCACAATAATAATAATTTAATTCATTAAATGGTACTATTCACAACATACAGTAGAAACATGGGGTGAATATGACATGTGTCCCACAGAAATAATAGTAAGACTGAAATCCCATACCTTCGGCCTAACTTCCTTTTTATGCATTTTAGTATCATGTATGATAAATATAAATTTATTATAAATATATTAAATAACCATATTAATATATATAATAACATAAATTATATACTCATAACCTTTTATCACCCTTTTATTAAAAATTATTTACTAAAATCACTATTTCATGTGATATTTGCTTTATTTTTTAATGTATGTTTTGGTTTGATAATTTTGGCCCTTATATTGTGGTCAATGTTACATAATATAAGAAATTTTTTATGATTAAATAAATATAATATATATTAAATATATACATGTTTAGGGTTATTCTTAAAATTAGATATTGAAAAATGGACTACACCATTCACAGAGATGGTAGGCCGTTTGTACGCATAAACGTTGTTTCCATTTTTTGACTAATGAAATGAAATAAAGGTAAAAAATATCTCAAATTTATGGATCCTTTATTATATGATATATTATATATACTAATTAAATTAATCCTCATTACCATCCAGGTAAAATATAAATTAAAAGAGAATCACATCGCTTCATGGAGTTGGTCGTCCACCCATACACAAGAGAGATGTTATCATTTCCCATTGTATTGGATGGTAATAAGGTAGAAATGATATTATCATTAAAATAGCATAATTTTTTCATAAATATAATATTTAAATATTAAACCCATCATAATACCTATCCATAAATTATTTTTACGAAAAATCAATTGTATCATTATGTAGAGACTGTAATCCATACGTACGCATAAACGATATTTAACTTCTCATTTGATAGGAAAGAGAGAGTATATTGGTGTTTTCATATCCCTACATTATATATCCTCAAAAGTGATCAAAGGTTGGTATTTTGGGATGAATAGATCCTCTAGAATGTGGATAGTGAATTTTAGATCGAAAATTTTCTGATTTTTGTTGAGCTAGAAGGATCAATGTGGAGTAAATGAGCAAAGGAAGTGTTGAGATTTTAAAAAATATGTGTGGGGAACATCTATAATTTTTGAAAATATTTAATTATAAAAAAATTAGTTCTAAAAAAAAATGTAACACCCCATGATTTCAAGGTACGTTATCTATTCAAAGTAATTTGATAACTTGTACTATAAGAAAAACTGAGTTTGAGCGCACCATGACTTACCAAACTAGCCATTCAAAAAAATGGTTATGAATAGTATTAACTAGATTTTGAATTTTATATACTCCATATATTTTTAACTTAGGTATTATGTGTTTCTTAGACATATTATAAGAACAAACTAAATTTTTCAAATAAAAAATGTATTTTTCAAATAAATGAAATCATACCACCTTTTAATGGAGAACCCTTTTTAAATCCAATACTTGACACTTTTACATATTTAATTTGACATAATAAAATTCATTTTTAGAATCAGGACATCAAAATTTACTTTGGATGAAAATTTGGAATTTTTCTAATAATGTTCAGTTTTTTATGAATAGTGTGAAATACAATATTTTAATTCAAAACTGACTTTTAATCTATTTTATTTTTATGGTTACATTAACTTTTTAATTTTTTCTGAAGTGTAATTAGATTATATTTTTACCATCTAATCCAATTTTGGTCATTTGAAGTAATTTCCCTTTGAAATTTAACATAAACAAGTGTCAATCTTTTGATAGATATTATTTCATAAAAACATGCTATTTGTTTTGACAATATGAATTAATTTTAAATTAATTATTGCAAATTATATTTTTTAAAATTTGTAAAATAGACACCATTTTTGTATTTGGAATATCAAATATATCTTAGGATGATTTTTTGTTATTTTTCAGAAAAACCTCAATTTTTGATGAATAGTGAAACCACTAAGTACTAGTTAAAAAACTGACTTTTTCATTTAAATGAAATTTTACCCCTTATGTGAATTTAATTTTGAAAATCCTACATACATGGTTGTTATTAGTATGTAATATATTGTTCAATAAGATGAAAATAATTTTTGGTGAAAAGTAATTTTTGACTTTTATTTACCGCGGTTAAAGGTAAATAGGGTAATTCAAGGAAAAAAGGATATTATAATAATACACAATTATCTTAAAATTGTCCTAACCTTATTGGATTTGTCATGGACGACCATGTTCATCCTTGGGACGATTTTGGGACCCCATATAGCCACTTTTGAGTGATAATGACACTTTAGATTAATTAATTTAATGTAAAGACAAAAATCACACAAACAAATATCTTTTTGTAAATTAATTTTTTACATTAGGTTATATAAGTTATATTTTTGACTATAAATATTAACTAGAAATCTAAAACGATTTCACACATCATGGAATTTTTTTTATAATTTTTGGAAATGATATAAATAAAATTATATATGACATAAAAATTATGCAGTATTTACCTCATTAATAAATGATTTAAATAAATAAGATTATAAATATTAAAATAACATCAAAAAACTGTCCAATTCTTATTATATGAATTTATTTCGACCTTTAGTCATCTTATATTTTACTTTAATTAGTTTTTGACCTTTAGAAACCAAAAATCATTATATAATAAAATAATATTTTCACACATTCCTAAAGAACCCTTCCCCCCTTTATAAAAATCCCTCAATTCTAAACCATTCCTGACACCTCTCAATACCCTTTGATAGTACAAAATCTACCCAAATAATTTCTAAATATTCCTCCCTTCCACCTACTATCCTTACCTTAGGCATAGTACACTTTAATAAATTCTTTTATTTCAAACCAATGAGAGTTACCCAATTTTAAGGTAACGTCTTCTCTAAAGTTCTGTTTTTTCAAATCTCCAACCCCCTAAACTCTTTATATTACATTATTTTATAAAAAAATAGTATCCATAATATACTAGGATGTTCTTATGGGAATTATTTGAGCTATAATTACACACACCTCCATCTAATGGGAAAAGAACATATTGTGTTTGTGGACGGTGAACTACTGCCTCACGAAACGATGACTATTCAATTATCTCCTACCGCCTCTTATGGTGGCGATTATGATGACACTGTAATTATATATGATATATATTATGTTTATGTTTTCTCTATTCTTTTGTAATTTTTATTTACAAACACACCTTTATGCTTTCTAATATGTGTGAACATGATAATTTCATTCGAGGAAGTGTGGACTATCGCCCCCTCAAAGTGATATGAATCTTTCATGACATACATGGAAAATATAAAATATGGAGTAAATTAAATTATGTAACACATATATAATATGATATTATAATGGAATTATAATATACCTCTGTATCATTATGTTTTCATTTCATTAAATATGAAATATAAATAAAAGTAGAGTTCATGTGTACGTACGGAGTACCGTCTCCATGAACGGTGCATTTCATTTATTATCTCCAAATATCATGAAATAATTATAAAAGAATAAATATATACTGGATATATATGATATATATGATATTTAAATCATGAATATGATACTGTAGATAATATAATTTTGACCACATAGACAATTTGTAATTTTAACATGTTCATTTTTGACTAAAGTACCAAATATCGACAAAACAACCATTATTAAATTAAATTTTCACATAATATTTATAACATGGTAATAAGTGATATAAAATGAATAATAAAATTAAAAAATGTTCTTATGAAGGTAGAAACTAACATTAGCTTATTATTCAGGATATTAAAGAATGAACGAGTCAAGTCAGACATGTGGTAAGGGGTTTCTTATCTCACTTTTAATTCCATGAGATTTCCATTGTTTACCACTTAATTATTGAATGTGGTGTATTGTGTACTTCCATTTGATATATATTATCATTATTCTCTTTATATTCATGGTATTTTGTGATTACTTTTGTGGTTATTAACTTTTGTTCATATGACTTAATTGATATCAAAGTGGTAAGGGTTTTTCATCTCACTTTTTGTTCCTATGAGATTCATGCTATATTAGCCACTATTTCATTTTTTGTAGTGTATATACTGCCCATTATTGTATTATTGGTTTAATATAATTTAATTTATGGGTATTTATATCTTCATTGTATGAACCTTCTTTCATGGGGTGTATGTTTCGTTAGTTACCAAATCGGTAAGGGAATTTTAAATTTCAACTCATTAGGCTTTACGCATACTTTACTAAATATTTTACACCAAGATTATGTGTGGAATAAATATTTATTATTAATGTAGAAATCCCCCTTGTGTGGATATAATTTTGATACACATAATCACTCCATTGATAATTTCTCAAGTTATTAATATGTACATGATAAGAGTAATCTTAACTCAATTTGCCTTCATTGAGTTAAACATCCAAGTCATTAGTGTTGTTTTTACAAGGATATGTTTAAATGTACTATAATTTATTTACACTTAATATCCAATAATATTGAGTGTATTTAAATTTTTCACACATAATTATGTTGTTGATTTATCCTTAACCTTAGGATACAGTCTTTATAAAGGATTTCATCTCAACTTACAATCCATTGAGACTTCTTTGTTGTTATATTCCGATTCACTTTCATATGGTGTATATATTGTTTTTGACATAGTATATAATGAATCCCTTTATTCTCATGATATTATAGAGTTATTATTACCTAAATAATTTGTATTCAAGAATTTCTCATTTGGTTAGGAACTCTAACTAAAATATCATTTTAAATGTTTTAAAGATTTATTCTTCTAAATATTTCTCGTTAATGTCCATGTTTTAAAAATGGTTTTAAGGATTTATTTATATAGACATTAATGTTTTAAAATTATAATTCATTTTAAATGTTTAAAAGTTATATGGGACACTTGTATTCAAAAATCTATTTTTGAGAGCTTCTTGATAAATAGTGATACTTTTAAATGTTTTCATGAAAAAGGGGGATATTTCTCTCAAATAGTTTTATCGATTATTTTCATAAATGTAAATATCCTTCATTGTATTTTATTCTTTATTGAGGTTGATTCATTATAATTAAATATTTCATATTGTATTGAATGAGTTATGTTTGACTGTGGATGTACTATTTTTATGTCATTCACGGTTTTTAGTTAATGTATTGACATATCATATGCTAGTTTTAATATAAATGTTTAGATTATGTTTCAACATTTTAATATGAGGAATGGATTTGACTTAGTATGTAATGGCTGGAGCCTACTATAGCTCCTTGATGCATCGGTAGGTCTCATGAGACAATTATAAATGGAATTGGCCGAGGGCTTTCCCAATATTTTTGATATATGGTTTTGGCCGAGGCCTTAATCATTTTTAGACATCTTGGACAAGGCCTTAACAAAATATTTCAAAATTTCCGACATTATGCATTTCATAATTATGAGATTAGCTATTGATATTTCATGTGGTTATTGGACAAGTACAATAACCATGGCTATGTTTTATTGTTGAATTATTTACTCAACTCATATTCCTGCCATAAAGTGTTCATGATTTTTATTTTCAATTATTCACCATGCATAATGTTTATGTTATCTTCTACTGTATTGCTTACTCTTAATGGGCATCTAAGTTAACCCCTTTCTTATGTTTTATTTTCCCAGGATTCCAAGAAGTGTAGTATTATTGATATATAGGGTTAAGCTAGGGAATTAATGGAGTTCTCAAAGGATAATTTATGTCGTGTTTTATTTTCTAATGTGTAATGTAACGTTCATGTATGAAATCTATTATCCAAGACCTCTAAACCGATCAGTATTTCCATAATTTATTACTTGTAATCATGCCAATGTATTAAAATAATGCACTAGATCTGGGATTCTGGGGTCGGGGCATTACAGTTGGTATCTGAGGAAGTTTAATACAAACCTTGGAAACTAGATTTAGATAAACTTTGATTAGAACACATTACCCTAAGATAGACTTTGAGAATTAGTATAGAAGAACTTCCTAGAACTTTGTTACTGTACAAAGTTTATGTATTTTCAAAGCAATACATCCCTTTCTGGATACGAGTAGGCAGAGGCAGCTCTGGAACAGATATACCTTGGAGTGAAAACTCCGACAAGGAGTTTCGAGCCTGACCCGGGGTATCTGGGTACACGACAACATGCCTTGTTGTACTTTTGGTTACAGCACTCCTAGGGGATATGGTGAGGATAATTGAAATTTTCTTTACAAAACAATTTGAAGGATTTTAATATAAGATGAGAATTCAAAACCTTAGTCAATCCTAAGGTGTTTTAGATCGAAAATACAGTGTTATGATATTCTGTAAATGATTTTATGACTCACACTAGGATTTCTTGTGTTAGTCAATGGCTGGATTCCAATAAAGTCATAGTAACATCAAATATGATGTATAAGGTGGGAACAATGGTGAAAATGAGCAATGAAATGGAATTTTGATCGGTTTAAAAGATATCGTGTTCATGCCGAATCGGTTTTCTGAAAATATGATCAAAATGTTATATATTAACAAACTCGTGGACTCAAAAAAGAAGTGAAAGGTGGTGAATGATAAGACTTCCAACAGTGAAGACCATGGAGAAAGGAATGCTCATTTTACATCATGCAGGAAATGTGGAAGGAGACACCTATGACGGTGTCTCAATGGAATAAAGAAATGCTTTATGTGTGGGAAAGAATGACTTAAAGTAAAGAATTGACGAGGAAAAATTGATAGTACTAAGGAAGAAAACAAAAAAGTTCCTAAGAATCCAATTATAGTCATTTTCAGTAAATATAAGGGACCTTATCATTACCTGAGTCAATGCCCTATTCTATAGGATAACCTCTAAGTCAAGGAAGAACCTATGTGTAAATAAATGGATGGAGAAATGTTTAAAAGTATGGGATTACTTTGGAAGACTATTCTCTTGTATGTGTAACCATGCAGTTTGTTTTGTGAAAATGATATTTGAGGAAGAATTATCTCTTCTTTTGTGGATATAGATATAAGGAACCATTTAGGATTATATAATACATGAATTTGAGGCAATTATAAGTTATTAATTTTTGGGAGGAAAATGTGAGGTATGAGATAAAATTTGTGGTTAAAATATGTTATGGTTATTTTTGAATAATCTATCTCATTTTTTGGAATATAATAAAATTATATAGGTTTTGAAAAAGGAAAACACGCAGACCGTGTGACAAACCATCGTGTAAGACAAAGCTATGAGAATCAAACCCACAACCAATGTGCCATTGGGATTTATCGCCTACCACTGGACTACATAAAGTCCTTGGTTAGTATGACTAATTATTTTTTAGTTAAATGATTTTATGGATCAAGAATATGTTGATTCTGGGAACTTATGATTTATCATTAGTATAAGAAAATGATTTGGTGATTAAGTGATAAATGTTATTTTGGAAGATGTTCACTCTTTTGGTAACACTATATGCCTAAGGAAAATAGAATACTATGGGATTTCATTTGAGGAGTAATGTTGGGTTTTTACCTATGTTTTTATTGAGGATTTATAGTGATTTTGGTTATTTATGGAAATGATTAACCTATCATAAATAATATGTGATTAGGTTAATTACTTTTAAGTATGTGACTTTAATAGTAGTCAATGTTATTTGGAGATACAATTTAATGTGGAAGACTATGTAAGCTAATTATTCGGAGTTTTGGGTTTCAATATTAGTTTATATTATATTGAAATATTTTACAGACAATTTTTTATTTAATGGTATTTATTGAACTTTTATTATTATTGGTTTAAATTTAGAAATTAATATTAGTATTTATTTCTCTAATGTATTATCCTTTTTGGGGATCATCTCATATTTTACTAACAATTTGGTTTTGGTTAATCTCTAAAGAGAAGGGAAATATATAGTTCATCCTTTTTTTATTATGTGATTCTCTATAAGTTGATTCTAGAACTTCAGGTGTGACCAAGTCATCTTGAATACTCATCATTTGGAGTGAAAGATGAGTTTTTGGAAAGAATTAGATGAAGGATGAAACTCTACTTGTCATGTATATTTTTTTATTCATATTCTATGAATAAATTAATTATTAAATATAAATGAAGGTATATTTAAACCAAAAATTTGTTATCCTAATGCTTTATGTTTTTTTGAACCGATGATATTTTAAATTGTCATAGATTGATTTCTTTGAGGCCCTAAATTTTACACTTGTTTGTGATTGATGACCTCAATAACTCCCTATAAATATTTATGTTTTTCCTCTAATTATCTATCTCTAACTTCCACAAATGTTCTCCTAATAGAGATCATAATTTGGTGGTGACTTTTCCATTTCCCTTTCCCTTTTATTAAGTCTAAATTTTATTGACCCGATTTTTAATGTGGGTTTTCCCCAAAGGTGATTTCTTATTTTTAAACATTTATTTTCAAAGAACAATTTAAAATTACAATGACACAATTTATTGAAGGAGGAGAGAATGTAACACCCTAATATTTCATGGTACGTTATCTCTTCAATGTAATTCAATAACTTGTACGATACACAATACCGAGTTCAAGCGCACCATTACTTACCAAACCAGCCATTAAAAAAAAGTTTATGAATAATATTAACTAGATTTTGAATTTTTTCTACTCCATATATTTTTTAACTTATGTATTATGTGTTTCTTAGACATATTATAAGAACAAATTCATTTTTTTAGAAAAAAAAGTATTTTTCCAAAAGATTCAATTTTACAACCATTTAATGGAGAAACTTTTTTAAATCCAATATTTGATACTTTTATGTATTCAAATTGAAAAAATAAAATTCTTATTTTAGAATCGGGACATAAAAATTTACTTTGCATAAAAATTTGGTATTTTTCTAATAATGTTCATTTTTTATGAATAGTGAGAAATACTATATTTTAATTAAAAACTGCCTTTTAATCTAATTTATTTATATGTTTAGATTATCTTTTTAATTGGTTTTGAAGTGTAATTAGATTATATTTTTACCATTTAATCCAATTTTGGTCATTGGAAGTGATTTCACTTTGAAATTGAATGTAACAAAGTGTGAATCTTTTGATAGATATTGTTTCTTAAAAACACGCTATTTATTTTGACAAAGATATTTAATTTTAAATTAATTAATGAAACTTCTATGTTTTAAATTGTGTAAAATAGAAATTATTTTTTTTATTTGGAATATCAAATATATCTTTAGATTAATTTTTGGTATTTTTATGAAAAACTTGAATTTTTTATGAATAGTGAAACCACTAAGTAATAGTTAAAAATAGAATTTTTCATTTAAATGAAATTTTACCGCTTTTGTGAATTGAATTTTGAAAATTCGATATACATGGTAGTTAATTAGAAGACTTAGGATCAATCAATCCCACTCACATAAAACTTTTATTAATAAAAAAGTAAAGACATCAAAAGTGGAGAAACATGGGGTCAACAAAGATGCGTGTACACATCACCACACGCATCAGCATCAACCAAACCATAATAGAAGGATGGTGTAACGAAGGAACATAAAGAGAAAACCACCTCTATAGCACGCTTGGAAAAGGAATCAACAACCTGATTTTCCTTTCTATAAACATGGGTTACAACCAAACAAATATTCTCCACAAGTTTGAGACAGTCATCCCAGGCAGGAAGCATCCTTCAAGGGACATTTCTTAAATGATTTCTAAGAATATGAACCACCAAAGTTTAGTTAGACTCCATCAATAAGGTCACCAAACCATGAAATGAAGAATACTAAATAGACTTAATCATAGCCCTTAATTCATCCTCAATCGGCGATCCATTTCCTAAAAATTGGTAGAAACAGCCTTTAACAAAGCCCTATAAGTGCGAAAAACACCACCACATCCCAAAGGACCCAGTGTACCTGAAGCTACTCCATCAAAATTAACTTTTAGACACCGAGATATTATATGGATCTATAGAATATTCTTCATCATAATTGGCTTCTTAAATCTTCCGGAGACACCCAAAGTTCACAAAATAACCAGATCTGAAACATCATTTTTCATTACTCCAATTCGATCCTGCACTGCAGCAAGAAAACCAATATGAAGCTCCCAAATACCAACAGAAATAAGTGTAATTCTACTCTCAAAGATAAGAGCATTTCTGGCTCTCCAGATAAAATAAACCCACACTGAGACTATAGAGAGGAGCAGCGATTTCACCTAAGAGGTGTAATCATCTCGGTAAATAGAATCCATAAGCTTTACAGAACTCTTCAAATTCAGATTGCATCCAAATACACCCTGAAAATAATCCCATAAACCAGATGAAGAACAACAAGATATAAATAAATGATCAACAGTTTCATATGCAGCAAGACAACATATGCAAACAGGTGCAAGAGAAAATCTAGATCGCTATATCATAGTTGCAAACGTGGTCTACACTTCTTAATCCACCACATAAGAAAATATTGAGATGGTAGAATAAAATATAAATGGAATATAAGCATCCAAGAAGGAACAAGCAAAGGCTCAAAACACATGAATCTATAATCCTTCAAAGTGCTGAAGGTTCCAGTAAGACTGAGAAACCAAATCAAAGTATCCATCGCAGAATAATGATAACTTCCCAACTACATTTTTAGAGGATCATGAAGAAATACCCGAGTCATGATATTATTGCGAAATACATCAATATAATTATCTTTTAATGTATAAGGAATCTCAATATCCTCAGCAATGGTACATGATAACCAAATAATCTTCTAGTAGTTCAAATATGAGTTTCAACAAACCACCCATTTAGAGGATTGTGAGAGGCTGAAATAAGAATGCTTAATTGATGGCCATATTGAGGAAGGGATGTAAAGAGAATACCCATTTAACATCTTGGATCCAAATTGATTACACAGAAACTCTAGATAAAAATCACTGGAGGTAAAAAGTGACCAAGTAAACTTTTTAATGAGAGATTCATTAAATCATTTAAGATTCTTAATCCCCAGGACACCCATGTCAACAGGCCGAATGAAATCACTCATGGAAACTATAATAAGATTAATTTAATAAATTGAACCAGTCTAAATAAAATTCTGAATTAGCCTTTATAAATCATTAAGAAGAGTTCTAGGCCATCTGTATAAGGAACAAACATAAACACACATAGAAGTGATCATAGAATTAACAAGACAGACACGCTCTGCCTGAGGCATAGATTTACATTTCCAGGTAGTCATTTTATTGAGAATTATGAGATAGATATTTTCCAAGTGACGCCTTTTAACATCACCCCAGAAAAGGGGAACCCCAAGATAGTTAAAAGGTAGAGACCCTCTTTTAACTCCCAACTTCCAGGAAACTCTGATTTTCTTTGATAAAATAACCCCTTCCCCAAAAAACATAGATTATTTCTCCCAATTGATAACATGACCAGAAATATACTCATAATACATGGTTGTTATTAGTAAGTAAAATCTGGTTCAATAAGTTGAAAATTATTTTTTGTGAATATTAACTTTTGACTTTTATTTACCGTGGTTAAAGGTAAACAGGGTAATTCAATGTAAAATGAATATTATAATAATACAAATTTACCTTAACACTTATATTAAACATATTGGATGAGTTATGGCCGACCATGGGCATCCTTGGGTCGATTTTGGGAACCCATGGATCCACTTGGGAGTGATAATGACACATTATATTAATTAATTTAAATAATGACAAAAATGACACAAACAAATAACTTTTAGTAAATTATTTTTTACCTTGGGTTATATAAGTTAACATTTAGAAATTAAATATTAATTTGAAAGATAAAAATATTTCCTACATCATGGTATTTGTTTTATTTTTTTTAGACATGATATTAATAAAATTATTTATGACACAAAAAAGATGCCGTATTCACCTCATTAAGAAATGATTTAAATAATCAATATTATAAATATTAAAATAACATCCAAAACCTATCCAATTCTTATTAGATGAATTTATTTAGACCATGAGTCATCTTATATTTTAATTTAATTAGTTTTGGACCTTTATAAACCTAAATTCATTATATAATAAAATAATATTTTCACACTTTCCTAAAGAACCCTTCTCCCCCTTATAAAAATCCTTCACTTCTAACCCATTCCTCTCACCTCTCAAGCCCATTGGATCATCCAAACTTATAAAAAATAAGATCTAAATATCCCTCCCTTCCACATATAAGCCTTATATTAGGTATAAGACACTTCAATAAATCCTTTTGGTTCAAACCAACGGGAGTTACCCAATTTTAAGGCAACGTATTCCTTAAAGTTCTCATCTTTTATTTTAATTATCCAGCCCCATAATCTTTTTTTATTACTTTATTTTATAACAAAACCAGAATAAATAATAAACTAGGTTGTTTTTATGAGAAGGATTCGATCTAAACTTACTCACACCTCCATTTAATGGGATAAGAACATACTGTTTCTGTGGATGATGAACTACTACCTCACGAAACGATGATTGTTCAATTATCTCATACCGCCTCTTATGGTGGAGATTATGATGGAAATATATTTATATATGATATATATTATGTTTATTTTTTATCTATTCTTCTATAATTTTCATTTACAAACACTCCTTTATGATTTCCAATATATGTGAACACGATAATTTCATTTGAAGAAGTGTGGACTATCACCCCCTCAAGGTGATATGATTCTTTCATGACATACATGGAACATATAAAGTATGGAATTAATTAAATTATGTAAAACACATATCATATGATATTATAATAAAATTATAATATACCTATGTATCATTAAGTTTTTATTTCATTAAATATGAAATAGAAATGAAAGTAGCGTTCATGCGTGCATACGGCTTCCCGTCTCTATGAACGGTGCATTTCATTTCTTATATCCAAATATAAAGAACTAATTATATATATATATATATATACTGGATATATATTATATATATGATATTTAAATCATGAATATTAAACTGGAGAGAATATACTTTGACCACATGGACAATTTGTAATTATAACAAGTTCATTTTTGACTCAAGTACCAAATATCGACAAAACGACTATTATTAACTTAAATGATTACATAATGTTTATAACATGGTAATAAGTGATATAAAAAGAATAATAAAATTTTAAAAGGTTCTAAAGAAAGTATATATTAACTTTAATTTATTATTCAGGAGATTAAAGAACGAACGAGTCAAGTCGAACACAAGGTAAGATATTTTTTATCTCACTTTTAATTCCATGATATTTCCATTGTTTGCCACTTAATTATTGCATGTGGTGTATTGTGTACATACATTTAATATATATTATCATTGTTATATTTATCTTAATGGTATTATGTTATTCTTTTGGTTGTTATTAACTTTTGTTCATACGACTTGATTGATTTCAAAGTGTTAAGGGTTTTCATATCACTGTTTATTCTAATGAGATTCATACTATATTAGCCACTATTTCCTTTTTTGTGGTGTATGTACTACCCATGATTGTATTCATGATTTAATATAATTTAATTTATAGGTATTTAAATATTAATTTTATTATCCTTCTTTCATGGGGTGCATGTTTCGTTAGTTACCAAATCTGTAAGGGAATTTCAAATTACAATTTCTACTCATTGGGATTTATGCATACATTATTGATTATTTTACTCCAAGATTTTGTGTGGAATAAATATTTATTATTTATGTAGTAATTTCCACCCCAATTTGCATGGATATACTTTTGATACACATAATCACTCCATTGATACTTTCTCATGTTATTGATATGTACATGATAAGAGTAATCTTAACTCAATTTTCATTCATTGAGTTAAACATCAAAGTCATTGGTGTTGTTTTTACAAGGATATGTGTGAATGTACTCTGGTTGATTTACACTTAATATCCAATCATATTGAGTGTATTTAAATTCTTCACACATTATTATATTGTTGATTTATCCTTAACCTAAGGATACAGTCATTATAATGAATTTCATCTCAATATACAATCCATTGAGACATCTTTGTTGTTATACACCAATTCACTTTTATATGGAGTATGTAATGTACTTTGACATAGTATATCTTGAACCCATTTATTCTCATGATACTATAATGTTTTTATTACCTCAATTATTTTTATTCAAGCGTCTCTCATTTGGTTAGGAACTCTAAATAAAATATCATTTTAAATGTTTCAAATATTTATTCTTCTAAATAGTTCTCATTAATGTCCATGTTTTAAAAATTGTTTTAAGGATTCATTTATATGAACGTTAATGTTTTAAAATTAAAATTCCTTTTAAATGTTTCAAATTGGTATGGGACACTTTGATTCAAAAATATATTTTTAACAACTTCTTGATATACAGTGATACTTTTAAATATTTTCTAGAAAAAGGGGGATATTTCTCTCAAAAAGTTTTATTGATTATTTTCATCTATGTAAATATCCTTCTTTATATTTTATTCTTTATTGAGGTTGATTTATTATATTACAATCTTCCATACTGTATTGATTGAGTTTTGTTTGACTGTGGATGTGCAATTTTTATGCCATTCATGGTTTGTGGTTAAAGTATTGACATTTTGTATGCTAGTTTTAATACGAATGTTTAGATTATGTTTCAACCTTTTCATATGAAGAATTCATTGGACTTAGTAAATGACAGGTAGAGCCCTCTATAGCTCCTTGATGCATCGGTAGGTCTCATGAGACAATTAGATGTGGATTTGGCTGAGGCCTTTACCAATTTTTTGGATATTTGGTTTTGTATGAGGCCTTAATCAATTTTAGAGGTCTTGGACGAGACCTTGAAAAATTGTTTCAGAATGCCCGACTTTATACATTCCATCATTATGAGATTAGATATTGATATTTCATGTGGTTATTCGACTAGTAGAATACCCATGACTATGTTTTATTATGGAATTATTTACTCAACTCATATTCCCACCATACTGTGTTCATGTTTATTATTTGTAAAGGCATGTGTTTTCAATTATTCACCCTGACTAATGTTTATTTTATCTTCCACTGTATTGTTTACTCTTACCGAGAATCTGAGCTCACCCTTTATTATGTTTTATTTTCACAGGATTCCAAGAAGTATATTATGATCGATATGAAGGGTTAAGCTAGGGTATTAATGGAGTTATCAAAGGATAATTTATGTTATGTTTTATTTTCTGATGTTTATGTAATGTTCATGTGTGTAATCTATTTTCCAAGGCTGCTAAACTGATCGGTTTTTCGGAACTTGATTCCTTGTAATCATGCCAATGTATTAAAACAATGCACCAGCTCTGAGCTTCTGGGTTAGGGAGTTACAAAAAATACCTCAAAATGTCTAGGTATATGAATATAAGGTAGTATATGGTTTTAGTATCATCAACCAAAAATAATTTAGATAATTTTTTTTATTTTAAACCTTATCATTTTAATTTACCGTTAGTTAATCAACTTTTATTTTAACTATGGAAACAAACTTTTAAATAATAAAGAGTTTGAATTTTTAAATATAATGTGAAAATTGGCCCATAAATGTAAACTTTATGAAATTATTTACAATTTTATATCCAAATTGTCTTATTTGAATATTTTTATTTCTTTTAAATAATTTAATATTATATTATTTTGATGATATTTATTTATGTTGACTTAAAAGACATAAATAAAAAGTTTAAAGATGAATATAATATGTTAACACAACATTAATATGTCATATAAACATATAATATTTATATTTTAAATTGAATTACTCAAATTATATCACTTTTAATATTTTGAAAATCATTTATTTTATTTTACCATTAACTGAAAACTTATTTTTTTTGGCATTCTTTAGGAATTTATGTTAATTATATAATTTTGAAAAATTAAAAATAAATTAACAAGAAGAATATAATTTAATTATTCAAATATTATTATTAATAAACTTTCAAAGATAGTTTTTATTTGTATCTGAACATATAAACGATATTTAAAACTAAGTGGGTGACATTTGGAAACATTCTTTGATTTAAACAATATATAAGTTATTCTCATAGACTAATGTCTATTAAACTACTCCATTCAAATCCTAAGGTGTTAAGGGTCGATATAAAGTCACCCAATTAGAATTAGGATGAATAATTATGTCTTTACCACTTATTTGTAACCTATATTAACTCGATTTACTCTTTACTGAAGTGATAAATTTTACCACGAATACAATTTATATTCGTAAAAAATAAATGGGGCCTATTTACAAAATTTGAACATGTTTTTTTTCAAATATAGATTATATTTTATCAAGTTAAATAAATTTTATTGGAATAAATTAATTTTAAAAAATAAGTGTGAAAAATGTAGCAAAAACCAATTTTTAATGAAATACTTTTTTAATCTTAAATCATTGTTTATTTTTATCCCATGATTAGAAAAATATTAAATAATAATTAAATATATTTATATAAAATATAATATATTAATTTAATTAAAATATATCACCAATATTTTTTATTATAACTTATTAATAGAAAAACACATTGTGCGCATAAAAAAAGTTTTTTTAGAAAAATGGGTTTTTGCGTATATAAATGATATTACACCAAATTCCAAAAGAAAATTGATTCCATTGATCTTAACTGGATTATTTAAAACTTAATATATCTAATTTTAATTTGAATATATTTTATGAAATGGATTTTTACATTCCTGAATCAAAAATATAATATTCAATAAAATAAGTAGTATATTTTACCATTTACTAGAAAATCAATCTTTTTTGAAAAATTCCAGAAATTCACCTTATGATGATTTTGATATTATTATTTAAAAAATTAATTAAGTTGTAAGAAATATAATTTTTAATTTTTTTTTAAATTAAATATAAATTTTTATCTCAAAATAATTAAAATAAATTTTAAGGAAATATATTTTTTAAACATAATATAACTCTCTTAAGAATTGAATGATTATTTTATAAAAATTAATGAAAATATTTATATTGAGTGGGATAGTTTTATAAATCTCATAAAGAAGGTATTAATACTTATATCTTATAATTTAATGACTAGGTTATAAAGGACAAATAATAAAATTTTAAAAATATATAATAGTTCATTTAAACTCAGTGTTGCATGTAAAATAAGTTATCGAAGAAATAGAATTAAATTAATAGAAATAATTTCATAAATATCAGTGTGTCAAAATATCCCATAATATCTTTCCACATTATACCCTTCTTTTACATACCCTATGTAAAATAATTCTTCATAAAATGAGGAAAGGAAACATAAAAAAGGGTGAGATCAGATACTCAATAATAGTAAACAAGGAATATATTGATTGCATTGTCGAGTGGGTCAAATTAGATGTTTATTTTTAACTAGAATTTCTGCAGTATAGTAGCAACCCTAGGTCATCTCTCGACAGATCCTTAGATCATTAATTTCAAAATGTGGTTCTGATTATGAAAGTAAAAATGTAAATGGGGTTTTATATTACTTGGGTTTGATGATTAAAGATGAAGATAGAAAATGAATGTTGTAAAACAAGGTAGAAATTCATAGAATTTATTAAGCGTGATCAACCTGGGGTACTATCATGATGTTTATCCTTCATCGCTTCATGATATAGGATCATGATCTTTTAATTCCTTGTTTTTAACACCTAGAACAATAATGTTACTAAGTTTATACTAGGATACCTCCTAGGGTTCAGTCAAAAACACAAAATGATTCACCGGACACCACTGATGATTCAATGATTTTTTTTGACTTCATAACTGAAACTCACCAATGAAACACATGAATAAATCAATGTTCTAACCAGGTATGTATGTTATTTATTTTTGATACCATGACATAAATTTATATGGCCTTGACAGTGACTATGTGAGTTCAGTTGACCAATATGAACCAAACAAACACCACAATTAAAAGGGGGAAAAGGAAGTGGTGAACGGTGTGTGAAACATCACATGAATGGGTACCCCCAAACATAATCATATGAGTTGAGCATGAAATACCAGTACATAACCAAATAAAATAAGAATAGTGTATGATGAAAAACAACACAACAACCTGGAATTCAAAAGATCATTCAAATATTACAAACATGAAGCTTGGGATTTACATCACGTTCCTCCCCGGGTGATCACAAGGGGTTTAGAAACCCATGGGAGAGGAAGAAGAAGTAGATGTTGAAGAAGAACTTACCATAGCCTCTAGAACATCTAGGTATGATGAAAAGAACTATTTGGGACTCCAAAATGGCAGCACCTTGCCTCTAGTTCGAACTCCCAATTGGGGTGCCAAAGGTGCCAATTTATAGGCAAAGTAGGAGGTGGTTTTGGGAACCCTAATTTCGATAATCCGCTTGGTCCATGGGTTTGGCTAGTCAAACAGTCATAAATCACATTGGGAAATACTAAAAAGTTGTTGGTAGACACCTTTTCTACTTCCATGTAAAATTTCGCAGCCAGATAAGGAATATAATAAGAGATATTGTCGAAATACAAAGGCAACATTTTGACCCCGTGCAAATCCACTTTATTGTACAGATATGTTTGCATGGGCCTATTAATGAATGAATTGGGCTTATGTTCTTTCTTTTTAAATGAATATAATGAAATTTATGACAGATCAAAAAGTTTTAGTACATTTTAATGCAGGGTTAAATAGAAACATGCGTTTTAGTAAACTAGTGTTCTTGGATCATGTGCTTATTGGCCCATCTTTCTTGGACTTCATCATGGGTCCTCCAAATCACATCCACCTACAATATAATTATCAAAACAAGTAACATTTTCCTTTTTAAAAGTGTTAAACACAAAATAATTGAATCAAAAAAGGAGTGAAATTTGTTATTATACTTGTAATTTTCAATACAATACCAGTTTAATACATTGGTATAAGGGTGAAATAAAAAAGTGAATCATGGTATGATCAGATATCAATCGATGATCATATGAAACTATAAGATAAGTATAAGGGTATCATATTATGATAATAAATTAAAATTGTCATACCTAATTTTTCATAGATAATAAACATGGTTCATTATATAAAACTTCATCATTTCAATAGACATGAATCATAAGGGCGAGGAATCAGTATAAATTAATCCTCAAACAAAAATTCAAATCACAATCATAAAAAAATTTCATAAGAGTACGAAACCATCATATGCATAAATACAATATCATATTCTGAGGTTAACTACTAAGAATATAAAATCATAGAGGACCAGGCATTGACACTTGTTTCCCATATCATAGTGAAACATGCGTAATTAATTTTTTCCCATATCATAGTGGATTATGAATCCCTGCCTATTTCCCATAGTGGATCATGATAACCAAATCATTTCACATAATTATATTACGAGACGTAAATATATACCAAATTCATTCAAAGGATATAAAGGACCCACCCATCATAAAATAAAATATATATATATGTTTTCCAAAATATATTAAAATATTCAAAAATTCATAAAATTATAACCCATGGAAAGAAAATGGGATTCATAAACATTCCATCATAACATAACCTGTGGAAAAAGTGAGTTTAATTATAACTTAATTAATCCACAGTAAAGAAACAAGTTTTATAGAATGAGACATAAAATAATTATTATCATAAAAAATACAGAGAAATAAAGTGGACAATACCAAAATATCTCAACCCCAGTGAAGTATAAAAATCCATAAATGACATCGACATATATGAAAAATACCTTTAAAAGATCATTTGATCCTTTCTTTGATAAATATAGTTAAAATTATGATAACACTGAGAAAATATTTTTATTTTAATATAAACAAGGATTATTAGAAAGTAATATTCAAATCATATAATTACTATGATGGTGAGAAAATCTCTTCATGCCATATATGTTAAAATAAAACATTCCTTTAACACCTTTGCAAAAGTCAAAAATTTCTTGTTCGAAAAAAGGTTTCTTAAAAAAGATTCATTGTCAATACCTTTTAAATAAATATAATGGTACTTGAATTGACCTTTTAGAATCATAAAAATTATGGGTATGAAATTTTATAAAACAATTTGGAAGAGTATGAACAACGGAAGAAAACGTTCATCAACCAAGGTGGAAATCATGTCATATTTTATTAAAAAACTTTTTTTGGATGATTTGTGTTATTAATGAAATGTGATGGTAATAATTTATATAAAATTCTAGTAATAAATATAGGAGAATAAAATATACTAGATTTAAAGGATAATATCCATATAATTTCCCTAAATAATTTTTTTTCTTAAAAATAGCAAAAAGAAAAGAGATTATAATAGAAACCCCTTACCTTAAGGCTCATCTTTCTTTGTACGTGTTCAAAAATCTAATATAATAAATATACATTTACTATATATCTTTTTTATAACCATACTCATATATATAAAATCATATATTATTTACTTATAACATATAATAACCAATTATTAACAATTATTTATTAAAATTATCATTCTAGGAGATAATTGTTTTGTTTTTCATGCATGACTCAGTTCAGAAGTCCAATTATAGTAAAATCATCTATATAATATTTAATCATTATATAAACTTTTATGACTATGCATATAAAGTATTAATTATAAATTAATTACATGGATATGGTATTTCCTATGTACATATGGGTGATGTTTATCAAATTTTGATTGATGAAAAAAATGGTATGTAATAATTAATATTTAAAAAACATAATTATATCATAAATACTATATATATTCCTTAAATGTAACATCCCAAGAATTTTTGTTTCATGTAATTGTAAATTTTATATTTTATGTTACTCTTTAATTGAACAAACTATTTTATAAGATTTTAATTTATTATGAAATATAGTAAACACACAAATGAAAGAAAGACTCTTTATTCAAATGGAAACAATTTAGTAATTAAAATACACTAAGAAAAAATGGGAAATTAAGCTAACCAAATATACCAATTAAAAACCTTATTAAGATTACAAGAAGACCACACAAAACAATGAAGATCCGGAGAAGATAATAGGGGTCCTTAGCATCTGACATAACGAGCATAAGAATGACTAAAGACACCGCAACCACACTAAGCACTAAAGGGATGAATCGAACCATCTTCTCCTTCTCCTTCTTCTTCTTTTTATTCTTAAATAAACATAAGCTTAATACACCCCATGTCTTGGTTTTATAGGGAACCAATATGACCATTACCTCAAGTATCCATTGGAAACTCAATGATTATAATTATAGCCATTAGTCCTATAAGGTTTTAACTAAAGAATAAAAATTCACAATATGAATTGAAAAATTATAAGATAAAACCCCAACTATGATTGGATTCTTCGTGTTACATTTAGGTTTTGAGAAAAATAATAAGTAATTCAAAAACACTTCGCAAATACTTTAATTTTAATTTGAATAGATTCATTTCATAAAAAAATTTACAAATAATATTTCATATCTACAAAACAAATTATATTTCTAATTTAAAATAACTCTTTATATAATGGTTATCATATGAGTTACTAAATTTCAATTTATAATTCTCATGTTAAAATTTAATGTTCATACCCATTTATAATAAAATCCATGTTATTTTAAAAGAAAGTTTTTCATATAGTAGTAATACCTTTAAAACTTCTCGTTTTACGTTAGTTTCTATAAAAACATTTAGCTCAAAAGGGCCAGCTCCTGGTTGGTCCGAGGAAGGCAACGCACTTTGAGTGGCTGAGTCTGGCCCTCAACCCATGCCTGGGCCAGCCCAAGTTCGAGGTGCGCACATGAGCGCTTGTGTGTGTGCACAACATGGGCATGGCTTCGGTGTGCATGGGTGCACGCAAGAGCGCAAATGCGCGCAGTGCATGCGCTCGGGGAGGCGGAGGCCCATGTATAAGGCCTCCTGTGTGTGTGCTGTGTTATTATCAGCATCAGGGTGGCCGAAGATTATATGGGAGATCGGTGTGCCCCACCGTTTCGATGTGGGAACCAATTTTTCGTCCAAAACGAGATCGTGGTCGTTGGATCTCTCATCGCACAATCTTGGCCGTCGAACCGATCCCGGGTTCAACCCTCAAGTGACGGCGGTATATCACCTTGTTTTCATGAGCCGTTCAATCCTATGCGATCTAATCGCGGCTGTCAGATCAAATATAGACTCAATTCTATCTGTCCATCTATTTTATAAACCGCGAACGTCCCTCGGCTGTGAGATCATGATCGGCCCGATCTGGACCCTCTGTTTTCCTCCAGTTTTCTTCCTCCACAGCGCTGTCTTCTTCTCTATAGTGTGTCCTAGACCATTAGCCTACTCAACTATGTATCACCATTTTTCTTCACCTATTTAACCATCGGACCCTCCACACCCACAGTTTCCACATAGGTCCTTTCCCCGGAATTTTTATAAGGAAATTATCCTTGGATCCCATTCATTATACATTAAAATAGTCATTATAGGAATAGTTTATAAAAAACCACCGAGGCGTTTGAAGAACCCCCGGTTCTTTTCACTCAAGTCTTCAGCGATCCTCCACGAGTCCTCCGGTTTAATTTTTAGCACCTTCTTAAGCTCTACATGCTCTTTCTCTTCAAAAAGGCAAGGGATATATTTTAATTGGTTTTGATTCATCAAACCCCTTTTATACGTTTCTGTATATACAACATATAAATATATATATATCTTTCTCTCTCTCATTTTATGGTTTTAAAAATGGGTATTGGTGTATGCATAAACTATGTAAGGGGTTGTTTCCACTTATTTTTGTAATGAAAAACCAGTTATACATGAACTGTATATAATCGGATATACTATATATGTTTATATATATATTTCTGTACTAGATCGACCCTTGTTCCTTTTAAAAAGTACATGGTGTTTGGGTTTTTTATGTTTTCTTTAAATGGTATAAGGGTTTGTTAATAATCGGGTTTTATTTTACAACCTCCTTTACACATTCTATATATATAGTTTTATGATATATATATATATATAGAAATATATATATGTATACTTCAAATCCCCCCTATTTAAAGGTTTTCAAAGGAGATCAATTATGTTTTATGTATTCAAGTAAATATATATAAAGGTTTATCTTAAAAGTTTTACATTAAAAAATCCATTATATTCGTTAAGAAAAACCCGTTATATACTTATGTATATTCAAGTATATGAGTATATATATAAATATATAACCCATGTCCAATCCATTTAAAGGATTCCAAAGATGATTGGGTACGATTTACCAGGAATTATATATATATATAAAAGTTATTTTGAATCTGTCCATCATGCCAAATCCCTTTTCAAGACATGGTATATGAAATTATATACTTATATATACATATGTAATTCAATAAAAATAAAATTATGATTTTTATAACTTGAATATCTATCCTTAAATAATATTTTATGTGCGAACTACGTTTTAGGTTAGATGGAATTATATTTCTAAAACCTAAATATATATACATATATCTATGTACATATTAATGTGTCATAATCCAAATACGTTTTATAATTTTTAAAAGATGATTTCCAAGACATAGGTAATTTTTTAGATGCTAAATGTCATTTGAGTTCAATTGGATTTGTACTTGGTATGCAAAAACCTAATTTTTATATATGTAGATACATCCGGTCATATATGTTATAAACCTAACATGTTTTGGTTTAAAATCAAGTAGAGTCTATAAATAAATATGTTATGGAAGTATTTATTACATGTAGGAAATTATTAAACCTTATTTGGTTATGGAGATTTAAATACATATATACACCTTATGTATATAAAATTGTATATATATATCATATAGTTTTTAAAACCCTAACGTCAAGTATTGATCTTTAAGATTAGTGTTATAAATGCAACCAATACATGAAGGGTATTTAATAAATGTTAATTTTGGTGTTCTCTAAATCAAAATGTATTTATGTAAAACATACATTAATTTAAAAAGTTTTAAGTATATTAACTTTATATGTTTTTAATTCGTGAGATTAGGTTAAAAATGAACTAAAGTAACATGTCCATACCGTGCTTTAACTGATGCAGTGAATGTTGTTGATAAATCAAGTTATGTTTGAATCTAATTTCATGTTCATACACAATTTTATCATCATAATGAATGACATGCATTTTTAGTAAGTATTCATTTCCATGGATACAGTTCTTTAATTAAGAAGCTATCATTTCATGTGGTAATCCCTAATCATCTGTCGTTTTATGTGCTATATTATGTGCAAAGAATGTTTACTAAACCATGTATGAATTTGATTAGATATTTCCATATTTGCAATGTTGTCTGCTATATCATGTATTCGCAGACTAAATATATAATGGTTTGATTATTTATTATATTTATTATTTTACATCATGCATGTATATGAACTAACATTTTAATGATCTAAGAATTGAATTACCCAAAGTGGTATGGGACAACTTGGGTAATGAGAAATAATAATTAAATATTCAAAGTGGTATGAGACACATTGAATATTAGTCCATTTTTACATATGAGAAATGTATTTGACTTCCGGGTTAGGGACTGGTTAAAAGAAAGACCTACAGGTTGGGGACTGATTAAAGTAAGCCCTCCAGGATGGAGACTGGTAAAAGTAAGCTCCTCAATGAATCGATAGTTCTTGAGATAGTTAGATTGGTTTATTACCCTTAGGTCATGTCACAATGCATTGACATAAAGACCATGAGTCATTTAGTAAACATTTTGTCATTATGTTTTAGTATATGACCAACCAAGTGATTATTTCGACTGGAGGAATATACATGGTTATGGAACCATTAACTATGAGCATGAGACTAAGTGCACATGGCATATGATGAGATAGTGATGATGCATGATCAGTTTACCTATCCAAAATTTTAATGCAAATATTAACATTACATTTATCATATTATATTGTGAATTTTTAAAAGTTGTAGTGAAATTGTTTATGCGCAACTCTGATAATGTTCATGCTCAGTAGTACTTGCACACCTTGAATGCTATGCCTACTTTACTTGTTATATTTTTTACATTTTTCTACAAACATGCTTACTTTTTTCATCTAGTGGAATTAAGCTAAATGTTCAATTACTTATGTATGAAGTTCTTCAGTAGTATTATATCAACCTTTGAAATGACTTGTTGTTTTCTATAAAGGAATTATTTTAAGTCAGAGAAAGTATTTAAAGATGTAGTTTTTAAATTTTGTATTAAGTATTTTTCAAACCCCTTACTGAGTATTTCAATGCTCACCCTATGTTTTAAATTAAAATTTTTCTGGTATTATTCATGTCTTCAATGAAGCTTCAGAATGCATCTGGTTTTCCCCAGACCTGAACCTCATGATCCTCTGTAGCGTGGGACATGATGTGTTATATGTGAATGAATTGTAATGTAATTTAATAATTTTTGGTACATCATGTCTCATGGGAACCGACTCCAGGTACTCGGGGGTCGGGTCCTTACATTAAATTCATCATTTTAACCATTAATTTTAAGTGGTGATGAAAAATGATTCATATCACTTTGTGGAGGTGTATGCACAAGCGTTATATTCATTTACCATTTGATGGAAAGTTGAAGAATAATAATTTTTACATCACAGTAATAAAAATTATGTGTATTAAATATACTGAATCCATTATTTTATAATAAATACCATATATTCATTAGATGAAAAATAATAAAAAAATGAAATTACTTGGCTAAGAGTTATACCTCTTCATTGGGAAACCTCATTTGTCTTAGGCCTTAATCCTTGAAAGGATGATATTTTACAAATACAATAAGCTATATAACCCAATGAATGAATATATGATGGTATTATAGTAGATATTAGTAGATATAGAATGCAAAAACATTTTGAATAATGAAAAATAGGGGGTGATATTTTTTAAGTGAGGGAATTGAAACATATTGAATTAGTTAAAATATTAAATACTATATATATTATAATTATGTATAGTGTGAAAAAGGACCCAAAGTTTAATATAAGATGTTATAAGGTTGAGAAAATTTCAACAAATTACATTTTTTCATTTTTTGGATAAGTTTTAAGCCTTATATTATATTTAAACCAATTTAAACCCATTTTAACCTTAAATGTGAGAAATTAACATTTTTTAAATGATAAATTAGTTAAAATACCTACAATAATATAATACTTATATAAAATATTGAAGTTATGTTTATAAATTTAAAATTAATTTCATCAGATTTAAATTCTATAGGTGGAAGAAATTGCATTTAATATAAGATTATTAAATTCATGATTTTTTAAGAAAATAACTAATTTAAACATAAATTATTTTACATTCAAATCAAGAAAAAACTTGGTTTCTATGATTTTTTTCATTAAATAATAAACAAAGTAATATTTTAAAATCTTTGTAGAATGAAAAAATAAAATGGAATCGTCAAACCCTTTTTTAAATGAAAGGACAAAAAAATAAAATATATCTTACGTCCAAAAATCCAATCTTGGCTTCCCAATTTAAAAATAATGTTTGAAATACATTATATAAATCCTTAAATATATACATGGTCAAAAAAGGATCATAAAATAGATTAAAAGAAAGTTTTAGATATATTTTAATGTATTAAACTATGTTTTAACCTTGGTTTACCTCTATTTCAAAGGTGAAAAATATTTCCCATGGTTACTATCAATAATGACCAAAAAATAAGTTAAAACTATTAAATTATGTTAATAATAATTATTTAAATTATTTAATCCTTTTTTAAAGAATAAATTTTTAGAAGTATCATAAATTTATTTTAAAAACAAGCATGCAAAATGTAATAAAAACTGTTTAAAAAAATTCATTTTTAGCATAGGAGGATTAATTTTTATTCTAGGACCAGTAAAAACCATTAGATGAACATTAAAACTTATTATTGAATATAAATATCATTATATTTCATTAAAATCATTCATAAATTGAAATTTATTTACTTTATTAATATAAATACACATTGAACAAATAATAATTATTTTTCAAAAAATAATATCTTTTACTTTCAAATGTTCTTATTTTCGTTTCTAAAAAATTGATAATAAATTAATTGACTTTATATAAGTGTAAAAATTATTTTTTCATAATTTAATTAGTTATATTCATACCCCCAATCCAAGTTCTAAGTAGTAACTTCCCCATTAAAAGTTATATTTTAACAGTACATCATAGTTTGTTTAAATTCAGTGTTACATTTAACACAGTTTATCAAACAAATTAAATTTATTTAAAGAGAAATATATCATAAAAAATCTAGGTTCTACATTATACCCCTTAAAATAATTTAATCTCAACATTTCATCACTCTAATATAATTTTTTTTGGATTATTCCACCTCATCACATCCTCATGTTCCCACGCAGTGTCCCCTAATTTATGGTTTCACTATAAAACATTGATCAGGTTAGTGGTATTGTTTTGTATAAAATTCTCTCAAACATCTAGAATCTCCCAATCTTGTTCCTCATAAGAGATATATTTCTCTAGAAATATGAAATCTGAGTTTAAAATATGCGATGGATTTGGAATGTACTTCCTCATGAGAGATACACATATCACATCACGAACATGAGATAAATTCAATGGAAGTTCAAAAAAAAGTTACCAGCTCAGTGTGATCAAGATTCTAAAATTGATTGATATATCTAGCACTTAACATTCCCTTATTTCCAAATAACAAAACCTTATTTAAAGGAGATGTTTTTAGGAATTTTTCACAAACATTGAAATATAGATCATATAAAATATTGTCATCATAGATTTTTTGTTGGCCATAAGTTTCCCTTATGTGATGTTGAAAGTAACTGACCTTCTCTATTATCTTATCAGCTATCTCAAGTAAACATATCGTTATTTCACCAACTTCACCATAGAAAATTATAGTTTTTTAATTCCTACCATAGATGAATTCATAATAATCCATCTAAATGCTTAAGTAAAGTATATTGTTGTAAGATACTATGACAATAGAAAGATGATAATCCCCACCACATTTAAAATCAATAGAACATAATCTGAACATATCTTTTAGGTTTGAGTGGTCCTATCAGAAGAGCAATTTGTATGAGTATGATATAAGGTACTAAACCTAAAATCTGTATCCTAATCCTCATTAATACATTTATAGAATATTGAGGTAAACCTTAGATCATGACAAGATATAATTGAGTGTGGCACTCTATGAAATATCATCAATTCTTTAATGTATATCCCATATAACTGATCAAGTAAGAAATATTCAATGATATAAATTTTGTTTTATGACTTTTTAAAGTGATAGAAAACTACAAAAACAACATGGTTCACATTATATTCTTTGGGGACCCTGATGAAAAAATATATGGTAATGTTTTCCCATTTCCATTCAGGTATGGGTAATGGTTTTAACAACCCCTTAGACTTATTTATCTTATAATTAACATTTTAACATACCATATCATTTTATATGAGGATGTATCCTAGTGCAAATCATATTTCTACTAATTCTACTAATGTATTTTCCATTGGCATGTGGAATAAGTAGCCCCCATATCATTCTACAAGATAATGTATCCTAATCCCTTCTTTGATGTATTATAATCAGAAAAACTTCTCCATGACATGGTTGTTTAATAACATGTAAACTGAATAACCTTCTATTTATCACCTTGAAATTATATTCATATTCATATATCCACAAGAACATAACTCACATCCAAGTCAACATGGTGAGTGGTTTAGATAATATTGATAAATAAATCAACAAGAATAGATAGTGTCCATACATCCCAAGAAAACTATGGATCTTGGTTACCATGGTTGGTTTATGTCATTTTTTGATAAGTTATTTCCTTAAAAGAACAACTAATATAACCTCAGTTGAGATTACATGACCCATTATTTCAATTTTCTTTATCTAAATGTTACACTTGGTAAATTTATCATACAACTTCTACTTCCTTAGGTTATTTATAAGAATCCTCAAATGTTCTTCATGATCTTCCTTTATATTCAAATATATATGAACCTCATCTATAAAAACTACCAAAAACTAATCAAGGTAATCTATAAAGAGTTAATTCATAAAACATATGAAGATAATTGGAGATTTAGAAAGTTTAAATGGAATCACTATAAATTCATAATTCCTATACCTAGTATAGATGGTTTTCTTATGTATATCCTCCTTCTTAACCCTCAATTGATGATACCCAAAATGAAGGTAACTTTTGGTAAATTATTTTTCTTCTCATAATTGATTAAAAAATCAGTGATGTGGGTTAGAGGATACTTGTTCTTGATAGTGATATTTTTATGTTCCAAAAACTAAATGTAAATAATAATTGACCCATCATTATTATTAACAAAAAGAAAAAGTACACCTCATAGGGATTCACTCATGAATATGAATCCTTTATTAATATTCTCTTAGAGTTTCTTCATTACTTCTTGAAACATAGTTGGGTCTATTATTTAAGGATAATTTGAAATTAGTGTAGCACCAATTATGAGTTCTATTAAGAACTCAAATTCACAATTCAATGAATAAATAAAAATATATTCTATAAATTAATAAAGAAAATCCCATACAATAGGAACATCATTAATATTGAATTTTCCCCCAACCAGATGAGATAAATATCCTTTACGGATTTTAATTATGACCCATAAGATTTAATTAATTTCATTTAATCTTTGTATTTAACCTCACACTGATAAAAAATCATAGGTTTATTTAGAATATGAAATTCCATTTCCCTTACTAATTAATATTGGATCTATATAAATAAATTCAATCCTTGTTTATAATCACATAAAAATCTACTATATGGAGAATCATAAGATTTTCTATAATCACATTCCTACAAAATTCAATTGAAGATGAACTATAAACTTGAGATTTGATAATAGTACCATTTGATGTTTTCCTCATTAAATCAATATCTAATAATTTAGTTGGTAATATGATACCCTTATAAAATTCATTAGATATAAGAGAGTGGTCATAAATAGAATCAAACAAGACATTAGTTGTTCCATAATGGACAATAGTTATACCTTTAACTATGTTATCTTCATAACCAACTTTGGTAGTCATGGTATCATGAGATTTACCTTTACCTTTGGTAATAATAGGATTTTGATTACAGTCATCATAATAACCCTACAGATTCATGAACTATTTTTCATAATTCCCAAACACCTTATATTTTAATCATTCGAGTGTGGTTGGTGCATTAGTTAGCATCTTTCTTTCCTCGATTATATCAACCAACCAAGTCACCACCTTATGACATTCACAAGATTTATGAAAACCCCTTCCACAATTATAGAACCTCATAGCTCAATTAAATAAATTCCCTTGACATTTTCCCCACATATTTTGTATGTAGATTAATATAATTTGTTTCCACCATGTGATTTATTCGAGTTTTCATGAGACTCCATCTTCTATTTCTTATAAAAACCATGGGAATTATGGTATACTATAATTTATATTTCTACCTTTAGAGAACATAGAAGGATTTAGTCATTGAAACTAAAATCCATTATAGAGAAATCATTTCAGATGCTTGGTTTTAATCCACCAAAGAATCAATAAGTTTCTCTTTTAGGGTTGATCATTAAACCAAAAGCCTAAAATGAAAGCCTTGTAAAATTTTCCTTATTGGTAATAATATATTGATCATCTTTCTTATTAAGATCAAGGAATTCCTTGTCCATTTTTATATGTATAACATAGGTTAAGAACTTACTAAAAAATATCCTTTTAAAATAATCCAATTCCATGGATTAAATTTCATCCTCTTTCCTCGTATTCTTAAAAATATTCCACCATTGATATGCTTCACCTTCGAAATGATAAATTACATGGATAACTTTTTCATTTATCGATCACTATTGAATAAAAAAATATTCTCTTAGTGGTGATTCTTAAATTATTATCCATAAGTGGATTAGAAGTCCCATTAAAAGAAAGTGGATATTTCATCATGAAAGACTCAATAGTATGTTGTTCATTCCATTGATCATTCAAAATCTTTGTATGATTCATGGTGTGTGAAAGTTGTATGACCATATAAATAATATTCAATATTGCATCTTCAATAACATTAAGTTTCTCAATAGGCAAATCATTAAATTTTCCATCATATTTTTTATCATCATTTATTTTAGTTATATTCATTGAATAAAACTAAATAACAATGTGTAATCATTTAGATATAATAATAAAAAGCTGTCATATAATTAGGAAAAATCATTAATGGGATATCTAAATCATGAAACCTTTTTTCCATCCATGACACCTTAGGTTTATATTAGGTTATAAATGGTAATTATCGATTCAAATCCTTTAAAATGGTTTATAAATAAAATTTTAATTAACACAGTAATATATCCTAGGAGTGTCAAAAAATATTTGCAGTAAGGACCATTAACCCATCAGTAAAATGCTGGCTGAGTTATACTTGACCAAATCTTTTTAGGTTTATTACCCCTATATTTTTTGGAATAAAACGCTATCCAGTTTCAGTATTCTTACAAGGATGTATTTCTAGGAGAACCATATAATCTATATCTTTTAAAAAAATTAAAATATTATCCTATACATTGGATTATCCTAATGATTTTCATCAAATTTCTCTAATCCAAAATTTAAAAATTACTAAACCCTTTCTTGATACCAACCAAGGTGACCCAATTAATTTATACATAAATATTATATTCTGTTAGATGTGTATTAAACATATATAATAAACTTACATTCCCAAAACCAAACAATTTTTAGTGTATTTAGATACTAGATAAATAAGAAGTTTTTTCATGATAAATATTCAATAACTCCAACAATTCTCTTCTCACATTATACCCTTGTTTTAAATACCATACACAAAATTATTATTCATAAATTGGGGAAAGGAAACATAGGAAAGGGTGATCTTAGATGCTCAATAATGATAAAAATGAAAGATATCAACTAATGATCATATGTATGCATATGATAAGAAAAAAGGCATGAGATCATGATCGTAACTTACAAATTTCATACCCAATCTATCTTAGATCATATACTTGATTCATGTAATAAAAAATTATCATTTCAAAAGACATGAAAAATAAGAGTTACAAATCATCATAAATCAATCATGAATCATAACATCAAATCATAATCATAAAAACATACCATAAGAGTGTGGTTCCATCATAAGCATAGAAACCATATCATATGGAATTTTAGAAGCTGATATAATAAAATTATTATGGATCAATAATCAGCACATGTTTCCCGTATTATAGAGGATAAAGCATAACAACCCATTTACAATATCATAGTGGATTATCCATCCATACCTATTTTTCATAGTGTACCGAGCACATCAACTACTTTCCTAGAATTATCTCATGAGATATATGTCTTCACCAAATGCATTGGAGTGATATAACAGACCCACATTTCACATAATAAAAAATATTCATAACCTTTCCAAAAGATCATAAAAAATTTATGAATTTATCAAATCAAACCCTATGGAAAGGAAACAGGTTTCCGAAACATTACATTATAGCATAACCTATAGAAAAGAAACAGGTTTTATCATAACTTAATTAAACTTTGGTAAAGAAACATGTTTCATAGAATAAAACTTAGATCATCATCATCATAAGAAATTTAGGGGAAAAAATTTATGATATCAAAATATCAAAACTCCAGTGAGGAAAAACAATCACTAAAGGATATTTATATAGAAGTAACATATCATTTAAATTTTCTTTGAAAACATTAGAATATATCCATTTCGTTTGAAAACAATTAACATAAATTTACATCAATATTGAAAAAAAAAATTTAATATAAAAAAGGAATATTGGAAAGTAATATTAAAATAAAATAGTAGTGATGAAGGTGATAAAATACTCTCATTACATATATTTTAAAAGAAAACATTCCTTTAACACATTTATAAAATTAGAAAAAAACATGTTAAAAAAAGAATTTATTTCAAAAGATTAATTTTTACACATTTTAAAAATAAGTTAGGGTTGTTTAAAATGAAAATTTTAAAAAAATTTAACTATACGTAATAAATTTTCAATTTTATTTGAATATTATGGACATGAAAAAAATTTATTGACCAAAATCAAAATAAGGTTGAATTTTCTTTAAAAAAAGATTATCAATATTTCTTAGTACCAAAGAGAGGAAAAATGTATGAATTTATTAAAATTATAGGAATTATATAGATTAGAATAAAATATATATTATTTAATGGATAATATTCAAATAATTTTTTTCAAAATAAATTTTGCGTAGTCAATCATAAAAAGTAATGAGACTGTAACATAAACCCCTCACCTCAAGTCTCTTCTTTCTCCGTACATGTTCAAACCTTCTATATAATAAATTAATTTTTATCCTAAATATTTTCCAAAACAATAATCATAGATAATACCATATAATATTTAATTATAATATTTTATTAACCATTTATTTAAAATTATTTATTAAAATCACTGTTCTTGGTGATAACTAATTCATTTTTCATGCATGATTCGATTTGGTAGTCCTCATTCTTGAACTTTTTTCATGGTTACATTATCAAAAAAATGTTAATAATGTAATGAGTATCATATATAATTATTATATAAAGTTTTATGACTATTAATATGAAGTGGCGATGAAAAATTAATTACATCACTTCATGGATATGCTATTATGTATTAGCGTATGATTAATGTTTCCATTTTTCTATGGATAAAACAAAATATAGATAAATTATAATTTACCTTTCTAGAACCATAATAATATCATAATTATCATATATATATATATATATCTATATATTCTTAAAATCAATCATTATGACCATTAATGTGAATTTGTAATTAAAAATGAAACACATTACTTCATGGAGGAGGAAGTCTACACATACACTCATATGATACTTTAATTCCCAAATTAATAAAAAGAAGGTTAATAATGGAAGATAAATAATCATTATAAAAATTTATTATTTTAAATTTACTAAATTCATTTATTTTTTCTATATATCATATATTTAGAAAATGTAAAAGAAGAAATAAAATTAAAATTTCTTTTTTTAAGAGATATACTTGTTCATTGAGAAACCTCCATTGGATTACACATTATTCCTTGAAAAGATGATATTTTGGAAATAAAAAAATCTATAGAATATTCGGATGAAATCTAGGATGGTAATCGGGTAGGTACTTTTTGATTTAAAATAATGATATTTCTTTAATAATGAAAACATTAAGGTCCCCATTTATAAGTGAGGGAAAGGACACATTTGGAATTACTTAAAAGATTATCTAATATATATATATATATATATCATAATAATTTAATGTTTAAAAAAGGAACACAAAATTAGAATATGATATGATATAAGGTTCAAATAAAGTCATACGATTAAATTTGTTCATGTTTTGGATACATTTTATGCATTATTTCTTAGTTAATCCTCTTTAAACCCATTTAAACCTTAACTATGATTACTTAATTTTTTTACCATGAGAAATTAATTATATGAATGAAAATGAAATAAACCATATAAAAAATTTTATATATGATGATAAAAAAATTTAATTCAATTTTATTATATTTAATTCTTATTAGTGTAAAAATTATATTTAATATAATAATAAAAAAACACATGAAAAATAGTTTCTAAGAAAATACCTTTTTTAGGAGGAAAAATAATTTTAAATTTAAATTTAGTAAAATAGTGGTTTCAATTTTTTTTGGTAAAATAATAATAAAATGAATTTTTTTAGACCTCTCAAGCAATAAAAAACCAAATTCCATCATCCAATCATGACATTAATTGAAAATACCCTAAAATAAAATAAAACTTATCTTAACAGAGGTCAATTTTGAGTTCCCAATTTAAAATAATGTTTTAAAACACACTATTTAAATCCTTACACATATATTTAGTCTAAATACAGTCATAAAATAGAATACAGTCAAGTGTTATAGATATTTTAATATTTTACCCCATAGTTTTAACCCAATTTTACCTCTTTTAGCAAGGTGATACATCATTACGATGGTTACTATTCATAATAATAAACAATTAAGGTGAACCTATTAAAATTTATTAATTATCCAAATTCAAAATATAGTATCCATTATAAAATATTAATTTTATATATGTGGTCAAAATTAATTTTAAAATAAGCCCGGAAAATGCAATGGGAACATTTTTTTAGAGAAATTCATTTTAACGCATAAAAATGGATATATTATTATTATATGTCAATTAAAAAAATTATATGAATATTAAAACATTGATTAAATATATATTATTTAATTTTAATTGAAATAATTCATCAATAGATATTAATTTAATTTGTTAATATAAAATAACATTGTTCAAATAAATACCATTTTTTAGAAAATCATCACTTTTACATTAAAATGATTTTATTTTTATTTCTAACCAATTAATAATAAATGAATTAATTTTATAAATGAGTAATTTTTTTTTTGAAATTTTATTTAATACTATTGAAACTCTCTAATACAAATCTATGAAATACATTCCCTATTAATTAATAATATTGTAATAGTATAATATGATTCATTGAAAATTGATGTTGTGTGAAAAGAATGATATCAAAGAAATTAATGTATTTAAAGAGAAATATATCATAAAATATTGGGGTGTTACCTTTTCTCATTTATAATTCATGAAATAGTAATACACTTCTATATTGCATATGTTTTTTTCTATTAAATATCACCATAGTAACAAATGAATTTATAATATCACAAATTCCAATGTAAAATTATTTCCTTTTACAAACTACTTAATTTTACTACCTTCTTGAATCTTTAAATATTTTAAATTCTTCAAGGTTTAGCCAAAATACATTATAAGAATCCTCATGCCTTATATATACAGATTCACTTTAGCTCAGTATTCACCACTCATATTATAAATTATGAAAACTATTTTTTCTCATTTATTTTTTATATTAATGAGTTTAATGTATGGATACCTTATATATTTTGGGGTTAACCTTATAACTTATGAAGAATATACTTCCATAATTCCTTTATAATAATTCCTTTATCCCTAGTTCTTCCATAAAAAGTGACTTCTTGGTATTGTGTCTTATCAATGCAGTAACCTCTATCTTCAATCCTTCAACCTCATCAAAGTGTAAATAAAAATTCAAAATAATTATTCTTTTATTTATGAAAAAAAATATGGATTCATGAAAACTATAAAAATAATATATAGTTGAAATTTCATTCATTATCATATATCAATTGTCATCGATTCACACATATGTTCCACTCTAAATCATCATATGTTTCTATTGAATGAAATATCCATATTTACATCCGAAGTATTACCTCTATTACTTAATGAAACATACCTTATCACATCTTCTGAAAGAATCATCCAAATCCCCAACTTACATTATTGATGACTACTAAAAGTTTATATAAAATATATATATATTATAAAAACTAAATTTAGAAATAACTCTTGTTTTAGGTATAATAAAACTTCATTGTTCATAATTACCTTTCTTCAATAACTTCCTGAAATTTTAAATGCTCATCATCTTCTATTGGGTAATTTAAGTATTTAAAAGTATACAACACCTATCATCATCCATTTTTTATTTATTCCACCAATTGGATTATTTTATTAATACATAATACTTACAAATATAATCTAATTTTAATGATCTAACAACATTTTCCCTTTCTCTTTTCATGTTTCTTTCAATCCCAATAGATAATAAATTCAAAGGTTCAAGATTAAGGAAAATAAAAACTCATCTCATGCACCATCAAATTTAATCTTCTTCTTTATCTAACATTGTATTGAAAGTAAAATTATATTTACTCAAGATATGTTTAGAATCTATTTTTCAAAATTAATGAGTCATATATTAAAAAACTCTATGTTAACATAAAATATATTTGATATTCAAAAAAGGGTGACTAACTTAGACATCAAACATATCAGTTAAAATTTCATCATGTGATACCAACTTATAAATATTCTTCCATGGGTAGTATAAATGATTTTAATTTAACTTATCTCCTTATTAATGAGAAAATATTTAATTTTAATAATTTTAATATTTGGAATCTTATCATTATATGGAACCTCTGAATTTGTATTCTTAAAGTGTATAGTTGTTTAAAATTTAATCTCTTCCACTTAAAGTTTTAAATCTTATAAACCACTAGTTCTAGGTCCTCCATAATATCATATTTCTTCATGAGATATAAAAATATTGCTATTGTTCAATATCAACTCCACCTCAAGGGATAAACCCCATTCATCTTTTTTATGATTACTGATACCAATTAAACTGTTTATGACGAGAAAATGTCTATTGTTGAAATATGAGATTCCATGGGAAGGGATGGGTGAGTCAAGTTATCAACTATTTATTTTAATTATGCAATATTTTATTCCCATATTAGTAGGAACATGTTAAACTAGTAACAATTTACCACACATCCTCCACAACAAAAAATATAGATATTAAAACAAGGGTCATAAATTATTTACTTGGTTAACCACTAAGGGATAATCCAAAGAGTATCTACATGATATTTATCTAGTGAACCATAATCCACTATGCTTCACAATATTTAGCAGATTACAAATTTTGGTCATGGTCACTCAATTTGAGGAACACTACCATTACAATTTTGTTTGGGGAATAATTCAATACCGCACTCATAAAAATTCCATTAAACACTCCCTTATATACTAATTTGAATGGATGGATGTTTTATAAATTTAAAGACATGTATATCATTCAATATGTTAATGGAACTATTCTTTGATTTTCATTGTGATATCTTGAATATTATTCACTAATCCATTCCATTATCCCAGTAATGAGTACATAAGTTCTATTTGGTATAAAATTCATCAAGAAAAATCCTTCAATTAGAACTATGATTTATTTAATATTCTTATAATATTATTCTTCTTGTACTTATGTCCAAGTAAATCTTATTTAGAACCACTTTAATAGAGTTTATTTACACAATAATCCTTCTAGTGATACCTTTGATTGAATCCTTTTCGAGCTACTTAGTAGTGTAAATCATTATGAATTGCCTCTTAATAATCCACCTTGTGATACTCCCATAATGAAATAATTTATGAAACTTCACTCTATAAACTACTTCATGGAACTACCTCCCACATAACATTTCATTCAAAAAAAAAATTTATACACTTATTTACTACTTGAGATAGTTTACCTCACATATGGATTTGACTAATTTTATTACAATCTAGATATTCGATTGACTTTTCATTCATCTGAAAAGAGTTAATTAGTGAGGTACTTAGAGATAAATACCCTCTAAAATCTCTCGAATCATGATGATATAATGAAGCCTTTTTCATAACACCCATTCACATAGTGCCACTTCACGAAGGAACTCATCATATGTGGTTCACATACCATCACCTTTACAATCCCAAAAATTAATTTTACCTTCATGTATATCCTTTGTGCTAGATTCTTCGCAACCATATTCCACATACAACATACATAAACATGATACCTCATCCTTTTATAGTAACTGACAACCATTTACCTTCTGTTGATCCATATGACACATTACTATTTCACATTAAATCTTTTCAAACCACATATGCAAGCTTATCTTCCATGTACCACCTATGAAGTCAAGAAAGTGAATAATGAAAAACCTATTTTTTTCCAAATTGCACACATAACTTCACTAAATTAACCAAAATTAGAAAAATAAATTACCTTTTATTTAAACACCTAAATAAATATTGAATGTATATACCTACAAACTATTATTCCTCTTATCAGATTAAATCCTTAGATTCAAACTTCATAATACTTCGTACATTTGAAACTCTTTTCCTTCTTCAATAATGGACTCTTACACATAAGGACACAATATTTAACTTTCTATAATCCATTTAGAGATAACTAATAACTTAACATATAACCATGACTTGTAAAAAATTCCATAACCAATACTTATTCATCTTCAGGTAAAAATACACTAAAAAAATCACATTATGAACTTCTAAATGAGTTAGTTCCATTTATTTTATTAACATGAATCCTAAATAGATCTACCAACTATTTTCAAAAAATCCAACACACGACCCTCTAGGTACAGTGATTCTAATTAAACAATTAGGTTTAATACCACTTGAATTAAGGTACTCTATGATGGTAATCTTTTAGTTTGTTTTAAGGAATTCAAAACACTCATTACATCAAGTAATCCTCTAAATAAATATATCACCTCTAATTTCATGCATAATGAAAATAAAAACAAAATATATGGGAATGAGGTTCTAATTTTCTTTTCTCCTTAGAGAAATAAGATTGAGTGATATTTCTCCCCTAGAAACTCCTTTGAGTTCAACTCCACTTTTATTTAAACATTCACCCATGATTTTACAAACTTGAACTTCCATGGGATTCATGGACTTCCCATTACCTTCACCTCTACCTTTTTTAGAAATATATTTTTAACAATATCTATAAAGCCACATGTACCTATCTTCCATCTATTCACTATATTCTCTTCTATAGGTCATATTATCCTGAAACTTTCAAGAGTGTGACCAATTTATTTTCATCTTCCACAATTTTTTTTTAAATTTGTTTAAGTTAATAACTTTATAAAACTTCTCATAAATTATAACTTATTTTTTAGATATTTCATCCCCCAAACCATTCCTTTTATTTGTTTCTTACATAGGTTCTTTTTTAAACCATCTTATTTCATTTAAATTTAATATTTATGGATTTTTTTGCAACTATATATGATGTATCCTTTCCATACAGAGTACTAGAATATTGAATTTGGTGTAGTTAATTCCATTACTTTATTGTTGGGGGTTGTTTGGTTTAGTAGCATCCGTTCTGGTACACTCCATAGTTGAATTTCAATCTTTCATTAACTTATGTGGGATATTCCATTAGTTGTAACTGAATCATTCTTAGTAGATGTAAAATTAAACTCATAACCATAGATACCACTTTTATCAAATTTTTTATAGAATATATCAATATATTGAAATATATTAAAAGTAAACTGATTTAAAATATTATATAGTAATTGGATTAACTTGTAAAAATTTCTCATTAATTCAATTTTTGTTGCCATTAATTCAGGTATTCTTAATTATTTTACAGTTTAAATATTATAATAATATTCAATATCCTTATTTAATAAAATTTCACATCACAAATAATATCTCAAAAATCTTGATTTCTTCCTTTGATTTGTAATTTTTATTGTATAAGTACCTTGCTATTTTTTATCAAGACACCTTATTTTTGAAATATTATTAGGGAACTAAAGGGTTTTTCTATTTCTTGAAATCAAATTTGATGAAGTTGTGGGATCCTCAATATTTTTATTCTCCCACTTATGTTTCAAATTTTACTTGTAATCTGTACTAATCATAAAATCAGAATTAGTTCATACAAAATTTCAAGAACATATGGTTACCTCTCTTTATGAGATAAAATTTATTTTAACGACTAATAGATTCATGATTTTTCTAAAACATAAATGAATCATTTTATAAATAAGGATATTTTCAAAAAAATTAATGATAATGATTCTTCTTTCTCCTTGTTGAGAATGTTATTGCGGAACCTATTCTATATTTTCAATTCAACTTTAATTTCAAATAATTTCAAGTCAAAGGTCTTCTTATTAACCTGAATAAAAAATATTTTTTCTTCTAGTTCTTTATTTATATTCTGAATCTAATATTCATGTAACTTAAAATTATCTTATAAGGAATACTATTTTACTAATTTTTTTGTAATCTCTAACTGATAATTATTTACAAAAAAGTAGCATCATGTGTATATTCTAGTGCACATGTGTTATCTTATATGATTTAATGACTTTAATGTTATCATCAATACTAAAACACAATTATTATTTAACCATAGAGAATTTCTCCCTACTAATCATTAAGGATTTCTCATTGGATTTTACTTCCTTGACAAAAGTGTTTCACTTTTTCCACTGTGATGCTAACATTATTTTCACTGTTGTTACATATAATACTGGATATGATTTTTCATAACTCAAATATATATATGATAAATTACATAAGAAATTTATTCAAGTAGTCCTTAACATCAGATTAAAGGTATTAACTAATTTTATAAAGCCATTTTATTGATGGTATTCATAGATTGAACTCGATTATCTTAGAAGAACATAATTAATATATTTATGAGAAAAATTTATACATTATTTAACTTCAATAATGGTGAATTATCTTTTATCTATTTATTATAAGTTATCATCCCTAAATTATTATCCTCATTCATCTTGTTGTTTTTCAAATTTTTAGTCGGAACCTCCTCTTTGGCATCAGAATAAATAACATTATTTCTCTCCTTATGGGGGATCATGATTAATTCTATAACTTTACACTATTTATAAAGTAGTTAAAAACTCTAGGATAATAATATGGACAAAATTAGTGGGATTTTATTCTCCCAAACCACTTAATATGACCCATATATTCTGTAGTCACACTAAAGGGGTGGGGGGGGGGGGGGTAAAATAGTATATACCAATTTTAGAAAATTATTCCATGTTAAATTTTTTTCCCTTTTTTATTAGAACATATATATTGGTTAATATGTATGGATATGTTTATGAATTAAAAATATACATCCCCACATGATAATTTGTAAACAAAAAATACATAGTCACACACAATATTTTGACATGGTATGACCCTAATTTGAAAATATACTCCATACTATGTTATATTCCAAAAAAGACATAGCTTATCCACTATTATAAAAAGTTATTATAATAATACTAGTATTCGATTGAACCCTAGTGTTACCTAGACTATATGGGGGAAAATATCCCCCTCAATACTTGGTTAGTTATTATCCTACCCCAAACCATCCCTTGATATGTTCTTTATACTTTCTACCACATGTTTTTATCCTCTGAATGAGTTGGTCTTGGATTATGATGGTAGCCTCTAGTATTCAATTTTTATCTTAAAATAACTCCTAAAAATTATCTACCTTTTACCCTAAGTTGTCTCTACTTTAATAATATATTTTTCTCCTTCACCAATGTCTTTTACTTATAGTTAATAATCAATTGAAGCTATATGGAAGTTATCCATGTACTCTATATTTCAGAAATCCAACTTCCAAAACAACCTATTATTATGTACTTTAACATTTAGAGATTATATAGGTTACCAAAAAAAGGATTCCTTTCTTAGTAGCTTATGGTTTCCTAAATTTTTGAAACTTCATATTGATACTTCAAAACTTCAAGTTTTGGATTCTTAATTTTTTAACTGAGATGATCTTTAGAACTATCAGTCTAGCTACTCCCACTCTTCTATCTTATAAAAACTCTTAGTAATAGAAAAATTTAGATATAAAAAACCAAATCATTATATATCCAACCATCATATGATAAATTATGTATTCAATATCTATATCATATGCCTTACATAATCTCAATTAACCACCATAAATGTATATGATAATATTGGTGTCTGGATTTATCAAAATCTCCGATAAATCTCAATATAAACTAAATTAAAGGCTTTAAAATATTTTATGTAGAATTCTGGATTCCACTCCAGGATTTTGTATATTTGTTTTCCAGATCAACATCAGAAAAATTACTTTATCCGGGACAACAATTTTTTTTAAAATGTGGGAGCAAGGTCACACAGAAAATAACAACAAGAAATTTGAATGAAAGGGAATTAGGGAGGTCTAAAATAGTGAAAACCAATATCATCTACCCAAACAAGATCAACACATTCTAACGGAAGACTACCCATATTAGATAAAATAATCCAAGGATCATTTTGATCACCCTTGGAGGCTAAAAAATATGACACTTTATTGCCTTCACACCATGTATTTTGGACCGCCGAACCATTAGAAATGTAACAGATACACCTTCGAATGTAATAATCAATAGACCATGGGGTATTTTTCTTGAACTGTATAGAATTATAAATCACTGTAGAGTCTATTTAAATAATGTATGAAGATAAATTGAAGCCCCTATAGATTTCAATCCCCTCAAGAAGATCCTTAACCTCCGCTCTGATAGTGTCTCCTTTCCTGAAGAAGCTACTGAAAGTAGTGATAACATAACTTTTTTTATCTCGGATGACTCCCCCACCACGCATCATACCAAGAACGCACAATCCATCAAAATTTAGATTGTATCCACTGGTAGGTGGGTTCCAACTTATTCATTTTTTTATGTTTCAGTCTACCATGTGCTTCCTGAGTAGAAGTAGATCTTCTAGAAGCAGTGCTAAACATTGTCAGGATTTTACTTTCTTTCCCTTGCTCTATCTCTAAATTAATTAACATTTCATATACCAATAAAACATTAAACTGAATTTAAAATTACTTTTGAGATCTGTATGTTCTATTTCTATTTATCAAACACATTTTTCAATCTTTTGAATGAGATATCACTTTATATTTTGGATTTTTATCATCATAAATTCCCATCAACTTAGCTCAGGGACATCCCATCTTCTGAGTTTATCATCTTTAAATCATCTTTATCTTCAGATTGACTTAGATCCAAGACATATTATCAATTGATCATCTCATCATTTGATCTCTTATGATTCTAATATGTAAATTACTTACATATAAACTTTATTTTACACTCCTCTTCACTTCCAATCATCTAATAATCAGTAAATCATCAACATAGAATACCTTCCAAAAATAAACTCAAACAAAATAAACTTCAACTTCATATTTTTATTCAACTTCTATTGACCCATATTACTCTCAACTAATTTTATATCCATTCCCTTCTTTAGAATTATTCAATTGAAATTTCATTAATTTGAAATATTGAATTTACATCAACTAGAGTAATCATCATAATTGAATATTTATACTTCTTATCTTCTTCTAGATGTCAAAACCTTATTTAAGAAAAATTGAGGTTCAGTATTCTAAATCAATTACCATTTATTAGTTCCCAAACACCTAAACTTTATCTTATATTAAACACATTTAACATTTCAAATTAAATCAAATAATATATTCATCACCCAAGTTTCTTTCTCCTTTATTAGAATTCATCATTGATTGACTTCAATACTTTCATTCATCTTGGATATGACATTCATTATATAAAATGGTTCCACATGTTTTCTTTTAACCTTACATTATGAATAACCACATGCATTTTCAAATTAATTTACCCCATATTGAATCACAATATCCTCTTAAATAATTTAAATGTTGGACACATTGAAAAATCAATGTGGTATTATCTATATTACCTTTTAGAAATCATCTAGAAATTTCTTATCTCCCTAAATTATAAAAACCATAAGAACCTTACATGTAACGACCCAAACATTCATTAATGGAAATACCTCTTGATCAAATTAAATGACTCTTTTTGTAAAATGTTTATATAAAATGCCAACTTCTTTGGTTTTATGTTTTTGGATTTTAAAATACTATTAATAATTCTGACCATTGTTAATATAGCTGTTGAACATTGATCACCTGATTAGTATAAATATTGGTCTTTAAAGAATCCAATTTACTCAGAAGAAGGAATCGATGGCCTCATCTAGTAGACATGCCCCATATGAAGCCCATTTGTCAGAGATCTGAAAATAGTTGGCCTCATTGGGCTTCACTCTTGACTAAGCCTAAACTAAGCTTCAACAGGTTATGCTTGAGTGGGACTTCCTACAAGAGAAGTGGATGTTGATAGAGATTACCACCCGAGAAATGTTATCCATGCCACCCCAAGAGCCTATCACCATTGCACACCTTACTCTTTGGTCTTATGTGGGTTTTATAAGGGGTTATGTAACAATACCTTAGAACTATGTTTATGTATATTATTTTTGTATATAATAATGAATATACTATTAATTACCTTGTAAATAGTTTTGAAATCACAAATAGTATTTTTAGTTAATGTTCAACTAAGAAATATATTTTGATGAATTAATGGATTTTTGAAATAAATAATATTTTAATAAAATATTATTATTATTATTATGAAAATTATTTTTATTAAATATAAATTATTATATAAATTTATGAATGAAAAAGTAAATTTTATTAAGGTTTGAAAGCCATTTTTGTCAAAACCCATGAATTTTTGATAAATGTCGGTTTTTATTTTAAAAGTGAAAACTAACATATTTAGAAAATGATTTATAAAAAATGAATATTATTTCTGGAATCATAACATCAAAATTATCCAATGTTTAATTTTTCATAATTTTCTAAGACAGTCAAATTTTTGGGTAAAAATTAAATACCGTTTAAATATATAATGTGTTTTATGTCATAATAATGACCCAATAGTGATGTAATAAAATACTATAAGACTTATATTCAGCCAATATATGTTTTAGAATTAAAATTTTGTGATTTTGGGTTTGTTTTACTTATTTTACAAAGAATTAATGGACCCCTCAAGGCTTGTTAAACATCTTGTCTTTTAAAAATGTTTTCTTTGGGAGTGTGACTCACCTCCACATAAGCAACCCAATTATTTTAAGAATTTAGGAATTTGGCTGTATAAAATATGGTTTTACACTTCCATTTTCCAAGAACCATGGGCAAAAAACCAAGTTATGGTTAGTGGTTCGAATTAGTTTAATGTGAGGTGTCCCAAACCTAAATAATATAGAATTCGCTCACCTTTCCTTTATAAAACCACCCAAGCTCCCACTTTCTCCTCACTCAAAGCCATTGGAGTTCATACAACCTCTGAACTACTATCTCTAGAATCCTCCCAAGGTTCCCCATGGTCCCAAGAATCCTCTCTCTAGCCTATCTCAAGCCTTTGGTAGCACACTTCCATGTTAGGGATTTTCTTCCTTTCTCATTTCTGTCCAATTTTCTTAATGTTTTTAGGCCCTTTTAATTTCACTGATAAATGTTGGGGTATGGTTTCTAACCTCCCCATACTTCCCTATTTATGTTTTCATGGTGTGAGACCCCTTTATCTCTCCTTAAATGCCCCCCATGTACTCCTGTTACTGTGCCGAAATTTCGAAAGGAATTTCTCACTCCTCTTTTACACTACAGAAATTGTTTGGTATCATGACTCTAAATTGCATTACTATTATTGGAAAATGTATCTATATGAACCCATTACTATCCATTTAATTTATATATGATGAGACACCCCTTTATCTCTCATCAAACATTTTTATGAATTCTTACATCATGCAGTTACGCTGCCGAAATTGCACCAATTTTTCCCAGCCAATTTCATTGTGTAGTGAATACCATGCCCATTTCTCTATCAAGGGTATTCAACTTTACGCACATTTACTTATTGATTATAAATTTTAATGTATTAATTCCAAATTACTTTATAATAGAATTAAATTATCATGTTTTATGAATCCATGTTATATGATCCATGTGGCACACTTATGCATGAAAATAAATTTTTAAGAAGGGTGCTTCCTTATAGCGATCCAATGCATTGAGTTAAGAATAGTATCATGATATGTCATGTGAAATGGGTGTTTACTCATTATAATTCAAGTGAAACTTGGTTTTACTTGTGATTCATGTGCAATGAGGATTTTCTGATGCTCCATGTGCAATGAGCATTGACTCATGATAATTCCATGTTAAGTGTTGTTGCGACATTTCCATGTTATGATTATCATTATTTATCATGCCTTTATGATTATGCTTTTCTTATGATCTATTGATATGCCTATTATCTAACATGTATTTTATTCCACATGTTATTCCATGATTATTCCCTTACTTGGCTTTATAACTCACCCTTTTCTTATGCATGTCCTCAGGTTATCCCATGCAACGCTTAGTACGAGGGAATGTTGTGGTCATGTAAAGGATGTTTTCAATAAAGATGTTTTATTTAATTTTTTATGTTGTTATGTAATGATCCTAATCCCCAAAGACACTAGACCTCTCAATCTTATATATTTTATCATGTTTTTTTTATGTAATAAATTATGTTTAATTGTGTAATAAAAGATCGGGGGTTGTCATAGTTAGTAATAGAGGATAGGTTTAGTTATTTTTGGAATTAGGATTAGAAAAACCTAGGGAATACTTAGAGATAAGACTAAGTATAATAAAAACATCCCAAAGTTTTTCTGAGTATTTAGTACGTGGTTTATCAAGAAAATACATCCCTGTGTGGAAACAAGCAAGTAGAGGCTGCTCTGGCACAGAGATATCCTAGGGGTAAAACCTGAAAACATCGCTTTGAGCTAGACTCGAATGGGAACTAGTGCACCACAATGGGCCTTAATAAACTATTGGTTGTGAAACTTTTGGGGGATATGATTTGGTAAATTCACAAGCTTAGTATGGACCATTATTAAGGGACAAAAAATTCCCTAAGAATATAAGTTAGAAAGTAGATCATGGATAACATAGACTGAAGCCAATAGATTCATATGTTAAGGAAATACAATTTATTTATAAGTCATTAGTTTTTTACTTGTATTACCCTTTATGTGTTACCCCTAACATTTCTTTTATTCTATCCAATGGCTGGTAATTGGAGGACTCGGGCTAACAACCCATGTGAAGGTTAATGTGATGACTATACTAATGAGATGCCCAATCCAATGGGAGCAGGAATTGTGAACTTTGTCATGCTTATCACTTACCTAACTCATGATTTGAATAGAAAAATGGGTCAAGAGGAACGTTAAACCCCCCCCCCAAAGAAAGAAAAAGTCACTATTGGGAGCTTCATGAGACAAAGGCCTCCTACATTTAAGGGATCATTTGATCCCTCAATCGCCGAATAATGAATCAACTCGATTGAAAAGATCTTCCCCATCCATAAATGTTCTTAACAAGAGAATGTTCTCTTGGATGCTTATCATATAGAGGGTGTATCTTATCAATGGTGTACGTTGATCAAAAATACGAAGCGTGAGGATGAGATCAAGGCATTGGAATGGAAGGATTTCCGGAATATGTTTTTTGATAAATATTTTTCATGCACCATCTGGCTTAAGATGGAAAGGGACTATATTTCCCTCAAGAAAAAAGACAAAGAATATATTGGATGATATGAGGAAAATTTCACATTTCTTACACGATACGCTTCTAGATTTGTCGTTATCCTCGAATACAAGGTTGGTCGCTTCTTTGGTGGGCTGAAACCTATCCTCCGAAAAGTGCTGGTGATCCGTGAATTTGACATCTATGAGGAAATTGTCGGATGTGCCCTCAAGATTGAAATGGATATCAGAGAATATCAGGGGTATCATGGGGATAATAAGCGTTAGGTGGACTTCAATGCTGGAGGTTCTATGGATAAATCCAACGGTGCTAGGAAGATTCTGCACCCCACTTGCCAAAGGTTCAGAAAGAAGCACCCTGAAAATTGCCTAAAAGGGATGAGGAAACGCTATAGGTGTGGAAGAGAAGGGAACCTAGCTATAAACTGCTGGAAAGAAAGAATTGTGGCCACGAAAGAGGAGAGGAACACTCCATTTGAAACTCAACGCATGGTTCATTGCTACAACTTCAAAGAACCAGAGAATCTTTCTAATCAGTGTCCTAAGACAAGGGTTTTTGGAGGAAACCAACAACCTCCAAGGAAGCAAGGGCAAGATTTTACCATCACTACTGCCAAAGTGAACCCTGAAATTAATGTGGTGATAGGTAAAATTGTTATTTATTCAATAATAGAAAATGTAATTTTTGATTTAGGTTCTACACATTCTTTTATATCTCGAAAGTTCCGTAGAACAATCCCATCACCACCAAAAATCATTGAAGTGAAGATGTCAATGATTACGAAAAATGGGGAAATCATTGCATTCCATGAATATAACTCATACCCTATCATAATATGTGGATTAAGCTTCCCATTGAACCTCTTCATACTCCCTCTGGTGGAATTTGATGCAATTCTCGGCATGGATTGGATTTTTTTATATAGAGCCAACACAAATTGCTGGTAGAGGGAAATCACTATCCATATGGAGAATCGACCCCCGATTCTTTACAAGTGCAAGGAGGAAGATGAATCTTTTTTATCTCCATCGTCTCAAGTACGGATATTAATTCCCTATGAGCACACGTATCTAACTCTGATGATTGAGTATAAGGAGGCAACCATCCTTGGGGACATGCCTATTGTGATGGAATTCTCTGAAGTGCTTACAGAGGAATTGTCTGTTCTTCCTCCTAGAAGAGATGTTGAATTCTCAATTGATCTTATACCTGTGGCATTACCAATATCTATTACTCCATATAGAATAGCCGTTGTGGTGCATGAGAAGCTAGAGAAAAAACTACAGGAGAATCTGGATAAAGGGTTTATACGCCCAAGTGCTTCACCATGGGGTGCACCAGTCCACTTCATCAAGAAAAAGTATGGGTCAATGCACATTTGAATCGATTATCATGACCTCAAAATATCAAGATAAAGAACAAGTAACCTCTCCCAAGAATTTATGACTTGTTTGATCAGCTGTGTGGAGCACAATACTTCTCCAAGGAGGATTTGTGGTCGGGATATTATCAAGTAAGGGTGAAGAAGGAAGATATCCTAAAGACTGCTTTTCGTACAAGATAGAGGCACTATTAATTCCTAGTAATGCCTTTAAAACTCACTAATTCTCCAGAAATATTCATATACTTGATGAATAGAGTCTTTAGAGATTACCTTGACAAATATTTGGTAGTCTTTATAGATGATATTCTAATATACTTCAAAACCATGGAGGATCATGCGGAGCATCTGAGAACTTTACTAGAGACATTGAGGAAGGAGAATATCTATAAAAAGTACAAAAAGTGTGAGTTTTTGTTAAAGGAGGTCACATTATTGGGCCATATCATCACATGAAATGGGATATCTGTGGATCCCTCCAAAATAAATGCAATTGAGGGATGGTCGAGGCCAACATCGGTAACAGATATCCATAGCTTCTTGGGGTTAGCTGGATATTATCTATTATTTGTGAGAAATTTCTCACGATTATCCGACCGAATTACTAAGCTAACTCGGAAGGGAGTAACGTTTTATTAGAGTGATGAATGCGAAGAAAGATTCAATGAGTTGAAAAGGAGGCTTATCACTGTGCTCATGATCACTTTACCCACAAGTGGAGAACTTTTTGTGGTATTCAATGATGGTTCGAAGAAAGGCCTTGTATGTGTGTTGATGCAAAATGAAAAAGTCATTGCCTTTGATTCAAGGTAATTGAAATTTCATGAATATAACTATCCAACACATGACCTCGAGTTGGCTGTAGTGATGTTCGCATTGAAATTTTGGCGGCATTATCTCTTTGGGGAGAAGTGTGAAATATATACAGACCACAAAAGCCTGAAGTATATATTCACACAGAAAGAGTTGAACATGCACCAATGAAGATGGTTATATCTGATCAAAGACTATTACTTCTCAATTCATTACCAGCCTTGGAAAGCGAACTAGGTGGTGAATTCCCTATATAGAAAAGGACCAATGATTCTATCAATGATGAGAATTGAAAAGGATCTAATCTTCTTATATTTGATGAAGATGGACATGGGAATCATAAATAAGGGAACATCATAAATATTTTCACAAATGATTTCTAAATCATCACTTTTGGAAAGGTTAAAGTATGCTCAAAAGGATGATATAAGAATTTAGGAAAAAACGGAAGCTATCGAAAAATGGAAATCCTCGGAGTTTAATGTTAATGAAAAAGGAATTGTGAGATTTGGGAAAATAATATGTGTTCCATCAAGTACGGAGCTGAAGAAGGAACTTTTGGATGATGCACATAGTTCAAATTTCTCAATTTACCTAGGAAACACAAAGATGTTTCGAGATCTCTGAGATAATTATTGGTGGGATAATATGAATGAGGTGATCGTTGAATATACATCAAAGTGCCTAGTGTGTCAGCAAGTGAAGGCAAATAGGAAGATGTTTAAGGGGATGATGCAACCATTGGCCATACCAAAATGGAAATGGGATAACATCACCATGGACTTTGTCACCAGACTTCTGAAGACATCCCAAGGCAACAATGTGATCTATTTTGTTTTGGATCGTCTTACAAATCCTAAACACTTTATTTCTATTTGGGAGGATTTATCATTGGATAAAATAGCACAAATATATATCTGGGAAGTGGTAATACTACATGGAGTACCACAATATATTGTGTCCAATCAAGATCCAAGATTCACCTCTATGTTTTGGAAGAGTCTTCAACATGCTCTGAATACTGAATTGAACTTTAGTGTGGCCTATCATCCTCAAACTGATGTCCAATCTGAGTGGACTATCCAAAAACTTGGGGACATGTTGAGAGCATTCTCAATGGAATTTAAAGAAGGATGGGATCAACATCTTCTTCTGGTCGAGTTCTATTATAATAAAAGTTTCCACTCAAGCATCCAAATAGCACCATATAAATCCCTTTATGGGGAAAGGTACAGAACACTGGTGTGTTGGGATGAGGTCGGTGAGCGTAAGCTGCTTGAACCAGAAATGGTTGAAGAAATGGTGGAGAAGGTGAAAACCATACAACATCATATCAAGGCAGCCCAGAGTCAACAGAATAGTTATGCAGATAACCGTTGATGAGACCTTGAGTTTAAAGTTGGAGACATGGTAATTCTACGCATATCTCTGTGGAAGAATGTTATGAGGTTTGGAAAGAAAGGGAAGTTATGTCCAAGGTACATCATCCCCTTTGAGATTCTTGATTGTGTTGGGGCTGTGACCTATCGACTAGAACTTCCACATACCATGGCCAAAGTACATGATGTCTCTTATGTATCCCTCTTAAGTAAGTATATACCAGACCCTTCACATGTACTATCTTTAGAGGTGGTACAGTTAGAGTATGATCTTTCTTATGAGGAGCAACCAGTGAAGATCTTAGATCATTGAGAAAAAGTTATAAGAAATAATACAATGCCTCTTCTCAAGGTGTAATGGTGAAATCACATGTTTGAAGAAGCAACGTGTGAATCAGAGTTAATGATGAAGCCGAGTTACCCACATCGGTTTTAGTATGAGAAAAGGAAATTTCGAAGGAATTTTTTTTAAGGGGGGAATATTGTAACAACCCAAACATTCATTAATGTAAATCCCTCTTGATCAAATTAGATCTCTCTTTATGTAAAATTTTTATATAAAATGTCAAATTCATTGGTTTTATTTTTTTGGATTTTAAAATAATGTTAAGAATTGTGACCACTATTAATATAGCTGTTGAACAGTGATCACATGATTAGTATGAATATTGGTCTATAAAAAATCAAATTTACTCTGAAAAAGGAAGTGATAGCTTCATCTAGTAGACATGACCCATACGAATCCCATTTTTCAGAGCTCAGAAATGAGGTGGCATCATTGGGCTTCAATCTTGACCATGCCCATGCCGAGCTTCAACAGGTTAAGCTCGAGCGGAACTACCTACGAGAGAAGTGGAAGTTGATAGAGATTACCACCCGAGCAATGTTATCTGAGCCACCCCAAGAGTCTGTCACCATCGCACACCATAATCTTCGATCTTATGCGGGTGTTATAAGGGGTTATGTAACAAGATCTTAGAAATATGTTTATGTACATTATTTTTGTATATAATAACGAATATACATTCATTTTACTTTGTAAATAGTTTTTAAAGCACAAATAGTATTTTTAGTTAATGTTCAACTAAGAAATCTATTTTGATGAATTAATGGATTTTTTAATTAAATAATATTTTAATAACATATTATTATTATTATGAAATTTATTTTTATTAAATATAAATTATTGTATAATTTTATGAATGCAATAGTAATTTTTTTAAGGTTTGAAAGCCATTTTTTTTCAAAACCCCTGAATTTTCGATAAATGTGGGTTTTTATTTTAAAAGTGAAATTAAAATATTTATAAAATTATTTAGAGAAAATGAATATTATTTCTGGAATCGGTATACCGAAATTATCGAACAATGAATTTTTCATAATTTTATGAGACAGTCAAATTTTTGGGTAAAAATTAAATACCGTTTAAATATATAATGTGTTTTATGACAACATAATGACCCAATAGTGATGTAATAAAATACTATAAGACTTCTGTTCAGAAAATATATGTTTTAACATTAAAATATGTGATTTTGGGTTTGTTTGACTTATTTTACAAAACATTAATGGACCCTTCAATGCTTATTAAACATCTTGTCTTTTTAAATTGTTTTCTTTAGGAGTGTGACTCACCTCCACATAAACAACCCCATTATTTTACGAATTTCAGACTTTGGACATATAAAATATGATTTTCCAATTCCCTTTGACAAAAAATGTGGGAAAAAACATTGGGATGGTTTGTGTTTTGGATTAGTTTAATGTGAGGTGTCCCAAACCTAAATAATAAAGAATTCCCTCACCTTTCATATATAAACCCACCCAAGCTCCCAGTTTCTCCTCACTCAAAGCCATTTGAGTTCTTCCAAACTCTTTCATACTCTCTCTATAATCCTCCCAAGGTTACCCAAGCTCCCAAGAAGCCTCTCTCAATCCTTTTGGAAGCACACTTCCAAGTAAGGGTTTTTCTTCCTTTCTCATTTTTGTCCAATTTTATTAATGTTGTTATGCCCTTTTAATTTCAATAATAAATGTTGGGTTATGGTTTCTAACCTCCACCATACTGCCCTATTTATGTTATAATTATGGGATACCCCTTTATATCTCATTAAATTCCTCCCATCTACACCTGTTACTATGCCAAAATTTTGAAAGGAATGTCGCTCTCCTCTTTTACATTCAAGCAATTATTTTGCACCATGACTATAAATTCCATTACAATTGTTGGGAAATGTATCTATATAAACCCCTTAATATACATTTCATTTATATATGATGATACATCCATTTCTCTCTCATCAACCATTTTTATGAATTCTTACGTCACACCGTTACACTGCCGAAATTGCATCGATTTTTTAAAGCCAATGTCATTGTGTAGTGAATACCATGGCCATTTCCTTATCAAGGTTATTCACCTTTATGCACATTTACTTATTGATTGAAATGTTCCATGTATGAATTTAACATTACTTTATCATGTAATTAAATGATTATGTTTTATGAATCAATGTTATATGATCCATGTGGCACACTTATGCTTGAAATGAAATGTTTAAGAAGGGTGCGCCCTTATAGCACTCCAATGCATTGGGTTAAGAATAGTATCATGACACTTCATGTGAAATGGGTTTTTAATCCTGATAATCAAGTGAAATGAGGTTTTACTCATGTTTTATGTGCAATGGGGATTTTCTCATGGTCCATGTGCAATGAGCCTTGGCTCATGCTAATTCCATGTTAAGTGTTGTTGCCAAATTTCCATGTTATGATTATCATGCTTTATCATGTCATTATGTTTATGCTTATCTTGTGATATATTGATATGCCTATTTTCTATCATGTATTGTATTCCTCATGTTATTCTATGATTATTCCCTTACTGGGCCTTATAGATCACCCTTTTATTATGCATGTCCTTAGGTTATCCCATGCAACGCTAAGTACGAGGGAATGTAGTGGTCATGTAAATGAAGTTTTCAATAAAGATGTTGTATTTCATATTTTATGTTGTTATGTAATGATCCAAAGCACCAAATACACTAGATATCTTGATCTTCTATATTGTATCAAGTGAAGTGTATATAATAAATTATGCTTAATTGTTTAAAAATGACCATGGTTGTCATTATACATATCAACTGAATACCATTTAAATAAGATATAATTACTATTATGTTTCTAAGTAAGGATCCCAAAAATTTTCCATATTTATATTTTAATAAGCAACAAGACTCTTATGTATTGCATAATGTTTTTTCCTATGATAATTATTTTTAGTAACAAACAAATCAAAAATATATTATATAAAAATATAAGATTAAATCATTTTTTTCATTTCTTAATTTTTATAACTTATAGAGTCCTTCACCTTTGGTGAATATTTAAAATTTTTATCATATCCTATAGAGGAATCCATAATATTTCTTCTTTCAGATGCACTTTATCTCATCTTATGCCACCTAACATATAACTTTGGAATAATCAATGTTCTCATTATCATTTCAACATTTCCAAGTGTAAAATTTATAAAAATTATATTTCAATATATCATCTTATAACATCCAAAATATTTACACCTTGAAATATCCCATCGACATGCCTTCAACCTCCATTATTCCTTCACAATTATCATTCAGGTATTGTAACTTTTAGATATAAAAAACTTAATTAAAACTCTTTTACCGCTATCCCAGTGTAGTTCAACATTCAACTTTGATTTTCCATGCTTTTTTAACAAAATTATAGACTTATAGAAACTTCTACAAGAATATTTAGTTGAAACACATTCATCAACCTATAAAACCATTCATATATTTTTCATATATATTAATCTCAAAAATCATTATATGTAACTAATTTATAAAATATTCATCTTTAATTTAGAAGTATTACTTTAATTACTTCTGGAAACACACAATTTAACATGTTAAAGATAAATAATCAAATCCATCAATATTATTCAGTACTAAATACCAGTAGTAGATCTGAGGTCTCTATGTGTTCTAGTGTGTTAAATTATAAAACAATATTCATTGAATTTAATGTAAAACTTTATTATTTATCTTTAAATTTTATAAGTCACTGAATTTACCAACTATTTAACACTCAACGTCATACATTGAACTCTTCACTATGTATACATGATAAAGATAGATTCATTATATCTCTTAAATAGAGACGTGGATGAAAATATCATCACCATAGCTTTACTCAGTTATTGGGGTTTACCCAAGGGTGGTTTAATTTCTATTTGGATTTTTTCCCCTAAGTTGAGCTTATTTTGGGCCTCAATTAAAATACTACTACAAATAATACTCACTTATAAAATTAATCATTTAATACTTTAATCTGGCTTATCCATTTCCAAAATTAATGAATAAAATATATAGTTGAATATTAGAGATCATGTTCTTTGAGGAAGAATAAGATTGAACTACAAAGCTACCAAAAAGTAAAAATAATAGAAGTAATGGTGATATTACATTTAGTTAGGTTTTCTTTATTTTCTAATGAATATGGTATTTGTATGAATTAAATTTTTATTTTTTTATTTTTATAATTTAAAGTATATATTCAATTTTTTATCTATATTATATGGTGTTTTAGTCTTGAACATTGTTGAAGATCATTTACATGGAAAGTAATAAATGGATGGAATGATCAACTATCCAACTACTATCCTCTTACATCAGGCATTGTTTCTGAAGATAAATAACACTATTGGTTGCATTAGTCCAATGATAGATGATGAGTGACACCTTGGATGTGTTTCTCCTTTACCTTCACCCCTATTTTATTATTTTCTCTCCATATTACCTTTATATTCCTCCCCTATGTCTATAAAATCACTACTATCCCTCATGTTGGATGATGATTCAATAAAAGAGGCCCATGTGATAGTGTTACATAGGTTTTGTGAGGGATTGTATTAATGATTCAAGTGATATGAAATGGTATGTGGTATCATGGTAAAAAACATTAGGTGGCTATAAAAGTGAATGTGTTTCATGGGATGCCTAACAATTGTGAAGGTTGTTTGAAACATACATAGATGAAATTATGATAGATGGTGATTTTGGTGGAATTAAAATTATTATGGAAAGAGATTATATAATTTTAAAATGAAACCATATGATGTGTATGTGTTACAAGACACACAATTTCTCATATTTTTTGGAATATAGGGTTTCACAATAGAAATAAATAACACTTGTTGTGTATCCATATAAGAACATAACATGTATCCTAAGATGCATGTATCAGATTGTACATGATCACACACCCCACTATTCTCTTGTATATTTTCACTCTCTATACTGGGGAAGACAACATTTCAACGGGTGACACAAATATGTGTATCTTTAATAGAAACCCACCTAACTATAGCTCCCTACAAACAATTTAACCTAAGGGGGACACCTTGTAAGTTGACTAGATATGAATATACACTGGAAGTATACACCTTGATATTTCATAGGGCTTAGAAACTGTGCCAAATAATTTAAATTCCATATACCATCCCCCTTATTGATGTTATATATATATATATAAATATATTCTTAACTAGATATTAGAATCAAATTAAATAAATTCTTTTTTGATAATTTTCTACATACATTATGATAGTTAAATTCTATTCATTATAAAATGTAATTCACATTATGTTTTATATAGTTTGAGTATCTTATATTTGTAGAGGAAATGATATTGTTCAGGTGAGGTGTTTGTAGAAATCATAGAGATGATACTTATTCATGGGTTGGGGTGTAAACCTCCCTTTTATGCTTGGGGATTAGATCTCCCCAATTCACATACTCATTTGAGGATGTGTTCCCCCACATTAATTATCAATTTCAATCACCCCCAATGTATCATGGAAAATTCCCCTATCAATGGATTTAATACTCCCATATGTTTTAGGAAATGATCCTCCATTAGGGTTAGTACTCATTTGATTGATATACTTTCCCCATCGATGATTCATAAACCCCACTATAGTTGTAGAGTTGGAATGAATTTTATGAAATTTGGAAAATTAACTGTTATATATCATACAATATATGATACTTTTTTAGGGGACTATAATATATGATTGATAAATGGGTTGAGATCTTGGGACTTCTTTATAACATTGGTTATAATAATTCTTTAAAAATATCTATGTCTTTATTTTCTTATAATTTGTTGTTTATATGATATGTTATTTTCTCCTTCTTTTTTTATTGGTCTTTCATAATGGGTAATTTTATACTCACCCTTATGTGGGACTTCATTACCCCACATGTTGTGTTTGTGCAGATGATGCACCAATTAAAAGAGACTTTTATGGATGTAGATATTTTGAAGTTGGTTCTTATTGGATTTTTATTGTGAAAATTATTGGTGATGATCATAGTTAGAGGATTTACATTGAGAAAGTGTTTTATTATTATTATTATAGGTCTATATTTTGGTAGTTTTATTTATGTTACCATTATTGGTTATATTAAATTTTATTTGATAAATGTAGTTTATTTTTTTTATCATTAGGATATGGCAACCCATCTGCATGATATTCCTTCTTGGCATTAAGGTATATTGAAGGTGGTAAGGGGGTTACAAACTCACCCTAACTACCCATCCCGATATGGACCTGGTAGGTCAATCCATGTAATGTTGTATTTTTCATCAATATATGGATGATAATTGAGGGTTAAACAAGAAATATTTCACTATTTTAATCTTGAATAATAGTGAAGAAGTCTTGGAAATGTGTAAAGATGTTTTTGTAAAATTGAAGAAAAATACACCATAATAGGTATTAACATGTGATTGTTTAGATAACCATGAGACACTTTTGAAGCCAAACCATTGGGGAATCAATTTTGTAAAGAAAATTATAGAAATCCACAATATATATGACTATATCATAATTAACATCATGGTTTACTGTAAAAAATAGAGTTATTCATGGTTCATAGTGGAAGATCTGGTGATGGTTTCTATGGATGGATGAAAAACAGATGCTTGAGATGGATACACCATGGTGGTGGTCATTTCAATATAATAATAGTCCTGATGTTTTTTTTTCTATAAATGGACTATAGGGATAAAATATGTATATTTTTAATATCATTTTGAAAAATATGGGAAACTAATCATGGTGGAAACTATAATGCAAAGTGTTTTTCTATAGAATAATTCATGAATATAGAAGGACTTGGCCATAATTTTTTTTAGTTCGGTTTTTATTTCTAAAATTATACTCTCCAGGGTTGTACATATATTTAGTGGGAAATAATATTAGATTATTAAAACCAATTAGAGAGATTCTATTGGGATATCCCATCCCTCATACCCTATATTCTCTTATTGAAGACTCTCTTCCTAGAATCATGGATAATGCGATAGTCTTAGGTTTGATCCTCTCCTACAAAGGTATGTATGGAACCCTCAAAATATCTAAATTTTTATTTACTAATGGAATTATATATATCTTGAATAGAATATGTAATTCAATAATGGTATTTGATAAATGTTTCCCCAAATACGAGAAATGATGTGGGCAATAGGTAATTCACACAAAAAACATTATTTTTATATCCAATTCCTGTTATAATTTACCAGATGACGAGTTTGAAGAAAAAATATGGATAAAGAAAAGAACATTTTCCATGGAATATATTTTGGATCCCATTTATTTAATATGGATAAATATTTTCCACTTTTATATTATTTTCCAATGAATAATGGGGAGGATTAACAATTTTCCAAATTATTTCACTTAGTGGTCATATCACACTCATCAATTCAGTCCTGACCTCCATGACCATGAATTTCATGTCTATAATCGATTTGAATAACTCACATGAGATAGATTTTTTCATCTATAAAACCATATTAATGAAGTTAGAATTGGTATTAAGAGGTTTTTACAGAACCATTCAATCCATAAATGTAAAACTCACAAGGGTTATTAACAAATGGGATAATTTTTGTGATAAATTCATGGGAAATCAGTATAGGGAAACACCTTATGAAACTCACAACATATATGATTTATTTTTCCCTTGTTTTAAAATTATTTCATTCTCATTATATCTTCTTATGGTTCTCTCATTAAGTTTGATAGGATGTGGAGATATTTTTTTCTAGAAGGATAACTATACTAGATTTTCTCTCTTCTTCTCTCACCTCCCAACACCCAACATCAGCTCTAATATAGCCAATGGATTTACATATGTCACAAAATATGTTCTATCTGTTGATCAAAGAACTAACATTAACCAAATAGAATTGGTTTATGAAGATGATTTATCATTCTTCTCAATAGCTAGCTTGGAGCTCTTTACTTACAATGGCTACACAAAACCTCTACATTTGCAGACAATAAAGAACCATGTGGTAATATGTGTTGGGAATTAGATATTCTGGACATATTTAGCTTCCTCATATAGTGTAATATAAACATGACTATCCCCACGAACATTATTTTTCTAGAATAAAGGAGTCAAGTTAGCCTCTAAATGGAATTACATCAATTCCCCATAACTTGAATCAAATAACCACTAATTCCTCAATAGTGAGTGGGATTTCCTTGTATGAATTTTCGAGGGAACCATATGGTAATCACTAAAAACCTTGGAAAATTTAATATTATCTTGGATTCAAGTTTTCAAAGTGCTTCGGTTAATAATGTTCTCAGAATGGGTCATAAGGTGGCTTTAACATCCAGTTTTTATGTATATTTGTGAAACCAAAAATGGATTTAGATTTGGTGAGAAATCCTACAAAATATAAAATCTAAATTTGAATGTTATCTTAAATATTATATATATATATATGTAAATTAATGCAATCATTTAGTTAAATGGTTTCTCTGTATTTTATAATATCTTTCTGGACACTAATGCTTTTTTAGTAACTGGAAATCCTGGAATCCTTTAAAATTATATCTAAAATTTAATACATATGGATACTATTATAATAAAACTAGGAGATAAGGAGTAATTATTCATGCATATTCTATTTTTCTAGTTCTAGCTTACAGTTTCTTCAATGGGTAAGTCAATTCATCATAAGTATAAGAAAAAGACCTTCTTAGTGGTCTCTCCCTTAATAGTGAACAATGTATTGCTATTTTAGTGTTTGAATCAGATTTTAATTTTGTAGCCAAATATTTTAAATTAATATTTCCCTTTTATTGGTCTATGTCTTATACCATCCTAGAATGAAAAATATTTCTCTTTCACAATGTTTGTATCCAATACACTCAACATGAGGGAAAAATGGTGGTCGATACACAATTTTCTAATGGTGATGAAGAATGTATAATCACTATTTTTTCCTCTTTATTATCTTTGAATCATGTATATAATATGTTTTTGGTTGATTACATGATTTTTTTACTATTATATTCCTCTATTCATTCTTCTTAACTTATCCCATGAATTTCTCTGATAACAATTTTATCTTTCAGCAGGACATATTTTGGTGTGTTCATATATGGAGTTTTAAAGGTGAAACTTCTAGATACTTTGCTTATTTTGAATTTTAATATCATGTTTTTTGGATTAAAATTGTTTACTAAACTCAAAAACAACGTGGTGAGGCCTAAAATGCCATGGTTTATTAAAATTCTAAAGATTTAATAGTTTTAGTTCAATTTGAATTCATGAAAAAGATATATAGCTCTTTATGGGAGTATTGAATCAACATTAATGGAAATACTTATAAGTCAATGAGTTGTTTAAATGTTTCATTTGAATGGGAGAATTATTGGGAGATAAAATTGAATAAATAATATATGAATATTATATAAATTTTAATAGAGACACATTTTCGAGGAAAAAGATCATAATTTACATATATAGATATTTTTTGAGGAGGATTCTATGGAATGTTAGAAACATACTGATGATATGGATATAATATGAGGTTAGATAAAATTAAAAATACACTCACTATTGTGGTAGTTTAAATATTATTGGTATTCCTTGTAAATAACTAATTTTTTTAAAATTAATTCAATCTTTATCTTGAAGTAGTGCATTATTAGATAAAGTAATTAAGTGGACCTTGGAATAGTATTAAGCCTTATCTAAATTTTTTAATCAAATAAAATGAGTAGAAATTATTGTCACCCTGATACATCATTATGTGAATTCTCTTAGGATACAACCGTTAATGGTGATCCACTTAAAATCACAATGTCATCTCATTAACTTTTTCATATTTGGATTCTAAAGTTTTTTTATTCAATTAGATAAGTTTAGTGATTTATTTGTAGTGCTGGGAAATGATCTATTTTGGGAAAATAATGCGACACCCCAATCCCCCCTCTTAGAGAGTTTTTGTTCCCATGGTTATAACATGTTGTATTGGTAGAAATAGGGTAATTTCAACAGTGAATAATTTTCAAATTGATACTTGATATAGATAATACATGTAATGGAAAATAAATCTCTCTGTTCAATGGGAGAAATCCCAAGATTTGAAGAAATTTGATGAGATCACATTTTTAATCCCCTAATATCAATGTTTTCTCAGTTCAATTGCATGAAATTTTGATATGTTTTTCTACAAAGTTTTCCACAGTTGATATTGATAAGAAGTTATTGACTACCAATGCAATGGCAAAAAATTAGTTATTTAAAGCCTTATATAATTAAAGATAGAGGCAGGTGATGTGAATTATATCTACTAAAGAAATATGGGGAAAAAATATCAAGATATATAATGGAGAAAAAAAGCTAAAGGAGGATGAGTTTTTTGTATTTCACTATATGTTTATTGATTCAAAGATATATGCAAACAAAATTATTTATGGTTTCTTCAACTAAATCATTGTGGTTATTGGATTTATTAGTGGATCTATAAATGGGATAAAGGATTTGAATATTTTAAAGAAAATTATGAGGATATTTCTACCTTAATATTATCTAAAGGTATTAATACTTAAATAAATAAACATGTTGGGGTATTTCTTGGGATTATTTTCATAGGATTTTGGTTTCATAAAACATGTGAGTGAATGCAGAAATTATGAACGTCTTTAATCAAAGATATGTCATTAAAATATATGTAAATACTTGTAATTAATCAAAGTTAGTATATAGAAGAATATGTGACTGATTAATTATTATCAATAATTATAATTAAGTTTAAACATATAAAGGACGGTTTGATATAGAGATAAAAATACATTATTTCAATTGAGAATAGTTTGAACACATTAATATAAGGTGTAAAATGAAGTTTTATGATGATATTGAGGTTGATTACCTACACAAAATAGTAAATATATTTACCCTTAAACAAAATGTTAAATTTGGAAACACATCTGAAATATTGTTCAAAAGGAAAATATTGGTTTGTAAAGAGGATGATGATGATGATGAGGTTTTTTAATTATAGTGAAATTTTGTTCATGTCTAGTTCAATAGATTATGTAATGGTGATGTTTGAAAAATTATAATCTAAAATTGAGAAAGAAAATAAACTATAAGTGGTTTCCTCCATAAGTTAAATCTCGATGGTTCACTTGAGGAGGTTGACATCTAAAGAAAGAAGAGAATAAAAATAAATGGACATTTTAAATATTTTATAATCTATTTACATTAATATAAAGCTAAAATGACTTAGTTATATATGGTTGTATAAGTTCAAACCAGTACATAGGAAATATCTAGAAAATATTTCAATTTTAGGAAAAAATTAGATGATAAATTTAAACTAATCAGTGAACTTAGTGCTTGCACCAAGTAATAAGAAAATAGGTTCGAGTCCTAAGAAGAAGTAGTTGATTATTTGAATAAAAATATTGAAGTTGAAATGAAATCCAAATATTCCAAGAAGAATCCATAATAATGAAAATTACCAGATGAAGAATTGTTAAGAAATTATATAAAGAGTAATGATAATTTTGAATAAGGTTTATAATGATTAAATATCCAATAACATGGGTAAAATTATTATTTCCTTTTAACAAAAATCATAACAATATGTAGAAACAAACAAAAAATATAATGGGAAAAAATTATTTGTTAAAAATCTCAATCATCAATGGTTATTTAAAAACCCAAAAGGTACTCGAAGGAAGAAAACATTTGTTTTTAAGGTGACGAATTTTTCTATTTTTGAGGTCCCAATATTGAGGATACTTAGGTCACACCATGAAATGTTATAGAATGGTGGAAAGAGACTGAAACAATGAGGCACTTATAATTCAAAAAAGGAGAATTATAATATATCCTATATTTCTAATAAGAAATACAATATAAGAATACTATTTCTATTTATCTAACTTTTTTCATAAATCTATTTATTATATGAAAATATTTATTTGAAAAAAATCATATTAATTTTTAAGGAGAACAGAAAGAAGATTATTGAACATGATACCCTTGGGAAACAAATTTACCCTATTATAATAAGCTTAATATTGTATCCCTAAAGGTGTGGAAAATAATTAAAATAGAAACACACTTATGTAAACTCAAACAGACTTATCTTGGATGAAAATAAAGAATAAGGAGAAGGAAACCATAGAATAGATTTTTAGAAAGGAAAAAAATTATAGTAACACATGGATTCTTGATAGTGGGTGTTCATCCCACATGACTGGGAACAAGAATACATTGAAGAACATGAATTTTGATGTAATGATTAGATTTATAAATTATAGATTATTGACTAACAAAGAAAGTGGTAAGAATAGACTTGCTGGAGTTGTGAAAAAGAATATATATGTGATTTATATGGATTTAATTCAAAAATATATTTTAAAAATATGTTAATTATATGACCTGGGAGTTAAACATACATTCAATTAATGTTATTCTAATTAAAATAAAAGGAAAAAAACTTGGTTTCAATGAAAGAAAAAATGGAAATTTTTATCAAGTGAAATGCCAGGAGAATTCTTGTATATGACAATGTTAGAGGATAATTGGTTGTAGAATAAAATCCATGACCACAATTATCAATATATCATGGAAAATATCACAATTTTTTAAGCAATGATTGATATTAAAATTTTAAAATGGGATTGAGAAAAGACATGAGATGATTTTATGAGAGAAAATATGGTAGTAAATCTCTATTATAAAAATAAAAAAGGAACCTAATTTACATGAATTTGATCATACCGATGTGCAAGGTACAATTAAACTTCCCAAAAATCCAAAATAAAGGTAATTTATCTTATTTTTTAATGAATGAAATAGGATTTTCAACATTCAATGAAGTAAACTTGGCCTGACAACCTAAATGACTTCTCGATCTGACCTTATGCTTGAAAAGGTCTAAGTTGAAAATCCTAGGCTAGTCTTGGTCGAGCTAAGGCTAATGGGTAAGTCGGGCTGGGATTGAGACACTATATTCTGGTCTAGACCAACATAAAATCCTGACTTGTAGAGCCAACCTAGAATACTCACTTGATGGCATGCCCTGAATACTCGACATCTTGAGAAACCCAAAAAATTACCGAAAATATTTTTGTATGTAAGACATGAACCCCCTAACCTTTTCCCCCAAGGTCTCACCTGGTGTAGTGCCGACTATATTTATATGATATATATAATTATATATCAATTTTATAAAAATAAAATAATTCAAATTGAAAAAAATATATTTTTTTACGTTGATATTAAAGCTCTAGCCTGTTTAAGCATGTAGTCCAGTCCACTTGACAAGATCATATCTTAAGAATCAGGATGACCCAAGGTCGAGCATAGGCAAATCTATAATACTGTTTGGGTTGACCTGACTTGACTAATCTTGAACTAGGATAAGTTATGATTTATAAACAATTATTTTCATTATATATATATATATGTGTGTGTGTGTGTGAAAGAATGGATCAAGTGGTTTCAGAGAGCTTTAGGAGCCTTTGAGGACACCACATCATAATGGTTTTATTATGACATGACTCAACCCGTCGGAACCCTAATATGGTCAAAGGTATGCTCAGTGTTCCATACCAAGACTTTCTTCCATAGGCAAAGGGTTTATGAATTGAACCAAGAAGACATAATATACATGGGAATACTTAGAATATGTCATCATGTAACTAATAAAAAAGAAAATATACAAGAATATATCCAATAAACAAAATAAAAATACATAAATAACTGAATCATATATAAAATTCATGTATAATATATGTGATATCTAATACAAAATCTCATATGAAAAACCTAATAGATAACTAATATAAAGGAAATTCTATAAAGAACAACAAATAGATAAAAATGGAAAACACCTCCTCGCTATAAAGACTCTATTCATAGATTTACCACATAAATAAGCACCATCATATACCTCTACGTGCCACTAAGTATGAATCCTGCAAAAGAGACACAAGATCCACATCCACCAAGGCCATTTCTGAATTTTCATTATCTATATAGAAACAACACACATGACAATGAAGGCATATGTGGGTGTGAATATAAAAATTTGCAGAAGGACACCCCATAAATATAAGGTAATAATAAAATAACAAGTTAACTCAAAAAACTAGTATATGAGAGAACTAAAAAAATTAGATATAGTTTTTAGATAGGAAACACTTAGATAGAGAGAAGCCCCCATCATAATAGTTCAGTCTCAAATTTTTCAATTCAAATCTTCTAAGTCTCTCATATCAAATTCAACCAGATTTTCTTAGAATAACATAAGACCTAAAAGTCCTAGATTCGATAGTTTATCAGCATTTCATATCTCAAAGGAAACCATAAATTCAAAAAATTTCATTATAAATGATAAATATTAAATACCTATTTCTCGTATCTTCCACATTATCAATTAATAACCAGAGTTGGGGATTCATTCATCATTGTGGTATGTTTGTCAATTAAAAAGTTCTGATCTTTATAAAGGACCTACACCTCATTAAAGAACAAGTATCAATTAATGAAATATTGACTCCATGAATAGAGGACCCATTCCCCATCACATGAGGGAGTGTAGATTCATATTAGGGACCCTAATGATAAAATTCCCAAACCAATATGACCAGAACAAATATGACCAGAACAAATCATTAGGAAACACATAACCTAAAAATTATTCTTTTCCATACCATCAATGAAAATCACACATCCACACATATAAATCTACAACAATATTACATCCACCACAATATAATATTTAGTTGGTTTTTTTCACTCCCCCATAAAAGATAACAATGATAACATTAAGAAATTATGCCATCTTATATAAACTGCTTCATTGCTATCCTAAAAATCCTCAATGAACCATTACACCACTATCTAAAGTTGATAGTCTTTAACATTTATATGACTTCATCCATTGTATTTATAATATAATATAATAACTATAAAAACATGAATTAAGAAAACTATAATCCTTGGAACAACGCAACTCACCATGAAACTATAATTTTCCACATGATGAGAACAACCTAAAGCTTGGTCAATCACACACCATTGAGGACCCATTCCCCACTAAGGGTATCCTCATTCAAAATCATGGTATCCAATGTGATAATAAAGGGGATTCCACCTTCCCACCATGTATGTGAATAAAATGGTCACCACCTTAAAAATAATTATTCTTGTCCACCACCTATGAATAAATAGTCATGTAAGGCATCATAATCGATATCACCAATCTGGGCCATTCTCACTCGATTAAAGGTCTTGTGAGAACCACCATTAGAAAAAGGTAAGAAACATATACCTCTATCACCTAGAACCAAACATATCGATGTTAACTTCTCAAACACCTACACTATTATTTGAACATGAAATATTCTACAAAGAGAATCAAATACCATGCTAACACTTCACCACATTATTTTTATAATCCATAACTTTCTCAAACATCAATAATTAAAACACCCACCACACCTTCCAAGATGACCTGAAAATGAATCATGGGACTTGTAAATAGAAAATTTACACATAAAGAGTTTTTTTATAGTTGTTATTTTTGAAATAAGACATTGAGAAACCCTAAATACTATGCATACTATCCATCTGACTCAAATCAAATGCAAGACTCATCAATCATGACCACTATAAATTGGTTCATAATCCTATTTACCACAACAAGGATATTTGTCACTCCCAATTTCACAATAATGAACATAGGTTTTATATAGTTGTTCCTACATGATATCCTTATAATATTCTCCTCATACGATTAAGGAATAAATTACCCATAACTATGGTTGAAATTCAATAATCACTGTATTCCTTACCCACTAGTCACATTGGTTACACTATTCTTAGTGAAACATTTCTCCAAAATGGTTTTCTCAACTACACCAGTAGAACTCTAAGCATAATTGGTCTACTAGATAAATAATATAATTTATCATATATGACCCCAAAATACAAGTATATTAATAAATATTTCTCACAAAAATTGATAACATAAAACACCTTTTAGATAAATATTCACATACCCTTCGAAAAATATAGAAAACCACTCATCTATAGTAACCTAACCATGAAAAAATAACCTTACCAATTGGTGGGAAACCAACAGAAACACATAGAGGGTTATTATTGATACCCAAGTTAAACATAACAAAAGATGTATAATAATCTCATTATTTAGATAATACATCATCCAAATAGTCACACTTCCCAAGTATCAAAGCGTTTTGTGTCTTTTATATTAGATACATAATCATCAAAAGATACAATAATTTCTCAATAATTATACTCCTTTAGACTACCGTAAATTCTTACCACTAGTTACATTTATCTTCATAACCAAGGAAAGGAAAACATTAGAAATGTGTGACGACATATGCTCAGTAAGGGAAAAAATGTCAAAATGTGTCAGATAATAAACATGAAGGAGAACATACATAAATATCTTAATAAAATATCATAAGACCATTGATGATAATAATAAAAATTAATATCATAACATGATAATTAAAGCAGTTTATAAGTTATGTCATGGATTAAAATACATATCAACAATAACTAAACATGTGATCATGATATAAAGGTGTACATTATATTTAAAAATGAGGTGTAATCTTGAATACGTATAATATCATGGAAATAAAATTTACCTTTAAAGTTTGGTATAGCATGAAAATCAACATGGAAATTTGGAACATTCATATGTATAAAAAACATGTGAACAAATCCTTCCACATAATCTCCAAACAATAACATGTGAACAAATCTTCATACATCTCATTCACAATATAAACATGTGAACGTGACTTCCCATATCAAATTCATGTAACAAAATTGTGAAAAAATCATACCAAATCTTATTCATGCAATATTTCATCATATCATGTTATATTAAACCTTAACCAATGGATTAGAGGGCTATATAGGACACCAATAATTATCATCCATACATATGAGTTCTAGTTAAATATCAATCCTAAATAAATATTAAACAAAACATAGAAAATGAACTATTTTCTTAAAAATAAAAATGGAAATAATTCAATTTTCATAAATAAACAATTTATATAAAATAGGTTTTATAAAACATTCAAAAGGTATAAAATAAAATCATGAATTAAATAATTTGTTACCAAAAATAAAATTACCCAAAATAATCACCTAATTAAAGAAAATATAGGATAAAACATGAAACATAACTCCATTGGAGATATTTAATTCTATGATATTTAAATCCAAATAATGAAAATATATTTTGGAAAAAATTTTGTATTTATCATTGTAAAATTCATAGTTACTATTTTCTTTTAAAATATTCTTTTTTATTTTAAAAAAATTAAAGGAAAACCTTTAATAGAAAATTATTTAAACTGATGAATAAATTTCTGAATAAATAAATAGAGAAAATAATTTAAAATATATAATTAAGTAAATATAGGGGAAACAAAATCAAGAAGAAAATTTATGAATCAAAGGAAGACGTTTGAGTTACCAAGTCCCTTATAAATTTTGTAAATTTTGAATCAAAATTAATTAGGAGATCGAAAATAAAATAGATCTATATATCAGGTGAATTAAATCATTGAGTATGATAAAATAAATTCATGGGTAGTATATAAACCATATAAATAAGAAAAAGGTGCATAACATTACAAAATGTCTCAATAATGAGAAATTGAGATATAAAACCCTTATAATTTTGTTATATTTTAAATTAAAATCCCATGAAAGGTGGAAAATGGGATAGATTTTTAAATCCCATATATTACATGAATAATATTATAAAAATAATTTCTTGGCCAATATATATACCACAAATAGGAAATAACTGGTGAATATAATTCCAATCTCAATGATGAAAAATTGAGATGAATAAACCCTTATGGTATAAGAAATGATACAATATAAACCGCTTGAAAGAGTGATATATAGAAGATGAAGATAAAATACCATGAATAAATATAATTATTTATATTATACATACAATAGGTATTATACACACCATTTAAATAGAATTATGTTTATAAAAGAAAATGTGTCTCAAGGAAGGAAAATTTGAGATGAAACACTTAAATTGTATCCCAAAGTGCTCTGCAATTACAATTAATTTTTTATATCATCAAATTAATTTTATGAAAAATACTACTAAGACGCTTAAAAATTTAAATTTTTTATATTGTCTATTTATCATTACATTTCACCAATTATTATATTTTATTCATTTATGTTGTTTACTTGAAATTTTTTGGTTAGTTTCTTAGAAACATTCATGGTATGTTGGCTAAGATCAATGTGTTGTAAAATATTTTCATAATATCCAGAAATATTTTTTTAATTTATTTTATTATTACATTATCAGAAAATTTATATTGGAAAATAGTTTTTCCATGAGTGGACTCTAATTAGAAAAAACCACATTGATATGTCCTTTTTAGAGGTTAAATTTACAGTAACCATTTATTGTTAATATTTCTTATACAATGTATTATATTACTATTTAAAAATGTTAAAGGTGTAGTAAATAATTTTTTTTACACATTATAGGTATGTTTTATTCTAACCATGTTAGTTGGTAAGGAAAATTAAAGGGAAATATCATCATGTGGAGGTGGTAGTCTACACACACACACAAATGGAGCTCTCGGTTTTACATAATAGAATGAAGGTAAAAAATAATATATCATATATTTTTCTAATAATTAAAATTTCATAAACATAATATAATATTTTTAAATATCAATTTTTAATCTTACATGAAATTAAATTATATAAAATCAAAACATTATTTATGGAGGCAGTAGACTGCGCACACGCATGATGGCATTTTCATTTTCTCAAAAAATTTGATGGAAGGTATAAAATAGATTTTACATTAGGATAAAAACATAAATAATAATAATAATAATTTTTCTATCTTACTCTAATGTATATAATATATTTGTCTTGGAAGAATTTGAAAATAATAAAGAAGGTACGGTAGGAAATATTTCCTCTCACTTTGGATAATTTCCTTTGGTCACCACCTTAAGGCACATTACATTGGGATTACAGAAATATAAAATCTACTAGGATGTTTAGAGATGGTTTATAAGACAATATTTTAGAGTTTTGTTTGATAATAAGGGTTATTGGATGTGCAGGGAGGTGGACGGGTGGTAGTTCATTTTATAATTGAAGAGAATGGAATTTTTGGCACATTTAAACCTTTAATTAAGAGGGAGAACATGTTTCTGAATGAATATTAATCCCAAGTGTAAAATAATAGAGTTTTGTATGGTTAATGTATATTAATCCTTAACCACACTTTTACACTCATTTTTAATCATTTTTTAAAATTATTTACACTTAGATTTATTACTTTCACCTTTTTCAGTTTTTACTGAGGTAACTAATTTTTACCTAAGTAATTTATCTGTACCGCCTAAAAAACAATCATTATTACTTTATTTTAAACTAATAATTATAAATATTCAATCCAATCTATGATAAAAATACTATGAGTAAGAAATATAATGTTCTCAATAGCACATGTAACGCACATAAAACTATTTTTTGAAAAAAGTTTATTTTTAAACAAAATATTTATGTTTGAGATAAAATTACGAATGTTATTTATTATATTAAAATTAAAATGTTAATTATTATTCAATTAATATTTAATTGAAATTAAAATAATACAAAAACCTATTTCCACCATGTTAAAATTTTATTAAAATTAATAGAAAAAATAGTTTGCATTAAAAATTACCTAAATTTTCTAAAATTGTCACAAAACGACCCACTAGGGCCCGTATAGGTAGCGAGAAGTTGAGTGTGTCACCTCAATACCACCTCCAATATGACACGGGCTGGAGACAAGCATCAATTAAGAAAATATCACATATGGGATTCCCTAGTATAATGTAATTTTACACACACAAACACATCTCAAAACACCCATACTATACTAAAAGGTATATGCAAATGAATCCAAAAATGAAGAAATAACATATATCGAACATTAGAGTATGAAAAATTACTATAAATAAATAAATATCTAAACAAAACATCACCTATAAACTGATAAAATAGTCTAACCTGCTATGTATGAGGTGATTACTATCAAATGAAACACCTGGTCTAACCAGATCCAATCTAGATCATTATGCTCTGCCTACTCCTAGATCACCTATGACTCAATAAAAAAGTATTTCTTTCATAAGAAATGTCACATGTATGAAGATATAATGAAAGTGTTTTCATAACAATACCCAATAAAAACCTCTAAATAACCAAACATAAACATCAAGAGAGTGGTCATGTCATCACAAGATATGTCAATAGGATATGAGTCATATAAATAAGAACAAAAATAGATATAATCATAAATGATTCCAAGTCTCATGGAAGTTTCAAAAAATACTATTAACATGATTCATCTTGAGGAATAAAGGTAATTATATTCTTGGAGAACCATCTCCATGATCCATGTTTCACTGATGGAGCTTATCCAAGAGGTTGTGCTCATCGAGTATCTCCCAAGAAGTACTCGATGGAAATATGAAGATCTCAAAATCAGGAAAGGGATCACACCTAGGTCTTTTGTGGGGAAAAATAACTAATTGTTTAATCTACTATATGGGGTATCAATTCCATGTTCATGATGGTCACACCGATACTATAATCCCTACCTTGGATGAAGAAAGAATGATAAAGGATCCTACACCGGTCACATGAAGAGATACCCTGAAATCTATATATGAAAAATCCCATAGAGGGGATAATAATAAGATTCCCTGGATTTAATTTCACATTGTATTGTAATAGGTATGGAACAATTGATCACACTCAACTGAAGATGGTCCAAACTGAAGAGATAGAGGGCCTCAACATACCCTACAAAATTACACAATGAGTACTAGTGGTACACGACTTATCTTTCTTACCCTGAGTCTTCCCATGCATTGCAGTCTCTTGTGAAATATAATTCTCTATATACATGGTCTATCCAATAGGGGTACATGGAATGTATGGGTAGGATATGCACTCGGCATGCTGCCAGTCCATGCCCATATACATCTGGATGTGCCCGTGTACTTCAGGTCATGGTAGTCTAACTGGATGTGTTTGAGTAATGGGATATTCCCAGGTACTATGTACATGCTTATGTTCATTGATTTGTCCATTCCCATGTAACCTATATTCTATACACCAATCCACTATCACTAGGTCACATGGTATGTGACACATTCCACATGAAATTTGATATTTTTCTCTACATGAAACCCTATCATAGTAGAAGATGGACTATATGATGTGTGTTATTAAGAATACATGAAGTCTAGTAGAGATATTTCAATATTATATAGAGTGATCACATGTTTCTACCCATGCCACTACAATTTCCAAATCCATCACAGAAGTTTCTAATGGACTCATATTTCAATCCGCCCAGGACCGTCCATTGTCATTCTGGGGATTACTCCCATTAATCCAATTATAAAACAACAATATTCGCATCAAACCATTACCACATGGATAAAAATAAACTATGGAAACATATAATTGATCTCTATATACCTCTAATATTATTCTATTGTCATCACAACTCAATCACTTCATTGATCGTGAACCTGAACCCACAATATCGATCCATTATTCCAATGAATGGTTGTGAAATGATTGAATAATAGGTATTTATCAAACCACTGACCAAAGTAATTACCCAAAATAAACATGAAAATAAATGGGGAAGAATTAAAAAAATCGCAAAATGATGAATGAACCATGGACATTATTCTGGTAGGTCTTGATTTCTTACTATTAAAATGTTGAATGTAGATAAATAATAATTTTTAGAAATTCCCCATAATCTTAGGATGATGAACCTGAACCCTCAAGGCATGATCGATATATGAATCAAACTATTATTGGAATAAATTGAGTTCATATTGGAATACAAAAATCACTAAAATTAAACCCATACCTTGAATTTAGATCAATATTTAGTGAAGAATTGTCACATTTCACCATTGTTGGTATGATCCATGAATTCTGTTGGAAAAAATGACCCTCAATTCATTATTTTTCATGAAGATCTCATCCAATGGATCCACTCTTAATCCCATGTTTATTTGGATAAACCTAAGTATTTCTCATTGTTGTGATTATATAAAGGGTATTAGGAAGTTGTATTTAAAAAAAATGAATGAAATAAATAAATTCATTATTTTTTTACCTTTACCCATGAAAATAATTTATTGAAACACCCAGCGACTACAATTACTTTTTCATTATTATGGTGAAACCCATATTCAATTATTAAATGATGTCATATATTTCTAATCCACAACATCATTCAGGATTTATTACATTATTCCACAATTAATTTATGTGAGGGACATAACATATTTAACAGTTATATAATATCAATATTGAGACTCTCTAGGCCTTGGAATCTCATGCTACCTTAGTGTCAAGATACAAAAAATTATTAGGTATATTCTAAAACATTACAATGTAAAAAAATAGATTTTTTCTTTCTCCCCACCTCATGGGTTTTCATCCAAAAAAAGAAAAAATCCAACTAAAAATATGAGGTTACTCAGGTCGCATATGGGTCTCCCACTCCTAGGTTCTCTCTTATAAATTCTCGTGCTTCCACCAAACATGAACTAAGGTAATCAATCACCCATTGAATATATTCTCATGTTGAACCTTGATATCTACTCGGTACTCTCCAAAGGTAGCTTTGTCCTCAATGTCCATCTCACCCCAGTAAATAATGCAATGGGCTGTGCACATACCTTCTCAAATGTGATACATGGAAGACATCACAGACCCATTCTGACTACGGTGGTAGGTCTAAGTATTAAACCAACTCACCTACCTTTCACAATATCTAGAAATGGATAATGAATCTTTGAAATTTTTTTCCACCCCATCCAAATCTACGCAATCCACATCGAGATGATATGTTTAGGAACACATGGTCTCCCACCTCAAACTCCAAATACCTCCATTATTTATCTTTATATTAATTTTTATGGCTATAGGGAATCCTCATCCACTACTGAATGATATGTAACTTTTCTATAGTAGCACACACCAACTCTATGCCAATGAGTGTTAACTCACATAAATCAACCAAAAATTGTGGTGACCTGGTGGGTCTCATATACAAGTTCTCAAATGGTTCCATAATGATGGTGGAATGGAACCTATTGTTGTATGAAAAATTCTCCATGGGAAGGTGGTCCTAAAAACAATGGACAAAGTCTAACATGAAAGATCATAGTATTCCCTCCAAGAACTGAATTATTCTATTTTTTCAGACATCAGTATGTGGGTGAAATGCTGTTCTCAAACACAGCTATGTCACATGTGCCTCTTATAGAATTCACTACAATTGTCAAGTGATGTGATAATCACTGTCTGATATGATCATTGAGGGAACATTTTGAATCTAGACTATCTACTACATAAAAAAGAATCCATAGATATCTAGTAAACTATTCTCTTAGATAACTATGATGTAGACCGACTTAGTGATCCATTCAACAATCAAGAAAATGAAATTTTTTTCCCTAGATGATCATGGTAACTCTATAACAAAGTACATAGATAATCTATCCCACCTACACTATGGCACCTTAAGGGTTTAAGTTCAACCCGATGAAACTTGGTGTTCTACCTTCACTTGTTGAAAAGTGAGGCATCAAGAGACAAGATCAACTACAAAATTCTTCATACCTAGTCACTAGAGTTGACACCAAAGGTCCTATAACATACTTAACACACCTGGACATACCACCAATGGGGATGTATGAAACTCCCTAAAACATCCTCTTGTTATTTCATTAGTACCATCATCCATACTCTAAAGGGGTTGAAATTCTCCCCACCTATAGAAAATTCATCTGGAGTACCTCTAGTGGATATCTCAGTATGAAAGGTATCATAGATGACATATCCACACTGAGCCTCCATACCGTGTTATAGAAGAAGTGGTGTCAAAACCATTGAACTATGATAATTAGCACCATCCTCATCCATTGGGTAAAACTTCAATGAGACTAACTAATCCAATTACTCGAAAAAATGTGAATAAGATCTCTTAATGATAGAATCTTCCATCACGTTCCCCTTCCTCAGAGTATATACTATCTCTATGTCACAATCCTCAAGGTACTCTATCCATAACCTCTATCTCAAGATAATATCCTTACGTGAATGATATAATTGAGACTTTATTTGAAATAATAGATGATAAAATACTCACCAACAATGTAGTGTCACCATATCTTCAAGAAAACACTACCACCAGCAACAATAGATCACGGGTTACACATTTTTTCTCATCATGAATCATATATCGGGACCCAAAGGTAATAAATTCCTACCTCTACATCAGGAAAGAACTAATCCCGATTCTTAATTCATTATATACTAATAAAAACTCATCACCCTCATCTGGAAATCTCAAGATGGGAGTTCTCATCAACCTCTACCATAACTTTTGAAAATACAACTAGAACCATTCTATCCACATGAAACACTGCCCCTTGTAGGTCAAAATAGTCAAAAAGTGTAAATATTATAGAGAAGTGGGACACTATTATCATATATTAAACTACCAAACCAAGGAATCTATGCACCTCCATCACTCTCTTGGGTGGATCCCAAGATAACACTCCCTCAACATTCACCAGATCCATTACTACTCCATCAACCATGATGAAATGCCCTAGAAAGTGGAACTCTTGAATCCATAACTGACACTTTGAGAGATTCCCATAAATATGGTTATGTTATAGTATATCCAATTCCATCCTCAACTGTCTTGAAAACATCTTATTTGAAGCTGAGTACACTAGAAGTTCATCAATGAATATCACCACAAAAAAGACCAAGAGAGGATAAAAGATCTATTTCATGAGTCCCATGAACAATTATAAGGAATTATTCATGCTCAAAGGCATCACAAAGTACTCATAATGGCTATAACAACATCATAATATTGTCTTTAGTATATCCACATCTTATACTCAGAGTTGGTGATAACCTAATCTGAGGTCTATCTTTGAGAACCATCTATCCTCTATCAATTAATTGAATAGGTTGTTCATCCTCAGTATTACATACTTATTCTTCATGGTCACATGATTCAGGTAATGATATTTTACAAACAACCACAAGCTCTCATACACCTTCTTATAAAACAAAATAGGTACTGCCTAGGGGAAACATCAGGTCTAACAAATCCCTTCTTCTACAAGTCATAAAACTACACCATTAACTCATAAAGCTATATGAGATCCATTTGATACATTGGTATATATATTAGGCCAGTACTTGGGTGAAAATAAATATATAATACTATCTATTGATGTGGAGGTAATCCAAACACATCCTCCTAAAAAAACCATCATACTCCACTACTATAGCAGGGAGCTAAAATCCCAAAGTATCCACTTATCTAAGTGTGATAATAATGAAATGGTGGGTAATCATCAGTATATTTATACATATGAGCTAATCCTACACTTCCTAGTTTTGGTTCTCACCCCCGAAGAAAAACCTCACCCCATCACCACAGACGAATAATATCCCCTACTTGAAACAGTAAATCTGGGAATGAACTGAAGAAATATAGTACATACCTAATATTACATCATAAGGGCTAATAAATTATACAAATAAATCCCATAATGATCTCTCTCCTCATAGAATCAAATCATGCTAATCGTAATAGCGTGTAATCTCTAAATCCCTCTATATAAGAGTCTCTAAGTGAAAGGTTTGAGCTAAGGGATAAACCGAAATATCTAAGTCTTAGAATAGAGAAGGGGAAATAAAACAGATCTTCACTGCCTTTTCAATCAATTTTATAGCTAATGTAGAGAATAAATAGTTCATAACTCTAAAAATTCTTGGATCCCTTAGGTTTCAGGCCTCCACTCTCTAAAACTATCCTCCTCCATGACCACCAGCTCCCTGATCTTGAATTGGATCACCTGGGGGTGGTGGGGGAAATAATTCAAATAATATTTCACCTCTAGATACTCTCACTACTCATATACCACATATTCCATCTTGAAGGCCTCCCGAATCATTCCAATATCTCTTCATGGGTGGTCCATCGACCAAATCTCTATCATCTATATGAAAGGTCATAACATCCCACATGAGGTGTCCCTAACCATAACCAAAAAAGGTTAGACCCCCTTTATCCTCACTGAAACATCCTCAAGGGACATAAAATACATATCCTCTAACCAAGATCTGTCTCCTGAAGCATAAAATTTTCTCAGATCCCTATTTCTGCAATCAGCTACCAACTGCTAATTTCTCAACTCCTATGTTCCCAATACCAATACCAACTACTAGAATTTTATTGCATAGAAATATCCACACCACTAAGTCTCAGTCAAACACCCCATCAGAGGTGGGAATAGAAAGATATATCACTCCAACCATTATATCTCAGTGTAATCCCCACTTGAAGTTTTCTACTATAAAAAATGGATCCTGATCTATATCTATAGTGTATTATGAGAGGAAGGTGAACCTCCCCAAAAACATAACTGTAGTCATGTTTCCCTATTGAAGTTGTAGAAGCTCCTAGAGATGAACTAAACACAACATGTTTGGATATCACACTTACATAAAGAGACACTAAAAATTCGATTAGGATAGAGCCATATCATCATGTGCTTGAATCACCTAACTCCATCATCTCCCAACGAATCCCTGAATAAGACTTACCTCTAATATCACCATATGATTTAGAGGTGTCCTAAAAAGGTGTAAAAATTATGTGAATAAATCTAGTTAGTCCTCAAAATCTTGCATTCTAGATCACCCAAAAAATAAGTGTTCATTTTTTCTTAAACTCATGGATAATGATTATCCTATAAACATCCTCATCTGTTACTACTAGCACAAACTTCTACTCAATAGGTGGTGGTAAAAATGGAAAAACCCATGGAAGTATAACCTCATGTATAAGAACCTATAATTAATAATCATAACTCAACAGATCATCCTCACAATCTTATTGTGGAATCATGGCATGAAATTTTCAAAGGGGAATCCTGAAATAAAATCAATACATACCACAGTCAATGAGTATATATAGGGAGCTTACTCAACAAGAACATGGATACCACAACCCACTTCTATATGATGCATGTCCCAATTTTTTACATAAAACCAATTCCTATATGTACCAAGTCAAAAAGATGGTTGTCAATGTTTTGTTGAATGGATATATTGACCGCTGCACCAACACTAGATTCTTGGGCCCAAAAGCTGAACTCAAAACACTTTATCACTATTTCCAAAAAGCCCAAAACAAACCTCATTGACAGAAAACCACTAAAATCTAGTCCTAAGATGAAAGTTCTATGATAACAATATGTCACAACGTTTCCCATTGGGGACCTCCTAATAGGTGATAATATGAGTGTGACACCCCTATCCCACCTCTAATAGGATAGGTGTTAGAGAAAATCATCGAGTAGTAAAATCCCACACATGGGATGCCTTATCCGTAACTAGATATACACACACATGCATATACAAATAGAAATATAATAATGAAAGTTAAATACAAGTGATACTAATAATGCATTCAAAACATCTATATCATATCAGAGTACAACAAAGTACTAGAAATCTATAAAGGTCTATGTACAAGCCCACCCACAAACTGACAGAATAGTATAACCTTCTAAGTTTGAGGGGGATCCAATCAAATACACCACCTAGTACAACCATATCTAATCTATATCTATATAAAAATCATACTCCTTGTCCTCCTAGAAATATATAATTTGTATTGTCATATTTATAAGACATTACATGTGTGAGTAGAGCCAATATAGGGGTCATTATAACAATACACAGCAGGAAACAACAAAATAACCAAAAAAACATTATGAGAGTATTCATGTCTTCAAAAGGTATGCCAAAATGATATGGAAAATAATAATTAGAAAAAAATTTGATATAATCATATTAGAATCCACGCATTAAAGAGGTTTCAACATCTTCCAGTCACATGATTCTGCTCGAAGCTTTAAGGTAATGCTCATCTGGGAGAACCCGCTCCATGATCCATGATGTCATTGTTGTCTCTCATCCAATAGGTTGTTAATTGATGTAACATTTAATATCAAAAAACACAAATGGGGTATTAAACCTTGGATTACTAGGGTACAACAGAAACCCTACATGAAAAATATACTATATAGGGGATCGATGCCTAGTGCATTGTTTTCACAATGATACCACGAAACCAACCTTAGATGAAGAAGAGATGATAGAGGATCCAACACCACTTACATGAAGGCATTACCAAAAGTTTATCTGAGACAAAAACCATATAGGGGATCAAAATCCAATTCTTAGGGAATAATTTCACATCATACCCTTGTAGGAATGGACCAAGGGATCACACTCAACTGAAACTAGTCCAAATTGAAGAGATGGAGGGCCTCAACATTCCTTGGAAAATTATATAGTGTGTACTAGGGGTACACAACATGTATTACTCAACTTGGGACATCCCATGTCTCATATTATCTCACAAAATGTAATTGTACCTATAAAAAACATGTCCTTCAGGGGTGCATGATGTGTTGAGGTCAGCCCAAAACTCAACATGCCACCATCCCATGCCCCTATAAATCTGGTTGTGCCTGTGTACTCTAGGGTGTCTCTATATACCTGGCCATGTCCAGGTACTGAGTTCTGATCGTGTATTTTGGATATTTCGATGTATCTAGCCATGTCTATGCCCATGTACCCTCTTAGGTATTTGACGAGCTACTATTATTGGGTTACATGACATGGGAAACTGGTCATAAATTATGTGATATTGTTTCCCCGCGTGATACCCAAGTACTACAAAAGAGGGACTACACAATGTGTGTTCTTAAAAATATATGCCATGTAGTCAAGAATTTTCCATTAATTTTATATCAATCATGTGTTTATTCCGAACCATTGTATCCACCAAATCCACTACTGAACTCATTGATAATCTCAAATCTCAATCCTTCCAAGACCATCTATCACCATCATCCAAATTCCATCTATAAGTCCAATCAGAAAACCACCAAAATCACATCATATAATCATTTCATGGATGAATTTAAACATGGGAAACACCAATATGATCTCGAGCTACCAATGATAATCCACCATTTTCATTACACTTTGATTTTTCTATCAATCAGGAACTAGAACCCGCACATCGATCCGTTGAACTGAAGAATGGACACAAAATAATCAAATATAATGTGTTTTTCAAACAAATAAGCAAATAAATTTATAGTGATGAATGTGGGATGAAATTAGAATGAAATATACAAATCCAAAAATGAAGAATGTACCTTTACCATTGATTGGGTTTACCTTGATTCATTTCCATTCAAACAAATAAGGATGATAAATAATTAATAATATCAATTTCCCATAATCCTAGGAATATAAACATTAACTCACAAAGAATGATCAATATGTGAATCAACCTATTAGCAGATTGATTCACATTCATTATGGGATAAACAATTAAAGAAATAACCCATGAAATTAAAACACCTTAATTTCAATTTAGATCAATCATTGGAAAAGAACAGTCTCATTCCTTTTTCATTGGTGATATCCACAAACTCCATTGGTGAAAAATAAGCCTCATCCATTTTCATTTTCCAAGCACCCCTCCAACAACACCTCCCTGACTCCCAAGGGTATACAACTAACCCTAAGGATTTGGCATAACTGTGATTATATAGAGGGGATTAGTTCATTTCATTAAAATAAATAAATTAATTCATTAATTTACTTTTATTATTTTATCCATGAAAAAACTTTATTAAAATTCCTATGTCCGATAAATATCATGTCGGACATGGTGTAAAATCATCATTCTAGATTCCATGAGGGTCTCAAATTTATAATTTGAGCTTCCATTCATGAGTTATTCCATTATTACAAAAAAAACATCACGTGAATGATATAATATATTTAATACTTATAAAATATCAATACAAATCCTTTAGAGCCTCAAAATATCATTCCATATATGCAACTGACTTTGAAAACATTATTAGATATATTTCAAAGTGTTTAAAGGAAAATACATAGACATTACAAAAATGTTAAGTGTGGGTTTTATATATCAACATATTATTTCATAATGACTAATTTAACATCATGAAATATATTTTCTTATAGATAAAAGATTTTTGAAAACTTTATTGGAATTAATGTGTTGATAAAAGTGATTGTTTTTAGCAAAATCAATATTTTTATTATTCACCTAAAAATCAATTATTTCAGAAAGGACCCAAAAATTTACCTTAATATAACATTGATAAATTAAATCAAATAATTATTTTAATTTTTGAAAATTAAAATTTTGAAATTCATAAATACATTTTTTGAATAAAATCTTAATATATATTGAATTTATTTATTAGAAAATGATATTTTCAAATAATAAAAGGTATTATTCATATTTTATACCATTTTAAAACTAAACTGATTTTAACAAATTATTAATATAAAAAAATTATAATTACTAATCATATATTTACTTAAAAACAAAATCATTTAATATAAAAGTCATTTTTTGGAAAAAATATTTTTCAAAATAATAAATAGTTTTTTAAATAATTTTAGGTAGAATAGTTTAACTTCATTCATATTAATTATAGACTTCATTTTAATAAAAAAAATAATTTAATATGTAAATTAATCATATTTATTATTGATAATAAAATTCCGTGGTTTTAATGGTTATTCTTAATATTTATGTTTTATCTAAATATATCGTTGTTTTATTTAATTTCAGTGTTTCAGGTGGGGAAAACTATTAACACACATTTGGATAATTTTGAGGTGATCATATATCAAATTATTGGGTCATTACATATCCCCTATTAAATAATTTTCATCCGAACAAACATTAATTAGTAAATAATAATGAAAATATATAAGGGTGTCCAAATGATGGATGTGACTTTGGATTTAATTTCTAGAGAGATATCAAACTCCCAAACCTAGGAAAATTGTTTCCTTTTTTTCTCACAATATGAAAATGATAATATTGAGTGTCCTCTAATAATTTGAACTAAAAATCACTAATTATTGGGTATCATGACTCATATAATTGAATTAGCTTTTCAGGAGAGTGTATAGCCATCCTTTCAATGATAGATGATCATGGGTTCACAAGAAATACGAATTATGAGTTCTTTATTCTGGTAATTGATATGATATCTATATAGTGATATATATTCAATGTCCAAAATCACAATAAATTATAATTAATGAAGAATTAATCTTATTCATAAGAATAATATTCCCATAAATATCATATTGGGATATAATAATAAACATCTTGAATCTTACCTTGACAATAAAATCCTTAGGAGGTGATTTAATTATTTTACAAACATCCTAGATATACTAGGGTTTTAGAATAAAACATCAACAATACATACATTTATATAGAGTGGAAGATAAGTGTTTCTTAATTACAACAATCCCCTTCAGAAATAGTCATTATAAAAGACATTCATTATTCCATTTGATTTATAGGTTATTGAGGTGTATTATATTGAATATCCCTTGGATTATGTAATCAAATTCATAGTTACTATACTCCTAGAAATCAAAATAATTGGAAATTATTTCCCTCTATCATGATTCAAATCTCTATATGATAATCATGAGATCTATACCTCTTCTTTCCACACTTAAAATATTCACCTTTTCCTCTAAAGAAAGTTCTTGGATGCTTCTTCCCACATTTTTGGAAAATAGGTTATTGATATTTCTTCCCTCTATGTGACTTGTCACTTGAGTTCCTATGGAAATATATATTCCTTTTATCCTCAAAACCATTGGAATAATGAGTTTTTCATCTTCCACTCCAAACTTAATATCACATCGAACAATCTCTTTTTAACTATCAAAGTATCTTATGGATAATGCCCTTTTAAGGCTAGGATTTAAGCTAGAAAATAAGTGATTGATTTTTATCTCATTAACAAGATGAAACTATAAACATACCTCATGAGCAATTTAAAATTTTATACATGTGATCTAACAGATTCATCCTCTTTTTTCATTAATTCGTTGAATTCCTACTCCATTTTTATGTGAATATTCTGAGGAAACTACTTAAAATATATCATTAACCCCTTCACATACCATAAAGTCAATATCCTCATATTTTAGTATTCTTAAAGAGACTCCAACACTAGTCAAAATGAAATTATAGACGATAGAGTACAAAAATGACATTCTCATTGTATGAGAAATGAAAACATTGAAATATATTTTCAATTACATTCAACCATTCCACATAAACTAGTGGATTAAAAGACATGCTAATAGTGGGTGTATGTTGTCTCATATATAGATCCATGGTGAGTTTCTCCCTCCTTGTTTTATTTATGATATCAAAAATATTTAGGTTGTTTCCCATAGTTTTGGATAGATCATAAATCATTATTACTATTTTTTTTATTTTAACCCTAATCTCATTGTATTTATCATTAGGACAATCTCCACATTTTCTATGAAATCCATTTTTTACTCATAATTGAAATATTCTAGACTACGTTATAGACTTTCAATGAGTTATACTTGTCTCTATAACCTTGGGAAAGGAAAACATGAGAAAGTGGAGAACTCAAACACAAACTAAGGAAAAAAATACCACAATGTGTCTGATCATAAACATAAAAGAGAATATGAGGAGTAAATACTTATCTTAATAAAAGATCATAAATCCATAAATGATAATCATAAGACATAATATCAAAACAAGATCATTAAAGAAGTCTAAAGGTTCTGTTGTGGATCAAGGTAAATTTAAATTATCATAAAACATGTGACAAATATATACTAGGGATGAATAATTTTATACCTAATGTGTAATCCTAGAATCATGGTATATCATGGAAATGAAATTCATTGGAAAAGTTGGAATAAATTAAAATACAAGATTAAAATAATTATAATAATATAAAATCTTGTAAAATATTATTTTCACAACACATTCACACAAGAAATTCTGAAAAATTATTTCCAAATATTATTAAAACTATGACATTATGAAAAAATATTCCTCCATCTCATTCACATAGAAAACATGTGAACAAAGATTCCCACATCTCATTCACACAATATTTCACCACCTCATGTAACTTGTAACCTTAAATAATGAACTGGAGGGTGATATAGGACGACAACAAAAATAATCCATTAATTTTAGTGCCACTTAAAAATCAATCACCATAACAACCTAATGAAAACATTTAAAAAGAATTTGTAATGTACAATATTTTCAATGTATTTTTTTAAAACATATATGGGATTATTTAGAGACTAGGCGTTGAGACAACACTTGATTCTGAGGCCCGAGGTGCCTGAAATAAATGTTCAAACTATTTTTTAAGTTTATTAAAAATATAACTTGTGTGAGGTTTTAATAACTTTTAAAAAATTGCTCAGATTTTAAATCTGAGGGCACTGTTGTGTTCAGAACAGCTGGTTTTTCTTATGTAGGATCTAACTATGAATAGTGTGGGTCGACTGTAGAAAATATTTTTTTGGATGTTTTAAAGGGAAGTAAAATAAACTTAAAAAAAATTTATTTTAACTTTTAACAGTGAAGTAGTGGCACTGTGATTCTACAACTAATTAGCTATATTCTTTCATAAATGAAACAGTGTGGAAACACTACAACTGCATGAAATATCAATGCTGAAACATGTTTCTTCATTCGATAGCTTACTTAGGATGTGAGATCAAATTCTTGATTCCAGGAGGATCTAAAAAAATAAAGGAAACACATAGGAAAATCATCTTGTAAATGAATGAATAATGATGGAATATCAACAACTGGATTTAGAATAGGTGTCTGTATATTGATGAATGATGAACACAAGACTCATTCTTTGTAATCGATCAATCCAATCCTCAAGGTAGGATGTTGTTTCTTTTTTTATTTATTCTCCATTCATGATTTCATATGATAGACATGAATAAATAGATGAATGAATTGATTCACAGATCATGTGTATTTTATAATATGGGTTTTTGATTTGGGATTTTGTTGGGAATTGAATCCATGTTGGATTTGTGTTGGACATGATTTTTCTTATGGATCATTCATAAATTCTAACGTGGATAGATTAAGGCCAACATGAAAATTTTCCAATTCCCTACGCACTGGGAATTATTGTGATATGTTTTCTCCCCCAAATTCTTTCTCATTCATCACGGTGAAACGATCGATGAAAAATCGGCAGAACGAATAAATACTAGACAACTTGAGGTGACACGTAGTCTAGGTGGGACCATGGTGGCAGAACCACCCACAATATGCAGATCTGATGGCTCGACGACCGATAGTGGGGAGACCTATAGTAGGAGTCTGTGACTGGAGGCGGCTACTGGCTCCGTAGCTAGTGTCGGAGAAGCCCATGATAGTGTGGCTGCAAGTGGTGTTATGGAGCCATGCCCAGGCAGGCCATGTAGACGGTGGATGACCTTACCACATGTTCCAGTTCATTAAACTTGTAGCACATGACTGAGCCACTTACAGAAGGTGTAGGGGCTGTGGATGGCAGAGCAAGTTGGCCCGCCGCATGCGAGCCAGACCAAAATGCCTGGGCGACTTCAATGGCCAAATTAACTGCACCCGCGACCGAGGGGGCTAGGTCCAGTCAGCCTAGATTGTTGGACCCATGCCCCAATGGGTAGGGCCGGCCCGACTCAGGCTAGCTCGGGCTAACCTAGACCAGGTCGGGTCAGGTCGGTCCGATTGGGTAGGACCAGACCCAAACCCAACCTGCCCCTTTTTTTATTAAAATAAGCACAACTCTCAAACTGTGTGTCGGTTTGACAAGCCATTTGTGGAATTGAGATCCTTTCAATGAGGTGATCCTTTTGAGATATTCTACGTGAGTTTCTATGGAAGTTGGAGTATGAACTATTTTCTCAAGGTGTTGGTTCTCCCGGAACGAGTGTGCTAAGGATGGAATCCAACAGCTAGCTGTGACCTAGAAGCTATCTGATTACCTAGATTGCATGTCCTACCTAGACCGCGTGTCATACCTAAACTATGTGTATTCTCTAGATTTTGTGTCTTACAAAGACTAATTCGGCAGTCGCCAATCTCACCATGGTGTGAGTCCTCTAGTCAATGATGACACTCCGTGTGTTACCAATACTTCGTGTGTTATATACACTCCCTATGTTACCGATACACCCTATATTACCTACAATCCATGTGTTACGAGCACTCTGTGTGTTACTACTTGAGGGGAGAATAGATTTTTATGACAATCCTTTTTACATAACACATAACTATACTTAGTCTGAGCTGTCTCTCGTGACTCTCTTGACTACCACTCTTTGAGGCTACACTATATGTGCATCTTTGGTAGTCTACATGGTGTATTTATTAGTGCCCTTATTTGTGGTATATATTATGTAATTCTACTGTGGTTTAGTGTACCTACCGAGTATTGCTTTATTCACCCCTACACGGGCTTCACTCGCATGTGTCATGTCTTGTTCAGATGATTGACAACATTGACAGAGTCCTAGGTTGGCTAGAGATAAGGGTGATTTAGGGTGAACCAACATACATGGTTAACTTTAGAGACATTTAGATATCTTACTCTACCTACACTTCCTGTAGGGTAACCTATAGATGAGATCCAGAAGTTTTTAATTTTCTATTTCAGTTGGTATTGTATTATTTCCCATTTACTTTTTAGTTTGTACTGTTACTTTGTGTGGGTTTTAGTAGTGGTTTGTATCCATGTTTACTTAGTGTTTTCATTTTTTTCTTGGAGATGGGTACGTGTGTAGATGTACATGGGAAAATTCCTCCCACTTGTGAAATATTCCTACTCGGAACTAGTCTCCATCCCTTGGAATATGGGAGGGGGTTGGGGTAGTCACAGAATGGGCCATGAGGGATGGGTCGTGATAGAGTGGTATCAATCAATTTGGTTTTAATGTTTTTTTGGGAAAATAATGTTTAGTGTTTTGAGTTCAGATTTCAGGCCAAGGAACCTATTTTTGGTGTGACAACTAATATATCCATACACTAGGACCATGAATTCATATTTATAACTTGGTACATAGAAATTATAGTTTCATGGGTAATTAATGGTATTTTCATCATATAGGAATTGGGCATGTTCTCAGGTCCTTCTTGAGTTAGATTCAGCTCACCAGGTATACTCTATTGACCATGGTACATCTTGTTCTATTTTAGGATGCTTCAACATAGGCATCCAACCGGGATTCTAAGGCATGTCCATGATGATGGTCTGAAAAGTGAGGAGGCATATGTGTAGGGATCATTCCCAGAGATAGAATCTCCTAGTGGTGTACCAGCGATACCACCACCCAAAAAGCTGCAGTTCCTACCAGAATTACCGGTAAAGGATACCCATAGTCTTAGTAAATTGCATGTGTTCTAGATAATGAGACCTCCCAGGTTCCGAGGTGATATAGATCCTCAGATAGCCAAGGAATAGTTGTAGGTGGTGACACAAGTGTTCTACTTAGTGAGGATACCTCCCTACTAGAAGGAAGTCCCTACTGTGATCCCTCTTCAGGGATTGACAAGGAGATGGAAGAGCCTGATGAAACAGATGCATGAAAAGGTGACACTATCCTAGATAGACTTTGATTGCCTCTTCAGGGAAGTGTTATTTCTAGAGATGTTATGCTCTGTGTGTATACAAGAGCTACTGCACCTATAGTAGTGCAGTTTGTCAGTAACAGAGTACTCAGCGAGATTCACAGATCATTATCATGACTCTATAGACATGGTATGTGACCCATTATTCAGGTCTCTTACTATTTATAAGGGGATACAATGAAAAATTAGGGTGTCTATGATATCCCTTAGCATCCCTATTCATTCTGGAGTGTTGTAGTGAGCTCTACTAGAAGAGAGCTTTCTTGCAGGGTAGACATCGGTAGTGGGAGCTACCACCAGGCAATAGGCATTGAATTATTCGATAGTGGGTAGATGAAAAATGATGAAGGGACCCAATAAGGTCAGGCACTCATGGGTACGACCCTAGGATATGGGATCAGTGGTGCGAGCCTCCCATGATAAAGCAGAACAGTTGAAGGTTAGACTACGATACTTGTTTGGCAGTTGGGGGTATATGGATTGAGATTAATTGACCCATCGTATGACAAACTAGAAGATGGTTGAGGAACCGCCGAGGCAGGTGAGGAGGCAGAAATAGGTTATCCCTCTATACAGAGGATGTGGAAGAAGAGTGGGAATAGTGGTAGAAGTTGTATGGAGGTTTGAGGAACTACCCCCCCCCCCAAGTGGTCCACCCAGAGCTCAGGGAGTTGGTGGAAAAGAGCAAGGATAGCTTCTAGCATTGGAGGCTTACGATCCTAAGACTCTCGAGATGATTAGAGGTATGATCCATGTCTTTTTTAACCTAGCTACAATTTTTATAGACAACGGTTAAATTCACTGTTTCATAACCATAACCCTTGTTTGAGACACATTGATTCTTATGGAACTGTTAACTTTATCACTATTTTTTTAGACTCTTATGGGAGGAGATTCGATGATCACACACTTCTGCCGATTGTGTTCCCTTACTCTTGGTGGGTGAGAGTTTTTGGTGGGATATTTTAGTGGAAATGTCGAGGCCTAATGACATAATTCTAGGAAAGGACTCATTATCTATAGTTCAAGATCAGATCGACTGGTTTAGGTACATAGTGTGATGTGTCTACAGAGATGGGACCATGTTTTCCTTTTTTGGTGAAAGGGAGAAACAAGAATCACAGGATGGACTCGCATATAGAAGGGTGATACCGATCACACATCAATTGTCTAGATTGACCCATAGTGTAGTGTATGAGATGAGTCCGTAGTTTCATACAACTGTGGATGAGTGCGAGGAAATAATTCAGAAGATGTTCTTACACTACCTACTCATAGGGAGGTAGACTAATGTATTAACCAATACCTTAGTAGAACATTGATATCTAAATTAACAAATCATATGGCTCGCATAGAGCTTTGGTAATTGAGGGAAAAGTTGGAGGAATTATAGAGGATGGTCTTCGTGAGACCCAGTGTTTCACCATGGGTTGTTCTAGAATTATTTTCCAAGAAGGTATACTCGGGCATGAAGTTATGTGTGTACTTATGATGCCTGAATCTGGTGAACATTAAGAATAAGTATCCACTACTGAGGATTGATGAACTCTTCAATCAAATAATGGGAGCGAGATGGTTCTTGATCATAGATTTCAGATCAGGCTATCACCAGCTTCATGTATGGGATGAGGACATCCCGAAAAAAACTTTCATATGTCGGTACGGTCACTATGATTACTTAGTGATACCATTTTGCATGACAAACTCCCCAGTGGTGTTCATGGGAATCATGAATAGGATCTTCCAGCTCTACTTGGACTGGTTTATAGTGGTCTTCATTGATGGAATACTAGTGTATTCAGAATCTGAGGAGGAGCACATGATACACTTGAGGATGGTCTTGGACTTACTTTGAGATCACCGAATTTATGGTAAGATCTCAAACTATCAGTTATGGACTCGAGGGGTCTACTTTCTGGGACATATCATCTCATAGGATGGATTTGTAGTAGATCCAGTGAATTTTAAGGTGGTTCTTGCTTTGGATCCACCCAATAGCATTACCAAGGTGCAGAGTTTCTTTGGTTTTGTTGGGTACTGTTATAGGTCTATACCTGACTTCTCCAGAGTAGCATCACCCATGACTACTTTGATGAATAAAGGGAAACCCTTCTTGTGGATAGAAGGGTTCCAACATATCTTTTAGCAGTTGATACAGAATTTGAGGAATTCTACCATCCTAATATTTCTAGAAGAGGGTGTCAAGTTCGTGGTTTTCTCTGACACATCAGGGACTGGTCATGGTTGTATACTGATGCATGGGTACGTGGTGATTTCCTATAGTTTAGGGCTGTTGATACCACATTAGCAGAACTACATGATTGACGATCTAGAGTTAGCAGCAGTAGTCTTCACATTTATGATGTGGAACCACTACCATATGGGTGAGTGGGTTATTATTACCCAGAAAATAAAAGTATCAGGTATATCTTTTTTAAGAAGGATCTGAACCGGATATAGTGGTGTTTAATAGAGATCCTCCAAGACTATGAATTCGAGATAATCTATACTCCTGGGAAGGGGAACATGGTGGTAGATTCTCTCAACCAGAGATCGAGTTCCTAGCTACTGAATGAGGCCTCAAAGCAGTTGGACTCACTTCAGATATCCTTTGTGGATTGGGATAAAACAACTTATCTACAATAAATGTTAGTTACCCCTCTACTCTTATAGATAATTTAGGAGGCACAACTCGGATATGTCGACTATGAGACTACATGTGCTCAAGTGTCCACTAGGTATGCCACTAATGGATATTCAAAAAGTGAGGAGCACATCATTCATTTTAGAGGATGAACAGTCCTACCAAAGAATTTATAGGATGAGGTGTTGAGGGAGTTCCATAAATCCCCTTTTTCGTTACATCTAGTTGATTAAAATATGTACTAAGACCTCCGACATTAGTTTTGGTGGCTGAGGACCAAGAATGCAGCGGTAGATTTTATCTCTAGATGCCTCACTTTTCAGGAAGTGAATGATGAGAACCAGGTTCCGACATCCCCTTGAGGGTCTATAGTGGATGTGGGATAGAATATCAATGGAATTCATGATAGGACTACCACATACTACATGAGGGAACGATACCATCTGGGTGATCATTGACCACCTCACCATGTCGGCCCACTTTCGAGTGATTCGAGGAACAGGGTTTAGTAGAGAGATTGTGAGGCCTCTACTCACAAGAGATAGATTAAATCCACAGAGTACCATCTAAAATAGTATCAAATAGATATTGATGCTTTACATACTGGTTGAGGAAGGTATTGAAGGATTTGTATGGGACTCAACTGCACTTTTTCAAAGTTTTCCACCCAGAGACATATGACCAGATGTAGTAGACCATTTGGGTCCTAGAGGACATGCTACGTGAGTGAATTATTTATTTTATCCATAGTTGGTAGGATCACCTTCCCCTAATGGAGTTTATGTACAAAAAAATCTACCACTCCACAATAGGTTTGGCACCATTCGAGGCCTTGTACAAGGGACCTTGTAGGTCTTCACTTTGATGGACTGACATTGGGGAGTCAACACTCACGGCCCCAAAGCTAGTACGTGCCACAATAGAGAAGGTTTTGGTCATGCAGGAGAAGTTTAAGACTACCAAGATCCATCATAATTACTATGTTGTATGGAGATAAAGACCCTTAGAGTTCGAGGAGGGAGACCATGTGTTCCTTCGGGTCTCTCCTCGATGTTGGATACAACGATTTGGCTGGGGAGGAAAGTTATCTATAAGGTTCATCAGACCTTTTATGACATTATGTATAGTGGGAGAGGTGTTATAAAACTTGGTTCTTCCTCTACAATTAGAGTTGGTGCATAACATATCTTACGTATCCCATTTGCGGAAACACATACATGACCCTATTCACATCATTGACTGGGGTGAGTTGGACGTTAATGACAAAGAGTCTTTCATGGAATACCTTTTGGGGATCGAGGATCAACAAGATAGGAACCACTATAGGTGATTGATTCCTCTTTTTCATGTTCAATGGAAGCATAGTAATCTATAGGAGAGAGTGTGGGAGTGGAAGGCTCAGATTCGTGCTCAGTATCCACATTTGTTTACTTAGACCTTATCTTGAATTTTGTGGACATAAAACCCTAAGGTGTGGAGAATGTAATATACTGAATTTCCATGTATTTTTTTTGAATATTATGTGGGATCATTTAGAGACTAGGTTCTAAGATGAGAATTGATTCCATGGCCCATGCTGTCTAGAAAAAATGGTCGAACTATTTTTTATGTTTATTAAAAATCTTTCTCATATGATATTTTAGTAACTTATAAACGAGTGCTCTGATTATAAATCTTAAAGCACCATTGTGTTTTAAGAAGTGGGTTTTTCTCATGCATGACCTCACTTATACCTTCATGGGCAACTAAGGAAAATCGTTTTTTGACGTTTTAAAAGAAAATAAAATAAACTTATAAAAAGATTATTTTAACATTTAATAGTGACATAGTGGAACTGTGACACCATGGATAAGTAGTTGTTTCCTTTGAAAAATGAAACAGCATGGTAACACTTCAACTCAGTGAAACAACGACGCTGAAATGCGTTTCTTCATTTAATATTATGGTAGGGATGTAATATTGGATTCACGATCCCTTGAGGCTCTATAGAATATAAAGGAAACACATTGAAAAATCTTCTAGTTTATGAATGAAGAATGGTGTTGGATCAATGACCATATTCAGAACAGGCATCAGCGGATTGACGAATGATAAACATATGACTCATGCTTCATCAGTGATCAATCCAAACATCGAGGTAGGGTGTTGTTTCCATTGTGACTTATTTCTCATTCCTTATTTCCCATGATGAACATGAATCAATCAATGAACATACTGATTCAAAGATCATGCTTATTTTTTAGGATGAGTTTTTGATTCAAGATATTTATTGGGAATTTAATCCATGTTTGATTTATACTGGAATTTATTTTCTTTAAGACACATTATTAAATTTTAATGTTTATGAATCAAGGATGACAAGAACAAGGCCCAAATTTATCCATACCATGCATTCTTGTGATATGTTTTCTCCCCCAAATTCTTTCTCATTCTTCATAGTGAAAGGATCCACATAGAATCAGAAGAATGATCTCAGAATCGATGCCTAGAGGTTTTGGCAGTGACCTATGGGCTAGGAAGGACCAGGGTAGCAGATCAGCTCGTTATACGTAGATCCACGGGCAAGGTGACCCACAGTAGGATGTCATGGGTGGAGGCGGTTCCAGGAAGCAACCAACTCTATAGTCGGTAGCAGAGAGTCCTTCAGCAGTGTGGCTGTGGGTAGCATGGAGGAGCTATGAAAATGAGGGCCACAAAGGTCGAATACAACCTCCAAATAAGGCCACAATAGAGGGACACGACTTGCCGGAGCTACTTAGTCAATGGAGGGACCCGTGATAGAGACGCGAGATCCAGTTGTCATGTAGACTGGCCGTGCCATGTGATCTGGCCATATTGACCATGAATCCCATGACTGATTCATGTGAAGGAGGTGCGGAGGGCCGCTTCTAGGTTAGGCCATGGCTAGAGGAGCAAGACTGTCTTCCACGTGTGGGGTGGACCGAAATGGAATGGCTCTTCCAGCAGCCTTGTAGGTTAGACCTACGGCCTAGCGGGCCTAGTCCAGTTAGCCCAATAGGCATGACCTATGACCCAATATGTTGGCCTAGTTCTGGTCATGTCAGTCTGGCTGGTCTGACCGTACCCTGACCCATCCAAACCCTTTTTACTAAAATTTCAATTACTCTTACACCATGTGTTTATTTGATAAGATATTTGTAGTTTTGGAACCCTTGTGACAAGGTGGCCCGTTTTAGATAATCTAAGGGAGTTTCCATTAAAGTTGGTATATGGCCTATTGGATAGAGGAGTAGGTGGTCCCAAAATGAGAGAATTAAGGAATGAATCATGGGGCTGGCTGCGACTTAAAAGCTATGTGATTACCTAGACTGTGTATCCTACCTAGACTGTGTGTATTACATAGACTATGTGTCTTATCTAGACTTTTTTTCTTACCGAGACTAAGTCGGTACTCCCCTGTCCCACTAGGGTGTGGGTTCTATAGGCTATGATGACACTCCATGTGTTACCAACAGTCTGGGTGTTATCTACACTCCGTGTGTTACTGACACTCTGTGTGTTACCTACACTTCGTGTGTTACCAATTCTCCACACGTTACTACTTAAAGTTATTGTGGATTCTTACAAAAAATATTATTATTCTACCATACACCTATACATGTTGTGAGATGAGTTTAGTGACTCTATTTACTGTACATCTTAGAAGCTATACTTCACGTGCCTTTTTGGTTGTCTACATGGTGTATTTCATAATGCTATTCTTTGTGGTATTCTTTGAGTAATTATTTTGTGGTTTGTGTTTCCTACTGATTATTATTTTACTTACCCCTACACGGGATTCACCCACATGCATCGTGTCTTGTGAAAATGATTAGAATCATTGATATAGTCATTGGTGGGCCAGATATAGGGGGTTGTTCTTTAGGGAGACTCAACAGATGTGGTTAACTTTACTGTCATTTAGAAAACTTACTATGCCTATCCATCCGATAGGGCTTTCTACAGATGATATCAAGGAGCATGTACTTTATTTTTTAGTTGGGATTGTATTCTAGACCATTTAATTTTCAGTTTGTAATGTTACTATGAGTGGTATTTCTTAGTGGTTTTCATCAATTTTTACATTGTGTTTTTAGTTTTAGATTTTTCTTACAGACGGCTGTGTGCATACAAGTACTTGGGAAAATGTCTCCCACTTATGTAATATGCCTACTCAACACTAGTCTCCATACTCTGGCCTATGGGAGGCATGCTTGGGGTACTCAGGACATGATCCCTAGGGTATGTGTCATGAAAGAATGGGTTTATTAAATATCTAAATGGAAATCATTCACTTTTCATAAATTACCAATAAAAATAACATTATGAATTAAATAATTTGTTAAATAAAAATTGATCACCCATAATGACAACATAATTAAAGAAAACATATGAAAAAACAAGAAACATGACTCCATTTGAGATACTTCATTTGAAGATAATAAAATACAAACCATGAAAATATATTTTTGAAAGAATTTTAGATTCAAAGCTGTAAATTCATAATTATGATTCTATTTTCAAATACCCACCATTTTTTAAAACAAAGTGAAAAGAAAAACTTTCATGGAAATGGATTTATATTTAAAACTCTTTTTAACTTTAAAAAAATTGAGAAAACCATTTAAAATGAAAAATTTATTGAACATAGAAGAAATAAAATCAAGAATAAAACATATAAATAAACGAAGATGTTTGAGTTATGAATTCCCTAACAAATTTAGTAATTTTTGTATCAAAAGTCCTTGGAATATTAAAAATAATTATTTTTTGTAAATAAAATGTGTACAATTATATTTTATTATAAAATATATTCTTGGGTAGTATAGACAGCATAGTAAAAATAAATTATTGTATAACATTTAAACATGTCCCAATGAAGATAAATTGAGATATAAAACCCTTAAAATTTTGTTATATTTCAAATATAATAACCATTAAGGGTAGAAAATGAGATGGGCTTGTAAATCACTTAGCATACATTAAAATTGTGTCAAAATAATTTCATGGAAAATATATACAATAAAAATATAAAATAATGGGTTAATACAATTCGTATCTCAATGAAGAATAATTGAGATGAAAAAACCCTTACAACAGAAGAAATGTTCTTGTAAAAACCCCTTGGAAGATAGAGAAAGAGAGAGAGAGAAGGAAGATGAAGATTAAATAAAATTAAAAATTTAAATTTATGATATTATATATCAAATAATTAATATTCACACAATTTAAATGGAATTAGGTGTATAAAATAAAATGTGTCTCATAGAAGGAAAATTTTAGACGAAACCATTATCCTATGTCTAAAAGTGCTCTTAACATTCACATAACTTATTGAATCATTAAATTAATATTTTCAAAAACATTCCTAATAATCTTTTACATTTATATTTATATTCATAAGTTATACTTATCATCACAAGTTATAAATTTATTACATCATCTCCACTTATGTCTGTTACTTATAGTTCACCGGTTAGTTTATCAGAAAATTTCCTCGTATGTTGAACAAGTTCAAAGTGTTGTAAATTAGTTTCATGATATAGATAATTTTGTATTGTTATATCCTTTAATATTACATTATCACCTAATTTATATAGTAAAATAGGGTTTCCATGAAGGTAATCAATTATTAAATGTACGTTGATATGTTTAGGGGTTAAATTTACTAAAATTTTTTATTTTTAGTTTTAGTTATGGAATATAAAATATAATAATTAAACAATTTTAATGGTTTATTAAATAATTTTTTATATTTTTATTTATATTTTTTATTCTACCCATTTTAATCAGTATGGAAATTTAATTATAAAAACATCACCTTGAGGCGATAGTCCACACACACACACACACGAAACACTCATTTTTGTAGAATATATGGAAGGTAAAAAATTGTATCTACTCTCAATTAAGAGTAATTAAAATTTTATATATATAATTTTATATTTTTAAATAAAATTTTTCAATCATCCATGAAATTAGATGGTGGAAAATCTTGCACATTGTTTACTGAGATGGATATTTGTAGACACTCATAGAGAAGTTTTCATTTATCTCGATGATTTTTGAAGAAGGTATAAAATTGTTGTTAAATTTATTTAGAAACATAGAATAATATTAATAATATTTTATTATCATACTCTCTTTTATATAATAGGTTTGGGGTGGTATAAGTAGAAAATAACTAAGAATGTGCGGTGTAAAATATTACCTCTCGCTTTGGATATTCTCCTTTGGTCACTGCCTTTAAGAAACTTACCATGGTATTTTGGAAAGGTAAAAGATTTTAGGATGTGGGTATAAGGTTTAATAGAGACTATGGAAAAGTTAGGGTCTATAATAATCGTATTTGGAAGTGTAGGGAGGTGTTGGTGTGGTGGTTGATTTTATAATTAATGAGAAGGGTATGTTTTTCACATTTAACTCTTTAATTAAAAGGTTGCATATGTTTCACATGGTAGGTGAATAAAAAGTAAAAAATAATTTATTTATGTTATTATTAAGGTCTATAAGTCCTTAAACACACTTTTCAATACATTTTTATGATTTTTAATTAATTTATTCTTATATTGTATACTTTTACCACTTTTTGTTTTTACCCAGGTAACCAATTTTTACCTAGTTAATTTATTTTTAATAATTAAAAAAATAAACCGTATTATATAATTTTAAACTAAATATTATAAATATGTAATAAAATTTATCAAATAATATTTACATTTTTATGAAAAATTAATTAAAATAATCTATGTAACACAAAAAACGTATGTTTATAAAAAGTGTATTTTTAGGAAAACAATATATATAGGAAAAAATTATGAATGTTATTGATTATATTTATGTTAAAATGTTAAATATTGTTAAATTAATATTTATTTAACTGTAAAATATTATAATTACTTAATTCCTCAATGTGAAAATTTTATTAAATGAAATAGATGCAAATAGTTTTCATTAATATAGTACCTAAAGTTTCTAAAATACCAAGAATGTGTTTTATATTAAAAAATAATTTTTAAAAAAATGATTAATTTATCTTTATAAAATATATTTTTTATATTAAAAAGGGCCTCAAAAAAATTCATAGGCTTCTATTATGATAAAAGTGATAGTTTTAAGGGAAAATACTATTATTACAATTCACATAAAAACTGATTATTTCTAACAAGACTAAAAACTGAACATAATATAGTATTGATGAACTAAACAAAGAATTGATGTTACACCTTTCAAATTCAATATTCTGAAATTTATAAATTCATTTTTTTAATTAAATAATAAAATATAATAAAATAATGTTTTTTTGTTATAAAATGAAATTTTGAAATATTAGTTGTTGTTATTATTAATTTATACCATTTTACAATTTAATAATTGTTATAAAAAATTATTAATATCAAGTAAAACTTATCATAATTAATCAAATTTTTCTTTAAATTCTTAATAATAACATATAAAAGGAAATTTAAAAATAACTTTTATAACGACCCATACTTTACATACATTGTTACTACTTCAAAATTGAAGCACACTTATTACAACATATGACAAAACCACAAAGGACCGTATAGGTATAGTGTCTTTAGAAACTGGGAAACATAAACAACTGGTTCATAAATCTTCTACAGTGTCTCCCATTTATTTCATCATATCTAGGGTCCCTTTTATCATATTCTACTTAATATCCATCTTCCTGACCTGGGGAAAAGAAAACATAAAAGGGTGAGCTCAAATGCTCAGCAAGGGCAAATAAAGGAAATAAAAATCATATCATATCTTTTTGAAAATCAAAACCTGCAAAAGAGATCATAATATCTTATCATGGAATAATTCATAGAAGTGAAAATGAGATCCCCATAATCATAACATAAAACATGAAACTTTGTGGCATGCACACATAATCATGGAAATCATTTCTTGTTAGTCATGACTCATTGCCAAGACTATCTTAGTGGACAAAGTCCCTTTCTGAACCGAGTTCACTCCTCGTTTCAGTCCTGTATCACTGAACCGAAATAACCTTCCGTTCCAGCCATGTCTATCTCATGAGATATAAAATCTTTACCCAATGCATTGGAGGGAGATATAGGTCCCACCCATCTTATAATTAATCCTTTCTTATTTGTTCCACATAATCATAAAACATACATCATCGCATAACACATGTAACAAAAATGGGATTCTTGAAACATCATGACATCATAAATCAATTCATATAAGATAAAGGAATTCATAAAAATAATTCCATCACAACATGATCAAATCAATGTAATAATAGGGATAAAAACAGAACCCTTTATTATCTTAGATGGAAAATAATTTTGATAAAACACTTGAACTCCATTCTTGAGGAAAATATCCTTTCTTCTTCAAAAACATTTTTCCTTTCATAACATGTCATATAACTTTAAAATAAAAGAAGTTGATTAAAAATAAACTTGAGAACTTGTAAAGGAAGATTCTTGGAAATAATGTTTTAAAAATCTATTCATGCCGTATAAGTTAAAAAAAACATTCTTCGTACTTTTGTCAGAAAAGTCAAAAAGTACCTCGTACGACAAAAGATTCCTTTCATACCTATTACTAAAAACTCACCAAAGCGTAAAAATGGATTTAAACAATTGTAGGTGGATGGAAAAAATATTACATTTTGATGAAACATGGATGTGGATGATAAAATACACCCCAGTAAATACTTACGAATAAACAATCTCGGATAAAAATGAGATTGTGATATTTCCCTTACCTTAGGTCTGATTTGCTTTGTTCGTGTCCAAAGCTCCTGTATAATGGTTTAAATAATGTTATTGACTTATTCCAGAATCATACATATTGATATGATATCATATATGGTCATATTATTAGCTTCTTGTTAGTAATATTTCATTGTTACTTGTTACTCGGGTCTTTATAACTTTTTGTTCTTATGCGTGTTTTGTTGAATAAATTCTTATTCTTATCTTTAGGTTATAGATAATTCATTTCCAGAATGGTATTAGTGTAGTATATACCATATTCATTCATTCAATTCATTTATATAATCATTATGAAATGAAGATCATGTAGAACGAGTCGCATCACATCGTGCAGACGGTATTCCGTACGTACGCACGAGTGATGATATCGTTCCTATGATCGTGGAATTGTATTGGAGTATATATATATTATTTCAGTATCAATATTACTTCATAATAATCATATATATTTACTCATTACACCATTATACCCATCCTTGTAAGGTGATGGTGGACAATAGATTACACCACGGCGTGGAGACGGTATTCCGTACGTACGCACGCGCGGTGATTTCATTTTTCCGTAGGATGGATAGAAGGTGAATTATGGTTGTTTCATATTTATAATAACATATCAGTATGTAAGTAATACTTATGTTATTACTTTATCATGAAACAACTAAAGAAGAAGAAGTTGAAGAAGAAAGAAATTGAAAAGATCGGTAATGGATATTACCTCTTCTTTGGAACGCCTATTTGAATCCTCCACTTAAGGAACTAAGATTGGTCTTTGGAGAAGACCAGGACCTCTAGGATTATTCTAGGGAAGTGGAGAGGAGAAAATGGCAGTGGTTGGCCGAGCTTTAGTGCTCAAATTGGTGTGAGGAGGAGGGGGAGGAGGTGCCCTTTTATAAGGGAGGAGAGGGGCACCTTAGGAATATCTCAAAATATTATTTTATATTAAATTAAAAATCGGTTTATAATGGTTCCAAAGGGTCTTATTTCGAAGATAAGGTGGGGATGGGTCGAAATCCTATCAACCAATAGGATTTAGACAAGTTTAGGGTATTATTTTAACCTTATCAATTAGATTTAACTCTAAGTTAAATAATTTAACTTTTACTGTGTCTTTTTGTTTTCTTTCACTATATGGTTAATACACTTACTATAACATGCCAAAAGAACCCCAAATTGTTTATTATTAATATATATATCCTTATATTAGTCATTTTGCTGAACCTTAGATTTTTAGGAATAGAATAACAATTAATAATATAATATTTGATTTAAAAACTATTTTGCGTCAATTTTGACACTATTTGATATATGATTTTTGTGAAAGTCATAACAGAATTATATGTTCGAAAAAAGTTAATTAAATCAACACTAATATATCATATTAACCTAGAAAATTAGTGGAATTCATAAAAAGTCTTAAATTACATTTATTTTGGTATTTATATTATCAATTATGTCAATATTTCATTAATAAGATAATTACTGCACCCTCTTTGTGTCATAAATAAATTAAATTATTTGATGTCTAAAAATTAAAAATAAAATACCATTATGTAGGAAATCTTTTTAGATTTCTAATTAATATTTATAGTGGAATTTATCTTATGTATAACCCCATATTAAAAATTATTTACTTATTAAACTTTGATTTTTAACCATTTTAACCCTTCTTTAAATAAATTAATAATAAATGTCCTAATCTAATCCAAGTGGGCCTAAATGGTCATATTTTATTCATAAGGTTGTTTTTGGTCGAATTACACTTATCCAATAGAATTAGGACATGTGTTAGGGTAATATTAATATCATATTTACCCTTAGTTACCCTATTTACTATTAACCGCGGTAAAAATAGTAAAAAGTTACTATTCACCAAAAATTTATTTTTATCTCATTGAACCACATTTTACTTACTGATATCAACCGTGTCTGTCGGATTTTCGAAATTCCCTTCACAGAAGCGGTAAAATTAAGTTTTATGCAAAATTCAGTTTTTAACCTACCACTTAGTGGTTTCACTATTCATCAAAAATTGAAAGTTTTCAGAAAAATACCAAAATTTCACCCTAGGCTAATTTCGATATTCTGAGTCCAAAAATGAAGTCCATTTTGAAAAATAAAATTTATAAAATTTTAAAAAGTGGTTATTACTATTCATAACGGCTAGTTTTAATAGCATATTGTTGTTTAGTGAAACTCGGTATTGCGTACGACGCAAGCTATCGAGGAAGGTCGCGATTGCGTGCAAAGCAAGCCAAGAAAGTGTTGTGTAGAAAAAGATTTCTTTGATGATTTATATAACGTAAAAGTCTCGGGTGTTACATTCTACCCCCCTTAAAAAGAATTTCGCCCTCGAAATTCGTCACTTTGCAACAAACAGATGAGGATACTTCTCCCTCATCATATCCTCAAGCTCCCATGTAGCTTCTTCAAGTTGGTGGTTTCTCCATAAAACTTTCACCAAGCGAGTGGTCTTGTTTCGTAGGACTTTTTCGCTACGATCCAGAATCTCTATCGGCTGTTCTTCATAAGAAAGATCTTGCTCCAGCGGTACAACTTCTGAGCTGAGTACATGTGAAGGATCTGGTATGTACTTTCTCAGGAGAGATACATGGAACATATCGTGAACTTGAGAGAGATTCAGTGGAAGCGCCAATCGGTAAGCTACCTTCCCAACACGATCCAGTATTTCAAAAGGACCGATATATCTAGGGCTCAACTTCCCCTTCTTTCTAAATCTCATAACCCTCTTCCAGGGAGATATTCGTAAGAACACTTTATCACCCACTTCAAACTATAGGTCTTTTCTTCGGTTGTCGGCATAACTTTTCTGTCGACTCTGAGCTGCTCTTATGTGTTGTTGAATAGATCTGACCTTTTCTGCCATTTCATCAACGAGATCAGGTCCTAATAGCTTTCTTTCCCCAACTTCATCCCAGCAAGTTGGAGTCCTGCATTTCTTTCCATAGAGAGCTTCATAAGGAGCCATCTGAACACTGGAGTGAAAGCTATTATTATAAGAAAATTCTACCAAAGGTAGGTGTTGATCCCAACCACCTTTGAAATCCATAGAGCAAGCTCTCAACATATCTTCTAGGGTTTGAATTGTTCTCTCAGACTGACCGTCTGTCTGGGGATGATAAGCAGTGCTGAAACTCAACTCTGTATCCAGAGTATGCTGACGACTTCGCCAGAACTTCGAGGTAAATCTCGGATCCCGATCAGATATAATAGAAAGTGGTACTCCATGTAATCTTACCACTTCCTTTACATATATCCTGGCAAGCTGATCTAGAGAGAAATCCTCTCTAATAAGAATGAAGTGTGCAGACTTTGTAAGACGATCAACTATGACCCAGATAGCATTATTGCCTTTGGATGTTTTAGGAAGTCCTGTGACAAAGTCCATAGTGATGTTTTCCCATTTCCATTCGGGTATGGGTAATGGTTGTAACATCCCCTTAGACTTCTGTCTCTCAGCTTTAACTTGTTGACAAACCAAGCATCGAGAGACATATTCAGCAACATCTCTTTTCATGCCATCCCACCAGAAGTACTCTTTCAGGTCCCTATACATCTTCGTGCTTCCAGGATGAATAGAGAATGAAGAACTATGAGCCTCATCCAGCAGCTCCTTCTTTAATTCGGGGATGGGAGGAACACAAACCCGATTCCTGAACTTTATTATCCCATCACAATCAAGGTTGAATTCAGGAACATTTCTCACCTTCTTTTGTAACTCGATATCTTCTTTCTGTGCCTCTTTAATCTTCACATGTATAGATGGTTGAACATTCATTTGAGAAAGATAAGATTTTTCCCCTTCCATTATAATTCCAAGATCCATCCTGTGTAAATCCATAAATATTGGATCTTTTGTGATCCTCATCATGGATAAACTAGCATGGTCTTGTCGACTTAATGCATCTTCCACCTTGTTTGCTTTCCCAGGGTGGTAATGGATTGAGCAGTCATAATCCTTAATCAGCTCCAACCATCTTCTTTGACGCATATTCAACTCCTTTTGTGTGAAAATATACTTTAAACTTTTATGATCAGTATAAATATCACACCTTTCACCATAAAGGTAATGCCTCCAAATCTTTAATGCAAAGATTACCGCAGCCAACTCCAAATCATGTGTTGGGTAATTTTGCTCATGGATTTTCAACTGTCGTGAGGCATAAGCTATCACCATATCATTTTGCATAAGAACACACCCCAATCCCTTCTTGGATGAATCACTGTGGATCACAAACCTTTCTCCACTACAAGGCAGTGTGAGCACAGGTGCACTGGGTAACCTTCTTTTCAACTCCTTGAAATTCTCTTCACATTCCTCTGTCCAGACAAACTTAACTCCTTTCCGAGTCAACTTGGTGAGTGGATTAGATAATCGTGAAAAATCTTTTACAAAACGTCGATAATATCCAGCCAAACCAAGAAAACTTCGGATCTCAGTTACTGTTGTTGGTCTCGACCATCTTTCGATAACCTCTGTTTTTGCTGGATCCACAGATATCCCCTCTTTTGAGATTATATGACCCAAAAATTCAACTTTTTGAAGCCAAAATTCACACTTGGTAAATTTGGCATAAAGCTTCTCCTTTCTCAGGGTCTTCAATATAATTCTCAAGTGATCTTCATGATCTTCCTTGCTCTTTGAATAGACAAGAATATCGTCTATAAAGACTACCAAAAATTGATCAAGATAGTCTCTAAAGACTCTATTCATTAGATCCATGAAGATAGCAGGGGCATTAGTAAGACCAAATGGCATCACTATAAATTCATAGTGTCCATACCTTGTACGGAAAGCCGTCTTTGGTATATCCTCCCTTTTGACCCTTAATTGATGATACCCTGAACGAAGATCAATCTTGGAAAAGTATTGAGCTCCGCGTAGTTGGTCAAATAAGTCATCAATGCGTGGGAGAAGATATTTGTTCTTGATAGTGATCTTGTTAAGTTCTCGATAATCAATGCAGAGTCTCATTGATCCATCTTTCTTCTTAACAAATAGAACAGGTGCTCCCCAAGGTGACGCACTAGGGCGTATGAATCCCTTATCAAGATTCTCTTGGAGTTGCTTCTTCAATTCCTGCAACTCAATTGGGGCCATTCTATAAGGTGTCTTTGAAATAGGCAAAGCACCCGGTACGAGTTCTATTGAAAACTCAACTTCACGATTTGGTGGAAGACCCGGCAATTCCTCCGGAAAGACATCATCAAACTCCCGTACAATGGGCATATTCTTAATCGTGAGTTTCTCACCAACCATTTGAGATAAATAACCTTCATTTAGTGGAATCAATACCCATAAGATGGAAGAAATTTCCACTGGAAGGTTATGTTCATCCTTGCATTGATAGACGATCGTAGATTGATCTGGAATATGAAATGTGACTTCCCTTCTTTGGCAATTGATATGAGCTCCATGTAGAGAAATCCAATCCATGCCAAGAATCACATCAAATTCCACTAAATGAAGGATTAAAAGATTTGCAGGAAGCACTTTCCCACAAACTTCGATCGGAGAAGAATTATAAACTTTTGATGCGATTGATGTGCCATTAGGTGTTGTCACAGCTAACTCAACATCTAATTGTTGAGGTAATACGGTGATACCCTTAGAAAAGTCTTCAGAAATAAAAGAGTGGGTGGATCCAGAATCAAATAAAACATTTGCTACTTTAGAGTGGATGGTAAGTGTACCTTTCACCACATTGTTATCGTACTCCACATCGCTGATAAAAATTGCATGTGACTTTCCTTTGTCTTTAGCCTTAAGAGTTTGTTGACGTCGACCATCATCATCAACCCTTGGATTTGGGCATTGATTGGCATAATGCCCCATATCCTTTCACTTGAAACATTGAAGTGTAGTAGGTTCATTCTGTGTATCCCTTCCTTTGTTTGCATCATTAGACATCTTCTTCCCATTATCATGGCATTCAAATGCCCGATGACCTTCCTTTCCACATTTAAAACATTTACTCGTCCCTTTAAGACAACTCCCTCCATGTTTCTTTACACACTATGAGCATAAGGGAAAGTTCATCTTCTTTTCCGTGTGCTCTTTAGATTTTTCTTTGAATTCCATCTTCCTCTTCTTATCAAACCCATGTGACTGATGGGTTACTCCAATCTCCATCTCGACTTTGAGAGCACATCGAACAATTTCCTCGTAGCTATTGAAGTCCCTTATGGCTAACGCCCTTCGAAGACTTGGTTTTAAGCCACTAAAGAATCGATCGATCTTACTCTCAGGTTGGATAATAATACCAGAAGCGTACCTTGCAAGTCTTGTAAAATTTGCTTCATAGGTACTAACAGATTCATCATCCCTTTGCTTCAGTTCAAGGAACTCTTTCTCCATCTTTGTTCGGAGAATACGAGGAAAGTACTTATTGAAAAATAAGTTCTTGAACTCGTCCCATTCCATAGACTCAATTTCATCCCTTTGCCTCGTATTCTTAACAAGATTCCACCATTGATCCGCATCTCCTTCCAAACGATACACTGCTAGGATGACTTTATCATGCTCAGAACATTGAAGAACTGAAAATATCTTTTCAGTAGTACTAATCCATTGTTCAGCAACTAATGGATCAGTAGACCCGCTGAAAGAAGGTGGACGCTGCCTCATGAAGGATTCAACAGAATGTTGCTCCCTCCTTTGTTCGTTTGGAAATCCTGCATGATTCATAGCTTGAGAAAGTTGTGTGAGCATGGCTACAAGATTTTGCATTCCAGCTCCCATATCGTTTGGTTGCTCAGGGGGACAATCATTGCATTGCCCATCGCATTCCGCATTAACACGGTTCCTTCGGGTTCCAGCCATTGACTAAAACCAAGAAGAATAGTGTGAGCAACACTAATTATAATAGGAAACCACATAATTTAAGAATAAAATTTTCATGCTTATGGTCTTATCCTAGGATATTCATGGCCATTTCTAAGATTGTGTTCTATGCTTAGACTTATCCTTAGGGTTCTTACTAAGGCTTTCACATCCTAGTTTCCAAAGGTTGACTATACCTTTCCTCTGATACCAACTATAACGACCCATACTTTACATACATTGTTACTACTTCAAAATTGAAGCACACTTATTACAACATATGACAAAACCACAAAGGACCGTATAGGTATAGTGTCTTTAGAAACTGGGAAACATAAACAACTGGTTCATAAATCTTCTACAGTGTCTCCCATTTATTTCATCATATCTAGGGTCCCTTTTAGCATATTCTACTTAATATCCATCTTCTTGACCTGGGGAAAAGAAAACATAAAAGGGCGAGCTCAAATGCTCAGCAAGGGAAAATAAAGGAAATAAAAATCATATCATATCTTTTTGAAAATCAAAACCTGCAAAAGAGATCATAATATATTATCATGGAATAATTCATAGAAGTGAAAATGAGATCCCCATAATCATAACATAAAACTTGAAACTTTGTGGCATGCACACATAATCATGGAAATAATTTCTTGTTAGTCATGACTCATTGCCAAGACTATCTTAGTGGACAAAGTCCCTTTCTGAACCGAGTTCACTCCTCGTTTCAGTCCTGTATCACTGAACCGAAATAACCTTCCGTTCCAGCCATGTCTATCTCATGAGATATAAAGTCTTTACCCAATGCATTGGAGGGAGATATAGGTCCCACCCATCTTATAATGAATCCTTTCTTATGTGTGCCACATAATCATAAAACATACATCATCGCATAACACATGTAACAAAAATGGGATTCTTGAAACATCATGACATCATAAATCAATTCATATAAGATAAAGGAATTCATAAAAATAATTCCATCACAACATGATCAAATCAATGTAATAATAGGGATAAAAACAGAACCCTTTATTATCTTAGATGGAAAATAATTTTGATAAAACACTTGAACTCCATTCTTGAGGAAAATATCCTTTCTTCTTCAAAAACATTTTTCCTTTCATAACATGTCATATAACTTTAAAATAAAAGAAGTTGATTAAAAATAAACTTGAGAACTTTTAAAGGAAGCTTCTTGGAAATAATGTTTTAAAAATCTATTCATGCCGTATAAGTTAAAAAAAAACATTCTTCGTACTTTTGTCGGAAAAGTCAAAAAGTACCTCGTACGACAAAAGATTCCTTTCATACCTATTACTAAAAACTCACCAAAGGGTAAAAATGGATTTAAACAATTGTAGGTGGATGGAAAAAATATTACATTTTGATGAAACATGGATGTGGATGATATAATACACCCCAGTAAATACTTACGAATAAACAATCTCGGATAAAAATGAGATTGTGATATTTCCCTTACCTTAGGTCCGATTTGCTTTGTTCATGTCCGAAGCTCCTGTATAATGGTTTAGATAATGTTATTGACTTATTCCAGAATCATACATATTGATATGATATCATATATGGTCATATTATTAGCTTCTTGTTAGTAATATTTCATTGTTACTTGTTACTCGGGTCTTTATAACTTTTTGTTCTTATGCGTGTTTTGTTGAATAAATTCTTATTCTTATCTTTAGGTTATAGATAATTCATTTCCAGAATGGTATTAGTGTAGTATATACCATATTCATTCATTCAATTCATTTATATAATCATTATGAAATGAAGATCATGTAGAACGAGTCGCATCACATCGTGCAGACGGTATTCCGTACGTACGCACGAGTGATGATATCGTTCCTATGATCGTGGAATTGTATTGGAGTATATATATATTATTTCAGTATCAATATTACTTCATAATAATCATATATAGTTACTCATTACACCATTATACCCATCCTTGTAAGGTGATGGTGGACAATAGATTACACCACGGCGTGGAGACGGTATTCCGTACATACGCACGCGCGGTGATTTCATTTTTCCGTAGGATGGATAGAAGGTGAATTAGGGTTGTTTCATATTTATAATAACATATCAGTATGTAAGTAATACTTATGTTATTACTTTATCATGAAACAACTAAAGAAGAAGAAGTTGAAGAAGAAAGAAATTGAAAAGATCGGTAATGGATATTACCTCTTCTTTGGAACGCCTCTTTGAATCCTCCACTTAAGGAACTAAGATTGGTCTTTGGAGAAGACCAATACCTGTAAGATTATTCTAGGGAAGTGGAGAGGAGAAAATGGTAGGGGTTGGCCGAGCTTGAGTGCTCAAATTGGTGTGAGGAGGAGGGGGAGGAGGTGCCCTTTTATAAGGGAGGAGAGGGGCACCTTAGGAATATCTCAAAATATTATTTTATATTAAAGTCAAAATCGGTTTATAATGGTTCCAAAGGGTCTTATTTCGAAGATAAGGTGGGTATGGGTCGAAATCCTATCAACCAATAGGATTTAGACATGTTTAGGGTATTATTTTAACCTTATCAATTAGATTTAACTCTAAGTTAAATAATTTAACTTTTACTGTGTCTTTTTGTTTTCTTTCACTATATGGTTAATAAACTTACTATAACATGCCAAAAGAACCCCAAATTGTTTATTATTAATATATATATCCTTATCTAAGTCATTTGGCCGAACCTTAGATTTTTAGGAATACAATAACAATTAATAATATAATATTTGATTTAAAAACTATTTTGCGTCAATTTTGACACTATTTGATATATGATTTTTGTGAAAGTCATAACAGAATTATATGTTCGAACCAAGTTAATTAAATCAACACTAATATATCATATTAACCTATAAAATTAGTGGAATTCATAAAAAGTCTTAAATTACATTTATTTTTGTATTTATATTATCAATTATGTCAATATTTCATTAATAAGATAATTACTGCACCATCTTTGTGTCATAAATAAATTAAATTATTTGATGTCTAAAAATTAAAAATAAAATACCATTATGTAGGAAATCTTTTTAGCTTTCTAATGAATATTTATAGTCGAATTTATCTTATGTATAACCCCATATTAAAAATTATTTACTTATTAAACTTTGATTTTTAACCATTTTAACCCTTCTTTAAATAAATTAATAATAAATGTCCTAATCTAATCCAAGTGGGCCTAAATGGTCATATTTTATTCATAAGGTTGTTTTTGGTCGAATTACACTTATCCAATAGAATTAGGACATGTGTTAGGGTAATATTAATATCATATTTACCCTTAGTTACCCTATTTACTATTAACCGCGGTAAAAATAGTAAAAAGTTACTATTCACCAAAAATTTATTTTTATCTCATTGAACCACATTTTACTTAATGATATCAACCGTTTCTGTCGGATTTTCGAAATTCCCTTCACAGAAGCGGTAAAATTAAGTTTTATGCAAAATTCAGTTTTTAACCTACCACTTAGTGGTTTCACTATTCATCAAAAATTGAAAGTTTTCAGAAAAATACCAAAATTTCACCCTAGGCTAATTTCGATATTCTGAGTCCAAAAATGAAGTCCATTTTGAAAAATAAAATTTATAAAATTTTAAAAAGTGGTTATTACTATTCATAACTGCTAGTTTTAATAGCATATTGTTGTTTAGTGAAACTCGGTATTGCGTACGACGCAAGCTATCGAGGAAGGTCGCGATTGCGTGCAAAGCAAGCCAAGCAAGTGTTGTGTAGAAAAAGATTTCTTTGATGATTTATATAACGTAAAAGTCTCGGGTGTTACAACTTTTCCAAAAAATAAATGATCTTATTAGTCATTTTTGTAAAAGTAATTGAATTTCATTCATATTAAAAGTCGAATATATTTTTTTCCTATACATATTTCATAAATAAGTTGCTTCAATTCATTCTTGAAAATTCAATGGCTAGTTCTTAATGGTTATACATAAATATTCATTTATTATCTAGATGTATCATTTTTTCAATGAAGCATGCTATTTTGCATGAAGAAAGATACGAAAATCATTTGGATCATAAAAAGAAAGTAACATATCACAATATCAAGTTGTTAAATCACCCCCCTAAATAGTTTTTCCTTTTAATTTTAATTATTAACCGAATGTAAAAATATCTAGGGGTTTATAAATGATTGATGTTATAACATGATAGCCTAGATGCTACTAAACTAGATCCCCAGGCCAGTTCAATATATGATATTCATATGCCTGCCAATACACACTGAGGCTGCCGACTAGCAGTGCATGTCTAATGAGGTACATGGGGAGATGATACCCTCTTTACTAGGGTAATACAACAATATAAATCAAAATAACTAATAACCAAGGCAATAATGATCAATCAACAAAAACAACCATTCATCTCATAACATAACCCAAAAACTGGGTAAATGACTACAAACCAATACCATAAATTATGTCATTTCAAAATAGTGTCATGTGGATGAGGAAACCCAAATAAAGACACATTGAAAATCCCCAAAATGGGACCTGACATCATCCCGATCCCCACATCCATGTTTTATCAGAAAATCCTTACTCAACCATCTACCATAACATCTTTTCCCTTATCCTCGCCCATAACCATGAAATCTACTCATGTACAAATGAAAACCCACAAAATGTGTGAGTACAACTTAGCATACCACCACTAATAAGTTCTAAAGTAATATATAGTCTAATAACTGTGTATGTAAGAGTACAAAAGAAGGATAGGGAATGTAATAACAAAAACATATTTCAAAATTTTAACAATTATAAATTTAACACATTAGTCTCCCATTTTACAAGTGAAACATGAGATAGTTAATCCTACTTCAGACTATTCCAGAAGTTTGAACCATACTCCATAAGGGTTTAACTTTTTAAGTCATAATTACATTCATTAATGAATTCACATTTATCCCAATATACCTTGGATCTTCAGTCTAGGTACCCATCTCATTTCCAATACATAGGAGCTTGGTGAATCAGTCTAGTTACCATATCATGTCCACACAATATGATCATAGAGAATCCATTGCACTATCCATTTATTGTATTACCTCAATGGGTACTAGAGAATCTGTTTGGGCTAACCAAAGGATGATGATCCTTAGTCCAACATCCAAACCACACAATTATTCATATCTTTCCAATGTTTATCATTAATGACATTTTTATTGATAATAACAAAAATGTTTCACTATTTCATTTTTCAATGTTTAAATGGTTTATTTTTTTGGACACCTTTAACTCAATTTCATTAATTGTCCATTTTACCATTTATTCATAACCACAACCATTAAAAACTCTTTCAAACCATTCAATAATATAGACATTCCCCTTTAACCATTAAAACTTTTACCCTTAACCACATCATAACCCATTAAACTTTTTCCATATTAAGAGAAACAACCTCTTATACCATGATAACATGAGAAAATCATGTACAAATAATTTCATTACAAAACACTTTAATTTTCCACTTAACAACTCACTTCACCATTCTCAAGGGAGTGGAACAATCCATAAGTGGCCATATGCCTTATCTCGTGATCATCAATATACCTAACAAGGTCCTTGAAGGATCTCACACATCAATTTAAGGCCCAAATTACTTTTTATAGTCATGCAAACAAATTTTTATAATGATAGTGCAATATAATAACCATATACATAAGAAAGAAAATCAATACTTTGGGAGAAAGGTTCTCGACCACCTACCTCATCCTCACAGACACACACTCATATAGCATCGGATGATGATTCAAGCAAGAACATCTAAAAACGAAAAGGTAAAGATCTAAATTGAAATAGGTTTCATTAGATTCCAAAAGAATAGAAATAATGAAAAAAATATTCTTCCACAAAATAGAAGGAAACCGAGCTGGAGACTTTACCAGGGATTTGAATCACACTAAATAGTACATAAAACACCCTATAATCAAAGGAGAACTGCCCATGGAGGAGTTGAGAGGGTTGGGTTCTCAACCCTTATTATTATAGATGAAATTATGGTCGAAATTGGGAAAAAATATAATTATTGGAAGGTAAAAACCACCAAAATTCCCCTTTAATGATCCAATAGTTTAGTTGTGCGGTTTTCCAAACCATACGATAACCATGTAGTTTCCTCTATCCAAAGGGAAATTGAGTCACACAACTTGTTGGGGGAACCAAAATGATTTGAAAAACCTTGTAGACGTCATATGTATAGCTATGTAAAACCTCAAAAAAATTCTATGACTCTCTTGCAAGGTTAAAAATCATGCTTCTCCCTTCTCTAGGGTCCACAATCATGGTAAAAAATTAGTAATAACCAAGCATCAACCGTGGTTGATACACTGTATGACCCCTTCTCCATCTTCCTCATGTATTGAAACCCTGATACACTCTTGAAAACTTCCCTACTCATGGGAGGCATCCCATTAACCATTTTTATTACATAGTATGACCCCTTCTCCCTCTTCCTCATATATCAATACCCTAATACACTATTGGGAACTTCCCTACTCATTGGAGGCATCAGATTAACAATTTTTAATGTTAGTTTGACCAAAATAAGAAAACATACCTCATCAATGTTCAGGATGTTATAACATCCCCCACCTTAATGATAACTCATCATTGAGATGTTCTCCTAAGTATTGCTAACCCTAAAAAGAAAATATATCATGCCACTTAGCCCATATATCAGATTCCCCCCAACTTTCCTCCTAAACATGGAAATGATATCACTACACTCAGACCAATACCGCAATATTACCCCAAACAGTCTTCTCACTATGATTCACAATATATGTCAGATTCTCCTCAGAGGATGCATTAGCCTTAAATCAACATCATCAACATCAATTACATTTGAAGGGTCAGGGTGATACCACTGAAGCTGTGATACATGAAAAACATCAGGCTTAGAACCATACAACTATGGAAAATCCAAACCATATGACATAGTTCGATCCAGTCTACATTGTCAAACAACCGAACATAATTGGGATCCAAATTTCCTTATTTTTAAATCCAACAATGAACCAATATTCGTAACACCTGAAGGTACACATGTCACCAACCATAAAATCAATGGGTTGATGATATTGATAAACATATGAATTTTTTTTAATATGTGTTGTATCCATATGATTCTATATCAAATAAACATGCTCTGATGTCTCCTACAAAAGACTTGGTCCCAAAAACTCTACATTTCCTAATTATATCCCACATAGGGTTGATGAAAACTTTATCTCATGTAGTGCCTCATATGGTACCAAAAAAATAGTTTCATGATATTTGTTTTTATCTGAGAAATCAACAAGTTCTAAATGTTTTTACCATATCCCAAAAAATATTGGATGCATTCTCTCAACATTTCCTATAATATATGAATAGTATTTTTTGATTTCTTATTCATCTATGGGTGAAAAGTGATGCTCAAAAACCCTTTAATACCAAGATTCTTCTGTAACTATTTCCAAAATTTCATATTAAAATGTAAATAATGATATAAAATTATACTATGATGAATCCCATGAAAATATAATGTATCTAAAACATATAAGTCACCCAACTAATCAATGGTGAATGCCTACTAAATTAGTAAGAAATGGTTCCTCTTATTATATCAGCCTGCAATCACCCATATTTCACAATTCTTTCACATATTCCTAAAACAATCTACAATATATCTTTAGAAACATCATCCCACTACCATTCTAGAATGATTAATGATTTTAACAGACTAGCAAACCATGAGTTCCTAGCTTTTACCTACTGATAGGTACACCAATACATCACAAAACATTATGATATTTTTCTACATTCAATGCCAACGATACTATATATAGAGGCCGTGATACATATTTTTCAAACTAATGTGCACCAACCACTTCAAATCATGTAACTCATGCTTCACCTCCTTAAAAATACACGTATACATGATATAAAAACAATGGATATAGATAATCTCATCATCTTAAATTGTACATCTAGGTGGTAGCTAACCACTATCAAAGATATCCCTCAATCCTGGTACTTCAAATAATCACATTTCCTTTCCTTGATCTAGCTCATAATTTTGATAATGATCGATAAACACACAAGGGTCTTCTATTTTGGCTCCTCTTAAGCACCTATATGATTCTTAGAAAACATGGTCATCTTCTTCATTTCAGAACTAGACTCATGAACTGCCTGAGTATGCATATTCTAATTCAATGCGTAAAAACAATTTCCCCTTATTCCAACATATAAAATACCTTAAAATATATGTTTTTCATATAATCAAACCATATTCACTATTGGGGATTTATATAATGCTATGAAAAGATATATTTGAGGATCCTATGATCATTACACATGATAAACCTCTATCAAAAAATAAAATGCCACAAAAATTTCAAGCCATAAACCATTATGGAAAACTCAAGATCATTCATATGATAGTTCATTTCATGTGTACTCAACTTCAATGACCAATATTCCATGAGTCAATCCCTATGCATTAATTCCACCCTGTGTCTGATCCTTAATTTATTATAATACAATGTATACTCCCCACACAATTTGGGTGAGACCAGAATCAGTGTAGTGATAAAACATATCTTTAGTTCCTAGAAGGCATTCTCATAAACCTCAGACCATTCCAAATTTACAACATTCTAGATCAGGCTTTATAATGGTGCCTCCAAGTAAGTGAGGTGTTTAATAAACATTTGGTAGTAACCTTCTAAAACAAAAAATATTAAGATATAAAAAAAATTCCTATGATGATCCCCAATAGTAGTTTCTTGAACCCTCTCAGGGTTTACTAATAGACATTACTTGGAAATTATGTGACCTAAGAAATGTACCTTGTTGATCCCGAAATGCGCTTAGATATCTTGGCATATAGCCGATTCTCTCTCAGTACACTCAGGACAATGTCAAGATGTTTGGAATATTTTTCACAAGTATGGGATTACTCTAAGATATCATCAAAAAAGAAAACCACAAACTGATCTGGGTACAGGTGGAATATTTTATTCATCAAGTGCACTAACAATACATGATCATTCTTTAGCTCGAACAACATCAGATAAAACTCATACAAACCACAAAAGCATCTGAAATAATTTCGCAATATAATATCACTAGTCTCCTCTAATTGAAGACACCATGATCTCAAATCAATATCAGATAATACACAAGAACACCTTAGATGGTTAAAGAGATAATCAATATGTTGAAGTGGATACCATTTCTAGATCTTCATTCATTTCAACATCTGATAATTGAAAAATAAATGTAATGTTCTGTCATCCTTCATGGATAATAAAACTAGATATTTCCAATATGATGTACATGGATGGATGAACCCTATAGCAACCTGACCCTAGATAGCATTGATTCAGTGTCTATTATCAAATACATTGGTATTATTAAAAATAATCAAATCCCAAATAAACAAAGAGTTGTGTATTCTTGGTAAACCAGAAACATACATGAGTCATTTATTAAAAGACAATACAATTATTAAAACACAGTTTTTTCCTTATTTCTAAATAACTTTGAGGATAAAATTATTGAATCTAGTAAATCCAAACATACCATTCATAGTATTCTTATTGGATTTTTGGGGAAAGAAACATAGTAAGGGAGATATCAAATTCTCATCAAGGAGAAAATATATTGGAAACAATATTGAATCACCAATAATAATCAATATGGAAAGATAGATAAATGAACACACATTATATTAAAATAACTAGATAATTATCAAAACATTTGGAAAGGTAAGAAACTAAAACATATTCAATTTAATCAATGAATTTAAAGTGAAATGTATCTATTGAAATTTCAATGAAAAATCTCATGGATGAATAATAATTAAAACAAATATAATGGAAATGATTTTTAATGAAAGTCATGTCTGAGGCACATGAAAACCTATACCATCAAGACATTTCAAAAGATGGTATAATCCACAGATAGAAACTGATTCAATTTTTCCTACATGTATATCTCACGAGAACATATCGATGAATCATGGAGCTATATAAATTATATGATCCACCTATCATTACCTGTCCAAATCATTCTTCATATCGAATAATCAAAAAAATAATATACATTATCAAATACCCATATTGAACAAAGAATATTGAATTATTAATATTTACCTAAATAATTATATCACTATCAAAGTAGAAAACTTATGTAAAATGGTATACGGTTTAGGCTATAATAATATCCATGATAATTGTAATAAATAATTAGGGGAAATTCAATGTTTAATGATCATATGAGATTGAGTATTTCAAGTGGAATAACTAATGATTAAAGGAAGTGAATATGAATAATATCCTTAGGAAAATAAATAATAATACATCTTGGGGAAGAATAATTATGATATCAATACAAAAAATCCCAAGTCGATTTAAATAAAATGTTTTTTTAGGAATGCAAATATTATAAAAAGTTCTTAAAAACATTCGTAATGAAAATATCCTTTTTTTAAAACCTTTTGAAAGAACTTTTCTTTGAAAATAAATTTTGACAAAAATTTATTTAATAATTGAAAACTTATACTTGCAAATAAACCTTCATGGAAATGGCAGTGAGTAAATCCATACTTGTCATACAATGTAAAGAACATTCCCTTTTCATGGTAAAATAGTTTGAAAAATTCCTTGTCGAGAAAGAGACAATAATATTCCTTTGAAAACAATTGTAAAATACAAAAGGGTAGAACTTTTATTTAACAAATAATTTTATGAGAATTTTTTAAAACATGTCAATAAAACATGGGTTTTAGAAGAAAATTGGTTCTTCGATTAACGAGACAAATAAAGTCATGTTTTGTTAAAATAATTTTCTAAAACATTTTGAGTACCAAAAAATGGAAAATGGTACTAATACTTGATAATGGTAATGAATAACCATATTAGAGAAAATTAAAGTTTTTATTGAATAATGGTCATATAATTTACTCAAATGGAAATACCATTGATATATCATTAAAGTTATTATTGAGGGAAATAATCATTAAACCTTCCAAAGTGTCCCATGCCACTTTGAATAATTTTAAATCATAAACCTCATAAAGGGAAAATATTAATTGGATGTTTTAAATTCCATTAAGGTAATGGAATTTATGAAATATTATATAAAAATTAGTATTATATGCACCACATAATTTAAGTAAGTGGTGAACTTGACATTTATCTCACAGAAGTAAAAAGTGAGATGAAAATCCATTACCTTAATTTTCTTTTCAGGTGAAGGTCCTCTAAATTCACGTATAATATGAATATGTTAAATTTATAATTTTTTGAGAAATTTGTTAATGTTTATGATTAATTTTATTTTAATTTTTACTATCTATTATACAACAACTTAAAGAATTATGTTCATGCTGGGTGTTTTGACATAATTCAGTTTATGTATAAAAAATCTACATTAGTAGGTCAACTATTTTATAATGTTTCCTTATATAACCTATATATAATATTAATAATGTCATAATAATTATATTTATACTTTAATTATACTTTTAAATTCAATTATTAAATATGGTTATGAAAAAATGAATCAACTTTATGATCATTGAGGTGGTAGGTCGTATGTACGCATGAGTAATGTTCCCATTATTCAAGGATCGTTATGGAAAGAAGTAAAGTAACACCATATCATTATAAAAAGATAATTATATAATAAAAAAATTATATTTAATAATATAAACTTATATATATAAATCTTTTTATATAGAATTAATCACATCGTGTTGAAGAGGTGGTTGTCCACACATCCACGTACGACATTATAATGTTTTAAGTATGTGAATGGGTAATACTGAAAATGATATATATAGTATATTTACATAAAGTTAATTATGAAATGAATACAATATAGAATTTTTTCATGTAACATATATTCAATTGAAACCATCATTTATATGTTCCAGGTATAGTGTGAACGAATCACATTGCTTCGAGGGGGGGACCCACACTTCCTCAAACAATGTTATCTTATTAACGTATTATGGAAAGTATTAATGGTATGCAAAATAAAAGGATTTAAGAATTATAAATAATTTATAAATATCATAAATATCATAAATATCATATATATATATATAGTTTCAATCATAATTTCTTCCATGTGAGGTGGTAAAGGAAAAATGAACATTCATTGTTTCGTGAGGCAGTAGTTCTCCAAACAGAGAAACAATATGTTTGTTATCCATTAGATAGATGTGTGTAAAATTTTAGGTAGAACCATCATTATAAAAACATCATAGTAGAATTAATACACTGGTTTTTTATACAATCATATAATAAGAAGATTTTAGTGGTTGGATAATGGAAACAAAATTAAAGGTTATGGAAAAATGGTACCTCATAATTTGGTAAGTTCATTTGGTTTGTACCAAAAAGATTCATTAGAAATATTTCTACCAAAATTGAGGATTAAAGGTCAAGGTGAGGGATTTTTTGAAGCTATTTGGGTAGATCTTGATGGAACATAAGTTGTTTGATAGGTGTGAGTATTTGGGAGCAGTGGTGGCCTTTTATTGTTGATGAAAAAGACTCGATATTTTTTAAAACCAGTTAGGTGTACCCACATTTTCCCTAAAAACATCATCCAAAAAAATAATGTTTGATGGATGACTTCTGAACATAAAATTGATGTTTGAAAAATTTCTAGGTCATTTGGTCACCTAAGATAAATGTTTAGTCCTTTATTAAGCTTAACGTTTCCTTAATAATTGTAATTAATTGTAATTACATTCACTATTTTTTTGTCAAAAAATTTGGTATTATTAAAAATTATGAATTATACTAATTAAAAATATTTAATCTATTTGTCCAAATTCTAATAATATAAATTCCATAAATTGATTTAAATCTGATCCTGGTGGTGGGATGATAATGTAAGTTTTTAAAGTAAAAACTTATGAAAGTTTTCTATGTTTTTATAATAATTTTGAATATGAAATTGATTAAAACGAAATAAATTATATAAATTTATAAAATATTATCTAATTAATCATTAAAAAAATTATAAATATAATTTAACCTTATAAATAAATTAGATGAAAAAGTAGTTTGGTACTAAAATTAAGTATTTTTAACTATTCATTAAAAAAATTAAATGTTTTAGAAAAATATAAAAAATTCACCTTGACCTAATTATTATATTTACATTTAAAATAGGAATGTTATTTTAAGATATTAAATCAATTAAAGTGTTAAAATTCATATTTATAATGTGTTCTCCATTAAAAGGTGGTAAAATTTTCTATATAAAAAATAATGTTTTTTGTGTAAAATACTGTTTGTTCTTAGCATATGTCAATGAAATGTAATGGATAAATATAAAAAATAACTGATTGAATATATATATATATATATATTATATTAATATCATTCTCTAATTGTAATTAATTTAAACTATTCGTGTAAAATATCTTTTTAAGCATAAAGATAGCCTCCTATAACAATATTTATTTTATTTCAATTGCGTCTTATATTCATTTATAGTTAATTTTTAAACAATTAATTCATTATATATTTTTATAAACCATAATTTTCATAAGATATGTATTACTATTCATAATAGTTAACTTAACTTGTAGTTTATATCGCATTATATTTTAATAATATATTGTTGTTTGATAAAACTTGGTCTTACATGTAACACATGATATCGAGGAAGGTCGTTCTTGCTTGTAACACACACAAATTCGGTGTTTTATGAAATGTAATATGCAGAATATATTTTAAATAATAATTCTATTATAAGGTATTCAGATATTGTATTACCTTAAGCGCTTGGTTTCATATGTCATACCAGATATCGAATACAAGGTTTTTACTTGATATTTTCGAGGTGTCATATTCGACCAACCATTTTTAAATAGAATCCTTGCAATTTAATCTCAGTCATGGTGATATATTGTTTGATACTTCCTATTTTTGAAATCCCACATCATTATAAGAGTTCACAAATCATCCTCCATAAAAGAGTGAATGCAAAGTACAAAGGTCACATGGACTACCATGTAACTAGGTATCTAAGTAAGAGAAAATTAGTGGAATGTAAAATTATGGACTTGGGGGTAAAAATTATATATTTATACAGAGTGAATGAGGTCATCAATAAAAAAAAGTTAATGACCAATGGAATGTTGAGGGAATCAAAGAAAAAAAAACATTTAATGATTTAGAAGACTGTCGGTACAACAAAAATTAAGTTATTAGGACAAAATTTTATTTCTAGGTTATTTTTGTAATGTAGGGTAATTCTTTTACCGACCAAGAATATAAGAAAATATTATTAATTTATAGGATTAAAGTTCATATGGACCATCCTAACTTTTTATTTTTCTTCGATGAAATTCTAATTCATTCATTTACACCCCAAAATTAATTACAAATAATGAACATTTTATTCCTAAAGCATGAAAAGAAACTTTTAAAGGATCGTAAGGACAATAAAATAGTGGAAAATAAAAAATATTTGTCTCTAAATATCTTAAAAACCCGATATGGATCATATAAAAATCTCTAATCTTCAAAATTTATACTACTTGTTCATTATTAAAATTTATTCATCAAATTGTTTAACTAAAACAATGAAAAATTAACAAGGACATTGCATAGGTCAGTGGTTGCCGTGAAAATATTATCATCCTTCGTCTATGTGTTAAAGACCCATGAATTTTCTAGATTTTATTTTTTCCACCTTTCTTATAGGTTTTCCTTTTCTAAAACTAAATTAATATAATTTCTAAAAATAAATATGATCGGAATTTTTTGAATAAAGTTAATCACTAAAGATCCTTTTAATAAAGGTTTTCAATACAACAGTAATACATAAATAATTTATCCACTTATTTTCTCATAGATCTTTCCTTGGTATATATTTTATCCTCTATAATATGGAATTGACCAGGGTAGTGTCTAGGTTCCCCACACTTATGATAAAGTACTATAAAGTATTTCTTAGGATGAGATTCATTTCCTTCCACCATACTCTTTATTTTACCTTGGAAATCCTTTCTATTATATCTGTATTTCCCACACATAAATCATTTAATTGTTTCATTGATACACATTCCTAGTTGTATCCGTCTATAATTCTCACATGTCTAAAACTGATCCTTCTTTTATTTATGTTATTCAAGACTTGAGCTTATAGCAACCTCCATACTAATCTTATTTGGTGCATTCAGGATTTTGAAAATATATATATTGTTAATCATATTTTTGGAAAACTTATTTGGAATACATACGAAGTACTTAAATCCTATCAACACAACATTTGGTTTCTCATTTTCCCCACCTTTCCTACATGTTCAACACAAACTTGAATCCTTTTTGTTAAAACCATTTACTAAAACCATAAAGTATAATGTGAGAAACAATAGTCATAGTAAGAAAAGTGTATAATTATATATAAGATATCCAAATCATGAAATTATATATATATATATATATATATATATAATACCTTAGTTTTCACCTTGATTATTCATTTTCATTATCCATTCGAAGTATTCATATTAGTTTGCAAAGAAAATGTGGAATATTCTAATCAAATCCCACTGGAGTGTTAAACTCTGTGCACTGTATGGCCCATTTTTGTGTATGAGGTTAGCTTGAGTCTGGATCAGAATAGCTTATCAGAGTTATTACTCTTAGTTACATCATTTTTAGAACCACATTAAATTATAATATTTATACAATTATATATTTCTTAGAATACCCACATAATTTATACCTTACCACAATTCTTGGAGGTTCTTATATACTTATCCTCAACTTGTACCTTAGGGTTATGTTCTCTAACCTATGTTTTCCTAAATAGAGTTCACAAGGTTTCATTTAAACTTCCTCTTATAATAACTATATGGACCTGACCCCAGATAGCTCGAAGCCAGATAAGACTCTTATTATAAAAGAATACACTAATTACAACATAGTTTTTCCTTTATTTCGAAATAACATTGAGGAAAACAAATTTCCATATAATAAATCACTACATATCATTCATAGTAAACATCTTAGATTCCAATGGAAAGAAACATAATAAGGGTGGTATTGAATGCTCAGTAAGGGGAAAATATTGCAGAATAAATAAGGAATCAATTAAAATAGTCAATATGGAAAAGTAAATAGTTTAACACAAATTCCATTAAAACAAATAGATAAGACAAAATAAATATATCAAGGTTATAAACTAAACCAAATTTCATTAAATCAATGAACTGGAAATGAAATGTATCTATAGATATTTCGATGCAGAATATCATGCATGAATAACAATCGAAACAAATATAAAAGTAATGATTTCTTAATGGAGATCATGTCTAAGGTACATAAAAACCTATACTGTCAAGACATTTCACATGAAAGTTTAAAACCATGGATAAAAGCCCATTTAATTAGTGCAACTAATTTGTCTTATGAGAACCTATCAATAAATCATAGATCTATATAAAGTCTAGGCTCCATCCGTCATTTCCATTCTAAATCATTCTTTATATCAGATTTTAAAAAAAACACACCTTATAAAATACCCATATTAAATAAAGAATAAGTAATTATAAATATTTCCATAGATAATTAAATTATTTCCAAATTAGACATTGTATATAAAATGGTATAGAGTTTAGGAAATAATAATATTCATGGTTACTAAAAGGGATAATTATGGGGCATTTCATTGTTCAATGATCAAAGGAGATTGAATATTCAATGTTGAATAAGAAATTATTCCAGGATGTGAATATGAATAAAATACATAGCCAAATTAATAATAAACCATCCAGAGGAAGAATAAAGATTGTATCAGTACAGAAAATACCTTGTGGAGTAAAATAAAGGGTTATTGTTATTATTAAATGGAAATATTATAAAAATATATTAGAAACATTCTTGAAGAAAATATCCATTTGTATTAAAAACCTATTTAAAAAACATTTTTTGAAAATCACTTTGGAAAAAATTTTACATAACAAGTAACTTTTTTGAAATACAATGAAACCTTTAAAGAAATTATGTAGAGTAAATATGTACTAGTCGTACGAGTTAAAAGAACATTCCTTTTGTACAGTAAAATGTTTTGAAAAATGCCTTGTCGGGAAAGCGATAAGAAGACTCCTTGGAAAAAATTGGTAAAAGACAAAAAGGGTAATTTTTTTTACCAAATAAATTTAAAATAAATTTTTATAAAAATTTAATTAAACATTGTTTTTAAAAGAAAACTTGTTCTCTGAATAAAGAGAGAAATAATGTCGGGTTTTCTTAAAAACATTTTAAAAAACATTTTGATTACCAAAGAATAGAAAAAATGGTACCAATACTTGATAATGGTCATGAATAACTAGAGTAGATAAAATAAAAGGTTTTATTAAAATATGATCATATAATTTACTCTAATACAAATACCATTGAAAAAACATCAATGTTATCATTGTGGAAGATAATCTTTAAATATTCCAAAGAGTCACATACCACATTGAAACATTTTCAATCCTAAACCATATGAAGGAATAATATTAAATATAATTTTTAAATAACATTTAGGTTAACTAATTCCTGATTTAATATATAAAAATTAGTATTAGATACACCACACAAAATAATTCTGGGGTAAACATGTCATTTATCTTATAGTAGTAAAAAGTGAGATGAAAATCCCTTACCTTGAGTTTATGTTGGGGTGAATGACCTTTTAATTAATGTATAATAAACTTATTTTAATTTTATATTTTCTTTGGAAACTTTTTCATTTTTATCATTACATTTATTACACTTTTCATTTTTTTACAACTACTTAAACAATTATGCTTAAGTTGGGTGTTTGTACCAAATTCATTTTATATTTGAAAAAAAACTTTGGTAGGTCAACTATGGTCAGAAGGTTCATTAAATAACATCTACTGAATAATAATAATGACATAATTATCATATTTATGCATTAATTATACTATTAAAATCAATCAATATTGTTATTAAAAAATTAATCAACGTTAGGATTTTGGAGACGGTAGGCCATACAGACGCATGAGTGACATTCCAATTTTTCAATGATAGTTATGGAAAGAAGGTAAGTAACACAATATCTTTAAATAATGATAATTATATCATAAATAATTTTTTTAATCATATATACTTTATATATAATTCTTGTTATGTAAAATTAATCACATCATGTTGAGGAAGCGATAGTCCACACGTCCTCAAATGGTGTTATCATTTTTTATGTACAAGAAAGGGTAAAAATGGAAATGATATATATATATATATATAATATTTTTAAAATTTTAATTATTTAATGAATATAATATTGTTTTTTTATGTCACATATTTTTAATAGAAAAAATCCTTTATATGTTCCATGCATAGTGTGAACGAATCATATTGCTTTGAGGGGGAAGTTGTCCACACTTCCTCAAATGATATTATCATATTAATGTAAAATGGAATGTATTAATGGTATCTGTAATAAAATGACTAAATAAGTATAAAGGAATAATAAATAAAATATATATCATATATAAAAATATTTTCCATCATAATATCCACTATTATTGGTGGTAATGGAAAAATGAACAATCATCATTTCATCATGTAGTAGTTTTCCCTACATAGAAACAATATGTTTGTTACCCATTAGATAGAAGTGTGGGTATGTGTATGTAAAAAACGTATCATAATATAGTATAGTATACTAATGATATTTTAATTTTTATAAAATCATATAAATATAATAGTGTAGGGGTTGGATAATAAAAATAAAACTAAAGATGTTAAGAAAAAATGTTACCTCTTAATCGGGTAACTTCTTTTGGTTTGTACCAAAAGGCTTCCTTGGAAGTATTTCTGCCCAACGGTAGGATTCAAGGTAGAGGGGAGGTAATTTGGGGAGCTATATGGGAAGATCTTATCTAAACCTAAGTGTTTTTAGAGGAGTGAATAAGGAGTAGAATGGGTGGCCTTTATAGTGGAAGAAAAGGGATCACTTGGTATTTTCGAAAAAAAGTTAGGTGTACCCACATTTTTACGAACAAATATTCATCCAAAACCAAGAAAAATAAATAATTTAAGTATAATGGATGAATTATGGACAACCAATGGGTGTTTAAAAAGTGTATAGGTCATTTGGACCCCTAAGTTAAAGGTTTAGTCCTCTATTAAGGTTAATTTTTTCTTAATAACTGTAATTAATTTTAATTGCATTCACTAATATTTTTGGTAATAAAATATGGAATTATTATAAGTTAAAATTTATTCTAATTCCAAATATAGAATCCATTTTTTCAAATTACACTTATTTAATTGGAATAAATTGACTTAAAAGTGCAGTAAAAATATAGGTTTTATGTGTAAAATAGACATTGTTTTTATATTATGTATACCAAAAATTGGATAAATATAAAAAAAATACTTGATTGAATATATAATATATATTTTACATTAATATCACTCACTAATTATAAATAATTTATTCTATTACTGTAAAATATAAATTTGAGTCTAAAAATAATTTTTTGTAAAAATATTCACTTTATATTTAAATAATTATTATATTAATTTATAATTTATTTATAACAAATAAATTCATTTCATATTTTTATAAATAATAATTTTTATAAGTTATTTATTAATATGCATAACTTCTAATTTAATGGCTAATTTATATCTCATTATATTTTAAAAAAATATTATGTTTCAATAAAATATGATCTTGCATCTAACACAAGCCATCGAGGAAGGTCAATCCGGAGTGTAACACACTCTAACTCAGTGTTTCATGCATTGAAATATATAGAATATATTTTAAATTTAAAATATATTTTAAATTTTCTAGATATTATATTACATTACATGCTTGGCGTCGCGTTTCATACATGCTATCGAATACAAGGCTCTTACTTTAGAGTTTTGTGGAGTCAAAAACTCTTTAGTGTCTAAATCCTCATTCTAAATAATATTACAATGACGATTCACTGAAAATATTCTATATGGATGAATAGAGATTGAATTAGCACCAAGAATTAACTCAATAGTGAACTCAATCTCTCTCTAAGGTGGAATCCTTGTGAACTCCTTAGGAAGCATGTCATGAAAATGATACGCTACTAGATGAAAGACATCATGCTACACTCCTTAATTATCAAGAAAAAGAATCACAATCTAAGATGTGACCTCACCCATTTGCTAAAGAATTTTCCCCACATGGACTACCTGGATAACCCATTCCCCATGAAGAACATAAATGCTACCCTCAGGAGATGAGATGGTCAACGTACTATGGTAACAATCAATGTGAGGCCAATATTATACCAAACATTCCATACCCTATATCTGGTCGAAACCTGTTAGCTCCGTTATATATAAATTCTAAAGAAACATTACCCATCAACCTTCAGTGTGTACTCACTACACAGAAAGATGCTCCATGACCCCCCCCATTTACATGTCAATCAAAATAACCCCACATATTTCTCTACCACTATACTAAAAATATTCACAAGATGAGAGGATAAAAAAGTATAAGAGCCTCCTATATGAAATAAAGAACTAACAACTATAAAAGCTACAAGAATCGTAGCTTGGACAGTCGATGGTCCAACCTATCTACCAATAGGTTCAGGTTGAACTACATATAGTTTACCTCTTACTATACCCTAGGCTCATGTATGGGTCCCGTGCACAACACTACACTATTGATGTGGATTTTCATAAATTGAATTACTACATCCTCAACCCTAATAAGTATGACTACAGGTACTCCAACTACCAGGATGATACAGGCTAGAAGATCCTCTCCCACTTCTTTACATTGGACTATGTCCTCCATCACTACCCATCTATTGGGGGTTTCTAAAAAACATCTATACAAGTCACATATTTCTACAAGATATTCACTCTAGTTGTGGTTAAGGAAAATAATGAAACATTTGACCTAGTCAAGCACATTTATAGAAGGATACTTGATCACTGTCATGAGATACTAATGATCTCCCTTAACTACCCAGTCCGCCATCACCCTGGTAAAAATTATCACAATGGTTCTTTATACAATTGGGGGATGTAACACTATATCATCTACATAAAACCATGTTTTCACTACTGTAGTCCTCATTCTGGTTCCCCTTAAAGATGAGAGCCTAATTTATCATCTCAGTGAACTTATTCAAATATAATATATTTACCTGGGAATTGATCTCACATCTAATCCCATTGTAAAAATGATTTTCTGTAGCTACCTAATCTCTCATCAGCATCTGAATAATATGATGAATATCAGTGGAGAGGCCAGTGTTATCCATCATTCACATAGTTCACTGGGTCAACCGTATGAACTCCATCACAATCTCCCTCTCTTTCCTCAATATCTCTAGGTAAAAAATTTCAAGAAATTTATCTTGAAGTCCTTATATAAAATTTCCTCAAAAAACTCATACAAAGGCCAAATATCCCACAAGTTCTTTGATTGTACTTGTAATATATATGCTGATAACATGACCCTATTCTTTATGGGATTTTATATGTGGTCTATAATAGTATTGATAGATTCAATCCAGGACTCACCTGCCTCTGGTACACCCTCGAGGGAGAATGTTAGAGGTTGATATAGACAGAACCCCCATTTCAGATCAAACATAGTTAGTGTAGTATTCCCTGGGTCACTTTTTATAAACAATATAAAGTGGAAAAAATTATCAAAGAACTAATATTCCACCGTATTAGCAAGAACCAATTGAGGCTATGGTCCTGTTGTCGGAGGTGAATTGTAACATCCTTGATCTGGAAGCCACTCAATAAGTGCCCCGAACCCGGTTGGTCACATGACCTCAATCACATTTACCCAAATGCCAAAGGTTTCAAACTAGAAGCGAGGGCCCATGTTTGATAGTGGGTAATCTATGATCTCATTTGTCAAATTGTAGCACAGCAAAAAAGAAATATAACATACAACAACAGAAGCAGTAAACTATATAAAACTGAAATGGAAAACTAGATTAAAAGAGAACCACATTTATATAAAAAGATGCATCATGTCACTATTTATATGAAAGAAGCCAAAACAGGATACACTAAATTACAATACAGTACAACTCAAAGTACAGGGTACAACAAATAGAACAAAACAGAGTGAACAAAACATAGCAGCATCGCAAGCCTAAGCTCGGTCCCATGCTCTCCTACTTCTCTTCTATAACCATGTACCTATATAGGTACCCTTTCCCCTGTCGAAACATACAGAAATATAGTCTGTTTGGGATGAAGACATGACCCAAATAAGGTGTGAGAAATAAATCACAGTAGGTACCCACCAAAGGTCAGTGCCCAGCTGTCAGTGAAAATGTGTAATAGCAGTGTTCAAAAGTAAATGCAGTAAAATAGTAAGTACTCAAAAGTACCTATCACTACCAGTTTCATTTACATTTTAATTATTACTTATCTCCTCAATGCTTGTGCTTCGTCTTGGTAGGTACCACATAGAAAACCACCCGTGTGAATATTCTAAATAGTTGTGTCCTCAGACCTACTATCCTTACCCTCATGTAACAGAATCCAATACCCACAAGTGATTTTCCTCAGGCATAATGATCATTTCCCTCAGGAATATGTGATATTTCCCTCAGGTAAGGAGACTACTGCCCACAGGCATAAACAAAGGTTACCCTCAGGCTAAATAAACACAAACCTCAGGCTAAGCAACCACTACCTTAAGGCTAATAGAACACTGACCTCAGGATAAAGGAACCGGGCCGATCCCAAAGCATAAATAATAATTTATATAAAATTTCTCTCAAGAAAAATTAATGCACCATATAATCATGGAATACCCTTGGGTATCTTTTCCAAATGGCTAAACAGAGGAATGCACCCTCGGGGTAGTCCCGGATCCATGTTGTGATCCCGAACAACAGTTTAAACTTATCATTAGATTATCTACACAATTCTATATATCTTTCCAACAAAGGCCTCATCCATATGACACCCCAACCATGAGAGTGTATCATAACAGTACATAATTTCAACACAACAGTTGAAAGGAACATCAGACTACCTATCTCGATCATCTATGATCAGTATACATGAACGAAACCTCCCGAATCGTTCAAGAATGATGTAGATATGGGATAAACGTTCACTGATTCAAACTTGAATAACTTTCCCTCAGAAATGAATTAGTAAGAACAACTCAAGGAGAGGGGAGGGATTACCCGTACAGTCCCAACATGATCGATAAAGGTGGAATCAGATTCCCGGTGCATGATCAGGTGATCCTCCAAGGTTCGATCGTCCTCTCGAGCTCTAAAAACGAATTCAATGCCTCCTCTTCCAAATGAGTAGGCCACTGCCCCGTTTTAAATGAAAAAACAAACTACACGATGTGTACTCTCATGTACAGGGTGTGTAATTTTCATTTTTAAACTGTTCCTCTGGCGGATTCTTTCCACCGCAGCACTGTTCATCTGTCGACATGAGTACACGACGTGTATTTCTAATTACACGGCATGTATGATCACTTCGATTGTGACTGAATCCACCACCTTACTATTCACCAGCCGACTAATTACATGGTGTGTAAATACCTTATATATGGTGTGTAGTCGGTTTTTACACCTTTGATCACCGATAGACCTACATGCCCTGTGTACTGATCCCATATGTCCAATGTACATGATGTGTGGAAAAGTACACTTCATGTACCCAAAAAATTTGGGATTTTCCCATTTTCCTTATTTTTTTAAAAACACCTATGTAAAAAGGAAAATAATAAACCCGTACCTTAAGAATAAGAACTGGGTTCTTACAATCTTCCCCCTTAAAGCAATTCATCCCCGAATTTCCCTTCCAAGGGTGGTGAAGATAAAGCTATGAACAACTCTAACCACTGATCACGTAATCACTCTCCCATGCCCAGGTTTTGTTCTGCACTAGGTCATGCTGACATAGAACCCATATGAGAGGAACTGACCAGACTCAGAGAACCTTCGTACTCCTATCAACAATACAAATTGGATGTTCTTTAATGGTTGCATTGACCTGAAGCTCAACCTCCTCAGGCTAAAAGACATGAGATGGGTCCGAATGATAATAGCGCAGCTGAGATACATGGAAGAAGTCATCCATGGATCGATACCTCTATTATAACTGCAACAAATAGGCAACCAACTAGAATCTTTCCAGAATCTCAAAAAATCTGACATACCTCGGTGAATGTTTACCCTGTCTCCTGATTCTCCTGTGTCCCAAACTTGGTGAAACATGCAAGAAAACCTGATCCCCAACCACAAACTGCAAGGGTCATCTGTGGTGATCAGCATAATATTTCTAACAAGACTGTGTAGTAACCATCTGCTTCTGAATCAACTAAACCTACTTAGAAGTGTCCTGCACGGGACATGGTCCCAGAAAAGCTACCTCACTTGCCTCCAACCAGCACAAGGGTGATCGAAATGGCCTACCATATAAAGCTTCATAAGGTGTCATATCAATAGTTTTGTAGTACCCCTGGTTTTTGGTATTTAACCCTTAATTGATGATTTTCATGGTTTTAATGTTAAGGGTGTTGATTGGGAGAGTCCGGAGAACTTGGAATGATGTTTTGAGGAAAAAGGGGAAGTCACACAGGAGGCGCACTTTTTGTATAAACCATGCATATTGGGTCTTTGAGGTAGTGGCTTCCGCATGGTCGGTGTATGGTTTGTCTAACCGTGTGGCCAAACCATGGGAGAAGGGTAGCCAAGGCAGTAGATAATGCATGGTTAGCGCACGGTTTGTCAAACCGTGCGAACTAACTGTGCGACCACTTAAACGAGATCCTATAAAAGTGGATCTCACACGTTTTTTCCTCTAAGTGGCTCGTTTAAGCTCCTAAGCTCCCCTAACTTGGGATTTTGGTTCTCCTAAGGTCAAAGTGGGTTCTCCCATCATTCAGGAGGAGATCCAAAGGATTCCCTTGGATAATCTAAGCCGGATTCTTGATGTATGTGATCATTCTTGTTTGATTTCACTGATCTACTTAGAACTACTTCTTCTCTTCTCTCAGTTTATTAGATCTACACCCATTATGGGTAGATCTATATTTTTGGATTCTAAACATGATGCGTTTTGGTCTAGGTTGTGTTAGGGTAAGAGATCTAATGAGGATCCTTGGTGATTCGGATGGGTTTTTTGCGCGTTCTCCGTTTGTTAGGGTTTTTGTCAAAACCTTCGAGGTAGGTGGCTTCAAACTCGATTCCTCTTTCTTTTAACTTGAAGGATTAGTTCAATTTTATTTAATTTCTTGGTTTTTATTGTGATATTGTGGTGCAAAGCATGTAATAAGTATTCTTTAGTGATGATTTATGGGATTGATGGAATTATGAAAATTGAAAGAATGGGTTGTGCAAAGTGTTTTGGTTTCTGAATTTTAAATATAGTGATTGTAAAAGATGGCTTTGATAGATGTGGAAAATGGTTTTTCCTCTTGAAAGGAATGGTTTTCAATAAACGGTTTGATACTTTATTGAAAGGTTTTGAACACACTTGGTTTTGGGCATGGATTTGCAAGGGTTCTGGTGTGTGTTCATATGCATTAGGATGGATAAGGATGAGAAGCCCCCCATCAAAAGGTTGGGATGGATAAGGGTGAGAAGTACTCATATCAAATGGGATATATAAGGTCATGAAGTACCCCCGTCAAGGTATCTCACTAAGTGACGACTTAGTGGAAGGATAACTCACCACTCGTGAGTATAGGGAGGCCCAGGTTGCATGCATGTTTTGTTGTGTAGATTTGTGAAACAGAATGGATGTGCCAAAATAGAAATGTGAATTTGATTGGAAACCTTGTTTGGTTGTTCTTCTTGAGAAAGATGGTTTTTTTTGGAAAATGGTTTTGACATGGAACTTGTTTGTTGTGAAATGTTTTGGAATTGTATTATATAAATTGTATTATATAAATGTGCTAACATGTTTTATCCTTGAGTTATGGGTTGGGATGTCCTTGGGAAAAACCTACATAATTTCATTACTCACCCCCTGCTTTAGCACATTGGTGCTTTTGCAGATTTCATATACCAGGATGTTGGAAAAGGTAATGCATCACATGTTTATAGCACTACTTCGTAATGCTTGGGCTGGTTCGTGATGTTGAATCTTGGAGCTTGTGGAGCATGGAGTTGGGTTTTCATCTTGTGGTCTTTTAGTTTGTCTTTTGGCTATTTACTCTGATTTAGTGTTGTTTTCCATTATGGTACTCTGGGTTGGTTATGATAATATAAATGGTTGAGTTACCTTAACTGTATCATGCATCATTTAGTTGATTAGTTTGGTCATGGATGTTGGTCCTGTGGTATGTTCCAAAAAGGGTAAATCATCCCCCAGATGTTTGAAACCCTTCGGCATTTATTGCCAGCCTTTGGTGCCTTGGGGATGTCACTTAAGGCCAAGTAATGACTCGTTGAGATCTCAAGCCAATGAGAATTGGCGGGACATTACAAATGGTATCAGCTTGTTTGGTCCTTGCCTAATAAGTGGTCATCGATGATCTTGGTTTTGGAGTTGAAATTAATTTTCCTCTATTCCTTGGGTCTGAATCTTAGAAAAATGTAGGATTATCAGAACTTGAAATGTATAGCATAAAAGGATGTAGCTAACCAGTTTATGCTGAACTTCAAGTTACCAGGGTGCTGGGTACATAATTGTTTTGGATACACTTCTAGAATCATGGAAATCTCATTGTCATGGGTTTATCCAATGAGATGAGCATGAAATGCATTAGAGGAATGAATTCCCACTATGATTTCATATCTCAGTGTGAAGAATGATTTATGATTTCGGGCAAAGTGATATTTTAAAAAAAATTCAGAAATTGATTTTCAAATCAAAACTTTTGAAAAGTGGATATTTGGTGTATTTTGAAAATGGGTGGATTTTCAAAAAGAATGTGGGATGTTTTAAAAAATGGTTGAACATGTGGAAATGCTTGATGGATGGAAAAAATGATGTGATAGTTTATGTGATAGAAATTGAAATGCTAAGCCTTCAGTTCCTAGGAAGTAAGACTAATAGTGTGCGTTGTTTGTATTGAAAATGGCACCTGTTAGGCGTCGTAGAAACCAACCTGAAGAAGCTGTGGAGAATGTGGTTGCACCTGAACCACGTGTGAACCAAGATCTGGTTCAGAGTATCGTTCAAGTGTTCTAGGATGTGGACATGGGGAATTAGAGGGATGAGTCAAGGAATGTAGACCATTCCATCCATTTCCAGAAACAGAATCCACCCATATTTCCGGTTGATTCTGAACCAGAAAGAGTGGAGGTGTGGCTGAGTAACATGAATTGTATCTTTGATTTCATCGACACACCAGAAGAACTGAAAGTAAAGTTGGTGATGTATATGCTGGGGGATCTTGCATGATAGTGGTGGGAGCTAGTGGTGCAGGCTATGGTGGATCAAGGCCTGGGCTGGGAGAAATTTGAGGAGTTTTTCAATAAAAAATTCTATCCTCACACGTCCATGATCCAGAGGAAGACGAACTTTTTTAGCCTTAAGTATAAGAATCTCTATGTCATAGAGTATGCCGATAAATTCATCAATTTAGTGTGCTTTTCACCGGAAGTTGCTACAAGTGCATTACAGAAGGAACACATCTTTGAATCAGGGTTGCAATAGGATATTCGATCAAAGATAGTTGTGCTATGTATTAAGGATTATACAAAAATGGTAAATAGAGCAACAATAGCTGAAAGAGACATATCAGGAGTTATAGGAGGAGGAATTATGATGATACCCATGGGAACGGGTGGGAACTATAATGCTAGGAACAAGCGGAAGAGGGAGACCTACTTCCAATGTGGGAGTGCGAATCAGAATCAGACTGCTAGATCGGTGAATCTTCCTCCACAACCCATGATGAAAGCCATGTGTTTTCAATGTGTCTCGACTGATCATATAAAGCGAGAGTGTATAGCGCAATCTAGACAATGTCACAATTTCAAGAAGATGGGGAATCTACAATGCTATTGTAGAAATACTCTGAGTTTGGGTGCACGTGACACTTCCCAGGCGTCGGAAGCATCATATTCTTCAACAGGATAAGGAAAGCAGAGTCAGTCTCGTCAGCATAACAGAGCTAGACATGGTGATTCTCAAAATACCATGACTCTTCAACCAGGACAATCTTAGCAAGAAAACAAGGAGAATAGTTCAGTGACGAAGCAATTGTATGGAGCTAAGAAGATGATTTTTAATGATCAGGCTAGACCATCAATAGTAAGAGGTACGATTCTTTTGAATTCTACCTTTGTGAAAGTGTTGTTGGACACAATGAGATAGTGCAAGGAGAAGCTCGGTGAACCAATGCGAAGATAGTCGGATCGACCGATTGTTGGTATTGAACCTTAGGAAGGATTCCTATGTACCCTAACTTGGAGATAGGGATCAAATTCCACGTAGTTCGAATCGAAGTGTTGGAAAACCGACGTGAAGGTGGACACGGGGGTCTGATGGTGATCGGTCTTGAACCTCGGGGAGGCTTCCTATGTACCATGCCTTAACATGGATAAAATTACTCGTAGTTCACATAGGCTTGGGGCTTACACTCTGAGGAGGCCCAAGGTGTGTATTGTGGCTTACACAATGAGGAGGCCCATGGTTTGGATTGGGGCTTACAAATTTAGGAGGCCCAAGGTGTGGATTGGGGCTTACACTCTGCGGAGGCCCAAGGTGTGGATTGGGGCTTACACTCTGAGGAGGCCCAACGTGTGGATTGGGGCTTACACTTTGAGAAGGCCCATAAGAGGATGTCATGATCGATGCTTATTCTAAGCCCACGTGAGTCATTCTCGATGTGAGAAACAAGAGGCAGCAGGGACCAGATGATCACATCAAGAAAGGTTCGTCTGTGAGAAGTGGAGTGGGGATTACACATAGGGCGGCCCATAAGGTCGAGGCTTACTCTGAGATGGATTCCTATAGTTTCTTCCTCATGTCTGGCCATGAGGGCATCCCAACCCATTGGTGGGTTGAGGAATATAATGGTGGCCAATCCCTATGCACAAGTGCACGAGAGGGATAACACCAAGGGAGTTGGAATCAGTACGAACAAAGGGATATGAAAAGTGTGAATTCCATGCCCGACATTTAAACACAATGAGGTAGGCATGGTGATGGAGGATAACTGTTGACCACGTTCAAAACACACCATCCATATCATATTAGCCTGAAATGGGGAAAAACAAATGAGGGTCGACTGCTGACTGTGTTCAAAACATAGGACCTGAATCAAAGTGTTGTAAAAAGTCTTCCGATGCGTTGGCCTAGGATGGTAAATGAGCCGATGCGGCATGGGACCAGGCCATTAGGGGTTCCCTTCAGACATGGAAGAGTATGAAGATCTTAATGAAGGACACACAAAGCATGAGGTGGAGTGATGGAATGTTTGAATGGATTCCAGCGCTCTTAAAATTATGCCACTATAAACATGGCATGCGGCATCTTATGCTTGGAGCATAAGGCATCTTTTTCCTAGAGCAAGAGGCATCCCATATTTAGAACATATGGAATTCTACAGTTTATAGTCATGTAGAGAGGACTATTTCCATACAATTTAACGTTATATAGATAGGGCGAGGGCCATATAGTTTAACGTCATGTGGTCAGGACAACTAGGTAGGAGATACCTAGCAATGGTTGGTGTGGGACCTACGTGAGGGAGGCCCTTTAAGGATGAACCTAGAAAAAGGATCTTGGAAATGGGGTTATAGGAGAGTCATAAGAAGTAGATCAACTCATGGAATTCATAGGATGGATGTTGGGGTGGCACAAGGGTGCAATGTAAAATACTGTTGAGCCATCTCGAAAATTCCATGGTGCAACTCTCCAATTTTCATGGGGGTCGGTGACGGTAGCGAAGGGATCGGGCCGAGACTGTAGGTCGGAACTGACCCCGAGTGGGGGTGTGAGGGCGCAAACCCCGTGGTATGGACCAGAAAGTGCGTGGGGTTTTCCGCATGGGGCGGGCCGTGTAGGAGCTCGCTGCGAGGAGCCAGCCGCGAGGGACTGTCCGCGGAGGAGCCATCCACAAAGGACTGGCTGCGAGGGACTGGCTGCATGTGGTTCGTGGTTTGGTTGTCAACGAAGGGTGTCCGCGAAGGAGGTGTCTGCAATAGAGTTGGCCACGAAGGAGCAGGCAGCGAAGGAAGCTCTTCGCGAAAGAGCCTGTCCGTGAAGGGTGTTGTCCGCGAAGGAGGCTGTCTGCGGAGGAGCTGGCCATGAGGGAGCAGGCCGCAAAGGACTAGGCAGCGAAGGAGGCTATCCGAGAAGGTGCTGGTGCCCGTCCTACATCACACTCGCGGAGGGGTTCCCACCTCCATTTCTCAAACTAAATGGGTTCGCAGAGGGGATGGATGTCTGCGAAAGAGATGCCTGCATTTGGTTTGCGGTTTGGTTTCTTCTCTGTGAGGAAGAGTTAATCTGTGGACGATAAGGGGTCCACGGATGGTCGCGGAACATTACTGTTTGGAGTGATTTCTCCAGCATCTCCCCATGGGTTTTCACCCATCATTCCTCTCCGCATTTTTAGTGCCCCTCAGTGACTATTTATAAAGTCACGAAGAGGCTGTATTGATGGGAACACGACACGTTTTGCAGAATCCCATGAAAGAATCGCCACCCGCGGACGACTCGGTCAACCAAGGATTTTTGGAACCGAGTTTTGCAGAATTGCTCTGCGGCCGTGCACCCATCCACCTCTATCCCGTGAACATCACCAGTCCGTGGAGGGGGAAGCTCGCGGCGGTGGACCAGCCTGGCACCCATCCTGCTTTGCGCCCGCAGAGGGTCCCCGCCTCTATTTCACGAATGACACTGGTTTGCGGAATTGTAGGAGGATAGTCTGCCAAACCGGCCGCGTGCTATTGCTGGGAGCCAGTGTGTAGACCGGTTCGGTCCATTTCTAAGTCTTGCTGTAATTGGATTTCCCATTTGTAGAATTTTCAGGACCCTACAAAGGCCTATAGCATAAGTCATACCAACATAAGGACGCGTATCATCATTCCACATCCCTACTATACCATTATTCATATCTTTCAATGGTTCATCCTCAGTTAAATTTTTATCAATAATTACAATATGGGTGAACCTCTTTATTTATTATTGTTTCCACGGTTCATTTCATTTGACACCTTTAACATGATTTCATAACTTTTCCATTTTACTATTTATTCATAACCAAAACCATTATACATTCTATCATTCCATTAGACAATATGGATATGGCCCTTTAACAATTAACAGTAATACACTAAATCATCCCATAACCCAATTACCATTTTTTATAATAAGACATGAATCCCCTTATACCATGAAATCATTAAAATTTCATATTGTTGACGCTCCTTTTTCGTCATAGAGTGCAATGGAATGTAAAGGGAAACGACTTAGCACAAATTGATTCATCCTTTGAAGAAAATATCAAAAATTGACAAAGGGATGAACAAGGAGAAAATTGCCCATAGGTCACACAAGTTCCCTCATAGTCACACAAGTCCACTTGCGTGACCTATGTGATAACCGCCTGGGGTCTTCTCCTTCCTATAAATAGACCCTGTGGGCCCCCCATTCCAGGAGGATTTTTTTTCCAGAACTCAGATTTGAGCTCTCGGCGCCCTAGTCTCTTCTCAAAGCTTCCGAAACACTTCTAAGGTAATTTCATACCTATAACGGAAGATTTGAAGAGGGGGAGGACGGCCTATGTGTTGAAACTCACCAACACTTGCGCGCCTGAGTGGCCAGCCCTTACGGGAAAATGCCACACTTGCGTGCCGCCTTACTCCTTCAATAGAACTTGTGCGCCCCTTTTCTATAAGAACCTCAAGAAGATTCTAAGTGCTTTAATCAAGAGTCACTCAAGTATTACCCTACTGGTTAACCGTCACGCAAGTACACCATGTGTCGCACAGGCATACCTGTGCGACCATGACTTGCGCACCCACGCAGTACCTGCATGCCTACCAGGACTTGCGCGCCCCTGCCTTTTTGGGTGCCCTTCTTGCCCATTTCACCCCTCTTAAGCCATTCCACCACTTCTATTCAGGATTCAATCTCCAAGACACTCTTCAAAGCCTTTTATGGCATGATTTCTTGATTTTTGATTCCTTATCTGAAAGGAACTCTGTAGAATATATCTCAAAACCTAGTGATTCACACATCTTTATATGACTAAAGATTGTGATTTCATTCATTTCATCCTCATCCTTTAAGATGATAGAACTAAATAGACCTAGGCCTTCTTTTCAAGAGTAAGCCCCAGTCATAATTCTTAACTGGGGCATCCTCCTTAGGAGTAAGCCCCAGTCCCCTAATTTAGGTATCCTCCTCAGGAGTAAGCCCTAAACCTTAATTACCTTAACCTAAGACTCCTTTTCAGGAATAAGCCCCAGTCATAATCCTTAACCTGGGCCTCCTTTTCAAGAGTAAGCCCCAAGTTAGAGTATTCAAAAATCTCCATGAAGTACATATACCTTTATGGACCCTGTTCCTAGATTTCTTCCCTAAATTAAATCCTATCCTTCATTTATCTGGGTAGTCATACATACATAAGTCCCACATTATTTCTTATGATTGCATCTTTCATGGCACAATTGTCTAATTTTTTACCAATACCTCTTGTTTCTCACACTGAGTATGACTCACGTGAGCTTTGAGTGTAAAAGTAATTATGAAATCCTTCTTTGAGCCATCAATCATAAACATCTTACTCCCTTACTAGAACTATGTGGGTTCTGATTCCTTTTATAAACAAAGGATACATAGGTAGCCCATCTGCGGGTTCGATCCCAACTCTGAAATAATTCATGTTCTTCTGAATGAAAATAAACATCAAGTGCCCCACTGAGTGGATTTAAAACCAATATGGTCCTCATAAGGACCAAGATACTTTTAGGTATCAAAGGATACCATTGACTAAGAATCTCTAACAAATACATATGATTCTTTATCAGTGAAGAATCTCGAATAAATATAAAAGATTCTATAAATTTCAAACATATTGAAAATTAATCGTCAGATCTAAAGGAAAAATCATTTTTTATTTGGTAATGTAATAAGGATTCACGAACATAACTTAAATATATAAAGAGAGTCCCGGAGTAGACAATAATTCCCATAAAAAGGTCTGATGAGTCCGACCTCTCATCCTCTTGACCAATGCAAATTCCTAAGCCTCATCAGTCCATAAACTAATGAGCACCTACCTTTGGAAAGTAGGTCCGAATGGATGTGGAATCATTGGTTGTTTCCGGTTCTACAAACAAACTCGTTAGAAACCGATCTGAATGTTTGAACCTCCCATCAAAAGGAGGTCATCCCCGAAATCCGAGAGAAACAAAAATGGTGAACCCGACGTGAGTCATTAAACAAGTTAAAATGATGTTTTACTTATTTTATTAGGCCCCTATTTAAAACTCAATGAGAGGGACAACAAAAACAATCATTGACATATGTGCTCATCCAAAAGATGTAGTGTCTGAATTTATCTTGATTACGTCTGTTATATCAAATAGGAACTCTTTTATAAGATCTTCTGCATTTCTGGAATGAGTGCTCTCAATTTCACACCTGTGAATACTGCTGCTACAAATGCCACTACTGCTACTCCGGCTGGATCGTCGTCCGCTCTAAGGACGATATCACCTACTCAGCGTCTTCAACACTGGGTATCAAACGCACTGCTTAAGGAGTACCATCAACACAGTACCATCCCAACTCTGGAGGCTTCCCGGCAAGCCCTCCAAGTAAAAAACTCACATCAGTCGTCCGGACAACGATGACAAGTGATCAAGAAGCAGGCGATGCTGACTACCGTCTCCAACCGTTTCAGCTCGTTATCCCTGGAACGCAATCACCATTTTCTCCCTTATTCTGGGGAGGTGAATGAGCAGGTCCCTCAGGGCCTTAATTCAAACAGACATGAGTCCTTCTTGAGGGCTCCCACCAACAATCACCACCAAACTCATGCGGTAGTGTGCCCTCAACATGATGAGGGTACCAAATCCAGGTGTTCGGCTGAGGTTCCTCGAACCCGAGCAAGCAAGACAAACCACCAGAGGCAGAATCCGGTCAACAGTGAGCAGGTTCTCATCTTTTCCATCTCCAGATAAGTCCACCAACCTAACATCGTGGCAAGCAACGAGCAGGCACATACACTTGCCCATTTTAATTCCACTATCCAGTAGACTCGTCTGGCAGCATCACGCCAATCCCGCCAGGCAATTACGGTGGAGTACTATAGGCAGGAACATACACACTATTTATACATCATCAGCTAGTCAGCAGGCTCGTCTGACTACATATGATGGATCTCGTCAACCACGTTTGGCGAAGTGAAATCATCAGGCACATACACCTGCTATTATTTATCAAGCCTATCAACAGTCTCGCTTGGTAGCATTAGGAGAAGTTATTCGGAAAGCACCGACAACAAATAGAAGGCAGACACAACTCTCTTCCCCCACACTTGAGTACTGTTAGGATTCACTGACAGGAAAAGGAGGACAGGAGCAGACACATACACCAGCTCCAAGCCCTGAATGGACGTATATTCCCGTTCCAGCAGCGGAAGTCACCAAGCATATTCTATTAATGGTTAAAGAGAAGAAGCAAATCCCTGATCATATTCTGGATGCCTGCCAGGATATTATAACAACTTCAGCGGCATATCAGGGAAAGACACATAAATCTATCCCTACCAATGGAGTGACACATCAACAATTCACTCCAGAATAGACACACACATATGTTCCAGTCCAAGAGGGTTGTGGGGCATACTCCCCAATATTATATAGACAAACAAGTCAAGCACATACACCTGATTTGAGTAGAGATCGTCAGCCTAACCTAGCCATCATTCCTGATCCGGCATATACACCTGCTCAGAGCAGCCACTTTCGTCAACAAGTGGTTTCCAAGGTGAGTAAGAAGGCGTCTAGGAAAAAGAGCCACCCAGCACAGTCAGGAGATCATGAGCCAATCTGTAACAAGGCCTTGCTTGATGCTGGAGTTCTTGAAGCCCTCAGACAATTATCTATTGAAATTCAATATTCTACTCCCTCATTTCCCAATAGTAGGAACATTAATTCCAAAGGTCTTCAACAAACACTTCCTCATGAAGGCTTGCTTCATGACAATTCGATTGATCTCGAAGTTTCATCTTTAGATGAGAGCCACATGAACCCTCTGTGTGGTCAAAAGACCAAGGAGAAAGAGATCTCATCTTTTGCTATAACCCATTATGGTGGTCCTCCCCATGATGATGAATTTTTCTGCGAAAGTCCTCTCCGCAGTAGTGATGCACATTGCCCGAAAAATGCTCTAGTGGACAATGTAGTGCTGAGATAGCCCTCTTATCATGAGGCACTTGAAAATGCGAAACCAGTCTTGTCTGAAGCTTCATCGCTAGCAGGTGAAATACTTTCTCAATCAGAAGATAGCCCAGGGTGTAGTTCATTCTCCGAACCACCCCTAAGTCATGCATCTTCTAGTTTGATCAATGTTTTCTCTACCAATCCTGTTGAATCCAATGAAGCAACCAGAAAACACCAACTCTGGTCAAATTAGGTAGAATAATATTCATCAAATGATAAAGAGGAAATGCTGAACATGAGAAAAAAACTGGTGAAAGGTGAAGTGCCAGTCATGTTTTGGCCTCTAGCTGACTCTCAGTATAATATTCCTGAAACGTTGACGGAAGATGAAATTCATGATATTCGTCTCAACATATGGAAAACACTTTGTCAGTTAAAAAAGAAAGTATTATCTTATGATGAATATGAAAATCATCTTAAGATAATAGAAGGGTTACAACATCAGATTGATTTGGCTTCTCTATCAGTCTCTCGATATCCGAAGGCTAATAAGAAGCAGAGAGCCCTTCAACGTTCATGCCTTGGCGCACTAAGAGGATTGCGTCAATTAATTTCCAATGCCCCCATCTGGTATTTGTGTTAGAGGATGGGGTGTTCATGGAGCACTGCATTTCACTGTGCTCTCCAGTCAGCAAAGCCCACTGAAAATGGTCTCATGCAATGTTATTGCCCATGGCCGGCCACAATCAATGGGCTTTGTTTGTAATCAAAAGATTTCCCAAGAACATGCTTCAACTAGTTCCTCTCAAAATCAAGAATACAGAGAACAAGTTGTTGAATTACACTTGCATCAAGCAAACGAGAATATTAAACATTCCTATCATTTAGAGCAAGCCCGTCACCAAGTGACAGAAGTGTCAGAAATCATCCAACAGTCTTTTGAACCGGGTGATAAAAGCGGATACATGTTAATGCATCCAGCTAATTTCTGGACTAAGGTTCGTAAGATCAGGAGAACTTTCAAGAAAGTCTTAGACATAGCATGTCAATAACCACACCAACTCACTAGACTGGGGAATATTTTAATCCAACCCTCGGAATCAACAAAAAGGATTCGGGAAGTTGAGTGAGAACAGCAGGAACAGCCCCAATCCATTGGACTGGGGACTTTATCAAATCATCAATCCCCCCCTCAGAGAAATTCGGTCTTTTCTAGGTTGGGGAAAAATCCTCAAGAGGAACAAAGAGCCAAATTATCAAGAGATTCCCTCCAAATTACGCTTCGTCAAGAAGTTCTTGAGGGATCGAATAAAAAAAGGCAATGTCTCATCAATGACATGGAAGAAGACAATATCACAAAAATGATGATATAAGGGATGCGATGATTTATGCATCAATAAATTTCATCAATGTCGTTGTTGCTGATTTACCAGATGAGGATCACTCAGGGGATTCAGATGAAGAGGTTTCTGCTCAAGAAGATGTATGCACCAACACAAATGAAGAAGGTATGTGTACAAGAAGTCAAAGGATTACGCAGAACCTTGGTATACTTTGAGTAACCCACTTCCCCCTCTCCGAAAAGGATCCAACAAAGGGAAGGGAAAGAACCAGGTTACATACCCTTCCTCTAGAGAAGGTCAATCGCTCTCACTAGAGCAAAGGTTTTCACAACAGGAAGAAGAAATGAAGGAATTAAGAAGGTTGAATGCAGAACTACTTCAGAGTAGTCTTCTTCTTAAGCATGATAGAGTCAGTCAGCTAAATGAATTTGTTGCAGCTACTGAGATGGATCAATAATATCCTCCTCTCTCAGTACACCCTCACAGGTCTAATCCTACGGGTCAAGTGCAATAACAGTTGGCAGTGATACCATCAGTTGCAGCACCAATCGCCACATCTGTCCAAGCTCTAGTCATTGCACCTACCCAATTCCAAGTTCAACCAGATGTTTCTCAAAAGTTAATAACTACTATTGAGTCATTAACAGCTCGGTTATAAAATATGGAAGGGAAATGTGAGCAAGTTCAACCAGAAAAGAAAGTTTACCCTGAATGGGTAGATTCAATTTCTCCTCCATCCAGTTTTGGGAATCCTGTATTTCCTATTTTCAATGGATCAGGCGATCCTGAACAACATTTGATGCATTACATGTCTTGTTGCGATCCTATGATGGGAACTCCGGAGCAGCAAGAAGCAGTGAAACTCAAATGCTTTGTGCAAACCTTGTAAGGACCAGATTTTGTTTGGTATACAAACTTGCAATCCCGGTCAATTACCGGATGGGAGGATCTTTGCCAAAAATTCCTCCTTCATTTCAGCTCAAATTTTCCAAAGACAACAGTTTTCGATCTTACAAACTGTAAGCAAAGGGAGAATGAAAGGGTCTCTGATTTCATTGCTCGATGGAAGGGATTAACATATTCCTTGATTTTAGCACTCCCTCAAGAATAATTGTTGCCTGTCTGTGTGGAAAATCTGCGTGATTAATTACGCACGCCGCTAATCCTTGTGAAATACATAGGAGGGTTTCGAGACCTTCCTTCAATCAATCAACAAATTGAAGATTCCCTTATACAGGCTAAGGCTAAATCTCATGTAATTCCATCAGATCCAGGAAGGAGAATGGGTAAAGCAGAAACTGCTACAATTATGCTTAAACAAGCACCTGTTCTTGTTTCGACCACAAAACCTTCATCTTCTCGAAGGGCTCCACCTTCTGAGTTCCAACAACAAAGGCCTTTTCATCCAGACGATAAAAAAGATCAAAGACGAAAACAATTTGAGGATATGAAGAGAAAAACATACTCTTTTCGAAATGAACAAGTTCTTGGTTATTTCATTTTGTCTCCGGAAAAGAATTTGATTCAACTGCCAATACCCAAGAGGCCAAACATGAAAGGAGATGAAGACCATCCTAATTATTTCCCTTTTCATCAAATGTTGGGGAATCCCATCCAGGAGTGTTTTGTCTTCAAAGACCTCATGCAAAAGATGGCCAACTTGGGACAAGTCACATTGAAAGGCTCCTCAGCCCAGGTAGCATGTGTCCCTGCTATAGTTCCAGAGGAGGAAGGTGAATGGAAAGAAGTAAAAAGCAAAAATGCACATAGGTATGTTGATTGGATGGTCAGAAAGACAATCAATCGAACTCATTCTATTTTTCGAGCACAATTAAAGAAACCAATTGTGTCTTCTGCCATGAATGTTGCGGAAAAACCATCTTCATCAGAGGGAAAGTCCTCAACGAAACGACATGACTCAATGAAAGAAAAAGAATCAGAAGAAGATGAGTATATGTCAAAACCTATGTTATCTTTGACTTTGGCATACTTCATGCCATCTAATTCAAAGCCACAAGCACCACCCCACCAAACGGAACAACCTAAACAGGATAATCCGGAAGAGTCTTCATTAGACGAAGAGTTAATCTTTGGTTCTGTTAATATGATTCAATTAACAGATCCATATGCCAGTCGAAGATTTGATTTCAATGAGCCTGAATTCCCTGTATCAAACAGAGGAATCAGAGGATGTTCCAGGGGATCAGGATACAGGGGAAGACATAGATCTTTCAGAAGCCACTATTCCAATTCTACCTCGGCTAGAACTGTGTATGCAGCAGAAACTCGTGGTAGATCCCTTCAGCAAGCTTAGAAAGAACAAGAAAGTTCTTCTACCAATAGTAAATTCAGTCCTGGCACAATTATTTGGGAAGACCGGATGAAGGTTCCATCTTCTTCCTCTCAAAAAGTAAATGGATCTAATTGGTCTAATCTTCCAAAACCAGGAATATTGCCAAACCCTATACCAATACAATATGCATCAACTTCCAAAGAATCTGCTTCCAAGGTACCCGCTAAACCACATATTCCTATTGGGAAACGTAGACCTCTGGATCAAAATTATTATATATTGAAACACTTGGCCCAAGTACCAGCCTTGTTATCAATTATGGATGCTCTGAATCTGTCAAAAGATCTTCGGGGAGCACTCATCGAGGCTTTGTCAATTCCTCAGGAGTTTGAAACTGAAATTGCTGCAGCTGAAGTCTATCACATAGAGAATAATCCTGCAGAATTCAATGAAATAATATCCTTTACTGATGAAGATGAATATGATGTTGTGCATGGACATATTAGACCATTGTACTTGTCTGTCAAGGTCAATGGGGTGGATGTTCGAAGAGCTTTCATTGACAATGGTTCAGGAGTCAACCTCATGCCCATTCATACACTTCGTCGATAGGGCCTCACGGAATCTGATTTATCTCCTTCCACCATGATGCTACAAGGATATGATAAAAATGAACAAGAACCACTGGGTGAGGTTACACTCAAAACTTAGTTTGAATATCTTGTATTCACTTTAGATTTCATGGTTGTTGATCAAGACTCAGCCTTCAACATCTTGCTTAGAAGACCCTGGCTACATCAACATGTGGCTATCCCTTCATCATACCATTAATGACTCAAATATTGTTTAGATGGTCAAGTTGGGACATTGTATGGTGATAAGGCCCCGTTCAAGACATGTGAGTCTCAATACATTGAGGCGGAATTCTATCACATGAATCAAAGGGAGAAATCCATAACAAAGGAGATTACCAAAGTTAATTCTCTATATGGTTTGGAAAAAATTCCAGTAAATCCATTTAAACATGTGAGTATAGATTATGTGTTTCCTATTAGTCAAATTGACAAGATAGACCCAAATCAAAATACTCTTATGGAAAGATCTATAATGTCAATTACAACAATCGATCCAGACAACATGGGAGAAATTAGTAATCTACCAAGTAGTGATGAAAGCACAAATGGTGACGTCTTAATTTCATCTGCCAAAATCCATCAAGTCTATGCTTCGCCAATTAGGCCAAAAAAGTTATAGCAATATTGGAGGTGAAAAATGATGTTGATTCTCAATCCATCATCTCCTCTTTATTACCCAAATAAAACCCTTCATCATCTATCAGGTCGGAAATGGAAGCTTCTTCTTCATGATATGCAAATTTTGACATCTCTTCAGATCATGAGAATTCTACTTTATAATCTACTGTGCATGTAGAAACGGAAGAAATAACACATAATGAAGAACTAGAGGAAGATCTCAAAGATACTCCTCCATAATTTGAAGAGGGTATCTCTACCACTGTAGATGAACTCAGAGAAATAAATATAGGTACAAAAAGAGATCCACACCCCACTTTAATCAGTGTGGCCATGACTCTTGAAGAGCAAGATATGTATATTTATTTTCTAAATAAAAATAGAGATATATTTTCCTGGAACTATATAGAAATGCCCGGGATTGATCCTGATGTTTCTACTCATCATTTGAGTTTACTAGAAGAACATCGAGGATTTAAGCAAGCCGCGAGAAGAACACACCCAACTTATGCTTCCAAAATTGAAGCTGAAGTGGACAAGATTATCAAAGCTAACTTCTTCAGAGAAGTTCATTATCACAAATGGTTGGCTAATATTGTCCCTATAAAAAATAATAACGGACAAATTAGAGTTTTCATCGATTTCATAGATCATAATCGGCATTGTCCTAAGGATGATTTCCCAGTTCCGATTACAGAAGTTTTAATTGATGCAATAGCTGGCTATGAAGCACTTTCCATCATGGATGGATATTCCCGATATAATCAGATATGAATGGCCCAAAGAGATGAGGAATCTACAGCCTTCATAGCCCCTCGGGGTTTGTTTTGCTACTGGGTAATGCCCTTAGGCTTAAAGAATGCTGGTGCAACTTATCAGCGTGCCACACATCGTATCTTCAAACCCTTCTTAGGGAAGTTTGTTGAATGATATGTAGATGATTTTTTAGTTAAATCCAAACAACGTTCTAATCACTTGGATGACTTGGAAGTCATATTCTGCAAGCTTCGACAACATAATTTGAAGATGAACCCCTTAAAATGTGCTTTTGGGGTAACCTTGGGAAAATTCATCTGCTTTGTTGTACACCATCATGGTATTGAAGTCGATCTTGAGAAGACCAAGTCAATCCTTGGTATTCCACCTCCTCGAAATTTGAAATAATTAAGAGGACTTCAAGGAAACTCAGCATATATTCAGCGTTTCATCACCAATTTAGCAGGAAAAGGTTTACCTTTCACCAAATTGATGAAGAAGGGAGTCACTTAAAAGTGGACTGAAGAATTTCACGAAGCATTCGATATTCTCGAGAAATACATCTTGAGTCCACCGGTACTCATGCCACCTGTTGAAGGAATACCACTTATCCCTTATGTGACAGCTCTAGAGCGATCATTGGGTGCCTTTCTTTCTCAAAAGAATGATGCTGGGAATGAAAACAGTCTCTACTATCTCAGTCGAACCATGCTTGAAGCAGAAACCCGATATTCAAATATTGAGAAGTGCTGCCTGGAATTAATCTATGTAGTTCAGAAGTTGATACACTACCTGCAACATCACGAGGTCTAATTGGTATCTCACAATAACCTGCTCAAATTTATCCTAAGTTGTCCAATGCTTACAGGACGTCTGATAAGGTGGGAAGTTGTTTTGAAGCAATTTGAAATTCAGTATGTGTCTCAAAAGGCGATAAAGGGCCAAGCTCTGGCTGATTTCCTAGCTGAACACCCTTCAGTGGAAGACACATCTTCAGATATTGAACTCCCTTATGAGGAAGCCTTCTCTATTCAAGAAAGTCCTCAGGCATGGGAAATGTATTTTGATGGTGCTTCCAAAATTCAAACAGGGAGGAAAATGGAAAATCCTAAATTCAAAAAAGTTGGATTAGGAATTGTGCTCATTTCTCCAAAAAAGGCAGTGTTACCTTATTCCTTATTATTTTGGGAAGGTGTTACCAATAATGAAGCAGAATTCCAAGCTCTCATCGTAGGTTTGGAATTAGCACTTCAAGCACAAGTGAATCACTTAAAGGTGAAAGGTGATTTAGTCTTGGTAATCAAATGAGTCAAGGGGGATTATGCCCTCAGAAAAGAAGAACTAATCCCTTTGTATGATTACGTAAGAGAGTTAATGGAGGAATTCCCTTTGGAACTGACATTTTCTTATGTCCCAAGATCACAAAATGCTCAAGCTAATGCATTGGCTAATATAACCACATCTCTGGAAGATCTAAATCGAGACGAGACAACCATCAGTATTGCCCACCATCATGCAACTTCACCATATGATTGAATCAGAACAGAGGAAATTAATGAAATTTGTGCCATTCTTGAACCGTATGGTCATACTACAGGATGGATGTAACCTATCAGGGAATACCTTCAAAATAGAACACTTAAACCTAATAGAGCTGAGAGAGAACAAATCCATCGACATGTGGTTAATTTTACTCTTTATGATAGCCCAAATCACCTAGAGAAAATTCTCTACAAACGTGGTTTTGATGTAGTTCTCTTTAGATGCATTGATGGTGAAGAGACAATGGATGTCATGAGAGATGTGCATGTAGGAGTCTATGGTGCCCACCGGTCTGGACATAGACTATCTGATTAGATTCGAAGGCTTGGATACTTTTGGCCTTCAATGATACGAGATTGTGTAGATTTCACAAATAAGTGTCATTCATGCCAAGTACATGCCAACTTCATTCATCAACCTCAAGAGTTGCTTCGTACAGCTAAATACTCATGAGTATTTTCCACATGGGGAATGGATGTGGTCGAACCTTACCCTTCAGCTACGGCCAAGCAGCTTAAGTACATTCTTACTGCTACTGACTTCTTTTACAAATGGGCAGAGGAAATACCTCTCAAGGAAGTTAGTTCTAAATGAATTGTTAGCTTCATCAAGTCTAACATCATTACCAGATTTGGTGTCTTTCATACCATATTGATGGACAATGGCACCAATTTCTGTTCATCCGAGGTGAAGAAGTTGTATCAAGAATACAACATCAAATCCAACCATTCATCTCGATATCATGCAGTGGACAACGGCCAGATAGAAAGCCTTTAACAAGACTCTTTCAAATATATAGTAAAAGATGGTAGATAAAGATAAGAGGTCATGGCCTGATAAACTCTTTCATGCTTTATGGGCTTATCAGACTACCACCCACATTGCAACTCGGTCAACTCCATATTCATTGGTATATGGAATGGAAGCTGTCTTGCCCATTGAAGTTCAACTACCCTCACTCAGAGTTTCCATTTGTGATAAATCATCTATATATGAACAATCTCAAAAGCTATTGAATGAATTGGAACGGTTAGATGAGAAAATATTGTTCACTTTGCACCACTTGGAAGTCTATTAGAATCGAATAGCATGAGCTTTGAACAAAAAAGTTCATCTTCGTTCATTCACTCAGGGATAATTGGTATTAGTTCTCAGAACTCCAAAGATACCAGGAAATAAACCTCCCATGCTTGAGCCAAAATGGGAAGGACCTTATTCAATACATAGGTTCTACTCCAATGGAGCTTATTCATTAATCTCAATTGATGGAGAACTCATCACTACTCCAACCAATGCCAGATTTTTGAATAAGTATTCTGTATAAACTACAAAGTACCTTTCTCGTCCTTGCTATATGACGTTAAACTATACAGCAACGGTCCATACATATGACCTTAAACTATTTGTAGTAATTTCGTCCCACATGAAGTTAAACTATGAAAAAGTTCCCTAAATGAACTTGTATGACCTTAAACTACATCAATGGTCCAGTATGACCTTAAACTGCATCATCAACGGTCCATGCATATGACCCTAAACCTTTTGCGACTGCCTTACGTCCAGCAAGATGTTAAACTGTGATGTCCTAACTACATGACACTAAACTGTATAGGATTCCCTTACGTCCAGCAAGACGTTAAACTACATAAGCATCAAAGGTCCTGTATGACCTTAAAATACACTTTTGTCCAGCTTGACATTAAACTGCACCATCCACAGTCCATGCATATGACCTTAAACTATTCGCACTTTCGTCCAACATGACGCTAAAATGTGGAAAAAATCTTCAATGCGTCCAACATGACGTTAAATTGTGTACTCTTTTTTCCTCACTACATGACATTAAACTTCACAGTCACCCTTTCGTCCAACAAGACGTTAAACTCTATTGTCCCCATCGTCCTAACTACATGACTCTAAACTGTACAGAAAGTCCGTGATATGTCCTACATGACATTAAATTGTATTTTGTCCCTGTTACATGACACTAAACTGTGCAGCACCAATAGTCCTAACTGCAAGACTTAGTCCCTTTATATGTCCTACATGACATTAAACTATGCATCATTAAGGTTGTTGTTACCTCTTGTTTCTCACAACGAGTATGACTCACGTGAGCTTAGAGCAAACCTCAACCATAACACTCTCTCTGGGCCGCTAACCATGTGTAAGTCCCAACATCATTTTTTAGGTCGTTTTCCCCAAGAACAAATTGATCATTAATTCATTCTTTAATTGAATTACGCGGACTTTGATCCTTGCCTTCCAGGTTGGGTATGTATGCAACCTCCCAAGGTTCAAGACCAAAACCAATCTCTCCACATTGGTTCATCTCCATCTCATATGATGTTGATTCGTGAAAGCACCCCTAGAATCAATATCATTACATTGGTTCACTTTCGTCCTTGTTATACAACGTTAAACTATACAACACTTTTGTCCAGTATGACAATAAACTACAATATTCGTTGATACCCTCACCTGATAGGGAACCATTATTTACATAGATTTTTTTTTCATGTTTCATTTCAAAGACTACTTGCATACATGGCAATGCCCAAACCTTTTATCTTGGGTTAAAACATCATTGTACTAAAGTCCCCTTTAACCCTTCACATGTACGAACCAAATATTTACAAAGTGTATTTCTAGAACTATGTGGGCTTGATTCCCATCCTTATGGGATACATAGGAACATTCGAGTTCCCTCTAATCCAGCCCCAAGACTTTGGGACTAACCCCAAATTCCACTTTCAGTCCCTTGGCTGAAAAGTCCCCATGAATACACACACTGTGTATTTCTTACAATGGTCCAAGCTCTATGACCCTAAACTAAGATCTCTAATCCTTTTGTCCCACACGACGTTAAACTATAGTTTAAGAACTATGTATTGCTTGATTCTCATCCTTATGGGATACGTAGTGAAGTCCAACATTTCAATTCAGGACCCAGCCACAACATGATTATGGTTAGCATTGATCTATGTATCTCTGTATACATTGAACAATACCCATCTTTATGTGTCATAATCCTAACCTTAAATATTTTCAGATCCTCATAACCCTTTTCATGACTTCTAATCACAAAAATTTCAAACTTCTGAGAGTTCTTTTGCCTGACTATGCAGCATGTGCCCATAGGCGGCCTTGCATAAACAGTCTACATAACAGACTTGTTAGCCAAAAGATACTATTATTTGACTATGCAGCCAATGCCCTTAGGTGGCCTTGCATAATTCAACCCCCTAACGGGTTTGTTGGATAGTGGTAACTTCATTCTCGGGAAGAATTCCCATTTTTTCCTTATTTGTCTTAAATGACTGTTTGTAGGGATCCACAAAAATAGAAATCCTTAACATATTTGTCTCGTATCCTTTTTCATGATCTGAAAGTATTCAAGTCTATGGTTTATATTCTCTTTCCCTACATTTGGGCCAGACCTTCGTAGGAGTGATATTCATCTAGTTCTTCGATAATCTTGTTTGGAAATATCTTCTCTATATTCAAGTACCTCTTTTCATATAGAAAACTCTATACTTTGGAAGATTTGAATCTCCATTAACATTCACTGGATTTTAGCACTAGGAAAGTAAATTTCTGAGAGTTCTTTTGCCTGAATATGCAGCACGTGCCCATAGGTGGCCTTGTATAAACAGTCTACATAACAGACTTGTTAGCCAAAAGATACTATTTTATTTAACTATGTAGCCAATGCCCTTAGGTGGACCTGCATAATTAAACCCCCTAACGGGTTTGTTAAATAATGGTAACTTCATTCTTGGAAACTACTTCTTCTAATGCCTTTTAGCTCTTTTTCATATCATTTCTCAGATTCAAATATTCTTAAGTCATAGCTTACATATTTTTCCTCATACTTGAGTATGGTAATATGTTTTCAGATGATTTTTCAAGGAATTGAGTCAATTCTAATCCATTTCGGTCAAAGCTATTTAGAACTTAAACATTATCCTTTTTTATGTCCGACGTGCATGACTTTAAACTGCCTACAAAATACAAGGGAACTCAAAATAAAAGTCAAGTTCCCAGCTCACTAAACATACATTTTGTATGATTTAGGTAATATTGAGCAATTAAAAGGTTCAAGTATGTAGGGTTATTTACATCAATCCTAGTAAAAAATAAAACTATGATTACTAGGCCCATTGGCTTAGTTAAAATCTAAAGCATGTAGCAAAAGAGAATGCAGGTACAAATGAATGAAGGTGAAAGTGTTTTTCATTGATGCACAAGAGTTAGAAGGACATCCACAGATTGGAGTCTCTTCTATTTTCCAAGGGGATTACAAAAGTCTTTCAACATAACTCTTTATTTGATTTATGGAATCACGAGCTTCATCAGCAACCACCTAGAATTCATCCATTTAACTGGATACAATAAGAGATGCAGTGATACCAGCTCTTCTTGGAATAATTGTAAAAGGATATTCTTGAGTGCGGTTTCAAAAAATTTTCTGCTGATCAAATGGTGACTCTGTTTCTGTCCAAGAGACTTGGAAGATGAATACATGGATTTGAGAATGGATCATTGGAAGTAAAGAGCCATTCAGAGAGTAATCTTTTCAGATATTGCTCTAATTACATGTTTGTCTTCTCTCCACCAACCGGTAGCGGAAAACATTTTAGCCCATGGGTTTTCCATTTTCATATCTGCAAGAAAATGACACGGAGGAAGAATTTGAAAGTTCACACCATTTTTGTTGCTCTTAATGCACAGAATAACCGAAATAAAGGAGCAGCAGTGCAGCTACATTTCAGTCGTATAGTTCTTTACATCTGGAACATTGACTCCTTGCAGATAACCATGACAATATAGAGGCAGGTAGATGCTCTGTGGGAAATTAAGATGATATTTCTTCAAGTACTTAGCCAAATCTGGGAGAGTGATGTCGCATATATCATAATAATCATATCCAATGATGTTCATCATGTCATCAATCCGCTTGCTAGCCAGTTCATCAGCCGTTTTAAATTCCATTGGGAGACATTGATCTGCACCAAAGTTGAATAAACTAACTCTTAAATGAGTTTATTTTTCAAAAAATTTGTTAAAGAATTCAAAAAAAAAGGCTATGGAATTATGGCATGAAAGTCTAAACATGACACGCAAGTGTTAGTGTGCCATGATAGTTTTTGACATGCAAGTATAAACCGCGCAAGTACAAATACCTATACAGCAGCACGACAGCAAAGAAACATCGGAAAACAGAGCAACCTGCGCGACTAAGGTGACCTGCGCGGCGAGAGCTCGAAGGTTTGAAATCCAGAAATCCAGATGCTTTGTATGGAAGTGAGGCACTCTATTTATAGACGCAGCTGGGACCCTACGTGATCTAGGGACGTATCCCTGTGCACCAGAGCCTGCGCACCCAAAGCTCATTTGTCTGCCCTACCTTCCGCGCCACCTTTCCTTTGGGTGTCTCTTTTTTCCTAAGAGTCACATCCTCATTTCTTTCAGATCCAACTCTGAGGGGGGACTTTTGTTGACGCTCGTTTTTCATCACAGAGTCCAAATTAATGTAAAGGGAAATGACTTAGCACAAATTGATTCATCCTTTGAAGAAAATATCAAAAATCGACAAAGGGATGAACAGGGAGAACATTGCCCATAGGTCGCGCAGGTTCCCTCATAGTCACGCAAGTCCACTTGTGCAATGCATGATGGTCGCACAAGTGACTTGCGCGACCTAAGTGATAACCACCCGAGGTATTCTCCTGCCTATAAATAGACCCCGTGGGCCCCCCATTCGAGGAGGATTTTTTTTCTAGAAACTCATATTTGAGCTCCCGGCGCCCTAGTCTCTTCTCAAAGCTTCCGAAACACTTCTAAGGTAATTTCTTACCTAGAACGGAAGATCTAAAGAGGGGTAGGAAGGCCTATGTGTTGAAACTCATCAACACTTGCACACCTGAGTGGCCAGCCCTTAAGGGAAAAGGCCACACTTGCGCTCCGCCTTACTCCTTCAATAGAACTTGCGCACCCCTTTTCTAGAAGAACCTCAAGAGGATTATAAAGGATTTAATCAAGAGTCGCTCAAGTATTACCCTGCTGGTTAACCATCATGCAAGTACACCATGTTTCGCGCAGGCATACCTACCTGACCATGACTTGCGCACCCATGTAGTATCTGCGCGCCTGCCAGTACTTACACGCCCCTACCTTTTTGGGTTCCCTTCTTGACCATTTCACCCCTCATAAGCCATTCCACCTCTCCTATTCAAGATTAAATCTTCAAGACACTCTTCAAATCTGTTTATGGCATGATTTATTGATTTTTGATTCCTTATCTGAAAGGAACTCTGTAGAATATCTCTCAGAACCTAGTGATTTACACATCTTTATGTCACTAAAGATTGAGATTTCATTTATTTCAACCTCATCCTTTAAGATGAGAGAACTCAATTGACCTAGGCCTCCTTTTCAGGAGTAAGTACCAGTCATAATTCTTAACTTGGGAATCCTCCTTAAGAGTATGCCCAAGTTCTTAAAATTCCCAAATATGGGCATCCTCCTTAGGAGTAAGCTCCAATCCCCTAAATTGGGCATCCTTCTCAAGAGTAAGCCCTAAACCTTAATTTCCTTAACCTGGGCCTCCTTTTCAGGAATAATCCCCAGTCATAATCCTTAATATGGGCCTCCTATTCAAGAGTAAGCCCCAAGTTAGAGTATTCAAAAATCTCCATGAAGTACATATACCTTTATGGACCCTGTTCCTGGATTTCTTCCCTAAAGTAAATCCTAACCTTCATTTATCTGGGCAGTCATACATACATAAGTACCACATTATTTCTTATGATTGCATCTTTCATGGCACAATTTTCTGATTTTTTACCAATACCTCCTATTTCTCACACTGAGTATGACTCACGTGAGCTTAGAGTGTAAAAGTAATTATGACATCCTTCTTTGAGCCATCAATCATAAACATCATACACCCTTACTCTAACTACTTGGGTTCTGATTCCTTTTATAAACAAAGGATACATAGGTTTCCCATCTGCGGGTTCGATCCCAACTCTGAAATAATTCATGTCCTTCTGAATGACAATAAACATCAATTGCCCCACTGAGTGGATTTAAAACAAGTATGGTCATCATAAGGACCAAGAGGATTTTATGTATCAAAGGATACCATTGACTAAGAATCTCTAACAAATACAGATTATTCTTTATCAGTGAAGAACCTCGAATACATATAAAAGATTCTCTAAATTTCCTATATATCGATCATTAATTGTCAGATCTAAAGTAAAACTCATTTTTTATTTGGTAATGCAATAAGGATTCACAAACATAACTTAAATCTATAAAGAGAGTCCCAGAGTAGACAACAATTCCCATAAAAAAGGTGTGATGAGTCCGACCTCCCATCCTATCGACCAATGAAAATTCCTAAGCCTCATTAGTCCATAAAATAATGAGCACCTAGCTTTGGAAATTAAGTCTAAATGGATGTGGAATCATTGGATGTTTCTGGTTCTACGAACAAACCTGTTAGAAACCGATCAGAATGTTTGAACCTCCCATAAAAAGGAGGTCATCCCCGGAATCCAAGGGAAACACATATACACATAATTTAATATCAAAAACCACTAATTGTTAACTTAACAACTCACTTCACCATTCTGAAGGGAGTGACACACCCCATGGGTGGCCATAGGCCTGGTCTCATGATCTCCAATGGACCCTAAAAGGACTCTGAAGGATCTCACACATCAATTAAAGTCCCGAATTACTTTTATTTGTCATGGATACAAATACATAGAAAAAAATGACATAAAAAATATATAAGAAAAACATAATGACTATGGTGGAAATATTTTAGACCACCTTACTCATGCATGTAGATAAACAATCATCCAACATCATCCCATGATTCAAGCTTGAATAGTCGAAAAAATAAAGGAAAATACCTCCCTATATGTAGGATTCTTGAGATTTCAATTAATCAAAATAATCAAAAAATGATTATTCCAGAAAATATATGCCAATGGGGTTTGAGACTTACATAGAGATTTTAATAACACTAAATGAAACATCAAACACCTTCAAAATCGAAGGAGAACAACCCTTAGAGAAGTTAGGGGGGTTTGGTTTTCACCCCATTATTATGGAGAAGAAATGAATGTTTAAATAAAGGGAAACCATATAAATGTTAGGAGGAAATATTTTAAAATTTCTTATTTTAATGAGTCACATAGTTTTTCTATATGATATCCTAAACTATGTTCCAACAGTGTGGTCCCCCTGTCTAAAGGGAAACCGAGTCACATGGTTTACTATAGCCAACCACATAGCTAGAAAAACCAAGTGGCTTCCTGGTGAATGGATCTATCCATAATCACATGGTTTCAGAGGTATCTAATGAAAAATTTAAAAACCATGAATCCCAATTCTCTAGGGATCACAATCAGGGTGCATATTTAAAAATAACCGTGCGCTATGCACTTTATGGACATCATTACCTCTTCTTTATTTCCCAAACCCCTAGGACACTCCTAAGACCTTCACTAATCTTAAGAGTAATTTCATTAAATATTCTAAAAATTATTTTAAACAAAATTAAATCTAAAGCCTATCTCTTAAATGATTGTGATTTATATATGAAAATCATGACATTATTTATATAGAAACTAAAATTAAATATGTCTCCTTTTTTCCTTATAATATGTAAATCCTAATATTGAGTTTTCTATAATAATTTTAAATAAAAAATTAATGATTTTTTATTATTACTCATATAATATAAATTTCTTTCTGAGAAATTTTATAGTTATACATTCATTGATAGATGATCTGGGTGTAGTTTGAAATATGAATTGTGGGTTTCTTATTCTCACAATTGATATGGGATCTATGTAGATAGAGATATTAATTTTTCAAAATAAAATTTAATTTCAATAAAGCCGTAAAAAATAAGATTCAAATTAATAATATTATTATACCCTTCTAATTAGTATACAATAAAAATACCTTTGTATGTTTACATTGTATATAAAATCATCAAGGTTGTGTTTTAATTAACTTACACAAATCCTGGATATACTAGGGTTCTAAAATAAAACATCAACAACACATCCAAAACTAGGGAGTGGAGGATACATTTTCCTGAATTTCCCAAATCCACTTCAAAAGTATTAATTATGAAGGAATTTCCTTGTTTCCTTTGTTTTGCATGTTGTTGTGGTTTATTTTAGTTAATAGCCCTTGTATATGGTAATCAGTTTTTATAATGCCCACAATCAGTGCATTTGAAACATTGAAATTTATTTCCCTTAATTAGTTTTCCAATATCATTTTCAAAATCATGAGATCTATATGAATTATACCCATACATAAAATATTCACTTTTTCATCTTCAGATTGTTTTTGGATGGTTCTTAACACATTTTTAGACTGTAGGTTATTAACCATTCTTCCCTCCATGCGATTTATTAGTTCAATTCTTATGGGAACCCATTTTTCCTTTTATAATCTCCAAAACTATTGGAATAATGAGTGTTTCCATATTTAATTTCAACCTTAATATCACATAATACAATCATTTTGTAGCTACTAAATTCTCTTATGTATAACACCCTTTGATGGTTAGTCTTTATGATAGTAAATAAGAAATCATTTTATCTCTCAAAATATTTGAGCATGATATAAAAGTGGATAATAATTCTAAAAAAACATGAAATCATGGAAAAATGTATTATCATGGATATGAAATGAATCTTGAAAATTTGGAATAACTTGATAAACAACATGAAAATGTGGCCCAATAATAAGTATATATAATATTATAGACAAAAATTTCCATATCATGTTAATAAAAGAACTTTTGAAAAAATATTTCAAAATATCATTCAATCCAAAAACTAATGAAGAAATATTCACACATATTATTCACACAAAAAAAAATTGAAACAATGATTACTATATCTAATTTGTGCAACATTTCATTTTCTCATGTGATAGGAAACCTTAACCAATACATTGGAGGAAGATATAGGACCCCACATTTCATTATCTATAAATATAACTGCCACTTAAAATTTAATCATCCTAATATCATAAAGAAAAAATCAATAATTAATGGGTTCCTTGAACATTAAAATTAAAATCATTCACTTTTCATAAAAATCCCATAAAAATAAAATGGGTTTCAAAAACATCCAAATGCTATAAAATGACATCAAGAATAAAATAATTTTTTGTGAAAACCAAATCATAAAAAGGATCACATAATTAAAAAAAAATATAAGTTGAAACTTGAAACATAACTATGTTCAAGATAACTAATAAAAAGATACTGAATACCAAATCATGTAATGTTATTTTTGAGAATATTTATTATTCATCCCTGTAAAAGATATAGTTGAAAGTATCTTTTTGAAAAGTTTCCTTTATTTAAAAAAATTGAAATGAATGAAATTCATGGAAATGGATTTAGATAAAAAAATTCCATAAAAGTAAAGAGATAATATAATTTAAATTAAATAATTTGTGAACATAGTGGAATGGAAATCAATAAACAAACATAAAACTCAACAGAATAAGTTTGAGATTCCATATCCTTTACGACTTTAGTAATTTATGAATAAAGATTCATTGGAAGGTTATATATAAAGTGTTTCTATAAATCAAATTAATTAAATCATGGACTATGATTACATATATTATTGAAATTATATACACCATAACAATAATAAATTGGTTCATAACATTGAAACACGTCTCAATGAAGAGAAATTGAGATATAAAACCCTTTTAATTTTGTTTTGTTTCAAATTGAAGACCCATGAAAAGTAGAAAATGAGATAGATTTGAAAATACCAAATATTACCTTAAGATTATGATAAAAATATTTCGTGGTCAATATATACACCATTATTTGGAAATAATTATTGATAATAATTCAAATCTCAATGGAAAAAATTGAGATGAAAAAACTATTATAGATTAAGAAAAGTTCTAATAAAAAGCACTTGAAAGATATATAGATTGAAGTTGAAGTAAAAATACCTTGAATAATTATAATTAATAATATTATAAATCCAAAAGGTCATATACAGACCATGAATATGGAATTAGGCGCATAAATGAAAATTCATATCAAAGAAAAAAGAATTCATATGAAATCCTCACCTCACGTATAAAATCACATCGAAAATTCACTTAAAATATTGAATAATCAAATTAAGTTTAATTAAAACATTCCTAAGAAAAATTAAAATCTGTATTTATTTTTATAAGTTCTTTTATCTTCATGTGTCACCAATTTATTATATAATCTCCACTTATGTGAGTTACATGAATTTCTTCAGCGTGTTTCTTAGAAACCTTCATGGTATATTGAATGAGGAAAAAGTGTTATAAAATAGTTTTATAAATCCATAATCGTAGATTACTTTGTCCTTTATTATTCAATTATCATAAAATTTATAAAAAAATAGGTTTTCCATGAATGGAACAAATTTAGAAAATTTACATTGATATCATTTTAGTGATTAAATGCACTATTACTATTTATTATTAATATTAATTATGTAATGTATAATATTATCATTATGTAATGTTAATGGTATAACAAATAATATTTTTATACATTAAATATATGTTTTATTACACATATATTAGTTAGTATGGAAAAAAATAGAAACATCATCACATTAAAGTAGTAGTCTATATGTACACACATAGAGCAATATTGTATTTACAGAATAGAAGGAAGATATGAAATAATATATATTATAATTTAAGAATCATTAAGATGTTATATATATATATATATCATATTTATGATAATTTAAAATTATATATATATTAGATACATTTATTTAAGCATTATACTTGAATTATTTGATAATTCACTGGGTTTTGGTTTATTTTGCGGGAATTAAGAATCCTAGACTAAAAGGAAGAAATGCTGAAAAAGGTCTTAAAATAGGCATTAAATTCCATGTATCACATACACGACCTATTGAACTCAATAAAAACATGCCTGCAAGACCCAAAACTAGCCTCTGAAGATATTATATGACGTGACTACAATATAAGATTTGTACATCAAATATAGGATGTGAAGATTTCAAAGATCAGAATCCTATATAAAGTGAATAAAATACATGACCTATAGAGATTTCACGAGGTGTATGTTTCAAAGGCTTTCTTGGTCAAAAATAAGAAACAATTATTCAGTGGGAAAAGTTGATCTCATATTTATGGCGTCAAACCATCTTACATGACATGTAGATGTTGGGACCAAAGGCACTTAAGTTAGTACATAAGGTTCATGACCTACATGTCATGTAATTCTCCAGCCTATTAAATTTTATAGTGTTCTTTCATACACAAGACCTTAAAACTATTTCCTTTTCTCCCATCTTTATTATGTCATTTTCATTCATTTTAATATTAAACTCAGTTTCTTTCATTACATTCATTTATTTATTGAATCCTTCTAATTTTTTAAGCATTCCTCATATGTTCTTCAACATTTCATTCATGGTTTCTTTTTTTTTAATGTTCATTTCGATCATTTCCTTACATTCTTCATCAATCAATACATAGTTTTTCCTGATTTCATCATTCGTATTAATATCTTGGTTGTTTTTTATTTGTTTGGATTACCATATTGCTCGTTCTTCATCATTTCATCATGAGAGGCCAGTTTTTTATTAGATTTTCATTTCTTCTAATTTATTGATATTTATTCTTTCTTGTTTAATACTATATTGTATCTTTTTAAGCTATTTTATGATTATGAAAAAGATTCTTAATATTTTCTTGCTTTTGATCTTCACCACCATGTGTGGCTAATCCACATCGGGTTAGTGGTTGAGAATAGGGGTGTTTATGAAACTAATGAATATTTAAATTTAACCATGGTAACTATATGGATAGTAATTAGGTTAATAATAAAATTTCTTCACATTATTTTACATAACCTTGAAAACGGGTAGTGTAATTGAGTGAACCTAACCTAATTGTAGTTGATTAGGACTATGAACATTAGCCTTTGATTCTATTTTCATAGAATCCAAGAATAATGAACCTAAATTATTGGATATACCCTTACCATGGGATAGTATAAACATAGGTATATCCAATTTGTTTGAGAAAATATAATTTTTCATCTTTTCACCATATATTAGCCAAAGACATAGGACTATTCCAATTTAAATGAAGCGGTTTATTTTTTCAAGAGACTTGAAATTTACTTCAATAATTATATTTATTATATTCCTTAAATCCAAACTACATATATTAAATAAAAATAAAACCTAAATAGTAAAAGTGAGTAATCCTTCAAAATGGTTTTATTATATTGGTTTTTGACTTTCCAATAGTCTTCATGGGTTTGACCCTACATTTGCACTTTAATATTTTCATGTAGTACATCTATTTTTGGATTATAAATCCTAATATGAATTCAACCATCACGAATTCAGTGATGAGTATGGGTGAGTCAAATTTTGGCACCATTACAAGGGTCTAATGTTGCTCATGCACAATGACCTTTAGATCGAACCTCAGAACACCTCATGCCTACCCCTTTCTTCTTTTTTCCTTCCTCTTTTCCATTTTACATTTTTTCTCATTCGAGCACAACTGCAACCTTCTCTTTCTCTATATATTTCATTTAATATAATCTAGTACGGTGATAGGGACCTATGACTTTATCAATAATCATGGATACACAAGAACAAATTCTTTTTGATACCTATATTGATAGAACTATCATCATGAATAACAAATTTGTGCCTCCACACCTTCATGACCCCCAATATATACCACATGCCAATCAAGGAGACTAAACAGCTTTACATGAGCACAACATTATGGACTATGGTTTTCTTTCCATTAATGATGTTGTGCCTATCATTGTACACTGACCAAATTAGGAACACTATTTTGAAATGAAACCCGAAACCATTCAATTGATCTAGAACATGGGACAGTTCAGTTGGATTCAAAGTGAATAACCCCATAATGACATTTCAATATATCGTGTGGTTTGTGATACCTTTCTTAACCAAGGTGTATCATCAGATTCCATTTGATTAAGAGTATTACCTCTCTAATTATGTGATAGACCCATGTATTGGATTAAAATTCAATCTCCTAAGTCAATCTTGAACTATGGTGAATTAACAATGATATTTCATAAAAAATAATTCCTACTAATCTAAACATTGAAGTGCTAGAGCGAAATTCAAAACCATTCCCAAGAGGATGCAGAATCAGTGTGAGAATCATGGGATAGATTCAAGGAGCTTACCAAAAAGTTCTTACATCATGGAATAGATGAGTGGCTTTAACTTTAGACTTTCTATAAGGGACTTCAACCGGTTACAAATACTATCATAGACACCATTGCTGACGAAGGTATTATGCTCAAGACACCAGAAGGCAACCACCAAATTATAGATTAAGTATCTCACAATTACAGTCTATGGAAAAGTGATATGAAATTTCCTCGACATAAAATTCATCTCATTGAAGAGACAACCCACCTAGAAGATCATGCATTGGATCTAACAATGATTCCAAAATCATTTCAATTACCTGCTATGAAATCAACCCCTCCTACTCTAGTAATAGAAATTAAATATTGTGAGATCTATAGAGGCTGAAATTCTTACCAAGATTATAGGTTATGGGTGAAAGAACCCAAAATTATGATTATATTTACATCATTTATAGTCAACAAGTCCAACAATACTAACCGCCCTAATAGAATCAACAACAAAAATACCAATAGTCGCTAGATCTACCGCAATAGAAAAATCAAAGATATTTTGAGTAGACGAGTGCACATGTATCATTAAGGTATAAGGGATCACCTAGGAACCCACAAAAAGGTCTAGATCCTTAACAACATGAATAATTCAAACATCCTTTCCAAGAGCTCAACTATTTCCATAAGAACCACAACAACAATTCCAACAAGATCTACCAAGAAAACAAAAAAATCCCAACCTCTACAAACAAAATATTGAAAACCTTATCACTAATTTTTTGTAAAAATTATACCAAATAATGAAAACCCAAGATAAATAGTTTCAAAAAACAAGGTTACAATACACAACCTAGAGCATAAAATGCAAAAAAATTTCACACATCTTATCTGATCAGCTATTGGGTACTTTTCTCGGTAATACCATGGATCATTTGAGGGAATATTCTAAATATATAATTTTTAAAGGTGAATTTGTTTGGATTTTTATCAACCATGTGGAATTAAGAAAAATTAGTTGAAAGAATATAACAATTCTTGTCAAGGGACGACTAAAGAAGAAGAACCAACTCAGGAATTTCCAACAAAAGAAAATATTGAAGAGAACATTGTTTATATAGCACTACCACCATACTAGCCACCTCTCCCCTTTCTTCAATGGATTAAATAATGAAAAAATTAGAGAAAATATAAAAAATTCATGGAGTAGTTTAAACATTTGAATATGAATTTACATTTTGTAGAGGGAATTATGCATGTACCTACTTATGTATACTTTTTTAAGGACCTTTTCTAAATTAAAAATAAAACTAACAACAAAGGAACAATATTTATAAATGAATAATGCTTCACAGTTTTCAAGAATAAATTGTCTCACAAAATTCTAGACCTCATAAATTCATAAATTCCTTACACTATTGGGACATGAAATTTTGAGATGGTATTGTTAGATCTTGGTGAATATATCAATCAAATTATCATGACTGTTTAAAAGAACCTAGGGCTTAGAGAACTAAAATCAACAAGGGGGGCCCTCTAACTTGCTGATTGTTTAGTCACTCATCCTTGAAAATTTCTTGAGGAAATCTTAGTAAAATTTGGATAATTCGTTTTATGCACTAATTTTATTGTTCTGGATAAAGGAGAGGAAGGTGATATCCCCCTAATAATTAGAAAACCATTTTTATCCACTAGAAAGGAAATGATTGATGTTAACATGGGGTGATTAATTTTTAGAGTTGGTGAAGAGAATGTTGTGTTCAATATGGGGAAAGATGATGATAAAAGTGAAGATTCATTAAATTATCAAACCAACTCTCTTACTATTAAGAAAAAGGATCATGATACTATTATGAATTAACATAAGATACCACCTCCCATTGATATGGGATTCATGAATCATAATATTGAGAATTAAATTACACCTCTAACAAGGGAGGTCATCCCTTGTATCTTCAAAAAGCATTCTATAAGGGGTATCATCTCAAAGATAAATAATTCTATTTTGAAAAATGTATTGCTCTATGTAATAGATAAAATTTTATTTCGGAGGAAACGTAGTATAGGATCAATAGGAAGGGGTATGTTAGTTTAATCATTAGAATGGTTTAGTGAGTTCATAGAATAATTTTTGAAATGAATTTATCCAAAAAGGGAAAAATTTGAAAATACAGTCTATTTACGATATACAAGGATTTTAAAAATTAGGTGACTAAAAAATTTGCTAAATAATGATTTTCATACCCTACCGGAAATACATGGTGTGAAAATTTAAGGTTCTATTTTTAAAACCCATGAACCTAGGGTTAATGTCAAACCAAAACTCCCCCATCAATCTACCTATCCCATGCACCCCTCCTCTTCCCTCAATACATCATGGAACATAAAAAAATCATTCACACCCTACCCACTGGTTGCACACCCAAGTGTGAGGAAACACCTTCTCAACCCAAGAGGCCGAGTACCACACATCCTCCACCACCTTAATATCCATCGTATTCATCTTCTACACTACTCACTACATCTACTTCTGAATTCAAGGACTCCTAGTCATCTTATGGCAGATCATAGTGCCCTGACCATCATTACCTTTGTCCATACATCCATTTCATTGAAATTTCACACAAGATCTGGTTGGTCCGTCTCTAGTACATGTCAATATAAACCAACAAGACGTTGGATCTTGTAGTACTATAGTGTATCCAAATTTACCCGGAGGTCCTCAACCTCATCAGTCATCTATACCTCACCCCGGTTACACAGATGTGATAGGATACTTGTAAGGAGCTCCTCCTTGAGTTCATTGACAAAATTGAGATGGTCATCTACTTTTTCACTACCTACTAGGAGGTTTGCATTAGGAGATTGACCCATGAGATTTTTTAGTTGGCCTCAAAATCTAATATGTGAGGTTTTTTTCCTACCCTATATTCTCCACATTACAGCTTGAGGAAATCGTGGCCATGGCTACACAATTATGTGTTAGGATCACTAAATACTTGAAGATAGTTTATGATCCTCTCACAAAAAAGTGCACAATGCTCTAAGGTGCAGCTCTGTGGATTTTAATCAAGGCCATTTCACATGAATGGTTGGCCCATAGTGATGCCCATGAGGGGGTCCATCCATATCAAAAACATTATTCTAGATCTATCAATGGGAGGCCCAACCATAAACATGGACAGATAGTTCAATGAGTTCTATCGGACCTTGGACAAGAGGAATGGTGACACTTTGATGGGTGGATCATTTATTACTCATTTGTCCAGGTATCTTGGGGACATCGAGGAAGCCTCACCCCACACCTTCCTAAAAACTAAGTAGGGAATCATACAGATTATTCTCCATAAGATAGGGTTACTCAAAAAGAACATGAAAATATACCAGTGGGTGTGAACATTTTTGGAGGATGCTGATGAGGCCCCTACTTAGCATGCGGCTCACCCAGCCGTACTAGTATCCCCACCACATAAACCTGATCCCACCCCATCCTCTAACATCACATCTGATGCCACTACCATCTCACCATCCACCATTCCCCCTACCTGTAACACCCCAGGTAAATAAAGAATAGACATTTTCATATTTATCCATATTTGTGAATAAAATATTAATATGACTTTAAAGGGGATGCTATGCTCGATGGCGTACCCAACACGCAACAACGAGTTTCTTGGGAATCTTACGTTGCACTCTAATAATAAAATAATATTATTTCAAATGGTAGTTAACATGTAGCCGTTGTATTGGCGGGAATGGATATAAATAACTAAAATATGATTATATATGTTTTTTAATGTTTTTACATTTATCCAATAAAAGCTAAATGCTTAAAATACGGAAAGAATTAAATTTTAGGTGTATATGCCCTAGTTTTCACTAAAGGTTCACTTATCGTCTTTTAATGGAGAACTGTCATTAAATATAGTTTTGATCACTCTTATACATTCTTTTGGACCAAATAAAACTCTTATTAATAATCGGGACATCAAATTTTACTTTGTGTAATTTTTTGGTATTTTTCCGATAAAGTTCATTTTTTGATGAATAGTGTAGAATGTTGTGTTTTAATTCAAAACCTCTTTTTAATCTAATTTATTTATATGATTAGATAATATTTTGAATTGGTTTTAAAGTGAAATTAGAAAATATTTTTACCATTAAATTCAATAGTGGTCGTTGGAATTAATTTCACTTTGAAATCAGACTTAAACTAGTGTCAATCTTTTGATACTTATTGTTTTATAAAAACACGCTATTTGCTCTGACAGCGGGAATTAGTTATTAAATTAATTAATGTGTCTAATATGTTTTGAATTTTGTAAAATAGACTTCATTTTTGAATTCGGAATATCAAATATAGCTTAGGGAGAATTTTTGGTAATTTTCTGAAAAACTTCAATTTTTGATGAATAGTGAAACCACTAATTGGTACTTATAAAAACTGATTTTTCATTTAAATGAAATTTTGCCATCATTGTGTTTTGATTTTCAAAAATCCAACATACGTGGTTGTCATTAAGAAGTAAAATGTGGTTCAATGAGATTAAAATAATTTTTTGGTGGATAGTAACATATTAAGTTTTTAATCGCAATTAGTGGTAATTAGTGTAGTTTAAGGTAAAAATGATATTATAAGAATGTGAAAACACCATGACACTTGTACTACACCTATTGTGTGAGTCATGGCCGACCAATAAAATCCATGGGCCAACTTGGGGACCCAATGGAGCCACTTTAGATGGAAAATGACAATAATATATTTTTATTTAATGTTAAAATTAAAAGTGACACAAACATGATATGTTTTACTAAAACAATTTTTAAGTGGGGTTATACAAGTCATATTTTAGATTATAAATAGTCATTGGAAATATAAAAAGATTTCCTACATCATAGTAATTTTTTTATAATTTTTAGACATTTAATAAAATAAATTATTTGTGACATAATAATGATGCAGCGATGACATCATTATTTGACGATTTAAATAAAATGGAAAGATAATGTAAAATATATGAACTAAACATGTCCAAAACCAATTGGATGAGTGTATTTCGAAGGCTTACCACCTTATCCACTAATTATATCAATGTGGGACCTTTTGAAACCGAAATACATTTTCAAATAAAGTAATATTTCTTACGTTCCAAAAGTACCCCTCCTCTCCTCTTATAGAAGGCCCCCACCTCTACCTCTTTTCCCACACTCCTCAAGCCTTTGGCTCGGCATACCCCTGACAATGTACTCTCTCCACATCTCTCTCCTCATCCTAGAGGATTCCCTTTGGGCATAATCCTTTCAAAGGAAGCCTTTAGGCTCAAATCAAAAGGAGTTAAACTTTTAAAGGTAATTCATTCTCTCATGTTCATTTGTTTTATTTTGTTTCTCCAACCCCCTAAACTCTCTTTATTTACTTCTTTTGTAACAACAACAGTATCTTAAATATACTAGGATGTTGTTATAATATTTATTCATGCTACACTATCACACAACTACATCAAATGGTTAAGGAACATACGGTTTTCGTGGATGGCGAAATTCTGCCTCCCGAAACGATGATTGTTCAATACTCATTTAACACCTTCAAAGGTGGCCATTATGATGTCACTATTTTTATATATGATATATAATATGTTTATGTTTTACTTATGCTTCTGTATTTCTCATTTGTGTCTTACCATTATGGCTTCCATTATGGGTATACGCGATATCTTCATTTTAGGAAGTGCGGAGTACCGCCCCCTCAAAGTGATGTGATTCGTTAATGCCATACGTGGGACGTATAAAGGATGGATTTAATGTTATTATATATGATTTTATACTGGAATTATTATATACCTATATATCATTATTATTTCTTTCCATTAAAGTATGAGATAGAAATGAAAGTAGCGTTCATGCGTACGTATGGCTTACCGTCTCCATGAACGGTGCATTTCATTTCTTACCTCTAAATGATTATGTAATGTTATAAATGCATGAATGTACTGGATATATATGACATATATGATATCTACATCATGAATACAATTCTTGATATAATAAACATTTGGCCACACGAACAACATGTAATTGTAAGAAGTCCACTTTCCACTTAAGAACCAAATATCGACAAAACAAACATTATTAACTTAAATGATTAAATAATGTTTATAACATTGAAATAAGTTATCTAAAAGGAATAATGAACTATAAAAAGGGTTCTTAATAAAGTTGAAATTAACTCAGGTTTATTATTCAGGACGTTAAAGAACGATCGAGTCAAGTCGGACCTGAGGTAAGGTATCATACTCCTCTCTTTCCTTTTAAGTACACTCTTTTATGTCATTCCCTCTAAAGCTCATCTTACATGTTATTGGGATGTTATTTTATATTACACTTACTGTAATTTTTATGCTCATGTGATGAGATACCCTATTCTCTCTCATCAATCCATTTTGGATGTTTTGAGTGGCACCGTTAGGCTGCCGAGTTTTTGTAAGGGATTTTTCATCTCACTTTTATTCCCGTGAGATTTATGCTACATTTGCCACAATTTCCTTTGCGTGGTGTATATACTGCCCATAATTCTACTCTTTGTGTAATATAATTTTATTTATGAGTATTTACATCAATTATTTATTGTCCTTCTTTCATGGGGGGTATGTTTTGAAAGATACCCAAGTCGGTAAGGGAACCTTTCACCCTCCTCTTTTTTTAAAAGACTTCTTTTGTTGGGTCTTTTAATTTAAATATTGTTATGTTGGGATATGTTCTCATATATCCTTATTGATGTAAATTTTATGTCCAAGTGATGAGATACACTTTTTATCTCTCATCAACTCATTTTGATGTGATGCCGTTAGGCTGTCAAGGGAACTTTTTAACCCAATTTCGATTTCTTTGGGTTCAACATGTATTCATTGAATATGTTATCCATTGAATATGTGTGAATGACATTTTATTGGTTTACACTTAATATCCAATTATATTGGGTGTAGTTATATTTTTCACACATATTTTTGAGATTGATTTGTCCTTAATTTAAGGATACCTTCTTTGTAAGGGATTTCATCACATTTGACATTTCTATTGAGGGTTCATTGTTGTTATGCACCAATTCACTCTTATATGGTGTATATACTGTCCTTTGGAGTATTATATCATGAATAGATTTATTCTCATGATATTATAAATTTCTGACTAAATGTTATTCCTTAGTTATTGTATTCAAGTGTCTCTAATTTTGATAAAACCCCTTTAACCAAAATATCATTTTAAATGTTTTGATGATTTGTTCTTATTAATATCCATGTTTTCAAAATGGGTTTAAGGATTTATTTATATGGATATTAATGGTTTAAAATTTTAATCTTCAAGGTGGTATGGGACACTTTGATTCAAAAATATCTTTATTAAATGTTTTAAATGGTTTTGGAAATGGTTTCTTTTTGAATGGATTCATTATTTCAATATACTAAAATGTTATATTGTGATTGAAATGTGGAAATGTTATTTTTCCTTTATGCATGTTTTATGTGATACATTTATGTTATGGTTCTTGGTCATTGTTATGAAAATGGGTGGTTCCGTGATAAACTAAGGGCAGGTGAGCCCGATATAGCTCTCCAATGCATTGGGTAACGCGAAGGAGTGAAACGTTAAGGTTTCTCCGAAGAGATTTAGGGAATATACTATGATGGATATTCCAAACGTAACCAAGAGGGTTACTCCCTACGTAAGAATGTTATGAATTCCTCAAGTTACCTTTATGTCTTATGTTTTCTATGATTTATTCATGATTTTATATGCCTATATTTTATGGGTAAAGTGTGATTTCATTCTAATGTATATATGAACTCATGTTTCCTTTCCATATTTTTATAACTCTTACTGAGCTTTTTATGCTCATCCCAAGTTTTTGAAATGTTTTTCACAGGTCAAGGGAAAGGTACGTGATGTGATGATAGTGTCAAGGATGTGTCAAGAAAGAACCCATGTTTTATTTTAAATATGTTTCCGTTGATGGGAAAAATGAATACTGTCTTTTATGTAACCACTTTGTTTAAATGTGGAATGTAATGCAAGTTTCATGATATAATTCTCTAAAACTCTAAACCTGAAAAGATCCTCAATGTGTAATCTTGTAATAACTCAAGATTAAGTAAGGTTTAAGGCTGGGGCCTTATACTACCCATTCCTCCAAAACAATTACATTATTTATCCACCACTTCCCAATGCACACTATCACCCACCACATCATTCCCTATAAATCTATGGGCCATAAACCATTTCATCATCGAGAATCTACACATGATTTATCACCACCAATGCATACTTTTAATAAATATTTCTCTTTTTACCACCCTTGACCTCCAAAATCTACCACACCCTCCCACCCACCACCATCAACATGCCATTTATCCATATCGTTTCTCACTCTATCTCCCACCCAAACCCCTCTTCCCGCTGAGATAATAGACCCTATGACCAAACAAGAGTATTCAGTAGAGTTGTATAGGGGAAAAGGCCTAGACATTTCACCATATACTAAGGTACTTTTCATTGATCTTGCTGTTAGAAACACAACCTCCTTTAGGATTGGTACCTCACCTACATCTTCCACCATGAAAGCTTCCTGCATCATGACACCATCAAAGGCCTTAAATGATCCACTTTCCATGTCCATATTGAATGTAGATATGGTTACAAATATTGAGTTATCAACTTTTTAGGAAGGAAATTCATATGTAGTGGCCATTGACAATGGCCCTGATTCTTACTTTTATCAATACCATTCCCCCATTTTGTATTCTTGTGGGTGTACTACTGATATCATATTTTACATTGATGTGTAATTTGTGTATATATATATGCATGGGATATAGATTTTTTTATTTACTACATATTTTCTTATTTATAGCTCATTAATGTATTAAATTACTGATTTCTAGCTCATATGCCTCATCCATGGTCATTGATGTCGCTATTCCACCACCATCATCCCTCATCCTTCAGATGACTCAACATCTAGATGATGTCGACTGCCATTTTGAGGAGTTATCATTGGAGATTTTTTCTTAGTAGGTATCCCCTCCATGAGGAGAAGATATTATATTTTTACCACATGGAATTAATGCTCATTATTATCCTGATGTGGTTAATACCTCCAATAATCTCAGTTAGCTAGATGACATAGCCACCAGTTCCTATAGGTGGAAGTTGACTTTTGAGTAGATGGAAAACACCACCTGATCTTTTTGTCCATTCATTTGGATGATGATGTCATTGTTAGAACTTTATAGTATGAAACCAATATTTATTTTATTTCCTTATTTTTAGTTTTTTCATAGGTTTTTTGTTTCAATTTTAGTAGTTTCATTGTTCATAGTATATTGTTGAACTGAACTATACTCACCCATCATCATTTATATGATCTACATTTCATTACTATTTATATTATGCAGCTTTAAATTTCACTTATTTCATCCTATTTATAACTTTTGGACTAATTTTTTCATCTAGTGTAGGTTTTTTCATTCTAACACATTCTATAGGTATCCAAATTTCAATGATCATTAAACAAGTTTCTCTATGGCATGAAACTCACTACAGGGAGCTCTCAAATCACAAAAATCAATTTTAGGTTTCCATTTCATTTTAGCTTTGATATATATGTGATATCGCTCCCATTATATTTTTTTAGGAAAGTGCAGACACATTCTCATTTTATGTATGCAGCAGTATTCTTGAGCTTCATTATAGATACACTTGGATTATTTCTTGTTTTAATTTATCTAAGAGAATTTTTCTTACTAAAAATATTTTTTAAACCTGAAAAATCATTACAACCATTTGAATAAAATACAAATTTAGGTTGGTAATAATTGAAATCCATGTTCAAATTCTACTTAGATTTTTAGTATGACTACTAAGTTGAGTAATTTAATTCAAAATCAAATTTTTTTAAATTTCTTTAAATTGACTTATTACTTGATTTTATACCCTCAGCGATTACCAGTTATTTTTTTCATACTCCCATTGATGCGTGAATTTTAGACCCATGATTTAGTATTATTTTCTAATCATTTTTTTAATAGACACCTAGGACATGAAAACTTGTTATAACATTCATTGAGATATTATTGAGGATGTGACTGAACAAATACAATTTTTAATATGATTGAAGAAACTTTTGTTGGGACAGTCGTTAAAGAGACACAATATACATTTTTCCTTATTTATCCCATACTATCCATGTATAAAATTGTTAGTATGGAGCCTTTTGAAGACAATTATCCCTTCCAACCCTTCTCTTGGTTTTATGCATGATTATTCTTTGAACAAGTATGTGGAAATTTTCAAATACGGGACACTAGATGTTGTTATTAAGGAGATTTACTGTGGAACTACAACTATTTATATTATGTGCGGCATGATCAGTCATGGAATTTTATGCCTACATTTTTACTTTAATATATATATATATATATAGAAAGAAAAATAAATAAAAATATTTTTGGTTGTGTATTTGGAAGTTTAAAAAACACAATTTCTATACTGGTGAATCCTCTAATAAATCAAATGTGTTAAGGGAATAGACATAATACCAATCTTGAAAATGACAATAGAAAACATAAATTAAAATAAAATAAAAATAAAGGAACAACATATATTTAGGATTCAAACTTGATATAATCATGTATCCATATGAGTTGTTCGGAGCATGATAACCATTTGATCTTAGAGGAGTCACTTGATTGAACTATTTTCGATTATAATGAATTATAATTTAGATATTACACTATTTTGAGCATTATTTTCACTTTATAACCACCTTCTCTTAGCCTCATATTCATTTGAACACTTTTTACTGGATTCTTCATGATTGATTTTGTACCTTTCTATACAACGTGAAGAAGATAGAACCAATTCAAGCCCATGGTTTGGAACACGTATTAAGGGTATGATCATAACTCTAGTCAAATTTTACCTTGAGTGATGAGAGAAAATTCATTATGAGATAAATTGAAAAATTGGTATATAATTGAAGAAAAATTTATGAAATTGTAATTAAAAGAATAATGAATTTGGATAAAGAAATGAAGTATGAGGCATGATTGATTTTCTCTTGTGGATTGATTTGGCAGGATTTAATTTTTTTTCTTACACTTAGTTTTATTCTCCTGGTTGAAATGTTTGTTTCTTATTTTAATAATTTTTTCTTTAGGAATCTCTATTGAGATGATTTCTTCTTGAGGATAATAAATTTTTGAAATATGAGGGAATTTGATAAAGTGATTATATGTATATATATATATTGAATACATTTATTTAAGGTTTATTCATGAATTACATGATAATGAACTTGGTTTTGGTTTGTTTTTGCATGAATTATGAATTATCTACTTAAAAAATAAAATGATGAAAAGATTCCAAAACAAGATTTACATGTCGTGTATCACATACATGATGTGTATTCCTTGTTCACAACATGCATGTTGGACTATAAAACAACCCTTGAAGATATTATATGACATAAATAAAATAAAAAGCAGGTACATCCTGTACATAGTGTGAAAATTTCAAAGACCAGAACCCTATGAAAAGTGAATAACATATATAACGTGCATAGATTTACCAACATGCATGTTTTGAAGGATCACCTGATTGAAGATATGAACAAATTATTTAGTATGAAAAGTGGATCTCTAATACATGGCATGCAACAAAATTACAAGAAATGAAGATGTCAGGACCAAATTACCTTAAGCTAGTAAAAGATTCTCATGACATACACACCATGTACTTATTAGGCCTATTAATATTTCTAACATTTTGACACACATAGGATCATTGAACTATTTACCTTTATCTCTTTTTTATTCCACCATTTTCATTTGTTTTCATTATAAACTAGATTTATTTCATTCCTTTAATTGTTTTGTTGAATTCTTGTGGGTTTTTAATCATTCCCAAACCAATATTAAACCGTGAAATCATGATTCAATTTTTTTGGTTCCATTTCGTCACCAATTTCTATTCTTCATTGATGTCTAGCTAGTTCTTCATAATTTCTTCATTAATAGTAATTTCTTTGTTGTTTATTATTTTTTGGTTTACTGGATTGTTCTTTCTTAATAATTTCTTCCTGGAAGGTCATTTCATAATTTTATTTTTGTTTCTTTCAATTTTTTTGAAATCCATTCTTTATTTTTTAATCTTGGATTTTATTTTTTAATAGTTTTATGATTATACACAACATGATTAATATTTCCTTTATTTTTATCATCACTAATATACACGACTAATACACATATGGTTTGGGGTTGAGAGTAGGGGTGTTTCAGAATCTAATGATCTTTTGGATTGAACCTTGGTAACCCTATGTATCATAATTGGGTTAATAACCATTGTTCATCACATTATTTTTCACAATCATGACCATGGGAAGTGAAATTGAGTAAACTGAACCTAATTGGAGTTGTGAAGAACTGTGGCCAATAGCCCATGACGATTTCTACATAGAATGAAAGTGTAATTCAACTATATTATCATATATACTATAACCATGAAATAGTTTTAACATAGTTAGATCCAATTGGTTTGACCAAAACTAATTAGCGATCTTCTAATTGTTTCATAGCTTAAGCTATTGAATTATTCTGAGTTAAATCTATGATTTTATTTTTTTTAAATGATCTGAAACTAACCCCAATCACTTCAATTAATATTTACATTAAATAAAAACTACCTATATTTAATAAACACAAATCCTAAAGATTGAAAATGAGGAATACTTCAATTGGGGTTTGTTTAATTGGATTCTAACACACCGGTAATCCTCATTGGTTCGACCTCGCACTACCACTTTACTATGCCCTTTTAGTAATTGTAGTTTGGGAATATAAATTATAATATCACCTCATATCATGAGAATTTAATGAAATGTGGGGGTTTATTCAATTACCTTAAAAAGCATTTATAATCCACCAAGAATAGTGGTGATGAAAAATTGAATAAGTCGTTTATGGAGGTGGTAGATCACACACATGCATCGAGACATTTTCATTTTTCTCAATGATTTTAGATGAAGGGTTAATTTTTTAATTAGTATAAAAACATAAAATAATATTAATAATATTAGTGTTATAATACTACATTGGATAGAAGAGGATTTTTTAGAAGTACAAAATAATAACAAAAGTGTGGTGTAAAATATTACCTCTCACTTTGGATGTTCTCCTTTGGTCACCACCTTAGGGAACCTCATATCAGTATTTTAGTATTATAAAATATTATAGGATATGGGTAGAGAATTTAGTTGGGACTATTTCAGTTTTTAGGTTTATCCTAAGTGGCATTGTAAGTCTGTGGATGTATAGGGGTGATGGTTTCATTTATAATTGAAGTGAATTGATTTGTTGGAAAATAAAACTCTTTAATCAAAAGGGAGCATATGTTTCACTTGGAATGTAAATCTAAAGTGGGAAATAATAGTATTTTTTAATGGGTATGGTCTGTAAAACCATAAAAAATTATGAAGACATTTTAAACATGTTTTAAGTTATTTACACATAGATTTTTACTTTTACCATTATTAAGTTTTACTGAGGTGACTACTTTTTAACTGTGTAATTTATTTATACTATTGTAGCCCGAGAACTATAGTATAACTATTCACCGAGGGGCTCTTTGGGCCCAAGAAATAGGCTTTAAAGACTAGTCTTTAGGCCACTTGGCCTTGGGCCATCAGGCTATGTAATGGGTCTCCCTCTACCCAGTCTAAAGAGGTTTTTTCTATAAATAATAAAAGTGAGGCTTCGACCCCAACCTTTTGAAAAATAATTATTCTCAATATTAAATCAAAATTATCAAATAAAATTCATATATTTATGAAAAATAATTTTAACAATAGCACATGTAATGTGTAAAAACCAATTTTTAGAAAAAAATTTGTTTAAAAATAATATTTTTTTCTAGGAATAAATTATAAATTTTATTTATTATGTTGAAATTAAAATTTTTATTATTATTTAAATAATATTTAATATATCTTCTAAAAAGTCAAAAAACGAATTCAATAGTGTGAATATTTTATTAAATTAAATATATGAAAAAAATTATTTGTTAAAACATTTTCTAAATTCATTAAAATATTATGTGTGGGTTATTCTTACCAGAATAGTATTTTAAAATGATTATTTTAACCTCAAAAATATACATTTTATATATTAAAAATTGTTACAAAGTTTTTTAAGAAATTCTTGTATGAAAAAAGTGATAGTTTTTAGCAAAATAATTTTTTTTACTATTCACCAAAAAATCAATAATTTCTAAAAAGACTAAAAAATCAATCTAAATCTAATACTAAATATGAAAATATTTTTTTTCAAATTCAAATTCTGAAATTTATTGATTCAATTTCGAAATAAAATCCTTAAATATAATGAGAACCCATTTTTATTTAAAAATGACATTTTCACATATTATCTATTATTATATTCATTTCATACCACTTATTAACTAAATCTCTATCAACCAATTATTAATATAAAAAAATTATCATCATTAGTCATATGTTTTTCTAAATAAAAAATAACGAATAAAAGGCGATTTCTAGATTAAATAATGTTTTCTAAATAATCAATGATATTAGTAATCTTTTTTGGTAAACTAATAAAACAGAATTCATATTTAAAGTAGCCTTTATTTTATTTATATAAATATTTCACAAATAAGTTACTCTTATTCATTCATGCTAATTCAACTATTAGGTTACAATATTCAAACATAAAGAGTTTTATTTTATCTAAATATATCACTATTTCATTTAAATTCGATGTTGTGGGTAGAGAAAGTTGTCAAACACATTTGGATCCATTAAATTAAGTCATATATCAAAATATAGATTCTTTATATTTATCCATAATAATTTTATATGAGGTTTATATTGAACATCAAAGGTAATTTCTGACTGATCAAATCAAGTGCATACCACTATTGTAGCTATCACAATCCACACAACTAGGTCTATAAATTGAAAATCATTACTAAGGATAATGTCACATGACCTCATATCACAATTGATAAATCCCATGAAATAAATATCTATTTACTAAGAATAATCATATGAGAGGGTAATTGTCAATTATAAGACTTTTTAGATGAAATGTTCATATTAGAGCTTTATTGGATTCTAAAACTCATAACAAAGGATTAATAGAGAAATGAATGACTCAAAATTATATTAGTGAGTATTTTTGCCAATATAGAAAATATTGTTAAGACCATATGGCACACATGGAACTATATATTCAAGTAATGTTTTCACAAAAACTCTCAAAAACCCATCATTAATGGGAATGCAGTATGGTACATCCCCAAATTGAATCCCACTTTAGTGTATATAAAGAACCTAGCTTGAGGAAATACGTTATGGATATTATCATGGTAGTGAATCATGAGGTATATGAACTTTTATATATACTCAGATAATTTCATGATTTCTTTTTAATATTTCATCATCTTATAGGTTCAAAAAATCTTCAATGACATCAAAGAGGACTCCACCCTAAATGAGGGATCAAACACCAACCATGGATGAGAAGTCCTATCACTAGTTTGAGTAAAACAATGTTCTGAAATAGTAATCTATTCTATATAGGTTACTTGACGCAAGAATATGAATTTGGTTTGAGTGTGTATAAACTATATGGAAAATACAATTCACCAACTTTAACAAATCCTCTATCTATTAGGGAAAATCTTATCTCAAAATATTAGATACCTTCATCGATGGAATTAAAAAACACAATCAATTCACTATTTTCCTCACCCTATTTATAAGAGATAATATTAACTCAACATGTGGTTCTAGACTTTGTGTAATCAATGGAATGTTTTCCATCTACATATGGGGGAATTACCACTCTCAATTAGACCCTAATCAAGGATTCTTCACTCAAATAATTTATAATGAGAAGATTTAGAAATAGAATTGGCTAGCCATAACCATATATCTACCTATGAGTAGTACATCATTGATGAGGAACCCTTTACTCAATATGATAGACCCATATTGATTGAATCCCATTTTTGTGAGATGAAACAATAAGGTTATTAATGACCACAACTGAAAATTGTATGATTCTTATACCATCATGTCCATAACATACAAAAGGTTCATCATAGTTTAAAGTTGATCATCAATTTATTATTTTAGTTATTAATAGATATATTATAAACTACTCTAAAATTGGGTTCCATGGTTATAAAAATAAACAAAAACCACTTAACACTATTTCCCAAACTTTTAAAACCCATCCTCACAAGAGAACTCTATTCAAACTTTATCCCTAGAAATCAAACCACTATAATACCATTATGACATGAACATACCCACTAGGAAACCACTCGGTATATTGATAAACCAAGTGTTCCACCCTCATTATGCAGCCAATTATTATATGAATAATTAACATGTATAATAAGTCACAAGATATATGAGTGGACTTAGACTATATCAACCCGAAATAAATATGATACCCCAATACAAAAGATATATCCAATACAGGCTATCAGTATATTTAAATAATGGAAATTTACAATTAATTAATATTTGATACTTAAACTATGAAATGAAATTACTCATAGGAAAACACAAACGGATAAATAATATAAAGGAAATACAACCAATACTAATAGATGCATAAATATTTAAAACACCTACTTACTACTATAACTTTAGAGAAAAGATTTATAATATAATCCTATCTCTTCGTGAACCCCCAAGTGAAACTATGAATAATTCCCATATATTATACATCATCTCTACATCAACCAAGTTCATCTCTTATCTGTGATACATTTTATCACACACAACATGTGTGGGAATAAGTGGTCGTATATGGGTGAGTGTGAATATATCATGCTTGATTCCCCATAAGATAAAGGAATGAATCTAAAGACCCATGATTGACATACATTGACATTACATTACTTTTGATGAATAAATAATGCATGAAACAAATAGACACCCAAAGACTGTATTACTTTTGTGCCTTTGGAAACTAGAAAACACAAAATACTGGTTCATAAAACATCTACTTTGACTCCTTCTCTAGAATTCATAACTAGAACCTATTTCTTATACATCTTACTTAATACCCTTCTTCAAATCCTGGAGGAAAATAAATATGAAAAGGGGAGAGATAAAATTATTAGTAATGTTATGAATATCAAATATATTACAAAACATAAACATAAAAATTTAAAAACATGAACATAACTTTTGAAAAACACACACCAAAATCAAGATTCATGATAAAAATCTTGGTAGTACATAAGGCATAGATCATACAGGAAAATTAACCATGATAAAATTACATTGGCATAAAACATGGAATTATGGAAAACAAATAAGCACATAATATTATTTCCTTAGTATCCAATGCATTTTTTCTAAGACCTCATAGTGGAAAAAGTCCATTACTGAACTGGGTTTACTTTCCATTCCAGCCATCTATTACTGAACCAGATTTACTTGTCATTATAGACCTATATTACAGAACCAGTTTAATTTTCATTCTAGTCATGTATATCTCATGAGATATAAATTAATACCCAATGCATTGGAGGGAGATATATGTCCCACCCATCTCTTAATGAAACTATTCTGATGTGTTCCAAGAAAATAAAAAAACATTAACCATAGAATAACCAATGAAGTAAAATGGGTTTCTTAAACATCATTCCATAATAATTCATATAAAACAAATGGATTTAATAAATAAAATTACTTCATAAACACAATTAATTCATAGTAATCCTAGGGATAGAAATATACCCTTATTTAAACAATTTCATCTTTGATGGAAAATAATTTTTAGAAAACACATGAAATTAATTCTTAAGGAAAATATGCATTCTTCTTCAAAAATGTTTTCCTTCCACAAAATGAAACATAATTATAGAAGAAATAATTTTATGTGAAAATAAATTTGTATTATTGTAGCGTAAGATTCAAGAAAATAATGTTTTCTAAAATCATAAAAATACATTCTTGTCATACAAGTTAAAAAAACATTCTCCCTATACTTTTGTAGAAAAAGTCAAAAAACTACCATGTACCGAAAACGTCAAATGATTCCATTCATAATGTTTAATAAAAATTCACAAATGGGTAAAATTTAACTTAAATTTTTTTATAGGGATTGAAATAATATAAAATATTTATGAAACATGGGTGTCGATCATCAATATACCCAAGTAAATTCTTACCTATAAACAATCTCAAATAAAAAAGAGATTGTGACAATATCCATTACTTTAGGTCTGATTTCTTCCGTATGTATCCAAAATTCATATATAGTGGGTTTAAAAATATTTTTAACTTTTATAAGAATTATAATAATTTTTATGACATCATATATGATTCACTTATGACTTTATATTTCTCGAACATTTATCAATTCCATGTTAAAGCAACATTTTGTGGAATAATTGTTTTGTTTATCATACAAGATTTGACTTGTTATTATTGATATGTTTTACTTATATAATGGTTTAATTAATTCCATAATGTAAAAAGTTATTTTTATATCATATATATCTCATATATATATATATAATATATTTATATATATATATTGAATGTAATACACTGTTTAGGGACACTGTAGGTCGTATGTACGCAAGAACGTTGTTTCCGTTTCTTTATCGAATTGAATGGAAGCAAGTAAATGATATATATATATATTAAATAAAATTATCATGTCATATTTTTTATGATTATTTATTATATATAATTTATAATTACTCTTGAATGGTTAACGTGAAAAATTAATCTCATCGCGTTGTGGAGATGGTAGGTCATACGTACGCCCGAGCGATGATATTATCCACTTGATGGATTACTGGTATGGAATTGGATGGTATATTAATTATAAAGAATAATTATCATTTTATATTCATCATTTAAATCTATTATACTCATCATTATACTAATCTATATTAATTATTATTTAATAACGTATTACACCATAGTTTGGAGATGGTAAACCATACGTACGCACCCATAGTGATATTGTTATTCTTAGGATGGGTAAAAGGAGGTATAAGGTTGTACCATAAATATAATAACATATAATCATGTATAATGTACTATAATTATTTCTTGATTATGAGAACAACATAAGAATAAGAATTATAAGAATAAAATAATTTTGGAAGTGGTGATAAAACAATTACCTCTTTTTCATGTATCTCTTTTTGGTATGCACAAAAGGACTCATTAAGATGGATTTATACCCAAAGGGTGGAATCTATGATGAAATAAAGAAATTTTGGGGGAGATTTTGGCAGGTTTAGGCGGAGACAAAGGGATTTGGAGGTGTGATAAAAAGAGAAGGAGAGGTTCCCTTTTATAAGAGCAGGGAGGGACACCTTTGGAAAGTCTTGAAATATTAATTTATTATTAATTTATTTTCTTTGTATAATGATCCCAAACATAGTTATTTAAAATATAAGATGAGTATGGGTCTAAATAATCTCAACCCAGAAAATTTAGATATGTTTGGTTTTATTTTAAACCTTATCATTTTTATTTATTCTTATTTAATCAATTTAATTTTATTTGTGGTAATAATATTATAAATATTAAATGGTTATAAATATTTAATTATGTATTGTAAATTCTCCATAATTGGATAATTTATGACCTTTTATACCATATAATTTTCAATTTTTAATTATTAACTATTTTTGTGGTTTTTAAATAATTTAATAATACATTATTTTTATAAAATATCAATAGTTTGAATTTTGACACTATTCATTTATTTGACTTCAAATAAAATCCAGAAAGAAGATAAATTCAAAAAACTATATTTAATAAACTCCTAACATGTCATAGTCAACTATAAAATTTGTGGATGACATTAATTAGTTAATATAATATTTCATTTAGAATTTTTAATCCATTTATTTGATAATTCATTTAATAAAATAATTTCTCCATCACTATTGTGTCAACATTAATGGTAATTATATAATCTCTAAAAAAATTAGATAAAATTAAATGATAAATATAATTTCATTATATATTAGGATAATATTTATTTTTTATGTTTTATCATGTTTTCAATAACATTAAAATTACTTTACTTATAAGATACATGAGAGTGGCATGTTGTCACTTTATTTTGTTTTAATTATAATTACATCACCTTCATTCACAAAAGTCAATTAAATGATTAAATTAATAACCTTATGTGATAGTAGTTGAATTTAATTCATCCAATATTATTGTTTAAAAGGGTTTAGGGTAAATTTATTATCCTTATCATATTGTTTGTTACCCTAATTTATCGGATTTACCTTTAACTATGGTAAACAAAATTACCATAGTTACTATTCATAATATCCCAAAAAAATAAATGTAACCTATTAAAATATTTTGGATCCAATAATTCCAAATATGGAATCCATTTTTAAAAATTAAAAACAAAAAAAATTGCATTAATCAATTTAAAATTAAATCCTGTAGTCAAAACCATAGAGAAGGTTTTGAGGATGTAAAAACTATCAAAAGATTAACATTTGTTTATGTCCAATTTAAATGTGAAATTACATAAAATGACCAAAATTATAAAAAATTAAAAAAATTAATCGAATTAAACTTTAAAATGAATTAAAAATATAATATAAATATATAAATACATTTTAAGAAAAGATAATTTTGAATTAAAATGCAGTATTTTTCACTACTCATTAAAATATGAATTTCACCAGACAAATACCAAAATTTAAAACTATGTAAATTTTGATTTCACACTCCAAAAAAATATTTTTTTATATAAAACATAAATTATTTAATTTCCAAAAAAACATATTTAAAATTGGTTCCCCTTCAAAAGGTGGTATAATTTTATTTCCTTGAAAAATACTTCTTTTATCCGAAAAATTGAATTTTTTCTTATATCACGTCTAAAAAGTACATAAGATGAATGTTAATGTTATCTAAAATTCGAAATGTAGTTAATTATATTCAACATGGATAGTATATATCCCATTAAATAATAATATTTTAATAATATATCTTTGTTTAGTTAAACTTAGTATTGCGTACAATGCAAGCTATCAAGGAAGGTCACTCCTACGTGTATCGAAAGAAAAGTTAGTGCTAAATATAGTGAAAGCTTCCCTTGGTGTTACATATATCCTAATCCAAATATAGTTATTTTATACATTAAAAAATATATATACTTAGTGGTGCATGTAACATATGCCAACTCGGTGTTGCGTGTAACAAACAGCAAGTCAGTTTAGTGTGAAAGCAATGTCTGACTTAGTGCATTGAAAGATATAAATGAAAATATTATTTTTTTCTAAAAAATCGTCCATAAAAATCGTGGGTGTTACATTATACCACATCCCCCGTTAAAATAAATTTCACCCCCGAAATTTGGTAGGGTTATAAAAGGTTAACTACTTGAAAGTTTCTTTCATGGAAACCCACATCATAAAAGGGAATACTAAAACTTAATTTTAAAAATGAAAATTAAACATAATAGTTACCTAGTGTAACTCATCACTGGGTTTCCACGTAGGAGAACATACGTGGGAAGTTAAAACATGGATATGAAAGAGAAATTTAACATTCATGTTCGAATGAATTGTGATAGAGAACATGGCTGGGGAAAGTTGAAAACTAGAAATACATAAATATTTAAGGATTTAAGGGATCATCTGATTCATCGGATAATAAGGTACTAATATAACATTTTTTTGTTTTTAGGATCCTTTCCCAAAATTTTATGAAAATGAGAAGAATTACTTACTTGATTTAAGTACAATCTCACCATTGGTTGTTACTTGAACAATTTCCCCTTCATCTCCTATTTGAAGAAATGAAGAATAATTTTTCATTCATGAAATGTTATAAGATCATATGATAAAAAGATAGGTCATTCCATCTATCTCAAAAAAAGGTTAGCATATATAGTCAAATATGCATAAGTCTGCCTATAGGGAGATAATAGAATAATATAACAAATGTAAACTAGAAAATAAAATATAATATCCATAAATAGATAACATTACAATCCTTCCAAAAATATAAAAATATGAAACTTTAGAAATATGTGATCTAAATAGACTTATCATTTGTCTCACATTACTCATAAGGAAGTTATTTATTTTCACATTCCAAACATGTGAATACCTTAATATTGTATTCTCATAAAAGATGGTAATAACATGAATTACAATATAACCATAGTGAAAACATGTATTAGTTCAAAATTAACTATTTCCACACACAAAAAATAAAAAATATTCTATTTATTCAAACCTTGATATCAATTTTTCCTTATATCAGTCATGAGGTCATTAATACTATCAAACATATTATTATCTCTTTATCCTATCAGTATGCGGATATCATGTGCTTTCCAAAAATATTTCAATCAATTTTCATGCTTACTGATACCTTATACTTATTGAAAACCAAAATAGACCAATACGTAGATATTAAAATACTCTATAATACTATAAATTATATTCCACAACACTATTTTGGAATCCCTTTACATAAACACTTTATCATTCCACTGTATCTTTTTCATACTCAACATCTCCAATAGTGATTGCATGTGACTTCCCATTGTATTTTTCCTCAAGAGGTTGGTGACGTCGATCATCATTAACCCTTGGATTTGGGCATTGGTTAACATAATTCCCCATTTACTTTCACTTGTAGAATTGAAGTGTGGGTGGTGCATTCTCTATAGTATTTTATCTATTCAAATCATTAGAAACATTTGTCCCATTACATTGGAACTCAAATACTTGATGGAATTATTTTCCACAATTAAAACATTTTATATTACCTTTAAGATAATATCCACCATGATTATTTCTACACTTTGAGCATAAAAAAACATTCATCTTCTTTCCACCATTATTTTAAGGTTTTTTCCTTGAAATCAATCTTTTGTTTCTTGTTAAAACCATGGGATTGATATTTAACATCAAATTCTATTTCGACCTTGATAGAAAAATGAAAGAAATATACATAGATAAAAAAGTATCTTATAGAAAATTCTCGTATAATACTTGTTTTTATGCCACTGATGAATCAATCAACTTTACATTCATGTTGGATGATAAATCCAGAATCATACCTTGTAATTCTTGTATTATTTGACCCGTATGTACCAATGGATTCATCATCACTTTTCTTAAGATCAATGAAATACTTTTTCATATTATTTATGAATAATAAAAGGGAATTATTTAATGAAAAATACATTCTTGAACTCATCCTTTTCCATGGATTCAATTTCATATTGCTGCCTTGTATTCTTGATTAGAGTCCACTACGGGTTTGCATCACCTTCTAAATGATAAAAAACCAAAATTACTTTTTCATGTTCTGAAAAAAAGGATGGAAACTAATTTTTCAATGGTAATAATAAATTTTTTCGAGACAAGTGGATCAGAAGACCCACTGAAAGAAGGTGGATGTTTCCTCACGAAGGACTCAATAGAATTTTTTTCTCTTCTCTGCTAATTTTGATGTCCAGAATGATTCATAGCTTGACTAAGTATGGAAATAATATTTTTAATTCAATCTCCCAAAACATTTAGATGCTCTGGAGGAAAATCATTGCATTGATAATTGAATTGGTCATTAACACAGTTCTTTCAAGTTCTAAACATAGTCTAAAACCCAAAAACAATAGCATGAGAGGCTAAAAAACTAGGAAAACAACATAATCAGGGGGCAGTACTTTCAATATCTATCATATTAGGTTTATTTATAGTTTCTTCATGATCATTAACATAATTCTAGGACTATAACCTATAGTTATAATTACCCTTAGGGTTGTACTTTGAAACACCTTAGAAGTATATCTTGGGATCTCACTAATGTTTTTGTATACTAGTTTTCAAAGGTTGACTAAACCATCGTTCTAATACCAACTATAAAGACTTGATATTGTCATACATTGAAATTACAATACTTTTGAAAAATACTTAATACATGACACAAATAGACTCCCAATGACCATTTTATTTTAGTTCCATTGGAAACTAGAAAACATAAACAACTAGTTCATAAAATATCTACTTCATCTACTGCTTAATCCATCATAACTTGAACCTTGTTTTGACATATCTTACTTAAAACCATTCTTAAAATCTTGGGGGAACAGAAACATGAAAAGGGGTGAGCTCAAATGGTAATTTAGGGTAATCATGGAAAATATCTTAAAAAATTTAACATAATAAGGTTAAAACATGAACATAAATTTTGAAAAAAAACATACAAAAATCTTGAGTCATGAAATAAATCTTAGTAGTATGTAAAGCATAGATCATCATGGAATATTAAACATGATAAAATTTAATTGGAATAAAACATGGAATTGTGGGAGAAAAGTATATAATATGATTTCCACATTAGCCAATGAATTTTTTCCAAGACCATCATAGTAGAAAAAGTCGATTACTAAACCGGGTTTACTTGCTATTCTAGACATGTATTACTGAACCGTATTTACTTGTCATTCCAGCCTTGTATTACTAAACCAGATTTACATTCTGTTATAGTCACGTGTATCTCATGATATATCAATCTTTAACAAATTCATTGGAGGATGATATATTTCCCACCCATATCATAATGAAACCATTCTTATGTGTTACACAAAAATATAAAAACATTCCTTATAGCATAACCCATGAAGTAAATGGGTTTCTTAAACATCATTCCATCATAATTCATATAAAAAAGTATTTTTCCTTAATAAAATTTCATAATAAACCCAATAAAATAATTTTCATAATAGGGATATATATAACCCTATTTAAATAATTTTATCTTAGATAAAAATAAATTGTGAGAAAAAACATGAAATTAATTATTGGGGAAAATATGCTTTCTTTTTCAAAAACATTTTCCTTAATCAGAATGAAACACAAGTTTAGAATAAATAATTTTATGTAAAAATAACCTAGTAATATTTTAGGTTATTATTCAAGGAAATAAAGAGTTATGAAATTGTAAAAATTCGTTCATTACGTACAAGTTAAAAAAACATTCTTCGCGTACTTTTTCTGTAAAGGTAAAAAAATACCTCGTACCGAAAATAAAAAAATATTCCACTCATATTGTATAATAAAAATTCACCAATGTGTAAAATTGAATTTAAAATTTTTTATACTGATATAAATAATATTTCATATTTAAAAAAAAATATACGTGGATGATAAATATACCCCAGTAAATACTTACGTATAAAAATTTCAAATAAAAATGAGATTGTGAGATTATCACTTACCTTATGTCCGATTTCTTCCATATGAGTCTAAAATTCCTTTATATAGGATTGAAACATATTATTAACTTCTAAAATAACCATAATAATTTTTATTACATCATATATGATTAACTTATGACTTTATATTACCCATTAATTTATTAATTCCATGTTAATACAACGTTTTGGGTAATAATAATTTTATTTATCCTTTGTGTTTTGACTTATTATTCTTAATATTATTACATAGATAATGATTTACTTACTTACAAAAAGTAAAAAATGTTTTTTATATCATATATATTCATTATATAAATATATATAATAGATAGATAAGTAAAATGGAATACACCATTCGTGGAGACGGTAGGCTGTACATACGCATGAATACTCTTTCTGTTTCCTTATTTAATTAAATGGAAGAAATTAAATGACAAATATATATATATATAAATTAAGTAAAATTATTATGTCATATATTTCATGATTATTTTTTATATATTCTTTATAATCATTCTTGAAAGGTTAACATGTTGAATGAATCTCATCACGTTGTGGAGACTGTGCGACGTACGTATGAATGAGCAATGATATTATCCACTTGATGGTTAAATGGTATGAAATTGGACGGTATATTAATTATAAAAAATAATTATAATTTTATATTAAATATTTAAATCAATTATACTTATCATTATACCCATCCAAATTAAGTATTGTTTAATAACAATTTACACCACGACACGGAGGGAGTAAGTCATATGTACACACACATGGTGATATTATTATTCATAGGATGGATACAAGGAGGTATAAGGTTGTCCCATTATTATAATAACATATAATATTGTAAAATATATTGTATTTATTACTTTATTATGGTAACAACATAACAAGTGTAAGTAGAAGAAGAATAGAACTTTGGAAGATGTGATAAAATAATTTTCTTTTTTGGGTATCTCTTTTGGGTATGAACAAAAGGACTCCTTAAGATAGATTTATGCCCAAGGGATGACCTCTAAGATGAAATGAGGGAGGTGGGGAGGAGTTTTTTGTATGGGTTACTAGAGCCAAAGAGCTTTGGAGGTGTGATTAAAATAGAAGGATAAGTTCCATTTTATAAGAGAGTGGAGGGGCACCTTTAGAAATTTTTGAAATATTAATTAATTATAAATTCATTTTTGGATTATAATTCTTCCAAAAAAAATTATTTCTAAGATAAGATGAGTATGGGTCTAAATAATCTCATCAAATAAAATGTATACATGTTTTAATTTTCTTTTAAACTTTATAATTTTGATTTATCCTTTTTTAATATATTTAATTTTATCTATTTTAATAATATTCTATATATTATATGGTTATAAATATTTACTTATATGTTGTAAATTTTCCATAATTGGATACTTTATCACAATTTATACCATATAATTTTATCTTTTTATTTTTTAATTATTTTTGAGATTTTTAAATAGTATAATAATATGTTATTTTTTTAAAATATTTAGGGTTTCAATTTTGAAACTATTAATTTATTTGACTTTAAACAAAATACACTCAGAAGATAAATCCGAAAAAAATATTTAATACACAAATAACATTCATAGTAACCTAGAAATTTCATTGAGAACATTAATTAGTTCAAATAATATTTCTTTTAATATTTTTAAAACCATTTATTTAATATTTCTATTTATAAAATAATTTCTACATTACTATTGTTTCATCATTAATGGTAATTATTTAATCTCTAAAAATTCTAAAAAATTCACATGATGTATAAAAATTAATTTTATTTCTATAGATTTTTTTTTTGAATTTTTATCAAGTTTATCACTGCATTAAAATTTCTATACTTATAAGATATATGAGAGTGACGTGTTGTCAATTTTTTAAATTACAATTACATCACATTCATAGAAAAAATCCTATTAAATAAATCAATTTTGACACTTAGGTGATATTGGTTGAATATAATTCATCCAATATTATTTTTTAAGGTGTTAGGGTAATTTTATTATCTTTATCATATTGTTTCTTACCATAATTTACCTGATTTACCTTTAACAATGGTAAAAAAATTACTGTAGTTACTATTAATAATATCGAAAAACTAAAATTAACATATTTAAATTATTTGGAACAAATGATTCCAAATATAGATTCCATTTTTCAAAATTTTAAACAAATAAGTTTCATTAATTAATTTTAAATTAATATCTTTTGGCAAAACTAGAGGGCGTGTTTTTAAGAAGTAAAAACTATCAAATGATTAACATGTATTTCTATTCAATTTAAATGTGAAATTAAATATAATGAAAAAAATTGGATTAAATTATAAAAAAATATTCCAATTAAAATTTAAACCCAATTAAAAAGATAATATCACAATATAAATAAATTATATGAAAAGGCAGTTTTGAATTAAAATTCAGTAGTTTCACTATTCATTAAAATATGAATTTCGTCAGAAAAAACAAAAATTTCAACCAAGGTAAATTTTGATATACATATTATAAAGAAAAAGTTTATTATGTCATATATTGCTTATAATATTTTCAGAGACATTATTTAAAAAGGGTTCTCCATCGAAAGGTAGTAAAATGGTGTTTCTTTGAAAAATACTTCTTTTATCCAAAAAATTGAATTTGTTTTTATATCATGTCTATAAAATAAATAATATGAATGATAATGTTATATAAAATTCAAATTTAGGTTAATAATATTCATAATAACTTGTTAAATCCCATTAAATAATAATATTTTAATAATATATCACTACTTAGTGAAACTCGATATTGCGTTGAATGCAACATATCAAGGAAGGTCTCTCTTATGTGTAACGCAAGCCAAGTCAGTGATGTATATAGTGAATGTTTCCTTTGGTGTTATGTATAACATAATCCAATTATAGTACTTTTATACATTGAACAAAATCTATACTAAGTGTTGCGTGTATCAAATGCAAACTCAGTGTTGCGTGAAACCAACAACAAGTCGGTTTAGTGTGAAAGGAATGTTTGAATTAGTGAATTGAAATATATAAATGAAATTTTTTATTTTTTAGAAAAATTGGTCCATAAAAACTCAAGATGTTACAATGAAGGTTAAACATGTCACTTTAATACTCTATAATGAGAGAGAAACTAGAAAGAAACCCATATATTATATACAAGTAGAAAACAAAGGGACTTAGGGAAGCCCCCATAATTATAGTTTAGTCCCAAAATTATAGACACATCATTACTAAAAATCACACTGAAAATTAAACAATAGGTGTTAAAAAAAGAATAATCCGCATAATGACTAAAGTTGACCATCTTGTTTTATGTCATATCTTAATGGAAATCATACATTCATATCTTGTCATCAAAATCAGACCAATTAAACTAAACATTTATCACAACTTCCATGTTACAACTATATTATCATATAAGGGATCTCATACCTCATTGAGTTGTAGATGTTAGATGAGGGAATAATGCTCCCTACGGAAGAATCATACCTCATAAATGAATAAGTATTGATCAAGGGAGTGAAAAATTGATGAATATAGGACATGAAACCATAATGTAGGGGACTACCTATTTATTTTGGGGACCCATACATTTTCAGGATCAAGGAGTACCAACCCCATGCCTGAATAGAAGAAAGACAACCTGATTATATGGGAGTACCTAACTCATGATTTCATATGGAAGACCTTCAGCTTGTCATTAACCTATGGTAATTGGAGTACCAACCTCATATGTACTTTTAATGTCTCTCTCACACTCCATCTTTGACACTATGGTGATAAGTAATTCTATATACCAAGAATAGTTAAGAAAAACCACATATTTATGAAGTTATTTATACCATCATGTTATATATGGGAAAATACTAGGAATAGACTATTCATTTTTCTTATTATATCACTCAAGTGTGAAGATATTAAGAAAACTAAAGAAAACATTGCACACAACATTTACTATGATAGAGATAATGTATACCATTTGGTTGTAACGAAGCATTCATTTCCATTTTTTTATAATGCGAATTCAACCTATACAACATGACTCTTAGGATAAATGATGTGTAGGAATTACAATTAATACATGAATTTATTCGAAAGACACATAACCTTGTAGTTATATCACACAAGGTATATTATCCACCTATAAAAATGAGTAAAGCTCATGAATTAGTCAACGTGTACTATCAAGACTTGATTCATGTTCCTGTGGTCACACATGGTATGATCCCTAGACCAAAAAACATGTGAGGCTTGGTAGATAAAAATGAATGTGCTCCCATGCACTCTAATTCATTTAATTTGGACATGCATGGTGTTGATTTCCATGTTACATAGTCTATGATCATTCACTATCCACAGAAACCCTAACATCATAAATAAAACCGTATCTGGCGCATGATTCCTATAATACACTCATTATTGCAATGATTTATCTAGAGTAAAAATTATCACCATATAGTCTTCCATTTAAAGTATTTAAACCACTTTCTATGTTCATATTTGGTGTTAGGGCATATTCTTAGGAATGACAAAGTCAATCCACTGATTTCATCCATCCTCTGCGATTATTGGTACCTTTGAGCTATCATATGAATGCTATTGAACCTAATAAACCATCATCATTCAACACCCAACCCATTGACTAGGTTTCTTCACTTCCACCACTATCCACCATCGATGGGTCTCACTAGTGTTTTCAACATTAGGTGATTATATTCCAACTACATCCTCGAATATTGCTTTGAAAAATCAAAATTTATATATGAGAATTACTCCCATGAATAGTCTTAACAACCTTCATTTCTACAATGACAAAAATAATGTTACATTCACTGTAACACAATCTAGACTACCACCTCATTACAGTAATATTGAATTGATGATCATTATTTTAACATCCCAACCCAGCTCACTATAAATAGTAACTGAACTGGTGACACTATGTGACCATAAGTGCACCTCCTAATTTTCAAGATGCTGCTATCTAATAGGGAGGGGATATGGTGGTATTGTGAGGAGACTATAAAACCTACATAAGAGTTTTAATAAGGATGAAATAACCAAAAAACATACATAATAAATTACTATTAGAGTACATAGATAATAAAGTAACCCAAACATGTCATCAAAAATGAAATAATGAAATACAATAATATTAGATAGACCTCCCATTCGGTCGGTCTCATTTAAAAATTATGAAAAACCCAAATTCATAAAAGGAACCACAGTATCACTGATCTATCACTCATCCCAGGATCCTTGCACACACCAAAGCTATCCTATCTGACCAAACCTCCAGTCCCCATCCTAAATTGAACATGCGACAAGTGAGAGTTTCTCTGGTACCTTAGTAAAATGGTTTCCCGATCAGAATATGTGTAAATAACTAATTAGAGTGCCAACAATTTTTCCATATAAATAACCAATAAATTTAGTAATATGTGACTGTTAAATTATAAAAATAAATATATAAATTAATAAACTATATAAATATAAACAACTAACCACCGTTAATCCTCAGAACCACATCCTGGATAAAATATACATTTATTGGCATGCTCTAGAATGGGTTTAGGCACATCACAATGAACATGATAAAAAATATACAAACCAGAGGGCCTCATCCTCCCTGATATTGTAACACCTAAAAAATTTATTTTAAAAGAACAATAAGTTTAATAGTTTTCTTAACATGCAACACTGAGACTTATGCAAATAGATATATATTATAAAAATAATATTATTTAAATGTGACCTATCTATTGAAATTGTGATTGTTAATATTAGTAATGAAATTATTAAATATATATATAAATTTCTGAATTAATAACATTTAATGAATAGTTCTTATGAAATAGGAACACAATGTTTGGTGAAGTTATTTTATTCTTAAAAATGTATTTTATTCAAGAAATATTATATTTCATTTTGTGTGTGGAAATTATAATTAATTTCTCAAAATCTAATAAAAATTATTTTTTAAAAAATTAATGGATTTTTTTCAATCATCAATTAAAAATTATCTTTGAGTTAATCTTTGATAATTGTTAGAAAAAATTTATTTTTCAATGAATAGCGTGAAATATTGGGTTTTACTAAAAATTGAATTTTTATTTAATGAATTTAAAATGATAATTTTTGTTTTAAAAAAGTTTTATAGGATTAATTTATTAAATTATATTATTAATAATATTATTTAAGTAATTGGAATCACTTTTATGTTCAATTAAAAATAAAATAGTTTTATACATAAGAAAATATTTTCTTTGGAAAAAAATTTTCATAATGTTTTGAAGGATTAATTTTAAATTAAATTATTACACTTCCATGAATTGAGTTTAATAAAATATAATCCATTTTTATAGTCAAAATAAGTAATACTATTTAATATTTTCAACTTAATATTTTTTCATAAATATTATCCAAAAGAGTAATTTGTTTACCACATTAAATGTTAAAACGAGTTTACCAGGGGGACCAAGATATAAGGGTAAGTTTCCAAATTAAAATTATTTAAATAATAGTTTATTTAAATATTTATACATTATCTTATCCCACCATCAAATATATTTCCATTTCAAATATTTTAATTGAATAAAAATTTATTATTTTTTATGCATCTAAGAAATTCCAATTGTGTCATATGTCCCACTTATAGAAGGACACCCCTACTTTCTATTCTTAAAAAACATTTGAGCCATAGATATTTATAAAACCCTAAAAATTTATCTTATAAACCTATATATATAAGAATTATATTTTATCGTATTCTTAATATACCATTCCAAGGGTCCTTAAGAGAGGATCTAATGGAGGCGTACCAAAGAAGAGAATCATCTTACCCATTCTCTTTCAATCTATTTCTACTTATAAATCCTCCAAATATATAGTATTAATAATAAATTAATAAATTATGTTTCATGAATATAATTTAAATTTATTATTATTATGTAAACATGAATATCAAGCCTAAATTTTCTCAAATAGTAAGTGAAAGCATCGATCGTGCGTACATGTGGACTGCCGCCTCCACATAGTAATACAATTCATTTTCAGTCACCATATTTATTGGATGTTTATTATGATACTTTCAAACATTATATATGATATTTATTAAATAATTATAAATAATTAATTATAAAATCATATATTCATTTTTACTTTCTAATTCATTGGAAAATGAGAACATCGCTCATGCGTACGTGTAGACTACTACCTCAATGAAGTGATGTGATTTTGTTTTAAATTTATTATTTAAATAGATGGATAAAAAGATATATTTAATTATTATATATGATATTTTTGATATAATATTTTATCATGAATGTTTAATTCTTATTTACCTTTTTTTCACCTACTAAAATGTGAGAACAATGTTCATGCATATGTAAGGCCTACTGCCTTCATGAATCGTGTAACTAATTTTTCTCTTTATACATTTTATGAATGAATATAAATATAAATATAATTGATATATGAGATTTTTATATCTATATTTTTATTTTTTAGATTATCTTACCATGATCAATGTACACCGAACAAAACAATGGAACTGAAATGCACATAAAAATGATACAATTAACACTGAGAAACGATGATTTTAAAAAGGAATTGTTAATAAATAGGCATTGACATTTTATAAGTGTATAATATATGATATTATATGTATGTATATTATTATTTTATATAATTATAATAAATTTAAAAATTTATACAGGAGTTTAGGTAACATATAAAGAATGTTTAACATTAGGAAAGAGATCTTAATCTCACTTTTATTTCACTGAGGAACTTTCCATATTCACAACTTTTTTATTTTATATGGAGTATATATTATCCATGAATGAATTTTATCATCATTACCATTAAATTAATAGTGATTTACATATCCATATATGGATCTCTGTTTCATGATATTTTTAGTTTAAAGTTACTAAAGTGGTAAGGTATTTATATTAAAATATCAATGATTATCAGGATTGTTTATGATCAAATTTATAAGGAGGGAATTTTATGTCTTATATCTCATCAATATCTTAAATTTTATTATACTATAGTTATTTATATATATTACATGGATTTATTTAATTTTAATCAATTTAAGATCTCAATATATTGAATGAATTATTTTAAGGAAACCTGAATTTTTATATCCTTGATCAAAAATCAGTTTCCTTCAAATCCATGTTTGAAAAAAATGTTTTTAATGGTGTTTTAATATTATCCTATGATTGTTTAATGTATCTTTTACCATGTGTGGACACTCTTTTTTTCAAGGGGGATGGAATTATTATGAATAGAACGTTAATGATGTTAAATTTCTAAAGATCTGTAATGATAAACAAATGGATGTTCCCAAGCTGACCTACACACACACCAAAAAACATCAAATGGCCTAAAAAACTCCCCAAAGTGGAAGAAAAGGGAATTCTATCCCTACATGGGACACCTATGATGAGAACCTATGCCTGGTACCAACATGGGAAACCTCCTTCAACCAGGGTTCCCTAAATTCCTAAAAAATGGATCCTTGGTCTCCTCATTTTCACAACTGGAAATTTATAAGAAGCCTTATAGATTTGGAAACAAAATCACTTCATCAAGACCTCCAAAACCCCTCAGGAAGCCCTATAAAACCCTAAAATAGGTAATCATATGATATAAATAATGCAAAGTCCCTCCAAGGTCTAAAACCTAAGACACATATGGTGGGACTAATTTCCCCTCAATGGACAACCACCTGTGCGAGATCCATTCCCTAACAAGGGACTTATGTTAGCATTATACTAGATGACCTGAGGAGACCCCTAGTTCCTAGGATAAATCCTCTCCCATGTTTTGTGTCCTAGGTGGTTTATTACCCAAGGAATATCCAACTCACACAATCCTCTGCCACCTTATGTGGAGAACCTTTAGTAACTCTTAGGCCATGTAGAAGGCACCTCATCCCTCTAAGCTAATACCTACATGATCCACTCTTTGAGTCCTCTTTCAAGCTACCAATGGTAGTAATCATCTTATTTTGGTTCCTTTATTTGAAAGGGACCAAGTTAAAACATATAGAAAATCTTATAGATTTGCAAAACCAGGGAATGAGGCACACCAGAATGTCTACCATTAGGGTAATAATTCATATGGTCAGTGGTTTCCCACACTTATCCCACCTGATGGTTAGGGTCTGAATGGTTCATCTGAGTATGAACTCCCATGGTCATGAGGAACCAGAAACTGGGGATGGTGTCTAGGAGTTCTCCATCATAGGGACTAGGGTTGGAATCATGTTCTTCTCTAGTAATCTCTATGATATGGATCCTTCGGTCCTAGGTGGGTAGGGTGAGGATCATGCTTGACTTTCCATTGAATAGGGAATGCTATCCTCTTCTTCTATTATGAAAATAATTTCAGGGAATCCATATTTGAGTAATCACCTAGCATTTCATGTGGGAGGTTTTTCAATTGATCCTATTCACTACATATGCTGTGTCAATAGAGGTAGTAAAATATGATTATCCTAAATATGTAATAGGAGACATAATAGATGATCCCAATCCCCTTTTTCTTATACCATCAATTAGACCTCTTCCACCAATAGAAGAAGAATTATTTGTCTTTCCAGATCTTGTGCTTCCTCTTTCTCATATTCATGCATGACTCATCATGACTCATGTGGGATTAGATTATAACTATGATCGAAAAATTCACATGATCATATGATTGTTTTGATATAATATGTTATTATGAATATTATTTTTAGACTCCTTCTGAGTTCCTCCATAGGTGTGGGTCCTCAAGGCCATGCATCCAAATTCAGAGAAAATCAGATTGTGTGATTTATCAAATCTTTCATTTCCTCTTATTTATCACACAGAACATGACTCATGTGGGATTAGAGGATAACATTGGTCATTACATCCACATAATCCCAAACCTTTTGGTTATAATCCTTAGTATTAAACACCGATCAAACCAATCCATGTGAATCATTCATAGGAGTAATCCCCAATCACAACCCTATTCACCAGGGCATCCTCTTAAAGAGTAATCCCTGAAATCCAATCATTGGGACATGTATTTAGGAATAATCCTAAAACATATCAACATCCTTATCCATGGGCCTCCCCCTTTTTGTAAGCCCCAAACAAGCCTCCATATAACCATGAGTCTACAAATCCCTCATTTCCCCTTTTACCATGAATCATTTTTTGGAATGATCCCCAAATTAATCTTCTTAATGGTCTATACTCCATTGTGAGACAAACCTTCATAGGTATTCCATAATTTGGGGTTTGTGGGGGGGGGGGGGTCCTCACCATTCACACTACATGGGATTTGATTCTCTTCCAAATAAGATATGTAGTATGATTCTATGAGGTCCAAATCTAGATTCCCAAAATCAACCCTAATTTTCTCTAGGCCACATTCCCAGTAGGGTCTTATTCATATTTGGAATCCATATCCCTTCATGGTTTTCTTGGATAGTTCAACTAAATTATCACACGAAAATTTTACAATGCACTTTTTTACTTGATGTCCTCATCGCATGATGCTAAACTACATGATTTTTTCTTTATCACATGACCATAAAATTTATTATGTGTCCCATTAAGTGGGAACAAACTATGTGAGTTCTAATTCCATTCATAAGGATATGTATGAATTATATCTCATGGGTCTAATCCCAATATCAAAATAACTCTTGTCTCTGTGGATGGTGGTACCCTCTTGAACACCCCACTCTGTGGCTGAAAACCAGTATCATCATAATAATGACCAAATAATATCTAATTAGTACATAAGAAGATTCCATTGATTTTGAAACCTATATATATACTAATAAATATATTGAAGAATAACCACATATACATACATATGATTCAAAATTATATGCATAATAATAATTGATTTGTAATTCAAGGCTGACCTTTATCGACATAGAAATTAATGAAGTATTTGAAAACATATATGAAGTCATTAAGAGAGTCTATGAGTAGGAAATCATTCCCACCAAAATGGTGTGATGAGCCCAAACTCCCATTGTCTCGAACAATATGATTTCTTAAGTATGATTGCCCAAACACTCTAATGAATTCTTGTCTTTGGATGGTAGGTCCCTTTTGGATATAGAACCATTGCGTATTTTTAGTTCCATGAATAAACCAATTGGAAACTGCTCAGAAGTAGTGAACATGACTTGAATGATTTCAAAATACTCAACCCCCTGCAATCAACCATCATGATGTGTTCTTTTCCAAAATAAAAAATGGATAACATGATGCGAATCCTTAACCAGGATGATAGTATCACCCACCTATCATCCCATTTTCATTTCAAAATGAAAGGTGGTTGACAATATAATCAATCATGCATGTGCTTATTCAAATGAGATTCTTCTTTGACAGATATTTCTTGTTTGTGCTTTCATTTATTTTCAGGCACTTTATTTCATGACTCCATTCAATACAATGGAGTCCTTCCAAATTCCAAAAGCATATGTTCTGGATAATGTTCATGAAAGATCTTCATCTAAGAAGAGGTAACCATCATAGACCAAATGGATTGAACATTGGGTCTCAAATGCACTACATTAGTAATACTACCCGAATAGTATAATCATGACATTGGAGGGCATCCGAAAGGCCCTCCAGCTCATGAAGCACCACCAATCAACCAACCAAAATTTTTGACGGTCTAGAAGAAGGTATCAACTTTCGCTATCTTCAATTGTTTCATGAATATATCCCCGAAATTCTAGAAACATTCCCCCACTAATATTATGAAGGTTGATCAAGAGGCCATAAACAAACTCATCCAAAAGACACTAGTGGCCTTCCAAAGGGATTCTTACAAGAGAAAACACTGCCAACGACACATGGAAGTTAACCCTGAAAATGATGAGGCTTCTACCCTCAGTCAAATGGCCTAGTTCCTTAAAAATTGGGCTTGAAAGATGGACTTATAAGGGTAGAATCCAACCAATAGAAAGTAGATCCCCACATCTTCCCCTCCATATATCCCCACTAATCAATCATGGAGTAAAAATATGATGGGGGCATATACGCCCACTATTAATAATTCATATGGAAAACATACTCATCTGGAAGAACCCAAGGAAGAATGTTGTTCAAATCTAGAATAAAATTGTGATCATGAACATACACCTTATTACACTAATCAGTCCTTCAATAAGACTTTTCTAGAAGCAACCAAAGAAGACCATCAATCAAATCTAGTGAAAAAATGTGAGAAGGAATATACACCTACTCGCACTAATAAATCCTTCTAGTATATCCATATAGAAGAACATAAATAATTTCACCAACCAAATACAACAAAAATCCATGAGAAGGAACAAATGTCTACCTATATCCATCAAGTCTGCCATCAGTCTAATATGACTGCACTTGGAGAATCCATTCAAAAAATCCCAGAAATGAGTAGGGGGAAACCCAACTCTCTACCCCCATTTGTGAGTACTATCAGTAACCAACAGAAGAAAAAGAGGTAAGAGAAAGAACATACCCCTTCCCCATGTATGAAATATAAATATTTCTCTGTTCCTACAAATGAATACACCAAGAATATCATTAAAATGGTGAAAGGGGAGATATAAATCCATTCCCATATCATAAAAACCTTCCAAGACATGATAAATATAGTTATATTAATGATAAATAGGAGAACACACAGCTCTGATCCTACAAATGGGGTGGATCATCAGCATATCAACCCAAAGAAGACACACATATTTTCTCTAATATAAGAGGGTCGTTGGGTAAAATCCACCGCAATATATAGACAACTTGATCAATAACATACACTAATTCCAACGGAAGGTAATCGACCCATTCTAATGAACACTACAAGGTAGCCACAAACCCAACCAAAATCCCAAGGGATTGTCAACAAATTCCAGTAGCAACACGAGGGATATTAAAAAAAATACTACACTTGAAAACTACTTCCCCAAAAAATTGGCCCCAGTAGCTTGAAAGAAGTCATCCAAAAAGGAGCCTCACCAATGAAAAATGGATAATGAGGAGTTGATCTATGATACTGATCTACTTAATACTAGAGTTCCTAAATCCCTCATATGTTTATCTATGGGAGGTCAAGATCCTACCCCATATTATAAAATTATAAGGGATGTAGAAGTAATTATGTAGGTCCTCCATAGAAACAACACGACAAAGGCTTTATTTTTTACCCTAATCTAACTATCTAGAGATCATATCTCCTGATGAAAGTCACAACATCCCTCTACATGGAAATAAGATCAAGGAGAATGAAGGTTTTCCTCTTTCTATAATCCATCATGGTAGTCCTCCCTATAATGGTGTTCACTATGAATGTTCTATCCATAGTAGTGCTTCACTTTGTGAGAAGGGTCCTCCTCTTGGCAATGTAGTGATAAGAAGAAACTCCTACCATGAGGAACTTTGGAAAAGAAGGCCAGTCATGTCAGATTCCTTTTCATTATAAAGAGAAATTATTTCTGAACCAAAAGAAAACCCATGTAGATTTTCATTCTTAGAACAAACATTGGATCACCTACCATTATACATAACAAAGGAACTCCCATGAAATCTCACTGCTTATAATAAAGTGACCGTAAATAATCCAATCTATTCGAACCTGGTAGAGGAACTTCTGGAGAAATATGAAGAATACATTGTAAACATGAGGAAATATCTAGCTAAAGTTGATAAATCGATCATTTTTTGGCCTTTAACCAAAACAAAATAAAACATTCCATAGGTTTTATCAAAAGATTGTGTACATTGTATGCACCAAAATATATGGGAAAAATCTTCACCAAATGAGAGAAAAAGTATTACTCTACGATGAATACTTGAGTGACATCAAGGTAATGGAAGGGATGCAACACAAAATCATCTTGACAGATCTCCCATCTGCATGGAATCCGAAGTTCGTAAAATATTAGGGATCCCTTCAATACATCTTCCTCAATGAATTAAAAATATTGAAATAACTGATCATAGATACCCCATATAGTGTTCATATCAGAGTATGGGATGTAAAAAGAGCATTAAATTTCACCGTGATCCCTTAACAGTAAAGACTATCGTAAGTGGTACCATGAAATATTATAGATTTAGGTCAGATTCAATAAACATATCCAATTTAGAATTGAAGATACACTTAATATAAATATGTATTGACCAACTCTCACAAATATCGGGACAAAAGATAGAAATATATTGAGATACTTTTACGTCAATCATTTGAAAATATCGAGCAAGCCTCCCTCTTAGCATAAGCTAGTCATTGGATAATGTAAATGTCAGAAATAGTGTAATGGTTTTTGGAAGCTAGTGACTCAGGTGTATAAAAAATGATACACCCTTCCCAGGTTCATACAAAACTCCATAAAATCAGAAGGGCAGTCATGGTAGTGAAAGACATGGTAGTTAAGAAGCAATCCTAACCTGCAGGGATGGGATATTTTTTAACCTACCCTTCAAGGTCAGAAAACCAGGTCTGAAGAGTTATGAAACTGGAATGGGAACAACCCCATCCCCCAGGGATGGGGGAATTTTCACCTCAACAACACCCTTCTCATTTGATATCTGTTATTTTTTTCTGATCATGTTAAATTCCATAGAGGGTATCCTCCCAGTTCGTTCCATCTTGTGATTTAGTATCCTTATTATGCATGTGAATGATGGAACTATCTAGAGATTCCCTTTAGATTTCAGTCTACCAAATATCTCCTAGAGATTAAACAAAGGATAGGACAAGGCCTTATAGAGGGTTTAGAAATAGGCAGTCTCAAGAATACACTGATATAATTATTTCAATACATTACACACTAGAAAATTTCATCCAAGTATCCCTTTTATATTATATATAAAATGAGGCCAATTTAGAGGAGTACAAATATGAATAAGTTCTTGTTCATATTGTGGTCCACACCGATACAATTGAAGGATGTGTGCATACCTGGAATAAGAGTCTTTCCCTGAAGCTGGGAAATCCCTCATACAATCCATAACCCATAAAAAGGAATACAAAAATGAAAATGGTAAGGGTCAGATTGTGCCTCAACTCCTTCTGAGAGAGGTTAAACCCATTTCACAAAAGGATAGATTTTCTCAACAATAGGAAGAAATGAATGAATTGAGAATACTCAATATAGAACTACTCCGAGGATTCCTTCCTACTGGATATAAATTATGAGCATATCCTCAACTCACACTCCCAACTGGTGTACCTCATCCAATAGGGGTTTTCATTACAAATAAAGCATGTAGGGAAGATTTTCTCAACACGGGGTACCAACCAACAATACACTTAGATCTTGTTGTAGAAAATCGAGAGTTCCCATCATTATGTGATCAAATATAATGTGTTAAGGTACATCTTTACAAGGATACCCCTATTGGTTACCCATAGAAGAAACTAGTAGTGCCACCATAGATGGACCTACTAACCACTACAGATGTTCAAGCAATGAGTCATCCACAAATTCTATGAGGTCTAATGAATGATATTGAGACACTCAAGACTATATTAGAATCCATGTAGGAATTAAAAATTTAAATATAACATAAAAAGAGACCATAACCTGAATAATTAGATCTAAATATTCTTCTTCCAAATTTTGAGAATCCTACATTTCCAATTTTTAATGAATTAGGAGACCTAGAACAATATTTGATGCATTTTGTATATTTTTTTTATCCCATGATGGGGATCCTTGAACAGTAAGAAGAGGTTAAGCTAAGGTACATCAAACAATCACTATAGGGTCTATCTTTTGTATGGTTCACTAGATTCCAAACTCGATCAATTATGTTGTTGGAATACCACCAGCATATGTTTCTCTTCCAGTTCATCTTGATGATATAGAGGACAACAATCCTTGATCTCTCAAACTACAAGAAGTAGGAGAATTAGAGGGTCTCAGATTTCAATACTATGTGGAAATTATTGAAATACACCATAAACCTACCACCCTCTCAAGAATAATTATTTCCCATCTGTATAGTGGACGTTCATGATTGTTTTCACAAACCACTTTTCTCTATGACTTACACAAGAGGGTTTCAAAACGTAATCATGATCGCCCAAAGAGTGAAATAATCGATTGTAGAGACAAAAGCAATGTCTCGAGAAAATCCATCACCATATGGTCGAAGAACTGAGAAAGAAGAGGCCACCACTGTTACACTTAAGAAAGCCCATGTACCAGATCCTGCTCCTAAAATTGAACCATATCCTATATCTCCACATCCCAAGTGTCACCAACAATTCATTCCTTATCAGGATGATCAAATAGAGAAAAGACAAAAATAGTTACAGGGATGAAAACAAGTTATATTACATGAATAATTAAAAATTCCCTGATAACATAATACGGACATTGGAGAACAACTTGATTATGTTTCTACATCCTAAGAATCACATAAAATATGGCGATGAAGATACTAAAAACGATTCACCTTCCATGAACTATTGGGGAACAACATTCAAGAGTGTTTTTTCAATGAACTCTTAAAAAAGACAGTGGACTGTGGGAAATTGAAATTGTGTTGACCAACTACTCAAGAAGCATATGCCTCCAGCACTGATCCAGAGGATGGGATTCAATGGAAGGAAGTTATAATAAATAGTACACATAAGTTTAGTGATTGTATGGTCAGAAATATGATCATCCATACTCTTTCTATCCTCTGAACATAATTGAAATAACTAATTTTTTCTTTCAACCACTTCTGCTACAACAAAACCAATTTCACAGACATCTCAATCCCTTAAAATACATTATTCTAAAAAGTTTCCTGAACAAATGATTGGGAAGAAGACATAGGAAGAAGAGATTATATACATTCCAATGTTGACTTTAACTTTATCAGAATTCATTCCTATAATCCCAAAACAATGGAACTACCCCGGAAAACACTACAACAAGTGTCAACCCACCAGGTGGAATCTCTATTAGATGAGGAGGTAATCATTAGTTATATTATTTTTATTCTCAAAATAGATCCCTTCTAAAATGTTGATCATGATTATGAATCCAAATTCCCCATAGATGATTGGGAAAATTTGGGAATATGCCATTAGAGCTGAGGGTAAATGGGAGGATGTGATCATGCCTAGATTCATAACTCTAACCATGTCTCTACTCAAATTGTATTTGTTATAGAAACATGTTGGAGGGGTCATTAGAAATATCAGTAGGAGTAAGAATATTCCCCCAAAAATGATTGGGTCTACCCTGAAACAATCATCCTAGAAGATTAGTTATAGGATACATCATCACCTAATCAACCTCGTTTTGTAGGAAGAGCTAGCAGACCAATTCCAACAATAGTAGAAGAACCATCACCTTCTACTCCAAGGGTTGATCCATACACATCAAGTAATTTACCTCCTAAAGAACCTATAAAAAAATTTCTCCGTGTCGTTAAATATATACCTTTAGACTATAAGTATGATTTTTTGTAGAAACTAACCCTAGTTTTGTTCAAGTTGTCAATAATTGATGCTCTTAGTCTATCAAAAGACATCTACGAAATGATCAGGGAGGCCTGATCAAGCCCTTCAGAATTTGAAGTTGAGATTTTTTCTTCCAAAGTGTATAAAGAAGAGATAAATCATATATAGTTCCATAAATTAATCTATTTAACAGAAAAAGATGAGGAGGATATCATACATTGGAATTTATATCCCTTATATACATCTTACATGATAAATGACATTGATAACCAATGATCCTTCATTTCCAACAGCTTAAGATTTAATCTTATTACAGTCTAAAATATTTTTCAACTGGGTTTCAAATTGTCCCTCATACATTAATGTTAGAGTGATATGAAAAGAATGTGAAAATACTTATTTGTATAATTGAACATAGAACTAAGTTCAGGGATCTCAGGTCTAACTCGGAATTCATGGTTGTTAGTTAGGATACATCCTTTGACACTCTGGTAGAATGACCATGGCAATATCATCATGTTGATAACCCTTCGTAATACCCCAAATCTCTAAGATATTGTATCAATTGACAAAATGAGAAATTATATGGGGATAAATCTCTATTTAAATCAAATCACTCATAGTACATTAACACAAGATTCTAACATAAGGAATGGAAATAGTCCATGGATGTCAATGTCACTCCTATCAATGAAGAAAATGGCATGGAAATTTTCCAAACTAATCCTTCCACGAATATCAGTGTAGAGTATGTACTACCCATCATTCAAATAGAAGGGATTTAACTAAATTCAAGCACTAATTCATCATCTTTCATGATGAATGTTGTGAAAAATTAAACAGAATGTGCTAGAGATATTGTCAACTCTCTGAGTAGTAATGGAAACTAGGATAAAATCATCTTTATTCCATCCACTGAGATTCAACACTTCTATGTTCCATCATCTAGGATACAATAAGTCACTATATAAGAGAAATAAAATTAATATTATCATTCATAGTCCCTCATCTCCACATCATGTCTCCAAAAAAGCTTTGCACCATCAATCGGGCCATAAATGGTTACTTCAACATCCAGAAGTACAAATGATGAATCGTCCCCTAATTCCTATAAGCTTTCTCCATCAACTACTTCCTATGATGAAGAGAAAGAGGTGAATTACGGGGAATATGAAGAGGAGTAAGACCTTAAACATGACCCTATAGATTTTGAGGAAGGTGTCTCCACCATTATTAAAAAACATAGAGAAATAAATATAAGTACCAATGAAGATTGATGTCCCACCTTGATTAGTGCATCCAAGAAATCTGAAGAATAATTTTTATACACATACATCATAAAGAAACATTAGGATATGTCTACCTTGAATTACATAGATATTCCAGGCCTCAATCCTGAGGTGGCCACCCACCACTTGGGTCTTCCATAAGATTATTGGGGAATCAAAAATGAATCTAGAAGGATACACCTAACTCCAAACTCCAATATTGAGAATAAAGTGGATAAACTCCTCAAGTATGACTTCATTCTAGATGTATAATATTATAAATGGTTAGAGAAAATTTTTCCTATGAAAAAGAATAACAGGAAAATCAATGTTTTCATCGAATTCAAAGATCTCTACTGATACTCTTCAAAATATCAATCTTGTTTCCAATCACATAACTCATGATTGATGTTATGGAATGTTATCAAACATTATCCTTCATGGATGGATATTCAGGGTACAAAAAAATTTAGATTTCCCTAGAACATAAAGAAGTCACAACCTTTAGAACCCTTGGGAAGAATTATATTATCATATTGTGCCCTTTAGTTTGATGAACGTTGAGTCCCAATACCAACCTGCCATGCATCACATCTTCAAACCCTTCCTAGGGAAGTTTTTCTAATGTTATGTCGATGATCTAGTGGCCAATTTCTGAAAAAATTCTAACCATCTAGCTAGTATGAAGATCATTTCCAATAATCTACAACAACATTGCCTGAATATGAACCCATTAAAATATGATTTTGGGGTAACAACGGTGAAGTTTCTCAGATTCATTGTATTCAATCATGACATCAAAGTTGACCATGATAAAAAAATACTTCCCATGTCACCTCCTCTAAACTTGAAATGGTTTATAAGACTTCAAGGATACTTTCCCTATATCTGGCTCTTTATATCTGATCTTGGAGGAATGTTCCAGCCCTTCAAAAATCTGATGAAGAATTGGGTCACATATGAGTGGACCAATGACTATTAGGAAGTATTTGAAAGCCTCAAGAAGTACCTATTAATCCCACTCGCATTAATGATACCTATTGATGGAAATATGGACATTCTGTACATGATGACCTTATAAAGATCACTAGTTGATTATCTTGTCCAAAATAATAGTGATGTGAATGAAAATATCATATATTATCTTAGTCAAACCATGATAACTATTTAGACATGTTATTCAGATATCGAGAATATGTAACTAAAATTAATCTTAATGGATCATAAATTGAGTCACTACCTGCAACACCGAAAGATAAAATTGGTCTCTAGTAATAACTCCCTTAAAATAAATCCTTAACTATGCTATGTTGACAAGATGTATGGCATGATTGGCTGTTATTCTAAAGTAGATTAATATACAATTCATACCTCAAAAAGTAATGGAATGTCAGACCTTGGTATATTTCCTTACATAAATCCCTTCTATAGAAAAAACTTCATAAAATAATGAATTTATAGATAAAGAGAAATTCTTCATTAATGGACGACCCAAAATATAAGGGATGTATTTTGATGGTGTGTCTAGTAGCCCAAAAGACAGGACCATGGAAGACCCTAATGTAGATAAAGTCAGGGTAGGGATTTTGGTTATTTCCTTAGAGAAGGAAGGTTTAATGTACTCCATCCTATTATAAAAAATAAATACTAACAATAACGCACAATATCCAGCCCTCATTGCTGGCCTAGAATTAGCACTCCAAATACCAGTGGATCACCTGGAGGGGAAAGGAAACTCAATATTGGTAATCAAACATATCAACATGTATTATGCTATCATTAAAAAGATTTATTCCCCCTACATGACTATGTACAAGGGTTAGTAGAAAATTTCCCCTTACAGCCAACATTAAGCCACATCCTACAATTGCATAATTCTAAGGCTAACATGTTGGAAAATTTGACTACGTCATTGGTAGATCCAAACCTGGATAAAACAATCATCAACATCACCCAGCACCAAATGGTATCAAAATTCATTCAATTCAATGTAGAAGAGATTAGTGTAGTTAATCTTATCTCGGAGCCATATCGTTCTACCATATGTTGGATGATGCCCATCATGGACTACCTTAAGAAAATATTCCTCTCATCATATAGTGTCTAGAAATAAAAAATCCAACGGCGAGAAGCCAAATTTAGTCTTTATGATTTTCCAAATCAACTTAAAGTCCTCTAAAAGATATTATTTTATCTAGTCCTTCTCAGATACATTGACGAGGAAGAGACTGTTATTTTCATGAAAGAAGTTCACATTGGAGTCTGGAGTGCCCACCAGTTAGGATATAAGCTTTCCCATAAAATACAAAGGCTTGGGTACTACTGGACCCCTGTGACACATAACTATATAGAATTCACCAAGAAATTTCATTTCAATTTAGTACATTCCAACTTCAACCATCAACTCCTAGATTTTCTACATAAAACCGAATACTCCTTGTAATTTTCCATACATAGAATGGATGTTTTGGGACAATACCCTTCAATTATATATTGACAGTTCCAATACATCTTAACTCTTATCGATTTGTTTTTCTTAATTGGTAGAAGAAATACCCCTAAAAAAGTAAATTCCAAATTCATTGTCAGCTACATGAAATCCAACATCATTACCAAATTTGGAGTCCCTCACAAAATACTAACAGAAAATGACCCTAAATTCTATTCTACTAAGGTGGAGAAGTTATATTCAGATTACAATATCAAATCTTACTATTCATCCCACTATCAAGTAGTAGATAATGGATTGATTGTGGTTTTCAACTAGACCCCATCAAACATACTCTAGAAGATAGTGGATAAAGATAAAAATTATTGTCATGACAGGATTATTCATACCGTATCATCCATTTAGACTACAAACAATACTGACACACGGTTGACCCCATACACACTTGTATATAGAATAGAAGTATTCTTGACCATTGAGTTTGAACTGTCAAAAACTTGTGTTTCCATCTGTGACCCAATTTCCATAGATGAGAAACCCCAAAAGTGGGTGGGTGAATTTGATTTAATCAAGTGATAAGACACTGAACACCTTACTTCATTTGGAAGTCTATCAAAATAATGTAGTGCAATACATTTACAAGAAGGCCTTCCTCCACTAATTATTCCAAGGAGAACATGTATTGGTATTCCGAACTCTGATGATACAGGGAATGTATCCTATAAATCTTGAACCAAGGTGGTAGGGACCTTACTCTATACACAAGGGCAACTCTAATGGAGCTTATTCATTAATCTCAATGGATTGAGAGATCACTATAACCCCAACCGATGCAAGATTCCTAAAAAAACATTTCATGTAACCACACATGGAACATCTCAGTTATAAGATGTTAAACTCAGGAGTTGGAATTTTTCACATGACCGTAAAAGGAAATAAATATCATCTCACCTTCATGACATTAAATTTCATGAAATCGTCATCCTTTTCACTTTATGATAAACTGCATGACATAAGGTCCTAGTTTTATAAACTAGAACAACAGGACACCATTTTTCTACATCACATAACATTAAAATACATGGTTAACATTCCTATTATTTGATCATAAGAAACCCCAAAAATACAATGAGTTGAGATACTCCTCACAGTCCCCTAAATATGGGTCTCCATCATAGTTCTACGTCCCGATCACATACCTATACCCTCTAATGGGTTGAGATGCCCTATTGGATAGAAACGAGGAATAAAGGAAATAGAGATCTCATGTATTAGCCCCACTCACATCATTAAAACTATAGAGTGTCACTTGGGCCTCATTTATAGGTATAAGACCCAAAATTATGACGTCCTCACTATATGACATAAAATGTCACAACTAACATCCCCATTGTACAATAATAAACTACACGGTCCTCTCAGGAACTAAATGTGGTTTTATTCTCATTATTATGATATACATAGGGATTCTAGAACCACCTATCCCAAGTCCAACCATGATAAATGAAAATAAATATCCCCCATTTCCCTGTATACCAATAAGATCTTCATTGGGAAATTTTTCAGAACATATGGATTGATCCTCAATATAGTAAGATACATAGTGACACCCAGATCTCATGTATTGGGACTAGCCATAATTTCGTGAAATATCAAATCCCCTTTTCCCCACTTCAAACCCTAATTTATGTGGTGAAATATTATTCAAGATATACATGTGGATTGATTCTTTCTCCAACAAGATATGTAGTGATGCCTGAGTCCTACCTACTATTCAAGATATAGTTCCACTTTCCACATTGGGAATCCTACATTCTTGACACATGATGTTAAAATGGACTATTTCATCAAAAAAATGTATGGCTTAATTATTTCTCCAACAAGATATGAATTGATTCCTGAATCTCTAATCATGGGGCTAGAAACAAGAAAATACAAAAAAACTACCTCTTCCTATGCATGGGTAAAACCATGACAATGAATCTTTCAATAAGTATATATGGATGGATTATCATTCCAATGAGATACATAGTGACACCCAAATTTCCATCCTTGGTACCAAACACAAAATATTCTCTACTTCACATTAGTTCATCATCATCCTCACTGCATGACGTTAAAATGCATGGGGATTTCAAGAACTACATATGGATTTATTATCATTATAATGAGATATGTAGTGGTTCCTAGTTCATAAATCCTGGTATATCCACCACATAATGTAAATTCCCCTATCCTTCACTTGTGTTTCCTTTGTTCCATGGAAGAAACATTTTTCACTCATTATTTATCACATCGATCATAACTCACATGTGCTTATGAGTTTTTGTAAAATAATTCCTAGTATAAGTAATGAATATCAACTCAAATTCATGTTATCATGGTACTAGTTACAAGAACATAAAAGGCACACCATATGCCCTCTTTACATGAAAGTAATCTACACGAGTTTCTGAAAAACTATGTGTATCTTGATTATCATTCCAATGAAATATATAGTGACATCTGGATCATCAATCCTGGACCTAGATGAAAAATATTATGGGAAATTACTCCACTATTGTATGTATGATTTATATTTATTTAATATAATTCTATATGGTTTCTCACCCTGTGTTCGATCTTGTATAAGAAACACCCCACTTTTTTCTCCATGCATGAATTTAATTGTTATGGGATATAATTTCCAGAACTATGTGTGTCTTGATTATTTCTATAACAAGATATGTAGTGACACTGTAGTCCTATACCTTGGTCCAATCAAAATAACATCAAGGAACCTTCTTCCTAGATGTCTTTATCTCATGAATTTAAAATGCATGACTAATTTCCTCAATGCATCACTTTAAACTGAATGGTACTTGAAGAACAAAAAGCTGATTTATTTTCATTCCATTGAGATATGTTGAGACACCTAGGCCTCATGTCCTAGTCCCATCCATGATGTATATAAAAATTCCCACTATCAGGCAAATGAATAAAGATATATTTGGGAGGTTTTAATACGGGTCCCCTCATTATGGGGTCCACCAAGGAAAAAATAGATATCCCCATTTCACATAAAATTCATATCTATATGGGGGACTCCACCCTTCATTGAAAAAATCAGTCCAAATGATTCTTTTTTTACATAGAAATATCCCCTCTAAATCTCATACACCTAATTTTAAAAAAATTTATATATTCATAATATTTATTCAGCTTCTGGTGGTAGAATGTCTAATTCAGGAGTACTCATTTTCAAAACTATGCTGTAGCACACCCCTGTTAGCTTTGCATAAGTCACCCAAAAATTGGTCTATCAACTTAATTATTCAACTATTTGATTATTCAACAATACACCCTAGTTTCCTTTTCATAGAAAATTATAAAAATGGGTTTGTAAACCATCATAAACTTCACCCTCAAGAGAATCCTATTCTATCCTAATAAGATTTGATGACATTATGTTGGAACCTGTGATTTAAATTTATTTTGCAGTGAACTCTCACATATTTTTACCATATCATTTATATGGATAAGAAATCCCCCAAGTCCATGGTTTACAATTTTCACCCTCAGGTCAGAAGTATTCAGGGACAATCGTAGTTTATTAAGCCACAAATCACCCATTGTCTCCATATTTATATAGTCATAACTATATAACCTAAAAATCCGAGAACCCAATTTCCCATGATTTTATTAGAAATATATGAGGATCCTATTCCCCTAACTATTTGGTAAATTTTTTGATGAAATAATCCTTTCATGTTCATGTACATTCCCTCCACAAAACCTGACTCAATTATTAAGGAAATCTAAATATCCATAAACATCTTTCGACCATCATAAAAAGAATGTTGGCATTACTGAGAACTTTTTTTGCATGAATATATTGTAACATGTCCTAGACGGTTCTACATAAAGTATCTAAAAAATGGGGTTTTCATCCAAATGATGATACCATAGACTATGTTGTAACACACCCAAGTTATCTTGTCATAAATCATCCAACCAAATGGGTTTGTCAATGACTGGTAACTTCTTCCTTAAGAGAGACCTCCTCTATCACTATAATCCCTCCCTTCACACTACTTCTTGGATCTAGATATCCCCAAATCATATCTTAAAACATTCCCATCCTCATACCTAAATTTGATATTACATTCCTAGACAAATTACCAAGAAGGGGAGAATCACTATCCATTATGAAAAAGTTAAGTACAATAAATCCTTGTCAAGAAGGGTCCTTCCCAAACAAAATTAATCTACACCGTCAATGTATTGGTTATACGACATAAAACTACAAAATACATAAACCCTTTTCAAGAAGGGGCCTTCCCCCATGGCATCAGTCATTTAATAAAATGAACCCTCCTTCACAGAAGCCATGTCTTTGTAGGAGAAGATTCCCTTTCATGCAAAATGTCAATATAGATGCTCTCTTCATTATCAAACATATTTACATGAAAAAAACCTCCCATAATGGTCTTGGGAAATACAAATCTTTTAAAATAATTTCATTCATCAATAATTTAATGTTATAATTCCTAATAACTCATTTTCTTGACTATGATATAACATGCCCTAGCCGACTATTCATAAGTGTCTCACATATTTCATGGCCTTTCAACCAAAGGATGATAATGTTTGACTATACTATAACATGCCCCCATTTTATTTGACTAAAGTTACCCACAAGATGCTTTTGTCTGCTAGGGGTAACTTCATACATGGGAGGGACCTCCTCTATTCCCTAATATCATGTTTTAGATTCATGAACCACAAAAAAATTGCTCTAAATTCAATATAGGACTTAATAATAACAAAAAATTCCTAGCCATTTTTTTTTGGGAAATCATTTCAAAACTTATGCTCAAAGCTGTAAAAAACAACATTCTCTTTAGTTTGGTATGAAATCCTATAAACTACTAACAAAAAGAGACATAGTACTCTCCAGATTGAAATCCTACAAAGGGCGTTCTGGAAAAAATTTATGTATTAGCTCACTAGACCTAAACTGTATATTGTTTGGGAGAAAAAATAAAGCAACGAATAGAGAAAGAAAAAAACTTGTTAGGTTGAAAACCCACAAAGTGAAGCATAAGAAAAATCCAAGTCCCACTTTATAATTCATCTTTATATCAGACTAAGGATGAAATTAGGGTGATGACATGAAAAGGGAAAATGTTTTTAAGGATTATTATATAACCATAGTAACAATCAAAATATGCTTTCTATGCTCCATGGAAAGGAAAAATTTTGTGTGTTCTATCATCTGAGATATTGTAATTATGACACAATGAAAATCAATCAAATGGGTTATTTTTCAGTTTTGTATTATGATTAATGTAAGGATTGTAATGAAAGAACAAGTTATTGGAAAAAAAATCCTTATCATTTATATTTAAAAGTGTATGGGAACTCCAAATTCTGAATCCTATCTTCTAGATTTTATTGTTTTTCCTCAACATAGGATTTGAGAAGTTGAGAAGTACCTCGAGGAATCTCCACATCTTTCCAAAGCTTGTTCATTTGTGCAGTGGTGATCTCCTTAGATTCTGGTAGCTTCTTCGACCCTACACTAAAAACATCCCTTCTCTATGACAAGGCCCCTGCCAAGGATTGACAAAGTTAGGATACCGCTTACTTTATGACATTTAATTATTATTCATGGTGAATCATTTAAAGATACTTTTAATCTATGAGATATAGGTACCCTTCCACCTAATTGGTGTGGCGAAGCTCATCCTAGGTCACAGAAGCATTGATTTCATCAAACATTCCCACCAACTTCTCCTCAGCCTCCTGTGATCTTCACTCCTATTTTCTTTTTCAAATGATAGAGTTCACGACATCATTGATGTCATAGTAATTAAATCCTACATATCCAAATATGAAAATATTGATTGGAAGTTAATGAAACCGTGATGAAATTTCTTCAAGATGAGTATCCCCAATTATCTTCCAGACATCCTGCCAAAAATATTAGTGTGTAGTGAGAAAAGCCACATGCATCTCCAGATCAAACTCATAGCCTCTCTTAGAGCGAGAAACAAAGTTTGGGATTAGTGCACTGAATGAAACAACTTATTCAACTCCCCCATAAATAGCCTCAGCATCACCTGTTTATTTTTGTGGACTGCCATTGAATCCCCACTCTTAGGCCGATTCACAGAAGTCAATTACACTAAAAAGTAGGTGTCACTTATCATCAACATAAGTTTCTTGAAAAAGAGAAAATACAATGAAGTGACTAAAAATGTTGATAAAAAACTCCCATTGTTGGGTCAAGTATTGGAATTGATACATCTCTAGTATCCCAAGCCTCATCTCCCACAACAAAAACTGTATTTGAAGGAACATACTTCTATACTTTCTTGTAAACTAGTATCAGAGGCTCTCCAGGATCACACAATTTAGTATTATAAATGGCCAGTCCCTTAAGAACTGTACTATGGTAAACTTGGGTTCCTTTTTCTTGAAGTTCCTTGGAAATATTCTCTAATGAAAATGATGCACAAGTTGGTCATTGATGTAATGTATTTGGTGAAAGAAAATTAAATATTTTTTTTGAAAATTCAAGAATGATAAAATTCACGTGTATCCAATTCCCTACGGAAATCCCAAAACATTTTGAGGGAACCATGAATATCATTTTATGGATAAATTATATCCATATTTTTATGATACATGTCATCAAGTCTTACAACATCCTCACTAGTATGGGTACTTGAGATGTATTTATTAAGACCCAGATTAGCTCCACCGTCAATCCCCTCTGTCAACTTCATAGTAGGAACAACATCACCCAACCCTTTCGAGTTAGGATCATCTTCAGAACCATCATAGTATCATCTGAGATCCCTACCAGCCCCATATAAAATTATAATGGGAACAACATGGAATGCTATAGGGTCCTCTAGTAGAGGAAACAAATCTAAAATATCCCTAGAAAAAGAATTTTAAAAACCAAACATGACACCTAAAGGGGAAAAATAAAATTACCAGGGCCCTGTCCCCTCTATACAGGTGTTGGGGTAGATGTGAATAAATATATTTGTAATTCTTCAATAAAAATGAAAGATACAATAGCAATGATCTGTGCCTCTCCCAGGGTCTCCTGCTTGAACCTTGAAATACCAGTGTCAGATCCCTTAAGGGAGGAATATGATGCAGATTCTATAAAAGGAATGAATGATCAAGAAATTTTGTTGGGAAATCCATAATATCAAATCAAAGTATAGATACCTACTACAATGCATGTGTCAGGAAAACTTTATCACCATATGTTTTTCCTATAACAAGATGAAAAGGGGACCATATCATTTTTTTTGTAAACATACACATGAGTTGATTCTCGATAAATTATCTCTTCCATCTCTTCCATTATGATCTTATAACCAGGAGATGGTTTTGGGGACTCAAGTGAATCATCCACTACCTATATGGGGGTGTCGTGTGACCATACATCGGTGACTCAAGAACTTAAAATGCTGTTACCATTTCTCCTCCATCTTCTTATCCCCTAATATACCAAATAAAATCACCTCACGATTAATATTAGTCGGTGAAAGAGCAGAAAATGGAAGGGATAAAGGACAAATACTTCAGCAGGGTCAATGTAGTTGTTTCATTACTCCTTGGGAAGAATAGATACCCCCTCAATATTTCCCCATTCAAGAATTTTATAAACTCTCTTTGTAACTAGGATCTAATCATTAGTTTCAAATATTAAATCCTCTATATCCTAAAGATACATCCCCACCTTATATAAATCACTGTCAGTGTGGAGATCATATGTTTCTACGATATTAAATGTATATAGGATTCAAATTACAACCAATAGAAACATACATGCATCTTTTACATCAAGAGTTTTACCCTACCAAGCTTAGATCGCTAAGGGTCACACATAATTTGGCTCTGATGTGGGTGGCTATGAGGAAGACTTGATACCCTTTGTGTTAGAAGCCTCTTTAGGCCTCTTTTATATCCAAAAAAACTGGTGGATGGAAAATGAGTCTCCTCTTAATGGTGATGATCAGAAAGTCTTTATGTAGTATGCCTAGTATTCTCAACCCCAATCTTCTCGGTGGTCTCTTCCCAATATTTGATCAGAGGATTCGAAGCTTCAACACCATCATGATCAGGTCGCGGCATTTTACCACAAATACCATGAACGACAGTATTTATGGACTTGACTTGATAAATAACATTCATCAATACCCATCAAGGTATGAATAGATCCATACATTTGAATACCCATATTCTAGCACAATTGATACATCTGATAGAGACAACAAGATCTAAATTTTGGATACGTCTATTTTCCATCAGGATCCAGAACTTCCAAGCCACTATAATAGGTTTATCAAGCCTAACATGCATAGGGGTAAATATTATTGACTGGTGAAGACATTTAAATAGGTGAGAAAATTGATATAGAATATAATACTCACAGTTTATCTCACTGTTATTGAGATCGTCTCGTATACTATCTCTAAATTCTATCTTTTATGACCCCAGTTTGTTATTATTTTCCTTTCCATCATCAATAAACTTCCCTGTAGTTGGGTTACCATAAATAAATAAGTTTTTTTTCTCGACATTTTTATCTTCATCAGTACATCTTCTTACATCAGGTTCATGGTTTGGAATCCAAAGGAAAACTAAAAAAATGGATGGACTCAGCTTGTGGGGATTTTAACTATGTTCAACACTACACATGAACATAAATGTGTTAAAATCCACCTCCACAACACTAGAAATGGCCTTAAAATTCAAAGAAGAGCATTACTGTTATACTTATGTAGAAGGAATTGATAAATTCTCTACAAGAACGGGGAGACAAACCCTATGAACCTACCCTTTGCTAATTTGGAAAATATAACAAAATTCCCCAACCCCGTACAGCCATTATACTTGCAGTCCAAAATAATATAAATTCATAGTCACATAGCGAAGAATGAAACATAGTGAGTCTTCACATCAACTTTGGGATTTAACATATAAACCCAATGATCATATTTTCTATTCTATAGTGTTGGCAAAAAAGTTCTAGGAGAACCCCTACTCTTGGAAATAGGGAATCCTATTGAGTGACCGAAAGTGGAAGCTTCTCCAACTAGTTATAGAAAAGAATACATACATGTCCAAGTATGTATTCCACCCATAGTAAGAGGATAATTTTTCTACATTTTATTCACCACCTTAAAAATCACATGGTCCAAGGGTGGTGTCTTTTTAGCATCATCCAACATTTTCTTTAATGAGATGAACTCATCATACATTTCCACTAGAATGCGAGCTGCATAAATTCTTTATAAATCCAATAATCTAACGCTAAATACCCCATGTGTTAAATGGATGGAATATGTCTATAGTCTTCATCAACTCAGATAATTTGGAATGATCTTCGAGTTCTTGTAAACATAATTTTTTCCTTTCCAAATAGCCACATAAATATTGATGTTTTGCAGCTCCTTTTTTAATTATGTATAAGTTTCTCATACCCAGTTTCCTTACATCCACTCAGGATTTTATCCCCCACTAGAATGAAAATACCAGTATCACTTCTAACCTTGTCTCTAATCTGTATATGATGATTGGAAGGTTGAGTCATAACAATGAGGCTTTTATTCCTGGATATGAGGCTTCAGATCTATAGTTCATATATTTTAGTGAATGGTGCTGCCTATAACAACCCTTCTTTTTGTTACACACTTGACATAAATTATTACATAAAACCTTAAACTTGAAACAACATATAAGATCAGGAGTTATAGTTTCTTTAGGTCTTATGAACATTACATAACATCTTAAAATATAGAACACACCATATTATTGAAAAATTCATTTACATGCCCACTATATTCCCTCGTACTTAGCATTTTATGGGATATCCTAAGAACATATCTTAGAAAGGTGTGATCTATAAAGCCTAGTAAGTGAATAAACATGGAATAACATGAGGAATATAATAAATTTTAATCAATAGAAATATCAATGGTGCCCAAGAGAAATATGAACATAAAGTAATGATAAAGTATGGTAATCATAACATGGAGATGTGGCAACAATAGTTAACATGGAATTAACATGAGTCGAGGCTCATTGCACATGGAGCATGATTAAACCATAATTGCACATGAACCACGAGTTAAACCTATTTTCACATTAATTATATTGAGTAAACACCCATTTAACTTGGTGTATCATGATACTATCCTTTACCCAATGCATTAGAGCACTATTAGGGCGCATCCTTCATAATCATTTCATGCATAGGTGTGCCACATAGATCATAAAACATTGATTCATTAACATAATAATTCTTTCCACTAATAATCCATGTGGAATACCTAATTTTATGTCCTCAATAAAAAATTACATGTGCATAAATTTGAATACCCTTGATATAGGAGTGAGTATGGTATTCACTACACAATGATTTTGGTATGAAAATTTTGGTGTAATTTCGGAAATATAATCGCATCAAATCGAAATTCATAAATGGGTTGATGAGAGTGAAATAGGTCTACCATAATTTATACATTAAATGGATTTTAAGGTGATCATGGGACATAATATAGAAACATAGGGATTTAAATTTATATGCATAATATAAAAGAATTGCTGGAATGTACATGATGAGAGAGAATTTCCTTACGGAATTTTGGCATGGTAATAGGTGTACATGGAAGGAATTAATGAGAGATAAAAGAGGTTTATAATCATTAAAAAATTAAGAGGGTATTATGGGGGAGGATAAAGATCATTCCCCAATATTTTTAATTGAAAATAAAAGGGCATTACAACATAATGAAATTTGGGAAAAAAAAAAGAAGAAACCCCTTACATGGAAGTGTGATCCTAAAGGGTTGGGAGGGCATTGACAGAGGATTCATGGGAGCTTGGTTCAACTTTGGAGGATTATAGAGAGAGGAGGGAAGCATATGGATGAACTAAAAAGGCTTTTATTGAAGTGGAATTGGGAGAATGGGTGGGTTTATATAGGAAGGGAGGGGCAATTCTTTATTATTTAGGTTTGGGACACCACACATTAAACTAATCAAAACCACAAACCAGCCCACGGTTTTTGCCCATGATTTTTTCCAAAGGGGATTAGAAAATGATATTATATAAATACAATGAATTAACTGCTTAATATAATAGGGTTTCTTATGTGGAGGTGAGTCACACTCTCAAGGAAATCATTTTAAAAATATAAAATGTTTTATAAGTCTTGGAGGGTCCACTAATGCTTTGTAAAATAAATCAAACAAATATAAAATCAGATTATTTTAATGTTAAAACAAATATTGGCTGAACATAATGTTTATATTATTTTTTTAAATCACTATTTGGTCTTTATGATTTCATAAAACACATTATATTGTTAAACAGTGTTTAAATTTTATCCAAAAATTCAACTATCTCAGAAAATTATGAAAAATTAACCATTGGATAATTTAGACATCCTGATTCCAAAAATAATATTCATTTTATCTAAATAATTTTATAAAAAAGTTAATTTTTTACTTTTAACATAAAAATCAACATTTATCAATAATTAATGGGTTTTGAAAAAATGGCTTTCAAACATTAATAAATATTACAATTGTATTCCTAAAACTTATATGATCAAATAAACATAAAAAAAGTAATTTAATAATATTTTATTAAAATATTACTTAATTCCAAAATCCATTAATTTATCAAAATAGATTCATTAGTTGAATATTAACTTAAAATACTATTTGTTCTATAAAAATTATTTACAACGTAACAATAATAAAATGAATATATATTTTTCATTATATAAAAAATTAATGCACATAATAATAGTACCAATGTCTTGTTACATAACCCTTTATTACACCAGCATAAGACTTTAGGGCAAGGTACGCGATGGTGGCTGACTTTTCGAGTGGCTCGGATAACATTGCTTGGGTGGTAATCTCTATCAACATCCATTTCTCTCATAGGCGGTTTCGTTCTAGCTTAACATGATGAAGATAGGATCTGGTTTGGTAAAAGAGAAGCCCAATGATGTCACCTCCTTTCCAAGCTCCGAAAAATGGGCTTCATATGGGGAAAGTCTATTGGATGAGGCGATCACTTCCGTTATCTGAGTAAATTGGATTTGTTAAAGCCCTATATTTATACTAATCATGTGATCATTTTTCAACAACTATATTATCATCAGTCACAATTATTAACCGTATTTTAAAAATCCAAAAACATAAAACCAAATAAGTGCATATTTTATATAACCATTTTACATAATAAGAAATTTAATTAGATCAAGAGGAATTTTTATTAATGAATGTTTGGGATATTACATTCTTCCCCCATTAAGAAATTTCACCCTCAAAATTTCCTTTTCCCACACTAATACAGATGAGGGTAAATTTTCTTCATAACTTCCTTTGATTCCAACATCGAATCTTCAAACATTTGGTTTCATGAAAACACCTTAACGAGTGGCATTGTCTTATTTCATAGAACTATTTCTAGATGATCTAAGATCTACACTGGTTTCTCTTCATAAGAAAGATCATCCCCTAACTTTACTACCTTTGAAAAGAGTACGTGTGAAGGTTCTCGTATGTACATCTTTAAGAGGGATACAAGAAAGATATCATGTAATTTCACCATAGTTGGTGGAAGTGATATTTGATCGGCCACAATGCCGACATGATCAAGAATCTCGAAGGGGCCGATGTACCTATGACTTAACTTCCCTTTCTTTACAAACCTCATAAACTTATTTCATGGATATATGAATAGAAATAAAAAGTATCCAACATTGAATTCAGTGTCTCGTCGATGGTTGTCTACATAACTCTTCTGTCGAATTTGGGCTGCCTTGATATGTTGCTGAATGTTTTTTACCTTCTCCACCATTTCATCGACCATTTAATGTCCTAGCAGCTTACTCTCACTGACTTCATCCCAACACACTGATTTTCTACACCATTTCCCATAAAGGGCTTCATATGTTTCCATTCAGATGCTTGAGTGGAAACAATTATTTTAGGAGAATTCAACCAGCGGAAGATATTGGTCCCATCATCTTTTGAAGTCTATAGAACATGATCTTAACATATCTTCGAGTGTGAAAATAGATTGATCAGATTGGACATCAATTTGAGGATAATAGGACGTAATGAAGTTCAGTTAAGTGCATAGAGCTTGTTGGTGACTTTTCCAGAACATCAAGATGAATCTCAGATCACAATCAGATACAATATATAATGGTAATCCATGAAGACTTACCACTTCTTTGAGGTAAATCCATGTAAGTATATCCAATGAAAATTCCTCTTGAATTGTGATAAAGTGAGCTCTCTTCATTAGACGATCCACAACAACCCATATTGCATTGTTTCCTATGGATTTCCTTAGAAGTCCAGTGACAAAGTCCATGGTAATGTTGTCCCACATCCATGTTGGTTTGGGTAGTGATTGCATAATCCCATTAGAATTTTTCCTATCATCCTTCACTTGTTGACATACCTGGCACTTTAATGTATATTCTGCAATCTCCCTTTCCATATTATCCCAGCAAAAGTTTTCTCGGAGATCTCGATACATGTTTGTTCTCCTAGAGTGAATAGAGAAGGTTGAGCCATGTGCGTCATTCAAAATATCCTTCTTTATCTCTATATTGGATGGTACACATAATTGTTACCCAAATATCAAAATTACATCCTTATAAACCATGATATTTGAGGATTTCCTATTTCTGATAAATTCCACCCTTTTCAAAATTTACACATCCTTTCTTTGAGCATCCATTATTTTCTCCATGAGGTATGGTTGAGAAATCATTTATTAAAGGATTGATGATTTTCACTTATTTATGATTCCCATGTCCATCTTCATCAAATCTTAGAAGATTGGATCCTTCTAAATTCCTAACAATGAAAGAATCATTCGATCCTTTCTACTAAGAGAATTTGGAACCTTGTTTTCTTTACCAGGGTGGTAATGGATTGACAAGTCATAATATTTGATCATCTCTAACCAACTTCATTGGCACATATTTAACTCTTTCTCTGTGAATATATACTTGAGGCTTTTGTGATCCATTTATAACTCACACTTCTCCCAAAAGAGGTAATGCTGCCAAATTTTTAAAGCGAAGATCACCACATCCAACTCTAGATCATGTGTTGGATAATTCTACTCATGAATAATCAATTGAATTGAAATATAGGCAATGAATTCATCATTCTACATTAACACACAACCCATTCCATTCTTCAAAGTATCACTGAATACCACAAAAAGTTCTCCACCTGTGGGTAATGTGAGTACGAGTTCAGTGATAAGTCTTCTTTTCAACTCCTTGAAGCTTTGTTCTCATTCATCTCTCTAAGAAAACTTTACTCCCTTATTATTTATCTTGGTAAGAGGGTTAGAAAATTGTGAGAAATTTCTAAAAAATCATCGATAATATCCAGCTAACTCCAAGAAGCAATGGATATAAGTTACAATGGTTTGCCTCGACCATCCCTCAATTGTAGCTGTCTTTAAGGGATCCCCAGATATCCCATTTTTTGTGATGATTCGACCCAATAATGATACCTCCTTCAACCAAAACCCACACTTTCTTTACATTTAATAGATCTTGTCCTCCTGCAAGGACTCTAGTACAGTTATTAGATTCCCTTCATGGTCCACTTTGGTTTTGGAGTATATTAGAATATCATCTACAAATACTACCACAAATTTGTCAAGGTAATATCTAAAGAAACTATTAATCAATTCCATAAAGATTACTGGAGCAGTAGTGAGTCTAAAATAAATTACTATGAATTCATATTGCCCACATGTTTTATGAAAATCAGTCTTGGGGATATATTGCTTCTTCATCATTACGTGATAATATGACGGTCAAAAGTCCACCATGGAGAAGTATTGTGCTCCACATAGCTGATAGGACAAGTCATCAATTCGTGGCGTATGATAATTTTTTTATCTTGATTTTTTTGAGCTCATGATAATTAGCACAAATTCACATTAACCAATCCTTCTTGAAGAAGAGGACTGGTGCACCTTATGGTGAAGTACTTGGGTGTATACACCCTTTATTTTGATTATCCTATAGTTGTTTCTTCATCTCCACAATATCCACAACATACATTCTATAAGGATTCTTGGATATTATCAATACCCTAGGTATAAGGTCCATTGATAATTAAACATATATTCTTGGAGGAAGACAAAGAAATTCATTGTAAAAAATTTCAACAAATTCCCTTACAATATGCATGTCTTCAAGGATGGTTTCTTTCTTAGACCCAAGAATCTGAGCCAGATACACGTGCTCATAGGATAGTAATATCCACGCCTGAGATAATGATACTAAAGAAGATTCATCTTCTTCTTTGAACTTATATAGAATCATAGGTCGATTCTCCATATGGAGAGTGATTTCCCTCTCACACCAATTTCTGTTGGCTCTTTATAGGGAAAGCCAATCCATGCCAAGATTTGCATAAAATTCCAGAAGAGGGAGTATGAACAGGTTTGTCGGGAAGTTCAATCCACAAATTATGACAGGGGATGAGTTATATTTATGGGATTCAATGATTTCCCCATTTTCCATACTCACTGACATCTTCACATCCATAATTTTGGTGGTGTTGGGATTGTTCTACTAAACATTTGGGATATAAAAGAATGCGTAGAACTAGAAACAAAAAGTACATTTACTATTATTGAATAAATAACTAGTATACTTGTCACCACTTCATTTTCGGGGTTTACATCATCGGTAGTGTTGGAAAAAGATATCCCTTACTGCCTTAGAGGTTGTTGGTTGCATCTGAAAACCCTTATATTAGGGAATTGATTTTCAAGGTGCCCTAGTTCTTTGCAATTGAAGCAATAAAGAACATGTTGAGAGTTGAATGGATAATTCCTCTTCTCAATCGCAGCTGTGGGTTTTTCAAGTTGGATGTTAATGGCTAGGATCCCTTCTCTTCCACACCTAAAGCATTTCCTCATCCCCTTCAAGAAATTTCCTGGATTCTTCTTTCTAGACCTTTTGAAAGTGGGGTGATGAATTTTTTTAGCACCATTGTATTTATCCATCGGACTTACAGAATTGATGTTTACATTATGATTCATATCCCCATGTTACCGCTGAGATTTAATAATCTCAATTTTGACCTTGAGGGCACATCACACAATTTCCTGATAGCTTTCGAAGTCACATATCGCCAGGGATTTCAGTAGTCTAGTTTTCATCCCACCAAAGAAGTGGTTAACCATGCATTTCGGGGTAACAACAAAGCCTATGGTGTATCGTGTAATCCTTGTGATCTTTTCCTCGTATCCTCCGATGTATTCATCGTATATTTTCTAGAGGGCATTAAAGTCCCTTTCCATCTTAATTTGGAGGGTATGAAGAAAATATTTATTGAGAAATATTTTCCAGAAATCCTTCCACTCCAACACCTCGACCTCCTCCGCAGGCTTTGTATTTTTGATCAATGTCCACCATTTATCTGCTTCACCCTTCATATGATAAGCATCTAGAATAAGCTTCTCTTTTTCAGAACATTTAAGGATGGAGAAAATCTTTTCATTTGAGTTGATCCATTGTTCGGCAATTGAGGGATCTGATGATCTATTAAAAGTAGGAGGCCTTTGTCTCATAAAGCTCTCGATATCGAATTGTTCTTTCTTATGTTGGGGGGGGGGGGGGTTGAATGTTCCTTTTGACCCATGATTATATTAAAATCATGAGTTAACTGAGAGATTATCTTGAAAAAGTTTGTGATTCCTGCTCCCATGGGATTGAGCATCTCATTAGAACAATCATCACATTGATCTTTGCATCAGTTGTTAGCCTGAGTCCACCTATTACTGTCCATTGGCTGGAATAAAAATGAATGTAAGGGTTAACACATAATGATTAATACTAGTACAAAACAGATGTCTTATAAATAGATTTTATTTCCTTAACTTATGAATCTATAGGATTTAGTCTATTTTATCCATGATCTACTTTCTAACATATATTCTTAGGGGCATTTTTTTATTCTCATAATAATGGTTCTTAAAATTCTTATGAATTTTCCAAATAATATCCCCAAGGAGTGTCATCAACAATAGTGAATCAAGGCCCATTGTTGTGTACTAGTATACCCTGGGTCAAGCCCGAACCTCCTCGTCGTATTTTTCACTCCTAGGTAAATCGGTTCTAGAGCTGCCTATACCTGCTCCTATCCAGACATAGATGTATTTTCGTGATAAACCACTTACTAAATTCTCACCAAAATTTAGGGATGTTTTTATTGTACTTAGTCTTATCCCTAAGGATTTCACTAGGTTTTTCAAATCCTAATCCAAAAAATAACTAAACCTATCCTCAGATACCAACTATAAAACCCTTCTTTTGTGTTATACACTTAAGATAAATTATTACATAAAACATTCACTTAATACAACATAGAATATTGAGAGGTCTTGTGTCTTTGAGGCTTAGTAACATTACATAATAACATAAAATATAAAACACAACATTTTATTGAAAACTTCCTTTTTAAGACCACTGCATTCCCTCATACTTAGCATTGCATGGGATAACATGAGGACATACATAAGAAAGGGGTGAGCTATAAAGCCCAGTAAGGGAATAAAAATGGAATAAAATGAGGAATAAAATACATGTTATTCAATAGGAATATTAATGGAGAACAAGAGAAACATGAAAATAAATGCATGATAAATCATGGTAATCATAACAAGGAGATGTGGCAACAACACATAACATGGAATTAGCATGAGCCCAGGATCATTGCACATGGAGCATGAGTAAACCCTAATTTCACATGAAGCATGATTAAAACATATTTAAACATTAATTATCACTATTAAACACCCATTTCACTTGAAATATCATGATACTATACATTACCTAATGTATTAGGGCGTTATTAAGGCACACCCTTTATAATCATTTCATTTCATGCATAAGTGTGCCACATATTTCCTACAACATGGGTTCATTAACATCATATTTAATTACACGTATAATATATTTGGAATAAAAAATTTAAGTCCTAAATCAAAAATTACATGTGCATAAAGGTGAAAACTATTGATAGAGGAGTGAGTATGGTATTTACTTCACATTGATTTTGGTATGGAAATTTTGGTGTAATTTCAGCAGCATAACAACATCAAATATAAATTTGTAAAATGGGTTGATGAGAGTGAAAGGGGTCTTTAATAATTTATACATTAAATGGACAGTAATTGGATCGAGGGATATAATACACCAACATATAATATGTAATTTAGATGCATAATATAAAAGAGTTTCTTGAATGTAAATGAGGAGAAAGAAATTCCTTATAGAATTTCAGCATGGTAACAGGTGTACATGGAAGGCATTAATGAGAGGTAAAATGGGTATCTCATCATTAAAACATTAAGAGGGTTGTATGGGGGAGGTTTAAAATAATACCCCAACATTTTTAATTGATAATAAAAGGGCATAACAACATAATGAAATTTGGAAAAAAATGAGAAAGAAAGAAATCCCTTACTTGGAAGTGTGATCCCAAAGGCTTGGGAGGGGCTTGAGAGAGAATTATTGGGAGCTTCTGGAACATTGGGAGGATTATAGGGAGAATAGGGATGAATTTGGTTGAAATAAAAAGGATTTTAGTGAAGATGAAGTGGGATCTTGGGTGGGTTTATATAAGAAAGGAGGGGGAATTATTTTTTATTTTGGTTTGGGACACCACACATTAAACTATTAAAAACCACAAGACATCCCATGTTTTTTTTCATGGTTTTTGTGAAATAGCAGTGGAAAATTATATTATATAAGCTCAATGGACGAAATTCTGAACATAATAGTGTTGCTTATGTGGAGGTGAGTCACACTCTCAAGGAAATCAATTTAAAAACCCAAAATGTTTTATATGTCTTAGAGGGTCAACTAAGGCTTTGTAAAATAAATCAAACAAACCTAAAATAACATTATTTTAATGGTAAAACATATATTGTCTAATAATAATGTTTATAGTATTTTATTATATCACTTTTGGTTCTTTATGTTGTTATAAAACACATTATATGTTTAAATGGTATTTAATTTTTATCCAAAAAATAAACAGTCTCAGAAAATTATGAAAACTTCACCATTGGATAATTTCACCGTCGTGATTCCAAAAATAATATTCATTTTATCTAAATAATTTTCTAAATTTTTGAATTTTTTACTTGTAAAATAAAAACAGATATTTATAAAAAATTCACGGGTTTTGAAAAAAATGACTTTCAATCCTTTATAAATATTACAATTGTATTCCTCAAACTTATAAAATCTTTTATACTTAATAAATAGAAATTTAATGATATTTTATTAAACTATTAAATAATTCATATATCCATTAATTTATCAAAATAGATTATTTAGATTAATATTAACTAGAAATACTATTTGTGCTTTAAATACTATTTATAACATTTCAATAATAAAATGAATTGAAATTATTTATTATATACAAAAATAATTCACATAATCATAGTGCAAAGGTATTTTTACATAACCCCTTATAGCACTTACATAAGTCCTAGGGTAAGGTGCGCAATGGTGACAAACTCTTGGGGTGGCTCAAATAACATCTCTTGGGTGGTAATCACTACCAACTTCCACTTCTCCCATCACCAGTTCCGTTAAAGCTTAACATGTTAAAGCTCAGCTTCGGCTTGGCCAAGGGCGAGGCCCAATGACGCCGCCTCCTTTTTGAGCTCTGACAAACGAGCTTCATACGGGGAAATTCTACTGGATGAGGCCATCAATTCCTTTGTCTCAGTAAATTGGATTTGTTAAAGCCCTATATTTATAATAATCATGTGATCACTGTTCAATTTTTGTATTAGCAATGGTCACAATTCTTAATGTTATTTAAAAAATCTAATAACATAAAACCAATGAAGTGCATATTTTGTATGACCATTTTATATAATAAGACATTTAATCAGATCAAGAGTAATTTTCATTAATCAATGTTTGGGTCGTTACACAACCAATGGGAATCATTATTTTCTTAATATAATCAATTTTAGAGGTAATTTGGTGGAGGGGTGTTTGGTGTTATTTTCAAACTATGATTTCAGAATGTAACACCGAGCCCGGGGATAATGGTGTACCTCGAAATTCTATAATTATATATTGACATGTAATTGATTCATGGGTACAAAAATTGATATATTTCTGAAAAAATTACAAGTTATATAATATTATAAAAAAAGTCATAATAATCTAGCTGAATAACATTGGTCATATTAGGGGAACCTAAAATAATGTGTTTAGTGCAATACATCAAGGAATCCATTTAAAACATACAATAAGGAACCATGTTCTTCCATTTATAATATTTGATTAGAGATTTAAAAATTTGGACTTGGAAAAATTAAAAATTTTGGAAAAGGAAGGAACTCATCCATTCTCCTCAATTGGGTTCCACGCGCAACCCTATTGACCAAGTATCTCAAGCAGGCCCCTATATAAGATTTCTCATCTAGGATCCTCGCCGAGGAGACTATACACAACACCATCACTCAATTGGTTGTAAAATGGAAAATTATTTAGGAGATATTAATGATATGAGAAGTGATACATGGATTGGAAGATGAACTATGCGATGATAGAATAAATCACCAACCCAGAATGTGAGAAAAATCATAAAGGATCCACCAGTATTTATAGACACCACTGGACTGTGCATCAGACCTAGTATGGGGACCTGTACTATTTCCCTGTGCGCTGGATTTGCACACCAATCCTCCACCATCAACCTTCCTAGATGATTTATGAAATTTACTACCCCACCTTCATAATCTTTTCTCCATTCTACCTCAGGACTGGACCCTCTTCTTTTGATTGGATCCAATCCAAAGGGGGATTTTTTTTAAACTCCATTTTCTCAGGGGGATGAAAATTTTATAAATATGACCATAAAATTGTTAAAGAGATAATGACACCCAAGGATAATAAAAGGGAATTTCCAAATCTGATCTACACACACACCCCTGTGCATCAAAAGACCCACATAGCCCTACCTACACTACACCAAAGGGAATAAAATCCCTATGTGAGACACGTACACCAAGAACCTATGCCCAAGACCTGTCCAAGAAACCTACTTTGACTAGGGTTCCCTATATTCCTATAAAATTGGACCCTTGGGCTCCTCATTATTTATGACTAGAAAATTGGAAGAATCTATAAAGCTCTTATCGCACAACCCCTACACCCATGTCCTCTAAAACACCTCATTAATCCCTCTATAACCAATTAAATGAAGAAATCAATTTGGATAAAGAGATCTATTTGTCTATATGTTCTTAAACAAAATACATATGTGGGAGGAATCCTTTTCCTCTTTGTGGACATACACCCATATAAGGTCCCTTCCACAACTTGGGACCTACATGAGCCTCATCTAAGACCACCTAAGGAGACTAATGGTCCCTATGCTAAAGTCTCACCCATGTGTTGTGGCCCAGGTGGTTCATTTCCAAAGTCATATCCAACCCATGAAGTCTTATAACCCCCTACATGAAGCACCACCATTTCCTCCCAGGACCAACATGAGGTACCTAATCCCTTTAAGATAAGACCTACACGATTCCCTCTTTGAGTAATCTTGTAAGAAACTAATGGAAGTACAAATCTTCCATTGATTCCCTTCTCTAAGAGGGAAAAATTTGAAACCTCAATAGAAGAATATTGAATTGAAAATCTATTGGAAGAGGAACAACATCATGTCTCCCATTTGGGTATGTATTTTTATAGTCATACATTTTCCACAATTGTCTCACCTGACAGGAAGGGTCCTTAAGGTGCATTTGAGTATGTAATACCACAACTATGAGGACCATAACCCTGAGGGTGGTCTTAGGTAGTTTCTAGTCTTGGGTACTAGGTTTGGAACCATGTTCTTCCCAAGTCACCTATAAGACCCAGACCCTATATTTCTTGGAATGGAGGGTAGGGATCATGATTTCATTTCCATTCAATAAGGAATCATATCCCCCTATCATACCTCAAATCTAATTTAAGGGCATCCCTCCTATAGTAATCCCCTATCTTTTCTTGCTGGAGGATTCACTATTGGTCCTCTTCACCCTTGGGTGGTGCTCATATGGGTAGTCAAATTTGACTATCCATGACATGAAATTAGAGAGAGAATGAGCACATCCAAGACCAATTTTCTTCTCTCATTACCCTATCCTATTCCACCTATGGAAGATGGATCATGGGGTTGAGTAAATCTTCCTCTTCCTCTTTATCATGTTCAATCATAACCCATCATGATTCATGTGGTATTATTAGACATCCATGATAAAAAAATCCACACAATTAGTTTCATGTTTTTGAAAAGGATATTCTTATGAGTCGTATTTTTTCCTTATTTTAGAGTGCCTCCATATGTGTGGGACCTCAAAGACATGTATCCAACTTCATAGAAAAGAATATTGTGTGAATTCATAGATATTTGTTTTCCTCTTGTTTATGACATAGAGCATAACTGATATGGGATTAGTGGTTAACATTTCCCATGAAATACCCATGATCCCAAAATTATTGGGAACCCACCTCAAGAGTAAGCCCCAATTATACAAATTGATGGGAATCCTTTTTAAGAGTATGCCCAAAATCACAATCCCCCCATTCACCAGGTAATCCGATTCAGGAGTAAACCCAAAAATCCAATCTATGACATTCCTCATTTAGAATAAGCCCCAACCATATCACCTTCCTCATCCATGGGACTCTTCCATAGGTCCAATACCTAAATAATCCACCAAATCACCATTAGTCTAGAAATCCCTCATTTACCCTTTTACGGAGAATCCATTTCAAGAATGATCCCCAACTTAATCCTGTCAAAGGGAAAAACTCCCTTATTCGAAAAACCTTCATATGGACTCCATAAGTGTGGTTCCACATCATCCAAATTTAGTGGGATTTCATTCCCATAGACATGGGATATGTACGAAGCCTCTATGAGGTCCAAACCCAGCATTCCAAAATGAACCCTAACTCCCTTTGAGAAGCATTCCTAGTATTTTACTATTCAACATGGGAATCCATATCCCTTCCATGTTCCCTAGGATACATCGACATAAGCCCCACACCGAACTTTGACTACCCATATTTAACCTAGAATTCCTTGCCACATTATGATAAACTGCATGGCTTGGTCCTTATATCATGCTCATAAAAGGAATGATGTGTTACATTAAGTGGGATAGCACTATGTGGGTTATGATTCCATTCATGAGGATATATAGGAAGACCATCTAATGGGTATGATCCTCGAATTGAATAAACTACCATCTCTCTAGATGATGGTACACTCCAGAGTGCTCCATTGTGTGGCTAAAAATCAGAATTGTCATAATAAAGAATAAATATTCTTTAATTAATACATAAGAGGATAAAATTGATTGATTAATTCATATACATACTGATATCTCAATTGATTAAGATCCTAAAATACATACATATTATTGTAAATTCCATTTATTCTAATAATTGATTGTTAATTTAGGGGCTACTCTTCTCTTACTTGGGAATTAATGAAGGATTTGGTAACATATATGATGTATATAAGAGAGTCCATGAGTAAGAAAAAATTCCCCCCAAAAGTGTGTGATGATCCCAAACTCCCATCCTATCAACAAATGAGTTTTCTTATGTATCATTGGAAAAACTCCCCAATAAGCTCTTAAATTTGTAAATTAGGCCCCTCATGGAAATTTTAATGTTGGGTGTTTCCAATTACCTAAATAAACACATTAGAAACTAATCAAAAGTAGAAAACATGACATGAATGATTGCACAAAACTCAACCCTCTGCAATCAACCATAAAGATATGTTCTCTTTGGAAGCACCATGATATATTTTTTAAAAAAAATAGATATTCTTATCATTTTTTGAATGAGGTACTCTTGAATTTTTTCAAAAAATTTTAAAATAAAAATTGTTATATCATAAATGATATGAACATAATTTCATTCCATGATGACTGTTTAATGATTTGAAGTCTCCATAATAGTTTTCCTTGTTTATTTTGAAATAAAATTATTTCTATAATATATTGGAAAATATTGGTTTAGAAATTTTTGAGTCTAATACAAAAGGGTATTTTCCTCATGAAATATCCCATGTGATATTTTACATGAATTTTTATTTATGATAACATCCTTTTATGTTATTATTCTTTTTTGGGGATATGATACAATGATAGTTTACATATTATTTTTATGGATGTTTTATGTTTATTATGATAAGTTTTTTAAGAAACATGTTTAAATTAAATGGGTTATTCAATGATGAAATGTTACAATGATTATGAAACTTGTTTCCTTTCCAAGGGTTATGACATATGATGAATGGTTTATGATATTATGGAACACATTTGAATTGATTAAGGTTATTTAATGTGTGATCATAGAATTATATATCCTTCCAATCTATTGGAAAAATTTGGATATCTGATGAGATAATAAAGACTAGAATGGGGATTAAAATTAGTATAGTATGGGGCTCTATCTACTATGATAGCATTGGGAGTGAACATTGACTAAATATATGAAGACATGGGTAGTGAACCCAATCCACTTTGAGAGTATTGGTAGTTAGCCAGGAATAATGAAATTATTTTCTATTCTTGTTTATATGTGAAAAAATATGTATTTTTCTTATTTTAAGATATCATGGATCACGTTATTCAATTACTTTAATATTCATGTCTTATGAACGACCAGGATTTATTCCATGAATCAAGTTTATGATCTATGTTATGTAGGGTATGGTTTTGAAGAAAATGGATCATCCATTTTTTTAAATTGTGCTAAACATTTTAATTTTGAAGAATATATAGAAAAATAAGGAATGACTTTTAATTTTTACATGGATATTATGATCCATTAAGAGTTAATTTTAGTGCCCAATGTATAAAAATATCATCTTGAATATTCATTTCATGGAGTATGAGTTGAAGTATAAATTGATCAAGCCACAAAAAGGATAAAATTGTGTTTATCAAATAGTAATATTTAAAGTAATTTTTTTTTATGTTTTATATACTTATAGAAAACTAATCTTTGAAAATTAGGGAAATGGCGTTTAAATGAAAATATTATCCTTTTACTAGGATATCTGAGTAATTGATTCTCCTTTCACCAATCCCAGATTTATGATTTTTTGGTTGTTTACTTTATCATGACAATATTATCCATTACTCTCCATTATTCCATGGGTTCTATATTTCTCAGTCATGTATATATTTTAAATTCATCCCAATTTTATCCTTATTATAGAACCTAATTATATGTTATTTCAGGTAACCTTTATATTTTCCACTTTTCCTTTTCAATGGATGTTTTATTATCCTTATTCACAGTGTGAGTTTTATATAAAGTTATTTTCAAAAATAGAACCTTTTATGGACAAAAAAATATTGTGATGGAACACTTTATTTAATTATATGTGGTGGATTTTATAACACCCCAAAAGTTTAATTTAAAATAAAAATAATCTCTATAGATTTCTTAATATACAACACTGATCCTTAAGAGAATTTACATATAATATGAAAATAATATTATTTAAATATGACATAGCTATTGCATTGGTGGGCATGAATATGAGTATCCAAATTCTGAAATATTTGTATAATGGTCCAAATCAATACAAATATATTTAATAAATATCATTAAATAAGCACTCAATATTTAGCGAAGTCATTTTATGCTTAAAGAATGCATTTTATTCAAAAATATTTTTATTGAATTTTGTGTTTGGAAATTGTAATTAGTTTCTGATTATTCAGGGAATTATATTTTATATAATTAACATATTTTTTAAATAATCTTGTCAAAATTATCTTATAGTTTTTTTTCAATAATTTTATGAAAATATTGGTTTTTGTTTGAATAATGAGAAATACTAATATTTATTGAAAACAATCTTCTTGTTTAAATAATTTAAAAAGTTACATTTTTTTAATATGCTTTAAAAGAAAAATTAGTTATATCATATTATTAATAATCAAATTTATTTCATTTTAATCAATTTTGTGATGGATTTTGATAAAATATATTTTTATACTTAAGAATACTTTTTTCTTCAAAAAACATTCCTTCATTAAATTTTTTTGAGTTTAATTTTAAATTAAATTATACCAATTATATGAATTGAATTAGATAAAATAGATTAATTTTTTTAATCAAAATAATTAATATTATTTATGAATTCTAACTTAATTTTTTGGGATAATGAATATTAAAAATAGTATAATATTTGGTACCACGGTGAAGGTTAAAAGAGTTTACCAGGGGGTTAAACAGCGATATAAGGGTATGTTTTCCAATTAATATTTTTATAAATCCTATATAGAGGGCTTATTTCTATCTTATACTACCCCAAATTAAAATATCTATTCATTTGGATTCATTTTAATTGAATATGAATTAATTATATTTTATTATTTTAAGAAATTCCATGTGTGTCATATCCTCCACTTATAAAAGGACACCTATCATTTCTATTATTGACATGAAATTTAGCTATATATATTTCCCAAACCATATAAAATTATATTCTAAACATCCTTATCCATGAATTAGAGGTCTTCTTAATGACCATTCAAAGGATATTTAAGAAAGGATCTAAAGGAGGCCCATAAAAAAGCGGTAATCATCTTTCCCAAACTCTTTCAATTTATTTCTTCTTACACATCCAATTTTTTTCATATTCATCAAAAAATAATATATTCATTACCATAAATATAATTAAATATTAACATTATTATTTAACTAACAATACCCACCCTCTATTCCATCATATGGTATGTGAAGGTTTCACCCATGTGTATGTGTGGACTACTACCTCCACGTAAATATTCAATTCATTTTCCATCATTATCATTCATGCATGGGTATTATGACAGATTTAATGTGTATATTTTATATTTATGACATAATTTTTTTCTATAATTTTAAAGTTATATCTTTTTTTGACCATATAATATGTTGAAAAATGATAACATCGCTCGTGTGTATGGGTGGTCTACCTCCTCCATATAGCGATGTGATTTTTTTCATTTCATTTACAAGGATGGTAATGTGAATATATTTAATGAAAATATTGGATATATATAATATAATAATGACTCTATATAGGTGAAATATTTTTTATCTTTATTTAATTCGATCCATCGAAATGTGATTACAATGTTCATGCATACCTACGACCTACAATCTCAATGAAGAGTGTAATTCATTTTCTTATATATATATTTTATGGAGGAATATAAATTAATATAAAATTAATATATGTGATATTTATATAATTTATAAAATTATATATATTATGGAACCATGATCAATGTACAAGGACTAGAACTATTGAGCTGATATTCTTAGGAAAAATGATACAGTTTACACCTAGAAACGCTGATTTTAATCCGAAATTATTAATAAGTGAGTGTTAAAATGTTATAAGAAGATTACATATGATATTATAAGAATGTAATGGATAATATTACTGTTTTATAATGGATTTTTATTTATTATATATGAGGTTATATAGCTTTAAAATCAACTCAATCACGAGGTAAGGGAATCTTGTATCACTTTTATTTCTATGAGACATAAGACAAATTCATCACTTATTTATTTTATCTAGTACATATAGTAACCATAAATTAATTTTATAGTTATTATCATGAAAATTATTATTATTTACATATCTATCTAAGGTTATCTCTTTAATGTGGTTTTGATTAAAAAGATTCCAAAGTGGTTGAAATTTATGTTACTATATCATTATTTATCGGGATTATTTATGTTCACGTTTTTGATAATTAAATTTTATAGCCCATCTACCAATAATCCCATAAATTGTATCCTCCTATGATTATTTTTTGAGAGTAAAGGTCTCTATTTATTTTAAACTCTTTAATAACTCTAGATATTGAAAGAATGTTTTTAAGAAAAAATGACTCTATTTATCTCTTTGATAAAATATCCTTTTTTCCGTATCCATGTTTTCAAAAACTCTTTTAAAGAATGATATTATATTATCCTATGATTTTTAATGTCATTTTAAAAAAATAATGATATTAAAAAATATTGTCTAAAATTAATATTCTTTTCATTTTCTAAACAAGTAATTTTTTACTTTTTAATGTAAAAGTGAAATGAACCATTGTTTTAACAACATGGTTTGAAGAATATTTATCATATTCATGGATGATAAATTAGTTGATATTTATTATATAATATTTCAAGGTTATTTTTAATGAAAATATTTTCCATAATATTTTGGTAATTTTATATCCAAAATAAGTGATTCAAAAGTGAAAATGGTTTTTTCCTCAATAAATATTCCCAGTAATATTTTAAAGTAATTTTAATTTATGATAACATCGTTATATGTTACTTATTATTTACTGCTGATACGATACAAGGATACAATAATTAATATTTATTTGGTTTATTTATGTTTATGATGATGATATACATTGGAACCCATTTATTTTCCATGGGTTAAACTATGATGAAATATTGAAATGTCAATGTAAACTATTTTATTTTCCATGGTTTATGGCATATGATTAATGAATTATGTTCTTGTAGAAAAAACATGAATTGATTAGGAATATTTAAATGGATTTCTTAAAATAATATATCCCTCCAATGCATTGGTTAAATATGGATATATCATGAGATAATAAAGGCTGGAATGGTAATTCCACCTAGTTCTGTCGTGAATTCTTTCCATTATGATACTCTTAAGGGTGAATCTTGACTAAGGATATCCTAAAATTAGAGGTGAACCCAATAAACTATGACTGTCTTGGTAGTGATTTTTGATTAGTTAAATAATATTCCATTCTTATGTGTATGAAACAAACTTATGTCTTATTGAAATATTAAACTCTCAGGGCTCAATTAATTTGATTCCTTTATGATTCATATCTTATGAACTACCATGATTTATTCCATGTCTAGAGATAATGATCTATATTATACAAGGTATGATTTTAAAATTCTAATCGCATATTCTCATCTTCGTATACTCATTTTTTGTTTAAGAGAGCATTTATATATCCATTTTTTACCCATAATGAGTGTCTAAGATCATCCTTTCTCATGTTTCCTTTCCCCAAATCACGAGAAATGTTTTTAAGTATGATATTTCTAAGAAGGGTTCATGTCATGAAGGAATTAGGGCGATATGCTATATATATCCTTGGAAAATATTTTTTTTATGCTTTAAAAAGAAACATGAACTATATTATTCTAGAAAATATCGTAATGTCATGCAATTAATATTCATATAAAATGATTTCAAATCTATATATGAAAAGTTAAGGTCACTATAGTTGGTATCATGGAAAGGATTAGTTAAATTTGGAAACTATGAAGAGAAAAATTTAGCAAGAACCCTCATGATAACATTATGTCTAAGAAGATATCCTATTCTATGTTAATGCCATGACCCCCTCCCACCAAAGATGCCCCTCATGATCTAGCAATGGTGAAAGGGGGATAATGACCCCCGAGTCCCGCCTCTAGTAGGCCCCAGGTTGGCGGCTAGCACCAAGGGTATGAGTTTTTCAAAAAAAAATATGGGAGGTATTACCCTTTTTATTATTTAGGATCTGGAAATAGGATGAGTCAACCGCCAAAAAGTAAAAGAGCAAGTGTATAGAAATAAACCCAAACCAAGCCCACATGCATGTTTAAACAATTTTATAACAAGGTACAAGTACAATAAAGCTCAAAAGTACAATTCCAAAAGAAAACAAGAGAACAACAACTGCAACAACTCCAACTGCCTGACTAGTAGGGTCCCGCACGGCCCTGGTAGTCCTCCTGGAAACCTGAAAGTAAACATAGGGTGAGCATACAAGTATACTCAGTAGGGAAACCTAAAGCTATCGTAAACAAGTGGGGAGATATCCTAATGTCCCGTGAGAACAACAGAAGAAACCTAACAAGGAAATCTATCCACCCAACCTCACCAGCCACACTCACCAAAACAAAATCACAACAGGTAGTAGTAGTATAGGAACAAGAGTATTGGGTACCCCGCTCCATTTCCCATTAGTTAGCTGAACGTCCTGGCACTGTCACACTTTCCCCGCCCGCACACACCTGGGCCTCACAACCGCGTATCCTGCCCGCACACACCTGGGCCTCACAACCACACATACTACCCGCACACACCTGGGCCTCACCACCACGTATCTGGCCCGCACACACCTGGGCCTCACAACCACAACCACATCCCCTCCCGAAGACACCTGGGCCTCATCCCGAAGATTCTTGGGAATAGTAATAGTAACAGAACTCTCGCCTGAAGACACCTAGGCGTAAAATCAAAACCTACCTGAAGAGTCCTAGGTGTAAGGTCGCCTCAAGCCATTATAGCCTATAAGCCTGCCCGAAGAGTCTTGGGCCTAATCACCCCAATCGAAACCTACCCGAAGAGTCATGGGTGTAAGATCGCCTCAAGACATCACAGCCTAGGGGAGAAGGAGCAGGAAGGAGCTAGTAACTATCGGAAGACACCCTCTCCCATGAAATAGGAGTGTTCGGCAGTAAGTGCTCAACATGGGTGCGGTGCGATAAAACAAAATATATATATATATATATATATACCACTCAGCCCAACCTATGGCTTCTAAAAAGAGAAACTGAGCATGTACCTCGACACTACTACCATGAAGCATGCATACAACAAACAATCCCAACCCCATTAAGGTTTTCACGTTTAAGCAGAATTAGTTTATTAGTTCCTTAACTACTGGGAAACTATCCACAACGAACCATAGTGATCGTTCGTAAGCATATCCCTGCCATCCACAAAGCAAGTTAGGAAAACACAGCAACCCGGAAAGTCCCTTCTTATTAACCAACCAACCCATTGATTTCCATTTCATTACCAAGCCCCACCATTCATTAACTCTTCCATTTTTTATTTATTAAACACAACCCATAGTCCATTCACAAACAAACCCATCCTTTCAGCCCCACTGCCAACCACCATAACCACACCCTACATCATCACCCCTTTAATACCATTTATTGCAGCCCCGCTTCCCATCACCATCATAACATTCACACCAACCCACAACCAAGTCAACTACAGCCCCACTGCTCACCCAAACCACAACAACCCACAAAACACCCCCATCACATGCCACGTAACCAAACCAACACACACATGTTCATTATTCCATTTTGGTTCAACCAGGGTGATCACACAAGGGTTCTAGATTTTATTTAAACAACCAACCTTATGTGGTTAACCTATTTCCACATTCCATGAAGTTTCCATTTAAAAAAATGGTCTAGAAGATAGGGCAACATTTAATTACGCAAGCAAAGGCCCCCAACGACTGTTATTTTCAGTAGGAATAAGCCTATTCATTTCACAACATAAAATCACAGGATATAAGGTAACAACAATAACAAACTTCCCAACCCCGTTATATAAGCCAGTTATTATCTTTATTAAACCTGTTCAAAAGTGTTTCAAGTAAACAAGAGAACACCCACCCCGCACGATGCACAAACAAGAGAGACGAAGGTAAGATCCCTACCTCAACAGGTTCTAGATCGCAATGCTCCTCCGGATAAATTTTATAAGATGTTCATCTGTGTCCTGGAAAAACCTCCTTGGGTGGAAAGGAAGAGCCGAATGAAAGAACAGATCCAAGATCGGAAGTTCCGCCTCGTCGTTACGATCCCATGGCCGCTGACGGATTGTAAATCGTAGCTCGGATGAAAAAGTTATGGAAGAAAGAGCCTTTGAGTCTCTTAATAGAGCTCTTCTCAGAGGAGAGGGGAGGAGAGGTGTGAGTTGAAAGGAGGAGGGGACCCCTCATTTTATAGGCTTGAAAATAAAAAGTACACGGCGTGTACTCAGCTGTTTTCACACGGTCTCCACGCGGCCTCCAACACGGTTCCACGGCCGTTGACTAGTCAACACACGGTTTGAAGGTAATGCATACATGGTGAAGGACTGCACGGCGTGTAGATTGGACACACGGTGTGTACTTATTTATTTCACACGGCAAGGACTCGACCTTCACATGGCACACGGCCGATGACTGGTCATCACACGGTAATGCGTACGCGGGGAGGGACTAGAGGGCATGTAGTACTAGACACACGATATGTACCCATTTTCATCACACGGCAAAGACACGACCATCCAAACGGGGTATACCCGGCAAAAGGGTACACAGTGTGTACTAAAACTTCATGGCATGTAGTTTCAAAATTCTGGAAAGTGTGGGAAATGTCCATTTTACCCTCCAGAACACTTATAGCCTTCTTTTTTATAAAGGAAGGGGTCGGAGAGGTCCGAGCCATTACATCAGATACCTCTTAAAACATTCTTGTCCCCGATAATTCAAAAACCTACCCATGGGAACCCAACAAGATACCTCTTAGGGTCCTTGTTATAACGGGAACCCAACCAACAATCCTAATTATAGGTGTTAGGAATTCCTTCTCCTATGTCGAGATATTATCCGCTTTAGGCGGCACTAACTCGCCTGTACGGGTTTAATCGCATCCTCATTAATGCGTCTCAATTAAGGATTGAGTCTTCCCACTTCCATACATTAGGATTTTCAACTCGAACTACCCTCAACACCACACAACCAACACACTGCCCGAACATGTGGGTTTGGGAAACTCCTTCACCTATGTCGAGATATTATCCGCTTTAGGTGGCACTGACTCGCCCGCACGGGTTCAATCGCATCCTCATTAATGCGTCTCGATTAAGGGTCATGTTTTTTTCCCTTTCCCACACATCCGGACATGTTTACAGATTACCAGGGAACAAAGAAAAAGGTCTCACAACTGACAAGCCAAGCATTCCATATATCAAAGGTATAGAGTACAACATCAACACAAATCTCAGAAGAACAAGGGAAAATGCAAGTCAAAACAACTCCGGGTACTGAGGGTGCATCTAGATCTCCCTCTCCCAAGTGCTCTCCTTGAGGCCGCTATGCCGCCACATCATAGGAACCAAGGGAATGGTTCGTCCATGGAGCACCTTCTCATTACGATCCTCGATTCTGACTGGTCGTTCCTCGAAGGTCACGTCGTCTCCCATATCCAACTCTCCCCAGTCGATAATGTGAGAGTCATCGTGTAAGTACCAATGAAGCTGGGAGACGTGGAAGACTTCATGGACTTTCTCCAACTGAGGTGGCAGGGCCAGCTGATATTCCACCTTGCCGACTCGCCTCAGCACCTCAAAAGGTCCAATGAACCTAGGTGATAGCTTGATCCCTTTCCCAAACCTCCGCTGCCCCCGTCAAGGGGAAACCTTCAAGAACACATGGTCTCCCACCTCGAACTCCAAGGGCCTCCTCCGATGATCATCATAAGACTTCTGTTGGTCCTGAGCCACCTTCATCCTCTCACGTACAAGCTGGAATTTCTCCATGGTGATTTGCACTACCTCTGGCCCAAGAGCACCTGTCTCACCAACCTCTACCCAGCAAATGGGTGAATGACATGGCCTTCCATACAAAGCCTCAAATAGTGTCATGCCAATATTAGAGTGGAAGCTATTGTTGTATGAAAACTCTACTAAAGGAAAGTGGAGTACCCATGATCCTCCGAAATCCAGAACGCAAGCTCACAGCATGTCCTCTAACATCTGGATAGTCCGCTCTGCCTGCCCGTCGGTCTGGGGGTGGAAAGCAGTTCTAAGGTGTAGCAGGGTGCCAAAAGAATACTGTAACCCCCTCTAGACTTGTGAGGTAAACCGAGTATCCCGGTCTGAGACGATAGTCCTCAGAACTCCATGCAAACACACTACCTTGTCTACGTACCTCTGAGCTAAGGTACTCACTGAGACCGACTCCTTGATTGCTAAGAAGTGAGCTGATTTCATCAGGCGATCCACCACTACCCAGATAGCATCATAACCACCCTGAGCTCTGGGTAGTCTTGTGATGAAGTCCATTGAGATGTCATCCCACTTCCACTCAGGGACATCTAAAGGTTACAACAACCCACTGGGAACACGGTGTTCAACCTTCACTTGCTGAAACACTAGGCACATAGCCACAAACTCCGCCACTTCCTGTTTCACCCCGGGCCACTACAACTGATCCCTCAAGCCTCGGTAAATTTTTGAAACTCTTGGATGTACCAGCAAGGCTGAGCTATGGATCTCACGGACAACTCCCTCACGCATCACCTCTGGGACAAACATCCTTCCATGGAAAAGCATTCGATGTAGGCTGTCCTCTGATCATCCCTCTGGAGCATTCCCCTGATCAACACGATCCTGCATCACCTCTGCCTCAGAGTCCCCCCACTGAGACTCTTCCACCTGCTGCGACAAGGAGAATTGCACCATCATCTGGAACAAACAACCTCTAACACCTTCTTCCCTTCCATCTAAGTGCAGGGTAGCCGACTCTACCATCGCCTTCCAAGCATCAACGGATTCCTGAACCATTTCCTTATGTGACTTACTGATCAGGGAATCAGCCACAACATTTCCCTTACCTTCATTGTAAGAGATATCGAAGTCATATTCTTGGAGAAACTCGACCCATCTCCACTGCCATAAGTTCAGGTCACGCTGGGAGAAGATATAACGCGGGCTCTTGTGAGCTGAGAAGACCACAAAGCGCTCCCCAAAGAGTTAATGTCGCCAAAACTTCAATGCGAACACTACTGCTGGAAGCTCCAGGTCATGGGTGGCATAGTTATGCTCATGAGGGCGCAACTGCCTAGACCCATAACAAATCATTCCCTTCTTCTGCATCATCACGCACCCCAGACCAAGGCCAGAAGCATCAAAAAACACTTCATACAACAACCCTTCATCTAGAAACCTGAGCACGAGAGCACTAACCAACTTATCCTTCAGGTAGTCAAAAGCTTTCTGGCACTGATCGCTCTATAGGACGACCTGATTCTTCCTAGTCAAAGCTGTCAATGGGGCAGCATCTCGAGAGAAGTTTGAAACGAACCTCTGATAGTAACCTGCTAACCCCAGGGTACTTTGAACTTCTGCCACACTCTTGGGTACTTCCCAAGAAACAACTGCCTCCACCTTTGACGGGTCCACCGATACTCCATGCTGAGACACCACATGCCCAAGGAAGTGTACTTCTTGTGTCAAGAACTTACACTTCGACAATTTCCTATAAAGCTGGTGGTGTCGAAAGACTTCCGAGACTGCCCTGAGATGCTCAACGTGCTCCTCCCCTAATCTTGAGTAGATCAGGATGTCATCGATAAACACAATGATGAACCTATCCAAAAACTCTTGGAAGACAAAGTTCATAAGTCCCATGAACACAGCAGGTGCATTTGTAACTCCAAACATCATCACTACAAACTCGAAGTGCCCATACCTGCACCATAAATCTGTCTTCGAGATGTCACTGTCCTTCACCCTCTGCTGATGATATCCTGATCATAGATCAATCTTATAAAACCAGTCTGCTCCCCTCAGCTGGTCGATGAGATCATCTATCCTTGGAAGGGGTTAACAGTTCTTGACCGTTACCTGGTTCAGCCTTCGGTAGTCTATGCATAGCCTGAGACCACCATCTGCCTTCATCGTGAACAAAACTGGAGCACCCCATGGCAACATGCTGGGTCGAACAAAACCCTTCTCCATCAGATCGTCAATCTGAATCCGCAACTCCTGCAACTATGAAGGTGCCATCCGATAAGGGGCCATAGAAATCGGACGGGCACCAGGTTGTAAGTCTATCCCGAACTCAACGTCAAGTCGGGGGGGGGGGGGGGGTAGAGTCACAAACTCCTTAGGAAAAACATCGAGGAACTCGCCAATAAACTCTGGGACATCCATCATCTCTGTATCGGCTGGAACCACTGATAGCCCGCCCAACAAGGAAAGGAGAGGCTCCACACGCCGACTTCCCGCTTGATAGCTCCTCTCGCCAACAAAAGATATGCGCTGCCCATCTACGTCGGAGAACACGACTCTTCTTCAGAAGCAGTCAATAATGGCACCAACAGAAAACAACCAGCCGATGCCTAGGATGACATCGTATGGCTGCATCTGTAATAGAAGAAGGTCTCCACTAGATCGATGTGGTCCCAACGTTAGCCCACATCCCCGACAAACAAAAGATACGATGGTCTGGCCTCCAACTGGTGTACTCAGCACCAGTGGTACAGAAAGTCTCTCTACATCTAGTCCCAAAGAATGGGCTAGACCAAGTGCAACAAAGGAGTGCGAAGCTCCCGAATCGAACAAGGTAGAAACAAGAGTTCTTAACAAACAAATCTTACCTCGCACCACCTCTCGTCCTACTGGAGCGGCCAACTCTGCTGCGTGTAACTATCCACGCCCAGCTCATCTGCCTCTCTGATGTCATCCACTTCCCCGACCACGCCCTATTAGAGGTCCACGAGGAGCACCCTGAGTTCGGCATCCTCCTGCAAAGTCTGCCCTCATAGGAGCATGGTCCTGCTACTGCTGGAAGGGCCTCGCCGGCAACTGGTGCTTCTGCGGTGGGCGCTGAACCTGCCCACCTCCACCGTACGGAGCTCCGGTCGGGCACCGACTCTAAACGTGCCCGAAACCTCCACAAGAAAATTTCCTTGGTCCTGGGCTCGTGGAAAAAGGACGAGGACCCGAAGATCTGAACTGGAACTTCTGGGGCCTGCTCCCCACTGGCATGAACCTGGAAGGTCCCATCGCAGGAGCCCTACTACTGACTGTCTTCCCCTTCGACGAGCCGGGTTGGATCCCCTCTCGAGGTGCACCTCCCAGCGAGTGCATCCTCTCTACAACCTCTGCCTTTTTCTGCACCGCCATGTACGTCGGAAGGGTGAAGGGGGTGACAGCATACTGGAGCGAAGGAAGAAGCGCCTCCTCCAAACGTCTCACCCAAGACTCCTCATCCCGAAAGATATCTGGAGCAAAGCACATGAGATCCTGGAACTTGATCCCTAGCTCTCGTACCGACATAATCCCCTGCTGAAGGGAGAGTAACTCCTACCGCTTCTCTGCCTTGATCATGGAAGAAAGGAATTCCTCCCGAAATTCCTTCTCAAAGTCAGCCCAGGGAACCTCTGCCTTTATCCTCTCTCTAAGGTAGAGCGTCCACCACTGTCGCGCCGCACCTCTCAGCTGACTGACTTCTAGGGGAACCCAGTACTCCCTCGGAGCACGGATCAAGGTAAAAGCAATCCCTAGGTCCTCAAGCCACCCCTCTGTCTCCGTATCTGAAGTAATACCCTCGTACTTCTTGAGGGTCTGCCGCTGGAAGGAACAGAGAGTCTTCTGCAACTAGCTATCTTCCTCCTCTCGGTCAATCCTCAACTAATCGACCGCCTGGATCTGCTGGGCCTCGGCCGTCTGAGCCACCCGGGGACGACGTCCAGGTGCCATAACTGTACGGTAAACAAGGATCGCCTAAGCCCAAGTAGTAAGGAATTTTCTCAAAGTTTCAATTATCATTTTATTTCAATTTATTTCCCAGAACACCCAAATCAAGTAAAAAAAAATCATGATGATGTACCTTCCCTAGGGTATCTACCTTGAAATCAATGTAGTCTCAATTGGTCATTCGGTAGGCTCAGAGTCCTTGCATCGGATCACGGGGGGCCCTAAAATCCCGTGTCCTACCCGGTCTTCCCTGGCCTATGTCATGCACCAAGGTTAACTAACATTGTTTCCCTACCATCCCATGCAATCCCCACTATGCCTAACTCAAGACTTCATCCTATCTCTCAACCACCTACCTGTGATACCATTCTGTCATAGCCCCCTCCCACCAAAGATGCCTCTCCTGAGCTGGCAATGGTGAAAGGGAGATAATGACCCCTGGGTCCCGCCTCCAGTAGCCCCCGGGATGGAGACTAGCACCAAGGGTATGAGTTTTTCAAAAAAAGATGGAAGGCATTACCCTTTTTATTATTTAGGATCGGGAAGTAGGATGAGTCAACCACTAAAAAGTAAAAGAGCAAGTGTATAGAAAAAAACCCAAACCAATCCCACATGCATGTTTAAACAATTTTATAACAAGGTTCAAGTACAAGAAAGATCAAAAGTAAAATACCAAAATAAAACAAGAGAACAACAACTGCAACAACTCCAACTGCCAGACTAGTAGGGTCCCGCACGGCCCTTGTAGTCCTCTTGGAAACTTGAAAGTAAACGTAGGGTGAGCATACAAGTATACTCAGTAGGGAAACCTAAAGCTCTCGTGCACAAGTGGGGAGACATCCTAATGTCCCATGAGAACAACATAAGAAGCCTAACAAGGAAATCTATCCACCCAACCTCACCAGCCACACTCACCAAAACACAATAACAACAGGTATTAGTAGTAAAGGAACAAGAGTATTGGGTACCCCAAACCATTTCCCATTAGTTAGCTGAACATCCTGACGTTGTCACACTTTCCCCGCCCACACACACCTGGGCCTCACAACCGCGTATCCCGCCCGCACACACATGGGCCTCACAACCACAACCACATCCCCGCCCGAATACACCTAGGCCTCATCCCAAAGATTCTTGGGAATATTAATAGTAATGGAACTCTCACCTGAAGAAACCTGGGCCTAAAATCAAAACCTACCTGAAGAGTCTTAGGTGTATGGTCGCCACAAGCCATTATAGCCTATAAGCCTGCCCGAAGAGTCTTGGGCCTAATCACCCCAATCGAAACCTACCCGAAGAGTCATCAGTGTAAGGTCGCCTCAAGACATCACGGCCTAGGGGAGAAGGAGTAGGAAGGAGCTAGTAACTATGGGAAAACACCATCTCCCATGAAATGGGAGTGTTCGGCACTAAGTGCTCAACATGGGTGCGGTGCAATAAAACACAAAAGATACAGATATATATATATATATATATATATATATATATATATATATAGCAACCACTCAGCCCAACCTATGGCTTCTAAAAAGAGAAACTAAGCACGTGCCTCGACACTACTACCACGAAGCATGCATACAACAAACAACCCCAACCCCATTAAGGTTTTCATGTTTCAGCAGAATTAGTTTATTAGTTCCTTAACTACTGGGAAACTATCCACAACCAACCACAATGATCATTCGTAAACATATCCCTACCATCCACAAAGAAATTTAGGAAAACACAGCAACACGACAAGTCCATTCTTATTAACCAACCAACCCATTGATTTCCATTTCATTACCAAGACTCACCATTCATTAACTCTTCCATTTATTATTTATTAAACACAAACCATAGTCCATTCACAAACAAACCCATCCTTGCAGCCCCGCTGCCAACCACCATAACCACAGTATACATCATTACCCCTTTAATACCATTTATTATAGCCCCACTATAGATCACCATCATAACATTCACACCAACCCACAACCAAGTCAACCGCAACCCCGCTACTCACCCAAACCACAACAACCCACAAAACACTCTCATCACTTGCCACATAACCAAGACAACACCCACATGTTCATTATTCCATTTTGGTTCAACTGGGGTGATCACACAAGGGTTCCAGATTTCCATTTAAACAGCCAACTTTATTTGATTAACCGATTTCCACATTCCATGAAGTTTCCATTTACAAAAAAGGTCTAGAAGATAGGGAAACATTTAATTGCACAAGAAAAGGCCCCCAACTACCGTTATTTTCAGTAGACATAAGCCTATTCATTTCACAACATAAAATCATAGGATATAAAGTAACATCAATCACAAACTTCCCAACCTCGTTATATAATCCAGTTATTATCTTTATTAAACCAGTTCAAAAGTGTTTCACATAAACAAGAGAACACCCACCCCGCATGATGCACAAACTAGAGAGATGAAGGTAATATCCATGCCTTAATAGGTTCTAGATCGCAACGATCCTCTGGATCAACTTTAGAAGATGTTCGTCTGTGTCCCGGAAAAACATCCTTGGGTGGAAAGGAAGAGCTGAAGGAAAGAATGGATCCAAGCTCGGCAGTTCTGCCTCATCGTTACGATCTTGTGGCCGCTGACGAATCATAAATCGGAGCTCGGACGAAATGTTATGGAAGAAAGAGCCTTCAAGTCTCTTAAGAGAGCTCTGCTCAGAGGAGAGGGGAGGAGAGGTGTGAGTTGAAAGGAGGAGGGGACCCCTCCTTTTATAGATGTGAAAAGAAAAAGTACACGGCATGTACTTATGGTACACGGCATGTACTCGGCCGTTTTCACACGGTCTCCACGTGGCCTACAACACGGTTCTGCGGCCGTTGACTGGTCAACACATGGTTTGAAGGTAACACATACGTGGTGAAGGACTACACGGTGTGTAGATTGGACACACGGCGTGTACTTATTTATTGCACACGGCAAGGACACGACCGTCAAATGGCACACGACTAACGACTGGTCAACACACAGTAACGCATACACGGGGAGGGACTACACGACGTGTTGTACTAGACACACGGTGTGTACCCATTTTCTTCATGTGGCAAAGACACAACCATCCACATGGGGTATACCCGGAAAGAGGTTAAACATCATGTACTAAAACTACACGGCGTGTAGTTTCAAAATTCTGGAAAGTGTGGGAAAAGTCCATTTTACCCTCCAGAACACTTGTAGCCGTCTTTTTGACAAAGGAAAGGGCCGGAGAGGTTTGGGCCATTACAGTTAAAGAAAAGAGTGTTTTTTTAGTAGAAATACATCCTTGTTTGGATTTTATAATTAAAATTGGTTTTATAATTAAGGTTTACTAGGGGTAATATCCCTAAATATAGTTGCTCTAGTCTATTTAAGTTATTATTTTACCATATGGCATGTGTTCCATTACTGTGTACTTGGTTTGATACTCCCAATAAATATTATTGGGTTACAAACATTTAAATTTTGATCCATTATTAATTATTTAAATATAATATGACCATGGATGACCTAGGGTGAATATAATGTTTCATAGGATGAAAATTAAGTTTCAAGATTTATATATTATATGAATGCTTTTTCATGATTATGTGGTTTCCAACTATTATTATTATTTCCCACTCTATGGGTTTTGTTTTTAGACAATGGCGTGTGATTCATTATAAGGATCAATGTGATAGAAAACTGTCACGAACCGGATCTGGTCGCCACCATTAACGGCACCAAACCCGGCCTGTGTCAAGGCCCAAAGGGCGTTCTCTATCCCCACGGGCTGGCACAAGTGCCCGGGTATCAAATAAATCTGGTTTGGGAACGATTTACCCAAGTATGAAAGCATAAATCATAAAAAAACAATCAATTATTAAAATCTGAAATTTTCATGCTAAACAATTCATAACAAAACTAGATCTGAATACATATGTTTAAAGACACTACAAGTGGTCTAAAAACAAATAATGACAACATAAAGACATCCCCATGGACTCCACATGACAAGGGGATCATCACCCGCAAGCCGTCCCCGCAACTCCGCCCCAACGATGGGGACTAACATCCCGAACCGCCATCACCCTTAGACTTCGATTTACCTGAGTCAAGCATAAGCAGGTGTACTTACACTGTGAGCCTAAGCCCAATAGGATACCACCAGTTTATTCCAAAGAGTATGCAATACAATGTGAACAAAACAAGCAATTTTAATACATAAGGTAAAACAATGTTAAAATTCAAAGAAACGCAACTTTCAAATGAAAACAGTTTTCAATCCGAGAATTTCAGAATGTTAGCACATTAAATGGACATGTGAGATACTGTAATGTACTTCCAAAAACAACCCACAACAAGGGTAAATACCACAAATCCTATGAGCATCAAAATCAGGAACAACCCTAAGCACTAGGTTGTCTCGGGCCCTATGTACCTCGTACCTCGGTGTAGAGTAACCATAGAAAAATCTGTTCTCGTGCACGAGCCACTAGTAGGGAACATACTCATAACCTAGTGGTCCCCAATCATCATCCAAATAGTTTATTTAGAGTTTTCGTTATCCAGATGCTAAGTGGAACAGGGACAAAACCCATCCGATCCACTAGCCATACTAGTACAAATCCGCCCCACCTAAGTACCTGGGCTTCCCCTTTTTGTGCTCAAACAATTTCAGCAAACAACACACATCCTTTTTCATATAAAATATCACTACCGGTCACAGACAAATTGTACAGTAGCTACACACATTTTATACCATTTAAAACACAATATAATATAATTTTATTTCCAATAAAACAACCTCTCAAACATCACATTGTTTTTCACCCAAAGCTCTTTAAGATATCCACCTTTCACACTATGATAACACTTGTAAGTTATTAAAAAAAATTTCAGTTCAAAACCCTTTAATGAAACCAAAAATTCAGTTATGGGGCATCCCAAAATGAACCAATAAAAGATTTGAATGGAAACCCCTCAATTTCACCAAAAATTGGAACTTAAAATTCATTTGCATTATAAATACAACTAAAACCAATTTTTACAGAAACATTCAAGTGAAATAAACATTAGAGTACCATGAAAACAGCAAGATAATTCACAAAAATTGCACACACAATGGAATCACCTACCAAATTAACAAAACCCCTTGAATCTCCGTGCGAAAATCAAATCGCACCCCCGCCGCACCAAGAGAGAACAAGATCAAACCTAAAACCACACAAATTGGCCACGAAAGCTCAAAGTTAAACCCTAGGTTCGAAATCCTAGTTTCTGGACATTAGTAAACTAAATTATAACCGAAGAAACCCTAAGAACAATGAGTTAAACCCAAAGTAATTTGTAAGAGGAATGAAAAGGGCTCATTTACTTGAAGTATTTTGAAGTAATCACTCCAAAACTCTAGTATCTGAAATTTAAAAGAGCCCAAATTTAGGGTACGTTTGAACACGATGTATTATCCCATTTAGGAACTGGAATGGAGGAAAAATATTGAGAATTGAAAGAGTTATGAAAGAAATACTTTACCTCATCAAATCTGGGATATTTGAGGAACCCTATGAAGATCGGCACAAAATAGCGATTCTACAGAGCTCCAAATGGGTGGGACAGAGTTCAGACGCGCGGATGGGTTACTTGGGCTTGAGTGAGACTTGGAATCACTGAAACATCCCAAATATTGAATAAGTTATAACAAAATAAAATTTTATTTTTAAAACAGGAATTGGGCTTTCTGGCAGGCCCAACCCCTTAGACAAAAACCCAAATAACCCATGGTTATGTATTTCTAAAAGCTCCAAATTACCTTGGTGGTGTTAATAGGTTAGGGGAGGTCAATTAGGAATTTTAATGGATGAAAAATGTTGAAAAATGATAAAGTTATAAATGATACAAAATTTATTTTTTAATCTGGAATTGGGCTCACAGTTTGGCCCAATTCATGAATACTCATCTATTCCTCCCTAAAACCTAGGGAAACCCCCCAAAAAAGAAAGGATGTAAATTAAATGAAAAAATACCTTTAAAATATGTCTTGTATGTGACAATTCTCCCCACCATGAAGGACTTTCTACACCGGAAAGTCAACATGAATCTCGGTTGGAAAACAAGAATGGGTACTCTTCCTCGACCCATGACTTTCGCTCCCATGTCTCATGTGTATCATTCCCATGCTTCCATAGAACCCGGACTAAAGGAATATACTTTCCTTGAAGTATCTTCTCTTGGGAGTCCACTATTTTCATTGGTCTATCAATGATAGACAAGTCAGGCTCTCTCTCCAGTTCTTCCCAACTCAACACATGGGATGGATCCGGATTGTATTTCTTCAACTGAGAGACGTGGAAGACATCATGGATAGACGTCAACTGAGAAAGTAAAGACAACCTGTATTCCAACTTACCAATACACTCGGTGATCTCAAAGGGTCCGACATACCGTGGCATCAGCTTACCTTGCTTCCCCAATCGACGATGGCCCAGACGAGGGGCCACTTTTAAGAATACCCTGTCACCCACAGAAAACTCTAGGTCTCGACGCCTCCGGTCAGCATAAGATTTATGATGACTATGAGCTATCAATAAGCATTGCCTGATCAACTTGACCTTCTCAGAAGTCTACTGCACAAGTCTTGGCCCCAACAGTGAAGTCTCTCCTACCTTAGCCCAGCATAGGGGGGACCGACAAGGCCGACCATAGAGCACCTCAAAAGGGGTCATTCAAATCATGGATTGGTAACTATTATTATAAGAAAACTCTATCAATCCCAAATGGCTATCCCAAGAACCTCCAAAGTCCAGGACACATGCACGAAGCATGTCCTCCAATATCTGATTCGCCCGCTCTGTCTGACCATCCGTCTGTGGGTGGTATGCCGTCCTCATCTTCATCTGAGACCCCAAGGACTTCTGAAGGCCTTCCCAAAATTGATAAGTGAAGCGGGGGTCCCTATCCGAGACAACAGCTGATGGTACACCATGGAGTCTCACCACTTCTTGAAGATACAAATGGCCCAACTCATCTACTTTAGTTGTATCTTTTATAGGAATGAAGTGGGCTGATTTGGTCAGACGATCAATCACCACCCAAATAGCATTCTTACCCTGAGGTGTATGAGGTAAGCCAACAATGAAGTCCATGGCAACCTCTTCCCACTTCCAGGTAAGAATGGATAGTGGTTGGAGCAAACCGGATGGCCTTTGGTGCTCTGCTTTCACCTGCTGACATGTGTAGCATCTCGAAACAAAGTCTGCTATGTCCCGTCTCATACCAGGCCACCAAAACTGCCGACGAACATCATTATACATCTTAGTGGCACCCGGATGGATAGCCCACTGAGACTGGTGGCTATCTTGCATCACCACCTTCCACAGAGATAATGGCACTACTGAACGGCCCTTGAAGAACAAGATGACCTCGGGAGACGACGACCAATCAGAGGATGTCTCCCCACCACGAAGGAACTGCTTATACCGCTGACAAAGATTATCACTAGGCAGTTCCTGCTGAATCAACTCCAATAGAGAAGGAGTCAACTGGACACTTACCAAGAATTCCCCTCCACTGTATTCTCGGGTCTCCACATGCATCTGAGAAAAGAGACCTTTCAATGCCCACTAATCACTAGACTTCCTCAAAGCCTGCACTGGAATTCTTCTGCTCAAAGCGTCAGCCACTACATTACCCTTGCCTGGGGTATAGACAATGTCAAAGTCAAACCCCTGCAAGTACTCGATCCAGCGACGTTGCCTCAAGTTGAGGTCCTTCTGCGAGAAGATATAAGACAATCTTTTGAGATCAGAGTATACCACAAACTTCTCCCCAAAGAGGTAGTGATGCCATGTCTTCAAAGCATGCATCACCACTACCAACTCCAAGTCATGGGTTGGGTAGTTCTTTTAATGTGGTCGAAGTTGGCGAGATCCATACGCGACCACATGATCATCTTGCATAAGCACGCACCCGAGACCCATACTTGAAGCATCACAATAGACCACATATCCCTTTCCAGCCTCTAGGAAAATCACCACGGGGGCGGTAGTAAGCCGCCTCTTCAGCTCCTCGAATGATGCCTGACATTCTGGACTCCATAAAAACTTCACCCCTTTCCGGGTGAGGGAAGTCATTGGTTTAGCAAGCTGAGAGAAATCCCGAACGAATCGCCCTTAATAACTGGCCAAGCCAAGAAAACTCTTGATCTCAAACACATTCTTCGGTTTCTCCCATGACATGATTGCACTAATTTTCGTAGGGTCCACTGAAACTCCATGCTCTGAGATCACATGCCCCAGAAATATCACCTCTCTGATCCATAAAGTGCACTTTGACAACTTTGCATAGAGGCGGTGATCTCGTAATGTACCCAAAACGATCCTCAAGTGATGTTCGTATTCCTCCTCAGAGCAAGAGTATACCAGAATGTCATCCACGAACTCCACAACAAAGGAATCGATATACTTATGGAACACCCTATTCATAAGTGCCATAAATACCGTTGGAACATTAGTCAATCTGAAGGGAATGACAAAATACTCAAAGTGGCCGTACCTGCTTCGGAAGGCTGTCTTAGGGATATCTGACTCCTTCACCCTGAGTTGATGATACCCTGAACGTAGGTCTATCTTTGAGAACCACTTTTCCCCCTTCAACTGATCAAACAAATCATCTATTCTAGGAAAAGGGTATTTGTTTTTAATTGTTACCTTATTCAGCTTCCGGTAGTCAATGCACAACTAGAGGGATCCATCATCCTTTTTCGCAAACAACACAGGAGCGGCCCAATGAGAGACCCTCGGGCGAATGAATCCTTTGGATTCTAAGTCGTCCAGCTGTATCTTTAATTCCCTCAACTCGGTAGGGGCCATGCGATAAGAGGGAAGAGATATCATCTGTGTTCCCGGTGCCAGATCAATCGAAAACTCCATATCCCGCTCCGGGGGAAAACCAGAAAAATCATCAGGGAATACCTCAGGAAACTCATTCACTACACGAGGTAGTGCACCTTCAGGGGAAAGACCATCCTCTAGCACAATTGAAGATAACTGGAAGATAACACTTCCCAAATCTGGGAGTGGAGGCCCTGTGCGACTTGATCTTGGATCCCATTCTCCATGAAAAACCTGACGACTCCCATCAGGTGATGTGAAACTCACACGCCGTTTGTAGCAATCGATGTGTGCCTGGAAGTTTACTAGCCAATCCATCCTGAGTATGACATCAAAAAGGTCCATATCTAAGACCAAGAGGTCCCACTCCATCTCAACCCCTGACACAGAAAGTGCACACGAGGGGCACCTCAGGCCCTGCTCCTTCTTCTTTCCCAATGGTGTCACCGACTCCATCGCAAAAGACATCAAATAAGTTGGAAAATTCAGCATGTCCACAAAATGTCCAGAAATGAATGAAATAGAGGCACCATTATCAAAAAGAGCAGTAGCTATAGAAGATGCGATCAGAACAGTACCTCGAACTGTCAACGGTCCCGCCTCTGATCCTGCTGGTGACTGATCCACTGCATGGAGATGTCCAGTATCTGCCTGAGGACGACCGCTAGTCTGTGGTTGTGCCCTGAACTGGCTCTGCCCAGAAGATGATCCAGCCCTACCACCACGACCACCAAATCGAGATCCCCCAGTCCTCAACGGCTCGGACTGTGCTGGCACTCCTCTTGAAGCCACTGACCCTACCCCACTTGGGAGTGGACGTGCCACACCGCAGAAGCGCTGAAAATTCCCTATACCTCCACACTCGTAACAAGGCTTCGGATGAAGAGGAAATGCTGGTCGGATATGCCCAGGCCTCCCACATTGGTGGCACATGACCGATCTCGCATCAAAAGCCGCAGAAGAAAACTGCCTGGAAGAGTGTCCTGAACTGCCCCCTCCTTTCTTCACATGATCCTTCTGCTTCCTTTTCTTCTCTGAGGAGTTGCCACTACCCACTGTTGATACTAAACCATGGAAACCAGCTCTGCCTTTCCTATCAATCTACACCATGCACGCCTGATCAACAACCTCAGCATAGGTACTCAGCTTAAACAAGAACACCTAAGAGTATATCTCTGGTCACAAGCCTTTCTCAAACCTCTGGGACTTCGATTGCTCATTAGAGACAATTTCTGGAGCATACCAAACCAATTCAGCGAAACGGTTGGCATACTCCATCACATATAGATTCCCCTGAACAAGTTCCATGAACTCTATAGACCTGGCATAAGCCAACACCTCAGGGAAATAATGTTCATTGAAGATAGCCTTGAAATCTCCCCACCGCATCTGATCATTCTTCCCAGCCTGAAGCACTGACTCCCACCATTTATGACAGGGACCCTCCAACAGGAAGGATGCACACTTTACCCTGAGCTCCTCGTGTGTTTTCAGGAACTCAAACATACGCTCGATCTTCTCGAGCCATTCTTCTGCTTCCTGGGGTTATGTGCTACCTCGGAAGGCAGGAGGCTTGTTTTTCAGAAACTCTTGTGCTTTATCTTTTCTAGGACCTATCTACTCTGCCCTAACAGGAATAGGATCATGAGCTGGTCCTAGTCCCAAAGATTTTATAGCCCGAACAACAGCCTCCAAAAGCCTCTGATCAATCGGCGTGGGAGAACTCTCTCCAGCTTCCTCCTATGGGTGCGTGGAAGCTTTTCGGGGAGGCATGTTGCTAAAAAATGCAACATTCACAAAACAATAGTCAATACCACAATTCTGAAAATTGTAATCAAATACATCAAATATAAACAAACTAAACACATTCTTGTAATAAAAGAAACAACTACTCCACATCTGCCTGATGTCCACATGTGGTCTGCAGCCCACACGTCTCACCTGGAAGTGAAGTCAATCAGTAAATTCCAACATCCTCTAGTGATTCAAGGTCTGCCATGAGAGGTGCGGGCCAGGCACCCTACTCACAACCAATACCCCGAGCCCCGACAGTCCTAGCTCCTGTATATCCCGACTCATCTCAAAATAACAATATAACCCAAAAACATTAACCTCATCTGATACCATTTTGTCACGAACCGGATCTGGTCGCCACCATTAACGGCACCAAACCCGGCCCGTGGCAAGGATCGAAGGGCATTCCCTATCCCCACGGGCTGGCACAAGTGCCTGGGTATCAAAAAAATCTGGTTTGGGAACGATTTACCCGAGTATGAAAGCATAAATCATAAAAAAACAATCAATTATTAAAATCTGAAATTTTCATGCTAAACAATTCTTAACAAAACCAGATCTGAATACATATGTTTAAAGACAGTACAAGTGGTCTAAAAAAAAATAATGACAACATAAAGACATCCCCATGGACTCCACATGACAAGGGGATCATCACCCGCAAGCCGTCCCTGCAACTCCGCCCCAACGATGAGGACTGACATCCCGAACCGCCATCACCCTTAGCCTTTCCTTTACCTGAGTCAAGCATAAGGAGGTCTAATTACACCCAAGGGGTGTAAGTAGGGTGTGAACCTAAGCCCAATAGGATACCACCAGTTGATTCCAATGAGTATGCAAAACAATGTGAACAAAACAAGCAATTTTAATACACAAGGTAAAACAGTGTTAAAATTCAAAGAAATGCAACATTCAAATGAAAACAGTTTTCAATCCGAGAATTTCAGAATGTTAGCACATTAAATAGACATGTGAGATACCATAATGTATTTCAAAAAACAACCCACAACAAGGGTAAATACCACAAATCCTATGAGCATCAAAATCATGAACACCCCTAAGCACTAGGTTGTCTCGGGCCCTATGTACCTCGTACCTCGGTGTAGAGTAACCATAGAAAAATCCGTTCTCATGCACGAGCCACTAGTAGGGAACATACCCATAACATAGTGGTCCCCAATCATCATCCAAAAAGTTTAGTTAGAGTTGTCATTATCCAGATGCTAAGTGGAATAGGGACAAAACCCATCCGATCCACTAGCCGTACTAGTACAAATTCGCCCCACCAAAGTACCTGGGCTTCCCCTTTTTTGTGCTCAAACAAATTTCAGAAAACAACACACATCCTTTTTCATATAAAATATCACTACTGGTCACAAACAAATTGTACAGTAGCTACTCACATTTTATACCATTTAAAACACACAATAAAATAATTTTATTTCCAATAAAACAACCTCTCAAACATCACATTGTTTTTCACCCAAAGCTCTTTAAGATATCCACCTTTCACACTATGATAACACTTGTAAGTTATTAAAACAAAATTTCAGTTCAAAACCCTTTAATGAAACCAAAAATTCAGTTATGGGGCATCCCCAAATGAACCAATAAAAGATTTGAATGGAAACCCCTCAATTTCACCAAAAATTGGAACTTAAAATTCATTTGCATTATAAATGCAAATAAAACCAATTTTTAGAAAAAAAATCAAGTGAAATAAACATTAGAGTACCATTAAAACAGCAAGATAATTCACAAAAATTGTACACACAATGGAATCACCAACCAAATTAACAAAACCCCTTGAATCTCCGTGCGAAAATCAAATCGCACCCCCGCCGCACCAAGAGAGAACTAGATCAAACCTAAAACCACACCAATTGGACAAGAAAGCCCAAAGTTAAACCCTAGGTTCGAAATCCTAGTTTCTGGACATTAGTAAACTCAATTATAACCGAGTAAACCCTATGAACAATGAGTTAAACCCAATGTAATTTGAAAGAGGAAAGAAAAGGTCTCATTTACTTGAAGTATCTTGAAGTAATCACTACCAAACATCAGTATCTGAAATTTAAAAGAGCCCAAATTTAGGGTACGTTCGAACAAGATGTATTATCTCATTTAGGAACTGCAATGGAGGAAAAATATTGATAATTGAGAGAGTTATGAAAGAAATACTTTACCTCTTAAAATCTGGGCGATTTGAGGAACCCTATGAAGGTCGGCACAAAATCGAGAATCTACAGAGCTCCAAATGGGTGGGAGAGAGTTCAGACGCGTGTATGGGTTACTTGGTTTTGAGTGAGACTTGGAATCACCGAAAAATCCCAAATAGTGAATATGTTATAACAAAATGAAATTTTATTTTTAAAACAGGAATTGGGCTTTTGGGCAGGCCCAACCCCTTAAACAAAAACCCAAATAACCCATGGTTATGGATTTCTAAAAGCTCCAAATTACCTTTTTTGTGTTAAAAGGTTAAGGGATGTCAATTAGGAATTTGAATGGATGAAAAATGTTGAAAAATGAAAAAGTTATAAAAGATACAAAATATATTTTTTAATATGGAATTGGGCTCACGGTTTGGCCCAATTCATGAATACTCATCTATTCCTCCCTAAAACCTAGGGAAACCCACCAAAAAAGAAAGGATGTAAATTAAATGAAAAAGATACCTTTAAAATATGTCTTGTATGTGACAAAAAAAGAATAATTATCCTTATGGGAAACTAAATTAAATAGGAAATGGAAGGAGAATCATTGGGATTTTGTATAATTATATATCATGATTTATTATTTACCCAATAAAATTCAAGGAGTCTCATATTTTTTCAAATAAGTAGAATATATAATTTTATGAACTTTTATGGGGGGATGACCATGGATGAAATAAATTTAAAAAAAAGAGATAATTTATCAAAGGAATGAGAAGGCGTTTTCCACATTCAAATTAATCACCCAGAGAAATTAATTTCTGAGGAATTAAATGTATTATGTGTGGGTAACATGGGAATTATCTACGTCAATACCCTAATACAATGGATATCTTATAGACCAAGGAATTTCCTATGTTATGAAAATAATTAATGTGAAATGACTGAGGTAATTATGTATTGAGATTAAAGAATTATGTTATATAGCATTTTTTCAATGATATTCTTATTATAAGAGTCATGAAACATACTAGGATTATGATACATTAGATTTTCATAAATTATTTACAAGAATACATTTAATAGAATAATAGAATAAAAAATGATTTAATAGTAAGGTGATATTTTATGAAAAAATATTATTGAGGGAAAGATAAACCTGAATATATGTCTTATGTTTAGAAAATAATGTTTGGTTGAAATATTTGAATTATTTATTTTGATAACATAAATAGAATTGTTTTTGGGACCTTGGAACTGATTAGTGATTTGATGAAAAGGTGTTTCATGTTTTCTTTGACTAAGTTTTTTTCATTTTTGGATATATGGAATATATTTACTATTATGTGATTTTTTTTACGGAATAATGGGAGAGTAAATTTTTTAATCATGTATAATTTTAATAAATTTTTATTCTATTTATTACCATGTTTTAGGAAAATATATGGTCATAGAATTCACATGTTTAGTATGTAAAATTAAGAGATACATTATGTTGTTGGGGTATAGATGTTAAAGTTGATACTAAAATAAAACATGTGATAAAATATTTTATATTTTTTTGTTTTAAATTTAGTCAGACATATTTCAGAGGATACTTAAGGATAACTATTTATGGAATGGATAAACTAGTGTTTTGTTGGATGTTATTGTAGCATAAATGATTAATGTATTATATTTATCCATATTGGATAACTTGTGCTAGTTTTTTGTTTTGATAAATATTTAAAGAATTAAGAAATAAATTTTTATTCTTTTATGGATCTTCTAATCCATTAAAATTTAATTTTAGTTCATTAGGAATAGAAAATTCACTAGGAATATTCATTTCTTGGAGAAAAAGATGAAGTACAAATAGATTAAAGCATAACAAAAGAATTAAATTTTTTCTATGGAATAAAAATATACCAAGAAAGTGTAACTTATTATTGTTTATATATTTGTAACAATATATTCCCTCAACATTAGGATAAGGGTCTAGAAAAAATATCACCGCTTTACTTCAATTTATGTTGAATTAATTGTCTTGTCACCACTCACAGATTTATTGGTTTGTGGCTTTTATCTTTCTAATGGAAAATTTCTCTATAAATCTATATTAGTCCTTGGACACTATATTTATACTCTATGTCTATATTTAAACTTACCATGAATTTTATCCTGATACTGGAATCCAATTATATGTTATTTTAGGTAACCTTCATGGTTCCCACTATCTCTTTTTAAAGGATGTTTTATTATCCCTAAGTGTGTTTTTACTTTTGAATTAAGGTACTTTCTAATATTAATACTTTTATGACCATGATATAATTTTATGGAAATATTTATTTAGGGAGGGATATGACACAAATAAAATTTAGACTAAATGAATAATAATATCAAATTATTTCTTAAAACAAAACACCATGTTTTAGGAGATTTAATATATATTAATATATATTATTATTTATATGTGACCATGTAGCTGAATTAGTTGTTATAAATAGGGGTAAATTAAAATTAAAATATATATATAATGGATATACTGAAAAAAAATTATTGATTAATTATTAGTAAAAAAGAACTAATTTTTAATTGAATTCATATTATGTTTCAAAAATGAATTTTATTCAAATATGATTTTTATATTATTTTTTTGTGGAAATTATAATAAATTCATTCCAGTTTAAAGAATATTTTTTTATAAAATTAACATAATTTTTGAAATCATCAGTTCAAAAATATAGTAGAGTTATGTATTCATTAGTTTTTAAAAAGATTGATTTTTCATTGAATAGTGAAAACTATTAATTGTTTTTGAAATCTTCTTTTTCATATATAGAATTTAAAAAGTTAATTTTTTTTAAAATAGTTTTGAAAGTATACTTACCTCAATTTTATTATTAATAATTCAATTTTTGTCATTGGAATTTATTTCATGTTGAATTTTGAGGTAAAATGTTTTTATACTTAATAAAACATTTTCTTTGAAAAACTCATTCTTTACTGCATTTTTCACGATTAATTTTAAATTAAATTATACTAATTATATGAATTGAATGCCCAAAAAGAGATTTAATATTTTTAATTGTAATAATTATTATATTTAAATAAGTTCAATATAATTTTTTGTCATATGAAATAGTAAAAATAGAAAAAAAAATATTACTATGGTAAAGGTTAAGACATGTTTGTAGGGGGGGGGGTCGAATAGTTAATGGAATGTTTAAAAATTGAAATTTTTTAAATATTATCCTATGGAAATATTTTTTTATCCTATCCAAAATTTTAATATCTATTCATTTTAAATTGTTTGAATTGAATATAGATTTATTATATTTTATTCTTTTAAAAAATTCCAGGTGTGTCCTATCAGAAGTAGTAAATATAGTCATACAGAAATGTTTATTATATTTTATATCCATAAATGACATGAAAATATGCATTAACACATAATATATTCAATAATAGGAATGGTAAATATAATAGGAATATTTTTGATCTAGGTTATTGAATAACCGACATGAAAAAATTGATTTTCCACAAAGGTTATAAAATACATCATGGAAAATAAAATGATGATATTTCTCAAGTTTCTTATTGAAGATCCATCGTAAAAAATAATCTATTTAATATAGGTTTTTAAATAACCAATGTGGAAAATATTTATAATTTTTATAATCGGCCAAGAGAAGTCATGTTTTTTTCATTTATTCACATGATAACCTTTTATTTTCCCTCACATAGTGAACCCTAACCCTTCCATCTTCAATCTGTGGACTTGAATATTTTTATTCATTGATAAATGGACAAAATCAATTAATTATTCAATATGTGTACTTGAATATATTTAATTTGGAATCAAACACTATTATCCACCATCACACATCATCGACGACTGTTTTCACCTTTTTTTCATTGGTGTTGACTTCTGAATCATTATGTTTCTGGTTTTAGTTTACTATTTGTGTTTGTTATTTCAAATATCTATGAATCCAAGGTATTTGAATTTGTATTTTTTTTTTCAGATTCCCATTATTTTCACTTTATATTTGAGTTTAAATCCACCACTTCCATTCACTAACACCCATCGTTGGCCACTGCTTATGCCTTCATTCGATTGGTTTCTCCTTCTCAATCGTCTATATTTCAAAATATAGTTATAGTTATTGTCTATTCAGTCAATTTTTCTTGTATCCAAGTTATTTTTATTTTTACTTTCTATTTTAATTATTCATTGTGATCTCTTTATATTTTAGTTGGAATCTACCACCACCATATACCATCACCTATCATCGGTCATCGCTTACAAATTCTTCCTATTTCTGTCTCCCCCTAAATTCTCTGAGTTCTGATATCAATTTATAGTTTTTGTTTATTATTTTTATTGTCTATAGATCCATGGGTTTTTCATTTTTTTGGGTTCCAATTTTTTTTATTTCACTTTATCTTCCATATTTTTATTTTTAGTTATGATTATTCATATATTTTTGTTATTTTATAATTGACCAATGATTGTTTTTAAATTATGTTTTTTATTTTCTTATTTAAGAATTGTAATTAAATATTTTTAAATTTATATTTTTTTATTATCGAATATGATATACATATATATATAATTTTGAAATATTTTAGAGTATTTTTTATTTATATTTATAAAATTTAATTTGAAATTAATGTTGAAAATATAATAATTTATATTAATTTTTGATATCTATTATCCATAATAATGAGTCAAAGTTTGATTACTACACTGAGAATAAGTGATGAATATTAGTAAGGTGTTGATGTTTTTTTTGGAACTTGGTAAATGAAATACTATAAAAAAAACATTTGTTTATCCATACATGAAATTTATAAATATGATTAAGTTGAAAAGTAGAGAGATAAAAAATCATTTAATTTTTCAGGGATTTAATCCAACATAAAACCCTTATATTCAGAATGGTGAAACTAGGAATAATTATATATCTATTTTTTATGATGAGTTTCAAGATGATGAGTTTGATAAAATAAAAGAAAGGATTAATGATATTAAATTAGAGGTCATTGAGAAAGAACAAAAAATTTGGGAATTTACATAGTGATGCTGAAAAACCATTGTATCTAGTTTATAAAAATTTACATATTTATCAATGAAGGTAGGATTTATTGACTTGATCGTTAAAAATGGATGGAGTGTAAAGAGTTTTTCAATGTTTCTAAAACTATTGAATGGAATACTACCTAAAGAAAATGATCTTTCATGTTTATGTTATTAAGTAATGAAAATATTTTGTGTGATGAGTTTGGGATATAAGAAAATACATGCCTTCCTGAATTACAATGTGCAATATAGGAATGAATATGAATTTATTTTAGAGTGTCCAAAATGTTAGATGTCATGATATAAGTTGAATGCAAAATCGTGGGATTATTTAGTAGTTATAGAGAATCATTGTAAATGAATTTTTATATTTTTATATTTCCTCACTCATACTGTTTATATTTAAATTCAAATAATGAATTTTTTAAGATAGATGGAAGATGAGTTTATATGTTACAGAAAATTATTTCTACCTTACGACTTCCCATATTGGAAAAAATTGATCAATAGTTTTATACATTTAGAAATAATAGAAGAAATTATAGACTTGGACTGTACATAGATAGAATGTATCCATATAAAATCCTTATTAGAACACATAGTTCATGGATTATTTTATTGGTTATTAATAATATACCTTTTAACATTCATATTAATTGAAAATATGTCAGGTTTAGTGTAATGTTCTTTGGACAAAAACAGCCCAAAAATGAAATTGATCTTTTGTTATCCCCATTAATTGATATGTTGAAATATCTATAGGAGGAAGGTACTAGGGTATATGATTCTTATAAAATTGGACACTTTCAAATACATGAAATGACTTTTTTCACTATAAATGGTTTCCCAACATATGGAAATTTGACTGGATATAGTGCTAAGTGGCTTAAATCTTATCCAATTTGTGAATAACATACTTTATATTATCAACTTAAACATTAGAAAAAGTATTCATGGGACATTATAGGATTTTTTATATGGTTTAATATAATATAATATTAAAAAACATATTCTATAGATAACAAGAATTTTATATTTCTCCAAAATAGTTGTCTACCGATCAGTATTTTGATAGGGTGAAAACCATTAATGTCACATTTAGAAATATAAAAAAAACTAGAAACAAAATAAATATTTGGATGAAATGATCTATATTTTTTGAGATAATATATTATAGATAACATGAGGTCAAACATAAATTTTATTTCATGAATGAAAAGAAGAATATATATGTTATTTTGATTTCAAAATGGTTATATACTAAAGGAAATAAAAAATATGGGTTGAACGCAATGGTGGACTTACTCTCAATGGGAATAAGTTTGGATTTGGCAGCCACTCCTGATGGGAGTTGATCATACCTACCTATATATTTTCATAAATTATAAAATATATAGAAAATTATATTTTTTTAGTGTTTCTATAGCATCAATGTTCCACATGGTTATTCTTAAAATGTAAAAAAAATTCACTAAAAGATTTGAAGATGAAATGCATGAAATCTCACAGTTTTCACATCATGTTGCAACAAATCTTACCAGCTTTGTTGTAAAAAATAATTCCCAATTATCATAGAATTACTATCATGAATATGTTTTATTTTTATAATTCAATTTATAAGAAAGTGGTTGATCTGAATTCATTGATCAATTTGGGGAATGATATGGTTTCTATACATTATGATCTAGATATGTTTTTTCCTCTATCTTCTTTGTGATATCATGGTGTATATAATAGTTAATTTAGTGTGATAAATTAACATTTATAAACCTAAATATCTCTGTTAGATGTATCCTTTTGGAAGTTATATATAGATTTTGAAGGCATATATTAAGAATCAATATCAACTGTAAGCCTCCATTATTAAGAAATATATCTATGAGGAAGTTTTAATGTTTTTTACAAGATAATTATTTTTAATGGAGAACATTTATTTTCCTATATCTCATAATGAATGAGTCAATTATAAGGGAAATCAGATCCATGTGTTGAAAGTAAAATCATTTGAAACTAAATATATAAAGAGGTATCATTTATACATCTTGAATAATATAGATTATTCTAAAAAAATATAACATTTGTTATTAATGTGCTAAGAAAACGTTATCCAATGAAGAATGATTTGTGAATTTTGAATTAGAATAACAATTTTTTCCCATGGTTTAATGATACCTTGCATGGTAGATCAGATGCATTCGAAACATTGAGATGGTTAGGGGGTGATCCAAGTTTAAATTCGATAATAAGGTTCGAGTATAACATTAATGGCTATAAATTTTATATTAATTATGAGGATAATAGATGTGAATATTAGAATAGTATCTTCTTAGTGTTTTCATAAGCAATAAAATTTTCAAGTGAAAATGAAAAAATCCAATCTCAGTGTCAAGTGAACATTATGAAGTACTTGAAAAAATATGGTTGGTTGATTACATTGAATTTAATGTTAAAATATTTAACTAAAAATGGGTTTTCAGAAAAAAAGTTACAGACATAATTAATTCTATAAGTTAGATATACTAGTTTTATTGTTATTATTAAAGCATATATTGAAACTAATAATTTAAACTATTTTTTATATTAGTTTAATTTTGTTTATTTGACAATGTTTACCATTAATTTACTTATATATTTTTTATCTTTATAAAAAAAATAATTAATTTCAATATAATATTTTAAATAAAAATAAAAAAATATATAAAATGTTATATTCAATGAATATATTTTAGGTGTAAAACATATTTTAATAAATTAGAGCATTTTTACTATTAATACACAATTTTTCGATTTGTATACATTTGTTTCTCTCATTTCATCTATCATTAATTTTGTTAAAAAAAATTAACTATTAAATAAAATATTAAAAAAAATTGTTTTGTTTAGTTTACTTTTTGTTGGATTATTTTTCATATTTTACTTAATTTTATATGTAATAGTTGAATTTATACATTTATAAAATAATTTTTTGTCATTCCAAAAACATTTTTTTGTTTTGTTTTCATTATTTTATGTCATTTCATTACTCGTTAATGTTTACATCATTTTTAAATATTTTATCAAATATAAATAAAAGTGTATTTAGTTTAGTGTTTATTTTGATCGATGATTTTTAATTTTTTATTTGATTTTAAATGAAATAGTTTTTTTTATATTTGTGTTCTAACTATTTGTTAAATTGATTTATAGAATAATGGAAGATTAAAAATCTGATGCGCCACATACTTCTAAGGATGACCATGCAATACTTCTAGGGAGGTCTATACACATACTACTATTGAGGAACCTCCTCATCCTTCAGCATTAGAGCCAACTACTTCTACCGGGGAAAAAAGAGATTCAGGGTTGCTAAATGTGACTATAAATGTTTACAAAAATTAGAATTTTTCCATACCTGGGACTAGAGAATAATTTTTTATTTTGATGAAAATTATATTCTTTGGATTCCAAATGATTTTTTTTTGTAAATTTATTACAATTAAATCCCATGTAAAACTTAGTATTTTTTATTTTTGATTGGAGGAATATTGAAAAAGTGACTATATCATAATTATGGGATGTAATTTTGATAGTCTAATTTGTTATTATTTTACTTATAATGAAATGGTCCTATTAATATAGGTTTTTACCCTTCTTATTATATGACATAAGATATATATAATATTGGAGGGGTGAGAAATAAATGTTTATCTTTGGATACTAGGATATGGAGGGATTTTAGATCAACCCTCATAAATGAATTTATTTTTAAGCATATATGAGATCAAAATGCATGTGATATATATACCTTTCTTGAAGATAATACATGGAAGATGTTTTTTAAATGTTGATTAAAAGAAGTGTTTTTGGTAAGTGTAATGTTGGACTCTAGAGGTTTTTTATATTAACGATCTTATTAAAGATTTATTTATTATTAATTTTCATAAAATGAGGAGATATCATCAAGAAATTCAATCTAAAAATGAATACCCTAATTCTTTATATTGGGGGTAGGGTATAAATTATTGGAATAATAAATTAATGCTGAAAAATTTCAAAAAATAAGAGCTAATTCTTATAGATCTGTAAAGTTTGACTCTCTCCCTAGCTAGACATGATAAATGGAAGATAACCTAGATGAAAAAAGGGACAATATCATCTGGAAGACTCAAGGGTTATAACAGCGAGGATTTTAAGATTTTATGAAATCTATTTACATTATTTAAGTTTACTAAATTCTTTATTTATTAGGACTAAATAATTAATTTTTCATATATTTTATACAATATTCCCATAAATATTTGATAATAGAGGGGACCTTCATAGATGAGGTTCAGAACGTTATTTTTTCTATGGTATTGGGAAATCCTGAACACAAGGTCATTTATGTGGATAACCAGTAGGTGAATCATAAAAAAATTCAATGTTCATATAGAAACATTTTCAATGGAGGATGATTATAAAAAGAAAAATAGAATCTTGAAAATATAATGTTCAGAATATGGGTTATATGATAGAGGAAATGACTAGAGATTTAGTATAATTGATGTTTACAAACATTCAATGGTTGTTTCAGGATTCTTATCCCACTCTTCTACCTTTGCATAAATATCCCAATCTCCCACCTCCTCTCACTTATCCAACTCCAACACCTCTTCCTCCATTGAATATAATTTATTTTGAGTTATATGATGAGGATCCAAAATATCATATTGATTCATTTGTAATTATATATTATATTTGGGATAAAATTCTTCATCAATAGATATAGATAGATAATTTTTTTTTCATTTAATAGTATATCATAGATATAAGAGAAATAATTTAAATTACGATAAATAAGTTTAGTACCGTGGGAAAAATCATCTGCTATTTTTTAGTTCATCAATCTCTACTTGTTTAAAAAATTACCGTTAAGCTATGTATAGATTATATAATTTATTTCATATTAGTGTTAAATTGGTCTCTACATTTTAACCATTATATAATATATATTGTTTTCTATAGAAATAAATTAATGTTAAAGACATACTGTATAAGTAACAATAAATACATGCTATTATGATTTTATATATAACTTATTCTAGTCTTTTTAGATTATCGACATATTCAAAATGGTTGTTGCTGGTTTATCAAATTATAATTGAAGAAAAAATTTGTCGTCATGAAATCTCTATGAAATTTTAAAATATATATCATGGACATTGTAACTGGAGATGAGTTGGGAAAAAAAAATTGAAATTATTTTCCATGTTAGACAATTTTCATATTTCATTCAGATATTTTAATTTTTGTAAACTTTGTTCAAATGTATTTTTTGTATTAGGTATCATTATAAAATTTTTATGTAGCATCATATGAGATTAATATATGGATATATGGAGCCAAAAATTATTTCATCTATAATGATTAAAAATATTGATATAGAAAGAATAGTTTATATTGTAGAAATAATTCAAAAGAATGCAATTAATTTGTGTTAGATACTTCTTTATCTTCAATATTATGAAAAATATATATCATAATGTGTTTTATATCATAATATAATAATGAATCCAATTATATTTTCTGGTATCTAGGTCTCCATTGGAGGGTGAATTTTTTTTCTAAGAGAGTAGGCAATTTACTTGCTATTTTCTATGCACGTTAAAATGTGAGATAATTTTTGTAGTAAACTAAACATGTAAGTTTGAATATTTGAATAGTTTTATTTACTATAATTAAATGTAAATATAATTCATTAACATTATATAAAAATAAATAATTATATTACTTAAATAGAAAACATGAAAAATAGTTCAATGATAAAATATGTAAAATCAAAGGTGAATCTTCATTTGAAATTACTACTTTTTGGATGAATGTAGTAAAAAATTTTTTTTAATTGAAAATTTATTTTTAGAAAGAAGTATAATCAATAAGAAGTAGAAGAAGAATGTGGATATTATAATCTACGATTTATGTATGAAATAATTTCAGCTGGGACACTTAAATTTTTTTAGAAAGTTAGATTTATTATAATCGTTTCCGTTAATTTTTCATAGGTTTTATTTAGAACACATGTTAATTTTTTTTATTTGTTATATTTTTTATGACTCTAAGAATTATACCATACAAGAGCTATGATAATTATAAATTGAATGGGAGAATTATTTCACTTGTTTTTTTTCGATTTTAGTTTATTTTTATTACATATTGTAAAGATTAAAGTTTAAATTTTAATTGTTTGTGTTCCTATTATTTTATATTTCTAGTATTCATTTCCACTAATAGTAAGGATGAATTTATTGATTTTTATTTAAAATATAACTATTTTTTCATATCTATTATTTCACAAATGATGTGAGAAATTTAAAAATAAGATCTATCGCATTAGGGTTTCTAAAAAAATCAGTGTGTTAAATGGGTTTCCATGTTAGTTTTTATATAATCGAAATGAAAAACCACCTAGAAATATGATTTTTTTATTATTGTTTCATAGAAAATTTTGAAAAAACTGATGTGAATATTTATCATGTTTTTTTTAAAACAAGTGATGTGATAAGTTGTTTTTCATGCTAGTTATATTAAAACAGATATGGAAAACCACCTCTAAAATATGATTATTTAGTTTGGGTTTTAAGATATATTTTTATGAAAACTTTTGAAAACCCTCTAAAAAATACTTTACCATCTTGGTTATGAAAAATACAACTTGATTAAATATTTATATTGTTGTTTATTTTAAATACTGTTGTTATAAATAATTTTCATAATAATTTTTCATAAATAACATAAAAAACCTCCTTCATATTTGTATTTATAATGTCAGATATTCATAACCAATATGAAAAACATATATAAAACATCCCATTAAATAATTTCTCAGGGTAACCAATGTTAAATGAAATGATGTGAAAAATCATTTTTTAAATTGGTGTCTCTCCCTCTTATAAAAGGAAACCCAACCTTTCTATTCTTTATATAACTTTTATCCATATATCTCGACCAAATCCTACCCAATTAAATTATATTCTTCCCTATATATATCATAGATGTTATTGTATTCTTAAAAAACCATTTCAATGGTCCTTAGGAAAGGAACTAAATGAGGCCTACTGAAGAAGAGGTAATTTTCTTACCCGACCACATTAAATTTATATCTTTTTCTACCACCTCCAAATATAAGATATTCATCATAAAATAATAAATTATGTATCATAAATATAATTTTTTTATTAGGATTATTTAACCACATATATACACCATCTATTCCATCAAATGGGAAGTGAAAGTATTATTTGTGCATACGTGTGGAATATTGGATCAATATAGTGAAGCAATTCATTTTCTGTAACCATTATTTATGTATAGTTATTTTATGGAGTTTAATGTTTACATATTATATTTATGAAATATTTATTCTTCTAGAATTATAATATCATATATACCTTCTTACAATCAAATTCATTGGAAGACAGTGACATCACTCATGGATATGGGTGGACTGCTTCCACCATGAAGTGTTGTGATTAATTTTAAATTTATACTTAACATGTGGGGGATGATATATTTAATTATTAGATATGATATATATGTAATAAAAATGATTCATAAATGTTTAATTATTATTTACCTTTCATTTTTTCCATTCGTAAAAAAGGAAGAACATCGTTCATGCATACAGACAACCTACTGTCTCAATGAATTATGTGATTAATTATTGTATATATAAATTTAATGGATAAATATAAATATAATTTGTAACACCCCAGGTAAATATATAATATTACTTTTTAATATTTATTAATATTTGTGAATATAATATTAATATTACTTTAAAGGGGATTCTATGTTTGATGGCGTACCCAATACACAACAACGAGTTTTTTTGAAATCTTACGTTGCACACTAATAATATAATAATATTATTGTAAATAGTAGTAAAATCCTAGCTGATGTAATGGAGGGAATGAAAAGAACTAACTATAAATTGATTATATATTTTTGTCAAATATTTTTACATTTATTCAATAAATTTTATATGCTTAAAATGCGAATGAATCCAATTTTAAGCGTGAATATTCAAATTTTATTGAAAAGGTCGGTTAACCGCCTTTTGATGGTGAACCCCTTTTAAATCCACTTTTTGAAAATTTTATATGTTATATTTGACAAAATAAATTTCTTTTTAGAATAAGGACATAAAAATTTACTTTGTATAAGTTTTTGGTATTTTTCCGATAAAGTTCATTTTTTAATGAATAGAGTAAAATGCTGTATTTTAATTAAAAACCTCATTTTAATATAATTTATTTATATTATTAGATTATATTTTTAATTAGTTTTAAAGTTAAATTAGAATATATTTTTACCATTTAATCCAATGGTGGTCGGTGGAATTAATTTCACTTTGAAATTGGACTTAAACTAGGTTCAATCTTTTGATATATTTTGTTTCTTAAAAACACGCTATTTGTATTGACAATGGGAATTAATTATTAAATTGATTAATGAAACTTATATGTCTTGAATTTTTTAAAATATGCATCATTTTTGAATTTGGAATATCAAATATATCTTAGGGTTAATTTTTGGTATTTTTCTAAAAAACATCAATTTTTGATGAATAGTGATACCACTAAGTGGTAGTTAAAAAACTGATTTTTCGTTTAAATGGAATTTTACCACCTCTGTATTTTGAATTTAAAAAATCTGAAATACATGGTTGTCATTAGGATGTAAAATTTGGTTTAATGGGATGAAAATAATTTTTAGTGAATAGTAACTTTTAAGTTTTATTAATCGCGATTAAAGGTAATTAGTGTAATTTAATGTAAAGATAATGTTATAATAATATTAAATGACCTTGAAACATGTCCTACCCTTATTGGATGAGTCATGGCCGACCCAGACAATCCATGGGTCAACTTGGAGACCTCATGGAGCCACTTGGGTAAGAAAATGACATTAATAACTTTTTATTTAATGTTAAAATAAAAATGTCACAAGCATGTATTGTTTTACTAAAACAATTTTTACATGGGGTTATACAAGTAATATTTTTGACTATAAATAGTCATTGGAAAGATAAAAATATTTCCTACATCATAGTATTTTTTTAATAATTTTTAGACATTAAATAATTTAATTTATTTATCACATTATGATGATGCATCGATTACCTCATTAATAAATGATTTAAATAGAATGAAAAGATAATGTTAAATATAAGACATAAATTTGTCAAAAACCTATTGTATGGGTGTATTTAGAACTCTTATAATGTTATCCTGGAAATATATCTTTGTGTGAACTTTAAAATCTGAAAAGCATTTTAAAATATAGTGACATTTCATGACATTCCAAGAGTGCCCCTCCTCCCTCTTATAAAAGGCCCCCACCTCTACCACCTTACCCACACCTCTCATGCCCTTGTATCCTCCAAACTCTACACATTTTATCTCTCCACATACCTATATTTATCATATAAGCCTTACCTTAGGCATAATTCTCTTCAATAAACCCTTTTGGTTGAAACCAAAGGGAGTTACCCGATTTGAAGGTAATGTCTTCTCTTATGTTCTTTTGTTTTATTTTGCTTCTCCAACCCCTAAATTCTTTTTATTACTTTTTTTGAAACAGAACCAGTATCCTAAATATACTAGGATGTTGTTATGAGAAGTATTCGAGCTACACTTACACACACCTTCGTCTAATGGTTAAAGAACATACTGTTTCTGTGGATGGCGAATTACTGCCTCACGAAACAATAATTGTTCAATATTCTTTTAACACCTTTAAAGGTGACCATTAAGATGTCACTATATTTATATATGATATATAATATGTTTATTTTTTCGTTATGCTTCTGTATTTTTCATTTATGGAAAACCTTTATGGTTTCCATTATGGGTAAACACGAGATATTCATTGTAGTAAGTGTGGACTACCGCCCCCTCAAAGTGATTGGATTCGTTAATGCCATATGTGGGACATATAAGGTATGAGGTTAATGATATTATATATATATATATATATATGATATTATACTGGAATTATAAAATACAATTATATCATTATGATTTCATTCCATTAAATTATGAAATAGAAATGAATGTAGCGTTCATGCGTATGTACGAATTACCGTCTCCATGAATGGTGCATTTCATTTCTTATATCCAAATGTTATGTATTATTATAATTAGATATATATAATGGATATATATTATATATATTACATATAAATTATTAATATAATTATGGAATTATAATATATATATATCTCAATTATTTTTAATTCCATTAATATGACAAAGAAATTGAAGTAGCGTTCATGCGTACATACGACCTACTGTCTTCATGAACGGTGAATTTCATTTTTTTTTATCTCCAAATCTTTTAGAAGTGTATAAAATGAATATATACAGGATATATATGATATTAAAATCCTTAATACTATTCTGGAGATGATTTACTTATAACTACATGAACAATTCTTTTCAAACAAGTTCATTTTTGACTCATGTACCAAACATTGAAAAAAAAATCCGATATGAACTAACATAATTAACTAATTATCATAACATTACAATATGTGATATTAATTGAATAATAAAAATTAAGGATTTCCTTAATCAATTATTAATTGACCAACGTTTATTATTCAATAATATAAAGAAACGAACAAGACAAGTCGGACTTGAGGTAAGGGATCCAACCTCTTTCTTTCTTTTTAAGTACTCTCTTGTATGTCATTTATTTTAGGATCCTATTTATTAAGTCGGGGTAAGTTAATTTATATTCCTATTACTGTAAATTTTATGTTCAAATGACGAGATACCCTATTTGATCTCATCAATCCTTTTTTGGAATTTTTAAATGGCGTCACTAGGCTGCCGAGTTTTCGTAAGGGATTTTTCATCTCAATTTTACTCCCGTGAGATTTATGCTACATTTTCCACCATTTACTTTTATTGGTGTATGTACTCACCATTATTATACTCTTTGTGTAATATAATTTCGTTTATGATTATTTACATCAATGTTGTATAGTCCTTCTTTCATGGGGTGTACGTTTCGAAAGTTACCCAAGTTGGTAAGGGAACCTTTCACCCTCCTATTTTTAAAAGACTTATTTTTGTTTTGTATTTTAAATTACATATTCTTAAGTTAGGATATGTTATTATATATCCTCATTGCTGTAAATTTTACGTCCATGTGATGAGATACCCTTTATCTCTCTCATCAACTCTTTTTCTAAAATTTGATGTGACGTCGTTAGGCTATCAAATTTTTGCAAGGGAACTTCTAAACCCAACTCCAATTCTTTGGGTTAAACCTCTACTTCTTGATTATGTCATGATATGGATATGTGTGGATGACCTATGATTTTTTAACACTTAATATCCACTTATATTGGTTGTAATAATGTTTCTCACACATATTTATGTAATTGATTTATCCTTAATCTAAGGATATCAGCTTTGTAAGGGACTTCGTCTCAATCTCTTTTCATTGAGGCATATTTTGTTTTATACACAACCTTATTTTATATGGTGTATAGAACTTGTTGACTTTTACATTTATTTAAAAGAAATATTTTTTATACGAAGCCTTTTACTAAACAACAAAAGGGAATGTTTTGTCGTACGTATGTGGTGACAATGACTTCTCCACCGCTGTGACCATTATTTGAGTTCCGGAGTCCTCTACAATCCATAAATTTTTTTAAAAAGAAAAATAAATACCATGTTTTAATTTTATTTTATTTTGGTATTTAAAATGGTTTTGATAATGTTTTTATTATATCAATGTGTTATTGATATCTTGTGATTGAAATATGGAAATGTTATGTTTCCTTTATGCATGTTTTATGTGATATGATTATGTTATGGTACTTGGGAAATGATTATGAAGACAGGTGGTTCTGTGATAAACTAAGGGCCGGTGAGCCCGTGATAGCTCTCCAATGCATTGGGTAACGCGAAGGGGTTAAAAGATAAGGTTTATCCGAAGAGATTCAGGGAATATACTGTGATGGGTATTGCCAACGTAACCATGAGGGTTACTCCCTACATAAGAATGTTATGAATGCCTCAAGTTAACTGTATGCATTATGATATCTATTGAGTTATGCATAAATATTATGATTTAATGAGGTATGTTAAATTGCTTATGTTTTATGAGTAAAGTATGATTTCATTGATTCTTATGTGTACATGGACTAATGTTTTCTTTCCGTATTGTTATAACCCTTACTGAGCTTTTTATGCTCATCCCAATTTTTTTTGATATTTTTTTCAAAGGACATAAAGTGGAATAGGGTTAAGGATGGATCAAGGAAATGTTATGCTGTCTAAAACAAGGAACTAGACATGACTCTTTTGTTCAAGAGTTTTTATTTTGTGAAAAAAATGGGAACTGAGTAGATGTGCCTACTTTGTAATCTTTGAGATGTAATAGTTATGTCCTAATTCTCTAAAACTCTAAACCGGAAAAGATATTCAATGTGAATTATTCAATGTAATTCAATATTAAGTAATGTTATATGGTCGGGTCCTTACAGTTGTTATCAAAGGTCGGTTTAGATATCTTTAGAGGTTAGAGAGTTGTTTAAGAATAAGTTGCAGGTGGTGTATAACAATAATGGTTATTATATTAGATAGAGTCAATGTTATTTTTGAATGTTGTAATGAGTTTGAGATAACCTGGATAAGTATATATTAGTGTTTATACTCCTCTTTAGTACATGAGGATTTTTTTTGATATACTCACACTGACGTTTTTGGTTTTAGTAAATGGATGGATCTAGCAGGCACCAAAGTGACAACAGGTTTGAAGGAAACTGTTGTGGTTCTTTGATTAAGAGACTATATGAAATGGGGGATTCAATGAGAAATCTCTTGGTTATTCTAAACCAAATATCAAGAGGCATGATTAACCAATTGAACCTTGGTGAGTTCTATAATGCATCATGTACGAGATGACCAACTCGATGTGGAATTTCAGGTTATAATTATAAAGGTAACCATTAGGTTTTATATGATCCTTACTTTTGAGGTAATTATGGGTTATTATATGTTATGCTGGAAAATGAAAGGCCTGAGATAAAATTATTTTATGGTTATTTTTGAAGATTTTATCTCTTTTTGGGGAATGTTTTAAGAATTATATAGTTTTAGAAAAATGACAACACACAGACCGTGTGACAACCTGTCGTGTCAGACAAAGCTGTGGGAATTGAACCCACAACCAATGTGCGACTGGTATTTATCGTCTACCACTGGACTACGAGAAGTCCCTGGTTAGTATGACAAATTATTTTTAGTTATATAATTTTATGAATTAAGAATAAGCTGATTTTGGGTTATGTAGGAAAATATTGACCTATCATAGAGGATATATGATTAGGTTAATAGCTTTTCAATATGAGACTGTAAGAGTAACTAATGTTATTTGGAGATAAATGTTAAGATTTACCATGAAAAACTATGTGATTAAATCCTTAAGATATTTGGGTTTCAATATTTGTTTGGATTACATTGAAGAATTTTTTTATGGAAAAATTGTTTATCAAATGGTCTTCGTTGAACATTGGGGGTTATTGGACAAATTTTGGAGATTAAGAATAGATTTTCTTTTATAAAGGATTATCCTTCTATGGATCATCTGATATTCTTATAGTAATTTTGGTTCTGGTTAAGGTAAAAAGACATGGAAAATATATAGTTCACTTTTTTTGATTAAGTGATTCTCTAGAAGTTGATTATAGCGCTCTTAATGTGAAAACGTCATCCTAAATACTTGTCTTTTGGAGAGAAATATTAATTTGTATAAGAAATCCAGTAAGATATGAAAGTCTACAAGACAAGTAAGTATGTTTCCTTAGGATTTAGTTAAGCTCATAAATAAAGTCTTCAATGAAATATAACTTAAAAAATGTTGTCTGTTAATTTTTCCTATTGGGGAATCAAATAGCGTTTAACCCATCACAAGTTTGTGATTTTCTAGTGGTTAACTTTCTCATAAACATGTTTTATAGCACTCTCCCTCAAAATATGACTCCTTGTTTTTTTCATTCATATCCATGTTTTCCTACATGGAATCCTAGTATGGGTTAACTCAAGTGACCTCTATACTTCTCTTTATTTCTATTAAAGTTATAGTTTTGCTGACTCTTTTTCTGATGTGGGGATTTCAATGAAGTTTCCAAGCCCAATTTTAAAATTTTGAGGACAAAATTCCCAAAATGGGAGAAGGATGTAACACCAAAGGTAAATAAAGAATATTTATTTTTCAAATTTATTAATATTTGTGAATATAATATTAATATTATTTTAAAGGGGATGCTATGTTCGATGGTGAACCCAATACACAACAATGAGTTTTTTTAAAATCTTACGCTGCACACTAATAATATAATAATATTATTGTAAATTTTAGTAAAATCCTAGCCAATATAATGGTGGGAATGAACAGAACTAACTAAAACGTGATTATATATGCTTTTAAAATATTTTTACATTTATTCAATAAATGTTAGATGCTTAAAATGCGATTGAATCCAATTTTAATCGTGAATATTCAAATATTCTTTTAAAGGTCGATTAACCGCCTTTTGATGTTGAACCCTTTTTAAATATAATTTTTGACAATTTTATATGTTATATATGATAAAATAAAATTCTTTTTTGAATCGGGACATCAAAATTTACTTTGTATAAATTTTTGGTATTTTTCCGATAAAGTTTATTTTTTAATAAATAGTGTAAAATGATTTATTTTAATTCAAAACCTCATTTTAATATAATTTATTTATATGATTAGATTATCTTTTTAATTAGTTTTAAAGTTCAATTATAATATATTTTTACCATTTAATCCAATGGTGGTCATTGGAATTAATTACAGTTATAAATTGGACTTAAACTAGGGTCAGTCCTTTGATATATTTTGTTTCTTAAAAACACGCTATTTATTATGACAATGGGAATTAATTATTAAATTGATTAATGAAACTTATATGTTTTGAATTTTGTAAAATAGAAATAATTTTTTAATTCTGAATATCAAATATAGCTTAGGGTAAATTTTTGGTATTTTTTTGAAAAACGTCAATTGTTTATGAATAGTGAAACCACTAAGTGGTAGTTAAAAAAATTGATTTTTTGTTTCAATGAAATTTTTCCACCTCTGTGTTTTGAATTTAAAAAATCCTACAAACATAGTTGTCATTAGGATATAAAATTTTGTTCAATGGGAAGAATATAATTTTGATGAATAGTAACTTTTAAGTTTTATTAATCGTGATTAAAGGTAATTAGTGTATTTTAAGGTAAAGAAAATTTTATACTAATATGAAATTACCTTGAAACATGTCCTACCCTTATTGGATGAGTCATGGCTGACTAAGACAATCCATGGGTCAACTTGGGGACCCCATGTATCCACTTGGTTAAGAAAATTACATTATTAACTTTTTATTTAAAGTTAAAATAAAAATGTCAGAAGCATGCATTGTTTTACTAATAAAAATTTACATGGGGTTATTAGAGTCATGTTTTTTACTATAAAAAGTCATTGGAAAGATAAAAATATTTCCTATATCATATTATTTTTCTTTATTTTTTAGAAATTAAATAAATTAATTTATTTATGACACCATGATGATGCAACGATTACCTCATTAATGAACAATTTAAATAAACTGAAATGATAATGTAAACTCTAAGACATACACTTGTCAAAAACCTATTGTATGGGTTGATTTAGAACCATTATCACCATATCCTCTAAATATATCTTTCTCAGACCTTTAAAATCCGAAAATCATTTTAAAATAAAGTGACATTTCATGAATTTCCAAGAGTGCCCCTCCTCCCTCTTATAAAAGTCCCCCCACATATACCTATTGAGCCACACATCTCAAGCCATTGGCTCGTCCAAACTCTGAAAATTTTATCTCTCAACATACCTCTATTCATCATATAAGCCTTACCTTAGGCAGAAAGCTCTTCAAGAAACCCTTTTGGTTCGAACCAAAGGGAGTTACCCGATTTGAAGGTAATGTCTTCTCTTATATTCTTTTGTTTTATTTTTCTTATCCAACCCCCTAAACTCTTTTTATTCTTTATTTTGTAACAAAAACAGTATCTTAAATATACTAGGATGTTTTTATGAGAAATATTTGAGCTACACTTACACACACCTTCGTCTAATGGTTAAAGAGCATACTGTTTCTGTGGATGGCGAATTACTGCCTCACAAAACGATGATTGTTCAATATTATTTTAACACCTTTAAAGGAGGCCATTAAGATGTCACTATATTTATAAATGATATATAATATGTTTATTTTTTCCTTATGATTCTTTATTTTTCATTTATGGAATACCATTATGGTTTCCACTATGGGTAACCACGATATATTGATTTTAGGAAGTGCGGACTACCGCCCCTTCAAAGTGATTTGATTCGTTAATGCCATATGTGGGACGTATAAGGGATTGGGTTAATGATATTATATATATGATATTATACTAGAATTATAATATAACTTTATATCATTATGATTTCACTTCATTAAAGTATGAAACAGAAATTAAAGTAGCTTTCATGCGTACGTACGGATTACCGTCTCCATGAATGATGCATTTAATTTCTTATCTCCAAATGTTATGTACTATTATAAGTACATATATATAATAAATATATATTATATATATTACATATAAATGATGAATATCATTCTGTAATTATAATATATATATATATATATCTCAATTACTTTAATTCCATTAATAGGACAAATAAATGGAAGTAGCGTTCATGCGTATATACGGCCTACCGTCTCTATGAACGGTGCATTTCATTTATTTTTATCTCCAGATGTTATGGAATAGTATAAAATGAATATATAATGGATATATATGATATATAAAATCATTAATAATATTATAGAGATTATGTACTTATAACTACATGAACAATTCGTTTCAAACAAGTTCATTTTTTGACTCATGTACCGATCATCGACAAAAACATCTGATACGAACTCACATAATTAACTTATTATTATAACTTTATAATATGTGATATGAATTTAATAATAAAAATTAAATGAGGTATTTAAGCAATTATTAATTGACCAATGTTTATTATTCAGGAATATAAATAAACGAACATGACAAGTCGGACTTGAGGTAAGGGATCCAACCTCTCCCTTTCTTTCTAAGTACTCTCTTTTATGTCATTTCTTTCAATATCCTATTTCTTATGTTGGTGGATGTTCTTATTTGTTCCTATTACTGTAAATTTTATGTTAATATGATTAGAGACCCTATTTGATCTTGTAAATCCATTTTTGGAAGTTTTAAATGGCGCTGTTAGGCTCCCGAGTTTTCGTAAGGGATTTTCATCTCACTTTTACTCCCGTGAGATTTATGCTACATTTTCCACCATTTCCTTTTATTGGTGTATGTACTACCCATTATTATACTATTTGTGTAATATAATTTCATTTATTATTATTTAAATCAATGTTTTATAGTCCTTCTTTCATGGGGTGTACATTTCAAAAGTTACCTAAGTCGGTAAGGGAACCCTTCACCCTCCTATTTTTAAAAGACTTCTTTTTGATTTGTCTTTTAAATTACATCTTATTATGTTGGAATATGTTCTTATATATCCTTATTGATATAAATTTTAAGTCCAGGTGATGAGATACCCTTTATCTCTCCCATCAACTATTTTTCTAAAATTTGATGTGACGTCATTAGGCTATCAAATTTTTGTAAGGAAACTTCTGAACCCAATTCCAATTATTTGGGTTAAACCTCTACTTCTTGATTGTTTCATGATATGAATATGTGTGTATAAACTATGATTGTTTAAAAATTAATATCTACATATATTTGGCGTATTTATGTTTGTCACACATATTTATGTAATTGATTTATCTTTAACTTAAGGATACCGACTTTGTATGGGACTTCGTCTCAATCTCCTTTCACTGAGGCATATTTTGTTTTATACACAACCTTCTTTTATATGGTGTATAATTCCATTTTAAATTTAAATTTATTCAAAAGAAATATTTTTTATATGAATTGTTTTACTAAATGACAAAATGGAATGTTTTGTCGTACGTATGCGGCGACAATGACTTCTCTACTGCTGTGACCATTATTTAAGTTTCGACTTCCTCAACAATCCATAAATTTTTTTAAAAGAAAAATAAATACCATGTTTTACTTTTCTTTTATTGTGGTATTGAAAATGGTTTTGATAATTTTTTTATTATATCAATTTGTTATTGATATCTTGTGATTGAAATGTGGAAATGTTATGTTTCTATTATGCATGTTTTATGTGATATGACTATGTAATGGTTCATGGGAATTGTTTATAAAGAATGTTTGTTCCATGATAAACTAAGGGTGGGTGAGCCAGTGATAGGTCTCCAATGTATTTGGTAATTCAAATGGGTAAAATGCTAAGGTTTCTCCAAATATATTTAGAGAATATACTGTGATGGGTATTCCAAATGTAACCATGAGGGTTACTGCATACATAAGAATGTTATGAATGCCTGAAGTTACCTTTATGCCTTATGATTTCTATTGAGTTAGGCATCAATCTTATGATTTCATGAGGTATGTTAAATTGCTTATGTTTTATGAGTAAAGTATTATTTCATTGATTCTTATGTGTACATGGACTAATGTTTTCTTTCCGTATTGTTATAACTATTACTGAACTTTTTATGCTCATCCCAAGTTTTTTTGAAATGTTTTTCATAGGACATAAAGTGGAATAGGGTTAAGGATGGATCAAGGAAATGTTATTCTGTCTAAAACAAGGAACTAGACATGACCCTTTTGTTCAAGATTTTTTATTTTGTGAAAAAATGGAAACTGAGTTGATGTGCCTGCTTTGTAATCATTGAGATGTAGTAGTTATGTCCTAATTCTCTAAAAATCTAATCCTGAAAAGATCCTCAATGTGAATTATTCAATGTAATTTAATATTATGTAATGTTATAATGTTGTGTCCTTAAATAATTATAATGAATATATGTGATGTTTATATCATTATAAACATTTTAAATATTATTGAACCCAGAATAAAGTCTACGTACTGAAACATCCAATTTGAAACTGTCATGAAAAATGAAATAGTTAACAACCATAAATGATGATTTTAATAAATAATTATTATTAAATTGATGTTTAAATATTATAAGTTGATAATATTGGATATTATAAGTATGTTAATGGTTATGGTACAAAATAAACATAAAATTAAATTTATTATATAGGTGTTTAGATCTCTTTTTAAGAAATTCAAACTAGATTGAATGTATTTTCAAATCACTTTTATTATTGTAAGACACACACTATATTCAACTTTTGATTATTTTATACAGTATATATACTTTTCATGAGTTAATTTAATTATTATTATAATGTAATTTATGGGGATTTATATATACATATAAGTTTCACTCATTTGTGACGTCTTTATTCAAAATTCACCATTGTGGTATGGGATTTATCTTACAATCTCATTTTTTATCATGATTACTTAAGATCATGATATCGATTATGATAATTTATGACATATATTTGAATAATCACATAAATTTTATTCTACTATGGTAATTTATGGAGATTAAATATTTTACATTCATTTTAATCTATTTAAAAACTCAAGATATTGAAATAAGATTTCTTTGGAAAACTGAATTTATTTCTATCATCAATCAAAAATAATTTTTATTATGCATCCATGTTTTATAAAAATGTTTTCATGGTTTTTTTATATTCATATACTATTTTTAATGTCATTTTTACCCAAGATTTAATTTTTAGAACATTTTTTAATTGGATATTCCTTTCACTTTTTGAATAAGGTGCTCTTGGTTTTTTTTACCAAAAATGTGCAAGGAATATTTATTTTTCCCTAAACGGTATGAATGAAATTTTCCACCATAATTTCACATCAAAGATCTGAATATTCTATTAAATGTTTCCTAGTTTATTTCCAGAGAATTTTTTTCAATAATTGTTTTTTCAATTTTTTAGTTTTGAAAAAAATGATTCTAAAATAAAAAATCTATTTTCTTCAAGAAATATTCTAGGTGATATTTAAAGGTATTTTCATTTATGATAATATCCTTTAATGTTACTTATGATTTACTTGGGATATTATCCAATGTCAAAATAATTATTATTTTTATGGATGGATTATGTTTATGATATAATGTTTATGAAACCCATTTATTCTCCATGGGTTATGCTATAATGAAATGCTGAAATGTTAATGAAACCCATTTTCTTTCCAAATGTTATGATATACGATGAATGATTTTGGATCTTTTGGAACACATATGAATGGTTTATGATTGTATGATGGGTAATCCCAAAATTATATCTCTCTAATGTATTGGGTAATTATGGATATCTCATGGGATAATGAGGATTGGAAATAGAAGTTAATCTAGTTTAATAAGGAACTTTATACATTTTGATAGTCTTGGGAGTGAACCTTGAATAAGGATACGATGGAATGGGGAGTGAACCCAATGCATTATGATATTATTGGAAGTGATACTTAACTACGTAAATGGTTTATATTATTATATATATTCTACATTCTTATGTTGTATTCCAATGTAATGGTCTCATAGATCATGTTTTTTTTATTACATTATGATTCAGGTCTTATGAACTTCCGAGCCTTATTCGACGACTCAAGATTATTATTTGTGTTATAAATTTAATGGGTTTAAAATGTTTATCCCTTGGTTTCATACACTGATGATCATGTTATATTTAATTTATCATTGGTATCTCCCTTGATTACCCTTACCATGCTTCTGAGATCACCCTTTCTTATGTTTCCTTTCTACTGGTTATGAAGAAAGGTTTTTGGAATATTATGTCTAAGAGGGGTAATAGTTAAAAAAAATAGAAGGAGATGATGTAGATCTATTATGAACAATTGTTTTTATGCTTCCATGCTTCCAGACACTAGAACAATAAAATTCATGTGTGGGTCATAATGTTATTTCATGAATATTCATCTAATAAGATATGATATCCACATATTAAAATTACGGGGTTCCAAATATATAAAGTGATAGTAATCTTGGGGATAAACACACCTTGGTATAACTGAAATGACATGATTTGGATGAAATCATGCCACAAGTAGATAGTAATCCATGACCTCCACCACAAGACTCTCACAAGTATATAATTTGATGGTCCACCCTAGTATGAAATATTGGACATGATTAATTAGATAGATGGACACTAAAAAATAGACAGATAAAATCCCCCACCATAAGACCCTCATTAAGATAACATGTGATAATCCACCATGGTATATAATGGATAACGAACCAATGGATAAAATCAACCTAGTACACAGAACTGGTCACAAGCAAAGTCGTGGCTCTGATAGATAGAAGGTGATTCACTAGGCTCCTGCCATAATCCTTTAAGAGTGGCCCTACGTATTAGATGATACATGAATTCCCACACCCATGACTCTTTTATATGGAATACACTCCATTATTCCCCCACCACAATTTTTTAATGATAACATGTGCAATGATTTTGAAACATCCTGACCAAAAATCCATGGTCTCACAACTGGTCTCATCAAAAAAACCATTGGAATGTTTCTTGAGAATCCAAAATAAATATTAAGACTATTCAATGAGCATATTCCATATTACATCAAGACCTTCCTAAGGGAATATACCATGATTCTATAAGAGAATTCACATTTCATTCATAAAATTAACCCAAGGAATATTCCATAATTTGAATGATTTTATATAAAATTAAAATTATCATAAGCATGGGTGGTTGTCTCCCTATAATATCATGCAAAGCGTGACCATATTCCTTGAGCACCACCCATCCCAACCAAGCGTAACATGACTAAAACATTTATCCATGTTCTTAGTGAATCAGATGATAATCACTATCCATTTGTGTATGTTCCCTCCCACTAGTGCCACATATCTCTTGGGAACCCACCAGGGTCACATAGGACTCATTATAACTAGGACATCTCTTAAGGTTCTCTAATTATCAAGCACAACATCATGGTAATCACCTCTCACTCATAAGGAATATCATTCCATAGAAACATCAATGAAACTAAGTCCTCAATGGATTCCCATTATAGTATTAAATGGGTTATGTCCTTATACAAACCCACTTTACAAATCACTTGGGTTTTTTATGAACTCCCAACCTATCTATTCATCTCATCTGGGTCTAATCACTTAGGTCACTATGTCTCAATGGGTGAATAAAAAACCATTACTTTATCACTAGCCTAAAGGATTAAGTGAATCTATTAGGTCTCATATGGTCAATCCCCATGGCTATTCATCCCTTCTCATCACTAACCCTTGTTGGATATCTCTAAGGGATCTTATACTTAGGTTCATTAAACCAAATTCATTAAATATCATTTAGTACACACTCCTAAAGCTCTATAAGTCAGATGTCATATCATAATAATCAAATCCTCAACCATCACTAATAGAGGTAAATATTTCAATTCCCAAGGTACATCGGGGCCTTGAACTTCGAGTATCCTAATAGGTTAAATTTTAGTTAGAAAGTAAAATCAGAATTTTATAAAAATCATAATTAAAATTAAATAATTAAATAATCGTTTCTCGTATGGTTAATATAAATGTGGGGTGACCACATTTCCATTTATCATTATAAAACATGTTTAATAAATTATAGTTAGTACCAATGCCCGCATTCCACATATGAATCTTTTTCCCTTTTAATCCACTACTTAGTAGATCTATCTTAGATATCCAAGATCATCCAAGTCCATATTTACATCACTCATCCTTAAGAGTCTCTAAAACACACCAAGTGTCATGAAAAAATTAAGTACAATAAAATTATAATTAATATAAACAATTAAAAACATAATTTCACATTCAATTTAATTAGGAATAAAAGCCCAAAATTCATTGACCACTCCCGTCCCATCTGAACCACAACTGAAAATGCATGAGTGGACCACTAAATAATCACAGCCCCATATTGGAAACATTACTTACAATCAGAACCACATCAATCACCAAAATAAATTAACTTAAGTTATAATGCTTATAAAATTCAATGTGGTGACAAAAGTAACTGAAAAACTTCATGGAGACATGTATATATATTCTTGAGACTTACTCTAGCTAGGGTTTAAGAAATCCCCAGGATAATTGGATTATTCCACCATGATATGGTGGAATAAAATTAATAAACCTATCTAAAAAAACAAAATTTATACATGAAAAGTGGAGGATAATAAGGTATGACAAAATATGTGGAGACCTACCAAGAGTCAATGAAAATAATCAATAAACACACCAAAATCAATGGATTTTGAAGGAGGAGAAAGGAGGGAGAGGGGATTGTCTGAACACACAAAATATAGGGAAAAAGAGGGATTCCCATATTAAAATTTATAGGTGAAAATAAGTAATTTAAACCCTTAAAATACCCCATTGACGGGCCAGTGTTAGGCTTCCAGTTGGTTGGTGGACCCAACAAGCATGAAGGGGGTCGACTATCGAGTCAAACTAGTTGGTGACTGTAGGATACAAATTTTAAATATCCTAACCACACTAACCCTTATTCTTCACTAACCCAAGTTACCAATCTATCATCATAGCCTCATTAAATGTCAAAAATCATCCCTTTAAGGTGATAAAATTATTATAATACCTTTCAATGTTTTTGTTCACAAAATGAATTATCCACCAATTTTGAAATTCAAATTTCCTCTATATTGAATAACCCATTTGGACATGAGTTATTATAATTTTATCGGCTAGTAGTGATTATTCCTCACTTGGATAAAAAGGTAGATCATATAATATCATAAAAAGTGAAATAACCTCAACTATTTGAGGTTTATGACATCATGATCACACCCCTAACATGAGTTGATACTACAGTGGGGAAAAGAGAAAAAATGACCTGTGATAATTGATCACCATTTCCCATTGAAAGGATCATTATCTAATAATAACAAACAATTTAAAGATAATTTAAGATACTAAAATTAAATAAAATTTTAAAATAGTCAGCATGACATAGGAAATTTTAATAATGAGTGCTTATCCTATAAATAGTTACATTAAAAAATTATAGAATGGGAATACTTCATAAACAAAATATTGAATTATGATGCATAGAGAAAAAATAATATCAAATGTCCAACCTCATGGTGATTATGATGAAGCTTAATATCCATCATTGATCTATGTAACTTATTTTTGACAAAAAAATGTTCAAATTTTCTCCAAATAATGAGCTCGAATCCACTATCGTCATAGGTTCAGTTAGAAAGATGGAAATAACTAAACCAAAATATGGGAGTTAAAATGAATATATATAACCAAATTAGGTCAAATTAATTTTATTTTAAATACATGAAATGACATGGTATGTAATACCAAACCCAAAAAAATAAATTGTAGCTTAATTTTGTAAAACATAATATTCCACTATACACATTCATAAGATTAATATATATTTATTAAATAAATATTAAATACTCCTAAAAATTAAATTATCTAATAAAATCACCCAAATTTATCTTATGGGTAAATACATTGTATCATGATCAATGGAAGTATTAATTTTTTATATTATTTATTATAATAAAATTACCATTCTACCCTTTAGAGATCCATGATTTTGATACTTGATTATAAGGTAAGTCCTGCTGGGGTAAAATATTGAGTTATTTCATGTTGGAAGGAAAATTCTGATCATAAACTACGTGGAAGGAATAGTCATTGAGAATGGTGTTCTAATGAATTATTTGAATTTTGAATTGTAAGTGAATGTGTACACTTTAAATAGAGAGATTTAAGTCCAAGTGGGAAACAAACACCATTAGAGATATTTAATGGAAGGAAACTAAACTAAAATACATACATTGTTTTTTTTGAAAAATTGTATATCATAATTTGGAAGAAAATAAAGGAAAATAAAGGGATTTTACTGATGAATGGGCCTTTCTAGGCTAATCTGCAAAGTGAAAAGCCTATAAGTTCATCAAAAAGAGGAAAAAATATTTTTTAATTAATAATGTAAAGGTTATTAAAAGGAAAATAAGATATAAATATAGAAATTTATATTTTAATGATTTTTTTAGTATGTGGAAAAATAATGAAGTTGATAAAAATTTGTATGTTCTATAACCCTAAATAAATGATGATGATTTTGAGGATAAATTGTAAAAGTAAATAATTATTGAATATAGTAAACCATTTACTCAAAAGAGGAGAAGATGAGATAAAATTTGCGAATATAATATATTTGAAGAAAAATATACTCTAATTATAAAATAATTGATGATGAGTTTTGATTAAGTTTCTCTTTTATCATAGGTATTTACAATTTTCTTTACCAAATGTCAATTAAATAATCATGGGTTAAAACCATGAATTAATTGCTAATTAAAATATGAAGGAATCATAATTTGGAGCTTGTGGAAGGTTCAAATAATTAAAACATCATTTTAATAAATGAGGTGTTAAAAAATAACTATGATGATATTCAAATGTGATCTTAAAATAATATGGGTTGGTTTGAAAATTCAATACTAAAATTGATGGCATATATGTGGAATAAACATTTTAATCACATGATAGAATTTAGCTGATAATACATTTCCATATGGTTCTCATTTCAAGTGTATTAAAAAATATTAAATTGTTATAAATATTTTATTCTCATATAGATAACTCAAGGAATAGATCAGTATTAAAAAACATGTGGGCCTTTAAATTATTGATGATATAGCAATAGCATGTTGGTTGAAATTTTTTATGGAATAAAATAAGCACCAAGAGGTTGGTATAATTATTTAGAGATTTTTTGAGGAATTTAGGATTCAAAATTAGTGGTAATGATCACATCTTCTATATAGAATCATAAAAATTGAGATGTCTATGGTACATGACTATGCAGAATAAATCATGTTTGGTGTAACCTATATTGAATATGTAGAGTTTTTGTTTGTAATTTTAGGGAATAATAGTTTGAGATGTCAATTACAAGTGATATTAGTTACTTTATTATGTGAAAAGTTAAATAAAAATATAGAAAATTTTTATTTCTCAAGAAAAATATACAACAGTGTTGGCGTAGATGTTTGGTATACATGATCACAAGCTAGTTCAAACTCCAATCACGGTTGGAACAAAAAATAAAATTTATAAAGTTGGAAATTTTTAAAATATGAAATTATATCAAAAAATGACAGTAATATTATTTGTACTTAACAGAAAAAAATACAAATATTATTACACTACATGTTTATTAGTAAGGTTTTAAATAAATCCAAAGTAGGAACACATCAAAACAATTAAAGAATCATGATGTACATTCTAGATAAACATGATTGTATTTTGGTTTTTGTTATAATAAAATTACAATAATTTATTTTATATTTTGATAAGTACTAGACTATAGATGTTTTGGATAGTAAATCCACAAGTGGTGGTATATTATTTTTGGAAATTAATGTATTTGATTAATAAGAAAAAAAATAAGGGGCTAATAATCCTAGTATAGTAAAATAGGAATAACATTAAAAAAACCTATGAACTTATTTGAAATAGATGACACAAAAATTTAATGATAATTTCAAGAATATAAAGTGTCTATGGTGGTTTTTTATGGCAACAAAATTGATATGATGTTAATAATAATCAAGGTAAATTAATTTGAGATGAAATATTTTGAGATTCATTATAATCTTGTTAAATAAAAATTGAAATATGTATTTTTATATGTGGATCATTTTTTTACACATTAACAAGTGGTGTGAATATTTGTAAAACTATTGGGGAAACTAATTTTTGAGAAACATGGGTTGAATCTTAGTTTTAAACCACTTAATATAGCATAGGGAGGTTTTTAAAAAACCATACCCTTGCATGATTTTTTTTTCTTATCTTGGATATTAATTATTTATGATAAACCAGCGTTTTGTTTTTTTTTTCAAAAGGTGAAAAAATAATTAAATTCTTTAAAGATATATTTTTTTTAAAATTAGAGAAAGGATTGAGTTTGAGGGCTTGAGATTATCAAGAATGTTTATTTCATATTTATAATGGAAAGTGTAATTAGATAATCACTCTAATGTAAAGGGGGAGTTTGTGAAGTTGGGGGAGATATAATAAATTGTTATGAATTATAATATTAATAGATACAAGAGTACTTTTGTCAAATTAGTGATGTTTAGGTACCTTAACTGGTTTTAATTTTATGATAAAAAGATAATTCTTTCTTGAAATATTATTTTTTATAATGAGAATCACACTATAAGAATAATGTTATAGTTGAGTGTTTCTATTAATATTATTTTTTACTAGAGTAGAAATATTCATTCATTTCACCCTATATATGTAAGATTACAATAAATTACAGTAAATTCAATGTTGGAGAATGTGGGAACTGATAACAGTGGATTAGAGAACTCTAGAACATATTCTATTAAAAATTGAGAAAGTTAGTTTGAAAGAGTTTGTTTATAAGTAGTCAACATAAACATGGAATATTATAGTTACATTAAATTAGAATTCAATTTCCCACATTAAAAAATATATTTTATGTTTAGAGTTGTAGAGAAATATATTATATACTTTGTATAAGTAAATCCTACATTATAAAGTGGAAACATCCTCTTAGTATCCATTTTTTATATAATATAATACTTTTAGAAAGAACATGTTTTATTGGAATGAAACAAATTCAAAATTTTATCTACGCCTCATCCTTTTACAAAATTATCCTTCAATACTTATTAATTTGTTTTTGAAATGTGAGAAGAGAAAAACAATTTCAGTAAGGGATATAAAATAATGCTGTAAAGAACAAAATTAATGCATGAATACATACAAAACCTTTCCATTTCCAAATAATCTTGTGGGTTCAAAGTATTTGTTTTTTACCCAGTAAATAAACTTACCTTCCAAAATATTCTCCTAAAACATTTCAAAATAAATTATAAGGTAAAAATAAAATTCCAAATGGAATCTTTGAAATCATGAAAAAATCATATTTTTTTTACAAAGTTATACTTTAAACCCTTAAAAAGTATAATATAATTTAATTTATATAGAAAATCATTATATTTCCTTGAGAAATAATATTATTTGCATAAATACTTTTAGAAATAAAAGATAATAAATATATTTAACTTGTTAAATTATTTATACATCACTCTTACAAATAGAATATGCTTATAATCGACTTATATTCCCAATTCATTGGAGGGAAATAATAGACCAACCCATCCTTTATTTATCATGGAATGACCCATCCTTCCCTAATTATGTAACCAAACTTTCTTTGATTATAATGAAAGAAAAAACATGGTTTATAATAGAACCAACATTCATCATAAAAATTTATGAAGAACGATAACAAAATAATCAAATATTGAATCATTTATTTTTGAAATTTACCTCATAACATATTCTTTGCACTCATAAGAAAAACATTTCCATATATTGAAAAACCTATTTAATTTAAAACATAATTTAAAAAAAATAAAATTCATAGAATAAATTATAATATGGGTTTTATTTGAATAATTTTTTTTGATTATAAATGAATCCAAAAATAATATAATGTTTATAGTGCTAGGAATTTTTTTCTCCATATATGTTAAAATATATCATTACTTTTGTATTTTTTTTTTGAAGAAATTAAAAACATTCTATAAAAATATTCCTTTTGAAAACTTATTAGAAAAATAAAAAAGAGACAAAAATTCCCTTTATAATTCATTTATCAACATATAAATACATATATAATTTTTTTTAAATTATTGACATCAATGAAAAAGATTTGTAAGGGAAACATTAAAAGAAGATTTTTTAATAGATTGTCCATTACATTGAGTGAGACATGTCACTCATGATTTTTAATTACTAAATACTAAACTCAAATGAATTATATAATTTCTTACAATAGTTTTTAATATTTATTTTTAATATTATTTTATCTCTTACCATGATATATTTAATTATCTAATTAATTAAATTCATGTGATACATTTTTGAGGATATTCAGTTCATAAGTCCAAAATGTCTACGGTATGCTACATATGGTCAAAGGGGTAATTATTACATCATATACAAAATAGTAATCATGAAATATTTATCATTTATATATAAAAATTAAAATTTTAAAACCAATCACAAATGATGTCTATGAAAAATTAACTACCTTGCAATCATGGACATGGCCGACCGTACACACATGTGAATGATGTTTCAATTTTTCAATGATCAATAAATAAGAAGTTAAGAATTATTTAATTATATAATAATTATAATTATATCATAAAAACATATTATTTATTGTTCATACTTATATATGTCATCCATGAGATGTGGTCATGGAAAACGAATCATATCTCTTCATGGAGGTGGTTGTCCATGCATACACACGAACAATGTTATCATTCTTCAATGGATGGAAAGGTATTAAAGTAAATGATAATTTATATTTTTATAATTATATATATACGTCTTTAATATAAAATATACACATTAATTCAATCATTATAACAAGGTCAGAAATATGGGGATGGGAAACGTATTATTTCATTTTGTGATGCGGTAGTCTGCCATACACACAAACGTTGATTTGTTTTTAAATTTTGTGGAAGTGAAGATGGATACAGATTTTGAAACATACATAAAAAACCAAATTATATAAAATATTTTTTTATTATTATTTCATCATGTTTGAAAAATATTTAATGTTTGTTTAATAAGAAATAAAATAAAAATGCTCAGTTAATAACTATAAAATTTCTTCAGAATAATTCATTCTATTTACAAGTTAATACCTATAAGGTTAGTATTATGAAAAAAGAAATTCAGATAGAATTTTAAAATGGTTATATGTAAGGTATTTCAGTAGGTATTGTCCTAACCAAAAAGGATTTTTAATAATGAATAAATGAGGATAAGAGGTTTCCTTTTATAAGCGAGAGGTGAGACACCATTGGAATTTATTAAAATATTAAATTATTATAAATTAAATTCATTATCTGAAAAAGTACCAATTGATAGCTGGAAATAAAATATAAGTAAGAGATCATAAAACATGCATTACATTCCATATTTAAACAAAGTGGTAACATAAAATATAGTACTCATTTTTCCCATCAACAGAATCATATTTAAAATAAAACATGGATTCTTTCTTGTCACTTCCTTGACACTATCATCACATCATGTACCTTTCCCTTGACCTGTGAAAAATAATTCAAAAACCTGGGATGAGCATAAAAAGCTCAGCAAGGGATATAAAAGTACGAAATGAAAACATTAGTCCATGTATGAAATCATACATTACTCATAAAACATAATCACTTTAACATACCTCATCAAATCATGAATAAATCATAGAAATCATAAGACATAAAGGTAATTTGAGGCATTCATAACATTCTTACGTAGGGAGTAACCCTCTTGGTTACGTTTGGAATACCCATCATAGTATATTCCCTAAATCTCTTCAGAGAAACCTTAACGTTTAACTCCTTCACGTTACCCAATGAATTGGAGAGCTATATTAGGCTCACCCACCCTTAGTTTATGACGGAACCACACGTCTTCATAACAATGGCCAAGAACCATAACATAATTGTATCACATAAAACATGCATAAAGGATACGTAACATTTCCACATTTCAATCACAAGAGATCAATACAACACATTGATATAATAAAAACATAATGAAAACCATTTTCAATACCAAAATAAAATAAAAGTAAAACATGGTATTTATTTTTCATATAAAAAAGGTATGGCTTATAGAGGAAGCTGAAACTCAAATAATGGTCACGGCGGTGGAGAAGTCATTGTCGCCGCATACGTATGAAAAAGACATTCCCTTTTGTCATTTAGTAAAATGATTCATATAAAAAGATTCCTTTTGGATAAACACAGAAGTCAAAGGGGTTTATACACCATATAAAAGAAGGTTGTGTATAAAAAAAATATGCCTCAATGAAAGGAGATTGAGACGAAGTCCCATACCTCGAGTCTAACTTGACTCAATCGTTCTTTAAAGTCCTGAATTATAAACAATAGTTAATTTCTACTTGATTAAGAACCTTTTTCAAGTTCATTATTCCTTTTATATCACTTATTACCATGTTATGAACACTATGTAATTATTTAATTTAATAATGGTTGTTTTGTCGATCATTGGTACTTGAGTCAAAAATAAACTCTTAATAATTACAAGTTGTTCATGTGGTAAAATATCCATTATATCAAGAATTATATTCATGATTTAGATATCATATATATCATATATATCCAGTATATACATGCATTTATAATATTACATAATCATTTAGAGGTAAGAAATGAAATGCACCGTTCATGGAGACGGTAAGTCGTACGTACACATGAATGCTATTTTCATTTCTATTTCTTACTTAATGGAGTGAAATAATAATGATATAAAGGTATATCATAATTCCAGTATAATATCATATATATTATCATTAAAGTTATCCTTTATACGTACCACATATGGTGTAAACAAATCAAATCACTATGGGGGGGGCAGTAGTCCACACTTCCTAAAATGAAGATATCGCGTTTACCCATAATGGAAACCATAAAGGTATGACATAAATGAAAAATACAGAAGCTTAAGTAAAACATAAACATATTATGTATAATATATAAATATAGTGTCATCTTAATGGCCACCTTTGATGGTGTTAGAAGAATATTGAACAATCATCGTTTCGTGAGGCAGAAATTCTCCATCCATGGAAACAGTATGCTCTTTAACCATTAGATGAAGGTGTGTGTAAGTGTAGCTCGAATCCTTCTTATAAAAACATCCTAGTATATTGAAGATACTGGTTTTGTTACAAAAGAAAATAATAAAAAGATTTTAGGGGGTTGGAGAAGCAAAATAAAACATAAGAACACAAGAGAAAACACTACCTTTAAAACGGGTAACTCTTTTTGATTTGAGCTCAATGGCTTCCTTGGAAAGACTTCTGCCCAAAGTGAGGCTTCTAGGAGTAAAAGATAGATTTTTAGAGACAAAATGGGCAGGTTTTGGAGGAGCCAAAGGCTTGAGAGGTGTGGGTAAGGTGGTAGAGGTGGGGGCCTTTTATAAGAGGAGAGGAGAAGCACTCTTGGAATGTTATAAAATGTTACTTTATTATAAAATGATTTTCGGATTTAAAAGGTCCCAAAATTATATATTTAAATGATAAGGTGATAAGAGTTCTAAATCCACCCATGAAATAGGTGTTTTACATGTTTAGGTCTTAGATTTTACATTATCTTTTCATTTTATTTAAATCGTTAAATAATGAGGTAATCGCTGCATCATCATGGTGTCATAAATAATTTAATTTATTTAATGTCTAAAAATTATAAAAAAACTATCATGATGTAGGAAATATTTTTATCTTTTTAATGAATATTTATAGTAAAAATATGACTTGTATAACCCCATTTAAAAATTGTTTTAGTAAAAAAACTCATGTTTGTGACATTTTCATTTTAACTTTAAATAAAAAGTTATTAATGTCATTTTCCTACCAAAGTGGCTCCATGGGGTCCCCAAGTCGACCCATATATTTTATTGGTCGTCCATGACACATCCAATAAGGGTAAGACATGTTTCTAGGTCATTTCATATTATTAAAACATTATTTTTACCTTGAACTACACTAATTACCTCTAATTGCGATTAAAACTTAAAAGTTACTATTCACCAAAAAAATATTTTAATCCCATTGAACCAAATTTTACTTCTTAATGAAATTTTTTTTTTGGATTTTTGAAATTCAAAACACAGAGGTGGTAAAATTTCATTTAAACGAAAAATCAGTTTTTTTAAGTACCACTTAGTGGTTTCACTATTCCTAAAAATTGAAGCTTTTCAGAAAAATACCAAAACATCACCCTAAGATATATTTGATATTCTGAATTCAAAAATGATGTCTATTTTACAAAATTCAAAATATATAAGTTACATTAATTAATTTAATAATTAATTCCCACTGTCAAAATAAATAGCGTGTTTTTATGAAACAATATGTATCAAAAGGTTGACACTAGTTTAAGTCCAATTTCAAGGTGAAATTAATTCCAATGAACACTATCGGATTAAATGGTAAAAATATATTCGAATTTAACTTAAAAACCAATTAAAAAGATAATCTAATCATATAAATAAATTATATGAAAAAGAGGTTTTGAATTAAAAGACAAAAGTTTTCACTATTCATTAAAAAATGAACATTATCGGAAAAATACCAAAAATTTATCCAAAGTAAATTTCAATGTCCCAATCACAAAAAATAAGTTTATTTTGACAAATATAGCTTATAAAATTGTCAAAATATAGATTTAAAAATGGTTCGCTATCAAAAGGTGGTAAAAGAATCTTTTAAAAGTATTAGAGTATTTCATGCTTTAGGTTGGATTTATTCTCATTTTAAGCCACTAAAACACTATATAATTCATAAATAGACATAGATAACTATATATATTATTCATTACTTACTTGGGATGTTACATCCTTCCCACTTTAGAAAATTGCATCCCCACATTTTATTTACTTACCGAATAAGTGGGGGTATTTATCCCTCATAGCATTTTCAGATTCCCACGTTGTCTCTTCAACCATATGGATTTTCCAAAAAACCATTACCTGGTGAACTACCTTATTTTGTAACACTTGCTCCCTTCGGTCAAGAATCTGGAATGGTTGTTCTTCAAAATAGAGATACTCTTCCAACTGAACTACCTCTGGGCTCAAAACATGAGATAGATCTGGCATATAATTTCTCAACATATAAACATGAAAAACATTGTGTACCTGAGATAAACTCAGAGGTAAAGCCACTCGGTAAGCAACTGATCCAACTCTCTCCAGAATTTCATATGGTCCAATGAACCATGGACTCATCTTTCCCTTCTTACCAAATCGATTCACACTTTTCCATGGTGAAACTTTGAGAAAAACATGATCACCTACCTTGAAAGATAGATCCTTCTCCTGTTATCTGCATAACTATTATGCCTGCTCTATGCTGTTCTCATGTGTTTCTGAATCAACTGAACTTTTTCTGCTATCTGTTCCACCAATTTTGGTCCCATCAGCTTCCTTTCACCCCCTTCATCCCAAAAAGCTGGAGTTCGACACTGTTTACACTATAATTCCTCAAATGGAGCCATCTGTATACTGGAATGAAAACTGTTATTATAAGAGAACTCAACCAAAGAATGATGTTGGTCCCAAATTCCATGATAATCCATCGAACAAGCACGTATCATATCCTCCAAAGTGTGAATCGTTCGTTCTGACTACCCATATGATTGAGGATGAAAAGCTGTACTAAAATTTAATTCAGTACCCAATAACTTCTGAAGGCCCTTCAAAAAGTTAGAAGTAAACCTGAGATCACGATCAGATACAATGGAGAGAGGAACTCCATGTAACCTGACTATCTCTTTAAGATACAAACGGGAATGTTGATCTTGGGAAAAATTATCTCGTATAACAAGGAAATGAGAAGATTTAGTCTAGCAATCAACAATAACCCAGATTGCATGTTTATTTCGAGGTGTCTTCAGCAATCCCACAACAAAGTCCATGGATATATTCTCCCATTTCCATTCTAGTACTAGTAATGGCTGAAGAATCCCTTTCGGTAACTGCCGCTCTGCTTTAACCTATTGACATGTCAAACACTTCACATTAAAATCAGCAATATCCCTTTTCATTCCGTCCCACCAGTAATACTTCTGAAGATCTCTATACATCTTAGTACTGCCTGGATGAACTGAAAATGGAGAACTATAAGCTTCACATAGCAACTCTCTCTTCAACTGTGAATCACATGTCCCACACAATCTATTCCCAAATCTCAAAACAAAATCATTATCAATGTTCATTTCAGGCAACTTACCCTTCTGAACCAGATCTACCTTTTTCCGCAACTCACTGTCTTGCTTCTGTGCTTTCTTAATTCTATCTGATAGAGAAGATTTCACTGATACCTGAAACAAAATAGAAGGACATCCTGCACCAACAACTTCTATGCCAAATTTCATCAAATCCTTAACCAAAGGATCACGCTTCAAACACAACATTGTTAATGAAGCATTATTTTTTTAACTCAAAGCATCAACCACTTTATTTGATTTTCCCAGATGGTAATGAATTATACAATCATAATCCTTGATTAATTCTAGCCATCTCCTCTGTCTCATGTTTAATTATTTTTGAGTGAATATATACTCTAAACGTTTGTGATCAGTATATATTTCACACTTTAGTCCATAAGAATGATGCCTCCACATTTTTAAAGCGAAAGCAACAACAGCTAATTCCAAATCATGTGTAGGGTAATTTACCTCATGAGTTTTAAACTATTGTGAAGCATAAACAATTACCTTATCATTCTGCATTAAGATGCAACCAAGTCCTTTTAATAAAGCATCACTGTAGATAACAAACTCCCCATTCCTAGAAGGTAGTGCCAAAACAAGAGCATTCACCAATCTTCTTTTTAGTTCCTGAAAACAATCATCACATTATTTTGTCCAGATAAACTTAACACCCTTCTGAGTTAGCTTAATCATTGGACTAGATAACCGTGAAAAATTTTCTAACCAACCTTTAGTAATAGCCTGCCAAACCAAGGAAGATACAAATCTCAGTTACATTTGTGGGTCTTGACCATTCTTTCACAACCTTTGTTTTTGCAGGATCAACAGTTATCCCATCTTTAGAAACAATGTGACCAAAGAAAGAAATTTGTTGCAACCTAGACTCACACTTACTGAATTTCCCATAAAATTTCTTTTCTTTCATGGTTTGAAAAATAACCCTTAAATGTCTTTCATGCTTTTCTTTACTTTTAGAAAACACCAAAATATCATCAATGAAAACCACCACAAACTTATCCAAGAACTCATGGAAAATTCTATTCATTAAGTCCATGAATACAGCAGGTGCATTGGTTAGCCCAAAAGGCATTACTACGAATTCATAATGGCCATATCTTGTTCGAAATTCGGTCTTTAGAATATCTGCTTCCTTTACCTTCAACTGATGTTACCCCTATCTCAGGTCAATCATTGAAGAAAACTAAGCTCCCTGGAGCTGATCAAAAAAATCATCGATATGAGGCAAAGGATACTTGTTCCTAACAGTGATATTATTCAAGGATCTATAATCAATGCAAAGTCTCATAGAACCATCTTTGTTTTTAACAAATAAAATAGGAGCATCCCATTGTGATGTTCTAGGTTGAATGAAAGATTTCTATAATAAATCTTGCAATTGCTCCTTCAACTCTAAAAGTTCAATTTGAGCCATTCGATAAGGGGGTTTTAAAATGGGCTTAGCATCAGGAACTAAGTCGACAGTAAATTCAACTTCCCGATCTGGTATTATTCAAGGCAACTCATCAGGAAAAACATCAGGATACTCGTTTACCACTAGCACATCATTAATCTGAATAGTTCCCTTGTTTTCAACAATATGTGCAAGGTAACATTCATTTCCATCTTTTAAAAGTTTCTCATCCTCTTGATATTTTTTCAATAGTAAGGGTTCATTCTTGTACACAAACTGAAAGTCTTTCTGAAAAGAATCTTTTTTATCTCTACAGTCAATCTTAGCATGCTAAATAGAGAGTCAATCCATACCCAGGATAACATCAAACTCTACTAGAGGTAAAACAATAAGGTTTGCAAGTAGGTTCTTTCCAGAGATAAGGATAGGAAGATTCTTATAAATTGTTTTTGCCTCAACATTTCCCCTAGGTGTTTTTACCAAAAGTTCAGGAGTAATTTCTTGAGATGATATTCCCATTTTACTAGAAAAGTTTTCAAAAATGAAAGAATGTGTAGACATCGAATCAAACAACACACTGGCATAATCTGAAGAAACAAACAATGTAACTGATACAACTTCATTTGATGGATCGACATCTGCTGAAGTAGTTGTAAAGAATTTCACCACCCCTTTCTACTTGTAGTCTAACTACTTCCCCTCACTTGAGCTCTTTTTCAGACACTTGTTTGAATAAGGACCCATGTCATTGCACTTAAAACATTTCACTAACTGTAAATCAAATTTGGTCTTACCATCACCCTAATCTTTTTCAGTGCAACCACGAGCCTTATATCCCATCTTACCACATCAGTAGCACTTTAAAGAATTTAGAAGACATTCCCTAGCATTCCTTTTACCACATTTACCCCAAAATGGAAACATAGTTTTCTTACCATCATACCTTTATGAAGAATTCATCCCTTTCTCCTGCAACCTATGTTTCTTCTTCTGTTGGTTGTTATAGAACACTTGATCATCCGAAAACTCCATTTCCACCTTCTCAGCACATTGAACAAGATTTTCATAACTCTTTAACTCACGAGAAGCTAAAGTCCTTCGATATTTTGGCTTTAATACTGAGTAAAAACGATTGATTTTACTACCAAGGTCTCGGATAAAATTTGGAGCATGCCTTTCCAATCGAGTGAACCTTTCTTTATAGTCATCCACTGAGTCCTCCTCTTACCTCAATTCCAGGAATTTTTTTTCCATCCTAAGTCGAACAACCTTAGTAAAATACCTCTAAAGAAATATACCTTTTAATTCATCCCAGTCGAGAGCATCAATCTCATGAGCGTCCCTGATATTTTTAACAATCGACCACCACAAATCTGCTTCACTCTCCAAACAGTAAACAGTAAGACTAACCTTTTGATTGTCTGAACACCCCGTGACATCGAAAACCTTATCCAGTGCTGTAATCCACCCTTAAGCTAACACATGGTTTGATGATCCCCTGAATGATGGGGGATATCACCTCATGAAATGTTCCACCACTAACATGTTCCCCCTGCGGTTGATCTCGCTGATCTCGTGCATGGATACCACCACCATTTATCGCTTGATTCAACTGCACCATTACTGCAGAAAACTGTTCAGTTCCAATTCCGACCATCTCAGGATGCTGATTCAGAAGGTTATTTCCTCCTATATGCCTTCCTAGCAACACTTCCCTGTTTCCTCGACGGAAAACCGTTCTGAACAAACATGTCTTAGATGAAGCAACATTGTAATCTTCAAATTCTATATCATTTTAATTTGACCATAAAAAATATTTTTGGATAATCCTTTAACAGAATTCTAACTCCTAATGTTATCTAAACCGACCTCTGATACCAACTATAAGGCCCCAGCCTTAAACATCACTTAATCTTGAGTTACTTCAATAATACATGTTGAGGCTCTTTTCAGGTTTAGAGTTTTAGAGAATTATATCATAAAACATGCATTAAGTTCCACATTTAAACAAAGTGGTTACATAAAATATAGTACTCATTTTTCCAATGAACGGAATAATATTTAAAATAAAACATGGATTCATTCTTAACACTTAATTGACACTATCATCACATCATGTACCTTTCCCTTGACCTGTGAAAAACAATTCAAAAACTTGGGATGAGCATAAAAAGCTGATTAAGGGATATAAAAGTAAGAAATGAAAACAATAGTCAATGTATGAAATCATAAATTACATATAAAACATAATCACTTTATCATACCTCATCAAATCATGAATAAATCATAGAAACCATAATACATAAAGGTAACTTGAGGAATTCATATCATTCTTACGTAAGGAGTAACCCTCTTGGTTACGTTTGGAATACCCATCACAGTATATTCACTAAATCTATTGGGAGAAACCTTAACGTTTAACTCTTTCGCGTTACCCAATGCATTGGAGAGCTATATTAGGCTCACCTGACCTTAGTTTATCATGGAACCACCCATCTTCATAACAATACCCAAGAACAATAACATAATCGTATCACATAAAACATGCATAAAGGAAACATAACATTTCCACATTTCAATCATAAGATATCAATACAACACATTGATATAATAAAAACATTATGAAAACCATTTTCAATACCAAAATAAAAGATAAGTAAAACATGGTATTTATTTTTCATTTAAAAAAAGGTATGGCATGTAGAGGAAGGTGAAACTCAAATAATGGTCACAGCGGTGGAGAAGTCATTGTCGCCGCATACGTATGACAAAAACATTGCCTTTTGTCTTTTAGTAGAACACTTCGTATAAAAAATATTCCTTTTGGATAAACTTAAAATTAAAAGGGGTTTATACACCATATAAAAGAAGGTTGTGTATAAAACAAAATATGAGTCAATGAAAGGAGATTGAGACGAAGTCCCACACCTCGGGTCTGACTTGACTCGATCGTTTTTTAACATACTGAATAATAAACATGAGTTAATTTCTACTTTCTTTAGAACCTTTTTCAAGTTCATTATTACTTTTATATCACTTATTACCATGTTATGAACACTATGAATTTTTTTAAGGTAATAATGGTCGTTTTTTCGATCATTAGTACTTGAGTCAAAAATAAACACATTATAATTACAAGTTGTTCATGTGGTAAAATATCCATTACATAAAGAATTATATTAATGATGTATATATCATATATATCATATATATCTAGTATATACATGCATTTATAATATTACATAATAGTTTAGAGGTAAGAAATGAAATGCACCGTTCATGGAGACGGTAAGTCGTACGTACGCATGAACACTACTTTCATTTCTATTTCTTACTTAATGGAGTGAAATCATAATTATATAAAGGTATATCATAATTCCAGTATAATATCATATATAATATCATTAAATTTATACTTTATATGTACCACATATGGTGTTAACGAATCAAATCACTTTGAAGGGGCGGTAGTCCGCACTTCCTAAAATGAAGATATCACGTTTACCAATAATGGAAACCATAAAGGTATTACATAAATGAAAATACAGAAGCTTAAGTAAAACATAAAAATATTATATATCATATATAAATATATTTTCATCTTAATGGCCACCTTTTAAGGTGCTAGAAGAATATTGAACAATCATCGTTTCGTGAGGCAGAAATTCGCCATCCACGGAAACGGTATGCTATTTAACCATTAGATGAAGGTGTGTGTAAGTGTAGCTCAAATAATTCTTATAAAAACATCCTAGTATATTTAATATACTGGTGTTGTTACAAAATAAAATAATAAAAAAAGTTTAGGGGGTTGGAGAAGCAAAATAAAACAAAAGAACACAAGATAAAACAATACCTTTAAAACGGGTAACTCTTTTTGATTTGAGCTCAAAGGCTTCCTTGGGAAGACTTCTGCCCAAAGTGAGGCTTATAGAAGTAAGAGAGGGATTTGGAGAGACAAAATGGGTAGGGTTTGGATGAGCCAAATGCTTGAGAGGTGTGGGCAAGGTGGTAGAGGTGGGGGCCTTTTATAAGAGGAGAGGAGGGGCACTCTTGGAAAGTTATAAAAGGTTACTTTATTATAAAATGATTTTCGGATTTAAAAGCTTCCAAAATTATATATTTCTAGGATAAGGTGATAAGAGTTCGAAATACACCCATACAATAGGTTTTTGACATGTTTAGATACTATATTTTATATTATCTTTTCATTTTATTTAAATCGTTAAATAATGAGGTAATCGCTGCATCATCATGGTGTCATAGGTAATTTAATTTATTTAATGTCTTAAAATTATAAAAAAAATATCATGATGTAGGAAATATTTTTATATTTATAATTAATATTTATAGTAAAAAATATGACTTGTATAACCCCATTTAAAAGTTTTTTAGAAAAACAACTCATGTTTGTGGCATTTTCATTTTAACATTAAATAAAAAGTTATTAATGTCATTTTCCTACCAAAGTGGCTCCATGGGGTCCCCAAGTCGACCCATGGATTTTCTGGGTCGGACATGACACATCCAATAAGGGTAGGACATGTTTCTAGGTCATTTAATATTATTAAAACATTATTTTTACCTTAAACTACACTAATTACCTCTAATTGCTATTAAATCGTAAAAGTCACTATTCACCAAAAAAAAATTTTAATCCCATTGAACCACATTTTAATTCTTAATGAAAACCATGTATGTCTGATTTTTGAAATCCAAAACACATAGGTGGTAAAATTTCATTTAAACGAAAAATTAGTTTTTTTAAGTACGACTTAGTGGTTTCACTATTCATCAAAAATTGAAGCTTTTCAGAAAAATACAAGAACTTCACCATAAGAAATATTTGATATTCCAAATTCAAGAATGATGTCTATTTTAAAAAATTTAAAACATATAAGTTACATGAATTAATTTAATAATTAATTCCCGCTGTCAAAACAAATAGCATGTTTTTTTGAAACATTATGTATCAAAAGATTAACACTAGTTTAAGTCCAATTTCATGGTGAAATTAATTCCAACGACCACTATTGGATTTAATGGTAAAAATATATTCTAATTTCACTTTAAAACCAATTCAAAAGATAATATAATCATATGAATAAATTATATTAAAAAGTGGTTTTGAATTAAAATACAACATTTTTCACTATTCATTAAAAAAATGAACTTTATCGGAAAAATACCAAAAATTTATCCAATGTAAATTTCAATGTCCCAATCATAAAGAATAAGTTTATTTTGAAAAATATAGCTTATAAAATTGTCAAAATATAGATTTAAAAATGGTTCTCCATCAAAAGGCGGTAAAAAAATCTTTTAAAAATATTAGAGTATTTCATGCTTTAGGTTGGATTTATTCTCAGTTTAAGCCTCTAAAACACTATCTAATTCATAAATAGACATAAATATTGATATCTATTATTCATTAATTACATGGGATGTTACACTTAGAATCCCATTTTTACTAAAACACAAAACGTTTTTTCAAGGAAATACTTTAAGAAAAACATGATTTCCTAACACGAATAGAATATATTTATTCTGATTATATGTATAGATTTTCTCTCTTATCTATACCATAATCATATGTTACTGAATTATCTTTACCTTCCAACTGTTTCCAATACCAATTCATGTATAATTAATTTCCCTTTTCCTACATCATCCTAAAATAATGAAGCATTCCACCTCTTTCTATATAATGCCTCAAAAGGTACGATAAGTATTATTGAACACAAATTTCTATTATAAAAAATATAATCTAAAGAAATGATCTGATCTGAACTTCCCTAGTAATTCATTTGACAAGCAACAATTATGTCATCCATGATTGGAATTTTTTCTTTATATTTCCATATGATTGAGGATGAAAAGATACAAAAAAAATTTAATTCAGCACCCAACAACATTTGATATTTTTCCAAAAATTATTAGAGAATATATGATTGTAAACATAAAAAATAGAGAGAGAATATACATGTAACTTGACTATTTCTTAGAGATATAGTGAAAAATATTTATCTAGGAACACAATTTCTTGAATGAGAACGAAATATGTAGATTTAGTTACTGATCATAAATAACCCAAAATAACTATTACCTTGAGATGTATTTGGAAATCACTTCTTGAAATATATAGAACTATTTTCACCTTTCTAATCAGTCATTGGAAATGGATGAAGCATCCCCTTCGATAATTTCATTCCAATATAACCTGTTGAAATTTATAAAATTTCATATTAAAGACCAAAATACCAATTTTCATTCCATCAATTTAGTAATACTCCTTAAGGTCACTTTACATCTTAGTAATACTAGGATAAGAAAAAAATAGGACTACGAGCTTTACCCAATAATTATCTCTTTACATAGAAGTCACATAACATACATAATCTCTTTGTAAATCTCAAAACACTTTTTTTAAAATTAAATTTATGAAACTAACCCTTCTAACAAGTTATACATTTTCCTATAACTAAAGTTATTTATTTATTGCTTTTATAATTCTATATGATAGAGATGATTGTACTAACACCTGAAACAAAATATAAGATGTTCATGAATCCACATGTTCTATTAAAAAATCATCAAATTATTAAATAAAACGTTATGTTCAAAACATATGATGGTTAATGAAGCATTATTTTTTTTTGACTCAAATCATCAGCTACATTATTTTTCACATAATGATAATGAATCTTATAGTCATAATCCATAACCAGTTCCATCCATCATATCCACCTTGGGTTTAACTCTTTTTGATAAAATATATACATGTAAATTTTTTGATCAATATATATTTCAGAAATTACTGCATATAAATGATTCATCAATTTTTTTAAAGAAAAACCCAATGAAGAAAATTCTAGATCATTAATAGGAGAATTTAACACATGATTTTATATTTTTCACTTATTATAAATAATTACCTATTCATTTTTCATCTCGAAATTTCCATGTCTATTAAATAAAGCATCATTGTAGATAAAAAATTATCCATTTCAATAGGGAAGGCCAAAACTGGAGTATTCACCAATCTTAGTTTTAGTTATTAAAAAAATCATCACATTCTTTTAACCAAAGGAATTTAACTCCTTTTTCATGTTAAATATGTTAGTTTGTTAGACAACAAAGAAATTTTTTCAACAAAATATCAGTAATAACCATCTAATACAAGAAAACCATGAATATTTATTTCTTTTTTAGGTATTGGACACTCTTAAAAAACATTAGTTTTATAATGGTAAATAGTTATTTCATATTTAGAAATAATATATCCAATAAAAGAAATATTTTGAAACCAAAACTCTCACATACTAAATTTCCATAATTATTATTTTATTTTACAGTTTTAAAAACAATCCTTAGGTTTCATTCTTGATGCTCATGAATTTTAGAATATAATAATATTTATTTAATTGAAAAAACCAAAAAAATTTCTAAATATTGATGAAAAAATATATTCATAATATCCATAAATATAGTTGGTGAATTAGAAAATCCTAAGAATAACTATAAAATCATAACGACCATATCTAGTCCAAAACACCATCTCTGAAATATTTTCTTCTTTCATGTTTAATTGATGGTACCCAAACTGAAAATCAATATTTGGAACATAATTTTTTCCCTGGATATGATAAATCAAATCATTTTAATGGGGAAAATGGTACTTTTTCTTAAGAGTGATGTTATTTAAGACTCTATAATCAATGTAAATCCCTATAAAGCCATCTATCTTCTTAACAAAGAAAATATTCACACCCCATTGAGAAGTACTTGAATGAAAAAAACTATTATTTATAAACCCATGTAACCACACTTTCAATTCAAAAATTTAGGCTTGACCCATTTGATAAGGGGGTTATGAAATTGTCTTAGAACCAGGTATTATGTTAATTATTAACTCAACTACTAAATTAGAAATAAAACTGTTAAAATCATCAAGAAATGTATCCACATATTCTTTTACTAATGGGGAATCACAAATAAGAATGGTTTATTTCCATTAAAACATATGTGATACATAACTTTCACATTCATATCAAGTCAATTTCTCTTCATCTTGGTATGTTATGAATGGTATGAATTCATTGAATAAAACTCTATTTTCGAGTCAATCCATCTGAGCATGATAAATTCAATGTTAATTCATAAACAAAATAATATCAAACTCTACCATGGGAAATTCAGAAATACTTGTAGGAAAAACATTAAATAGATAAAAATAGGAATATATCAATAAATATTGGGTTCTTTAGTGTTCCAAATAAGAGTTTTCAAAAAATGTTATATCATGGTTTCATGAGGTGATATTCAAAATATACAAATAAAATTCTCAAAAAATGAATGACTAAAAAGATACATAATAAAATATGGTTTTGGAATAAATTTATTAAGCATGTAACATAACTATAAATACTTTATTTGGAAGACCAAAATTAACTCTAGTAGCATTTAAACACATTTATACAACGTTTTCCTTCCAAAATTGAAGATTTTCCACTGTAAGTTACAAACTACAAACAAAAATTAACATAAAGTTCATATTAATTTCAATTTAAAAACAACACCATTATATTTTCATTATTTTCCATATCACTACTAAGATGATTTAATTTTTAATCATGATTCATATCCCCAAACTTACCATATCGAAAAAATTTCATAGATTTTATAATATTTTATCAAAGGTGTTTTTTACAGCACATATCAAAACATGATAACTTGAATCTCTTAATTTTAGAATTATTTTGTGGATAATTTCCCATTAACTTTACCCTATACCTTTTCATATGCATGTTTTCATGAAATATTTAATCATTAAAAATCACTATTTTCCCCTCTCAGCACATTAAACAAGATTCTCATTAATTTTGAATTTACAAGAATCTAATTTCCATCGATATATTGTCTTCAATCCAGAGTTAACCAAATAATTTTACTATCAATATCCCAAAAATATTTGGTCCATACCTTTCCAATTATGTGATTTTTTATTCACACATGGCAACTAAATCATTGCCCTTTTGTCTCAATTCTAATAATTTTTTCTATCTAAAATGCAAATATCTTTTAGAAAAATATTTCTCAATGAAAATATTCTAAAATTCCTACAATTCTAAGCTATAAATCTCTTAATTTTCTCAAGTATTCTTAACCATTACCCACTATTGATTGGATTCACCTTAAAACAGTAAATATAAAATGTTAAATTTTATTTCTATAAATAACAGATGAAATTGAATTAATTATCCAATGATTCAATCTATCATTTATATATAACAAGTTTATAAGATACACAACATTCTTTTGGGTTTTATCTCAAAATATTCAACGTTATAGACATATTCTTCTATGGTAGATATTATTGTTCTTAATCATAGATACCACCACTATTTATTTCATTTAATGACTAAAAAATCACTATAACTAACTGGAGAATTCCAATTCCAACAATTACAAGTTTTTGATTGGAAAGGATGTCATTACCTTGGTGCCTTCCTACTTCAGCTTCCCTATTCCATCTTTGGGAAACCATTTTGAATAAACATAGTTTAGATGATGTAACATGGTAATCTAAAAATTATATATTATTTTTACTTTACTACAACGTAAAATATTTCAATCATATTCTATGAAAATTATCCAAACCCCTAAATTTATGTAAACCCTACTCTGATACACAAAAAAATGTCATAGTCTTAAACATTACAAATTCTAGTGTCTATAAAATAGAATTTACTAACTTTAATACCAAATATTTTTTAGGTTTATAGTTTAGGGAATTAGTTCTGCACCCATATGAAAGTAAATATTACATTACAAAGTTTTCACTTCTAATTTGTATCAAATTTCTCATAATATATGAATTTTAAAAAGAAACATGTTTTATTTTAATGTAATGTCTTTAGAAATTTTATCTTGACCTTATCATTTTACCTTACCATATTTAAAACCCTGTGAAAAAAATTTAAAACATGGGATGAGAACATAGATCCTAGTAAGGGTCATAAAAACAAAGAATGAAAGTTACTCATTAGTATGCGAATACTTTTAAATATTGTTATTTATAAAATAAAAATTAGATTCAAAAGTAAACAATTTATTAGCCAAAAAATCAAAATATACTCTCAAACTTCCCCATAATAAATTTCAAAACATATATTAAGGAAAAATAAAACTCATAAATGTTTCTTTTCCATCATTAAAAACACATAATTTCTTTTTCACAATGTTAGGTTTTTCACCCTTAAAAAGTTGCATATAATTTCCTTAAAAGACAAGATCATTATCATACCTTGAGAAATCATAATACTTATATAAAAACCCACACAAATCATAAATAAATTATTTGGGTGATTTCTGACATAATTTCCTTTCCACTCTTAAAAATATAATAACCATATATTTAATATCCATACCAAATCCAGTAGAGGAATATCACAGACCCAACCATCCTTAGTTTATCATAAAACCATATGTCCTTGGATAATGATGTAACCACCAATACTTGCATTAAAAACAAAACCTAAATCATTAGTTTCTAATTGAAAAACCTATCATTATAAATAACTTCCAATAACCATAACATAATCATAAAACATTTAATCTTTTACATTTATCATTACACAGATAAAATATATTTTTAACCTATAATAAGTCATTTCTTAATATTTAAACATCAAATTAATTTAAAAACCAATTTTCAAAAATAAAATAACCAGGAAAAATATAAATAAATTTTTATCTAAATAAAATAGGGGATATAATAAAATAATACAAAAATAAAATAAAGTTTCTGATGGTGGAAAATTCATTGTTATAGTATTTTTTATAATATAACACTTCTTTATTATTTTTGTAAAGAATTTTTAAACATGATGTTAAATGATTACTTTTGAAAACCATTGAATTAACTTAAAAAGAGATATAAAATATCATTTATAATTATTTTATGCACATATAAATACATACATAAAATAATTCTTCGAATATGGACAAGTAATTAAATGATTTTTTAGGGAAACTTTTGGATGATTTTTTAAAATAAAGCCCTTTACCTTGAGTCAAAAGCATCACATACATTCTTTACCTTCATTATGAAAATAAATAGAATAAATATTTACTTTCACATTTGTTTTCAAATTTATTATTCAATTTATTTTTTCTCCTATGATACTATATTTTATTATTTAATCAATTCAGTTCACATCGGAAATTTTCATGATATTAGGTTCTTAAGTCGTAAATAACTTCGGTATGTTTAATATGTTTAAATAGGTAATTATTCTATAATATATTAGATAATAATAATTAAATAATAATTTTCTTAAAATTTTTATACTTTTAAAACACTTCATGAAATATGGTTATGAAAATTTTCTATGTTACAATCATGGGGACAACAGAACTTACAAATGCATGAGTAACATTTCCACTTTTTGAAGACCATTATGAAATGTTGGTAAGTAATATTTTATCTCTAAAAAGATATCATCATACCATTAGTACTATATTATTTCATTATAAATACTTTTATATATCATCTGTGTCATGTGATGATGAGAAATGAATCACATTTGTTTTTGGAGGAGGTAGTCCACACGTACAATGTTATCATTATTCAATGGATGAAAAGGTTAAAATTTATATGATATATTATAGTTTCATAATGATAAATATTTTATGAATATAATATATTTATATTTATTCCATATTATATCTATTTATGAGAGATGGTGATGGAAATTAAATTACATAGGTTCATCTGGCGGTAGTCCACCATACCCATGAATGATGGTTTCATTTTCCATTTGATGAAAGAGAGGATGGATATAGGTTCTTACACTAAAAAAAATTAGTAATTGGAATATAATAGTTTTATAATTTATATTTGTTGAAAAATATTTTAGGGTGTTAGAATAAGAAATACAACAAAAATTCTTGGTCAAGAACTCTACCTCTTCTTCAGGAAACCTCATTTTCATTAAACATTAATACCTTTAATGGTGGAATTATTTTCTAACTTAAGACTCTATGATGTTGATAGGGATAGAAGTTAGGTTTTTGCATAGGTATTATATGATCCAAAAGTATTTTCAAGTGTGAATAAATGATAATAATTGGTTTCCTTTTATAAGAGAGGGTAGGGGCACGTTAGAAATTTCTTAATATAGTAAATTAATATAAATTAATTTTTATGTAAAATAACTTAAAAATTGATAATATTTTAATATAATATTATTAGGGGTGTAACTAATCTCATATAATAAAATTTAAATAATATTGGATGAAAATTTTATAGTTATCTTCATTTAACCATTCATTATCCCTTTTCATAATTACAGTGATATGAAAGATATTCAATCTTAAGTGGTTAATACAGTTACAATAAAAAGAAAATTGGACCATAAATGAATATTTTTTATATTTTCAACATTATCTAATTTATATGGTTGAAGATAATTTTTTTTGGAAGAATAGAAAATTTAGTAATATATTATTTATTAAAAAATAACATTTATGTTAATTATAGAACTATTAATTTTAATTGATCTTTAAAAATAAAAGGAAAAATAGAATTACAATAAAATTAATCCAAACCTGTATAATATTACATATTTATATTAAAATTATGGAAGAAAAAATCATTCAAATAATTTTATTTATTAGATTTTTCAAAATAATTTTATCTATTTTTTATTTCTTTCGCATGCACGGTGTAAATATTTCATAAGCATTTAGCCAATTATTTCTTAAAAAATAGAAAATAAGTTACCATTATGAAATAAATAATTATTATTTCAAAATAATATTTTGAACACAAGATTTCCCTAATCTGTCCCTATGTCAAAAAAATAAACGTAATAAAATAAAGTTAATGAAAATTGAGGCTTTTATTTATATAAAATAATATAAATGGCCACAATCACGAACAAATGGCCAAAAGAGGCCATATACTGGACATTAAAATGATTATGGACAATGTAAAATCATTAAATAATATTATTGAATGTGTTAGAGATATTATTTATCCCTTTCCATTTTAGTTTTAACCTTAATTACCCAATTTTCCCTTTATCATGCTAAAACAAATCACTAAGGTATTATTCATATTGACTAAAAATAAATGGTATCTATTTAACATATTTAAGCTCAATGATTATAAAAAAATTTACACCTAAATATTATAAAATAAAAAAATTAGGTTCAATATCATATATGACACACAACCATAAGATTAGATGAGAATATAACACCACGAGAGTTTTTGATAAATTTATTTTTATATAAATTTGATTTCTTCAATAGCTTGTGGAACACAGAACCCCGAGTCGAGATGAACCATATTATAGTGTACCATTATAAAAAAGCCTTTAAATTGATATTTATGAATAGTAAAAAATAAATTATGAAAATTATGGTTATCAATTTATTATAAATAAAATAAAAATCATTTAAAATAAGAAGTAATGTTTTCAAAAAACTATTTTTTCGAAAAGACTATTTCATCGTGCTATGCACACATAATTTTTAATTACATTTCACTTATTTTAGAAAATTTATTTTATAAATTATCTTCATTTTTGAAATCATAGTATTAAAATTTTTATAGGGTGAGTTTTTGGTAATTTTCTAAACTAATTCCTTTTTTTGATGAATCATAAAATATACATTTTTTTGAAAACCTCCTTTTATTTTAAATAATTTTCTAGGTTAAATTTTTTTTAAATTATTTTTAATGTTAAATAATAAAATTATATTAAAAATTATCTAATTTATGTCATTTGAATCAATTTCAATTTGATTATTGATATTAAAACCTTATATACGTATGAGAATTTTTCATTGGAAACCAGTTTTTCATCATGTCTAGGGGTATAATTATAAATTGGATTCTCCCACTTTTTTGTATTGAATTTTAGAAAATTTATTTCATATTTTTAATCATAATAATTTATATTATTTAATATTTCTATTTTAATCTTTTAACATTATGAAGAGTAATGTTTATAAAATTAAATTACAAATGTTAAAGTAAAAATTGATTTATCGGTGGATAAGTTTAAATTTTAAGGATTAAAATGACATAAAACTTATAAAAAACTCAATTTATGGCCATATATAGACCTTATAATATCTATTTTCATATAATGACTCATTCTGTAGTCTTTTGGAATGAAAAAAACGTGTGTCTAATCGATTCTTTTAAAGCATTTTTTATATATTCTCTCAACCATTTATAAAAGCCCACCTCATGTAATCCCCTATTCACACATAAAAATAAGTTCTGAAGACAATAAATTCATAAATAACTTCCTTAATCCCCTAAAATCATCTTAGATCCCTTGTTTTTAACATTAATTCATCCTAAAAAGGCCTTTGATGCAAATATAATGAAGGTGTATGAAGAAGATACAACCATCGTAAATGAGTATTTTTATTTTTTTCTCTTCCTAAACCTTATTAAAATATTATTAAAACATGATAATATAATAACATAAATATTTTAAATATATTTATATTCTATTATTTTATGGAAAGAACTATATCTATGACCTCTTCCATCAAATGGGAAATGAAATTGTGGAATGTGTGTATGGCAGACTAATACATCACAAACCGATGTAATTTATTTTCCATAACAATCTTTCAAGGATGGATATAATGATATATTTGGATCATTTATATTATATTTATGATATTATTATTAATTTTTAATTTTAATATCACATATACCTTCTTACATTAAATTTCCGTTAAAATATGACAATGTTTCTTGTGTATACGGTGGACCACCACCTTGCAATGCGATGTGATTTGTTTATACTTATGATTATAATAGAATGTAATATGGGTAAATTTAATAAATAAATGAGATATATATAAAATTATTTTTATTCTTTTAAATAAACAAATCACCCACTTCCTTACATTTCTCCATTAATAAAATGATAACGTCCTTCACATGGTCGTACGCCCTACCATCTCCATGAAATGATATGATTCATTATGCATGTTTAATTTTAAATAATGATTATAAGAAAATATCTAATGAAAAAAATTATTTTTGTAACATTAATATCATTTTATAGATTATTTAACCATACAGTATGTGTAATAATATAAACTTTTGTGACAAAACATGAATGGTAAAACGAAGTAATTAACACTCTAAACATTAAAAATATTGAAAAATTATTAATGAAATTTTGATAAGATTTTATAATAGGATCAAATATGATATTATAAATATTAATATAGTTAATTTATAAATTATTAAGATGATTAAAAACATTATTCATGAGTCTAAATCTTATTCAATGAGAAAGAAGCATATAGTAAGGGACTTCGTCTCTATTTCCCTTCATTGAGGTATACTCTAATGTTATATAAATAATTTATTTTTAATGGTGTATATACATCCCCTTTTAAATGTTATATCACAATTACTTAATAATTAATGGTATTTTATGTTTCAATTTTAATTATTTTGTCCAATGGTATTTGACTTAAATTTTAAGAAGTGGTAAAGAATTTAATAACTCAACTTCATTTAATAAGGATATATTACTTCGTTATGGCATTTTATATTATAAGATTATGTGTTTATTTAATTTTGAATATATTATGTTGTATTTAAATTTGTTTTATTTGGGTTTACGTTTGATACACATAATCGATTCATTGGTAAATTCTCACTTAATCAGTTTTGTCATTATAAGGGTTTATTTCACAATCCAATTTTAATTGGGTTTATTTATAATTAAATTCACATATAAGGAAATAATTTGACCATTGTATAATAAAACCATTCAATTTTACTCTCCTATAGTCAATAATGATATTTTAATTTTATTGTACTTCTTTATGACTTTTTAACTCAACATTATTTATAAAATGTTTGTAGTAAAATTCGGCTCTATTTATCTCTTCCGTTGAAAATAATTTTTGTTCCAAATAAATTTATTCTATATTTTTTTTAATAAAGGTTTCTAAAAATATCCAATAGATTTTTTAAATAAATTTTTACCCATTTTTCTTTTTTTAAAATGAAAAATTTGTTTTGTTTTTCAAACAAGGTCCATTTGTAATTTATGAAAAATGTGAAAGGAATAAATATTTTAATTTGTTAATTATGTATATAATTTATAGCCATCATAAGTAGTCAATGATTTAAAAATTCCTTTATAAATTGAAAATTTAATTTTCAATGAATTTTTTTTCGAAATATTATTTGAAATTTTAGCTATAAAATTAATATTAAAATTGAAAAGATTAATTTCCTCAAAATGGGTTTTAATGATATTATTTATTGTATTTATATTCATCAATGTCATAAACCCTTTATCTTACATTTGATCCACTACAGATGTGTTGTATTGATATTATCCATATTATTTATCAAGATTATTTATGATCAGCTTTTTCAAGGAATTTATTAAGGTTTTCTTTCTTTATTTTTGTAATTAGTAATTTTCCCTTTACATATTCAATTTATTTTCACCAATGGACATTAAATTCCCCCTAAATATTCATATTATTTATCCTAGTTAAATTTATTTCCTAAACTACGAGTCATTTAATAATATAATATTTTACCTAGGAAGTTATATGAATGATTGGGGAAATTATTGTTAAATCGTATTCCTCATATGATATAAAAATTTATTGATAAGGAATATTATTCTAGAATTAAATATATTATTTGATATATGAGGAATGATTTGGACATAATGATATGGGTGTTCCCTAATTATAGATATACTGTTGATACACCAGTAGTTTAATGAGATGATTTAGTTGGATATCCTTAGTTAAATATATTTCTAGTTATTACCCATCCATTCATTTTAAACAATCCTATAAAAGGTCTTGATAGTATAGGTATAAGGATTTTTGAGATCATTATGTCCAATAATTATTAATTTCCTTCATTATGAATTTAGTTATCATTATCTATAATAATTTTTTAATTGTATTACCTATGCATGCATTTTATCTTCAATTTATTGATTAAATTACATGTGCGTTCATTTATTTTCCATTCCATATTGACTATGGATTATCTATTCATGATTGTCATGTTATTGATTATGGAATGTGTGTTTAGTTATTTAACTTCCCTTGTTGAATATTCCTTAGATTATGATAGACAAATTATTTAAATAGAATATGTGTTTAGTGATTTACATTTCCATATTGGACATGTTTGTTGATTCGTGATATCTTATGAATTATATAACTCTTACCAAGCATCTAAAATCACCCTTATTTTGTTTCTTTTCCCAAGAATATAGGATGTGTACTATGAATGACATACATAGATATGATAAAGGTAATAATGATATATCATAAAAAAATTATTTTGTAATTTTTATTTTTAAATGAAATATGAGAATCATGTATGTATATAGTTTAACAAGAAAACTAAACTACTCAGTCCTCCAAGATACGATCACTCGTATATTATGCCAAAGTAGTAAAGTATACACTAACTCTAAACTACGGGGATTGGGGCCTTTATAGTTTGTATCAGATTAATGATTGTAGAAAATTCAAGAACTAGATTGTGGAAAACATAAATTAGGGAACATAACCTTTTGATATACATTGAGGATAAGTATAGAAGAAAATCTCATTGCTTGGTAAGGTAGTGATTATGTGTTATTTCCTACAAATACATATCTATTTGGATAATACAAGTGGATATGGTTCAAGTACATATGTACCTAGGGGTAATATATTAAAAAAAAGGTATGTTATTCTTGACATTAGCATTACATAGTACACAAAAACAACTCGTACTACACACCCACTTTGACACTCATGGGGGATATTCTTTTTATAATTCACATTTTCTTTTAAAACCACTATGAATAATTTTAATAGATGATGTCGATGAATAACATAGAGTAAACCTTATGTGTCTATGATTGAAAATAGGGTATCATGATTTAGATATGCTATAAATTATTATATGGGTTTCCCACAAGGACTATTATTTCTCACAAGATGCATTTTGGATTTAGTCAATGAATAGAACCAGATAGAATCATGTTGAACTTTAATTTGAAGTATAATTGCAAAAGTATCAGAAACCAAATGGGATGATAACTTAAGTGAAATATAGTAAGATTATTCATAATATATTATCCCAAAATATGATTAATAGCCTATACCTTAACCAAATTTATGACTCATCGAAGAAGAGAAAAAAGGAGTTCAATAAGAGATTGAGTGGTGGAGACTATGAAGAAATGTAGGATTGATTTCCTTCATGTCACAAATAAGGAAAGGGACACTAAGGATAATTTCTCAATCGAACAATAAATGATTTATATGTGGGAAATTAGGATATAAAAAAATGAATTACAAAGAAATAATGATGAGTACGATAAAAAGAAATAAAGTTCATCTTATGGATCAATTTATTGTTTGTTATCCTAAATGTGGGGAACCTAAGAATTAACCAAGTCAATTCCCTATTTTAAAGGATTATTACTAAACCAAGGAAATATCTATGTTGGAATAAAGTAGTTAAAGTATTTATTTGGATTCAAAAAGTTATACTGTAGAGATTTTTTTAGCAATAATATTTTGGTGATAATAATAATGAAACATATATGGAATATTTTAATTTTATAAGAATATTTGACTTCATTAACTTAAGAGTTATTGATACCATCATGATTTTTTTATTTTCGAATGATATCAAGTTCAAATTCTTAAACACCAATTATTTTGATTTATGTGATGGGAATCTACCAATATTAAGGATATTCTGGGAAACATTTATGGAAATACAACACATTGGTTTAGTATATGTTTTTGTGTAAAATCTTATTTAAGGAAGAATGCATTTACACTTTGTGGGAATTATTTTAAAGGTATTTGTAACCTTTAGCGTTTATATTATATTTTATGTTGTAGTAATTATGGGCCATCAAAACCTAGGAGCGTTATATGAATTATAATAATATTTTTTTAGAAAATAGGAAAACTCACATACTGGGTAATAAACTTTTCATCCATCGAAGGCCGTAGGGAATGATAAAATAATTGAATGATTAAAAGGTTTTAGAGCCTACCACTGGTTTAGGTGATGTTCTGATTAATATATACTTTTTTTACAGAAAATATTTGATGAATAAATTTTAATAATGAATTAAAGGTTTAATTTTTTAGGGTTATATATTTATAAAATTTTCTAAACATATTGGTTTTGAAAAATAATTATAAATATATAGAAACACTTTTTACTCTTTTTTGAATCTTAGAATCCATTAAAACATAATTTTAGTGATTTAGGAATAAAAAATAATTTTTGATATTTATTTATTAGAGTAAGAGGTGAATTGGGAATTGATTTAAGCACAACCAAAGGATGAAACTATGCTTATAAAATATACTCATATCAAGTATATATATTTCCTTATTTTCTTAGGTAGTAAAAGAATTCCCCAACATTAAGAAAAGGATATTGAAACCCAAATGAGATCATATTACCTTAATAAAAAAATTAATAAAATTGAAATTTAAATAATCATATATATATGGTTTTGTGGTTGTTTAATTTACATTAATAATTCATTTTCTTGTTATCATTGACATCTATCAAACTACATCATTATTTGGGTGTTATGATTTTCTTTAATGTCCATGTCTTCACTCTCCACCTATGATCTAATACATGGATACGTAGTCATTTTTTATTCTAGATGATCTTTTATATTTATCATTCCATATTTATGGAGTAATTTTTCTTATCCCTTTTTATGAGGTGGTTTTTTGAAAAAGTAATTTTCAAATATAAATCACTTGATATCTGAGTGTATGCTCAAATGATAAGCACCAAATTAATTGTAGGTGGGGGAGAATTTAAAACCTATAGATTTTAAAAGAATAAAATAGGGTTATGTGTAATATATTTCACAAAAAAATTCATATATAATAATTCAATATCCTCAGACTTTATAAAATATATTTTTTAAAATAAACTCAATTTCCTCGATATATGGAGAAACATGGAACCCCAAGTCTAAAAGTATGACAAAATAATATAACATTTAAAAAATTCCCTTAAATTATATGGTTTGAGTAGTAATAAATATGTTATGAAAATTATGGTTATATATTCTTTTAAAATAAAATAATAATTATTTAAAAGAATAAGAGAGGTTTTCTGAAAAATTTTATCTTTCTAAAAGAGTTTAATCAAATTTTAAGCACATAATTTATTTTTTTAAGAATTATTAGAAATTTTAATTGTTAAAATGATATTAATTTTTTAAATTATCACATCAAAATTATATGAGTATGAATTACTAGTACTTATTTGAAATTTTTCATTTTTTATGAATAGTAAAAATATTGTTTTTTATTGAAAAACACATTTTCATTTAAAACATTTCCTATGATATATTATATTTTAAATAATTTTAATTGTAAAATTAGTTTAATTATATATCAATTTAACTAAAGTTTTTCATTTTATTTAATTTCATATTTAATATTAATATTAAAACATTATATACATATGAGGATTTTCTCTTTAGAAGCCCTCTTTGTCAATGCATCTGTGGGTATACTTATATTTTGGATCCTACCAATTCTATGAAATGAATTTAGAAAAATAGATTAATTATTTTTAATGAGACTAATTTATGTTATCTAATTTGGTCATCTTAATTTTTGACGATTACAAAAATTTATATCAGTAAAAATAAATTACCGAGGTTAGGGAAAAACTGATATTCCAGGGGTTAAATTAAATCGATAATGGTTTGAATGACCTAAAAACTTGTCCAAAACCAAATATATGGCCATATTTAGACATTATAATCTATATTATTTGATAATTACCCATTTTATTAATTATTGTTTCATGATATAAAGGTGGGAGTAATTTATTCCCTTCAAATATTCCATATGTGTCTCATCCCTCAGTTATAAAAGGCCACCACCTCTCCCCCACTCTTCACAATTAAAAGTAATTTTTCAGCAAACAAAATTAAAAATAAATTTCTTAATCACATAAATATAAAATATAACATTTTTTATCATAAATAAAACTAAGGTAGTGTTTTTGTGCTAACTTCAAAAAGTTGTCTGAAAATGACGTAACGTTCTTGAATATGAATTTTTATTTTGTTTCTTATTCCAATTCATTGAAATATTATTAAAAAATTATGCTATAAAAAACTCAGTGTCCAAAATATAAATATATTTTAATATTTTATGGTTATAACCTATATCCATATCCACTTCAATAAAATTAGAAGAAAGACTATCGATCATGTGTATGGAAGACTACTGCCTCATGAACCGATGCAATTCATTTTCTATCTACACAATTGAAGGATAAATGTAATTATGGATTTAACACATTTATATTTTATTTATGATAATATTGTACTTATTTAATTTTAAAACAATATATACATTCTTATGTTCTATTAAACTTAAAATACATTAACATCACTTGTGTGCATGAAGTACTACCGCCTGATGATGCGATGTGATTCACTTTTCACTTATAATTTATATGGAAATTAAAAATGATAAATTAAATTAATATATGAGATATATATAAAAATATATTGATTATATAAAATTAATATTTCATCCAATTCCTTAACCTCATACCCATTAAGGAAATGAAAATGGTGCTTGTGCGTACGTACAACCTATTGTCTCTATGAAGTGATGTGATCAAGTCTCCATGTCAAAATTTCAATACTGATGAGAAAAATGTATCTAATTAAAAAAAATTATACAGATAACATTAATATAATTACTCATATTATTTAACTATATAATATTTCTAATGACCATAACATTTTAAAAAAAAAATATGCATGAGAAAATAAGTGAATTAGCCCCCGAAACAATGTAAATATGGAATGATTATTAATGAACAGATGATAAGATGTTATCATAGTAACATATATGATATTATAAATATTAATATTCTTCTTATATAAATTAATAACATTATAAAAATCATTTTACATGAGTTTGGAGAATATTCAACAAAAAATAAGCATGAGGTAGGGCACATAATCTCAAATTATCTTCATTAAAGGATATTGTAATGTTATGAACCTCATTTATTTTATATGGTGTATATAATTACCCTTTATAATTTAATATCACAATTCCTTAGTTTTTCAGTTAATTTTAATATTAAATTTTAATTATTTCATCCAAGGGTATTTGACGTAAAAGTTACCATGTGGTAGAGAATTTCATAACTCAATTTAATTTCATTTGGTTATATTAATTATTTGTCTTGGATATTGTAATATTATGTGTTTAATTTTGTTACCATATTATTTTATATTTAAAGTTTTTTTACCTTAACTCAAATGGTATACACATAACTTATTAATTGTTTAATTTTCACTTAAATGTTATGATCTCTGTAAAGGATTATTTCTTAATCTAATTTTAATTAGGATTATTTATTCTTGAATTTTCATTGAACGAAATTATTTGATCATTATCTAATAAACCCATTTCAGTTTATTAAACTATGTTAATTCATTATTTTGTTAAGTACCTATATGATTTCTCCCTCTGTCGTAGTTAAAAATTGAGAAAATACTTTTATGAAAATTCATCTTTATTTTTCTCTTTAGTCAGAAATACTTTTTATTCCAAAACCAAGTATTCAATAAATGTTTTATAAAATATATTTAACATTATCCAAATGATTTATTAAAGAAAGCTTTACCCATGTTTCAATATATAATTTCTTAGATATTAATATTCATGTCATTTTCCAAACAAGGCACGTTTGTCATTTACCCAAAACTTGAAAATAATAATTGTTCTAACATGTATAGAATGTATATAATTTCAAACTACAATGACAACTAAATATTTAAAATATTTATTTATATGTTCAAATGTAATTTCCATATAAATGTATCTTCGATATATTTTTTGAACTTTTAGTTAAAAAAATTCAAAGTGAAAAGTTTATTTTCCAAAATAATATTTTTAATGATATTTTATTGTATTTTTATTCATCAATGAACTGAATAATTAATTTTAAATATGATCCAATGGAGATATTTTTTATCCATACCATAATTATAATTCCAATGGATATTTTGTGATTAGTTTTAATAAGGAAGGTATTGAAATTATCTTTATTTATTTTTCTAATCATTAACTTTACCTTGAAATATTAACATTATTCTCACCAATGAACATTACATTTCCACTAAATATCTATATTATTTATCATGGATATAGTTATTACTTAAATTTGATATCATTTATACCTAAAATATTATAATATTAATGTTATATGATAGATTACAGAAATTATTGTTAATCCTTTTTCCTTAAATGAGATAAAAATTTATTGATAATGCATATTTCTCATGAATCAAATCAATTACATGATATATGAAGATTGATTTTGATATATGTAAATGGGTGGTTCTAGTTATAGGTAACCTATTTATGAATCATTAGTAGCATGAGATGAATCAAATGGATAGCCTTAGTTAAAAATATTTTTTGTGTGTACACACAAACAAATATTAAATAGTATTGTGAAATGTTCTGCAGTACCCCTGGCTTGATGTAATTAAACGTTTATTTTTTAATTTTAAGTATATAATGTATTTGGGCTATGTTTGGGATGGTTTAGAGGAGTTATGGAATGTTTTTGGTGATTTATCATCCTACATCTCATAATAAATGAGTTAATTATAAGAGAAATCAGTTCCATGGGTTGAAAGTAAAATCGTTGGAAACTAAACATATAAAGAGGTTTCAATTATACATATTGAATAATATAGATTATTCTCAAAAAAACATGACATTTATTACTAATTTGATAGGAAAATGTTATCCAATGTTGAATGATATGTGAATTTTGAATTAGCATAATATTTTTTCACATGGTTTAATGATACACTGAATGGTAGATCAGATGAAAAAGAAACATTGAGATCGTTAGTGGGTGATCCGAGTTTAAATTTGATAATAAGGTTTGAGTATGGTATTAATGGCTATAAATTTTATATTAATGATGATGATAATATATGTGAACATTAGAATAGTATCTTATTAGTGTTTTCATAAGCAATAAAATTTTCAAGTGATAATGAAAAGTCCCAATCTCTGTGTCAAGTGAATATTATGAAGTACTTGAAGAAATATGGGTGGTTGATTACATTAGATTTAATGTTCAAATATTTGACTAAAAATGGGTTTTCCAAAAAATAGTTACAAACATAATTAATTTTATAAGTTAGATATACTAGTTTTATTGTTATTATTAAAGCATATATTAAAAATAATAATTTAAACTATTTTTTATATTAGTTTAATTTTTTTTATTTGACAATGTTTACCATTAATTTAATTATGTATTTTTTATCTTTATACTAAAATAATTAAATTCAATATAATATTTTAATTAAAAATAAAATAAATATATAAAAGTTTATACTCAATATATATATTTTTTGTGTAAAACATATTGTAATAAATTAGAGTATTTTTACTATTAATAAACCATTTTTAGGATTTTTATACATTTATTTCTCTCATTTAAAATATCTTTTATTTTGATAAAGAAAATTTATCTATTCAAACAAATATTAAAAAAATTGTCTTGTTTAGTTTTTTTTTGGATTATTTTTCATATTTTATTTACTTTTATATATAATAATTGAATTTATACATTTGTAAACTAATTTTTTGGAATTCAGAAATCATTTTTTTGATTTTTTTCATTAGTTTATGTCATTTCAATACTCATTAATATTTTTATCATTTTTAAATATTTTATCAAATATGAATAAAAATGCGTTTAGATTAGTGTATGTTTTGTTTGACGATTTTTTATTTTTAATTTGATTTTAAATGGAATAGTTCGTTTTTTATATTTGTGTGCTAATTTTTTGTTAAGTTGATTTATATGATAATGGAAGATTAAAAATCTGATTCCACACATAATTTTAAGGAGGACCATTCACATACTTCTAGGGATGACCGTACACATACTAATTTCGAGAAACATCCTCATCCTTTATCATTAGAGCTAACTACTTCCACTGGGGAAAAAGAGATTGAGGGTTGCGAAATGTGACTATACATGTTTACTAAAATGAGAATTTTTCCATACCTGGGAATAGAGAATACTATTTTATTTTGATGAAAATTATATTCTTTGGATTCCAAATGATTTTTTTTGTAAATTTATTAAAATGAAATCTCATGGAAAAGTTAGTATTTTTTATTTTTGATTGGAGGAATATTGAAAAAGTTACTATATCTTAATTATGGGATGTAATTTTGATAATCTAATTTGTTATTATTTTACTTATAATGAAATGGTCTTATTAATATTGGTTTTTACCCTTCTTTTTATATGACATATGATATATATAATATTGGAGTGGTGAGGAAGAAATGTTTATATTTGGACACTAGAAGATGGAGGCATTTTATATCAACCCTCATAAATAAATTTATTTTTAGGGATAGATGAGATCAAAATACATGTGATATATATACATTTATTCAAGAAGATACATGGAATATTTTTTTTGATTTCTGATAAAAGGATGTGTTTTTAGTAAGTGTAATGTTGGACTCTAGAGGTTTTTTATATTAATGATCTTATTAATGATTTCTTTATTACTAATATTACGAAAATCAGGAGATATCATCAAGATATCCAATCTAAAAATGTGTACCATAATTATTTATATTGGGGGTAGGTTATACATTATTGGAATAATAAATGAATGCTGAAAAATTTCAAAAAATAAGAGCTATGTCTTAAAGATCTGTAAAGTATGACCCTCTCCCTAGCTAGACATTATAAATGGAAGAGAAAGTAGATGAAAAAAGGGACAATATCTTCTATAAGAGTCAAGGGTTATAGTATGGAGGATTTTAAGAAGTTATTATATTTATTTATGTTATTTATGTTAACTAAATTCATTATATACTAGGATTTAATAATTAATTTTTCATATATTTTATACAATATTCCCATAAATATTAGAGAATAAGGGAGACCTTCATAAATGAATGTTTGAATGTTATTTTTTCTATGGTATTGGGAAATTTCGAACACTAGGTCATGTATGTGGATATAGAGTAGGTGAATCATAAAAAAGGTCTTTGTTCATATAGAAACTTCTTCAAATGAGGATGATTATAAAAAGAAAAAATAGAATCTTTGAAATATAATATTTAGGATATGGGTTAAATGATAGAGGAAATGACTAGAGATTTAGAATAATTGATGTTTACAAACATGCAATGGTAGTTTCCAGATGCTGATCCCACTATTCTACCTTTGAATAAAGATCCCAAACTTCCAGCTCCTCCCACTTATCTAACTCCAACACCTCCTCCTCTATTGCATATAATTTATTTTTCATTATATGATGAGTATCCCAAATATCATATTGTTTCATTTTTAATTATATATTATATTGGGGATAAACTTATTCATCACTAGTTATAGATAGATGTTTTTTGTTCATTTAATAGAATATCATCGATATAAGAGAAATAATTGAAATTATGATAAATAATTTTAGTACCATTGGAAAAACATCCACTATTTTTTAGTTCATCAATATATACTTTTTTGAAAAATTTCCATTGAGATATGTGTAGTTTATATATTTTATTTCATATTAGTGTTAAATTTGTCTCTAAATTTTAACATTTATATTTTTTATTTTTTTATAGAAATAACTTAATGTTAAAGACATACTGTATAAGTAACAATAAATACATGTTATTAGGATTTCATATATAACTTAGTCTAGTCTTTTTAGATTATCGACATATTCAAAATGGTTGGTGCCGGTTTATCAAATTATAATTGAAGAAAAAATATGTTTTCATTAAATTTATGTCATATTTTAAAAAATATATCAGAGAGATTGTAATTAGAGATGACTTTGGAATCAAAACATTGAAATTATTTTCCATGTCAGTCAATTATCATATATATTTCAGAAATTTTAATTTTTGGAAGCTTCATACAAATGTATTTTTTGTGTTAGGTATCATTATAAAATATATATATAGCATCATATGATATTAGTATATGGATATATGGACCCAAAATTTATTCCACATATATTGATTAAAAATATTGAAACAGAAAGAATAGTTTATATTGCAGAAATACATCAAAATAATGCAATTATTTTGTGTTGGATGCTTCCTTATCTTCAAGAGTATGAAAAATATATATCATAATGTTTTAGATATAATAATATAATAATTAATAAAATTATATTTTTTGGTATCTAAGTTTTCATTGGATGGTGAATGGTTTTTCTAAGTGAAAAGGAAATTTACTTGTTATTTTCAATACACGTTAAAATGTGAGATAATTTTAGTAGTATACTAAACCTGTATGTTTTAATTTCTTAATAGTTTTATTTAAAATAATTAAATTTAAATATATTTCATTAACATTATATACAAATAAGATATTATATTACTTAAATATACAACAAGAAAAAATAGTTCAATGATAAAATATGTAAAATCAAAGATGAATTTTTATTTTAAATTACTAATTTTTGGATGAATGTACTTAAAATGTTATTTTTAATTGAAAATTTATTTTTAGAAAGAAGTATTATCAATACAAAGGAGAAGAGGAATGTGGATATTATAATGAAAGATTTATGTATGAAATAATTTTAGATGGGACACTTATAAAATTTCTAAAGGTCATATTTTGTTATAATACTTTCCGTTAATTTTTCATTGGTTTTATTTAGAACACATGTTAAATTTGTTTATTTGTTAGTTTTTTTATGACTCTCAAACTTATACCATACAAAAGATAAGATACTTATAAATATAATGGGAGAGTTATTTCACAAGTTTTTTTTTTCAGTTTTAGTTTATTTTTGTTACGTATTGTAAAGATTAAAGTTTAAATTTTAATTGCTTGTATTCCTACTATTTGATATTTGTAGTATTAATTTTCACTAATATTAAGGATTAATTTATTTATTTTTATTTAAAATATAACTAATTTTTCCTATATGTTATTTCATAACTTATGTGAGAAATTTAAAAATAAGATCTATCACATCAGGGTTTCTAAACAAATCAGTGTGTTAAATGGGTTTCCATGTTAGTTTTTGTATAATCGACATGAAAAAACAACTAGAAATATTATTTTTTTCTATTTTTTAATTTATAATTATCAAAAAACTAATGTGATAATATATTTATCATGTTTTTTTAAAACAAGTGATGTGATAAGTTGTTTTTCATGTCTGTTATATTAAAACAGATGTGGAAAACCAGCTGTAACGCCCCGACCCCAGCTACCCAGAGTCGGTGCATTACTTCGTAACATTGGCATGATCACAAGAAAGATCAAATCTCGAAAGACCGATTGGTTTAGTAGCCTTGGAAACACTAGATATATTCATAAGTTTTACATTACATCATAAAATGAAAAACTAATATAACAACATAATGTTTCCACAATCCACACTATTAACCCCTCATAAAATCCCTGCAGGTCATTCATAACTTACTTCTTCACATCCTGGGAAAAATAAAACATAGAAAAGGGGTGAGCTCAAATGCCCAGTAAGGATAACAATATAGCGGAAACTTTCATAAATAAGAATAAACATTTAAGGCAATGCATTACTAAAACAAAAGCCTTTTAAACTTTAACTTCAACATGGTATGGCAAAAGTAAAATGAAATAATTCCATTTACTTATTCACATGGATATTCTACTAATCGAATAATCACATGCAAAAATCAATAACCACTTTCATAATGTTGGAATGCATAATGCCAGACTATCATAACCACATAGCCAAGGCCTCGTGCCAAGACTACAAATAAGATTTTGTCAAGGCCTTGTGCCAAGACACTAGTTTGTCTCATGAGACCTACCGATGCATCGAGGAGCTATAGCGGGCTCCACCCGTCACTTATTAAGTCCAATGCATTCCCATATGAAAAGGTTTAAACATAACATAAACATTCGTATTAAAACTAGCATACAAAATGTCAATAATTTCACCATAAACTATGAATGGTATAAAAATAGCACATCCACAGTCAAACATATCACAAAACCTTCAATACAATATAGAAGTTTTGTATCATAATAAATCAACTTCAAATAATCTTAAAATCCATCAAAGGATGTTGACATAGATGAAATCAAAATTCTTTTTAAAGAAGTATCTCCTTTTATTTTGAAATCATTTAAGATCCATAAAAATAAAACATTTTCTTTGAAAATATTCTTATAAGCTTGTATGGAAAGCTTCGACGATTTTTTAACGGCGGAAAATAACCGCACCCGCCGTATAAGTTAAAAAACATTCTTACCTCAATTCTGTCGAAAAGGTTAAAAAGGACCTTGTTTTGAAAACGACGGAAAGATTCCTTTATAAACCTCTTATAAAAAGTCAAAAAAGGTTATAAATGACTTTAACCCATATTCTTGTAAATAGTACAAATTTTTTGAAATACATTTCGAAGAAACATGGATGTGGATGATAAAGAGATCCCAGTAGATTATTACGTATAATACAACCTCGGATAATGAAGAGATTGTGAAATAACCCTTACCTTGTACTTTTCCTTGGTTGTGGTAGGTTAACCTCCTGTATAATAGTGAAATAATTGTTACTAAATTATACAAGAATCATATACATTAATATGATATCATATATGATCTTTTAATATTGATTTGATAATAATATCTTAGTATTATCGTCGTTTCAGGTGATAATCGATTCGTTCTTCTTAAATGTTTGGTTACGTAAGACATGTTTGTAATGGATAGATTAAATATTATTCATAATCAGAATGATATTAACATTATTTTTAACCCTAAAATGAGAATAAGACTTGAATGGATACGATGGAGGATGGATCTCACCGCGTTCGTGGAGACGGTAGTCCGTACGTACGCACGAACGCTACTTCCATTTAATTTTTATTTTAAAAGAATTGAATCCAAATGATACATAGGTATATTACTATTCCAGTATAATATAATATTTTATATATGTTACTTAAGTTCATTAACACCATCCTTTATACGTTCCATGTGTGGTATGAACGAGTCATATCATTTTAAGGGGGCGGTAGTCCGCACTTCCTCAAATGAAATTATCGTATGTATATAAAACATGAAACGAATAATGGTATGAAATAAAATGGAATTACAGAAGCTTATATATAAAATATATATCATTAATATCATATTTAATTACAGTGCCATCATAATGGCCACCATGAGAGGCGGTAAGATGTATTTGAACAATCATCGTTTCGTGAGGCGTTAGTTTTCCATCCACAGAAACATTATGTTCATCATCCATTAGATGGAGTTGTGTGTATGTGTAGTTTGAATCCTTATTATAACAATATCCTAGTATATTGAGGATACTGGTGTTGTTACAAAAGAAAGGAAATAACAAGAGTTTGGGGGTTGAAGAAGTAAAATAAATGAAAATAATTTAAGAGAAATCGTTACCTTTAATTTAGGTAACTCACTTTGGTTGGAACCAAAGGACTTCTTGAAATGATTTCTGCCTAAGGGGAACCTTCAAGGAGGAGGAGAGGGATGTGGGGAGATTATTTTGGCAGATTTTGGACGAGCCAAGTGGCTTGAGAGGTGTAAGGAATGAGTAGAAGTGGTCTCCTTTTATAAGGGAGAAGAGGGGCTCTTTAGGAAAGAGTGAAAGTATTACTTTATAATATAATTATATTCGGTTTATAATGGTCCAAAAATCATTGAGGTAGAAGATAAGATGACTAATATTCTAAATAACATCAACCAATAAGAATTGGACAGGTTTTAGATAATATTTTAATCATTATAATCTTATTTATTTAAATGATTTATTAATGAGGTAAACATTGCATCATTATTGTGTCATTAATAATTTAAATTATTTGATGTCTAAAAATTATAAATAAAATATCATTATGTAGGAAATCTTTTTATCTTTCTAATGAATATTTATAATCGAAAATCCAACATGTATAGCCCTATGTAAAAATTGGTCTTCTAAAAGATGTAAGCTTATGCCATTTTTATTTTTATTTTAACTTTATTAATATAAAGTGTCCCTACCACATACAAGTGGCTCCAAAGGGTCCCCAAATTGACCCAAGGATGCTCATGGTCGGGTATGTGTCCAACAATAAGGTTAGGACACGTTTTTGGGTAATTTTGTATTATTATAATATTATTTTTTAACCCTTATTTACCGGATTTACCCTTTAACCATGGTAAATAAAATATTTACCGCAATAATTATTCAAAATGTCTAAAAATAAAAGTTACATATTTACACAATTTGAACATCCTGATTCCAAATATGGAATCCATTTTCCTAAATTCTAAACACAGAATTGGCAGAAATCAATTTAAAATTAATTCCCGCTGTCAAAACAAAAAGCGTGTTTTTAAGAGATAATAACTATCAAAAGATTGACACTTGTTTATGTTCGGTTTAGTTGTAAAATTATGTCCAATGACCAAAATTATATTAAATGGTAAAAATATATTCTAAATATACTTTAAAACCACTAAAATTCATAATTTATCACTATTAATTATTTTGATTAAAAAAGTTGTTTTTAATTAAAATTTAGTAATTTTCACTATTCATCAAAATATGAAAGTTATCCGAAATGTACCAAAATTTCACCTTAGGCTAAATTCGATATTCCGAATCCAAAGATGAAGTCCATTTTAAAATATAATATATATATAATTTTAAAAAGTAGGTATTACTATTCATAACGGCTAGTTTGATTAGTTGTGGTGTGTGTTAAAACTCAAGGTTGCGTACAACACACGCTACTGTATTATTCAAAGAAAGTGTACCGTGGAAGATTGGGATGTTTCATTTTAAATTTTTGATGTCCCCATTTAGTCAAAAAGTTTAAAATATTGTATTTAAAAAGGGTTCACTATTAAAATTTGATAAAAGTGCAATACTGAAAATGAATTTGTTCTTGCATTATATCTAAGAAACTCATAATATGGATTCTAAAATTATAAGGATTATATAAAGTTTAAAATTTAGATAATACTATTCATAACCTCTTTTGAATGGCTTTTTTTTTGTAAGTCATGGTGTGATTGAACTCAGTTTTGCGTGCAGTGCAAGTTATTGAATTATTTTGAAGAAATAACACACTATGAAATCTTGGGGTGTTACACCAGCTCCAAAATATGATTATGTAGTTTGGTTTTTAACATCTATTTTTCCAAAAAACTTTTGAAAACCCACTATAAAATAATTTATCATGTCTGTTATAAAAAATAAGACATGATTAAAAATTTATATATTTGTTTTTTAAAAAACGTTTGTTATAAATAAATTTCACAACAATTTTTCATAAATAACGTAAAAACAATCGTTCATATTTTTATTTATAATGTCAGTTTTTCACAACCAATGTAAAAAAAAATATTTACAACATCCCATAAAATAACTTATCTGGGTAACCAATGTTAAAATAAATGACAAGAAAAATTCGTTTTTAAATTGGTGTCTACCCCTCTTATAAAAGGACACTCAACCTTTCTATTATTTATATAACTTTTAGCCATATAGATTGACCAAACCCTATCCTATTCAATTATATGCTTACCTATACATATATTTGATGTTATGGTATTCTTAAAATACCATTTCAATGTTCCTTAAGAAAAGAACTAAATGAGGCCTACTAAAGAAGAGGTAATTGTCTTACCCGGCCACTTTTAGTTTATTTTTTTTCTACCACCTCCAAATATATAATATTCATCAGTAAATAATAAATGAAGTTTCATAAATATAATAAAAGTTTATTAAGATTATTTAACCACCATTATACCCCATATATTCCATCAAATGGGATGTGAAAGTATCATTTGTGCATAGGTGTGGAATATTGGATCAATATAGTGAAGCAATTCATTTTCTGTAACCATAATTTATGTTTGGTTATTGTATTGAGTTTTATCTTTACATATTATGTTTATGAAATATTTATTCTTCTATAATTATAATATCATATCTACCGTCTTACAATTAAATTCATTAGAAGACAATAATATCACTCATGGGTATGGGTGGACTACTTCCACCATGAAGTGTTGTGGTTCATTTTAAATTTATACCCAACATGTGTGGGATGATAGATTTAATTATTATATATGATATATATGTAATAAAGATGATTCATATATTTTTAATTATTATCTACCTTTCATTTTTGTCATTCGTAAAAAGCGAGAACATCGTTCATGAATACATACAACCTACCGTCTCTATGAATTATGTGATTAATTATTATATCTATAAATTTAATGGATAAATATAAAAATATTTATAATAAATATAAGTTATATTTATATCTTTATTAACATTTTATATATTATTGAACCAAGAATAATGTCTAAGTACTAAAACTTCCATTTTGAAACTGTCATAAAAATGAAATCATTAACAACCTGAAACGATTATTATAATAATGAATTATTATTAAATTGATGTTGAAATATTATAAGTTGATCATATGAGATATTATATGTATGTTAATGGTTATGGTAAAAAATTAATAGAAAATTAAATTTATTATATAGTTGTTTATACCTCTTTCGAAGAAATTAAAACTAGATGGAATGTATTTTCATATCACTTTTTTTTTGTAAGACACACACTATATTCACCATTTGATTCTTTTATATAGTATATATACCTTTCATGAGTTAATTTTATTATTATTATAATTTAATTTATGGGGATTTTTATATACATATAAGTTTCACTCATTTTTGATGTTTTTATTCAAAATTCACCAATGTGGTATGGGATTTATGTTGCAATCTCATTGTTTATCAGGATTATATAAGATCAAGAATACGATGATGATAATTTATGACCTATATTTCAAGAATCACATATGATTTATTCTACAATGTTAATTTATGGAGATTAAATATTTTAAATTCATTCTAATCCCTTTAAAAACTCAGGATATTGAAATCAGGTTTCTTTGGAAAACTAAATTTATTTCTATCATCAATCAAAAATAATTTTTATTACACATACATGTTTTTTAAAAAGGTTTTCTTGGTTTTTTATATTCACATATTATTTTTTAATTTCATTTTTGACAATGATTTAATTTTTACAACAATTTTTTATGGCATATTCCTTTCAGTTTTTGAATAATATTCTCTTGGGTTTTTATCAAAAATGTGCAAGGAATATTTATTTTACCCTAGGCGGTATGAATGACATTTTCCACCCTAATTTCACCTCAATGATTTGAATATTCCATTAAATGTTTCCTAGTTTCGTTCCAAATAATTGTTTTTCATAATATTTTTCAATTTTTTAGTATTTAAAGAAATTATTCTTAAATGGAAAAGCTATTTTACTCAAGAAATATTCTAGGTGATATTTAAAGGTATTTTCATTTATGATAACATCTTTTATTGTTACTTATGATTTATTAGGGATATTATCCAATGTGAAAATCCTTATTATTTTTATGGATGGTTTATGTTTATGATAAAATGTTTATGAAACCCATTTATTTTTTATGGATTATAATATGATGAAATGTTGAAATGTTTATGAAACCCATTTTCTTTCCACATGTTATGATATACAATGAATGATTTTGGATCTTTTGGAATGCATATGAATGGTTTATGATTTTATGATGGGTAAGCCCAAAATTATAAATCTCTCTAATGTATTGGGTTATTATGGATATCTCATGGGATAATGAGGATTGGAAATAGGAGTGAATATAGTTTAGTAAGGAGCTTTATACACATTGATAGTCTTGGGAGTGAAACTTGAATAAGGATACGATGGAATGGGGAGTGAACCCAGTGCATAATGATATTATTGGAAGTGATCCTTAACTAAAAAAATGGTTTCTATTCTTATATATATTCCACATTCTTTTGTATTATTCCAATGTAATGGTCTCATAAATGATTTTCTTTGATTACATTATGATTCAGGTCTTATGAACTTCCAAGCCTTATTCTATGACTCAAGATTATTATTTTTGTAATAAATGTAATGGTTTTCAAATGTTTATTCCATGGTTTCATACACTAAGGATCATGTTATATTTAATGTATCATTGTTATCTCCCTTGATTACCCTTATCGTGCATCTGAGATTACCCTTTCTTATGTTTCCTTTCCCCGGGTTATAAAGAAAGGTTTTTAGAATGATATGTCTAAGAGGGGTTATAGTTATAAAAAACATAGATTGAGATGATGAAGATCTATTATGAACAATTGTTTTTATGTTTCCATGTTTCCAGAAAATAGAACTATAAAATTCGTGTCTGGGTCATAATTTTATGTCAGGAATATTTATCTAATAAAATATGATATCTTTATATTTAATGTATGGGGTTCCAAATATATACAGTGATAATAAACATGGGGATAAACACACCCTGGTATAACTCAAAAGACATGCTTTGGAAGAAATAATTCCATGAGTATGTAGTAGGCCATGAACCCCACCATAAAACCCTCACAAGTAGAGAATTTTATGGTCCACCCTAGTATGAAAGATTGGACATGATTAAGTAGATAGATGGACACTGAAAAATAGAAGAATACAGTCCCCCACCATAAGATCCTCATTAAAATAACATTTGATAATCCACCGTGGTATATAATGGAAAATGAACCAATAGATAAAATCACCCTAGTACATAGAACTGGTCACATACAAAGCCATGGCTCCGATAGATAGAAGGTTCATCACTTGGCTCCCTCCATAATCCTTTAATAGTGGCCCTACGTATTAGATTATAGATGTATTCCCACACCCATGACTCTTTTATATGGCATACACTCCATTATTCCCACACCATAATCCTTTAAAGATAACACGTGGAATGATTTTGAAACATCCAGACCACAAATCCATGGTCTCACAACTGGTCTCATCTTGAAAACCATTGGAATGTTTCATAAGAATCCAAAATAAATATTAATATTGTTCAATGAGCATATTCCATATTACATCAAGACCATACTAAGGGCATATACCATGATTCTATAAGAGAATTCACATTTCATTCATAAAATTATCCCAAGGAATATTCCATAACGTGTGTAAGTTTACATAAAAATAAAATTATCATAAGCATGGGTGGTCGTCTCCCTATTATATCATGCAAAGCATGACAAGATTCCTTGGGCACTACCCATCCCAACCTAGCCTAAGATGCCTAAAACATCGATCCTTGTTCTTAGTGACTCTAATGATCAGCACTATCCATTTTTGTATGTTCCCTCCCACTAGTAACACATATCTCTTGGGAACCCACCAGGGTCCCGTAGGACTCATCATAGCTAGGAAACCTCTTAAGGTTCTCTAATTCTCAAGCACACCATCATGGTAATCACATCTCACTCATCAGGAATACCATTCCTTAGAAGCATCAATGAATTGGAGTCCTCAATGGATTCCCATTATAGTATTAAAAGGTTTATGGCCTTATACAAACCCATTTTATAAATCACTTGGGATTTTTATAAACTCCCAACCTATCAATTCATCTCATCTGGGTCTAATCACTTAGGTCACTATGTATCAATGGGTGAATAAAAACCAATACTTTCTAACTAGCCTAAAGAATTAAGTGAATCTATTACGTCTCACAAGGCCAAACCCCATGGCTATTCATCCTACCTCATCACTAACACCAAGCTGGATATCTCTAAGGTATCTTATAATTAATTTCGTGGCACCACAATCATTAAATAAAATTTAATAGACACTCCTAAAACTCTATAAGTTAGAATTCATATAATAATAATAATAAAATCCTTAACCATCACTAATAGAGGTAAATATTTCAATTCCCAAGGTCCATTGGGGCATTGATCATCAGGTATCCTAATATTTACATCACCCATCCATACGAGTCCCTAAACCACACCAAGAGTTATAAAGAAATTAAGTGCAATTAAATTATAATTTATATAAACAATTCAAAACATAATTTCCCATTGAATTTAATTAGGAATAAAAGCCCAAAATTCATTGACCACTCCCATCACATCTGAACCACCACTGAAAATGCATGAGTGGACCACTAAATAATCACAAACCCATATTGGAAACATTACTCACAATCATAACCTAATAAATCACCTAAATAAATTAATTTGAGTTATAATGCTTATAAAATTCAATGTGGTGACACTACTCACTGAAACACTTCACGACAACATGTATATGTATTCTTAAGACTTACTATATCTAGGGTTTAAGAAATCCCCATGATAATTGGATTATTCCACCATGATATGGTGAAATAAAATTAACAACCCTAACTAAAAATATCAAAAATTATACATGAAAAGAGTAAGAGAACAAGGTAGGACAAAAGAGGTGGAGACCTACGAAGAGTCAATGAAAATAATCAATAAACACAACAAAATCAATGGATTTTGACAGAGGAGAAATGAGGGAGAGGGGATTTTCTGAACACACAAAATAAAGGGGAAAATAGGGATTCCCATATTAGAATATAGAGGGGTGGAATCATTAATTTAAACCCTCAAAATACCCTATTGACGGGCCAGTGTGTGGCCTCCGGTTGGCTGGTGGACCCAACGAGCATGGAGGGAGTGGACTATCCAGTCCCCCAACTAGATGGTGACTGTAGGCTACTAAAAATAAATATCTTAACCACCCAAAACCTTATTATTCACTAACCCAAGTTCTTAATCTCTCATCATAGCCTCATTAAATTCCTATAATCATCCCTTTAAGGTGATAAAAATATTATAATACCTTTCAATGTTTTTGATCACAAAATGAATCATCCACCAATTTGAAAATTCAAATTTCCTCCAAATTTATTAACCGATTTGGACATGAGTTATTATAATTATATGGGCTAGTATTGATTGTTCTTCACTTGGATGAAAAGTTAGATTAGATAATATCATATAATGGTAAATAACCTCAACTATTTGAGGTTTATGACATCACAATCCCACCCCTGACATGAGTTGATACTATAGTGGGGGAATGAGAAAAAATGACCAGTGATAATTGATCACCATTTCTCATTGAAAGGATAAATATCTAATAATAACAAACAATTTAAAGATAATTTAAAAAATTAAAATTAAATAATATTTTAAAACAATCATCATGACATAGGAAATATTTATAATGAGTGTTTATCCTATAAAAATTTACATTCATGAATTAAATAATGGGAAGACTTCATGAACAAAATATTGAAGTGTGATGCATAAAGAAAAAATAAAATCAAAATTCCAACCTCATGGTGATTTAGATGAAGCTTAATACCCATAATTGATATGTGAAACTCATTTTTGACTTAAGGATGACTTAATTTTCTCCAAATAACGAGCTCTAATACACTATCTTCATTGGGTCGGTTAGAAAGATGGAAATAACTAAACTGATATAGAGAAGTTAAAATGAATATATATATAAAAATTATGTAAAATTAATTTTATTTTAAATACATGAAATGACATGGTATGTAATACCCAACTTGAAAACATAAATTGTAGCTCAATTGGGTAAAACATAATATTCCACTATACACATTCATGAGATTAATATATATTTATTAAATTAATATTAAATACTCCTCAAAATTAAATTATGTTATAAATTTACCCAAATACATCTTGTGGGTAAATACCATGTATCATGATCAATGGAAGTCTTAATTTTTTAGATCATTTATTATAGAAAAATTACCATTCTACCCTTTAGAGTACCATGATTTTGATTCATGAGAATAAGGTAAGTCCTGTTGGGGTAAAATCTTGAGTTATTGCATATTGGAAGATAAAATATGATCATAAACGACATGGAAAAAATAGTCATTGAGAATGGTGTTCCAATGAAATATTGTAAATTGGAATTGTAAGTGAAAGTGAACACTTCAAATAGTGTGTTTTAAGTCCAAGTGAGAAAAAAACACCATAAGAGATATTTAATGGAAGTAAACTAAACTAAAAAACATACATTGTTTTTATGAACCATTTTATATCATAATGTGGAAGAAAATCAAGGAAAATTAAGGGATGTTACTTATGAATGGTCCTTTCTAGGCTAATCCGCCAAGTAAAAAGCCTAAAAGTTCCTCAAAAAGAGGAAAAAGATATTTTTTAAGTAATAATGTAAAGTTTATTAAAAGAAAAATAAGAAATAAATATAGAAATTTATATTTGAAATATTTTTTTAGTAGGTGGATAAATGATGAAGTTGATAAAGATTTGTATGGACTATAACCCTAAATAAATGATGAGGATTTTGAGGATGAATCTTAAAAGTAAATCATTATTGAATATAATAAACCATTTACTCAAAAGTGGAGAAGATGGGATAAAATTGGTGAATCTAATATATTTGAAGAAAAATATACTCTAATTAAAAAATAATTGATGAGGAGTTTTGATTAAATTTCTCTTTTATCATAGGTATTTACAAATTGTTTTACGAAATGTTAATTGAAGAATCATGGGTTAAATCCATAAATTAATTGCTAATTAAAATATTAAGGAATCATAATTTGGAGCTTGTGGAAGGTTCAAATAATTAAATCATCATTGGAATAATGGAGGTGTTAAAAAGTAACTTTAATGACATTAAAATATGATCTTAAAATAATATGGGTTGGTTTGAAAATTCGATACTAAAATTGATGGCATATATGTGGAATAAACATTTTAATCACATGATAGAATTGAGTTGATAACACTTTTATTTATGGTTCTTATTTAAAGTGTATTAAATTTTTTTTAAATTGTTATAAACATTTTATTTTCATATAGAGATCTCAAAGATAAAAGTCAGTATTAAAAAACTTGTGGCCCTTTAAATTATTGATGATAGAGTAATAGCGTGTTGGTTGAAATTTTTTATGGAATAAAATAAGCACCAAAATGTTAGTATTATTATTTATAACCTTTTTTGAGATATTTAGGATTCAAAATAGGAGGTAATGATCACATATTCTATATAGAATCAAAAAAATTAGATGCCTATGGTATATGTCTATGATGAATATATCATGTTTGGTGTAAACAATATTGAATATGTGGAGTTTTTTTTTCTAATTTTATGTAATAATTGTTTGAGATGTCAATTTATAGTGAGATTAGTTAATTTATTATATAAAAAGCTAAATAAAAATATATAAATTTATTTATTTCTCATGAAAAATATACAACAGTGTTGGAGGAAATGTTTCATATACATGATCACAAGATATTTCTAACTCCAATCATGGTTGGAACAAAAAATAAAATGTATAAAGATGGAAATTTTTTAAATCTGAACATATATCAAAGAATGATCATAATATTTTTCATACTTAATAGAAAAAATACTGTATATTTTTACACTACATGCTTATTAGTAAGGTTTCAAATAAATCCAAAGGAGGAACACATCGGAACAATTAAATAACTATGATGTACATTCTGGATAAACTTGATTGTATTTTGGTTTTTTTTATAATAAAATTCCAATAATTAATTTTATATTTTTACAATGAATAGACTATAGATGTTGTGGATAGTAAATCCAAAAGAGGTTGTCCTTTCTTTTCTAGAAACACATATATTGGATTAATAAGAATAAAATAAGGGGCTACTAATCCTAGTATAGTAAAATATGAATAAATTTTAAAAAAACATATATACTTAGTTTAAATGGATGACACAAAAATTTAATGATATTTTCAAGAATTTAAAGTGACTATGGTAGTTTATTATGATGAAAAAATTGATATGATGTTAATAATGATCAAGTTAAATTAATTTGAGATGAAATATATTGACATTAATTATAATTTTGTTAAATAAAAAGTGAAATATCTATTTTTATATGTGGATAATTTTTTAGACATTAACAAGTGGTTTGAATATTTTTAAAACTGTTAGTGAAACTATTTTTTGAGAAACTGAGGTTGAATCTCAGTTTTAGACCACTTATTATTGCTAAGGTATATTTTTAAAAAACCATACCCTTGAATGAATTTTGTTTCTTATCTTGAATATTAATTATTTATGATAAATCAGTCATTTGTTTTATTTCTGAAGGTGAAAAAATAATTAAATTCTGTAAAGAGATATTTTTTTAAAATTAGAGAAAGGATTGAGTTTGAGGTCTTGAGACTAATAAGAATGATTATTTCATGTTGACAATGAAAAGTGTAACTATATAATCAACCTCATGTTAAGGGGGAAGTTTGTGAATTATGGGGAGATATAATAAATTGTTATGAATTATAATATGAATAGATACATGAGTACTTGTGTGAAATTAGTGATGTATATGTACCTTAATTGGTTTTAATTTTAAGGTAAGAAGAGAATTCATTCATGAAATATTATTTTCTATAATGAGCATCGCACTATAAGAATAATTTGATAGTTGATATTTTCTAATAATATTATTTTTTATTAGAGTACAAATATTCATTCATTTCACCCTATATACCCAAGATAACAATGATTTATAGTAAATCCAATGATGGGGAATGTCGGAACTGATAATAGTGGGTTAGATAATTCTAGAACATATTCTATTAAAAAGTGAAAATGTTAGTTTGAAAGAGTTGGTTTATAAGCTCTAAACATAAACATGGCATATTACAGTTAAATTAAATTAGAAATCAATTTCTCACATTAAAAAACATATTTTATGTTTAGAGTTTTAGAGAAATATATAATATTCTATATATAAGTAAAAATTACATTATAAAGTGGAAACATCCTCTTAGTATCCATTTTTTATATAATATATAACTTTTAGAAAGAAATAGTTTTATTGTAATGAAACATATTGAAATTAATATCTAGACCTCATCCTTGTACCTAATTACACTTAAAGACTTATTAATTTTTTTTTGAAATGTTAGATGAGGAAAATAATTTCAGTAAGGTACATAAAGTAATGAATTAAAGAAACAAATTAAAGCAAGAATACTTATAAAACCATTCCATTTCAAAATAAACTTGTGGGTTAAAAGTATTTGTTTTCTTACCCAGGAAATAAACTTACGTTCTAAAATATTCTCAAAAACATTTCAGAATAAATTATAAGGTACAAATAAAACTCTTAATGGATTCTTTTGTATCATGAAAATCTCATAAAAATATTTTTACAAAGTTATACTTTAAACAGTTAAAAAGTTGAATATACTTTCATTTATATATAAGATCATTATATTACCATGAGAAATCATATTATTTGCATAAAAACTTTTAGAAATAAAGGATAAGATATATATATTTAACTTGTTAAATTATTTATATATCACTATTACAAATAGAATAATCTTACAATCAACTTCTATACCCAATTCATTGGATGAAAATCATGGATGAACCCATCCTTTATTTATCATGGAATGACCCATCATTGGATAATTATGTAACCACCCTTTCTTGGGTTATAATGAAAGAAAAACATGGTTTATAATAGAACGAACATTCATCATAAAAATTTACGAAGAACGATAACAAAATCATCAAATATTGAATCATTTATTTTCGACATTTCCCTCATAAAATAGTCTTTGCGTCGATATGAAAACATTTCCGTATATTGAAATACCTATTTAAATTAAAACATAATTTAAAAAAATGAAATTAATAGAATAAATTCAAATATGGACTTTATTTGAATAAAAATATATGATTATAAATGAATCCAAAAATAAAATAATGTTTATAGTGCTAGGAAATTTTTTTGTCTCCATATACGTTAAAATATAACATTAATTTTGTCTTTTTTTGTAAAGAAATTCAAAATAATCTATAAAAATATTCCTTTTGAAAACATGTTAGAAAAATAACAAAGAGACAAAAAAATTCCCTTTATAATTATTTTATCAATATATAAATACATAGATATTTTTTTTTAAATTATTGACATCAATGAAAAATATTTGTAAGGGAAACATTAAAAGAGGATTTTTTTAATAGATTGTCCATTTAATTGAGTGAGACATGTCACACATGATTTTATATTACTAAATAATAAATTCAAATTAATTATTTAATTTCCTACAACACTTTTTCATATTTATTATTAATATTATTTTATATCTTATCATGATATATTTAATTATCTAATCAACTAAATTTATGTGAGATGTTTTTCAGGATATCCAATTTAGAAGAGAAAAATGTCTTCAGTATGTTGACTATGATCAAATGGGTAATTATTACAACATATCCGAAATAGTAATCATGAAATATTTTTCATTTATATATTAAAATTAAAATTTTAAAACCAATCACTAATGATGTTTATGAAAAACTAATTACCTTGCAATCATGGACATGGCCGACCGTACACACATGTGAATGACGATTCAATTTTTCAATGATCAATATAGAAGAAGTTAAGAATTATTTAATTACATAATAATTATAATTATATCATAAAAACATATTATTTATTTTTCATACTTAAATATGTCATCCATGAGATGTGGTCATGGAAAATGAATCATATCTATTCGTGGAGGTGGTTTTCCACACATACAAGTGAACAATGCTATCATTTTTCAATGGATGGAAAGGTAATAAAGTAAATGATAATTTCTATTTTTATAATAATATATATACGTCATTAATATAAAATTTACACATTAATTCCATCATTATAATAAGGTGTGAAATATGGGGATGGAAAACGTATTATTTCGTTTCTTAATGTGGTAGTCCGCCATTCACAGGAATGATGAGTTGTTTTTAAATTTTGTCATAGAGAGAATGGATATAGATTTTCAAACATACATAAAAACCCAAATTATATAAAATTTATTTTTATTATTATTTAATCATGTTTGAAAAATATTTAATGTTTGTTTAATAAGAATTAAAATAAAAACCCTCAGCTAATAACTATAACATTTCTTTGGAATAATTCATTCTATATACATGTTAATACCTATAATATTGGTATTATGTAAAAATAAATTCAGTTTTAATTTTTAAATGGTGTTATGTATGGTATTTGGTTAGGTATTTTCCTAAGAAAAATGTTTTTTAATAATAAATAAATGAGTATAAGAGGTTTCCTTTTATAAGAGAGAGGTGAGACACTCTGGGAATTTATTAAAATATTAAATTAATATAAATTAAATTAATTATCCAAAAAAGTACCAATTGATAGTTGGAAAATAAAATATAAGTAATATTATACTCCCCCACATAAAATAATATTTGGAATGGTTTGGATCATATTTTTACGCTTATCTTTTTGTTTTAACCATCTATTATTCCTTTGAAAAATTATGATGACATCAACGTTTTCAATCATAAGGGGTTAATTTGTTAAAATAAAATGGAAGAAAACTCATAAATGGGCCATGGTTGATACATTCATACTTATCCTAATCAATTGTCAAAATATAATATTTACAAAAAGTTTAAATAATTTAATAAAATTTAATTTATTATAAAATAAAACCAATTTTAATATGGAACTATTCAATTAATTTAAAATTTAAAAATAAAATAAACAATTAAATCCAATTAAAAATAATAGAACATCTATAATATGGAATTTTTATCTAAAAAAATTGTATATCAGTAAACCCACTAAAAGAATAATCTGTTTAATATTTTCAAAATCATATTATTGATTTTTTTACTAGTTCTACATACACTGTATCAGTGTCCCTTAAGTATTTATGGAAGTTAATTTTTATCCAAAAATTAAAAATAAAATACATTGATGAGATAAATATCATTTAAATTAAAAATTAGTATTTATAACTAAACATATCCTCTTTTTATTCCTATTTTATAAACTTAAAGATAATAAAACCAAGGGAATGGTATTTTTTTCTTTTTTTATATATTATAATATAAAGGGAAAAAGTGATAGAAAATGGAAACAAAAGGTCATATATTATACTTTTGGATTATTATTGATTATATATAATTGTTTAATAAAATTTAAGAATGTGTTAGGTTCATTATTTACTCTTTATCATCATATTTTTCACCTTAATTTTAGATTTACTTTTTATTGTGGAAAAAATAACTAAGGTTACTATTAATAATAACATATAATATAAAGTGATTATTTACCAAATTCAGAACCAATAATAATAAATATTTAATAAATTTTTCATTATTTATAACATATAGGTTACAGAATTTAATTTAAAATTATACTGAGGAAACATGACGAAAAGAATCTTTTTATAAAAATTCCATTTTTAAGTATAAAATGGGTTTATAAAAAATTCAAGAATAAAATTTATTCCAAAAACATATTTTAATTATTTTAAATCAATGTTAACTAATTAAATTTAAAAACTAATCTTTAATATAATTTAAATTTTAAATATTCATAAAGAAAATACAATTTTTTATAAAAATTATTATTTTTCATTATTCATTCAAAAATCAATTTTATTTTTATAAAATTATCGGGAATTCATTCAATGATAATTTCAAAATTATGAAATAAAAAATATTTTTTTTCCAAATTAAAATTAAATTATTTGGAAATAAATCTTATAAATATAACCATATAATAAATAAAAAACCATTTAGGTTAGAAAGAAAACATTTTTATTTTTGGGTGAAAAATTAGTAAATATTACATTAATGAATAAAAACTATATAAAATATAACGAATGAATATTAATAAGACATGATATGGATTTATTCTAATAATAATAGTTTTGTTATATTCTTTCCCTATTTTAAAAACTATGTACTCATAATTTCATTCATTTATTAAATGAGTGGGCTTAAATTTCACTCATATCATTTTCAAATTCACTTGTTGCTTATTCCACCCAGTTGTTCTGCCAAAATAACATAACGTGGTGAATTATATTATTTTTAATACCTTCTTTCAATTGTTAAGAATCTGATTCGGTTGTTCCCCATTGGAAAGGTTATATTCCTACTAAACTACCTCAAGGCTCAAAACATGAGATAAACATGGATAATATTTTCTTAACATTAAAACATGAACAGAATTGTATACCTAGAATAAACAGAGTGGAAAGGATAATGAGTAAGAAACTGATCAAAATTTATCTATGATTTCATATGGTCAAATGAACTATGGACTTAGAATCCCATTTTTTACCAAAACACATAACACTTTTTCATGGAAACACTTTAAGTAAAACATGATTTCCTAACTCGAATAGAATATATTAAATCCAATTATATGAATAGATTTTTCTCTTATCTATTCCATCATCGTATGTTACTGAATCATCTTTACCTTCCAACCATTTCCAATACCAATTCTTGTATCATTAATTTCCCTTTTCCCACATCATCCGAAAATAATGAAGCCTGAAACCTCTTTCTATATAATTCCTCAAAAGGATCTATAAGTTTTCTTGAACAAAAATTGATATTATATAATCTATAATATAAAGAAATGTTCTGATCTGAACTACCCTAGTAATGAATTTTACAAGCAAGAATTTTGTCATCCATGATTGAATTAATTTTTCTTTAGATTTCTCTATGATTGAGTACAAAAATCAATACAAAAATTTAATTCAGTACCCAACAACATTTGATTTTTAAAAAAAAAATTATTAGAGAATATATGATTGTTTAGATAAAAAATAGAGAGAGAAAATACATGTAACGTGACAATTTCATTGAGATATAGTGAAAAAATATTTATCTAGGAACACCGTTTCTTCAATGAGAATGAACTATGAAGATTTAGTTAGTGATCAGAAATAACCCAAAAAACACTATTACATTGATATGTATTCGGAAATCCCTCCATGAAATATATAGAACTATTTTCACATTTTCACTTAGAAATTGGAATTGAATGAAGAACCCCCTTCGATAATTTCATTCCAATATAACCTATTGAAATGTAAAAATTTCATAATAAAGACAAAAATTCCTCTTTCTATTCCTTCCCACTAGTAATACTCCTCAAGGTCTCTTTACATCTTAGTAATATTTGGATAAGAAAAAAAGAGGACTATGATCTTTACTCAATAATTCTATCTTCACATAGGAGTCACATAACACACAAAATCTCTTTGTAAATTACAAAACACTGTTTTTTAAAATTAAATTTATGAAACTAACCCTTCTTAACCAGTTCTACATTTTATTATAACTCAAGGTCTTTATTTATTTATTTCATAATTCTGTATGATAGAGATGATTGTACTAACACCTGAAAAAAAATAAGATGTTCATTAATCCACAGGTTCTAGGAAAAAAATCATTAAATTATTAACCAAAGGTTTATGTTCAAAACATATCATGGTTAATAAAGCAATATTTTCTTGACTCAAATCATCAGCTACATTATTTTTCACACAATGATGCTGAATCCTGCAGTCATAATCCTTAACCAGATCCATCCATCATATCCACCTTGGGTTTAACTCTATCTGAGAAAATATATTCATGTAAATTTTATGATCAGTATATATTTCAAATTTTACTGTATATAAATGATTCATCAATTTTTTTGATGAAAAACCCATAAAATAAATGTCTATATCATGAATAGGTGAATTTAACTCATGATTTTATATTTTTCACTTATTATAAATAATTACCTGATCATTTTTCATCTGTAAATTTCCATGTCTATTGAATGAAGCATCATTGTAGATAAAAAATTAACCACTTCAACAGGGAATTCCAAAAGTTGAGTATTCACAAATCTTAGTTTTATTTATGAAATAAAATCATCACATTCTTCTATCCATAGGAATTTAACTCTTTTTCAAGTTAAATATGTTAGTTGGTTAGAAAACTGAGAACTGTTTTCAACAAACTATTAGTAATAACTAGATAATACAAGAAAACTATTAATGTCTATTTATTTTTTAGGTCTTGGCCACTCCTAAAAAACATTAGTTTTAGAATAGTAAATAGTTATATCATACTGAGAAATAATATGTCCAATAAAAGAAATATTTTGAAACCGAAACTCACACATAATAAATTTCCATAATTATTATTTTATTTTAAGGTTTTAAAAATAATCCTGAGGTGTATTTCTTGATGCTCATGAATTTTAGAATATACTAATATTTTTTCAATTTAAATAACCAAAAATCTTTCTAAATTGTCATGAAAAAATATATTCATAAGATCCATAAATATAGTTGGTGAATTAAAAAATCCTAAAAATAACTCTACAATCATAATGCCCATATCTAGTCCAAAACACTATCTCTAAAATATTTTCTTCTTTCACCTTCAATTGATGGTACCGAAACCTGAAATCAATATTTGGAACATAATTTTCTCTATATATATAACAAATCAAATCATTGTAACGAGGAAAATGGTACTTTTTCTTAAGAGTGATGTTATTTTAGGCTTTATAATCAATGTAAAACCCTATAAAGACATATTTCTTCTTAACAAAAAAAATATTCCCACCCCATAGAGAAGTACTAGAAAGAAAAAAACTATTATTTAGAAACCCATGTAACCACATTTTCAATTCAAAAAGTCATTCTTGACTAATTTGATAAGGGGGTTCTGAAATAGTCTCAAAACCAGCTACTATCTTAATTATTAACTCAACCACTAAATTGGAAATAAAACTATTAAAATGATCAATAAATACATCCACATATTCATTTAATAATGGGAAATAAAAAATATGAATGGTTTCTTTCCTTTAAAAAAATATGGGAAATATAACTTTCATGTCCATATCAAATCAATTTCTCATCTTCTTGGTATGTTATGAATGGTATGAAGACATTGTATAAAACACTATTTTCACTTCAATACAACTGAGCATGATAAATTCAATGTTAATCCATACAAAAAATAATATCAAAATCTACCATGGTAAATTTAGAAATAATTGTAGGAAATACCATTCAATAGGTAAAAGTAGGAATATTTCAATAAATCTTGGGTTTTTTTAGTGTTTCTACTAAGTGTTTTCAGAAAACGTTATATCATGGTTTCATGAGGTGATATTCAAAATATAATCTAAAATTTCTCAAAAATGAATGAATGAAAAGATAAAGAATAAAACAGGGTTTTTGAAAAATTTTGTTAAACCTATAACATACCAATCACTACTTTATTTGGAAGACCAAAATTAACTGTATTAGTATTAAAACACATTTATACAACATTTTCCTTCCAAAATTATTGATTTTCTACCCTAAGTTACTAAATCCAAACAAAAATTAACATAATGTTCATATTAATTTCACTTAAATAACATCACCATTATATTTTCATTATTTTCCATATCACTACTAAGATGCTTTAATTTTTAATCATGATTCATATCCCCAAACATACAACATCGAAAGAATTTCCTAGATTTTATAAGATATTCACAATGGTGTTTTTTACAACACCTATAAAAACATGAGTACTTGAATATCTTTTTGTAGATTTATTTTGTGGATAATTTCCCATTACCTTTCACCTAGCCCTTTTCATCTGCATGTTTTCATGAAATATTTAATCATTAAAAATCAATATTTTTCCCTCTCAGCATATCAATCAATATTCTCATTACTTTTGAATTTAGAGGAATCTAATTCCCATTGATTTATTGTCTTCAATACAGAGTAAACCAATTAATTTTACTATCAATATCCCAAAAAAAATTGGTGCATACCTTTCTAATTATGTTATTTTTCATTCACACATGGCTACTAAATCTTTGTCCTTTTTTCTCAATTATAATAATTTTTTTCCATCTAAATAAAAATATCCTTTAGAAAAATTTTTCCCATGGAAAATATTCTGAAATTCCTACCATTATAAGCTCTAAATATCATAATTTTCTCCAGTATTTTTATCCATTATCCACTATTTATTGTATTCACCTTAAAAATAGTAAATATAAATTGTTAAATTTTATTTCTCCAAATAACCCATGAAATTGAATTAATTATGCAATTATTTAATATATCCTTTATATATCACATGTTTATAAGATACAAAAAATTCTAGTGGGTTTTATCTCAAACAATTCTACAATATAGATATATTCCTATATGGTAGATATTATTGTTTTCAATCATAGATACCACCACTATTTATTTCATTTAATGACTAAAAAATCACTATAAAAAATTGAAAAATTCCAATTCCAACCATTACAAGTTGTTGACTGGAAAGGATGTCATCCCCTTGGTGACTTCATACTTCAGCTTCCCTATTCCATATATGGGAAACCATTTTAATAAACATAGATTACATGATGTAACATGGTAATCTAAAAATTATATATTATTTTAACTTTACTAAAATGAAAAATATTTTAATCGTATTCTGTGAATATAATCCAAACACTAAAATTTATGTAAACCCTAATCTGATATAGACTAGAATGTTCTAGTCTAAAACATTAAATATTCTAGTGTCTATAAAATAGAATTTACTGGCTTTAATTCCAAATATTTTTTAGGTTTATAGTTTATAGAATTATTTCTGCACCCATATGCAAGAAAAAATTACAATACAAAGTTGGCACTTCTACTTTGTATCAAATTTCTAATAATATATGACTTTTAAAAAAACAAATTTTATTTTAATGAAATGTCTTTATAAATTTTATCTTGAACTTATCATTTTACCTTCTCATCTTTAAAACCATGTGAAATTTTTTTAGAACATGGGATGGAAACATAGATCCTAGTAAGGTACATAAAAACAAAGAAGAAAAGTGACCCATTTGTGTGTGAATACTTTTAAATATCGTTATTTACAAAATTAAAATTGGAGTCAAAAGTAAACACTTTCTTAGCCAATAAATAAAAATATACTCCCAAAAATCCCCATAATACATTTCAAAAGAAATATTAAGGAAAAATAAAACTCATAAAAGATTCTTTTCAATCATTAAAAACACAGAATATTTTCTCACAAAGTTAGGTTTTTCACCCATAAAAAGTTGCATATAATTTCTTTAAAAGATAATATCATTATCATACCTTGAGAAATCATAATATTTATATTAAAACCCACACAAATCATAGATAAAATATGTGGCTGAATTGAAACATAATTTCCATTACACTCTTAAAAGTACAATAACCATATATTAAATTTCTATACCATATCCATTAGAGGACTATCACATACCCACCAATCCTTGGTTTATCATAAATCCATATGTCCTTTGATAATGATGTAACCACCTATACATAGTTTATAACAAAACCTACATCATTAGTTTGTAATTGAAAAACCCATAATTATAAATAATTCCCAATAACCATAACAAAATCATAAAACATTTAATATTTTAATTTCATCATTACACACATAAAATATTTTTTTAAACTATAATAAGACATTTCATAATATTGAAACATCCCTTTCATTTAAAAACCAATTTTAAAAAATAAAATAACAATAAAAAATGTAAATAAAATTTTTATCTCAATAAAATAGGGGATATTATAAAATAATACAAAAATTAAAAAATGTTTATAATGGTGGTAAAATTCATTGTTATAGTATTTATTATAATAGAATATATCTTTTGTCATTTTGTAAAGAATTATTAAACATTATATTAAAGGAATACTTTTGAAAACCATTGAATTAAATTAAAAAGAGTTATCAAATATTATAGATAATTATTTTATGCACATATAAATTCATGCATAAAATAATTTTTTGAATATGGACAAGGAATAAAATGATTTTTAAGGGAAATTTTTGGAGGATTTCATAAAAGAAATCCCCTTACCTTGAGTCAGAATCGTCACATAAATTATTTCCCTTCATTAATAATATACATAGAATATATAATTACTTTCACATTTTTTTTCAAATTTATTATTCCATTTATTTTTTCTCCTATGATAATATATTTTATTATGTAATTAATTCAATTCACATCAGTTGTTTTCATGATATTAGGTTCTTAAGTCCTAAATAACATCAGTATGTTGAATATGGTTAAATAGGTAATTATTATATAATATATTGGATAATAATATTGAAATAATAATTTGTTTTACATTTTTTATACTTTTAAAACACTTCATGAAATATTTTTTTGAAAAACTTTCTATGTTACAATCATGGAGACAGCAGAACTTACATATGCATTAGTAACATTTCCACTTTTTAAAGATCATTATGAAATGTAGGAAATTAATATTTTATCTCTAGAAAGTTATAATTATACCATTAATACTATATTATTTCATTAAAAATACTTTTATATATCATCTGTGTGATGTGATGAGGAGAAACGAATCACATTTCTTTTTTGAGGAGGTAGTCCACACGTACAGTGTCATCATTATTCGATGGATGAAAGGATAAAAATTTATATGATATATTATAGTTTCATAATGATAAATATTTTATGAATATAATATATATATATATATATATTAATTCCATATTATACCTATTTATGAGTGATGGTGATGGAAATTAAATTACATAGGTTCATGAGGCTGTAGGCCACCGTACCCACGAATGATGGTTTCATTTCCCATTTGATGGAAGAGAGGATGGATATAGGTTATTACACTAAAAAACATTATTAATTGGAATATACTAGTTTTATTATTTCATATTGGTTGAAATATATTTTAGGGTGATAGAATAAGAAATACAATAAAAATTCTTGGTCAAGAACTATACCTCTTCTTTAGGAAACCACATTTTCCTTAAACATTAATACATTTAAGGGTGGAATTATTTGCTAACTTAGCACTCCATGATGTTGATAGGGACGTAATTTAGGAATTTGGGAATGTATCTTATGATCCAATGTATTTTCTAGTGTGAATAAATGATAATAATTGGTTTCCTTTTAAAAGAGACGGTAGGGGCACATTAGGAATTTCTTAATATAGTAAATTAATATAAATTATTTTTGATTTAAAATTATATAAAAATTGATAATATTTTAATCTAATATTATTCTGAGTGTAAATAATATCATATAATAAAATTTAATTAATATTGGATGAAATTTTTATAGTTATCCTCATTTAACCATTCATTATCCCTTTTGATCATTACAGTGATATCAAAGATATTCAATCTTAAGTGGTTAATATAGTTACAAGAAAAGAAAAATTAGACCATAAATGATTTTTTTATATTTTCAACATTATCTCAATTATAAGGTTGAAGATAATTTTTTAGGAAGACCAGATAATTTTGTAAAATATTATTTATTAAAAAATAACATCAATGTCAATTATGGAACTATTCATTTAATTTGATCTTTAGAAATACATGGAAAAATGGAATTCAAATAAAATGAATCCAAAACTATATAATATTCCATATTTATCTTAAAATTATGTAAGAAAAAAATCACTCAAATAATATTATTTATTAGATTTTTCAAATTCATTTTATTTATTTTCTTTATTTCTTTCGCATGCATGGTGTAAATTTTCTCTTAAGCATTTAGCCAATTATTTCATAAAAAAATTAATAATAAATTACTATTCCGAAATAAATAATTATTATTTAAAATGAATATTTAGAACACAAAATTTCCATGGTCTATCCCTATGCCGAACAATTAAACGTAATAAAATAAAGATAATGAAAATTGAGGCTTTTATTTATATAAAATAATATAAATGGCCAAAATCATGAAAAAATGGCTAAAAGATGACATATATTAGACATTAAGATGATTATGTATATGGTATAATAATTAAATAATATCATGGCATGTGTTAGAGTCATTATTAGTTTCTTATCATTTTAGTTTTAACATTAATTAACCAATTTACCCTTTATCGTGCTAACAAAAATCACTAAGGTACTATTCATATTGACAAAAAATAAAGGGGATCTATTTAACATATTTAGACACAATGATTATAAAAAATTTTATACCTAAATAATATAAAATAACGAAATTAGGTTCAATATCACATACGACACACAACCATGAGATTAGATGAGAATGTAACACCATGAGACTTTATGATATATTTATTTTTAAATAAATTTGATTTCTTCAATAGCTTGCAGAACACAGAACCCCAAGTCAAAATGAACCATATTAAAGTATACCATTATAAACAAGCATTTAAATTGATAGTTATGAATAGTACAAAATAAATTATGAAAATTATAGTTATCAATTTGATATAAATAAAATGAGAATCATTCAAAATAAGAGGAAATGTTTTTAAAAAACTATATTTTTCTAAAAGAATATTTCGTCGTGCTATGCACACATAATTTAAAATTAATTTTCTATTATTTTAGAAAAATTATTTTATAAATTATCTTCAATTTTGAAATCATAGTATTAAAATTTTCTTATGGTGGATTTTTGGTACTTTTCTAAACTGATTCATTTTTCTTAATGAATCATAAAATATATTTTTTTTAAACTTAATTTTCATTTAAATAATTCTCAATGTTAAATATTATTCTAAATTAGTTTTAATGTAAAATAATAAAATTATATTAAAAATTATCTAATTCATGTCATTTGAATCAATTTTATATTGACTATTGATATTAAAACCTTATATATATATGATAATTTTTCATTGGAAACATGTTTTTCATCATGTTTAGGGTTATAATTTTAAAATGGATTCTCCCACCTATATGAATAGAATTTTGAAAAATATATTTCATTTTTTTAATAATAATAATTCATATTAATTAACAAGTCTGATTTAATTTTATACTGTTATGAAGAGTAAAATTTATTAAATTATATTATAAATTTTAAAGTAAAAATTGATTTATCAGGGGTTAAAATTAAATTTTAAGGATTAAAATGACATAAAACTTATAAAAACCCCAATTTATGGCCATATGTAGACCTTATAATATTTAATTTTAGATAATGACTCATTCGGTAGTCTTTTGGCATGTAATAAATGTTTGTGTAATCGATTATTTTAAAACATTAATTAAGTATCCTCCCAGCCATTTATAAAAGGCCACCACATGTCCTCCCATCTTCACACTTAAAAATAAATTTTTATGAAAATAAATTCACAAATAACTTCCTTAATCCCCTAAAATCATCTTAGATCACTTTTTTTTAACATAAATCCATCATAAGAAGGCCTTTGATGTAAACATAATGAAGTTATCTGAAAAAGATGCAACCATATTAAACGAGTATTTTTATTTTTTATATTCCTAAAACTCATTAAAATATTATTAAAAAATTATAATATAGTAACAAAAATATTTTAAATATATTTATATGTTATTATTTTATGGAAGGAACTATATCCATGACCTCTTCCATCAAATGGGAAATAAAACTGTGGATTGTGTGTATGACAGACTAATACATAACGAACCGATGTAATTTATTTTCCATCACAATCTTTCAAGGATGGATATAATGATATATTTGAATCATTTAAAATATATTTATGATACTATTATTAATTTTTAATTTCAATATCACATATACCTTCTTAAATTCAATTTCCATTAAAATATGACAATGTTGCTCGTGTGTACGGTGGACAACCACCTTGTGAGGCAATGTGATTTGTTTATACTTATGATTATAATGGAATGTAATATGGGTAAATTTAATGAATAATTGATATAAATGGAAAAAAATTATTCTTTGAAATTAATATATCACCCACTTCCTTACCTTTCACTATTAAGAAAATGATAACGTCATTTGAGTGGTCATACGCCCTACCGTCTCCATGAAATGATATGATCCATTATGCAGGTTAAAATTTAAATAATGATTCAAAGAAAATATATAATGTAAAAAATTATTTTTGTAACATTAATATCATTTTATATATTATTTAACCATACAGTATGTATAATAATAGAAACTTCCATGACAAAACACGAATGATAAAACGAAGTAAATAACACTCTAAACAATAAAAATAACAAAAAAATATTAATAAAAATGTGATATGATTTTATAATTGGATCACATATGATATTATAAATATTAATATAGTTCATTTATAAATTATTAACATGATTAAAATCATTATTCATGAGGATAAATCTTGTTCAATGGGAAGGAATCAAGCAGTAAGGGACTTCGTCTCTATTTCCATTCATTGAGGTATATTCTCATGTTATATACAAAATTTATTTTTAATGGTGTATATAAATCCCATTTTAAATGTTATATCACAATTACTTAATAATTTTTGGTATTTTATGTTTCAATTTTAATTATTTTGTTCAATGGTATTTGACTAAAATTTTAAGAAGTGGAAAGAATTTAATAACTTAGCATCATTTAATTGGGCTATATTACTTCTTTATTTCCTTTGATGTTATAAGATTATGTGTTTAATGAATTTTGAACATTCTATTTTGTATTTAAACTTGTTTTATTTGGGTTTACATTTGATACACATAATCGATACACAGGTTAATTCTCACGTAAACATTTTTGACTTTGTAAGGGTTTATTTCATAATACAAATTTAATTGGGATTATTTATAGTTAAATTCACATTGAAGGAAATAATTTTACCATTGTATAATAAAACCATTTAGTTTGTTTCTCCTATGTTAAATAATGATATTTTAATTTTATTGTACCACTTTAAGACTTTTTTACTTAAAATTATTTATAAAATGTTTGTAATAAAACATATCTTCATTTATCTCTTTAGTTGAAAATATTTTTGGTTCCAAATAAATTTATTCTAATTTTTTTTAATAATGGTTTCTAAAAATATCCTATATATTTTTAAAATAAATTTTTACCCATTTTGTTTAAGTTATATTTAAGTGGTTTTTCAAACATGGTCAATTTGGAATTTACGAATAATGTGAAAGGAGTCATTATTTTAATTTTTACATTATGTATTGAATTTACCACCTTCTTAAATAGTCAAAGATTTAAAAATTCTTTTATAAATTTGAAATATTATTTTCAATGAATTTTTTCACGAAATATTATTTGAACTTTTATCATCAAAATTAATATTCAAATTGAAAAGATTATTTTACTCAAAAAGGGTTTTAATGATATTGTGTATAGTAATTATATTCATTAGTGACATAATCCCTTTATCTTAAATATGTTCCACTAAGGATGTGTTTTATCGATATTATCCATATTATTTATCAAGATTATTTATAATCATCTTTTTCTGGGATCTTATTAAAGTTGTCTTTCTTTATTTTTGTAATAAGTAATTTTCCCTTTACATATTCAATTTCTCTTCACCAGTAGACATTAAATTCCCCCTAAATATTCATATTATTTATCCTGGATATATTTATTTCCTAAACTATAAGTAATTTAATAATATAATATTTTAGTTTGGAAGTTATATGAATGATTGGGGAAATTATTGTTAAATCGTATTCCTTACATGATATAAAAATTTATTGATAAGGAATATTATTCATGAATTAAATAGATTATTTGATATATGATGAAAGGATTTAGACTTAAAGATATGGGAGTTCCCTGATTATAGATATATCATTGATGAACTAGTAGTTTAATGAGATGATTTAGTTGGATATCCTTAGTAAAATTTGTTTCTAGTCATTACCCATCCATGCATTTTAAACTATCCTATAAAAGGTCTTGATAGTATATGTATCGTGACTTTCTAGATCATTATGTCCTATAATTATTAATTTCCTTCATTAAGAATTTATTTATTATTATCTATAATATATTTTTAATTTTATTACCTATGGATTCATTTAATTTTAAATTTAATGATTAAATTACATGTGTGTTTAGTTATTTACCCTTACATTTTGATTATAGATTATCTATTCATGATTGTAATGTTATTTATTATGCAATGTGTGTTTAGTTATTTAACTTCCATTGTTGAATATTCCTTAGATTATGATAGCAAAATTATTTAAATAGAATATGTGTTTAGTTATTTACCTTTCTATGTTGTACATGTTTATTGATTCATGATAGCTTATGATTTACAAAAATCATACCAAGAATCTAAGATCACCCTTATTTTGTTTCCTTTCCCAGGAATATATGATGTGTACTATTAATGATATACATAGATATGACAGAAGGAATAATGATATATTTTTTAAAAAATATTTTGTAATTTTTGCTTTCAAATGAAATAAGGGAATCCTGTATGTATCTAGTTTAATAAGAAAACTAAACTACTCAGTCCTCCAAGATGTGATCACATGTATATTTTTCAAAAGTAGTAAAGCAGAAACTGACTACGAACTACTGGGATTAGGTCCTTTATAGTTTGTATCAGATTAATCATTGTACAAAATTCAAGAACTTGATTATGTAAAACATAAATTAGGGAACATAACCATTTTATATACATTGAGGATAAGTACAGAAGAAAATCCCAATGCTTGTTAAGGTAGTGATTCTGTAGTATTTCCTACAAATACATCTCTATATGGATAATACAACAGGATATGGTTCTAGTACACATGTACCTAGGGGTAATATATTAAAAAAATTAATGTTATTCTTAACATCAGTATTACATAGTACACAAAAATAGGTCGTACTATACAACTACTTTGACACTCATGGGGGATATTCTTTTTATAATTTACATTTTCTTTACACACCACTATGAATAATTTTAATAGATGATAATGATGAATAACATAGACTAAACATGATGTGTCTAGTATTTAAAATATGGTATCATGATTTAGATATCCTATAAATTACTAAATTGTTTTCCCATAAGGACTGTTGTTTCTCACATGATGAATTTTGGATTTAGTCAATGAATAGAACCAGATAGAATCATGTTGAACTTTAATTTGAAGGATAGTTCCAAAAGTATTAGAAACCAAATGGGATGACGAATTAACTGAAATATAGTAAGATTAGTCCAAATCTATTATCCCAAAATATGATTAATAGCATACACCTTAACCAACTCTATGACTCACCAAAGAAGAGAAAAATGGAGTTAAATAAGAGAACTAGTGGTGGAGAATATAAAGGAATGTATGATTGATTTCATTCATGTCACAAATATGGAAAGATACACTAAGGATAATTTCTCAATCGAACAATAAATGATTTATATGTGGGAAATAAGGACATAAAGAATTGAATTACCTATGAATAACAATGAGTACGATAAAAAAGAAATAAACTTCATCTTATAGATCCATTTATTGTTCGTTATCTTAAATGTGGGGAACCTAATAATTAACCATGTCAATTTTCTATTTTAATGGATAACACCTAAAACAAGGAAATATCTGTGTTGGAATAAATTAGTTGAAGTATTTATTAGGATTCAAAAGATACATTGTAGAGATTTTTTTAGCAACAATATTTTTGTGATAATAATAATGAAACATATCTGGAATATTTTAATTTTAGAAGAATACATGACAACATTAACTTCGGAGTTATAGATACCATCATGATTTTTTTATTTTAGAATGACCACAAGTTAAAATTATTAAACACCAGTTGTTTGGATTTATGTGATGGGAGTTTACCAATATTAAGGATATTCTGGGAAACATTTATGGAAATACAACACATTGGTTTAGTATATGTTTTTGTGTAAAATCTTATTTAAGGAATAATGCATTTAAATTTTGTGGGAATAAGTTTAAAGGTATTGGTAACCATGAGAATATATATTATATTTTATGCTTTAGTAATTATGGGCCATCACAAACTAGGAGAATTATATGAATTATAATAATATAGTTTTATAAAATAGGTCAACTCACATACCGGGTAATAAACTATTCATCCAACGAATGCCGTAGGGATTGAAAAAATAATTGAATGATTACAAGTTTTTAGTGCCTACCACTAGTCTAGGTGATGTTCTGATTAATATGTTTTTTTCTACATATAATATTTGATGAATAAATTTTAATAATGAACAGATGGTGTAATTTTTTAGGGTTAAAAGAATTCCCTAACATTAGGAAAATGATATTGAAACCAAAATGTAATCATATTACCTTAATAATCAATGAATCAAATATAAATTTTAATAATCATATATATATATGGTTTTTTGGTTGTTTAATTTCCATTAATAATTCAATTTCTTGTTATTATTGACATCTATCACGCTACATCATTATTTGGGTGTTATTATTTTCATTAGTGACCATGTGTTCACTTTCCACCTTGTTCTAAAACATGGACAGATAGTTATTTTCAATTATATATGAACATTAATATTTATCATTCTTTATTTAAGGAGTAATTTATTTATCCCTTTTTATGATGTGGGTTTTTGGAAAATGAATTTTCAAATAGAAATCACTTGATATCTGAGTGCATGATCAAAAGATAAGCACAAAATTTATTGTAAGTGAGTATAATTTAACACCTAATAATTTTAAAAGAATAAAATATGGTTATTTATAATATATTTCACATAAAAACTTTCTTAGATAAAAATCCAATACCCTTAGACATTATAAAATATAATTTTTTAAATAAACTCAATTTTCTCGTTATATTGAGAAACACAGAAACCCAAGTCTAAATGTATGACAACATAGTATACCATTTAAAACATTACCTTAAATTATATGTTTTGAGTAGTAATAAATATATTATGAAAATTATGGTTATATATTATTTTAAAATTAAATAATAATTATTTAAAAGAATAAGAAATGTTTTATGAAAAACTGTATCTTTCTAAAAGATAGTTTAATCACCTTTAGTGCACATAATTAATTTTTTTAAGAATTTTTAGAAAATTTATTTTCCAAAATTATATTAATTTTTTAAATTATCACATCAAAATTATATGCGTCTAAATTTCTAGGATTTCATTGAAATGTTTTATTTTTTATGAATAGTAAAAATATTTTTTTATTGAAAATCACATTTTTGTTTAAAAAATTTCTGATGATAAATTATTTTTTTAATTATTTTTAATGTAAAATTAATTTAATTATATTTCAATTTAACTAATTATTTTTCATTTTAATGAATTTTATATTTAATATTAATATTAAAACCTCATATACTTAAGAGGATTTTATCTTTAGAATCCTACTTTGACATTGCATCTGTGGGTACACTTTTATTTTGGATCCTACCAATTCTATGAAATGATTTTTAAAAAATAGATTAAATATTTTTAATCAGTATAATTTATGTTATCTAATTTGATCATCTTAATTTTTGACCATTACAAAAACTCATATCAATAAAAATAAATTACCGAGCTTAGGGGAAAACAGATATACCAGGGGTTAAAGTAAAATGATAATGGTTTGAATGACATAAAAACTTCTCCAAAACCAAATCTATGGCCATATTTGGACATTATAATATAAATAGATTTATAATTACCATTTTTTATAATGATTGTTTCATGATATAAAGGTGGGGGTAATTGATTCCTTTAAAATATTCAATGTGTGTCCCCTCCCTCAGTTATAAAAGGCCACCACCTCTCCCCCACTCTTTACAATTAAAAGTAATTTTTCAGCCAAATCCATTAAAAATAAATTTCTTAATCACATAAATATAAAGTAGATCATTTTTATCATAAATACAACTAAGAGAGTGTTTTGGTGCTGACCTCAAAAAGTTGTCTGAAAATGAGGTAACGTTCTTGAACATGCATTTTTATATTGTTTCTTATTCCAATTCATTAAAATATTATTAAAAAATTAGGCTTAAAAAAACTCAGTGTCCAAAATATAAATATATTTTATTATTTTATGGTCATGACCTATATCTATATCAACTTCAATCAAATTAGAAGAAAGACTGTCAATCATGTGTACAGAAGACTACTGCCTCATGAACCGATGCAATTCATTTTCTATCTACACCATTCAATGATAAATGTAATTATGTATTTAATATGTTTTTATTTTATTTATGATAATATTGTACTTATTGATTTTTAATACAATATATTCCTTTTTAAGTTCTATTAAATTTAAAATACAATAACATCACTCGTGTGTACGAAGGACTACCGTCTCCTGAAGAGATGTGATTCACTTTTCACTTATACTTTATATAGAAATTAAGAATGATAAATTTAATGAATATATGTGATATATATAAAAATATATTGATTATATAAAATTAATATATCACCCAATTACTTAACATTGTACCCATTAAAGAAATGACAACGATGCTTGTGCGTACGTACAACCTAATGTCTCCATGAAGTGATGTGATCAATTCTCTATGTCAAAATTTCAATACTAATGAGAAAAATTTATCTAATTAAAAAAATAATACATATAAAAATAATATAATTATTTATATTATTTAACTATATATTATTTCTAATGACTATAACATTTTTAAAAAATATGCCTGAGAAAAAAAGTGAATTAACCCCCGAAACAATGAAAATATGGAATGATTATTAATGAACAGATGATAAGATGCTATCATAGGAACATTTATTATATTATAAATATTAATATTCTTCTTATATAAACTAATAACATTATTAAAACAATTTTACATGAGTTTAGAGAATATTCAACAAAAAATAAGCATTAGGTAAGGCAAGTAATCTCAAATTCCCTTCATTAAGGCATATTGTACTGTTATGAACCTCATTTATTTTATAAGGTGTTTGTAATTAACCTTTATAATTTGATATCACAATTCCTTATTTATTCAGTGAATTTTAATATTCAATTTTAATTATATCATCCGAGGGGATTTGACATAAAAGTTACCATGTGCTAAAGAATTTCATAACTCAATTTGATTTCATTGAGTTATATTAATTATTTGTCTTTGATATTCTAATATTATGTTTTTAATTATTTTACCAATTTATTTTATATTTATTGTTGTTTTTGCATAATTTTAATTGTATATACATAACATATTAATTGTCTAATTTTCACTTAAATGTTATGATCTCTGTAAAGGTTTATTTCATAATCTAATTTTAATTAGGATTATTTATAATAGAATTTTTTTAAAAGAAATTTTTTGATAATTATCTAATAAACCCATTTCATTTTATTATAATACGGTAATTCATGATTTTTTTAAGTACCAATATGATTTCTCCCTCTTTCGTACTTAAAAACTGAGAAAATAATTTTAAGAAAATTAAAATTTATTTATTTCTTTAGTCGGAAATACTTTTAATTTTAAAACCACATTTTCTATAAATGTTTTATAAAATATATTCAATAATATAAAAATAATTTATTAATGAAATTTTTACCCAAGTTTCAATATATAATTTTTTGGAAATGAATATTCATGTCATTTTCCAAACAAAGCACGTTTTTCATTTACCCAAAACATGAAAAGAATCATTATTCTAACATGTATGAAATGTATATAATTTCAAACCACAATTACCTCTAAATATTTAAAATAGTTATTTTTATGTTCAAATGTAATTTTCAAATAAATGTATCTTCGAAATATTTTTTGAAATTTTTGTTTAAAAAAATTCAAAGTGAAAAGTTGATTTTCCAAAATAATATTTTTAATGTTATTTTATTGTATTTTTATTCAACAATGAACTTAACACTTAATTTTAAATATTATCCAAAGGAGATATTTTTATTCATACCGTAATTATTATTTCTATGGATAGTTTGTGATTAGTTTTAATAGGGAAGGTATTGACATTATATTTATTTATCTTTCAAATCATTACCATTCTGTTGAAATATTAACTTCATTCTCACCAATGGAAATTAAATTTCCTGTAAATATTTATATTATATTTATTACTTAAATTTTATATCATTTATACATATAATATTATAATTTTATAGTTATATGATAGATTAGGGAAATTATTGTAAATCCTATTTCCTTACATGAGATAGAAATTTCTTGATAATGCATATTTCTCATGAATAAAATTGATTACACGATATATAAAGAATGATTTTGAAATATAGAAATGGGTGGTTCCAGTTATAGGTAACCTATCTATGCATCAGTAGTAGCATGAGATGAATCAAATGGTTAGCCTTAGTTAATTTTTTTGTGTCTGTACCAACCCACAAATATGAAATATTATTGTGAAATGTTCTGTAGTACCCCCATCTTTAAGTAATAAAACGTTTATTTATTTATTTTAAGTATATAATGTATTTGGTCTATGTTTGGGATGGTTTGGACGAGTTATGGAATGTTTTTGTGGATTTTTTGGAGGTTTAATGTTTATGAACAGTTAGTAGGAACCATGAAACTCCTCCAAGAAACAGTGCAATTGAGAATATCGGTCACCGGGTTGTCACAATATTGAAATAAGGTTTGGGAAAAATAATGTGGATTCCTTGGTGTAACCATTTTTTTATGGAAAGAGGAAAATAATGGTTGGTGCATGGTTTTACTAAATGCGAGAACCAACAGTGTGAGGGGGTGGCTTAAGATAGTATCGCCCACATAGTTGGTTCAAGGTTTTCCAAACACTATAGGCTAAACATGCGTAGTATAGGTGGACAAAATTAAATTATTGATATAATTATATGTATACCATTATTGGGAAAAAATCCATCATGGTATCATTGAAGCATTTTTTAGATTATTGTGTTTGTTGACAATGATGGACTCCATGTTGTGTTAGTTAACAAAGCGAGTCTAAATAAATCAAAATGTTGACAAAGGGGGGTTTCCTAGAGAATGTGGAAAAGTGTCTTTGGAAAATTTAGTTGTTCCTTTCTGTTAAGGAGGATTCTAATGTTGTATGCCAAGAATTTTTCGAATTCAGAACATCAGAAATTTGGTAAAGGAAAAGTGGCGTGAAAGTCCAAGAGTGGCGCGCAAGTCCTTATTTGGCACGCAAGTATGGCGTGTAAGTATGGCATGAAAGTCATATTTCAAGATCATCATATCAAAATATGACAAAGAAAAGAAAGAGGTATGTAGGTTTGGAATGCAAGTGTGGTGCACAAGTCCTCAAAATGACTATAAATAGACGGCTACCCTCCTCATTTATCAATGAGCTCAACACTTAGAGAAAATCTGAGATCTGATCATGCAAGTGAGAGTGACGTGCAAAGTTCAGTGTGTGCGCAAGTGGGGCATGCTAGTGTGTGGGGATAGTGTGCATACGTGTACCGCGCAAGAGTGCCATGCAAGCAATGGGGAGCGCAAGTTGAGCGTGCTAGTGTGGCAAGCAAGTGTGGCACATAAGTTTGTTTTTCCGCAACAAGGGCAGAGATTCTGCACTAGTTAAAGGGGCACACAAGTCACCCTAGGATTACGTGAAAGTAAGAAATTTCCTATAACATCTATGGTAAAGTGGTATTCATTAGTGGATGAAATTTAGACTTCAAGAGAGCATCTACAAACAGTGGAGGATGCATTCATTAGTGATAATGAAGAGACATATAGGTCTATAAACTATGGGTGGATATTATGAAGAAGAAGTGATCTCACTTTAGTTGAGAGAGTAGTGAGTTCTCAAATTGTGAGTGGTTGTAAACCAGGAGGGACAATGAGTCCACTTCAAACATGTAAACAACAGTGTGCTTGTAATGGAATTGGTACATAATCACACTACTGGTGTATGCTCCTTAGACATAGACCAGTGAGGGTGAACCAAGTAAAAATTGTTGTTTCCTGTGCATGCTTTATGTTTTATTCATACTATGCATCAGGAAGGAGATAGAAGAGGGTTTTTTCTAATAGCAAAACAAGACCAAAAGGGGCAGTTGTTTTTATCTGTCATACCCTGATTCACCCCCCTCTCAGGGTATCATGCCTAGTGGACCTAACAATTGGTATCAAAGGGAAAGGTTGATATCAGTGTTTCTCTCTCAAATGGAGGTCACTAATCATAAAGGGATTCCGACCTTTGACGGGAAAAATTTTTAGCTACGGAAGAATCAGATGTAACACTACTTTAGATCTTTGGTAATGAATGTTTTTATAGTAGTAGTGTATGGTATCACAACTGATATTAATAGTGGTGCATTATCAGAAGCTGAGTGAAGATAATTGGATATTGACACAAAGGGAATAAATACTTTGGGAGGAGCCCTATCCAATGCTATATATACCAAGGTGGTGTCATGAAAAATATCACATGCTATGTGGGAAAAATTGTTGAACATATATGAAAGAGGTAAAAAGGTCAGAGAAGAGAAGCTCCAACTATTATGGAACAAGTAAGAAGATCTAAGAATAAACTCAAATGAGTCTATTGATGGATTCTATGATAGGGTAAATGTTCTTGGGGAAGATATGTGAGGTCTGAGAGAAGTCATTGAAGACACAATGATCGTAAAGCACATCATGAGGAAACTTCCACCACTGTTCAATCTGAAGGTTTCAGTACAAGAATATAAAGATACAAAGGAGCTAATATTGGAAATTTTTCACAGTACCTTGGTTTCATATGAAATGAGAACGATGATAACAAGGCTGTGGAAAAGGGTGAATCTAAATAAGTGGCATTTCAGGCCATGAAGAAGCTCAACATTGAAGATTCTCAAGAAGAAGAGGAGAGAGATGAGGTGATGTCATTCCTCTCCTCAAACCTTCAAAGAGGAAAAGGAATGTTTTATGTAAAACTTCCACTAGCCTGTTTTCGATGTGGAAAGGTTGGTCATATTATCGTAAGGTGTCCCAAAAAGTTCCAAGAAGATGATGATGCTGATGAATTATAAATTCCAAAGAAGAAGTCATCAGCCTATGGGAAAGGTAAGAAACAGTTCAAGATAAATTTCATTAAAAATAAAAATCTCCTTTAAAAATAATGTGATAGTTTGGAAGATTTTGTGGCTGGGGAGGTTGAAGAGATAGAGAACTACAATGACCAGGAATAAAATGCTATGGTGGCAGTGGTTGGCAGTTCTCAGGAGAAGAATGAAACCAAAGGTAATGAAGGAGAAGAAGTTGAAGGAAGAATAGATATGAAAGCTGAGTTAGAGGCTGCTCTTGAGGAGATAGATGTTTAGAGAGCCAAAACCAAGAAAGCTAACAATGTTGTTTATGACGCCAAACTCTATATGCAGTAGCAGGATTAAGAGAAGTGTGAGTTGATGGATGAAATTGAAAAAATCAATTCATCAACACTAAAGAACTATGAATCAGTTAGTGAGTATAAAATCAAAATTTAATAACAGAAAAGGGAGATTAATGGCTTAAAAAACACAAGGAAAGATCATGTCAAGTGTATCGAAGAGCTTGAAGAGGAAGTTGTCGGTCTACAGAGAAAAGTTAAAGACCAGGAAAAACCTTTGATTCCCAACACATTATTGGGAAAGCAGGTCATTCCAAAGAGTGAAAAGATGAAAGAGGAGCCTCGTAGTTCAACATGAAAGAAGCAGTAATTGAGCTCAAACGTTAAGGCTGATTCAGGGATTGATCAGAAACAAAAATATGTGAAAATTGATGTCAGACTGCAAGCACCCATCCCAATATTAAAGGTTTATTTAGGCACAGAACAGAATCTAAATATTTATAGATCCCAAGGGGAAACTCCTAGTACATAATTAACATGAAGGAAATCATCTTATATCAGGTTTTATTGTTGTGGAAATATTGGACTATCAAAGTATATGTGTTTCATATCCAAGATATATCGAAGGGAACAAGAAAAAAGGTGATATCCATACATAGAACAGTTCTCTAGAACATATTTCAAATGAAACAATTTTTGGTGTAGAGGATTTGGGAACATCGCTAGGTAATTCACTTCGACCATACAGAGGAATGTGCTAAAGCAGAATCAAAATGTTCAGAAGCAGTAGATCAATAAACCAATAGGTGTGTTAAAATTGAAAAATAGATTTGCAGCTTTGCAAGATGAAACTGGTCCATTATACTCTGAGAAATAATATAAGTCTCAATCCATGCTGAGTGTGAAGGTAAAAATATGGACCAAAAAAAGAAGGAAGAGAAGGTCGTGGTGGAAAAAATTGCCCTTAAAGTATCAGATCGCTCTTGTGTGTGGATCCTTGATCGTGGTTTCACATCACACATGACAGGTAATAAGGATCTTGTTACAGGCGTAAAATATGATAAATAAGGAGTTATCATGTTTGGAAATGATGAAGGGCTAAATATTATTGGTGTAGGAAAGGCCAAGTTGGGGGGGGGGAAGAGATGAGACATGATGATGTCTTAGTAGATGAAGGCCTCAATCACAATTTTCTTAGCGTCAGTCAACTATGTGTCTTAGGACATTTTATAAGGTTTACTAAGAAGATGTGTGTCTTCAAAGGAAGAGATGGGGCAGTATCTCTATGTGGAAAAAGAAAAAAGGGAAATCTCTACCTGGTAAGTGGAGAAGAAGATATGTGTTTTCTGTCTAGAGAGGAAGAAAACAAGTTGTGGAATAAACGACTTGGTCATCATTTCCAACCATCCCTGGAAGATCTAGTGAAGTGTGAGGTAGTAAGGGACCTCCCTAATATTTCACGTGATCGTAGACACACATGCGATGCATGCCAAAAAGGTAAGCTTATTAGAAAGACGTATAAGGCAAAGGAAAAGAAGTCAACAAGAGTGCTCGAATTGGTGCATGCTAATTTTTATAGTCTTATCACAAGAAGATAAATTGACAGAAAGAGGTAATACGTTCTTCTAATTAATGACTATAGTAGAATGGCATTGGTATTTGTTATTTCCCATAAGTCAGAAGTGTTCAGCTGCTTAAAATAGTACCGGAGGGAGTGTGAAAGGATTCTTGGACATAAAATTTTGATGCTTCTTACTAACAATGGTACAAAATTCACAAACAGTCAAGTTGAAGGCTATCTTGAGAAACATTATATAAGGAATCAAGTTTCCTCAGTAAGAACTCCCCAACATAATAGAGTGGTTGAAAGGAGAAATTGGATCACCAATATCATGGACATAATGATGCTCATTGAAAAAGACATACTAGAGAAATTTTGGAAGGAAGTAGTTTTGACATCGGTCTACATTTCTAACAAGGCTTTGTTGTGTCCGAAGGAAGAAAAGACTTCGTATGAGATGTGGAATGGAATGAAGAAAATAATGTAATACTTTTGAATATTTGTTAGTAAGTTCTTTATCCTTAACATGGAAAAACATAGGAAATATTAGTCATGAGGAGATGAAGCGATATTCCTTAGCTACTTGGAAAAAATTAAGTCATATAAATGCTTTAACAAAAGGCTGGGAAAAGTAGTTGTGAGTAATGATGTCACTGTATTAGAGAATGAGGAGATCATTCAATTGCGTAATGAACAATTTCGTGATGAGAGTGGTGAGGAAGAAAGAAACACAGGGGGATTAGAAGTGGATGATATTTATTCAGAAGAAGATACTGATGATGAGCATAAGGAAGTAAAATCTGTATCTGCAAAAAAGCCAAGGAGTTGAGCTGAAATTGACGGACAAAATATCATTGGTGATCAATCAGCTCTTGTTCAAACAAGAATAATGAAATCACTGAAACAGAAATATTTTCTATCAAAAGTTGAGCCAAAATGCTTCACTGATGCAGTTGTAGATGAAAAATGGATTCAGTCAATGAATGAAGAGCTAGATCATATTGAGATGAATCAGACATGGGAGATTTTTTCGAGGCCAGCAGATAAGAATTTCATCGAGACTAAATGGATCTATTGCAACAAGATGAATGAAAATGGCACAGTGATTCGAAACAAAGCATGACTATTGTGCATGGGGTACTCCCAGATAGAGGGAATAGATTTTTATGAGACATTTTCACCAGTCACGAGACTAGAGACAATCGGATTATTTCTAGCCATTGCAATGCAATGAAAGTTCAATGTTTTCTAGATGGACATCAAATCTACATTTTTGAATGGGTTTCTAGAATAAGACATGTATATTGAGAAGCCATATGTTTTTCTCATTCATGAGTATGAGAACAAGGTTTGCAGATAGAAGAAGGCGTTTTATGGGATGAAACAAGCACCAAGAGCATGGTACTCAAGGCTTGATCAGTACTTGAAGAAGCATGGTTTCTTGCATGGGGTAGTTGATTGCAATCTCTATTTCAACAACAACAGTAATCAAAGGATTATGGTTCTAGTTTATGTCGACAACATAATATTTGGCGGATCAGATGAAGCTCAGTGCAAACATATTTTTGAATTCATGAAAAGTGAGTTCAAAATGTCAATGATTTGAGAGATAAATTTTTTCCTAGGTCTACAGATGACACAAGGAAGGAATAGAACATTCATTTCTCAATATAAATATTCCAAGTATGTTTTAAAAATATTTGGAATGGAATATTCCACGAATATGTAGACTCCGGTTGCAACTAGGATCAAATTATCGAAATATGATAATGGAAAGGTAGTTAATATCATTGAATATAGGAAGAATATTTGGAGTTTACTGTACCTAAAAGTGACGAGACCTGATATTGTTTTCTCCACCTACCAAACAACACGATATCAAATAAATCCTAGGGAAAGCCGCATGATTTCAGTGAAAATAATTTTTCAGTAAATTGAGGGCATGGTGGACTTTAGCTTGATGTATAATGGAAATTCTCATACATAGTTATTCAGATATACTGATGTAGATTGGGCTAGTTCAGCTGATGACATGAAATCAATGATAGGAGGTGAATTATATCATGGTGACTTGTGTGTTTCTTGGTTAAGAAGGAAGAAAGATTGAATTTCATTGAGCACCTCAGAAGCTGAATATATTGCCGGCACTCAAGCTTGCACAAAATTATTTTGGATGAAGTAGTAGCCTGATTATATGGGCATTGAAGTGATGTCTCTGATCAAAATCCAGTGCGATAACTCATGTTCAATAAATCTCAGAAAAAATGATGTCCATCACTCAAGGACAAAGCACATTTACATAAAGTATCATTTTATCAAAGAGAAGGTTGAGCAAGGAATTGTGAAGTTGGAGTATGCACCAATAGAACTACAAGTTGTGGACATTCTGACAAAGGCCTTACCCAAGGAAGCCTTTGAAAGGCATCAGCTGGCTGTGGGAGTTCAGTTGACTTCCCGCACTTAAAAGATTGTGGATATGGAACCCCCTCTCCCCGAGGTATTACGTATTTTTCTCTAATGCACTAATATGAATTATTTCCAATGTTTCATACTGAAAAGGGTTGACCTTTGGGTTTGTTGACAAAGGGGGAGATATAATGACTCCTCAAGGTAGAGAAACTGTGGCTAATGAAGGGAGAAAATATCTTACTAAAGGACATAGGGAGAAGCTGACCGGTGGAGTAGAAAGTTATATGGGGATCAATGAGATAGGGGGTGTGTTTTAAATAAGACAATGCTAGACGTGATCGATCAAAGAATATATATCACAACAGCTGAGGATCATGATAAAAGCAGAAGTGTGGTTGGTATCAGTTTTTTATGAAAATTTCAATTGGTGTCATGTTGGTATCAATAGTGGTGTCAGAAACAAAGTGGTTCATAGATGAAATTTTTATGACACTCTTGTTTATCACACTGAGAATTGCTCATGTGGGCTTAGAGTATGTGTTGAGTAAATCATTGATCGCTATCTATATCGGAAGATGTGTATGGTGGCTGAAGATGAATGAAGCCTTATTGAGGTATCAAATAATGGAGATTTTTTGAGAAGAGATTTCAACAAACCCAAATGGGGAGATTTTTGGGAAAAAATACCTCAAGGTATCATTAAAGAATTTTTGAGAAGAGTGTATGTTGTTGACAATGCAGGACTCGATGTTGTGTTTGCTGACAAAGTGAGATGCAATAAATCAAACTCTTGCAGAGGGGGTTTTCCTGGAGAATGGGGAAATGTGTTTTTGGAAAAGTGAGTTGTGATCTTGTGTTAAGGAGGTTTTTAATTTTATATGCCATGAATTTTTCGAAATCAGAATATTAAAAATTTGGCAATGGAAAAGAGGCGCTCAAGTCCAAAAGTGCCATGAAAGTGTGGCGCGCAAGTCCTAATGTGGCACGCAAATATGACACCCAAGTATAGTGCGCAAGTCATATTTCAAGATCATCATATCAAAATACGATAATATAAAGAAAGAGGTGTGCATGTTTTGTGCCCAAGTGTGGCGCACAAGTCCTCAAAATGCCTATAAATAGACGGATACCCTCCTTATTTATTAATGAGCTCAACACTTAGAGAAAATTTGAGCTCTGATCGTGCAAGTGAAAGTGAAGTACAATGTTCAGTGTGCATTCATGTGGGGCGTGCAAGTGTTTGGGGAAAGTGTGACATGCACGTGTACCATGAAGGTGTACCACACAAGTTTACCATGAAAGTGTACCGCACAAGTGTGCTGCACATGCAGTGTGGAGCGCAAGTTTGGCACACTAGTGTGGTGCACAAGTGTGGCGCACAAGTTGGTTTTTCTACAAGGAAGGAAAGGGTTGTCCACTAGTTAGAGGGTCACACAAGTCACCATAGGGTTGCGTGAGAGTATGAAATTTACCAAAACATCTGTGGTAAAGAGTTATTCATTAGTGGATGAAATTTATACTTCAAAAGAGCATCTACATACAGTGCAGGATGCATTCATTAGTGATAATGAAGAGACCAACAGGTCTATAAACTGTGATTGGATCTTCTAAAGAAGCAGTGAGATCACTTCAGTTCAGAGAGCAGGGAGTTCTCAAATTGTGAGTGGTTGTAAACCAGGAGGGATAGTGAGTCCACTTCAAACTTGTAAATATTAGTGAGCATATAGTGGAACTAGTACATTAGCACACTGTCGGTGCATGGTCCTTGGACGTATCCCAATGAGGGTGAAACCAGTAAAACTCAATGTTTCCTGTTCATGATTTGTGTTTTATTCATACTCAACATCATGAAAGGGATAAAATAGAGTCTTGTATAATAGTAAAAGAAGATCAAAAGGGGTAGTTGTTTTAATCTGTCATACCCTGATTCATCCCCCATCTCAATTTATCTGGCCTAGTGACTTAACAAACCTTAACATATCATTTTAGAATATTTCAACCCTAACTCATTTCCCTATCCTCTAAATGGTTTTAGAGACCCTTCCCCTTGCTCTTAAAGTAATCTATTGGTGATTCTTGGTGCATTGGAGGCTTGGTTTCCTTGGTAAGTCTCCATTCATGATTTTTTACATAGATTTAATCTTCTTTTGTATATTAGATTCATTGATATAATCCATTGGGGATATATCTATGTTGTTTGATTCCAATCAGGGAGAGATATGATTTTTTTATAAGTAATAATATATAAGTTGGGTTTTTTGTGTGTTAACCTAATTTGTTGAAGTTTTGTGCACTTATTATTTTTGCATATGTTAGTGAGGTTTTTTGATTCACTATCGAATCCTCATATTAGAACATGAATTAATTATTTAAAATATGTTTATTTTATTATCTTTATTTGTGAAACTAATGTGATATAGTGTTTGTAAACCTCTTTTATTGATGGTTTGTAGAATTTGTTGAAATTTGATGTTTTTATGAAATTTAATGTGTGAAAATATTTAATAATGATGATTTTAAAATATTACTCTAATAGAATAATTGAAATGTTTTGATTGATTTTTTTTGTATAAAAGGGATTTTTTTATTAAAATGTCTTCAAATGGATGATTTGGAATGTTTTTGGAATACATGGGTTGGGGAGGGTTGGTTCTTTTTATCTGAACATGAAAAATGGGTGTGTACCATTGGGGTATAAGGGATGTGAACCTAGATAAGGGGACTGTTCTATTGGGTCACAATAATATATGAAACTTAGTGTTGACATGGTGGATGGATGAGAAACTGCTCATGAGTATGGAACTATCACTGGAGCATTCACGTATTAGTGAGTGTGTGAATCATTGATCATGTGAAACAAATGGAACTTGAAATGGTCAAAGGAAATATTAGATTTCTATAATCTTTAAATGTTTTAGTGTGGAAAATGTTTTGGTTTAGAAGCGATTTTTAATTGATATAAACAATTGAAATTATTTCTGTTTTTATTTATATTAAATTGTTCTATATAGATGTTATAAATTGTTTTATATTTCTGATGTTAGTAGGGAATTAATTTGGGAAAAAACTACTATGTTTTATTTCCCACCCCCAGATTGGGAACATTATTTCAGTTAATGATATTTTATACTAAGGAATGGAAAAAGGCAAATTATATCATTTATTTTTTGATGCATCATGATACAATGGGAATATATTTTGGAGTTTGAGATTTGAGCATTTTGAGAGCTGTGGAGTGGGATTCCTTGGAGTCTTTGGATTTTTTTTCAATTTTTTTATTCCGTTTTATAATTTGAGATTTGTTTTTGTTTTCCTAATTGTAATCTGATATAGTTCATGGTTATTTTTTAGTATTTTTATTAGTTGGAATTACTTGATTTGTGTACATTTTTGTTATGAAAAACATATTGGTTGTTTTACTTTTAGAGGAAAAATAAAACCCTAACTTTTAATTAATACCTTGGAATTTGTTTCCATACTTTGGTGCCTTGGGGATGTCACCTAATGCCTAGTAACATCTTCTCCCCATCTCAATCCATTGAGGATGTCAGGGATGTTACAAATGATATCTATATTTCTTGGTTTATCTTTTATTTTCGGGGAACGATTTTGGTTGTCGGTCTTGGAGATGGAAAATCATTCGTGATTAGTCCTTGAGTGGGTTTGGTATCAAGAAGTATGGTCATCATAACATGAAATGTAGATCATCAAAGTCCTATATAACATATTTATTATGATCCTCATGTTATTAGTGATTTGTATAAATAAGTATTTTTATACCCTTATAAGATATTAAATTCATAATCATGGGTTTAGAGGACTGTAGGATCATGACAAGAATCGATAGAAATGAACTCCCCATAAAAGATAAAATTTTATTTTGAGTAATGAATTATAATTTTGTTCAAAAAATTTTATTTATGAAAAATGATGAAATTGTTTTTAATGTGTGATTTGAAAAATTCATTTTAATGATATATTTAATATGGTTTGACTTCCATTTTTTTTTAAATTTTAAAAAATGGGTTTGAAGTGAAAAAATGATGAATTTTGGAAATATGTGTTGTAATAAATGTAATGTGATAAATTTCAAATTGTTAAGTCATTGGTTGACAGAGAGTGAAAATTAATGATGTTTTCACGTGGTTATAGAAAATAGAAGTTGGTAGGCATGGAAGAAACCAACAAGAAGAGGTTGCTGAGAATATTGTTGCATCTATGCCATATTTGAACAAATAATTGATTCATAGTATCGTCTATGACTTTTTAGATGTGTATAGAAGAAAATGATCAGATTAACCAATCAAAGTGGATTATTCCATTTAGTTCTAGAATTATAAACCACTCATATTTACAGGTGATTTATAATTAGTTAAAGAGTTGGTGTCGATGAATATGATTAATCAGATATTCAATTACCTAGTCACACTAAAAGAATTAAATGTCAAGTTATAAATGTTAATTCTAGAGGCTATTGCATCCAATTGGTGTAATTTATCAGTTTAGGATAAATTAGGCTGAGGAATTTAAAGGTAGGATTTTAAATAATTGTTCAGAAAAATTATATTCTCAAATGTTAAGGCTTACATGAATGATATAATTTTTTATTTTAATATAAAAGAATCTCACAGTGACATAATACATTGGTAAATTCATGAATTTAGTTCACTTTGCATCTGAATTTGCTACAAGTGAGACCTCAATGGAATGAATTTCTCAATCAGTATTGAGGAAAAGAACTAACTCAAATATTTTCTTTCTTTGTATAATTAAATATATAGAGATGGTTAGTAGGGAAAAAATTATAGAAAGATATATATCAGGAACTATGGGTGGAGGAAGCATGTTGATACATATAAGAAATGATGGAAACTATAATGTTGATACTAATTGAAAGAGGTACACCTATTTACAAGGTAGTTGAATGAATCGGAATCAAAAAATTGGATTGGTTAATCTTCTTTCTAACCCCAGGGGAAAGTCTCGATGATTTCACTATGATTATTTTGATCACATAAAGTGAGTTTGTATGGTACCACCTTGAGAAATCCACAATTTCAACCAGAGGGGGAATATTTGGTGTTATTGTCCTAGTGATCCAAGGTTGGGTGATCTGGACACATCTCATGTTATGCAGATGTTTTTTTCTTCGATTGGATGAGGGAAGTAGAATACCTATCCTTATTAGAACTGAGCTATCCATTGAAATTTTACAAATACCATGGCTCCTCAATAGGGTAAAAAATAACAATATTTATTGAGTAAAATATTTTATGGAGATGATAAAATGATTGTGGATTATCAATCAAGACCATTGACGATGAGGGGAATTATTTTTTCTAATTATTACATTATAGAATATTTCTTTGAATTGGGTTCATCCCAAATTTTTATTGTCTATTGATTTTCTGGGTTTTCAGGTTGACAAGATTCTTTCTATTTTTAAGCATCAAAATCCTATAGAAAAAAGAGAACATCTAGCCTTTAAGTGAAAAGCCAGTTATGTTTCTTTTGATGTAGTTGAATTGATATGGTATTTATCTATGATTAAAATGGATTTCTATGAAATGATCCTAGGTATAGATTGGTTGACTATGTTCAAATCTCACATCAATTGTTATACATGAAGGGTTGGTTTTAAAACTAATGATGGCATCGATCATCTCTTTAGAGGATATCCGAATGAATAGTCAGGTGTAGAAGGCTTGTTGGAAATATTAGTAAGAAATATCTCAAAACATTTATCAGGTTTGACTTTGCCATTCATGGACGAGATCATGGGTAATTGTTTTCTAGTTTTTTTGGATCAGTTTGTAGATGTTTTTTTGGATAATTTGTCAGGGTTTCCACCCACAAGATAAGAAGATTTTATGATTAATCTTAAACAATGGGAAAGTTCAATTTGCCTTAAATATTATAGGATAAAAGAAATCAAATTAATGGAATAGAAATTTAAATTAAGAGAGTCAGAAAGCAAAGGGTTTATTTAGCCGATTACATCTCTATGGATTGATCCGACACTGTTGGTGAAATCGGAGGATAAAATTCATCTTCTTATTTATGGATTATTGTAAACCTAACGAGGATATGATAATGAAATAGTATCTACCTCCATGCATTGATTTTTTTAATCAATTGATGGGATACCAGTGTTTCTCTAAAATTGAATTATGATTGAGATATCACCAATTATGTTTCTGAAAAGAGCATATTCCAAATATTTATTTGATCATTATATATGAATATTATGAGTATATATTTATTCATTTTGTTCTTACGAATTCACCAGTATCCTTTATTTCATTAATGAATCATTTATTTTAAATTAATCTAGACATTTTTTCAGTTGTGTTTGTGGATTACATGTGGGTGTTTTCAAGGAAAAAAGATCATATTGAACAATAATTTGTGACAGTGTTGGGAATTTTTCAGGATCATCATATATTTTTAAAATTATCAATGTTTGTTTTTTTGATACAAGAGATACGTTTCCTTGGTCTAGTTATCTTTGAAAGAGGTTTTCCTATGAATCCAAAAAATAGAAATGTTTTTATCTATTGGAAACTATCAATGAAAGTGTTTTAAATACGTAGTTTTCTTTATATAGATGGTTATTGACATTGTTTTTCTTGAGAATATTCATGACTAGATTCAGCAATTATAAATTCTACCTAGAAATTTGTTCCATTCCAATGGAATGAGAAATGTCAAAATTATTTTTCACGTGATTAATTTTAACCATACCTCATCACCAAGGCTAATATTTATGTATTTAGTAAAGGGTTATGTGGTTTATTGTGATTATTTGGGATCTAGGTTGGGTTATGTTCTTATGTAGGGAGGTCATGTCATTTTGTTATGGCTCACATAAGTCATGGTTTCAGGATATAAACTACCAAACACATGATTTAGAGTTAGATAATGGAGTCCATGGTTTGAATACTTGGTTTCATTACATAATTAGTGATAAATTAATGGTATTTATGATTCATAAGATCTTGCAATATATTTTATCACAATTATATTTTAGTAGGGAATTTATTTGTGGAAAACCAACAAAGTTTCATTTCCCACCCACTACTATTAATTTTTTTTTGCATTTGATGATATTTTATACCAAGACACGGCTAAATGAAAATTATATAATTTATTTTCTGATTTATCATGATACATCAGGAATGAATTTTTGAGTTAGAGATGGGTGCATGTTGGGATATGTGGAGTTTAATTCCTTGGAGTATTTGGAATTTTTTTTATTTTTTTCTTTTACTTTATACTATGACATTGGTTTATTGTTTACCTGATTGAACTATAATATAGTCGATGGTTTTCATTTTGATTTTTTTAGTCGGAATTACATGAGTTGTGTAAATTGTTCTCTTCCATCATATATTGGTTCTTTTAAATTTATAGGGAAAATCGTACCCCAACTATCAATGAAGACCTTGAAATTTATTTCCATCCATTGGTGTCTTAGGGATTTAACCTAAGCCAACGTAACATCCTTACCCATTTTCAAGCCATTGAGGAGGTCAGAGATGTTACAAATGATATCCTTCTTGTCTGGTTTGTCTTTTATTTTGGGATAAATGATATTGGTTGTCTATGTTGGAGTTGGAAAATCATTTATGATTAGTCATTGACATGGATCGGTATCAAAGAGTATGGTCATTATAACATGGAATGTAGATAAAAAAGGCATATATAGCATATTTATTATGATCATCAAGATACTAGGGATTTGGGTACATAAGCATTTGTAAACACTCCTCGAAGTTTTAATTTCATAATCATGGGTTCAGCCAATGGTAAGATCATGAAATGAATCGATCGAAATTACTACCCATTAGAATTTCATATTTTATTTTGAGTAATTATTTGTAATTTGGCATAAAAAATTTTATGTTTGAAATGGGATGAAATTGTTTTCAAAATTGAGATTTTGAAAATGCATGTTAATGGTATTTTGAAAATGGTTTGATTTTCAAAAGCATTTTGGAATTTTAAAAAATGGATTTGAAGTGAAAAATGAAGAATTTTGGAAATATGTGTATTAATAATTATAATGTGACATATTTTAAATTGATAAGGATTTAGTTGATAGGGAGAGATAATTAATAATTTTATCTTGTGGTTATAGAAAACAGCACCCAGTGGGCCTGGAAAAAACCAAACAGAAGAGGTTGTAGAGAATGCGATTGCCTTTGAGCCACATGTGATCAAAACCTTACTCTATAGTATTGTATATGATTTTTAGTATGTGGATATCGGGATGTAAAGGGATTAACCAAGTCAAGTGGAAGATTCCATTTGGTTCCAAAAGAAAAAACAACCCATCTTTTAGGGATATTTCTAAGAAGTGAAAGCGTAGGTCAGGATGAATAAGATAAATCGAATATTTGATTACCTAGTCCCACCAACAGAGCTGAATGTCAAGTTTGAAATTTCAATTCTAGAGGGTCTTGCATCGAATTGGTGAGATTTAGGAGTTTAGGAAAAATTAGGAAAAGGAATTTCATGTTTGGATTTTGAGGAATTGTTCAACAAAAAATTATATTCTTGGATTTTTTAAATAAGTTTTTAATTTTTTTTAAAACATGTAAGGTTAAAAATATTTTTAAAATTATTCCACAAAGAAAGCATCGACGATGCCACCTTTTGGCCTCATTGAAAGGCAACATCAAAGATTCCTCCTTTCCCCTAAAAGAAAAAAAATATTTTAAAATATTTATTTTTCTTTTTATTATATATATATATATATATATATTTATACATATTTATAAACAAAACAAAAATTAAAATTAAAATATAATTTTTAAAAGAAATTATCTACTATTTAAAATCCATAAGTCCTACCTTTACAATAGTCTATATTCTCACAAATCCTCTCACCCAGGGCTCTCTTTTATTAGAGGGTATACCCTAGAAATCATTTTGTATTTCCAATTGGGATTCTAGTTCTCCTCTTCTTGCGTAGAACATTTTGAATTTCCGATGTGGGATTCTGTTTCAAGTATGTTTCTTTAAAAGACTATAATGTATAAAATATAAGGCCAATATAAATTAAACTTTAAAAAGGGATTAAACATGTAATTAATTGTTTAAAACAAGAAGAATTTCCTAAAAAATGGTTATGGAAAAATAATTTATATGGTTTCAAAGACACCAACTTGAAAATTAAAAATGTTTCAAGTACGTGACTTTGAAAGCCTATAAAATATAAACTACAAGACCACCATAAATAAAAAATAAAGCATGGATTAAAAATATATATAATAGTTTTTGATAAAAATAATTTCATAAAAAATGTTGATGGAAAAAAAGTTATATGTTTTCAAAGACACATACTAGAAACTTAACATTGTTTCAAGTACGTGAATTTGAAAGTCTACAAAATATAAACTGTAAAAACTACATAAATGAAACATAAAACATGGATTAAACATATATCAAATATTTTAAAATAAAAATAATTTCATAAAAAAAGTTGATAGAAAATATATTATGAGTTTTCAAAGACACCTATATGAAACATATAAATGTTTCATGTACGTGACTTTGAAAGCCTATAAAATATAAACTGTAAGACCAACATAAGTGAAACATAAAACATGGATTAAATATATAATGAATAATTTAATAATTTAATTAATATTATTACTAATTAATTATATAATAATAAATTAGTTAATTATTAATTATTAATAATCAATTATATAATAATTAACTAAATAATTATAACATAATGATTTTTAATAATTACAATTTAATAATGATAATGAAAAAATATAATTTTTAATTATATTACTAATTAAATAGTTAACTATTACATAATTAATAATTATATTAATAATTAAGTAATTAATTATTATATAATACTTTTTTATAAGTACTAATTAATAATAATTTATAATTATCATTTATAATTATATTACTAATTAACTAATTATAAAAAGGAACTCAGCTATTTTTTACTCAAAAAAGAAAATAATTAACTATTATATATTTAATATTTATATTACTAATTAACTAATTAATTATTATATAATAAATGATTAATAATTAATAATTAACTAATTACTAATTATATAATGAATAATTTTATTACTGATTAACAAATTAATTATTGTATAATTAATAATTATATTACTAAGTAACTAATCAATTATTAAGTAATTAAAAATTAAATTACTAATTAACTGATTATATTACAAATTAACTAATTAATTATTATATAGTTATTTTTTAATAATTACTAATTAATTAACTAATTATTATAAAATTAATAGTTACAAAATTAATAATTATATTACCAATTAAAAAATAAAAAATAAAAAATAAATAATTAATAATTACTAATTTGTAATTATAATAAATAATTATAGTTAATAATTATAATGAATAATTATAATAAATACTAATAATGAATAATTGTAATGAATAATTACAACGATTAATTATATTACTAATTAACTATTTAATTATTATATATTAATATCTAATAATTACTAATTAATAATTATAATGACTAATTATATTACTAATAAACTAATATATAATTAATATGACAAGTAAGGAAGACGGATGGGAGCGGGAGCTAGGGCACTGCCTGGTGCGGGCGATGGTGAAGCTAACCCTAGGGAAGGGTTCCGCGATGCAAGATCCTTTGCAGAAGTTGTCGTGGGTGCCGATTCATCCACTGACTTGAGGAAGGAAGGGCTTTTCGCTCCAAAAACTTACAGACACCGAGGATTAAGCGCCATATCATTCTCGAAGGAGGAGGTAAACAATCTTGCCTCAGATTTACATTTTGCCTTGATAGGTAAATTCTCAAAACAGCGCCCTTCGCTCCTGTTCCTAAAAAATACCCTTGAAAAGATTGGTTTCTCTGATTTCAAAATCGGTTTCTTAAACTCTTGGAATGTGCTTTTTCGATTCTCATCAGATTCGGATTATTATAGATTTTGGGTACGTGGTTCTTGGAACTTTGGGAGATCCAACATGAAAGTGCTTAAATGGTCACCCGATTATCTTGCTGGTTTTGAATCCCCCATCGCTCCAATTTGGATTGCTTTCCCTGATTTGCCGATCCATTTGTTTAAAAAGAAAGCTCTATTTTCTATTGCTAATCTCTTTGGAACCCCAATCAAGCTAGACCATGCTACGGAAAATCTAACAAGACCCTCGGTTGCAAGGGTATGCACCGAGATTGATCTGTCCAAGGTCCTTCCGAGCTGCTTCTGGATTCAAAATGGTGATAAGGGATTTGTGCAGAACGTGGTTTTTGAAAACCTACCAGAATTCTGTAATTTATGCTTCAAAACTGGACATGTTTCCAGCAAATGTGGAAAACAGGAAGCTCCCCCAACAAAACAGATATGGGTGGAAAAAACTTCAAAGGAAACTGTTAATTCTCAGAACCTTCAAACTGTTGATGGCAAGATCTCACCCCCTTCTAGAATTCTTAACTCATCTAGTATTCCAAGCTCTTCTAAAGACCCCATTCAGGTGGTGGAACAGATTAGTGTACCTAGTCTGGAGGTTAGGATTGCTACTGTTGATTCTCAAAATCCTGAGAATCAAATTGGAGATTTTGTCAAGGCTGTTCTCGATGCTACAGAACAAGCTCATGTGGAAAATCGGGTCACACAACATGAACCTGTTAATGACAAGGTTTCTGTTCAACATTCCATGGAAGATCATAACTTGCATCTTGATGTTAACCCAGCAAATTATGCAAGTAAGGATTTTCCTACTCTATCTGTTAATGCAAATCAAGTAGAAGGAGAAAGGGACCAAAAAAATGACCCTGACTTTTGTGGATCATCGGTTGGAAAGGATGATATCCCTGGGCAACTAGAAGATGCTCCCTCTGGTCTAAGGGATAAACCAGACCTGATTGCTGAAACATTCATAAAGGAAATGGCAAAAAAAGGTAAGAAACCCCTTGTGGATGAGGATGGGTTCATTACCCCACAATCAAGAAAATCTAGAAGACGAAAGGATTTCTCGAACACTGAGCGCACAATTGTGACCAGATCAATGAATGCTTCCAAGTCTGAACCAGTTGAGGCTCCTAAGGAAGACCATCTGTTAGAGGCCACCAATCCTTTGCATGCAGAGAAAACTCAAGATAACACTTTGGTTGCTGCTTCTAGTACTCAATTGTATTACTTTTCTCAGAATTTTGATGAGCAGGATTTACAAGTTTGGATTCAGTATATGGACAGGCAACAAGAAATTGCCCAGCAAGAATTTCAAGAAAAAAAGATATCCCAGGCTGAGTTCATTAGTATAAAAAGATCCATTGCCGAGGAAAAAGAAAAGATGAGTTCTAAATCATCCTAATTCTGGATGGTTTCCTTTCAGTCTCCGGATGTGCTGCTTTAGCCTGTTTTGGTTGGGGACTCCTTCTCCTCTGGTTGCTGATCCAATCCTGCTATGCTTGCATGCAACTCCTTGTCTGTTGAAACCTGGAAGCTGCTGGATGTTTTTATACTGGTTCTTTGATGCTGTTCTTTTGTTTTTTGTTTTTGTTTGAATGCATTCTTGTTTTCAGATGGCTACATGTATGGCGTGGTCTGCCCCTTCCTCATCTTGGGTACCTGGGGCTTTCCCAGTTGCTGCCTACTTGGAGTAGAACTGAAAGTCCATTGCCCTGCAGCAAGGCTGCTCTTTCTTGGAGCTTGTTTAATGCTGCATTTTGATTTGTTGGTCTGCAATTATGAAAAATTCAGTCTGGAAGCGCTTGGATGCTGAAATGGAGACTTAAATGGAAGAATCTTTGCTGTGATTTCTTACTGCAGACCTGAAATTTTTTCTCTGGACACAAAACTCCGGTTCCTGCCAAGAAGGAGAGTCTCACTTCTCCTCAGTAGTCTGATGTCCAGAAGGTGGTGCACACTGGATGATTATTTGGATGACAGCGATGATGAAGATGATCTGAAGTTGGGTGATGCTGATGTTAGTTCTGAAGATGTTTATGAGGCCGACTCTGCGGAGGAAGACTCTGATGCCAACGAAGATGCTCTGAAGAAGGTGGAAGTAGGAAAGTGGGTCCTTGGGGAGTCTGTTTTTCTTTGTCATTTTCTTGTATCCCCTTTAATTTCCCTGCTGGTGTAAATTCTTTACACCTCGAGTCTGTACTGCATACTTTTTGTCTTTAATAAATTCCTTTGGGTGGCATGAACTAGGAAACCAGTTCATGTCATCAATTTTCTCAAAAAAAAACTAATATATAATTAATAATAATATTACCCATCAACTAATTAATTATTATATAATAATTTTTACTAAATACTAATTAATAATTATAATGAATAATTTGTAATTTATAATTATATTACTAATTAACTAATTATAAAAAGGGCCTCGACTATATATTTCTCAAAAAATTGACTAATTAACTATTATATAATTAACAATTATATTACATATTAAATAATACATTATTATATAATTAACAATTATATTACTAAGTAACTAATAAATTAATAAATAATTAATAATTATATTACTAATTAAATAATTATATTACTAATTAACTAATTAATTATTATATAATTAATTGTTAATAATTACTAATTAACTAACTAATTATTATACAATTAGTAGTTACATAATTAATATTTATAATAAAAATTTCCTAATTAGTTATTATATAATTAATAACTAATAATTAATAATTAACTAATTAAAAATTACATAATTAATAATTATATAACCAATTAACTAATTAATTATTATATAATTAATATTTATATTACTATGTAAATAAATAATTTTTAAATAATTAATAATTTGATTTATAATTATATAATTATATTACTAATTGACTAATTTAGTATTATATAATTAATTATTAATAATGAAAATTTTACAAACAAATTAATATACAATTAATAGTTACATAATTAATAATTATATTAAAAATTACCTAATTAATAAGTAGTAATTAGGAATGATAATAAATAATTATAATTTATAATTATAATGAATAACTATAATTTATTATAATATTACGAATTTAATAATTGACTATTAAATAATTAAAAATTATATTACCAATTAACAAATTAATTATTATATAATAATTTTTAATAATTTCAAATTATTAATAATAATGAATAAATATAATTTATAATTATATTACTAATTAACTAATTTACTAATATATACTTAATAATTATATTACTAATTAATTAGTTAATTGTTATATAATTAATTATTAATAATTACTAATTAACTAATTAGTTATAATTTAATTAGTTATTAGTAATATTAACTAATTAATTAAATAATTTATTATATTTTTAATCCAAGTTTTAACTTTAAATTATATCAGTTTTATAGTTTATATTTTATATTCTTTCAAAGACACATACTTGAAACATTTTAAATTTTTTGTAGGTGGTTTTGAAAGCATATAATTTATTTTTCATGAACATTTTTTTATAATTTTTTTTATTTCCCACTATTTTTTATATGTTTAATCCATGTTTTATGTTTCATTTATATCTGTCGTATAGTTAATATTATACAGGCTGTCAAAGTCACATGCTTGAAATATTTTTAAGTTTTAGGTAGGTGTCTTTGAAAACAAATAAATTATTTTCCATCAATATTTTTTTCTAATTTCTTATTATTTTAAACTGTTTGATATATGTTTAATCCATTTATTATGTTTCATTCTTTTTGGTCTTGTAGTTTATATTTTAGAGGCTTTCAAAGTAACGCACTACAAATATTATTAAGATTCAAGAAGGTGGTTTTGAAAGCTTATAAATTATTTTTCATCATAAATTTTTATGAAATTATTTTAGTTTTAAACTATTTCTTATATGTTTAATCCATGTTTTATGTTTCATTTATATTACTCTTATAGTTTATATTTTATTGTATTTTAAAGTTACATACTTGAAACAGAATCCCATTTCAGAAATTCAGAATGTTCTGCAGAGGAAAAGGAGAACCAAAATCCCATGTCGAAAATGTAGAATGATTTCAAAGGTAAGACCTCTTATATAAGGGAGCCCTAAGTGAGGGCTTCTGTCAGAATCCATACTACTATAATGGCAGTACTGTTGGATTTTAAATAGAAGATAAATTATGATGAATTTTATTATTTATTTATATAAATATAAACAAAACAAAATAAATATAATATTTTATAAATTACAAAAAAGTAATGTTTTTCTAGAATAAAGGCAGATATGAGGTTGTCATCGTTAGCCCGAAGCCTAAAGGCGGCAGCTGCGCTCCCGCCTTGAGTGTGTATTTTTAATTTTTTTAACCTAAGTGTTTTTAATTTTTAAAAAATATATTTTTTTAAAAACACTTTATTTTCACATGTTTAGGATTTCAATAATGTCATTATTTTTGTGATTAATGTAGGATAATCTCTCTCTTACATAATACATGGGTAAATACACGAATTTGGTTATCTTTTAATCTGACGTTGCTGCAAGTACAAACTTAAAAGAAATTTTTTTGAACTGGTATTGAGGTGTGGAATTGAATCAAATATTTTAATCCTTTTTATAATTAACTATAAAGATATAGTTAATAGGGAAAAAATGGTGTAAATAGATATCTCAGGAACTATGGGTGGACAAAGCATGTTGATTCCTATAAGAAATGATGGAAACTCTAATGCTGGTAATAATTGGAAGGGGGAAACCTATTTTCAAGGTAGTTGAATGACTCAGAATCATACAACTGGATTGGTGAATCTTCCACCAAAACCCATGGGAAAGTTTGGATTCTTTCAATGGGGTTCTTTGGATCATATAAAGTGAGATTTTATGGAACCACCTAGTGAAAGCCACAATTGAAACGAGATAGGGAATCTGTAGCAAAATTGTCACAGTTATCCAAGGATGGGTGCTTGGGACATATCTCATGTTATGAAAACTTCACATTCTTTGATGGGGAGAGGGAATTAGAATACATATCATTAGTATAAATCAGCTATCAATGGTAATTATTGGAATACCATGACTCCTAAATAGGGTAAAAATTAATAATATGTAGTGAGTACGAAATTTTATAGAGATGGAAAAATGATTATGGATGATCAATCTAGATCATCAATGGTGATAATAATGATTTTTTAATTATTTCCTTATAGAATATTTGTTTGATATGGGTTCATTCCATTAATTTGTTGTCTATTGATCTTAAATGGTTTTTATGTAGAGGATTTTCCTTCTATTTTGAAACATAAAAAATTCTCTATAAAAAATTGAATATCAATCCTTTATGTGAAAATCATGTAATGTATCTTTTGATGGAGTAGAATAGATACAGTATTTATATATGCTTTATATATATTTCTATGACATAATCCTAGGTATGTATTGGTTGACTATGTCCAAAGGTCACACCTACTGTTATACATGAAGGGATAACTTTATGATTGACGACAATATCAATCATATCTTTAGAGGATATCAGAATGTATAGGAAGGCATAGAAGGATTTCTAGAACCAGTAGTTGGAACTATGTCATACCATTCAGAATCTTTGACATTGGCATCAATGTGTGAGATTAGGAGTAATAATTTTTGATTAGTTTTAGATGAGTTTCCAGATGTTTTTTATGATAATTTATGAGGGTTTGTACCCACAGGAGAAGAAGTGTTTATGACTGATCTCCTCCTGGGGAAAAGATCTATTTTCCTTAAATATTATAGGACCGAACAAACCGAATTAATAGAATTTAAATTCCAATTTGATGAGTTGGAAAGAAAAGGGTTTATTCATCCAATTACATATCTATGTGTAGCACTAAATTTTTTTGTTAAATAATTAGATAGAATTATTTTTCATTATGTAGAATATCATCAACCTAACTAAGACAAGATAATAAATTATTATCCACTTACATGCATTGATTTTTTGTGAAATCAATTGAGGAAATACCACTATTTCTCTAATATTAACTTATGATTGAGATATCACCAATTATGGTTCATAAATGAGGATATTTCAATGATTTCTTTCATGAGTAGATATAATGATTATGAGTATATATTTATGCATTTTGGTATTACGTATACACCAGTTGTCTTTATTTCATCGATGAATCAGATATTTTAATGGAATATTGATAATGTTTTGGTTGTGTTTGTGGATAACATATTGTTGTTTTTTAGAAAACATGATGAGTATGAACAACATTTCTGACAGGGTTGGGAATTTTTTAGGATCATCATATATATGAAAAATTATCAAAGTTCTATTTTTGGATACAAGAGGTATGTTTATATGGTCATTTTATCTCAGAAATAGGTGTTTCTATGAATCCAAAAAAGATAAAAAAAAAATTTATCTCTTGGAATATTCCAAAGAATGTATTTAAAATACGTTGTTTCCTTTGTATGATTGGTTATTATTGACATTCTGTTTCAGAATTTTCTTGACTATATTCACCAATAATTACATTGACCAGGAATGGTATTCCATTCCAATGGAACAAGAAATGTCAAAATTATTTTTCAAGTGCTTAATGTTAACCTTACCTCAGCACCAAGCTTAATATTGATAGAATTATGGAAGGGTTATATGGTGTATTGTGATTCTTGGGTATCTAGGATGATTTGTTTTCTTATGTGGGTAGATCATGTCATTTCTCATGGATCACATAAGTTATTGTTTCATGAGAAGAACTACCCGACACATGATTTGAATACATGTTTTCATTACCTCTTTGGTGAGAAATTTTTGGGATTTATGGATCATAAGAGTGTGAAAGAAATTTTATCACAATTATATTTGAATCTGATAGAATAAATACAAATGTATTACTTAAAAATGTTTGAATTTGACATAATGTATACAATTTGTAAAAGAAATTTTGTGGTATATTGTTTAAGAAAAAATTTATATGGTTAATTGGATAATAAATAATCAGATCAGTGGAAGTTTTTTAAAGGAGATCAGTGGAAGTTTATATTGGTGATAGCAAACACACACATGGATTTTGAAGACAAATATAGTTTTGCAGTTTTCTTTCTAGTTGGTTTTGTTCCATATTTAGTGTATATGGTTAATGAGGCACATAAATCCCATCCTTAATGTTTTTTTATGAAGTCATAAATCAATGGTGGGGATACCATTTGGGGATAGAAGATGGACGGTGGACCAGTTTTGTGGTTTCAAAATATGTTTGTCATACCATTGGATTGTTAGGACAATATTCCTCATTCTTACCATTTGAGATGGGATGTTGATCCTGGAATACAGAATTTGTATAAGGTAATGAAATCATATTTTTTTGGTTGGAATGAAATGAAATGTGGATGAGTTTTTTCGATATTATTAACTTTTCACTATGTTAAGGAAGCAAGTTAGTGGGCAACATGCATGTTTTATTCCTTACGTATTCCTATTTTGAAATGGAAGAAGATAACCATTTATTTTGTGAAAGGTCTACCAAGTATGGTTCAAAATAATGATTCCTTGGGGGTGATATTGGATTAACTCACAACGTCAACCCATTTCATCACTATTTAAAAATATCATACAATGGAGGAATTCATTAAAATCAGTATATAAGATGTGGTAAAGAGGCATTGCATACCATTTTCTACAGTATCAAACTGAGATTTGAATTTTAGGTCTAGTTTTTAGAAATCCATACAACAATCCATGGGGGTTCATTTTACTATTAGAATGGAATATCATCTTTATATGGATGAACAATCTAAAAGGATGATATAAACATTGGACGAAATGATTTGGGATTGTATAATGGAATTTGGTGGCTCATGGGTGGATCACATATAGTTAGTGGAGTTTTCAAACAACAATAGTTATCATTCTTTAATACACATGTATCCTTTAGAATCACTTAATGGGATTCCATTACATTCATTAATTTTTTCTATAGATATACGTGAGACTACACTATTTGGATAAAGCCTTGTCCAAGGGACACCATAAAAGATTTAGTTTAACAATAAAAAGGATGTAAAAAAATCATAGTTATGATAAATCATATGTGGATCATTATTGATGGTTTTTTTCATTCTAGGTTAGTGAGAATGATTTATTGATAATCCCTCCAAGGCATGAGAATCTTTATTTTGGTATGAATTTAATGTTATATCCTCAATAAATAGTCCCTTTTGAGATACTTGAATAGGATGGAGAGGTGGAATACCAGCTGGGGTTTTCAACATAGTTCAGTTCTTGCCATAATGTGTTTCATGTATCTCAGTTGAAGAATTATCAGTATGATCCTATCCATGTGATTCATTGGGATCTTGTTGTCCAAGTTCTGAATTTCACATTGGTTTATATGCCCACAATAATTGTGGATTAAAAAGAATAAGTTTTTTCTGGATAAAACATTAATCCAGTGTGAGATTTATGGAAACATTGCTAGATTCAAGAAAAAATTTGGGAATGGTTGAAGGAAATGGTCCAAAAATGTATTAAACAATTTCAAGAAAATGGTGTTTTTATAATTAACAGGGGAAAAATACTAATTTTGGGGAGAATGTAGCACCCCCACAGTTTTAGGTAATTAAACCTATATTTATGTATTTTATGTATTGGAAGTATTTTTGTTATGTTTTGGAAGGTTTTGAGGAGTTTATGAATGTTTTTGAGGATTTTATTGAGGTAAACAATTTGATAACATTTAGTAGAAACTATGAAACAGATCTAGGAAACCACTTAAGGGAGAAAATGGGCCACTATGAAGGTGAACAGTTGGTGTACATTTTCCCCAAACCATAGATCCACCATGTTGAAATCATACATTTAGTTAATAGTGGTAAAATCACAATTTGTGCAGGGTTTTCTAACCATGAAATCCAACAGTGTGAGGGGGTGTCTTAAGATATTTTCACCCCCATGGTTGCAGCATGATTTTCCAAACTGTGCGTGTTAACCATAAAATGTATATTTGTCCCTCTATAAAATGTGGATCTAATATCAATTAGAGCATTAGCCTCTCTTTTTCCCCTAGATTTACCCTAACTCGTCTTCCTCTCATTCCAGAGGCTGTTGAAACCCTTCATCAGAATCTATTAGTAATTATTTGGTGATTCTTGTTACGTTAGAGGCACGATGTCCTTGAAAAGTATCCATTATTGGGTTTTTCCTTATATATAATATTCTTATATCTCTGGTATTCATAGATTAATTTTGTTGGGGGAAGATCTATATTGGTTGGTGCTAATCATAGTGATATATGATTTTTTTGTTGATAGGGAAACTAGATCTGTGGTGGTTTTTTGGAGTGTTAACCAGTTTTGTTGAAGTTTTATGTCATTATTATTTTTTCCTATGTTTTATAGTAATGCGGATTCACTCTCGTCTACTCTTATTAAAACATGAAGTATTTATTTCAAATTGATTTATTTTTATTGATTGATTTATGAAATTTACATCAAATTGTTGTTTGAAAAATTTATTAGTGATGGTTTTTGGAATTGGTCATAATTGGTCAATTTGTGGAAAGTGAAAGTTTTAAAATAAATTGAAAATAATGATATTATAATATTACTTTGTTTTATTAATAGATTTTTTTAATAGTTTTTTTTAACAAAATGCGTTTTCTATTAAAATAGATGGTTGAATGTGATTTTGGAATAAATGGGTTGGTGTGAGTTCATGATTTTGACATGAACCTAAATAAGGGGTGTGTACCATTCAGGTACAAGATATGTTACCCAGGATAAGGGGAATGATCCATTAGGGAACAATGATATTGGTCACTTATTTAAAACATGGGGGATGGAAGAGAAACTGATCACGAGTATAAAACTATCCTTGGATCATGCATGTTAGTGTAGGTGTGTGAATCATGGAATGGGTGTGCCAAAAGTAACATTAAATGTTTTATGGAACTGTATATTTTCTTTCCTTGTAAAATGTTTTAGTTTGGAAAACTATTTCGTTTGGATTTTCATTGTCTTATATATAAACTATTGAAATTATTTTTTATAGTTTTTTGTACAAAAGTTTTATATAAATTTACCATCTTTTAATATCGTTTTGGCTTGAGTAGGAAAGTAATTCTGGGAAAACCTACTGATTTTCATTACTCCCTCTACTTTGGAACTTTAGTGCCATTGAAAATATTGTATAAAAAGAAACTTATAAAGGTAATGTATCTCATTTATTTAGTGATGCATCATGATACTTTTGGTATATCTTGCAGAGGTGGATATTGGATCATGTTGGGAGATATAGAGTTTTTTTCCTTAGAGGCTTTTGGTTTTAAAGGTTTTTTCTTGCACTTTATACACTGATATTGGTTTTTGGTTTCCACTTTGTATTCTAATATGGTTCATGGTTGTGTTGGGGTATTATTTTTTGTTGAAATTATTTATGTTTTTCACATTGTTCTGATTCATCATATACTGGTTTTTGGTTATATTATTCTTGGTTTGGTTGTTTTAATATCAAATGATAATCTTCCCCCCAACTGTTAATGTAGCCCTTGAAAAAATTTTCCATCCTTTTCTTTCTTGGGGATGTCACCTATAATCTAGTAACATCCTTATACCTTCTAAAGCTAATGAGGAGGGTTGGGATGTTACAAGTCAAAACAATAGAGGTATTATGATGTCTGAGATCATGACATGGAATAATTAAGAATTTACTTCAATGATAATTCAGTTGTTATGATCCATGATATTTTGAAAATAATATGACCTATAAATGATTTCATTATCCATTTTTTGATTAAATGACATGTGTGCTAAGTTATTTACCTTGGAATTTTTTTTTTCCATATTTATTCTTAAAAATCAAGTTATTAATTAATTTAAATGTTTGTTCATTTATATAATTTTCCATATTTATTAGGATATATCTAATCATTATTGTCTAATTATTAAAATGGCATGGTGTTCGGTTATTTACCATTCTATTTTTACTGTGCTTATAGATTCATGATAGATTCCACATTACATAACTATTACAATGAATATGAGCTCTCACAAATAATTTTTCATTTGTTATTAATCTAAAAGATTAACTATGAATAATTTTCAATGATATTATAGAGTGGATAATGATATTCTTGAAAAATATTATCTTATAATATGTGTTCTCAAATGTAATATGAGAATCATGTTTGTATCTAAATTAAAAATACTACAAAACTATTTTCTACTTGAGGATGAGATCACATGTATATTATGAAAAAGTATTAAAGTAGTCATTAGATCCAAGACACTATGCTGAGGGTCATTAAAAAAAATATAAGTTGAAGAATTTAATTTAAAATTTTACTAGAAAACATAATGAAAAATGATTTTCCAACAAAATTACCCCTTTTACATATAATTTTTTTATACTAAGATCTGGTATAAAATTAATTTATAACACCATAATTAGATTATTTTAAATCAATAAGAATTAATGAAATTTTAACACTAATCGAAAAAATAATTTTACTTTATAAATTCTAAAAAACCTAAATTCAATCGTCAATGAAAAAAAGTATTTTTCATGATTCGTTTTAAATTAAAATTATTCTAGGAAATTAAAAAAACATAATATGATTATTTTAAAATTCTGAATTAAAAAAATAATATCATTTTTTCAAATTTAAATTTTTTAATTTAGAAATAATCTAATTAAATATATATATAATAAAATAAATTCAAATTTAGATGTAAATAAAGCATTTTCATTTTGATTAAGAAATTAAATAATTTTCATGTTAGGAATGGAACTCTATAAAATCATACTAATATATATTAATAATACAGGAAAATAATTTAATCATGTCATACATGGGTTTTTTCATGGTTGATAGATTATAGTTGGAAGGTTGTTTGTTGATTTCTAATATATAGTTGTAAATTGAGGATGAAGAACGTCATATGATATGGTTTGAATCTTAACGAATACTAGGAAGGCATAAAAACATTTTGTGAAGTCTAAAATGAAGTTAACTAAGGCAATTTGTAATGTTTTTTTACACATCATGGTTTATATAATAATGATAAAATTTTGAATGCCTATCTATAATGGAGATCATTTTTTGTGAAGAAAATTATTGGAGACCATGGGATGTGTGACTAAATTATAATTTACATCAATATTTATAAAAACATGCAGTGTTTACCATGTTTTATTGTAGATTAACTGAATATGGTTTCTCTATGTAAAAGAAAAACTCATAAGCTAGAGAATACCACACATTGTTCGTGTGTTTTTTGAGATGATAAAAATTGTTGAGTTTTTCTAGAAATGGTAACTATGGTTAAAATTTATATTTTTGGATGAACATTTTCAAAAAAATGGTCAACTAGTTAGGGTGGAATCAATGTTTTTGAGAATTTATGAAGAAAATAATTCATGAATTGAAATGGAATTATTTATTAGGTTTTCTTTAAAGCAACACACCATTGTATGTTCATATATAAATATTTAACAATATAAAAATCTTGATATTGTCGATGTTTTAAATTTTAAGACTTTGTTTTATATATTTCAATTATCAACCAAAAATAATGAGGTCATTGTGAGGTACACCATGTTATGATTTAAAAAATTTATATGTATTTAACATAATTTGATAGATTTTAATTCGTAATGAAGATATAAATATTTATATATGTATTGACTCAACTTTTATGGATTGTATTTGGGGTAAATGGGGTTATGAATTATGGCATTTAAAAAGGGTCATTATTAGATGATAAAATTAAATATATAAGAGAGTAATATTGTAGTAACTGAAGTAGAGATCATGTTTTGGAAGATAGTGGACATAAGTTATACATATTGATAATTTTTTCAAAGGCTATCATAGAAAACTGGAATTATATTGAAGGATTGGATATATTATGATGATAAAAAAATGAAAACATTCTCTCTACTGTGGTTCTCTAAATATTATTTGCATCTATTTCTAGAGACTTATATATTGACTATTATTTAATTACGTATATTTATGTAGAGAATTTATAGTTAAATGGAGGTAGTGTTCCTTGGTTAAGAAGTGGGACTTTATTAAATTTTAAAACCACATTTTTGAGTACTGGTTTTTAACACACCTATATATTTTAATGTGTATGATCATTGGATAAATCCCATTGCGGTGAACCAAATAAAATTGGTGTCCCATCAAATTTAATTTTTCATATTTGGATACTTTGATTTTGTGATTTCGTTTTCAGGTTCACCATGTCATTTCAAAAATGTAAATATAACCTATTTTAAGAGAATAATGTGACTCCCTAACCCACCCTCTCTTACGGATTATTTCAAAAGTGGTCACAATAATATCCTATAACCTCACATTACATTCCTATAAAACATAAAACTTCTACACTCCTTTTCATTAAAAAATAAATCGTAAATGATATCCTCTATGTACTATCCTCACCATGATCATCTCATAGAAATATTCACTACCATTAGTAGAGTGAAAACAAGGTCTTCAGGTTGGACATCAAACTAGTTACAAGTTTAGCATGTGTTGGGTTGCACCTGAGAAAACCACCTTTAGGATTTGATTGAGTATAAATTGGTATACTATTCTCTTGAAATGAAAAAAATTAAATAAATCACTTATATAATATACATTATTTTCAACCTCACATTTCAATTCCACTCATAGTACCATCACATAATGTACTCTCATATTACATAATCCATTAGAAAAATTATACCCATGATAAAATAAATCCATATCTAATAATCCCACCAGTAGCAGGTGTGAAACATTCACATCACATAACATAATGATTATGACACTCCTATAGTATGTTTAAACTCAATTTAGTATTCCAAATGAAATGATGATTTTTACTTCAACATCATGAAATGAATAAATGTATCTGACACTGGATAGTTGGTGTATATTTTTTTTTGCATCAATGAAGTCATAAAAAACTCCCATGTACTCAAACTAATCTCAAACTAGAAAAAAAATCTAAAAATAAAATATTTATCTAACATATCCCATGTATAAATATTAATATTACTCATCCAATATTATCACTACATGTTATGGAAGGTATTTAAAAATTTCATCTATCATTGTACCAATCATCCCATTGAAATATTTCACATAATTTTTACGACTTTCATCATTACAATCTATATAATTATTATTATAATAATTATCATTCACTTATTTGTTTTCATTTTTGATTGACCAATATCCTTATAAAAATTATTTATTTATCATCTTAATCATTCTTTCATCATTGTATGTATTATTGAGTTGAGAGACCCATAATATAGAACATGTCATATCATTCTCATTGTATTATTCAATGATCGATTAATCATCTATTAATGTCAGTCACTTATTGTTCATTATATTAGTGTCACATATCAATTTATATAATATAATTCATCTAAATTTTTACACAACAATTCACGTACATTGTTATTCATAGTAAGTGATAAAGATAAATGATGGTATTCGGTTTATAAAACACTATAAAATCTTATCTTGCATCATAAAAATAAATCCCAAGTAACTTTATAATCCTTAATATTCTTCCAGGACCCACTAGAGGCTACCTATGTTTCATCGTCATCAAAATAATCCTAGAATCCTCTATATAATCATCTTTATCAAAAATTATTTGTTTTGTTTTCATAAACATAAGATCATTGTATCTATAAGAAGAGCACAAAATCTTTTTTTATTTATAAATAATATTTAGGGTCTTAAAATGTTTTATGGTTTGAGTCACTATCAATCCCAAAACCTACAATATTAAAATTCCCAAAATACCCAAAAAATCTTGATCATTCTGAAAAATATCATGATTGTAATATGAATGTGATGAAAGTTGTTTAAACTATTCATTTGTTAAAATTGGATATCATACCAATTTTATATTATTTATGAATGTTAAGAGACTTTATACAACAGAAAATTAATTCATCAAGGGGTACCAACTATTTACCATATTTATGGCCTGAGATAGATGAACCCATCGGTTTTATGTGTCAGTACCTTGGGTATGGTAAAACATATCCCACCCATGTGTCACATTCCAGGATCGAGCCCATCATCCTTAAAACTAGACACATAATGTATATTTTGACCCGCAAGGGTCTAACCTATTACACATAGGATGCGTGTTAGGAACCCTTCCTCATATAAGTATAATGAAAATTATATAAAAATTATTTTTCTACCCTTGGGAAAACATATAATTCTCTCTCTTAGGCCACTCTTCAATATCACCTAAAACCATGTTTAATGGGTACACCACTTCTTAAACACCACATACCCAACCACCATGACTAGATAAAAAATTGGGTTACCTAGATTCACCATCAATATGTTCGACCTTGACTATCACAGCCTCATTCACATGTCAGCCACCGCCCTGAGCAACCTAAATCGCCTCATGTCTTCCAACCTCTCCCACTATTTTTTGGTCCCAACTATAATAGACTCTCTAGATTATACCTTATTCACTAAAATATTCCAACCAAGGGTTATAACCACCATCTAATATTTAATTATTTCTTGACCCAATGATCAAGGTCGAATAAGATACATGAAATGGAAGAAGAATCATCAATTTTTATTGTTGATGAATAGTGTCCAGATCTAGAAATAATTTAAATATTCTTAATTAGATGAAACTATTATGAATGATCACTATAAATGTTAAATATAAATTGAACACTTTAATGAAACTTATGATTTTCTAGATATTTTATTCAATGATAGAATTATTTTACTTTCTATAGATGGTTTATTTTTATGATGAAATGATATTTATGAAACATGTTTCTCTTATTTGAGATATACCATAAAAAGGATGATGAATCATGCTTCTTTTTATTGGTTATGTAATGAGAAAATGTTGAAATGATTATGAAACTTGTCTCTTTTACACAGGTTATGATATAATGAAATTTTTATGAAAACAATTTCATTTCATGGGATATGACATAATAAGGTTTTATTATATTTTAGAACACATACATATGATTTTCATTATGTTATGGGTGGGACTTATATAACTATATAATACATTGGATAAGGATTTATATCTCATGATATATGTAGAACTAGAACTGGTAGTTAGTCAAGTTTAATAAGGGACTTCATCTGCTATGATGGTCTTGGGGGGTAAACCTTGACTACTATAATGGGTTTGGGAGTGAACTCATTCCAATATAATAGAATGGGATGTGATATTTTAATACTATCTAAATTCATTTCTATGCTCATTTAAATGAATAATTTCGATGTCTTAGGCCAATGTTATTCTCCTATAGATCATGTTGTTTAATTCTCTTTGATTAATGTCTTATGAACACCAAAGATTTATTAATTTTCTCAATATTATAATATTTAATATGCATAGTATGTTTTGAAATGTTATGATCATTTTTGAATACCACTATGTTCATTTAATTTTTATGTGATAAATGATATCTCACTTTCTTATCTTTACTCGGCATCTGAACTCACTATTTCTTTTGTTTCATTTTCTATGTTAGGAAGAAAGGTATTAAGTTGGTTATGTTTGTGAAGTGTACTAAACTGGGTGTTCTTTATCGGATATATTAAATATCATTAACTAAATTATATGGTTTTATACCTAGTCTCCAAAGAGACTAAACTATTTATATCTTTAAGTTTGTGTTTCTCTAATTCATTAAATATTAATCTAAAATGATGTAATATCTATGTTTTAAAATCCTAGTTCACTGTATTAGATCCATATTTTTCCCATTAAAGTATCCCTAACAAAGTGACGCATGATCACATACCAAATCACATAAATACAAATTAATGATCTCATAATAATTCAAGGATCACCTACCTCAATTGAAATTAATTTGTTTGATCAATACTTATACCAACCATCTCTGATAACATGATGCCCCTATCATTTTTAAATCATTCTAAATATATAATATAGGAAATTTATAATTAAATTTCATAATTTTTATTAATCATAAATACTCACTGAGTGACCTAGTGAAATCAAAACCACCACCAATGACATGAAAACTATCCATGGAATGATACTAATGCTAATATGAAAAAATATCTCCAATTTATAACCTAATCAATCATCAATTTATTAAAAATTCAAAAACTCTTCTAAATAAACTCACCAATTAACATATTAATATATATAAAAAATACAATAGTGTTCATTACCTCATATTAATTCTCTATTAACTATTATAATGGGAAACCATAATGTTTCATAATTTCTTGGTGATGTAACCTTCCATATTTTTATCCAAGAACTACTAAAATTAGAGGACGAAAATATAGTGAAATAATTAGTGAAAAAGAGGAATTTTATATCATTAGGAAAACCAAATCATCACAACAATAGTTGAGTCATGAGGGGTTACAATGAAAAGGAAAAATAGAGAATCCATCTACCCTATTTAGTCTATTAGAGAATATGAAACCTAAGGATATCTAAAATTGAAACCCTAGAAATGACCAAAATGGATCCCACTAAAATTTTTGTTGTGTCCTTCCACTAGATTCCTAGTAGTAAACTGTAGAGGTATCAGTGGCCTACTATCATTCTCTTGGTGGTTGTAATAGTGGATCAATTCCACTTCTATCCCACCAGAATCCTCGAAGAACCCAACCAATCATTCATTTGGTTCCTAATTTACATAAGATTTAATTTTAATTTTATAAAACGTTAAAACCCCTTTGTGGTATTTTATACCAATATCAAAAACTATTTTTAAATCTCTGAAAGTAACTATAAAAATCCTTCAATCAATTCACATTACTACATTAATTATTCTCGTAGATCATACTCAATTGAGATTAAATATTTTCTCCCACCACACTGAAACCTAAAAATCAACAAAACCTCATTTACCACTTTTCAAGATCTATATGAACTTGAAACATTATATTTTATAAAATAACACAAAATATTGTTTTTAAAACCAAATTAATAATGGGGTACTCCCCACCATAGTATTTTCCATATGGTTATCCCACCAACACTTTATTGTCTATTTTTTGATATCCCCAAAAGCCACCACTCACAATCCCAAATCAATGTAATATAATAAAAACATACAACAATAATCCCTATAGAATATTATGATAGCACATTTATAACTACCATTACTTTCTAACATAACTTGTAATATACAGCACACATGCACACACACACCCCATATACAAATTCACCAACATCCGACTCAACATTCAACCCTATCATATAACTAATCATATTAAAACCAAATTGAATATATTGATCTAATTTAACTATCCTATAATCCAATAATTACTTGTTAGGAATGATATATAAAATTTTTAAAATTACATTCATCATTTATTCCCCCGTCTGAACCCTTTATCAGGATTCCAGACCGACTATAGAAGTTTTGATGAAAATGGGTAGTTCTATACCTGAAATATGCATAAAAAAAATTTCAGTTTTTCTATTATAAATTATATAAGTGGTTATATTTTAGAATTTACTCTTCAAAAATTATTTTACACATCATATGATCATTTTATAATGATAAAATAATAATCATCCATTACATGTTAAACCAAATAGTTTCCTTATGTTCTTCTAGTCATAAGTTTTTTCCCTACTAAAATAAGTCAACAACACTCAAAAAATTCATGTAAAGTGATTAAAATCTATTTCTATATGAGGATAATATCTTAATTAAATCTCACATTATATATACATAATTCTTCCAAGATTATAACCAATATGATCAAAATAGAATTCACAAAACATTTATAACCTCAAGTCATAATTACAAGCTTCATTAAAATTTTAATATAAAACCTCAATTCAAAAGACACATCCACATTTCAACCAATATATTTTTCATTCTATCTATGATATTTATATCCAATTAAAATCACTAAAAACTCCAAGAAAACCTCAGAACATGTTAGGGAATGAAATGTTTTGAATTTTTAATAAAAAAATTTTGTATATTTTATTTTCATATAATATTTTTATATAAATGTTTTATTGTATTATATATACATGGGAATTCAAAAATATTGATTTCGGTTGAGTCTAGGGTGCACCATGTAAATTAGGATCTTATAGAAGGGTAGAGGGTTCTGGAATTTTTATGGTAATAATGTATTGTAAATTAGATTACATTGGTATTTTCATAATTTCTTTAGTTATTACAGGGTTTTAAGGGGGATTTCAAGTACTGAAAGTAATGGGTGATTTTGGAGTGAATATGGGTGTTTTTATAGCTATAGTAATTTTATGAAAAAATGGATAACTCATGTTCATAAGGGTAAGCATATGTATGAGTCACCCACATAAATAGTTACTCTTATATATGGATACCCCTTTATAAGAGTAACCCCATGTGTTTGAAAATTTAACTAATTATGAGAGGATCCCTATATACATTATATTAAAATTCTCAATACAAAAAATTAAACCCCCAAGCCAAAATTAAATCATCTAAGTGTTTTGTGTCTTTATGTATACATAATATAAAAATTATCAAAATGTAAATTTTATCATGTTACATTAAATTATCTTTGTAATATATAAAAGTAACCTAGTTGAAATTTAAAATTAAATCTATACAAAAGAAAACATGTAAGAATAATTTCTAATTACATGGAATAGTAACTTCTCGATGTATAAGGGTGACATTGAGTAACCTTATGATATATAATAATAGATTTGAGGGATATTTAAATGTAGTGGGGTGATATATAATGGTATATATAGCTTCCTTATGATGTGTATGGGTAATTTTCATGCTATATGAGATTAATTTCCTATATAAGGGGAAAACAAAACATTCCCTATGTTTTTCAAAAATAATGTTCAATTATATTTCTATCTATTTGAAAAATAATTGGCAAAATAGTCATTTTGGGATTTTAAATTATAAACACCAATAAGGATTGTTCTTTCCCAAGCCATGTTAAAAGTTGTATATTGAGTTCCACTTTCCCTAATCTTCCACTCCATAAATTCCATAATCCAGTGTGATTTAATGTGGTTTGTTCCATCATTTAAGGTATGATTCTTTCATTCCTTCTCAATTTCTCGACTTATTGTCTCCATTCAGGGTGTTCGATGAATTTTTCACATATTTGATGTTGATCACAATAGATCATGGTGGAATCATACATTGATGATGGGTTCATTGTTTTTTATATAAAGGGAATATCTATAGGATTAACACACTAGGATTTTTTTTTTATATTAGTCATGGTATGTCATTACCTATAATTTATTGTTGATTTTAAATGATTTTGGTGAAATTTATGGATGTTTTGGAATATAAAATTGAGGATTTTATGTGTTAATGGTATAGGTAGATTTTGTGGGTGGTGAAACCCCATTTATTCAATGAATGTTTCATGGGAAATTAATATTAAGTGACTTCTTGATCATTTCCATGAAATTAATTGAGATAATAATATTTTTTGAAGCCTAAATTAATTATGATTGATCTAAAATTTATTTATATTCCTTTTGAGTAACATAGAGCCTTGTGTTGATAGTAGATGGTTATATTGGCTTAGAGGAGCCTCTGTGGTGGTCACTAATCTATCATTAAAGGAAATAAATAAATAATGTTAGGTAGTCCTTTAAAATCACACTAATTTTTACACATTTTTGTGTATATGTGATATGTAATATCACCACATGTGAGAAATTAAAAATGAATTATCAATGAATATTTTTTTTATTCATTTTTGTAGAATAAAAGTATCTTTGGCAATAATATAACCTTCAAAAATTTCTTGATTCCTTATCCTCTAGTGGAAAAAGGATAAACTAAAGATATATAATTTGGAATATAAATACCATATAGGGATGTAATTTGGATAATTAAAATGTAGTGAACCTTAGGATAAGTTCCGTAAATCCTCTTTATGTATGAGAGAGTGATAAATTTAGAGTGTCTAGCCCGATGGATTCCCATATGAGACATTAGATTACCTTAAATATTTTTATAAATATAGTTTATGTGTGAGGTGGGTGTTTCTTATCTATATTCACGTGTATCTATTCGATAGGAGATAACATGTTGTATATAGGTTTTGTGAGACGAACATTCTTATCCTTAGAAGTGTGATTTATTTTATACTATCCATTTTTTATGACTACAGTTTTGAATTACCTATGTGGTTCATTATTACATTATGTGAACATGGACAATTTAAGGTATTATATTCCCTTTGAGTGATTGGTTTTGACCCTATATTTTGGAACATTATAGTTGACCTCATGTGTTGTGTATTAAATTTATTGTGACCTAGTGGACTAAGGTGAGTTACTCAGTTTTGTGTTGAAACTATGGTATTTTTTTATAGAAGAATCGGAATGGTTATATCCTAGTGTGGGGGTATTTATGGGTATGGGTTGTGTTCTATAGAGGCTAACTTATAAAATTAGTACCGGGTTTTGATGAGTTTCTAACCAATGTGATAATAATTTTATATAGTGAAATCAATGGTATGGACTTATCCAATTATTATTATACATGGTGATATCTGGGATGGGTGATTATAACTTTGATAATTATCTTTGGTGATGTCCAAGGAGGGTGTGTATCCCCATGAAGATTATATATGGTGTTTTCTAAGGCATTCACTTTTCTCCTTGATAATTTTATATGGTAATGTATAGGGTGGGAACATATAACACATATTATTATACATGGAGATTTATAGGGTGTGATATTATCCCCTTGATGATTATAAATGGTGATATCTGAGGTGGGATCCTATCCCCCTAATGAATATATATAGCGATCTCTGGGGGGTGGTCATTATTCCTCTAGTGATTTAAATGGTGTTATCTGGGGAGAAATATAATCCCTTGATGATTATATTTAGTGATATATGAGGTGAAAACATATCTTCATGGTGATTATATATAGTTATATATAGGGAAGTAAATTATACCACTAATGATTATATATGGTGATATATGAGGTGGGAAATATCAATCGTAATTATATATGTTGATGTAATATAAGAAATTATTATGGATAGGAACTATACCATCCATCCATGGGATTGTGACATGCTCAAAGACATCTAATATTTGAGGAAGTAAGTACAGAAAATCTTGAGTATCACATTAAAACCCTAGGATTGATGACAATTTATCTTACCACGTTATATTTTATTATTAATCTTTATGAACATATCACATTCAATATGCACTATGTTTATTGGTTATGTTAGGTACACCATTGTCGGTGGGCTTCTATGTTTTTTTCATACCCTGATTGGGTGACCCTATCACCCTGGTAATCAATAAGATCTCAAGATCTCATGTGACGATAGGGTAGAAGCTAGATAATCAATCGTTAAACTAGATATCTTGGACATAATTAGAAGAAGATAACATGTTTGAAATTTAGGCAAGGTGATGATTTTTTTTGTTTTGTATATTTTGGTTTGGCTTTTATATGATCTGAAAACTAGTGATCTTGTTGATGTCATCCTGAGTCATGTAAAATTTTGATATATCATTTTTATAGAATTTGTATATTACCTATTATTGTTTTTCTGGATTTTTTTCTTATCTTTCTCTATTTATATTATGATGAATGATTGTATGATATTTTATATATTTAATTACTATGACATAAGGGTATTTTTATCACTATATCACCTTAAAACCTCACTACCAATCATTAGTCTATGACATAAAATGAGGTACTTCTAAGATCACATGATGAGATAGTGCTATTAGTAAATAGTTAGTTATGATGGGGTGTTACAAACCCATCACAAAATTAAGAAAATTCCATTAAACATTTTGTGTCTCATCTGTTGCCTTAACAGACATTCTTGTATCCTAAGAAATTTTGAATCTACAATGTTATTCTAATAACAACTCTTAACTATATTTATGCCTCATAAATCACTTGAACAAACTCTCACTTACCTTCATGGAATATAAGAATAATTAGACCTAAAAAACATTATTTAATTTATTTTTTACATTCTATAAGGTATATTATCCTATATTACCCCAAGTACACACAAAACTTGCTACCATGAGTCCTATGTCACGTTCACTAGGATTACATTCCCTATACATTGACTTAGGAACCATTTTTATCTTACCTATCACATAACCTAACCGACCTGAGACCACAATACTTGTGTTATAATACAGATACACATTTAGGGAAATCTATATGACCACCCTTCCCACTGTAGGGTTTCTAATACACTAAGGCATTATAAAAATTCATGTAAAACGAATCCTATGTTATTGCTCTCTATTATGGTGTAGTTATCATACAATATGAAAATATCAATTGAATTAAAATACCAATATGAGTAAACCTATAAAACCACCATCTTTGACTCAAACAATTACCATGCTCTGAATATATAAGTCATAAAAGTATCAAATATATTAATATTTATTTTCAACTAACCTAACCATTTTAAAATTTTATTTTTCAAATTAGAAATAATAATTTACATTACATGTGAACCAACATTACATGAATGATAAATGTACCCATTCCTTCTCACTATTTTGTTCCAAGAGTAAATATATAAACTATAGATCATAAACATCAAATTCCTTGAAATTAGAAAACTATACCATGGAAAAATAAATAATCATAATACTAATCAATTTTAACTTGAATTTTTGCTATAAATATACTAGAATAGAATAAGAATAAATTATATACAAGGTTCCAAACAACCTTCCTCAACCCGCATAGACATAAAATCACAAAATAGATTTAACAAAGGAAACCAAAATCCATTTTATAATATCACCCAAACTATGTGCTACCAATATCATGATTCGAGAGATTCCACATGACGTTAGGATATCCCCCAAATACTCAAGAGATTATTGAATAGAAATGTGGGACTATCAGCATTATTAGGGTTTACTATACCCTCACCACCAAAAATACAATTTTTTTAATCCCATGCAACCACATACATAACACCAAAAAACACCAAAATAAAAACAAAAATAAAAACAAACGTGGACCCCCCTACGGAGGGAGAAAATAATGTAGTCCTAGTGCATCTCCCATAATCAGATTGACCCCCTCAGGTCTAATTGGCAACGTGTTGTCCACCCAAACCGAAATATCCCCCGGAGCTACAATAGAAGCAAAGTAGTCCACAACCTTGTTCCCTTCCCGCCAGGTATGAGTAACCCTTATGCCGTTCCACATAATCGCCCTGCACTGTATAATAGTATAATCATAATATTATAAACATACTTAAATCCTATATTGATATAAAATAACTATATAATAACAATGAAGAACCAAACATAGATAATAATATACACTATATTACAATAAATTATATCAATATACGAAGAAAAATATACATAAAATATTTCCCCTAGAGGGTCAATCATATACATGCTTGGATATAATAATAAAAACATACTAGACACACTAATACCAATTCTTTGTGATGTTTTCATGGAACCCGCTCCCCATAATGTAAAGATACTATAACTAAATCTCTTATCACTTAACACTTTCTCGAACTTACATGTTGAACATAATCTCTTTACATCCACCAAGGATTATTTACAGGGTATGTGTATAGAATACAGTAAGACACCATTAATCAAGTCCCTATAAATATCATTGTTTATTTCTTGGTCCTAAAAAAAGGTTATACCCTGAGGGGGGGGGGGGGGTACGGGTGAACCAGGATATACCAAAATTAATTTTAACTTTATCAATAGTTTTGTTAAATAGTTATTGGGAACACTCGTAAATGTTTCAAGGATTCTATGTATAAATCAATTAAAATAGAGTGTCCAATGATACTTTTTAATTATTTCATGAAATTTAGCTAATCAGTGGAGCATGTATGGAAATTTTCCTATTAAAATTAAATACTAAATATCACTACTCTAAATTAAATGGTTTAGGGTGGATGTATTTTCCTCTTATTTTAAAACCAAAATCAATGGAAATATAACTACTCATCTTTTAGAATAAAATGGGATGATCATTTTGTAATTATCCTATCCTACCAGAACTAAAATATGCTATCTCCATAATGGGGGTGTGTCAACATAATCTTATTTTTTCTAATTTAATAACATCCAGAAAATCATTCTTGTGATAATTCTCATGGATCACTCTCCTCTTTTACCCCAACATTCCAGTGTTAAAAATGGTATTCTACTACCCCATTTTCTCACTTTTCTAGTTTTTTCTCTATAAATATCAAATTCCTTTTCTGATCTTCCCTTACTGTTTGCGAAGTATAGATTTATTTTCAAATAATATATTATACATATTTTAGACTATCTATTTCATTATTTTTACCAAAAAAACTAGTTATTCTTTTGAAGGGAAAACACTCTATAAAATAGACAGGTCATCAACATATTTTCCATAGAAGACAATAAAAATTATTCCAACTCATGAAAATAATCCATTAAAAATGCTACCCAAAAGACAAAACAAGATTAAAAAATTATTCCAAATCACATAATTTCAAATTAAAATATGTCATTAATATTTTACCGTCCAAATATTTAGGATTGTGAATAATATTCAATGATTTGGATTCAATAAAATTTGAAAGATAGAGTGACATTAAGACATTAGTAGACATTGTTTATTTGGTTGAAAGTTTCTATGCGTTTTTAAATTCATAATAAGTTTGATTAAAGTGTGGTGTATTTTTTTTGGTGATTATAATGTTCTTGTTCTGATGGTTTTTACCCTTTATATTATATATTTATATATAACATTTCTAGTTTCTATTGAAAATATATTGATTTTATGGAATATAGTACCTTGGGTAATTTGAGTGAATAGATGGAAACCATTGTATATATTAGGTGGGACCTATTAATGAGGTGTATTGAGATTACATACAAAGAGTGATCCTTGTGGATAATAAATAAAAAAATTATTCTATTTTACAAACAATGAAATATATTTTTTCAATTTTATCCCATGAAAATAGTGCAGAAATTCTATACTACATAAATAAAAAAATTTCTTTACTTTACCTTACTCATTTTTCTTACTGGTATTCTTGTGTATGTGATTGTCGGAAGACATTTTTTTGGTAATTTATGGTGAATTTTAGCTTTCTATGTTATGAATCAATTACTTTTAGGTTTTTGGAATGTCTTCAACATATGGAATCTATAAGTTGTATATTCATTGTATTTACGATCATGGTTGTGGTGGGTTTAAAACTATTTATTTTATATTTTGTGCATATCAATTTTTTTCACCTCTCCGCAATATGTGGTATCAGATATTGGTTCATTTTATACTCCCTAAACCTATGTAAGATCATTTAATTTAAAACTGATGTTTTTTTATTTATTGGGAAGTATTATATTAATGTGATGGTATCTATAAATGAAAATGTCATGCTTTATAAGTTTGATGTAAATGGATTCTACATCAAGAGGATGAATATATGATATTATCTTATCAAAAAGGGTTGGGATGTTTTTTCAAATAGAGTCAACAAAAAAAATATAGACAAAGTATAATGGGAATACTGAGATCAAAATAGAAACATATTGATATAGAGTTCATTGGAAAAAATGATTCATTTAATATATATGATAAGAGATAAACAATATAATTTACAATATTCCTGAAAAGCATGTATAAAACGCTGACCCCTTACACAAATTGTGTATAATGTGAAATTTTTCAGAAATATGTTTATTAAAAATAATCATGAATATAAAAATGTTAATAATTTTAACATGGTATGGAGTTATCTTGAGTTAGTAAAAGTCACTTTCATGAATGATCTTTTGGAATTTATTTTTCGTCCATTTATACCAAAGAGTTAGGAGGAAATAGTTACTGATATTAGTAATTCCAATGGAAAAAATGAATTAGTGTTTAAGTATGTCAATAAGTTAATCCTAAATGATGATATGAGGTGGAGGTATGTCTTGGAACCAATCACATATATATTGATCACTGAAGGTAGAGTATGGTCACCCAATAATAATACTAGTTGGAGGAATGAAAATAAGTCTAGAAACTAGGGTTGGAATAAATATACCAGACCCATACCTACTTGATGACACTGAGAAAAGAGGGGTAATCACATGAAATATTTCAATATATATTAATTGAGTACTTGAATAATATCTTTTGGAAGTAAAAGTACTATAAATTTAGTATAATAAATTAGAATTTTTTGTTAATTAGGAATTTTAAGGTTGAATCATGTGTGGTGGATTCTGAAGAATCGTTCCATTCCACATAAGAGAAGGGGTTCATGGAGAGTTATTCATCCAGAAGATTATTTAAGTACACTTTATGGATAATTAGTTATTTGAAGTTATTGTAAAAGGTGATGTGAATATTTTGATCATATATTGGATGATTATTATATTTAAAATAGTGTGATACATACCAAGGTTACTAAAAATATCATTTACATGGAATAAATATATGAAGAATGGTAAAGACAAAGGACTCAAAAATTATGTATGGAATGTAACTGGGGTTTCAATTATTGTGGAAGGTGGTGATGGATGGGACCATTTCTCTGGTCAATTTATTATATATAAATTTTATGGATGTTAAAAAAAATATAAAAGTGCAGAGTTATGGCACTATCTTCCTTTCCATATCAATGATAAGTACATGAATTTTCTAGTGTCAAAGGTTGTACTAATGATTAATTATAATGATTTCATAACATGTAAGCATAATATAATCAAGAAACACAAGAAAGTTTCAATTAATTTTAATAGAAGAAAATCATAATCTCAAAAACTTGAACTATTTAATTTTAATTTTTCGTGATCATTAAAATTCTATTCTCATAGAGTTTCCTTTTACATTGTCACATTTATTAATTATTCAAGAGAAAAAGTGTGGGTACATTTCCTGAATCAAAAGACATTAGTGTTTGGTTTATTCATTCATTTAAAATATATGGATTAATGGGATTCTAGAAAAAGTATTTAGATAATGGTGACGAATATTGTTGAATTGATAAAAAAATATTACTATTTAATGAAAGGAATTAGGCATGAGGAAACCATACAAGGAAAATTGGAACACGAAATTTTGACTGAAAGGATGAATATAAAATTGAATGAGAAGACATGAAATATGTGGTTTCACTCTGAAATGTCTAATGAAGTTTTTGGAGAAGTAATAAATTGTGAAACTTATCTAGTTAACTTATTTTAATAGGAACCGATGGGGTAGGATAATTATGAGGTGTTTTGGTTTGAGAAACTAGAAAAATATCCTCCAATGATTGTTTATAAATATTTATCATATGTTAAAATTTATTCTATTGAAATTGATAAGATTGAGGACATTTCATAGGTTCTTTACTTTATAAGATTCAGATATAGAAAATTGTTTACCATATATGGATGATAATCATAAAAATATAGATAGATCTTGAAACATTCTCTTTAATGATAGGTTATTATAATAATACCATAACATGGCAGTTGATGAAATCAATTACAATGAAAAATAGTTGAGGTTAATGTTTAATTAGATGGAAACAGCGAATGTAAACCATTTTCAATAAATTAATATATTTTAGAAATTAATCCTAAAGATAGTCTAGTAGAAGATGTGCCTGATTTCTCATAGTCTATAGAGGTGTGTAGAATATATCCATAAGATAAAACTATAGATGAAATAATACCAAAATATATATTTGAATAAATATAAGAATTAGAGATTTAATTTTGAGGTACTCTAGATTTCGAATACCATTTAAAAATTTTAGTCAGGACTTGCACTACTTACATATAATGGATATAGGAGATTCAAAGAGCCCAGAAAAAGTGTCATTACTCAATGGTTATGTAAAATTAATGTTATCTATTGAAGTGAAAATTAATTCATTGTATTCTAATGAGAACAAAGAGATAATAGATTTAAAATTAATAATGAAAGCCATTGAGTTTAATGAAGAATTTGATAAAATCAAGATTTATAAATCTAGGATGGTTGTTAATGTATTTTAATAGAAGGAGGAACTGGATTTTTCTAGAATATTTCACTGATAGTTAATCATAATACCATTTGAATGGATTTAATATGAGTTTCTACTAAAGATTCGTGTCTAGAATAAATGAATTTAAATACAATTTTCTTTCACTGTGATATATAGAAAGTAAATTACATGAAGAAACTAATTGATTTTGAGGTTGATTGGAATAAGGACATTGTGTGTATGTTAAATCATTGTCCTTAAGGATTAAAACAATCATTAAGGAAATAAAACAAAAAATTAATTTCATTCAAGATTTAAAAGGTTATCATGTGAAGCATCTCATATCACCATTTATATCAAAAAGAATTTTCATATGACTTCTTTATCATCCAACTTTTGATTGATGATTACATATTTTTGGTGTGTCATAAAATTAAATGAATTCATGAGTTGAAGTGCGATTTAATTAGATCTTTTTATGTTAAGTATAGTAGGGTTATAAAAAAGATTCTTTGAATAAGGATTAAAAGTGATATAAGATATATAATAATAGTGTTTTATAAAAGGGAGTATATACATAAGGTTATAAAGTTGTATAAAATGACTAAATGTAATTTTATTCCAACTCCTCTATTAAAGAACACTAATCTATCAGAGTTACAAGAACCAAGATTGGATGATGAGGTATGATACATGAATAAATTTCCATTTACTTAGGCTTTTAGAATTTTGATTTATAAATTTTTATGAACTCATATTGACATTTTTATACAGTGGGAGCCCTTAACAAATATATTTTAAATATGGTGAAATAACACATTGAAGTTATAAATTGATTGTCCAGTGTCATAATGCTTCTAAAGATAATACCTTATGTTTTGGGTCACTCGAAGAAATGAAATGGTTTGTGGATGAGGATTTTTGGGGTGATTACGATACACAAAATTAAAAAAATAGACATGTTTTTTCATTATTATGGATGAAAATTAGTTGAATTTATAGGTTATATACATAGTATTTTCACTCTCTACTAAAAAATAAGGATATGTGTCCATAAAAGAATAAATTAAATATTTGGTTTTATTGAACTTTTTTATGTGAAACTTTTATGAAACAAGGAAAATGATTTACGTTATTATAATAATAAAAGTGAAATTAACATGGAAAAATATAGTATTTCATTAAAGGACAAATAATATTAACATGAAATACACATTCATTTATAATTTTCTTGAGGACGGAATTTTATAGCCAAATAATATTTCTATAAGGAAAATATTACTAATATGGGTAGTAATGTTCAGACTGAAGGAAGTATAAGGCACAATTATGACTCATTGTGTCTTGGGTAAATGAAATGTGGGGAGAGAATTAAATATATGTGGTAGGAATTTGAGAGTTTTGATATTTCTATGTATTAAAGGTCTCTCATAATATTTAAAGAATTATTCATGTGTAATATTGTTGGGATTGTGAAGCCTCTTCTAAGATCTCGATTTACATCACTATAAGGGTAAATGATAACAATTATTTAATATTGATAGGTTATTTTGGAGGATTCTCTCATATGTTTTTCTATTTAGAAGAAGGGGGATCCCAAAGTGGTATCTTCTGTCTAGATGATTATGATGTTCTTGGCCTAACGATTACAGCCTGTCATATTGAAGATAGCTATAATATATTGGTGGTTACTATTGAAAATACATGTACTCTCATGAATGTAAAAGGTTATTACAACTCTGTGACTAATTTAGCCTCAATATATATATATATATATAAGGGGTAGATAACCTATTACCGTGTGATGCGATTAGTTGTTAAGGGTGATCAACGTGGCTAAAAAGTTACATTTTTAATATTTCTTCTTATAAATATTGATACTTTTATATTATGCACTTATATATGTATGATGAAATTAAGAAACACATAAATATAAGGTGGTAATTACTTTTTCACATTATTTTTTATAGTTTTTTATGCATGTGTATGTGTTTTCTTGGATGATTTTTTGCATGGTGATATATGGTGCATTAGAGATTACTGTGTTCTAGATTTCATAGTCTAGGAGGTTTGGAATCTATTTTATATATTACACATAAAATTCTATTATATAGTGGATTAAATATTTTAGATATGGTGGTATAATATCAAATGAATTCATAATTTTCACATACTATTTTTTTCTTATCTCAAAAAAATATCACCACCTTCATTTTCTATGACCTAGTGTGAACAGTTAAATCCATTTCTACAAATTGATCCATAATATTGTTTAAAATATCGAAAAATCATGGATTTTTCTCCCCTTAATCTTATATTGATTATCTCCATGGTTGGTTGGATAATTTATTTACCAAATTTTGTGATTAATAAAATACCTTCAAACCTACTCTTATGTCTCCTTCAGAAAATAAGAAAAAAAATGAATCCTATAAAGTCACCTAGAAAACATATGCGACCCTTGAAGACCCATACATATTACACATAGTCACTCATACACAATCATAAATCACCAATACATTGATCCACTTATATACAGATATAGATGACTCATAGTCATCAGCTGATGAATCATACATAGATTTGAAAAATCACTCACATATGAATTCATGACTAATAAGTGATAATACTTAGTAGTTTTTATTATTTAACTCATAAAAACATTATAACGACACATATAGATATTCTTAATAAACCATTTGATACGGAAAATGACTAATATAATGATCATGTAAATGAACAATAAAGAAAATATAAATTAGTAATATTTCAATTTCATATTGAATCATATCCTATATAAATCATCAAAAAACCTCTAAAACTCTTATAATTGAAATATATAAACATATCACAAAGAAATATTCTATATTAAAGATTCTTTATGATTTTATATCAATAGACACAACCTAAAAACCTCTCAAAGGTTATTTTTCTGAAAAAATACATGTTACTCTATTTATAATATCATATAAAAATTTATAACACTCAACAAATAACACTCAACTCAAGTGATCGTGTGCTAACTTGGCCACCATGACAACCAAACCTACATTTTTTATCTTATGATAGTAAATTATACACATCATAAATCACATCGTGGTTTTCCCTGACATATGTTTCATTCTTTTTATAATAGGAATAATCATACCCATCACGAACTGTTAAATTTATCATTATAATAACCACACCACTGGTTTTTATGACGTTTAAGTTTTCCCCTTTCCATATTCAAAACCAAACCTCAAGGTTATATGACATAAAATTTGGAACCCTTTTTCTTAATAACAAAAACACCGTCGGGTGACATGACAAACATGATGAACCCGTTATCAAAATAGAAATCACACCATGGATCATCATGACACATTGATTCCCCTCTTTTCATAGTTACATCCTCACCTTATGATTTAATGGGGCATAAAAACCACTTTTTTAAAGTTGAATTTTGTTATAGTATAGTAGAATAAACAACCACACAAGGAATCATACAGTCAACCTTATCCCCAAGACCATAAATTAAAATATATTAGGAATTCCATATCTCAATATACAATACTATGTCTAAAAATGACATTAATCATATATTGAGACGTTATATTCAAATCTCATCCATCCCAATCATAACTCACTACATTCAAGATTATCTCTCAGATGAACCCCTATATCTTATGAAATAATCATTGTTTCATATATCATAACTCTTAAGTTGAACCAATAATGAAAAATAATTTAAATCATTCTACACTTGGTAGGTTAAATCATGATGTTACATATGGTTTTACTTGATCTCTCACTTTACACATCATCAACTCCAATGTGATTACAGAACTCATTGTCCTCATTCATAATCAATTCACACTAAAATAATCTATAGTGAGTCATATACTGATATTACGACCACCAAAACACTCAAAAAATACTATTTTTTATGATCACAATGATCCTTACAATACCCCTTACCATTCATTCGATATGTAAATCACAAATTTCCTCTTAAGTGAACCCAATTTACAAATAGTACGTTTCATTGATTTTTATGAATCAACTCACAAGAAGATCCTATCACCAAGAAACATATCATCTAGTACATAAAAATTAATTCCATTTATACCATTACATAGGACCATATTATTCCGCTTTAATTTTATATCATTCTCATAAGCTAATTAATTATTAATTTATATATCTTTTTTATGACACACTAAGAACACAGTGGGTACGTAACACTAAAATTCATCCCCCAAATACATAATATTGATTATAATCTTTACGAGGTCTAACTATGAAATCATATAAAGTTGATCCACATCATTTTTCATTTAGGATTCTCTAAATTTATTACCCCCACCTGTATACCACATCAAATAAAAATAGAAAAATTATTTCATAATAATTTATCACCCACCAACCTCAATTGGTATGTATTCATTTCATATTTATTTATGTTGATGATATTATATGATCGTTTCCTCTGGAATTGGGGATGACCATGTTGATTGAAGTTTCAAACATTCCAATCAGTTTCTAATGGGTTTGTTCATAGAACCATAAACATCCAATGATTCCATATCCATTTGGACCTACTTTCCGAAGGTAGGTGATCATTAGTTGTGGACTGATAAGACTTAGGAATTTTTATTGGTCGAGAGGATGGGAGGTCAGCCTCATCACACATTTTTTAGGGGAATTATTGTCTACTTAGGGACTCTCTTTATAGATTTAAGTTATGTTCGTGAATCCTTATTACATTACTAGGTATAAAATGTGATTTCCTTTAAATCTGACAATCAAAGATTGATATGTAAAAGATTTAGAGAATATTTTATATGTATTCGAGGTTCTTCAATGATAAAGAATCATCTGTATTTGTTAGATATTCTTAGTCAATGGTATCCTTCGATACATAAAAGTCTCTTAGTCATTATGATAACCATACTGGTTTTAAAGCCACTCAGTGGGGAACTTGAAGTTTATTGTCATTCATAAGGACATTGATTATTTCAGAGTTGGGATCATACCCGCTGATGGGCTACCTACGCATCCTTTTTTTGGAAAAGGAATCAAAACCCACGTAGATTGAGTAAGGGAGTATGATGTTTCTTCATGATTGATGGCTCAACAGAAGATGTCATGATTACTTTTACGCTCTAAGCTCACGTGAGTGATGCTTGGTGTGAGGAACAAGAGGTATTGTTGAAACCAGACAATTGTGCCACGCCATGATGTCCGGCTTATGTATGTATGACTGCCCGAATAAGTGAGGATTAAGATTTACTTCAGGGAAGAAATCCATGGATAGGGTCCATAAAGGTATATGTGCTTCATGGATATTTGGATACTCTAATCATAGGACTTACTCCTAAGGAAGATTCCCATGTTAGAAGGGGATTTAGGATTGGGTCTTACTCCTAAAGTGGAGGCCCAGGTTGAAGGTATTACTGGGGCCTACTCTTGAAATGGAGGCCCAAATTAAAGAGGACTTGGGGCTTACTCCTATGGAGGATGCCCATATTTGAGACTGGGGCTTAATCCAAAGGAGGAGGCCCAGGTTAAAGGAATTATGACTGGGGCATACTTCTGAAAAGAAGGCCCATATTTCATACTGAGGCTTACTCCAAATGTGGAGGCCCAGGTTAAAGGAATTATGACTGGGGCTTACTCCTGAAAATGATGGCCAAACTAAAGATGAGTTAGGGATTACTCTTAAAGTGGATGCCCATATTTGAGACTGGGGCTTACTCCTAAGGAGGAGGCCCAGGTTAGGAGACATGAGGCTTACTCCTAAAGAGGATGCCCCAATTAATGAGGATTTGGGGCTTACTCTTAAGGAATATTCACAAATTAATGAGGATTTGTACTGGGGCTTACTCCTGAAAAGGTGGCCCGGGTTAAGGATTATCTCATCATAAAGGATGAGGTTGAATGAATGAACTCTCTAACTATAGTGACATAAAGACATGAAAATCACTATGTTTTGAGAGATATTCCATAGAACTCATTTCAGATAAGAAATTTCAATCAGGAAAACATGCCATAAATGTCTTTGAAGAGTGTCGTGAAGACTGAATCTTGAATAGGAAAGTAGGAATGACATAAGAGGTGTTAAATGGGCAGAAAGGTCACCAAAAAAGAGAGGGGCACACAAGTTCTGGCAGGTGCGCAGGTACTGCGTGGGCACACAAGTATTGTTCAAGCTGGTATACATGTGCGACACATGGGTACTTGCACGATCCCTGAACTGTAGAGTTATACTTGGGTGATTCTTGACCAAAGCCATTAAAATCATCTTGAGGTACTTCCAGATGAGTGTCCTGCATGTTTCAATGGATAGGAAAGAAAGTGCGCAAGTGTGTTCATTTCCCTTAAGGGAAAAACATTTAGGAGTGCATGTGTTAGTGATTTCTAACACTTAGACCTTATTCCTCTTATTTAGACCTTTTGTTCTAGGTAAAAAAGTATCTTAGAAGTGTTCGGAAGACTTGAAGAAGAGACTTGGGCATTCAGAGCTCTATATCTAAATTTTGGAAAAAAATTCCTCTTCAAATGGGGGGCCCACCGGGGGTATTTATAGGCTGGAGAAGACCCTGGGTGTTTATCACATAGGGCGTGCAAGTCACTTGCGTGACCACTTTCGGCATGCAAGTGTACTTGAGAGACCATGGTAGAACTTGCGCGACCTTTGCGCAATGTTATTCTTATTCCTTCCTTTGACAATTTTTGATATGTGTCCAAAGGTTGAATCAATTTGAGCTATGATACTCCCCTTTTCTAATTGTTAGACTCTGTGATGAATGGAGCATCATCAAAAGTTCCCCCTCAGAGTTGGATCCGGAGAGAAAAGAGGATTTGAATCTGAGGAAAAAGAAGAAAAACCAAGGAAATATGTGGCGTGCAAGTGTTCACCGCGCAATTGTCATCGCGTAGGTTCGAGTCTCACAGGACTGGAATGCACGGGATGGAGCGCACAGGCTGTACGCACACAGGTGGGAAGCCTGGCCTCTAATTATGCACTCATTTTCTGCGCATTTCATCTAATTTCCGTATTTTCGGGCTCTCACCACGCAGGTCACCTTTACCGCGCAAGTTTCTCATTTTACACTATTTCTTCACTGTCGCGCTACTATCATGGTATTTGGACTTGCACGGTTATACTTGCATGCAAAAAACTTGCGCTACACATTAACACTTGCACGAAACATCCATACTTGCACGCCAATTTTAGACTTTTTCACCTTAATTCCTTTGCCATTTTTTTCAAATTCCTTCACAAATTTTATGAAAAATCAACTTACTTAAATGTTAATTTATTCAACTTTTGTGTAGAATCAATGGCTCTTAGAACCGGAATAGCTGATGAACTTGCAAGAAAATGTCTTGATGATATGATAGATATCATTGGACACGATTATTATACCATCAAAAGTAGCACTCTTCCAGATTTGGATAAGTATCTGAAAAAATATCACTTTCATTTACCACAAATCACTTATCTACCTTTTTATTATTATGGTCATCTGTGAGAAGTCACTATTCCCGAAGCAATGAACCATCTCCCAATTTATTGGTTTCAGAATTATACCAACTTTGCTTCATCAAATATCTCATGTGGAGGAGGATTTATAAATACTGAAATAGTGGAGAAGGCCCACATGATACATCATAGCCCTTGTACGCCAGATCTGAAACCTCATAAGCCTGAGCTGCAACCACATTGTCATCCTTTAATCTTCCAAAATGCTCAGATGGATCAATCCAAAGGCTGGAATAAAAGTTTGGACTTCTGTCCTAGGGGAGGTGTGAAGCAAGCTAGGATGTGGGCATACTGGGCACAGAAAACCTGTGCAGAGTTTGTAGAAGATTTGAAAGGAGTTGCAATATATGAAGCTAACTGGTTTTTAAAAACATATGTTTACAGACATGATAACTTCGTGCTGGAGATATTCAGCCACTGGATCCTAGAAACTAATTCTTTCCATCTGACTTATGAAGAAGTAGGTATCAGTATATGGGAGGTCCACAAGATCTCAGGGGATCTGATTTTGGAAAACATATATGATGAATTCATTCCTCCCAAGGTGACTTGGAATGATTCAGAGAAGACTCTGGCTTTAGCTCAGGAATTATTTAAAATATTCCATATGCTCTAGATTTCAGAGACCTCATTAACTCATTCTAGAAAGGATATTCATCCGGAAGAGTGGATGAATATATTTCTTATTGAGAAGAATGAGAAGGAGACAAAGGAGAAGGAGCCAAAGGAGAAAGGATCCAAGAAAAAGAAATCCAAGGATAAGAGGCCCAAACGTCCTACTACCTGCCCAAAACCTGAGAAGAGGGGTGCTCTTGGAACATTCTGGCCAACTCTAGAAGCCGTAGAGTTTGAGAAATGGGGATATGATTTGAATCAATGAATCCTAAATAAGACTCGTCTGGCGGGCTTCTTGGATTTGTGGCTCAGCGTTTATCCCTTGCCAGTCAGGGATTCGAAGGGAGGTGTTAGGCCAGGGACCTTCGTCATTGCGACAATGTTGGCTGAGGGAAAAATGGTTGGTTTGGCTACTCTCATTTTAGAAAATATTCACAGGAGTTTACTTCATGCCTTCTTGGGTAAATCTCTATTAAGAATAGTTGGACCATTCCAAGTTTTATGGGGATGGATCGCTGCTCACTTCCGGACTTACAATGTATAGAGTAGATTACAAATTCCTGGAAGTTCTTTCAGGCCGTCAGTGAAAGCATTTTCTGGAGTTTCTCTATTAGATCTTAATGCCTATGACATGAAAGTGAGGGTGAGCATGTTTAAGGAATTGAACTTCTTTCCCTTTAGAAATCTGCCAACAGGGCGGTTTGTTGATAATGGATCATCCCATTTGGATTTGAGGGCATACATGCTAGCTTGTAGAGATGGTGTTCTAGTTTCCAGGATTGACAGAGAAATTATATGCGAGGCCTATGCTCCATATAGATTTTCACGCCAATTAAAATGTATGCAATAGATTGTTCTAGCTCCCCCAGTACATGTCAGGTTAGAGCGACATCCGATAGTTTCTCGACAACTGTGGATGCTGACGTTATGGGAGAAGACTTGGGCAGTATTTGATCTACCAGTTGAAAAAGTGACACATAACATGACTACATGGTATGCCGAGCAATGGATAGCATCATACCCTAAAGGGGTTCTAAATCACCCCGTTCACCAGGTGGGGAAAAGGAAGAGGTCTGTGGAGAAAGAAACCATTCCTCAAGAAGGTGATGCTTCCCCACCTAAAGCTGATTCGACGGATTCCTCATCTAGGACTGATTCACCGGATTCCCATGATGGGGATGATGAGGTGCAACAAGAAGAAAAGCGGCCTCGTGCCCAATAAAATCCTTTAGTTATAATCAAGAGATGTACTCCATCAACTTCTGGTGAGTTACTTCATTGTGGTAAATTAATCACTATTACTTTATAAAGAAATAAGTCTTATTTTCTTATTCTCTATCTGCAGTTGCAGGAGCAGGTAAGAAATTGAAGTCAAAAATTGTAGGACCTTCCTCGCAACCTTCATATATAAGACAGAGGTTTTCCATACATGGAAAAGTTTATATTGTGGTTCTGAGACCGCCTGGATGGATTTTTGTGAGGGTCTATAACTTCCCAGAATAGGGAATCTTCTGGCTTCTATAGATATCCAATACGAGGATAACCCCAATGAAGTGCGGGCATACATCAGAGAGCTGGAAATGCTCATATATTCCACTAATGAGCCTATTCCGGTCACTATCCGGGTGAAGGAAATGATTGATCATGGCGCCACTGAGGGGGCTGGTGGTTCTGGAGATGAGGAGTGGCATGATTATGTGGCTCCTAAAGATGTAAGTTTTCTTTCCTTAGTTTCATTGAAAATTGATTTCGGTTGAAGCTTGGTTACTTAAAGAAGTTTTTTTCTTCATCTTGCAGCTTGCAATGAAAGGAACTACTGAGGTTCCTTCGCCACAATATAGCCCTGGTGGTACTGCCATCGAGGCTACTGCTGAATCTTCTCATGAACAGGGCGAGATATCTCTAGGCCAGCAGGACATGAATGAGGCATTGGACATGGCCTTCCATTTTCCAATTCATGTGGAAATAAGGCAGACATCTGACACTCCCAAAAAACCAAAAGGATAAATGCGACGAAGGAGGAAGTCCACCGCTAAATGCTTTATCAGTAGTGGTAAGCCCTTTGGATAATAATCAATTTTAAACCATGAAAAATATTTCTCATTTTCCTTGTGATTGCAGGGGCTTCTTCAATTTACCCTCTGGAGGAAAGGACTGATATTTCTTTAAGGACCACGGAGGGTTCTGTATAACAAATAAAAATTTAGGTTGACTTGGATGCTTCTAAAAAAGAGCCAACATCTATTCCCAGTACTGCTCCTCCTGCTGTTACACATAGAGATGAACCTGCACCAGAATCATTGGCCACCACAACAACTAAATCTGCCATCCTTCCTGAGAAGTTGTCCAGGGTCAGGGGCCATAGAATGAGGGTCACCAAGAGGACACATCAAATTCTCCCACTGGTGAGACTAACCAGGATTCTGAAATATCATTGGATGAAATAATGAATCGTGGCATATCTTTCGAAGAATTTTATGATCATGGTAAGTTATCATGTGATTTAAAAGACCTTGGGAAAGAGTGTTATCCAACTCCCAGTAAATGTTCTTATAATTTACACTTCTAATTGTGACTGAAAATAATATGCAGTTTTATCCATAGAAGCTATTGAACTGCCAATACCTGAAGAGGGTGTGGACATTGATGTCAACCCTACCTTTGCAGAAACATTAGCTCAAGTGGAGCTAAACCCAGTAAACCCTCATGAGACCCATCTTGAAGACCCTATTGAAATTGGGAAATATGGGGATGAGTCTTCTCAAGCTGTTGATCTACTGCTAGGTAATAATTGGACTGAGTTTTCAAGATAGACAACCAACTTCCATTATTCAATTAAACTAACCATACTTTTAATTGATCAAACATGGATATCAACTTTAATGGCTAGAACTGAAGGTGAAGTATCAACCTCCACCCAAAAATTAGTAGAAGGTGAAGCAACCAGGGTCAGGTGGATGGATAAGAACAGGGCACTTACTTAAGTGCATTAATCCCAGATTACATGCCCCCCTGTGATGATGATGTTGAATCAGACCAAGAGGTCCTTAAGGCGCTCATCTTTTCACGACCCAAGGCATGAAACAACATATGGAAAATCATATCTGATGTGCCTTTTGAAGAGCTATCATCGATGATACCTCGATTTACGTCCTTGTTAGTCATGCTATGACTTGGCGGTTTGGGATATGAAAATATCCATGCCGCGGTGAAAAAAGTCATTTTAAGAAGGGAACAAGAGAAAAAGTTCCGTGATGATCTGACCAGGGTGAATCAGTCAGCCAACATCAGTGAATTTGAGGCTGTAGTATCTCGAGCAAAGGCTCACTATGCTGCCAAGATAAAGGAGCTGAAGCATAAGATCAAAGATAAATTCGTCCAACAAATGCACCTTCAGCAACAGTTAGACACTGTTACTGGGTAACCTGACCAACTCAATAATTCACTAGAGGGGTCTCAAATGAATGGTATGAAATCCATCACGAATGCAAAGAAATCACACTATCAGGCTTAAAAGAGTGAAGTTGGTCGAGTGCATGAGCCTTAAGTAGCTGCTGATGAAGCTCGGGATGCTGTTCATCAAATGCAGACTTATGTCGACAACGTCTTGTAATTTTCTGGAAAAGAGAAGAGACTCTAATCTGTGGATGTCCTTCTAATTATTTTGCATCAAATGGACATATTCTTTCATATTCAATCACTTGTGCATGTATTTTCTTATTACCTGCTTTAAATTTTACCTAAGACAATGGTCCTAGTAAGCATAGTATGATTTTTACTAGGATTATTATAAATAACCCTACAAACATTGAATCTTTTAATTTACAATATTACCTAAATCATACAAAATGTATGTTTAGTGAGCTGTAACTTGACTTTTATTCAGAGATCCCTTGTCTTTTGTGGGCAGTTTAAAGTCATTCACATTGGACATAAAGAAGCTAATGTTTAAGTACGAAATAGCTTTGACCAAATGAATTATAATTGACTCAATTCCTTGAAAACTTATCTGAAAATATTTTACCACACTCATGTATGAAGGAAAATATGAAAAATAAGACTTAAGAAAATTTTAATCTGAGGAATGATATGAAAAAGAGATAAAAAGGCATTAGTAGAAGTAGTTCCCAAGAATGAAGTTACCATTATTTAACAAACCCGTTAGGGGTTGAATTATACAGGGATACCTAAGGGCATTGGCTGCATAGTCAAATAAATAGCATCTTTTGGCTGACAGGTCCGTTATGTAGACTATTTATGCAAGGCTGCCTAAGGGAACATGCTGCATAGTCAGGAAAAATAACTCTCAGAAATTTACTTTTCTACTACTAAGATGCCCGTGAATGTTTATGGGGATTCAACTTTTCCAAAGTATACTGTTTTCTGTATGGAGAAAGGTACTTGAATATGAAGAAGATATTTCCAAATAGGTTTGTTTAAGAATTGGATGAATGTTACTCCTTCGAAGGTCTGACCCAAACGTAGGGAAGGAAAATATAAACCATAGACTTGAATACTTTCAGATCATGAAAAGGAGTATGGGATAGATATGTTAAGGATATCTATTTTTTCAGATCCCTACAAATTGTCATTAAGACAACCAAGGAAAAAAGATATTTTCCTTCCAAGAATGAAGTTACCACTATTTGACAAACCCATTAGGGTATTGAGTTATGCAGGGCCGCCTAAGGACATTGGATGCATAGTCAAATAATAGCATCTTTTGGCTGACATGTCTGTTATGTAGACTGTTTATGCAAGGCCGCTTAAGGAAACATGCTGCATTGTCAGGAAAAATAACTCTCATAAATTTAGAATTTAGTGACCAGAAGTCAAGAAAGAGGTTATGAAGATCTGGAAGTATTCAAGATTAGGATTATGACACATAAAGATGGGTATTGTCCAATGTATGCAGAGATACACGGATCAATGATAACCGTAATCATGTTGTGGCTGGATCCTTAATTGAAAATGTTGGACTTCATTACGTATCCCATAAGGATGAGAATCATGCCATACATAGTTCTTAAACTACATTTTAACGTCATCCGATACGAAAATATAGGATATCTTAGTTTAGGGTCATTGATCTTGGACGCTTTTTTAGAAATACACCGTGTGTGTTTTCATGGGGACTCTTCAGCCAAGGGACTGGAAGTGGAATTTGGGGTTAGGCCCAAAAGAACGTTCCTACGTATCCTATAAGGATGGGAATCAAGCCCACATAGTTCTAGAAATACCCTCTATACAAATTTAGTTCGTACATGTGAAGGGTGAAAGGGGACTTTAGTGTAATAATGGCTTAACCCAACATAAAAGGTTCGGGCATTGCCATGTATGCAAGTAGTCTTTGGAATGAAACATAATTAAAAAAATCAATGTAAATAATGATTCACTTTCAGGTGAGGGTATTAAAGAATATTGTAGTTTATTGTCATACAAGACAAAAAATGTTGTACACTTTAATGTCATATAGCAAGGACGAAAGTGAACCAACGTAAAGATTTTGTTCCTGGGGACGGTTTTACGAATCAACATCATATGAGATGGAGGTGAACCGATGTGGAGAGATTGGTTTTGGGCTTGAACCTTGGTAGGTTGCCTACGTACACAGCCTGGAAGGCAGGGATCAAAGTCCGCGTAGTTCAATTAAATAATGAAATAATGATCAAGTTGTTCTTGGGGATAACGACCTAAAAAATTGTGTTGGGACTTACGTGTGGTTAGCGGCCCAGAGAGGGTGTTATGAGTGAAATTTTCTCTAAACTCAGGAGAGTCATACTCGGTGTGAGAAAAAAGAGCTAATGAAAACCTTAACAATGAAAAGTTTAAGGTCATATAGGACATATAAAAGGAACTATGCAGTTTAAAGTCTTGCAGTTAGGACTATTGGTGTTGCACAGTTTAGTGTCAGGTAGCAGGGAAAAAGTACATTTTAATGTTATGTAGGACATATTAAAGGACTTTTGTATAGTTTAACGTCATGTAGCTAGGAAGAAAGGGGGACTGTGCAGTTTAATGTCATGTAGTGAGGACAAAACAGTACACCATTTAACGTCATGTTGGACATATTAGGGACATTTTAATAGTTTAACGTCAAGTTTGATGAAAAAGGGACGATACAATTTAGCGTCATGTTAGATGAAAGTGCCAATAGTTTAAGTTCGTATGCATGGACCGTCGGTTATGCTGTTTAACGTCTTGCTGGATGTAAGGGACTTCTATACAGTTTAGCATCATGTAGCAAGGATGATGAAGGGGACACAGTTTAACGTAATGTTGGACGAATTAGAGAACTTTTTTTACACTTTAACGTCATGTGGGATGAAAGAAATGAAAATAGTTTAGAGTCATATGCGTGGACTGTGGATGATGCAGTTTAACGTCTTGATGGACGTAAGGGACTTCTGTACAGTTTAGCGTCATGTAGTTAGGACGTCACAGTTTAACATCATGTAGGATGAAAGTAATACAAATAGTTTATGGTTATATGTATGGACCGTTGGTTATGAAGTTTTTTGTCTTGCTGGATGTAAGGGACTTTTGTACAGTTTATCATCATGTAGTTAGGATGTTACAGTTTATCATCATGTGGGAGGTATGTAATACAAATAGTTTAAGGTCATATTTATGGACCGTTCGGGGTGTAGTTTAACGTCTTGCTGGACATAAGGAACTTCTGTACAGTTTAGCATCATGTTGTTAGGACGTCACAATTTAACGTCATGTGGGATGAAAGTAATACAAATAGTTTAAGGTCATATGTATGGAATTTTTGTGATGTATTGTGTGTTTATACAAAATACTTGTTCAGAAATATGGCATTGGTTAGAGTAGTGATGAGTTCTCCATCCATTGAGATTAATGAATATGCTCCATTGGAATAGACCTTATGTATTGAATAAGGTCCTTTCCATTTTGGCTCAAGATTGGGAGGTTTCTTTCCTGGTTTCATTGGAGTTCTGAGAACTAATACCAATTCTCCCTGAACGAATGAATGATGATGAACGTTTTTGTTGAATGATCGTGCTATTCGATTCTGATAGACTTCCAAGTTGTGCAGAGTGCACAATCGTTTCTCATCAGACTGTTCCAATTCATCCAATCGCTTTTGATACTGTTCATCTATGGATGACTGATCACAAATGGCTACCCTGAGCGAGGGTTGTTGAACCTCAATAGGAAAAAATGCTTCTGTTCCATATACCAATGAATATGGAGTTGACCGTGTTGTAGTGCGGGTGGTGGTCCGATAATCCGATAAAGCATGAAAGAGTTTATCAGTACATGACTTCTTATCTTTATCCACCATCTTTTGTAGTATATTTGACAGAGTATTATTGAATGCTTCTATCTGGCCATTGGCCGATGCATGATATCGAGATGAATGATTGGATTTAATGTTGTATTCTTGATACAACTTCTTCACCTCAGATGAACAGAAGTTGGAGCCATTGTCCGTCAATATGGTATGAGGGACATCAAAACTGGTATTGATGTTAGACTTGATGAAACTAACAACGCATTTAGAAATAAATTCCTTGAGAGGTACTACCTCTACCCATTTAGAAAAGAAATCAGTAGCCGTAAGAATATACTTAAACTGCTTGGCCGTAGCTGAAGGGTATGGTCCCACCACATCCATTCCCCTTGTGGAAAAGGGCCATTAGTATTTAGCTGTATGAAGAAAATATGGATGTTGACAAATGAGATTGGCATGTACATGGCATTAATGACACTTCTTTGTGAAATCAACAAAATCTTGTATCATTGAAGGATTAAAGTATCCAAGCCTTCGAATCTGATCAGACAGTCTATGTCCAGACTAGTGGGCACCACAGACTTCTGCATGCACTTCTTTCATGAAAACCATTGTCTCTTCACCATCCATTCATCTGAAGAGAACTCCATCAAAACCACATTTTTAGAGAATTTTCTCTAGGTGATATGGGCTATCATAAAGTGTAATGTCGACCACACATCGCCAGATTTGTTCCTTCCCGGCTCTATCTGGTAAAAGTGTTCCATTTTAAAGGTATTCCATAATAGGTACCATCCATCATGTAGTGTGACTGTATGGTTCAGAGATGGGACTAATTTCATTAATTTATTATGTTCTGATTCGAACATAGGGTGAAATTGTACGACGGTGGGAAATACTAATGGTTGTCTCATCCTGATTTGGATCCGCCAGAGCTGTGGATATATTAGCCAGTGCATCAGCTTGGGTATTTTGTGATCTTGGGACATAAGAAAATATCGATTCCGAAGGAAACTCCACCATTAACTGTCTGATGTAATCAAAAAAGGGATTAATTCTTCTTTTCTGATGGTATAATCCCCTTTGACTTGTTTGATTACCAGGTCTGAATCACCCTTCACCTTTAAGTGATTCACTTGTGCTTGAAGCGCCAACTCCAATCCTGCAATGAGAGGTTGGTATTCCACTTCATTATTCATACCACCTTCCCACATTAAGAAGGAATAAGGTAATACTTCATTTTCTGGAGAAATGAGTAAAATCCCAAAGCCAGCTTGTTGAATATAGGATTTTCAATTTTCCTCCCTGTTGAACTTCTGGAAGCACCATCAAAGTACATTTCCCATGTTTGAAGAAATTATTGAATAGAAAAGACCTCTTCATCAGGGAGTTCAATATCTAAAGATGTGTCTTCCACTAAAGGTTGTTTAGCAAGGAAATCAGCAAGAGCTTGAACCTTTATCACCTTTTGAGACACATATTGAATATAAAATTGCTACAAGATAACTACCCACCTTTCCAGACATCCTGTAAGCATCGAACGACTAAGGATGAATTTGAGCGTGTTATTGCGAGATACCAATTGGACCTCATGATGTTGCAGGTAGTGTCTCAATTTCTGAACTGCAAAGATTAATGCCAGGAATCACTTTTCAATACTTGAATATTGGGTTTCAGCTTCAAACATAGTCCGAGTGATATAGTAGAGGCTGTTTTCATTCCCAGCATCATTCTTCTGAGCAAGAAAGGTACCTAATGATCACTCTAGAGCTGTAACATAGAGGATAAGTGGTGTTCCGTCAACATTTGGAATAAGTACTGGTGAACTCAGGAGATATTTATTGAGAATATCGAATTCTTCTTCACATTCTTCAGTCAACGGGTAAGTGACTCCCTTCTTCATCAATTTGGTGAAGGGTAAACTTTTGCCTTCCAAATTGGTGATGAAACACTGAATATAGGCTAAGTGCCCTTGAAGTCCTCTCAATTCATTCAAATTTCGAGGAGGTGACATACGAAGGATTGTCTTGGTCTTCTCTGGATCAATTTCAATACCACAGTGGCGTATAACAAATCTGAGAAATTTCCCCGAGGTTACCCCAAAAGCATATTTTAAGGGGTTCATCTTCAAATTATGTTGCCAAAGTTTGCGGAATATGACTTCCAAATATTCCAAGTGATTAGAACATTTTTTGGATTTGACCACCAAATCATCCAAAAATCATTCAACAAACCTTCCCAAAAAGGGTTTGAAGATACGATGCATGGCACACTGATATGTTGCGCCTGTAATTATTAAGCCGAAGGGCATTACCCAATAGGAAAAAACACCCTGAGGGGCTCTGAAGGCTATAGATTATTCATCTTCTAGAGCCATCCGGATCTGATTATATCCAGAATATACATCCATGAAGGAAAGCGCTTCATAGCCAGCTGTCGCATCAATCAAGAGTTCTGTAATCAGAACTGGAAAATCATCCTTAGGACAATGCCGATTTAGATCTCTGAAATCAATGTAAACTCTAATTTTCCCATTCTTCTTTTTCACTAGGACAATATTAGCCAACCACTTGGGATATTGAACTTCTCTGATGAAATTATCTTTGATGAGCTTATCCACTTTAGCCACAAATTTGGAACCATAGGTTGGGTGTGTTCTTCTAGAAGCTTGTTTGAATCCTCGATGTTCTTCTGGAAAACACAAATGATTAGTGGCAACATCAGGATCAATCCCTGGCATATCTGTATAATTCCAAGAATATATATCTTGATTTTTCTTTAAAAAGGAAATATAAATCTCTTTCTCTTTAAGAGTCATGGCCGCACTGATTAAAGTGGGGTGTGGATATTCTTTTGTACCTAGATTGATTTCTCTGAGTTAATCCACAGTGGTAGAGATACCCTTTTCAAATGCTGGAGGATTATCTCTAAGATCTTCCTCTTCTTCTTCGTCAACATGTGTTACTTCTTCTGTTTCTACTTTCATAGTAGATGATGAAGTAGAATTTTCATGATCAGAAGAGATGTCAAAATTTTCACATCTTGAAGAAGAATATTCCATTTCTGACCTAATTGATGATGAAGGGCCTTCTTTGGGTAATAAAGTGGAGATGATGGATTGAGAATAGACATCATAGTTTACCTCTGACATTGCTATAACTTCCCTGGACTGATTGGCGAAGTATAGGCTTGCTGAATTTCAGTAGATGAAATGAAGACATCTCCATTTGAGCTTTCATCATTGCTTAGTGGATCACCAATTTCTCCCATGTTGCATGGCTCGATTGCCTTAATTGAAATTATGGATCTTTCCATAAGAGCATTTTGATTTGGGTCTATCCTATCAATTTGATAGATAGGCAACACATAATTTGTACTCACATGTGCTAATGGGTTTACTGGAATCTTTTCCAATCCATATAGAGAATTAACTTTTCTAATATTGTTTCTTATGGATTCCTCCTTTCCCTTCATGTGGTAGAATTCCGTCTCAATGTATTGAGATTCACATGTCTTGAACAAGGCCTTATCACCATATAATGTCCCAACTTGACCATCGAAACAAAACTTGAGACATTGATGGTATGAAGAAGGGATAGCCACATGCCGATGTAGCCAGGGTCATCCAAGAAAGATATTGAAGGCCGAGTCTTGATCAACAACCATGAAATATGAATTGGAAACGAGATCTCCAAACTAAGTTCTGAGGGTAATCTTGCCCAGTGGTTCTTGTTCATTTATATCATATCCTTGTAACATCAAAGTAGAAGGAGATAAATTAGATTCTGTGGGGCCTAATTGATGAAGTGTACGAACGGGAATGAGGTTGACTGCTGAACCATTATCAATAATAACTCTTTGGATGTCTATGCCATTAAACATTACAGATAAGTACAGAGGTCTAATATTTCCATGCACAACATCATATTCATCTTCATCAGTAAAAGATATTACTGCATGGAATTCTACAGGATTATTCTCTACATGGTAGACTTCAGCTGCAGCAATTTCAGTCTCAATCTTCTGAGGACTTGACAAATTCTCTACGAGTCCCTCCCAAAGATCCTTTGATAAATTCAAGGCATCCAGAATTGATAATTTGGCTGGTACCTGGGCCAAGTGTTTCAATATATCATACTTTTGATCTAATGGTCTGCGTTTCCCAATAAGAACATGTTGTTTATTAGGTTCCTTGGAAGTTGATGCTTTGTTATTTGATACATCCTGTACCGGGATAGGAGATGGTAATACTCCTGGATTTGGAGGATTAGACCAATTAGGTCTATTGACTTACTGAGAGGAAGAAGATGGAATGTTCAACTGATCTTCCAGAATGATTGTGCTAGGTCTGAGTCTTCCTTGTGTGGAAGAACTTTATTGTTCTTGTTGAGGTTGTTGAAGGGCTTTACCATGAGTTTCTATCACATACACAGTTCTAGCAGGGGTAGAATTGGAATAGTGGACTCTAAAAGGTCCACGTCTTCCCCTGTATTATGAGCCTCTAAATATTCCTCTGATAGATCTATTTGATATAGGGAATTCAGGTTCATCAAAATCGAAACTACGAATGGCATATGGATCTGTTAATTGAATCATATTAACAGAACTGAAAATAAACTCTTCATCCGATGAAGACTCTTCCTGATTAGCCTGTTTAGGCTGTGCCGTTTGGTGGGGCAGTGCCCGTAAATTTGAAGTTGATGGCATGAAGTCTTCCAAAGTCAAAGAAAACTTAGGCTTTGACACATACTCATCTTCTTCTGATTCTTTTTCTTTCTTTGAATCATGCCATTTCTTTGAGTATTTTCCCTCTGATGAAGAGGGTTTTGCTGTGGCATTCATGGAAGAAGGCACAATTGGTTTCTTCAATTGTGTTCACAAAATAGCATGAGTTCAGTTGATCGTCTTTCTGACCATCCAATCATCCTATTTTTTTCATTTTTGTTCTTAACTTCTTGCCAATCACCTTCATCTTAAGGTACTGTAGTAGTAAGGCATGCTACCTGAGCTAAAGAACCTTTTAATATGACTTGTCCCGAGTCGACCATCTTTTTCAGGAGGTCTTTGAAAACAAAAAACTCCAGGATGGGATGCCCCAACATTTGATGAATGGGGAAATAATTAGGATGGTCCTCATCTCCTTCCTTGTTTGTCCTTTTGGGCCTTGGCAGCTGAAAAAAATTATTTTCTAGAGCCGAAATGAAGTAACCAAGAACTTATTCATTTCAGAAAGAGTATGTTTTTCTTTTTAGATCCTCAAATTGTTTTCGTCTTTGATCTCTTTGATCATCTTGACGAAACGGACTTTGTTGTTGGTGCTCAAGAGATGGAGCCCTACGAGAAGATGAAGGTTTTGAAGTAGAAGCAAGTACAGGTGCTTGTTTAAGAATAACTGTATCAGTCTCAACTTTACCCATTCTACTTCATGGAGCTGATGGAATTATACGAGCCTTATCCTTAGTCTTTATAAGAGAATCTTCAATCTGTTCAGTGATTGAAGTAAGGTCTCGAAACCCCCATGTATATTTCATAGGGATCAACGACATGCGTAATTCTTCTTGCATATTTTCCACACAGATTGGAAACAGTTCTTCCTGAGGGAGTTCTAAGCTTAGAGAATATGTTAATCCCTTCCATCGAGCAATGAAATCTGAGACCCTTTCATTCTCCCTTTTCTTACAGTTTGAAAGATAAAAAACTGTTGTCTTTGGAAACGTTGTGCTGAACTGAAGAAGGAATTTTTGGTGAAGATCTTCCCACTCGGTAATTGACCAAGATTTCAAGCTTGTGTACCAAACAAAAGCTGGTCCTTGTAAGGTTCTCATGAAGAATCAGAGTTTCACTACTTCTTGCTGTTCTGGAGTCCCCATCATAGGATCACAACATGACACGTAATGTGTCAAATGCTGTTCAGGATCACCTGATCCATTGAAAATATGGAATACATGGTTCCCGAAACTTGATGGGGGAAGGACTGAATCTACCCATTCAGGATAAGTTCTCTTTTCTGGTTGAACCTCTGCACACTTTCCATTCATAGTCTCTAACTGAGCTATTAATGACTCAATGGTAGTTACTAACTTTTGAGAAACACCTGGTTGAACTTGGACTCGGGAAGGTGAAATGACAGGAACTGGTACAGATGTAGTGGCCAGTACCTCAAATTATGGTAGCACTGTCAATTGTTGTTGTACTTGACCCATCAGATTAGACCTGTGAGGGTGTACTAATGAAAGAAGATATTCTTGATCCATTTTATCAGCCACAAAAAATTCCTTTGACTGACTAACTCCAACACGCTTAGGAAGAAGACTGCCCTGAAGTAGTTCTACATTCATCCTCCTAAATTCCTTTATTTCTTCCTCCTGTTGTGAAAATCTCTGCTCTAGTGAGAGAGATTGGCCTTCTTCAGAGGAAGGTTATGTAACCTAATTCATTCCTTTCCCCTTGTTAGCTCCCTTTTGGAGAGGGGGAAGTGGGTTAATTGAAGGATTACCTAGATTCAGGGTAATCCTTTGATTTCGTGTACACACACCTTCTTCATTTGTGTCTGTGCATACATCTTCTGGAGTAGGAACCCCTTCATCTGAGTCCCCTGATTGAGCCTCATGTTCTAGAGGATCAGCGACAATGAAATTAATGATATTAATTGATGCATAACACATCATATCCCTTCTATCAGTATTTCTGTGATATTGTCTTCTACCATGCCCCGGATGAGATGTTACCATTTGTTGATTTGATCCCTCAAGAATTTCATGGATAACTGTAATTTGGAGAGAATATACTGAAAATTTGGCTCTTCATTCCTCTTGTGAATTCTTCCCCAATCGAGAGAAGACCAACTTTCACTGAGGAGTGGATTAATGATTTGAAAAAGTCCCCAGTTTGGTGGACTGGGGCTATTCCTGCTGCCTTTGCTCAACACCTCGAATCATATTTGTTCATTCCAAGGGTTGGGTAAAAAGAGTCCCCAGTATGGAAAGCTGGGGTGGCTCTTGACATGCTATGTCTGAGACTCTCTTAAAATCACTCCTGATCTTGTGGACCTTAGTCTGAAAATTAGCTAGATGCATCAATCAATATCCACTTTTATAACCCAGTTCAAAAGACCATTGGATGATTTCTGACACTTCTGTCACTTGATTATTTTCTTGATGCAGAAGTAATTCAACAACTTGTTCTCTGTATTCTTGATTTTGCGAAGAACTAGTTGAGGCCTGTTCTTAGGTAATATTTTGATTACAAACAAAACCCATTGACTATGGTCGGCCACGGGCAATAACCTTGCATGAGACCATTTTTGGTGGGCTTTGTTGAATGGAGAGTACAATGAAATGTAGTTCTCTATGAACACCCCATCCTCTAACATGAATACCAGATGGGGCATTGGGAATTAACTGGCGCAATCTTCGTAGTACGCTAAGGCATGAACATTGAAGAGCTCTCTACTGCTTTCAGCATTCAGATATCGAGAGACTGATAGAGATGCCAAATCAATCTGACGTTGCAACACTTCTATTATCTTAAGATTATTTTCATATTCATCATAAGATAATACTTTTTTTCAACTAACAAAGAGTTTTCCATATGTTATGATAAATATCATGAATTCCATCTTCCATCAACATCTCTGGAATGTCATACTGAGAGTTAGCCAGAGGCCAAAACATGACTGGCACTTCACCCTTCGCCAGTTGTTTTCTGTGGTTCAGCATTTTATCTTTATCATTTAATGAAGATTCTTCTACCAAATTTGACCAAAGCTGGTGTTTCCTTGTTGCTTCGTCGGTTTCAACAAGATTGGTAGAGAAATCACTGATCAAACTAGAAGATGCATGACCTAGGGGTGGTTCGCAGAACGACCTACACCATGGGTTGTCTTCTTATTGAGAAAGTAGTTCACCTTCTAGTAATGAAGCATCAGACATGACTGGTTTTTCATTTTCAGGTGCCTCAAGATAAGAGGTCTTTCTCGGCACTACATTGTCCACTAGATAATTTTTCGGGTAATGTGCATCACTACTATGGAGGGGACTTTTGCAGCGAAATTCATCATCATGGGGAGGACCACCATGGTGGGTATCAACAAAAGATGAGATCTCTTGCTCCTTGGTCTTTTGGACACACAGAGGGTTATTGTAGCTCTCATATGAAGATGAATATTCAAGATCTACCGAACTATCATGAAGCAAGCTTTCATGAGGAAGTGTCTATTGAAGACCTTCTGAATTAATGTTCCCACTATTGGGAACTGAGGGAGTAGAATCTTGGATTTCAACAGATACCTGTCTAAGGGATTCAAGAACTCCAACATCAAGCAAGGCCTTGTTACATATTGGCTCTTGATCTCTTGAATGTGATGAGTGGGTCTTCTTCTTAGACGCCTTCTTACTCACCTCGGAATACACTTGTTGATGAAAGTGCCTACTCTGAGCAGGTGTATGTGCCTGATCAGGAGAGAAGGCCAGGTTAGGCTGAAGATCTCAACTCAAATCAAGTGTATGTGCCTGACTTAGTTGTCTATATGATATGGGGGAGTATGCCCCACAACCCTCTTAGACTGGAACAGATGTGTATGTCTGTTCCGGAGTGAACTGTTGATGTGTCACCCCACTGGTAGGAATAGATTTATGTGTCATTCCCTAAGATGCTGCTGAAGCTGTAATAATATCCTGGCAGACATCCAAAATATGAGTAAGGATTTCCTTCTACTCTTTCACCATTGATAGAATGTTCTTGGTGACTTTAGCTATCAGAACGGGGATATATGTCCATTCCATGCTTTGAGTAGGTATGTGTGTCTGCTCTTGTCCTCCTTTTCCTATTGGTGAATCCTGACAGTACTCAAGTGTGGGGACATAAAGCTGAGTCTGGCTCCTATTTGTCACCAGAGCATTTCGACTGCTTTCTCCGAGTGCTACCAAGAGAGACTGTTGGTATAATTGATTAATACTAATAGGTGTATGTGCCTACTTATTTCACTTCGCTGAACGTGGTTGACGAGATTCATCATATGTAGTCAGACAAGCCTGCTAACTAGATGATGACGTATAAACACGTGTATGTTCCTGCCTATAGTACTCCACCGGAATTTCCTAGCAGTATTGGCGTGATGCTGCCAGACGAGTCTGCTGGACAGCTTAATTAAAACGGACGGGTGTATGTGCCCTCTTGTTGCTTGCCACCAAGTTAGGTTGGTGGAATTCTCTGAAGATAGCAGAGATGCGAACCTTCTCACTGTTGACTGGATTTCGCCTCTGGCGATTCGTCTTCCTGCTTGGGTTCGAGGAACCTGATCCGAATGCATGGAGTCGATACCCTCATCATGTTGAGGGTGCACTGCCACATGAGTCTAGCAGAGATTGTTAATGGGATCCCTCGGGAAGGACTCCTGCTTCTTTAAATTAAGGCCCTAGGGGACCTACTCATTCACCTCCCCATAATATGGTAGGGAATAGTGATTGTGTTTCGGGGATAACGACCTGAAACGATTGGAGACAATAGTTAGCACCGCCTGGTTCTTGATCGCTGGTCGTCGCTATCTGGACGACTGGGGTGAATTGTTCACTTGGAGGGATTGCTGAGCAGCCTCCAGAGTTAGAATGGTACCGTGTTGATGATACTTGTTAACCAGCGCATCTGATACCCAGCATTGAAGATGCTGAGTAGGTGATGTCGTCCTTAGAGTGGACGATGATCCAGTAGGAGTAGCAGTAGTGGCATTTGCAGTAGAAGTTTTCACAGCAGAGGTATTCACAGATGTGAATTTAAGGGAAGCCATTCTGGAAATGCAGAAGATCTTGGAAAAGAGTGCATGTTTGATACAAATAACATAATCAAGATATTTTCGGCCACTACATCTTTTGGATGAGAAAATATGTCATTGATTGTCTTATTGACCCTCTCATTGAGTTTAAATAGGGGACTAACAAATAGGCAAATCATCATTTTAACTTGGTTAAGGATTCACGTCGGGTTCACCATTTTTTTTGTTTCCTCTAGAATTGGGGATTACCTCGTTGATTGAAGGTTCAAACATTCCAATTGGTTCCTAACGGGTTTCTTCGTAGAACCGGAAAAATCCGATGATTCCATATCCATTTGGACCTACTTTCCAAAGGTAGGTGCTCATTAGTTGTGGACTAATGAGACTTAGGAATTTGCATTGGTCGAGAGGATGGGAGGTTGGACTCATCACACCTTTTTTAGGAGAATTATTGTCAACTCTAGGACTGTCTTTATAGATTTAAGTTACGTTTGTGAATCCTTATTAGATTACCAGGTATAAAATGTGCTTTCCATTAAATCTGAAAATAAATGATTGATATGTAGGAAATTCAGAGAATATTTTATATGTATTCAAGGATCTTCATCGATTGAGAATCATCTGTATTTATTAGAGATTCTTAGTCAATGGTATCCTTTGATACATAAAAGTCTCTCGGTCATTATGATAACCATACTTGTTTGAAAGCCACTCAGTGGGGCACTTGAATTTTATTTTCATTCAGAAGGACATGGATTATATCAGAGTTAGGATCGTACTCGCTGATGGGATAACTACGTATACTTTGTTTTGGAAAAGGAATTAGAACCCACGTAGTTTGAGTAAGGGAGTATGATGTTTTCTGCATGATTGATGACTCAATATAAGATTTTATGATTACTTATACGCTCTAAGATCATGTGAGTCATGCTCGTTGTGAGAAACAAGAGGTATTGTTGAAACTAGACAATTGTTCCATGCAATGATGTGGGGCTTATATATGTATGACTACCCGAATAGATGAGGATTAAGATTTACTTCAGGGATGAAATCCATTGATATGGTCCATAAAGGTATATGTGCTTCATGGAGATTTGGATACTATAATCTTAGGACTTACTCCTAAGAAATATGCCCTTGTTAGGAGGGGACTTATGATTGGGTCATACTCCTAATGAGGAGGCCAAGATTAAAGGAATTATGACTGGGGATTACTCTTGAAAAGGAGGCCCAAATTAAAGAGGACATGGGGCTTACTCCTAAGGAGGATACCCATATATGAGACTGGGGCTTACTCTTATGGAGGAGGCCTATGTTAAAAGAATTATGACCAGGGCTTACTCCTGAATTGGAGGCCCATATTTGAGACTGGGGATTACTCTTAAGGAGGGGGCCCATGTTAAAGGAATTATGACTGGGGCGTACTCCTAAAAAGGAGGGCCAAATTAAAGAGGAGTTGGGGCTTACTCCTAAGGAGGATGCCCTTAATTGAGACTAGGGCTTACCCCTAAAGAGGAGGCCCAGGTTAGGGGACCTGGGGCTAACTCCTGAAGAGGAATCCCTAATTAATGAGGATCTGGGGATTACTCCTAAGGAAGATGCCCAAATTAATGAGGATTTGGACTGGGAATTACTCTTGAAAAGGAGGGCTAGGTTAATGATTCTCTCATCTTAAAGGATGAGGTTGAATGAATGAATTGTCTAACTTTAATGATATAAAGATGTGAAAATCACTATGTTTTGAGAGATATTCCACGGATCTCCTTTCAGATAAAGAATTTCAATCAAGAAAACATGCTATAAATGGCTTTGAATAGTGTCTTGAATACTGAATATTGAATAAGAAAGGTGGAATTGAATAAGAGGGGTTAAATGGGCATGAAGGGCACCCAAAAAAAGAGGGGCATGCATGTTCTGGTAGGCACGCAGGTACCGCATGGGCGCAGAAGTATTGGTCACGCAGGTATACCTGCATGACATAAGGGTACTTGCGTGATCCTTGACCTGTAGAGTAATACTTGGGTGATTCTTGAACAAAGCCTTTAGAATCATCTTTAGGTACTTCCAGAAGAGTGGTGCGCAAGTTTCAATGGATAGGAAAGAAGGTGCACAAGTGTGTTCATTTACCTTAAGGGAAAAACATTTAGGCACACAAGTGTTAGTGATTTCTAACACTTAGACCTTATTCCTCTTGTTTAGACCTTCCATTCTAGGTAAAAACTTTCCTTAGAAGTGTTCGGAAGACTTGAAGAAGAGACATGGGCGTTCAGAGCTCTATATCTAAATTTTGGAAAAAAATTTCCTTTTATAATGGGGGGCCCACCTAGGGTATTTAGGCTGGAGAAGACCCAGGGGGTTATCACTTAGGGCTTGCAAGTCACTTGCGCGACTGCTTTCGGTGCGCAAGTGTACTTGCGCGACCATGGTAGAACTTGCGCGACCTTTTCGCAATGTTCTTATTATTCCTTCCTTGGTTAATTTTTGATATGTGTCCAAAGGTTGAATCACTTTGAGCTAAGATATTCCCCTTTTCCAATATTGAGACTATGTGATGAAAGGAGAGTCAACAATGATGTATATCCTTTAAAATTCCAAAGACTCTATAAATAAAAAATCCATACAATTTATAATGAAATAACATAATTTACATAAACCATAAAAACTCATTGAGAAATGTAGATATTTGAAAACAACCACAAATTATATAAAAACTATTGATGGAATGTACCGAATACTTATATGAGAAACATATCCATTATTAACCACGTTGTTGACTATTAATTTAATCTACTTTATATAAATTTTTTAATAAAATGTTTAATGTTATTAAAAAAAACTAAAATAAAATCCAACAATATTTATTCCATATTCTCAAGGATCCTGTTGTCACAACATAAGAAATTTGTGATGTTTGTGAGTGATTTCACCCTAATCCAATGAAATCTTTATCCAAATCCTTAGTCATTTTCACCTAAAAATAATGATGGAAAGAGGTTGAAGGAAATAATAAAAGGGGGATATTATCTTATTCTTATAAGCCAAATCATCCAAACCATAATGTAACATTGGTGAGTGAAGGGAAGGAAATAGAGGATAAATGGAGAATCCCCCACATTGATCATCTAGTTAGAGAATAAGAAATTTAAGGGGATCTAAAATAAAACCCAGAGAATAAAAAATCGAACTCAATTAAATGTGGGTATGTAACCCCCTTTGGATTAGAAATTTCCTAGTGTTATGATTATGGTGTATGGATGATGGAATAATTACAATGGAAACCTATTGGGATTACAACAATACCATTAAGTACTTTATACCCTTAAATTTATTGGAAATAATGTATTTAAAACTCTCAAAATCAATAAAATAACCATATCCTTAATATTAATTCCAAAAATAAAATTTCAATTTGATATATCTTCACTAAGATATGATTTTCCCCATAAAAATATATATAATTCCATTGGTAATTAAAATAGTTTTCTTCAAATAAAATACTAACCTCATTATTTAGGGATGTAGTTGAAAAATACAAATCATTTTTTAAGGAATTAACTATTTGGATTTTTTTAGTTTTATTTAATAGAGTACCATTCTATTGGAAATGTGTTTTTCATAAAAACTATTCATTTTTTATATATTGTTTTAATAATCAATGTTTTTCCTTAATTTCTTTTACTATGGTATAGTTTTATTTAGGGTAATCTTAAAGAAAATTATTTTTCTATTTTGTTTTTGTTTTATGAAATATATATGTTTTGTGTGAGAATCCCAAGGAATAATGATGAATTTAAATTTGGTTTCTCAATATATATAATAAATTATCAATATTTCTTGAGTATATTATTCACCCATAATGATGAAGTATAAAAAATTTAAACAATGAGTTAAAGGAAATTGATTCTTATAATGGTAAAAAAGTTTGTAGAGATGATGAATTTTTTTTCCAAGTATGGAATCTAATTCCATAATACAAAGTTACATCATGAAGAATGATAATGGTGAATTATAATTGAAGAATATATTTCTCATCATGGTTTGATAATGACTTCACCATAGAATCTAAATAGATAAGATTTATAAATAATATTCTATGATTATATTATATATCATTTAACTGTTTAATGAAATACATTATATAATATTTTTATCATTGATAAAAGGATAATATCAAAAGAGTAAAAAAAACTAGAACTTATTTAGATCTAGAAGTTGGAGGATTTATTGCGTGTCTGTAAAATAAATTGAAATAAAAATTCAATGTATATGTGAATAGAAGTTTCATAACATAGTATTAAATATAAAAATATATAAGTGTACACATATGAAGATATTTATGTGTTTAAGGATTAAATATAAAGGTTAACAATGATTAACTAATGAATTTGTATGATTAAGAAGTAAAATGAGTGGCATAACATGGGGCAGGGAATAAATAGATTAAGTAAGTGCTCATTTACTCTTAATTGAATTTTATTCGTTCTTTTACTGTTTAATGAGATGATAAATGATTAAAATATTTATATTTTTTTTAAAATTGACAATTAATCCTTTTTGATGTGATAAAAACATTATTTGAAAACACCATAAATTTTACTGAATTTTTCAATTCATTAAAAAAAACCAAAGATACCATGGAATGTTTAAACTTCACCATGTAGTAGAAATGGGAAAAAAATTTGGTAAGAGTAAACTATGTGAATAAATGAATATTCCTTGAATGATTAACAATGAATTATGTAATATAAAATATAGATAATATGAAAAACATAATACTATTGAATGTGGATTATTATCTTACTGACGATGATTAAAGAACTAACTAACTATGGATCGATGTTTATGAAATTTTAAACTAATTATGGTTGTTATATCAACATTTTTTGAAACATTATGGAAGCGACTCTGAATGAGACTTAAACACAGTGTGTAGTTTACAATTAAAAAAATCATGAGATGATTGCTCTTGGTATTGGTGATAATGTGGAATTTATTAGAGATGATTGAGGTAATTATTTTATTATTCATTGAATAAGTTACTAATAATTTAATGAATTATTTATAATTATTAATTCCTTGAAAAAACATACCAATTTTTTCAAGATTTATGTAGGGTTATTTTTGATAAATTTACTTATTATAAGAGGGATATTTTAAAAGTGATTTTTCCAAAATTATACAAAGATTTATCACTTTTGTTATACAGAAAATATAGGGCTATTTTATAATAAATATTATTTTCTGAAAAATAATTTTTATGAGATTCAACAAAAATCATAAAAGGAGTTGGCCTAGTATTTTTTTTATGAATTTCAATCATTTTTTAACATTTAATGACAAATATGTGATTTTATTCATGTTATTTTTTTCCAAAATAATGTATATATATTCAATAGGTAGAAATGTGAGATTTTAAGATGAATTTTTCATATAAATACATTAGTTTAAATTATGAAAATTATTTAATATAATATATTGATGAGTCTTGTGATATAGAATGTATGTGGATTACATGAAATTTTATGTGCATTAGTGTATGAAATTTATAAAATAAAGAGATAAAACATACTAATTTTGAAAAATATAAGGCTCATGTGATTAATATATTTTTATAGAATTATTTCACTATATAAGATTGATGTTATTAGTTATTAATATTTTGAGAATATTATAACATTTAAAATATCTTTTTTAATTTATTTTTATATCCTAAAAAAATATAATATTTTTCACTTTGTTGAACTATTATTGTAATTAGTAAGGAACCTTTATCATTATCAGAAGAAATATATTTTGAGACATTCATTAGGCTATTGATAATACCATTTTAATCACTGTAGAAACATTATAGTATAAGTGATACATTTTTGAATTTTATTTCCATGATCATAGTAAAGACATAATGACCTATATTAGTGTAAACCCTTATAAATATATCATGTAATTTTTTCTTTTTTATTTGATTTTTTTGTGTTTGAGTTGATCAAGGAATAAGTGATCCTTTCAACCTAATGTGATTAAATACTGATGTAAGAAATAAATAGGAAATTTTTTTAAAATACTGATTAAGCCCTCTCAAATAATTGTTTGTCACATTCATAAGTTATATGAGTGGTTATTAGAGCTATTAATTTCCCCCTGACTACATTTTTATGTTTAATATTTGTTTTTATGTAAATGACAAAGATCATTTTTGAAAATTTATCTAAAACATATTAAATAAAAAATATGAATATCATTTCTACCTAAAATATATTTAATGATAAAAATAATGTAACATATGATATTTATAACATATTATTAATTAGAATTGTTTTTTATACATTGTCGCCCATTGATTAAAAAAGGTGAACAGGTAACCTTAATTTCTATTTATTTTTTACCACTCAAAGAATAAATCACAAACTATGGTTAGTATTTTTTTGATGTTCTTTACAATGAATTAAGAAAAGCCTAAAAATATCTATAAATATCTGACCACATATATATTTTAGTTTATCAAGATTCAAAAAACGTGAAGAAACAATTGGATATGGGTGAAAATGACTTAAAACATACACTGGATGAGAAGATGACAATGTAAAAAAGTGTTACAAGAAATATTAATGTTAAGAATAATAATAATTTAGTTCTTGAAAAATAATCCATGACTAAGAAATTATTTTAATAATAAATTAATGATAATATTACCTCTAAAAAATAACATGAATAAAATATCCATGAACTGAAAGAGGTATAAATACCCTCTATTACAATAATGAGTTATCAATTAGATATTAAATAATAAGTAATTAATTGTTTTGAAATTACTTTATAATAATTTTATAAAATTCATAAATATAATTGAGGATATATTTATATAATCATAATCATGTTTGACGATAAGGTAAACACTATTTAAGATTTGAAGAGTATTTTAAATCTAAAATGTATTGAACTGTAAGTGGAGATTTAAACCCAGAAAAATGTGTTTGATTTTTTTATAATATGAATATTTTTGGAATATATTTGATTCCTATATTAATGGTGATATATAATTAGTTTATTATCGATTCTACTCAGTTTATGCATATTACATAGAATAAATATTGTATAATTATGTTCATCTTCAAAAAATTGTGAATTCTTAGAAGAAGTCTATAAAATATTTGATTGAAGTGGTCATTGTGTTGGAAAAATTATTTTAGTTCATCAAATAATGTTAAATAATATATTGAAAAATATAGATCATACAATCTACAAAAGAAGAATTGGTATAATAAAGATGAATTAACTTTGGGACATGTGTTCACCAATATGTTCAAATAAAACACACATAAGAACACTAAATCTAGTTTTTTAACATTTTCATAGAGATTAAGTTTCTAATAATGAAATAAAATGACACACCATGGATCATTTATAAAACTAAAGAATGTTTTTATAACTTAAGAAAGAAACTAAAAAGGTGATAATCCACCTAAGCAATAAATAAACAATTTTACAGGAGGAAGATATATATTACAACAAGTAGAGTACATAACATTAATTTCCTTTGAAGATTCTAAAATAATGAAACATAAAAACTCCTTAGATACTAAAATTAAGAAGAAATCAAGAAAAAATATTTCTAAAAGCTACATTACCATGTCACCAATAAATTTGTTTATTTTATGAAAGATAATGAAATCTTATGTAAATTAATATGCACTATGAGCTGAGGAAAATATAAAAACACAATTCATGATAAATACTAATATTGGAAAAAAGAACATACTATATAATAAAATAATTATTTTAGAGATAAATGTAGAAATCCATCAGAGTTATCCTGAACAAAAATCTAAGAATGAAAAACTTCTATGCTGAGAAACAAATCTAATATTTTTTACTCACTCTAGAGATACAAGGAATAATCAAATATATTCTCATAAATTCTAATTTTTCTATTAATAGACTTAAATATGATATTATCATTGGGATATATTGAAATTTGTTATTAATTAAAGATATTTTATGCACTTAATTTTTTATGAAAACAATATAAAATTATATTGGTAATTACTGAATATAATTTTATAATTGACTAGTTTAAAGAACATATTTGATTTGGAGAATAGACGTGTTAAAAATGGAACATAAATAAAGAGAGTTCCCACAATGGGGAAATGAGAATAGATTAGTTGAATCCACCTAATTTCAAGGAAAAGAAAATAATTTAAATCCCTATGAAAAAGGGGAAAGGTTGGGTGAGAATCCTTTAAGAGTTATTTGTGTAGTGGATAATGGATGTGTTTTATGTATTATCAGTTTATCCTTGATAATTTCAAGGAACTAAAATTATATTATTCAATTATTTATGTGGGTTATGATGAATTCAATGTGGGATACATTAATAGATAATTGATAAAAGAGAGAAATGATGAGAAGTACAATTCTATTATTGACATAATTTTGAAATGAACAAATCCATATTATTCACTATATTGACGTTGATCATGTATAATTATATTTGATGATTTAATAAGTAAATGGAAACAATAAAGTCATTTGTTTCCAATAAATGGGAGAATTAATTTTTGAAACTCAATGAGAAAAAAATTACACAAAAGTTAAATAATTAAAAATATATTGACTTTGAATTTTGAATTTATATTTAAAAAAATACAATTCAGGAAATTGGGATCCCAATGAATTATGATAGATTTTATTATGTATTAAAAAATTTATGTGGTTTATTATTTAACACTATTAATAAATTATGATAATTCATTATAAAGTTTAATAAAAACATGATAATTTTTGTGCTACTGAATGATGAAGAGATGATGTAAAGATAGTGAAACATCAAATCCAATACACTAATATATTGTTATATAACAAATCCTAATGGAAATTAACTAAAATAAAAAAAATAATTTCACATAATGGATAGATAGGGATAATTTTATAATATATGATGTAAATGAATATCAATGGAAAAAACAAATAAATAAAGTTGACGTATAATATTTTTTAAAAAAAATTTAGTTACTAAAAAAATTTATAAAACATATATTTGATATAGAAAGGGAGAGTATTTAAGCAGAAAATATGAAAAGGAATTAACGGATCCCAAATTAGTAAGCAATATATTTACTAGGTAAAAAAATATGAATTATACAGTAATTGTATATAGGAATAAAGGTTATATAAAAGAGAAATAAATATTGAGATGTGAAAAGTACACGTATATGAGGCTATGTATGTGTAAATTATTATCTTCTAAATGTAATAAATGATATAATGATTTATTTTCATAAATATTTAGTATAATGGGTGATCTATTTCAAGGTAGTGAAAAAATATTTGAATACATTATCATATTTCCTTATTTATTATTGGTTAAATTTGTGAATATTAAATGGGATGATAAATAGTTTAAAAATATTTTTAGAGATGATTTTATAACCGAGAAATGTTTTAGTATCCTTTTTGAATTTGTGAGAATTTTTTTAGAAAATACTCATATTTGAGAAAGATATGAGGATATAGTCAACCATGTCTATGAAACAGAGATATCATTAAGGGTCTATATTTAATTGTGTAGAAAAGTTTGTATGTAAAAAATCTATATTTTACCATGTAGAATAAATGAGGATACCCAGAAAGGTTAAGATATGAAAAAATAATACATATGGAACATTCATGTGGAATACAATTTGACCAACCATGAATTAGTCTTGAATTGAATTTGATTTAAGAACTAACTAAACATGTATTTCTATTCAGGATTAGACCATATAACTATTAATTATATATCAAAAGTATATAAATCATTATGAAAACTAATGTGTATGAGGCTTGACGTGGCTTTGAATGTTTTTTACTTTGTCGAAAATTTATGATATCACTACTTATGATATTTATGATGACATTGAACTGTCTGACACGGATGAGGTAATTTTTTGATGATTATTTGACCAGTATTCTAGGAAATTAAATGAAGACATTTCATTTAAATAGATATAAAAACTCAATTTTTGTTGGATTTGATCAATGTAATTTATTAATCAACCTCATCAGATATTTGAGAGATATTTTAAAAATAGGTTTTAAATGGATATTCTATAAATATTGATTAGTTTTATTATAGGTCAAATTCATTGTAATTTTATGAAGGTATTTTTTTATTTTATTTTGACCTATAATTTTGAATTTTTTTATTGTTATAATAAATTTTTTATAGAATCTTCTTTTGATAAAATTAAATATGAAATATTTTGTTTCCATATATTTGTGTCAAAGTGAGTTTTTGATTCGGAGAATTTTTATTATATAAAATCCAAATATTTTAGATATATATAAATGTGATTTGATGGTGGAATATTTTTTTGAATTACATTAATTCAATATAGATAATATATATACTGTAATATATTGAGAAGTGTTGTGAGAAAATAAGTGAGTAAATGATATATAATTTATGTGCATATGTGTATAAAATGTATGAGTTTCTGCAATATGAAGTATTTATTAATTCAAAAAAAATTAATTTTTATGTGAATACTCATTTTTTGAGAATTATTTCATAAATTAATAGCCTATTACTTTATTTTTCCAATATTTAACACTAATTACGTAGAAATTATGTTTTTATTGATTCTTTTTCATTTATTTTATTAGTCTTTTATTATATTCAGAAAGGATATTGTATCATTATTTAGTGGATTTTTTTTGGATTAATTAAATTAGTTATTAATTATACCTTCCCAATTTTTTTAATCACTGTCTTTTATTAGTTATAAATTTATGACTTATATTTCTCTGATTATATAAAGGACATAGTCAACCACATTAGAGGTGAACTATTTAAATACAAAATAGGTTATTGTTCTTCGTTATTTGATTTCATGTGATGTGTGTGATTTGATCAAGACATAGCCTATCTATTTAATTTAACAATTAGATCATTCTAATTCGAAAATAAATTTGTTAATCATTTCCCACATCAATTCACACACAATATTAGTGTGGATACCCCTTTTAATTCCAAAAATAACATTTATTATTTATTTTTTTTAAATATATTTATTCAATTTATATATTTCACTTTTTTCTATTTTTTATCTATCTTCATGAGAAAAATATAATTTTTTGATAATTTTTAATTCATAATAATGTTATATTGTAATTTATATTAATTATATATATATATATTCACCTTTAATTTTTTAAATATATATTGTAAAATATATAATTATAAATGTATATTAAGGTTATTTGATACTAGTATAATATCAGGTATAACATTATATTTCACGGTAAGATATTTCCTTTAATCATAATATTATGTGATAATAATATTTATGATAATATATAATGTTTAGTATTATTAATAATGGAAATAATTACAGAATTTTGGATTGTGATGTGAGGAAAAAATGAACATTATTGGTATACAATATTTAGTTAGAAAACTACTCCTACATGTCATTAGAAGAGACTTATTGAATTGGATAAGAGCCAACATCTGAAATAAAATACGAATTTCCCTAATATTTTATTTATTGTATCTCAGGTGGGATTATATATTTATACACTAGATTTTTTTAGTTTTTATAACATGTATACTATCTTACATTAAATGTCATCATAAATATTTTATATAGATAGATCTAAGAATATGATTTTTGAGAATATTACTAGACAATAGTAGGGAATCAATTAATGTTTTAATATTATTTTAGTACTTGTGGAATATATATTAAATTATATCACTTAATGAGCTTGAATAAAAATTTGCATTCATAATGAAGTTTATTTTTTATTTCACTACAAAAAAATACACGGTTACTGGTGGTTATTTAGTGGTCTAGAGGAGGTTTAAAATATTGTATAATTGTTTAACGGTGTTTCCTAAAACCAAATGGTAATTCACAATCACTAGAAAATTTTCAGCGGTTAATTTTATTTCACAATGTATTTCCTAAGGGTCATTTTTTGAATTTTTTTGGTGATTTGTAGTTTAATCAATGGTGGATATTTAAAAAAAACATTCCATTTAGAATATAAATAAAATAATATTAATCACCACAAATAATGTAGTTGTGGTTTTTTAGTGGCTGTTAATATGAACCTTCACTAAATACATTCAAAAATATATGTTCAGCAGTGGTTACAACAAATTGTGGAAACCACTATTTTAATTTTTTTTAATATTTAATAAAAAACTATAAATATATAAAAGCTAAAATTTTATTACCAAAAATATAACTATATGATAAAACCAACATTTAAACATCATACATTCACAATCATACAAACAGCCACAACCATTATAACTTAGGTCTTAGTCACCCCATATATCAACCAATACCTCATTCATCAATATATACATATAAAATATGTTGAAGAACAACCCTTTACCAAAATATATCTATGTGATGGCCACCACTGCATATAGATACCTCCACATCATCTTAGAAACTAAAAGTGACCACATCATATCATCAGTTGTAACAAAAAATTAAACTAAAATTAAAACTAAAATAAATAAATAATAATTACTGTAGATTATTTGATAAATTTTTAACATACCACAGAAACTAAGAACCTTAATGAATGCCTTATGTCAAATTTAATGGATCAAAATAGTTATCCTCCTGTATACTACCAGCAACTGCCACCTAAAATGAAATCCAAAATATTTAGGAAAAGAAATGTGAATGCGAAAATGAACAACATATGTTCAGAATGAAGCACAATTTTTTTTTCTTTTATCAAATAGAATACATTGTAACATAAAACAAATAATATATTATGAAAAACACATTGAAAATAGAAATAAACCTATTTCAGATAAGATTCACCAATTGAAAATGAAGATGGATTTGTAAATATTATAATTTAGTTTTAAAGCGACCTTTAGTGTGCTTGAAATTTATTTAATACTTTTTAAAATATTTTAATATTAGATCATGTTATATAAATAAAAAACCACTCAGTAGTGATTTTCCAATGATTTCACATCAATCTGAGTCCGTTTTCAATAGTTTTGACAATTCCACACATGATTTAGTGTTTTAAAACACTAAAAACATGTTTACATTCATAACCAGAATAATATTATTTAGAATGATATATCACTGATTCCTACATTTCAAAATTAAATATACAGATATTTTATAATGATTTATAGATAATACAATGTTTTTTTTCTACACAAGTTATAGAATTTTAAAACACTAAAAATGAGTTTACAACCATAACGGGAAAACTATCACTTAGAATGATATGCATCGATTCATACATTTCAAAATGAAATCTATGAATTTTTTATTCCAATTTCAATAAAAACAACGTCGTTTTCTTATTTTTGATTGTTACAGGAACATTTTAGTGTTTCAAAACACTAAAACCGCATTTAAATCCATAACAGGAAAACCTTCATTTGTAATGATGTTATGTTAGTTCCTACATTTAAAAATTAAATATACTATGGTTTCCCATGATTTCACACCAATATGAGAATGTTTTTCTAGTTTTAACTTTTCCATTCATTTTTTAGTGCTCTAAATCACTAAAAATATGTTTACAACCATAAGGGGAAAACCATCATTTAAAATGACATTATTTTAGTTCCAAAATTTTAAAATTTTATGTTATGTTCTTTTCCCCTAATTCCTGGACAATCTGACATCATTTTCCGAGTTTTTACCATTCTATGCATGTTTTAGTGTTTTAAAAAAACATAAGAAGAATTTATGGCCATGATGGTAAAATTGTCATTCAAAATAATGTGACATCAGTTCATACATTTATAAATAAAATATATTGTGGTTGGACCCTTATTCTAGAGAAATACACCGTCGTTTGTCTTGTTTTGAACATTCCATGTATATTTTAGGGTTTCAAAACACTAAAAACGCATTTATGGACATAACGGGAACAAATCATTTATAATGATGTTTCATCTATTACTAAATTTATGAATTAAATATAAGGTGTTTTTTAATTTCTTTTAGGGCCATATGAAACCATTTGTAGGATTTTAACCCTTCCGCACATATTTTAGTCTTTAAAACACTAAAAATGCATTTATGGCCAAAATGGTAAAATCATCGTTCTGAATGATGTGTTATCATTTCATAAATTTTACAATTTAATATACAAGGTGTTTCTCCTAATTTCCGTGTAATTTGATTTCATTTTCCTAGTTTTTAATGCTCCACACATGTTTTCGTGTTTTAAAATAATGGTCAAATTGTTATTTATAATTTCCATTCCTGGGTTCCTACATTTAAAAATTATCTCTATAGTCATTTCCCCTTTATTTTTAGACAATAAATTTTTTCCCTAGTTATTACCATTCTACACATTTTTTAGTGTCTTAATACACTAAAAACACATTTCCTTCCATTCTAAGAAATTTCTCAATTGAAATGATGTGTCATCAGTTCCTACGTTTCAAAATTAAATATATTGTCTTTTTTCATGGATTTTAGGGAAATACAACATCATTTTCATATTTTTAACTCACATACACTCATTTTTTAATTATTTTTAATTATTTTTATTTTTTTACTGAGTAATTTTTATCCCACAGCATGATGGATTGATTTTTTTTGAATAGAAGTAAGAATAATAAAATGTGGTGGTTTTACCTTGATTTTAGGACAATATGACAACATTCCCTTATTTTCTACCATTTAATGGATGTTTTATTATTTAAAAACACTAAAAACATGCTTACAACCAAAAAGACCAAACCTTAATTCAGAATGATGTGCCATCAGTTCCAATATATCACAGTTATATGTATATTTATTTTCCCCTAATTAGTTCAAAATTCAATGTCATTTATATAGTTATTACCATTCCATGTAGGTTTTAATGTTTTAAAACACTAGATATGTGTTTACAACCAAAATGGGAAAAAATTCATTCCGAATGACATGTCATTAGTTATTAAACCTATGAATTAACTCTATATTCATTTCCACTTAATTTCACAGATATTCGACATAATTTTTCTATATTTACCCCCCCCAAAAAATATGTATTATTTTTTTACTTTTCATAATTTTTTACTGAGTCAAAAAAGAGAAAACATGCTGTGATTGTTTTAAAACATGTGGATAAAAACCTATAATTTATTTTTGATGTGTAGGAATCAACCACATGTCAATATGGAATAATAATTTGTTGGTTTAACTCGAAAGACATGTTTTCTATATAAAATCGTAATTTTAGTTTTTCATTGATAGTGTATGTGTTCAACTAAAATTACATGGTTTTAAAATGTATTCAGGGACATCAAAATGAAAAAAATATAGAAATAAAAAACATAACCCTTTATAAATTTAGTAAAATAAATTATCATGTTTTTTAAATTAGTTATCAAGGAATAATAAATTATTATTACCAATACTGGAGTATCAAATACCTTATTTTTACAAGATATTGGAATATGCCTCCAATATTTACAATTAATAGGAATTCCCACAATCTCACAAGCAAGCTACCAAAAAAATCTACCTATATATCCAAACAACATCAGTGGTAGGCACCCCAAACTCATCAAATTGAATGATAATATTGAAGTCCTTTTTGACCCATACATTTGTTGTGTTCATATTTTTATTCATCATATGATTGTATTTATCAGTTTGAAAAATTAATTAAACAATTAATAGTTTTTTTTAAAACGAAATAGTTACCAGTAATGGTAACCCCCAATATCCCCTAGATGGATGGGTGACCAACTACATTATCACTAGAGGTGAATTAGGTGGTTGGGTACCAATGACATCTAGGAAAATCGATGGCTCACTTATAGTATTGGGTTAAACTGAATCACTATGATCCACAGAAGATGATGATAGTGGTGGTGTACTCCATGATGCATATTAGCTACAATCCTGATTTATTTATTTTTGACATTCCTAATTTTCAAAAGTTTATGATATATTAAATATATAAAAACTTAAAAACTAAAATGTTTTTATAAAAATAGAAGAAAAAAATAACAATGTGTATATGTATGAAACACTTATCAAATGAGAAATTATAATTTAATTTCATTACTAATTTATACATTCAATTATCTTATTCTTAATTTTCTTCATTATTATCATGCTCTATTGTGATGAGGATTCACTTTCACCCATTATTGAATGTTATACCATTTCAATATTTTCATGAAAAAATTGTTCAATATTTAGTATATGAAGAGATTCACAATCACAAATCACCAGTTGATCTTCATCACCCAAATCATGTATGTCTCCCTACTTTAAGTGTACAAAAACACTCCAACGTTTAGGTATTTTATCATCCACATAATAAACAATATTCTCTTATGAAGCCAAGATAAGTGGATCTTACTCTGCATGCTCACCAATATCCATTAAGAGAAATAAGATGATAAAAGTAAACTGTAATGAATCTCTCACTATACCCCTATCAATGTTGACCCACATTCATTTAAATAAAACAATTAAAAAAAAGACATAATAGTTTACTTCAATTATGTCAGTAATCTTCCCATTGTATCCCACCTCTGAAAATGTAAATACACCACCATTTTGAGTTTTTATGTATTAGTCACGATAAATTTTATGCAACCCAAAGCCATGAATATTGTAGGAATCAAATATCTTATCCTACCTTAGAGGACATAGATCCAAAAACATCAAATCATTCGATATTTTAGATTGATTTTGAGCATTCACTATCTATAAAAAAATATAATCTATTACTTTTAGCATAGACCAAATAACTATATATCAATATTATAAATATGTGTATATAAATATACAAAAGTAGAACAATTTGACAAGCACATTATTAATAGATTTTTTTAATTCTAACTAATTATGATCTCAAACCCTTAGTCTTCTCATTGTTTGTAGCCACAATTCTTCAATAAATGGATCTAAAATAACCCTATCGAGTTGTATATTTATATTTTCTTATAGAAACATTGATTTAGTTAGTGTAATATTTTACCCCTTTCTAATTGGTTGTCCAATATTTTTAAATATCGATGAGTCATTTTCAGAACTATAATTAACGGAGATGTCATCATCACATCAAAGATGATTGAATCTAGTCTCAATCCCATCCAAATACCTAAAAAAGAAGGTTATTCACTCTTTATCTTTGTAATCTTTAGAAATAGTCCCTTTTGGTTTATATTTATTCCTCACTTGTGATTTCAGTTGACATAAGTACCTAATGAAAACAATAAGAAACATATTAAAAATGTAGTGAAATGATTTAATAAAATTGAATTCAACAATTAAAAAATACCAGTATACCTCTAATTTGGATAAATCAATAGATAGTGTACCAGTCTATAGTGTTTAGCTTCTTTAACAAAATGAACTGTCAAATGAACCGTGATAGCGAATAATGAAGGGATAAATATTATATCCAAATGACATGGTGTCAAAACATTTATTTATTAATGTTTATCAAACATAGTTGGATTTATATTTTGTCTAAAAATCAATATTAAAAATTTAGAGAAATAAACTATACCCATAGTTACATTTTCCGGTAAATTATTATGAAAATCCAATGACAATGAATGATCCTTCAAAATATGTGGGTCATGGATTTTTAATCCATGTATCTTTCGATATTTTAAGTCAACTCACCTTTTTATGTTACTTGAATATCTATTTGGAACTTTTTAATTATTTTATTTTTGAATGAATACATCTTTCTCATGAATTTTCAATTTAAAAAAACCGAATTATACTTTCCATTCTAATTTTACCACAAAACATGCTTTATATTCACTGAATCCAAATATTTACGAACATTAAGGCCATCCTTTAATTCACCCTTCTCATTTTGTAATATAAAAGTTACATTGTGACCTAAAATTTTCTCAATATATATTACATCATGAATATAACGTATCAAATTAAACTCCTAATAAATGATTCTAAAAAATATACTATATTTAGTCCATTTTTTTGTTCAGGAATTTTCAGATACTATACTTTGAACCATTTAGACCTTCTTTAAACTGAGGACATTTTCCAAATTCATCAGTGAAATTTATTAAATTTCTAATGTTTTTTGAACTAGAGAGTATGAATTTATCTTTTAAATTACTTTATTGAATCATGTCTTGTTAAAACATAATTTACGAGAAGTATCAAAAAATCAATGATGACACATAAAAAACCATTTTCTGCAATGAGGTAATCTTTGAGGTTCAAAATCAGAATTATAAACTCGACAAGACAAATAAGATTGACTATTTAATGTAGATAAATTTCTTTGTCCAAGAAATTAATTAATTTTTCACATTAAAGTGGTATGAATTTTCAATAATTTTCACTTTCTAGATTCATATGTTTCCATGCCATTATCCAATAATTCTCACAATTCTTTGATTATAGGTTGAATGTATACATCAATGCCATTTCTAAGAAAAATCATTGAAATAATGAAACACTTATTATTCATACACATCTAGGGATGTAGGGAATCAAAACAACTAAAAAAATAATTTAATTATTACTTAATATACCAGTAGGGTTAAACCATTAGAATACAATCCACAACGTTCATTCCTATGATTTTAAAAAATATCTAGATATAGAGAATCAAACATATTCGATGAGGTTGAATGTTTTGGATGTCTAATAAAGCCATTTTTCTATCCTTAGAATTAAATTTCTTGTCATCTGCAGTCTCAGATGACATGAATTATATTTCCAAGTGTGATTTCAAAGGAAATTAAGGCAATACTCCTTGAAGAGTTTTCTTCTTCTATTTATTATTGGGGTTGCATTGATTTATACTCTAACATTTGTTCATTGACTTAAATATTCTATTATGAAATCTAATGCATTTTTATTTATCATAATATTCTTCCCTATAAAGCATGAAATCATTAGGTAATGCATGTATCTCTATATAATCATGTCTATGTTTTTTGATGAATTTATTCATCGCATATAATGATGAAGGAATCATAGCTTCACTAAATGAATCATGAAGAAAATATAAAATCATGGACATTAAATTTTTTGTAATTCCACAAATACACTTTTTATGATAAAAACTAATTATAAAATACAACTTCATGTACTTGTAACACCCTTCATATAATTATTGTTTTCCATCTTTAACTAATACATAAAAGTAACTTTTTTGGTCACTGAAGTTATTAGAAAGATTAACATGCGCAATATCTATTAATGGTTCTAATTTTCCATTGAAATACTGTACATTATATTCTAGAAAATAAAATGAATATTTTAAGAAACATTCAACTGCATTATTTTCTCTTAGTTCACTTTTTATTTTGTTGAATGTATTGTTATTGTCTTGAAATTCCATAACATTGGATTTACCATACCAAATCCAACATACATATCAATAATTAATCTACTTTAATATTAAATTATCATATACTTTTTTCTTAATTAACCATCACTTGAATTTACAATTTGAAAACAGACAACTTATTTTACTGTCCACTGGTCAGTTTGCAATTGGATAATCTAAATTTTTTTCCAAACCATTATAATATTGAATTGTGTTTCGAGGTAAATTAAAAAAACCTTTATCAATAAGTATTGTATTTTATTATCCATGTACATTCATATATAAATATTTAAATCTTTATCAAACATGTAAAATCAAAATTAAATATCACCCAACTTTTGCATTGACTCCATCAAAACAAGTATAAAGGAAAATGGGAAGAATCATATTTTTATTTTTTCTTATAAAACATATAATATAAAAACAAGAATCAAATAAATTATTATTTTTCAAAAAAATACTTGAATAGAATGAATTAAAAAAATTATAATGTTGTATTCTACCCTAATGATATAACTAAGTAGGGTTCATTCCATTGAAAAATTAGCAACATTGATCAATGTACGAACCATTTCCCACGATCTAACTATGACAAAGAGAAAAAAGTTAAAAATATCAATGAAAATTATACTATATTTAGATATCAGGATCTATTATCCATACCCATTATATTAAACACCATATGTCTATATTATACTAAATTGGTTTAGTGTGACTTCATGTTGTTCCATGAATTATATAAATCAACTCTATTCACATAACTAAAATATTGATGTTCCATAAATTCAATCTAAACATCAAAAATGATGTTGAAATAAATTTGAAAGATGTATAATGTGATTTTAAAATAAAATGCTAAAAAATTAGTTATTTTACTCAACAAAAAAACTATATACACAATATAGTTAGTTCTATTAATAATCAAGTTTGTTAAAATAAAATCAATCCAACTATATTGGTTGTTCTAGTTACCATAATCAATAATTTTTTATCGTGCGTGTAAAACATTTCACTAACAACCCCATCATTATTTAATACATTTTATTAATCTAAATTAATACTCATATACACATAGAACATATATAATTATAATAAATTTAATAATAATCTAATTTCTCATTTTCACGGCCTTTTCCATAGGGACCTTGTCGGGGCTGGTGATGAAACCACATGTGTCCCCAAACACTACCACCAATTTTCCATGAGTTAAAAAGTAACCTAATGTATATATCAATAAAAAATATGATGCATTAAAATATATATAACAAAGTGAAATTAATTAATATCAAATAAAAACCATGAAATTATGAATGACTTGATTCCATGGCTGAAGTATATCATAAAAGAATTTATTTTTTAAATATAATATAACATACCCAAAATTAATCATTATTATAACTCCAATAAACTATATAAAAAAATCCAAATAACACATTATGAACCAAGATTACATACATAATTGCTATATAATGAATTTAAAAATTTATATACTATTTTTATCACACATGATTCACAATCTAATATTTCTCAATAATAAAATTATAGAGACTATGATGCTATCTTTAAGGGTTTGTGTTATTGACAAGGAGGGTATCTGAGCTAGGTTGAAGGAAGTTGGGGGGGGGGGGGTTGCTTCACTACAGAATATGGGAACCAAGATTGGGTGGGTGAGGTCGGAGGGGGTGGTCACATCACCTGTAAGTTGACTAGAGAGGATGTTAAAGGGGGGAGGGTCACAATGGTTGTTATCGGGGGGGGGGGGGGATTGTGTGGTTTGGAGGTCATGAGATCAGGGTTGTGAGATCTGTATTTTCATCGGGGAGAGGATAAGTGGAGGGTTGGGGAAAATTAGGTCACTGATTCAGAGTCACCAGAGGGGAGAGGAGAGAAGGATGTCAGGGGAGGTGGGGGTTAAAACGGTTCAGGGTCACACAGAGAGAGCAAGGGTGGGGAGGGATAAGAGTTTTCTTTAAAAGTTCTACCAGATGTTTAATTGAACCCACCTCTAATTAAAAACCTAATAAAATATCATGGTGGTTTTATGAAACTACCTTTATATAATATATTTTTTAAACAGATTTATTTTCTATAGGATATTAGAACTGCTATGAATAAACCACCATAACCATCACTTTTTTTTAGTGTTTGTAACTATTTTAGTCACAAGAAGATGAGTTTTAAATTATATGTATATGAGATATTCCCTATGAGATGAATGGAATTTATATATCAAACACATAATTAATTTCAATGGAAAGTAGAAAATGGTATTTATTTCACCACCAAAGTGATTGGATCACATTACACAATTTTTCAATTTGGTTATTTTACGTTATTGAATAATACTCATATTTATTAATAATACTATAAAAGAGTAAAAATGTCATTACGAAATGATTTTTGGAGGGCCTTATCAATGGGAAAATTCTTTAAATAAAACATTTATAATTCCTATGAATACACTTAGGATGTAAACCAATGTTTTTCTCCCGCATAACATTACAAATCACTCAGTATACATTATAACCTAATATATTTTTATATGTTTTTTTAATAATTGAAAATTGGAAAATGTGATTGGGTTTATTTTGAGATGATAAAATAAAATAAAAAAATAAATAAATGAAAATAAAAGTTTTAGTCAAGAATAATTGATATTCCTTAGTGGATTAAAAAACAGTGAAACTCTCTTTTTCAATAATTTATTTTGGCCACATTATTATCCTCACTCAATAGAAATAGTCAATATTATCCATCCAACTATCTCCCAATATGTTCATATGTTAGAAGATAATATATTACCATCGCATGTGAATTTTCCCTTGTATTTTCATTTGATCAGTTATTAAAAGAAAACATAAATCAAAATTAGAATGTCCTTGTATCATATCATATAAGTCCTACCTAATAAGATTTCACTAATAGTTGTGTATGAAAATCAAAACTCCACTCCCCACTATTCGTTCCTACTACACCATATAATGGACAAAAAATAATAATAGAAATAATCAATGGCCCATAATGAAATAATAAGGGGAAAAGTGAAATAATATAAGAATAATGAAAATCACCAATTCATTCCTTCAAAGAACACGAACCCACATCACATGATGAAAATATATTTAATTAAATATTATTATATACATATTTAGGTACACTAGATTGGTTACCTACCTCAATCCATACACAACCAAGTTAGTTTTAATTATCTTTGAGAAAAATAGATTATAGGGGTATAAACAAAGTAAAAAAAGAATGAAGAGTTAAAAAATGAAATAGAAAATACAGATTTATAGAATCAACTAGTCTGAAATAGAATTCAACAAGGGATACGCCATTATTTATAACAAAAAAATCTCCCTTATATGTAGGCATTCATTCTATATGGAATTTGATATTCTTATTAATTCTACTCATGGAAATGAGATCTTTGAGATCCCCCTTCCTATATGGAAATTATATGGGAAAGTGTAAGAATCAATTCCTATGAAATTATTCCTTATCCAATTTCCATAATCCACCTCTAGGTTTAAATATGGTTAATGTTTTTACCCAATTTAGGTACATAATTTATAATAAAATTGATCTTGATTCCTCAGGTACTTATGTATAATTCTTCTAGAATTCAATATTTAACAATGATCATGGATTTATATCGTTTCACTAGTCAATCATAAGGATTTTATTTTTCTCATCACATGATTTTTGGGAACCAAAGAACTCTTTTTTTATGTTGGATAGTATAAGGTGAGATTTATAATGGAATAAATATTTTCACAAAACAGTGTATCATATTTTGGGATATGTGTTTTTATAGGTCAAACCACCAATTAAATTTTACTGTTTAAATACTGTTTAGGCTACGATTACATGGTTATGTTTAGTAAAACATATGATATTATCCTATCATTAAATATAATGGGTCCTTATTTTGATTTAAAATCTCTATCCACTATGTGTTTTTATCGATAGGATTTCTAAGTGTCAGATATTCCTTACTACCTAGATCATCATCCTTGATATAGCAATATCATCTAGAGTAATTTATATTCATGTGATTGAAAATAAAAACCCAAAATATAGTATCATATTCAGTTTGTGATATTTTAAAAGCACTGGGAGATATTTTAATAATAGACACACACATGGGGGTGTCATATAATATGACTACCATCTTCAAATTAATTTCTCTAAATGTATCTATCAATATATAGTAATCATATAGAGAGATATTCATAATTGTCAGTGAAATGAAAAATCACAATTATCATATAGGATATGGGAATAAATAAAGAAAATTATATTCATGAGAATCTAAAGACCCATATACAATCTATTAGAGTTTGGGTTTATTCATAAATAGGTTGCAGTTACACTAATATATATTTAGTTTAATATTAAACATCCAAATAAATTTTTTATTAAATCATACATAAGTGATTTTTAAAATATATTCCCAATGAAACTATTAAATTATACTTATTATAATGGGTCTTTTATTATTTTCCACAACATATTATGAAAACATTATGTAGATTGTTAGGTAGATTGAGTTTCTCATATACTGTGAGGGTAATAATTTATTATTCATATGTTACTAGCTTATAATCCAGTCCATTCCTTTATATAAATTTTAGATTAACTATTTTCACATATAAAAACATAAAAAAATATATTTAATGCAATTCCACAATATTTTAATATATATATATACACATATATATCACTTTAACATAGTTTCTGTGTTTAATAGCTTTCATTACATGAAACACCAATCATAGAAGAACCACAATATACTATTGAAATATTATTTTGAAATGGGACTATTTTCAAATATCTATTGAATTAGAGCATATAAATTGTCCTAACATAATTTTCAAAAATAATTTAAAATATTTTTAATTAATAAAATATATAGATTAATTATTTGGCATAGGAATAAAACCATACAAGACTAATTTTTTTCATGAATTTGGTTTTCTTCATATTATATATATTTCAACAAATTAAAATATATTGATAATGATTAAATATATTGGAAATTTATATAAATAATTTCATAATTATTTATAATTTGTTTACTATTTTTTTACAATTTTTTATAAATGCATTTGAAGGTAAAATGAGATAATTTTTTTTCAGAAAAATGTTTTTTATTATGTACGATGTATTTTATAATAACAAATAGAATTAATCACTATTAATGAATTAATTTATTGAATGGTTTAGATAATTTTTTCAGTAAAATATATTAATATTCGTCAAACTATTTTCACAAGGTAAGTAATGAGAATAAAATTATTTTTATGCTTATAATTTCATATTCTCAAAAAATGGGTTTTGAACATTTTTTATGATAATACAACAAATAATTTATAACAATTTTAAGAATATAATCATGTAAAATTTATTTCATATTTTTAATCAAAATAATTAATATAAATTAAAATTTTAAACTTATTTTTAATGAACAATGAAAAGTTACCATGGTAAAAAAATTTCCCCGCATTGAAAACAAAAATTGTTAAAAGTGGCGTTAACCAAAGAGATGTGGTTTAAAAAACTCAAAAATCACGGTTAAATATCTTATATTGATTTTATTTACACCATAAACTTATTATATTTAAATCTATGGAAATTTGGAGAAACATTACTTAACAAAGATAAGTATTATATAATAATGTTTCAATAATTTACCAGATTTCCACTCACCTCAGTTATAAAAGGGACATCCACTTCTCACTTCTCCACACCACTTGAAAACTATATATTAGACAATAACTTTAAAAATATCCTACCAATGGCTAATATGTATTTTTCTCACCTTAATGCAACCTCAATATTGTTTAAGGTGTAATCCATAGGTCAATACCTGAATAAGATGTAATTTTATTTACCGATCTATATCGAGTCTCTTTTTTCCTTAATCAAATACCTATATTCTATAACTATATTAAAATAAATAATAAATATATTTATGATATTTAAATTATTTTATGTTTATTTGAAAACCATTACATGTCTTTATTATATGTAATAAAAAATAAAATCTCCACTCATGCGTAGGAATGAACTACAGTCCCCATGATGCAATGTATTTTATTTTTCCTCAACATTTCTCATGGATGGTTACATAGATGGATTCAATAGATATTTATGATTTTTAAAATATAAATTCAATTAAATAATGATAAAATACAATCAACCCTATTATCACCCATTCATGGGAGAATGATAATGTAACTGGTACATACGTGGGGATTACCACCTCCACAAAGTGATGTGAATCATTTTTGATTTCCACTCAACATGGGAAGTAATAAGGTTATATTTAATGAATATATATGATATATATAATAATATGAATATTTTTTTAATGATATGTTATTATTTAATTTTTATTCTTTAAATTATTGGGAATATAAAAACATCAGTCATGTGTACATATAGACTACCATCTCCATGAAGTTATATAATCCATTTTTGATCATTAATTCTTATAAATGGTTATAAAAGTGTAAAAATTAATAGATATGATACTTATGAAATTATTAGTATTATATAGATGACGAAACTAAGGCCATGGTGTAAGGAATATAATTGGAAAACTAAAACATGCCTGGAAAATGAAATATTTAACACATAAAAGTTGATTTTAATGAAGAATTTCTAAAAAATGTTTAATTTGAAAAAAATAAAAAAATAATATATTGTATGATAAGTGTTTATATTTCCCCTTTGATATATTATATCATTAATCATTTAAATCTTAATTGTGTTAATATTTTTATCTAAAATTTTTTATTTTAAGGGGATTATGAGTCAAAATATGCAAAAAGAGTATGAGTTTATATTACAATATAATTTATATTTGAGATTATCATTGTTAAACTTCAATTGACAGAAATTAAATGATAATTAACTTTTAAAACCCATATAAATTCTTCTAATATTGTTATTTATGGTGTTTTAATGAATTATATTGATTCTTATCACTTTGAAATATAATATTTTAAATAAAATGTTTTTGATAATATTAAAATTTATTTCCCCTTTTAGTCCAATAATATTTCTTCATCATATACATGTTCTTTAAATAATTTTATGGGTTTTTACCAATAATTAAATGAAACCATTTTCAATACCCTTGAAATTATTTACTAATCATTAAATGGAATATTTTTAAAGGTTATTCATATGATTCAATTTTTACTATCTAAAAAATTATAAACATAATTTCTTATTTTAATATGCATGACATGAATGGATTCTCCCACTACCATCTCCTTCCATTAAACTAAAAATGCGATTAATAGTTTCAACGAATATATATATATATATGATAACATTACAATTTTTATTATATTTTTAGTTTTAAATTTTAATAAAAGGAAAGGGATGTTTCATCATAATTTTAAAATTGAATTTTAAATAATTTTATAAAATAAATTTTCACATCTGTCAAAATTCATTATTTTTTCTTCATTGAGTAAATTCACATTTTAAACCATCCAATTTATTTATTTAGATCTGTTGTGATGATGTTTATTTAAGGATGATTTCTTATAATCTATTTACTTCCCCCCATTTAATTATGCTATGATAAAATGATGAATTTTTTTTGATATCATGCCACACTTGTGTGTGGTTTTTATTATGTGATGGGTTTAACTATAATTATATTGACCTACTGGGCATTACATATTGATTTATGTCTCCTTAGATATTATGAAGTAGAATGAGGGGTAAACCCAATCTTATAAGGGAATATACCCACTATGATAGTCTGGGAAGTGAGCCTTAACAATGAAAATGATGGGAATAGGGTGTGAACAAAATCCATTATGGGGCTCTATCCACTATGACAGTCTTGGAAGTGAACCTTGATAAATTAAATGATCTTATATTATTATTATTTTATTCAATATGTTCTTTTTTATGGTTTTGATATTATTTCATGTCTTATGAATGATTATTAAGGACTCCAAACTCTTATGACTCATAAATTTTTTCATGATAAATCCTTATTACCTCACCCATGATTTCCTTTATAAAAATTATTGGGTTTTGTTAAGGATCATGTTGTTAGACCCATATTATTATATTATTTTAATTGATGATCATAAAATAATATCTTTAATTTTTACCTTAATTGATCATTTAATATCAATATTTTTTATTTTACCTTTCCCAATGGTTACAAACTAATGTATTAAGAATGGTATGTATAATAAGGGAATAATGTGAATTGAAATATTTGGAAGATAATAAATATATTTCAAAAATTAATTTTTTCTGTATCAATTCTTCAAATACAATAATACTTAATAGGTATAAGGATTATATTATTAGAATATATATTTTATATTCATCTAAAATGATGTAATAATTTTTTAGGAAATTCATATGTCACTAAAATTTGTATTGGAGAAGAATTTATTTATTTTTGTAGAGTAAATTATAAAGAATATGGGGATAAATCCTAATACAAGCTATGTTTAAATAAACATGGGATATGATTATCTTATAATTTAATTATTTGGGATGAAGTTGTTAAAAATTATGTAATAATTGGAGTTATATTTAATATTATATAATTTAATACATTGATTTATAATTCTTGATTCTTACACTATAATTTTTGGTGTAAAAAATTGATGAGAACTTGAATAAAATTGATAAAGGTAAAATTATTATGTTATAATAAAACATAAATGTATTATTTTTTGGGTTCTCCCCAATATTGTTTATCTAAATGTTTTCTAAGGGTATCACATTACCACGTCAATTATTAGATGTCAAATTTTTGGGGAAAATAATAATGGTGTGATGATAAAATCTCAAGACTCAAAATACTCTATTATAAATGTTACTGGGAACAAGTTTTCCATAAATCCTATTTTTATTTCAATATTTAAATTATAAGTTATTTTTGGAATGAATTGACACTCACTAAATAGAGATCGTATTAGTTTCTAAGGATGGGATGTCAAATAACCAATGATTTTATATCGATTAGAGGGTGAACATAAATAGAAAATGGAAATTTATTCTATTATATGGTTATTATTAATTTTTTTAGAGGGGAAATTATATAAAATATTTGGGGATAAAACAAAATTAGTAATATTCCCATTGTTCAAAAATATATTAATGTATTTCCCAAATAATTTCATGGTATTCCCCAAAAACATGATGCTGAGTTTTTATTATATAACTCATAGATTATGTCATACCAATTTCAATTAATCCATATGAAATATACCTTATTGATTTATAAGAATTGAGGAAAAAACACAAGGAGAATCCATATAAGGGATTCAATCAGTCAACTGCTTCTCTATGTGGTGAAACTATTATTTTTTTTGTAAGGAAGATGGTCCAATTCATCTTTTCATTGATTATCGAGAATTTACCAAGATCAATATCAATAACTAGTATCCCCTACCACTTTTTTATAACTTTTTTATCAAATACATAGAACTCAATATTTTTAACAGATTTAAATTAATTCTGGATATCATTAATTGAGGATAATGAAGGAGGATATACAACCTTCAATATGAGGTATAGTCATTATGAATTTATAGTGATCCCACTTAGACACACCAAGACCACCATTATCTTCATATACAAAAAGATATATAATTTTTAGTGGTTAACTTGATCTATTTTTAGTAGTATTTATAGATTATATTTTTAATTATCTAGTACTAGGTGCCGCCATAATTGGATCCTAAACCGATCCTCTAATGGCTCGAAGGTCATTTCCGATCCCCATGTTCTAGAAACTAGTGCATTAGCATCGAATAACTACATTTTTGATTGATTTATATTAATAAAATATGTCTAAAAAAATAAATATTTATACCCAAAATATGACATAAAAAATCCATAATTTGAACATCTATAAAAAATATAAAACACTTGATGAAAAATGTAAGAAAGTTGTATATATAAATTGATATAAACTAATCACTCATCTCATTCTCTAAAAACTATCCCCAGGCCAACATATATATATATATATATATATATATTTTAACCCTAAGATCCCTCAATATTATTTATCTCCATAATCACTCATACTATATGTTCATAATGTAATAATCCCATAACATAATGATATACATTAAATGAAAATTAAATCCCTACAAAATAAAGTAATTAGACCCAAATTCTAAACGTATTATATAAAACTCACTGACCACAAAATTTAAACACAATCAACACGCGTATATTTGTCATGATCTATCCCAAGATCCTCAAACAGAAATGTTAAAATAGGTATGATCACAAAAACTTCTCAGTAGGCCACTACCTACCTTTTAACATCCAAAACCATTAATCAATGATCCATTTCCAAGATATTATGGGATATGGTAATTAAAAACAAGGTTTCGACTATTTTTTGGAAAATGATAGAATATATTTAATAAGCCATATTTATTAGAATATATTAACTATTCTCATTTCAAAAAATATATGACATTTAGATCATTTTACAATGTTTTAAGAAAATCATGAAAATGAATCATTTCACATGAATTTTATAATGTAAGAATGTATAAACCCATTATTATCATTTAATAAAAAAACTCATTAAATATGTTTTAGTAACTAATATAAAAACATGAAAATTCATTATATTAAATAGTTTATGAAACAATATGATCCCATCATTTTAGAGAGTTAAATAATATTTTAGTCACAATTTAATCCTTTTATTTCTTTATAATAAATTTTTTTAAGGGATTAAGTAAGGGATCAAGAGTTTTTGAGACTTATTTAGAGCCTAAAGCTCTTATTTTTGGAGAAGCAAATTAAGGTGCATGATTGAAACATATCCAGTATAAACCATACAACTCAACCATGAAACCAACATGAGGAGGAAAATGATTTGGAAAACTAATCATGACTGGTAGTATAACCAAGAAAAATAGTAAATACTTGTTATAGTGTTGATCTACATATTGTGGAAATAATTTATCAAACCATGAGAAAACTGTTGAAGGGAATGGATGTTACATTTTTAGAAGACATGGAATACACACATTTTGTAAAACTATTCACCTACATATACATGGAGGGTGTGCTATATTGATAATGGTTCCACACATTTGGTGAACGATTTTTTCAACCGTGTATCCAAACATTGATCCCTTTAAAAATGGGTGAATTTAAAATTTTCACCAATAATCTATTTAACATATAGTATTCCTTTCTATTTTCCATCTCACATACACAACCCTCCCGCTTGAGAGCCATCCTCCACCTCAGGCTTGGATTTGAGATTCCCCTTACTTATAACATCTGAATTAAATTCTATCATTCTTGTTGAATCCATTTCATCATATTATTAAATAATCTTGACTGTAATATTTTTTTCCTTTCACTATACGGAAAGGTAAATCCATATGAAGTAATATGACCTATTTTCAATAGATTTTTCTATTCTAACAATTTATAATTTTCTAGCTCGAATTAGAAGATGATATCAGATGAAGAGTCTACTACATGTCTAAGGTTAGTGGTTTAATGATTTTCCATTTATTTTATGTTGAATATATTTTTCTAGTTTGTTCCATATTCCAATATATCGATACATATTCTCCTATAATTAAAATTAATTAAATGAACTTTTTTACCATGAGTTTTTAGTTCATCAGAACTGACTCAATTGTTAGTGGTTTTTTACCTCCATAAGAGATACCTCTTATGGTGTTCCACTATTATGTCCACCACTAAATCGAATTAAATTAAATTTTATAATTAAATACAGTGAACTGTTAAAAGATTAACGATTCACTTTGATGTTTGGGTTTATTAGAGGTTGATTACCTCAACACAAACATAAAAATAGGATGGTTTGTTTAAAATTACTATAGTTTCTATACATTAATGACTATTTTAACCACCTTTTGAGGCATGTTGAATTTTACTTTTTAAATGATGTATTTAAATTTATTTACATAAAATAGTGTGGTATCATGATTGGACCATATTCGTGGATATGTAGTTGGACCACCTTATAAGGTGTGTTATGTGTTATTATAATTCCTTATGAATGAAATTTCTAAATGAAATAAATGGAAGGTGAATGGTATAATCATGTCAGAAAACCATTGTTTAATTATAATTTGTTACCAGGCCTATAATTATGATTGTGGGTAGTTGATTATTATTATTGAACATGGAATTGTGAATTGTTGACTGGGAAAGTGTTGGAACTATCACTCAATTCACGCACTCACCATGGTTTATAATATTGGTCGTGATGATATTTATACCTGAAAAGAATTTTGAGTTTTGTTTCCACTTATTATTTTTTATAATTGGTTATGTCATTCATCACATTGGATTTGATGATAGACATTATAATAAAATAAATGAATTATGAGCGATCATGATGAACCAAGAACCATGTAACTTTTAATGATGGAGGTTTATAATACTATTTGTATCAATGACACCTAGGTTAAATAATATGTTTGGCATAAATAAATAAGGGTAAACTCCGAAGGTACGCCCATTCAGAATTATAATTCTCCACTAATTTATACATGTTTTGGAACCTCATCATTATCTAATTTGATTATTTTACATAGATAGCTCAACTATATTATTTGGGTCCAAATATTATTTTATACAAACTCACACACACACACACACACACACAGATATATATATATATATATATAATATTATGATGCCACTTTTTCAGAGAAATTCGAGCTTAGGCTAACGTAGGTAGCATCATATTGTAGTCCAATGAGGAATACATACCAAGATGGTTTATTTATTTAATATATTTATTCATTATTCATTCAAACTATTCATATTAAACTCATTTATTAGATAATATTATATTCAAATATCAGGGTTATATTGTGTTTATCCCACACATTGTTTGGGATACCAATTATTACCTGGATATACTTTATGGATGTAGGTTGGGATAATGGTAATTTCACACATTTTGATGCTTAATTTTCTATACTAGGATAGAGTATGGGGCAGGAGGAAAATATTATTATAATGATTCTTTTGGATAAATATTTTAGTAATTTTTGTCTATTTTATAGAATGATGTATATGACTTTTATATTGTTTCATTTTATTCCTTTTTTTGTATAAAATATATTCGTGAAATAATTTTTTATGTGATATTGGACGTGGTTCCAATAATTTTTATTCCTCTTTGATTATTATAACATGATGAGTTATGTTTTTGATGATTATTATATTTCATAAGAAATATTTTACTTTTTATATTACTAATTATCTCTACTAGGATAAATACATTATAGTATTCCCACCATACCATCCTATACCCTTGTTGTTAGTCGAAAACCTCTAGTGCAAGGGGATGATTTTTCAGTTCAAGTGGCCAACTAGGATTGATTACATATGAGTGACCTATGTTTGGGATGTAACAAGGTTGTATCATATACCTTTTCCTTTTATTTAACTATTTTTGTTTGATATATTGGAGACTAGGAATGTGTCCTAATTTGTAAATGAGCATGTTCATGGGATTGACTAACCATCATATAAGAAAAAATTTAAAAGTTACTTAGGATGGGAATTATTGTTTTGGTTTTTAAATATTATACTTATACAAAATTCACTCCTAGGTTACACACAAAAATTGTGGTATTTATTAAAAAATTTATTTTCTTTTAACCTTGGTCCAATATGGAAAGGATGTATTTTTTTGATGCATCATTATAGGCCCCAAAGGATTTATATGTCATGCATATCCCATGCCATGTTTACTTATTGCAATCATTGCCTTTATAATGTTGTAATTCATAGAATGCTATATCTATTATTGAATAACTTATATATAATATCAATGGGATAAATAATTTTTTATTAAAGTGAATTAGTAAAACTAAATGTTGTTTTCCCATATATCTTGATGGTGGCACCTTGATAAATTAATTAATACATTCTTTAGTTATGGATATTGAGTTATATTTACTAAAATAGTACCTGGATACGATTACACGAATACCAATTCTAATTTATAAATATCTTCCTCTATAAATTTTGAATATAGATGTATTTAATCAATCCATAATTTAGTTCGTATTACATTTGATGACTGAATGTAAAATGACAGGTGTAGTTATTTTAAGTATAAATTTTTTTATTATAATTTGTAGGAAATTATGAGTTGGGAATGGAAAAAAATCATACCATACCATGCTATATATATGAAAAACTATTGAATTGTAATTATTAAATGAAATTATTTTTCTTAAATTAGTATTACAATTGAACCTTAAAGGTTGTTTTCCTTTATAATATGCAATTGACACTCCATTTACCATAAATCCATCATGAAATAAAGAACATGACCTTAACCTGACCATAGTATTGGGAATTAGGGATTTTCTCTTGTGACCCTAATGAACTTCTATATTAACTAATCATTGATTTAGTGGAAGGAAGTGGGGTGTTTACTTTTTTGTAGGAAGTATTTTATCGATTCTAATTCTTTATCGATGAAATATTCAATTATTAAATCTTTTTTGAGGTGTGTGATTGGAATTGTAGATATTTGAAACCATGACATCCTTAGGTTTAGTGATAGAAAGGTGGTGATGTCTGTGATCTATTGGTGGTGGTCTCTATTCCACTAGTATTACCTCATGTGGTTCAACTTACTACACCTTATAAAATTCATGATATAAGAATCAATGCTCATTTCTGATAGGGTTTGTTATGGTTAGTGAAATATGCACATGGATCTCAATGACTTTACTGTTTGATGGAAGATTTTACTAGGGGGTTCTAGATGTTGCATCATTATACTTTTTTAGGGGAATTTGGTCCCTATGAGTTTGATTCATGGATGTAATCCATGCTATTTATCTCCAAGAATCTTGATACACCTTCTAAAAATAAAGTGAATATATATATATATACATTCCTTTTAGTTCCACCAAATAATGGTGGGATGTCTTGAATCAACCTGATCAACATTGGGCTATGATTTAAGGGATTTCTAGGATACTTTATATAATTTATTCTATCCTGATACATTGATATATAATCAATCTTTATAATTTATGCACATATAATAGTGAACTATGTCTGTCATGGACTATTTAACGCACTTTAATGAGGTTTTTTAGCTCTCATTGTTTCTTCTAGGAGACATGTTTTATACGGATATGAAATTTGATGATTTCATGAGGATTGAAATATGATCATAGGTGAATTTATATATGTTGAATACTATGTCAAGTATAATGAACCAGTCCATCATCATCGATAATAATTTGGACAGGTTCTAGGTTTGGGCCAAGGAGGTACATCACCTAGACTAGATAGTACTTTAGCGAGCATCTGAAAGCATTTCCTTGTGGGTTCTCATTAGGGTGGTGGTAGTCAATGTATCCACACTATTATCTAGGTGTTATACTATCGGTATGGGATATAGGGTCAAATGAAGCACTAGTTTATTTGACACCCCATTGAGTGCCAAGATTATGAGAAGATGTGTAATATTTAGCACTTCAATAGAAATTTTCCCACGGTGGCCAGTGAGAGTGGATTTTAACTGACTATATATTTGGGAGAGAAGTTTTTATCCCACCACCAGGAACGTAGTTAGACAACTACTAACTATTCAGGATGGGGAGGTGTTTGTGCCTATGGGATCCAAGTATAGAGCATTCAATGCCTGTAGAGAGGACCTACTAAATGTACTCAGGTGGTATCTCATGACCAAAGATCATGAATTATATTTTAAGTATAGATAATATATAAGGATAATAGTTTGGGACATCAATAGTTTCATTCATGATCTTCATGGCTTCATTTGTAGTATCTTATTTATTCAATACAAGTGCCTCACATTCATTATTATCTGTGGATATTATGAAATTTCATGGGATTGAGATCATATATTATTGTGGAGTGATGACTCATGATACTCCATTGGTAGTGTGATTATAGGGTGTGAACTGATGTAAGGAATTAACACTTGGGATACAAATATTTCATTTTATATGGAACCTACTGTTCCTTGAGATGAAAGGCTTTAACATAATTCTTTTTATAGATTAGTTTTTACTCTATCACACTCAGGTCGATTTCTTTTTCTGAAGGGTGTCTTTCACATCACCTAAATGTGATAATATATTCACAAAGTAGGATGATATATTTTAGAAAGATGAGTCAAAACTCATAAATGTGGGATGATAATTGTGTTACCCAAGATTTGGTAGATTTTTTATGAGTGATCAGGGGACACATCAGATATTATTCATCCCTGCAGTGGTTTATTTAAGTTATTTCTTCCATGACAACTTATCTAGGATATCTCTAATATGAGATGTATATTTTACTATTAATATAGTTTATGTAGTGAAACCAGTGTCAATTCCTCATTATAGGCTAGAACCTACTGAGCATCAGGAACTCAAAAGGAAGTTAGAAGATATAGATGATAGATAGTTTATCAGAACCAGTACTTATCCTTTCGGTTCAATGATCATTTTAACTAAGAAGGTGGATGAAATCCTTAGGATTTACATAGATTACAAACAGTTTAATCAAATTAGATTTAAGAAAAAATATCCACTATCTCAAATAGATGATCACTTTGACTAGATCTGATGAGCTCAGGTCTTCTCGAAGTTAGGCTAGAGGTTAGTCAATCCTCAAGCAAGGGTTCGACACTAAAATATACCATGTAAATAATTCAATATTATAAATGTATTGTACAAGTACTTGGTAATTATATTCAGTATCACAAATAAACTAAATATTTTAATGTCTATGATGAATTTGGTTTTACACCAACACCTATATTATTTTGTGGTGGTTTTAGTGGATAATATCATGGTGTACTGACAAACTCAAAATGATGTTTCCAAACACATTAGTATCATATTTTGTATACTAATTGTGATTAAGTTATATTCCAAGATAAAAAAAATTCAATTCTAGGTTGATAAATTTTACTTCCTAGGTCACAACATATAAGAGTAAGTAGTTTCTGTGCACTCAAAGAAAGTGAGAGTTGTTGATTCATGGGATATTCCATGGAAAAGTTTTACATACAAATTTTCTAGGGTTATTAGGATATTATAGTCAATTATTTCAACATTTTTTAGGGATAAAAGAACCAATTATGAGATTCACTATGATGGGTGTTATGCTTTTATAATATAAAACCTGTGAGAAATCCTCTCAGGAGATGAAAGTTATATTTAATTTAGTTTTAGTCCCGATTGTTCTAAATATGATAAGAATAACTATAGTTTATTAAGATCAATTAGGTGTCGAGATGGGAGTTATATTTATTAAAGATAAAATATTCATGGATTATTGGTCTCATTAGTTGAGACCTCATGTGAAGAACTACTTTTCAAATGACCTAGAGTTATATTTGGTTCATGCATTATGTTTCTAGAGGCACTACATACTGGGCAGTTTCTTTTGGTTTTACGCAGACCACAAGATCCTCAAATACATATTCAATCAGTTTGATTTTAATTGTTTAAAATAATGGATTTTTGAATTCATATATTCAATATATTCTGAGTATTCTTATAATATTAGGAAATGAAATGTAGTGGATGATTCTATGAGTATGAAAAGTTAGACAGAAGTGGTTAATGACTCTAGTGGTGTATGTACGTTTGTGTCTAGGTTTTCTAAAATTCATTTTGATGTGTGGGTGTGTCACATAAGCCTGTACTCATATCATTATTTGTGAACTATTGAATATAGGATATGGCCATGATGATAAAACTCTCTAATCAAGATGGATTTATCCTAAGTGAGGTGTTTTAGATTAGGACCCACAACCAAGTCGGGTCATTGATGGGAGTGAGATATTGTATATTCATGGACTCATATGTGTTTGAAAAGATTTATGGGGGTAATTGATGTGATAGTGTCATGAAACTCTTTGAGAAGTATATCCTAGACTAACCAAGATGACATATGACTTACGCTACTATTGTTGGTGTCCTCATATGAAATGAGATATTTCTTGTTTCATTACTTAGTGTCCCGCCTATGAGCAGGTGAAAGTAGATCAATAGAATCCAATGTAAATTTTATTTTCATTACTTATTCATGAGTTAAAATCAGATGACATAACAATATATTTCATAATAGGCTTACCAAAATCCCTTTAAGGCTTTGATATTGTATGGGATTTTGTTGAAAGACTCATGAAGTTCACCCACTCCTTGCCTATTTGGGAGATCTTTTAGTTGACATGTTAAGAGGGATACATGTCATGGTGATCATACCGATTACTAGAGTTTCAGATAACATAGTATCATATAGGGTTTCCCACTTTATGTCACATTTTTGGAAAGGGTTTCTGAAGTTTATTGGTTCACAGGTGCTTCTATGTACAACCTACCACCCAAAAACTGACGGTTAGTGAATGAATATAGTACATGTGTTAGATGACACACTCTAAGTATAAATCATTTTTTTGTGGTTCCTCAAAAAAAAAGAAAACCTTTAAGATTTATCTTATAATAATCGTTTCCAATATGTGAAACAAATGGATCCTCATGGGGCCTTATAGGGTAGGTCATATTGTTCATCACTATGCTAGTTTGAGGTAGGGGGAGAACCACTATTGGGACCTCATTTTTTTCAAAAGACAATATAGTAGGTAAAAATTCTCAAAAATTGGATGGATATAGCTTAGTATATGAATAAGTCTTATGCTAATCGAAATTGAAGACCTCTAGAGATTAATGTTGGGGATGGTGTCTTCTTAGTCGTTTCACCTAGACTTGGGTATCGACAAATTAGGTGGAAAGTTAAGATCACACAAAGATTTATTGGACATTTTGAGGTTTGGATAAGTTAAAAATAGATTCTTATCATATAGTGATCCCTCAGATATATATAGATTTACATGACATAATTCATGATTCTCAGTTACACAATTAAGAGGCAAACCCATCTCAAGTTACTCAACCTGATGAGGATGAGTTGGGGGGATTTGGTTTATTTATGGAGTAAAATTATTTTATTATTGATTGTAGCATAAAGGATCTCTGACGTATGTTGTATCCTCTAATCTTACTAATATGTTATAAAAGCCATGTATATGATGAGATATGGAAGAAATATGCCGATATATATTCACACTAACAAAAAATAAAAAAATTATTAATAAAGGAAAGGGATATGTGAATGTAGAACAATGAAGGAGGATTATAAAAGTAGAGGTTAAGATCATTCCCAATAAAAATTTCAACACTTATTGAGGGAAGGGAACTAGTGATAGATAACTTCATGAGTAGGAACTCTTGGAAGGCCTTGGTAAACCTGATGTCAGCCACATGGATAACTTTGATCCACGTGTAAAGAATTTCGTTCCCCTTGGGGATGAGGGCCTTGAATTTCCAGATCAAGTACTTAGTTTTCCATATATTTGAATTGAGACATTTAATGGAGCCATAAATTATCCTCAATTATATCTCTGTTGTATTCAATGAAATATTCTTGGAGTGAAAAAATCCAGGTTATAGAGAATGAAATTATCTTTCACCCAAAAAAATAACCATCTCCATATAAAGCACTGAAAAAGAGAACCGCCAAACCTATAGAATCATGAAAAACACCCCCACCCACCACATATCCACATGACTAAAAGAGACATAAAAATTATTTTTAAGCCCATGAGGGGGAGGATTCCATATTTCGCAATGAACCAACATCAAGGACCTATGAGAAGATGAGGTATAACAGATATACATGCATTTCCTAAAATAAGTGGCATCTTATCAGTGATTCACTAGGCGTGACAACTCCTCTATGAGAAATTTGGTAATCACCACCAACATTGTACTTAAAAAGAGGTATCCACTATGACGAAACACATTCCATTATTACTAGATACACCATCAACCATCTGTGAGAATGAGATACCAAGAAATCTTCACCTAGTTGTTTCCTATTACCCCACTAAAATATCCCTAAAAGAAATCATCAATGGGCTCAACAAGCATATAAAAATATTGAAATCCCCAATATTTTACAACAACCTATTCACCCACACAATTTTGAAAAATAATATGCATTGTAGTTTTCTCCTTATGGGATGTACTGTATGGGAATATGAAAGCCAAGAAAACTATATTTGTTTTAACCACCACATTGGTATGTAAGGATTGATTCTAGATTATCCAAATAATAAATTTGAACATAATGGGAATAACCTTGCACCGGAGTATACATCCCCATACATAATCAACATGAGATAATAAAAATAAGTTTTTTTATTCCTTATAAAAAATATACATGGTGTAGAACTTTAAAAAAAACACTCATATGATACATCATCTATCTTGATATAATTTAAAAAAATTCTGTAAGGGGTTCATAATTACTTGAATGAATGAGGGATAAAGGATGTCCTACTTGAAGAAAAACTATGGTGTGGGGTATCCTAGTTATTACAATACCTTTCCTTCATAATTGAATTCCCAAAAATTAATATCCCTAAGAACAATTATCCCTTGAGAGTGTAGCGGCAACCTTGGTATATGGATTTTGAGAGAATTCTATAAGGTTGATATACCTTTGTAAGGTCTAATAACTTTTCCATATTTCCCAATAACAAAACTTGTCTAAAGTTAATTCCATTCAATGACATCCCAATCTTGTTTATAGTGATTATAGTTCACTTTCTATGCTATATTTATCACATTAATACCCCCATTCTCCACCAGTCTAATATGACTTTTCTAGGAGGCACAACGGAGACTCCCCTCACCCTGAGCATCCAAAATAAATGCTAAAAAAAAGTTATCAACATAATTGATAGTAGACCTATGTTGCTTGAGAACATATTAGATATGAATGGGAATAGAGTACGTGATGCATTTCATGCAAGTGACCCACTCACCAAAGGAAAGAGACCTATTTTTCCAGTTTAAAATGTGATTGGTGATTTTTTTTCAACCACTCATTCTTGGTGAATGTAAGAAAATATTCTTGGGGACAGAGGTAAACCCTGATATTCTGTTTTAATTCTATTCCTGTGGATTCCAAACATATATTTGATTCTTTTTCTTCATGTATTTGGGAATTTGGATGGAAAAAATACATAACGTTTTCCCGGATTTATGGTTTTTCAACTCCATTTTGAATATTCATCCATGAAGCTATTAAATACTTTGACAGAATATCTTCAAACATTGATAAAAAATACTATATTATCAATGGATAGGAGGTGTGACACCCCATTTAATTGCTATATATAATGGGAGGGAATGATATTGTTGCGATGGGTATTTGATGAAATTTTATCTATTGAGTGCTTGATGAACCATGAAGAAGATAATAGGGAATATTGGATCCCCCTATCAAAGTCATCTAATATATTTTGAAAACATATAATTACTTCCCATGAAAATAATACTAAACTAGGTTGAGTTGTAATAGAAAAAGAGTTCGTTAATAACTTAATAAGATAACCCCATACATCTCATCACTCAAAGAATGATGTTACACTCGAGCCGACCATATGCCTTCTCCATATCTATTTTAATAACATTATTAGATCCCCTAACCTTTCTGTTAATATTTAAAATATAATATTGATCTATAAAAAGTCTCATTTCATGGATCTAGATTTGATAAATCCATGTTATTATTTAGAATCCCAGGTGTCGATACACTATGAAATTTTATTATTAATGGTGGAAGATAAAACATTGTAAGGAACATTACACATAATAATTTGTATTAATTTATTTATTGAATAGGGGATTTTTACTTTGGTAATTAGAACCATATTTGTGAGAAATGAAACCTGGGGAACATAACCACCATAAATTAAATCATGAATTCATTCAATGAGATCACTATTGATGATATCCCCTGTGTTCAAACAAATCCAACATGAAAATCCATATGATCATGGTGCGGTTTCCTAGTTAATAATATTAATAATATCCCACACCACCTTATCATATAGAAACATTTATATGAGGGCACTGATATGAAACTAAATTTTATGTGGGATGGATTTTAGGATGTAAACATGATCTTCTAGGGTATCCTTTCTTCATGCACTAGTTATGATTACAAATAAGAGAGTTAAAATGATACATAAACATACTACCAACCATATTTGGGACACTTAATAAGGATTCATCATCAATTCAAATAATCACAATTCTATTATTCCAATTTTATTACAAGAATGCATGACAAAATGTAGTATTTCGGTCCCCATTACTGAGAAATTTTTCTATATATCCATCACATAAAATCCTCTCATGTTCAAGTAAAATATCATGGAAATGAATTTTTTATGGGATATGGAGTAAAATGTGTCATAATCCCATGTTTCTTATAGATTGGACCCATTGTTGTCAATATTGGATTTTATAGCATCCCTGTTTTTGTTAGTGTATGGAAGAGAAATATCCAACGTAGTTAAATATTTTCTCAATCATAAAACCTTATTATGAAAACGAATCAAAATTATTATTTTAATTGTACTAATCTATGATTCATAAAAAATATTTTATAGATGGGTGGATGCATCCACCAATTAGAGAAGAAGAAATTCCCCACCATTATATCTAGACTTCAGGTTGATAGGAATATATGAATATCGTGATAGTGAATGAACCAGATAGATGAACTCTTTATTTGGGAAGGTAAATATGGGTTGGAGAATTGAAAATAAATAACACAATATAGACCACATTATCATATTCCCTCTTTGATTTATATAAGAAGTGTAATTGCCACCCACAAACCCTCGATCAAGAAGATGTTTCTGAGGCACGAAGGGTGATAACTCTAAATTGTTCCTCCAAGGAAACAAGCATCCACCTTTCTTTTCTGATGCATCCATAATCAAATTTAAATCTCCACCCACAAGACATTCTGAGTATTTTGAGTTAAAGGATTCTAAATCCATTCAATTTTTCATCCTTAACCAAGGTTATCACTTAATATAAAAAAGGAAAATAATAAATACACATTTCCCATGCCAAATTTAGCCGATAATTCTAGTAAGATACATCTTTCTAATCCACAGAGATGAAGGACATTAAAAATATCTAAATGTGAGGGTTAATAGCCTCTCAATGCATGAAATAACACAATCCATGATTTTTAGAGAAATATGAATAGTTATATATAAATTTTTTTACACCAAGAACCACAATAATAGAAATATTATTCTTTAACGCCTCATTGGATAGTAATTCAGTCTTCACCCATACCCCCATGTCATGGGAATTCCAAATTATAAGTGATATCATTGGAAAAATTTTCACATGGAACTGGACCTAAGAACATGATTCCTCTTTTCATGAGAACTATAAAAAATATAAATCTTCTTATAGTGAGGTTGGATGAACACTCTATTAGACAGAGAAGTAGGGATGTGGGTGGGGGGGATCTGAGGTTCATCAACTAAAAATTTAAATACTAACATGCACCTTTAGAGACTGATGATATGAGGGATGGACTTCCTTACACATGATATAATACACTATAGCTATTTAATATTGTAATAGGGTAGCTTTCTAAAGGAACATGATCTCATAATGGAAATAGAGCACTGAAAAGAGGCTTAGAAAAAAATTCATTCTTTTTGGAACTCTAATTTACATGAAGGGGAGATGTTGGTGGAATCCTAAAATCTAGATAAACTGGATGAAACCTCAAAAGGTAGGTTATATGATCTATGCATGTTCTATGGTAAAATTATTCTTGCAATGTCAAGGATAAAGAGAAAGGGGGGCCATCCAATTCTTGATATGAAGAATCATCATCCACTACAACGATCACCTCAGATGAATGATCAGATGGCCGAGTTAAGAATGTATCCTAAGATGAAGATACACCCCCAGTATATGGATTAATATTATGTGATAAAGTCCCCCATGATGATTTAATTGTAGATTTTGACACTACATGACCACGGAGAAGACATGAAGTACAATACCTGGATTTGAAGTGATAAATGAGGCATTTCCTCCACTATACCAAATCACAAACCAGAAAAAGTATATTCAATTGATGGGGATAAGATAGATTCCCATAATTTCAGATCTGAGCCATCAAGGAGTCTTTAAGACTAAGAGTTTGATAATCTATGCACAATAACACTCTAAGTAAACAAACAATTTTCCATATAAAATATGGGGTTTGAAAGGGTAAAAGGAGGATGGGAAAATTGATACACACCATCAATAGAGAAGATCCCCAACCATAATGTACCAAAATCAACCATCATGATAGATGAGATCACCACCATTTTATTATTCTCATGCTCTAAGACAAATCTTTAATGAAGTCCTCACAATAGGCTAAAATGATGAACAATTTTTATATTCAACTCAAATATGAAATATGGATGACCTAAAACTGAGGAGTGAAAAATATTCTAGAAGAACCCTAAAAGAGGAATATTAACTCCAAATCAAGACATTATGGTTCAAATGAGAAGTGTTGGGGCATCATTGAAGGCATAGAGATAAATGTTAAACATAAGAGTTTTATTCAGTGATATAGCAGATGAGAGAACCAGATGAACCTCTGAGATCTAACGAAAAATAGGGTTTTGAGATGGGGTGGGATTGATAAGAACATATTTGAATCTAATTAATGATACTAGGAGTTTTTGGAAGGTATTAAGATCTTCTAAGTCTTGTTCAGATCCTTGAGTGACAATTTTTGATGAAACTAATTGAGTTTCATGGTTGGGGCATGATTAGTAATAACCATGTGACATTACTGTGTAACCCCACATGTGGAAGAGAAAAATTTGTGAAACCATTAAAGGGAGGTTTCATGACCATTCAAAATTTTGAAGAATTATTGTACAGGTGATCATCATGGTGTTTACATGGTTTTTCAAATAGTTCACAAATTATGCAAGGGGGGAACGACTCATGGATAGTGAGCATGCATGATATTCACATAGTTTGTCAAACCATGTTCCGAGACATGTATGGTGGTGGGGGGGATGTGTTTCAAATCAAAAATAGTGGATTATGGTTGGTTCAACACATAAACAATCATTCAAACAAAACACACACCCTTAAAAAATGGGCGCATTTACATTTTATCAATATTTTATTTAACCTATATACTCATTTCTTATTTCTATCACATTAACTACATCATTTCTAATTAAGAGATATCCTCCAACTCAATCTAGGATTTTAAATTCTATATACATCTGAATTCTTAATCATATATCATCAGTCGCATTGAACCAGTCTCAATATACTCACCAATATTCTTTTTTACTTATTTTATTTCATACACGATATGGAATTCTATATTCGTTCAAACTATGAGCAACTTTTAGATCATTTTCCAATTTCCACGTTTCCCTTATTCCTTCCCAAATCAGAAGCTGATATTGGATGAGGAGTCTACTACCCATATAATGTATGTGATTTAATGATATTTTATATTGTTTATGTTGAATATATTATTCACCATTATTCCTTATGTCATACCTTCCATGTGTTTCTTCAAAAATGAAAAAATTAAATAAATAAAATTATTTTACCTTGATTTAGTAGTCATTCTGACCCAACTACATCATCAGTGGTTGTCTACCTCAAAGAGAACCTCCTAAACAGGCATGTCACTATTTTTTATATAATTAAATGGAAATAAAATAAATGAAATAATTTAGATACATAAATTATGGAATGGTAAATGTTTGACTTAGATTCTTGGTTTCATTGGAGGTTGATAACCTCAACTCAAGACACCCCTTTAGATGAGTTCTTTAAAATGTTTATATACTCTATGCCTTAATGGGAACTCAAACCCCCTTTCTAGGATTGTTGAATTTCCATCATAAAAGTGTCATTTAAATAGAATTAGATGAAATAGTGTGATACCATTTTTAGTCCATGTGATAGGATATGTAATTGAACCCCCTTATAATGTGTGTTCAACTTATACCATATAAATGAAATAAATAAATAAGATAAATGAAAGGTTAATGGTATAACTATGGAATCCAACCATTGTAAAATTTTAATGTTTGAGAATTCCCTTAATTATTAGTGTGGAATGTTGATTATTATTAATGTACAAGGTGTTATTTATTATAAAAGGGAAAACATTGAACTTGATACTCCACTCACACACTCCCCTTAGTTTAGAATATTGTTTATGGAGATCCTTATCCTTCAAAATGAGGTTGGTCATGGTGTTTCTTCTCCTTGTTATGTACTATTAGATGTATTGTTCTCTTAATTTAATATTATTTTTTACCTTGTGATCTAAATACATGAATTAGGTGTTGTGAGGATGAAGCAAGAGCCATGTAACTTATCATGATTTCAGTGACTAATTTGATCAGTACATTGGCCACATAGGATCATTCCTATAGCTTAGGTAAAATAATTATTGTGATATTACAAGGGTTTACCCTTAGGACATATACTTTACTACTAAGTGATACATTTTATGGAACCTCATAGTTCTCTTTCATGATTATTTTACATGGACACCTAATCTATATATAATGTGTATTGGGATTTCTTATGCATATTAATATACTTATATAATGTTATTATGTCACTTTTTTATAGACATTATGTCTTAAGAGAAATCATATAGCCACATAATGGTGTCCCATGAGGATGTTTTACCAACATAGTTTATATATTTACTATCCCTATTCATTATGCAAGTACACTATTCATATTATTCTAACTGGATGGATAGTATTAGACATCGTTAGTGTGGTGTATGTTATTTATCTCACAATTATTCCAAGCCTCTGGTTTGTATCCTGGAAGACATCATGGATATAAGTAGTGATAATGGGATTATACATGATTTGGACACATGATTTTATATACTAGGATAGATTATGGGAGTACATGACCAATCGTATTCTCAAGATGCAACAAAAGATATATTTTTATAGCATGATGTATATGATTTCTTCTCTAGTTCCTTGTATTCCCATTTTTTCATATAATAAAATCATGAAATATTTTTTTATGTGTTAGTTGATTTATTTCTAAATATAGTTCTGTGAGTCTACTTACTATATCTTGATGATTTATGTTTGCTCTATTCATTATATTTATTATGATTTTTCTCTTTGTAGACAAAATTTGTTCTTCACTCTAATAAAGAGGGAATTGTGTCCCCACTATATAATTGAATAAAATCACTACTAAAGGTAATCCTATAGAATATATGGAGGAGTTATTGAGGACATGTGTACAGTCAGGCACAGTTATATATCAAGGAATTGAGTTTGGCTACTTATATAGTAGGATGAAATACAAAAGTTATGATCATATAAAAAATTATATTCTTGGAATATATTTTTTCAATTTATAACAATGCATCTAATTCTATGACATTAAATAGTTCTAAAAACTATTCCAAATAAATTTAATTTTAAAAAACCATTTATTTAAACCATTTTCCTTTCAAATAATCAAATCATTAAAATAATTTATAGCATTTAATATATATTAATCATTGGAAAACCACATTTTCTAATTATAATATACATGGAATCTAAATTCTAGGGGCGTTATGGTCTCATATAGCATGGATCCTCACACAATGGTTGTGAAAATGACAACATGGGGAAAACATTACCTAATGAAAACGTGGCTATGGGGTATTATTTCACTACTATAAGTGTCTCCATACGTCACACATTATTTACTTTGCATTGTAAACAAGTATACCTTCCAGGAAAACAAACCTTTCTATCGTGCATATCAAAATTCTAACCCCCTCCCAAGTGACCTAGGTTCTCATGTTCAACAACCCACATTTTGGTGGAATTTACTTTTTAATTTCAAATGAGTTCATTCATTACTCTACATACAATGATAGGTATTCAATTTTCATAATTCATTCAAATTTATGATTTGAAATAATTTACGTGAAAAACCAAGGAATAATTGAAACCAAAATTTCATTTATAAAACCAAGGGATAAAATCCATTTTAAAAATGATATATAAAATCACCACTTTTAAGGAATTATATATAAATACATTCAATAATTTATAAATCCATGTTAAAATGACCAATAATTTTTAACTCAAAAAATAAAATAGTTATTCCAAACCACCCACTTGAAATCAATTGAGTGAAATCTATTAATTTTTAAAATACCTGAATTGTTGAAAAATGGTTTTAAATTTACCTAAATAGGGTCAAATAATATATAAATAAACCATTTTAGTCAAAAAAAATACTTTATTAAATTTATCAAGACTCATAATTACAAGTCTCACTTGAAATTCAAAGTAATTATCATTGAAATTTGAAATTGGAAATGCAAAACATCAGTAGAAATCATAAATACCATTTTAATGGGCCAATCAAGAAATGTTGACATTCATAGAACATGATATCAGATTATTCCATTCTATGAAAAATTGGAAAAACTTTTTTCTATTCATGAAAACCCCAATTAAATCCTTCTTTATTTTTAGAATATAAGTAAATATATTTAATACTACTTTTAAATAACTTAAACAAAAATTTAACACTCATGAAATCTATAGCACATAGAAAAAACGTTAGTACATGTGGAAAACCTACATATACAAAGTGAAGATGTA